>OY776120.1:65841976-68614476 GCA_963675135.1 Galeopsis tetrahit
ATTCTTCACTCTACTAGTTTAAATTAAGTACTGTGTGTGAGAAACTTATGAAGAAGAAAGGCGGATGCACTTAATTTTCGAATCATTCGATATTGTATTAGAGCGGTTGCTTGTCAATGCAGTGTGCATAATAGGATCCTTAGAAAATGATCTTCAAGAAATATGGTTAAACTATTTGTATGATGTGTAAATACGTACAGTGTTGTGTATGTGTATGTATGCATGTGAAATTGTGTTGGAGATGCTTTAGAATTGGGCTTGACTGATTCGAATATCAGACATAGGAATTTCCAGTGTTTGAGGGGATGTTTGATTCTTCTAGAATGGATGCTTTTCATATAACACTTGATCATGCCAATTATTTTCATATAATTTTTTAATATTGTTATGGTCAGTCAATCTGATGCTGTAGTTGATTAATTTTTAGTGTATTTTTTGTTATTTCAGTTATGGGATGGATATCAATATGGATAAGGTGGAAGATGTGTTGTTACATCAAAAGCTTCTTGCTAGGGCTAAAGATCCAGAAATTCAACCTATTTTCCACATCCGTTTTCTAGAGGTAAATTTGGAGTCCTTCGATACCATATTCCAATCTTCATTCCTGAACTATTACTAGGCTTAACAGGATAAAGAATGACCAACAATTGAGTGGACAATAGCATTGTTATCAGTATCATTGCAACCTTCGGACTTCGGAGCATAATACTTTGGCCACATGGCTTATAATTTATTAGTATGTAAAAATTTGTGAACATTTTGATCGTTGAATATCGATATTGAAGATCTGAATTGAAAAACTCAAGTTAGTATGATAACTTGCTTTAGTTTTTCCAAGCTTATTATTCAGATCAAGCAAGTAATGGATGGATAACTAATCTAGTAATATTTGTAACCAATAAGTGATTAGCAAATCAGAATAACATCATGCTAGGTTAGTATGGCAGATATATCTCAGGAGCGATTTTTTGTCAGAAAGTACCCGAAGAAATACATCTTTATCATTCATGAATGAGCTGCACTGTCAATGTCGTTGATTGTGGGTCCAAGTACTGGTGACCTATCATGAAAGACAAGAATTTGAACCTTTCTATCTTTGACTAGGAAGGAGAGCCATTCTCAGGTTGCCTTATATGCCTTTTTTCTGGGCAAAGGCAAAGCATACGTGATACGTCGTTGTCGTTTTTCTTTGCTTCTATAATAGTCCTTTATTGCGGCTATGTCCGTTCTCTTAGAATGTTGGTTCATATCTCATGTTTGATGCATTGATTGTTGAAATCACGTGCATCTCATTTCTTCTATGTATACCCTGCTCAGAATGTTAGCACTAGAGGTGATGATTTTGATGGCGACCAAATTTCAAGTGTTCCTCATGCCTCATTCCGACATGATAGTGCCAATAATGGTGTCCAGTCAATAAATGACAGGTAATGATGGGTTCTTGAGATATAAGCTTAATAGTTAAGGAATTAATTCAAGGATGATTATTCTGTTGTATCAGATTATGTGCTTGTAAAATGTAAATTGTTCCTGAATGCTTGTGCATGGATATGCGTCTGGTTGTTAGCCTTTTCACTCTTTGATTGTGATTGGAAACAGGAATTGTGGGGGTGACTTTGAGACTTGTTCTAAGCTTGAGGATCTAAATTTGGATGTTAGGAAGAATTCTAACATAAACAATGTAACTTCTGCAGAAGATTTTGCCCAAAGGTGACTTTTTGCAACTTTTGTCATGGTTTTCTCATCTCACTTACCCATTTCCGTTTCTTTCTTTCACCTTCAGTCCTAGATTTGTAAGTGGGGCAAATCAGTTGAAGTCCCTTTGAGGACATGATAAAGAAGCATAAGGTGCTGATTGAAAAAGACTAAATGGATCTAGATTAGAAAATATAGGTTAGAATGCAGAAAGCTCAACTTTAAAGAACTTCAAGTCGTCGAATATGAGATTATATGGAAAGTTTTGATCTGTTGAGTCTAGATTTCCACCTCAAAATGATAATTTAAATCTAAGTCTAACCTCTGTGATCTTCATGACATCTAATTTTTTTTCTAAATAGTTCTCTGATTAGGCCATGCTTGCTGTAATAGGACACCTGGAAAACACAATTGCTGTTTGGTCTTGTAACTACAATTGTCCCTTAATGTTTTGGTGAACATAATTGCCTAAAGGTTTATAACATGGTTGCCTGGGACTGTAATCTGCTGTCGATCACTTGGTCGTTGTATGTGTTCAATTCTTTAGCTGAAATACCAATTTATTGATATCTCGATGTACATTGCAGGGAGGAAGCTTCACACACACCAATTCATGAAATAATATTTTCAACTGTCGACAAGCCCAAGCTTCTCAGTCAGGTAAAGTAAGAGAGGTATTGCTGCTTTGTTGTAGTATTAGATTTGAGGTCTTAAAAAATGTAGGTACTCATGTAGTTCATTGTCTTGGTTATTCTTGTTGAGCTAGGGTGATGATATTTTATGCTTTGGGATTCATTTTTCGGGCACCAGTATTTTCATGCCAAAATTCTAAGATGATTGTTTTTCATATCCAAACAAAGACCAGCCTCAGTATTGTTTTGCAAGTTGAACTTGCTAACCTGTATATTTCATTGAGCATCTACTTTTGGATTCTTCCTGCCCATCCCCCCGTTTTCTTTCATTCACTTCATCCCCCTCTCAATTTGGGTATACTTTCTTTTATTGTTATTACAGCAACTGAACACTCAAAATGTTATATTATTATTGTCCCTAATAGTTTATTGAAAATCTCATCTTTTTTCTCCTTTGCAGCTTTCTTCTTTGCTCTCAGATATAGGACTTAATATTCGTGAGGCTCATGTATTTTCTACATTAGATGGCTACTCTCTAGATGTATTCGTTGTCGATGGATGGCATGCTGAGGTATCTCACTTTTGCCTATGAAGTCTGTGACATATGCTATATTTTAGAAAATGGGGTTTTGCTAAAGATGCAATATTATGACTAGGATACCGAAGGTTTATATGACTCAATGAGAAAAGCAATTGCTGAAAGAGAGGTAATTATATGTTGTCTCATACAGCTCTTTCACCTCATGGCTTTGTTCTTTCTATTTTTGATGCATCACTCAATTCATTGTAATGAATGCTTTATGGGATGGCTTTAAAATTTGCATTTTATGTTGTTATACTTGGTGGTCCATATTTATGTGATCAGAGATTCAAGTTGAAAAACTTGTCACATCTGGAAGTATGTACACTTAAGTCTAAATAAGCACTCAATTCTCATATTAGATGCTATAAGTCTTTAACTACCTTAAGCTTAAGTTAATCTTGGTTTGATATCCTAGAAAACCGTCTCGAGTTTATACCCAAGCTGATCAAAGTCTGTAGTTTGTATAATTCACACCCTAGGCCATTTGAACAAAATGCTAGGACGTGTTTTGGCGACGAACTGAGCTCAAAGAGTTTCTATATCTAGCCGAGTTTTAATTCTTTCATTATTTTGTTGGTATTTGCGTAAGTGACACTATTTGAATAAGTGAATGCACCATTTGGCTATACTGATTATTGAACTAATTTGGTTCAGTCTAATAAAGCGGAAAAAATCAGTAAGATTGACGTGGTTTCCGAAAAAATTGGAAGCTCTTTAACCCCCCCCCCCCCCCCCCCCCCCCCCAAAAAAAAAAAAGTTTTCTTGACAAGGCTATAAGATAATGAGGAGTTAGCAGTTTCCTCAGATGGAAATGCCAGTTTGCTCCATCTCAGTGGCACATTGTGGTAATAAGTGAGCTATGCAGTGGAACATACTTACACTTGTATTAAGTGACACTAGATCATTGCAGAAGAGAAACCACACTTGTTTATATACCAGTTTTGACAAAATTCAGATCTTAATTTTCTATGATCATTTTGACCCATTATAAAGTTGTCTTGACACTTGCGACATTTACTAATCATATGGCAAGTGTGATAATTTATATCCCACTTTGGGATCTTAAGAAATTAGCGACCTGTTATAGGACTCTGGCTTGTGGGCTATTAATTACTTGAGAATTTTTAGCATTTTGACAGTTATTGGGAAGGCCTCCTCCTGAAGCATTTCATCAAATAAACTAATAATAATGAATTGTTAATGTTTAAAGCAGCGGTGTCGCTGTGGGTAGTTCACTTATCAATTAACTTTATTAATTGAAAGTAGTTTTTAATCCATAATCCCATCAATTCATAGGTATGCATACGACAGACATACCACACGTGTTACTAGATTTGATATCTTGCGTAACATTTGTTTAACAATCAGCCTCTCATACCATGCATATGTTCATATACTTCCTATATAACTATTCCATTTATTTTAACTTTTTTTCTTTTTCACCTGTAATTGTCGGTTTACCGTTTACATGGAGAACATCATGAGGTTTTATGCCAAAACTGACCAAACACATCTTGCTATCGATAAGTAAATTATTTGAATATCATGGAGAACTTTGATATTGGCAATAGAACTTCTGTTGATGTGAGAAATTGGTATATGTTAGTCAGACTAGAGCTAATGTTAGTAATTGCAAGAAAAAAAATTCAGATGGGAAGCTCTGTATCAAATGCAAGTTAGGAGTTAGATAAATTGATATTATTGTGATATAGGAAGTAGGCAAGCTAAAACCTGTTGGAGTAAGATAAACAGGAAGGTATCCAATTGCCTATAGTGGCCAGTCACTGTTTAAGATCAAATCTGTTGCAACCTTATTATTCTAGCTATTAGAATTATTAATGTAATATCAGTCTTTCTCTTAGACCCTCCAATTTTGTGATGCAGGGTTAACCAACCTGCTCCAGTTTTTTTTAATAACATACATTGCTTGGAATCTATATTTGTTCTTTCAAGAACCAGTCATTATTAACATCTGGTAGTCTATGTCGCATTACAATCCCCCTGTTTTCAATTTTCTAGGGTTCATGGTCTGGTTCTTCCCGATGTCAGTCAATTTTGGAGAAAATTGTTGCTGTAGAGAAAAAACCTGAAGAGTGGGAAATTGATTGGAGATTGTTGAAGATAGGGGAAAAAATTGCTGCTGGATCTTGTGGAGATCTGTTAGTGCAATGCAACATGTCTAATTTGTTTATTTATATTTCCCCACCTTGCCATTGTCCTTACTTCTCAAGTGTTTTCCATGACAAGGTATCGTGGAGTATATTTTGGTGAGGATGTTGCTGTCAAGGTCCTTAGATCTGAGCATCTGAATAATTCTCTGGAGGTTGAGTTTGCACAGGAGATTGCTATTTTGAGGTAATTATTGTTGCAGACTGGTATAGTCTAAATTCAGTAGTAATCAATATTTTAGTGATAATTTCTCAAAAAAAAACGTTAAAATAGTGAAGAATATATTGCTCTTCACAACTTAGCTTATAGCTTACAAATAAAGTACCAGTTAGTCTGTATGGAAATGAGGCAATCTTGAAGTTTTTACAGTTTGGAGGTAATGTTCTTTCCAGAATGACATTCTAAATCACTCTTATTCACTCGAATGCAGACAGGTACAACATCCAAATGTTGTGCGTTTCATCGGTGCTTGCACTAAGTTGCCACATTTAAGCATAGTAACAGGTAATTGTGTTTTCTAGAAGAGTAAAGTGGATGCTTTAACTAGTTAGCTTCTTTGGATACTATTGTTCCTTTACTATTATTATTTTTGTTTCAAACCATTTTGCATTGATGGATGTCCTTGATCACCGAAGCCACATGATTAATTACTGTTTTTTTTTTCAATGTCTTATGATATACTCGTGTTAACGTATCTTATTTTGTAGAGTACATGCCCAGAGGGAGCCTATATGATTATTTGCATAAGAATCATCTTGTGTTAAAGCTCCCTCAGTTGTTGAAGTTTGCAATTGATGTCTGCAAAGGAATGGGGTACCTGCATCAAAGGAATGTTATCCACAGGGATTTGAAAACTGCAAATTTGCTCATGGATACTTGCAATGTGAGTTCATTAGATATCATATTCTCTGCTTGGTCAGTTAGATTGTGTCTAAAACTTGATGTTCCTTCATCTTTTGCCCTGAATCTGTGAGATATCAATGTTCTTGAGGTGTGTTGATGTTGTGAAATTGGGTCTCTGTGTTATCCCGGGCTGGTTTGAAACCTATAATAAAGATTCATGCTATAATCCCTCTATACGTTAGGTTGCATATGATGCGTTGGAATGTTCATATAAAGCATGACCTAAAAACTGTGGATACCTTCATACTTGTTTGAATGGTTGGACAAGAAAATGTGGGTCCTCTGTTTACTCTGCTGATCTGTGGAACATGGTGTACTTAATAACATGTAGACTGTGTTTTTTTTTTTGAATTGCAACTAGTTGTTCATTGATAGCTATGCCTTTCCTGGTTTATAAGGCTTGTAATCAAAATCTTTTTGCTATATTTGGTGTTGCTATTATATGTTGATGTGTGCGGTAATCTGTTTCAAGGTTGTTAAAGTGGCAGATTTTGGAGTTGCTCGTTTCCAGAACAATGGTGGGGTGATGACAGCAGAGACTGGAACATATCGGTGGATGGCACCTGAGGTACATCCCTTTTCAATTGTCAAATGTATGGATGCCACATGGGCCACCATTTTTTTTCCAGTACTTAGTGGTTCTATCTTGTATGCTTTGGATTGCAAAAGTTGTACAAATATGCTAACACCAAGTTTTTGTTTCTCTCATTAAAAGAATAAGTATACGGGAAACTCGTATGCTACAAATGTGCGGTTATGTCTTGAGAGCTTTTTTTTTTTTTTTAATTATCAAAATGTGGGTGATCCCACAGTATAGAAAAATTGATGTGGTACAGCTTATGGAAATGCTAGCTTTCACTGGTTTTGCAGTCCATCTTTGATTTCGTCAAATTTTACTTTGATTTTGCTCGTTCTCTAATCATTATTAGTTGGTGGTTGGAACTTGGGAGTTCTAAGGTCTCAACCTTGTGGTCTGGAATTTGAATTTTATATTGATTGCTAACATATTACATTTATATTGGTTGCTAACATGTTACATTACACAGAATGATCTCTAATTATTCCTATGTTGTATCTTATGCTCTACGTTACTATTAGTTTCTTTCTCTTCCATCATTACACAGGTGATAAATCATCAACCATATGACCAAAAAGCAGATGTGTTCAGCTTTGCGATAGTTCTTTGGGAGCTTGCAACAGCCAAGGTGTTACAAATTTTTTTGTCTTGAAGAAGTAATAATTAGGGCTTGAAATCCAACAAAGACCAGAATCATTTACCCGATTTTATTTATCTCTGCATTTTCTATTTTCCTTGCAGATTCCTTATGATAACATGACTCCTCTTCAAGCTGCCTTGGGAGTGAGACAGGTTTGTGAACATGACATTCTACACAAAAGCAGTGGGTAAAATATGTGTGTGTTCCATCAATTTATGATTATGCTTTCGTAAATGCATTATCAATTCTTTATTCGGTAATGTTGATGCCTGACATAATGCATGAAATTAAATGCATAATCCGAGTCTTTAGTAATTTGATTGTGAAATCACAATTACCAACTTATGACCTAAATGACAAAATCTTGGAGTCTGATGCAAACCAGTTTCACCGTGTAACTAGTTTGCATTTTGTGTATTTTTATATGGTATCAACTGTTTCATTAAAACGTACTCCCTCCGTCCCATCCAAAGCTTTCCATTTCATGTTTTGGACCATTGTAGCCAACATCTTCAAATCACATCAACCCTTTTCTCTCTATACTATCAAATCAACTTATACATCTGATATTATATTATATTCCTTAAATTGTATGAAAAAAAACAATGAGAAGCTTCTCACGGGACGGAGGGAAAAACTAGTTCTCGGTAAAATTGTTTTAGACAAGGCCAACTCAAAATCTTGTTTTAGATAATTGTCTAATAATATCATGGTATGATGTGATTTGCATATTACATCTTTCAGTTATGTTGTATATGGGCAGGGTCTTCGACCAGAGCTCCCAAAAAACGCACATCCCAAGATACTAGACCTGATGCAGAGATGTTGGGAAGCTCTCCCTTGCAATCGACCTTCATTCACCGAAATCAGAATTGAACTAGAAGAATTCCTACAGGGAGTAAATGTATGCACATATATACATGATAACATAATACGTGTACTTCGATGCAAATACTCATTAGCGGAATCTGATGCATTGTGTTGCAAATTTTGCAGGATACTGAGGGTACACCTAATGGCTGCTGAGAGCTCTATAACACGGCATATATGGACACATCTTGATACTAACTAGTGAGCTTTTTCTCCCCCCTTGTTTTATAGAGATGAATTTTCTTATTTACACGTCACTGACGGCAAGAAATGTATATTTAATGTTATATATGTTAGCAGTTTTGGTTAGGAAGTTAACAGAAATTCACACTCTACATGTAAAGGTATTGAGTTGTGAAGAACATATTTAATCCTGCGGTTTTGCAATTCCCACTCATTTTGGTTTGAGTTTTGTGCTAATTGGGTTGGGTTTCTTAGAATTTTTCTGATGAGACAATATAAAGTTTTCAAGGTGGCTTATTTTCAATGTAATGAGACGAAATAAATTTCATTGCTCCATTTTGATTTACTACTTTCCCCCATGTAATCATTTCTCTCTAATCATTATATTATTCAATAAACAATGATTGTTTTTTATTCCACTTATTTCAAAATTAGAGTAAAAAACTAACCGGCTATTCATTACTTATATTTTGAAATTAAAGTAAAACACGTAGTCACCATTCTGACTGTATTTCACTATTCAATTATTCTCATTATCAAATTTGAATAAAAACATAATAGTGTATCTCTTATGGATCAAAATGTCAAAAGGAAAAAAGTTAAGGATTACTGTTAAAAATGAGAATATCATTGATGGTATTTGTACTCAACTTTATAAATCTTATGTGGAAGGAAGAATAAGGATGACGGTAAAAATGAGAATATGATTGATGATATTGATACTCAACTTTTGTTTTCTTAGAATGTATTTGTTTGATGACTTGATCCCATAAGTGAAACTATAGGTGCTCTACATTTTTTATTTATTTTAAAGTCACTTTTGTGTGCACTTAATTGTATAATGCATGTTAAAACATTGTATGTAGGATGCAATTGTTACAATTAAGGCACAATTTTTATTTGATCAGAATGTGCGAATAATTAGAAAGTGATTTATTAAAGGTAAAGTCTAGTATGCACTCGAGTGCATGCTGTGCACTCTAGTCCATGTGCACTTTTTAGTTTAATGACTTACACTTTTTGTAAATGGTGTTGCACTTTTCAATTATTTACTAAAAATATTATTATACAGTTTAATAATTGAAAAGTGCAACACCATTTACCAAAAAGTGCAACATGGACTAGAGTGCACAACATGCACTCGAGTCCATAGCAGACCAACCCTTTATTAAATAAAAAGAGTAATTGGTACCAAATAATTTGAATTTTTTTTTTTATTTGAAAGAAAAAAAAAACCAGTAACTGCCGTAGAGTATACCATTCCAGAAGCTTGACCAATAATAATAATAATAATAAAGCAGAATTTTTTTCTGATACGGACGTAAGACATATGATTCGAGAAGTTTGACAATTTTTTCCCATGTTACGGAAAGGAAGAGGCAAAATTGGTTATTACATCTAACGATGTAATAGGAGGACTTGACATTTAATTATTGTATAGTTTACAATTGCATTTTTATTTATTTGGATCTCAAATTATTCAATTAAATATTTGACTCGCTCCATCCTATCCGCGTTGGAGACCCGTTTATTTTCTTGTTCATTTCTCCTCGGCTCTGTCAGCATACATATCGTTTCTTTCCCTCAATCTCTCTACCGATTCTGCTCACTATATACATGTGCAAAAAAAAATTCTTGAAAGGAGAAAATATTAATTAAAGAAAAAAAATTACCTCGAAAATTTAGCCCTTAATAGTCACTTCCGTTTCTCTGCCTCCACCTCCACGTCGTCCGTCTTTGCATCTCCACCTCCACCTCCGTTTTGGCAAAATAAAAAAAAAGTGTCAAATTTTAAAAAAATTACCTCAGTAATATGTGGGGTCAAATAGAGTAGGAATGTTATGAGTGATTTAGTGATTTGTATAAAGAATTTAGCTTAAATGCGAATTAAAAATGAGTAATAATTTTAAAAATAAAATAATATTATTGTGAATGTTTTAATTATGAATTTTATTTTGATAACTAGACTATACAAATAATCTTAGAAGTTGGGAACTGACCGGGAAAAAAAGGGTACAAATAATTGAGTGAGAGTAATATGTTTTGTCTGTTTATAAAAAATCAGATACTAATATCAATCGACGGGTGGGGTGGGGCTCGATAGATGACAATAATTAGAGAGAATAATAATTATAATAATCAAAATATCAATTATCAGGAATAATCAAAAAGTAAAAATTCGTGGCTGGGGTAGATAACCTTTTGCATCAAAAGTTTAAAATAATTAGGCTATTTATTATAATTAGGAAATTTGGCCACTAATCACTCTCATTTATTTTCATCGACAAAGTGACCGTTATCATCTTGATTATTTGACTATAATAACCATTAACCATGACTATACACTAGACTTTACACGAGTGAAATCATCTCTCCCTGAGGAGATTTTTGTGTGTATAAAAACAAATCATCAATTTATGTGCATTTTAAATTGATAAATTTTTATATATAATTAAATTTTACATGATTTGAATATAATTTTAATTGTCTAATTAAAATTTTGACCCATCAAATTAAAATAAAAACAAAGTTGTGACTCAATTACACCTTGCAATTGAGTGTAGACAAGTGTGACTCTATTATGGATAAATTTTCGAACTAAAAAAAGTTGGTCTTGGTGTAGGTTTGAGAGTTAGAATTATGAATTAAAATATTTGGAAATATCCACGATATATACAATATTCGGGATTATCGATAATGAGAAGAATCGATATTTCCACGATATTTGTAAAAAAATAAAAAAACATCGGTATAAAATAACAATATCGAGCTTAATATTGACAAAATCGGGATAATGTCAAAAAATGTTGATAAATTTTTTTAAAAAAAAACATCATATGATATAATTGCAGATCTTATATAATTGAAAAATCTAAAGTCATATGAACACATGTCGTTCAAGAGACCGGGGCCCCGTTAAAAACCTTGTTTCAGAAAACCCTTCTTAGAGATAAAACCAAAGTCAAGGGCAAAAAGGTAGACCCCTAACATTGCAGAAAGAAAGCAAAACAATTTAATTGAATCTGTAAAATTCCGCGGTTAAGTCTTTAAGAAGATGTTCTTGTATTTGCTCCGGCGGGGCGTCCCACCATATGAATTCTTCCGCTGCCATTGCTGCGAGCTTGTTCGATGTTGCGTTCCCTTCTCTATAGATATGTGTTGCTCCAAATCGCATCTCTCTGAGCATTGCTCTAACTCTTTCCCACAATGCTTGGCATTTTCAAGGGATCTTTGTCACTGTTCCATGGAGGAAATTGACCACGTATTCAGAATCCGACTCTAGCCACAGGTCCTTTCAGTCTCGCCTAAACGCAATATTGATCGCCTGTAGTGCCGTGAGTATTTCCGCCTCAAATGCAAAACCTTTTCCATGCTTCATAGAAAACCCCCCTAAGAACTTGCCATCACGGTCTCTGTATACCCCTGCCCCCGCCAGTCTTCCTGGGGCCCGGATGCCGCTCCATCAACATTCACTTTAATCACTCCATTGATCGGCGGAGTCCAGCGAACCGAGAGCGTGTTCGGTGATTGCATGGGAACCCGAATTCTTTTATGATTTCCAGGTCCGACGGTGTGTTGTACATATGTCCCATCAATGCGCTATTTGTCTCACGGATATGAGCCCAAACTGATGTGAAAATGTCCACTGATTTTTTTTTTAAAACATCATATGAAATAATATTGTATATTATATTTTGTATAAATTTATCACAGATGTAAATGTGTTCATATTGTTTTGTTAAATTTATGTATTAAAAGTTTATTATTAAATTTTCATAATTTAAAAAATTTACCGATATCGATATATCCATCATATTTTCACAAATGAAAGTCTCGATATTTTCATTGATACAAATATTTTCAATTTTGCTAAGAGTGTGCTTCCCTGGTTTTAAGTTCAAAATCTCTAAAGTGTAAAATAAACTGTGGAATTGATTCCTCAAATTAGTAGAAAAAAAAATTATTTTAGTAAACACAGTTGCTCCTTCCGTGCAAAAGGAAAATGTGAAGTGGAATGTGGTAGAGTTATCCAGAAAAGGTTTAATGGAGATACAAAATTCAAAGGTATAGGTAAGGCCAACTGACTAATTAAATGATACTATAACTTTGTTGAAAGATTAATATGGTGAAGTAGTGATTAGTCACATCCAACGTGCAATTTATTTATACTTAAAACTTTGAATTTATACTCAAAACATGAAAAAGGATTGGAATTAATTGGGACCTAAAGCTAAAAATCATTCAATACCAATAATTTTACAACTCAATTATATATTTTGAGAGTCTACATCCTCCCTTACTTTATCATATATTTAACTACTAGTATAATTTGTTTATACATATTTAACATGATGAAATTGAGCTTTTGTCTCCACCCAAACAAGATAACAAGTATCGTCTTGGTTCTCTTTTTTTCATGAAACTTGATTTAGTCAGTTCTTTTCTAAGTTTGTTTGTCATCAAAATTTTGATAGATTTTCGTCTTTTCTTCTGTCTTTGATATAAAATTACTTTAGTGCGAGATGTTGTTTGTCTCCATTGAGAATGAAGATCTAATTTGTATTTGTGGACAAATGTTGCATTTATCTCTTCACTTCTTTATGAGTTATGAATGGGAGATATAACATTTTTTATTTGATCCGACTTGGATTGAAGAACGTGCAATACTGTAACTTCTAAAAAAGTACTGTAAAATTAATTTATATCTTTAAAAGGTGTTACTTATTTTAGTAAAAAGAAATATATTAATTTATTCCACTTAATTATTAATATTGGCTAGTATTTTACTAAAAATGATAATTGTGCATATATAATGCAATTAGTGTGTGCACGAGTTTACTCAAATAAGATACGAATTCTTAATCTCTGTAACATGTTATGCTATACCAAAATTTTACAATATTTTAATTTGGTGAGTTAATGGAATAATTGGCAAATGAAAAGTGGGATTTCTCTGACAAATTTGAAGACATGCGTGCACTTTAGCACATTATTTATTTGTTATTTGTACATGATGATTTTTGAAAATAGAGAGTAGATAGCTCCATCATCATCACAATTATAATCTTAAGAGTAATCATCATATTTTGTTATTATTATTATTATAGTACATACATATCATAGCATAGGGAATAGGAGGAATATAACCACGATTAACCACCGCAACTCCGTTGTTCGGATGTAGGAGTGAAGGCCAAGCCAAAAGTGAGAAATTTTCTTTTTTAGTCCGGTAAGCTTGATCGATTTTTATACCGTGAGACAGATAGTTTACTCTATTTTATAATAAGTGTTTAATTAAAAGTAGTCACGTCATTTAACTTTGTTATGTGTGATCGTCCTTTATCACTAAATAAAGTATTTAATTTTTATAAAAAAATTATAAAATTATTGAAATATCCTTTAATATTTTAAAAAAATATATTAAAAAATATTTCAAATTTTATTTCCCAAGATAGGGTAAGTTAAAAATATAATATTTTTCAAGGTCCGAGTAAAAGTTCAGTGGGCCAGGCCCAATCCGGCTCAAATCAACCGGACCCAACTCAACCCAAGAGAAACACACACTATCGGGCCAGGTTGATGGTCCAGCCCGAACCGATTCAACTTATTTGACAACTCTATATATATATATATATATATATATATATATATCATTTTTTATTTTCAGATTTTTTTATATATGTTTGTGTATTATTAATTAATATATTATTTTTTGAGATTTATTAATATAAGTTTACAATCTTTTAGATATATTTAGTTTTTATTTAATATTTTAATGATGTTTTAAAAAATGTACAATAAAAAATATTGTTTTTTAAAATTTATCAATTTTTTGAGATTTTAATATATATATATAAATGACAAAAAAATGAACATTTGGCCGGAGCCCTCAATTTTTTTCAACGAATTTGAAATTTTCGTGAATTAAACTTGTACAAAATATAAGTGTTATGCATAAAAAAATATTCATATGTATATAATCATCACATTCGAAAAAGAAAATGCACGTAAGGACTTATGCAAGTATTACTCTGCATTTTTTAAACGGTGACTCTCCGTATACTTAACAATGACATTTAAAAAGGAGAATTTACTAAAACCGAGTTTATATAATTGATAACACCATATAAATTGTGTTGAATATTAAAATTTGGAGTTTATCATATCTGATATTTGTACGTTGAAACTTGGGCAACTATGACCCACTTTCAAAATGGATCGCACTACAAAGCCCAGAACTTAGGCCTAATTTGATATTTTTTTAAGATAACTACTTAACTAGGTATAATAATAGGGAGGAGATTATTTAATAATGAAAAAAAAATGAGATATGTGTATACTACATTGTTTGGTAGTATGTATTGAAAATATATATGTAGATTATATTGATGGTAGGACGTAATAAAAGTTGTGAAAATTTTGTATTGTGTTTGGTAGGTGATAAAAACAATTGTCTCAAATTTAATATTGATAGTTGTTAATAAATATAGGTTACATTTTGTCTAAAAAAAAATGCAAAGCTTTATGTAATTTTGATAACATAAAAAAATTTCGTCGCATCTAAAAATGAAACTTGTAAAGTGATAAGTAATTCATTATTTTGTAATAATTCCCTAACACTATTGACATTATCAAATTTATCATCTTAGTTGTCTCAGTTTACATGAAATCCCAATCGGTATCAAATATATATGGATAACTTTGTTTAATTAAATAATGGATTGGTCTCATATAGAATCAATTCCTTATAAGGAATTGAGTTGACTTAGTCAATTTAAATCTTAAATATTCAAAAATATTGTGAACCCTAAATATTCATGATTATTGTGAATAAAAATTTTGATTTGGTTAATTTTTTTTTATTATTATTATTTTTTTTTTTGTAATTTTTTTTATTGATAATTTTTTTTCGAAATTGTGTGTTGAAAAGTGTAAGTTAATATTACTAAAAAGTGTAACACAATATTACTAAAAAGTGTAACACATTTTTTTATTAAAAAGTGTAAGTCACTGTAAATGAAAAGTGCAACACAACTTTTAATAAAAAGTATAAGTCATTATAACTAGAAAATGCAAGTTAGTATAAGTAGAAAATGCAAGTTAGTATAACTAGAAAGTGCAACACAATATTATTAAAAAGTGCATGTGTATATACTTGAAAAGTGCATGTCAATGTACTTGAAAAGTGCAACACAATATTTTAATGAAAAATGTAAGTTGTTATAACTGAAAAGTGTAACAAAATACGAGTAAAAAGTGTAACATAACATTACTAAAAAGTGTAAGTCACTATAACTGAACATATTGTTGAAAATTGTAAGTCACTACAACTGAAAAGTGTAACAAAATATGACTAAAAGGTGTAGCATAACATTAATAAAAAGTGTAAGTCAATATAACTAAAAAAATATTGTGAAAAGTGTAACAAAATATGACTAAAAGGTGTAGCATAACATTACTAAAAAGTGTAAGTCAATATAACTAAAAAAATGTTGAAAATAGTAAGTCACTACAACTGAAAAGTACAACATAACCTAACTGTGCAAAAAAACATGTTAAAAATTTGTAAAATGCATGTTACACTTTTCCATATTTACAACATGCACTTTATAACAGAAAAAATATATTTAAAAATTGTTGGACGTGGGAGTTGAACACTCGACCTGAAGATAAAATGGTTTGACCTTAACCATTTCAGCTACAGCAAATTATTTAAACATATTTCGCGTAATATTTATTTATTGTTGACCCTATCCATTTTCTAAAATGGACTCAATTCCTTATAAGGAATTGAGTCTACCAGAGACCTACCCTTAAATAATTCGTACATTGAGATTATTTAAATTTGTTTAAGTGAACCGCAGTCAACATTATCCAATACTCTATGCACTTTGTTATTCTTTTTCCACTTTGTATTTACATTAAGGAGATGTTTCTTTTGGGCTTTGGGTGGTTTTAAAAACCAGATTTTTGAAATCCTGGTTTTTGAAATCCCGATAAATAGTAATATGGGTGTTTCTTTTGGGTTTTGGAATAGTGAAGGATTTAACTTTATGTCAAATCAAGTTGTAAGATTGAATGAGTTTGTATTATTATATTATTGTTTGGTGAGATTATAATGATTAGTTGATTAAATGTATTATATTATTGTATTATTATATTATTATAGTATTATTATATTATTGTTGAAAAAGAATATAATGATTGGAGTAATATTATATAGATATAACTTTATGTCAAATCAATATGTTTGATAAGGGTGGTTTTGAGTGGATTTTGAAAACCGGTTTTTAAATCCCGAAGTAAAACGGGTTTTGGATCTTAAAATCCAAAACCTGGTTTTTAAAACCAAAAAGAAACATCCCCTAAGAATACTGAATGTTGGGATTTAGTCCAAATGTGCTTTTGGTCATTGGGCCTACACAAGAGTTGCCCTAGTTCTTGACAGTATTTTCATGTATTGAGTCACTCTTTCCATTAACAATGAGACGCGTAATGTAAATGTTAATTAAATTTGAGAGTGGAGAACAGTAAAGGTGAAGTGCTATTCATCTTTGTGTTTGATTATCTCCGCTAAATCACAATACAATCCAAACACATGTCTGAGCCTGTTCGTATAACCCGAGAACGGAGTGGCGGCCGGCGACACCGAAACCCAACAGTGGTATCAAAGCATGGTTCCGCCGTCGGCCGCCTTGCCACCGTATCTCTCGCTAGAAATTGTGTTTTGCCGCCTCTTTGTGCGCGGGTTTCACAGTTCGTTGCTGCCCAGATTCAGATCGCGCCTCCACTCCGTCTACCACAACTGCCGCCTTCAGATCGCCATTTAGGAGTAAGGGCGGAACCCTATTCGCTCCGCGTGTGCCGCTGTCATCGTGTGGGGCCAGATTGGTTGATTGCCGCCGCGCGTCGCTCCAGATTCGCGAGCATTGACTCCGCTGGTGCAGCGCCATCCAGATCGTGGCCACCATCTTCGTGGGCCTGCCGCCGCCGTGAAGAGTTGCCGGTTAATGGCGCTGCAGGTGCGTCCCTTTTTTGCTGTCTTTGTGCTGTCGGTCCCGTTGAAGTTGCACCGCCGTCCATTATTGCAGCAGGTAAGAAGGTAATAATTTATTTCTTTTGTTTTTCTGTCGCATGAGTTGCTGTTGGAGGTGGAGGATGAATAAATTTTAGGAGTTTTTTCGGTCTAAGGCCCGAAAGATGGGTCAACTATCAATTTAAGGCCTAAAAGAAAATTTATATCGATACAAGGCTCGATTAATATAAAACTATCAATTGAAAGCTTAGGATTTTAACACTGTTAACAATCCAGTTAACAATCCATTTAACGGAAGCTGACGAAGCAATTAGGTGTCAAATAATTTCCATGTGTCATCTAATTCAATTAGAAAAATTGTTTCCTTATTTCATTTCTATGGACGGCCTTTCTATCTGTTTATATTTCCTTTGTTACTGTATTTTCATAGACGGCCTTTTCATTTTTGTTTATATTTCTTCTGTTATTCTAGTTGTCATCTACAATATTCACTCCCTCTTCTTCTTTCTTCGACACACACAAATCATCAATCCGGGTAATGATACAATGTTTTATTTATTTTATAGTTCCTCTATCTCAAGGGAGTTTGGAGGAATCAGAGTATAGACTTTTGGAAAATGAGCGCCAACTGAGGAGCAATGAATCAATGGTGTGCAATAGATCTAGGGCTCCGCGTGACATCACATTATACTATATGAATTGCGGAAATAGTCGATCGCCAATGTTTCTTTCTCGTGCACTAATTGAATGAAGAAATTGGATTTTGGGGATTTTAATGAAGAAAAATGGTGGCCCGTGACTCAGTAAGTCAGCAGGGCTGATGGAGGAAATTATTCCTGGAACTTTCTAGTTAAAATAGAAAAAGGAGAGAGTGAATACGGTAGATGATAAGTATGGTAGCTGGAGAAACAAAGATAGATACACTTTCATGGAAGAAGAGAACTAGCGTCCATGGAAGAAGAGGAAGAAAGAAAGAAAAAAGTATATATATATATATATATATATATATATATACATTTTAATTGAATTAGATGCCACATGGATATATTATGTGGCACTTAACTGTCTCATCAGCTTCCGTTAAATAGATTGATAACGGTGTTAAAATTCTAAGTCTTCAATTGATAGTTTTATATTAATAGAGCCTTGTATCAATAGAAATTTTCTTTTAGGCCTTAAATTGATAGTTGACCCATCTTTTGGGCCTTGGACCGAAAAAACTCCTAATTTTTATTATGTTTCTGCGGTATGCTATTGGGCTAGCTAGTTGCTTTTGATTTTTAATTTAATTAGATTAGGGGCTGGAATTATGTTTGCAATGTGCTATGGAGTATGCTCTATTTGTTTGCTATTTTCTGCTGTGGGGGTATTTGCATTTAAATGTGTTTTGTGTTTTGTTAATCCCTGTTACTCGTTGATAATCAGATCAAATTAATTTTGGACTATGGGTTATGTGTCTCTAATTATTTGTAGGGGTTTATTTTGAGTTAATTGAGTTGCTTAAATTATTTTACCCCATGTAGATTTTAGGAGATCATTGTGAGTCCGGTATCTTTGTGATTTTATTTACATCTCTGTGCATCGTAAATGTTATTGCTTCCGCTTGTTCTCTGTGTCATTTTCTCTTTGTGCTTAGTGTCTTTGTGTGTTTGCCTTTGTAAGGTTTTCTTGTGCAATTTTTATTGTTCTCTTTGTGGTTAATCTCTTGATACATGTAGTTTTCTTTCTTGATGTCTTTGTGGTTATTTTTCCTTGGTGATTATGTCCCTTTGTGCTATTGTTCTTTATGTTTTGTGTCTTCGTGTTGCTCTGTGATTTTCTTTGTGATGCATGAGTAGATGATGAGCCAGTGAGAAGGTGTGGGAATGGTTGCATGATTATACTTGTGTGTTTCGTGGGAATTATGAGTATATGTTTATATGTATGTGTGTTATGCATGACTTCATACATTGTGGTTTCATGTTTTTCCCCTACCCCATATTCATCTAGTTGCATGTTTATTGAGCTTTGTGTGCTTCTTCAATGCATTCTTCTCTTTGTGTGATTATGAATGATTGATTGTTTTTTTGTGTTTGGAGATCATTCCTAGTAAGGTGGGTGATTTCGTCTTTGTGAGTTATGTATACTTTATGATATCATGTCTTTGTACCTTTGTGTTTCTCTTTGTGAATGCTTCGTGTGAGGTGGAGCATTGTCTTTATGGACTAACTTTTACGTACGTGGACAAACTTGGTGTGTTGTCTTTTGCAAGTACGTGGAAGTGGGTTGGGCGATGATGACAAAATTGTTTGTGGATTGTAGTTGGGGATGGCAAAAAAGGTGGAGAATGTTGAGATTTAGCCCAAGTGTGGTTTTGGTCATTGGGCCTACACACAAGGGTCCAACTTATTGTTGCCCTAGTTCTTGGCAACCTTCCCATATATTGAGTCACCCTCTCCATTAACAATGAGACGCGTGATGTAAACGTGAGATTGGAGAGTGGAGAACAGTAAGGGTGAAGTGCTACCCATCTTTGTGTTTGGTTATCTCCACTAAATCACAATACAATCCGGGCACGTGTCTGAGCCCATTCGTATAACCCGAGAACGGAGTGGTGGCCGGCGGCACCGAAACCCAACAGTGAAACTAATTTGCGTATGTATCAATGGTAGGGATGACAATCTCAATCTGCACCAGTTCGGTTCACTGATCCGTGCACTTTGGGTCGTTTCGTCTAGTTCCTCACAATAAAGCGCGATAAATTTGGGTATTTGTTATGTCTGGATTCGTACCCCGTTTTTATTATTAATTTATATATATATATATATATTATATATAAATGTCATATATTTATATATTTTACATATTTATTATATATATATATATATATAACAATAATTCAACTTTATATATACTTTTAGATCAATATAAATTGATAACATATAATATGAAATGAAATATGGTATTTCAACTAAATATTTATATCAATAAACATCTTTATGATGTGAAAATATTTTAGAAACATGTTTCTATTATTAGTTTATTTTATTTTTAATAGAATATTAATTTTATGTTATACTCTTCTCGTCCGACTATATATTACCTATAACTTTTAAGCACACAAATTATAGAGTATTGTTGGTCCCCGAACGACTTAGAGAAGGTTAAAGTTCAGAGGGAGTGGTGAACAGACTTTTATACTAAATACAATTTTTCGTGTAAAAATTGAGTGAGGGTCAGCTGATTGCAAGTAAAAGTCGTTATCATGTGCTTAGTGTGGATCAAACACATGATAACAACTGAGAATTGATAACCAACCTACTGAGTGCTTTAAGAAGCTGATCAGTTGGACAACTATCAAGAACAACTGAGCTTTGCGAAAATGTGTAGCCCTTAAGACAGACTATGTTGTCTAAATCGCGGTTTAGTACTGTAGATGTTGTTAACACTTAAATGTCTTAACATTATCAATAACATCTTAATTTGACCTTTCTCGATTTTTTCTAAGTCCGTTTCTAAATGTTGCCCTGGATGTTATCACATGCAGGTGACGATCTAGAAGTTTCTACAAGAGTCTGGAACTTGGAAGATTCCAGAACCTATGGGAACATCCTAGATCAGTTTGGAATATGCTGGAACTACCTGGAACATTGTGGAAGGATCTAGAGAGATCATGGAGGTTGAGATCTTAAAAAGTAGGACCTCACTTGGAAGCCTCTAGAATTCGATTCTACATCTATAAATACTGAAGGAATGCTTCACAATTCAGTGTGTGCTATTCGATCAATCTCCTAGACCAGGCATTCATCCCTGTTAGGAATTGTGGCAAGTAGTTATACCTTTTAGATCGTACTGAAGTATCCCAACTTCTCGTGCGACTGACCTCTATTCTTTTATCCATCGAGAGTGTAATCATAGATAGGGTTTAGCATTTGGGCGGTGTTATTTATAAACTTGGACCGTTTTCAGATTCAGACTTGTCTCGGTTGTAGTTTTCGTTGTGAAAGTTATTGTTGTAACATTTCACGCAACATATGTACTTACAAGTTAAGTAAACGTTTTTCACCGTAAGACTCGCATAGATTTTATTAAATAAAATCTATGTTAAAAAGTATTCCATTGTGTTCATATTATTTTAGTCTTCTGTTGTGTGTCTTTACATTTCTTATATTCTGCAATAGTCTATGTTGCACTATTTGTCACAACATTCTGTGTAACATTGTTTCGTTTTTACTTAAACATTAGTAAGCAAACTTTCAAGTACTTAGAAAAACTTCTTTAATTTTATGCACGAAATCTATCAGTTGACTTGATGTACAAATGAATGTGTGAAAATGACTTTTGATGAAATAAGCAATATGCAATGGATAAGCAATAATCAAAAGCAAGTAAAACACACAAGGATTTATAGTGGTTCAGACAATTCGTCCTACGTTCTCTCTCACAACTCAACTTTGAAGTTTCTTCCTCAATTATAAGGGTATGATTGGTATGGCGGAATAGATCCATGAATGGTTCCAAATTTTATGATTGGTATGATTTATGGAATAAACCCATCATCCTTTGTTTGTCGGATCATGTCTTACTCCGTTTCACTTTAAGTTTGTTCCAGGAAACGGATCCACACCTGTATTGCCTTGACTTTAGAGACTATTAACATTTTGGATAATCCAAGAGTCTGGGTTACATGACCTTGAAGATTGATATGATTAAGGCTTTTGACACTGTCTCCTGGGACTTCTTGTTTGCTATGTTGCGTCTTATGGGCTTCTGCGAGAGTTTTGTTCAGATGGTTAGCTCTGTCTTGGCTTCTTCGAGGATCTTTATACTAGTCAACGATATGTTTGTGGGTTTCTTCTCTGGCTCAAGGGGTGTTAGACAAAGGGGTCCCCTTTCCCCCTCCTCTTTTGCATTGCTGAGGAGGCTCTTGGGAGGTGGATTGATTGGAATATTCAATAGGGTTGCATTGCAGCTATTCCCAAGACCCTTAGCTACTTGTTGTATGCGGATGACATCATGATATTTGCTTAGGCGACAGTCTCCAATGTCATAGCTTTGAAGCGTATTCTGCAGGCCTACGACTCCATGCCTAGTTAGATTTTTAGCCCATCGAAGTTGAGGGTCTTCTATGGTTCATATGTCACCAACCGAGTCCGACGTCGTAGGGATTAGGAGACATGTATTATTTCTGACACTGTGCCTTTCGTACACCTGAGAGTTCCCATCTTTAGGGGCGCTCCTCGTAAGGCCCATCTCCAGCAGTTTGTTGATTCGATTACTGGGAAATTTAGCAGATGGAAGGGCAACTCTCTATCTTTTTCTGATCCTCGTTGTCTTATCAACTCGATTATCACCGCTTCCCTTGTTCACACCATGATGGCCCAGGCCCTTGTTGAAATCTGTTGAGAGGGCCATGAAGAACTTTTTATAGCTTGGGGATATGAACAAGCAGAACACGTCTTGTTCGGTTAGTTGGGAGTGTTGATGCACCCCTCTTGAGGAGGGCGACCTTGGGGTTAGGTCTCTACGCCTAGCTAACGAGTCCTTCGTCTTCAAGATTGTCTGCGACGTTCTGCATAATTCTTTTTCTAATATGGATTTTCTTCATCGTCTCTTTATCGCGCTTTCCGGCTGACCGATTTCTTATGAAAGGGTTTCTTCAATTGGATCTGGTATTCGTAGGCACCTCCTCTGTCTCTGAGATGGTTTTGTTAGGTGGTGGGCACCAATCCAAAAGTCTGCTTTTAACATAACAATTGATTTGAGTATATTATTTCAAAGCGGCTTGACTTACAGGGGCCTTTGGCGGACTCTCTGGTTGGTAAGATAAGGGACTTCTACTTTGATGATAGTTGACATTTCTCTCCAGCCTTTGTCCTGGGGTTTACAAAGATTGTTGAGGACATCATGGCTATTCATGTTTCTAGAGGTTCAGAACGTTTGGTTTGGGCTTCCTCAGTGTTAGGGGAGCTTACTTCGAGCATGGCCTATAATTTCCTTAGACAACCGCTTCCTCTTGTCAAATGGTCATCTTGAATTTGGGCAACTTTATTCCGATGTGTCGTTCGACTGTTATATGGAGAGCTATCTGGGGCAAGCTGCCTACTGCTAACTGGATGTAGAGATTTGGGATTCTGGGTCCCACCATGTGCCCCCTTTGAAGAGTTGTAGAGGAAATCCTTTGCGACTGTGCGTTCACTCGCCAAGTTTTTTCCCACTATTAATACACACTTTCAAGTTTCTCTTTACTTTGAGTTGGACTTCCATGATATGTTTCTCCAAGCCCTAGGGATGTCTTTTAGCCCTCAGGTTTCTGAGCTTTGGAGAGTGGCCTTTACCACTGCGGTTGGGTCATCTGACATGTCCGCAATAGGGCTATTTTTTAGGAGCAGGTCCCCTCAGTTAATTGATGCATGGCCTTGATTATTTCCGGCGTTCGTGAGTCATTCGCCCTCTCCAAGGGCCGCATGGATGGTTCTATTAGGGACTTGGGGGTGTGCCACTCTTTGGGGGTCCCTGTCCGCTCTCGAGCCCCGGGGCTCGGGGGTTTCGACTTTGGTCTGATGGCTACCTCTGGACCCTGGGTGGTACAAGGTGAATGTGGATGGTAGCTGCCCCTCCTCCCCTAGTCCTTCATATCTTTGTTGGTGCCTATTCCAGAACTCGAGGGGGTTCTTCGTTACTGCCTTCACTACAAGAAAAATGACTTTTAGTGACAGAATTCCTGTCATTATAGTTTCTCTAGCTAAAAGTCTTTAGTGACAATAATTGATTTTTAGTGAGTGGTCCTGCCATTAATATTTAAATTCCTGTCACTAAAGACATTTAGCTAGATAAGCAATAATGAGAGGATGTTGTCACTTTAAGTCAGATTTCTTGTAGTGCTTCACCCGGGAGGCTGGTTGGGAATTTCCTTTAGAGGTAGAGATTGCGACTGGTCTTTATGCTATATTGTTCACCCACAGCCAGGGATGAAGACACTTGTGGGTAGAATCGAATTCTGAGCGGGCTGTCAAGATTTGGCAAATAATTATTCTTATCATTCCTTGGAGACTTGATTCACGTGTTATGCAACACTAAAATAAACAACCGCAAGTGTACGGTGTCTATCGTAGCGTGATAAGCAAGAGGTCGATCCCACAAGGAGTTTAAGCGTAAAAGGGTAGTTTGTTAATTGAGTTCTATTTAGACGTGATCGATAACTTGAAAGTGTTGAATTACCCTAAATTGTCTACCAAAATTGTCACTAGTAAACAATGAAAAGAGTAAATACAAAGTCGATCAAATACCATGCAAATCAATAAAACGAAAGTAAAGTGGGTGAAGATGCAAAGAAAGAAGGTGGGTTCCAAGGCAATTGTAACACCTAGATATCCGTTTATGAATGTTATCTCGTTTAAATGGTCATTAAGATTATCTCATATAGGGTGATCACACAAGAAGAATTAATTAATCTCTCGATCTAATTAACCCAAAGGAAAACACAATATAAGTTCGTATCTCTACCTCACAAATATTGTATTACCTAAACTAGCCCCAAAGATCATTTGATTCCCTCTCCGATAATTAATCCTCTTTCGAGCTCATAATAATACCGGGTTGCATGCTTGCATACGATTAAATGGAATAAATCTCTCGATCTTACCCCAATTAACAATGAATTAAGCAAATCATCATGGCCAATAACAACATGCTTTACAATAGATAATTAGACATGCAAATAAGAGACAACCACCGATTAAAGCAAGAAATTAGTTCATAAACCTCAATCCAAATGTTTACAAAGCCTTAGAACAACAAATTGTTTAGCTAATCAAATACATACTCAAATTACATAATCCAAATGAAATAACTAAATAAAAAGAAAGAGAAAGCTTAGTCTAGAATGTGGTAAGGGATGGAATTCCCAAGCTAATGGTGGCTTCCTTGCATGAATTGATGGAGAATTGAGAGAGAAATTGTCAAATCACCTTGGAGTATGTGAAACTATGTGTGAGAATTGATGAATTGGGGGTGAATGGTTTGAATTTCAAGAAAAGGTGTTTATATAGTGTTTGGGTAGGGTTTGGATGGCATAATTGCAAGTTGGTCCCTAAAAAATGGCCAAAATGTGAAGATGGCACCGAATTTGGGGTGACTCGGCCGAGTTGGGGTCACTCGACCGAGTGGAGCACTTAAAAAGCGTGCCACGATTTTGTCTAGCCGAGTGGTCTTCAAATCCAGCACCTACGGCTTTCAACTCAACTCGGCCGAGTTGGGTCACTCGGCCGAGTGCGCAGTGATGTCCAAACTCGCAGATTCGGCCGAGTTGAGTCACTCGGCCGAGTGCGCAGTAAACCCAAAAGTCTCAGATTCGGCCGAGTTGACTCACTCGGTCGAGTTGCCTTGTTCTTCGATTTCGGCCTTTTCTCGTTTCGTGCATATCTTCCACCTCGGGTGTCGGATTGACTCGATTCCTTTGGCTAATCCACTCCGTTTTTCGAGACAAATCCAACTGTGCACTCCTCTTTCTGATTCAGTGAGGTATGGTTGGTGTTTTGCTCCAAATTTCATCGTATTTCCTACAAAATCGACAAAACACAACCTTTCTCTCATTTCGGCTTAAACAATCATATTCGATGCATAATTCAATGAAATCCAAATCAAAACATGCTTCACATGTTCCCCTAAAACGTGTAAATTCCACCCGAATCAAACTCCCCCAAACTTAAAATGTTGTTTGTCCTCAAACAACTAAGCAGTTAAGGCAATGAGGGTGGAATGATCACAATGGAATATTCAATGTAATTCACACATGCAAAGTAAGATGCAATGATATCTCTTTCTCAAAGTGCATTTCTCAATGAAGGTCATAAGCTCATTATTGCAATTCACACTCATGGATCAAAGAATGCACAAGTACACAACACATTGTGATGGGAAACATAATCCAAATACTCAAGTCCTCTACTCACATGATGGAGTGTTTCTCTCAAACACACAAATAAATTGAGGATATAAATGCACTCATCAACCAAGTCATGCTATGCAATCACCATATGCTTGCCCAACTTCTACTTTCTACAACACTCAAATGCTCAACAATGTGATCAATAGGACTTTATCAAGGATGTAACATTGGCTCTTTGGACAAGGTGGGATGAATTTAGGAATTTTTGACTCTTCTAGTGGAGGACAAAGCTTGTTGTTTTACAATGTGTGCTTTCACTTTCAAAACTTACAAACTTCATTCTCACTTTTCATTTTCCTTTCTTTTTCAAGCATTCATCACCTCATATTTTGAACCATTTTTTTTCTTTTCAAGCTTTTGGGGCTCTTTGTCCCTCTTTTCTTTTCCCTTGATTTTCTTTTCATCTTTCTCCTTTTCTTTCAACTTTTCCACTTTCTCCTTTCACCAAAGATATTCATTCAAGCACATGTTTTCCACTTTGTCTTTTATCCTCCACTAGATGTAGGTATCAAAGGCTAAAAAAAAGGCTAAGTGGTTAACATTGTAGTTTGCCAAGAAAATGAGAAATTAAGCTCAAGAGGCTAACTACGGAAAATTACTTCGGTTTTGAGAAATTTTGGCTAAGTGACTCTTTTAAAATAAGATGGCTTATATCACATCACAAAGTTTCACACAATCATGCTTTCAAACAAGAACTTGGGCAAGTTCTAGAATTACTAGCAATAACCTAGTCCACTCTCAAATGAACTAAACCGGAATACATGCTCAAATTATGGCTCAAATCTCACCAGTTTATTCAATAGGACTTTCACAATCATCAAATGTTCCCAAACAACAACACATCATGCACTCTTGCCATCAAAGAACACAAATGTGAACACAACATGATACTATTCTCCAACACCAATCATGCATACATTCAAAGCAAATAGACATCACCACAACTACTCAACAATGGATTCCAATGACTATTCATGCTCACACTTCACCAAATATCCACTACCCAATCATGTGATCAAAACCAACTTAAACAATATAATCACGTGAAAGTCAAGTGTGCGCCGGTGCAAAATGTAACACAAGTAGAATGACGAACCGGTGCAAGGGTAACAACTAGTAGAAAAATAAAAGAAAAATAACTCCCCCAAACTTAGAATTTTACTATGTATAAATTCTAAGTTTGGGGCTACAAGTTGTTACCTCTCTCCTTGCACATCCAAAGCTCTTCAAAGATCACCATTGCAACACTTGCTTCCCCTCTCCAAAGTTGGTTTTGCTTTCTTCTTCATTCTTCAAGCTATAACATCCAAAATGCTTCTCATCCATACCTACAAAATAAACCAAGCTATCAAAACTATCAAAGCAATAAAAACAAGAAAGCAATAAAACCTTGGGTTGCCTCCCAAGAAGCGCTATTTTTAACGTCCTATGCCGGACGGTTCTTCCTTGAGGGGAATATCAAGTCACCCCATCATCCTCCTTGCTCTTAACCTTCTTTGCCCATCCAACCTTCTTAAACCCATTGAAACATCCAAAAGCTACTCCATCCGACTCTTCAATCATGTCATAGGAGGTTGATGCCTCATTCATCCCCAAGCTTGCACAAGTAGCTTTTCTTGATTTGGGGGAGTTTTCTTCAAACTTGGCCTTCTTGCCCATCTTCAACTCATTCTCTTCCACTTGGGGGTCCTCTTTCACAATATTGATCTTGGGCTCTTCTTCTACCTCCTCTTTCATGGGCATTGGATAATGATCTCCCTTGGAATACACATACTCTTCCTCCTCATCCTCATCGTCACGGAATCTAACGGCCTTGTAGATGTTGAATGAGACTTTCTCCTCACCAACATGTAGTTCAAGCTCTCCGTTTCGTACATTGATGATGGCTCCACCCGTTGCTAGGAACGGTCTTCCCAAGATCAAGGGGATTGCCCTATCTTCCTCCATATCAAGTACCACAAAATCAACCGGGAATATGAATTTCCCAACTTTGACAAGCACATCATCAACCGTTCCCAAAGGATAAACTATGGAGCGATCCGCCAATTGAAGATTCATGGTAGTAGGCGTCAATTCTCCCAAGCCAAGTGATTTGAAGAGTGATAATGGCATGAGGTTTATGCTTGCTCCAAGATCACACAAAGCACGATAGGTTCCCTCTTTGCCAATCACACAAGGCAATGTAAATGACCCGGGATCCCTAAGCTTTGGAGGTAGCTTAGCTTGGATGATGGCACTACACTCTTCGGTGAGGTTCACGGTTTCAAATTCTACCATCTTTCTCTTGTTGGACATAATCTCCTTCAAAAACTTGGCATAGTGAGGCATTTGCTCAAGGGCCTCCGCAAATGGGATGTTGATGTGTATCTTTTTGAACATCTCCAAGAATTTGACGAACTTTACATCCAAACTCGTCTTCTTGAGTTGTTGAGGGTATGGGATTTGAGGCTTGTATGGAGATGGAGGTTTGTATGTGTCATTCTCTTTCTCATTTGTTTTCTCCTTCTCAACATCTTTCTCTTCAACTTTCCTTCCTTGTTGCTCCTCTTCACCATCTTCCTTTGGCATCATAGGGCCTTCATAGCTTGTGCCACTCCTCAACTTAATTGACTTGCATTGCTCCTTGGGGTTCAATTCCGTGGTTGAGGGGAATCGACCCGGCTTGTGTTGATTTCCAACCATATTAGCAATTTGACCCACTTGAATCTCAATGGCTTTCACATCATTCTTGATTCCCATCACTTCATTTGTCAATTGACCAATTTTCTCATCTTGACTCTCAATCTTTTGCCAAGTCTTTGTCATGAAACTCTTCGTCTCTCCCATGAACTTCTTAGTTTCTCCCATGAATGTTATGAACATTTCTTCCATAGTGAGTTTTGACGAAGATTCTTCTCTCACACCATCTCGTACATTGAAGTTCGACGGTGGTTGAATGGCATTGTGTGGGTTAGCATATGAGAAATTTTCATGGTTTCTCAAGCCGAGATGGTATTTGTTCGGATTAGAGGGGTGATAGTTCCCATGGGCTTGTCTTTCTCCCCAACCTCTTTCTCTAAAATTTCGATCTCTTTGGTTGTTCATATAGTGGGCCTCCTCGTATTATGCATCACTTGGCTCCACTAGTGCTTTGGACGTCATCAAAGAGATCAACTTATCCACTTTGTTGGATAAGTTGGCACTTTCTTCCGAATTTTGAGTGGAGGCTACCCTTCGATTTTGCCTTCATTCGGATGGCCATTGATTACCATTCTTAGCCATCTCCTCTAATAGCACATAGCCCTCTTCCGTTGTCTTTCCCAACAAACAACCTCCACCCGCCGAAGCATCCACCATTCCTCTTGTTCGGTGGTCCATTCCATTGTAGAAGTAGCAAATGAGTTGGTCTCATGAGAAACCATGTTGTGGGCAACTTCTAATCAAATCTTTGAAGCGCTCCCATGCTTCGGCTAGGGACTCAACATCATCTTGCATAAATGAAGATATTTCTCCTCGGATTTTGATAGTCTTGCTTGGAGGGAAATACTTCATCAAGAATGCATCAACAAGATCATTCCAATCTTCAATGGTCCTTAAATCAAGGGAGAGGTACCATTGCTTTGCTCGATCTCGGAGGGAGAAAGGGAATAATTGCAACCGGATGTAGTCTTGAGGCACTCGATTGATCTTAACCGTTCCACTTATCTCGAGAAATTGAGACAAGTGGAGGTTAGGATCCTCCTTGGAAAGTCCTCCAAATTGATTGTTTTGCACCATAACAATCAAGGCCGGCTTGAGCTCGAAATTATGAGCATCTAAGGGTTCTCGACCCGCTCCTCCATATGGCCTCGGAATTGGGCGGAAATGATCTCTTAGTACCCTTTGTGGTCGATTTCCCCCATTCCCATTCGGTTCCTCAAATCCATCAACCCCTTGATTCTCAACTTCCTCCTCGACCTCTTCAACAATCGGATTTTCCCTTCGATTCATCTCTTCTACTTCAAACCTTCTTCTTTCGGCGTTCCTTCTTCTACAATTGGCTTCGATCTCTGGATCCAAGGGCAACACTTCTTGTTGATTCCTCCTAGATCGTGTGATCATAAACCATATCTAGCAAATGATCAAACGAAAGTGAGAATCGCAAGTAAGCTCAATAGTAGCAAACACAAATATTTTTGGCTTTTTGAGAATAAGAAAAACAAGTAAAATGTCTAAACTAAAACTCTTTTAACCTACACTCTAGAGCTATAAAACCTCCCCGGCAACGGCGCCATAAACTTGATTCATGTGTTATGCAACACTAAAATAAACAACCGCAAGTGTACGGTGTCTATCGTAGCGTGATAAGCACGAGGTCGATCCCACAAGGAGGTTAAGCGTAAAAGGGTAGTTTGTTAATTGAGTTCTATTTAGACGTGATCGATAACTTGAAAGTGTTGAATTACCCTAAATTGTCTACCAAAATTGTCACTAGTAAACAATGAAAAGAGTAAATACAAAGTCGATCAAATACCATGCAAATCAATAAAACGAAAGTAAAGTGGGTGAAGATGCAAAGAAAGAAGGTGGGTTCCAAGGCAATTGTAACACCTAGATATCCGTTTATGAATGTTATCTCGTTTAAATGGTCATTAAGATTATCTCATATAGGGTGATCACACAAGAAGAATTAATTAATCTCTCGATCTAATTAACCCAAAGGAAAACACAATATAAGTTCGTATCTCTACCTCACAAATATTGTATTACCTAAACTAGCCCCAAAGATCATTCTATTCCCTCTCCGATAATTAATCCTCTCTCGAGCTCATAATAATACCGGGTTGCATGCTTGCATACGATTAAATGGAATAAATCTCTCGATCTTACCCCAATTAACAATGAATTAAGCAAATCATCATGGCCAATAACAACATGCTTTACAATAGATAATTAAACATGCAAATAAGAGACAAACACCAATTAAAGCAAGAAATTAGTTCATAAACCTCAATCCAAATGTTTACAAAGCCTTAGAACCACAAATTGTTTAGCTAATCAAATACATACTCAAATTACAAAATCCAAATGAAATAACTAAATAAAAAGAAAGAGAAAGCTTAGTCTAGAATGTGGTAAGGGATGGAATTCCCAAGCTAATGGTGGCCTCCTTGCATGAATTGATGGAGAATTGAGAGAGAAATGGCCAAATCACCTTGGAGTATGTGAAACTATGTGTGAGAATTGATGAATTGGGGGTGAATGGCTTGAATTTCAAGAAAAGGTGTTTATATAGTGTTTGGGTAGGGTTTGGATGGCATAATTGCAAGTTGGTCCCTAAAAAATGGCCAAAATGTGAAGATGGCACCGAATTTGGGGTGACTCGGCCGAGTTGGGGTCACTCGGCCGAGTGGAGCACTTAAAAAGCGTGCCACGATTTTGTCTAGCCGAGACTCGGCCGAGTTGGCTCACTCAGCCGAGTGGTCTTCAAATCCAGCACCTACGACTTTCAACTCAACTCGGCCGAGTGCGCAGTGATGTCCAAACTCGCAGATTCGGCCGAGTTGAGTCACTCGGCCGATTGCGCAGTAAACCCAAAAGTCTCAGATTCGGCCGAGTTGACTCACTCGGCCGAGTTGCCTTGTTCTTCGATTTCTACCTTTTCTCGTTTCGTGCATATCTTCCGCCTCGGGTGTCGGATTGACTCGATTCCTTTGGCTAATCCACTCCGTTTTTCGAGACAAATCCAACCGTGCACTCCTCTTCCTGATCCAGTGAGGTATGGTTGGTGTTTTGCTCCAAATTTCATCGTATTTCCTACAAAATCGACAAAACACAACCTTTCTCTCATTTCGGCTTAAACAATCATATTCGATGCACAATTCAATGAAATCCACATCAAAACATGCTTCACATGTGCCCCTAAAACGTGTAAATTCCACCCGAATCAAGACTCCAGGGCCTTTAGAGCACATCTCGACACTTGCTAGGAGACATGTCAGTCCGCTTCACCCATATATATCGGGAAGTAAACCAGGCAGTTGATACCACTGCGAAGACTCGGGCCTAATATCCACGTCATTTCTGGACACAAATGGGTCATTCGAAAATTAATTTACACCAACATTTAAAATTGATGATTTGTTTAAAATTATGTTAAAATTGCAATTAAACGAAAAGTAATGGTTTAATTTACAAATTTATCTAAAATTTGAAAATATTATGTGAGTTGGAGTTCACATGATTTTTTTTCTATTTGGAGTAGCAAAACCCTTTCAAAAAATGAGTACATAATTTTTTATTTAAAGATTAGGGGTTATGGAGACACGAGTATGAAAGGTATGCGTAAATGAAGGAAATATGAAATGCCGACATCTTTGATAGATAGAACTGCACGTGCTTCCCACGCTCTATGTCACTGTGCATCCCCACTCAAACCCCACCTCATTGGCTCCCCAATCTTTATCGCGTGACAATTTAATCCCAAGAAAAAAAAAATGAAGAAAACAAAAAAATCGGCCCCCTTTTTTTTATATAATCTTAACACGGTGCTCATCAACAGAGGTTTCCCGACAGGCTTCAATCCCATAATCAGATTTTTATTCTTCCTAATCCTACTGTTTGTTTCTTGTAACTTCATTTGCTTTAAAGAAAGTAAAGGGTTTATCTTTTGCTTCTTTGGATTTTAGCCTCAGCTTCTGCAGAAAATTATCGATTTGACTTTCCTCATAAAAAGGCAAGAAAAGGGCTAATTATTAACTGCTGTTGCTCATAATTTCGTTTCTTGCTTTCCCTTTTCCTTTTGTTGAAGGTTGAAACTAGTATTTTGATATCTTTTTGGAATCCTGTGGAGATATTCCTCTTACTTACTTTCCTTTGATGTGTGCAAAAAGGTGCTACCTTTATTGGTTTGTGGTGAAATTGAATTTGCACTGTTGGTGAATTTTGTCTATTTTAGGATTTGGATGTTTACCTTTTGAGTAGAACATGGTTTTGGAGATTTTGACAGAATTCATTTCTGCTGTTTCTTGGTCTTGATTGATCAGTTTTACCTGTTCTTCCTTAATCTTGTAATAAAATCTCAACTGGTGAGTTGGTAAATATGGTTTATTGTTTCTTGTGCTTTGGGTTATCAGCTCTGTTGGCCTTTACTTCAGAGTATGGATTTCGGTTATCTGTTTGTGCTAATCCATAATTTGATTTCAGCTCTTTAGTAATTAATCATAGAATTGTTGAGTAATTTTCTCTCTCATCTTGCTGGCTTTTTCAAATTTGTAAGGTTTTGCCTTTTTCTTTTCAGATCCGTTTCTGCTAGCTGCCTGCTTTTAGGGTTTTGTTGTGAGATTTGGGGTTTTCTCTTCTTGGAAAGTCTGTGTCTTTTTAGTATGCTTCGTTTTCTTGATGTATTATTAACTGTAATTTAAGAGGGTTTATGTTTAGAGATTATCTTGATATCATTATGGAATTTTACAGGTTGATTTTCTCATGGATTCCCCTCAGTCAGTCGTGTCACCCCTTAAGAACTCTTCCGTTTTCAACGAATCTGAGAAGAAAAATGCGAATCTTGTTGTGGAAAACCACAGCCTCGTGTCAAGGTACCAAAGGAAGGAGGACACTATAGGTAATTTGGAGGACTTCATAGGCGCTCTGGAGGTGTACATACACCAAGCTAGAGACATCCACAACATTTGCATCTACCAAAAACAAGATGTTTATGCCAAACTCTATCTGACTAGTGATCCCGAGAAAACAGTGGCCACCAAGATCATCAATGGTGGTGGGAGAAACCCTGTTTTCAACGAGAATCTTAGTCTTAATGTTCGTAAAGTCGATTCGTCCCTTAAATGCGAAGTATGGATGCTGAGCAGGGTTAGGAATTATCTAGAAGATCAGCTTCTGGGGTTTGCTTTGGTCCCGATTTCTGAAATCCTTCTGCATAATGGTAAGCTGGAGAATGAGTTCTCTCTGTCTTCAACTGATCTATTCCATTCACCGGCCGGATTCGTACAGCTGTCGGTCTCGTACATTGGAGCACAACCGGATGTCCTTCTGATTCCCCCACCGAAAACATGTGTGGAGAAAGATTCAGACGAGCTGGAACGGGAATCAAGCAAGAATCATGCTAATGATTTGGATAAGATTGAGTTTCCTGACCCCAAGGTTGCGAACGAGAATGACCAGATGGTTGAAGAGTATTTTGGGATGCCTCATACAAATGTGGACTCCCAGAGTTCAGACAGCCTCGTCAGTTCTGACACCGAGACTCAGGTGAGCTCAGAGGTTGAGGCTCAGGTGAGCTCAGAGGTTGAGGCTCATAACGGTGAACGATTCTTGATGGGGTTTCCAAAGGTCGATTCTCCTCTAAGCAGTGCATCAACAAATGGGCCAGCGAGTTTTCAATCTTCAGAGACTCCAAAAGATTCAAAATCTCCAGCTGAGGAACACGTTTCGTCTCCTAAAAACGAGAAAAGTGTGAATGTGGAGAAAAGTGTGAATGGTGACTCGGAGAGTAATGTGTCAGGCGGGCTGTCAAGTGATACAAAGCCTGTTGTGTCTGTAAACATCGAGCCAGAGTCGAAGATGGTTCAGCAGGACATAGTGGACATGTACATGAAAAGCATGCAGCAGTTTACCGAATCATTAGCCAAAATGAAACTCCCGATGGACTTTGAAAATGGGCCAACGAGCTCGGAGAACTCAACGAGTTCAGAGCAGAAAACACCAGCATCGAAGAACTCTGGATCTCGAGTATTTTATGGGAGTAGAGCCTTCTTCTAAGCATGTATTGAGGTGCCCAGAATACACAGGTGACTTTAGTGATTAGAATCGAGACTGATGCCTGTAGTAGCGTTTATGTATTACGTAACCTGGTGTTGTGTATTGTATCTGGGTATGTTTTAGACGAATATTGACTTGTATTTGCTAAGAGCTGTAGTGCCATCTGAGTTTCTTGTGATGTATATTTGGCACCATTTCTCTTAGTTCTACCCCTTTACTTGTAGTCTTTCACTGGTTTTGTAATGATATCCCGTTTATCGACTTATCTTTCTTTATATCGTTGTGACTGTAAGGTGGCGTTATTTCCGTTTGTTTTTGTGGTCTGATGAATATGTACTTTCTGCTGATTAATTTGCATAGTTGCTCAATTTTAAGAATGTCACCATCATTTCATTCTGAATCGTTGAAAGTAGGCTTAATTGCGCCTAAACTTGTGACCATTTTTTTATTTGCCATTACCCAATTATCTAGGGTAGACTGCAACTAACACAATGGTTGAGATTTGAGCCACAATTAAGCCTTGCAAGCATTGTTACAACTGAGGAATAAACATTCTAAATCTGTGGAATCATTATTTCATCCATTAAATAACAATGTTACATCAAATTGGGGCTTGAATTATTTCATATGCTCTTGTGTGCATATGCCTTGAGCAAATCCAAGCAATCTGACCATCATCCCTGTATCTGACTCTCCATAGCCCGAATTTCTCAGCAATATCTTCTCCAGACGAACATTGATGGTTTCTCAGAAAGTCGATCACCCATTGCTGAGCTGGCTTATGATCTTGTTGAATGTCCCTTGAGCTACTGCTTCTGTTCCTATTTACAGCTGCTGCAGTTCCAGCAGCTGCAATTCCTGCAGTACCAGCAGCTGCTGCCCCGTAAATAAGGGGCGAATCGATCAGATGTGCTACCTCCCTCCCAAGATCAGGTATCATTTCTCCCATGCCTGCTGCTAAATGGGCTCCGATTTTCAGAGCAAATGTCAAAAGTTTCATGAATTTTTTCATATATGGAGCTAAGCACTTTACCGTGATGTTATCAACTTGCATGAGTTCACACCCGATTTGATCTTCAACCACGTGCATTTCTCTTCGAAATTCACAGAGCATATGCAAGCGCAATGCTGTCATGCCCGAGATTATGTTGGTGATTAATTTTCTTGAGTAGTTCTCAGTTCTGACAAAGTAGAACATGTTTGGTACTTTTCTTTCATCGATTTGAATGTTGTAGTTGATGAGGTAGTTCACTTTGCGATGGAGTTCGATTAAAAGCCTATGTTCGTAATATCTCAAGCCTTGAATTTCTTGTTTAACATCTCTGATTTCTTGCTCAATGATCTTTAATCTCTGCAGAACTGCTTCAACACCCTTGGCTATTCCAGCAAATGATGGATCGACTGATGAGCTGGCAATTTCTTGAGGATGATTGGGATCGTTTTCTTGAGGGACGTGAAGCTCGACGGCGAGGTTATATAGGTCATTGTACCGACAATGAAGCACGTCTCTGAAGTCATCATCAGACAACAAATCTCGAGCAAAATCAAAACCGGGCCCCAAAACGAGGCTGCCTGAATCCACGATTGAATCCCACGTGTGTTGATAATCGTAAATGCTGTCAGCAGGAACGGAGAGGAGTGCTCGTTTGAGTTGCTGCAGAGGGACGAGCTGGTTTCTTCGATTTCTTGGAGGTATCAGATTTTTCACGCACTCGGAACGAATAATGTACTCTATCAGTGTGATCCCTTGACAGAGGCTTTGTATTGCTGGAATTATAAGTTGTTGAAATAGTCTCAGCATTTCTGTTGGGCTCTTCGTGGAGCATGCAAGCACGTCGATGAAATGACCGAATTGTCCTCCGAGCTCGACACGAATGTGAATCCCATATATGTTTATGGAGATCAAGAACTTGTCAAGTTGGTATGATGCTCCATGCTGGCTCTTTAACCCCATAATCTTGTTATGAAAATGTACCTGCATTTGAGGGAAACAAATTATAAACAGAAGAAAACAAGTTGAAAAGAGCTAGATGTAAACGAGCCGAACCAAGACGAATAATATCAGGCTCGAGCTTTATTCGAACTCTAATAGTAGAGTTTAAGCTTGGCTCAACTCTAAAATATTATGTTCGCAGATAGTTCGAGTTCGGCTTGCAAAAAACTCGTTAGGGAAGTAGACGATCCTAGTTTGAGCTCGTCTCGAAAAAGCTCGTTAACAAATTAAAAAAACTATGTTCGAACCAAATGTCATTAGGTTCGAGCTCGGTTTTGATAAAATTATCGAGCATGAATTTGGGATCGAGCTCGGCTCTTAAAGTTTAATGAACAACTCGAACAAATTTTTTCGAGTTGAGACCCAAATAGTTCACAAACGGCTTGGTTTGATTACATCCTGAAAGAGGAGGATTGGGTAGCATTGTAAGACTCACCTGTAAGCGCGGGAAGAAGCCCGGTGTAAGAAACGTGTGGCTCGAGTCCTCACATTGAAGACGCCTTCCACAATAATTGTTTCCAGGAGAGTTTTCCTGCCATTTCTGAGGTCTCCATCTTCCATCTTCCAAATTCGACGGAATCAGAAGAGGCGAATCGGGATCAGAAGGATCTTGTTCACAGCAAAGTTCAAGTTTCAGCATCATTTTCACAACATCATTGGCTTCCAAATTCTCAAAAACATTACTCTGTAAGCCTCCTATCAGAATCTTCTCAAATTCTTTTCTGCTTATGAATCCACTCTTCACACTTGAGCTTTGCTTTCTCACATCTAATCTTAATAACTGACTAACTACCTCACCAAAAAACCATTGGCAATCCAAGATTATGAACTCCAGATCATTAAAATAAATCACCTCTCCTATATGGTGCAGATTCGTAGCCACTGCTCGTCTCCTCGTCTCCACCTTCTCTCGATTATCATGTCTGGATCGAATTCTCAGAAATGGGACCTTAATTTGACATAAATCTCCGAACTCTTTCCACTTCATTGCTGGCCTGTCCTGATTTTCCCGTCTCCAATCTGATAATATCTCCACGAGATCATTACAGAGCTCGTACACTCGAGGCACCCTTTCAAGAATCGTTCTGCTCGTTTTACGAATATGATGGCTCAGCTTACTCACAGATGCTGATGATCTTGCATCAACTGTGAACACAGTTGGATAGAATTCAACAAACCCCTGGAATTTGTCTCTCAGTCTTCGAATTGAAGTTTCTATAGCCGGTAATCTATCTTCACATTGGTGATTAATTTTGTCATAATGAGTTAGTACTATTGCTGCATTAGGCAGCATGCACTGTGTAACTGCTCGCCTCGAGCTGGAAACGATGAATCTGAGCCAGTATTGGATGTCTTCTTCTATATCAGCAGGGGTTCTTGGTTCTCTGTTGCTGAATAAGGTGGTTATGATGAGAAAGAAGGATGCACTACCGTGGCCAGGGAACATGAGGTCGTGTAGCGAATAGAACTCGTGCTGCCCAGCAAGATTCCATATCGACATCTTTGTATCTTCGTCTCTGAATGTTTTGATTCTCATCCCCGGTGTTCGAACAGCTTGCTCGACTGGGTTCACCAGAATTCGAACTTGATCCACGTATGGTACCTTTGAAGGGGACATGTTGTTTGATATGGTGCTACACAATGTAGTTTTGCCTGCACATGTTACCATCCATCAATGATTGATCAATAGATTCAGAATGCAATGAATTGGAATTACCATACCTGCATGTTCTTGGCCACACAGAAAGACTCTACAGCATTTAGGCAGAGTCATTTGCATGTCATTGAGAAGATCAATATCAGCTTCTTCTTCTTCTTCAGTCCTTTCATTCTGTCCCAATTTTTGATATATACCTTCTGTTTTCCCAGCCAGACGAAGCGGAGTTCTCGCGAGATCAATGTCTTCGATCCATGGATTCACATTTATCGTCTCCATTATTGTTTGCAACACAACTTCGCCCTTCACCCCTTTGCAGCCTTGCAGAGATAAGCGTCTCAGAGTTGCATTCCTCTCTAAGCTCTTGAAGATCTGTACGATGCTGTCTGGTTTAAGGCTCTCGTCGTCGTACAAGCCAAGAAAGACGACACTTTGGTTGCTCGTAAGCATCTGCAGAATGGCGGTAAGCCCGTTTTTTCCAATCTTAGTCTTTGCTCCTCCTAAGGTTAGGAATTTGAGAGACGTGTTTGCTTGATTTTGCAGAGGTGAGAACTTGGTTAAAGGACAGAGTAAATGCTCGACTCCTACGCCTCCGAACGAGTTCCCGTCGAGGTACAACTTTTCCAAGGTTCGATTTTTGAAGAGCCCAGCTGCAAGATAAACAACACCCTTGTCTTTTAAGCCTGTTTTAGACAATCTTACGTCTTTAAGGCTTCGATTTTGTTCTAAAACCCATCGGAACTCCTTCGCCCATCGTGTTTTTAGCCTCACACCTGTCATTAGGAATGTAAACGAAATGAATCGAATGAAACCAAAATTATTCGATTTGTTTACATGGGTACCTGTCATGTCGAGGGAGGTGACCGTTGAGTTCCACCCTAACGAGCAAGCAACTCGACACGCACCCGATACGTCGAGCTGGTACACTCGGAGAGTGTTGTTTTCAGGTGTGAATTCAAGCACCTTTGAGTTTTTTTGGTGGTGATCCAGACACCATATATGGAGCTCCATGGATCTGTTCCTTGCCAAAACTGCTGAAATGAGAGGGGTTGCAGTGGTCGATTTAGAGTCGAAAACAGTCAAGAGTTTGAGAGATGTATTCACTTCGATCATCTTAGACAGCTCTTCTGCTCCCTGTGGGCCAATTTCTGATTGAGAAAGCGTCATTTGTTTTACATATTTGTTGTGCATTAAGGCGTGTGATAGCTCTGATAAGCAATCTGGTTTGATTTTGTTTCTGGTGAAGGTGAGCTCCTGGATGCTCGTGGTTTGGTCGAGGAGGGTACGGAGGTCTTTCACTTGGTGTGGCTCCCATTGTATGAGATGGAAGTCGAGGTTTAGGATGGACGAAGACGAGGACGACGTTTGTAGAGTTTTGAGAAATTGGGAGAGGCTTTCTTGAGGTAAGTTGAGGTTGATGGAGTGTGGAGATTGTTGGAAACAACCGGAAGACGTCGTCGATTGGGAGAGGGAGAAAGAGATGGAGTGTAGGTTGAGGGTGCTGGATTTTATCTGCTGCAGACCCCATTCAAGGTCTCTTAAGTTTTCCATTTCTGGATATGCCAAAGAAGTAAATAATTATGGAATATGAATTTGGCTTTCTTACATGAAATGCAATGGCATTACTTTTCAATATGTATTCTCTTCTCTTCTGTTGGGGTCTTTGGATTCTTTTCCAACCCCACGTCCTGGTTTAAAATCCGCAAAAAGGGTCCTTAAATGGTAGAATAAAGGAAACACTAATGGTTTTAAGATTTTTAAAATTCGAATTTAGTGGATTTTTGAAATTCTAATAATTTGTATGTTTTATGTAGTCACCGGACATTCAAGTTTTGTCTAACTAATTGTGAGATGCATTAGCAGTTTATTCCCACATAATGTTTACTTACAATTATTTAAATTGCAACTTATTCACATTTGCAAGATATTGATGTTATTCTTCAGAATTGTGTGCACCGGCCGATAATGGTAGACCTGCGTAAAAAAATCAAATCGGTCGGTTCGGTAGTTAGGCGATTTCAAAAATCAAACCGAAAAATTATATAGAGATTTCAAATCTAAATCGACGGTTAAGTTGGAAAACTGAAAGTTCGATATATTTATTTAAATAAAAAAATTCAAAACATCAAGTTTTGAAAAATAAAAAAGGGCAAATTTGCAGTTTTAATCAAATTTGAGTGTTCGAAAATCGTAATCGAAACTGATAGAACCCTGATTCGTTTTTAATTCCAACTTTTCAAAAAGTGTAACCGACGATTTTGAACTGGAACCACCGATTCGAACCGTTTACACATTAGGCCCTTTTTTGGTGACATGGAACACACAAAAACCTTGTGGGGAGGTTTTTAGCCATTGGGAAGAAAGTTTGGTGGTTGGGGTTTTTTGGGAGGTTGTAACATTTAAACCTAGGTTTTTTTAGAGAGAGAGAGAGTGAGGTGGGCTAGGGTTGTAAACGAATCGAATAATTTTGCTCGATTCGGTATTCGTATTCGAATTTTGATATTCGTATTCGAAATTTTATGATTCGAATTCGAATACAAATATTTTTTTTGATTCGATTAATAAACGAATACAAATACAAAATTATGATATTCGATTCGATATTCGTAAGTATTCGATTATATTTATAATATATATACATAAATATATTTTTAAATGTATATTTGTCTCATATCCTATAATATTATTTAAATTATTATTTTAAAATTTATCTCCATAAATTTTCGAATCGAATAGTTTCAAGTCAAATCGAATAGTATCGAATACGAATCAATTTCAAATCGAATACTTGAAAAATAATATTTAGAATATGTATTAAAAAATTTGAATCGAATACTCGAATCGAATCGAATAGTATCGAATAATCATTCGAATCGAATACCGAATCAAATTTATTATTCGAAAATTAAATGAATACAAATACGAATATTCGAATATTTTCACGAATCGAATCGAATACTGCAGTATTCGCTTCGATTCGATTCGTTTACAACTCTATGGGCCCCTAAAAACCATATTTACCGCATTTTTTTTAGAGAGAGGAAGTGAGGTGGGCCCCCAAATAAGAAATGAAAGAAAATGAGGTGGGCCCCCCAAAAACTTACTTTTTGGGTTTATTGTTGGAGGAGGAGTTTGGTTTTGGAGGTTGAAGTTTTTTGCTTTTGAGGTGACGCACATATGTCAAGAAAAAATCTATTTTTTGGAGTTTATGATTGGGGAGGGCGTTAGCGATGGTGTTGAGATATTAATAGCATGGGAATTCCAACCATAAAAAGATGATGGTAGTGTTTCACTTTTTCTACTTTTAAGACTTTTTTTTCTTCTTTTCCCATTGCAAGAATTAAAGAATCATATGAACGCGGAGTAAAAGGAAAAGACAATTTTGGCTGTCGGACGGAAACAAAGTTATTTTCTGTCATTGCTTTGATTGGACAAAGAATCAACGTAAATTGCAATAATTAAAAAAAAAAAAAAAAAGTCCAAATTATCAAATGAATTTTGTAATTTGTCATACTAACACTCATCCAACAAATAAAAAAAAAAAGTTTGACCGACCGAAAAATAAAGCTATTTAACTATTGTATTGTTATGTAATTTTGTATTTCCCAATTTCATTGTTTTACTAATATATGTAATTACATTAGCTAAGTCAGTCATTGGGTGTTTGCAAACAAAACTATGTGCTTAAAATCACTTCTTTTTTAAATAGAATCACTTTTGAAGTGTTTGAAAACACAAGTAAGTGATTAAATTAATTACTTAAAATCAATTTTGGTCAAGCACCCCTCCCTCCCCATGCTTCTAACAACTTCTAAGTGCTTCTAATCATTACACTCACTAATTTTACAATTTTGCCCTCACAATTTAAATAATATTTTATATTTACCCATTATTTATTCAAATATAATAAGGGTGTTTTTTGTAAAATTATAAATAAGTGATTTGTATGACATACACCACAACATTTAAAAAATTAATTAAAAGTGCTTATTTTTAAAACACTACATACTTTCAATTTTACTACAAAAATCAATTTTAATAACTTTGAATCAATTACTATTGTTTGCAAACACAACCTCAATATACAGTACTAGAATGATATTTGTGAAAGAATTTCTATGAATGCTGGCCACGGTTATACGCACACACGGAATTCATGAGGATACCCAATTTGACTTCTAATTAATTTTATACAGTTATGAAATGTCCAAAATAGCCTCCCCTCATTTTAAAACAAATTATTTTATGAGTACACCAACATTCCTAAAACTACAAATTTGGGACTGTCTTTGCCTCCGACAAACTTTCACCAATAAAATTATTTTTATTTCTTTATCGACGAACCAGTTTTAAAAAAATAATAATTTCCTAAAGAAATAATCGAAAATAGCATTAAATTTTGAATAATAAATTCGAAAACGTAAAAAAAATCAGAATTTCGGTAAATATTTTCATTAGAAAGCAAAAAAAAAAAAAAAGACAAAAAGTATCGAAACAGGATAAAAATCGAAAAAAAATATCATAATGTCGTGAAATTTTTTCGAAGAAAAACAAAAAAATTGGCAATTTTTTTTTAAAAGTAAAACGTGTAAACGGGAGGAAGACGACGCATTTACAGATCTGGAACGGGAAGCGAGGGGGGAGGCGGCGAGGGGCTTTGATCTATTATTTTCTAACTCAAAATTGAAGGAGACGGCTTTACCTTGGGCGGTAGGAGGGGGCGACGCTGGCTTGAAAGCGGGGCTTGGTAGAGGAGGGGAGACAAAAACGGCATCGGCGAACCCAGACTTATGAATTTGGGGGTACGATAAATATGTAAATAAACAAGATAGTTATAAATTAATAAGTAAGACATACACAAATAAATATGCATAAATTTTCTAAGTAAAATATATACAATACAAATAAGAATATATATATATATATATATATATATATATATATATACACGTTTAAAGATATATGTAAATAAATGTGTGAACTGTAAGTATTTCGACAAAATATGAAAAATAAGGGTCAAGATGGCTTAATGACATTCTTGTAATTTTCGTTAGAATTTTTTTTAATATGAAAAATAAGGGTTTAGACGGTTTAATGATAAAATATATGTATGAACGTCTTTTTTTTACAAATGATAAATTTAAAATGAGACAAAAGGAGTATAAAATAAGCTCAACAATTAAAACATTTAAATAAATTTAGAAGATAAATGTAATTGAATTTTCATCATCATTCACCTATTTATTATTATAAAAGAAAAATTATACTCCCTCCGTCCACGAAAAGTAGTCTCATTTGCCCTATATTTTTTGTCCACAAAATGTAGTCTCATACCCTTTTTGGAAACTATCACCCTTCAACCCTCACTTAATTACTCAAATTGCCATCAACTTTATTCACAAACAATCACTTTATTCACAATGGACCCCACAATACCCTACAATACCCTTACTTTATCTATTTTATCTACTTTTTTCTTAAAACACGTACCCCACTCTAATGAGACTACTTTTCATGGATGGAGGGAGTACATAATATATATATATATAGAAAAAAAAACTTAAATTTTTGGGATTGGGGTGTAAACACAAATTCGTGAATTAAATATAAAAACGCGAAAATGGTAAACAATGTATTTAATTTCGGATTAAACCGATAAATATTGTGGGTTACAACCTCTAATTTCTCCTCTAATTCTCTCTTCTTGAACTTCTTGAATTTCTTGAGCACTTTTGGAACTTCTGGAGTTGGATCCGCAGCCGAATCCTATCTGATCTTGTATTTGGGGCTTTATAACGTTAATCCAAAGGCTTAGCACCGTATTTTTTGGATTAAACGTTAAATTTAGGGACTTTTGTGATGAACGTCGTTGAAGATCGTTCTTGAACTTGGGACTTTGTAACGTTAATCCAAGTGCTTGACGCCGTATTTTGGACTGAACGTTGATTTTCGGGACTTTTCGGGACTTTTTCGTTGAAGATCCACGAAGAACCTTGAAGAAGAAACGCCGAATCGAAGGGGCTTAGCACCTTGATCTCCACTCGAACGCTGCTTCTCGCTGCTTTGCACGAAGAACGCCTTGAAGAAACGCTGAATCGAAGGGGCTTAGCACCTTGATCTCCACTCGAACGCTGCTTCTCGCCGCTTTGCACGAAGAATACCTAAGAATACCTTTGAAGCCCCTCCGCTTGCTGAAGAACACTCTAAAATGCTTTGCACGAAGAATGCCTTTGAAGCTCACCCTTGCTGAAGAACACTCTAAAATGCTTTGCACGAAGAATGCCTTTGAAGCTCACCCGCTTGCTGAAGAACACTCTAAAATCTCTACAGAGAATTTTAGAGCCTTAAATGCTTCTGATTTGTTGATTCTGAAATGAATGAAATGAGACCTCTATTTATAGATGTAGAACCTAGGGTTTCTTATGGGCCAAAGAGATATTTGTGCAAGTGGTTAGTGTTTAATTCAAATTTTGAATTACTTGATGGGCTAAGAATACCCTATTTGGGCTTGATTTGGTTTGTTGGACTTTAGAGACCCATTTTCATTTATGGGACTTTAGAGGCCCATCTTCATTTATGGGACTTTAGAGGCCCGTCTTCATTTATGGGACTTTAGAGGTCCGTCTTCATTTACTGGACTTTAAAGGCTCGTCTTGATTTACTGGACTTTAGAGGTCCAAAGGAATTTAAAATTTAGGTGTTTACAGGGGTACAAATGTACCTTCTTGTCCCCATACTAGGTCCACCACTGAGCGAAAGAAGAGACTAGACTGGAGGATGGACGGAACGGCGGTAGAAATGCTTGGCAACGCGGAGGGGTGAACGTGTTTGAAAATCGACGACGGCAACGACGCAAGGGAGTGAAAGGAATTATGACGGCGCGAAAATATAGGATTTCTAGGTGGGTTGATGATTATTACAAATCATTTTAGAGAATTTATAGTGTGTGTATTCTAAACGAGTGGATGTTCTCAACAAAATTATGTGTGCGTATAACCGTGGCCTTCTATGAAAGAATAGCCCATTAGCTTAGCCTAGTGAAGCTAAAGCCTAAAGCCCATTAGCTCAATTAAAATTCTAATTTGATCAATAATACAAATTAGGGTTGGTCTGCTATGGATTCGAGTGCATGTTGTGCACCCTAGTCCATGTTGCACTTTTCAGTTTACTGACTTACACTTTTTGATAAATGGTGTTGCATTTTTCAATTATTACTAAAAATATTATTATACAGTTTAATAATTGAAAAGTGCAACACCATTTACCAAAAAGTGTAAGTCAGTAAAACTGAAAAGTGCACATAGACTAGGGTGCACAACATGCACTCGAGTGCATACTAGACTTTACCAAATTATAATTTTATTCACAGTTTCACACACTCTTTCTTTTGTAGTCAATCCCTTTTGTGAGTGGTGACTCGTTAGAGGTAATTTTTTGGTTTCATATTTTTATTAATTTCTAATTATAAATTTATTAAACAAATTTGTGTGAAAATAAATGATTGTTTGATTACTTTGAAAAAGAAACTTAATTCTACAAATTTTCGATTAAGATGTCATAGACTCCTTCTAAAATTGAAAACTCATTGAATTCAGTTATAACTTGTAATTGTAATTTTATTTGTACTTTATGAAATATATTTTATTTATATATTTATGTACAAATATTTTTAAATGATAGTATCGATCGCACCCCCAATTTTTAATTCTTGAACCCGTCACTGCTCATGATTATACTTTTCATTTAGATAAAAACTCGCATGAAACAAGTTTCATTTATACTAATATGATTTGTGAATTCATGAAACTTAAATTCATTATGATTTTAAAGAGAGCATGACCTAAACAATAAAATGTAGATCCGTCTCACATATGAAACCGTCTCACGTAAAATTACTTCTTAATTGATTTATATGAGAGAATAATAGTTTCAACACATTGCCTTTGAAGGGATGTTAAAAAACTACAGAAGTAAAGATGGGGCATGATTTTTTTTTTTTAATAAAAATTATCAAAACTACACGCTGTTGAGTTTTAATAAATCTACTCATTCCAACCTTTAAGTTATTAAAAACAAGCCCCACCACATTATAAAATGAAAAAAGAAAAAAGAAACTATTATAACTAATTTTTTTTGAATGAACCAACCCATATGTTACCGACTATAAAAACGACCCCACCACATTAAAAAAATATATATATACAGATGGGTCCAGCCACCATAAATTCAATTTTTTTAATGAGGTGGGTATGTGTAACTATTTGTGTGTTCATGCAACGACGAGGTGAGGTCTGTGTCATGAATTGTTATTGGTGAAAATATGAGATCATAAATTTATGAAAAAGACTTATTGATATTGAATATTCATAAATTTAAAAAATTATGATATTCTCATGTGATATTTATTGACAATTTTTTTAAAAAATGATATTTTTCGATATTTTCTCTAAACTATATATTTTTTAGATGAGTTTAAAAATGATTATATTATAATATACTAATATGTTTGTCTTCCTATTAACTATGTTAATATATTTCATTTATTCTACAATTATGAAGAGCTTAAATTAGTCATAGTCCAAAAACAATAATTAATTTTTATAATATCTGTTTAAAAAAGTCAAGCAAATCCAGCCATTACAGTAAAAAAATTCACAAACAATAATACAAATGGGGGTAAATTAATAAATAAAAAATTCACTACTCAATTATTTTAATTTTAAATAAGCAAACTGGAATCATCAATTTCAGAAAAAAAAAAAAAAAAAAAAACAGATCACATAGGCAATATAAAAATATTACAATTCAAAAGAAATTTTGTACAACTGTGTAGAACTAAATTAGAAATTTAACACCTGAAATATGTTCATTACTTATTGCAACGGTCCCTCCCTGAAATATGAAATATGTTCATTACTTATTGCAACCGCAATTAGCAAATCACGGAAAGTGACCGAAAGTAGGAATCCTATTATTCTTTTCGCCAACAAACATTACTCTTGCGGCTGCCCCTTTTGCTTTTCCCTTTTGTCAAAATTCAAACACCCACTCTTTGATTCACCAAAGGTTACCTTCCCACTTACTTCAAATCTTAATTTAATTAATAATTCACTTAACCTTTTTTTTACAGTTTTTGTAATATAATTTCAAAAAAACTGTGTATTAAACAACAAACCACACCAACCCTTTTTATCTAACAATTTTCAAAAACTGTAACACAATCCACCCTTTCAAGATACAAAATGGTGGATAAAAACTACCAAACCTAACATATGACTAACACGAAGAGGAGGGCGTCTGCAAACTCAGCCGGAGGGCATAATCACTTTTGTTATTTTCAAAGCTGCCCCTTCACAGCTTTAGTTCTAGAGTTTTTTGCAAACACCCCCAGTTCTCCGGTGCTAGCTTCTGTAGTAGTCATCAGCATTTTCGTCATCATCATCGGGGATTCCATCGAAGAAAGGGTCCTTCAGTAGATCAGCAGCAGACGGCCTAGCCCTCGGCTGAGCAAGGCACTTCTCGATGAAGGCCGCTACCTCCGGGTCCTTAACTTTGTTCATGGCTCGAGGCCTCTGTCCAGACGTCACCATTTTGTAAATCTTGGCAACGTTGTCACACTCGCTGTACGGTAACTCCAGCGTCACCATCTCAAGCACACACATTCCAAACGAGTAAATATCGATTAGCTCCGTATAATTCTCATCGTAAAGTTCTGGTGCCATGAACTCTGGGGTCCCTATCAATGAATGAGCACAGTGGTTTTCCCCAACTGTAGCTGCCAATCCCAGATCACCAATTTTAACCTATATGAGTGAATTATATCACACAACTATATCCCACAAAAACCACAATCAATACAAAATTAAGCTTGGAATTAGATTGAGGCATTTGAAATGTCTTCCAAGATGATTTCACAATCAAGATTTCATATCCATATTAATCCAATCCAAACCACCACAATGCATATTGAATTACACCAAATTTTTCTTTCTTTCCCCAGTTTAAGCATATTTAATTAAGAGCAAAGAATACAAAGAAAACCATAAGGGGAATATAGTAAGTATATACCTGACCAATGTTGCCATTGATGAAGATATTGCTACAATTGAGATCCCTATGAATGACACAAGGTTCATGAGTATGCAAATAGTCCAAGCCCTTGAGTATTTGCCTGGACCACTTCTTCAACGCCTTCATTGAAACCTGCTTGTGCTTCTTCCGGTATTCCCTCAAATTCCCAGAAGTACAAACCTCAGTGATGAAATTCAATGTGTTCTTCTTCTCATCCCTCCAAACAGAGTACAAAGCAATAATATTCTTGTTCCTCAAGTTCCCAAGCAACCGAACCTCAGAAGACAAACGGTTGATCATGCATTCATCACCAGCAAAGTTCCATAATTTAACTTGGTTCCAAGCCACCTCAATTCCTTCTTCTTGATCGAATGCCCTGTACACTTTCTTCACAGCCCCTGACCCTAAAAGCTCATTGTAGCGGCCATACCGACCCATTGGATCAACTTCCACAAACGCCTCTTTGTCCAACTCTCCCACATCATAACCCATAATAACAACACCTAATTCAAAAAATAATCAAAGGACTAAGAAACACAGTCCAGTGATTAATTAAACAAAAAAGATCAGATTCCATTCCATTAATCATAATACTCCGTAAAAAAATTAAATTCACGCTTTTCAAATCCAGACTAGTTCTCCTAAATTCCGATTCAAACTATAATAAGCACAAAATTCCGCCCAAACTTGTTTCACCAAAGGATCAATCAATTTCACCAAAACAGACAATAAAAAAACGAGAAACAAACAAATCCGCCGCGATCTACATCTAGTGTGTTCTAGAAATTACAAAATTTTCAGTACTAAACGATACCACAACGAAAAGAGAGAGAGAAAAAGCACGAGAGCATACCTGAGAAGCGGTAATTGGATTCCGGGGAAGGAAAACAGGGTTTGGTGTGGGTGAAGTAAACTTGAGAAGGGGAAGAAGGGGGAGGATTTATAGGTGTGTTATGATGGGCTTTAGGGCGTTTTACCGAGTCACGAGATATTGATGATGGGATACTAAAGATTCACACTTTGACTGCGCTCGCTAAAAACTATTTTCCTATCGTAGATTAAAAACACGTGCCCTAACCCTATTTTTGGAAATTACTTCTCTTTTTTTCCATATTTTCCTTTCTTATTCAAAACAGTTACACAATATCTACGATTTTTAATTTACTATAATTTTAATAATTTAATCACCATTTTTAATATTTTTGCTATCTCTTTAGTTACACAATTTCCATTTTTAATTTAAAAGTTTATTCCACAAAAATGTTAAAATTAACCCTAGATATTTTTTATTTCCTATATGTACGGCTCTAATTTTGTTAATATCGAAATCATTACCTTAAATACTGTAAGAATTTAAATGACATTAATCTTCATGGATTTCTTAGGATAGTTCGGTTTAATTAATTAAGGAATATAATATTTTATATAATTAGTCCGTTGTTGAGATAGAGATATATAAAAAAATGGATAACTTTCAATTTCCTCAAATATAATTTTAAATTTATAAATGGGTTGGGATATATACCCCTCCAGCTTTGTTTAATACACTCTCCCGATACACGCACTCCCCTCAAAACACATGTAAGATAGATGCACTTCCCCTAAATTACCTATTATACCCTTATCTCTTTAAATTGTATAGGACAAATACACTCCCCAAAAACACTAATTTTTACATTTAAACCCTAATTTTCTCAAATTCCTTCTTCCCCACACCATTTATCTTCTTCTCCATCCCTTCTCCACCCCACATATCGCTGCCCACCGCCTGCCGCCTTCGTCCAGCGCCGCCAGCTCGCCGCCTCACCCAACAGCGTCGCCTCCTACTCATCTTCTTCCATCGCGAGGCGCCGCCGACGCCTCCTCCTCCTTCATCGCACGTCGACGCCTCCTCCACCGCCATCGCATCGCGCCTCCTCCTCCTCCATCGCGCTGGCGCCGCCACACCCCAAGAAGCGACGCGTCGTCCTCCCTTTCGTCCAGCCTCCGCCGCCCCAGGTATGCATTTTTTGGTTGACTCCTCCATTTTTTTTCTGTTGCTCCTCCAGCTTTTTTTTTTTGACAATATTGAGTCGACCAAAAACACTCCGGTCGACTCTGGTTTGTCGGCGGAGGTGTTTTTGGTTGACTCAATATTGTCGAAATTTTCAATTTTTTTTTTTAAATTCTTTCGAAAAAATCCTATTGACCGGAGTGTTTTTTGTCGACAAACCAGAGTCGACCGGAGTGTGTTTGGTCGACAAACCAGTGTCGACGGGGAAGAAATTTTGGTCGAACTTTTGTTTTTCGTTTTTTTTTTTACTTTTATGTTATGTTTTTTTAATTTCTGAGTATTTATTTGGGCGGTGGCGGCCGGAGTTTGGGCGGCGACGGCGTTAGGTGGCTAATACCTTTCAAATTAGGGTTAGGGTTAGTTTAATTATGGAGGGTGTATGTATCTTTTTGTATTTTATTAAAAGGGTAAAATAGACATTTTACATGATTATTTAATTAATAAAAGTGGAGGGGGTGTGTATTAAACAAAGCTGGAGGGGTATATACCCCAACCCTTTATAAATTTATGATTAATTAAAAATTGGAAGGAAGAAACCGTGAGGAGGTTGAAGAATTTTTAAAATCTAAAGTACCGTTTGGCGTTTGCGATACACTTTTTTTTCTTCTTTTTTTTCTTTTTTCTTGATAGGACGATAAAGTGGAGTTAAAAGGATTATTAAGTGATATAAAACAATTAAAAAATGGGTTAGTCTGCTATGGACTCGAGTGCATGTTGTGCACCCTAGTTCATGTTCACTTTTCAGTTTACTGACTTACACTTTTTGGTAAATGGTGTTGCAATTTTCAATTATTAAACTGTATAATAATATTTTTAGTAATAATTGAAAAGTGCAACACCATTTACCAAAAAGTGTAAGTCAGTAAACTGAAAAGTGCACATGAACTAGGGTGCACAGCATGCACTCGAGTGCATACTAGACTTTACCTTAAAAAATACTGGATAACACTTAAAATACTTTTTCTTAATTATTATTTAAAAGTAATTTAATTTGTTTCTCTATAATAATTTAATTCGTGATCTTAAAGAAAGGTATGATACTAAATAATAAAATATGATATATAAAAATAAATTAAAAATATTAAACGTAAACAACAAGGTATGATCTTAAGTTAACCTGAACTATTAAAAATATTAAAAATCTATTGTGACACCCTGTCCTAAGAATACCCCAATTTTCATTTGTATTATTTTACTTTTTAGTTGCTAGTTGGTTCAGAATGTTCAATTACATATAAAAAAAAAATCTCTATAGCCATGTAATTTTTTAGATTTTATTATATCCCTACTTATTCTGCTGCAAATCTTAGATCTTATTTGCATGTAAATAGTGAAATATTTTATTAATATTTTTTTATATCTAATTAATAATTATTATCTTAGCCAAAAATAACTTACTGTTTACTTATTGTTTTTTATTGTTCAATTCAATTCAATTTGAAAATAAATTGTAAATTAACTTGGAGTTTTCTAGATTTAGAATAACCAATTCGTGAACCCTTGTATTACATGATTAATTCAATTCAGTTACAATCGTGTTTACTACAAAAATTTGTAAAAGATAAAAAAAATAATAATAATAAAAAAAAAAGTTAATTTTAAGTAAATAACTCACTTTAGTTTCAATATCAATTTAATCACGACCTACGATTATTATAAAAAAATTCTAACCTTCGATTGTAATTTAATACACATTTTTTTCTCCGATCACAATCGATGATATGACTTACCGAAGCTCGTCACGTCAAATTATATATATATATATATATATATATTTTTTTTTTTCCATATCAAATAATACTTTATAAAAATACAATTGCTTGTTTTGCTTCTTCTCCACCCCTCAAACTCAAATTTTTTTCTCTTAAAAAAATCAAAACAGGTCGTAATTCACTCAATCAATTGGAGTTTAATTTAATTATGAAATTGAATACAAGATTTTTCTTCCCACCAATCATCCATTGCTAAAAGAAAATTCCAATGTAATTTAGTCTAAGTGTCAGTGATGGGCTGAGTTTGATGCAAGAGTAGTCTGGGAGGATCCGTTCTACTTTACTTTCCCACTTTCTTTTTTGCCACAATTACTTTTACACCCTTAAAATGGAAAACTCTTTATAAACTACATCCTAACAATATCTTCAATTTTATACAAATGTCATTACTTTTTTCCCTACATATACACAAAAATCAACTCATTTATTTACTTTTATACATAAAGGTTTACAAAACTACCCCTCAAAATCCCCACTAAATTCATTTTTCTTATTTTGTGTGTCACTTCACATGTGAAAGTAATCACGGGATGGAGGGAATAATAAATATTTGTTGCTTAGATTGCCCTAAAGCAAAATCATATTTTCAAGTGGTGAAATCAAAACACTTCTTCCAAATCATCGGGAAAATTTTCTTATTATATACGTTTGCTTTTGTATGTGATAGTGTTTGTTCGATTGAGATGGCGGCACCGGTGGTTACTGCTGCAGATTCTAGTGGTCTGTGTTCTCAACTCGGGTTGAGTAGTGACAGAATGTGAATAACACATAAAGAAAGAATTGAGAGAAGAATTGAGAGAAGATCACTGCTCTCTGGTGAGCGTGTATATTCATATATATATACAAGTGAGATTACAAACAAACTCCCATAATTGTGGGAAGATTTGGTCAATATAAGATAAATCTAAATAAGAGAAAATATCTAAACAAACAATTTATGATTCTAAATTATCCCTATTACCCCCCGTCAAGCGCTGCGTGGGATGAAGACACACGCAAAGCTTGGAACGTAGAAACTCAAAAGCGGGACGTGGAAGGCTCTTTGTGAAGATATCGGCAAGCTGTAGATGAGAGGGAACAAAACCAGTAGAAATACGACCAGATGATACCAGTTCACGAACAAAATGGTAATCCAAGTCAATGTGTTTGGCTCGCTTGTGTGCAACAGGATTTTGACTTAAAAATATTGCACTTTTGTTGTCACACAACAAAGTAGGTCGATCAGGAGGAAGGGCTCGAAGTTCCTTAAGAAGATTAATAACCCATACAAGTTCTGCAGCAGTATTCGCCATAGCACGGTACTCAGACTCACAGCTAGAGCGAGAAACGGTTGGTTGTTTCTTAGCACTCCAGGAAACAAGATTGCCCCCAAGAAAAATCGAGTACCCATATGTCGAACGACGAGTCTCAACACAACGAGCCCAGTCTGCATCAGAATAACCCAGAACAGAAGAGTCTGAGCGCTTAGTGAAGGAGAGGCCAAAATGAATTGTTCCTTTCACATAGCGAAGAATACACTTAACCGCCAAAAAATGATCTTCAGTAGGTGACTGAAGAAACTGACTCACAGAACTAACAGCATAAGACAGATCTGGTCTAGTGATGGTCAAATACTGCAATGCACCAACTAGAGATCTGTACAAAGTAGGATCCTTGAAAATAGGGCCAGTGCTGACAAGTGACTCACCCGTTGCCAAAGGAGTTGAGACAGGTTTTGCATCCATCAATTCCGCACGCTGAAGAATGTCAAGCGCGTATTTAGCTTGCCCAACAAACAAGCCAGTATCAGTGGAGGAAACTTCAAGGCCAAGAAAATAGCTCAAGGAACCAAGATCCTTGATAGCAAATTCATCACCAGTGCGATGAATAAAGCGACGAAGAGCGGCCTGATCATTGCCTGTAACAATAATATCATCAACATATAAGAGGAGGTAAATAACAGAGTTACCCTGATGAAGATAAAAAAAGAGATGAATCAGAACGACCCTGAGAGAATCCCAAGCCGAAGAGAAACGAACTGAAACGCTGGTACCAGGCAAGAGGAGCCTGACGAAGACCATACAAAGCCTTCTTCAGACGACAAACATGATCTGGATAACGAGGATCAACAAAGCCAGGGGGCTGAGCCATGAAGACAGGTTTCTGAAGAACCCCATTGAGGAAGGCATTCTTGACATCAAGCTGATGAAGAGGCCAACCCTGCCGAACAGAGAGAGCCAAAACAATCCGAACCGTAGCCGCCTTCACAACAGGACTAAAAGTATGGTGAAAATCAGTACCAGGAACCTGAGTAAACCCCTGTGCCACTAAGCGAGCTTTGTGACGATCGATCGACCCATCAGCAAGAAACTTCATACGAAACACCCACTTTGAACCAACAATGTTAGTACCAGAGGGACGAGGCACCAAATCCCAAGTGGAGTTTGAACGAAGGGCGTCAATCTCTTCTTGCATAGCAGCAAGCCAATGAGGATGTTTAACGGCAGACTTGAAACCACGGGGCTCAAAGGTAGCGACGAGAGCCGATAGAAGAGCAGAAGAAGCCAAATCAACTGGATAACGGGGCTTGAATATACCTGCACGGGCTCGAGTAGTCATAGGGTGAACAGACAACGTCGAAGCCGTAGGATGAACAACGGGATCAGGGGACGGAGGTGGAGTATGTGTGCCGTCAATGGGAATAACAGGATCAACGGGATCGGACGGAGGTGTCTGTATAATAGGTTCATCAGGAAGCAACGATGATGAACGAGTATCGGGATCAACATAGAAGCGGTGTGGAGGACGGATAGGTGCCGATGCAGGAGCCAGAGAAGAATCAGACGCGATATCAAGAAATGTGGAGATATCCAAGTCAGTAACCTTCGTGAGAGATGTGGCCCGTGAGAAGGGAAAGTAGAGCTCATCAAACTGAGCATGTCGAGTGATAAAGACTCGAGAAGACTCCGGATCAAAACAACGAAAACCCTTCTGAACACTGCTATACCCAAGGAAAATACATGGTCGACTACGAGGTTCCAACTTATGTGCAGCATAATCCCGAAGATAAGGATACACACGACAGCCAAAAGGCTTGAAAGTATCGTAACTGGGGGGATATCCAAATAATACCTGAAATGGAGAAGAGTTAACGAGAACGACAGACGGAAGCCTATTTATGACATACACGGCAGTGGCAAAGGCATCAAACCATAGAGAGGCGGGAGCATGAGCATGGAAAAGCATGGATAGGCCAGTCTCAGAGATATGACGATGTTTACGTTCAACTCTGCCATTTTGCTGTGGGGTATAAGGACACGAAGTTCGATGATGAATACCATGTAAGTGCATAAAATCACGAATCTTCCCATTCAAAAACTCAGTTCCACCATCAGATTGAAATATCTTTATAGTTCGAGAAAATTGATTGCAGACAAAGGCATGAAAACGAACAAAGACATCATAGAAATCCGATTTAGCACGCAACGGGTATATCCAAGAGAAGCGAGAAAAGTCATCAACAAAGGCAACATAGTACCTAAAACCATCAGAAGTAGAAACAGGCGCAGGACCCCATAAATCACAATGGATTAAATCAAGAACAGCAGTAGAACGCTTTTCATTCAACGAAAAAGGTAAACGTTTACTCTTTGCCAATTGGCAAGATCCACAAAGACTAGGGTTTGGTAAAACTGAAGTAACAGATAAACAACCCTGCTTATTTAATAATGAAATAACTGAAAACGGGACATGCCCCAAACGTAAATGCCATAAATCAAAACTCGCTTTCAACCTCTTGACCCGAATCGCTGCAACCAAAGCTGGAATACCCCGATCAAGCAGATAAAGCCCCTGATTACACCTTCCCTGAGCCAGGATTTTCTTTGTGACCCGATTCTGAATCGCAAAGAACTTATCAGAAAATATGACATCGACAGGATAATCCGCAGTTAATTTGCTGATAGACAGTAAATTCTTGGTAATATGGGGTACGACAAGCACATCTAACAGCTTAACATCCTCAGATAAATTAGTGTTACCAATATGTGAAATATTCAAAACATTACCATTACCAACTATAACAGAACCGTTACCAGAATAGGACTCATGAGTGTCAAGAGCGGATAACTGGTTCGTCATATGTGCTGAGGCGCCTGAATCGAGATACCAGTCGGGTGTGGGATCCGAGACATTGCATGTTGAAGTAAATGCCTGAGCAAGGTGGGCAGCGGAGTTGGAATTAAGAGCATTCAAATATTTGGAGCATTTATCGGCGTAGTGTTCCCCGCGACACAACTGACACCTAGGAGGTCGACGAAATCCACCACCAGTAGAGTTGCCATCCCTCCTGCCAGAATTTCCATTACCACCAGAATGTCCATTACCTCCAGAAAAACCAGAAGAGCGAGAGGAGTGTTGGGGCTGCTGTTGGCTGCGGTTTTGCGAACGAAGAGGCTGCCGGGGATTACTCGAGTGTGAAGGCCCATCGCGAACAGCAGAGAAAGCAGCAGGCGTAGGAGAGGGACCCTCCATGGATCGTAACATCGTGTCAAATTGCACCGCCTGATGCAAGAGATCCCGAAAAGCCGGGATTAGAGAGATGGCCATACGGGTATCGGCGAAACCCGCAAACTGAATTCCCAATCCACGAAGGAACCAATGGCTTTTATCAGAGGAGTCAATCGGGCGACCAATAGCATGTAACTGATCACAAAGGTGTTTGAATTTTCGCCCATAATCTTCCACGGATAAGTCGCCGCGTCTAAGAGATAATAACTCCTCACGTAGTTGATGTGAGCGAGAAGTAGAGGCATACACAGATTCAAGTGCCTCCCACGCTTGATGTGCAGATGTGCAATCAATAACTTCAGACGCTGCATCGGGAGAGAGGGAGGTAAACAGAACACTGAGCAAGCGTTTGTCCTTCAAACGCCATGTCTGATATTCCGGATTCGGAGTCGGTTCGGCAGTAACAGCAGTAGCGGGCGCACCAGCAGGCGTAACAGGTGGAATGGTGGAGGGAGGAGATGGAGATGTACCGTCAAGATGGCCAAGAATATCGAAGCATTCGGCCATGTGAATCGTTTGACGACGCCACATAAGATACGTGGACGAGTCAAGTTTTATTTGCATCATATTGATCATAGTGGTCACCGGTAGGGGATCGGTGGCAGAAGAAGTGGACATCTTGTCGATCGAGAGAAGAAAGGAGGGTACCAGTCCTTTGATATCACTCACCGAGAAGGAACAGGCGCTGGATGGAGGAGAAGTGACTGTTTCCGGCGAAGAAGAAAGGAAATAGATTAAGTTGCGGAAAAAAGAATTAGGGTTTGGATCGGTTATAAGGCTGATACCATGACAGAATGTGAATAACACATAAAGAAAGAATTGAGAGAAGAATTGAGAGAAGATCACTGCTCTCTAGTGAGCGTGTATATTCATATATATATACAAGTGAGATTACAAACAAACTCCCATAATTGTGGGAAGATTTGGTCAATATAAGATAAATCTAAATAAGAGAAAATATCTAAACAAACAATTTATGATTCTAAATTATCCCTATTAAGTAGTTGTATATTTTGGGCCGTTTATTGTGTTGAGAGAGATTGAGTATTTAGGTTTAATGGCGAGGAACTTAATTGAGTTTGAGAAATGGAGAAAATGCTAAGAAGATAGTGTATATTTTTATTTTTATAAAGTGTTGTCTGATGTGGAAAAAAAATATGTGTGATCTGGCGTGGCCACGTTATCGATTGCTGACGATGAAAGGTTGTGATTTTTTATAATAATCGTGAAGATCATGATTAAATTAATACTGAGATTAAAGTTTACGAACCTACTTTTCATTTAGCACTTGAACATTGTCTTAAAATTATCGCAATTTTAACACGTTATAAAAATGATCCATTATTACATAATGCTATTGTTCCTATGTTGCAAAAATGGAGAAAATATTTTGATCAAATTCCCCCGATATTTTTAGTTATTAAAGTTTTTGATCTTAGATATAAGTTAGATGGTGTACATGACATGTTAGAGTTGTATTATGAACATTTATATCCTAGTGACGAATTTACTTCTCATCGACCGGATCCCGAAAAAATCGTAAGTGGTGTTAAACAACAACTTATATTAGCATTGAATAGGGAGCGTATGGATGCAAATGGTTCTTCCACTTCTTCTTCACATAGTGTTACTACTAGTGTTAACATTCCAAATTTAGCAAATATGGATGCTATAATAGTTTTCTTTATCAACGTAATCATAAGAGATCAAGATCATTATATACTCAAGAATATGAAAATTATATCATGAATTCGACAATGGAAAATATGGAAGGAGAGTTTGACATACTAAAGTGTTGGTCGACGGTGAAAAATGTATTTCTGACAATGTCAATGCTCGCAAGGGAAATTTTATCAGCTCCCGCCTCAACCGTTGCCGTTGAGCAAGCTTTTAGTGTAGGAGGTTATACTTTGGATGCAACGAAATCCAATATGACTGTTGAAAACGTAGAAAATCAATGCTTACTTAATGATTGGGTATGAGTCGAAAAAAGAGTTCAACCGTTAGAAGAGAATAATGAAGAAGACAAACAACTTAATTTTAAATTTTTTAACTTAGAATTTCTATGTTTAATTTTTAAAATTAAGCTCAATTTCTTTTAACCCCCGTTTGTTGTAATTTATTTTGAGTTTGTAACTTGTAATTTTTTAATTTATATAACATTAATTTTTTTTTTAATTTTGTAAGTTGTATGTTTGTAAATTGAAATTTTGTAACTTGTAAGTTGTCGACTTGTATAGAGTATAGTCACTTGACTCACTTGTAAGTTATATAACTTGTAAGTAATTTATGTTTTAAGTTTTTATCACTTATATTTATTCTTTTAATTTTTATAACATTTTAATTTGTTGTAAATTTGTAAGAATATAATGATATAATTTACAACAACCAATAAAATTTAATTTATGACTTATAAGTATAATTTTAAGTTGTATAAAGTTAAAACGAACAAAAAAATGAGTCGAAAACGAAAAAAAAAACCTTCGAACCGTCAGTTTGAAAACCATAACCGGCAGTTTGTCAGTTCGGTTTCGGTTGCCGATTTTGCAAAATATTAATCGACGGTTTTCGGCTGTTGGACATGTCTAGTGACACGACACAATATTTTTCGCATTGTTTCGGCTGTTGGACATGTCTAGTGACACGACACAATATTTTTCGTATTGACGCGATACGATAAGAAAATAAATAAATCTAAAATGACATTTAAAAAATTAATCTTTTTATTTAAATATAAAAAGTTATTGTATCATTTTATCTTATTTTTAACGTGTGTCATTATTGTTTCTTATCATATCCGATCACTAATAGGTAACATATTAATGTAAAATCTGTTAATTTTATTGCCTTTAATTGGTTGACACGGATCCGACATGAATCCAACACAAAATTTTCATTTTATAATTGTGTTGATACGATAATATCACGAACACCGGTCAAAAAAAAAATATCACAAATAGGATTAGACACATGAATATATACACGGTACAAGTCTACCATAGACGAGTAATTGATAGAATTACGAATGGAATTGGTGTTATCAGTCTTGTGTATTGATTTTTTTAATGAGTTCTTTATTTTCAATTTTTTATCAAATATTTTCAATCTTATCCTGAATGAAAAAAATAATCTATTAATGTTCCATGTTAAAAATAAAAATATACTGTTACACTAGTTCACTGACAGGGAAAAAAGAAAAAAAAAACTGAAAATTATTTATACCCTTTTTCTTTGTAAATAAATGACTGCGTTTAGTAATAAGAAAATAAATTGGGCCAACCCAATTCTTCTAGCCCAATCCAACCCTCTTCTGCATTCAATTCACAAACGTATCTGCACCCTAATTATTTATTTATTTATTTACAGCCTAATTTAGTTTACTTCAAATCATGTTTATTGCTATTTGCTTAAAATTGTTGAGTTAATTGATTATTGAATTTGATATAAACTAACTTGGGTTTTTATTATTATAGTTACATGTATGTTATTTTTTCTTTTTTTGTCATAACAAGCACGTTAAATTGATTTACTTGAAATAAATTATTACTTGTTCTCCGGCCAATTGTGAATTTATTGTACAATTGTAATTACAATTTTTTTTTAATCTTTTAATTTAGAAACTTAAGACAACGAGAAAACAAACCGATCTTCAAAAACAATTTTAGTGATACTCCTGAAACTTTTGCTTTCAAAAAATACAAACTCGATTGTAATCGTAATTTGATTAAATGTTATGCATTTAAAATTTTTGTATCCCCAATCTTTCGTATCGTTATCGTATTGTGATATCGTTTCGTGTGTAGAATTGTGATCTGTAGTTGTACATGAGCATGTCTTTATCAGTTAAGAATCTGTGTTGTGATGTTCATGTGTTGGTGGTAGATTGTGTGTTGTATCATAAATGGGGAGCTTTAAGTTACATGGTACGAGAATTACACTTGTGAGAATTAATGGTGTTGGGTAGGGGGGCAATGTGGTCATTTTATGCTTGGAGGGTATTGATGTATTATTGGTGGCATAGTGGTCCAAACACTTGCAGTTGCAGATTTTATCATATCCAATGAGTGTTGTTTTGGACTAATTAAAATCTTTGTCTTTTTTTATTTTTTATTTTGAAAAAAAAGGAGATTATAATGTTTGTTATTCGTTCCACTACAAAACAAAGTTTTGGATTCCCTTTTAGATATGCTTTTTAAAACCAAATGAGATACACAAATTCTTATTCAATTAGATGCATTGAAAAAATCGGTGTTTTAGGTGCCCGTTGTCGATTTACAGCTCGTTTAATAATTTTCGATTAGGCATCTTTACTTTTTTTTTTTTTCAATATCAAAATTCGATTTAAGCGATCGAGTACATTTTCAAGTGTAATCGACGCTTTGAGCAAAACACGTGATTTTGTCTTGATGTATGATATTTTTTGATAAAATTCTATCATTTAAGGAGTGAAAATTGCATTTTTATATTTTTCGACATTATTTTTATAAATTTTAATTTCTTCAATGACCTCTTTGCAATTTTTTGATTTTGTTAAATTAGAGTTTCATATTTATTGCTTGAGAAATTTGTAGATACAATATTTAAAAAAATATTCTAGACGGTCGACTAGGCGGCCTAGGCATTAGGCGACGTAAATCCATTCAACTACCAATTTCTGACTATTGCAACATTGTATATAATTGAATATATTAAATGATTATGAATTTTTGATATATTCTTAACTAGTGTAAGACCCATGTATGGAATTGTGAAAAAATATTGCTGAATATATTTAAAAAATAGGGTTATGATTTAATTAAAATTGATATTGAGACAAAAGGTGGTGTATTTATTTAAAATTAACCCAAAAAAATAATATAATTTTTTTATAATAAAATGTAGATTACTAAGAAGAAAATGAAAGAACGGTTGAAAAAGAAATAGAAAATAATTAAAATGAAAATAGAAAATGTAGAATTGATAAGCCATTAAAATTTAAAAATTACGGCTATAAAACAAGAGATGAGAGAGGAGAGAGAAAAAAAGAAAAAGAAAAAATAAATATTTTTTTTAAATTCAAAATTATAGAATTTTAGAGATTTAAGAATATATGTTTTTGAAAAAGCAACGTAAGAATTAAATATAAAAATAGTTAAAATTATAGTTCAATTGTCTAAATCAATTTTTGACTCATCAAAAAATTTTATAAGTTAAAATTATAATTCAATTGTGTCATTTATTTTATACAATTAGATACATAAGGGTGGCTCTAAGAGACAAAGTACAATTTAACTCTTGAATTATTGTGTTGGATATAAATGGTATTTTTAAACAAATAAATCTTTAAGCTTTTAAAATTAAATAAATAAGTCATTTACGATACAACGACCTATTCCATCAAACCAAAGTGTTATCAAATGAGGCAAATGGATCATCTCCTCCGTTAATAACGTGAGACAAGTATGTCTTATTTGTTTAATAATTCAAGGTTCAAAATGTAATTTTATCCTAAATCAAAAGTAAAGATGCATTATTCCTTGACACCGTCCCATGTTAGACATTATCTAAATTCACTCCATTTTTATTATTGAATGTTTTATAATTGTTTGTGAGATTTAAGATGAATAAATAAGGATAAATTTATCATTCATTAATTATGATAGAGTATTAATTAATTAAAATAAGTTCAAACTTATGAGAGATTATTTAATTTGAAATTGAAGTGAAATGAAATGAGTTTTTTTTTTTTAATCTAAAATATTAAATAGGAGAAATTAAGATCAACAATGCTACTCTATAACATCAAATAATAAAAAATGGAGGAACTATCAATTAATAATTAAAAAAAAAAAAGGTTAGTGAATAAATGGACGAGATGATAAAACTAGAGATGTCTATCGGGCTAGCCCTAACCCTCAGCCCGATATTTTATCTTATTTAGAATTTGTGACACAGCGGAAACCCTAATACCCCCACTGTGTGCGATTTTCACACAGTGGAGGTGTAACCCGCCGCACTCTCTCTCCACCCTTTTCTCCACCCGCCAACCACCCCCTGCCCCTCCGCCACCACCCCCACATCCCCAGCCACGTCCCGCCGACCACCTCCCACCTCTCTCCTCCTCCTCCATCCTCTACTCAATCTCCCCCTCCCGCCGCAAACTGCATCTCCACCCCGCGCCGGCGTCCGCCTAGGACCTCCATTTGCTTCCATCGACGGCGCCTCGCCGGTAAACTCTCCCCCTCCTCGGTCGCCTTCCCCTGCCGACGCCGACCGCCTCGGCCGTGAATGGTCGTCCCTCCCACGCGGCAGGATGTCGCCCGTTAGTGCCGCGGCTCCCCACCCTCCTCCGCCCCCCTTCGCCGCCTCTAGCCGTCCTCGGCCGCCCTCCTCCTCCACTGGCAGCCATCCGCCGTCGCCCTTGCGGGAGCAGGAGGCTCCTCCAGACAGCACGCTGCCTTTACACGAGCAGGCTCCAACTCCAACGCCCTATTCGTCCTTATCCAATTTCTCCCCCGGTGAAATTGCTCTCGCTAAGCTGCTTATACCTCGGTTTCCGGGTCTGGGCACATTTTTGGAATCTCTTGATCAGTTGGTTCCCATTGGTGTTCACCTCCCTTCCTTGGAGGAGCACTTTCCTGGGTTCACTGAGTTTCTCGAACCGCTCGTTGGCTCTTTTCCTGCGATGCCATCCCCTACCTCGTTCGTGTCTGCCTTGGTCGGACATAGCACCTTGGCTCCGCCCTCTTCCGAGATGCCAACCTTGCCCATTGGCCCCTCCTCCACGAGCCCAGTCATTTTTCCTGAACACATGCGCCCATGTAAGAAGGGGGACTACATCACGATCTCGATCGATCACGCCACGTTGCAGGCTGGTGTGAACGAATTCAAGGATGCCTTGATTGGTCGCTTAATCACCCCTCGTGGTAAAACCCCGATCCCGTATGCTGAGCTGTCGAAGAGGCTTGTCGAGTTTTGGTCCCTCCATGGGAGCCTCTCTGTTGTGCCAATCGGAAAAGGATTTGTTATTCTTAAATTTCACCTTTTGGAAGAGCGCGATCGGATTTTTAGGAGACGAGATTGGCAACTGGGCCCAGGTTCCATTCGCCTTCAAAAATGGTCTCCAGGCTTCAATCCGAATCAGGCGCCGACCTCGACTGCTCAAGATTGGGTACGCCTCCTCGGCCTCCCAATTGAACTCTGGCAGTCCACGGTTCTCTCAGCTGCGGCTTCGGCGGTTGGCAAGCTCATTAAGATGGACGGTCACACAGCAGCTAAGACCATGCCTCAGTACGCTAGAATCCTAGTCGAGGTGGATATGAAACAACCTTTGTTGGAGCGTCTGGTCCTTGAATGCGAGGATAGTTCGGTGACGGTGGAGGTTTTATATGAGCAGCTTCCGGAGTTCTGCAGCCACTGTAAGGTAGTGGGTCACGTGTCTGCTCGTTGCGCTATGGGCCAGGCCCAGCCGCCTCCTCGCGACGACTCTCGTGGTAGGACTCGGCACAGAAGACGATCGAGGCCTTCTCCCTCAGACCTCCAGCCCCGAGCGCCCCCACAGAACCCCCCCTCAGATATTGAGGCCGATTCGGTCCCAGTGAGCAACTCCTTCTCCAGTCTCAGTACGGATGAGCCCTCAGAGGATCCTGTGGCTGCAGCGGCCAACAACAGTCCGAACTTGGAGGCCACTGCCAACGACGTTCCTTCCCCTACCCGGGCAGGCCCGACTCGTTCCAAGAAGAAACGTAATAGCCCCAGGATGGCCGGGGTGAACCAAATTCCGGGTAGGGCTAACAATGAATTCGAGGGTAGAGCCTGCACGAGCTACACTATCAGCCATCCAACAGGGCTTGATAATGATTTCACCCGCGTCTCCCAGTTCAAGGGTAGTATGGGCGATGCATTTGACCCTCCATAGTCACTCACCCGATTTCAGATTCATAGATTTTTGATCGGTTCTTTCGGAATTTATTATCGCTCTTGTTGCTAGGTCGTTTTTAGGGGTGTACCATTTAGCGATGGCACCCCGGCCTCTGGTTTCGGCTTGTGAACTTATGGCTTTTATCTTTTCTTTCTTCTTTTAATCCAAAAACCTTTTTATTGTCTCCTATAGGGCCAGCCCTACAGGGCTACGGGCTAAACGGGTTATGGCCCTAACCGGTTCATATTTAACGGGTCTACAATTGTTGAGACCTAACCCTAACCCTAGCGGGCCACGGGCTAAACGGGCCACTAACGGGCTAAAATAATTTTTTTTCTTTTAAAATTAAAGGTCTCAATTCGCACGTTCAACAAGTAAATAAAATAGAAAAATACATAATTAGTTAATGATCAGTAAATGAGAAAAAAAGTATAATTTAAACACAATTCTAGAACTTATTGGTCTTTAATATGACCAAATAAAGCTAAACAAATATCATAATCTAATAAAAAATAGTAATAATGACTAATGGATAGATAAAATTAAAAAAAAAATTAAAAAAATGACTAATGGATGGTAATGAGTTTCTTAATGCTTATAGTTATGATTATTGGTCAAATGACCCAAAATTTGTTCTTAGATTATTTATTAAAAAAAAGAAAAAAAGGTAACAACTCGGGCTAGCGGGCTGGCCCGGTTTAGCCCACGGGCTAACCGGTCCAGGTTAAAAAAGCCCAATTTTAAACGGGCCTATAATTCATGAACCCTAACTCTATATTTTTCAGGGTTAAACGGGTCAGTTCAGTTAATCCGACCCGGATAAACATCTCTAGATAAAACAAATAACTTGAATTCCTCTCACATCAATCCATTCCACGCAATAATTTATATTGATAACATATAAAATATACTTCAGTAATTAGATTTAGGTGATTGAATATACAGTAAACCTCTGTAAATTAATACTCTATAAATTAATAAATTCTCTAAAATAATAAAATCTTTCGGTCCCGACTTGGGCCTTTGTAAAAAATCATCAATTTCGATAAGATAATAAGATAATAATTTTTTGAAAAATCTCTTTATAAATATTAGGTCCCATTAAAACTCTAAATTAATAATTCATAAATATAACAATTATAAATATTATGGTAATTTGCTAAAATATGAATCTATTGATTTATTTTCTCCCTTATAGCCTCCAATTTCATTTTCATATCCTGCATGTCAACTGAACCACTTTCTCCAAAAAGACGGAATGATTTAATATCATGTCTTACCTTAAAATTTTCAAGCCAACCTTGAGAAAATTGATGCTCAGGAGGGTGTTGAGGATACAAAAGCTTCATTATATCCTTTGCTTTCTACAAAATAAGCTCTCCAGTCATGTTGACTCGATACTGGTACTGAAGAAATCATTCATAAAGAACCTTCTCCATAACTGGATATTTCGCCGATTTGTGTCACTTAATATCCCCACCCTTCTCAAAGTTGGTTGAAAGGTACTCCGATGATCTCTTGAGAGTGTTTGATATTATCCCTTGACTAACTTTCAAATGATATTTTTCATCAATCCACTCTTCTAAAATTTTTTTAGTACATGTGGGATGGTCTCTCTTATACTCACATAATGTTTTACGCATTTGATTATTCATGGATAATTTTGCGATGCCTTTTAGATGAGAAGACATGATTGGGTGTTATGAATTATTTTATTTCTATATTGAAATTTATATAGTATATGTTTTATTCATCATGCATGAATATATTTAAGTGCAACGAATTAATGTAAACATGTATACAATAAATATATTTAATTAGTTACAAAGAATTGGTTGATGCATGAATATAATCAATGAAACATCTATGAATTCATTTATTTTTAATACATATGTACTAAATTTACTAAACTCAAAAAGTCTCTCTTTTAATTAATAAATATTAATTTATCGATAAATTAATACTTTTTTAAATTAATAAAATTTCATGGTCCAAGGTTATTAATTTAGAGAGGTTTAACTGTAGATTGAAATACAATACTTTTTTAAAGGAGAATGACAAAACTACTCAATTATTATGAATTTACTCACTGATTTTATTCGTGTTTTTATTAATTGGTATATTTAAATCTGTTTTCTGTGGGATGGTTTCAAAAAGAGTGTCTCACATTAATAATTAAAGGCAAGCTCGAGCTTGCTCTTTTAGAATTTTAATAAAGAAAATTATTTAATTTTGGCGATGGACCTTTCCAATTTTGCAATATATACTCTCTCCCTCCCTTTAATCGTGATTACTTGTCCACTTTTTTTATTGAGACGTCCCAAAATTACTTGCACACTCTTAATATAGAAATATCCCATAAAATTAATAATCTCACAACATCATTTTATTTTCAAATTTGTCACTCCTTTTTTTCATACATTTCACTTTACACATCATCAAATTCATTTTACACATCATCAAATTATCTAATATACCCATCATTTATATTACATTATCAACCACTAAATCCACTTTTTTTAAACAACGTGCCGGTCAGAGTAATTATGTTTTGAACAATTTAATACTCCCTCCGTCCAATTTTATTATGCCCATTTCTCTGGCACGGGTTTTAATGAATATTGATTAGTTTATATATAAAATAGATAAGTTATGTTGTGGGGCCAATTTATATGTAAAGTGATTGTTTATGAATAAAGTTAGTGGCAATATGAGTAAATAAGTGATGTAAGGAGGGTGTAGATAAAATAGTGTGAATAGTAATATTTTCATAAAAGGAATGAGCATAATAAAATTGGACAACCAAAAAAGAAAAGTGGGCATAATGAAATTGAACGAGGGAGTAATATTTAAAAGTAATCCATTATAAAGCATACTCATTTGTCTAAAATTCATCATGTAGGCGTATTATTTTAATATACTACTAAAGTAATCACACCCATGTTTGAGTGTCCTGAATGGCGGCTTGCCTATATTTTCGCCAACTTCCCCGGTCCTACCTAGGCACCAAAGGACAGGTAGATTTTTTTTCTTTTTTCTTTTTTGCAAATCAAACCCGAAAAAAATGTGAGTGCAAAAAGAAAAAAGGAAAGGGTCTACACAATGGAGTGTTTACAAGCGCATGTACCGGTGACAATTTCAATTGTTCTGTCTAGACCCGACCCGACCCGATCTTTGCTATTTGAATGCCATAGTGAAACGGGACAAGTCCAGATATCACTCTCGTTCCGTTCTTCAGACACATGCCCCTTTTTTAATATATAATATATATTATATATACATATAAATGTAATATATTTCTATATTTTTACATGTTTATTAATATATATAACAATGATTCAACTTCATATATTTTTTTAGGTCAATATAAATTGATAAAACATAGTAATATGAATTACAATACCATATTTCAAAAAAAAATTATATCAATACCAAGCGATGTGAAAATAAATTCATAAACATGCTTCTAACACTATTTTATTTATTTTTCAATACAAATCTAAATTTTATGTTATACAATATTATATTTTAAGAAACATATGCATTATTTTAAAAAGAATATTTAGAATCGGTCGGCCAAGCCCCGAGGCCTGTGCGGATCGCCTAGCCCCGCCCTGTTCATAGAATGGGGTGGGTCCGGGTATTTAGGTACCCGACCTGCCCAGTCCATTTTTGGGCATATCTTCAAAGTTTGTCAAGAGAGAAAAAACAAGTCAAAGCTTCTTTCAAAGAAAAGTTATCTATCTCCATTGAAAAAGAGTTTCTTCAACTACTACACATTGATTAAGTTTTAAACGTATAACCCTTGGAAGCATCAATGGAAAAAATATACCTTGATTGTAGTGAATGATTTCTCAAGACTACGTATGTGATATTTCTATTGAACAAGAAAGAGACTCAATAATGAAAAAAATTAGTAATGAGAGAGGTTTAAACATTGCCAAAATAAGGTCAAATAAGGGCACTGTGTTTATTAACATATACATCAATGACTTTTTTAATGCGTGTTGTATGCACTATTATCGGGTTGACTCGGATGTGGACTGTTTTTAGTACGATACAAACATATATAATTAAACGGGGGTTTATTACGTGTTTAAAGGAGTATTTATGATGATCTTGATGATCTAATGAAGAACAAAGAAGAAAACAAGATGTAGCTTCTTAGAGAAGCTAAAAAGCTTGAGAGCTTTTGGGAGTGTATTGCTTTAGGTTGGGAAGATTGGGTGGAATCAGTAACTTGTGTTACAAAAGAGCCCATTTGGGCATTATATACTGTTTTCTAGGGGCTGCCCGTCCTTTACACGTGGAGCCTCCGGATTGGACCTTCATTCTGCCCGAAAAGGTGATGGGATGGTGCATTTAATGCAAAACCGCCTCTGGTGGTCGTCCTCGGCGAGATGCCGAGCAACTGGAAAAACCCACTCGTCACTCGCCGTCGTGGTCGCCGGAGAACCTGGTTGCCACGTCTTCTTATCTCCCAAAGCTTCAACTCTTGCCTTCTCTGGCTTAGATATATATCTGCTCGCCAACATCTTTGGGCGAGCAGTTTACTAGAATGTGCTCGCCAACATATTTGGGCGAACACTCAACTATATTAAATACAATAATTATCTTACATTTTCTTCTTGTTGACCAGTCGTCGCTTGACTTTGTTGACTGGTCGTCGCTTGACTTTGTTGACTGGTCGTCGCCACATAAGCCGGTGATTAGGATAGACTTGTCAAAGATTGACCTCTTTGACTAGGTATAACATTTGCCCCCTGATCGCCTTTCTTCGCATTCGTAGAATGGTAAGGCGAGCAGTGTACTCGTCTCTTCAGATTTGTTTTTGACAAGCGAATCAATTTTGGAATCTTGATGACGTAAAACGGAGGCGGTCGCCTCGTTTCCAACGCCGAGCACGCTTTCCGAAGCACTTTTGGTGACGTATGATTTGACCTGTGTCAGACGCGTGATTGGCGCCTAAAATTTCAAATTTGAGCGCGTGGGGCGCGTACCGACCTCAAAGGTCGCGCGTGGGGTCACTTTCCGACCTCGAATTTGGAAATGACCCCAAAATTTTTAGAAATTTGCGGAAATGACCCCGCTTTTTGCACATTAGTCCCTGTAAATATTTGCCTATAAATATGGCCTTCTTCCTCATAAATTCACTTTCCTTTCCTGCAATTTTTTGGATTTCTTCAAGTTTTCGTCCAAGCTTCAATCCTTGAACTTTTCCGGCGTGTCTGTGGTGGTTTCCGATCGTCAATCAAGGTAACAAACTCATTTCTTTCTCTGAAAAATTTCTCTCTCCCCCATTTCCCGAGAAAACATGGAGGTTGGTGGTGGCTCCGGTGGCGGTTCTCCGCCGTTGGACGGTGGCGCCACCAGATCCGGTGGTGCCGAAGACTTAGCCTTAGTCTTAGTGGATAGGGCATCCTCCTCGGACACTAGGATTTACTCCCCCGAACCCTTCAGCGCGAGAGCTCCCAAAAGTATACCGGAGGCGGTCATCGACCTAGAAAGGTCCTCTGAAAGTGATAGGGAAGATACCGGCAACGATGCCGAGGACGATGATGAGACCGACTCTGATCTGCGCGATCAGAGCCTAGATAGAGGGGTGGGCGAACAGATCGACCTTGCTCGGATCGAAGAGACCCTATCGAGCAGTCTCCGCGAGGACCATGACGAGGTTGTTCGCTATGCAGCGAGCATAAAGGATATATTGAGTGGTCGAGAGGGGTTGGACGGCGACGAACTCTCCAGGGAAGCCTTTTTCGAATATTGCCGAAATTACCCACCGAGAGAGGTTCCTCGCCCGTACCGAACAGCCTCTGAATCGATGTACGCGGCATGTGAGTATGCGAGCAGTGTCTCCTTGGCCCACTTGGAAAACTCTCGCAAGAGGTACCAGCTGCCCGCCGATGTCTGTTTCTTCGTTCCCCGTGCCGACGAGAGGGCCGACCAGCCGCCAGAGGGGATGGTCGCCGTCAACATAGGCATGATGGAGGCAGGGCTAAGGTTCCCCCTGCACCCTAGTATTACAAACTTTTTGCGCTTTCTGGGGGTGGCCCCTTCTCAGATATTGCCTAATGGTTGGTCGAACCTGATCGGCATCCTCACCCTGTTCGGCCTGATCGCGGCCGAGAATGGTTGTCGAAACACTTGGCTGAGCCCGAAGGAGATCAATTACCTACTTCAAGCGGCCGAGGTCGGAAAAACTGTGGGCTACGGTTTTTACTATGTAAAAAGCCGTGATAACATTAAACTGGTCGAGGGGGTCCCCAACAAGATCCGGGATTGGAAGACCAACTGGTGGTGGGTGGCTGGTGACTGGAAAAGTGCGGCCAGGCCAGACGGATCACCTGAACGCATTCCCATCGCCACTGAATACCAGAGAATTCGTGGTAAGTTTTTTAATTCTGCTCGTTCTTGTCTATACTGAATAACTCCTCGCTCTTGCAGGTGAACTTGCTCGCACGAGGACTGACGAGCACCGTCTTACTACCCTCTTCCACTATCATATTTGCTGCGCGCTTAATCGTCGCTACTTGGAGAGGTCTTGCCGGTTTTTGAACCGAGAGTGCATGCGCGAGCAGGCAGGCCTTAGAGTACCTCCCCACCACATTACTCGAGAGTTTCCTCCAGGTATTAGAAATATCATCAAGTTTTTCTTTCTTTTTAAATAATCCTTCTCTTCGAAAACTGAACCTTTGTTCTTTTAGTAGTGGTTCCTGACAAGGTTATCACTTACCTCCCTCCGACCCTCGATCTTGACCGAATCATGTCGAGCAAAATGCTTCGAGCGGCGAGAGCTCTCCGGGAGCGTCAGATCGTTGACGGCTCGGGCAAAAGGAAGAAACCGGAGTCCGCGGCGGCGCCTCCGAAAAAAGCTGCCAAACAAACGCGAGGGGGAACTGCTCGCCCAAACGCTGCCGAGCGGTGGCTAGGGCCCAATATTGAGGGGAACACTTCGCCGCGGAGATCCCCGCCGAGGGGTAGCTCGCCCCCAATACTGGCCGTACCACCACTAAGACCATCTCCCCCTCGCCGAAACACGAGGGCGCAAGATGTCGCTGGGAGCTCGTCCTCCGGACAGAGAGCCCCTGGCGATAAAACTCTTCTTGGCTGGGACGCCGCCCGGGTTGCCAAGTAAGTTTCTCTTGAGAAAAATGTGAATAAATTCTAAGTATCTTTTCTAAAACTCTTCTTCAAAAAACAGGCTTGTCGAGCACCCGGTTGTCGAACCGTTCAACGAGGAACTCCTCGGCTTCTACCGCTCGCGGGATCCGCTCGTTGAGGAGGTGTATCCGCAGCCCTTGGTCAGGGCCATGAAGAACATGCCCCGTTCGTTGACCACGAACTTTGTCGAGGAGGTCGACAATCAAAACTCGTTGGAGAATGCCAGGCAGGTCGCCATTGAGATTAGTCGCGCCTCCTTTGCTGTCGAGAAGCTTTGCATGCAAATTTATGACAATCGCAAGATCAGCGAGGAGAGAAGCGTGAAGCTCGCTCGCCTGGCGAGGGATAAAGCGGGCGTGGATAGGCAGTTGGCTGCCTCGGAGGAAAAGGTGGTCGACCTTGAGACCAAACTGGCCGAATCTGAGGCCCAGCTTGAGGTCGTCCGAAAGAAAGATCAGGAGGATCTTCAAGTAATTGAAGATCTCCGTGCCCGCCTCCATGCTGCCGAGAATGAGCTTAAACAGAAGACTGCCGAGGTGGGCATTCTTCAAAATAATGCCATGACTACTGAGGAAAATTTGGCCAAACTTCGGCAAGAGCTGGTCGCCGTTTCCGAGGAGAGGGATGAAAGCAATGATGTCGCCGCAAGTGCGGCTATTCTATCAGTCGCCCTCACCGCCCATGAGATTGTTCATCAACTCAGAGAGGCTCAACCAGAAACGGATGTTACTGTGCTCGGAGGCGTCATAGACGACCTCCTCATGGATGAAAGTCCTAAAGCTGAGTCAAGTTTGCCCCTATTGCCTCTTATGAAAATGGGACTCCAGTTTCCTCGGCTCTTGGGTGTTCCAGTGTTCTTTGGCAACCCGCCCGAAGACTCCCCAACCCAACAGGACGAGCAGAGTGCCCCTGCTGTAGTGGAGGTTGTGGACGAGGAGGGGGTAGCTGGCGAGCAAGATGCTCCCGCCGAGGAGAATGCTCCTGAAGATTAGTTTTTTTTTGTACTTTGTTTTATTTTTCTTAGGACTGTTCGGCTATTAAGGCCTTTTTTGTAATTTCAGCCTTCTAAGGCTTTTTGATGAATGGGAATCTTTTGCTTATGGTGCGTTTGCTTATTTTCTTTATATTGAGTGATCGTCCTCGTCACTGTTTCTCGATTTATGTTATGATACTTCTTTTTAAATTGCCTTTTATTTGTTTTCGTTCGTATGCTTTAGATAGTGATCGTCGTTGCTATCTTGCGAGCATCTTTAAGAAAGAGTGCTCGTCTTCTATAGCGAGCATCTAAGAACGAGTGCTCGTCTTTCCTTTGCGAGACTCTAAGAAAGAGTGCTCGTCTTTCCTTTGCGAGACTCTAAGAAAGAGTGCTCGTCTTTCCTTTGCGAGACTCTAAGAAAGAGTGCTCGTCTTTCCTTTGCGAGACTCTAAGAAAGAGTGCTCGTCTTTCCTTTGCGAGACTCTAAGAAAGAGTGCTCGTCTTTCCTTTGCGAGACTCTAAGAAAGAGTGCTCGTCTTTCCTTTGCGAGACTCTAAGAAAGAGTGCTCGTCTTTCCTTTGCGAGACTCTAAGAAAGAGTGCTCGTCTTTTTAGAGTTAACCATTCGTCGGTTGAACTCCTTGTTTGACGGGTAGTGATCGTCTTTGCCACTACCTTGCGAGCATCTTTTAAGAAAGAGTGCTCGTCTTTTGTATCCTAGATGGCTACGCAGAGCCTTGTCTTAAACTTTCAAATTTATCTAACACTTACTGGAAATTTAAACTTTGCTTGAATTGAAATGACGATTAAATACAAACTATACAAATATGAAATAATTTAAAAACTTACTGGTAATACTTCTTCAGCTTGACCGCGTTCCACGGGTACTTGCTTGGCTTGCCCTCGAGATCTTCAAGCTCGTATGATCCGTTTAGGAGTGTGCGCGTTATTCGGTACGGACCCTCCCAAGTCGGGCCAAGTATGCCAATGGACTGCTCCGTCGCCCTCCGAAGTACGAGCTGGCCGATAGTGAACTGGCGAGCACGTACTTTGGTGTTGTAGTAGCGTTCTGACCTTTGCTTGTAGACCACATTCTTCTCGTCCGCTGTTAGCCTTCGTTCTTCTAGGAAGTCTAAATCGGAGAGCTGTGCATCGTTATTCAGCTGCTCGTCATAATTTGCTACTCGAAAAGTTTGGACTTGCCCCTCTGCTGGTATGACAGCTTCGGTTCCGAACGCGAGCGCGAACGGAGTTTCACCAGTAGAATTTCTTGTGGTCGTCCGATATGCCCACAGAACCATGTGCAGCTCTTCGGCCCATTTGCCCTTCAATCCATCCAGCTTAGCTTTCAAGGTGTGCTTGATTATTTTGTTGATCGCCTCTACCTGACCGTTTGATTGTGGATGGTAGGGTGTTGAAAAAATTTTCTTGATGTTCCATCTTGAGCAGAAATCCATCATGTCTTGACTTGTAAATTGACGTCCGTTGTCGGTCACTATCGCTCGTGGTAGGCCGAACCTGCAAATTATATTCTTCCAAATGAAGCTTGTCATTTGGCCCGTTGTGATGGTCTTCAATGCCTTTGCCTCTGTCCACTTGGTGAAGTAATCGACTGCTACGACGACGAAAGTTACCCCCCCAGCAGCTGGTGGGAAAGGCCCGATGATGTCGATCCCCCACTTTGCGAAAGGCCACGAACTATACACCGAGATGAGCTCGTCTGGTGGTGAGTGAATGGCGGGAGCGAAGGCTTGACATCTCTTGCACGTCTGCGCGTAATGGATTGCGTCTTTCTTCAGTGTTAGCCAAAAATAGCCTTGCCTTATGATCTTTAGAGCGAGCGCTTGCCCCCCTGTATGATTTCCACACACTCCGTCGTGGATTTCATGCATGACGATCTTCGCTTCGTATTCTCCGAGGCATTTCAATAAAGGCATTGGAAAACCCCGTTTGTACAGCTGGTCGCCAATAATAGTGTACCTTGCGGACCTGAGCTGCAACCTGGTCGCCTTCACCTTGTCGTCCGGGAGCTCGCCGGTCTTGATGTACTTGGTGATCGGCGTCCTCCAGTCCTCGTCGCTGGTCGCTTCAACCTGCAAGATTTGACATCTGTTCACCGATGGGGAAGAAATTTTGGTGATGGTTGCTTCTGAAAATATTGCCTCCCCCTCTGAAGTGGCCAGCCGAGCCAACGCATCTGCTTGCGTATTTTCCTCCCTAGGGATTTGCTCGATGTGGAATTGATCAAATTGCTCGAGTAATCCTTTCACAAGGTCTTGATACTTTATCATTTGATCGCCGCGAGCCTCGTATTCGCCCGTGATTTGACATACAACCAGCTGAGAGTCAGAAAAAATTTTCAGTTTTCTAGCGCCCACGGCCATAACCATCTTGATTCCTGCAACCAGAGCCTCGTACTCTGCTTCGTTGTTGGTCGCCCGATACTCGAACTCGATCGCCGAAGCAAACGCCTGTCCGGTTGGGCTGATGAGGACAACTCCTGCCCCTGCTTTGGTGCTCGTCGACGAGCCATCGACGAACAGTGACCAAGGAAGCTCGATTCCCTCGGCCAATTTCTCCGGGAAAGTGAGCTCTACGATGAATTCTGCCAACACTTGTCCCTTGATTGCCGTTCTGGGAGCGTAGGTGAGACCAAATTGTCCGATCTCTACAGACCATTTTAGAAGTCTTCCCGCGGTATCCGGACGATGCAGTGCTCGTCGGAGAGGAAAAGTGGTGAGGACGACCACCTCGTGGTCGAACAGGTATTGCCTTAACTTCCTGACGCTCATGACTAATGCGTACGCCAATTTTTCCATTGGAGTGTATCTCAACTCGGCATCTCGTAGTGTTTGACTTACGTAGTAGATAGGCAGATGTGTGCTCCCCTCAGCTCGGACGAGCACTGAACTGATCGCACAGTCAGTGGCCGCCAAGTATAGATATAAAATTTCGCCGGGGACTGGCTTGGATAGGACCTTCGGATCCGATAAATATTCCTTCAATTTCTCGAAAGCTTTCTCGCACTCGTCGGTCCACTCGAACTTTCCTTTCTTCAGAGCGTCGAAAAAAGGTTTGCAACGGTCGCCCGTTCGTGCAATAAATCTATTCAGCGATGCAAGGCATCCTGTCAACCTCTGAACTTCTTTCACGTTCCTTGGGCTTTGCATATTGATTACTGCTTGAATTTTACTTGGATTTGCCTCGATGCCCCGCTGGCTAACCAAGTGCCCCAGAAATTTTCCTGAGCTAACTCCAAAACTGCATTTCTTTGGATTTAACTTCATGTTGTACTCTCTTAGGATATCGAATGTCATGGCAAGGTGGTGTAGGTGATCTTCTTTTCGTAAGCTTTTGACAACGATGTCGTCGATATAGACCTCTACCATCTCACCGATGTGCTTTTCAAACATCTTATTTACCAGTCTTTGGTACGTTGCCCCCGCGTTTTTCAAACCGAAAGGCATTCTTTTCCAGCTATACATATCACGCGCCGTCATGAAGGCCGTATGTCGCTGGTCGTCGGGATGCATTGCAATCTGATGGTACCCTGCGAAGGCATCCATGAAGGTTAAAATCTCGTGCCCCGCTGTATTATCCACTAGGTGATCAATGTGGGGCATCGGAAAATGATCTTTTGGACAGGCGTCGTTTAAATCTGTGAAGTCTATGCACAATCTCCACGACCCGGTCGTTTTCTTGACGAGCACTGGATTTGCCAACCACTCAGGATCAGTTCCAGTTTTCTCTATTAACTTGTTGTCGATCAATTTCTTGATTTCGACTACCAAAGCCGCACTTTTATCAGGCCCAAATTTTCTTCGCTCTTGGGTGATGGGTCTTTTTGTTGGATCAATATTTAGTCTGTGGCAGGCATGATTCGTGGGAATGCCCACCATATCTTCGTGCGACCAGGCGAATGCACCTATGTTTTCTTTCAAAAATGCGATCATGTCCGATCGCAGATGTCCTGGTAAATTTGAACCTATGAATACTTCGAGTTCGGGACGAGCTTCGTTTAATTTGATGGTTTCAAGGTCCTCCGCTGAAGTCGCCCGCTCTTTAGGCTCCTTCCAACGAGGGTCCTCAATTCCGCATTTTGGCTCAAAGCCTAACCTAGGCTCCAAATCTGGAAAGTTTTCTGGAGACTGGTCGCCGGGGAGCTGGTCGCCCGAATCTGTCTGCTCGTCGATTTCCATTGGGGTGTGGTCGTCCACCTCCATGGAAGCGTGCTCGTTCGCCTCCACTTGGTGGTCGTCGGAATGATGACTGCACTCCCCAACTTCAATTTTTCTGTACTTGCTAGGAAGACCCTCCAAGTAGTTCATTTGTTCTGTTTGAGTTTGACACATAATATACTTTCCAACCATGGCGCTTTCTTTAGAATGACGTTTGGCAAAACGGACGAGACACTCCCTCGCCCGTGTCTGATCGCCCTTAACGGTTATAGCTCCCGCCGGGGATGGAAACTTAATACAGTAATAATAAGTTGAAGCGGCCGCCTTGAACTCGCTGAAGAAAGGTCGGCCTAGGAACGCGTTGTAGGATGATGGCATGTCGATGATCAAGAAGTCGAGCTGCCTAGCATGATGCATTTCAGGCTCTTTTGACGATGCCAAGTCCAAAGTTAGTCTGATTTTCCCTATGGGAAGGTTGCGCGTGTCCCCGAACCCTACGATTATATCGTCGCAAGGCTCGATGTAATCTGCATATCCACCAAGAGCATCCAAAGTATGCTTGAAAAGGATGTTGGTGTATGACCCAGTGTCGACCATCATTCGATGGACGATGGTTCCCATTATCTTCCCCGTGATGACCAACGCATCATTGTTTGGCTGCACCACGCCGTTCAGGTCGTCGTCCGTGAAACGGATTTGATGAGAAGGAGGCTTCTCGGCAGTAGGAGCGACGCACACCTGGTGCACGTTGTTGAGTGCTCACTGTTCGCCCTGAGCCCGGCGAACAGACAGAGCGACCCCAGATTGGGTCCCCCCCAAAGGGCCTTCTATCACATGGCATTCTCCTCCCACATTATCGATGTCGCCACCAGTATGTGTTGGCATGGGAGGAGTTAGCTTGGGACGGTTCAATTGTTGGCGCAGGTCGCCGCCGCTGTCGTCGCGACGCTTCTTGCCCCTGTTGTCGCCGTTGCCACCTCCGGACTTGATGAATTGGGTGAGCTTACCCTCATTGTAAAGTTTGAAGAGATTTCTCACCAAGTCTCGGCACCCATTGGTGTGGTGGCCGACAGAGTTGTGGTAGTTGCAAAATTTACCACCATCAAGATTTGCATCGCTCGTATGCATGGGCTTTGCTTGGGGGAGCAGATTTTTCCCCCTTATTGCGTCGTAGATGCCCCTAGGATCCACGGTGAGGGCCTCCCTGAATTGGATGATCTCAGGTGCCTCCTCGAATGGCCTGAAGTTCGCTGGGCGAGCACTGCCAGCTTGAGTGGTCGCCTTCTTGGGCTGGGAAGATTCCCCAGTGTTAGTGTTTTTCTTAGGCCACACTCTCTTGGACGTGTCAGGCTGCTCGTTAGCCTTGGCAGCGTCCATTATCTCCTCCATCTGAATGAAGTTTCCAGCCCTCGTGCGGAAATCCGCATAAGAACTGGGGAAAGTAAGATGGATAGATTCCCAAAGCTTGGTACCTATCCTGAGACCGGAAACCGCTGAGATCAGCTTCGTCTCATCGTTCACGGCCTCCCCATCGATCACCAGCCTATCGAAGCGCTCGATGAAGTCTTTGCCTGATTCAGTCAGGGATTGGCGGACGTTCGCCAAACGTTGCTTTGAGGCTGGGCGAGCAGCAATAGACCCATAGTAGGTCAGAAAGTGGTGTCCCAGCTCAAGGAAAGAGGTGATAGATCCGGGACTCAAAGTTGTGTACCATCGATGAGCCCGGTCTCCCAATGTTAGGGAGAAGTTTCTGCATTGTGTTGCGTCCGTTGCCCCGATTGAGGCCATGTAGTTGGAGTACTTTGACAAGTGTACTCTGGGGTCGGACATCCCGTCATATGCCATCATGGAAGGCATTTGGATCTTTCTCTGAATGGGGGCAGTAAGGATTGCAACACTCAGTGGAGGTGCGGGCAGACTGATCGGCAGTGTGGTCCCTTGCTTCGAGGCGACCACCTCTGCTCGCAGAGCGTCCATCTCTTGTTTCATTAATTTTTGAGTTTCGAGGAACTAGGCGATTTGCCCCTCCTCGGCAGTTTGAGCTCGTGGGATGACGTTCTCGGCACGTCGACTCCCATGGGAATTGGCCGGGTGATCATTATGATGTGATCGCCTGGGCGAGTGCCTGTCTGAATGGTGGCTGCGATAACTCTAGAGCTGAGACCCTGTCGCCCTGCTCTCTTCGATCAGTGCGATGGTGGTGGTCGGCCTTATGCGGTCGGCCATCTACGTTGAAAGGTACTCGGCGAGGAGCCCTTCCGTCATTGTCTTTCATTCGGTTGAACACCGAATTTCTGTGTGAGTCTCCCGTTTGGCTATTGTGGGAGTGCTCGCCGACTTTGTTCTTGCCCTTATCTTGGGGGTGAGAGGGATGTGAGTGATAGGAATGGTTATCCTCGTTCCCCCTGTTTTTGCGAGCCTCGACGAAAGCCCTATCTTTGGCTTTCTCGAGCTCTTCCTTTTCGTTCAGCCTCCTCTTCTCTAGGAGGAAGTCTGAAAAGTCTTTCAAGTGTTGGGGGTCATTCATAATATCCCCCATGTTTAGGTTTGCAAAAGGATTTGCCGGAGCCGGAGGGTGCTCGTTCCCTCCGGGTGGTGGAGTATGCTGAGACATCGTTTAAAGAGTGTCTCTTCTTAGATTACAAAGAAATAATCTAAAAAACGAAAGATTAAAGTTCTTACGCAGAAGAACGTGCTATTACAACTACTAGTCTTAGTAAAGCAACAACAAAAGAAGCTTGAAAACACAAATACAGGGAGATCAAACTCCAAAATATGCTACGAAAAACTGAAAATGTTCAAGAACACGAAGAACAGTAAAGATCGTAGATGATGCTCTAAACGGTAGATATACCGATTAAAGCTTGAAACAGGGAGTTTGCTAACCGATCGCTCGTTGATCGGACGAAACTTTGATGATTGAACACGTAAAAGGTCCCCTCCTTCTAGCGCCAAATGTTGTATGCACTATTATCGGGTTGACTCGGATGTGGACTGTTTTTAGTACGATACAAACATATATAATTAAACGGGGGTTTATTACGTGTTTAAAGGAGTATTTATGATGATCTTGATGATCTAATGAAGAACAAAGAAGAAAACAAGATGTAGCTTCTTAGAGAAGCTAAAAAGCTTGAGAGCTTTTGGGAGTGTATTGCTTTAGGTTGGGAAGATTGGGTGGAATCAGTAACTTGTGTTACAAAAGAGCCCATTTGGGCATTATATACTGTTTTCTAGGGGCTGCCCGTCCTTTACACGTGGAGCCTCCGGATTGGACCTTCATTCTGCCCGAAAAGGTGATGGGATGGTGCATTTAATGCAAAACCGCCTCTGGTGGTCGTCCTCGGCGAGATGCCGAGCAACTGGAAAAACCCACTCGTCACTCGCCGTCGTGGTCGCCGGAGAACCTGGTTGCCACGTCTTCTTATCTCCCAAAGCTTCAACTCTTGCCTTCTCTGGCTTAGATATATATCTGCTCGCCAACATCTTTGGGCGAGCAGTTTACTAGAATGTGCTCGCCAACATATTTGGGCGAACACTCAACTATATTAAATACAATAATTATCTTACATTTTCTTCTTGTTGACCAGTCGTCGCTTGACTTTGTTGACTGGTCGTCGCTTGACTTTGTTGACTGGTCGTCGCCACATAAGCCGGTGATTAGGATAGACTTGTCAAAGATTGACCTCTTTGACTAGGTATAACAATGCGTATAACATCACTCGTAAGACTTCAACCACAAGAACTCCACTACCAAATTGAATTGTTGAAAGAATAAATAAGAATCATGATTGTTGAAGCTAAACGTACTGCTTAAAAAATAAAGGGTAGAGACTATAAACATTATATGTCATACTCATATATAATAGATGAATGCTTACAAAACAACAATGAAGAACTCCATATGAAATATGAAATGGTAGAAAGCTTCGGGTTTCTTATTTTTATATTTTTAATTGGAAATGTTTTATTAACAATAATGAAAAGGAAAAATTAAAAACATTTGATAGTTAAGCTAATGAGGGAATTTGTCTTGAATATTTTTCAATTAGTAAAACCTTTAGAGTTTATAATTGTAAAATTTTATTATTATGTTATATTTGATGAATCTATTTTTAAGTACATGAAAGATGACACCATGCTTGAAGAAATCATAAAGAGAATAACTAAACCCATTTTGAAAGAAAAAAAATAAGAAAAATATCATCAATTCATAGATGCAGAACTTGCGGACATTGAGAATTAATCATAAGTTAAGACTCACATGAGCCCAACTAGCCTGAAGATGGTGTATAAAATGTTGAGTTGAATGACACCATCTCAATTCAACTTCAGATAACAACTACCAATGAAAAAACTCACTAAGCTAAGATAATTAATAGATCAAATAATCAAGGATTCAAGGGATAATAAATACTGAAAAGGCCAATGTCCCTGACTTGGTGGAAAACAACCGTAATTATAATCATGAACTTAATCCTAATTTCAATATTTCTAAATTTAATGATGAGATTAGTAACCTAGTTTCAAATGTGAAAAACTCACCTGAAAGGGTCCAAACTATATCCCTAACTTTGTCGAATGAATCTAATTCTTGGTAAATCTATAAGCCAAAGTGTCGTGGCATTGCAAACTACCAATAAGAATTTTAAAAACCTCTTGATCTCCTTCTCCGAAAACAACTCATACAATCTGATTTTTTTTTTTTTTTAACTAAATAGTATAGTTGTGATTTTGGGTTGAGATTATATAGTCGTTTTTAGAAAGTTAAATGAAATAAGGCGGGACGTTGTTCCGGAAGGTGTCCTAAGGTGAAAACAGTATGTATGTCGTTGTAGAGGGCGACCTAAATGCACACAATCTCATATCGGTCATTAAGGCGGATGCCACCAACTAGTAGGGTGGTAGGCGCCAAAGTTGATTGCATTAAATTATTACACTAGTTTTAAACGACACCTATGTTGTTAAACAAAACCAAAACTTTCTCCCTCTGTACTCCATCTCTCCCTCTTTATTCCTTCTCCCCCTAGCTCTTATAAAATTCTCCCCCTCTTACATGGACAAAAACTGTAAAAATCTCTTACCAGTTGTGTCAAATATGCAAAAAAAATATTCTAAGGGTTTAAAGATCATCACCAATATATGCTTAGAAATTAACTTTCAAAATAATGGTGGTTAGTTTCAAATCATGCATTCAAATATCATGCTAAACGCGAACTTCTTTGCCCCATAACAATAAGTGTTAAAAACATAGTATAAAATTAAAATAACATACTATCTTGAACCATCATACAACCTTTTCTATTGATATTTATACAAAATATGAATGTTATGTTCATTCACTTCTGCTTTCTCTATTGATATTTGTACAAAATATGAATGCATGTTCATCCACTTCTATTGAAAGCATGCAAATCCACACTGATATTCATATCGAATATCAACGTTGTGTTATGTGGAAATGTAGTAGAAACTTTATGAATTAATACTCATAGACCACCAAAATTTAATAATTAAAAGAGTTATTAATTAATCGATAAATTAATAATTACTCTGTATTAATTTATAATGAAATACTCAATTTATAAATACCTTTCAAGCTTCCACTTAATTATTATACAATGCATGTACATATATCAATCTCCCACCTTATTATACTTCCTATATTCAATGTATCAACTTTAAAAAATCTATACTTATATATTTGTAAACTTTTACTTTGACACATGTCACAACCACACACCTTTTACTTCAACCTCTCTCCTCTAAATCCTTTCATTTCAAAAATCCTTCACCCTCATTCATTTTACTTTTTTGTTTCAATCTTTACCGTTCATTTAAACAGTTAATCTTAACCGTTAGATCTTAATTCAATCTCCTATAGGAGTCTATCTCTTTCATTTTTCTCAATTCATTCAATTTCTCCTCAAACATTCCTCAAGCCCATTTTCTTTTTTAGTGACTATGTAGATTATGTAGAATTAATGATTATGTAGAATTCTATGTTTGTATATTGTATGTATTGAATCTCATCATCTGTCTTTCTTCTTCAACCCACGAATTTCACTGTTTTTTTTTCTCTATTGATTGATTATGTAATTTGATTTTGAAGGAAGGGGCTCTGATGATCGACTTATTGAATGTCATGCACCACTCTTACGTTTGCGAGTAATGAGAAATTCTCTTATGGCTGTAATTCTTTAGTCATTCTCCTTGTCAATGTCGTATATTGTATGTATTTATGTTCTTATTTTCGATTTTATGTTTTTGCATAAATTCTCAATTAGTGAATTTGATTCTCATTTTCGTTTGTTCATTCGAGGCATCCTAAACAGTTCAAATAACGCGTCTCAAACCTAACGATCAGACGACGATTTGCTCATCATTTCCCATTCATGATCAATTTACAGATCTGTAAAGATGTAAATTCTAGAGTCATATGCCTCTAAAATATATATATATATTCATATGTAATGCACATATTAATCAATCAAATTTATCCTGTATTACTTCTTATTGAAAATATGCAGAAGTAAATGTGTAAAATTATTCCAATAAAGAAACACATAGAATTCCTTAATATTCCAATTTTAGGATGAAGTTCATACACGGCAATTCCAATTTTTACATATAAATTCAATTTTTTTTGATGGAATATAAATTCAATTTTTGATATTACATAAAATTCATCACTAGAAATTAGAGAGAATGTTCTAAATTTTTTACATATAAATTCAATTTGAATAAAATATTGAATTTGACATTACACGAAATTCCTTAATATTATTCAATTATGTAAATTTGAAAATTGAGAATTGCTCATTTTTGTAGGCAATCTGAAATTAAAACGGTGATCATTTAATATGATATTAGTATGTCAATTATAACATTTAAAAAATAAAACTTTTTTTTATATTTATTATGTGCCAAATTTTACTCATAGCAATCCCCTAATTTAGCCAAAATAATTAATAATTATCATATAATTAATTTTACTAATTCATACTTTAATATACATTGATTATCATTTGTATTAGTCAACTACACTTAATTTTAGGCGATTAAATGATTTAACAAAATTAAGACCAATTAATATTTTATATTTACTACACTTATTCTTTTATATGACAACTTTCATAGAATCATGGTAATAGTTATCGTATATTATCAATCTTTTAATTAATATGTATTGCATTATAATTATCGAATGTAACTTAGTATTTGTATAAAGTTTCAACAATGGTATATATATATCATGTGAGGATTTTAGATTTTTTTTTTTTTTTGGTAAATTCAATAAATTTAATACTTTTTACTAATATTTATAAATTTACATATTAATATGTGTTAGGCTAACGAATTAAAGGGATATGATTCCAATTGAGGGATATCAAAATTTATGAAAATTATAAAACATGTGCTTAAAATGATCATTTGAACGGAGTATATAATTGGTGAATCGGTCTAATATCAATATGACATAAATATGGTAATAATTTTGGTCTTATGAGCAAAATTCGTCATTTTTTATTAAGATTAAAAAAAATTAACTACTTTTAATGATATTTTTCTGATTTTTTTAAGGAGATTTTTAGAATTTCTCAATTTTTGAATTTTAGGATTTTGAAATTTATAGAATCTTTATTTTACACTTTTTATAATTTTTAATTTTAAAGAGTTCTCATATTTTTAATGAGAATTTTAGATTTTTAGAATTTATTAATTTTTTATTTTCAAACTTAAATGGCGTAAATTGAACTATTTGGCGGGACTCTCAATTCATTCAACACATGCGATCCGAATGCTCACACATTTCCGGTGAGTTTGAAAATTTATGGCCAAATGTATGTAAATTGGATAAAAAATAATGAAAATTTAAAATATATAAACTGAATTAGACATAAGTTACGTGGTGTAAAATAATTTTTTTTTAGAAAACTATGTGTCTCATAGCATGTACCAAATGTCCAATTCATTAAAGTGAATGGGGGTGGGTGTTATTATCCACGACTACGAGGGTAATTTCTTACGATGAGGTCATCTGTTATTTCGGGACTTTACCAAGTGAATGAGGTGAAGCCATGGGACTGGTCAAAGTCTTTTATTGGATAAAACGTTGTGGATTGGAGCGTGTAGAGGTTGAGATGGATGCTAAAGTAGTTGCGGATGCATTGAACTCAGAAGAGACATAATTTTCAATTTTTGGAAAATTTATTTGGGATTGTAAGGTTGTATTTGGATGAGTGAATTTGATTTGAGAATACATTTCAAATGAAATGATTTAAAAACGCATGGATTTCAAATTATATGTTTTTAGTGAGGATTTAAAATTCTCACAATTTTAACTAAAAAAAGATGTTAAATATTTGAAATTTATTCATTTACTTTTTAAATTTGTGGATTTAAAATTCATACTTAAATCCCTGTATCCAAATGGAGTTTAAGGGGATTTTACTTTCTATTTCATTTTGTAACGTGAAGTATGTCAACCGTGTGGCCAATACTAAGACACACAATCTGGTTAGAGTTGTAGGAACTTTTACAAGTCATCATGAATGGAATGACCCTCCGACTCTTGTAGTGGACATCCTTATTGGCATTTGCCGCTGTTAAATAATTTTCTTTAAAAAAGTGGATTGATTATATATAATCAATTATTGTGTGAAAATATTAAAGACAATATTTTATTTTATAGTAATAATTATAAAATTTATAGAAAAAATATATTTGTATTACATTTTGTACTCCATCTGTTCCATAATAATTTTCACATTTTCTTTTTGGGACATCCCATAATAACTTTTATAATTTTCTTTTCGGCCGAGACGTCTCATAATAACTCTCCACCAACTCTTAGTCTTTTACAAATTTTACTTTCACAATATTTTCAATTTTACACAAAAATGTTTATATTGCTACAACATTTTTTTTATCTTTTTTTAACAGCATAACATAAAATTTACAAATCTATACATGTTTAAAAGATTATTTTTAATTAATGAATTAGAATTAAAATATATTATAAAATTTATTTCAACCACGCGTAAAACGCGTTTAAAATATTATTTTTAATTAATAAATTAAAATATATTATAAAATTTATTTCAACCCCGCATAAAACGCGGGTCTTAGACTAGTAATATATATTTGCAAACTTTTTTTTTGCCACATATCACAATTTCCTTTGTTTATTTCAACCTTCTCTCCTCCAAAATTCACCATTTTAAAATATCTTCATTCTCCTTTATTCTAGCCCAACAATTTAATCACACCCTCTCTTCCTAAATTTAATCTAAATCTAAGCCATTGATCTAGATTAAATTTTTATCTCCACCCTTCATTCTTAATCTTACTCCTATATAAATCTCTCCACATTTCTTTCATTTCAATGACTCAATCTTTTGTATATTCAAGGTTTATAGAACCCATGAGAAATATTCTTCACCTTTTGTTTACATTATCGAATTCATGTATATTTTTTTTCGTTGATCTTTAATTGTAATTGTTATTCAGGTATGGATTTCATGCATATATTCAAATTTGTTATGATCCGTCAATGGTGTATATATTAATTGAAACATTGATATATTTTTTAAAATTTTAGATCTCTATTATTGTATTTTCACTTAATTTTCATGTTTGAATTTATCACCTCTCGATGTGCAATCATACTACTCGAAAAGCCAATTCATATGAATCAATCAAGTTGAAAAATGCACATCTTCGTTTCTTTATGCACAAAACTATTCGATGTCATTTGACTCCACCATAGATGATCCATTGACAAAAGGATCTAAAATAAAAACGAAAAGTCAACGTAAATGGAAGGAATGTACTTTATTGTTGAATTAATATAAATAATTTTACATAGTTATGATTGATTCAAATTCAATTTGTATATAACATGTTTTCAAGGTTTCATTATAATTACTATTGTGGTCTTATATTTAGTGTTTGATTCAATCTTCTCATAAATTGTAACACAAGTTTAATATAATTGAATCAAATTACTCCAAAATTTATTCAAAAGAAAGAAATACTAAAAAATGAGATACAAATTACTCCACAAAAAATTCTCCAAAATTTAAAGATTAATAGAGATAGATTTAAAACAATGAGTGAATTTAATAAATATTTATATTGTATGTATCTTATTACATAATTTTAAAATTTAAAGATTTAATTTACTATACTTATAAGAATTGACTAATTTACATTTAATATCTCTTTTAAAGATTTTAATTTATTGTAATTAATGACGAATTATTAATACACAATTTAAATTAAACACATTTAATTATATTTAAGTCAATTATAACTTATTCCATTAAAACCATTAATTATTGACTATTTTTAGGAGTAACAAATATATACAATTTTATAATATTTATTGATTACCTCCACAAATTATAGATTTTATTTCATTCAAAAAGTTAAAAATTTCAACGTATTTTTTTAATTTTTAATTTTCAATTTTTTGAAACTAACTAATGCTCAATTATGCTTTATTTTATATAAATAATCTCTATATTATTATTTTGTTTTCATAACGGTAGAGTTAAACTTATGATCATATTACATAATTTAATCAATTACATTCTCATAATTCTAGATTCTTTATACTATAAATTACAACGTTAATACGCAATTTAGCAAGAAAATGCAACAAAAATTCTGACCTTTAAAGGTTTAGAATATTTAATTTAGAAATTATATTTTTTAATCTCTCTTAAACTAATATGCAAATTTAAATAAAAAATTATTACGTGTGTCATTAAATTTAAGCAAACTATGATTAAACTAATTAAAATAAATAATTATTTGTTTATTAAATTATTTTTTACTTTATATTATCTAATACTATAAATTATTTTGGTTTAATAAAAATGTTGATGACATTTTATGATATTATTATTATTATTCTGTTTTTTATAATACAAACGTCTTTTTTTTATAGTATTTACTATTTTATATCAATAATTTTAATTTAATTTAGCTCTTCATTTTAATTGAAAATTTTACACTTATTTATTTATGTTTAAATTGTTTTTTAAATTACATTAAAATCTCTTTTCAAAAAAATTATTTAATATCTTCTAATAAATTTACATTTATACTCCGCGGTAGGTTATATATGAGAAACATAAGAATTGACTCTACTTAGAAGAATTGAATAATTTACATTTAATATTTCATTTAATGATTTTAATTTATTATAATTATTGAAAAATTATTAATACACAATTCTTCAATTTAGAATTAAATTAAATACATTTAGTTAAATTTAAATCAATCATAACTTATTTCATTAAAACTAATAATTATTGACTATTAAATGGTGGAGTATATATTATTATGGTTTAATAAATTAAATATACAAAATTTTATAATGTTTATTGATTAGCTTCACAAATTATGAGATTTTATAACCGGAATAGTTTCATATTGATTATTTCATCTCAAAACGTATTTTTTTTAATATTTTATTTTTTTAATCTAATTAATTTTCACTTATGAGTTATTTTATAGAAATATTTTTTATATTATTATTATTATTTTGTCTTCATAACGGTAGAGTTAAATTCATGATCATATTGTATAATTTAGTGAGTGTTTGCAAACAATATAATGTGCTTAAAAACACTTATTTTTTTTTAAAATAGAATCACTTTTGAAATGTTTGCAAACACAACTAAGTGATTAAATTAATTACTTAAAAGTAGTTTTGGTGAAACACACATTTTCATGCTTCTAACAACTTCTAAGTGCTTCTCATCATTGCACTAACTAATTTTACAATTTTGTCCTCATAATTTAAATAATATTTTATCTCTACTCATTATTTATTCAAATGTAATAAGGGTGTTTTATAAAATTATAAAGACCCCGTCAAAAAAAAAAAATTATAAAGAAGTGATTTGTTTTGCATACACCCCAACATGTAATAAATTGATTAAACGTGTTTTATTTTAAAACACTACCCACTTTTAATTTTACTACAAAAAATCAATTTTAATCACTTTGAATCAACCACTATTTTTTACAAACACACCCTTAATCAATTACATCCCTATAATTATAGATTCTTTCTAATCAAAATCAAAAGTTAATTTATCAAAAAATTGTTGAAATTAATAGTATATTATTTTGCAGAAACTTTGTCAATATACTCGCCAATTTCAGACATCACTACATTTGAAGTAGATGATTGTTGAATTTACGAGGTACATATTATATTTTTATATGTGTATTTTTTTATTAAATAATTGTTAATGTATAATATAAATATTATAATCTAATAAAAAAAATTAGGTTTACGTCTGACTGATGAGAAACTAAAGAATTATACATTTTTAAAAATTGATCAGTTACTTCAACATAATAGGAGCAATTCAAGTAAATTTTCATCAATGCATGTTCCATATGATACATCTATACAACATGTGTTGGCCCTGAAAGGAGTATATAACAAGTGTATGGGGGGGGGGGGAATACACTTGTATGCAAATCTTTCCAACTTATGATCAAACCAGAGCTCAGCAAGGTTGTCTTGGACAACTCTGTTGAAAAAGATAAACTCTACTAAGATAATCAAACTACTAAGTACTATTGAGTACTTAGTTGAATAACTATCTAGGGGAGTTATAGGTGCGGAATAGTGGTTGGCCCTTTAAGTTTAGACTCCTTAAGTTTCTGAAATCACTTTGTCAATCCAATGCAGTCCAGTTTAGTTTCAGGGAGCTTGTCCAAATCAGTTTTGCACAGTCTTTGAATATGTATCTTTTGAAAGATCAGTTTTATGTGCAGTGTTGAATGAATGTAAGTACTTTGTAAGGTAAATCAACACAGGAGTTTATAGTGGTTCAGAGACTCAAACTCCTACATCCACTTTCCCTGATTTAACAGGATAATTCCTTCACTCTTGGAATTAACTTGTTTTATAGTGTCAAGGTGCACTTGATCAATAACACCACTCCTTGGTGAATTGATCCCTAGGATGTCTAGAGTCCTAGTACCCTCTTCTCAACTCAGAACTGAACTGTTCTTCTCTCAACAGTCAGCTCCTACCACTTCTACTACTACAACCTTCTCACTTTCTCACTTGAAAGGGGTAAGGATTGAAGTAAGGTTCCAACTAATGAGATATCCTTTACAATGAAGATCAAGGTATAAGGATAGGATATCTCTCTAAGCTTATGTATGGATATACAATTGGGTTCAGCTTAGAAGAAGTGTTTGAAGACTAAGATAGTCTTTGACAGCTTTGAAAGCACTTTGACTTGTAGGATAGTTGGATATTCTTGTCAAGGTTGAGGTTGTTGGATGCTTTCAAATGGTCTTCACACTTCTTGTATTTATAGACAAAATGGAGATTTGCCCGTTGGAGAGGCAGCCCCAAATTGCTATAAATGTCTTCCTTGAGTTTTTCAAACTGGAAGACAGATTCTTGATAGTGACATGTCCTTATTTGGGTAATAAACGGCTTGTAAGACTTTGTCTTCTTTCTGCAGCACTTTTCCCAATGTTTGACTTCTTGTTAGGACTTGGACATGGCTTCTGAAGATTGATCTAATGATAGGACAACATTCCTTATCAACTGGACAACTCTCCTTATCACTATCAGCAGTCTTGCTTATCAGCAAGGTTGGCTTGCTCTTCTTCAGATGACTTGGCTCTTTCCCTTTATTTCACTTCAAGGTGATCTTAGCATGTTGTATTGTAATTCTTTAGAATATGGATGTCTCTAATTCTTCAACATAGTTGACCTTCAACCTTTAGAGCATCTGTTCTGATTCAATCTTGCTGAGACAACTCTTCTGGACAACTCTCCTGATCAGCATACTTGGTCTTTTAGCATCAGAGCTTTTCACATAGAGTTGACTTCTCTGGACAACTCTCCTGATCATAATATTTGACTAATCTTGTCCTTTTGAGCTTTGCAATCTTCTTCTTGCATAGAAATAACTCTTCTGGACAACTCTCCTGATCAAGGCCTTTGGTTTCATATGGAGTTTTCTTGTCCTTAGAGTTTGTTCCAGACTTTGAGCCTTGAGGGGACTTGATCTTGATCATTTTGAAGTCATAGGTTCCCCCTCACATTGTGCATCTAATCATCTAAGAGCTGCCTAACATATCAGCTTCTCATCTAGCCTTATGCTATGTGTTCTATCACATTTTGAACACAATCATCTAGACTTAGGCATGTCTCAGGGGGTTTTGGTATTTAATCAAAACATGTATCATTTTATTCCCAACAACATGATTCAATGATTCTTGAAGAGTTGAGCTATGATCGTACATAATTGCTAGAGGAGTACAATAGGTTGTCTTCAACCCTTACTAAAGAACAGAGTGATGTTCTACAAAAAAAAAATACTTGAAGTTGTTCGTTCCAGTGATGGTGTAGTTTTTTTTTTTTTTTTGGATATGGAGGTACTAAAAAAACTTCCATATGGTGAACTCTTTATGCAGCCATTAGATCCCACAGAGACATGGTTCTTAATGTTGCATCGAGTGGTATAACTTCTCTTATGTTGCTTGAAGGACGTATTGCACATTATAGGTTTTGTATTCCGATAAACATTTTTTAATCGTCCACCTGCAGCATAATACGAGATACTTATTTGTCATAACTTATAATAAAGTCAAATATGATAATATGAGACGAGACACTGATGATTAACATATTTTATTTTGAGGCATTTGATTGAAGCTTAAGAGATAAAGTTAGAACTCCTGATGGATCAAGGTCTAATTTACCTTTTGCAATAAAGACAGTGGTTCTTGGAGGAGATTTCAAACAAATACTTCATGTTATTTTTATAACGGTAGAGTTAAATTCACTCTGCCATCAATTCTCTATATCTATGAGAACATTGCAAGGCACTGAAGCTGACAAAGAACATGAGGTTTCAAACTGGAAATTCTAATAGTATTAATACGTCTAATGAAATAGTTGGATTCCTAGATTGAATTTTGAAAGTTGGAGATGAGGATCCTGAAGATAGTGTTGTGAGTTTTGGCGACATTGATATTTCTAAAGATAATTTAATTTTAGATGCACGTGATCCTGTTGCTGCTATAATTGATATTAACATTTACCCATCTGTCTCTGATAACTTTAGTATTGATAAATATTTTGAGGATAGAGCTATACTTACTCCAAGACATAAAGAAGTTGGAAGCATTAACGAGACATGGTGGAATGGGACATGTGTTTTCAGTTGACTTTCTCAACTCTCTTAAGTGTTCTGGTATACCAAATCATCGATTGATTCTCAAAGTAGGTGTCCATTTAATGCTGCTTTAAGAACATTGATCTGAAGTTTAGTTTATGCAATGAAAAATTATCTTGATTGTTACATGACTTTGAAATCAAGTTATTGAAGCACAAATTCTTTTTGGAAGGAATGTTGACAGTAAAATTTTTATACCGAGAATGACATTAAGTGTTTCATATGCATGACAACTCCCATAAAGTTTTGAAGGACACAATTTTCTATTAGTATATTGCCTTTTGCAATGATGATAAATAAAAATCAATGTCAATTTCTTTCCATGGTACGTAGGTGTGTACCTTCAGAAACCCGTGTTCACACACAGACATTTGTATGTTGCAGGCTTGCAGCCTCTAGAGTTAAGAGCAAGAGTGAATTAATTATTATTTTTTGTCTAGATTATTTGTCTAAAAGGAAGTTTTTTCGCAGTTTGTAATTTCGTATATTGATTTATTTTATAAATAAAATTATAATTCTCTATTATATATTGGTACAATATTTCATTTTTTATCTTTTAATAAAATAATATATTTACAAATTTATACATTAAATATTATTTTTAATAAATTAAAATATATTATAAATTTATTTCAACTCCGCGTAAAACGCGGGTCTTACACTAGTTTTCTATATAAATGCAAGATCAAAATATGCTAACACAAACAAATCATACACACAACACATGACTTCCCATCTTACATGTGTGAATAAAAACAGCAATGACCGACGAGATTCGAAGAGCATTATGCAAGCATAACAAGGATAATCCAAGTCTCACTCAAAAGTAATTGAATAATTTCATATTGAGTTGTGAGAAAACAACACCAAAACTTCTTACATTAATGCTAAGAAAAATTAGAGACAAGATTCAAGGTGAAATTGATTTCAACAAAAGACAATTTAGTATTTTTCAAGAAACTTTCATAAATCATTCATGTAATTTGTAGTATATAAATATTACTCCCTCCGTCCACCAAAAGTGTGCTCACTTGTTTTTTTAGGTCCACAAAAAATACGTTTATTCTATTTAAATAGTTCATTTTTGAATTTTTTTTTTTACTTTAATAACAAGATTGAGTATCTAACAAATATATTATTTACTCGTTATCCCAAATATATTCTTTATAAATATAATATAATTTTTTTTAAAACATGTATAAAAAAAAGTGAGCACACTTTTGGTGGACAGAGGGAGTATTAATTTATATTTTATATGGGGTCTATATAAATTGTAAAAAATGTATTATCTTATAATTTTAGCGAATTATTAATTTAGCACCCTATCCCCAAATTGGGACCGACCAAAAATATTATCTTAGAGAGTTTGTTAAATAATCGAGTATTAACTTATCGCGTTTATACTGTGTTATGGTTCACTTCACCGATAAAATTCACCTCTTGATATTTATACTACAAAATAAGAATGTTCATGGGTTTTATGGGTCAATAATACAACTGATGAAAGTATGCAAGTCGCGAAATATCGTTGGACGCCAATCTGGTAGGCGTCTAATGCAGAGATTCTGAGTTACCATGTCGTGGGACGCCATTAAAGAAGACCTCCCAACTATATGTTGCATTTCCTGACACGAACAAATTAAAATCTATCTTAGGATGTCCTTGTGGACAACGATTTCATTATTTCAACATTAGGACATCGATGTCGTACACGATAATGTTCTACCGAGTTCTATCCAATGCTTTAAAACAATTATTGATTTGATGTTTGGTTCCATATATTCATCATTTTGTCATTCTTATTAATTTCTCTCTTTAACAGTTCTATCCAATACTTCAAAATAATATATGTGCATTATTGGTGCTTCATCCCAAATGATCAGTTTAACTTTCACAATAAGTTATGCAAGTGGACTACCTTGTTTAATGGAACATGTTGAGTTTTCAATTGGATTGAGAGGAATTGCAAACCGCGAATGGGCAGTTCGACCACCGGGGAGCAAAAGAGATGATATGACACTTGAAGCTACATTAAGAACAATTTCGCCATTTGACCTAACAGATGCAGATAACGTCTTCCACAAGAATGTCTTTCCAGTATCCCATAATCGCCACAAAAAAGACACCTCCACTACATGAATCAAATGCATCAATAATCACATTGTATTAGTCCTCTTAGATGTGTTTCATAAACAGATTATATTCATCAATGATATCAAAGTTGTGGAGCTTTTTTATGAAGAATTTCCAACATTACTATATGATTTCCAACCATTTTCTAAATTATCCATTGTTAAAAAACTGAATAATACTCAAATGATTTGTAAACTTCAATACTAAAAGAAATTTGCCAAACAATGTATGTGAAGCTTATAGGCGGACAGACCAAAGGCAAAATGGAAAACTTGTAGGTGGACAGATGAAATATATAATTATATTAAACTTAATCTATTTTATTGCAATTAGTTATCTTACATAATAAATTTTTACAATATTTTTCCCATCAAATGCAAATGTTGTTAGACGATTAGTCAAAATTGAAGAACCTCGAGTTGTAAATTTCAGTGGACGAGACGTAGTACTAATGAAAATTACACTAAAAGACTTGGAGTCAGTATTTTAAAATAATACCTTACTTACTAATCTTTTATTTCAATTTACCTTCTCTATATATATTATATATAGATAACATTAAATGAAATGTACACTCTAGGCGTAATGCGTAGATCAAATGATAGAATATAGAAAGAATGATGGACCCGGACCTCCAATTCTTATTGTACAATTTTGCTGGAGAAAGTATTACCATGGTAAGTCACTTATAACAGTATAATATCAGTTATATACCTATGTTTGTTTAATATATCTACTAATTTGTCGTTATATAATATTCAAATAAAGTGACTTCAAATTTTCATGCTACAAATTGATTTTTAATGCAGAATGCAGTGACGTTAATGCATATAAAATGAGGTATATTTCATATTCAACTTTTAATCAACAATCATATTTCCCATGAGCACATAAATGTTTAAAATCGGTTATTTTATGTATCATTCAATTCAAGCATAACAACAAACCTGGATATAGGCATTCCTCATAAAGCACACCACTATCCTTCAAGTGTAAAGCCTGAAATGTTTCTGCTCAAACTTGAAAATAAAAAATAACATACATAAGCTTTATTTAATGTTAAATGGCAGAACAATTAAAAAACCTCAAAACAATCAATCCAAGCATAAGACAAGACCTGGATATAAGCATTCTGCACACACCACTATCCTTAAAAAATTACCATATATAAAATGCAAAAACGAGGAGCTCACCCTAATAACTCTCGCGGAATTGGGGACGTTGGCATCCTTCGTGGCAACAGATTGCAATGGTTCGAGGGAACCATAAATGCATGAAATTATTGTGGTTTTAAACCTGGAAAAAAAATTAAAAAAATCTACGATCAATATTTAAAATAAGGCATTGATGGACCAAAAAGGCTTTGCTACCATGAAAATTTCAATTTACTAAATAGAATCGGAGTTTTCATAATCATCTATATTTTCAGCAATCAATAAAAAAATAACATTTTTTATCTCAAGGAAACAAACACGTCAAAGTTGAATTTAGTAAGTAGGGTAATTCTTACGGTAGTCAAATTTTATAAAGTGACTACATAGTCACTTTATCGAATCGCGCCACGTGGCGCCGTAAATGTCGTAACGACATGTTACCTGTTATACATGTTTAAGTTATTTATATCATTTTTAAAATTTTATCTTGTTATTTACTATATTACCCTTTCTGTATTTAAATTATTTTTAATATATAGTATATATATATTAAGTAAAATTACTGTTCTACCCTTTCTTTATACAAATATTATAATTTTTAAAATTAAATAAACCAATCCAAAATTTAATTAAATAATAGATTAGTTAAATTAGAAATTATGTTTTTTTTCTTCCCCAATCCCAATTAGTGTGGCACGATTCTTAAGAATTTTGAGAATGACATATTTCTTTCCAAATTTAATTTGATTTTTTTTTTAATAAATTGATTTGATTTATTTTTTTGTAATTAATTTTATTAATAACATAAGGGTAAGTATGTAATTTTAACATTACATATTTTAATTAAATTAACAAATATAATAAATTACTTTATTGTACAAAGATAAAAATGTAATTTTACAATAATATATTTTAATTAATTTAATAGAAAATACAAATTTATGACACATTACGATTAATACATACCGTAAAATATACAAAAGGTAACAGGTCATCAAGTTTAAGCCTTTAGATTAGATTTTTAATGACTTAGATTAACTGACTACGGTAGTCATTACGACACCCTGACTACATGTAGAAGGTCCCTAGTAAGTATACAAATAATTAATAGCAGTTTCTTTATTTTAATAATCAAATCAGTTTCTTTGGCTATTTATTTGTTAACTCTCTCTCCCTCTCCCTCTCTCTCTCCCTCTCCCTCTCCCTCTCCCTCTGTTTACTTTGGCTATTTATTTGTTAAGACCCACACTCTTATTCTCTCTCTCTCTCTCTCTCTCTCTCTCTCTCTGTTTATATATGAGATTGAGAGGTCATTGTATATTTCATTCAATTGTGTCAGATCGATTGTATTTTCCATTCAATTACTTCTGTAAAATATATTTTCCATAACTATATTCTTCTCCAGAAATTCAGATTTATTAATTCAATTCATAAACCTCTATGATAAAAAGTTGATTCTAAAAAACAAGAACTTGAAATTCCGCATAAAAACACACACCAAAATTAAAATTGCACAAAATTTCAACACTTAAAATTAAGAAAATTGGTACCGAAAATGGACCAAGAACGAAGATACTGGCCTAAGGCAGTGGATCTTGACGGAAAAATGTCGGAAAAAAAAGACTGACCGATGCACCATAGATATTATTTTTCCATCAATCTTGAAAGAGATTTGGATTTGTGTCATATCTTCTAAGGAAATATGAGTAATCTTGAAAGCCCATACAACGAGATTGAAATTGAAATCGTTGATGATTAGTGGATATATCTAATGACCTGATTCCATAACTAGATAAGTGTAGAAGATTGGTGTAGGGATATAATTGACCGACGAAGAGGGTGAAAATTGGGTACAACGTTTACTCTCGATCTATTATGTGAGTTTGTAACCTAACGGATATACATGTGTACATATGTGTCTAATCTAAATAATGTGAAAATTTGAGCCAAAATGCCAAATGCACGTTTTTTGACATATTATTTTTGTTTAGTTATTTTATAAGTTTAGGGCTGGGCTCGACCCATGAACGTTCATTCATCATGGTTTGTATTTTTTTTTGCCTAGATACTTTTTTGGATCAATGTATTTTTTTCATTTTCTCTTTTATATATATTGACAATACGAATTAATTGAGAAAATAATGGAGTAGTAAATATAACTAATCACACAATTATAAAACTCTTCATCCATTTTTTTAATTAGAATTTCTTCTGAACAACGAATTAATCATGTCTAATTTTATTGATATTTTTATTATCATATTGTTTGTTGTTATTTTATATACAATCAACTAACTAATTAGTTAAAAAAAAAATGCACAAAAAGATATCAAATATTTATCTTCTTCCTTAACAATTTATATCCTTTTATTTATTTTTTCTGAACATAAAAATTTATGGTGTAGAAATGATACAAGTAATTCAACTCTAATTTCAATAGGAGCATCGTTATTTTCATCGTCATGTCCCTTACAACACATAACAAATGATATGGTTTATTTTATCTTTGTAATTATAATTATGTGTAACAACTTATTTTCATAACTTTTTTTTTTTTTTATTTAATGTTTATTGCAGTTTGCACCTCAAATACATCTTATAAGAAGTCTGATGCCAATTTTGTTAGTATATACGATTGTCTTCCAACAAAAACTCCAGATATTGTTACAAGAAAATATGTGATTATTGATTTGAATGATAATTATGATATTCATATTGATTCAATTGTGTCAACTGACCAACAAAGTGTATTTGCTCATAAATTCAACCATGGTGGTACGCTCTTATAATTTAAATGATATTTTTTCTTCAATTGTGTTTATTTTCATTAAAAATGACCGTGATTGATAGTATTACAATATCTTAGGTGTTCAAACTCTCAATATGAAAATTAATTGTATTCTAAAATTAATGTTTATGTTGTTTTACTGATTATATTTAGTAATGATACAAATTTTATAATTGTAATATAACCATTTTTTACTTATTATTATACAGATAATGCTTAAACTCTAATGCATTATTCATTTTATATAGAGCTCAATTCACTTATTTATACTAATAAAAAATAGAACATTCAATAATAGGTACTGATATTAATTTGAGGGATGGTGATGGTTGTCTTCATGATTCACTAATGTTAGATGACCAAACACACATAATTTTCTAAAGATAATGACGATTCGAACAACCGAGGCATGTATGAACTCGATCAAAAATTTACTTTTATTTTTTACATTTTTATTATCATTAATTTACTTTTGTATTTATTTTCTTGATATGTATCATTTTCTTATAATAATCATTGCAACATTTGTACGGTAGTTATTGAAGTTTTAGAAGATGAAAGAGATCAATCTTCAGTTGGTAATATACAATATTACCCTATTAATTTCATTTGTGATTGAAATATTTGCTCGAAAATAATTATTAATATCAAAGTTTATATTTTATTTTTAGATTATTGGGATATTGGTGATCCAACATACAAATGTCAATTTTGTGGTGCCTTCTTTTGGTACGGAGAATGATTGAATTCACATTATAATTCAAAGAATTTGAAATTCTCTGCTTGTTGCATGCAAGACAAAAATCAACTTCCACCAATGAAAAAACCCCCTCAATTTTTGCATGACCTGCTACATGGAAGCTCTGGGAAAAGCAAACACTTCAGAAAAAACACCAGGTCATACAATAATGTGTTTTCTTTTACATCAATGGGTGGAAAGATAGACTCTATGCTAAACTAGTCGAGTAGTCCACCCACTTTTAGATTGCATGAAAAAAATTATCATCTTATTGGTAGTCTTTTACCGGCCGAAGGATCAAATCATAAGTTTGCTCAACTATGCGACATAGAGAATGAGATCGAGAATTGAATCAAAAGTGTCAAGTTAGATTTTTTTTTTTGTAATATCCAACTTTTTTTCTTAATAATACATTATATATACCACTAATCATTTTTTTAATATATACTCTATTAGGAAAAAAGAGAATATGAATACACTCCATGTAGAAATTGTGGCTGGTTTAAAAGAGATTTTAGACGAACACAATATTTTGGTTAAGTCGTTCAGAATGGTAAGAGAAAAAATGGTTGAAGAAGAACTAGCAAATGTCTGATTGAGGTTGATTGGAAGAAGTGGAGGAGATGCACGTAGATATAATCTCCCATCTGCTTTAGAAGTTGTTGCTTTGGTTCTGGGCGATTTTGACGAGTGTTTGGGCAATATGGATATATTAGTAGAGAGACGGTCCAGACAATTAGAGCGGATGAATGAGCTAAATGTTGCATATCCTTCTCTACAACATCCACTTATATTCCCGTATGGTGAGGACGGTTATAGAGAGGGCATTTCATTCTTAGAAGAAAGGTCCTCAACTAGAGGGGGTACGAAGAATGTTAGTATAAGAGAATGGTTTGCATATCGATTGCACGAAAGAGAGCACGAATCTCCATCTAATTTGGTATCAGAAAGACTAAAACAACAATTTGTAGTTGATGCATACACGATGGTTGAATCAGCAAGATTGACTTATATATGTTCGAACACATCAGAAGCAATTACATTGTGAGATGTACAAAAGACTTGCTGAAGCATTACTACGAGGAGAGAATGATCTGTGTGCAATGGGGCAACATGTCATGCTACCATCCACCTATATTCAGTGATGGTACTAGGATTTCTGATCTAGTGGGGCAAATAAACAAATAATAATAATAAAAAAATTAAAAATGAAATTTTAAAATATATAAGATCTTGAACTACTACGTATATTAATTATATGATCAAAATGATAAACTTAATTACATCAACCTCTAAAAATAAAAACTTAAGTCAAATAAATTTCAACATTCCTCTTCGGTTCTTCATGTTTTAGAAGTGTCGCATGATAACTTCGTTACTAGCTTTTTGAAATACATCTTTTTCAATGTATACAACCAAACAATCATTCAATAATCGATCTCCCATTTGATTACAAAGTGAACTTTTGATGACTTCTATAGCTGAAAATGATCTTTCTACGATAGTTGTGGCAACGGGTAAGATCAATGATAACTTAACAAGCAAATACATTAACGAAAAAATATTATACTTTCTTGTAGAAACCATCTTTTGAGCAAGACCTCTTATTCCAACAACTGCTTAGAAGTTTTCATCCAAACACATGTCAACAATAAAATTCACTAGTTGATTGTCAAGTTCAATTATAGAAACTTGAGAAAAATTTGAAGGATAAAATTCTGCAAGACGAAGTAACTTATTTTTATCAAATGCTGAAGACGAATCTCTCGGATCAAAACAAGCCATACACAATAGAAACTTTGTGTTCACTTCGTCAAACGATGATCCAACTCTTGAGCTTGCAGGTCAATTACATAATAAAATAGCTCAACACGGTAATGGTGAAGGTTAGTGATTTTTTCAACTCAACTCCTTGATCTTCCACGAGCTACATGTACATGTTCCATGTTTATCACATCCATCTCATGTTTGGTAGAAAAATTAGAAACTTCAACTAAAAGTATCCCAACATTCTTCTCTCTTTGATTGCAAACAATTTGATAATTTCACCAACCTCATTGCATTAACAATATCTTGATTCCCAAAATTTTCGTCATAAGATGTAACAAAAATACAAACTCAAACTGATTAATGATGTCTAGCAATTCAAGTGCTTCACCCCTCTATGTATTTTCAACATCATTCTCCCCAACATACTCAAGAACGTCAATTAGAAGAATCTTTTATATATAAAAGGAAGAAAGTTATTTCCTATGCTTGACATGTGGCGCTCCTACTTGTGACATGTGGCTCTCCTATGTGGCACTATCTCAATTCTGACGTCTAACAGGCTGACAAGTGGCATATAATGCAATATATTTGAGGAAAAGAAAAGAGACCGAGAGACGCAAGGAGAAGTTGGAAAGGTTTTCAAATTTTAAAGGCAGGTCTGCATTAATGAATTTTAAAGAAGAAGAGTGCTGGAAACACTCGTGTTCTTAGTGGATTCCCAAAGAAGGAGAGAGAGAATATTGAATGGGGTTTTCCAAAATTTTAAGCATTTCAACGATGGACCTATTGCTCAACTGCTGCAGAACAAAGGTATTAGAGACTCCTTTTTTTCTTTATCCGTTGGTCTGATTTTAGGGTCAGAATTATATCTATATGCATGTTTAATTGTTTTGAGGAGAGATAAAGAGGCACATGGAAATTTGAAACGCACACACAAGTGGAGTGTTGGATTTTTTATTCTGCAATCTCCATTAAAGAAGAACAAGAGAAACGCTTTGGAATTTTGTTGGCAAATCTTCTTTCCCTTCTCCTTTAGATCAACGTTGGTAGTGAGTATGATAAGAAGAAAAGAACTTAACAGGTGGAATGGTTTTTTTTTTTTTTTTTTTGACATCATGAAACTTCTCCAACATGGCTATTCATCGTTCACACTCGTCCTTCGGGTAGTAGGTACACTGCAATTTTTATTCACTCTGAATTCAGTTCTTGGTTTTTATTGATGGACATTAATTTAATTCTTATATTTAAGTTGCAGCCTTTTAATCCTCGATCAATTTTGAGTTTCCAACTGATCGAGTAAGTATTTTTTTAGCACCCCGTTTATGCATCATGGAGAGTAGTTATTATGCTCAAATATACTTGTCTTTGTTGATTAACTCTTTTCCCATGGAATTATTATTAGATGCCGAGTGTGAATCTTAAAATGCAATGTTATCTATTTACACCACTAACAATCATAACTTTGAATTTCATTAAAATCTCATCATTTTGATATGCAAAGGACATACACATGCTCTATAACTATTTGTTAGTTTCATTTTCCACTGATTGCTATCATCTTTTAATCTCCCTCTGTATATCTCTTTCTGCCCTTTTTTGATTAATAACTTCCAACTCTCTGATTATTTCAGTCCACATAAATTCATAAAAGAATTAGCTAGGGCATTTTGTGCTGCGCGCATTGGATGCAATAAACAAGTGTCTGTCTGAAGCAATTTGTGACTTATCACGTGGTAGACTGGACGGTGAAAGCATGATTATTGGGCTTACATGCACTCTGGGGATGAGATTTTGGAGACATTCAAATACTACCCTGACTGAAATCAGGTACGTATTCAGTACTTGCTTATATATGTTTCATGCAAATTTTCTTCAATAAACCAAGAGTATTGCCAGTTCTGTCTTGTTGGAAAAGAAAAGGACACGACTGCCTCTGATTTTACAAATTTGTTGGCATGCCAATATGAAAATGTAAATTAAATGACAATTGTCTCATGGATTTTGTGAAAATGGCGAATCTTTAGTTTTGAGAGTCTATTTATTATTTTACATCATACATGCATGCCAAAGTTTTAAAATCATTAAGATGATATCAAGTAGAATAATAATGCTATAATGATGTATTTTAGCTGACTTTTTCATTGTGCTCTATTTTGAAATCTCCATTTTACACTCAAAATTTTAATTGCTCAACTTGGTATTTATATTTTTTGTGTTCCGATAAACAAATAAGAAATATACCTAAATTTGTTTTGAATTAATATAAGTGCACCTTAATTTATTTTCCCCCACATACATAAAATTCTAAGTGGAACAATGAAGGTGGAAAGTAGTACCAAAAGTGAGTTTGATCTGAATACGTATGATAAATTTTCTTTTACATTGTACACACATTTATACTGCAGGGTTTGCTTTTACATCTTTATCCTTATTAATTTTTGGGTTATCAATGTGATTTTTAGGGCGAGAGTCGTTCAACACAAGTGTATTCTCCATCTCTTTTACTATTTTTGTATCTATTTTATGTTTTCTTTATACTCCTATAACTTTTTATTATGCTTGCAGATTTTAGATTCGATGTATACCTCGATTAAATCGAAACGTTTAGCTTAAATTTTCTAAATTTCATAGGTATTGCTCTCGCCTTCTCTCTTCCCCATTTTAGTTCTACATAACATTAATTTGTTTTTATTCTGTTTGGTGACCTGATGTGAGTCCATACTACGTACATCATTTTAGCATTTTTGTAAAAATGTTATACACAAGATAAAAAATATTTTATAAACGTATCTTAAGTTATTATAATGTAATTTACCGGGCATATGGATTGGTGACGAGGGTAAGTACTTATAATAAAATAGTTTTACTAATATTTATATTGTGGAAAAGGAGGCAACAATTAGTTGTATGGGGAGATGTGTAGAGGGTAAATGGGAGTGTTGGGGGAGATGGAGGAGAGTTGTTTTTTAACGCGAGAAACTTAAGTTTGATCGATTTTTTATCTGTGGTGAATAGGTACGTACCCTCTTGCGGAAGGAATGGAAGATGGGTAGAGATGGTGGGCGAAAGCAGACAGCGTATTCTCTACAAAAATTGCATATGACGCCCTCATCTCAGGAACATTATCCGAGCCCAATCAGACTCCAAACAAGAAGTTATTCGACATGATATGGAGCAGGGTGGTTCCTTTCAAATCTGCTGCCATGGGATGGAGGCTTAATTCATTCATCAAGAGGAAAATCATCCAATCAAGCGACGAGGCCAAATGCCCCTTGTGCAACGAGGCTGGGGAGACGGCACAACACTTATTCTTGGGGTGTGAGCTGGTATGCATGCTATAGGTGGCTTGATATACCGATTCCTATGCACAACAGAATCAAAAGCCATTTTATCATGCATTTCAGGATTTTCTGTGGAAAGAAGGGTGGCATCATTGTAGTGGGTATTTGGATATGTATTGTATGGGTTATATGGAAAGGACGTAACAACCACATTTTCAAGAGCATCGTGTGGGAGGTGAACTGAATTATTGATGAGATAAAGAGCAGGTCGTGGAGTTGGCTCTCATGCTTCGACCCTGCGCCTTTCTCAGTCACGTTCGTAGTATGGAACATAGAAGCATGGAATTGCTTCAAGACCTGATTGTTTGGCTGGTTCTTCATGAAAGTGGGATTGATTGCATTTATGTTTTTTAATGTTTCCTTATTCAGGCAACTCTCATGCCTTTTTTTCTTTGATCCATTAATGAATTTTTGCTTAATCAAAAAATAAAATAAAAAATTATATCTTGTAAAACAAAACTTGGATGCTGAGATAATATGAATATTCTATTACAATCAAGTAAGCTATGAAAGTAATGCTAACAAGATAGTCTCTAAACTTTGTATTGGGATAAACAGCTAAAAAATCAAATCTAGAATAGGCCCGTGCATTGCACGGGCAACAAACTAGTATAAACAAAGCGCGACATCTTTTTTAATGCCATACTTCAACCAATCTTTAAATTAATCAAACCAAAATCCAACAAATTTACGCTTTTGAATCTCATCTACAACCTTTTGAGGAAAATCATGATTATGTGGTTGACATGAACATTTTAATAAATAAGCTCTACGAACGTGTTCAAACAAATTTGGTGGATAACTCATTATCTTAGGCCGAAGTCCCAGATCATGACTAGGAAGATTTTCTAAATCAATCTCAATAGTGTTTTGGCTTGATGATATTAGAAGTAGACACATTGAGTGGTGAAGGCGATATTTCCTCAATATTATCCAGAGTTTTCTTGTAATATCACTCCATTATCTATTTTTTTTTAGATAATTATAAAATTAAAAAACATCAATTTATAATAACAAAATATTATTCATATATAAATTAACAAATTAACTCCCTCTTCCCTCTCCATTCTCCCTTGCAGACCCAATACAACAATACTCATCATATAATTTGTGATTCTTTCATTTTGTTGATCTCCAAATTAATCACCACCCCCAAATTAACCAACATAACCATAAATAATTAAGTATCAATAATATAAGTCACATAATTACATAAATATATAATTATTTCTCTTATCAAACAATTCAATAAATTTTTGCCCTATAAAAATCAATACATAATAGTCTAATTAACAAGATGCATATGTATTCTTGTCTCTTGAACTTTAAATATAAATAATTTACTCCATATCAAAACTCTTAAGTGGAGTATTAAATTTTTTGAGAAACCCTAAAATTTCAAAAAACCTAAATTCAATAAAAAAACAAAAGAATAGAAATAAAATTAATTGTGGTGGACCAACCAAAAATAAAGATGACACAAAATTTAAATTAATAATGAACAAATTTTACCTTTAATATCTAAAATTAATGGGTCATGATTTCTTGAATTCTGTCTTGAAAGCTCTGCGTAGTGCGTCGAATGAAAATGAGGGAGGGACTGTGTTTTTTTAATATGATCACTCTCCGTGTGCAGGGGAATATTATAATTTATATATGCAGTCACTTTTCTTGTGCATGTCATACTCCCATATATAATATATATAATATTAGTATTATATATATATATGTGTGTGTGTAAAATTACGAAAATACCCTTAAACAAAATACAAAATTACTAGGGGCCCACTGCCCCCCTGGGCACTACATACGTCCGTCTTTGCCTATATTGGTGGAATTCGGTAAATGATCCAAAATTATCAGGATGTAATGGTCATATGCAGGCGGGTAGGCTACCCTGATTTATTCCTTACTTTTACATGTAATTCGAAATGGTCTGAGATTGTTCGATATTTAGATAAAACAGAATGCAAGGCTGAAGATCGTCCTAATATAATATTTCAAGTTTTCAAGATGAAGTTAGATGGTTTGATAAAAGATCTTCGCAGGAATAATATTTTTGGCACGGTGAGAGCATTGTTATACATAGTTGAGTTCTAAAAACGTGGACTTTCCGCATGCCCACATTCTACTTTTCCTTAGTAGTGAAGATAAGTACCCAACACTAGATCATATTGATCATATAATTTCAGTTGAGCTTCCTAATGAGAATAGTGGTCCAGTTTATTATAACATAGTGGGAGATTTTATGATCTACGGTCCATGTGGAGTTGAGAGACCAACATCTCCATGTATGTTTGAGAATCATTGTACCAAATATTTTCCAAAGAAATTTGTTGAATCAACCACAATAGATGAAGAGGGGTACCCTGTGTATAAACGTCGAAATGATGGTAGAATGGTAGAACAAAGGTGAAGAATGGCATTGAACTAGATAATAGGCACGTGTCCCACATAATCGTTATTTATTGATGAAATATGGGGTAAATTTGAACGTGGAATGGTGCAATCAGTCTCGATCCATTAAATATCTTTTCAAGTATGTCAACAAAGTACATGATCGGGCCACTGCATCTTTTTACAAGTGTACTAATGAGGACATTACAATAACAAATGTTGATGAGATCAACATGTATTACGATTGTAGGTACATATCACCATGCGAAGCAATATAGCACATACTATGCTAAGATATACAATACAAGAATCCTCTAGTCGAGCAACTTGGTTTCCACTACCAGATGAGCACTCTATCATCTTCTATGATTTTGATACAATAGATTCCATTCTTCAGCGTATTACGGTGAATCAAAGTATGTTTCTAGCTTGGTTTAATGCGAACAAGAAATATCTTGAAGCTAAGGGATTGACATATGCAAGAGTTTCCTCAAAAGTGTGTTTGGAAATCATTGACCAAAGAGTGGATGCCTAGACAACGAGGTTTCTCTTTAGGACAAATTTTTTATATACCTTCTAATAGTGGTGAAATCTATTATTTGAGATGTCCACTCAATGTTGTTTCTTCCCCTAAGCGTTTTGATGACATAAAGAATGTAGACGGTGTGCAATATGGAACCTTTCACGATGTTTGCTATGCATATGGATTGTTAGATGATGACAATGAGTACTCTGATGGTATTTTGGAAGCCAGTCACTGGGCTTCAACAAATTCTTTAAGATATATTTTTGTTATGTTGTTATTGTCTAATTGTTTGAGTCGTCCAGAAGTAATATGGGAGAAGCGTTGGATGCATTTATCATATGATATTCTATACAGGCAACGTCAATTGTTGAATCACCAAAACACTTTCACATTCATTGTTATTAAATAAAAAAATTAATGAAATTAAATTGTATTACATGATTTTATAATTGGCTTATTGATGAGATGATGAGCAATGGCCAAGATGAGGAGTGCACGGGAGAGCTACATGGACTGCATAATCAGAGGATGAAAACTTGATTTTGGGATATTCTGTGCAATATTGTTACTAGCTGCAAACTGTCAATATTTGTCTTGTAACAACAACAAATAGAGGAAAGACAAGTGTCCTAATACAAACCCTAGTTTGGGTTATTTATATGTAAGGTGCAGAACCACTTTATCAATGAAAAATATATGTTTCATAATACATGTAAATCTGCTAATTCACGTTTCCACTTTCATTAAATGGTGATTACAGACTGTGATTACGGACTGCACAATCAGAGGATGGAAACTTGATTTTGGGATATTCTCTGCAATATTGTTACCAGCTGCAAGTTGTCAATATTTATCTTGTAACAACAACAAATGGAGGAAAGACAAGTGTCCTAGTACAAACCATAGTCTAGGTTATTTATATGTAAGGTGCATAACAACTTTATCAATGAAAAAAATATGTTTCATAATATATGCAAATCTACTAATTCACGTTTCCACCTTCATAAAATGATGATTATATATATATATATATATATATATTTGTTATATTATTTTCATTCAGGCTTAGCATTGACGGATGATGAAAAAAAAATCTTGCTTTGATGAACATTGAAAACTTAATGTAGAAATTCGGAAGGTCTCTCTGAGATTATGATGCAATGCCATTTCCAGTTATGACATGTTCACCAACTTTCCAAAATAAGTTAGTGTATGACGAATTAAGATACAATGGAGTTGCCTTGACAGAAGAGCACACAATTATGATTGCTAATTTAACTGATGACCAACGTCATGTATATAATGCGATTATTGATGTAGTTGATTCATGTAGTGGGGGTGTCTTTTTTGTCTATGGTTATTGGGGGTACTGGAAAGACATTCTTGGGGAAGACGTTATTTGTATCTACCAGGTCAAATGACGAAATTGTTCTTAATGTAGCTTCAAGTGGCATGAAATTTCTTTTTGCTCCCCGGTGGCTGAACTGCCCATTCGTGGTTTGCAATTCCTCTCAATCTAATTGAGAACTCAACATGTTCCATTAAACAAGGTAGTCCCCTTGCAGAACTTATTTTGAAAGCTAAACTGATCATTTGGGATGAAGCACCAGTGATGCACATATATTGTTTTGAAGTATTAGATAAAACTCTTAAAGTTGTCATGCAATTGAGCAATCCATTTAATAAAAACAAGCATTTTGGGGAGAAAACTATTGCTTTTGAAGGGGACTTTCGTCAAATTTTACCAGTAATTCCTAAGGGCGCCCGATATGATATTGTGCACGCAACGATAAATTCTTCAATCATATGGAGAGACTGTAAAATGTTGAGGTTATCTAACAACATGAGGTTACAAGCTCAATATTCAAAAGTGGAACATTATGAATTAAAAGAGTTTTATGAATGGATTGCAACTATCAGTGATGGAACAAAAGGAGTTGAGAATGATGGACATGTAATTGTTGAAATTTGTGACGATCTTCTACTTTGTAGTTCAGACGATCATATTGCAACCATCATGGAGAGTACATATCCGTCCTATAATGATTTGATGGATGACCTAAGTTTTTTGAAGGATCATGCAATATTAGCACCAACTCTTTATGTAGTTGACAACGTAAATGAATATATGTCTTCATTGAATTCTGGTGATGCAAAGACATATTTGAGTTCGGATAATGCATGTAAGTCTGATGCAAATGTTGACATATTAGCTGATGTGCACAAACCAGAGTTTCTGAATGCAATAAGATGTTCAGGTGTTCCGAATCATGAGTTAAAGTTGAAGGTTAGGACTCCTGTGATGTTATTGAGAAATATTGATCATTCACTTAACCTATGTAATGGTACTCGATTGGTTATTACAAAACTTGGAACACATATCTTGGAAGCAAAAAATTTATATGGAAACAACACAAGTCATAAAGTATTGATCCCACAAATGTTATTAACTCCATCTGATATGAGATTACCATTCAAATTTCAAAGAAGACAATTTCCCTTGATTGTATCGTATGCTATGAAAATAAACAAAATTCAGGGACAATCTTTTTCACATGTGAGTCTATTGTTGAAGAAACCTGTCTTTAGTCACGATCAATTATATGTTGCAATTTTACAAGTGACCAATCGAAAAGAGCTTAAAATTTTAATTTGTGACCAAGATGGTAAGAATAATAGGTCAACAAAAAGTGTTGTATACAAAGAAGTATTTCAAAATTTGTAATTTTTATTCGTGTAATTTTTATTTAGTTTTGTATACATGCATTATTTCATCAAGATTACTCCATATGACAAATATTTCCTAAATAAGTTTTTTTTTTCTCGAATCTCAATTTTACTAACTACAAACAAAAAATCTAATATCCTAGTAAAAAAAAAAATGCAATATAGTCACATTCCATGCCCCCTCACCGTCTATCAACAAGTTAACCACCGTAAGATGGAAGTTGTTATCATTAATAGGTGACATTATACACGTAGGCCCTTTATCATACAACCATAGATCTCCCAACACCTTCATTGTTTTGTCATCCCCTATAAGCCAAACAAGTCCCACATCAAGCACATTCCTCCAATCTAATATACTTTGATTACTTTCCCATGTGAAACTTGAATTGTGCCACATTCTTGTTGTAGAAAATTCCCTTGAATAATACCAAACTTTCAATACCCTGGCCAACAAAGAACTATTATTGTGCAACAATCTCTACCCCTGCTTCGTTGAGAGAGACTTATTAAAGATAAAATAAATTGATACAATGATAAAAAGAGAGATCTCAACTGAAGTGGGAACTCAGATATTGACACAGAAAGGTCATACGTGGAATCAAACGACAATGTATTAGTTGCTCACATAACACAATTGACGCATATAACATTTATTTCACATTTAATTCAATCATTCGTATTTATTATGTATTTTGAAATGAATGTTTTTCATCTGCATTAATTACTTAAAACATTCAATTTGTTAGTTTATTTTCATTAATTCCCACCCTAATCATCACAAAAGGACACTTTTCAAACCGTCCAATCATGACCATGTTGTATTTAATGCGGACGCGAAAAACTAAAAAAGTAGATACAAAATCTACTCAAGTAGGAGGAACAACTAATAAAGCTCTGACAGATGACACTCAAACTGATACAACAACCGAGACTCATCAATGCCAAACAAATGCAACTAGTGACACAACACCAGACGAGGACCCTCATTCATCTGATGGAGCTCGACCCATCATACAACTTTTTTTCTTGATATTTATACAAAATATGAATGTTATCATCAACTCTTGAGTAAAGAGAAGGAAAATATAAGATTTTCGTTTCTATGAAAGATAAACTCACATTAAATTTGTCTTGATATATATTGGTCCTCTTAGATGTGTTTCATCCCCTTCCACCTGAAATCAAATACTACCCATATTATATAAGGGGTTGTCATGCATTATTTATTAAACCACAAGAAAATTTGATGCAATTTCATACTACAAGATGATTTTGCACAATATTTCCAAACCACAAGAGACAACTTTGGTTAGAGATGACGGTGGATGAGATGAAGATGAAAAAAAGTGCAATCAAGCAATCTAGTGAATCATATATGTTTGGTTAATTAGGGATTAAAAAGTAGAACGTCAAATCAAAAGTGATGTTATAATATCTTATTAGGATATATTACTAATATGTACATACACCCCAACTACATAACTAATACGTATATACATTTTCCCAACTTACTTCCATGTACAAAAATAGTGATAAAAATTCTAATTTATCCTCAAAACTAGTATGCAAAGTAAAAATTCCTTTCGAAAAACTAATCCAAATGGGGGATGTGATTAAAGAAAAAAAAAATGATCGCAAAGTAAACATGAAAGATTGGGAATTACCTTTATATCTTGATCATAAATAATGCAAATAAAAAAAATAAAGATGAAAATGGTTGTAAACATACTCGGAAGAAAATCATAAAATGAAGAGATTGGAGGAGGAAGCTCTTTCGTTCGTAATTAATTTGAAAATGAACCAAATGAGGAGATTGGAAGTTGAAGGAGGTCACAAAACGTTTGGGTTGGAAAGAGCGTCGGGCATGGGAAATATGCGCGTGACAATAAAAAATCGATTGCAGTAGAAAATGGATAAGAGCGAAGTCAAACAAAAATGAGGGTATTTGGGAAAATTGTATACTACTTTGTACCTATTAGTAATTAAGGACTTTTTATATTTATATATATATATCCTAAAATTCACTTTGTACCTACTATTGTATTATTTTTTTTACCTATTTTATTATTATTAGTTAATGCAATAATAATAAGAGTGATAATGTGTGACTAAAAAATAGTAAAAAAGAGAATAAAAAAAAAGTAAAGTAAAAGTAAAAAAAAGTGATGGTGTAATTATATTAAAATAGATACGTAGATTGGTAGATACTCCCTCTCTCCACATCCCCAATAAATAGTTTCATTGGAAGAGACACATATTTTAAAGAAAACGTAGATAAAATAAATAAAGTAAAAATATTGGTGGGGAATTCATTGTCAGTAAAGTGATAAATAAAGTAAAAATATTGGTGAGGAATTCATTGTCAGTAAAGTGATTATTGGTGAATAAAGTTGATGTCAATTTAAATAATTAAGTGATGATTGAAAAGTGACATAAAATGTATATGACTATATTTTATAAATGAAGAATATAAAATAAATGAAACTATATTTTGAGAGGAGGGAGGGAGTATTATATGATGTGACAAGTCAAAATTAAATGGAATGAGGCCATCCCTTACCAAACAAAGTTATGGGGGACGTTGGGGATCTCAGCAATTAACTTTTTTTTTAATTTTTGAAATGTAAAGAGAGATTAAAACGGGGTTAATGAAAATAACTGGATCAGGACCAATGACAACCCAGATCAGAATCAATAAAGTCAACAATGTCGGAAATTTACCATCATACCCCTCTCCCTCATTCCCATCCTTGTGAATGAAAGAAATAATAATAGACTGAAACTTCCTTTTTGACTCTCTCTCTTCTCTCATTTATTTTCTTCCCATTTTCTTCTTCAATGGAAGATTCTCACTCCCTGCCTCACTCTTCTTACCCCCATTTCCACCACCTCTCCTCCTCCGCTCAAGATCACGCCACCGATGCCGCCGGATCCACCAACGGAGCTAAGTACCGCCTCATGTCTCCGGCCAAGCTTCCGATCTCTAGGTCAACTTGCATTACTATTCCTCCGGGCCTTAGTCCGACCTCTTTCCTCGAGTCTCCTGTTCTTCTATCCAACATCAAGGTCCGACGTCTTTCGTATTCATGCTACTTTTCTGTTTTTCTTTTCATTTTCCCCTTTTTACCCACTCTCTTTTTCACTACTTAGTCATTGAGAGAATTTCTCTGCCGCTATTTCCTTGGGTAGCTGGACAGATTCAGATTCGGATCCGATGCCGAGTTTCTTAAAATTTATAAATGAAATTCGACCTAATTTGCTAATTAAATTATCGACCTTGTTCCCCAGTAAATTACCCAGCTTCGACTTTCTCGTTTTCCCGAAATGCGTATGTTTAGTAGTAGTCTCAGTATGCTGACGTCAGATATTATTTTATGGGGAGTTTCTCGAATTCACTGATGTTGTAGGTGGATTTCATTATTGATTTGATGTTTGGTTCCTTTCATCATTTTGCCTTTCCTATTGATTTCTCTCTAACTCGGTGCTTCTCATTTGGAATATTAAATGTCAAGTGAATAATATATGTGTGCCGTTCTGTGAGCTTTGGGACCCTTGGATTCTGATGCTCAGCATTAGTGTGCATTATAATGGTTTCTGGATGGAATTATCTCCGGCACTTTAAACCTTTTGTGGAGAAATGACCATATGAATCTTTTTGAGCTAATGGAGTCTGAAATTGGAAATACATGGGAATAAGCAATCAAAGGAAGAATATGAAACCATTCGTTTCTGTAGAATCCAACTGTTCACATTCTGTACTATCAAGTGGAAATATTTGAGTTAAAAGCAGCATATTGATAACGAAAGTTTGTCCTTTGGATTTTTTTAAGAGAAAGACATAGTTTTGATATGGTTTCTTTACAAAATGAATCTTCCTTTACTTATTGGCTTTTGACATATTTCTTATGTGTTGTACGCTGGAGAATAGATTGTGCACTTAAATACTTGAGTTTCTTGAAAGGAAAGTAGTTATTCTATAGTTAGTGCTAGTTGGGAAAGTTCACTTACTCTTAAAATTCGCTGTCACATTTGCAGGCCGAGCCTTCTCCAACCACGGGTTCCTTTTTCAACTCTCAGTTAATGCAAGGGTCTGGTGAAAATGCTGCACTTCTTCTAGAGAAGAAATATTCTAATGCTAACACTGTTGATGAAAGAACGTCCAGCAGTTTTGAGTTTAGGTTTCATACTGGAGCTAATTCTACATCAGGATTATCATCCATGGGGATGTCGGTAATGCCCAATAACTTTCCTTTTGGCTTAAGATCATTTTCCTTTTTAGTTTTCAGTATAGCCTCTAAGAAAAGAAATTAGCGGAAACAATAGAATGAAGGTCAAAATGATTTTCAAATCATGTTTCATATGATTAGAGATAACATTCCTAAAGTTGCATACCTACTACATGGTTTTGAAATCATGATTCTCATTCATTGTCGTAGATCTTTAGTTATCCATATTTTGGTGCTCTATTGGAAACTATTTTACCCAGTGAATCAGACAAATTGAGTTTTTACACTTTGCATTGTCTTGTCCACAAACATATGAAGAATTTTTTTTCCTGCTATTGTTGGTATAGATGTAGATTGTCATATTGGAGGCTTTGGTGCTAATAAGTCTTCTTTTTATAGCATATTAGGAAATTCTGCTTGTTTTTAATTAGATGCAAATCTCTAACTGCAGTTACCAGTAAATATTTGGGGAATTATATTTCTTCTAATTCTACTTCTTTGTTGAAAGATTCCTCCGGGGTTCAATCGAAATGGACCAGGCATTCATCAAGAGCAACGATATTCTCAATCTCTTGCAGTGAGTGCACATGATTCATCCGCCTATAATACTATTGATGAATTAAATCAAGGAGAACAGTCCAATGCAGCAATTCAAGCATCCCCTTCTGACCATAAGGATCCCACCTCCTCAGTCCCAGCTGATAGAGCATCAGACGATGGGTATAACTGGAGAAAATATGGACAGAAACTGGTTAAAGGAAGTGAATTTCCGCGGAGTTACTACAAATGTACATTTCCTAACTGCGAGGTTAAAAAGATATTTGAACGATCTCCTAGTGGACAAATCACAGAAATTGTTTACAAGGGTTCACATGATCATCCCAAACCTCAAAGTTCACGTCGGAACAATCCTGGGGCACTTATGTCTATTCAAGAAGATAAACTGGACAGGGGTTCACCATTTACTGGTCAAGAGGGTAATAGTTTAATTTGTTTATAATTTCCGTGAACATTTAAAATGAGCTACTGTGTGAAACCTGAACCTTTTGTACGGCTTTCGGGTGAATTTATACATTAGCATAAGTTACATAAGCATGGTTGATATGGTGTCAGTTGCATTATTAGTTTAATTATATGGTTATTAGTTGCGTTATATGGCCTTGTCTGAAATCTTGGGAAGGGGCTGTGTTCTGGGGAAGGATTTGAGAATGCAAGTAAGACATGATATACTCATTTTGGGAGTCAAAATTTACGGCAGATGTGTTTGGTAAGATCTTTTCTGGTTAGTGGCCTGGCCTCATGTTAACATTCTTTAATGAACTTTATGGTATTCTGTTTAAGTGTAGAAGGTGTTATTGTACATACATAATAATGAAACAATTGGATAATTTAATGGTGAACTTTTCAGAAAGTAAGTCTGTAATAGAAGGAGCTTTTCTTACCATAAACTGGGCTTCTATATCCTTTCTGGGTCTGCACAACCTTGAATATGTGAATCTTAATCTTATTGATTATTTCGTTGTGATTCCTTATAAAAATAAGAGCCCAAATTTGAAAACATGAAGCTCCATTCAGCTCAAATGTGTAATTTTATAACATAACATTATGAAGTATATATGTCAGGCTCCATTCAGCTCAAATGTGTAATTTGAAAACATGAAGCTCCATTCAGCTCAAATGTGAAATTTGAAACAATTCTATTTCTTGTTTTGTTGAAGACAAGTTAAACACCAATAATATGGAGCAAAATAATGGCTCTCCCGTGCTATCTCCCCTGCAAGCAAATGAGGAGGGCATAGATGGCTCAGGTGCACAATTTCAAGGAATTAATGATGATGTTGAGGAGGATGACCCTTTTCTGAAACGGAGGTATGTATTTTTAGAAATTATTATCACACTGTGCTTATTATTTTCTCATAATTTGTACCGTCGAACAATCTGGGCAGGAAAATGGAAGAAGGTATTGATGTTACACCAGTTGTTAAGCCCATTCGTGAGCCACGAGTTGTTGTTCAAACTGTGAGTGAGGTTGACATACTGGATGATGGATATCGCTGGCGCAAGTATGGCCAAAAAGTGGTTCGAGGCAATCCAAATCCTAGGTATGTAAAATGTTCGTTCTTCAGCTTTGGTATAAGATAAGTTAAAGATCAGTAGCCTTCAGATTAGAGTGAAAAACTGAAATTTTTTCTGTAAGTTTTGAATATCATTATAAAAACTGTGAGAATTGAACATATAAGAAAGAAGGAAAGAACAGAGAATTGCACTGGACTGTTGAAGAATTATTTTATTCTCGCCCAATGTTGGTCATGGGTACGGGTGGTTCGGTAACCATACTGATACCGTACTGAAAATTACAGTATTGAATATTGTATTGAAAATTTCGGTATGCCGTACCGGAAATTTGGTATGTCACACCGTACTGAATTCTCGGTATATACGGAAATATCTGTATACCGTTCATACCGAAATTAATTATAAAAAAAAAACCTGAATAAAATACGTAAATATGAATCAATTCGTAATAAAATCATCAATTCACCAATAATCAAACACAACAGGACCTGTTGAAAACTAACACGGTTCACACTTCACATTACAACAAATAGTAAAAGGCAATACAATTCCCGTTCAAATTCAACAATACAATTGATTTCCAAAAAAAATCCAACAATACAATTCATGTATAGGGTGCTGCTGCTACTTGCTGAAATTATTTCCAATTCATGACTCACTGACTTCTTTACCAATATTATTGTTGCTGAAATTCAATTCTTGCTGAATTTCTAAATTATTGCACTCCAGTTGCCTATTATTGCTCTCTTTCTGAAGTTCTAAATTATTTTCAATTCTTTACCAATATTATAACCTTAACAAAACTAACAAATCCAATTCTTGCTGAAATTTATAACCCTGCTGCCACTAGATTCTCATTGTTGCTATCTTTTAATTGCTTAACTCACTAACTTCTTTACCAATATTTTTATACTCCCTCCGTCCTGCCATATGCTTTCCCTTTGCTTTTTGCACGGAAATTAAGGAATATAATATAAAATGTGTACTGGGTAGTAAAGGTAGAGCGATGTAGGAAGAGAAAAAGGTAGAGAGAGCTAGAAAAGATAAAAGGTAGAGAGATAGGAATAGGAAAAGGTAGAGAGAGATGGTGTGTGTACAAGGAAAAAATCATAGAAATGCAATTGTGTACTAACATAAAAAAGGAAAAAAATCACACCCCAAGGAATATCCATCAATTCATAAAGACATTTAATTTAACCTTACAAGGAAAAGGAAAAAACTTTAAAATCTGACTTACAAGTTACATTAATACAAGGAATAAAATTTAAAATCTCACTTACATGATTCATCCTTAAAATCTGATACGATGCGTGTGGCGGGGGAGGGGAGGGGCCGACCGACCGACTGCATACGCCTGTGGCAGTGGAAGCCCCCCCGGTGTGTGGCAGTGGAGTTGCCGGCGGTTTGAAGGTCGTGACTGGTTCACTGGAGTGGTGTGTGCGGCGGTAGGGTTTTTCAGGGGAAAAGAGAAGTGGAGAACAGGAGTGGCCATCTTTCATTCCGTTATCATACTGAAAAATTTGGCCATTTTCCATACTGTTATCATACTGAAAATTTTTGGTATAATAATGTTATGCTGAAAATATCGTTATTTTTTCCCACCCCTGCAATGCCATTTAAGTTGTGTCTGGTGTGTAATGACTATAAATGTGCGAATTTCCTTACACTAAAGCTGAACAAATGGTGTGAAGTTTAAAGTGCATATCATATAATCATGTACTGTTTTGAAAAAAGATATCTGTATATTGACTATGTCACTATGAGACTTTGGGGCTCAATATCTTGTAGCTCGGCATCCATGCAATTTTACAAAATCGTATAGTGTTTTTTTGTAATTATTATATTGCCAAGTCCATCCACTCAATTACTAGGTCTTGATTAGATTTGGTATGTTCAGACATAGTGAAGCCTACTTTTTTTTCCTACTTTGATCCTGAAATTTGTGAAACTGTGAATATAATTGAATAGATTCTGGACACCTTCCCATCTTAAAAATTAAATGGCAACCATCACATGCTTGTATAACAATTTCCAAGATATGACAAAATATGCTTTCACACACCTCATTACATTTCCCCATTTTTTCTCAGTAGACTTGATTCACTTGAAATGAAGCTGCAAATTCATGCAGTCGATGTATTTAGTACTTGAGGCAACGATTAAGAACTAGTTACCATCTTGTCTTCACTTTTACTTAGATTAGTGAGATTTGCAAGGGAGTACTTCAATTCTATGAAGCTGATTAGTAAGATTGTGGACATACCAATTGTTGCGTGAGCTTGAAGTCAAATCAGGAGTTTGATTAATTTTGTTTAGCATCCCGTATTCTGTTGTTATATAGCATCTGGAAGAAGAGTAACACTTGTGTGAACTTGGTTCACGTGATCTCAATCCCATTTTTGCAGGTTCATACAAGTTTTTGTCCTAAAAGAAACATGGTATTTTGGTACATGTCTAATAGTATTTTGATACAGGAGTTACTATAAATGTACAAATGCTGGATGTCCGGTGAGGAAGCACGTGGAGAGGGCATCCCACGACCCGAAAGCTGTTATAACTACATACGAGGGGAAGCACAACCATGATGTCCCAACTGCAAGGAACAGCACCCATGAATTTGCTGGAGCTGCACCGAAGATGAGGGCACAGGATAGTAGTTCAATTAGCCTCGACCTTGGGGTTGGGATTGGACGCGGTGCTGATAATAAGGTGCAAATGGGTGTGTGCTATGACAATATTGTAAATGGTGGTGGGTTGAATCTGTATGGAAATAGAGAAAATCGTGTTGAAGCTCATCATAACTTTCAGACGCCTCCGATAAATGCCTCTAACCAATGTCAGCAAAACCTTGGAAGAATACTAATGGGACCTTAAAAATTGTTGTTAACTATTATGAATATATATTTTAAATTAGAAATTTTATTTTCAGCTAGTGATTTCTTCTCATGGTGAATCAGGAATATTGAGCATCCAAGCTTCTTTCTTTCTTTCCTTTTGTATTATGTATATGCATTTTGATTTTCCAGATTATGTATGTATCAACAAGCTGTTGTTGGATTGGATGAATGAATTGAAATGTTGAAAATAAGAAATCCACATTTCTCTCTAATTTACTTATAATGCATCTCTAAAATATCTCTTTATTATTGAAAAATACAAGTTTTTTTTTTTTTTTTTTTTTAATTTTGTTGATTTATGCAAGGATAAACTGTTAGAAAATTATGTACCTTAATTCTGGATAGAATTTTAAAAAATGACAATTAAAAAGAAATTGAAAGAGTGTATTTTAATGAAATAAATAAATGCATACTTCCTAATGAAATAATCAATACTTTTTAAAAATAAATAATTAATGTTTTAATGGGTGTATAATAATAAATATATTTTTCATTTATTAATTAGTTAATTAAAGTAAATTCAAAAGGAAAAGTCTGGTGCACACGTAGTTTTGTTTTGTTATAGTTATTATTAAGGGTTTCAAATCTGTGACCTCTTACGTGTCTTGGATTGCTGTAATCGCGGCATCAACGATTACTGTGTTGATAATTTATGTTTTTTTATTAAGGGTTAACATGTACATTAGTGTGCAAGGTTCACACTATGCACACAGAAGACCAACTAAATTCAAAATTATAAAAGATTTTTCGGATTAGAATAAAATACCAAGAAAAACATTAAATAATTAAAAACAAGAAAACAACCTTTAAAACATAAGAACACTAGCCTAGGAGTATAAATTACACTATACATTTTGACGTACTTATTAATATAATAAGGGGAAATTACTTGTTGCAATTAAAAAAAATTAAACCATTTTTTACATAACAGAAGAGAACAAAGTGTCTCCTCATATCCCGAAATCATTACATAAATTGTCTGTTTAGGAAAAAGTTGAATAGCCATTGTTTGTTTCCATCCCACATCATTAATACTTCCAAACAAACACCATAAATTCAATCAATTACTACTGTAGTGTACTGCTCTAATAGAGATGGATACAAGTAATAAAAATACAGCAACTCCATTAACTGGATATGGACGTTGCAATTTGCAACTTATACAGTCGGTATTCACCGGAGTCTTTAAAAAAAAATTACTTACACACTTTTTTTTATTATAATATTTTAAAATTACTTGTACACTTATAATAAAAAGTTACTCATAAAATTAATACTCCACAACATCATTTTATTTTTAATAGTGTGGGTCTTGTGTAGACTCAAGTCTATATAAGAACTTGAATTGACCAGTCAACGGTCAATGGTTGACTGTTGACTTTTTTCCTTTTTTTTGGTGTTGCACTTTTCAATTGTACCGATTTACACTTTTCAATAATATTTGTGAAATTTCATAACAAGAAAAAATTGAATAGAGTGCATATTGAGATAATTTAGAAATGATATTGAACGAAGAGAAAAATAATTAGATTGGAATTACATAATCAAAATGATTATCATCCCTCATCTTATATAGAGGAAAGTTTACAGTATGGAAGTTACAACTATTAAAATATAAGTTATGACTAAAATAACTATCCTAACTAATACTATCATGGACAATTCTTACGGTAGTCAAATTTTACAAAGTGACTACATAGTCACTTTGTCGAATCGCACCACTTGGCATCGTAAACGTCGTAACGACCTGCTACCTATTATACAAGTTTAAGTTATTTATATCATTTTTTAAATTGTATTTTGTTATTTACTATATTGCCCCCTTCTTTAATACAATTTACATTATTTTAAAATTAAATAACCAACTAATTAAGTTAATTCAATTGATTGAAATTAGGTTACGTCTTGTCTCCTCCCCCAATTACAACTTCTCTCACCCTCGTCACTTCTGCAAATCATGCCGCCGTTACTGGACCCACAACGGCACCCTCCGTGACATTCTGATCTGCGGCGGCAGCCGTAAGAACGCTATGCGCTCACGCACCACTACCACATCCGTCGTCTCTGCATTCTCGTTGCCTCGTCATGATTTTCATAACTTTTCGGCCGCCGCTTCGCAGCTTCTGATCTCGTTCGCCGGCTATCACGACAGGAGTTTTACGTAGTTGTTGAATACTCAAGGGACTGTGATTTTTCTAAGTTTGATTTTTTGACTTCTAATTTTCTAAGTTTGATTTTTTGACTTCTAATCAGCCGGCGGCGGCTGGTAGGCGGCGCGGAAGCTGAGCGGCGGATGATGTAATAAATTGATTTGATTTGTTTTTTTGTTATTAATTTTATTAATATCATAGGGGAAATATGCAATTTTAACATTACATATTTTAATTACATTAATAAATATAATAAATTATTTTATTGTATAAGGATAAAAATGTAATTTTACAATAATATATTTTAATTAATTTAATTTAATAGAAAATACAAATTTATGACACATTACGACAATATATACCGTAAAATTTACAAAAGGTAACAGGTCATCAAGTTTAAGCCTTTAGATTAGATTTTTAATGGTTTAGATTAACTGACTACGGTAGTCATTACGACATCTTACGACACCCTGACTACATGTAGGAGTTCCCTACTATCATTTGTTGTATTTGTTGTTATTCTTCACACCCTCCCATAAGAAGGAAATGGATGGTAAACAATTCCATCTTGAACTTGTTCTTCAAAAAAAACTTCCAACCATTACAAGTAGCACGATGTGGGTGTAATGATGCTATCAACAATGAAGAGGTAGCATTCGAGAATAGAATCCAACACCAAATTGAACATTTGAACGTTGATGTAGAGAGTAGACAAATGATGCAACCCATGCATCTAATCAATGGTGAGATTTCCACCAATATTCCAAAAAAAATGTAAAGATAGAATCGTGATACACACGAAGAGAAAATACTAGATTGAGTATAGAACTCTAAAGAATTCGATTTCGAATCAACATGAAATCGAATATAAAACTCACGAGCATATAGTTCGCAAAGAAATGAGTATAAAACTCAAGAAACTCAAATAAGAATTTGAATCAAGATAAAATCGAATCTAAAACTCACGAGCATAGAACCCTCAAAAAAAAAAAAAAGAGTATAAAACTCAAGAAACTCAAAAACATATGTATAGAACTCTAAGAATTCGAATCATTATGAAATTGAATCTAAAATTCACGAGCATAGAACTCGTAAAGAAGAAATCTTGAAAAGAGAAAATAAGGTAGAAATTCAAACTCATCAACGATTTGGCAGAAATGAGTATAAAACTCAAGAAATTCATTCAAACTGAATTGCGGAAACATACCTAGATCGACGAACGTGTTTAATCGATCATAAATTAATCGATACACAGCTCTGGTACCATGTGAAATTTCATAACAAGAAGGAATTGAATAGAGTGCATATTGAGATAATTTAGAAATATAGAAATAATATTGAACGGAAAGAAAAAAAATTAGATTGAAATTACATAATCAAAATGATTATCATCCCTCCTCTTATATAGAGAGAAGTTTACAATATGGAAGTTACAACTACTAAAATAGAAGTTTTAACTAAAATAACTACTCTAACTAATACTATCATTTGTTGTATTGGTTGTTATTCTTCACAATAATTGACGTACATTTTTTGATACTTTTCAGTAATATTGTGCTGCACTTTTCAGTTATAATAACTTACACTTTTCAGTTATACTGACTTGCACTTTTTAATAATATTGTGTTGCATTTTCAGTAATATTGTGTTGCACTTTTTAGTTATAATGACTTACACTTTTCATTAAAAAATGTGTTGCACTTTTCAATAATTTTGTGTTATACTTTTCAACATACACGTTTCAGAAAAAAAAATGTAAAAAAAATAAATAGAAGTTGATTGGTCAACTCGAGTCCTTATAGGACTCGAGTCTATATGAGACCATTCCTTTTAAAAATTATGACTCATTTTTTGTACATGTTTTATTTTACATCTCACCAAATTTCCTTTACGTTTTCATTAAATTACTCAAATTACACCTCCTTTATTTTGCCTCACACGCTAATTTTTTTTTTTTAAATCATTGGCGGTCAAACCGTTCTATTTTAGGCGTCTCAATAGAAGCTTACCATGCCATTTTTGGAACTCTATTGACATCACTGCATCCAGTGACGGACCCAAAAATTACAGATTGGGGGGCCCAATTTACATTAATACAAAGACAAAATATTTATATATACAAAAAAATTATTATAAATTTTTCAATACATCTCATTTTATTAATAATTTAACAATTTTTGTTATGTTTTGAAAGAAAGTAATTTTGATTGTTCTAGCTTGTGAAAAAGTATACAACTACGATCGTTGTTGAGACTTTAGCCACTACTCAAATGTAGAACTTAAAATATACTCCCCCGTCCATTGTGATTTTTATATTTTGATTGACTCACTTTTAAAAAAATATAAATTTAGTGGAGTGTGAGATCAAATAAGTAAGAATCAGTTTGAGTGATTTAATAAAGTAAAAAATAAATTTTGCAAGGTCTAAAAAAAATTAGTGGAGTGTATTAATAAGAGAAAATGTGGATATAAAATTAATAATAATTTTTAAAAATAAAATGATATAGTAAACGTATCTATTTTGTGAATTATTTTTATATTTGATCGTGGGCTCAAAATTACGTATAGTCGAGAGTCGGACGGTCCAATGGATTAATCTTTTATTTTGTTGCCTTATTTTTAGGAATATAGATATGCATTAGATATTATTGGTTAGTTTGTTACGATATTTGCATATTTTGTGGAGTAATTAAATAATATAATTTATTTTGTAAAATAATTTGCATCCCGTTTCTTTTTAGCCTGACCTGGGATTACAGATTTGTTCTATTGTGGTTCTCATCATAATCTTAAAACATAAAAAAATAATATAAATAATTATTGAAAAAAAAATATAATATATATATAAAAAAAAAATTGGTGGGGGCCCAGTGACCTCCCTAGGCACTTACTACTACATCAAATACTTATCTCCACCTTTCAATTTAATTTGCATCAATTGTCACTCCATTAATCATTAAAATATTCAATTAACAATCACATCACATCTGAGTTGTACTACATCACCTTTCCACTATTTTCTCTATTTTCAATTACACCACTTGTACTACATCATATTTTATATTAATACTCCTTAAACTCATGAAATCTTCCATGAAAAGTTTTTCAGAACATAGGATGTTGTACTCCATCCGTCCCACAATTACTTTCACACTTTCCTTTTCGAAACGTTCCACACTAACTTTCACACCATTAAATGGAAAACTTTTTATAAACCCCAACCTCATAATATTCTTAATTAGAGAGAGATAGAGAGTGAAGGAGAGAGAGGGAGGGAGGGAGAGGGGGAGGGAGGGAGGGGGGGAGAGAGAGAGAGAGAGAGAGAGAGAGAGAGAGAGAGAGAGAGAGAGAGAGAGAAAAGAGAGATATTGTATTCAGAAAATCATTCCATCATATTTCAAGTTTTAAGAAACACTTTTCGCTGAAGTTGAGAGATTCTTCGTCTTCGCAAAAATATCAGAAAATAAGCAGGTGAAGAAGCTCGTAGCTTATCGCTTAAAAGGAGGAGCATAGTCATGGTGGGAGCAAGTTCAGAACCAACAATGACGATTGAGTAAGTAACCAACCCAATTGTGGATGGAAATGAAGAGGATGGTGATGGTACGTTTCCTCCCTCCAGATTATGAGCAATTCTTATCCCAACAATACCAAACATTAGTTCAGGGACAAAAATCGGTGTCAGACTATACCTCAGATTTCTTACGCCTCTTCTCGCGTAACAATCCGATGGAGATGGAGGGAAACATGTAGCGAGGTATGTCCATGAACTCAAACCTATGATTCGTGACACGATCGGGTTCCAAATCATCCTAACCCTGAACGAGACAATCAACATGACGCAACAAGAAAAATCGACAGGGAGAGAGGAACCTCGTAAATTTTTTGTTGATACACCCAAACCCAAGCCCAACCTGGAGGCTTCTAGTTCTATGAAGCGTAGGGGAGAGAAAGAGGTCGCAAAGAAGGCAGAAAATCCGTACGCAAGACCAACAGGTGACAAATGTTACATGTGTCATGAGATTGGACAACGATAGAATAACTTCCCCCAGCGTCGTCCGATCAACATGATTGAGCATACTGAAAATGATGATGACAAATGGGAAGGAGAGGATGGAGTCTGCGAACCGAACGATGAGGAGTATGATGAATAACAAACGATGGTGGTTCGTGAGATCTTGTTGGCGCCGAAGAGGGATGATTTCCAATGAAACACATTGTTTCGGACCGGGTGTACCATTTCTAATTAGATTTTCGAATTAATTATTGATAGTGGAAGATGTGAAAATATTATTTCTCATAACATGGCTAGAACTTTAGAACTACCGGTGGAAAAACATCTCAAATCTTGTAGTATTGTGTGGATTACTAAAGGGGGAAGAAATTAAAGTAAAAGAGAGGTGTCTCGTTCCCTTAGCCATTGCCAAATTTTATAAAGATAAAGTTATGTGTGATATTGTGGATATGGATGCTTATCAATTACTATTTGTCAGGCCTTGACAGTTTGATCTTGCAGTCGTTCATGATGGGAGGAAGAACACTTATCAGTTCTTCAAGGATGAGAAGAGGATAACTTTGTTGACGTTGGGGTGATCAAGCCGAAGAACGAGACCTGTAAATTCCTGACCCTAAGCAGATCGGTGAAGGAATGGATGGAGGACGCACATGATACTATAAGAAATACATGCGTCGGTAATAAAGACAATAATCATGGTCGGTGGTTCCAAAAAGAAAGACGAGGTCCTTGATCGTGTCCTTGAATTGATACCCGAAGAACTTTCTATAGAGTTACTACCAATGAGAAATATTCGGGCCTAAATCGAACTTTAAAATAAGTCACATTAAAATTTAAAGGAATTTATTTCTATCTTTTTACATATTCGGGTTGCTCAACTTTTTTTTGGGTCGCAATTCTAGTCGACGTTTGTTTTGTTTTTTTTTTTTTTTTTAAATAATACACATTTTTTCTTAACTTAACATTTTTTATTTATATGATAACATATTTTTTTAAATATTTTACGTGCATTACTATATATGAGTAAGCATGTGTTATTGTAGCGGTAAATGTGTATACAATGACGGACCCATGTAGGGTCCAGAGGGGGTCCAGAGGGGGCAATGCCCCCGATCTTTATATATATATTTGTTCCGTCTCGTAATTATTCGTACATTTTTTTTACTGAGATGTCTCAAGATTTTTTACACACTTATAATACGCAAATAATCTACAAAATTAATACTCTTAATATTATTTTATTTTCAAAATTGTCACTCATTTTGTGTCCACATTCTTCCCTACACCTCACTAAATTACCTTTAAACCTCACTAAATAACTCAAAATACTCCCCTACATTATTTATTTTTAAAATTTTCACTCATTTTGGGTCCACATTCTTCCGTACACCTCACTAGATCACCTTTAAACCACACTAAATCAACCAAAATACTTCTAATTTATTTGACCTCACACCTCACTAAATTCCCTTTAAATCTCACTAAATCACTCAAAATACTTCCCATTTATTTTACCTCACACATCACTAAAAAAATCACATTTCTTAAAAAAGTGAGCTGGTTAAGGTATGTAACTCATCACGGGATAGGGCCGGGTGTATATTTTAAGTTCTACATTTGTCTAATAGTGACCAATGTCTCAACGAGAATGCACGTTAAATTTTAACACAGTTTCACTTATTATGAGTTGGAGCAATTAAAATTAATTTTTTTTGAAACATAACAAAAATCGTTAAATTTAAATTAATAAAATGAGGTTTATTGAAAATTTTATAATGAATTTTTGTTTATAGGTATAATATTATTTTGTATTTATAGTAATGTAAATTGGACCCTCCAATCTAAAATTGTGTGTATATAATAAAGGTTAATTCTAAATAAATACACAACTTTTAGTGTCAGTATCAATTTAATCACCACATTTACGATTATTGTAAAAAAACTCAACCTTTTATCGTGTTGCAATTAGATACACATTTTTTTTCTCCGGCCAACAATTGATGATGTGGCTCGCCGAGCTTGCCACATCACACCTATTTTTTTTTATTTTTTTTATTTTTCACATCCGATTGCGTACATGTACGCATATAGAAATAAAAATAAAACTTTATAAAAATAAAAATAAAACTCTCCTTCTTTTGCGTCTTCTCAGCTTCTCAAACAATTAGTTCTTCTTTTGCGGTCTTTCTAACCTCTCAAATTTAATCGAGTTCTTCTCTTTTAACCGTAACACTATAAAAATCGCAAAGACAAAAGATCAGAGAAATTGCATGTAAGATTGTGTTAAAGGTCATTTATACTGATTTTTCAAAAAAGGTTGTGCAATGGACCAAACTTCAAAGACCAGAGAAATTGCATGTAAGATTGTGTTTATGGTCATTTATACTGATTTTTTTTTTGACAGTCATGTTATTCCTTAAAAAAAAAAAAAGTCATCCAAGACATGAGTACGTATTGATTTGCGAAGCCTCTAACACTATTCATATGAGGAGTTTTTTATTTTATCCAGGCGAAGCCTCTAACACTATTCATATGATGAGTCTCTTATTTTATCCAGGCGCCTGAGTGAGGGATATATTAATTGATATGCTATTTTTGTAACATGAAACAAGTTGATGATCTTTATGATTTTTCGATTTATATTTCTTTTTTGCAATTTTTAGTGTTGGTTCTATAATTTTGATTTTTAGTGTTAAAATAGAAGAACTTGATTAAATTTGAGAGGTTAGAAGGACGGTTTTATTTTTATTTTTATAAATTTTTATTTTTATTTCTATAAAGTGTAATCTAATTTGAAAAAAAAAAAATAAAAAAAAAAAAGAATAGGTGTGATGTGGCATGTTTGGACAAGCCACATCATCAATGGTTGACCGGAGAAAAAAAATGTGTAAAGATTGAGATTTTTTACAATAATTGTAAAGATGGTGATTAAACTGATATTGATAGAGACTAAAAGTGGTGTATTTATTTAGAATTATTAATTAACCCTATAATATAAATCATAAATTTTAGTTAAATAAATATATATGTATATAAATTTTGTCGTACCGGGCCACATTGACACCGTCCGTCGCCTTATTGAGAACATCTGATTATTTTATTTACCATCTCCATATAAAAAAAAATCTACCCATTTCAGAGTGAATGGCCATATACCCCCTCATTACAAATTTGTTTTTTATTCACATGTGACCCGTATGACATTTGTTTTCAATGGGACCCACCTTTGAATCTTGAGGGTATATTTGTTTCAAAAGTGAATAGTGGGTAGTTCCTTAATTGAAAAAAGTGTGGGTAAAAACTTTTTTTTTTTTTTAAAAATAAAAAATGAATATTTTTAATCTTTTTCCACATGGCTATATATGCACAAATCACAATTGCATACTGCAAGTATGGAAACATGACAATTGAATTAAGAGTAGTTATTGCAGGAGACTATTTCACAGTAAGACGGAACATAATTTGAGCATGACGTTTTAACACTATGAAAGAGATGAATGTTAGTTTGTGCACAACCAAAGAGAGTGAAAGAAAGAGGATAGAGACGGAGGGAGGGAGGATGGATCCAAAGTGCGATTAATGGTGGCATTGCTATCAAAGTATTGTAAGACATGATGCGCATTTTGGCGTTGGCTGAAAGGTTGTTAATATATTGATCATGAATACATACAAAATCCTTAATTAGCTAGGAATGAATTCAAGCATGCATGTGTGGTTACAAGTCGTCCACACGATCCAATCTCCCACCAAGTATGTAATATTTCCTCACTTCACTTCACTTGCATGTCTTTAATTTAATTAATTGTTCATCTATAAGCTAGAGATAGTCTCTTCTCTTTCTTCCCTCGATCTTTTTGTTCATAATTGTGCACAAATATACATATAAGAGAGAGAGATTCGATGAATGTGATATGGATATCTTTAAGAGGGAATTACATGAATTGTGGGAGCTGCAAGATAAGTGATACAGCCACACTTCCACAAAAGAGCTGCAGCTCAGATGAACAACAACCCAAATTGATCAGGCACCATTACAACACAAACAGATTTCTTGGTAAGAATATTCATATTATACATGCATATATGCTTCTCTCATCTCCCTTATTTTAATTTCCTACTCCGTAGCCTTTAATTTCACCACCTAATGCCTTGTTGGATTAGTTATTATATACTCCCGAAAGTTATCTATTTAATTAATTTCTGCAGAATAGAAAAGGTAGAGAGGTAGGAAAAAAAATGTTGAGAGATGATGGTGTATATTAAGCACACATGGAAAAATATATATTGTGCAAAATACGGTGTGAATTGAAGTAACCGACCAACTTTAGCCGAAATATAAATTATGGTTTGATTTTTTTTTAATACGGTTCGATTTTCGATTTTGAAATTAACATTTTTTTTAATTTCGATTTGATTTTTTGTTTTTCAATAATGAAAAAATCGAATAGACAGAAACAAATTAATTTTAAAAAAATAAAAAATTATATATTTATTAGAAATTTATAAAAAAAAACTGTAATTTTTTTTTTTTTTTTTTTGTAGAACTCATCCAAATCCAACTCATGCCTATGATTGTGTATCTCTTATTAATTTATTTATCATTTTTGAGTGATCATTGACGAGTTTTTGTAACTTGAGATTGTTTTATATATCTTTCTAAATTCAAAATTCCCCCAATTATATTCTAAATTTTTATTTAGGTTACACGAAAGACTTAAGTATTCTGATGTATTGAATTATTGTGTACGAAAAAAAAAAAAGAATATTTCAGTTTTGCTTAAAATCGACTGAAATATTTCATTTTCAAAATAACATTTTTTGTAAATTAAATTGGGTTCGGTTTATCAATTTTTTCGTAAAATAAAATAAAATTCAACTTGTACTTAGATTTATGGTTTTTGGCCCATGCACCGATGTAGTACTCTTATGGTTTTATGGTTTTTCATTAACATATATATTTGATTGTTTGCTGCACAATTAAATATAGAGCTAGGAATGGGGGACCCTTCAAGAAACGTAATCGAGATGATATTTCGAGCAAGTTGCACAAATCAAAGAAAGTGTAAGAAAAAGATCATAAAAAGAGTGATCAAAGTGAACAACACTGTTGAAACCCTAGGCAAGTTCGAAACGTACAGAGAAAGAGTAATGATTTCATCAGAGCAAAAGATGAGGCATCCAAGGTCCATTGTGGATGGAAATGAGTTGCTGCAGTTCTACGGGACCACTATTAATTGCTGCCACAAAAACTCATCTCTAGTCATGTCACAACTCTGTAGAGACGCCTCTTGCCGCGTTTGCACAATAATTCAATCGGGTTTCAACACTTCGTACAACAAAATCAATGGCATTCGACTCAGCACCAAGAGCGATATAACGAGCGAGGACCTCCATGTTTCGAGCAAGGCCAAGAGAGCTGTAATTATTTGTCGAACGATAGGCGGATTAATGGATGGTGGTGGAAGATTTGAATTACAAGAATCTTTTGGAGATGGAATTTGTACAAAGTCGACTGATGATGAGTACTGCATGGTTGTAAGAAATCCAGCGGCTGTACTCCCTTGCTTTGTTATAGTTTTTTGAGTTACCAGTTAATTTTAGTGTCGCTTATTGTCATAGAATTTTTTCTTTATTTGTACACATACTTGATGATGTTTATTTAATAATACATGTGAGTGTCTCATAATTATATATATACTCCTAATTTTTAGTTTTACATAAAATTCACCATGAATACTAAATTTGTAAAATGATGCTAAATTCAATAATAAAACCAGCATAATACTAAAAAACTAGTGTGAATGTTTAGAATACTTGATGAGAGTGAAATATGTGTGGCAGTGATTTAGGTGGAATTTTCATATTTTTATGATACATTTTGAGTTCAATTTTGCTATGATTTCATACTTTTATTGTTCAATTTTAATTAATTGCACTTGATAGAGTGAAATGTGGTGTTTTGTGTATTTGGTAGAAAAAATAGTTATTTTGGAGGCAAAAACACTCCCCTAAATTTTGTGAAGCCAACGAAGGAAGACTTGAAATCGAGAGCAAAACGGGAAGAGTGTAAGTTAAAATTTAATTGGGCCAAACCATTTTCAAAGGCCCATTAACCATTAAAAGAAACTGAAATTCAGGGCCCATTTAAATTTGGGTTTGACTATTTACACCTCCATTTCGGAGAGATGCACTCCCCCTTTCAGTATATTAATAAAATACTAGAGTAAAAAATAAAAAATATCCTTTATTAAAATACAAATCACAAATGAAAACACGTTTGGTAGAAATACATGCTTGTGTGATATTTCATTTGGTTTGAAAAATCTTTTAATTCATTATTTAGTGATCAACCATGTAAAGACAAACTTAATTGCCATTTGAATGAGTCGTTAACCATAAATGAATATCTTAATATTGCAAATGCCTTGGAACCACATTTTCCCTTGATTATTTTTGTTATTTTCATTTCATTAGCTTGTTATTGATTTGAGTTTGACTAGTTTTATTTGCTTTCTTAGTGACATTTATAGATAGCATTAGAATTATTCTTAATTTTTTAAAACCTTCCTTGCAAATCAATCGTGTCTAGATAGAATCGTGCCAACAAATGTCACTTTTACACTAACCCTTCCTTGTGGGACCGACATCGTACTTACTTCGCTACAATATGCACCGTATACTTGCAGTCGTGTATTTTAGAGTTGTGAAATACGTGAACAGGAAGCGAAAACGGCTACACTGCCATTCGATCTGTTTGAAAAGAACCCTGCTCCTCTAAACTTATTTCACACAAATGTATGTGATTTGAAGTTTGTGCAAATTAGAGGTGGAAAAAATATTCTATTACTTTTACTGATGATTGCACTAGATCTTGCTACGTTTTTAATTTCTCTTGCGAAGCAAAGATGAAACTATAGAAACTTTTAAATTTTACAAGAATGAAGTAGAAAATAAACTGAACACTCGAATTAAAGCAATTTAAAGTAATAGAGGTAGAGAATATGTAACACCGTTTGAGGAGTTATGTGTCGAGGTCGGCACCATAATCAAACAAAGACTCCATATGCACCTTAGTCAAATAGGAGGAAATCGCTTTGTCGGCTAACCACATTTTGAATAAAATTCCACAAAAAATGAAAGATTAGAACATCTCAGTTAAATAGTATGATTTCTTCGATACATATTCACCTATTACGTGCGGGGACGAACAATGGTAAAATTATGATGCGTTAAAGTTGAAGAAGGTGAGGCCATGAGATTTTTTAAGGCATTATCTTAGGTGAAGGCTAATAATATGAGATGCTAAGTTGGTTTTGGTATTCGGAGACTGTGTTGACGCTTGCAGGGCTTTTATTAACTTAATTTACAAATATCTTGATTGCCCTTGTTAAAAGGGATGCAATTTGATTGCGCATATATAGTATGACTAGAAATTCTCGTTTTTTAATAATTCTTGTACTTGGGAAGATCCATCAAATTTTATGGTTGGGCTCCCCCCACACACTCCATGTCTTTGCAATAATGAAATCTAACATTTCTAAAGTGCTAATAATTTCTGATATGTATACGGAGTTTTGTTTTGACTTTGAATTGTGACACTTAATGGAAGGTTGTTGGTCCCACCCAAAAGGAGTGTGACACGTGTATGGAGGGGGGGGGGGGAATACACGTGTGTGTGTTTTTCAAAAAACTTTTGCAAGTAATCGACACAAATAATCAGAGTCAAGTAAGTTACACAGTGTGTCAAGTCCTATGAAAATACTAACAGTAGATTCTAAGAATTCTTAACAGTATGCAACTTTTATGCGGAATAAATGATAGGCCCTTTTATACTCCTTAATTAATATGCACTTAGATACTAAGTTATCAAATAGCAAATAGCAGTTATAACAACATAAAAACTAAAGCAATAAGATAAATGCAGTAAGTAAGAACACAAGACGTATAGTGGTTCGGAGACTAAACTGCTCCTACGTCCACTCTCCTAATTTAATAGGATAATTCCTTAATCACTTCGGAATTAGCTTGTTTTTACAGTGCCAAGGTGCACTCTACTTCTTCTCCTTCTCTTCTCTTGATTTCTTACAACCTTCTCTCGTTGCAATACTTTCAATCTCTACTACGAACTCAACAATACTCTCAATCTATCTCTCAAGGTGAAAGTAGGGTTTTGTTCTAGTACCAACTAATTGTGTGATATCCTTTACAATTTAAGAACGAATATAAATGATAGGATATCACTGTCTAGGCTTTGGATAATCAACAATAAGCTTGCCTAGTGGGGACTAAAGGTAACACTCACAAATGAATATGCTTAAAAGCTTTTTAATCTCTCGAGTGTTTTTGAATGCTTTTGGATGCTAAAACAATTGTATGATTTGTAGCTTGATGTCTGTCCCGTCTCTCTTGAAATGATTCAAGATATGGCCTATTTATAGATGAAGTAAACCATCCGTTGGTCGAGATAGTAAACTTATCCATAAATTTGAACTTTCAAATTGTTCAGGGGCCTGCATGCAAATAGTACATGTATTCACGTCCATTTTGCAATTTGCATTCCAATATCAGAGTTTGTTATGCGCAGTGACAGGTGGCTCTCATTCCTTGGCTAATTTGGAATAATTCTGTCCTTCCCGCTAACGGCCTTGTACTGGGTAAGGTGCCTAGTCATTCCTTGTCTTTGTCCATAAGTATGCCAAGTCCAAGGTATATGAATATCCAAATTCATCATACTTGACTTTTGTTGTCCAGCATACTTGTCTTCATGAATCCTTGTCACTTTCTTCATAACACTTCAGCTCCTTGTCTTCAATGATACTTGTCTTTTGTGCTTTGTGCTTTCAGGTCATAGATTCAAAGAATAATCTATCTAAAAATTAAAGCTCCCTAACATATATGAGCTTTTCTAACCTGAAAATCTAGACTTGGCAAATCATCATACTTGGGGTTTTACTTAGGGTTTTGGTATCAAATCAAAATCAAATTTTCTTTTATTAATATAAACCATATCCCAACAATTTCCCCCTTTTTGATGATGCCAAAACCTACTTACTTCAAAAGATCCATAGGGATTTCTTTTTCAGTAGATTTGACAAAAACAGGACAACTAGCATGTATATTCTATACTTAGAGAATTTCACAGAATAAATTCAGATAATTAACCTAAAAAGGGCTAAGTTCTCTGAGTTCTATAAAACTTGTTCTAAGCAAGAATCAATTTAAAATCATTTTGCTAGATCCTATTTTTAGACAAATAACACAAGTATAAAGACTCAAAAATTGTTGTCCAGTGCATATGATAGATAATAAGATAGCACAGTAGTAAGAGCAGAAAGTTGTAAGTTCTAGCTCTTAAGGAGCAACAATTGTCTGGGAATAAAAATAAACATAGAATAAAAAGTTCATGAAATTAAATCTTGACTTGACCTTCAGCAACTTCATCACTTGGCTGCATCTGACTTCTTCTTCAAGAAAGATGGGAGTTCCTTGAAAAGTGGAGTTAACCCATACGATGCAAAGTGCCTATTCTTCAAGGCCATGACCTCCTCATTCTTCTCAATCAAATCTTCATCCTTGACAAGTTGCACAAACTCATCAGTTATTGCTTTCCTATCAATGCTTTTACCATCAGTCTTCATTGGTGGAGTCCAGAAAATTTGTTCAGGAGCTTTGACAATCACTTTCTCCTTTTGAGCAGCTCCAAGAATCTTCGTGTACAGTTCTGGATATTTCTCCATCATAAAACCTTCATAAAGACCATCAATGTCTTCAAAGTCTCCCCATCTCTTCACAACAAAGAAGAGATGATCCCATACTCGATTGGCTTCATCCCAATCACCATTGAGTTCAGTAGGAACCCAGCTGTCAGTATGAGGGATCCTTTTCAAGGTTTCTGACTTCCTTTTGGCTCTATTTTCCATCATCAAAGCATAAGAACTCTTGTAAGACTTAGAATTTCCTGGATTGAAGTCTTTGTGCCTCTTCAACCTGCACTCTTCAGCATCTATGAACATCTTGGTTCTTTCTTCAATAACAAGCTTTCTTACTCCTTTTCTGGTTTCTGCATCTTGTCCAGCTCCTTCTGCAAATATGTTTGCAACTTCTTCAAACACATGAGCTTTGTCTTTCACAAGATCAGCAGCAGTAACTTCAGGAGAAGTTCTTCTGACATGTAGCTTATCTTCCCTTCTAACCAATTTTGAAATTTCCATCTCTTCATCATCATCTGGTTCACTTGACTTGTACTTCTTGCTTTTCTCTTGGTCAGAGATATCTGCAAGTTTCTTTCTCTTCAAATTTGGCTTCCTTATCTTTCCACTTCTGGTTTTGAGGCAATCTTCCTCCTCTGTAGCCTCAGCAATCTCCAAAACTTTTGCTTTCCCTTTTCCTTTGCTACCTCCCCCCTTACTTTTCTCACCCTTCCTCAATAGATCTTCCCCCTTCTTTTCACTTTCCCCCTTTTTGGCATCATCACATGCCTCAAGGTTGGTGGGGTCAGCAGGGTTGGCATCAATCTTAGCCATAGTAAGTGAGAGCTCTTGTTGGTAGTTGTCCATTCTTTTCATCTGGACAGAAATGGGGTCAACATGATTCAATAGAAATGCAGAAATGGTGGAACTTACAGACTCTTCCACTTGCTTCTTCACAGCTTGATCAACTTGGTTCCTCATCATCTTGATTATGCCTTCCAAGTTGTCTTTGAATAAATCAGAAGCAGCATTCAGTGAACTCTTGATGGTTTCTTTGATTAGTTGATCTCTTTGACTCTGCATGGACTGAGTCAGCTTTTCAATGTCCTTTGACAGCATCTGGGAAATCTCTTCCTTCTCTTTGGCAACATCATCCTTTAGCTTTAGAATTTCCTCTCTGTCCTTCTTGATCAGCTCTTTCTCAGTGTGAAAATATGTGGTAACAGCATCTGACATAATCTTTGATGACTCTCCAATCTTGAGGGTAGAGTCCTTCACATCCTTTCCAACACTGTCAATTTTCTTATCAAAGGTCTCAAATCCTTTTTCAACAGCTTCCAGTTTTATGGTTGTGGAGTTCATCTTCTCTTCCAAACTCTCAACCTTGATGCTTAAGTCCATAGCATTGTTATCAATGGTTTCCTCCAGGTTCTCCATCCTTCTTGTCATCCTTCTTGCCTTCGTGTTCAGATTGATCAAAGACTTGTGCTGGGCTTCATTTGTTGGAATGATAGTTTCATCAAAACTATCTCTCACATATTTTCCCATGTTTAGGCATAAGCCTACAACATTCTCCAGCTTCTTCCTCTCAACTTCATTGATTTGTTCAATCTCAGAATTGAACTCTTCCATCACTGCCTTCATTCTTCCATCCTCCTTATCAATGATGCAGACTTCAGTCAAAGGAAAAGCATCTAAGTGAATTGGGAACTCCATCGAAGTTGATGGTGCTGCAGCTATTGCCTCATTTTCCAAGGGCTTCTTCATAGCAGCTGGTTCCTCAGTCTTCACAGCTTCTTGTTGAGCAATATTAGCCTCCACTTCATCTTTCTTGGCCTCAGCTTCAGTGACTTCAGCAGGAGTTGGCTCATTCAACTCAGCATCATGAATGTTAGGATTTTCAGCAGTCTTCTCAGTTGGAGGTTCAAAAATGACAATCTCCATGGATGCAGTGGCTTCAACAGCTGGCTGTATTTCAACATTTTTAATCAATTGACCTTGGTCAATTTCATCAATCTTTCCTCCTTCACCGATTTCTCCAATCTTCAATTCTTCAATGGCAGTCTCAACTCCATCAAAGAAATCTTTCTCAGCAGGCTTCTGGCTTTCATTTCCTCCTTCAGTGATGTCTGCCTCCATGGCAGCAATCTCTCCATCATCTTTGTCCTCAACAGTCTTGGACTCTTCTTCAGTTTTGTCCTCAGTGCTTTTGGACATTTCAACATCTCCATCAGCTTGCTTTGATAACTTATCATCCTCCTCCATTAAGTCTTCAATGTTCAGATCAATCCCAGCAATAATGGATTGAATAGCTTTCTTCTGAATCTTAATGTTCACCAAGTTGGCAAACAACTTTTCATCTGTCAATTCAAAAGTGGATTCCACTTCAGCAAAATCTGTTAATCTGGCTTCCTCATTCTCCCACCAGTCCAGTCCCTTGGACTCAATCACTTTCCCAATATCATAAATGGATTTCTTCCTTATATCTACAATCAATCTAAGATCATAGAAGGTTGATCTTAAATCAGGGTATTTGGTAAGTTGGGGATAAAGTTGGTCTAGAAAAAATTTGGATTCATCTCTCAATGACATTTCATAGGTGTATTCAGGTGTTGTATCTGACTTGGATGAGGGTTGAAGTTCATAAAAAAGAATGGGTATGGGGGTATCAGACTTGTAGACAACTTTTTGAATGGTTGGATCATTCAAATGGGGGGTAGTTTCAACAGCTTTTGGACTATGACTTGAGGGTTCATTCAAATCTAGGTTTTCAGATGATACTCTTTCTTCATCATCATCACCTTCATCATCATCATCTGATCCTTCCAGTTCAGCTTGCTCATCAATATCCATTTCCTCTTCAGAAGTATCAACATACTCCTCTTCAGTTTCATCTTCACTAGGGCTAGACATGGCCCTCTTTTTCTTGGACTTTGAGGCTGTCTCAACCTCCTTTCCTTTCTTTTCCTTCTTGGCTTTTTCAAGAATACTGATCACCATTTGTGTTGCTTCTTCACTCTTCTGCTTGGCAGATTTAGCTTGCTTCCTTGTTGAGGCTTTTGGTGACTTGATCTCCAGCCCCAATCTTTTCTGAGTTCTCACAGATAATTGTCTAAACAATATCTTGGTGGTGTTGAACTTTACTCCATCTTCAACAATGTCATCAGGTCCATATTTGTATAAGAATGCAGAAACTTTTGTACAGAAGGCTAGTTTCTTCTCAATGACTACCTTCCTTATATCCAAAATTTTGAACTTTGCTTTCTCCTCTGCTAGTTTCTTCAGAAAGTAACCTTTCCAATTCATCGGCTTCTTTCCTCCATCAATGATAGCTTTCATCAATCTCACCTTGGATCTGCTGATCTGATCATAGCTCCCTGTGGTGCACATCACAGCCTTTGCCACCACATCTAGCAATAGTTGATATTCCTCTTTCAGAACTCTCTTGTGTAGACCAGATTTGAGTAGTACTGGCTTGTTCATCCATTGGTTGGCAACTTCTTGTTCATTGTGCCTCATATACTCTTCAGGATCTTCTCCAGTAGCATTCAGACCAAAGAATTCATCAAAGTTTTCTTCAGTGAACTCAAACTTCTCACCAGTCTTTTTGGATGTGTCTGGTTCATGAGTCATAATATAACCAGATCCTGAGCTTTTTGGAGTAAAAGTGCCTAAGAGCTGAGTTGTTGAAAGTTCCAGGCATGTCTTGGGGATGGCCTCGAGCCATTTTCTCAATCCAGCTTGCTCCAGCCAAGTAACTATTCTTCTTGTGTGTTTATTTGACAGATTGTCAAAGCACACAGTCTGCTCAAAGTGGAGCATGGTTGCTTCACTCAAGTAATTCCAGTTGATGTCCAAATCAGGAGCATTGAAGTCAACTAAAGATATAGCCAATATACAGTATTAGTATGGTTTAATAGCACAATATTACTATTAAAACATAAGATTAGGCTATCTTGGAACAGTATCTTGCACTTATGTCTCAGATTTACTGTGGATAACAAGTTCATAGAATCATAATACCATATCCAACAATGTTTTAAGCTTGTAATCATGTTCTCTAGACATAATATGTGTATGAATCTAACACGTTTTTAAGCATTACACATGTATTTAACAACATATCATTCAATAAATGACTAATCCGTAAACAGATTCATTTAGAGCTAAAAACAGAGCATGTTATTTTTCTTGAAAGCTTTACAAATATGCATGTCTCTAACAGAAGATTATGAGAAATACTAACCCATTTCCAAAGACATTTTTGTTAAAGTTCTAGAGCTTTGAGCAAAACTTGTAGATAAGCTTGAAGATTCTTGAGCGATTTAGCTTAGGGCTTTTTCAGAAATTTTGAAAACGTAAATTGTGAAAAATTCTAAGTTATGCTTTTATATCTCCTCAACTGTACAATTTGAAAAGTGTTAGGTGTAGGGCTGAGATTGAATTGATAAGATTTAATGGTTTAGATCAATTCTGTTACACCAAAGGACGCAAATGTCGTGTCCTGCGCACTGTAAGTTGCTTTTTCAGAAAATCGTGCAGTTGATCGTCTTTTAGCAAAAATCTCTTGTTTGTCTGTTATGAGCATTAAATGCGTACTATAAAGATGAACAGAGTTTAACTTTTATGAAAAAGAAAACTTATCTACAATCAAGTGACAACTTGACTGAATAACCCTTGACAACTCATGTTCTTTGTCATCCTCTGCGTTGTCCTTCGTAGTTTTCCTCGTACTTGAGTGTCATGTACTTTGTCCAAGTTTCATGCATGAAAGTTCTTGAAAATAATATCAGAATGTGAAAATAAATTAATGAACTTTGTATTGTCTCATCAATTTATTCTTCCTAAATCTTCACTCTAAGTTCCCCCTTGGATTAATACTAGTATCTCTGGCATGAGTAAAGTAATTCCTTATACTTTAAACATTCTCTCCAGGATCTAATAAACCAAGTTCCATTGAAAGTTCCTTGAACCTTGTTTCAGCTAGGGGTTTTGTAAGAATATCAGCCTTTTGCTTATTAGTATGAATCTTTTCCATTCTGATGTCCTTTTTCTCTACATGATCTCTTATGAAGTGATGTCTAATATCCACATGTTTACACCTTGTGTGTAACACTGGATTTTGAGTAATAGCTATGGCACTATTATTATCACAATAAATAGGTACATCTCTTGTGACAACTTTATAATCTCTTAGCTGTTGTTTGAGCCATAAGATTTGAGCACAACATCTTCCAGCAGCCATGTATTCAGCCTCTGTGGTTGAAGTAGCTACAGAAGTTTGTTTCTTGGAAAACCATGAAATCAATTTGTTTCCTAAGAATTGACAAGTGCCGGTAGTTGATTTTCTGTCTATTCTACATCCTCCATAGTCGGCATCAGAATAACCAGTCAACTCAATGTTGTCTTCAGATGGATACCACAATCCTAAGTTCACTGTACCTTTTATATACCTAAGTATTATTTTGGTAGCCTCTAAGTGACTTTTCTTTGGATTGGACTGAAATCTAGCACAAACACCAACTGCAAAAGTAATATCAGGTCTGCTTGCAGTTAGATATAATAAAGAACCTATTATTGCTCTATATTCAGTGGGGTTGGTATCTAATCCATCACTGTCAGGATCCATTTTCCAATTTGTATTCATAGGAATCCTAACTGGTTTACTATTTTCACAGCCAAACTTCTTGATCATTTCTCTAGTATACTTAGCTTGATTGATGAAAATTCCTTTCTCAGATTGTTTGACTTGTAAACCTAGGAAAAAGTTCATCAATCCCATCATTGACATTTCAAACTTCCCTTGCATGAGAGTTGAAAATTTCTTGCACATATCCTCATTTGGTGAACCAAAAATGATATCATCAACATATATCTGTACTAACAGAATATCATTTCCTTCACTTATCCTAAATAAGGTCCTATCAACTGTGCCTTTCACAAAACCATTGTCCAATAGGAATTGTGATAGTGTCTCATACCAAGCTCTTGGTGCTTGTTTGAGACCATAAAGTGCTTTCTTCAATCTATACACTTTGTCTCCTTCTTCAAAACCAGGTGGCTGCTCTACATAAACCTCTTCTTTAAGTACACCATTCAGAAATGCACTCTTCACATCCATTTGGTATACCTTGAACTTCATATGAGCTGCATATGCTAAGAACAGCCTAATTGCTTCTAACCTAGCTACAGGGGCAAAGGTCTCATCATAGTTTATTCCTTCATGTTGACTATAACCTTTGGCAACTAGTCTGGCTTTGTTTCTAACTATAACATCATTTTCATTCTTCTTGTTCTTGTAAACCCATTTAGCTCCTACAACATCCTGATGTGTTGGTCTGTCTACCAGCTCCCAAACATCATTCCTTTTGAACTGATTTAGTTCCTCTTGCATTGCTGTAATCCAGTTGGAGTCTGTCATTGCTTCTTCAATGGTTGTGGGTTCTGTTTCAGAAAGAAAACAACAAAATAAGGCACTCTCTCCATGTTGTCTCCTAGTGATTACACCACTAGTAGGATCACCAATGATCTGGTCTGAAGGATGAGCATCTAGCCATGTCCTTCTAGACTGATCATTTTCAGATAAGTTAGTCTCATTTGGTTCAACATTTAATTCAACATAGAATTCAGGAAAATTAAAAGCAGGATCAGTTTCATATTCAGGGGTGTTGTTCATGTCATCGATATTGACATTTACAGGTTGAGTTCCCCCTAAATCATTTGATCCTTGTACTCCCTCAGCATTACCAGCTTCGTCATTGGGAGAACTTACCTCAGGTTGAGTGGGTTCATTCAACTCAACATTGCTGTTTTCCTCATGGATGTTGGTTCCAGGTAAGTTGTCTTTATCTTGATTGGCTTCAGATATGTTGGATATCTTGAGGTTGTCTAAGTCAGGATAGTGTACATCAGTAAATGTAGATTCTTTTCTTTCACCATCCCTTAGCCTTGTCACTCTTGTGTTGATTACATCATGAGATTTGTCTTCTTTGTTTGAGGTCCTGTGCTTGAAAGAAAACTCATCAAAGATAACATGAGGTGTTTCTTCAACAATAAGAGTTCTACAATTATAAACTCTGAAAGCTTTGCTAGATGAAGAATATCCTAGAAAGATTCCTTCATCTGCTTTGCTATCAAATGTTTTTAATTGTTGCTTCCCATTATTGTGAATGAAACATATACATCCAAAAATATGAAAGTAAGAGATTCTTGGTTTTCTCCCTTTGAAGAGTTCATAAGGAGTTTTTCCTTGTTCCTTTGTTAGCATGGATCTGTTTTGGGTGTGACAAGCAGTATTGATTGCTTCTGCCCAAAACCTCTTTGGAATCTTTGCTTCTGCTATCATGGTTCTTCCAGCTTCCTTGAGTGTTCTAACTCTCCTTTCTGCTACACCATTTTGTTGAGGTGTTCTAGCTGATGAAGTTTCATGAGTGATTCCATTTGCTTGACAGTATTCATTTATGTAAGAGTTGATGAATTCTGTTCCTTTGTCTGATCTGATCTTTACAATGCTCAAGCCTTTCTCATTTGTAATTTTCTTCAAAAGTTCTGGCAGCTTCTGTTGAGTCTCCTTCTTCTTTAGCATGAATACTACCCAAGTGTATCTTGAGAAGTCATCCACTACTATTAGTGTATACTTCTTCCCACTGATGCTCACAGGGGTAATGGGTCCAAATAAATCCATGTGAAGTAATTGTAATACTCTTGCAGTTGAGATGGCAGCCTTTGTCTTGAAAGATGCTTTGACTTGCTTTCCTTCTTGACATGCTTGACATATATGTTCTTTTGTGAATACTTCATTTGGTAGGCCATCTACTAAGGAAAATCTTGCAAGTTTGTTCAATGTCTTAAAGTTCAGATGGTTTAGCCTTTTGTGCCACAGCCAACTGAGATCTTTAGAACCTTTTGCAACTAGGCAGATATCATTAGGGGATTTGTTCCAATCTGCAAGATAAACATTACCTTTCCTTGACCCAGTTAGTAGTAACTGTTGATTTGATTTGTTCTTAATATAACATAAGTTACTAGAAAACTCAACATCAAAACCTTTATCACAAAATTGGCTTATTGAAAATAGATTGTGTTTCAGACCATAGACATATGAAACATTTGAAATACTTACAGTACCAATTTTGAGAGTTCCATAACCTTTGGTTGTTCCTTGTGAGTTGTCACCAAAAGTTACTTGTGGTCCATCTTGTTCAACGAAATCTGACAGAAGTTCCCTGTTTCCAGTCATATGTCTTGAACATCCACTGTCCAAGTACCATGTAAGTTCTTTAGGACTTCTTTTCTTTGTTGATGGCACCACAGGAACCTGTTACAAATCAAAACTTAGGTACCCTTTGAAAATTGGGTCCTAGAGGGTTAGACATACCTTTTGGAACCCAAACTTGCCTTATTTTCATTACTTGAAAAGGGCTAATTTGTTTTCCATAAACATCTAAATACACAATCTTCCTTTTAAATGCCTTAGGTTGAGATTGAGTATTAGTGTGAATCTTGGATGATTTAGAAGAGTTATATCTATTCTTGTGAATATATCTGCTAAATCTATCTTTTGACTCATGTGCAGCATGCTTGAATCTTTGTGGATAGGCATTCAGATTACTTGATGTCCTTGGCATGTAGAATTCAAGTCTTCTGTACTCATTGTACTTAGGCTGGAAATTCCTTTGATAATTCATTGTAGGCCTACTCATTTGAGTTGGTCTTCTTTGAATATCTTGTGATTTTCTTGCCTGAGTCTGAGAGTTTTTCAGGTGAGTTGTCTTCCATTAACCTTTACTCATCTGAATTGTCTCAGGCCTCTGAAATCTTATCTTAGGTCTTGCAACCTTTGACTTGTGATTCAGGATAGTTGGTACAATGGGCTGTTTACCCTTGTCCTTTATCTGTAGCAGCTTTGGTTCAACAATTTCAGTCTGAGCCACAGATTTTACAAAGACTCTCTTAGTAATACTTGTTGAAGTATTACTGAGGCATGGTGAAGATATTTTATCTGGATTGTAACCAAGTCCAGATCTTTGAGTCATAGGCCTTTGCATCCCTTGTAGTTCATCTATTGAATTAGATGACTTATACAGGGCAGCCAGTTTAAGTTTCAGACTCTCTTCACTAGATTTAAGACATTCATGTTCCTTGAAAAGATGTTCAAACTTTGCCATCAATGCTTGGTAGTCTGAATCTTTACTCTCATGAAGCTTAACCTTTTCTTTCAACATAGTAAGTTGTTCAGATGACTTGTCCTTTAGAGTATTCAGCTCCTTAGTTAAGTCATTGCACAACTCATTAGTTCTCAGATCATGTTCAGCTTCAACCTGAGTAATTCTTTCAATCTTAGCATTCAAGACTTTGTTTTCTTCTAAGGTTTGATCATGAATCTCTTGTAGTCTCATGAAGTCTTCCATCAACTTACCAAAGGTAAGCTTCAGGTTGTCTTCATTTGACATCATTGTGCTACTAGAATTGACAGAACTAGAAATAGACTGTACCTCATCATTGTCTTCAATAGCCATTAGACATTCTTCATCACTGCTGTCTGTAAACATCTCAGATGATGAAGATGGAAGTTGATCATCTTCAGAGGTTTCTTCTTCAGCTTTCAATGCTTTCCTCTTTCCATATTTCTTGTCCCTCTTAGCTTGTCTTTCCTTCCTTTCCTTGGAAGTTAGCTCTAGACAATCATATTGGAAATGTCCTGTCTTCTTGCAGTTGTAGCATGTATCCTCATCTTCATCTTTCTTCTTTTCAGCATCTCTCTTCTTGGTTGATGAAGATGGATCTTCTTTGGAGTTGTCCCTTCTGGATCTCCTTTCATCATTCTTCTTCTCAGGTGAGTTGAACCTTCTTCTTCTATCTTGGTAGAACCTTTTGTATTTACCAAATCTAGAATTTAATCTTTCAAATCTTCTAGCCATCATGGCCAACTCATCTGAAAAGTCAGCTTTGGAAGTCCCTTTTCCACTCTTGCGTGATTTGCTGGTTTTCTTGGAATCAGGTTCATTGGATTTGGCCTTCAGTGCAATCCCTTTGCTCTCAGGTTCCTCAGTGTTGTTCTTTCTGTTCAAGTCATATTCATATGCCTTGAGTTCTGAGAACACTTATTGCATTGGCATTGTTGACAAATCCTTTGTATTCTGCATCATGACAGCATACACATTCCATTTGGTTGTCAAGCTCCTAAGTATCTTCAGAGCCACTTCTCTCTTGGAGTATACTTTTCCAAGTGAAGTGATCTCATTCATGATGTCTGTGAACCTTCCATCCAGTTGATCAATGTTTTCATCAGATTTCATCCTAAATTGTTCATACTTTTGAACAGCAACTTGAAGTTTGTTTTCCTTGATCTTGTCAGTTCCTTCACACATTAGAGCTAATGTGTCCCAGATCTCCTTTGCAGTTGTGCAGTGAAACACTCTACCCATTATAGCATCTGGAATGGTCTGATATAGGGTGTTCATTGCAACATAGTTGAGATTCTGCTTCTTTCTTTCTTCAGGAGTGAGCTCATCATCATCTTTTGGAATTTCTTGTGCTCCAGTTGCTCTTTGGGCTTCTGTAACATTTGTGTTGGATTTCATGAACACAAATGGACCTTTAGTGATCACCCTTAGCATTTCATCATGGAGACAGGCCAAGTGAGCTCTCATCCTTATCTTCCAGAAGTCATAATTCTCAATAGAGAACATGGGCAGTTTCTGGTAAGATATCTTGTTGATGGGGTTGGTCCCCATAGTAGTAGGTGGTGGAATAGCTACACCAGAAATCTCAGAAGAAGATGTGTTAGGCATAGTGAATAATCAGAAATAATGAATATCACAAAAAGTGCACAAGTAGATCAGTTTAGGTAACCACAGTTGATCCTCAAAGCAATGGTCTTTAAACCCCTGCTCTGATACCACTTGTTGGTCCCAAAAGGAGTGTGACACGTGTATGGGGGGGGATTACACGTGTGTGTGTTTTTTTAAAAAACTTTTGCAAGTAATCGACACAAATAATCAGAGTCAAGTAAGTTTCACAGTGTGTCAAGTTCTATGAAAATACTAACAGTAGATTCTAAGAATTCTTAACAGTATGCAACTTGTATGCGGAATAAATGATAGGCCCTTTTATACTCCTTAATTAATATGCACTTAGATACTAAGTTATCAAATAGCAAATAGCAGTTATAACAACACAAAAGCTAAAGCAATAAGATAAATGCAGTAAGTAAGAACACAAGACGTATAGTGGTTCGGAGACTAAACTGCTCCTACGTCCACTCTCCTAATTTAATAGGATAATTCCTTAATCACTTCGGAATTAGCTTGTTTTTACAGTGCCAAGGTGCACTCTACTTCTTCTCCTTCTCTTCTCTTGATTTCTTACAACCTTCTCTCGTTGCAATACTTTCAATCTCTACTACGAACTCAACAATACTCTCAATCTATCTCTCAAGGTGAAAGTAGGGTTTTGTTCTAGTACCAACTAATTGTGTGATATCCTTTACAATTTAAGAACGAATATAAATGATAGGATATCACTGTCTAGGCTTTGGATAATCAACAATAAGCTTGCCTAGTGGGGACTAAAGGTAACACTCACAAATGAATATGCTTAAAAGCTTTTTAATCTCTCGAGTGTTTTTGAATGCTTTTGGATGCTAAAACAATTGTATGATTTGTAGCTTGATGTCTGTCCCGTCTCTCTTGAAATGATTCAAGATATGGCCTATTTATAGATGAAGTAAACCATCCGTTGGTCGAGATAGTAAACTTATCCATAAATTTGAACTTTCAAATTGTTCAGGGGCCTGCATGCAAATAGTACATGTATTCACGTCCATTCTGCAATTTGCATTCCAATATCAGAGTTTGTTATGCGCAGTGACAGGTGGCTCTCATTCCTTGGCTAATTTGGAATAATTCTGTCCTTCCCGCTAACGGCCTTGTACTGGGTAAGGTGCCTAGTCATTCCTTGTCTTTGTCCATAAGTATGCCAAGTCCAAGGTATATGAATATCCAAATTCATCATACTTGACTTTTGTTGTCCAGCATACTTGTCTTCATGAATCCTTGTCACTTTCTTCATAACACTTCAGCTCCTTGTCTTCAATGATACTTGTCTTTTGTGCTTTGTGCTTTCAGGTCATAGATTCAAAGAATAATCTATCTAAAAATTAAAGCTCCCTAACATATATGAGCTTTTCTAACCTGAAAATCTAGACTTGGCAAATCATCATACTTAGGGTTTTACTTAGGGTTTTGGTATCAAATCAAAATCAAAATTTCTTTTATTAATATAAACCATATCCCAACAGTCTTTCTACTATAAGACAGGCTTCGCCCTGTCTCACAGAAGACAATACTTTAAATACCATTAGATCGTTGATCTAACGTATGAAATTTATTTTATATGATTACACTTCGCATTAGTGCGTTTGCTCTATGCAATCGCACTACTAATAAATTAAATTAATATATATATAAAAAGACGAAAATATTCTTTTAATTTAAAATAAATAAATTTAATTATAAAATGACATAAATGTTCTTATATATTATTATTAAAACGAACATCATCAAATAATATATCATCTAAATCAATTACTGCTAATTACAAAATTAATCAAATTAAAAGATAGTTATCTTCCCCACCCAGAAGCGCCCTCATCCTTCTCCCCTTCCCCGCAAATCATATCTTTCATTTCTTCCTGTAATGTGATCTGATGATTATAATGTGGTAATTTTATATGGATACTGGTGAAGAGTGCTGGCAATAATATGAGATTTTGGAGAAAGACGAAAGCTTTGGAGCCTTTAGAGCCGCCGTATGTAAAACCACCGAAGTAATTGTGGAAGTTCCACAACCAAGACGACATCTCCGTTTGCGAAACACGCCACTTTACCAATGAACATAAAAAATGAAACCAGAAGAAATCAACAGTCAGACAAAACCAAATTCTGATTTCAATTAGATTGATACAAAAGTTCATTACAGAAAACCCAATTTAATTAACAAACCAAGAAATTGCAGAAAACTCAATCCATTGTAAAATTCTGTGTGGGAACGACCGAGTGTGGGGCACCGATAGGGATAGAAAGTTCAAGAATTAGGTATTTTTAGGGCTAAGTGTGGAGAGTTTTACACCCGTGTGAAATGGATTTAGGGATTCAAAATTATACTTTTTCTACAAATTTGTTTATGATTCTTCATTTGAGGAGTGATGTGTTTGATTTTTCTTATGCTTGTGGAGTTTTGTTTGATATATCTATTATATTTACAATTTTTTTGGATTATAAATTTGTTTGATCGATACTGAATAAATAGAAGTGGAGTATAGAAGAATGTTAAATTTGTAGATTTATAGTGTTTTTTAAAATATATTATAAGGATATTTTTGTAATTTTATATTTTTTTAATAAAAAAATAAATATTTTCTAAAATGACGAAATGCCACTGTGACGTGTCAACAATTTATTGGACGCTTGTTGTAAGACAGGACGAACCTCCTGTCTCATTGTAGAATAGCCCTACTCTTAATGAGTAATTAATTATTGTTAAAATATAGAGTTTTGTTGTAGTGGAAGATTTTAATCAAAATATGTACAAAGTTATAGTTATCACACTGAACTGAAATTAATTTCAATCGTAAAGTAAATGGACGTACTGAATGAATTATACATGCATAATTGAATAAATTATGTACTTCCATTATAAATGTCTTTAACCTAAATTTAAAATACTTATATACATTATATCTCTATAATAATGTATCAGTAATTAAACAATAACCTAGTAACTGCAATTAAGCATATTATTATGGTGAATCTTGAAATGTCTTTTAACATAAATTAAAAATTCTGATATAAATTATGGAGGTGATTATAGAGAAAAACAAATTTATTGAGTGAATTATTAATTATTTACTGCCTAATCGAGTAAATTAAGTAAAACTTATTTAGTCAATTAAATGTAATTTGTCATATATTATAAATGAGGTAAAATGCCTAATTTAAGGAAATAATTAATTGATGCCTAAAGTATTTCTCAACATTCATCGATGAGATTATGGAGAAAATTTTTCTAGGTTTATTAAGTTATGCCTTTATTACGGAGTATTAATTATTTACCCAAAGTCATAGTTATCATACTTAATTATTTACAAATTTGAAGGTGAAGTACGAAGATTACTCAACTAATTAATGACCAGAGTAATACTAAAAAAATTATATGAGAAATCTTCTAAAAAAAATTAGATAAAAAAAATTAGATGATAAATAATTGAGAACATCATATGTATATTTAAGGTAATGACTTAAATAATCTTAAATTTCCTTCAATGTATTTAATTAAATTAAGGAAATTTTCCATATTATAGTATCAATCTTAAATTCTAAACGTATTTGAGGTAATTACTTAAATAAATAAATTAACCAGTCATTCCATATGTTTAAAAAATTATTTTAAGTTTTCTTGATATGTTAAATTAAATCCAGTTATTCTCAATAATTTAACGTGTTTTATGAATGTGATGCAAACGAGTCTCGTGGGCTGAAGAATGCTTACAATAAGGCCCGGCGAGCAAGGCTAAAAGAGGCGGCCCAAGGAGCAATGGGCCATGGAGCGTCGAATGATGAACAGGCCCAGAGTGGGATTGAAGTTGGGCCAGGTTTAGAAGAAGCCCAAAATAATGTTTAAAGTCGGGCTTTGTATTTCTTTTATTTGGGCCTTAGGCGGTTACCGCGTCTAGTATATATTAGCCCATTAGTAGTGTAATTGTTTTTTATCGAATTAATAAGATTTTTCTTAAAGCAAATCCTGAGATTGCAACCGCCGAACTTGCTGACCTGAGTCAGGGATTCGCCGGAACCGGAAGTAACGCCGTGATTCTCATCAAATTGGTGCTTTCATTGAGAGCAATCGAGAATCACGACAATGGCAGGAACACACCGAGAGAGGATCGAGCAACTGGAAGCCAGGTTTGATCAACTGGAGACCGGGTTAATACGCGTGGAAGGGATCGAAGAGACGGTTGGGAAATTAGAAAAGATGCTGAAGAAGATGACACACAAGAAACAATCGCCATCCGGATCGGAATCACCATCGGAAGGGTCGACTAGTTCGGACGGCAGCTCGAGCGACGAAATCAATCCAACGCGTGCAGCAGCGAAAGAAGATAGATACCACGGAGAAAAGAGGGACAGGGATGACAAACGGAGAACGAAACCCAAATTGTCATGTCCGACTTTCAAAGGGGACGAACCAGTTACGTGGTTAAGTCGAATGGCCCAATACTTTGATCTAAATGAGATTGAATCGGAAGACAAAGTTAAGTACGCCGCGTACTATCTTCAGGGGTAAGCAAACATGTGGTGGCAATGGCTGAGCCGAGTCTACCGAAAGAAGAACAAGAAAATCAAGTGGAAAGATTTTCAGAGGGAAGTATTGACAAGATTTGGACCAACAGACTATACAGATTACGACGAGGCATTAACCCATATCCGAGAGACCGGCACGTTGCGCGAGTACCAGAAAGACTTTGAAAGGCTAGCAAGTCGAGTCCAAGATTGGCCCGAAAGGGCGCTAGTCGGGGCATTTGTAGGCGGATTAAGGGCCGATCTCGCGTCCGAAGTAAGAGTCTACCGCCCCCGAACGCATGTAGATGCGGTCGAAATTGCTCGCCTGAGAGACGAGCATATTAACGCGGTAAGGAGAATAGGACGGCCAGAACTACGACGTAACACTGGGAGCACGCCGGAATTTAAAGGCGGAGGAAGTCAGCACGTCGGGAGCGTCGTCAGCACCAAGAGGCCGATAGACACACCAGGCGTAAAAAGGCTGAGTTGGGACGAAATGCAGAAAAGGAGAGAACAAGGACTGTGTTTCAATTGTGACGAGAGGTTCACACCCGGACATAAATGTAAAAACAAACAGATTTTCATGATCGAACCGGAAGAATCGGGCTCAGATGAGGAAGCACCGGAGGGTGAAAATGAAGTCCGAGACGGAACGACTGAAATTTCCATGCATGCGATAACGGGGGTTCATGGGCCAAGAACATTAAAGTTTGGGGCGTGGATTAAAAATCGAAGAGCCGTGGTTCTTGTTGATAATGGATCATCCCATAATTTCATTAGCCAGAAATTAGCAAACCGACTTCACCTAACAAGCAATGATGTCGAGCCATTTAGAGTGCGCGTAGCAAACGGCGAAGCCCTCAAATGCAACCAACAATACAAGAACACTCCTATTCGAATGCAAGGTGTCACGATAAGTGCCGACCTCTACGCTCTTCCATTGGTGGGCCCAGACGTAGTATTGGGCGTGTAATGGCTCGAGAAGCTAGGACCCGTAATCACCGACTACAGCACTGGTACAATGGATTTCAAATGGAACGGACAGGGGGTAACGTTGAAATCCCAAGCCGAAGATCAACCGGTGGAGGTAGGATTAAAAAGCATCGAACGAATGTACAAAAGAGGAACCCAATGCTATGCGATCCACTTTGAAGGAGGGAAGGAGGGGAGGTCGCCGAACGAAGGGAAACAAGGGGAAGAACTAAAAATGTTGTTACAAGAGTTCGAACCAATATTCCAAGAACCCAAATGCCTACCACCTAAAAGAACGTTCGATCATCGGATACCTCTGAAGGACGAGACGCAGCCCGTCAATGTACACCCCTACCGATACGCTCATTTCCAAAAGGAGGAAATCGAACGGCAAGTCAACGAAATGCTGGATAGCGGACTTATCCGACCGAGCTCGAGCCCTTTTTCGTCCCCGGTCCTGCTGGTCAAGAAAAAGGAGGGTACATGGAGGTTTTGTACAGATTATAGGGCCTTAAACGCTGCGACGGTTAAAGACCGCTTTCCCATTCCGACCATCGACGATATGCTCGATGAACTGGAAGGATCGAAGTATTTTACCAAGCTCGATCTGCGGGCAGGATACCATCAGATTCGCGTGGCGGACGAAGATATTGCCAAAACTGCATTCCGAACCCATCATGGTCACTACGAGTATCTCGTAATGCCATTTGGGCTATGCAACGCCCCATCCACGTTTCAGGGAGCGATGAATAAAATCTTTGAGATGTATTTACGTAAATTTGTTCTTGTATTCTTCGATGACATTTTAATCTATTCCAGGAATTGGGAGGAGCACCTGCGACACCTCAGGATCGTCTTACAAATCCTTCAGTAACAAGAGTTCTATATCAAAGAATCCAAATGTGCGTTCGGCAAAAAGACAGTAGAATACTTGGGGCACATAATCACTGAAGAGGGCGTCCGCGTTGATCCGACTAAGGTAGCCGCGATGCAAGAATGGCCGAAACCCAGAAATTTGAGGGCGTTGCGCGGATTTTTAGGGCTAACTAGATATTATCGCAAGTTCGTCAAAGATTATGGAACCATCGCCAGGCCACTCACGGAAATGACCAAGAAAGGGGGGTTCGGGTGGAACCAACAGAGCGAACAAGCGTTCGAAAAAATAAAACTAGCCATGATGACCACACCGGTGCTCGCCATGCCAAATTTTGAGCTTCCTTTCGAAGTACATACAGACGCTAGTGATTTCGGACTGGGTGCAGTTCTCATACAAAAAGGGCAGCCAGTAGCATATCTTAGTAAGGCTCTGGGACCAAGAAAGTTAGAATGGTCTACCTATGCAAAAGAGATGCTCGCGGTAGTCGAATCGGTTCGTGTGTGGAGGCCGTATTTGCTGGGACGTCGCTTCTGCATTGTCACCGATCAACAACCACTCAAGCATTTGTTGGAACAGCGGATTGTCACGCCAGAACAACAAAAGTTTGTAGCTAAGCTAATAGGGTTTGACTTTGAAATACGATATCGACCGGGAAAGCAAAACGCTGTGGCCGATGCGTTGTCACGCCGAGATGGGGACGCGGAGATCAGTGCAATTACAGGGCCAGTATGGGCTATTTGGGATTTGATTCGAGCGGCGTCCGAAGATGATGAGGAAATAAAGGAAATAATGAGTAAGATGCAGCAGGGAGAAGTAGAAAATGAAGAGTATGAATGGAGGAACCAATTGTTTTTCTTTAAGAACAAGGTTTGGGTGCCGAAAACAGGAGATTTGAGAACTCAATTAGTGCAACATTCCCATGAGTCACACGAAGGGGGGCATTCAGGGGTTTACAGGACTTGGGCCCGATTAGCATCGACATTCTATTGGCCTGGGATAAAGCAAGAGGTAAAGCAATATGTCGTCGGCTGTGACACCTGTCAACGGGTGAAAAGCGACTCGCGGAAGCCGGGAGGATTATTACAACCACTGCCCATACCAAATAGGATCTGGGAGGATGTAACAATGGATTTTATCGAGGGTTTGCCGCGATCAAATGGCTTCAATGGGATTATGGTGATTGTCGATCGACTAACCAAGTACGCGCACTTTGTTGCCTTGGTGCATCCCTACACGGCCAAGACAATTGCTCGGCTCTTTACTGAACATGTGGTCAAGTTGCATGGAGTGCCGCAGTCGATAGTTACTGATAGGGATAGAATTTTCATAAGCCATTTTTGGCAAGAGTTTTTCAAAATGCAGGGCACTCGTCTCGCCATGAGTTCAGCATATCATCCACAAACCGACGGACAGACCGAGGTAACCAATCGTACTCTTGAACAATATTTACGTTGTTTTGTGCATACAAATCCCGTCAAATGGGAGTTTTTTTTGCCGTGGGCCGAGTATTGGTACAATACAACGTTTCATGCGTCAACAAAATACTCCCCATTTGAACTAGTATATGGGAGACCTCCTCCGCATTTGGTAAGCTACCCGTTAGGGGAGTCTCCCAATGCCGAGGTCGATCGTGAATTGCAGGAGAGGGACTTCTTGCTGCGCGAGTTGAAAGAGACGCTGCAAATATCCATCAATCGGATGAAAGAAAATCACGATAGGAAAAGAAGAGAGGAGGTGTTTGAAGTGGGGGACTGGGCGTACTTAAAATTGAGGCCGTACCGACAACAGACCATCTCGCAGAAGATTTTGTATAAACTGGGGAGCAGGTACTACGGACCTTTCCGCAATAGCAGCGCGCGTGGGCAACGTAGCGTATCGATTAGAATTACCGGAGGAAGCAAGGATCCATCCAGTTGTCCATGTATCACAGTTACGAAGGCGATTAGGGACTGGCGAAGTACTAACAGGATGGTTGCCGACGATCAACGAAGACGGCCAATTAGTCGTCCGGCCGGCAAGAGCAGTGGAGTATAGGAGGATTAAGAGAGGGGGACGTTTCCGGTGGGAAGTCTTACTTGAGTGGGAGGACCTGCCGACGGACGAAGCAACGTGGGAGGATTTAAACGCGATGCGGTTACGTTTTCCACATTTTGTCCTTAAGGACAAGGACGTTGTCGAAGAGGGGAGGAATGATGCAAACGAGTCTCGTGGGCTGAAGAATGCTTACAATAAGCCCCGGCGAGCAAGGCTAAAAGAGGCGGCCCAAGGAGCAATGGGCCATGGAGCGTCGAATGATGAACAGGCCCAGAGTGGGATTGAAGTTGGGCCAGGTTTAGAAGAAGCCCAGAATAATGTTTAAAGTCGGGCTTTGTATTTCTTTTATTTGGGCCTTAGGCGGTTACCGCGTCTAGTATATATTAGCCCATTAGTAGTGTAATTGTTTTTTATCGAATTAATAAGATTTTTCTTAAAGCAAATCCTGAGATTGCAACCGCCGAACTTGCTGACCTGAGTCAGGGATTCGCCGGAACCAGAAGTAACGCCGTGATTCTCATCAGAATGGCCCTACTTAAATTATTTTCTTGAAAAATGTTTATAATGAAAGTCAAATTTTGTCACTTGGTCAAATTTAAATTGACAGCCTATAATTATTTCGTCTAAATACATAGCATAATCAATAAATTTCTGTCAAATTTGTATTTAAAATCAATTGTAAGCTTAAATAATTATTATTAATAATAAATACGTAGATTACTCCGTTGAAAGATATTTTCTTCATAACCACCTTCAATTTAAGCTAATTTTTTTCATCAATTAATTCCTTCAAGGTATTTTCTTTTAATTTGTAGATAATGTATAAGATTAACCAACTTTTCATTCTATTTCAAATAATATTTAGTTTCATTTTTATAATATCTTATTAATTTATTATAGGATGAATTTGGTGTTATTCTTTTTTAAATTCTGGACTTCCTTGAACGTGTGATGTTGTTTAGGATTCAACTTAAACCTGATGATGTTTTGAACGTGTGATGTTGTTTAGGATTCAACTTAAACCTGATGATGTTTTACGTCAGAATATTAATTTTAATGCTGGGAAGGTCAATTAAGTCCATATATTATTAAATTTTGAGTTAAAAATGTTTTTCTCATGATCTAAATTGGTGTCTAATCCTGATTGTTAAAAAATAATGATATAATCTGCAAAGTTCAAAATGATTAATATGTTGTTTGATGTAGAAATGGATTAAGATTCACGAAAAACACAAATCAGTAGGAGGAACATCATATGTATATTTTAGATGTGTACAACATATTAAAAAAGCAAATTAGAGAACATCATGATTTTTTTTAATATCGGTCAATGTGAATCTAGTTAATAGAGAAAAAACAGAGTAAAGTTGCAGAAATGGTATGTTAATGATGTTATTAATAGAGCAAAAAAAAAAAGAGTAATGCCACAGGAATGGAACAGGAGTACCAATGAGAGTAAAAAAAGGATCAGTTGTCCAATCCTTTAAAGGAAGAGGATCAATGTTGCTGAAGATGCTAAATAAAATAAAATAATATTACATATAAACGAATCACAGAGTTTGGAAAAAAGGATCTGCTGTACAATCAAGGAAGAGGATCAAACTTTGATGAACAGTTAGGTCTTCAAGCGTTTACATCGTGCAAAAATGAAAAAACAACTAAACTACATATCTAAATTAAAATGTTGAGTATATAATTTTTAGAATTACAAAATTACATCATCACAAAAGAAAAACAACAACACTAACTACATATGAACTGTACGAAGAGAGAAAACAGATTTGATGAGAATGACAAATAAAAATGACGAATTTATAGAGAAGATGAGAAAGACGTTACAAATCTTATGGAATTGATCTGAAGGACACAATTCAATCTACAAATATCAACGGTTAAGATTAAGAGTAATAAATGAAAAATATTAAATAAAAATAATAAATGGGGGTTACCATATTTATAAAGAAGACCAAATGAACGGCCAAGATCAAAATGAAGAAAACGATCAAAGGCCCACAAATTTTTCCGCCGAAACTATAAATAGTAATATGTAGGTGTATTATATATTTATAGATATAGTATATAAGGTATAAAAAAATTAAGAGAATTACATGGAGTAATGAAATATTATTGACTATACAAAATTATTTTTGTAATCTAACGTCAACTATATTAAAGTAAATACAATGAAATTTTCAAAATATTTTTTAAAATATTAAATATGGTAAACAAAATGAATAAAAAATAGATTTTAAGATTTACATAGTAAAAAATTATAACATTAAAGAACAATATAAAAGAGAACCTAAACAAATATAGCTCCAAATCTTAAAAATACATTTAAAAAAAAATACATAAACATATATTTAGCATAACTGCTTTTTTCAATCAATTTTTCTCAATCTTGACCTGATAAGTTGGTTTGTTGTCGACGTTTTGGAATGAATTCATCTTCAAGTAGTACAACAAATTTTCTCTTTCCACCAGAAAGATGATGCATCTGAAGGTAGGTACAGTTTCATAATTAGTTTCACATATTTGTATAGAAATATATTAAAAGTAATGTAATATTCAAAATTTAAAGAAAAAATAACATCCTTGTTTTTTTTGGTGAACTATGTTGCAAATGGGTTGCAATAACACTTTCATCATCAACTGCCAAGTCCTTTAAAAAAAAAAAACAATATAATTATTTGTAAACTATGTAGAATTATATAAGAGTAATGAAAAATAGGATAATGTGGTTGTACCTTGATGAAGAACTTTTGCATTGAAAGTGTGTTATAAATTTACTATATCAACCGATAACTTGACCATTGTATAGTTATTTCAGTTACTCTCCAAGTCTTCTTCAGAGATGTGGAATTTGAAAATAAATTTTCGATGAACCAAATGTTCAAATTGGATCGGTAAAGTGCCATTTAACCCTTCATGTATGGTTAAGAGACCAAATAAATTTTTATTTGTATGTATAAGTAAATAGAGGAAAAAAAGAAAAAAAAATGACAATCCAACATAAAGTATTTGGCATGCTATGTTTCACAATCAACTAAAACATTGAAGAATGTAACACCACCTTATCCAAATCAGTTAGAATTTCGAATGCAGTTTTGCCGATGAGTGGAATAAGAATGCTATCAAACAAAGTCAAAAAGCTGATCCCGTGTCGTCAACAACATTAATGACCAACTTGTACCTAATAAAAGTAATGAGTAAGATTAGTTTATTTTTGAAGTTAAAAAATTATAATAAAATTACCATAGACTGGTTAATACCTGGTATCAAAATTTTGTAATTCGATGTCACAATTTTTGCATTTGATTGTGTCGGCACCATACAAAATTTTCCTACGACACTTGGGGCAAACTTGGTAGTACCAATTGGACTTAGTGTCAATATTTTGAATGGTAACAACAATGACCATGTAGCATTTCTTAGACAGAAAATAATTTTCGAATGTTATTTTTTATTCGATATTATATGGTTTGCACTTATTGAAAAATATATATTTACCTTTGAAACTTTTTTGATGTCCGCAATACAGTTAACATTCATGTTATCCGTAAATTCAGAATATGGGGATGAATCACTCTGTTGGCTGGGACCAGGAAGATTGTTCATAATTTTCTGAAGACTATATCAATATAGATGAAATTAAATAATTTTGTAAATTATACATAAGGATAATTTACAAAGAAATACTTAAAATGAATAAAAAAGAGTTTTTATAATTTACTTAAAAAAAATTATGAATGAAATTTGTAGTACTTAGAAATTTGTAGAATAATATAGAGAACATTTATCAGTATACAGTATATGGGCAAAGATTAAGTTATGATAATTCAAAATGTAAGTACGTGCTTATGAAATTATGTATTTCAGGTATATTTGCATTTATGGCCAGGTGACTTGCGTACAAAAAATTTGATAGATTTTTTCGTAATGGAAATAAGATTAATAAAAATATTAGGCATATTCAATAGACAAACCTTTATAATTGTTTGGAGTTTAGCATAGTCAAGAACAATTACGATGCGCTGAGATGAGTAATTGTTTCGGTAGTCAATGAGGCGTTCATAAAATCCCTCCCAAAATGTGCAACTCATCTTCTGTAAATAAAAATAAAAAAAAACTTTTTATCATGTAGTATCCCATACATTTATAGAAAAATAAAAAAAATACTTTTTATCATGTAGCATCCCATACATTTTTAATTCGACCTAGCAGTGATAGGTCGAATGTCAAAAATGTCCACAACGAATGCTATAATATCCTAAAATAAAAAAAAAAAAAAAATTAGTTTGGAAAAGAAAGTATAATATATTCACATTTTCAAGAAAATCAACGTCACATGAAATGGAGAATAAAAAATATGAAATGAAAATTAAGAAGTAAACCGAAGAAATTTAGAGTAGAAAAGCTCACCTTTTCATCAATGACTACCAATTCAAAGTAATTCTTTTGTTTACCGTTCTTTGAAAATGCAGTCCAACATTGCACGACTTTTATTTTTAATCTCCACATTTCCTTGTCGGGTGAAATATCATTTATGAGGGAGAATTATGATGACATTGATACAATATAATATTTATATTTAGATAAATCAATTAATGAAATGAATTGCTTAATGATGAGTTTGGTTCTGGACAGATAAAATGACAAAAATAATTAAGCAGAGAGAACTGTAAATAAAATTAACAGTTGAAAATCGAAAAAAAAAAAAGGGAGAAGGAGGAGTGAAAATAAAAAATAAAAAACCGAAGAAAAGTTTAAATTAAAATAATTGAAAAATGGGAGAAAATTTTAAGAAAATTAAAAAAAAAAAATTAATGAGAGAGGAAGAGGAGAGAAGTAAAAAAATTATTTAAAAAAAATATAAAATAAAAATGTATAAAGAATAAATAAATCAATTATTATTTAAAAAAAGAAAAGAAAAAAACTTTCGAGAGAAAATGAAAAAAAAATTGAAGAAAAGTTTAAAAGAAAATAATTGAAAAATTGGAGAAAAATTTAAAAAAAACTTAAAAAATAAATTTTAATGAAAGAGAAGAGCATACAAGTAAAACAATTATTTGAAAAAAATATAAAAGAAAAATGGGGTTTTCTTAGGATAATCCAGGTGTCGCCTGAAGTTCGAATGTCAAATTGCATCGCTCTGTGTCGCCCTAACTTGATACCTGTTACCTTTTTTTAATATTTTAAAATAATTATTTAAATTTTATTTTATTATTTACTATTTTATCCTTTATTAAAATTAATAATAATATTCCTGTCAAAAAAAATTAATAATAATATTATTTAAATTAAACAATGAACGTAAAATTAGATTTTTTTAACAGAATTAAATTATTATTTTATTTATATTTTATCTACACCTGTTCATTTAATTAGTTCACCCTCAAATTATTTTTTTACTACGGTTTTCTGTACCCGCTCAGTTTATGAGTTCACCTCAAATCATTATTTAACCATGGTTATCTGTTATCGTTCATTTTATAAGTTCACCCCAAAATTATTATTTACCACGTTTATCTATACCTGCTCATTTTATAAGTTTACCATAGAAGATTTTTTTTAAAAAAAATAATTACATTTTAAGAACTATATTATCCTTTTATTAATTTACACAAAATATAATAAAATCAACCCTAATTTGTAGGGTGATACTCGGGTACATGCAAGATACCGGTACACACCAATTTTAATTTTAATTTTTAATTTATATTTTATCTACACCCACTCATTTAATAAGTTCACCTAAACATCTTTTTTTTTTACTACGGTTATCTGCACCCGTTCATTTTATGAGTTCACCCCCAAATCATTTTTTTATCACGGTTATGTGCACCCGCTCATTTTATGAGTTCACCCCTAAATTATTACTCCCTCCGTCCAATTTTATTATGCCCACTTTTCCGGGCATGAGTTTAAATTTTGCCCACTTTTCCGGGCATGAGTTTAAATTTTTTTTTTTCCGGGCATGAGTTTTTTTTTTTTTTTTTTTTATGGAAGTTAAATACCCATCCCTTTTTTCCCCTCCCCATGACTCGAACCCAGGACCTAAGGCCTAGGTAGTGGTGCTCTAACCACTTGAGCTATCCCACTTTGTCAGGCATGAATTTTAATGAATATTGATTAGTTTATTCATAAAGTAGATATGTTGAGGGTATGATGGGGTATTGTGGGGTCCATTTATAAATAAATGATTGTTTATGAATAAAGTGAATGACAAAGTGGGTAAATAAGTGATGGTAGGAGGGTGGTGATAAAGTAGTATGAATAATATTTTTTCCAAAAAAGGTATGGGCATAATAAAATTGGACAACCAAAAAAGGAAAGTGGGAATAATGAAATTGGACAGAGGGAGTATTTTTTACCACGTTTATCTACACCCTTCATTTTATGAGTTCACCCCAAAATATTTTTAAAAAAGTAATTACATTTAAAAGACTATATTATCCTTTTATTAATTTACACAAAATATAATAAAATCAACTTTAATTTGTATATTTACAATTTGTAGTCGTGTCATTACCGAGTTACCGTCGATTCACCATCAAGTCATCCATATTTTTAGAAAAAATATCGTAAAACATAATTTAAAAAAAAAACTATCGAAATTAGGCACAAATCTTGATTTTTTTTCTTTCTAAGTTTTCTTCCCCTTCCTCATTTTCTCCCATTTTCAGTTTTTATTCTAAACTTTTAATTTCTTCGTTTTTTTTTCCTTTTACTTTTTTTTTTATTTTCCATTTTTTCATGTGTATTTTTTAAAATTTTAATACATAATAATATTATAGGTATGATTTTATTATAGTCGGTAATACAATAAGTAATAACGAGTAATATCATGAATAGTAATCAGTAATACCATTAACAGTAATTAGTACGAATAAACACTTATCTTATTCAAAGTGAGATGGTCTCATGGCGACACTGTTCATAAATTAGTAGAAATAAACACTTTATTTTTTCCAAAATGTTAAAACGTCATTCTCAAACTATGTTTTGGAAAACAGACTTTTGGTGAAATCAGAATAAAAAAACTTTAGGAAATGTGAATGGAACTATAGGACAACGTCATGCTCAGACCATCGATTAGTTCTCAAAAATATGTGTCCATATAATGTTGCTTACGAAGATCGACCTAAAGTCCGATTTGTATAATGTAACTAGATTGATTGTTACCAGACTTGAAAATTACATTATTGAGGACACATTTTTATTTTGGAAGGAATGTTGGTAGTAAAGTTTTTATTTTGAGAATAATATTGAGTGTTTCGATGACACGGCTCCCATAAAGTTTCGAATAAGATAATTTCTTATTCTGTTGTCTTTTGCAATGACGATAAATAAAAGTTAAAGGTCAGTCTCTTTTCATGGTAGGTGTGTAGTGTGTACCTTCTGAAACATGTTCATGCATACACAATTATATGTTGCAGCCTCTAGAGTTAAGAGTGGATTGAAAAATATTTACCTAGATTCAAATGAATAACAAATTTACAAATTTATACTATGGAGTACATGTTTCAAATATTTTTTTAATTGACAAATTAAACTTAAAATATATTATAAATTTATTTGAATTCCTTACGGACACTAACGGTCCTACGTTGCCCATTGTGACATTGTCCCTCCTCTACGCCAAAGAAAGAAGAAATTGTGATCGAGAGCAAACCGAGCAAGTGGAGACTTTTTGGGCAAACAATGTTAGGCCATTTAATTAAAAGTGGAGAATGTTTTGGGCTAGCATTTAATTAAAAGTGGGCAGCCCAATTGTTTTATCAAAGAAAAGAACCAAATTGACCAGCCCATTTCTTGAATTGTGCGTGAGCAATAACAAATGTTCAAAAAAAAAAAAAAAAAAAAACAGAATGTTCTTTCAACAATTACAACGAAAAAATACATCAATTTTTCAAAATAATCTCATATTCATGTTCAGCCCCCTAAAATATTATAAAACATGCTGAAATTTTATAATGAATGAAAAAAAAATTCCTCAAAATTATTTCACACAATTGATGTCTTTTGCCTTTTCTTTTTAATGATAAAATAATTGTTATTTTTATCTTTAGGTATTATTAGATGAAGTTGTGTCATCATTCTTTGAGAAGAAATATCTCCAAATATACATCAAAAATAAAATTAATAAATGTCAAAATCTTATTAAATTCATAAATAAAATAAATCTCATAAATCAATAACCATATACAAATCATACAAATTTTATATGAACGACAATTGATATTTGAGAATACTACGTTAATGTGATTGTCCAGAAAAAACAGAGTATTAAAGAAACACAGAGGCAAAAAATAAAAAATTCAATCAAAGGAATGCTCAATATCACATAAAAAAAACTAGTACTCCCTCCGTCCCACACTGTTTGCACACTTGCCTTATTTGTCCGTCCCACAATTGTTTGCACACCCATAAAAGGAAATTCTCTAATAAACTCCACCCTCACAATATTCACATATTTACACAAAATGCCATTACTTTTACTCTCTTTCCAATCACCTTTTTACTTTATCCATATAACATTACAAAATTACCCCTCAACACTCCAATCATTACACTTTTTTCTTAATAAGTGTGCCCACTTAGAGGTGCAAACACTTTCGGGACGGAGGGAGTAATAGATTATAGATTATCAACCATTTGAGAATACTTCATTACTCATTCCACTAAAAATGAACAAAAAAATAAAAAATATAAATATAAATCACATAATGTTAACTTGAATGAACAAAAAAAATAAAAAATATAAATCACATAATGTTAACTGTAATGAACAAAAAAAAATAAAAAATATAAATATAAATCACATAATGTTAACTGGATCGAGCAGTGATGTGCAAAAAGTGTACAGAGAGTTTTTTTTTTTTTTTTTATGAACGTGTTTGGGTTCGAATAGAATTTTGTAGGTTTTCTCCTGATTTTTAAAAACGGCCACAATTCCAAACGAATCTGTTTCTGTTACATTATATAAAATATCTTCGCTAATTTTCTGATCATAAATTGTAACAACTAGTTTTTTGAACAATAGCGCATACAATAGCCGCCTAAGCGCACAGTAAAGTTCTGTTTCTGAAGAAAAAATTCACGGCATAGCACAAACTTCCACAGTCTTGTGATCTCGGATAATTTACGCGCAAGTCAACTAGGGGATGTTTGTTTTGGGATTTTGAAAATTTTGAAATTCGGATTTCAAAATTAAGTGGATTTCAAAATCCTAATGCTTTTTATGTTTTATTAGGAGATATCAAATATTTGCATAATATTTGATTTACGATTCGACCATATCTGTTGGGAGATATCAAATAGCATAATATTAGATTTATTAGATTTACAGATTTGATCACATCTATTGCATTATTTGCGCACAGTTAGTTATGCCTTATTTATATACTTTGCCTTGTAAAGTTTACAACCTGAATGAGAAAACTGATTCTCGATTTTAACATGGCATCTGAGCCAAAAGCCGGGTAATATAATAAAAACTTTAAAATTCGCGAGTTACGAATTTCGTCGGCCAATCAATGATGGATGGCAACAAAACCAGTGGGAGCGGTTCTGTTCCAGGCCTTTCGAATGATCAATTGCAGAGGCTCACGGAATTTATGCGTGCGATGAGGGATGACAACGCTGAATTGTCCATTGAGCCGACAACAAATATGGCAGGAACGCTGCCATTTAGTTCTCAATCATGGGTGATTGACTCCGGGGCCACATAACATATTTCTTGTGTAGTTAATGGATTACTTAACATGGTGACGAAAAATTGTGAACCATCAGTAAGAATTCCCAATGGTGAATCAATTCCAGTTCAAGGTGTTGGAAGTGTTGATCTTGGGAACGGGTTAAAACTTGGTCGTGTCCTCTATATACCACAATTTCATTGCAATCTTTTATCTGTTGGTCAAATCACAAAAGAATTAAATTGTGTTTTCACCTTCTTTTCAGATTTTTGCATCTTACAGGACTTACCCTCGAGGACTCTGATTGGAGTGGGTAGACATCGTGATGGTCTCTACTACATGGAGCCTTTGCTAATGAAGGGGGCAGTTCTAGCAGTCTTTGGTAATCCAGAATTATGGCATAGACGATTAGGTCATGCCTCGAATGGTAAATTACGGCATATTAATTATTTGAAGGGGTATAAGAACAATCCTTCTTTCTGTGATTCATGTGTTCGAGTTAAACAGACTCGCTTGCCTTTTCCTATTAGCACCAACACTACTTCGCATTGTTTTGAGTTGATTCATTGTGATATTTGAGGTCCTTATAGATGTGATACCTTTAGTGGCGCCCGTTATTTTTTTATCAATTGTCGATGATCATAGTAGGGGTGTTTGGGTATTTCTTGTGCGTCAAAAGTCTGAGGTCACAACTGCTCTTATTGATTTCATTAATATGGTTCACAAACAGTTCAATAAACATGTTAAGAGGGTTCGCTCGGATAATGGAGTCGAGTTTAAGGCCTCAACATTGATTAATTTTTATGCAACTAATGGGATATTATTGGAGAATTCTTGCATAGATACTCCGCAACATAATGGAGTTGTGGAACGAAAGCACCGTCATATATTAGAAGTTGCCAGAGCTCTTCGTTTTGAGTCAGGATTACCGATTGAATTTTGGGGAGAATGCATTATGACTGCAGTATACATCATAAATCGCCTACCTTCCCCTATCATTGGAAACAAAACACCCTATGAAGTTTTATTTCAAAAGCCTCCAATTTACGATCATCTTAGAGTATTTGGTTGTTTAGTATACGCCCATGAGAATCGACGGAAGGATAATTTTGATGAAAGAGGTATTTCATGCGTGTTCGTAGGTTACCCAAATTGACAAAAGGCGTATCGTGTATTTGATTTGGAGCATCAAAAGTTTTTTAGCTCACGTGACGTCACTTTCGTTGAGCATATATTTCCATTCAAGGGTGCTGGCGAGACGCTCGACTTAGATTTTGATGATGCTACTCGGGCTGCTTTAGGCCGAGTACGAGCTCCTTCTAGCCATGCACACATGCCACTTACAACACGTCCCTTCATCAAGCGACCACTCCCACATGACCCGATACAGTCTGTCCATCAAGATCAGTTGCCGCACCAACCTAATACAGTCGTACTAGACAATGCGCCGACTGTCGCCCCTCCTGTTCCTTCGGCACCGACGGTTGAGTGTCGAGTTAGTCAACGTACCAAGAAACTTCCTAAGCATTTGGACGCATTCGACGCAACTCTGCCTCCATCTATAGACCACTCACGACCCACTGCCAATTCAGTATCCTCAACGGTACACCCTTTATCTCATTTCATTACGTATGATAAATTCTCTCCTGCTCACAAGGCCTTCTTAGCGGCCATCACGTCTCGTGATGAGCCAACTCACTTTTCCCAGGCAATCAAGGACCCATTATGGCGCGAAGCCATTGAAAAGGAAATATGTGCATTGGAAGCAAATAAGACTTGGATTATAACTGATTTACCTCCCGGAAAGAAGGTTGTTGGATCGAAGTGGGTATACAAGATCAAGTACAAACCTAATGGAGAGGTGGAAAAGTATAAAGCTCGATTGGTAGCCAAGGGTTTTACTCAAATTGAAGGAGTCGACTTTCATGAAACATTCGCCCCCGTGGCGAAACTTGTCACAGTCTGTTGTATGTTAAGTGTTGCAGCAAAGCGAAATTGGGAAGTTCACCAACTTGACGTCAACAATGCCTTTTTACACGGAGATTTGCATGAGAACGTCTACATGCGTATGCCGTAAGGTTTTGCAAAGGAAGGTGATTCTCGAGTTTGCAAGCTACAAAAGTCCATCTATGGACTTCGCCAAGCTTCCCGAAATTGGTACGAAAAATTCACTCATGCTCTTACAAATATTGGTTTCCGACAATCCCGAGCCGATAATTCCCTCATTATTTATCGAAAAGGGACCACCTACGTTTCCGCACTCATTTATGTTGATGATGTACTCCTTGTTGGGAATGATCCCACCCATATTGCATTTGTTAAACAACACTTGGATGAGAAATTTAACATTAAAGACTTGGGAACACTCAAATATTTTTTGGGAATCGAGGTCGCCCGTTCCCCCGTTCCCCCGAAGGTTTTGTGTTAAGCCAACGGAAGTATGCTCTTGATATTCTTGAAGAAAGTGGTTTGCAAGGTTGTCGCCCTAGTGCTTTTCCAATGGAGCAAAACCTTAAATTACGACCGGATGACGATACACCATTTTGTGATGAAACTCAGTATCGACGTTTAGTTGGACGCCTGCTCTATCTCACTGTTACTCGTCCGGACATCGTCCTCCCAGTTAGCCAGTTGAGTCAGTTCTTAAGCAAGCCGCGACAAAGTCACCTTATGGCAGTATACCGCGTGCTTCGATACCTCAAGCAAAATCCGGGGCAAGGCATCTTTCTCTCTGCCCATGCGAGTTTTGATCTCCAGGGATACTGCGACGCCGATTGGGCGGGATGTCCCTTCACACGACGATCATCCACGAGATTTTTTATCACACTTGGCAACTCTCCCGTTTCATGGCGTACCAAGAAATAATCTGTTGTGTCTCGATCTTCGGCAGAGGCAGAATATCGAGCTATGGCAACCACATTTTGTGAGATAATTTGGTTACGGTGGTTGTTACATGATTTCGGCGTCCATCAGACCTGCCCCACACCTTTATTTTGTGACAATCAGGCCGCTCGTCACATTGCCGTCAATCCAGTTTTTCATGAACGAACGAAGCACGTTGAGATGGATTGCTATTTTGTTCGTGAACGTGTGGCGAATGGTGACATAAAGCATTGGATGATTTCCACAACTAACCAAATAGCCGATATTTTCACAAAACCTCTTGGTGCCGAACGTTTTCGTTTTCTTCGAGGCAAGTTGGGTGTTCGAGACTTACACACTCCAACTTGAGGGGGAGTATTGGGAGATATCAAATATTTGCATAATATTTGATTTACGATTCGACCATATCTGTTTGGAGATATCAAATAACATAATATTAGATTTATTGGATTTACAGATTTGATCACATCTATTGCATTATTTGCGCACAGTTAGTTAGGCCTTATTTATATACTTTGCCTTGTAAAGTTTACAACCTGAATGAGAAAACTGATTCTCGATTTTAACATGTTTTGTGTTTGTTTTGGGATTTATGTAGGGTAGGATTTAACTTTATAGTATAGGATTATAAGTTTTATAGGTATTTATATAGGGTTTGTAGGTATTTATAGAGTTGACTTTTATAGGGTTATAGTGTGAGATTTTGAAATCCTGAATCAAAATCCCAAACTGTAACGGGGGTGGAGTTTCGAAATCCCAAATCCGGTTTTTCCATCCCAAAACAAACATGCACTTAGGCAATAAGAAACGGTTGAACAAAATCAACACACAATAAATGAAAAGATAAAATTAAACAACCTAAGCATTAGTGGACTCCGCTGGTTCTAACCGTTTGTACACCTCCAAAGACTATGATTGGGCAGTAAAAAATAAATGTAAAAACTAGTAGAAAATTTTAATGTCAAATTAATATCTTGAATGAAACAGAAATTTGTATAAAAAATTCAACTAAATTAATAATTTAACCTAAAATTCAATTCATTCAAATATCTATCTTAAACCCTAAATTTACCAAAACTAAGAGTAGAAAATATAGAATTGTTCATACCTGAAACTCTTCTTCAATGGAATTTTCGAATACCTAGATTTACTAAAATTAATTTGAGTAGAAAATATAGAACTGTTCATACCTGGAGCTCTTCTTCAATGGAATTTTTGAATAAAAGAAGAAAACAAGAGAACCCGCCGTATGTGCCGCCTAAGTACTGAATTAGAAACAGAATTTTGTATAAAAAATTCAACTAAATTAATAATTTAACCTAGAATTCAATTCATTCAAATAAAAAATAATAATATATTGTTTATTATGATTATTAATGATATGAGAATTAAAATAAAGATTATATATTATTAATTAATTTTTTTTATTAATCATGTAAGGATAAATTTGTAATTTTATAATTATATATTTAAAATTATTAAATTTAATTTAAAAGTGTGATAGGGCAACAAAAAACGATAATAAGTGCAATGCAAGGCAATGAATTCTGCGACGCCAAATGCAACAGGTAGCAAAAAAATAAATTATTATTTAAAAAAGAAAAAAACCGTTGAGAAAAGTTTAAATGGGAGAAAAATTTAAGAAAATTTTAAAAAATAAATTTTAATAAGAGAGGAAGAGGAGAGAAGTAAAACAATTATTTAAAAAAATATATAAAAACAGAATAGACAGAAACGAAATAATATACTCCATATATTTAATGGGTAGGTCTCCTATGGAATTGATTCTATATATAAAATTGAGTTGACCAAATCAACAGTCAACTATTAACTGTTGACTTGATCAACTTTTTTTTTTCAGTAAAAATAATATTTTCAGTTATATTGACGTACACTTTTTGGTAATGTTATATTGCACATTTTAGTTATATAGACATGCATTTTTAGTAAAAATGTGTTGCACTTTTCAATTATAATAACTTACACTTTTCATTAAAATATTGTGTTGCACTTTTCAAGTATATTGACATGCACTTTTTAATAATATTGTGTTGCACTTTCATGTTATAACACTACTAGAAAATTGGCATTTCTTGACATTTAAAATTGTATTTATAAATCACTTTTCAATACACTTTATTTATCATGACATTTCTTTAAAGTGTCATCTAAGTTAATGTAATAATAGATATCAATGTATTAATACATTCTTAAATGTCATGAATATGTAGTTTAGCCTACACTTAATTAATCATATAAATTGTTAATATTAATTATTAGTGCAATATTAAATGTCAGGACAAATTATTATTAAAATTATTTTTAATTATCATTAATTTTCTATTTTAATTAATACTACATTATTAAATGTCAAGATACATTCATTTTAAAACCCACTTATTAATCCAAAAAAAAAAAACTAATTTATTATTATTTTGTAATATTAATTAATAATACGGGTGTTATGATAGTTTCATTTATATATATTAATTGCAATTAGATTAATAACAATAATAAGAATTTATAATAATATTAAAACAATAAATAGTAAATTAAAAAATATTCTTCCGCATGAAATAATATTGAAAATCACAAATAAATTAATTACACATTTTACTAGACACGAATACTTGATAATATTTCGTGAAATTACATCAAATAAATTCTACAAAATTGTCAATATAATCTTTGCATAAGTCATTTTTAGAAGAAAAAAAAAAACTAAATTCTAAATTGAGGCTCTTTAATCCTCAAATAGGTATAACTAATCAATCGATCTCCACCCTTGAAAAAATCCAGATATTCTCCCCTTACCTACAAAAACACAAAAAATTTCATAAGTTCAAGATATTGTAGAAACATGATGTAAGGACATAAAATTAATTGTAAATTGAAATAAAGAGATTTTAGAATACTAATTACCTTTACAACCTCTAACATAACATTTTTTTTCTTTCCTTGTCATTGCAAATTGCACGCCAATCTTTCACATCTCGCCATCTATTGGCTGACCAAATTCATTAAATCCAACTTCAACTTCACTGTCCCCAAATACTTTGATTGGCTGACCAAATTCATTAAATCCAACTTCACTATCCCCAAATACTTTGATATAAGTGGGATGTCGTTGAACTTTTTTTTCATAAATTTAACAGCAATTCCATTACCTATTTAAACAAAAAATAAATATTATTTTAAATAAATAAAGTCTTATACTATATAATAGGTTTACAATGTTACTTGCTCGTGTTCATAGCTTTCATTCATTTGCTCGTGTTCGTAGCTTTCATTCATGATCTCGAATCTTGATTCGGACTTGTTTACCTGTACATTCATTATAAATTCTTTTATGAGTTTGACCCTTATACTCTTGAGTTCCCGATGTCTGCAAATTACAGAATATTAACAAACAAAAATTAATGTGACACAATTCCAAGAAAAAATGTTTTCTTACTAATGATATTATATTTAAGAAAGAAATATAGATAATCAATTCATATTTGTATCCCAATAATTTAACATGTGAAACTGAGCAGGAGGATGAACTCTTGTTCATGTTGCAAAATTGGCTCATCTGGAAGACTAAAAATATTTCGTTGTACTTTTTTTCCTAGCCCTGTAAAACAGATTATTATCTTCTGTACAAACAAAACAAACATTATCCATACACTCTAAACCATACAGACATTTTTTAAGCGGTGGTGTTTAATAGCTATCATTCATTCAAGTATTTAACTATAAAAAGGAGAAAGAAAATCAACGGTCAGCCTTAGCAATAAATTGAGATTGATATGAAAACACTGTTATTGGGTGTCAAATCTTAAAAATTTGAAATACTCACTCAATCATTTTCTAGTTCAATAAATATCTTCTTATCTAATTAAAAAAAATATATCTATAGATACGAGGAGTACTTATGCATCACAGTATATAAAACCAAGTGAGGAAACAAAAATCAGAAATATCAAATAGGAGTTCTATATATCCAGTAGAAAAATTAACATTAATATGTAATTTTCGAACTACAAATACAAATTGTTTAATAAAATAAACACTCAAAAGGAGATAAATCAAGTCAAAAACTCCAACCTTCGAGTATTCAAATAACAAAAAAATGTGAAATACGTACCTCATCAGCTATTTGTGATTCTACAATGAGTAAATCCAAATCTTGCTCCTAAAATAAAAAAATAAATAATCAATTAACTCAAAGACATCAATTAGGCCTAGAATTCATTTTGAAGACTCAAGCACGAGCAAAATTACCTTCAACTGGTAAAAAATAGGTTTTGATAGACAGTTTAAAAAAAGAGGTTTTGATTTGTTCATTACCTTGTAAACGGCGATTGTTCGTGGAAGAAGGTCTAGACCACGATCCAATTTTCTTTTTCATCGTTGGCGGGTTATCTCCCGCAATTTTTTCTTCGAAATAATATCTATTAAATAAATTAATAAATAATTAAGCCTTTAAAAATAGATAATTAATAATTAAGGATAACCGAGATAATATTAAAGGAGATAGGCTTTTTAATTTTTTTTATTATATTAGATATTAACTAAATTAATAATCAATTAAGCTTTTGAAATAGATAAAACTTTTAAAATTTTATCCTAATGAGTAATGAATTATATATATTAACAAAGATAATAATATTTAAGAAATGATAAATTAGGAATATTATATAAAATAGTCTTTTTCCGTCCCAAAATGAAATTCTTGTATTCATTTTTTTTGTTTGTCCAATAATATAATTTCATTTTACGATTGAACCGCCTAAAATCGAACAAAACAGATTAAACTAGTGAAAACCGACTATAACGGTTAGACCGCCAGTCCAACCGATTCAATCGATTACACCGTGAGCAAGTGTTATGAACCGGTTCAAAATCGGATCGGGGCCGAAATCTACACAGATGTAGGGGTGAAAACGAGCCGAGTCGAGTAGTGCTGAGCTCGAAACTCGACTCGATTGTTATACTCGAAGCTTGAAACTCGACTCGACACGGTCGATCCTAAAATTTTGAAGATCGAGCTCGATTCGATAAGAAACTCGATAAACTCGAGCTCGGCTCGACTCGATTACCTATATAATTTTTAAAATTAATTTTAAAACATATTTTTTTCTAAAATAAACTCGATCTCAGCTCGATTACTCGTATATAAATATAAATTATATATTAATGTCAAAATAGTAAATATTTTTCAAGCTTGATTAGGCTCGCGAGCCTTTCGAGCCGAGTATTTATGAGCTCGAACTCGGTAGCTACTCGAGTAGCTTGAAACTCGACTCGAGTCGATTTCGATCTTTTTTTGAGTCGAGCACGAGTACCTCGCGAGTAGGCTCGACTCACTTACACCCCTACCCAGATGGGTGGACCGGAGACCGGACCGGTTAATTTTGGTCCAGTCCGGGTTTGGACCGTTTCAGATTGGATTTTTTTCTTCCTTTTGGGTATTACTTAGTATATTACTCTATTTGTAGGTAGAGATGACTATCGGGTTGGCCCTAACCCGATAGGGCCAACCCTGCAGGGCTACGAGCTTGGTCATTAACCGGTTCATACTTAACAGTCCTACAATTGTTTGGGACCTAACCCTAACCCTAGCGGCCTGGTCACTAACGGGCTATAATAATTTTTTTATTTTAAAATTAAAGGTCTCAATTGACACGTCCAACAAGCAAATAAAATAGAAAAATATATAATTAGTTAGTAATCGGTAAATGAAAAAACAAAAGTATGATTTAAACACAATTCTAGAACTCATTGGTCTTTAATATGACCAAATAAATATCATAATCTAATAAAAAAATAGTAATAATAACGTAATGAGCTACTTAATGTTTATAGTTATGGTTACGGGTCAAATGACCCAAAATTTGTTAATCACATTTTTGTAGAACATCTAGATATTTCTTCATATTTACTTTTAGAATAAATTCTTTTTCAATGTTCTAAAGAAATAGGTAGTTGATCACAATTGTGCAAGAATATATATATATTAGCCATAGTTACTTGAAATCTTAATTTATTCCATAGGAATTAATACAAGTCCAAATGAAAATGTTGTACACTGAAATAATTGGAGATAAATAAAAAAGTACCTAAGAAAATAAGAAATTTCAATGAAATAAAAATGCCATTAAAAGAAAATAAAATTCAATGAAAATTTAGTCAAATTCATCCAAATTAAATTAAACAATCTTTTAGAATTAAGGATAGCTTTATATATTTTATAGGAGTTTGTCTCAATGTTTATAAGTCTTGAACAAATTTGTAATGACATATAAAAAAATCAATTAGTTTAAATGATCAATATTTTATTAAAAACACAATTAAACTCCTTGCTAACTACCAGATTTGATACCACAAATCCATTTTGAAATTAGCAGAGTGTAAAAAACAACCCTATATCAATTAAACTTTAAAAATAGTCCAATAATTCAAAGAGATCTAGCCCAATACAACATTTCTTGCCGAAGAAGAACTATATAATAAGATCAAGAGAAATAGTCAAGTTCATCTAAAATGACTTGAGTATAACTAATTTCACGATTTCTTAAAATTTGAATACACTCTGAAGCAAATACAAAAATCAACTATTCAATTATAAAATTTGAATACACTCTTGAAATTATCCATCAAAAGAAATTAACTATAAATTATCCACTGAAAGAAACAAGTATAAAATATAAAATTTCCTTGACAAACAGAACAAGAAAAGAAACAGATATATATGAACAGAGTAAGAAAAGAAACATATATAAATATATATGATTGAATCCTGATTGAGTTTTTTATCCCAATTTGCCCTCTTTAATGCTTTTAAAACAATCGATTCAATTTATGGCACCTTCATAGATTTTAGATGAATTTGGATAGATTTAAGAAGAATTAAAAAAAAAAAACAAGACGACGTGTTATTTTTTTTTTGCAGAGAACATAGTATTTAAACCGTATATAATTAAAAAGATTCTTATTAAATAGTATTATTAAATTATTATTTTAATATTATTAATTTTATGTTTGACGGTTCATTTTTTCCCTTTTTCTTTTATATATTAAATTTGTTTAAATCTTATTTTTGTTTAAAATTTAATTATAATAAATAATATGACACGATTCAGAATGTCATAATTATGTTTTATAGATATTTAGTTAATATTGTATTATTAGGGTGTATTATATTATGACAATTTGTTATAAGTGTATTAACAGGGTATAAAGTTATGTAGTTTTAGATTATAGAAAGTTAGTGTACTAATAAATTAAGTTTCACTACATTTTTTTTATTAGTGTTCTAAAATTAATGTACTAATAAGCCATTTTTCTAGTAGTGTAATAACTTACACTTTTCATTAAAAGTTGTATTTCACTTTTCAATTATAGTGGCTTACACTTTTTAATAAAAAAATATGTTACACTTTTTAGTAATATTGTGTTACACTTTTTAATAATATTGACTTACACTTTTTAACACACATTTTCGAAAAAAAATTACCAATAAAAAAAAATTAATAATAATAATTGACCTAAGTCAAAAAATTTATTCACAATATTCTTGATTTAGGAAGATCATAAGCTACAATATAAGGGGCTTGGGCAGTAGAGCTAAAATCAGGGAGATCAAAGAACTAATACATCATCACAAGGTGGACTTTGTTTGCATCCAGGAAACGAAAAAAGAACAAATTGAGGAAATTCTATGCAGATCAATCTGGGGAAATGGAAACTTCGAGTGGGGCTGGAGAGAAGCACTGGGAAGATCAGGAGGAGTCCTATCAATATGGAATAAGGAACAACTATCGTTATTAAACTGGTGGCATATGGAAGGAGGGCTAGTGGTAAATGGGTTATGGGGAACAGAGAGGAAAGAATGTTGCATAATAAATGTGTACGCTCCATGTGCACTTTCGGAGAGGGTGGAGTTATGGGACAGGTTACAGATGGTGCTGAACCAGAATCCATCTTGCTGCACCTGCATTATAGGCGATTTCAACTCAGTCCGGAATAACTCTGAGAGAGTGGGTAGAGGGCAGAACACTTGTAAGAGAGACATGGAGCTCTTCGATGACTTCATAAGGGGCAACGGACTGATAGACCTACCCCTCCATGGCCGATCATTCACGTGGTATCGACCGGATGGATCTTGCAAAAGTAGACTGGACCGGGTCCTCGTCAACGCTGAATGGATATCGAAGTGGCCGAGCTCTCACCAGAAAGGCCTAAAACGGTCACTATCGGACCATTGCCCGATCTTACTCGAAAAAAAGGTTAAGGACTGGGGCCCGAAACCCTTTAGGGTACTGAACGCGTGGCTCGCCCATCCAGGGTTCAGAAGCTTCGTTAATGAGAAATGGAGAAGCTATAACATTGAAGGGTGGAGCGGTTACGTGATCAAAGAAAAAATAAAAAAACTCAAGGAGGATCTGAAACGATGGAACAGTGAAGTTTACGGCCACTTAGAAAGGAGGATTGAAGAGAGGAGAACCGAGATACTGAAACTCGACATGATTGATGAAGCCATGGGACTGGACGATCAGGAAACAATAAAAAGGAATGAGCAGAGAGCAAGGTTGTTTCAGGATATCAAAGAAAAAGACAGCATGTTGTATCAAAAAGCAAGATGTAGGTGGATCCGAGAGGGAGACGCAAACACTAAGTATTTCCATACTCAAATAAATAGAAGAAAAAAGTGGAACGAAATTACAGGACTCAAGATTAATGGGGAATGGATGGAGGAAGTGTCAGAGGTGAAAAAAGGTGTTTTCGACTTCTTCAAGAGCCATTTCAGAAAAAACAGCAATGTGGTCGCAAAAGTGGGAGCAGATTTCGCCGAAAAATGGGTGTCAGCCGAAGACAATAGTATGCTGACAGCTGAATTCACAGAACTGGAGGTAAGGAATGCAATAGAGGCATGTGAAAGTTCAAAAAGCCCAGGCCCGGATGGGCTAAATTTTGGATTCCTAAAAGAGTTCTGGGATCTACTCAAAACAGATATTATGAAGATGATGAAAGAATTTCATGAGCATGGGAAACTTGTGAAGGGTCTGAATCCATCGTTCATTGTACTAATCCCAAAGAAGGAAGCTGCGGAAGAACTCACCGACTTCAGGCCCATTTCACTTATAGGAGGGATATACAAAATAATTGCAAAAGTCCTCTCACGAAGATTAAGCAAGATACTGGGGTCCATAATATCCGATCAGCAATCGGCCTTCATAAGTGGAAGGCAAATATTGGACAGTGTGGTGGTATTAAATGAGGTAATTGACGATGCCAAGAAGAGAAAAGAGAAAGGCATAATCTACAAAATCGATTTTGCAAAGGCATACGATTCTTTGGATTGGTGCTACCTAAAAGATATAATGGAAAGCTTCAGATTCGATCATAAATGGATCACGTGGACAATGGAATGTGTAACAACAGCACGAGCCTCGGTGTTAGTCAATGGCAGCCCATCCGGAGAGTTTCAATTAGAGAGGGGGCTACGACAAGGAGACCCGCTATCCCCACTCCTCTTTTTAATTGCAGCAGAAGGGGCGAGTATCATGATGTCAAAAGCTATAAGGCAGGGACTCTTTAAGCCAATGGAAATAGGGCGCGATAAGGTTCAAGTGTCCCACCTACAATTCGCAGACGATACAGTATTCCTTGGGAAAGCATGTGATGATAATGTGAGCTTTTTGAGGAACTTTCTGATTAATTTAGAATTGGTGTCTGGGCTGAAAATAAATAAGAGAAAATGCAGCATCTACGGATTGAATATTGAGGAGATCAAACTGATGGAATATGCTGAATGCCTAGGGTGTGAAGTAGGCAAAATGCCGTTCAATTACTTGGGAATAAGGGTCGGTTGTGCCCATAGAAAAATAGCAGACTGAGACTACGTTGTCCAAAAAATCAAACAAAGGTTGAAGAAGTGGGAAGGAATGAAATTATCCATAGGGGGAAGATTGACCTTGGTGAATGCAGTTCTGACATCTGTTCCTACGTACCTTATGTCCATTTTTCGCATGCCAAAACGGGTTGTGGAACATATTACTAGCCTACAACGAGTGTTTTTCTGGGGGGCCAAGGTGAGTCGAAAAAGATTTCTTGGGTAAGCTGGAACTCTATTTGCAATCCTAAACTTTCTGGGGGGCTAGGGGTAAGGGATCTTAATTGTTTTAATAAAACACTTTTGGGGAAATGGGGGTGGAGGTTCTTGCTGGAGAGGGACAGATTATGGGTGAGGGTTATCAAATATAGGTGGGGCGGGAGTGGGGGGCAGATGGCTGGAGTTATGGGGTCGGGGCAGAGGGTGAAGTCAAACGGGTGGTGGGGGGAAATCTGCAGATTGTTAGGTGAGGGAGTGGACGGTTGGTTTAGTGAGGGAGTGGAGAAGGTTGTAGGAAATGGGGATCACACCTTATTTTGGGAGGAAAAGTGGGCGGGGAGTAGTGCACTAAGCATCAGATTTCCGAGGCTCTATAAGTTGGCTGGTAGCAAGGGGGTAAAGGTTGCGGATATGGGGGTGTGGAGGGATGGGGTGTGGGAGTGGGTTTGGAGACGTGAACTTTTTGATAGAGAAAAACTGATGTTAATTGATCTAATAGATGTGATAGACAGGAGAAAGCCAAAGCACGGACAGGAGGACAAATGGAGGTGGATGTACGGATCGAAATGGAGTTATACGACCAAAGAAGTGTACGATGCTCTGCTCCGGAAAAAACAGGGCCTAGAGGATGCCGTGAGACACGATTTCAAGACAATCTGGGAGAGCCCGACACCGCTGAAAGTACGAGTTCACGCGTGGAGGACGATATGGGGCAGACTGCCGACGCTATCAAATCTGCAAATACGTGGAGTACTACCTGCTGGGTCGTCTACTGAATGCTGCTTTTGTAAAACCGAACCAGAAACGGTACGCCATGCTCTGTTCGAATGCCAACACACACATCGAGAGTGGATGGCAATAATCAAGTGGATGGGCATGACAACGCAGCTGCACTCTAGTCCATCGGGAAGCTTGGTTCAATTTACTGGTCTGTTAAATGGAAAAAAGGGGAAAAGAATTGCAACCTGCATCTGGGAGAGTACAATTTGGCTTATGTGGAAGGTGAGAAATATGATTATGTTCCACAAAGAGGGAGGCTTGGAGAAGTTAATTGAAGATGTAAAAAGACATGTCTGGAACTGGGGCAAAGCTAGGAGTCTTTTCAACAGCAATGCTACTTTTGAAGCCTGGAGCATTAATCCTTGTTATGCTATTGATTTTAATTAACACTGAAGGAACTTAGACCTACGGTCTGCTGTAAATTCCACCTTGTAGGGTATTACTTGTACCCAACATGTTTTAAAATTAATATATATTTCCTTTACTGACCAAAAAAAAAAGTATTGCGGCTTCTCTAGACCCGTTTAGATTTTTGCTTATTTCTTCGAAATCTTGAATCTTAAATTCTTAATTGAGTTTTTAAATTGTAAGGAAGTTAATAATTTTCTGTTTGCTATGTTAAATTGCAGTCTTTGCATTCTCGATTTCTAAACCTGTTGGTGTCGATGGTCAACTATTTTTTTTTATAAAAAAATTTGCATTGTCTAACAGAGTAACACAAAAAATTTATTGGAATATTTGTAATTGTAACACAAAGATACAGTCTAAGTCGTCGTCGTCATTGAAAATTCTAGAGATCTTCACGACTGGTCGTTAATTTATTTTTCTTTATTTGATCCATTCGAGTTTTACAGCTGACCCGTGCATCGCATGGGCAAAAATCTAGTGGTAGAAAAACAAAATCCTATTGCCGCGGGACGGAAGAAGAAAATATTTCAAATGGATAGGTGGCTAGATTACTCCCTCCAATTTAAAATAAGTGACATAAATTAATAAAATAATTTATTTCTTATTATAGCTTAATAAATGTTTATCCTTCCTATTAAATGAACACATTTTATATAAATATTTTAATGATTGCAAGGGTAAAAATATTGAAAGAAAGGTAATTAATTGAATAGGAGGGTTTACTAATTTAATTACAGAATGAACTATGCAACACCACAATCAAATAACTTGATTATTAAAGTACTAATATCAAATATAAATTACGAAACAATATGTGTACGTGCAAAAATATTAAATAATTAATTTGTCACTTTTATTAATATGACATCAGTAGCTGCTATGATTATGTGGCAATTATGAAGGAAAGAAATTCAATTAGGCTTTGGAACAATAGCCACAATTGTGCTAAGTTGGTTTTGGAAGCCTTCCATATTCGGATACTTGTAGGGCTTTATTAGCTTAATTTATAAATATTTTGATTACCATTGTTAAAAGGGATGCAAATTTGATTGCACATATATAGTATGACTAGAATTCTACTATTTTCAATAATCTTTGTACTTGGGAGAATCCACCAAATTTTATGGTTGGACTCCCATACTTTATGTCTTTACAATAATGAAAGCTAAAATTTCTAAAGTGTTAACAATTTTTTAGATGTATACATAATTTTATTTTGACTTCAATGGATTGAGACACTCGTTATGGAAGGTGAAATTGGTTCCCCAAATTAATTGATCATTGACCGAATCTTAAAAAAAAACTAATCTAATTTGATATTAAAGGAGTAAGTAAGATAAATTGAGGGGGGATGGAAAGAATTGAAATGTGTGTTGCCGGTAAAAACGTGTTTTATTATAGGAGTAAGTAGCGTTTTATTAAACTCAAGAAAAAACTCTACTGTTCAGAATCAGCAGCAACGCTTTGTTTGCAGAATGGGAATGTACGAATTCTCCAACGGTAACGTCGTCACTGAGGTTGGTTCGTTCGTTGTTGATGATGATCGAGGAGAAACCACCGGCGAAATCAATGAATCCAGAAGAATCAAAGCAGCATTGTGTGCGGAATGGAATTAGAATGCGGCGGAAGAAGAAAAAACGAACAAGAATTGGGAGAGTGACGTTCGTGCGGGCGCGCCACGTGGCCAGTTCCAGAGGACGACAGCACAGCCCCTCCTCATAAGCCCTAACCCCCCCCCCCCCCTTTTTGATTCACTCCACCGTTCCCTCAATTTCCATAAATCCAGTCTCATTAGGGATTAACAAGTTTTGGTGAGTTTTTGATCCGTAAACGAGGTTTCGAGAGTGTTATTTCCTTTTGCTATGCTTTACATTCAAAGAATTTTAGCAATTTAGCTGAATCTGTTAGTTTGGCACTTCGTTTTTTAGGGGCGTTGCTTAATTATTGCTCCGTACTATTTTGGTTTGCATTTTATGATTTTAGACGTTAATTGAATGAAGCGAATGATCTTTTGAAGTTGTTGTATGAAATGAGGGGTGTGGGGGTGAGTTTAGTTTTTCAAATCTTCCCTAAGTTAACCACTCTTGAATGAAGCGAATGATCTTTTAGTATGCAGGAAGTTGTTGTATGAAATGAGGGGTTTGGTTTTGGTTTTGGTTTTGTGCTTTTGCCCGGGCTTGATGAAGTTTTTCAAATCTTCCCTAAGTTAACCACTGTTGAATGAAAGATCTCTGTTTAATTATCATAGATAACTCCAGTTATTGTTTATTCTTGTAGATTAAAGAATCTGAAATTGTTTTCCTTGATTAGTTTTGGGGTGATGCATGTTGATTAATTCATAGTGGATATTAGCTTTGAATGGAAGGTTTTATGCTCTCTTATCCAACAGTTATAAATGCTGTAATTCGGTAATATCAACACGTGTGATAGTAGGATTGAAAAGCTAGTCGCAGTTCTCTGTCACGTGTAATATCACCATGTGTACCTAATGCTTTCCGTCTATTGCCAAGTGTCAATTAAAGTGTTGTGTTTTCCTTTCCAGATCATTAATGTATTAGAAATGGAGGAAAACAGTGCAGAAAATAGTACAATGCTCAATAGAAACTGGGTTTTGAAAGGAAAATGCAGGAAGCTTACTTCTGGTACAGATAAGTCCCGTCATAAGGGGAAAATCGATAAACCTGTAAAATTTCCATCTTCAGCAAGATCGAAAAATTACTCTAAAGAGGATAACAGTTCAGATCAAAGTTTTGCGAAGAGAATAGGCAATGACGGCGTAAGTTCTCTTTACTTGTCCTTCCATTTGTATTTTCCTTATATATTTTGTTATCATGCATAATTAACCTCTTGACTAGGTGTACTCTAATGGATGCAAAAAAGTCCTCTAAGAGAGACCATGCATGCATAAGTCGAAACCCTATGGTGATGCTTGTTTTGGGTTTTAAGTAGTTTTTGAAATCTAGAGGATTTTGAAATCCTAATAAATATTAAGGTGTGTGTTTGTTTTGGGATTTTATAGATTATTCGTAGGGATTCAGTATAGATTTTTTGAAAACCAGATTTTAAAATCCCGAAGTAGAATCGGTTTTAGATTTCAAAATCATAATCCTAGTTTTCAAAACCCAAAATAAACACCACCAATATTGACTTAATTCTCTGTTGTCGTTTTCTTCTTTATTTGGATTTCTTGTATCCATCATAATTTCCTTGTATATTTGGCTTTATGATACAGTATTATTACGAGTGTGTGGTCTGTGAACTTGGTGGAAGGTTGTTGTGTTGTGACACCTGTCCCCGTACGTATCATCTCAAGTGTTTAAATCCTGCTTCGAAGGTATGCTTACTCTCTACTGATACTATTAACAGACGGTTTCACACCCCCCCCCCCCACTCCTCCAAACTTTTAGTTCTTGCTTCATTTATTACTTTATCTTCTCTAGCGTATTCCAACCGGGAAATGGGAGTGCCCAACCTGCATTCAGCAACAATCTTGTGTAGAGAGCATGAACCATCTCGACCCAATTCCAAAACAAGCAATCACAAAAATTGGCATTCAAAGATCAAAATCAAGGGCTGAATCGTTTGCAACTAACAAGGCTTCAGAGCCTTCTAGAAAACGTCTGCCCAAAGTCAGTCCTGGCCGGTCAGGAGCTTCAAAATCGAAGGGAAAATCTAAGTTAGATGCTTGCTTGACTAAGAAGGGTGTTCAAGAAGACAAGATTGATGCCCTTCTGAAAGGCGAGGTGTGTGTTTCTTTCTTCTCGTTGTTTCATTGTTCACATTTAAGTACTAGATATTTCTTGATTGTTGTTGGATCTAAATAGCTGTTAACCTATTATCCTGGTTATATTAGTTTACCCTGAAGAACAAGGTTAAAAGTTACTACTCCCTCCGTCCCTCACTCAATTTGTCAATTTGACATTTGCCAAAGCGGTTTGTCCCTCACTTAATTTGACATTTCCTAAAAAGAAAATAACACAACTCTTTTCCTTTTAACTATCACCCTCAAACATCTTAATATTACACCCCATGCCATTACTTTTCCTATATAAAAACATCTATTTTTGTCTTATTCACTTCAATTGACCATTTAACCCTCATCAAAAAGCAACTTTATTCCTATAAATACCAATAAACAACTCCAACCTTTGTGCAAACAGTAAATGCCAAATTGACTGAGGGACGGAGGGAGTAGTTGTTTCGGGTGTTATGGAGTATTTCTTTTTTGGCATATTCTTGTATGCAATTGAGTGCAGACCATGCAATTGGATTTTAAGTGATTTGGATATATCTGCAATTGTCCAATAGATTTTTTGACCCACCACATTAAAATCAAATCAAAATTGTTGCACCAATTGCACCATGCAATTGAGTTCACTCAAGTGTGACTCTTTTTTTTAAATCTACTCTGCTGAAATTTAATATGCACTGAAGTGAACAAGTAGGTGATAGAGGGGATTAACTGTAAGTGTATACAGGCTACAAATTTGCATCTTTTAGCTGGACTGCTACAACTAAATTGCATTGATTAAACATTTATTGCAAAATATAGTGTCCTAGATCATATTATTTCTCATGATTCGTCCATAAGGGGGTTGGTAACTTGGAAGGGAAAATATTATTTTCGAGACCTGAAAGATGAGAAACAATCAATTTAGGCTCACACATTTACCATGTTTGACATCATATAGTTTATAGCCCATAAGATACCAAACATGGTCTTAAAATCTGCAAGTCCTAAATTGACCGTTTCTATCTTTCATGCCTCAAATCGGTAGTTACCTATTTTCAGGTCTAGAATCGTCAGTCGTTGTTGCACTAGGTTATGTCTGCTGAGTTCCTGTAGCATTTTCTTCATAACTACAAGGTTCAGATCCTGAATCGATAGGAAAAATCTTTCAGGCTCGTAATTGATAGTTTTACTAATTTCCAGGCTCTGAATTTATGAAACTCCTACTCTATACCACCAATAATTTAAAATATCGATTTTTTTATCGTACCAGGTTGATCGTGTTGTTGGTTGTCGGGTTCGTGGTGATAACTCTGATCTTAATGCCAAAGAATCTCCCTTAATAGATTCATTAGTTGCAGAAGGTATAGGTAAATCTGGGGAAGACACCACCTCTGAGAGGTCTTTGGATGGAGGAAACTCATCTGACTATCATCAAGATAATGCCACCTGTTCTGATGGTGGAAAGAAGATTGGAAATGGCCTGAATAAAGATACGCTACAAGTGTACAAAATATCATCATCCGAAGAACTTAAAGAAAAAAAATTCATGGGTACTGTTAGTAGAGAAATCGAAGGCTCTAGTTCCATTGTACTGAGCGACAAAAATCAAAATGATAATATCTCATGCATTGATCCAGCAGAAACTGTCAAGAATGTATCTGAAGTTGAAAAATCTCTCAAGTCTGATGATAATGGAAGTACAAAGGAGGTTAAAAGGGGTATAAAAAAGAAAAGTACTCCTAAAAGGAAACTTGTAGAATCTTGCTCAACCGTCTCGTATGAGTTTTTGGTTAAGTGGGTTGGAAAATCTCATCTCCATGACAGTTGGATTCCTGAATCTGAACTAAAAGTTCTTGCTAAACGAAAACTGGAGTATTACAAGGCAAAATATGGAACAGCTACGATAAATCTGTGCAAGGAACAGTGGAAGACACCACATCGAGTAATTGCAACTAGATTGTCTGAAGATGGTACAACTGAAGCATATGTGAAATGGACGAGTCTTCCATATGATGCATGCACTTGGGAAAGAACAGACGAACCTGCCATTGCGAAATTGATTCATTTGGTTGATTTGTTCTTCAGGTTTGAACAGAAAACTATTGAAAACAATGCTTTGAAGCTTGAGTCAACGCGAGCGAAGGTTGAAAGTGAGGTAATTAATCTCACTGAACAGCCTAGAGAGTTAGTTGGGGGTGCGTTGTTTCCACATCAGCTGGAAGCCCTGAATTGGCTGCGAAAAAGCTGGCATAGATCAAGAAACGTGATTCTTGCTGACGAAATGGGGCTTGGGAAAACCGTGTCAGCTTGTGCTTTCATATCATCTTTGTACTTTGAGTTTAAAGCTGTTCTTCCTTGTTTAGTCTTGGTCCCTTTATCCACGATGCCAAACTGGATGTCAGAGTTTGCGTTGTGGGCCCCGGAAATCAATGTCGTGGAATATCATGGAAACACTAAAGCAAGAGCCATGGTCCGTCAATACGAATGGCATGCCCGTAAGCCCGATGTACCAAATGAGAAAACAACAACATTCAAATTCAATGTCCTCTTGACTACTTATGAAATGGTTCTATGTGATTCTTCTTATCTTCGAGGAGTTCCTTGGGAAGTTCTAATTGTTGACGAGGGCCACCGATTGAAAAATTCTGGGAGTAAGCTGTTTGGCTTGCTGAACACATTTTCCTTCCAACATCGAGTACTTTTGACTGGTACTCCTTTGCAGAACAACTTAGGGGAGATGTACAATTTGCTAAATTTTTTGCAGAAAGATTCGTTTCCTTCTCTGGCTTCGTTTGAGGAGAATTTTAATGATCTAACAACTGCAGAAAAGGTGCAGGAGTTAAAGAAACTCGTTGCTCCTCACATGCTTCGAAGACTAAAAAGGGATGTTATGCAGAATATCCCTCCTAAGATCGAACGAGTGGTGCCCGTTGAGTTGTCATCTATTCAGGCTGAATATTATCGAGCTATGCTTACGAAGAATTACCAGATATTGCGTAATATCGGGAAAGGTGCTCCTCAGCAATCGATGCTGAATATTGTGATGCAGTTAAGGAAGGTTTGTAATCATCCTTATCTTATGCCGGGCACCGAGCCTGAATTGGGATCGGTGCAATTTCTCCATGAAATGAGAATAAAAGCTTCAGCTAAGCTAACTCTGTTGCACTCTATGCTTAAAATGCTGCACAAAGATAGCCACAGAGTTCTTATCTTTTCCCAGATGACAAAATTACTTGATATTCTTGAAGATTACTTGACTGTTGAATTTGGGCCGAGGACGTATGAGAGAGTTGATGGGTCCGTTTCTGTGGCTGAAAGGCAAGCTGCAATAAATCGTTTTAATCAAGATAGGAGTCGATTTGTGTTCCTTTTATCAACACGATCCTGTGGCCTTGGTATCAACTTGGCGACTGCTGATACGGTTATTATTTACGATTCTGATTTCAATCCACATGCTGATATACAAGCTATGAATCGAGCACATAGGATTGGGCAGTCGAATAGGCTTCTCATTTATAGGCTTGTTGTGCGAGCTAGTGTTGAAGAGCGTATCTTGCAGCTTGCGAAGGAGAAACTGATGCTTGACCAACTCTTTGTGAACAAGTCTGAATCACAGAAGGAGGTTGAAGATATACTGAAATGGGGAACCGAAGAACTTTTTGGTGATTCACTTTCAAAAGATGGTGAAAACAGCAATAAAGATGAAGCAGTTGCAGAGATAGAACATATTCGTAAGAGGAGAATTGGGGGCCTTGGGGATGTGTATAAAGACAAATGTGCTGATGGTAGTAATAAGATCATGTGGGATGAAGTTGCTATTTTGAAACTGCTGGACAGATCAAATCTCCAGTCTGCTTTGCCGGATAATGCTGAATCGGGATTAGAGAATGATATGCTTGGTTCAGTAAAGGTGTGAACTCTGTTCTCTTGTTACAGCTGTCCTCACTTACTGCCTGAAATGCTTCTTGTTGCATGTTCTTATAATGGTTCTCACGGTTTGTGTGTGTGTGTTCACTTCTGCTTGTTGTATTGCATGTTGTTAATATGTTTATCAAATATTTTTTCTAGGACCGTAACTAACTATGTTACTATGGTGGGTAGCAATTGAAGGAGATTATGTTTAAGTTTTAATTTCGCACATTTAGGCCCGTTAAACTATAATTTTCACACATTTAAGCCCCTAAATGTGGGTGTGTCGGGCCAATTTGGCCTAAATGTGTGAAAAATAAATTTATGAGCCTAAATGTACGAATTTTTTTTTTAGTGGCCAAAATTTGTCAAACTGAAAACATATTGTCCTTCAATCGCTAGCCCCCACAATTATGGTTCTAAAAAAAATCACTAATCCAATTAGATATAGAGTTTATCACAACTAGATTAGTGATTTTTTTGATTCAAAAGCGTAGTGAATAATTATATAATCTTTCTTGATGTTTTATACTTAATACTTCTGTATTATGTGCCAGGAGTTGATTTTTCTGCTTTTGATATTCTTTTATTTCACCTCTTGAAGCAGACCTCTTCTATTCTGTTCTTTAGTTCCTTATGTGAATGAATTGCTTAAACCGTTCCTTTGGTATCTGAATAATTTAGTGGACATATTATCTTTTTATGGTGTCTATTTGGTACCATAGCTCTTGTGCAACAAAATGCTTTTATATGCCTGCGTTATCACTTCTTTTCCCTTACACTCTTAATTTTTATTTTTTACTCAGTCACTGGAATGGAATGATGAACCTACCGAAGAACAAGCTGGGATGGTAGCTCCTGTGGCAACTAACGACACAAGTGAACCAAGTTTTGAGAAGAAAGATGATAATTTGGCTGCTATTATTGAAGAAAACGAATGGGACAAGCTTCTGCGAGTTAGGTGAGGACTTCAATCTCGTATTACCTTTTTCATTATTTGACATCTGGGTTATTAGCTAGCAAGCAAGCAACTTCTTCATAATATTGCCCATTTTTTTAATTGAAATTATAATTTTGTTATTGATTTTTTTTCACATCTTGCCTAACTAAAATTTGCACGCGTTAATTCAGTAATGACTTAATTTGATAGTTTCTGTTGATAAGCTAGGGTTTGTGTTATTTTGAATATGTGTGAAACTGATTGATTTTGTTATAAATTTATTATTAATTCATTTTGAAGTTGTTGTGTTGTCTTGCAATTGTTAATTTGTTTCAGAATTTGAGTTATTTTTTATATGATTATATTCTTTTCATTTTCTATAAAGATGATGTTGTAGGCTGCTTCCAAAAATTGAAGGATCAACGCCATGTTCGTAAAATTGTAGTTGTAATTATCAACTTGTTCCATATCCCTTCCATGCCTAATGCCTCACCACATACGGAACCCTCAAAACGGTTCCATATCCCAATTCCATTCATTTAAGAGTCACACTTGTGTGCACTCAATTGCATGATGTAATTGAGTTACAATTTTAATGTGGTGGGTCAAAATCCAATTACATGTATGCATCCAATTGCATACAAGATTTTGCCTTCATTTCATTTTAATACCCCTTTTGGTGTCATTGACAAAACTAATGCATTTCGATTTATTTTCTATTAGTGGAAAATCATAGGAATTTATCTAGATCTATGGTAAAGATTCATGTTGGAATAACTGAAAAGTGCACATCGAATTTAATTTATAAACTTTCTTGATATCCTATAATTGCTAGCGAACTTGAAATGACAAAAACTTGTATGCACTAGGTGCACGTGCAACTCAAATGTATTTTTAAATAGGAGTATTAGTTATTTTATTAAAAGTCATTAGTTTGTTAGTATAGTATCACTAAAAAAATATTACTCCATCCGTCCAAACTTTGTATATATGATACACTTGCAGATGATTTTACATTGAGGATTTATTGGATGTGTCTATCAAACTAGAAATAGTTCTAGAGTTGGTCTTATGTAAAAGAGTTTTACCATACAACCGGTTTGAGACTATCACTTTATAGTATACCTAATATTGTTGAATGAACCAATATATTGTAGTGAAACAACTAATACTTTTAAAAATACACTCAATATGCAAACCAATTGCACGGTGAAACTGGTTTGCATAAGACTTCACCAGACTTGGTCTTATATAAAGGGTTTTACATAAGACCTTATCATAGACATTATCCCTTGCTAAACCATTGCTTATTGGTTTTGTAGATGGGAGAAGTATCAAGGTGAAGAGGAAGCAGCCCTTGGTCGTGGGAAACGCAAAAGGAAAGTTGTTTGTTACGGGGAGGCATATGTAGCTCATCCTACTGAAACACCTAATGAAGTATGTCTCTCTCTCTGTGTGTGTGTGTGTGTATATATATATTTATAGATATCTACATGGTTTTGATAGGAGCTCAATGGTGGGTGTTTTATTGAGCCCAACATCAACATAAATTACTTGTACGTACATGTAATTTATGTTGATGTTGGGCTCCTTAAGAAATCCACCATCGAGCTCCATATCATTACTCTCTCTCTCTCTCTCTCTCTCTCTCTCTCTCATATATATATATACCCATATCCACACCTTCCTCTGTTTCTCGGTGAGCAATTAAAATTTATATTTGTGTGTTCGATACATATGCATGCCCTATTTCTTCACATATACAACTTGGAAAATTGAAGTAAAATTGTGCTACTACAGTTTATGTGTCAATTGTTCGATTACTGAGTCTTAGATCTGTTTGTTTTAGAAGAGTGTTGGTGCTAATTGTTTTTGTATGATTATGGTAGATTTCTGAAGAGGAACCAGACCGTGAATCGGAGCCCGAGCGTGAGTACACATCAGCTGGACGAGCGCTTAAAGAAAAATTGTGAGTTTCGCTTCACTGTATATATATATATATATATATATATATTATTTCCTGAAACTCGAATTTGATTTTTCATTTTATTTAGTTATTAGTATTATACCCGCACATGCTTCACACGTCGTTTCAAACTTGTTTAATTTTAGGACATTAAAATGTTATACTCCCTCCGTCCCAGAAATCTTTGCACGTGCTTTCATTTTATTTAGTTATTAGTATTGTACAAATACATATAACACCAACACATCTCTTGTATTTTATTTTTTAGAATCACTGTACATATTGTAACGATCTCTAAAATTGAAGTTTTTCAGTGATAGTCTATGTAAAACAAGAGACTCATTAATTCTTAGCATTATTATGGTCATAAGTAACCTGCATAAAACAAGCCTTCACCTTATAAACTTGACTAACTTTGATTCAAATAGATGTTCATTCCTTTGCACTAAAATATGACGATACTCATTGACAAACTTTTGGCCTTTGATCCTTATTTTTGTATGGTTTAAACACAGGAAATGCTCTCTAATTGCATGTACTATACAACTTATTGTGTTTTCTTAATAACTGGTATTCTACACGCGCAATGCACACGAAATGCACAAGTTCAGTTTTTCTAATTGTAGAATTCTAAATTTAAGAAAAATAAACTTATTTTTGTCAAGATCAGTCGATAATATTTTAATTTAATGTGTTTATTATTTATTATTCAACAGTATGAAACTTCGTGCAAGACAAAAAGAACGAATAACAAAGAGGAACACAACTGCATCATCCCCTTCAGTTCCTCTGCACCTCTCATCCTATGTTCAAGAGGAGTTTCGAATGGCTCCAACTCAGGTGCCATCTTCGCTGTATTTGTTTAATGAAACTCACACAAAAGTGTTGGAAAATATCATTATGAGAGCTGCAGCAGGATCTAGCCATCATCTGAAGAAAAAACCGAAAATGGACATCTGGTCTGAGAAAGAACTCGATTATCTTTGGATAGGCGTCCGTAGACATGGAAAGGGCAATTGGGAGGCTATGCTGCGTGATCAAAGGTTGAGGTTTTCAAAGTTCAAAACTTCCGAGGATTTGTCAGCAATGTGGGAGGAAGAACTGAAGATCCTGGAGGGGTCGGACCTTCCACTACCTCCAATGAATTGGTCAACTAAGAAATTCTAAATCAACACTGAACTGATGAGGAGCTGACAACTTATAGTCGAAGCACCTTCCATGAGCATTCCATTGTTGCAAGAACCAGAGATGGTTGGAAGCCCAACCTAGAAGGAAAACCTTTCTTATTCTAGTAATTGTTGGAACATGCATGGTCATTGGTGAGAGAATTCTCTCTTCTACAATTTCTGGTATTCACAAACTTTTCATCCATTTTTATTTTTCCTATCTGTCTTTGTGTCTTGTGTATTAAACACTGTTGGTCTATAGCCATATACTATATGTCATTTTCTTGTTAACTTTGTCTGATTTACTTTATTGATGTTGCATTTTCAGGGTAACTTGTGTGTCAGCTTATTTAATTTCCTAAAAAATGTGCTTTGACATATATTTAAGAAAAATCTTCACTGCACTAAATCATTAAACTATTCTTTTATGTATCAAAATATACAAACCAATCAAATTTTGGCACATAAACCACTAAACATGTTTTCCAGCTAATATTTAACCTGATTTTAACATGTGATGTACACATGCCTTTGTGTAGGGGCATTCCGTTAAAAAAAAAAAAAGAAAAAAAAGAGAGTTTCGAATTGTACTAACCTGCCAAATAATTATTAAAATTGAACTTAAACCACCAAAAAATCATTGAAATTGCACATAAATCAATAAACTGTCATTGAAATTGTGCATAAACCATCAAATTGTTTGTTTTTACACCAAACTATACAGACTATCCTTTTTAACAAATAAACCACAGTAAGAGTAAAAACAATCAAAGACAACATCGCATTAACATTTAAAATAGATCATATCGTAAACATTAGTATTAAGCAAAATAGCTTCCTTTGTCCATACATGAAGCAACACGTGATAAGATCCCCTAAGAATTAAAAAATTGTCTAAAAAAGGAACAAAAACAGAAATCGATAAAATATTTGCACACATTAAAAAGTGGCATTGCGTGCCAATTATGTGTGAATATGGTTAATGCTAAATGTTGGTGTATATTTTATTTTGTTCGTTTATTTTCTTTCATGAAATCTTCGTGTGGTGTCTCTTGGCCGCTCTTTATTTTATCATGGTTATTTTCTAATAGTGGAAAAGTCGAAAGAATTTATCTATAGTGGAAAAGATTCGATCATCATCAACTTCCTCATCCGCGGGTGTTTGCACATAGGTCTCTACAGTCGGGCGAATTATGTTCTTCTTAGTCCCAAATGTCCCATACATTTTGACATTAAATACATCCCTTTGGACATGATATGCAAACAATAATACATCTCCAGTTGTCAATGAATCGTCATTGACAAATATTTCTTAACCATAAATGAAACAACATAAGTCACCATTTTCGTTCACCTTAACAACCAATTGGTGCTTGTTGCAATCCCTCAAATACACTCAAAATGCAAATTTATTGCATGGTGAAACTGATTTTCATAAGAACTTATCATAGTTTCTAAATTATAGACATTGGTTTATTGGTTTTGTAGATGTGAGAAGTATCGAGGTGAAAAGGAAGCAACCTTTGATTGTGGGAAACACCAAAGGAAAGTTGTTTCTTACAGGGAGGCATATGTAGCTCATCTTACTGAAACACTAAATGAAGTACGCCTCTCTCTCTTTGTGTATATATATATATATATATATATATATATATATATATATATATATGATTTTGATATGGAGCTCAATTGTGGATGTGTTATTGAGCTCAATTACTTTCTTTTTAGCAATTGGCCTTGCGTGCCAATTGTGTGCAATTATTTTATTTAATATGGTCAATGTTAAATGTTGATGCATATTTTATTTTGTTCAATCTTAGTGTTTATTTTCTTTCATGTAATCTTCTCGTGTTGTCTCTTGGCCTGTTCTTTATTCTTATAGTGATTTGCGTTAAACAATTACAGTTGGTATTGTTTCGTGCAAAAAGAAAAAGAAAAAAAGGTTCGGTGGTTTATGTGCACCTGTAGTGATAGTTTTGTGAGTTTTGTGCAATTCTCAATCCAATTGGATTTTTTTTTTACAAAAAAGCCTCTAGAAAAAGGCACGTGTGCAACACGTGCTAAAAGTTCAAGAAAAAATTGACCAGAAAAAATAGTTTAGTGACCAAAAGTTATGGGTTTTTAAGTAAGGGACAGAGGGACTATGACGTTTGCACGTTTCAATGAAAATTAATTGTACAGTATTTATTCCAAATTTACCCTTGAGAGTTGAGATTAATAAATTCTTAGATAATTGTATTTTTTTATGAGAAGTACAAGCATTAATTTAGGGTCGAATTTGGGCCACAAATTTCTCATCTTTTGGAAAGCATGGAGTGCAATAGAGAGGAAGCCCTCCGGGCGAAAGAAATTGTTGAGGAGAAATTGGCAAACAATGACTATGATGGTGCAAGGAAATTTACTACTAATGCACTGACTCTATATCCTGGATTGGTGGGCATTTCTCAAATGTTGGCCCTTGTTGATGTGTTTGCTTCTGCGGAAATACAAGTCATTAATTAGTGGAGAAACTTATATGCAGACGAGGAGACGATAAAAAAGCAATACAGAAAGTTGGCTCCTTTGGTGCATCCAGATAAGAATAAATCAGTTGGGGCTGATAATGCTTTTAAGCTTATCGTAGAGGCCTGGTCGATAATGATTTTTCGGTATCTTGTATGATATATGGAGAGAGAGACGTACATTCATTTAGTGTTTCGGTAGGATGAGCGTAAGAAACAACTTTGCTTTGGCGTTTCCCACGACCAAAGGCTGCTTCCTCTTCACCCTCGATACTTCTCCCATCTACAAAATCAATACCTAATGTCTATAATTTAGAAACTATGATAAGGTCTTATGCAAATCAGTTTCACCGTGCAACTAATTTGCATTTTGAGTGTACTTGCAACAAGCACCAATGGACTGTTAAGGTGAAAGAAAATGGTGAGTACTTCTGTTGTTTCGTTGATGGTTGGAATAAATTTGTCAATGACAATTTGTTGCTATGCACCCTTCGTTAATGTGATTGCAAAATTAAAATATTAGCGATGAAAATATAGGTTTTCATTGCAATCAAATTATCATATCTTTCTTTTCAAAACTTGGATCAATTGGGTCGTTAATTAGTAGCCACAGGAGGTGATACCATCCCAACTTATTCTTCGGTAGGTTCATCACACCATTCTAGAGACTGAATAAAAAAACAAAAAAAAGTGCAAGGGAAAAAGAGTGATAACGCACACATATAAAAGCACTATGTTGCTACCACTATGCACGCAAAATAGCAATTTCATATGACATGATCTTATTACTACCATCAGCACATTTGTCTTTATACACATCCCTAAGGCCCCCAGTTCTCCTCTTACGAATATGTCTTCATCTTTATTGCTGTTTTCACCATCTTTTGAAAGTGAATCACCAAAAAGTTCTTCGGTTCCCCATTTCAGTATATCTTCAACCTCCTTCGGAGATTCAGACTTGTTCACAAAGAGTTGGTCAAGTATCAGTTTCTCCTTCGCAAGCTGCAAGATACGCTCTTCAACACTAGCTCGCACAACAAACCTATAAACGAGAAGCATATTCGACTGCCCAATCCTATGTGCTCGATTCATAGCTTGTATATCTTCATGTGGATTGAAATCAGAATCGTATATAATAACTGTATCAGCAGTCACCAAGTTGATACCAAGGCCACATGATCGTGTTGATAAAAGGAACACAAATCGACTCCTATGTTTATTAAAACGATTTATTGTAGCTTGCCTTTCAGCCACAGAAACGGACCCATCAACTCTCTCATACGTCATCAGCCCAAATTCAACAGTTAAGTAATCTTCAAGAATATCAATTAATTTTGTCATCTAGGAAAAGATGAGAACTCTATTGCCCAAATTCGACCCTAAATTAATGCTTGTACTTCTCATAAAAAAAATACAATTATCTGAGTATTTATTAATCCCAAGGTAGATTTGGAACAAATACAATTATTTTTCATTGAAAAGTGCAAATGTCATACTCCCTCAGCCCCTTACTTAAGAATCCATAACTTTTGGTCACTAATTTTATTTTTCTGGTCAATTTTGTCTTGGACCACGTGTTGCGCACATGCCTTTTTCTAGGGGCTTTTTTTGTCAAAAAAAATCCAATTGGATTGAGAATTGCATAAACCTCACTAAATTATCACTACAGGTGCACATAAACCACCAAACTCTTTTTTTTTTCTTTTTGCACGAAACAATACAAATTGTAATTGTTTAACACAAATTACGATAAGAATAAAGAACAAGCCAAGAGACAACACGGGAAGATTACATGAAAGAAAATAAACACTAAGATTGAACAAAAGAAAATATACATCAACATTTAACATTGACCATATTAAATAAAATAATTGCACACAATTGGCACGCAAGGCCAATTGTTAAAAAGAAAGTAATTGAAAAATGGAAAGAAGGGTACTGGAAAAAAAATGGAAAAATGTAAAATATTTTTTCAATACACTGTAAAATATAAAGAAGGGTACTGGAAAATGTGTGTTAAAGCTTGTATTTATATATATATGCATGTATTTTTTTTAAAGATATGGGTATATATTATATATATATATATATATCATATGTATATATGTGTGTTAAAGCTTGTATTTATATATGCATGCATTTTTTTTTTAATTAGATTAATTTTTGATATAATTTTAGCAACTATATGATTAGAAAAGTGAGAGTGTGAATCTATGTAATTTCCTAATAATTAATGTCATCGCTTAAAAATTGTTTGATATAATTTTAATTATTGTTAGAATTGATATAATTTTATTGTTTAATCAAATTTATTGTTAGGATGAAATTATAATTTTATTGTTAGAATTATTGATATAATTTTATTGTTAGATCAAATTTATTGTTAGGATGAAATTATAATTTTATTGTTAGATCAAATTTATTGTTAGGATGAAATTATAATGTTATTGTTAGAATCACAATTATTGTTAGGATTTTGATTACATGTATTTGGGATTACAATAGAAATAGACGAAACTCTGGCGAATTGTTTAGAAAAAGCCACTAGTAATTTCGATTCGATGTGGGAGGAAAAATTAGGTGTCCTTGCACGAAAGATGATGATGATTTTAATTATGTTTAATTAATGTCGAAGTTTTAATTTTCGGTTTCCGTATTCAAATTATTTTGATTGTTAAGTTTCAATTATAATGTTGAATATATATATATATATATATAATATACAATAAAATCTCCAAATTTAATACATTAAAAAGTTAATTAATCAATATATATATGTGGATGAGAAAAAATAAAACATAATTATTGATAATTAAATATTTTACAGTGTATTGAAAAAATATAAAATGTATGTGTTACCAATGATCAAATAAGCAATCAAGTTTAAATTAAATAAATTAAAAAAGAAAAAACTGGAAATATAACATATATATTAATTGCATTTAAAGTATAACGAAAATAGCTCCTAGCCTAACGGTAAAGGGGGTGCCCATAAACATCATCAGGTCTTGAGTTCAACTCCTCGTGAAAGTGTTGGAAGATTGTGTTTGAAACCCAAGTAATTCGTTTTTCATTTTTATTTACTATATTTTCGAGGGATATACCCCTTGCTTTTTTTCCTAGGGTAATATTCCCTTGCTATTTCGAAGGGATTTTCGAATTCCCTTGGGAAACAATTGCCGCGGAACATTTTATCTAGGGAAGTGGGCCCTTGCGAATTCCCTTGTTAAATGTATTGGCAAGCATTTTTCCCTCCCTAAATCCCTTGCTGTTGGGAGTGAATTTTTGTAGTGAGGGCTGCTTCCTCTTCACCTTGATACTTTTCCCATCTACAAAATCAATAACTAATGTCTATAATTTAGAAACTATGATAAGGTCTTATGCAAATCAGTTTCACCGTGCAACTAATTTGCATTTTGAGTGTACTCGAGGGATTGCAACAAACACCAATGGGCTGTTAAGGTGAAAGAAAATGGTGACTTATGTTGTTTCGTTGATGGTTGGGATAAATTTGTCAATGACAATTCATTGACAACTGGAGATGTATTACTGTTTGCATATGTCCAAAGGGATGTATTTAATGTCAAAATGTATGAGACATTTGGGACTGAGAAGAACATAATTCGACCGGCTATAGAGACCTACGTGCAAACACCCGCGGATGAGGAAGTTGATGATGAATATTTTCCATTATAGATAAATTCTTTCGACTTTTCCACTATTAAAAAATAACCACGATAAAATAAAGAGCGGGCCAAGAGACACCACAAGAAGGTTTCATGAAAGAAAATAAACGAACAAAAGAAAATATACATCAACATTTAGCATTGACAATATACACACAATAATATTATACAAAATAATTGCACATAATTAGCACACCATGCCACTTTTTTATGTGTGCAAATATTTTATTGAGTTCTGCTTTTTGTTCCTTTTTTAGACAATTTTTGAATTTTTAGGGGATCTTATCACGTGTTGCTTCATGTATGGACAAATGAATCTATTTTGCTAATATTAATGTTTACAACATGATCCATTTTAAATGTTAATGTTTATTTTCTTTTGTTTACTCTTTTTGTTAAATGTATGAACAAATATTTTAACTATTTTGCTTAACATTTATTTATTTTCCATGCAATGTTGCGGTGTTGTGTCTTTGATATAGTTTAGTGTAAAAACAAATAGTTATGTGGTTTATGCACAATTTCAATGATAGTTTATTGGTTTATGTGCAATTTCAAAGATTGTTTGGTGGTTTAAGTTCAATTTTCATGATTGTTTGGCAGGTTAGTACAACTCGCAATTTCAATAATTGTTTGGTGGTTTAAGTTCAATTTTAATGATTGTTTGGAAGGTTAGTACAATTCGAAATTCAATTTTTTTGAACGAAATGCCCCTACAAAAAGGCATGTGTACATCACATGTTAAAATTTGGTTAAATATTGGCCGAAAAACATGTTTAGTGGTTTATGTGTCAAAATTTGATTGTTTTTTTTATATTTTGATGCATAAAAGAATAGTTTGATGGTTTAGTGCAATGAAGACTTTTTCTTATATTTATGACAAAGCACATTGTTTGGGAAATTAAATAAGCTGATCGACACACAAGTTGCCCTGAAAATTCAACATCAATAAAGTAAATCAGACAAAGTTAATAAGAAAATGGCACATATAGTAGTATAGGGCTATGGATCAACAGTGTTTTAATACACAAGACACAAACAAATAGGAAAAATAAAAATGGATGAAAAGTTTATGATTACCAGAAATTGTAGAAGTGAGAATTCCCTCACCATGACCATGCCACGTTCCAACAATTACTAGAATAAGAAAGGTTTTCCTTCTAGATTGGGCTTCCAACCATCTCTGGTTCTTGCAACAATTGAATGCTCATGGAAGGTGCTTCGACTATAAGTTGTCAGCTCCTCATCAGTTCAGTGTTGATTTAGAATTTCTCAGTTGACCAATTCATTGGAGGTGGTGGAAGGTCCGGCCACTCCAGGATCTTTAGTTCTTCCTCCCACATTGCTGACAAATCCTCGGGAGTTTTGAACTTTGAAAACCTCAACCTTTGATCACGCAGCATAGCCTCCCAATTTCCCTTTCCATGTCTACGGACGCCTATCCAAAGATAATCGAGTTATTTCTCAGACCAGATGTCCATTTTCGGTTTCTTCTTCAGATGATAGCTAGATCCTGCTCCAGCTCTCATAATGATATTTTCCAACACTTTTGTGTGAGTTTCATGAAACAAATCCAACGAAGATGGCACCTGAGTTGGAGCCATTCGAAACTCTTCTTGAACATAGGATGAGAGGTGCAGAAGAACTGAAGGGGATAATGCAGTTGTGTTCCTCTTTGCTATTCGTTCTTTTTGCCTTGCACGAAGCTTCATACTGTTGAATAATAAATAATAAACACATCAAAAGAATATATTTTCGACTGATCTTGACAAAAATAAGTTTATTTTTCTTAAATTTAGAATTCTACAATTAGAAAAACTGAACTTGTGCATTTCCTGTGCATTGCACGTGCAGAATACCAGTAGTTAAAAAAACACAATAAGGATCCAAAGGCCAAAAGTTTGTCAATGAGTATCGTCATATTTTTGTGCAAAGGAATGATAACATCTATTTGAATCAATGTTAGTCAAGTTTATAAGTAAGGTGAAGGCTTGTTTTATGCAAGTCACTTATTACCATAATAATGTTAAGAATTACTGAGTCTCTTGTTTTACATAGACTATCACTGAAAATTTTTAATTTTAAAGATTGTTACAATATGTATTTTTTGTACATGATATGTACAATGATTTTAAAAAACAAAATACAACAGATGTGTTGGTGTTATATGTATTTGTACAATACTAATAACTAAATAAAATGAAAGCACATGCAAAGATTTCTGGGACGGAGGGAGTATAACATTTTAAAGTCCTAAAATTAAACAAGTTTTAAACGACGTGTGAAGCATGTGTAGGTACAATACTAATAACTAAATAAAATGAAAAATAAAATTCGAGTTTCAGGAAGTAATATATATATATATATAGTGGAGTGAAACTCAAAATTTTTCTTTAAGCGCTCGTCCAGCTGATGTGTACTCACGTTCGGGTTCCGATTCACGCTCTGATTCCTCTTCAGAAATCTACCATAATCATACAATAACAATTAACACCAACACTCTTCTAAAACAAATAGATACTCAGTAATCGAACAATTGACACATCAGTTGTAGTAGCAAAATTTTATTTCAATTTTCCAAGCTGTATATGTGAAGAAATATGGCATGCATATGTAACGAACACACAAATATAAATTTTAATTGATCACCGAGAAACCGAGGAAGGTGTGGATAGGGGGATATATAGAGGGAGAGAGTGAGGAGAGAGTAATTATATGGAGCTCGATGGTGGATTTCTTATGGAGTCCAACATCAACATATATAAATTACATGTACGTACAAGTAATTTATGTTGATGTTGGGCTTAATAACACACCCACTATTCAGCTCCATATCAAAACCATGTAAATATATATATATATATATATAAACACAGAAAGAGACGTACTTCATTAAGTGTTTTAGTAGGATGAGCTACATATGCCTCCCTATAAGAAACAAATTTCTTTTTGCGTTTCCCACGACCAAGGGTTGCTTCCTCTTCACCTCGATACTTCTCCCATCTACAAAACCAATAAGCAATAGTTTAACAAGAGATAATGTCTATGATAAGGTCTTATAAAAAGTATTTGTTGTTTCATTCAAATGTGTTGGTAGTTATACCATAAAAGTGATAGTTACAAACCAGTTGTATGGTAAAACCCTTTATATAAGACCAACTCTAGTGAAGGTGATAGTTTCACTGTGCAATTGGTTTGTATATTGAATGCATTTTTTAAAGTATTAGTTGTTTCCCTACAATATATTGGTTCTAGTTTTTTATTCAACAATATTAGGTATACTATAAAGTGATAGTCTCAAACAGTTGTATGGTAAATCTATTTTACATAAGACCAACTCTAAATCGAACTATTTCTAGTTTGATAGTCACATCCAATAAATCCTCAATGTAAAATCATCTACAAGTGTATCATAAATACAAAGTTTAGACGGATGGAGTAATACTCCTATTTAAAAATACATTTCAGTTGCACGTGCACCTAGTGCATACAAGTTTTTGTCATTTCAAGTTTGCTAGCAATTATAGGATATCAAGAAAGTTCATAAAAATTAAATTCAATGTACACTTTTCAGTTATTTCAACATGAATCTTTACCATAGATCTAGATAAATTCTTTTGACTTTACCACTAATAGAAAATAAATAGAAAGGCATTTGTGTAAGAACCCAAAAATCTCTTGAATTGAGCTCTTATATTTGTTTATGTGAAATTATGTGATTTATCATAATTATGTGAAATTTACATAATATTAAATGTTATTCACCTATTAAATTATTTATTTATTAATGGTAGTAAGATTAATGTTGGTCTGGAAGGTGTTACGAGGTCGACTTGCCACAAGGAGTGAACTTCATAAGCGGAATATATTAAGTGCCGGAGCAGATCTGGATTGCGCTCTTTGTGGAACAAGTGAGGAAAATCTGCAACATTTGTTTATTGGATGTGGCATGGCTAATAGGATTTGGAGGCTGACTTTTGCTTGGCTGGATAGTAGCTCCCCAATGCCGAATGATATTATTTCACACTTTCACCAATTCTGCGGCATCGCCGGCCCGCAGCGAAAAAAGAATATTTTAGAATGCATTTGGTGCGTGACGGTCTGGTTTGTTTGGGATGCTAGAAATAAGAAGATATTCTCACATGAAGAGTCGAAGCCGGAAAAGTTGTTCGATGAAATTCGAGCAAAGGCCTGGAGTATTTTTTGTCTTCATAATGCAGGCACAACAACGTTTTCTTTTAATGATTGGTGTGCATACCCGAGAGCAGCGATATGTCCTTAGGAGGGTTACCTTGTTTCAGTTTTAGATGGGGTTGTTTATTTTTCTGTGCTGTAATTGTTGGCTGCTGTAACTAGAATTCTTCTTAAGAGTACCCCTGGTACTCTTTTATAATAAAATGCAACATTTTTTCCTCTAAAAAAAAAGTAAGATTAATGTTGGTGGATGGTATAAGACTAATTAATTTATTCATTAAAGATTGATTTAATATAAGAAATGGTCTTAAAATGATATAAGAAAGGGCTCAAACAAAAATATTAAGACAATGCCCATTCTTATGGTCCACTAAGGAAACCCTAGGGCATTTTGCACCTTATAAATAGTCACCTTCAGAATTTCTGCACATTTTTGGCACTTCACATTAGGGTAAGAATCTTATTTCACACTCACACTCCAGACACACACACTTCAGCTTCCTTCTAAATTCCGGCCAACTTTCCGACGTCCGATCATTGATCGGCCAGCACCGTTGGAAATATATCGTCGAGAGCTTTCTGGAACACTTTTCCGATTCTCGATCGGAGTTCTAGATCTCCGGTATGGCTGGTCAAAGATGGGTGTAAACCCTTATAATCGGAATATCTTCCTCAGGACATAACTTTTAGTACAAATGTCCGATTTTGATGTTTTTGGTCTTGTTTGAAATCTGTTTTCATAGGCTTTCCAGAACATATTTTAGTTTTTATATTAAATCGGAGTTATAAAACTCCAGTTATGTCCAGTCAAAGTGTTTGAAAACTTTTAGATCTATTTTATTTTCCTTCTCACTTTCATACTCTCTCTCCCCTGTTTTCCGGCGACTCTCCGTCGGTGCGCCGTCTGTTTTGTTGGTGGACCACCTTGCCGGAGCTTTTTCCGGTAGGTGGTGGAGGTATGAGTTGTGGGGTTTGAATATATTGAGGTATAAAACTACGAGTTGTGTTTTGTAGATAAATTTGTATCTTGGGGTCAAAACTTTATTTTTCAGATTTTCATTCTTGGCCTAAGTCAAATGTATTTCCAGCTGGTAAATGCACTTTTATTATTTACGAAAATACACTGTTTTTGTTTACGAAAAAGTCACAAATATTTCAGAAATTGCAAAGATGCCCCTAGAACTTCAAATGCACGTAAAATGTTTGTTTTTCATCCATTTTGAATGAAATCAGTGGCATTTAATCCCAAATTTTAAAACCTACTGTTTTTCATTAAAATATTGAACTTCCAAATTATTTAAATCTGTCATTCAGTCCTTAAACTTTTTTAAAAATGCACTTTTTCCTAAATCCTTTCATGTTTGGCCAACATTTCTACTTCTTTTAAGTACACTATCACAAGCACATACACTTAGACTATAATTATGGTTCATATTAATTAAGGACTAAGTGGTAGAAATATTATTGTAGGATTTAAGGTACGAGAAGTGGGAAAGGACTTGGAACTAAGAAAGGAGGATACCGTTTAACTTTTCAAGTTAATAGGTGGGGTAACTCTTGTTGACTTTTACAATGCCTACTTTATATATCATGTGATTTATTATATTAAATGTCCTATGTGAATTTGTGTATAAATATGTTCATGTTCACTTGTGGAATATAAGCTTTATGGATATTTGATATTAGGCATGTTCACTTGTGTTAAGTATGTTCTATGGATACATAAATGCTTATGATTATGCATGTCCATATGTGAAGAAGTATGTTACATGAATGTTTTCATACATGCACGTCTCAAACGTGAAGATATATGATATACGGTCAAGACCGTGCAAAGTGTATGGTATACGGATAATAACCGTCAGGGGCGGACCCAGGAATAATTAGTGAGGGGGGCCAAAAATAAATAAAGAGAAGATCAAGTCCAATTAAAATTATATAATGATATAGAATTCGATGTTGAATTTTTTATGAAACCACATACGTACATAAATCACTTGTACAATTTTGTACGTATAAATGTTTTATGCATGTGATTGCAGATTTCATAAAAAATCTACTATCTAATTTCATATAAAAAACGTATATATATACGACCGACTAATTTGAGAGATCAATTTCACCGTTCAATATTTGGAGTTCCAATTAAAAGCAGAATAAAATTATATATGAACTGTTTTTATTAAATATATTATATATATATATATATATTAAGCATATAATTATTAATTAGATGATATAGTTGCATGTTTAATATATCATACATACATATATATGTATATCTCATCACAGAACTCATAATATATGGAGTACATATTAATAGTAATTGGCGAAATGTTGAGGGGGCCAAGGCCACCCCCATGCAATATGTGCGTCCGCCCTGATAACCGTACTAGCTATGATAAGATTACGGGTAACACCGTTCCAAGATTTGATCGAAAGATCACATTCGGGTAGCTCCCGAACAAGATGCTCGAGCGGGGTAAAGTGTGCCCCAACAAGATTGATGTGCTCTTACGTGTATTATATTATAACTATCACTATTTATTAATATAAAACATGATGTTGAACGTGTTGTATGGTCGTCATATGATTGATGATACTTGAAGGATGTAATTTGAGTTGTCACTATGTGACTTAATGCTATGATTGAGAGTAATGAATCTCAAATTTATGTTTATTATATACATTGATCCCATGGTTGGCCTTTATTACGGTAGATTGTATGATATTCGAGTGGGTGTTTGAGTGAACCCACTGAGTATTTTTCAAATGCTCACCCCTTCCACTTTCAGGTGGGAATGTTCGGGAGGATTGAAGATGGATGTGAGCGCTCGATCTCGAAAGTACAACCCTTTAATCCATGTCTTTTTAAACTTGAATTTCTATTTTGGCTAACTATTTGAAATTGTAGTATTTTATTGTAAGGCAAACTCTTAAGGACCTTACTTACCAGTTTACTTCCGCTGTTGTCACTTCTAAATTATTTTGAGGGTTTTGGTGGTGATCACCTTGGTTTGGATGGTTGCATTCATTTAAATTATTAGGTTATTTTCAAGCGTAGTAATGCCCCTTACTCCCTATTAAAAAAAAAAACTATGTTTATTCCTTTAAAATTTTGGGGTCGTTACAATTTGTTTTGTCAATGACACCAAAAGAGGTATTAAAATGAAATGAAGGCAAATTCTTGTATGCAATTGGATTTTGACCCACCACATTAAATTCAAATTAAAATTGTGACACAATTATATCACGCAATTGAGTGCACACAAGTGTGACTCTTAAATGAATGGAATTGGGATATGGAACCATTTTGAGGTTCCGTATGTAGTGAGGCATGGAAGGGATATGGAACAAGTTGCCAATAAATATTATTTATTGCATAAAATTATAATAAAATTACAACTATACAATTTCACAATTTCATAAATTACAACTAAAATATTATTTTTGGAAGCAGCCTACAACATCATCTTTATAGAAAATGAAAAGAATACAATCATATAAAAAATATTTCAAATTCGATCCGAAACAAATTAACAATTACAAGACAACACACAACAACTTCAAAATGAATTAATAATAAATTTATAACAAAATCAATCAGTTTCACACATATTCAGGATAACACAAACCCTAGTTTATCAACAGAAACTATCAAATTAAGTCATTATTGAATTAATGCGTGCAAATTTTAGTTAGGAAAGATGTGAAAAAAATTCAATAACAAAATTATAATTTCAATTAAAAAAAATGGCCAATATTATGAAGAAGTTGCATGCTTAATAGCTAATAACCCATATGTCAAATAATGAAAAAGGTATGTAATACGAGATTGAAGTCCTCACCTAACTCGCAGATGCTTGTCCCATTCGTTTTCTTCATTAATACCAGCAAAATTATCATCTTTCTTCTCAAAACTTGGTTCACTTGTGTCGTTAGTTGCCACATGAGCTACCATCCCAGCTTGTTCTTCAGTAGGTTCATCCTTCCGTTCCAGTGACTAAGTAAAAAAAAAAAATAAGAGTGTAAGGAAAAAGAAGTGATAACGCACGCATATAAAAGCACTTTGTTGCACAAGAGATATGAAACCAAATAGACACCATAAAAGATAATATGTCCACTGAGTTATTTAGATACCAAAGGAACGGTTTAAGCAATTCATTCACATAAGGAACTAAAGAGCAGGATAGAAGTGGCCTGCTTCAAGAGGAGAAATGAAAGAATATCAGAAGCAGAAAAATCAACTCCTGGCACATAATAGAGAAGTATTAAGTATAAAACATCAATAAAGATTATCTAATTATTCAATGCGCTTTTGAATAAAAAAAATCACTAATCTAGTTGTGATAGACTTTATATCTGTTCGTCTGCACATGCTGGATATAGCAATTGGATTAGTGAATTTTTTTTTAGAGCCGTAACGGTGGGGGCTAGCAATTGAAGGGCAATATGTTTTCAGTTTGGCAAATTTTGGCCACTAAAATAATTTTTCGTACATTTAGGCTCATAAATTTAATTTCACACATTTAGGCCAAATTGGACCGGCACACCCACATTTAGGGGCTTAAATGTGTGAAAATTATAGTTTAACGGGCCTAAATGTGCGAAATTAAAACTTAAGCATAATCTCCTTCAATTGCTACCCCACTATAGTAACATAGTTAGTTACGGTCCTAAAAAAAAAATTTGATAAACATATTAGCAACAAGCATAAGTGAACACACACACAAACCATGAGAACCATTATAGGAACATGCAACAAGAAGAATTTCAGGCAGTAAGTGAGGACAGCTGTGGGACCATTATGAGAACCATTATAAGAACCATTATAAGAATTTCAAGCAAAACTCGCGTATTACGCGAGATCAAGAAAAAAACAAAAAAACTGTAGGAAGAGAGAGAAAAAGAAAAGAATTTTAAAATTAAATGAGTTAACTGTAGAAAAAAAAAATAGTTACACAAAAAAAAAAATAGAAAAAAAAATCAGAAATTCTATAAAAATAGAAAAATAGAAATAGAGTAAAATTGAGATGCACCAGTAGATTCAGAATTAATATATAAGGTTAGATTTTGTCATCTGGGAAAAGATAAGAACTCTGTGGCTATCTTTGTGCAACATTTTAAGCAAAAAGTGCAACAGAGTCAGCTTAGCTGAAGCTTTTATTCTCATTTCTTGGAGAAATTCCACCGATCCCAATTCAGGCTCAGTGCCCGGCATAAGATAAGGATGATTACAAACCTTCCTTAACTGCATCACAATTAATATTCAGCATCGATTGCTGAGGAGCACCTTTCCCTATATTACGCAATATCTGGTAATTCTTCGTAAGCATATATAGCTCGATAATATTCAGCCTGAATAGATGACAACTCAACGGGCACCACTCGTTCGATCTTAGGAGGGATATTATTCTGCATAGCATCCTTTTTTAGTCTTCGAAGCATGTGAGGAACACTACAAAAAACGCGGAGTTTGCCGACGGAAGGCTACCGACGGAATCCATTCTGTCGGCCGGCCCGACGGATCGCCGACGGAATTCTCGAATCGACTGACTCCCGACGGAATCCAAGATCCGTCGGGACCGTCCGACGGACTTCCCGACGGAATTCAGTTTCGCGGCCAAACGGTGTCGTTTAGCCTTGCTTCTCGACGGATTTTTTCCGTCGGTCGTTCAAATTTCGACTGCCGACGGAAAATATCCGTCGGTAGCCGACCCGCTTTGACTGACACATTAATATTCAAGTGCTACCGACGGATATTCGAACCGCTTTTACTGACGCCTTAATATTCGCGTGCTACCGACAGAAATATCCGTCGGTAGCCACAATTTTTTTTTTATAAGAACTGCCGAAGGAGAGGCAGTTCTTCCCCATAAGGGAAAAATTTTTTTTGGCTTTCGTCCCCCTCTCCCTGTTCGTCTCTTGTTCTGTCCTCGTGGATTGGATTTTCTTGTGCGTGGTGCGTGGATTGATCGACAAAGGGCATTACGATTATCTACTCCAATTTTCTTCAATTTAAACGGTACGTTTTATAAATTCTTAATTAATTTTAATTAAGTTATTGTATTATAAATTGCATGTTAATTATTATAAAATTTCATGTACGTAGTTGATGAATATATATGTATAATTCATTCAAATATATGTTAGTACGTGGATTATATGTTTTTTATTGGTTAATTGTAATTAATTAATGTATGTTAGTTCAAATATATAATGTAGTTTTGTTAGTTCGTTTTGATAATTAAACTAGGTTATTATTGTTGATTAAATTAGTAATTATTCTTATAAGTAGAGGTGTTGTAAATATAGTAATTATTGTTATTGTTTAAATTAAGTCATTATTAATTAGTTTGGTAAATTATTGATTTCATTAGTAACGTGATTTTGTTATTGATTAAATTAGGAAATTATTGACTTAAATTACTAAAATGTTATTAATTAAAATAGAAAATTATTGATTTCATTACTATATTAATTATTGATTAATTTATTATACATTTAAAATTTATTTATTAAAATAGATGAGTCAAGATGCTAGTGGGGCCTCAGGATCTCGACGTAGGAGAGGCTCACTTAGGCCTGTTGAGCCTGCTACGTTGACGTCGTCGGCATCCGTTCCACAGCATTCGCCGCCGTCATCTCAGTCGTCGGCAGCTCGTGGAGATCCCACGCGGGCCCGAGAAAACAGACTGAAAATATGGATTGAGGGTGTACAGTAAGTAATTAATTAAATAATTTTAAGGTTATCAATAAATCGTTGACGACCATTATATTATATATGCATGAATGCATATGGATGGATATGATTGATAATTTTGACATCACTTATTAGTTAATGAAGTATATATGTTTAGGTTATCAATATATATATATAAATCGTTGCCGACCATTATATATATATGATCAAATAAAATATTTTGTTCCTAAAGTTATTTTCATTATTAATTAATTAGTAGTAACAATTTATTTATTATTCTATTGTATATAATATTTCAAAATCACTGTATATATTGATGAAAATTATATTTTTAATTAGCATTTACTTTGTCATTATTTTTAGTTATGCATTGAACGAAGCTGTAAGGGCATGCTTTTTAATTAAGAGCAATTTCCCCATTAAAATTTCTCTCTTTTATATATTAGTAAAGAAAATGTCAAACTGATCAGTATCATTTATAAACTAAATGAGCACCCGCGTATTACACGGAAAGTCAATAAAAATAAATATTCATATTATATTATATAATTAAATAATTTTATAAAATAAATTCCAAATAAAATTTGTGAGAAGTAGGCGAAATGAGATCATGTTTAATACAAAATTTTAATAAATGTGAAAACAACTTTAAGAAAAAAATATTATAAAATTTCGGAAACAAACAATTTAAGTAATATTAAAATAACTCTTAATAAATTGTAAGTCAACATTCAATATCAACCCCAACGCCTTAAATAAATAAATATTTTGGTTAATTGCAAATTAAACCACAACCTTTTCCTCATTTGCAATCTAATATAAACTTTAAGATAATTGCAAATAAATCACAAACTTTAAATATTGTTGCAATTTAGTACTCTTATTGACAATTTTAATTGTGTTCGAATCTAACATAATTTAGACTTCTTACTGATATATATAACAACACCTTAATAAAACAATATTATTTTTTAATCATACCTAATATCAAAAGATCCGATTTAGGGACAAATGAGACTTCTAAGAAGTCTAATTTGCAATAATATTTAAAGTTGGTGATTTATGTGCAATTATTTAAAGGTTAATTTAGATTAGATTGCTCGCAAATGAGCAAAAGGTCGTGATTTAATTTGCAATTAATTAACCCTTTTTTAAATTAAAAACTTCATTAAATTATGACACATAAGTAAAATTAACCACAAAATGACACAACATTAATTTAAACTCCCTATTAGTATATAACTAGTGTAGAACCCGTGTATTACACGAATATTAAATAAACAATTTAATATTTAATATATATTACACTTTTTATTTATTTACATCATTTATATTTTAATATTTTCATTTTTGTATGAGATTAATATAATTATATTATACTCCCTTCGTCCCACAATAACTTTCACACTTTCCTTTTCGGGACGTCCCACAATAACTTTCACACCCTTAAAATAGAAAACCCTTTATAAACTCCACCCTCACAATATCCTCAATTTTACAAAAATATCATTACTTTTTCTCCACACATACACAAAAGTCAACTCATTCTTTACTTTATAAATAAAGTTTTACAAAATTACCCCTCAAAACTCCACTCATTATTACACTTTCTTAATCTACGTGTCCACCTACCTATGAAAGTTAATACGGGACGGAGGGAGTAATATTTAGTATTACACCTTTCATAAGAATTTCTACTATATATTGATAAGTTTATTTGCATAAATTGGAATGAGTAGAACAACTATATATCATTCAGTCATGTATTTCAATTTAAGTAAATATAAAATGGAGAATTGCTTAAAACTACAATTGGGACTATTGTAGTACTCAAAACTACAAACTCTAAATTCTATAGGCTATATACAAGCTTTTACTCGAAAAGCAACAAAGTTAATCCAAGAACTCATAAATTCAAATTTATAGGAAACAATAATTGTCAACAGGTCCCATTTTTTGAAATTTTGTTACGTACCATCTTAAATATTATTGAAAAACCGCATAGGTTCAAGACTTCAAACTAAGACATTCTTTGTAGTAATCGTATTGAGATTCAACAATGCCTGGTGAGAATAGAGAGTGAATAATACATATAGAATTTAAAAACACTAAGATAAAATGACCAATCGATGAGAATAGATCGAATTTCATAATTTGAGATGGTGACACATCAAATTTTCTTATTGCATGTATTCTCCCTTTGAGATCCATATCTGCATACTTAGAGAAAATTAAAGTAACACATATTACAACACGAGTCAGTGGCGTATCCAGGATTTAAAATTTGGGGTACAGTTTTTTTAAGTAAAATATTATTTTTCTTGATGCTTGCATAGTTTGACCCCGATTCACCTTTTAAGAACTAAGAATTTAGTGTTATGCGGGGTCAAATAAATTAAGGGTATTTTGAATAATTTAGTGAGGTGTAGATTAAAATGTGTGACAATTAAAAAAAAAAATTGTGAAGATATTAATATTTTTGGATTGTTTTCATATTGGGAATTAGGAGTGTAAAAGTAATTTTGGAACATCAAAGTGTGCAAGTAATCATGAAATTGAGAGGGAGTATTTAATAATAAATTTCATACAATTTAATGCAATTTAAATAATAAAAAAATACACAATGTTCCAATTAAATTACAATTAATCTGTGATATCAATATTTTGAAAAAATTATAAAACTACATCATTATCAACCAAAGTAACTAAATTATAATTTAAAAATTGTTTGAAGAGAGGTGTAGTACGTCACCGAAAGAAGAAGAAAAATTGTTTGTAAAATTTAATCATTGGGCCTCCTATACTTATTTTCATAATAAATAATTAACAATTAGATATGGAGTTGCAGAGTTTTACTTTGGAGAAAATTATTAAAAAAAAAAAAATTAAATTTGGAGGTACAGTTGTACCCCATGTACCACGCTACATCCGCCTCTGACACGAGTCATATAAGGAGAAACACGCAGATTCTCACTGTTCAGTTGAGAGAAATGAACCAAATAACTTTGCATGGAATATGCTAAGGCAATGAGTATGAAAAAAAAAGATGACGGCGGATTGCAACGACAATACAAACGTGAAAAGTTATATATAGACTCATTTATTAAACTTTATGTTTCAGAATGAGAAATGGTAGAAAAACAAAATCCTATTGAAGCGGAAGGAGAAAATATTTTAAATGGATAGATGGCTAGATTACTCCCTCCAATTTAAAATAAGTGTCATAAATTAATTTATTTCTTATTATACCTTAATAAATGTTTATCCTTCTTATTAAATGAACACATTTTATATAAATAATTTAATAATTGTAAGGGTAAAAATATTGAAAGAAAGGTAATTTGTCAAATAGGATGGTTTACTAATTTAATTACAGAATGAAGTATGCAACGTACACCACAATCAAATAACTTGATTATTAAAGTACTAATATCAAATATAAATTACGAAACAATATGTGTACGTGCTGAAATATTAAATAATTAATTTGTCACTTTTATTAATATGACATCAGTAGCAGCAAGCTGGAATGATTCACTACTACACATTTAAGCTTGGAGAGCTTTTAGAAGAGCTCTTCAAGTGGGAGCTCTCCAAGCTAAATTGCACTTGAAGAGCCCTTAAGCTTGGACAGCTCCCACTCGGAGAGCTCTTTTCAAAGCTCTCCAAGCTTAAATGTGTAGTATTGATTTTCTTGTTGGAAAATGTGCTTCGAAGTGAGCTTCGACTCGATATCTCATTCACCCATTTTGGAATTGGAATGAATGCGAAATGATTTTTCAAACAATTGTTGTAACTAACATTTGAGTAGGAAAAAACAAAGTGCTTTTTATCCTATATTGGAAAATATAGCTTGTAAATATTGCACGAATGTCGCACCGATTTGGTAGCGGACGGACAAACTAATTTTGCCTCGAATTTTCTTGCTCGTAACCGTCGAAATAAATCAAAATCGAAACTTTCGAAATAAATAAAAAATTGGGCGGTTTTGTTTGAATTTAAAAAGGGTGAAGGTTACGTGCATTAAAATTGAAAGTTACAAAGTTAGTGCTGTGACAGTTTTGGTCCAGCTTGAACAGGGGCGGACCGAGGTATACCATGGGGGTGGCCAATGGCCATGGCTCCCCTCAACTTTTTTTTTAATATATATTATATGTAGTAATTATTAAATTAATTTATAAATTAATTAATTAGTTTTGTTATAACTATTCTCCACTTTTTAAGTAACAACTCTTATCCAAATACTAATATTAAAATATACTTTAATTTCTTATATTTTTTTAAAAGGCCACTATCAAATATTAGTATATATTTTTATTGATAAATTCTTATATACAATTGAGTGTATTTTTAATATATTCTCAATTATTCAATTGAATTTCGACGGTTAGAACCAAGTTAAAATTGCACAATATCATACAAATGTGTCTCATTTCAATTCCTTATATTTTATGATGTGAATTAGTGATTATAATTTATTTTTTACTAGTTAAGTTCTTTATGCCGTGTTAACAAATCCACAACACAAGTAGCAAAAACATATTATAGAGTTTGAAATATTTATATAGTTTTAGATATTTAATAGGGACAAAATATATAAATACAATATTTAAATTTTATTAACGAACATATAAAGTTGGGGGAAATTAATGTTCGAACATATAAAATTGCCCCCCTCAATACCTATCCTGGGTCCGCCCAAGAGCTTGAATTATCATTAAACTTGAATTTATTTTGGCAGTTTTGGTCCTGCGGCAGTTTTTGTCAAAGGCATTAGTGCCTCAATAAATTCACAGCAGTTTCATTTTCATTTGGGTTGGCTATATAAGTAGCTGCAACCCATCAGTCCCCAAGAAAACGAGAAACACACGAAAACAAGATTGGAAAGAGATACAAACATTTTTCGGCAATTGCTACACTAAATTTGCATTCATTTTTATCTCCTTCCTTTGGCACTCGAGTGATATATTTCGGGCAACTTCTCGGTTCGCCGTAAGCAAAATATGTGTGCTAGTATTTTGCTATTTAATCGTTGTATCCTGGGAAACAAACGTCCTAATAGTCACTAGCACCGAGAGTGAAGGACGAATATTGTTTTAAGGAAATTGTGTTTACACAAGCCTCGATTCTTCGTTTTCTAAAAAAGTGTTTTAGCCATCTACGGTGCAATTTTTCTAACAATCTTAAAACAATATTTTCTTCGAGATGGCTAATACGAAGATGTGATGATTTAGAGGTTCATTAGTATGTCTGTTCCTCTTTTATGTTAATTATAATTATTTTTGGCAAAGAATGTTTAATGACGTAAAACTATATTTTATTCAAAAGAGTATGTTTATGTTGATAAAGTGGGGTTTTAAATCAAAGGTGAGAATGTCATTCTTTTACTTGATTTTTTGTTGATTCATAATATGCCAAAATTTATAAAGTATGGTTATTGCTTGGAAGGCCTAGCCTAGTGTATAATTTTCCGATTTGTAATCTAGAATTGATTAATTGATTGGATTTAAATGGATCCTCAAATCAAATAATTAGACCATCTAGTTGGTCTAGTGGACTGAAATGGTTAAATCATCAAGGGTTTGAGCCATTTGAAAATAATATATTTGGGCCTATGATAGAGTTCATGAGCGCCTTGTGAATTAAATTATTTTAATGATATAAAATATGTGAGACTCTTGGATCATATCACTTGATAGTTAGCATCAAATGATGATTTTGATGTTTAAATTAAAAAAAAAAATTGTATATTTGTGCTTGAAGAGGCAAATTGCACTTTGGATTTAATCTGAAAGACTTCTCGACTTAATTTGATACGTATTCTTTCATAGCGAAAGTTGTGTCAAGAAGATTAAAAATCGGTGCATCAAGAAATCTTGAAATTATTTGATAAATAAATCTTGGTGATGCATCCTACGATGGATGTATTGGAGTGTCGTCCACAAGAGAAATGTGGAGCATTTTAGACAAGAAGTATAAAATAAAGGATGCTGAAATGAAGAAATTTATTATCGGACGGTTCCTCAAACTTCTTACTGGTTGACTCGAAAAGGGTTTTGAACCAAAATTCGAGAGATGGTTGTTTAGGACATGTTATTTTTAATTCATTAAGAAAATTGATGAATTTAAATAGCATACAAAAACTCCATATTGATACAAATCACAAATGTGAGATTTGTGTGGAAGCGAAAATGACTTGGTCATCTTTCCAAACTATTGAAAGATATAGTGAACCACTTGATTTAATTCATACAAATGTGTGTGATTTAAAAATCGTGCAAACTCGTGGTGGAAATAAATATTTTACCACGTTTATAGATGATAGCATAAAATTTTAATTTGTGTATCTTCTAAAGAATAAAGATGAAGCTATTGATAAGTTCATGCTTTTCAAAAACCGAACATTGAAGAAAAAAAAAAGAATACAATATTGCTAAATTCGGGTTTACCTCAGAATATGTGTGGAGAAGCAGTGGGGACTGTAAATAACCTTTTAAATAAGGTGCCACATAAGAAAATGGACAAAAGTCCATATGAATTATGGCATGGTCAAGCACTATCCTACAAACACTTGAAAGTGTGGGGGTGTCTAGCAAAGGTGTCTATTCCACTACTTAAGGAAATGAAAATAGGTCTTAAATTGTTAATGATGTATTCATTGGTAATGCACATAACAGTAGCTAGCACTTATTATTTCTTGTGTATGACCCTCAAATTTAATTTGGAGGGCACACAACAATTTGTACAATGGTAAGTCTAGACATATTTGTCGTAGACGTAATACCATTAGACAACTACTCTCAACTGGAGTTATCTCAATAGACTACGTGAGGTCTAAGGATAATATTGCAAATTCATTAACCAAAGGGTTAAATCGAGAGTTAGTTATGGCATCATTAAAAGGAATGAGACTAAAAAGCCTTAGAGAAGATGAGTTGAGATGAAGGAAAACCTTACCTAAATGACTGGAGATCCCAAGAACTAGGTTCAAAAGGACAACCTAATTGTCTAAACTCGTAAATCACTGTCATGTGGGGGATAATTAAAACCCTAAAAGTCCATTGCCTAAAGATGCTACAGTGATATAGTATGAGGATTAGCAAAGTGGCTATTAATGATTCAAAAAGAACTTGAGAGGAATTCTTGCAAGGATCAACTATGTAAGAGAGAAGTGGGGCCGCTTCGAAGGGAATATTTTAAGGCATATTCCTAAACACTCTTGCAGAACCAGGCGGATGTTCATGGCCAAAACGAACATAACCCTGAGAACTGAGAGTTGTTAGAAAGAACTTGAGTGGAGTGCATTATCATTTACACAAAACAGTTGACAGTTCAAAGACATCGCGTCTACTGCCTAACTAGTAAAGTAAGTGTGCTTTCACAAGGGAAGGTTCAAAGGGTGACACCTACCTATCCTATGCAAGTTTCTAACGTCGATTTATATCACCAAAATATTTTGGTGTTTGTATTAATTTCCATTCATGTGGGGGTTGTTGGAAAATGTGCTTCGAAGTGAGCTTCGATTTGATATCTCATTCACCCATTTTGGAGTTGGAATGAATGCAAAATGATTTTTCAAACAATTGTTGTAACTAAAATTTGAGTAGGAAAAAATAAAGTGGTTTTTATCCTATATTGGAAAATATAGCTTGTAATATTGCACGAATGTCGCACCGATTTGGTAGCGGGCGGACAAGCTAATTTTGCCTCGAATTTTCTTGCTCGTAACCGTCGAAATAAATCAAAATCGAAACTGTCGAAATAAATTAAAAATCGGACAGTTTCTTTTGAATTTAAAAAGGGTGAAGGTTACGTGCATTAAAATTGAAAGTTACAAAGTTAGTGCTGTGACAGTTTTGGTCCAACTTGAATTATCATTAAACTTGAATTTATTTTGCAGTTTTGGTCCTGCGGCAGTTTTTGTCAAAGGCATTAGTGCCTCAATAAATTCACAACAGTTTCATTTTCATTTGGGTTGGCTATATAAGTAGCTGCAACCCATCAGTCCCCAAGCAAACAAGAAACACACGAAAACAAGATTGGAAAGAGATACAAACATTTTCTAGCAATTGCTACGCTAAATTTGCATTCATTTTTATCACCTTCCTTTGGCACTCGGGTGATATATTTCGGGCAACTTCTCGGTTCACCGTAAGCAAAATACGTGTGCTAGTATTTTGCTATTTAATCGTTGTATCCTGGGAAACAAACGTCCTAATAGTCACTAGCACCGAGAGTGAAGGACGAATATTGTTTAAAGAAAATTGTGTTTACACAAGCCTCGATTCTTCGTTTTCTAAAAAAGTGTTTTAGCCATCTACGGTGCAATTTTTCTAACATTTCTGTGGCAATTATGAAGGAGAGAAATTCAAGGCCTTGGAACAATAACCACTTTTATATGTATGAGAAAAACTCCTGCACATCAGTTATTCAGTTGTACGGGTGCAATTCCATTGCTATGTGTACATATATAATTTTGGGGATTTCAATGAGAAAATTTCATTTTACGTCCTGTAACTTAGGCCTAATCCAGTTTATATCCTTTAAGTTTTACGTCCTAGGGTGTCCAATTTATGTCCTTTTAGATCCAATTTATGTCCTTTTCGCCGGAAAATTGGAATTCCGGTCAAATAGTCCAATTTACATCCTTTAAGTTTGAAAATTAAAAATTAAAAAATTCTTTAAAAAATTAAAAATCTCATTAAAAACTAAAAATATCATTAAAATTTATAAATTGTGTAAAATAAAAATAAAAAATTCTAAAATTCTAAAATTCTAAAAAAAGAATTAAAAATCTACAATTCTAAAAATTTGAAATATTGGAAATTAAAAATAAAAAATTTCTAAAAATCTCATAAAAACATAAAATTCTAAATATAAAAAATCTATAAATTAAAATTTTAAAAATGTTTAAAATAAAAAAAAATTATACAATTCTAAAAACCTCATTAAAATGAATTTGACACGGTTCTAAACTTTAATGGCGAAGAGTCCGAATCAAGTCTGGTTTTTAATGACATATTAATAATATTTATTGTTCTTAGGCGTTTTTAAAATTTTTAATATTTAATCTACACATTTTAAAAAAGTTAAAGAGATTTTTAGAATTTTAATGAGATTTTCGAATTTCTTAATTTTAAGTTAAACATTTTCGATTTTTTGAATTGTAATATTTTTTTTTACACATTTTATAATATTTAATGAGATTTTTAAAAAATTAAATAAGGAATTTTGAATTTTATTTTTCACATTTTATAGTTTTTAATTTTAATGATGTTTTCAGATTTTAATAATATTTTAAAAATTTTAAAGATATTTTAGAAAATTTATTTATTAAATTTTAAATTTTCAAACTTAAAGGACGTAAATTGGACTATTTGGCCGGAATCCCAATTTATTCCTCACATTCCGGTGAGTTTGAAAATTTTCCGGCGAAAAGGGCGTAAATTGGACCAAAAAGGACGTAAATCGAAAAAGTGAAAACTTAAAGGATATAAATTGGATTAGGCCTAAGTTACAGGATGTAAAATGAATTTTTCTCGGATTTCAATCTACATGCCTTTTCATTTCTAAATTTCTGCAATTAGGAAACAAACTTGATTTGCTTGAAAAATTATTTAGTAAATAATATACTCCCTCCGTCCAATTTTATTATGCCCACTTCTTCAGGCACGGGTTTTAATGAATATTGATTAGTTTATGTATAAAGTAGATAAGTTAGGGGTATGATGGGATATTGTGGGGTCCATTTATAAGTAAAGTGATTGTTTATGAATAAAGTTAGTGGCAATTTGAGTAAATAAATGATGGTTGGAGGGTGGAGATAAAGTAGTGTGAATAGTATTATTTCCAAAAAGGGAATGGGCATAATAAAATTGGACAACCAAAAAAAGAAAGTGGGAATAATGAAATTGGACAAGAGAGTAGCAATTTTAGTTCTTATATTTGTTATGTGTGAAGGATTAGATGCAATGGAGTTTCTAATCAGGTGGGTTTTTGGTGTATGTATCCACATGTTACCGGGACTTATATGATCGGCATCAAGTACCAAATCGGCATTCTACGGGCTTCTGATTCGGGTGGAATTTACACGTTTTTTATGCACATGTGAAGCTCATTTTTAATGTGATTTCATTGATTTATGGGTCGATTATCATTGTTTTGGTCTAAATAAGAGAAAGGTAGTGTTTTGTTGATTTTGTAGGTAAAACGAAGGAATTTGGGAGCAAAAAAACCTACCAAAAGTCATTGGATCAAAAAGAGGAGTGCACCATTGGATCCGACTCGAAAAATGGAGTGGAATAGCAAAACGAATCGAGTCAATCGGAGGTCGGAAGCTCAAGATACGGAGGGACGAAGTTGGAGGCCGAAAAGCAATACGAAACTTCCGCCCGGCCGGGCCACTTTTCCGCCCGGCCAGGCCGATCTGCACCCAGATTTTTGATAAATACACCCCCGCGCGTATTTTGGCCCAAATTCAATATACGAAGTTATCGCCCGGCCAGGCCACTTCCAAACTCGGGGTTTTTAGTGATTTTTAGCCATTTTTTAAGGACTTAAGTGCAAATTTTCCACCCAAACCCTACCCCAACACTATATAAGCCCCCTTTCTTGAAATCCAAGACATTCTTCCCCAAATTCTCAAATTTCACACATAGTTACACATAATTGGAGGTGTTTTGGTCATATCTTCCTCAATTCTTCATCAAATCAAGCAAGGAATGATGCAATATCTTGGAAATTTCATTCTCTACCACATTTTAGACTAAGCTTTCTCTCTCTTTTTAGTTAGTTATTTCATTTGATCTTGTAATTTGATTATGTTAGCTCTTGGCTAAACACTTTGTGGTTCTAAGGCATTGTAGATACTTGGATTGAAGTTTATGATTACTTTCTTGCTTTAATTGGTGTTTGTCTCTTATTTGCATGTTTAATTATCTATTGTAAAGCATGTTGTTATTGGCCATGATGATTTGCTTAATTCATTGTTAAGTGGGTTAAGATCGAGAGATTTATTCCATTTAATCGTATGCAAGCGTGCAACCCGGTATTATTATGAGCTCGAGAGAGGATTAATTATCGGAGAGGGAGTCGAATGATCTTTGAGGCTAGTTTAGGTAATACAATATTTGTGAGGTAGAGATACGAACTTATATTGTGTTTTCCTTTGGGTTAATTAGACCGAGAGATTAATTAATTCTTCTTGTGTGATCACCCTATATGAGATAATCTTAATGACCATTTAAACGAGATAACATTCATAAACAGATATTTAGGTGTTACAATTGCCTTGGAACCCACCTTCTCTTAATTGATCTTCATTCGTTTTACTTTCTTTTATTGATTCGCATGCTAGTAGATCGATTTCCATTACTCTTTATTACTTATTTGTGACACTTTGGTAGGTAATCTTAGAGTAATTCACACCATTCAAATTATCGATCGCGTTTAAATAGAACTTAGTTAACAAACTACACTTTTACGCTTAACCTCCTTGTGGGATCGACCTCATGCTTATCACACTACGATAGACGCCGTACACTTGCGGTTGTTTATTTTAGTGTTGTATAACACGTGAATCAGCTTCTGGTATGGGAGGTGGGTTCTGAAGGATGTATTGTGCCCACTGATACATAGGTACTTTGTTCTTGCTAAATTTTAGTCATACAACTTAAAATTATGCTGCTTATTTAGGCATGTTATTGTTTTGTTCCTAATAATCCTTAAAATTCTATTTGTTAGCAATAAATTAGGAATCTTGTCTATGTTGGGTCAAAATCTTCAATTGTATATCATATATGCAGGGAACATCAGTTTAGATTTGTGGTTTAATATCAATTTTGCTGATTTCTGATTTTGCCAGATCTTGCCAACTATGGATATTTGGATTGCGGTTTGTGCGATAATCTATGTTTGGGTTAGTTCTTGCCCCTTTGCCGTCTTTATTTGATACTTCATGCCACATCCTTATTTGACATGTGCCCTGATAAAGAACCTATCCTCTTTGTATACCCTTAAAATGATGGTAGTATTTAATTTTGGGATACCTTATTGATCTTATGTTTAGTGTTCTGTGGTACTTATTTTGTTATTCAAACAAAACCCGCTAAAGTGAAGGAAAAGAAAGATAGGAAATGGGCTTTAGAAATTCTACAAACTTGACTAGAAAATTCTTGGACAAGTTTTGATAAACGAGGTCGCTTTCGCTTTATATGAACCATATTGAGATTAATTGAGTGATAATTGTATTCACTTGCTTAAGTGGAGTCGCTCTCACTCGGATGTTACTAATTTTTCTCGAAATTTAATGTATAACCCAATATCTACTTTTCTTACCCTGTTATTAAATTATCTTAATTTGTCTTCAACTGTGATGTTTGTGAACAACAATATTCTGTTTTAAAGGATGTGTTTGTTTTAAACATTTTATCATCTCTGTCCGTCTTTGTTACTTCCGAAGCATAATTTTTGGATTTCATTTTCGACATATCTCTATTGTATTTTGTAGTTTGAATTGTGTTTTTGTGAATCGTGTTTGGGTTCTTTTGGGTCATTTTTTTGTAACTAAATTGTATTTTGTTCATTTTTTGTGGAAGTTTTCAACATATTAATTATGTAGTGCAATATTGTTGTCTTACTCTATTTGAGTCGGAGTCACCCTTATTTATGTGACATGAAACTAAACTGATTATGAGTACCTAAATTCACATTAGAAGGAAATAGATGTGAATATAGAATGCAAATGTTCAGTCTGTTTTAACTTAAATGGAAAGATAATGATATACTTTTCTTTTCAGCTGAAAATTAAAAAACTAAAGGAACTTTTCTTAACAAGGATGATCCAAAGGTGTTTGTGGTCAAAGTAAACAACGAGAAGAGTAGAAGACAAACTAGAGTATTGGCAGTGCTTGGATGGTAAATTTAGATTTAAGTAATGATATTAAACGACGCCCAAATTTTAAGAAATTGGCCTAAGCTAATAGCGTGCAGTTAACAAATTAAATTGGGGGACAGGGATTAGACTATAGAATTCAGAAATAATGCAAATTTTCAATTTGGGTTACCTAATTCATATTGATTGAATAGCTTGCATCTGAATAAAATATTAATGTGGTTATTGTGAAACTCAGTTACAGGCAAAATAAACTGGACTTTGAATTCAAAACGTTAGCTGCCCACTTGGGTTGTATATTTGTTTTTAGCAATTTGTTATATTGATTTAATTATTTTTTGTTGTATGATTGATGTATGAGCTTCCTCCAGGTGTGATAAACGAATTTTCTTTGTCATACTAACAAGAGATCATCTCCCAGTATTCTTAACATCATAAGCGGAAATACAACAGGGACGTAATTTTTACATCAATTATTTGTTATAAATTTGTCTTACATTTTCGAGTATAGTAAGTTAGTGGTACGTAAGTGTGAAATGGGGGCATTGTCCTTTATATAGATTGATGCATAATATGGTAAGGGGAGTATTCATGAGCTGAATCGATTTGATCTTTCTTTCTAATGTAAGTTAAAATAACGATGTTCATTGGTCGTACATTACTAGGTTCGCAATTTCCTTCCAGATTTACAGTTTGCATTTTTTTTTGTTTGAGTTATTTTTTTAGCAAATTTACCTGGCCGGATATTATGATTTTTCCTTATTGATGATTCACTTGAATTTGATTGTGTGTGTGGAGTTTTTCGGTTTGTTTATCTATTCCCAATTGTCGTTGCAGTATTGCAGCTTCTCTAGGCCAGTTTAAAACTACTGTGAATGTTTGAGTTTGTTGTCGTTTATTTTCACTTCTAAACCTTTAATTTATTTTTAGTGTTGCCTTAGTATTACGGCTTCTCTAGGCCAGTTTAGAGTTTTGCTTATTTCTTCGGAATCTTGAATCTTAAATTCTTAATTGAGTTTTTAAATTATAAGGATGTTAATAATTTTCTGTTTTGCTATGTTAAATTGCAGTCTTTGCTTTCTCGATTTCTAAACTTGTTGGTGTCGATGGTCAACTATATATTTTTTTTATAAAAAAATTTGCATTGTCTAACAGAGTAAACGTTTATCATAATTAGTGATATTTGATGCGGAAAAGGAAACACAAAAATTTTATTGGAATATTTTTAATTGTAACACGAAGACACTGTCTAAGTCGTCGTCGTCATTGAAAATTCTAGAGATCTTCACGACTGGTCGTTAATTTATTTTATTTATTTGATCCATTCGAGTTTTACAGCTGATCCGTGCATCGCACAAGCAAAAAACTAGTGGTAGAAAAACAAAATTCTATTGCCGTGGGGCGAAAGGAGAAAATATTTCAAATGGATAGGTGGCTAGATTACTCCCTCCAATTTAAAATAAGTGCCATAAATTAATAAAATAATTTATTTCTTATTATAGCTTAATAAATGTTTATCCTTCCTATTAAATGAACACATTTTATATAAATATTTTAATTATTGTAAGGGTAAAAATATTGAAAGAAAGGTAATTAATTGAATAGGAGGGTTTACTAATTTAATTACAGAATGAACTATGCAACACCACAATCAAATAACTTGATTATTAAAGTACTAATATCAAATATAAATTACGAAACAATATGTGTACATGTTGAAATATTAAATAATTAATTTGTCACTTTTTTTACTCACTCACTATCGATCGTTAGTTGGGGCTCTACAATATCTTACTATTACTCGACCTGATTTATCTTTTGATGTAAGCCATGTTAGTCAATTCCTTCAATCACCAACCAATGAGCATTTTCTTGCAGTTAAGAGGATTCTCCGTTATGCAAAGGGTACCTTACATTTTGGCATCAATTTCCCTCGTACGTCCAACACTAAAGTTGTTGGTTATTCGAATGCGGATTGGGCTTGATGTTTTGAAACACGTCGATCAACCTATGGTTACTCGATTTTTTTGGGTGATAATTTGGTTTCTTGGAGTGCAAAGAAGCAACCCACTGTCTCTCGCTCGAGTTGTGAGTCCGAATATCGAGCCCTAGTCAATACAACTCAAGAAATGATTTGGCTAACGCAGTTGCTTCACGAGCTTCGTGCATTTCCATCAGCTCGTCCCCTTCTTCTTTGCGATAACACTAGTGCATTGTTTCTCAATCAGAATCCAGTGACGCACAAGCGTGCTAAACACATAGACATTGATTGTCATTTTGTTCGTGAACTTGTTTCATCTGGTAAGCTCGAAACCAAGCATGTTCCAACAAATCTTCAGGTTGCGGACATATTTACCAAAAGCCTTCCTCGCCCTTCGTTCGAACTGCTTCGTTCCAAGCTTTGCGTCGGTGTTCACCCACGTCCAGCTTGAGGGGGGATATTAGAGATAACAATATTGATTAGTTCCTATATTCACGACAACAGCTTCATAGAGATAGGGATAAGAGTATATCTAATTGACTTGTAAATATTCCTAGTATTTAGATTATTCTGTTGTAAACCCTCTGATATATATACAATCTCACGTCACCTCTTTCCTTAAGGTGATAGAATAATTATCTTCACATATAGGTTATTTTTCGTAGGTAGACAATCCCGTCCCGCTCACTATAGCAGTTCTTTCACCTTCGGTGGGACGTCCAGTTTCCAAATTGCTGACCATCCCCTTCGACTTTAAGGCCTGGGTCTACCCTCCCTTGTATCCAAAGTTTGTACGCAGATTTGACGCTGACTTTTCCAAACTTTTCAGGAAGCCAAATTAATTTGTCTATGGCTCCTCTTGGCGGAATTGGCAAGCTAATGATTCTTTGAACATCTTGCGGCTGCAACTCTTGCAAAAGTTCAATGTCCCACATTCGCGTGTCTTGGTCAAATAGACTAGAGACTCGCAGGTCCTCTAGCCCGTCCAGACTTTCAGATATCACTAGGCCATTGTTCGTCTCTCCGAGCCAGGCATCGCCCCACACTCGAACATCCTGTCCAGAACCGATTTTCTAGGGCAAACCTTCGCGGACCAGCTCCCGAGAAGCATGGATGCTGGACCACGTAAAGCTTGGGTTCCAACCTAGAGGCGCAGTTACAAAATCCCCCCTTGGGAAGTATCGAACTTTAATCACTTTGCAAACTAATGCATCCGGCTCCGTGGTTAGGCACCACCCCATTTTGCCAAGCAAAGCCATATTAAAACTTTGAAAATCACGAAAGTCTCTTCTCCCTTCCTGTTTCTTATTATACCTTAATAAATGTTTATCGATCCTTCTTATTAAATGAACACATTTATATAAATATTTTAATGATTTTAAGGGTAAAAATATTGAAAGAAAGGTAATTAATAGAATAGGAGGGTTTACTACTTTAATTACAGAATGAAGTATGAAACAACACAATCAAATAACTTGATTATTAAAGTACGTACTAATATCAAATATAAATTACGAAACGATATGTGTACGTGCTGAAATATTAAATAATTAATTTGTCACTTTTATTAATATGACATCATAGCAGCAAGCTGGAATGATCCTGTGGCAATTATGAAGGAGAGAAATTCAATTAGGTTTTGGAACAATAGCCACATTTGTGCTAAGTTAGTTTTGGAAGCCTTCCATATTCGGAGACTACTGTACTAACGCTTGCAAGGCTTTATTAGCTTATTTACAAATATCTCAATTGCCTTTGTTGAAAGGGATGCAAATTTGATTGCACATGTATAGTATGACTAGAAATCCTCGTTTTTTTCAATAATTTTTGTAGTTGGGAAGATCATCAAATTTTGTGGTTGGACTCCCACACTTTGCAATAATGGAAGCTAAAATTTCTAAAGTGTTAATAATTTTTGAGATGTATACGAAATTTTATTTTGACTTCAATTGAGACACTTGTTAATGGAAGGTGAAATTAGTTTCCCGAAAGAATCTAAAAAAGAAAAAGTAATCTAATTTGATGAGGGATGGAAAGAATTGAAATGTGTGTTGCCGGTAAAAACGTGTTTAATTAAAGGAGTAAGTAGCGTTTTATTAAAATAAAAAACTCTACTATTCAGAATCAGCAGCAACCCTTTGTTTGCAGAATGAGAATGTACGAATTCTCCAACGGTAACGTCGTCACTGAGGTTGGTTGGTTCGTTGTTGATGATGATCGAGGAGAAACCACCGGCGAAATCAATGAATCCTGAAGAATCAAAGCAGCAATGTGTGCCGAATGGAATTAGAATGCGGCGGAAGAAGAAAAAACGAACAAGAATTGGGAGAGGTGCGGGCGCGCCACGTGGCCAGTTCCAGAGGACGACAGCACAGCCCCTCCTCATAAGCCCTAACCCCCCTTTTTGATTCACTCCACCGTTCCCTCAATTTCCATAAATCCAGTCTCATTAGGGATTAACAAGTTTTGGTGAGTTTTTGATCCGTAAACGAGGTTTCGAGATTATTATTTCCTTTTTCTATGCTTTACATTCGAAGAATTTTAGCAATTTAGCTGAATCTGTTAGTTTGACACTTTTTTTTTAGGGGCGTTGCTTAATTATTACTCCGTACTATTTTGGTTTGCATTTTATGATTTTAGACGTTAATTGAATGAAGCGAATGATCTTTAAGTATGCAGGAAGTTGTTGTATGAAATGAGGGATGTGGGGGTGGGTTTGGTTTTGTGCTTTTGGCCGGGCTTGATGAAGTTTTTCAAATCTTCCCTAAGTTAGTTAACCACTGTTGAATGAAAAATCTCTGTTTAATTATCATAGATAACTCCAGTTATTGTTTATTCTTGTAGATTAAAGAATCTGAAATTGTTTTCCTTGACTAGTTTTGGGGTGATGTTGATTAATTCATAGTGGATATTAGCTTTGCATGGAAGATTTTATGCTTTATTATTACCATTATGCTCTCTTATCCAACAGTTATAAATGCTGTAATTCGGTAATATCAACACGTGTGATACTAGGATTGAAAAGCTAGTCGCAGTTCTCTATCACGTGTAATATCACCATGTGTAGCTAATGCTTTCCGTCTATTTTCAAGTGTCAATTAAAGTGTTGTGTTTTCCTTTCCAGATCATTCATGTATTAGAAATGGAGGAAAACAGTGCAGAAAATAGTACAATGCTCAATAGAAACTGGGTTTTGAAAGGAAAATGCAGGAAGCTTACTTCTGGTACAGATAAGTCCCGTCATAAGGGGAAAATCGATAAACCTGTAAAATTTCCATCTTCAGCAAGATCGAAAAATGACTCGAAAGAGGATAACAGTTCAGATCAAAGTTCTGCAAAGAGAATAGGCAATGATGGCGTAAGTTCTCTTTACTTGTCCTTCCATTTGTATTTTCGTTATATATTTTGTTATCATAATTAACCTCTTGAAGTTGATGCAATCTGAACTCAAACTAGGTGTACTCTAATGGATGCAAAAAAAGTCCTCTAAGAGAGACCATGCATGCATAAGTCGAAATCCTATGGTGATGATTGTTTTGGGTTTTAAGTAGTTTTTTAAAACTGATTTTTGAAATCCTAATAAAGAGTAAGGTGTGTGTTTGTTTTGGGATTTTGAATAGGGTGAGGTTTACCTTTTATTTCAAATCTATATGCATGAGTGATAGATGTTGTATTAATATATTATTGTTGTGTGTGATTGTAATGATTAGATTTTATAGATTATTCGTAGGGATTCAGTATAGATTTTTTAAAACCAGATTTTAAAATCCCGAAGTAGAATCGGTTTTAGATTTCAAAATCAGAATCCTAGTTTTCAAAACCCAAAATAAACACCACCAATATTGACTTCTCTGTTGTCGCTTTCTTCTTTATTTGGATTTCTTGTATCCATGATAATTTCCTTGTATATTTGGCTTTATGATACAGTATTATTACGAGTGTGTGGCCTGTGAACTTGGTGGAAGGTTGTTGTGTTGTGACACCTGTCCCCGTACGTATCATCTCAAGGGTTTAAATCCTGCTTTGAAGGTATGCTTACTCTACTGATACTATTAACAGACGGTTTTTCCCCCCGAACTTTTAGTTTTTGCTTCATTTATTACTTTATCATCTCTAGCGTATTCCAACCGGGAAATGGGAGTGTCCAACCTGCATTCAGCAACAATCTTGTGTAGAGAGCATGAACCGTCTCGACCCAATTCCAAAACAAGCAATTACAAAAATTGGCATTCAAAGATCAAAATCAGAGGCTGAATCATTTGCAACTAACAAGGCTTCAGAGCCTTCTAGAAAACGTCTGCCCAAAGTCAGTCCTGGCCGTTCAGGAGCTTCAAAATCGAGGGGAAAATCTAAGTTAGATGCTTGCTTGACTAAGAAGGGTGTTCAAGAAGACAAGATTGATGCCCTTCTGAAAGGCGAGGTGTGTTTCTTTCTTCTCGTTGTTTCATTTTGTTCACATTCAAGTACTGGATATTTCTTGATTGTTGTTGGATCTAAATAGCTGTTAACTTATTATCCTGGTTATATTAGTTTACCCTGAAGAACAAGGTTAACAGTTACTACTCCCTCCGTCCCTCACTCAATTTGACATTTGCCACAATAGTTTGTCCCTCACTTAATTTGACATTTCCTAAAAAGAAAATAAAACAACTATTTTCCTTTTAACTATCACCCTCAAACATCTTAATATTACACCACAGGCCATTACTTTTCCTATATAAAAGCATCTATTTTTGTCTTATTCACTTCAATTGACCATTTAACCCTCATCAAAAAGCAACTTTACACCTATAAATACCAATAAACAACTCCAACCTTTGTGCAAATGATGGAACCTTACCAAAGATACCAAGCAAGGATTATGGACCCAAATATGCATGATTGACTACGTAATTAGGGAAATTACTTATAATTAGTTAATTATAATTTCGCACATTTAGGCCTGTTAAACTATAATTTTCACACATTTAAGCTCCTAAATGTGGGTGTGTCGGGCCAATTTGGCCTAAATGTGTGAAAATTAAATTTATGAGCCTAAATGTACGAAAAACTATTTTAGTGGCCAAAATTTGCCAAACTGAAAACATACTGTCCTTCAATTCCTAGCCCCCACAGTTACGGTTCTAAAACAAATCACTAATCCAGTTGCTATATCCAGCATGTGCAGATGAACAGATTTAGAGTATCACAATTAGATTAGTGATTTTTTTTATTCAAAAGCGTAGTGAATAATTAGATAATCTTTCTTGATGTTTTATACTTAATACTTCTGTATTATGTGCCAGGAGTTGATTTTCTTGCTTCTGATATTCTTTTATTTCTCCTCTTGAAGCAGACCACTTCTATTATGCTCTTTAGTTCCTTATGTGAATGAATTGCTTAAGTGTTCCTTTGGTATCTGAATAATTCAGTGGACATATTATCGTTTTATGGTGTCTATTTGGTACCATAGCTCTTGTGCAACAGAGTGCTTTTATATGCGTGCATTATCACTTCGTTTCCCTTACACTCTTATTTTTTATTTTTTACTCAGTCATTGGAATGGAATGATGAACACGCCGAAGAACAAGCTGGGATGGTAGCTCCTGTGGCAACTAACGACAAAAGTGAACCAAGTTTTGAGAAGAAAGATGATAATTTGGCTGGTATTAATGAAGAAAACGAATGGGACAAGCTTCTGCGAGTTAGGTGAGGACTTCAATCTCGTATTACCTTTTTCATTATTTGACATCTGGGTTATTAGCTAGCAAGCATGCAACTTCTTCATAATATCGGCCATTTTTTTAATTGAAATTATAATTTTGGTATTTTTTTTTTCACATCTTGCCTAACTACAATTTGCACGCATTAATTCAGTAATGACTTAATTTGATAGTTTCTGTTGATAAACTAGGGTTTGTGTTATTTATGTGTGAAACTGATTGATTTTGTTATAAATTTATTATTAATTCATTTTGAAGTCATTGTTTGTTATCTTGCAATTGTTAATTTGTTTCAAAGTTTGAGTTATTTTTTATAGGATTGTATTCTTTTCATTTTCTATAAAGATGATGTTGTAGGCTGCTTCCAAAAATTGAAGGATCAACGATCTATTTGTAAAATTGTAGCTGTAATTTTATTTGAATTTTATGCAATAAATAATATTTATTGGCAATTTGTTCCATATCCCTTTCATGCCTCACACCACATCCCAACTCCATTAATTTAAGAGTTACACTTGTGTGCACTAAATTGCATGATGTAATTGAGTCACACTTGTGTGCACTAAATTGCATGATGTAATTGAGTCACAATTTTAATTTGATTTTAATGTGGTGGGTTAAAATCCAATTACATGTATACATCCAATTGCATACAAGAATGTGCCTTCATTTCATTGGCAAAACAAATGCCTTACTATTTATTTTCTATTAGTGGAAAAGTCAAAAGAATTTATCTAGATCTATGGTAACGATTCATGATGGAATAACTGAAATGTGCACATCAAATTTAATTTTTAAACTTTCTTGATATCCTATAATTGCTAGCGAACTTGAAATGACAAAAGCTTGTATGCACGTGCGTTATCACTTCTTTTTCCTTACACTCTTATTTTTTATTTTTTACTTAGTCACTGGAATGGAATGATGAACCTACCGAAGAACAAGTTGGGATGGTATTAGCTCCTGTGGCTACTAATTAACGACACAATTGATCCAAGTTTTGAAAAGAAAGATATGATAATTTGATTGCAATGAAAACCTATATTTTCATCGCTAATATTTGAATTTTGCAATCACGTTAGCGAAGGGTGTATAGCAACAAATTGACATTGACAAATTTATTCCAACCATCAACGAAACAACAGAAGTACTCACCATTTTCTTTCACCTTAACAGTCCATTGGTGCTTGTTGGAGTGCACTCAAAATGCAAATTAGTTGCACGGTGAAACTGATTTGTATAAGACCTTATCATAGTTTCTAAATTATAGACATTAGTTATTGATTTTGTAGATGGGTTCTTACAAGCACCAATGGATTGATGAAGAAATGCAAATTTTCATATATTTATATGGTTTTGATATGGAGCTCAATTATGGGTGTGTTATTGAGCTCAATTACTTTCTTTTTAACAATTGACCTTGCGTGCCAATTGTGTGCAATTATTTTAAATTAATTTATTTAATATGGTCAATGTTAAATGTTGATGTATATTTTCTTTTGTTCAATCTTAGTGTTTATTTTCTTTCATGTAATCTTCTCGTGTTGTCTCTTGGCCTGTTTTTTATTCTTATAGTGACTTGTGTTAAACAATTACAGTTGGTATTGTTTCGTGCAAAAAGAAAAAGAAAAAAAGGTTCGGTGGTTTATGTGCACTGTAGTGATAGTTTTGTGAGTTTTGTGCAATTCTCAATCCAATTGGATTTTTCGGTATTTTTTGAAAGCATGGAGTGCAATAGAGAGGAAGCATTCCGGGCGAAAGAAATTGCTGAGCAGAAATTGGCAAACAATGATTATGATGGTGCAAGGAAATTTGCTACTAAGGCACTGACTCTATATCCTGGATTGGTGGGCATTTCTCAAATGTTGGCCCTTGTTGATGTGTTTGCTTCTGCGGAAATAAAAGTCATTAGTGGCGAAACTTATAGGTACGGAGTTCTTGGCATGAGCCCATATGCAGAAGAGGAGACGATAAAAAAGCAATACAGAAAGTTGGCTCTTTTGGTGCATCCAGATAAGAAAAAATCAGTTGGGGCTGATAATGCTTTTAAGCTTATCCCAAAGGCCTGGTCGATAATGATTTTTCGGTATCTTGTATGATATAGGGAAAGAGAGACACGTACATTCATTTAGTGTTTCAGTAGGATGAGCTACATATGCCTCCTCGTAAGAACCCATCTACAAAATCAATAACTAATGTCTATAATTTAGAAACTATGATAAGGTCTTATACAAATCAGTTTCACCGTGCAACTAATTTGCATTTTGAGTGCACTTGAGGGATTGCAACAAGCACCAATGGATTGATGAAGAAATGCAATTTTTCATATATTTATATGGTTTTGATATATAGCTCAATTATAGGTGTGTTATTGAGCTCAATTACTTTCTTTTTAACAATTGACCTTGCGTGCCAATTGTCTGCAATTATTTTAAATTATTTTATTTAATATGTTCAATGTTAAATGTTGATGTATATTTTCTTTTGTTGAATCTTAGTGTTTATTTTCCTTCATGTAGTCTTCTCGTGTTGTCTCTTGGCATGTTTTTTATTCTTATAGTGATTTGTGTTAAACAATTACAGTTGGTATTGTTTCGTGCAAAAAGAAAAAGAAAAAAAGGTTTGGTGGTTTATGTGCACCTGTAGTGATAGTTTTGTGAGTTTTGTGCAATTCTCAATCCAATTGGATTTTTTGGTATTTTGGAAAGCATGGAGTGCAATAGAGAGGAAGTCCTCCGGGCGAAAGAAATTGCTGAGGAGAAATTGGCAAACAATGACTATGATGGTGCAAGGAAATTTGCTACTAAGGCACTGACTCTATATCCTGGATTGGTGGGCATTTCTTAAATGTTGGCCTTTGTTGATGTGTTTGCTTCTGCAGAAATAAAAGTCATTAGTGGCGAAACTTATTGGTACGGAGTTCTTGGCATGAGCCCATATGCAGAAGAGGAGACGATAAAAAAGCAATACAGAAAGTTGGCTCTTTTGGTGCATCCAGATAAGAATAAATATGTTAGGGTTGATAATGCTTTCAAGCTTATCCCAAAGGCCTGGTCGATAATGATTTTTCGGTATCTTGTATGATATAGGGAGAGATAGACACGTACATTCATTTAGTGTTTCAGTAGGATGAGCTACATATGCCTCCTCGTAAGAACCCATCTACAAAATCAATAACTAATGTCTATAATTTAGAAACTATGATAAGGTCTTATACAAATCAGTTTCACCGTGCAACTAATTTGCATTTTGAGTGCACTTGAGGGATTGCAACAAGCACCAATGGATTGATGAAGAAATGCAATTTTTCATATATTTATATGGTTTTGATATGGAGCTCAATTATGGGTGTGTTATTGGGCTCAATTACTTTATTTTTAACAATTGACCTTGCGTGCCAATTGTTTGCAATTATTTTAAAGTATTTTATTTAATATGGTCAATGTTAAATGTTGATGTATATTTTCTTTTGTTCAATCTTAGTGTTTATTTTCCTTCATGTAATCTTCTAGTGTTGTCTCTTGGCATGTTCTTTATTCTTATAGTGATTTGTGTTAAACAATTAAAGTTAGTATTGTTTCGTGCAAAAAGAAAAAGAAAAAAAGTTTGGTGGTTTATGTGCACCTGTAGTGATAGTTTTGTGAGTTTTGTGCAATTCTCAATCCAATTGGATTTTTTGGTATTTTGGAAAGCATGGAGTGCAATAGAGAGGAAGCCCTCCGGGCGAAAGAAATTGCTGAGCATAAATTGCTAAACAATGATTATGATGGTGCAAGGAAATTTGCTACTAAGGCACTGACTCTATATCCTGGATTGGTGGGCATTTCTCAAATGTTGGCCCTTGTTGATGTGTTTACTTCTGCAGAAATAAAAGTCATTAGTGGCGAAACTTATTGGTACGGAGTTCTTGGCATGAGCCCATATGCAGAAGAGGAGACGATAAAAAAGCAATACAGAAAGTTGTCTCTTTTGGTGCATCCATATAAGAATAAATCAGTTGGGGCTGATAATGCTTTTAAGCTTATCCCAAAGGCCTGGTCGATAATGATTTTTCGGTATCTTGTATGATATAGGGAGAGATAGACACGTACATTCATTTAGTGTTTCAGTAGGATGAGCTACATATGCCTCCTCGTAAGAACCCATCTACAAAATCAATAACTAATGTCTATAATTTAGAAACTATGATAAGGTCTTATACAAATCAGTTTCACCGTGCAACTAATTTGCATTTTGAGTGCACTTGAGGGATTGCAACAAGCACCAATAGATTGATGAAGAAATGCAAATTTTCATATATTTATATGGTTTTGATATGGAGCTCAATTATGGGTGTGTTATTGAGCTAAATTACTTTATTTTTAACAATTGACCTTGCGTGCCAATTGTGTACAATTATTTTAAATTATTTTATTTAATATGGTCAATGTTAAATGTTGATGTATATTTTCTTTTGTTCAATGTTAGTGTTTATATTCTTTCATGTAATCTTCTCGTGTTGTCACTTGGCCTGTTTTTTATTCTTATTGTGATTTGTGTTTAACAATTACAGTTGGTATTGTTTCGTGCAAAAAGAAAAAGAAAAAAAGCTTTGGTGGTTTATGTGCACCTGTAGTGATAGTTTTGTGAGTTTTGTGCAATTCTCAATCCAATTGGATTTTTCGGTATTTTTTGAAAGCATGGAGTGCAATAGAGAGGAAGCATTCCGGGCGAAAGAAATTGCTGAGGAGAAATTGGCAAACAATGACTATGATGGTGCAAGGAAATTTGCTACTAAGGCACTGACTCTATATCCTAGATTGGTGGGCATTTCTCAAATGTTGGCCCTTGTTGATGTGTTTGCTTCTGCGGAAATAAAAGTCATTAGTGGCGAAACTTATAGGTACGGAGTTCTTGGCATGAGCCCATATGCAGAAGAGGAGACGATAAAAAAGCAATACAGAAAGTTTGCTCTTTAGGTGCATCTAGATAAGAATAAATCAGTTGGGGAAAGCATTCTGGGCGAAAGAAATTGCTGAGGAGAAATTGGCAAACAATGACTATGATGGTGCAAGGAAATTTGCTACTAAGTCACTGACTCTATATCCTGGATTGGTGGGCATTTCTCAAATGTTGGCCCTTGTTGATGTGTTTGCTTCTGCGGAAATAAAAGTCATTAGTGGCGAAACTTATAGGTACGGAGTTCTTGGCATGAGCCCATATGCAGAAGAGTAGACGATAAAAAAGCAATACAAAAAGTTTGCTCTTTTGGTGCATCCAGATAAGAAAAAATCAGTTGGGGCTGATAATGCTTTTAAGCTTATTCCAAAGGCCTGGTCGATAATGATTTTTCGGTATCTTGTATGATATAGGGAGAGAGAGACACGTACATTAATTTAGTGTTTCAGTAGGATGAGCTACATATGCCTCCTCGTAAGAACCCATCTACAAAATCAATAACTGTCACGCCCCAAATCTAAAAATAATGACCTTTAAAAAGTACTTAAAATAACTAATTTTAACGTGTCAAAAAAATTGAAATCTTAAAATTATAACGATAACATAAAGGGGCATAATGACAAATATAATTAAAATCACGTTTAACTATTGCAGCGGAAACAGTTATAATATAATTCATATAATTATTTAATTAAGAATCCTTAAAGAAAATCACAATCCAATTAAATAAACATAAAAATTTAAATATATATCGATCGTCTCCCATCACCCCTCCTCGCCATCCAACTCTTCAACCTGAAATTGTAAATTGGGGGTGAGCATGCCAGCATACTCAGTGGGATTTAAGTCATTCAATAGTTAATGCTAAAAATAAATAATCAAGTAATTGCAACTTAGTAAATAACATTCACATTGCCACATATACTTTGCCATTGTAACTTCGCCAATTTTGCCATTGTAACTTTATCGCATGTTTGTGAACCTTCCCAAAGCCAAATTAATGACTAAGGTATTCCCACACGTAGACATCGCATGTTTGTGGACCTTCCCAAAGCCAAATTAATGACTAAGGTATTTCCACACGTAGACATCGCATGTTTGTGGACCTTCCCAAAGCCAAATTAATGACTAAGGTATTCCCACACGTAGTGAGCACGGCGGGTCGCGCCCGAAGACCCGTCGGTCCCGGACCCCATTTGGAGCCCCTGGCTATTAGATAACTTTGCCACAAACTTTGCCAATAGAATAATATACTTTGCCATAAACTTTGTCAATAGAAATGAAATCACATAGTAGACAATTAACTTAAACATTTATCTAAAACATTAAATAATGAATAACATTGCAATAGAGCTCTACAAACCACCGTAGAGAATAAAGCAATTAAAAACCCGGCCACCTCGATTGACGAACGTGAAAATGATACGTGGAAGCCTCGTAATTATCGTCGCCTAGCCGTGCGATACATAGAATAATAATTGATCGATTTTTCTTTTAACTAAACATTCTGCTTAATAAAATAACTAGAAGAAATATAAAAAGGCAAATGCATGGTGCATGTATAATTTACTCCCTCAGTTGCGTAGTGCATGTATATATATAGCCTAGAAATACTAATGTGAAACTGTTACAAAGCCATAATGACTACAATCCATTATAAATTTTCATAAAAAAGAAACGTATGGGAAAATGAGTGGCCAAGAAACGCTTGGAGAGTTATTCAAATCATTCAAATACAATTTATTTTGTTAACATTAACTTATGCATTAATCAGATACATTTTTAATATTATTAATATATTATTATATAATTCTGGGGTATTACAATAACTAGTGTCTATAATTTAGAAACTATGATAAGGTCTTATACAAATCAGTTTCACCGTGCAACTAATTTGCATTTTGAGTGCACTTGAGGGATTGCAACAATCACCAATGGATTGATGAAGAAATGCAATTTTTAATATATATTTATATGGTTTTGATATGTAGCTCAATTATGGGTGTGTTATTGAGCTCAATTACTTTCTTTTTAACAATTGACCTTGCGTGCCAATTGTCTGCAATTATTTTAAATTATTTTATTTAAGGGGCAGTTTCTCATAAGGTCATTTCACACATAGAAAAATCATAGAAAGACAAGTTTTTTTTTTTAATTCAAATAAGGTCAAAATGGTTGATAAATATACTAAACTGCCCTTCTCTTCATTAAATTCTTAAAAATCTGTTTTAGTTAATTAGTTAAATATTATTAAAACTAATTTTGTATAGAAAATCGCTAATCGTGATCATCTTTTCATATTTGAAAATTTAATTGACAACTCTGCACATGAATCCCATGAATCACGGTGGAGAGGAATTACATTTTAAATTCAAAATTTATTTTCAGAAGTTTATCTAATTAGTGGTTAATTCTGTTCTTGTGCAGATAAAATTTATTTCCATATTTGAAAATTTAATTGACAACATGAATCACGGGGTTGAGGAATTGCATTTTGAATTCAAAATTCATTTCCAGAACTTTATCTAATTAGTTGTTAATTCTGTTCTTGTGCATATAAATGAAAATTCTCGTTGGTGGTCGGTTATATATCATTCTTTTATATGCAGATTTAAAAACATATATGCAAGAAATTGTTACATATTCTTGTTGACATATGCAAAAATATGTTGCATATTAATATAATATTACTTCACTTTATTTATATTATAAAATCTATGAATTTTATTTTTAAATAAATAAACTATTCAATTGTGTTGTGTAATTACATTTTAGATAATATATATATATATATATATAACAATATATATCATCTATATAAAATATGCAAATATATAAGCACATATGTAAAAAAACGGTGCATATAGTCAATAAGATATTCAAATATAATGTTGCATATAGTCAATGTATTATTTCATAATATTCAAAAATTATAAAGAATATATGCAAGAGCTACAAAAGCTTTAAAATCAAAGTAGAGAAAGGAAAATCAATTGAACATAGAACTTGAAACCATAATTAATTGCAACATCTTCTTTAGATGATCGGAGAGTGGCTCGATAAACTTGTCCCAAGCTTGCAGCTGCAATTTTCTCCGATGAAATTTTGTTGAAAACAGCCTTAAGAGGTGGACCAGGTTCCTTTGATCTTTTTTTCAACTGAACAGACGTAAAATCGTAAATCTCAATAATATCAAATAAACACTAACAAGTTAGTAATTTTAGAACATTTGGCTTATGTTACGTGTTGGCATTTGTGGTATTTTTATAAGCAACTATATCAAAGAAGCAACAAACAACTATGCAGAAGTAAGAGACAGCTAATTCAGTCATTATATTGAAATTGAGGCATTTTGATTTCCCCAATTGTTATCATACAATTATAAGAGTGAGTCAACTGAAGAAGACAAATAAGAGAATATAAGATCTTTCTCTTAATCAATTCAAATATTTGGGGCATATACATATACTACTCTTGTTCTAACAAGAGATCATAAAACTTTGAAACAAAACCAGAATACGAAAAACATAGTAACAATACGAAAATGAAGAGTAATCCCCCAATTGAAATATAAACTAGAGAATTTCAAAAAGTAAACAGGATTTTCAGAAACCCCAAATTTTCTAACGTTGCATTCTTAATCTAACAACGGATCATAAAACTTTGAAACAAAATCAGACAAACGAAAAACAGAGTAACAATACCATATTGATGGGTGTTTTCTACTCCATTCATATTGCCCTAAAACTAGCCCCGGTGTAGAATCGCTAACTCCTCTGCAACAAAAACAAATTCGAAATAAAAAATCAAGAAACGTGTTCGGTGTTCGAGATCAAGTAAGAAAAAGAGAGGGAGAGAGAAAAACCTTTACCCAATCTTCATCAAGCCCCAAAACTTGACACAATGGAGATTCGCTAACTACTGCAACAAAAACAAATTCAAAACAAACAAAAAAAATCAATAAACGTGTTCGGTGTTCGAGATCAAGTAGGAAAAAGAGAGTGAGAGAGAAAAATCCTTACCCGATCTTCATCAATTTCACGCCAATATACATATCGATAGGTGTTTTCTACTTCATTCATATAACGGAGATTCGCGAACTCCTCTGCAACAAAAACAGATTCAAAACAAAAAATCAAGAAACGCGTTCGGCGTTCTAGATCAAGTAAGAAAAAGAGAGGGAGAGAGCAAAAACCCTTACCCTTATGGTTGAAGGACTGAATGATCGAATTTGACTAGATTGAAGACTGTTGAACGATGAATTGCAGAATCCCTAATTCTTGAACGATAAATTGCAGAATCCCTAATTCTTGAACGATGAATTGCAGAATTCAAAACACCGAATAAACTGCCATTGTTCTGCAAATTGAATTTGTATTTTTGGAATTACGTTGAGGGAGATACGAAAGGAAATTATTGTATTTAGGAAATTTTGGTAGTTTTGCAAATTTTGGTAAATCTTGAGTAATTTACGGAAGCTGGGAAATCTGAATTTGGAATTACGTTGAGGGAGATACGAAAGGAAATTATTGTATTTAGGAATTTTTGGTAGTTTTGCAAATTTTGGTATATCTTGCGTAATTTACGGAAGCTGGGGAATCTGATTTTGAATAATATATATATAATTCAAAATGGAATTTAAAATTCAAATTTAATTATATTAATGAATTAATATTGTTTTATAAGATGAAGGGGTATAATTGGGTATTAACAAGTTAATTTGACCTTAATTGTATTGTTTAAGTTTGTTTCCTTTATTTGAATATTGGTCTATAGGATTGTCCTTCTTAGTGATTAAACTCTTTATTTAATATGTTCAATGTTAAATGTTGATGTATATTTTCTTTTGTTCAATCTTAGTGTTTATTTTCCTTCATGTAATCTTCTCGTGTTGTCTCTTGGCATGTTCTTTATTCTTATAGTGATTTGTGTTAAACAATTACAGTTAGTATTGTTTCGTGCAAAAAGAAAAAGAAAAAAAGGTTTGGTGGTTTATGTGAACCTGTAGTGATAGTTTTGTGAGTTTTGTGCAATTCTCAATCCAATTGAATTTTTTGGTATTTTGGAAAGCATTGAGTGCAATAGAGAGGAAGCCCTCCGGGCGAAAGAAATTGCTGAGGAGAAATTGGCAAACAATGACTATGATGGTGCAAGGAAATTTGCTACTAAGGCACTGACTCTATATCCTGGATTGGTGGGCATTTCTCAAATGTAGGCCCTTGTTGATGGGTTTGCTTCTACAGAAATAAAAGTCATTGGTGGCGAAACTTATTGGTACGGAGTTCTTGGCATGAGCCCATATGCAGAAGAGGAGACGATAAAAAAACAATACAGAAAGTTGGCTCTTTTGGTGCATCCATATAAGAATAAATCAGTTGGGGCTGATAATGCTTTTAAGCTTATCCCAAAGGCCTGGTCGATAATGATTTTTCGGTATCTTGCATGATATAGGGAGAGAGAGACACGTACATTCATTTAGTGTTTCAGTAGGATGAGCTACATATGCCTCCTCGGAAGAACCCATCTACAAAATCAATAACTAATGTCTATAATTTAAAAACTATGATAAGGTCTTATACAAATCAGTTTCACCGTGCAACTAATTTGCATTTTGAGTGCACTTGAGGGATTGCAACAAGCACCAATTGATTGATGAAGAAATGCAATTTTTCATATATTTATATGGTTTTGACTTGGAGCTCAATTATGGGTGTGTTATTGGGCTCAATTACTTTCTTTTTAACAATTGACCTTGCGTGCCAATTGTCTGCAATTATTTTAAATTATTTTATTTAATATGGTCAATGTTAAATGTTGATGTGTATTTTCTTTTGTTCAATCTTAGTGTTTATTTTCCTTCATGTAATCTTCTCGTGTTGTCTCTTGGCATGTTCTTTATTCTTGTAGTGATTTGTGTTAAACAATTAAAGTTTGTATTGTTTCGTGCAAAAAGAAAAAGAAAAAAAGGTTTGGTGGTTTATGTGCACCTGTAGTGATAGTTTTGTGAGTTTTGTGCAATTCTCAATCCAACTGGATTTTTTGGTATTTTGAAAAGCATGGAGTGCAATAGAGAGGAAGCCCTCCGGGCGAAAGAAATTGCTGAGGAGAAATTGGCAAACAATGATTATGATGGTGCAAGGAAATTTGCTACTAAGGCACTGACTCTATATCCTGGATTGGTGGGCATTTCTCAAATGTTGGCCCTTGTTGATGTGTTTGCTTCTGCAAAAATAAAAGTCATTAGTGGCGAAACTTATTGGTACGGAGTTCTTGGCATGAGCCCATATGCAGAAGAGGAGACGATAAAAAAGCAATACAGAAAGTTGGCTCTTTTGGTGCATCCAGATAAGAATAAATCAGTTGGGGCTGATAATGCATTTAAGCTTATCCCAAAGGCCTGGTCGATAATGATTTTTCGGTATCTTGTAAGATATAGGGAGAGAGAGACACGTACATTCATTTAGTGTTTCAGTAGGATGAGCTACATATGCCTCCTCGGAAGAACCCATCTACAAAATCAATAACTAATGTCTATAATTTAAAAACTATGATAAGGTCTTATACAAATCAGTTTCACCGTGCAACTAATTTGCATTTTGAGTGCACTTGAGGGATTGCAACAAGCACCAATGGATTGATGAAGAAATGCAATTTTTCATATATTTATATGGTTTTGACTTGGAGCTCAATTATGGGTGTGTTATTGGGCTCAATTACTTTCTTTTTAACAATTGACCTTGCGTGCCAATTGTCTGCTATTATTTTAAATTATTTTATTTAATATGGTCAATGTTAAATGTTGATGTGTATTTTCTTTTGTTCAATCTTAGTGTTTATTTTCCTTCATGTAATCTTCTCGTGTTGTCTCTTGGCATGTTCTTTATTCTTGTAGTGATTTGTGTTAAACAATTAAAGTTAGTATTGTTTCGTGCAAAAAGAAAAAGAAAAAAAGGTTTGGTGGTTTATGTGCACCTGTAGTGATAGTTTTGTGAGTTTTGTGCAATTCTCAATCCAATTGGATTTTTTGGTATTTTGGAAAGCATGGAGTGCAATAGAGAGGAAGCCCTCCGGGCGAAAGAAATTGCTGAGGAGAAATTGGCAAACAATGATTATGATGGTGCAAGGAAATTTTTTTTGAGCAAAAGGATAAAAATTTTATTAATGCTCAAAAAACACGCTCAACCCCGAAGGGAAGACGCCGGCGCTACAACTCTCTCAACTCTCATCTTCCCCACCCATCGGGACTCCGGATGAAAACCCCCTCTCGGTAAACCACGTGGGATAAACCCGGGAAGGGGGAAACCGTGGTGCAAGGAAATTTGCTACTAAGGCACTGACTCTATATCCTGGATTGGTGGGCATTTCTTAAATGTTGGCCCTTGTTGATGTGTTTGCTTCTGCAGAAATAAAAGTCATTAGTGGCGAAACTTATTGGTACGGAGTTCTTGGCATGAGCCCATATGCAGAAGAGGAGACGATAAAAAAGCAATACAGAAAGTTGGCACTTTTGGTGCATCCATATAAGAATAAATCAGTTGGGGCTGATAATGCTTATAAGCTTATCCCAAAGGCCTGGTCGATAATGATTTTTCGGTATCTTGTATGATATAGGGAGAGAGAGACACGTACATTCATTTAGTGTTTCAGTAGGATGAGCTACATATGCCTCCTCGTAAGAACCCATCTACAAAATCAATAACTAAGGTCTATAATTTAGAAACTATGATAAGGTCTTATACAAATCAGTTTCACCGTGCAACTAATTTGCATTTTGAGTGCAATTGCGGGATTGCAACAAGCACAATGGATTGATGAAGAAATGCAATTTTTCATATATTTATATGGTTTTGATATGGAGCTCAATTATGGGTGTGTTATTGGGCTCAATTACTTTCTTTTTAACAATTGACCTTGCGTGCCAATTGTCTGCAATTATTTTAAATTATTTTATTTAATATGGTCAATGTTAAATGTTGATGTGTATTTTCTTTTGTTCAATCTTAGTGTTTATTTTCCTTCATGTAATCTTCTCGTGTTGTCTCTTGGCATGTTCTTTATTCTTATAGTGATTTGTGTTAAACAATTAAAGTTAGTATTGTTTCGTGCAAAAAGAAAAAGAAAAAAAGGTTTGGTGGTTTATGTGCACCTGTAGTGATAGTTTTGTGAGTTTTGTGCAATTCTCAATCCAATTGGATTTTTTGGTATTTTGGAAAGCATGGAGTGCAATAGAGAGGAAGCCCTCCGGGCGAAAGAAATTGCTGAGCAGAAATTGGCAAACAATGATTATGATGGTGTAAGGAAATTTGCTACTAAGGCACTGACTCTATATCCTGGATTGGTGGGCATTTCTCAAATGTTGGCCCTTGTTGATGTGTTTACTTCTGCAGAAATAAAAGTCATTAGTGGCGAAACTTATTGGTACGTAGTTCTTGGCATGAGCCCATATGCAGAAGAGGAGACGATAAAAAAGCAATACAGAAAGTTGGCTCTTTTGGTGCATCCATATAAGAATAAATCAGTTGGGGCTGATAATGCTTTTAAGCTTATCCCAAAGGCCTGGTGGATAATGATTTTTCGGTATCTTGTATGATATAGGGAGAGAGAGACACGTACATTCATTTAGTGTTTCAGTAGGATGAGCTACATATGCCTCCTCGTAAGAACCCATCTACAAAATCAATAACTAATGTCTATAATTTAGAAACTATGATAAGGTCTTATACAAATCAGTTTCACCGTGCAACTAATTTGCATTTTGAGTGCACTTGAGGGATTGCAACAAGCACCAATGGATTGATGAAGAAATGCAATTTTTCATATATTTATATGGTTTTGATATGGAGCTCAATTATGGGTGTGTTATTGGGCTCAATTACTTTATTTTTAACAATTGACCTTGCGTGCCAATTGTTTGCAATTATTTTAAAGTATTTTATTTAATATGGTCAATGTTAAATGTTGATGTATATTTTCTTTTGTTCAATCTTAGTGTTTATTTTCCTTCATGTAATCTTCTAGTGTTGTCTCTTGGCATGTTCTTTATTCTTATAGTGATTTGTGTTAAACAATTAAAGTTAGTATTGTTTCGTGCAAAAAGAAAAAGAAAAAAGGTTTGGTGGTTTATGTGCACCTGTAGTGATAGTTTTGTGAGTTTTGTGCAATTCTCAATCCAATTGGATTTTTTGGTATTTTGGAAAGCATGGAGTGCAATAGAGAGGAAGCCCTCCGGGCGAAAGAAATTGCTGAGCATAAATTGCTAAACAATGATTATGATGGTGCAAGAAAATTTGCTACTAAGGCACTGACTCTATATCCTGGATTGGTGGGCATTTCTCAAATGTTGGCCCTTGTTGATGTGTTTACTTCTGCAGAAATAAAAGTCATTAGTGGCGAAACTTATTGGTACGGAGTTCTTGGCATGAGCCCATATGCAGAAGAGGAGACGATAAAAAAGCAATACAGAAAGTTGTCTCTTTTGGTGCATCCATATAAGAATAAATCAGTTGGGGCTGATAATGCTTTTAAGCTTATCCCAAAGGCCTGGTCGATAATGATTTTTCGGTATCTTGTATGATATAGGGAGAGATAGACACGTACATTCATTTAGTGTTTCAGTAGGATGAGCTACATATGCCTCCTCGTAAGAACCCATCTACAAAATCAATAACTAATGTCTATAATTTAGAAACTATGATAAGGTCTTATACAAATCAGTTTCACCGTGCAACTAATTTGCATTTTGAGTGCACTTGAGGGATTGCAACAAGCACCAATAGATTGATGAAGAAATGCAAATTTTCATATATTTATATGGTTTTGATATGGAGCTCAATTATGGGTGTGTTATTGAGCTAAATTACTTTATTTTTAACAATTGACCTTGCGTGCCAATTGTGTACAATTATTTTAAATTATTTTATTTAATATGGTCAATGTTAAATGTTGATGTATATTTTCTTTTGTTCAATGTTAGTGTTTATTTTCTTTCATGTAATCTTCTCGTGTTGTCTCTTGGCCTGTTTTTTATTCTTATTGTGATTTGTGTTTAACAATTACAGTTGGTATTGTTTCGTGCAAAAAGAAAAAGAAAAAAAGCTTCGGTGGTTTATGTGCACCTGTAGTGATAGTTTTGTGAGTTTTGTGCCATTCTCAATCCAATTGGATTTTTCGGTATTTTTTGAAAGCATGGAGTGCAATAGAGAGGAAGCATTCCGGGCGAAAGAAATTGCTGAGGAGAAATTGGCAAACAATGACTATGATGGTGCAAGGAAATTTGCTACTAAGGCACTGACTCTATATCCTAGATTGGTGGGCATTTCTCAAATGTTGGCCCTTGTTGATGTGTTTGCTTCTGCGGAAATAAAAGTCATTAGTGGCGAAACTTATAGGTACGGAGTTCTTGGCATGAGCCCATATGCAGAAGAGGAGACGATAAAAAAGCAATACAGAAAGTTTGCTCTTTTGGTGCATCCAGATAAGAAAAAATCAGTTGGGGAAAGCATTCTGGGCGAAAGAAATTGCTGAGGAGAAATTGGCAAACAATGACTATGATGGTGCAAGGAAATTTGCTACTAAGTCACTGACTCTATATCCTGGATTGGTGGGCATTTCTCAAATGTTGGCCCTTGTTGATGTGTTTGCTTCTGCGGAAATAAAAGTCATTAGTGGCGAAACTTATAGGTACGGAGTTCTTGGCATGAGCCCATATGCAGAAGAGTAGACGATAAAAAAGCAATACAAAAAGTTTGCTCTTTTGGTGCATCCAGATAAGAAAAAATCAGTTGGGGCTGATAATGCTTTTAAGCTTATTCCAAAGGCCTGGTCGATAATGATTTTTCGGTATCTTGTATGATATAGGGAGAGAGAGACACGTACATTAATTTAGTGTTTCAGTAGGATGAGCTACATATGCCTCCTCGTAAGAACCCATCTACAAAATCAATAACTGTCACGCCCCAAATCTAAAAATAATGACCTTTAAAAAGTACTTAAAATAACTAATTTTAACGTGTCAAAAAAATTGAAATCTTAAAATTATAACGATAACATAAAGGGGCATAATGACAAATATAATTAAAATCACGTTTAACTATTGCAGCGGAAACAGTTATAATATAATTCATATAATTATTTAATTAAGAATCCTTAAAGAAAATCACAATCCAATTAAATAAACATAAAAATTTAAATATATATCGATCGTCTCCCATCACCCCTCCTCGCCATCCAACTCTTCAACCTGAAATTGTAAATTGGGGGTGAGCATGCCAGCATACTCAGTGGGATTTAAGTCATTCAATAGTTAATGCTAAAAATAAATAATCAAGTAATTGCAACTTAGTAAATAACATTCACATTGCCACATATACTTTGCCATTGTAACTTCGCCAATTTTGCCATTGTAACTTTATCGCATGTTTGTGAACCTTCCCAAAGCCAAATTAATGACTAAGGTATTCCCACACGTAGACATCGCATGTTTGTGGACCTTCCCAAAGCCAAATTAATGACTAAGGTATTTCCACACGTAGACATCGCATGTTTGTGGACCTTCCCAAAGCCAAATTAATGACTAAGGTATTCCCACACGTAGTGAGCACGGCGGGTCGCGCCCGAAGACCCGTCGGTCCCGGACCCCATTTGGAGCCCCTGGCTATTAGATAACTTTGCCACAAACTTTGCCAATAGAATAATATACTTTGCCATAAACTTTGTCAATAGAAATGAAATCACATAGTAGACAATTAACTTAAACATTTATCTAAAACATTAAATAATGAATAACATTGCAATAGAGCTCTACAAACCACCGTAGAGAATAAAGCAATTAAAAACCCGGCCACCTCGATTGACGAACGTGAAAATGATACGTGGAAGCCTCGTAATTATCATCGCCTAGCCGTGCGATACATAGAATAATAATTGATCGATTTTTCTTTTAACTAAACATTCTGCTTAATAAAATAACTAGAAGAAATATAAAAAGGCAAATGCATGGTGCATGTATAATTTACTCCCTCAGTTGCGTAGTGCATGTATATATATAGCCTAGAAATACTAATGTGAAACTGTTACAAAGCCATAATGACTACAATCCATTATAAATTTTCATAAAAAAGAAACGTATGGGAAAATGAGTGGCCAAGAAACGCTTGGAGAGTTATTCAAATCATTCAAATACAATTTATTTTGTTAACAATAACTTATGCATTAATCAGATACATTTTTAATATTATTAATATATTATTATATAATTCTGGGGTATTACAATAACTAGTGTCTATAATTTAGAAACTATGATAAGGTCTTATACAAATCAGTTTCACCGTGCAACTAATTTGCATTTTGAGTGCACTTGAGGGATTGCAACAATCACCAATGGATTGATGAAGAAATGCAATTTTTAATATATATTTATATGGTTTTGATATGTAGCTCAATTATGGGTGTGTTATTGAGCTCAATTACTTTCTTTTTAACAATTGACCTTGCGTGCCAATTGTCTGCAATTATTTTAAATTATTTTATTTAATATGTTCAATGTTAAATGTTGATGTATATTTTCTTTTGTTCAATCTTAGTGTTTATTTTCCTTCATGTAATCTTCTCGTGTTGTCTCTTGGCATGTTCTTTATTCTTATAGTGATTTGTGTTAAACAATTACAGTTAGTATTGTTTCGTGCAAAAAGAAAAAGAAAAAAAGGTTTGGTGGTTTATGTGAACCTGTAGTGATAGTTTTGTGAGTTTTGTGCAATTCTCAATCCAATTGAATTTTTTGGTATTTTGGAAAGCATTGAGTGCAATAGAGAGGAAGCCCTCCGGGCGAAAGAAATTGCTGAGGAGAAATTGGCAAACAATGACTATGATGGTGCAAGGAAATTTGCTACTAAGGCACTGACTCTATATCCTGGATTGGTGGGCATTTCTCAAATGTAGGCCCTTGTTGATGGGTTTGCTTCTACAGAAATAAAAGTCATTGGTGGCGAAACTTATTGGTACGGAGTTCTTGGCATGAGCCCATATGCAGAAGAGGAGACGATAAAAAAGCAATACAGAAAGTTGGCTCTTTTGGTGCATCCATATAAGAATAAATCAGTTGGGGCTGATAATGCTTTTAAGCTTATCCCAAAGGCCTGGTCGATAATGATTTTTCGGTATCTTGTATGATATAGGGAGAGATAGACACGTACATTCATTTAGTGTTTCAGTAGGATGAGCTACATATGCCTCCTCGTAAGAACCCATCTACAAAATCAATAACTAATGTCTATAATTTAGAAACTATGATAAGGTCTTATACAAATCAGTTTCACCGTGCAACTAATTTGCATTTTGAGTGCACTTGAGGGATTGCAACAAGCACCAATAGATTGATGAAGAAATGCAAATTTTCATATATTTATATGGTTTTGATATGGAGCTCAATTATGGGTGTGTTATTGAGCTAAATTACTTTATTTTTAACAATTGACCTTGCGTGCCAATTGTGTACAATTATTTTAAATTATTTTATTTAATATGGTCAATGTTAAATGTTGATGTATATTTTCTTTTGTTCAATGTTAGTGTTTATTTTCTTTCATGTAATCTTCTCGTGTTGTCTCTTGGCCTGTTTTTTATTCTTATTGTGATTTGTGTTTAACAATTACAGTTGGTATTGTTTCGTGCAAAAAGAAAAAGAAAAAAAGCTTCGGTGGTTTATGTGCACCTGTAGTGATAGTTTTGTGAGTTTTGTGCAATTCTCAATCCAATTGGATTTTTCGGTATTTTTTGAAAGCATGGAGTGCAATAGAGAGGAAGCATTCCGGGCGAAAGAAATTGCTGAGGAGAAATTGGCAAACAATGACTATGATGGTGCAAGGAAATTTGCTACTAAGGCACTGACTCTATATCCTAGATTGGTGGGCATTTCTCAAATGTTGGCCCTTGTTGATGTGTTTGCTTCTGCGGAAATAAAAGTCATTAGTGGCGAAACTTATAGGTACGGAGTTCTTGGCATGAGCCCATATGCAGAAGAGGAGACGATAAAAAAGCAATACAGAAAGTTTGCTCTTTAGGTGCATCCAGATAAGAAAAAATCAGTTGGGGAAAGCATTCTGGGCGAAAGAAATTGCTGAGGAGAAATTGGCAAACAATGACTATGATGGTGCAAGGAAATTTGCTACTAAGTCACTGACTCTATATCCTGGATTGGTGGGCATTTCTCAAATGTTGGCCCTTGTTGATGTGTTTGCTTCTGCGGAAATAAAAGTCATTAGTGGCGAAACTTATAGGTACGGAGTTCTTGGCATGAGCCCATATGCAGAAGAGTAGACGATAAAAAAGCAATACAAAAAGTTTGCTCTTTTGGTGCATCCAGATAAGAAAAAATCAGTTGGGGCTGATAATGCTTTTAAGCTTATTCCAAAGGCCTGGTCGATAATGATTTTTCGGTATCTTGTATGATATAGGGAGAGAGAGACACGTACATTAATTTAGTGTTTCAGTAGGATGAGCTACATATGCCTCCTCGTAAGAACCCATCTACAAAATCAATAACTGTCACGCCCCAAATCTAAAAATAATGACCTTTAAAAAGTACTTAAAATAACTAATTTTAACGTGTCAAAAAAATTGAAATCTTAAAATTATAACGATAACATAAAGGGGCATAATGACAAATATAATTAAAATCACGTTTAACTATTGCAGCGGAAACAGTTATAATATAATTCATATAATTATTTAATTAAGAATCCTTAAAGAAAATCACAATCCAATTAAATAAACATAAAAATTTAAATATATATCGATCGTCTCCCATCACCCCTCCTCGCCATCCAACTCTTCAACCTGAAATTGTAAATTGGGGGTGAGCATGCCAGCATACTCAGTGGGATTTAAGTCATTCAATAGTTAATGCTAAAAATAAATAATCAAGTAATTGCAACTTAGTAAATAACATTCACATTGCCACATATACTTTGCCATTGTAACTTTATCGCATGTTTGTGAACCTTCCCAAAGCCAAATTAATGACTAAGGTATTCCCACACGTAGACATCGCATGTTTGTGGACCTTCCCAAAGCCAAATTAATGACTAAGGTATTCCCACACGTAGACATCGCATGTTTGTGGACCTTCCCAAAGCCAAATTAATGACTAAGGTATTCCCACACGTAGTGAGCACGGCGGGTCGCGCCCGAAGACCCGTCGGTCCCGGACCCCATTTGGAGCCCCTGGCTATTAGATAACTTTGCCACAAACTTTGCCAATAGAATAATATACTTTGCCATAAACTTTGTCAATAGAAATGAAATCACATAGTAGACAATTAACTTAAACATTTATCTAAAACATTAAATAATGAATAACATTGCAATAGAGCTCTACAAACCACCGTAGAGAATAAAGCAATTAAAAACCCGGCCACCTCGATTGACGAACGTGAAAATGATACGTGGAAGCCTCGTAATTATCGTCGCCTAGCCGTGCGATACATAGAATAATAATTGATCGATTTTTCTTTTAACTAAACATTCTGCTTAATAAAATAACTAGAAGAAATATAAAAAGGCAAATGCATGGTGCATGTATAATTTACTCCCTCAGTTGCGTAGTGCATGTATATATATAGCCTAGAAATACTAATGTGAAACTGTTACAAAGCCATAATGACTACAATCCATTATAAATTTTCATAAAAAAGAAACGTATGGGAAAAGGAGTGGCCAAGAAACGCTTGGAGAGTTATTCAAATCATTCAAATACAATTTATTTTGTTAACAATAACTTATGCATTAATCAGATACATTTTTAATATTATTAATATATTATTATATAATTCTGGGGTATTACAATAACTAGTGTCTATAATTTAGAAACTATGATAAGGTCTTATACAAATCAGTTTCACCGTGCAACTAATTTGCATTTTGAGTGCACTTGAGGGATTGCAACAATCACCAATGGATTGATGAAGAAATGCAATTTTTAATATATATTTATATGGTTTTGATATGTAGCTCAATTATGGGTGTGTTATTGAGCTCAATTACTTTCTTTTTAACAATTGACCTTGCGTGCCAATTGTCTGCAATTATTTTAAATTATTTTATTTAATATGTTCAATGTTAAATGTTGATGTATATTTTCTTTTGTTCAATCTTAGTGTTTATTTTCCTTCATGTAATCTTCTCGTGTTGTCTCTTGGCATGTTCTTTATTCTTATAGTGATTTGTGTTAAACAATTACAGTTAGTATTGTTTCGTGCAAAAAGAAAAAGAAAAAAAGGTTTGGTGGTTTATGTGAACCTGTAGTGATAGTTTTGTGAGTTTTGTGCAATTCTCAATCCAATTGAATTTTTTGGTATTTTGGAAAGCATTGAGTGCAATAGAGAGGAAGCCCTCCGGGCGAAAGAAATTGCTGAGGAGAAATTGGCAAACAATGACTATGATGGTGCAAGGAAATTTGCTACTAAGGCACTGACTCTATATCCTGGATTGGTGGGCATTTCTCAAATGTAGGCCCTTGTTGATGGGTTTGCTTCTACAGAAATAAAAGTCATTGGTGGCGAAACTTATTGGTACGGAGTTCTTGGCATGAGCCCATATGCAGAAGAGGAGACGATAAAAAAACAATACAGAAAGTTGGCTCTTTTGGTGCATCCATATAAGAATAAATCAGTTGGGGCTGATAATGCTTTTAAGCTTATCCCAAAGGCCTGGTCGATAATGATTTTTCGGTATCTTGTATGATATAGGGAGAGAGAGACACGTACATTCATTTAGTGTTTCAGTAGGATGAGCTACATATGCCTCCTCGGAAGAACCCATCTACAAAATCAATAACTAATGTCTATAATTTAAAAACTATGATAAGGTCTTATACAAATCAGTTTCACCGTGCAACTAATTTGCATTTTGAGTGCACTTGAGGGATTGCAACAAGCACCAATTGATTGATGAAGAAATGCAATTTTTCATATATTTATATGGTTTTGACTTGGAGCTCAATTATGGGTGTGTTATTGGGCTCAATTACTTTCTTTTTAACAATTGACCTTGCGTGCCAATTGTCTGCAATTATTTTAAATTATTTTATTTAATATGGTCAATGTTAAATGTTGATGTGTATTTTCTTTTGTTCAATCTTAGTGTTTATTTTCCTTCATGTAATCTTCTCGTGTTGTCTCTTGGCATGTTCTTTATTCTTGTAGTGATTTGTGTTAAACAATTAAAGTTAGTATTGTTTCGTGCAAAAAGAAAAAGAAAAAAAGGTTTGGTGGTTTATGTGCACCTGTAGTGATAGTTTTGTGAGTTTTGTGCAATTCTCAATCCAACTGGATTTTTTGGTATTTTGAAAAGCATGGAGTGCAATAGAGAGGAAGCCCTCCGGGCGAAAGAAATTGCTGAGGAGAAATTGGCAAACAATGATTATGATGGTGCAAGGAAATTTGCTACTAAGGCACTGACTCTATATCCTGGATTGGTGGGCATTTCTCAAATGTTGGCCCTTGTTGATGTGTTTGCTTCTGCAAAAATAAAAGTCATTAGTGGCGAAACTTATTGGTACGGAGTTCTTGGCATGAGCCCATATGCAGAAGAGGAGACGATAAAAAAGCAATACAGAAAGTTGGCTCTTTTGGTGCATCCAGATAAGAATAAATCAGTTGGGGCTGATAATGCATTTAAGCTTATCCCAAAGGCCTGGTCGATAATGATTTTTCGGTATCTTGTAAGATATAGGGAGAGAGAGACACGTACATTCATTTAGTGTTTCAGTAGGATGAGCTACATATGCCTCCTCGGAAGAACCCATCTACAAAATCAATAACTAATGTCTATAATTTAAAAACTATGATAAGGTCTTATACAAATCAGTTTCACCGTGCAACTAATTTGCATTTTGAGTGCACTTGAGGGATTGCAACAAGCACCAATGGATTGATGAAGAAATGCAATTTTTCATATATTTATATGGTTTTGACTTGGAGCTCAATTATGGGTGTGTTATTGGGCTCAATTACTTTCTTTTTAACAATTGACCTTGCGTGCCAATTGTCTGCTATTATTTTAAATTATTTTATTTAATATGGTCAATGTTAAATGTTGATGTGTATTTTCTTTTGTTCAATCTTAGTGTTTATTTTCCTTCATGTAATCTTCTCGTGTTGTCTGTTGGCATGTTCTTTATTCTTGTAGTGATTTGTGTTAAACAATTAAAGTTAGTATTGTTTCGTGCAAAAAGAAAAAGAAAAAAAGGTTTGGTGGTTTATGTGCACCTGTAGTGATAGTTTTGTGAGTTTTGTGCAATTCTCAATCCAATTGGATTTTTTGGTATTTTGGAAAGCATGGAGTGCAATAGAGAGGAAGCCCTTCGGGCGAAAGAAATTGCTGAGGAGAAATTGGAAAACAATGATTATGATGGTGCAAGGAAATTTGCTACTAAGGCACTGACTCTATATCCTGGATTGGTGGGCATTTCTTAAATGTTGGCCCTTGTTGATGTGTTTGCTTCTGCAGAAATAAAAGTCATTAGTGGCGAAACTTATTGGTACGGAGTTCTTGGCATGAGCCCATATGCAGAAGAGGAGACGATAAAAAAGCAATACAGAAAGTTGGCACTTTTGGTGCATCCATATAAGAATAAATCAGTTGGGGCTGATAATGCTTATAAGCTTATCCCAAAGGCCTGGTCGATAATGATTTTTCGGTATCTTGTATGATATAGGGAGAGAGAGACACGTACATTCATTTAGTGTTTTAGTAGGATGAGCTACATATGCCTCCTCGTAAGAACCCATCTACAAAATCAATAACTAAGGTCTATAATTTAGAAACTATGATAAGGTCTTATACAAATCAGTTTCACCGTGCAACTAATTTGCATTTTGAGTGCAATTGCGGGATTGCAACAAGCACCAATGGATTGATGAAGAAATGCAATTTTTCATATATTTATATGGTTTTGATATGGAGCTCAATTATGGGTGTGTTATTGGGCTCAATTACTTTCTTTTTAACAATTGACCTTGCGTGCCAATTCTCTGCAATTATTTTAAATTATTTTATTTAATATGGTCAATGTTAAATGTTGATGTGTATTTTCTTTTGTTCAATCTTAGTGTTTATTTTCCTTCATGTAATCTTCTCGTGTTGTCTCTTGGCATGTTCTTTATTCTTATAGTGATTTGTGTTAAACAATTAAAGTTAGTATTGTTTCGTGCAAAAAGAAAAAGAAAAAAAGGTTTGGTGGTTTATGTGCACCTGTAGTGATAGTTTTGTGAGTTTTGTGCAATTCTCAATCCAATTGGATTTTTTGGTATTTTGGAAAGCATGGAGTGCAATAGAGAGGAAGCCCTCCGGGCGAAAGAAATTGCTGAGCAGAAATTGGCAAACAATGATTATGATGGTGTAAGGAAATTTGCTACTAAGGCACTGACTCTATATCCTGGATTGGTGGGCATTTCTCAAATGTTGGCCCTTGTTGATGTGTTTACTTCTGCAGAAATAAAAGTCATTAGTGGCGAAACTTATTGGTACGGAGTTCTTGGCATGAGCCCATATGCAGAAGAGGAGACGATAAAAAAGCAATACAGAAAGTTGGCTCTTTTGGTGCATCCATATAAGAATAAATCAGTTGGGGCTAATAATGCTTTTAAGCTTATCCCAAAGGCCTGGTCGATAATGATTTTTCGGTATCTTGTATGATATAGGGAGAGAGAGACACGTACATTCATTTAGTGTTTCAGTAGGATGAGCTACATATGCCTCCTCGTAAGAACCCATCTACAAAATCAATAACTAATGTCTATAATTTAGAAACTATGATAAGGTCTTATACAAATCAGGTTCACCGTGCAACTAATTTGCATTTTGAGTGCACTTGAGGGATTGCAACAAGCACCAATGGATTGATGAAGAAATGCAATTTTTCATATATTTATATGGTTTTGATATGGAGCTCAATTATGGGTGTGTTATTGGGCTCAATTACTTTATTTTTAACAATTGACCTTGCGTGCCAATTGTCTGCAATTATTTTAAATTATTTTATTTAATATGGTCAATGTTAAATGTTGATGTATATTTTCTTTTGTTCAATCTTAGTGTTTATTTTCCTTCATGTAATCTTCTAGTGTTGTCTCTTGGCATGTTCTTTATTCTTATAGTGATTTGTGTTAAACAATTAAAGTTAGTATTGTTTCGTGCAAAAAGAAAAAGAAAAAAAGTTTGGTGGTTTATGTGCACCTGTAGTGATAGTTTTGTGAGTTTTGTGCAATTCTCAATCCAATTGGATTTTTTGGTATTTTGGAAAGCATGGAGTGCAATAGAGAGGAAGCCCTCCGGGCGAAAGAAATTGCTGAGCATAAATTGCTAAACAATGATTATGATGGTGCAAGGAAATTTGCTACTAAGGCACTGACTCTATATCCTGGATTGGTGGGCATTTCTCAAATGTTGGCCCTTGTTGATGTGTTTACTTCTGCAGAAATAAAAGTCATTAGTGGCGAAACTTATTGGTACGGAGTTCTTGGCATGAGCCCATATGCAGAAGAGGAGACGATAAAAAAGCAATACAGAAAGTTGTCTCTTTTGGTGCATCCATATAAGAATAAATCAGTTGGGGCTGATAATGCTTTTAAGCTTATCCCAAAGGCCTGGTCGATAATGATTTTTCGGTATCTTGTATGATATAGGGAGAGATAGACACGTACATTCATTTAGTGTTTCAGTAGGATGAGCTACATATGCCTCCTCGTAAGAACCCATCTACAAAATCAATAACTAATGTCTATAATTTAGAAACTATGATAAGGTCTTATACAAATCAGTTTCACCGTGCAACTAATTTGCATTTTGAGTGCACTTGAGGGATTGCAACAAGCACCAATAGATTGATGAAGAAATGCAAATTTTCATATATTTATATGGTTTTGATATGGAGCTCAATTATGGGTGTGTTATTGAGCTAAATTACTTTATTTTTAACAATTGACCTTGCGTGCCAATTGTGTACAATTATTTTAAATTATTTTATTTAATATGGTCAATGTTAAATGTTGATGTATATTTTCTTTTGTTCAATGTTAGTGTTTATTTTCTTTCATGTAATCTTCTCGTGTTGTCTCTTGGCCTGTTTTTTATTCTTATTGTGATTTGTGTTTAACAATTACAGTTGGTATTGTTTCGTGCAAAAAGAAAAAGAAAAAAAGCTTCGGTGGTTTATGTGCACCTGTAGTGATAGTTTTGTGAGTTTTGTGCAATTCTCAATCCAATTGGATTTTTCGGTATTTTTTGAAAGCATGGAGTGCAATAGAGAGGAAGCATTCCGGGCGAAAGAAATTGCTGAGGAGAAATTGGCAAACAATGACTATGATGGTGCAAGGAAATTTGCTACTAAGGCACTGACTCTATATCCTAGATTAGTGGGCATTTCTCAAATGTTGGCCCTTGTTGATGTGTTTGCTTCTGCGGAAATAAAAGTCATTAGTGGCGAAACTTATAGGTACGGAGTTCTTGGCATGAGCCCATATGCAGAAGAGGAGACGATAAAAAAGCAATACAGAAAGTTTGCTCTTTTGGTGCATCCAGATAAGAAAAAATCAGTTGGGGAAAGCATTCTGGGCGAAAGAAATTGCTGAGGAGAAATTGGCAAACAATGACTATGATGGTGCAAGGAAATTTGCTACTAAGTCACTGACTCTATATCCTGGATTGGTGGGCATTTCTCAAATGTTGGCCCTTGTTGATGTGTTTGCTTCTGCGGAAATAAAAGTCATTAGTGGCGAAACTTATAGGTACGGAGTTCTTGGCATGAGCCCATATGCAGAAGAGTAGACGATAAAAAAGCAATACAAAAAGTTTGCTCTTTTGGTGCATCCAGATAAGAAAAAATCAGTTGGGGCTGATAATGCTTTTAAGCTTATTCCAAAGGCCTGGTCGATAATGATTTTTCGGTATCTTGTATGATATAGGGAGAGAGAGACACGTACATTAATTTAGTGTTTCAGTAGGATGAGCTACATATGCCTCCTCGTAAGAACCCATCTACAAAATCAATAACTGTCACGCCCCAAATCTAAAAATAATGACCTTTAAAAAGTACTTAAAATAACTAATTTTAACGTGTCAAAAAAATTGAAATCTTAAAATTATAACGATAACATAAAGGGGCATAATGACAAATATAATTAAAATCACGTTTAACTATTGCAGCGGAAACAGTTATAATATAATTCATATAATTATTTAATTAAGAATCCTTAAAGAAAATCACAATCCAATTAAATAAACATAAAAATTTAAATATATATCGATCGTCTCCCATCACCCCTCCTCGCCATCCAACTCTTCAACCTGAAATTGTAAATTGGGGGTGAGCATGCCAGCATACTCAGTGGGATTTAAGTCATTCAATAGTTAATGCTAAAAATAAATAATCAAGTAATTGCAACTTAGTAAATAACATTCACATTGCCACATATACTTTGCCATTGTAACTTCGCCAATTTTGCCATTGTAACTTTATCGCATGTTTGTGAACCTTCCCAAAGCCAAATTAATGACTAAGGTATTCCCACACGTAGACATCGCATGTTTGTGGACCTTCCCAAAGCCAAATTAATGACTAAGGTATTTCCACACGTAGACATCGCATGTTTGTGGACCTTCCCAAAGCCAAATTAATGACTAAGGTATTCCCACACGTAGTGAGCACGGCGGGTCGCGCCCGAAGACCCGTCGGTCCCGGACCCCATTTGGAGCCCCTGGCTATTAGATAACTTTGCCACAAACTTTGCCAATAGAATAATATACTTTGCCATAAACTTTGTCAATAGAAATGAAATCACATAGTAGACAATTAACTTAAACATTTATCTAAAACATTAAATAATGAATAACATTGCAATAGAGCTCTACAAACCACCGTAGAGAATAAAGCAATTAAAAACCCGGCCACCTCGATTGACGAACGTGAAAATGATACGTGGAAGCCTCGTAATTATCATCGCCTAGCCGTGCGATACATAGAATAATAATTGATCGATTTTTCTTTTAACTAAACATTCTGCTTAATAAAATAACTAGAAGAAATATAAAAAGGCAAATGCATGGTGCATGTATAATTTACTCCCTCAGTTGCGTAGTGCATGTATATATATAGCCTAGAAATACTAATGTGAAACTGTTACAAAGCCATAATGACTACAATCCATTATAAATTTTCATAAAAAAGAAACGTATGGGAAAATGAGTGGCCAAGAAACGCTTGGAGAGTTATTCAAATCATTCAAATACAATTTATTTTGTTAACAATAACTTATGCATTAATCAGATACATTTTTAATATTATTAATATATTATTATATAATTCTGGGGTATTACAATAACTAGTGTCTATAATTTAGAAACTATGATAAGGTCTTATACAAATCAGTTTCACCGTGCAACTAATTTGCATTTTGAGTGCACTTGAGGGATTGCAACAATCACCAATGGATTGATGAAGAAATGCAATTTTTAATATATATTTATATGGTTTTGATATGTAGCTCAATTATGCGTGTGTTATTGAGCTCAATTACTTTCTTTTTAACAATTGACCTTGCGTGCCAATTGTCTGCAATTATTTTAAATTATTTTATTTAATATGTTCAATGTTAAATGTTGATGTATATTTTCTTTTGTTCAATCTTAGTGTTTATTTTCCTTCATGTAATCTTCTCGTGTTGTCTCTTGGCATGTTCTTTATTCTTATAGTGATTTGTGTTAAACAATTACAGTTAGTATTGTTTCGTGCAAAAAGAAAAAGAAAAAAAGGTTTGGTGGTTTATGTGAACCTGTAGTGATAGTTTTGTGAGTTTTGTGCAATTCTCAATCCAATTGAATTTTTTGGTATTTTGGAAAGCATTGAGTGCAATAGAGAGGAAGCCCTCCGGGCGAAAGAAATTGCTGAGGAGAAATTGGCAAACAATGACTATGATGGTGCAAGGAAATTTGCTACTAAGGCACTGACTCTATATCCTGGATTGGTGGGCATTTCTCAAATGTAGGCCCTTGTTGATGGGTTTGCTTCTACAGAAATAAAAGTCATTGGTGGCGAAACTTATTGGTACGGAGTTCTTGGCATGAGCCCATATGCAGAAGAGGAGACGATAAAAAAACAATACAGAAAGTTGGCTCTTTTGGTGCATCCATATAAGAATAAATCAGTTGGGGCTGATAATGCTTTTAAGCTTATCCCAAAGGCCTGGTCGATAATGATTTTTCGGTATCTTGTATGATATAGGGAGAGAGAGACACGTACATTCATTTAGTGTTTCAGTAGGATGAGCTACATATGCCTCCTCGGAAGAACCCATCTACAAAATCAATAACTAATGTCTATAATTTAAAAACTATGATAAGGTCTTATACAAATCAGTTTCACCGTGCAACTAATTTGCATTTTGAGTGCACTTGAGGGATTGCAACAAGCACCAATTGATTGATGAAGAAATGCAATTTTTCATATATTTATATGGTTTTGACTTGGAGCTCAATTATGGGTGTGTTATTGGGCTCAATTACTTTCTTTTTAACAATTGACCTTGCGTGCCAATTGTCTGCAATTATTTTAAATTATTTTATTTAATATGGTCAATGTTAAATGTTGATGTGTATTTTCTTTTGTTCAATCTTAGTGTTTATTTTCCTTCATGTAATCTTCTCGTGTTGTCTCTTGGCATGTTCTTTATTCTTGTAGTGATTTGTGTTAAACAATTAAAGTTAGTATTGTTTCGTGCAAAAAGAAAAAGAAAAAAAGGTTTGGTGGTTTATGTGCACCTGTAGTGATAGTTTTGTGAGTTTTGTGCAATTCTCAATCCAACTGGATTTTTTGGTATTTTGAAAAGCATGGAGTGCAATAGAGAGGAAGCCCTCCGGGCGAAAGAAATTGCTGAGGAGAAATTGGCAAACAATGATTATGATGGTGCAAGGAAATTTGCTACTAAGGCACTGACTCTATATCCTGGATTGGTGGGCATTTCTCAAATGTTGGCCCTTGTTGATGTGTTTGCTTCTGCAAAAATAAAAGTCATTAGTGGCGAAACTTATTGGTACGGAGTTCTTGGCATGAGCCCATATGCAGAAGAGGAGACGATAAAAAAGCAATACAGAAAGTTGGCTCTTTTGGTGCATCCAGATAAGAATAAATCAGTTGGGGCTGATAATGCATTTAAGCTTATCCCAAAGGCCTGGTCGATAATGATTTTTCGGTATCTTGTAAGATATAGGGAGAGATAGACACGTACATTCATTTAGTGTTTCAGTAGGATGAGCTACATATGCCTCCTCGTAAGAACCCATCTACAAAATCAATAACTAATGTCTATAATTTAGAAACTATGATAAGGTCTTATACAAATCAGTTTCACCGTGCAACTAATTTGCATTTTGAGTGCACTTGAGGGATTGCAACAAGCACCAATAGATTGATGAAGAAATGCAAATTTTCATATATTTATATGGTTTTGACTTGGAGCTCAATTATGGGTGTGTTATTGGGCTCAATTACTTTCTTTTTAACAATTGACCTTGCGTGCCAATTGTCTGCAATTATTTTAAATTATTTTATTTAATATGGTCAATGTTAAATGTTGATGTGTATTTTCTTTTGTTCAATCTTAGTGTTTATTTTCCTTCATGTAATCTTCTCGTGTTGTCTGTTGGCATGTTCTTTATTCTTGTAGTGATTTGTGTTAAACAATTAAAGTTAGTATTGTTTCGTGCAAAAAGAAAAAGAAAAAAAGGTTTGGTGGTTTATGTGCACCTGTAGTGATAGTTTTGTGAGTTTTGTGCAATTCTCAATCCAATTGGATTTTTTGGTATTTTGGAAAGCATGGAGTGCAATAGAGAGGAAGCCCTTCGGGCGAAAGAAATTGCTGAGGAGAAATTGGAAAACAATGATTATGATGGTGCAAGGAAATTTGCTACTAAGGCACTGACTCTATATCCTGGATTGGTGGGCATTTCTTAAATGTTGGCCCTTGTTGATGTGTTTGCTTCTGCAGAAATAAAAGTCATTAGTGGCGAAACTTATTGGTACGGAGTTCTTGGCATGAGCCCATATGCAGAAGAGGAGACGATAAAAAAGCAATACAGAAAGTTGGCACTTTTGGTGCATCCATATAAGAATAAATCAGTTGGGGCTGATAATGCTTATAAGCTTATCCCAAAGGCCTGGTCGATAATGATTTTTCGGTGTCTTGTATGATATAGGGAGAGAGAGACACGTACATTCATTTAGTGTTTTAGTAGGATGAGCTACATATGCCTCCTCGTAAGAACCCATCTACAAAATCAATAACTAAGGTCTATAATTTAGAAACTATGATAAGGTCTTATACAAATCAGTTTCACCGTGCAACTAATTTGCATTTTGAGTGCAATTGCGGGATTGCAACAAGCACCAATGGATTGATGAAGAAATGCAATTTTTCATATATTTATATGGTTTTGATATGGAGCTCAATTATGGGTGTGTTATTGGGCTCAATTACTTTCTTTTTAACAATTGACCTTGCGTGCCAATTGTCTGCAATTATTTTAAATTATTTTATTTAATATGGTCAATGTTAAATGTTGATGTGTATTTTCTTTTGTTCAATCTTAGTGTTTATTTTCCTTCATGTAATCTTCTCGTGTTGTCTCTTGGCATGTTCTTTATTCTTATAGTGATTTGTGTTAAACAATTAAAGTTAGTATTGTTTCGTGCAAAAAGAAAAAGAAAAAAAGGTTTGGTGGTTTATGTGCACCTGTAGTGATAGTTTTGTGAGTTTTGTGCAATTCTCAATCCAATTGGATTTTTTGGTATTTTGGAAAGCATGGAGTGCAATAGAGAGGAAGCCCTCCGGGCGAAAGAAATTGCTGAGCAGAAATTGGCAAACAATGATTATGATGGTGTAAGGAAATTTGCTACTAAGGCACTGACTCTATATCCTGGATTGGTGGGCATTTCTCAAATGTTGGCCCTTGTTGATGTGTTTACTTCTGCAGAAATAAAAGTCATTAGTGGCGAAACTTATTGGTACGGAGTTCTTGGCATGAGCCCATATGCAGAAGAGGAGACGATAAAAAAGCAATACAGAAAGTTGGCTCTTTTGGTGCATCCATATAAGAATAAATCAGTTGGGGCTAATAATGCTTTTAAGCTTATCCCAAAGGCCTGGTCGATAATGATTTTTCGGTATCTTGTATGATATAGGGAGAGAGAGACACGTACATTCATTTAGTGTTTCAGTAGGATGAGCTACATATGCCTCCTCGTAAGAACCCATCTACAAAATCAATAACTAATGTCTATAATTTAGAAACTATGATAAGGTCTTATACAAATCAGGTTCACCGTGCAACTAATTTGCATTTTGAGTGCACTTGAGGGATTGCAACAAGCACCAATGGATTGATGAAGAAATGCAATTTTTCATATATTTATATGGTTTTGATATGGAGCTCAATTATGGGTGTGTTATTGGGCTCAATTACTTTATTTTTAACAATTGACCTTGCGTGCCAATTGTCTGCAATTATTTTAAATTATTTTATTTAATATGGTCAATGTTAAATGTTGATGTATATTTTCTTTTGTTCAATCTTAGTGTTTATTTTCCTTCATGTAATCTTCTAGTGTTGTCTCTTGGCATGTTCTTTATTCTTATAGTGATTTGTGTTAAACAATTAAAGTTAGTATTGTTTCGTGCAAAAAGAAAAAGAAAAAAAGTTTGGTGGTTTATGTGCACCTGTAGTGATAGTTTTGTGAGTTTTGTGCAATTCTCAATCCAATTGGATTTTTTGGTATTTTGGAAAGCATGGAGTGCAATAGAGAGGAAGCCCTCCGGGCGAAAGAAATTGCTGAGCATAAATTGCTAAACAATGATTATGATGGTGCAAGGAAATTTGCTACTAAGGCACTGACTCTATATCCTGGATTGGTGGGCATTTCTCAAATGTTGGCCCTTGTTGATGTGTTTACTTCTGCAGAAATAAAAGTCATTAGTGGCGAAACTTATTGGTACGGAGTTCTTGGCATGAGCCCATATGCAGAAGAGGAGACGATAAAAAAGCAATACAGAAAGTTGTCTCTTTTGGTGCATCCATATAAGAATAAATCAGTTGGGGCTGATAATGCTTTTAAGCTTATCCCAAAGGCCTGGTCGATAATGATTTTTCGGTATCTTGTATGATATAGGGAGAGATAGACACGTACATTCATTTAGTGTTTCAGTAGGATGAGCTACATATGCCTCCTCGTAAGAACCCATCTACAAAATCAATAACTAATGTCTATAATTTAGAAACTATGATAAGGTCTTATACAAATCAGTTTCACCGTGCAACTAATTTGCATTTTGAGTGCACTTGAGGGATTGCAACAAGCACCAATAGATTGATGAAGAAATGCAAATTTTCATATATTTATATGGTTTTGATATGGAGCTCAATTATGGGTGTGTTATTGAGCTAAATTACTTTATTTTTAACAATTGACCTTGCGTGCCAATTGTGTACAATTATTTTAAATTATTTTATTTAATATGGTCAATGTTAAATGTTGATGTATATTTTCTTTTGTTCAATGTTAGTGTTTATTTTCTTTCATGTAATCTTCTCGTGTTGTCTCTTGGCCTGTTTTTTATTCTTATTGTGATTTGTGTTTAACAATTACAGTTGGTATTGTTTCGTGCAAAAAGAAAAAGAAAAAAAGCTTCGGTGGTTTATGTGCACCTGTAGTGATAGTTTTGTGAGTTTTGTGCAATTCTCAATCCAATTGGATTTTTCGGTATTTTTTGAAAGCATGGAGTGCAATAGAGAGGAAGCATTCCGGGCGAAAGAAATTGCTGAGGAGAAATTGGCAAACAATGACTATGATGGTGCAAGGAAATTTGCTACTAAGGCACTGACTCTATATCCTAGATTGGTGGGCATTTCTCAAATGTTGGCCCTTGTTGATGTGTTTGCTTCTGCGGAAATAAAAGTCATTAGTGGCGAAACTTATAGGTACGGAGTTCTTGGCATGAGCCCATATGCAGAAGAGGAGACGATAAAAAAGCAATACAGAAAGTTTGCTCTTTTGGTGCATCCAGATAAGAAAAAATCAGTTGGGGAAAGCATTCTGGGCGAAAGAAATTGCTGAGGAGAAATTGGCAAACAATGACTATGATGGTGCAAGGAAATTTGCTACTAAGTCACTGACTCTATATCCTGGATTGGTGGGCATTTCTCAAATGTTGGCCCTTGTTGATGTGTTTGCTTCTGCGGAAATAAAAGTCATTAGTGGCGAAACTTATAGGTACGGAGTTCTTGGCATGAGCCCATATGCAGAAGAGTAGACGATAAAAAAGCAATACAAAAAGTTTGCTCTTTTGGTGCATCCAGATAAGAAAAAATCAGTTGGGGCTGATAATGCTTTTAAGCTTATTCCAAAGGCCTGGTCGATAATGATTTTTCGGTATCTTGTATGATATAGGGAGAGAGAGACACGTACATTAATTTAGTGTTTCAGTAGGATGAGCTACATATGCCTCCTCGTAAGAACCCATCTACAAAATCAATAACTGTCACGCCCCAAATCTAAAAATAATGACCTTTAAAAAGTACTTAAAATAACTAATTTTAACGTGTCAAAAAAATTGAAATCTTAAAATTATAACGATAACATAAAGGGGCATAATGACAAATATAATTAAAATCACGTTTAACTATTGCAGCGGAAACAGTTATAATATAATTCATATAATTATTTAATTAAGAATCCTTAAAGAAAATCACAATCCAATTAAATAAACATAAAAATTTAAATATATATCGATCGTCTCCCATCACCCCTCCTCGCCATCCAACTCTTCAAACTGAAATTGTAAATTGGGGGTGAGCATGCCAGCATACTCAGTGGGATTTAAGTCATTCAATAGTTAATGCTAAAAATAAATAATCAAGTAATTGCAACTTAGTAAATAACATTCACATTGCCACATATACTTTGCCATTGTAACTTTATCGCATGTTTGTGAACCTTCCCAAAGCCAAATTAATGACTAAGGTATTCCCACACGTAGACATCGCATGTTTGTGGACCTTCCCAAAGCCAAATTAATGACTAAGGTATTCCCACACGTAGACATCGCATGTTTGTGGACCTTCCCAAAGCCAAATTAATGACTAAGGTATTCCCACACGTAGTGAGCACGGCGGGTCGCGCCCGAAGACCCGTCGGTCCCGGACCCCATTTGGAGCCCCTGGCTATTAGATAACTTTGCCACAAACTTTGCCAATAGAATAATATACTTTGCCATAAACTTTGTCAATAGAAATGAAATCACATAGTAGACAATTAACTTAAACATTTATCTAAAACATTAAATAATGAATAACATTGCAATAGAGCTCTACAAACCACCGTAGAGAATAAAGCAATTAAAAACCCGGCCACCTCGATTGACGAACGTGAAAATGATACGTGGAAGCCTCGTAATTATCGTCGCCTAGCCGTGCGATACATAGAATAATAATTGATCGATTTTTCTTTTAACTAAACATTCTGCTTAATAAAATAACTAGAAGAAATATAAAAAGGCAAATGCATGGTGCATGTATAATTTACTCCCTCAGTTGCGTAGTGCATGTATATATATAGCCTAGAAATACTAATGTGAAACTGTTACAAAGCCATAATGACTACAATCCATTATAAATTTTCATAAAAAAGAAACGTATGGGAAAAGGAGTGGCCAAGAAACGCTTGGAGAGTTATTCAAATCATTCAAATACAATTTATTTTGTTAACAATAACTTATGCATTAATCAGATACATTTTTAATATTATTAATATATTATTATATAATTCTGGGGTATTACAATAACTAGTGTCTATAATTTAGAAACTATGATAAGGTCTTATACAAATCAGTTTCACCGTGCAACTAATTTGCATTTTGAGTGCACTTGAGGGATTGCAACAATCACCAATGGATTGATGAAGAAATGCAATTTTTAATATATATTTATATGGTTTTGATATGTAGCTCAATTATGGGTGTGTTATTGAGCTCAATTACTTTCTTTTTAACAATTGACCTTGCGTGCCAATTGTCTGCAATTATTTTAAATTATTTTATTTAATATGTTCAATGTTAAATGTTGATGTATATTTTCTTTTGTTCAATCTTAGTGTTTATTTTCCTTCATGTAATCTTCTCGTGTTGTCTCTTGGCATGTTCTTTATTCTTATAGTGATTTGTGTTAAACAATTACAGTTAGTATTGTTTCGTGCAAAAAGAAAAAGAAAAAAAGGTTTGGTGGTTTATGTGAACCTGTAGTGATAGTTTTGTGAGTTTTGTGCAATTCTCAATCCAATTGAATTTTTTGGTATTTTGGAAAGCATTGAGTGCAATAGAGAGGAAGCCCTCCGGGCGAAAGAAATTGCTGAGGAGAAATTGGCAAACAATGACTATGATGGTGCAAGGAAATTTGCTACTAAGGCACTGACTCTATATCCTGGATTGGTGGGCATTTCTCAAATGTAGGCCCTTGTTGATGGGTTTGCTTCTACAGAAATAAAAGTCATTGGTGGCGAAACTTATTGGTACGGAGTTCTTGGCATGAGCCCATATGCAGAAGAGGAGACGATAAAAAAACAATACAGAAAGTTGGCTCTTTTGGTGCATCCATATAAGAATAAATCAGTTGGGGCTGATAATGCTTTTAAGCTTATCCCAAAGGCCTGGTCGATAATGATTTTTCGGTATCTTGTATGATATAGGGAGAGAGAGACACGTACATTCATTTAGTGTTTCAGTAGGATGAGCTACATATGCCTCCTCGGAAGAACCCATCTACAAAATCAATAACTAATGTCTATAATTTAAAAACTATGATAAGGTCTTATACAAATCAGTTTCACCGTGCAACTAATTTGCATTTTGAGTGCACTTGAGGGATTGCAACAAGCACCAATTGATTGATGAAGAAATGCAATTTTTCATATATTTATATGGTTTTGACTTGGAGCTCAATTATGGGTGTGTTATTGGGCTCAATTACTTTCTTTTTAACAATTGACCTTGCGTGCCAATTGTCTGCAATTATTTTAAATTATTTTATTTAATATGGTCAATGTTAAATGTTGATGTGTATTTTCTTTTGTTCAATCTTAGTGTTTATTTTCCTTCATGTAATCTTCTCGTGTTGTCTCTTGGCATGTTCTTTATTCTTGTAGTGATTTGTGTTAAACAATTAAAGTTAGTATTGTTTCGTGCAAAAAGAAAAAGAAAAAAAGGTTTGGTGGTTTATGTGCACCTGTAGTGATAGTTTTGTGAGTTTTGTGCAATTCTCAATCCAACTGGATTTTTTGGTATTTTGAAAAGCATGGAGTGCAATAGAGAGGAAGCCCTCCGGGCGAAAGAAATTGCTGAGGAGAAATTGGCAAACAATGATTATGATGGTGCAAGGAAATTTGCTACTAAGGCACTGACTCTATATCCTGGATTGGTGGGCATTTCTCAAATGTTGGCCCTTGTTGATGTGTTTGCTTCTGCAAAAATAAAAGTCATTAGTGGCGAAACTTATTGGTACGGAGTTCTTGGCATGAGCCCATATGCAGAAGAGGAGACGATAAAAAAGCAATACAGAAAGTTGGCTCTTTTGGTGCATCCAGATAAGAATAAATCAGTTGGGGCTGATAATGCATTTAAGCTTATCCCAAAGGCCTGGTCGATAATGATTTTTCGGTATCTTGTAAGATATAGGGAGAGAGAGACACGTACATTCATTTAGTGTTTCAGTAGGATGAGCTACATATGCCTCCTCGGAAGAACCCATCTACAAAATCAATAACTAATGTCTATAATTTAAAAACTATGATAAGGTCTTATACAAATCAGTTTCACCGTGCAACTAATTTGCATTTTGAGTGCACTTGAGGGATTGCAACAAGCACCAATGGATTGATGAAGAAATGCAATTTTTCATATATTTATATGGTTTTGACTTGGAGCTCAATTATGGGTGTGTTATTGGGCTCAATTACTTTCTTTTTAACAATTGACCTTGCGTGCCAATTGTCTGCTATTATTTTAAATTATTTTATTTAATATGGTCAATGTTAAATGTTGATGTGTATTTTCTTTTGTTCAATCTTAGTGTTTATTTTCCTTCATGTAATCTTCTCGTGTTGTCTGTTGGCATGTTCTTTATTCTTGTAGTGATTTGTGTTAAACAATTAAAGTTAGTATTGTTTCGTGCAAAAAGAAAAAGAAAAAAAGGTTTGGTGGTTTATGTGCACCTGTAGTGATAGTTTTGTGAGTTTTGTGCAATTCTCAATCCAATTGGATTTTTTGGTATTTTGGAAAGCATGGAGTGCAATAGAGAGGAAGCCCTTCGGGCGAAAGAAATTGCTGAGGAGAAATTGGAAAACAATGATTATGATGGTGCAAGGAAATTTGCTACTAAGGCACTGACTCTATATCCTGGATTGGTGGGCATTTCTTAAATGTTGGCCCTTGTTGATGTGTTTGCTTCTGCAGAAATAAAAGTCATTAGTGGCGAAACTTATTGGTACGGAGTTCTTGGCATGAGCCCATATGCAGAAGAGGAGACGATAAAAAAGCAATACAGAAAGTTGGCACTTTTGGTGCATCCATATAAGAATAAATCAGTTGGGGCTGATAATGCTTATAAGCTTATCCCAAAGGCCTGGTCGATAATGATTTTTCGGTATCTTGTATGATATAGGGAGAGAGAGACACGTACATTCATTTAGTGTTTTAGTAGGATGAGCTACATATGCCTCCTCGTAAGAACCCATCTACAAAATCAATAACTAAGGTCTATAATTTAGAAACTATGATAAGGTCTTATACAAATCAGTTTCACCGTGCAACTAATTTGCATTTTGAGTGCAATTGCGGGATTGCAACAAGCACCAATGGATTGACGAAGAAATGCAATTTTTCATATATTTATATGGTTTTGATATGGAGCTCAATTATGGGTGTGTTATTGGGCTCAATTACTTTCTTTTTAACAATTGACCTTGCGTGCCAATTGTCTGCAATTATTTTAAATTATTTTATTTAATATGGTCAATGTTAAATGTTGATGTGTATTTTCTTTTGTTCAATCTTAGTGTTTATTTTCCTTCATGTAATCTTCTCGTGTTGTCTCTTGGCATGTTCTTTATTCTTATAGTGATTTGTGTTAAACAATTAAAGTTAGTATTGTTTCGTGCAAAAAGAAAAAGAAAAAAAGGTTTGGTGGTTTATGTGCACCTGTAGTGATAGTTTTGTGAGTTTTGTGCAATTCTCAATCCAATTGGATTTTTTGGTATTTTGGAAAGCATGGAGTGCAATAGAGAGGAAGCCCTCCGGGCGAAAGAAATTGCTGAGCAGAAATTGGCAAACAATGATTATGATGGTGTAAGGAAATTTGCTACTAAGGCACTGACTCTATATCCTGGATTGGTGGGCATTTCTCAAATGTTGGCCCTTGTTGATGTGTTTACTTCTGCAGAAATAAAAGTCATTAGTGGCGAAACTTATTGGTACGGAGTTCTTGGCATGAGCCCATATGCAGAAGAGGAGACGATAAAAAAGCAATACAGAAAGTTGGCTCTTTTGGTGCATCCATATAAGAATAAATCAGTTGGGGCTGATAATGCTTTTAAGCTTATCCCAAAGGCCTGGTCGATAATGATTTTTCGGTATCTTGTATGATATAGGGAGAGAGAGACACGTACATTCATTTAGTGTTTCAGTAGGATGAGCTACATATGCCTCCTCGTAAGAACCCATCTACAAAATCAATAACTAATGTCTATAATTTAGAAACTATGATAAGGTCTTATACAAATCAGGTTCACCGTGCAACTAATTTGCATTTTGAGTGCACTTGAGGGATTGCAACAAGCACCAATGGATTGATGAAGAAATGCAAATTTTCATATATTTATATGGTTTTGATATGGAGCTCAATTATGGGTGTGTTATTGGGCTCAATTACTTTATTTTTAACAATTGACCTTGCGTGCCAATTGTCTGCAATTATTTTAAATTATTTTATTTAATATGGTCAATGTTAAATGTTGATGTATATTTTCTTTTGTTCAATCTTAGTGTTTATTTTCCTTCATGTAATCTTCTAGTGTTGTCTCTTGGCATGTTCTTTATTCTTATAGTGATTTGTGTTAAACAATTAAAGTTAGTATTGTTTCGTGCAAAAAGAAAAAGAAAAAAAGTTTGGTGGTTTATGTGCACCTGTAGTGATAGTTTTGTGAGTTTTGTGCAATTCTCAATCCAATTGGATTTTTTGGTATTTTGGAAAGCATGGAGTGCAATAGAAAGGAAGCCCTCCGGGCGAAAGAAATTGCTGAGCATAAATTGCTAAACAATGATTATGATGGTGCAAGGAAATTTGCTACTAAGGCACTGACTCTATATCCTGGATTGGTGGGCATTTCTCAAATGTTGGCCCTTGTTGATGTGTTTACTTCTGCAGAAATAAAAGTCATTAGTGGCGAAACTTATTGGTACGGAGTTCTTGGCATGAGCCCATATGCAGAAGAGGAGACGATAAAAAAGCAATACAGAAAGTTGTCTCTTTTGGTGCATCCATATAAGAATAAATCAGTTGGGGCTGATAATGCTTTTAAGCTTATCCCAAAGGCCTGGTCGATAATGATTTTTCGGTATCTTGTATGATATAGGGAGAGATAGACACGTACATTCATTTAGTGTTTCAGTAGGATGAGCTACATATGCCTCCTCGTAAGAACCCATCTACAAAATCAATAACTAATGTCTATAATTTAGAAACTATGATAAGGTCTTATACAAATCAGTTTCACCGTGCAACTAATTTGCATTTTGAGTGCACTTGAGGGATTGCAACAAGCACCAATAGATTGATGAAGAAATGCAAATTTTCATATATTTATATGGTTTTGATATGGAGCTCAATTATGGGTGTGTTATTGAGCTAAATTACTTTATTTTTAACAATTGACCTTGCGTGCCAATTGTGTACAATTATTTTAAATTATTTTATTTAATATGGTCAATGTTAAATGTTGATGTATATTTTCTTTTGTTCAATGTTAGTGTTTATTTTCTTTCATGTAATCTTCTCGTGTTGTCTCTTGGCCTGTTTTTTATTCTTATTGTGATTTGTGTTTAACAATTACAGTTGGTATTGTTTCGTGCAAAAAGAAAAAGAAAAAAAGCTTCGGTGGTTTATGTGCACCTGTAGTGATAGTTTTGTGAGTTTTGTGCAATTCTCAATCCAATTGGATTTTTCGGTATTTTTTGAAAGCATGGAGTGCAATAGAGAGGAAGCATTCCGGGCGAAAGAAATTGCTGAGGAGAAATTGGCAAACAATGACTATGATGGTGCAAGGAAATTTGCTACTAAGGCACTGACTCTATATCCTAGATTGGTGGGCATTTCTCAAATGTTGGCCCTTGTTGATGTGTTTGCTTCTGCGGAAATAAAAGTCATTAGTGGCGAAACTTATAGGTACGGAGTTCTTGGCATGAGCCCATATGCAGAAGAGGAGACGATAAAAAAGCAATACAGAAAGTTTGCTCTTTTGGTGCATCCAGATAAGAAAAAATCAGTTGGGGAAAGCATTCTGGGCGAAAGAAATTGCTGAGGAGAAATTGGCAAACAATGACTATGATGGTGCAAGGAAATTTGCTACTAAGTCACTGACTCTATATCCTGGATTGGTGGGCATTTCTCAAATGTTGGCCCTTGTTGATGTGTTTGCTTCTGCGGAAATAAAAGTCATTAGTGGCGAAACTTATAGGTACGGAGTTCTTGGCATGAGCCCATATGCAGAAGAGTAGACGATAAAAAAGCAATACAAAAAGTTTGCTCTTTTGGTGCATCCAGATAAGAAAAAATCAGTTGGGGCTGATAATGCTTTTAAGCTTATTCCAAAGGCCTGGTCGATAATGATTTTTCGGTATCTTGTATGATATAGGGAGAGAGAGACACGTACATTAATTTAGTGTTTCAGTAGGATGAGCTACATATGCCTCCTCGTAAGAACCCATCTACAAAATCAATAACTGTCACGCCCCAAATCTAAAAATAATGACCTTTAAAAAGTACTTAAAATAACTAATTTTAACGTGTCAAAAAAATTGAAATCTTAAAATTATAACGATAACATAAAGGGGCATAATGACAAATATAATTAAAATCACGTTTAACTATTGCAGCGGAAACAGTTATAATATAATTCATATAATTATTTAATTAAGAATCCTTAAAGAAAATCACAATCCAATTAAATAAACATAAAAATTTAAATATATATCGATCGTCTCCCATCACCCCTCCTCGCCATCCAACTCTTCAACCTGAAATTGTAAATTGGGGGTGAGCATGCCAGCATACTCAGTGGGATTTAAGTCATTCAATAGTTAATGCTAAAAATAAATAATCAAGTAATTGCAACTTAGTAAATAACATTCACATTGCCACATATACTTTGCCATTGTAACTTCGCCAATTTTGCCATTGTAACTTTATCGCATGTTTGTGAACCTTCCCAAAGCCAAATTAATGACTAAGGTATTCCCACACGTAGACATCGCATGTTTGTGGACCTTCCCAAAGCCAAATTAATGACTAAGGTATTCCCACACGTAGACATCGCATGTTTGTGGACCTTCGCAAAGCCAAATTAATGACTAAGGTATTCCCACACGTAGTGAGCACGGCGGGTCGCGCCCGAAGACCCGTCGGTCCCGGACCCCATTTGGAGCTCCTGGCTATTAGATAACTTTGCCACAAACTTTGCCAATAGAATAATATACTTTGCCATAAACTTTGTCAATAGAAATGAAATCACATAGTAGACAATTAACTTAAACATTTATCTAAAACATTAAATAATGAATAACATTGCAATAGAGCTCTACAAACCACCGTAGAGAATAAAGCAATTAAAAACCCGGCCACCTCGATTGACGAACGTGAAAATGATACGTGGAAGCCTCGTAATTATCGTCGCCTAGCCGTGCGATACATAGAATAATAATTGATCGATTTTTCTTTTAACTAAACATTCTGCTTAATAAAATAACTAGAAGAAATATAAAAAGGCAAATGCATGGTGCATGTATAATTTACTCCCTCAGTTGCGTAGTGCATGTATATATATAGCCTAGAAATACTAATGTGAAACTGTTACAAAGCCATAATGACTACAATCCATTATAAATTTTCATAAAAAAAGAAACGTATGGGAAAATGAGTGGCCAAGAAACGCTTGGAGAGTTATTCAAATCATTCAAATACAATTTATTTTGTTAACAATAACTTATGCATTAATCAGATACATTTTTAATATTATTAATATATTATTATATAATTCTGGGGTATTACAATAACTAGTGTCTATAATTTAGAAACTATGATAAGGTCTTATACAAATCAGTTTCACCGTGCAACTAATTTGCATTTTGAGTGCACTTGAGGGATTGCAACAATCACCAATGGATTGATGAAGAAATGCAATTTTTAATATATATTTATATGGTTTTGATATGTAGCTCAATTATGGGTGTGTTATTGAGCTCAATTACTTTCTTTTTAACAATTGACCTTGCGTGCCAATTGTCTGCAATTATTTTAAATTATTTTATTTAATATGTTCAATGTTAAATGTTGATGTATATTTTCTTTTGTTCAATCTTAGTGTTTATTTTCCTTCATGTAATCTTCTCGTGTTGTCTCTTGGCATGTTCTTTATTCTTATAGTGATTTGTGTTAAACAATTACAGTTAGTATTGTTTCGTGCAAAAAGAAAAAGAAAAAAAGGTTTGGTGGTTTATGTGAACCTGTAGTGATAGTTTTGTGAGTTTTGTGCAATTCTCAATCCAATTGAATTTTTTGGTATTTTGGAAAGCATTGAGTGCAATAGAGAGGAAGCCCTCCGGGCGAAAGAAATTGCTGAGGAGAAATTGGCAAACAATGACTATGATGGTGCAAGGAAATTTGCTACTAAGGCACTGACTCTATATCCTGGATTGGTGGGCATTTCTCAAATGTAGGCCCTTGTTGATGGGTTTGCTTCTACAGAAATAAAAGTCATTGGTGGCGAAACTTATTGGTACGGAGTTCTTGGCATGAGCCCATATGCAGAAGAGGAGACGATAAAAAAACAATACAGAAAGTTGGCTCTTTTGGTGCATCCATATAAGAATAAATCAGTTGGGGCTGATAATGCTTATAAGCTTATCCCAAAGGCCTGGTCGATAATGATTTTTCGGTATCTTGTATGATATAGGGAGAGAGAGACACGTACATTCATTTAGTGTTTCAGTAGGATGAGCTACATATGCCTCCTCGTAAGAACCCATCTACAAAATCAATAACTAAGGTCTATAATTTAGAAACTATGATAAGGTCTTATACAAATCAGTTTCACCGTGCAACTAATTTGCATTTTGAGTGCAATTGCGGGATTGCAACAAGCACCAATGGATTGATGAAGAAATGCAATTTTTCATATATTTATATGGTTTTGATATGGAGCTCAATTATGGGTGTGTTATTGGGCTCAATTACTTTCTTTTTAACAATTGACCTTGCGTGCCAATTGTCTGCAATTATTTTAAATTATTTTATTTAATATGGTCAATGTTAAATGTTGATGTGTATTTTCTTTTGTTCAATCTTAGTGTTTATTTTCCTTCATGTAATCTTCTCGTGTTGTCTCTTGGCATGTTCTTTATTCTTATAGTGATTTGTGTTAAACAATTAAAGTTAGTATTGTTTCGTGCAAAAAGAAAAAGAAAAAAAGGTTTGGTGGTTTATGTGCACCTGTAGTGATAGTTTTGTGAGTTTTGTGCAATTCTCAATCCAATTGGATTTTTTGGTATTTTGGAAAGCATGGAGTGCAATAGAGAGGAAGCCCTCCGGGCGAAAGAAATTGCTGAGCAGAAATTGGCAAACAATGATTATGATGGTGTAAGGAAATTTGCTACTAAGGCACTGACTCTATATCCTGGATTGGTGGGCATTTCTCAAATGTTGGCCCTTGTTGATGTGTTTACTTCTGCAGAAATAAAAGTCATTAGTGGCGAAACTTATTGGTACGGAGTTCTTGGCATGAGCCCATATGCAGAAGAGGAGACGATAAAAAAGCAATACAGAAAGTTGGCTCTTTTGGTGCATCCATATAAGAATAAATCAGTTGGGGCTGATAATGCTTTTAAGCTTATCCCAAAGGCCTGGTCGATAATGATTTTTCGGTATCTTGTATGATATAGGGAGAGAGAGACACGTACATTCATTTAGTGTTTCAGTAGGATGAGCTACATATGCCTCCTCGTAAGAACCCATCTACAAAATCAATAACTAATGTCTATAATTTAGAAACTATGATAAGGTCTTATACAAATCAGTTTCACCGTGCAACTAATTTGCATTTTGAGTGCACTTGAGGGATTGCAACAAGCACCAATGGATTGATGAAGAAATGCAATTTTTCATATATTTATATGGTTTTGATATGGAGCTCAATTATGGGTGTGTTATTGGGCTCAATTACTTTATTTTTAACAATTGACCTTGCGTGCCAATTGTCTGCAATTATTTTAAATTATTTTATTTAATATGGTCAATGTTAAATGTTGATGTATATTTTCTTTTGTTCAATCTTAGTGTTTATTTTCCTTCATGTAATCTTCTTGTGTTGTCTCTTGGCATGTTCTTTATTCTTATAGTGATTTGTGTTAAACAATTAAAGTTAGTATTGTTTCGTGCAAAAAGAAAAAGAAAAAAAGTTTGGTGGTTTATGTGCACCTGTAGTGATAGTTTTGTGAGTTTTGTGCAATTCTCAATCCAATTGGATTTTTTGGTATTTTGGAAAGCATGGAGTGCAATAGAGAGGAAGCCCTCCGGGCGAAAGAAATTGCTGAGCATAAATTGCTAAACAATGATTATGATGGTGCAAGGAAATTTGCTACTAAGGCACTGACTCTATATCCTGGATTGGTGGGCATTTCTCAAATGTTGGCCCTTGTTGATGTGTTTACTTCTGCAGAAATAAAAGTCATTAGTGGCGAAACTTATTGGTACGGAGTTCTTGGCATGAGCCCATATGCAGAAGAGGAGACGATAAAAAAGCAATACAGAAAGTTGTCACTTTTGGTGCATCCATATAAGAATAAATCAGTTGGGGCTGATAATGCTTTTAAGCTTATCCCAAAGGCCTGGTCGATAATGATTTTTCGGTATCTTGTATGATATAGGGAGAGAGAGACACATACATTCATTTAGTGTTTCAGTAGGATGAGCTACATATGCCTCCTCGTAAGAACCCATCTACAAAATCAATAACTAATGTCTATAATTTAGAAAATATGATAAGGTCTTATACAAATCAGTTTCACCGTGCAACTAATTTGCATTTTGAGTGCACTTGAGGGATTGCAACAAGCACCAATGGATTGATGAAGAAATGCAATTTTTCATATATTTATATGGTTTTGACTTGGAGCTCAATTATGGGTGTGTTATTGGGCTCAATTACTTTCTTTTTAACAATTGACCTTGCGTGCCAATTGTCTGCAATTATTTTAAATTATTTTATTTAATATGGTCAATGTTAAATGTTGATGTGTATTTTCTTTTGTTCAATCTTAGTGTTTATTTTCCTTCATGTAATCTTCTCGTGTTGTCTCTTGGCATGTTCTTTATTCTTGTAGTGATTTGTGTTAAACAATTAAAGTTAGTATTGTTTCGTGCAAAAAGAAAAAGAAAAAAAGGTTTGGTGGTTTATGTGCACCTGTAGTGATAGTTTTGTGAGTTTTGTGCAATTCTCAATCCAACTGGATTTTTTGGTATTTTGAAAAGCATGGAGTGCAATAGAGAGGAAGCCCTCCGGGCGAAAGAAATTGCTGAGGAGAAATTGGCAAACAATGATTATGATGGTGCAAGGAAATTTGCTACTAAGGCACTGACTCTATATCCTGGATTGGTGGGCATTTCTCAAATGTTGGCCCTTGTTGATGTGTTTGCTTCTGCAAAAATAAAAGTCATTAGTGGCGAAACTTATTGGTACGGAGTTCTTGGCATGAGCCCATATGCAGAAGAGGAGATGATAAAAAAGCAATACAGAAAGTTGGCTCTTTTGGTGCATCCAGATAAGAATAAATCAGTTGGGGCTGATAATGCTTTTAAGCTTATCCCAAAGGCCTGGTCGATAATGATTTTTCGGTATCTTGTAAGATATAGGGAGAGAGAGACACGTACATTCATTTAGTGTTTCAGTAGGATGAGCTACATATGCCTCCTCGAAAGAACCCATCTACAAAATCAATAACTAATGTCTATAATTTAAAAACTATGATAAGGTCTTATACAAATCAGTTTCACCGTGCAACTAATTTGCATTTTGAGTGCACTTGAGGGATTGCAACAAGCACCAATGGATTGATGAAGAAATGCAATTTTTCATATATTTATATGGTTTTGACTTGGAGCTCAATTATGGGTGTGTTATTGGGCTCAATTACTTTCTTTTTAACAATTGACCTTGCGTGCCAATTGTCTGCTATTATTTTAAATTATTTTATTTAATATGGTCAATGTTAAATGTTGATGTGTATTTTCTTTTGTTCAATCTTAGTGTTTATTTTCCTTCATGTAATCTTCTCGTGTTGTCTGTTGGCATGTTCTTTATTCTTGTAGTGATTTGTGTTAAACAATTAAAGTTAGTATTGTTTCGTGCAAAAAGAAAAAGAAAAAAAGGTTTGGTGGTTTATGTGCACCTGTAGTGATAGTTTTGTGAGTTTTGTGCAATTCTCAATCCAATTGGATTTTTTGGTATTTTGGAAAGCATGGAGTGCAATAGAGAGGAAGCCCTCCGGGCGAAAGAAATTGCTGAGGAGAAATTGGCAAACAATGATTATGATGGTGCAAGGAAATTTGCTACTAAGGCACTGACTCTATATCCTGGATTGGTGGGCATTTCTTAAATGTTGGCCCTTGTTGATGTGTTTGCTTCTGCAGAAATAAAAGTCATTAGTGGCGAAACTTATTGGTACGGAGTTCTTGGCATGAGCCCATATGCAGAAGAGGAGACGATAAAAAAGCAATACAGAAAGTTGGCACTTTAGGTGCATCCATATAAGAATAAATCAGTTGGGGCTGATAATGCTTATAAGCTTATCCCAAAGGCCTGGTCGATAATGATTTTTCGGTATCTTGTATGATATAGGGAGAGAGAGACACGTACATTCATTTAGTGTTTCAGTTGGATGAGCTACATATGCCTCCTCGTAAGAACCCATCTACAAAATCAATAACTAAGGTCTATAATTTAGAAACTATGATAAGGTCTTATACAAATCAGTTTCACCGTGCAACTAATTTGCATTTTGAGTGCAATTGCGGGATTGCAACAAGCACCAATGGATTGATGAAGAAATGCAATTTTTCATATATTTATATGGTTTTGATATGGAGCTCAATTATGGGTGTGTTATTGGGCTCAATTACTTTCTTTTTAACAATTGACCTTGCGTGCCAATTGTCTGCAATTATTTTAAATTATTTTATTTAATATGGTCAATGTTAAATGTTGATGTGTATTTTCTTTTGTTCAATCTTAGTGTTTATTTTCCTTCATGTAATCTTCTCGTGTTGTCACTTGGCATGTTCTTTATTCTTATAGTGATTTGTGTTAAACTATTAAAGTTAGTATTGTTTCGTGCAAAAAGAAAAAGAAAAAAAGGTTTGGTGGTTTATGTGCACCTGTAGTGATAGTTTTGTGAGTTTTGTGCAATTCTCAATCCAATTGGATTTTTTGGTATTTTGGAAAGCATGGAGTGCAATAGAGAGGAAGCCCTCCGGGCGAAAGAAATTGCTGAGCAGAAATTGGCAAACAATGATTATGATGGTGCAAGGAAATTTGCTACTAAGGCACTGACTCTATATCCTGGATTGGTGGGCATTTCTCAAATGTTGGCCCTTGTTGATGTGTTTACTTCTGTAGAAATAAAAGTCATTAGTGGCGAAACTTATTGGTACGGAGTTCTTGGCATGAGCCCATATGCAGAAGAGGAGACGATAAAAAAGCAATACAGAAAGTTGGCTCTTTTGGGGCATCCATATAAGAATAAATCAGTTGGGGCTGATAATGCTTTTAAGCTTATCCCAAAGGCCTGGTCGATAATGATTTTTCGGTATCTTGTATGATATAGGGAGAGAGAGACACATACATTCATTTAGTGTTTCAGTAGGATGAGCTACATATGCCTCCTCGTAAGAACCCATCTACAAAATCAATAACTAATGTCTATAATTTAGAAACTATGATAAGGTCTTATACAAATCAGTTTCACCGTGCAACTAATTTGCATTTTGAGTGCACTTGAGGGATTGCAACAAGCACCAATGTATTGATGAAGAAATGCAATTTTTCATATATTTATATGGTTTTGATATGGAGCTCAATTATGGGTGTGTTATTGGGCTCAATTACTTTCTTTTTAACAATTGACCTTGCGTGCCAATTGTCTGCAATTATTTTAAATTATTTTATTTAATATGGTCAATGTTAAATGTTGATGTGTATTTTCTTTTGTTCAATCTTAGTGTTTATTTTCCTTCATGTAATCTTCTCGTGTTGTCTCTTGGCATGTTCTTTATTCTTGTAGTGATTTGTGTTAAACAATTAAAGTTAGTATTGTTTCGTGCAAAAATAAAAAGAAAAAAAGGTTTGGTGGTTTATCTGCACCTGTAGTGATAGTTTTGTGAGTTTTGTGCAATTCTCAATCCAATTGGATTTTTTGGTATTTTGGAAAGCATGGAGTGCAATAGAGAGGAAGCCCTCCGGGCGGAAGAAATTGCTGAGCAGAAATTGCCAAACAATGATTATGATGGTGCAAGGAAATTTGCTACTAAGGCACTGACTCTATATCCTGGATTGGTGGGCATTTCTCAAATGTTGGCCCTTGTTGATGTGTTTACTTCTGCAGAAATAAAAGTCATTAGTGGCGAAACTTATTGGTACGGAGTTCTTGGCATGAGCCCATATGCAGAAGAGGAGACGATAAAAAAACAATACATAAAGTTGTCTCTTTTGGTGCATCCATATAAGAATAAATCAGTTGGGGCTGATAATGCTTTTAAGCTTATCCCAAAGGCCTGGTCGATAATGATTTTTCGGTATCTTGTATGATATAGGGAGAGAGAGACACGTACATTCATTTAGTGTTTCAGTAGGATGAGCTACATATGCCTCCTCGTAAGAACCCATCTACAAAATCAATAACTAATGTCTATAATTTAGAAACTATGATAAGGTCTTATACAAATCAGTTTCACCGTGTACTAATTTGCATTTTGAGTGCACTTGAGGGATTGCAACAAGCACCAATGGATTGATGAAGAAATGCAATTTTTCATATATTTATATGGTTTTGATATGGAGCTCAATTATGGGTGTGTTATTGGGCTCAATTACTTTCTTATTAACAATTGACCTTGCGTGCCAATTGTCTGCAATTATTTTAAATTATTTTATTTAATATGGTCAATGTTAAATGTTGATGTGTATTTTATTTTGTTCAATCTTAGTGTTTATTTTCCTTCATGTAATCTTCTCATGTTGTCTCTTGGCATGTTCTTTATTCTTGTAGTGATTTGTGTTAAACAATTAAAGTTAGTATTGTTTCGTGCAAAAAGAAAAAGAAAAAAAGGTTTGGTGGTTTATCTGCACCTGTAGTGATAGTTTTGTGAGTTTTGTGCAATTCTCAATCCAATTGGATTTTTTGGTATTTTGGAAAGCATGGAGTGCAATAGAGAGGAAGCCCTCCGGGCGAAAGAAATTGCTGAGCAGAAATTGGCAAACAATGAATATGATGGTGCAAGGAAATTTGCTACTAAGGCACTGACTCTATATCCTGGATTGGTGGGCATTTCTCAAATGTTGGCCCTTGTTGATGTGTTTACTTCTGCAGAAATAAAAGTCATTAGTGGCGAAACTTATTGGTACGGAGTTCTTGGCATGAGCCCATATGCAGAAGAGGAGACGATAAAAAAGCAATACAGAAAGTTGGCTCTTTTGGTGCATCCATATAAGAATAAATCAGTTGGGGCTGATAATGCTTTTAAGCTTATCCCAAAGGCCTGGTCGATAATGATTTTTCGGTATCTTGTATGATTTAGGGAGAGAGAGACACGTACATTCATTTAGTGTTTCAGTAGGATGAGCTACATATGCCTCCTCGTAAGAACCCATCTACAAAATCAATAACTAATGTCTATAATTTAGAAACTATGATAAGGTCTTATACAAATCAGTTTCACCGTGAAACTAATTTGCATTTTGAGTGCAATTGCGGGATTGCAACAAGCACCAATGGATTGATGAAGAAATGCAATTTTTCATATATTTATATGGTTTTGATATGGAGCTCAATTATGGGTGTGTTATTGGGCTCAATTACTTTCTTTTTAACAATTGACTTTGCGTGCCAATTGTCTGCAATTATTTTAAATTATTTTATTTAATATGGTCAATGTTAAATGTTGATGTATATGTTGGTCCCAAAAGGAGTGTGACACGTGTATGGGTGGGGGGAATACACGTGTGTGTGTTTTTTTAAAAAACTTTTGCAAGTAATCGACACAAATAATCAGAGTCAAGTAAGTTACACAGTGTGTCAAGTTCTATGAAAATACTAACAGTAGATTCTAAGAATTCTTAACAGTATGCAACTTGTATGCGGAATAAATGATAGGCCCTTTTATACTCCTTAATTAATATGCACTTAGATACTAAGTTATCAAATAGCAAATAGCAGTTATAACAACACAAAAGCTAAAGCAATAAGATAAATGCAGTAAGTAAGAACACAAGACGTATAGTGGTTCGGAGACTAAACTGCTCCTACGTCCACTCTCCTAATTTAATAGGATAATTCCTTAATCACGTCGGAATTAGCTTGTTTTTACAGTGCCAAGGTGCACTCTACTTCTTCTCCTTCTCTTCTCTTGATTTCTTACAACCTTCTCTCGTTGCAATACTTTCAATCTCTACTACGAACTCAACAATACTCTCAATCTATCTCTCAAGGTGAAAGTAGGGTTTTGTTCTAGTACCAACTAATTGTGTGATATCCTTTACAATTTAAGAACGAATATAAAGGATAGGATATCACTATCTAGGCTTTGGATAATCAACAATAAGTTTTCCTAGTGGGGACTAAAGGTAACACTCACAAATGAATATGCTTAAAAGCTGTTTAATCTCTCGAGTGTTTTTGAATGCTTTTGGATGCTAAAACAATTGCTAGAATATGTATGACTTGTAGCTTGATGTCTGTCCCGTCTCACTTGATATGATTCAAGATATGGCCTATTTATAGATGAAGTAAACCATCCGTTGGTGGAGATAGTAAACTTATCCATAAATTTGAACTTTCAAATTGTTCAGGGGCCTGCATGCAAATAGTACATGTATTCACGTCCATTCTGCAATTTGCATTCCAATATCAGAATTTGTTATGCGCAGTGACAGGTGGCTCTCATTCCTTGGCTAATTTGGAATAATTCTGTCCTTCCCGCTAACGGCCTTGTACTGGGTAAGGTGCCTAGTCATTCCTTGTCTTTGTCCATAAGTATGCCAAGTCCAAGGTATATGAATATCCAAATTCATCATACTTGACTTTTGTTGTCCAGCATACTTGTCTTCATGAATCCTTGTCACTTTCTTCATAACACTTCAGCTCCTTGTCTTCAATGATACTTGTCTTTTGTGCTTTGTGCTTTCAGGTCATAGATTCAAAGAATAATCTATCTAAAAATTAAAGCTCCCTAACATATATGAGCTTTTCTAACCTGAAAATCTAGACTTGGCAAATCATCATACTTGGGGTTTTACTTAGGGTTTTGGTATCAAATCAAAATCAAATTTTCTTTTATTAGTATAAATCATATCCCAACAATTTCCCCCTTTTTGATGATGCCAAAACCTACTTACTTCAAAAGATCCATAGGGATTTCTTTTTCAGTAGATTTGACAAAAACAGGACAACTAGCATGTATATTCTATACTTAGAGAATTTCACAGAATAAATTCAGATAATTAACCTAAAAAGGGCTAAGTTCTCTGAGTTCTATAAAACTTGTTGTAAGCAAGAATCAATTTAAAATCATTTTGCTAGATCCTATTTTCAGACAAATAACACAAGTATAAAGACTCAAAAATTGTTGTCCAGTGCATATGATAGATAATAAGATAGCACAGTAGTAAGAGCAGAAAGTTGTAAGTTCTAGCTCTTAAGGAGCAACAATTGTCTGGGAATAAAAATTAACATAGATTAAAAAGTTCATTAAATCTTGACTTGACCTTCAGCAGCTTCATCACTTGGCTGCATCTGACTTCTTCTTCAGGAAAGATGGGAGTTCCTTGAACAGTGGAGTTAACCCATACGATGCAAAGTGCCTATTCTTCAAGGCCATGACCTCCTCATTCTTCCCAATCAAATCTTCATCCTTGACAAGTTGCACAAACTCATCAGTAATTGCTTTCCTATCAATGCTTTTACCATCAGTCTTCATTGGTGGAGTCCAGAAAATCTGTTCAGGAGCTTTGACAATTACTTTCTCCTTTTGAGCAGCTCCAAGAATCTTCGTGTACAGTTCTGGATAATTCTCCATCATAAAACCTTCATAAAGACCATCAATGTCTTCAAAGTCTCCCCATCTCTTCACAACAAAGAAGAGATGATCCCATACTCGATTGGCTTCATCCCAAGCACCATTGAGTTCAGTAGGAACCCAACTGTCAGTATGAGGGATCCTTTTCAAGGTTTCTGACTTCCTTTTGGCTCTATTTTCCATCATCAAAGCATAAGAACTCTTGTAAGACTTAGAATTTCCTGGATTGAAGTCTTTGTGCCTCTTCAACCTGCACTCTTCAGCATCTATGAACATCTTGGTTCTCTCTTCAATAACAAGCTTTCTTACTCATTTTCTGGTTTCTGCATCTTGTCCAGCTCCTTCTGCAAAGATGTTTGCAACTTCTTCAAACACATGAGCTTTGTCTTTCACAAGATCAGCAGCAGTAACTTCAGGAGAAGCTCTTCTAACAGGTAGTTTATCTTCCCTTCTAACCAATTTTAAAATTTCCATCTCTTCATCATCATCTGGTTCACTTGACTTGTACTTCTTGTTTTTCTCTTGGTCAGAGATATCTGCAAGTTTCTTTCTCTTCAAATTTGGCTTCCTTATCTTTCCACTTCTGGTTTTGAGGCAATCTTCCTCCTCTGTAGCCTCAGCAATCTCCAAAACTTTTGCTTTCCCTTTCCCTTTGCTACCTTCCCCCTTACTTTTCTCACCCTTCCTCAATAGATCTTCCCCCTTCTTTTCACTTTCCCCCTTTTTGGCATCATCACATGCCTCAAGGTTGGTGGGGTCAGCAGGGTTGGCATCAATCTTAGCCATAGTAAGTGAGAGCTCTTGTTGGTAGTTGTCCATTCTTTTCATCTGGACAGAAATGGGGTCAACATGATTCAATAGAAATGCAGAAATGCTCGAACTTACAGACTCTTCCACTTGCTTCTTCACAGCTTGATCAACTTGGTTCCTCATCATCTTGATTATGCCTTCCAAGTTGTCTTTGAATAAATCAGAAGCAGCATTCAGTGAACTCTTGATGGTTTCTTTGATCAGTTGATCTCTTTGACTCTGCATGGACTGAGTCAGCTTTTCAATGTCCTTTGACAGCATCTGGGAAATATCTTCCTTCTCTTTGGCAACATCATCCTTTAGCTTTAGAATTTCCTCTCTGTCCTTCTTGATCAACTCTTTCTCAGTGTGAAAATATGTGGTAACAGCATCTGACATAATCTTTGATGACTCTCCAATCTTGAGGGTAGAGTCCTTCACATCCTTTCCAACACTGTCAATTTTCTTATCAAAGGTCTCAAATCCTTTTTCAACAGCTTCCAGTTTTATGGTTGTGGAGTTCATCTTCTCTTCCAAACTCTCCACCTTGATGCTTAAGTCCATAGCATTATTATCAATAGTTTCCTCCAGGTTCTCCATCCTCCTTGTCATCCTTCTTGCCTTCGTGTTCAGATTGATCAAAGACTTGTGCTGGGCTTCATTTGTTGGAATGATAGTTTCATCCAAACTATCTTTCACATATTTTCCCATGTTTAGGCATAAGCCTACAACATTCTCCAGCTTCTTCCTCTCAACTTCATTGATTTGTTCAATCTCAGAATTGAACTCTTCCATCACTGCCTTCATTCTTCCATCCTCCTTATCAATGATGCAGACTTCAGTCAAAGGAGAAGCATCTAAGTGAATTGGGAACTCCATCGAAGTTGATGGTGCTGCAGCTATTGCCTCATTTTCCAAGGGCTTCTTCATAGCAGTTGGTTCCTCAGTCTTCACAGCTTCTTGTTGAGCAATATTGGCCTCCACTTCATCTTTCTTGGCCTCAGCTTCAGTGACTTCAGCAGGAGTTGGCTCATTCAACTCAGCATCATGAATGTTAGGATTTTCAGCAGTCTTCTCAGTTGGAGGTTCAAAAATGACAATCTCCATGTATGCAGTGGCTTCAACAGCTGGCTGTATTTCAACATTTTTAATCAATTGACCTTGGTCAATTTCATCAATCTTTCCTCCTTCACTGATTTCTCCAATCTTCAATTCTTCAATGGCAGTCTCAACTCCATCAAAGAAATCTTTCTCAGCAGGCTTCTGGCTTTCATTTCCTCCTTCAGTGATGTCTGCCTCCATGGCAGCAATCTCTCCATCATCTTTGTCCTCAACAGTCTTGGACTCTTCTTCAGTCTTGTCCTCAGTGCTTTTGGACATTTCAACATCTCCATCAGCTTGCTTTGATAACTTATCATCCTCCTCCATTAAGTCTTCAATGTTCAGATCAATCCCAGCAATAATGGATTGAATAGCTTTCTTCTGAATCTTAATGTTCACCAAGTTGGCAAACAACTTTTCATCTGTCAATTCAAAAGTGGATTCCACTTCAGCAAAATCTATTAATCTGGCTTCCTCATTCTCCCACCAGTCCAGTCCCTTGGACTCAATCACTTTCCCAATATCATACATGGATTTCTTCCTTATATCTACAATCAATCTAAGATCATAGAAGTTTGATCTTAAATCAGGGTATTTGGTAAGTTGGGGATAAAGTTGGTCTAGGAAAAATTTGGATTCATCTCTCAATGACATTTCATAGGTGTATTCAGGTGTTGTATCTGACTTGGATGAGGGTTGAAGTTCATCAAAAAGAATGGGTATGGGGGTATCAAACTTGTAGACAACTTTTTGAATGGTTGGATCATTCAAATGGGGGGTAGTTTCAACAGCTTTTGGACTTTGACTTGAGGGTTCATTCAAATCTAGGTTTTCAGATGATACTCTTTCTTCATCATCATCACCTTCATCATCATCATCTGATCCTTCCAGTTCAGCTTGCTCATCAATATCCATCTCCTCTTCAGAAGTATCAACATACTCCTCTTCAGTTTCATCTTCACTAGGGCTAGACATGGCCCTCTTTTTCTTGGACTTTGAGGCTGTCTCAACCTCCTTCTTGTCCTTCTTGGCTTTTTCAAGAATACTGATCACCATTTGTGTTGCTTCTTCACTCTTCTGCTTGGCAGATTTAGCTTGCTTCCTTGTTGAGGCTTTTGGTGACTTGACCAGCCCCAATCTTTTCTGAGTTCTCACAGATAATTGTCTAAACAATATCTTGGTGGTGTTGAACTTTACTCCATCTTCAACAATATCCTCAGGTCCATACTTGTATAGGAATGCAGCAACTTTTGTACAGAAAGCTAGTGTCTTCTTGACAGCTACCCTTCTTACATCCACAATTTTGAACTTTCCTTTCTCTTCAGCAAGTTTCTTCAGAAAATAACCTTTCCAGTTCATTTGCTTCTTTCCTCCATCAATGACAGCTTTCATCAATCTCACCTTGGATCTGCTGATCTGATCATAGCTCCCTGTGGTGCACATCACAGCCTTTGCCACCACATCTAGCAATAGTTGATATTCCTCTTTCAGAACTCTCTTGTGTAGACCAGATTTGAGTAGTACTGGCTTGTTCATCCATTGGTTGGCAACTTCTTGTTCATTGTGCCTCATATACTCTTCAGGATCTTCTCCAGTAGCATTCAGACTAAAGAATTCATCAAAGTTTTCTTCAGTGACTCAAACTTCTCAGCAGTCTTTTTGGATGTGTCTGGTTCATGAGTCATAATATAACCAGATCCTGAGCTTTTTGGAGTAAAAGTGCCTAAGAACTGAGTTGTTGAAAGTTCCAGGCATGTCTTGGGGATGGCCTCGAGCCATTTTCTCAATCCAGCTTGCTCCAGCCAAGTAACTATTCTTCTTGTGTGTTTGTTTGACAGATTGTCAAAGCACACAGTCTGCTCAAAGTGGAGCATGGTTGCTTCACTCAAGTAATTCCAGTTGATGTCCAAATCAGGAGCATTGAAGTCAACTAAAGATATAGCCAATATACAGTATTAGTATGGTTTAATAGCACAATATTACTATTAAAACATAAGATTAGGCTATCTTGGAACAGTATCTTGCACTTATGTCTCAGATTTACTGTGGATAACAAGTTCATAGCATCCTAATACCATATCCAACAATGTTTTAAGCTTGTCTCTAGACATAATATGTGTATGAATCTAACACGTTTTTAAGCATTACACATGTATTTAACAGCATATCATTCAATAAATGACTAATCCGTAAACAGATTCATTTAGAGCTAAAAACAGAGCATGTTATTTTTCTTGAAAGCTTTACAAATATGCATGTCTCTAACAGAAGATTATGAGAAATACTAACCCATTTCCAAAGACATTTTTGTTAAAATTCTAGAGCTTTGAGCAAAACTTGTAGATAAGCTTGAAGATTCTTGAGCGGTTTAGCTTAGGGCTTTTCAGAAATTTTGAAAACGTAAATTGTGAAAAATTCTAAGTTATGCTTTTATATCTCCTCAACTGTACAATTTGAAAAGTGTTAGGTGTAGGGCTGAGATTGAATTGATAAGATTTAATGGTTTAGATCAAATCTGTTACACCAAAGGACGCAAATGTCGTGTCCTGCGCACAGTAAGTTGCTTTTTTTCAGAAAATCGTGCAGTTGATCGTCTTTTAGCAAAAATCTCTTGTTTGTCTGTTATGAGCATTAAATGCGTACTATAAAGATGAACAGAGTTTAACTTTTATGAAAAAGAAAACTTATCTACAGTCAAGTGACAACTTGACTGAATAACCCTTGACAACTCATGTTCTTTGTAATCCTCTGCGTTGTCCTTCGTAGTTTTCCTCGTACTTGAGTGTCATGTACTTTGTCCATGTTTCCTGCATGAAAGTTCTTGAAAATAATATCAGAATGTGAAAAATAAATTAATGAACTTTGTATTGTCTCATCAACTTATTCTTCCTAAATCTTCACTCTAAGTTCCCCCTTGGATTAATACTAGTATCTCTGGCATGAGTAAAGTAATTCCTTATACTTTAAACATTCTCTCCAGGATCTAATAAACCAAGTTCCATTGAAAGTTCCTTGAACCTTGTTTCAGCTAGGGGTTTTGTAAGAATATCAGCCTTTTGCTTATCAGTATGAATCTTTTCCATTCTGATGTCCTTTTTCTCTACATGATCTCTTATGAAGTGATGTCTAATATCCACATATTTACACCTTGTGTGTAACACTGGATTTTGAGTAATAGCTATGGCACTATTATTATCACAATAAATAGGTACATCTTTTGTGACAACTTTATAATCTCTTAGCTGTTGTTTGAGCCATAAGATTTGAGCACAACAGCTTCCAGCAGCCATGTACTCAGCCTATGTGGTTGAAGTAGCTACAGAAGTTTGTTTCTTGGAAAACCATGAAATCAATTTGTTTCCTAAGAATTGACAAGTGCCAGTAGTTGATTTTCTGTCTATTCTACATCCTCCATAGTCGGCATCGGAATAACCAGTCAACTCAATGTTGTCTTCAGATGGATACCACAATCCTAAGTTCACTGTACCTTTTAAATACCTAAGTATTCTTTTGGTAGCCTCTAAGTGAATTTTCTTTGGATTGGACTGAAATCTAGCACAAACACCAACTGCAAAAGTAATATCAGGTCTGCTTGCAGTTAGATATAATAAAGAACCTATTATTGCTCTATATTCAGTGGGGTTGGTATCTAATCCATCACTGTCAGGATCCATTTTCCAATTTGTATTCATAGGAATCCTAACTGGTTTGCTATTTTCACAGCCAAACTTCTTGATCATTTCTCTAGTATACTTAGCTTGATTGATGAAGATTCCTTTCTCAGATTGTTTAACTTGTAAACCTAGGAAAAAAATTCATCAATCCCATCATTGACATTTCAAACTTCCCTTGCATGAGAGTTGAAAATTTCTTGCACATATCCTCATTTGGTGAACCAAAAATGATATCATCAACATATATCTGTACTAACAGAATATCATTTCCTTCACTTATCCTAAATAAGGTCCTATCAACTGTGCCTTTCACAAAACCATTGTCCAATAGGAATTGTGATAGTGTCTCATACCAAGCTCTTGGTGCTTGTTTGAGACCATAAAGTGCTTTCTTCAATCTATACACTTTGTCTCCTTCTTCAAAACCAGGTGGCTGCTCTACATAAACCTCTTCTTTAAGTACACTATTCAGAAATGCACTCTTCACATCCATTTGGTATACCTTGAACTTCATATGAGCTGCATATGCTAAGAACAGCCTAATTGCTTTTAACCTAGCTACAGGGGCAAAGGTCTCATCATAGTCTATTCCTTCATGTTGACTATAACCTTTGGCAACTAGTCTGGCTTTGTTTCTAACTATAACATCATTTTCATTCTTCTTGTTCTTGTAAACCCATTTAGCTCCTACAACATCCTGATGTGTTGGTCTGTCTACCAGCTCCCAAACATCATTCCTTTTGAACTGATTTAGTTCCTCTTGCATTGCTGTAATCCAGTTGGAGTCTGTCATTGCTTCTTCAATGGTTGTGGGTTCTGTTTCAGAAAGAAAACAACAAAATAAGGCACTATCTCCATGTTGTCTCCTAGTGATTACACCACTACATGTTGTCTCCTAGTGATTACACCACTAGTAGGATCACCAATGATCTGGTCTGAAGGATGAGCATCTAGCCATGTCCTTCTAGACTGATCATTTTCAGATAAGTTAGTCTCATTTGGTTCAACATTTAATTCAACATAGAATTCAGGAAAATTAAAAGCAGGATCAGTTTCATATTCAGGGGTGTTGTTCATGTCATCGATATTGACATTTACAGGTTGAGTTCCCCCTAAATCATTTGATCCTTGTACTCCCTCAGCATTACCAGCTTCGTCATTGGGAGAACTTACCTCAGGTTGAGTGGGTTCATTCAACTCAACATTGTTGTTTTCCTCATGGATGTTGGCTCCAGGTAAGTTGTCTTTATCTTGATTGGCTTCAGATATGTTGGATATCTTGAGGTTGTCCAAGTCAGGAAAGTGTACATCAGTAAATGTAGATTCTTTTCTTTCACCATCCCTTAGTCTTGTCACTCTTGTGTTGATTACATCATGAGATTTGTCTTCTTTGTTTGAGGTCCTGTGCTTGAAAGAAAACTCATCAAAGATAACATGAGGTGTTTCTTCAACAATAAGAGTTCTACAATTATAAACTCTGAAAGCTTTGCTAGATGAAGAATATCCTAGAAAGATTCCTTCATCTGCTTTGCTATCAAATGTTTTTAATTGTTGCTTCCCATTATTGTGAATGAAACATATACATCCAAAAATATGAAAGTAAGAGATTCTTGGTTTTCTCCCTTTGAAGAGTTCATAAGGAGTTTTTCCTTGTTCCTTTGTTAGCATGGATCTGTTTTGGGTGTGACAAGCAGTATTGATTGCTTCTGCCCAAAACCTCTTTGGAATCTTTGCTTCTGCTATCATGGTTCTTCCATCTTCCTTGAGTGTTCTAACTCTCCTTTCTTCTACACCATTTTGTTGAGGTGTTCTAGCTGATGAAGTTTCATGAGTGATTCCATTTGCTTGACAGTATTCATTTATGTAAGAGTTGATGAATTCTGTTCCTTTGTCTGATCTGATCTTTACAATGCTCAAGCCTTTCTCATTTGTAATTTTCTTCAAAAGTTCTGGCAGCTTCTGTTGAGTCTCCTTCTTCTTTAGCATGAATACTACCCAAGTGTATCTTGAGAAGTCATCCACTACTATTAGTGTATACTTCTTCCCACTGATGCTCACAGGGGTAATGGGTCCAAATAAATCCATGTGAAGTAATTGTAATACTCTTGCAGTTGAGATGGCAGCCTTTGTCTTGAAAGATGCTTTGACTTGCTTTCCTTCTTGACATGCTTGACAGATATGTTTTTTTGTGAATACTTCATTTGGTAGGACATCTACTAAGGAAAATCTTGCAAGTTTGTTCAATGTCTTAAAGTTCAGATGGTTTAGCCTTTTGTGCCACAACCAACTAAGATCTTTAGAACCTTTTGCAACTAGGCAGATATCTTCAAGGGATTTGTTCCAATCTGCAAGATAAACATTACCTTTCCTTGACCCAGTTAGTAGTAACTGTTGATTTGATTTGTTCGTAATATAACATAAGTCACTAGAAAACTCAACATCAAAACATTTATCACAAAATTGGCTTATTGAAAATAGATTGTGTTTCAGACCATAGACATATGAAACATTTGAAATACTTACAGTACCAATTTTGAGAGTTCCATAACCTTTGGTTGTTCCTTGTGAGTTGTCACCAAAAGTTACTTGTGGTCCATCTTGTTCAACGAAATCTGACAGAAGTTCCCTGTTTCCAGTCATATGTCCTGAACATCCACTGTCCAAGTACCATGTAAGTTCTTTAGGACTTCTTTTCTTTGTTGATGGCACCACAGGAACCTGTTACAAATCAAAACTTAGGTACCCTTTGGAAATTGGGTCCTAGAGGGTTAGACATACCTTTTGGAACCCAAACTTGCCTTATTTTCATTACTTGAAAAGGGCTAATTTATTTTCCATAAACATCTAAATACACAATCTTCCTTTTAAATGCCTTAGGTTGAGATTGAGTATTAGTGTGAATCTTGGATGATTTAGAAGAGTTATATCTATTCTTGTGAATATATCTGCTAAATCTATCTTTTGACTCATGTGCAGCATGCTTGAATCTTTGTGGATAGGCATTCAGATTACTTGATGTCCTTGGCATGTAGAATTCAAGTCTTCTGTACTCATTGTACTTAGGCTGGAAATTCCTTTGATAATTCATTGTAGGCCTACTCATTTGAGTTGGTCTTCTTTGAATATCTTGTGATTTTCTTGCCTGAGTCTGAGAGTTTTTCAGGTGAGTTGTCTTCCATTGACCTTTACTCATCTGAATTGTCTCAGGCCTCTGAAATCTTATCTTAGGTCTTGCAACCTTTGACTTGTGATTCAGGATAGTTGGTACAATGGGTTGTTTACCCTTGTCCTTTATCTGTAGCAGCTTTGGTTCAACAATTTCAGTCTGAGCCACATATTTTACAAAGACTCTCTTAATAATACTTGATGAAGTATTACTGAGGCATGGTGAAGATATTTTATCTGGATTGTAACTGAAAGTGTGCGGGGTGTAGTGTATAGAAGTGTTTAAGTATAAGTAGATAAATGTTGCACAGAATGTTGAGACAAATAGTGCAACACTGACTCTAACAGAATATCAGAAATTAAGATACACAGCGGAAGACTTGAAACACTAAAAACAAACGATACACAATGGAAATACTTTTAACATAGATTTTATAAATAAAAATCTATGTCTGCCTTATGGCGTAAAATCAATACTTATCTTCAAGTACAAATGTTGTGTGAAATGTTACAACAATAACTTTCACAACGAAACTATAAACGAGGCAGGTGCCAAGTCTAGAAAACGGACTAAGTGTATAAATTATACACTGTCGAAATGCCTAGTCTATCTAATGATTACACTCTCAATAGATAAGAAGACACACAGTCATACGGGTGGTATACAACGTATGAACTAAAATGTAGAACTATTGGCCACAATTTCCTAACAGGGATGAACGCTCGGTCTAGGATATTGATCGAATAGAGCACACTGAATTATGAAGCCTTCAATGGGTATTTATAGTGTGGGATACGAAATTCTAGAGGCTTCCACATTGAGGTCCTATTTTTTAGGAAACTCAACTTCCACAACTTCCATGATCTTTCTAGATCCTTCTAGGCTGCTCCAGGTCGTTCCAAATGTATCCAGGCTGTTCTAGCATGTTCTCCAATGTTCTGGAATCTTCCAGGTTCCAGATCCTTGTAGAAGCTTCTAGATCCTGCCAGAAATGCGACAACATTTAGATCAACATTTAATGTAGCATTTCAGAAAAGACTTAGAAAAAATCTCGGAAGGTCAAATTTAGATGTTGTTGATAATGTTAAGACATTTAAGAATTAACAACATCTACAATCTCCCCCAATTTGACCTTTCGACTACAACACACCTGATGCACATATATTTCTATACATACTCAGTTTTATGTACTTAGTTGAGGTTGACATCATTGCTAAGCACTAGTCAAGACAATACCTGTTGTAATCGTTGGATCAAATCAAATGAAGATCAAGGATAATTTCATAATGATCCGTGCCAAAAGATCAAAACTATTTTATCCAAAATAGAATAAGTATAAACTATACACTTACTCACAACATAAGTAACTATACTAAGACAATAAGTTGAACTGGAAGAAATTCACTTAGAATCTAAGTATGACACTAACAAAATAAAAAATAATAAAAAATCAGAGCAAAACATAATGTAAAACAAAAAAACAGACACTTATACTATACACAACCTGCAATATTAGACACATGATAATCTGCAAACAAATTAAGCAAGGCAGTAAACAAATATCAAGTGGAACCATTAAGCAAGTTGCAGTAATAAACATCCTATCATCTAGGAAAAATAAACAACAAGTGTATCAGAAATTCAGAATACTTAAACATTAATTACAGAGATTGAACTGAATAAATGGCATAAACAACATCCATTATGAAATCAGATCTCCCCCTGTCTTGCTTGTCCCTGTTCATCAATGTTCCTGTTCATCAACTTCATCCACAAAGTAAATAGATGCAAGATGTGCAACTACATCAGTTACAGCAGCATCTCCTCCAGCATCAGGTACAGCACCAGCATCAGCAGCAGCTGGAACTCCATCTTCATTTATCTCCTCAATGACCACATTGGAGTTGGATGGTGGTGGTACTCCCCCTGTTGTAGGTGAAAGGAGGTTGGTCCACCTGTCCTTCAGGAACTGGAGTTCATCTATTGTTTCCTGCAAGTGTTGGAGTTGGAGTTTGATGAATTCCTGTGAAAGATACACATTACCAGAAATGTTGACACGAATGTTCTCAACATTTGGGGGTGCATTTCTCTGATGTGTTCTGGAAGGGCCTGGTTGAGCAGAAGTAGAGGGTCTGGAAGATCTCTGTGGACTATCAGTACCAGGAGCAACTATGGGCAGATCAATGATTCTGTCCCCAATCAATAAGGCAGGAGCAATAGCAAGTAGTGGCACTCTCCCCCTCAAAACATCAGTCTTCTTAGCAGTGAAGCCATGGTGCTTCAGATAGTTTGAAATCAAGACTGGATATGGCAGATTTCCTTTCCCAGTAGTTTTCCCAGTAAATTTCCTCATATGGTGAAAAATGGTATGTCCCAGATTGAACTTCTTAAGTATAGAAATCCTATACATAAGAATGGCTTGGTCTCTTGTAATCTTAGTGGTGTTGGTAGTGGGAATCCAATTGTATATGATCAGCTTATACAAAACAGAATGTAAGGAGGTTAAGTGTCTAGCTAGCATCTTCCTAGTCCACTTAGTCTTTCTACCCCCTATGATTGCAGTAATCACAACATCCATATCTGGATCATCATCCTCATCAACATTAGGAGTGTGCAAGAACTCATTAATAAGTTCTGGAGTGAAAGGCACATCCCTCCCCCTAAAATTAACAGTACCATAAGACCTAGAACTTCTTTTTCCATAACTTTTCTTCATACAGGCATAGAATTCATAAGACCAGTTTGTAAGAAAAGCTTCACCAAATGTAACAGCATTCAACAGATTTCTATCCTCTAAAAACTTAAGCATACCCTTACTATCAAAATCAGGCACATTTATTCTTTTCTCAATCAACAGCTTCCTCTTAGAATAAATTTCTAACCTTTTCTCAACATAAGTGGAGTGATCAGAGATACCTTCATTTTCTGTCTCAGAAGGCAGTTCCTCATCAGGATCAGTGTCTCCATCATGTGGAGAGGAGCTTTTGGATGAGCTCTTTGCTTCAGCAGATGAGCTATTTGCCTCAGAAGATGAGCTGTCTCCACTTCCACCATCATCAGGTTCTGGTGTGGACTCTTTTGCAGCAGCAAATGACTCAGCATTCTTCTTAAGATATTCTTGCATGTCTCTTAGGCAAACATTGAAATCAGAATCAGAGTCTGATTCAGCAGGTTCTTCTTCAGGGATCATCTTGGCTTTGCCTTTGGGATCAGTAGCAGCTTTCTTCCTTCGTTCAACAGCAGCTTTCTTTGGTTTCTCAGCAACAGTCTTTGGCTTCTTTGCAGCAACAGTGTTTGGTTTCTTTGCAGCAACAGTGGCAACTTCGGTTTCTTCATCAGATTCAGTGAACACTTGAATGGGTTCACCAGCATCAGCTCCAGCTTTCTTTTTCTTCCTCATGGATTCAGAGTAATCCACACGAGTGAATACACGGTACGATCTCCTTCTTTGTACAGGGCTTCTCTGTCTTTTTCCTTTCTGTGCATTTTTCTTGAAAGGAATAGGAGCAGACTCTTCAGAAAGTGAGAGAGATGAGTTTGTACCAGAATCAGAAGCTTGGGCGTCCTCCATTTCTTCATCCTCAGAATCGGATGCAGCAGCAGCTTCTCCTTCAACAACGGTATCGACATGTTCCTCCGTTGAAACTGGAACAGTAGGATTAGGGCTTTTTGTTGCAGCAGTCATTTGAGCAGTTTGATCGGCCAAATAACTTGAGATATCCACAGTGATATCTCCGAATTGCATCACGGGTAGATGCCCGGTAGTTTGAAGAGTTGCAGTCACTTCTTCGACAGCTTTTGTAAACTGTTCAACGGTCGAATCTTGTGGGATTTGGGTAGTTGGTGGAACAGGTGCGGTTGTTGATGGGGTTGCAGAGACATTGGAGTCGGCATTTGAGGAGTTGGATTGTTGCGAAGCCATTGAAGCAAGAATTTCAAGAGAATTTTGGGTAGTTTGTTTGGAATTTTCAGAAACAGAGTGTGAGTGAGAGTGTGATGGAGGGTGGTTTCCAGCCATTAAGAAGAATCGGTTGGATTTCCAAGGTAGGTTTTTGAGAGTGTATGTAGTAAATTTGGGAAATACACGGCCAAAGAACAGTTTCTGCAAATACAGTACTTAACAAAAACTCGAAAAAGACAATTAGCAAAATAAATCACAATTAATTGAGTTTTATGGAGAGAATGTATGTGTAGTTGGAGGTTAAAACGAATTATTCCAGAAATAATTTGATAGTGCTCCACATTTTTAGCCACAACCTAGATCATGGTTAATTAGTGGGAAAAATCAATTTTATTAATTAATTAAATAATTAAGAAGTTTCTAGAATTCTTTACTTAGTCCAAGCATAATCTAAAAATTAAAAACGTGGGTTAGTTATATAATTGAATAAATAAAATAAATCTCAATAAATAATTAAATAATTACTACTAATAAAAATAAATTCGAATCAGGCAATGTTGTGCTCAAAACTGTTACAAACACCTCAACACGGTTTTTACATGAATTTGCTTCATTTGTGTTGCACCATAATTTTTCTTTTTGTGTTATAGCATCTAATTTGTATTGATCCATTGTTCCTGTAGAGTACATCGTAGTAGCGAACTCCGTACCCCATACTTACTTAATGGATTACAAATATATTGATGTTTTTACCAAAGAATCACCTTTTGAAAAGAAGGCATCGTAGTAGTGAACTCCGTGCTCCATAGTTACTCAGTGATTTGGTACATCTTTTAGTATGCTAATAACATTCTCATTTTTATGCATTTGAGAGGTGTAAGACATGTTTATTTTTGCACTACAAGGTTCTTAGATTCGTAGATATTTTACAAAGGAATTATTTAACTAAGTAAGAAATAAATTCAACTTATAAAATTTTACAACCCATGATGTTGTCCCAAATGCTGACGCATTTGTGACAACATCCATCCGAATTTTTCAGATAGTGCTCATCCCAAGAGATTTCCTCAAGATTGAGAATCTCTCATGGTCTAATGCCTTAGTAAAAATGTCAGCATTTTGTTTTTCAGTAGGTATATACTCCAACTTAACAATATTCTTCTCTACTAAATCTCTCATAAAGTGATGTCTTATGCTAATGTGCTTTGTGAGTGAGTGTTGTACAGGATTCTTAGAAATGTTAATAGCACTAGTATTATCACAAAAGATTGTAAGTGTACCATTCTCAATACCATAGTCATGGAACATCTTGCTCAGCCACAAGAGTTGTGTACAGCAGCTTCCAGCAGCTATATACTCAGATTCTGCAGTAGATTGTGAAACACAATTCTGCTTCTTGCTGTGCCATGAAACAAAATTGTTTCCCATGTAGAAACATCCTCCACTCGTACTCTTTCTATCATCTATATCTCCAGCCCAATCAGCATCACTGTAGCCAATCAAAATGTTGTTGGTGTCCTTAGTATACCAGATTCCAAGGTCACTTGTACCTGCAACATACTTGATAATCCTTTTTACAGCATTCAGGTGAGATTCCTTTGGATTAGCTTGGTACCTAGCACAAACACACACACTGTACATAATATCTGGTCTACTAGAGGTTAAATACAGTAAACTACCTATCATGGATCTGTAAAGTGTTGGATCAGCATCTGTTCCAGCACTGTCTTTGCAAAGTTTCAAAGAAGATCCCATAGGAGTTTTCATTGGTTTTGAATTCTCAAGACCAAATCTTTTAACCAAGTTCTTAGCATACTTACTCTGGGAGAAGAAAATACCATTGCTGCATTGTTTGATTTGAAGACCTAGAAAATAATTCAAGTCTCCAACCATACTCATTTCAAATGTTGCAGTCATTGCCTCAACAAAGTTACTCAACATTTTATCACAAGTAGAACCAAACACAATGTCATCAACATATATTTGTGCAATAAGTAAATCTCCTTCAGTGTGCTTAATGAACAAAGTTCTATCAGCTTCTCCTCTAATAAATCCATATTCCAGAAGAAAGTCAGTAAGTCTACCATACCATGCTCTAGGAGCTTGTTTAAGGCCATATAATGCTTTCTTAAGTTTATATAAATGATCAGGATACTGTGGATCTTCAAATCCTATAGGTTGTTCAACATATGCTTCTTCATTTAATATGCCATTTAGAAATGCAGCCTTTACATCCATTTGATGAAGTTTAATATCAATAAAACATGCAATAGCTAGTAGTAATCTAATAGATTCTATCCTAGCAACAGGTGCAAAAGTTTCATCAAAATCGACTCCTTCAACTTGGGTGTAACCTTGTGCTACTAACCTAGCCTTGTTCCTAACAATATTACCAGATTCATCAGTTTTATTCTTGAATATCCACTTTGTTCCAATGACATTAGTATGACTAGGTCTAGGAACAAGTGTCCATACTTCATTTCTTTCAAACTGACCAAGTTCTTCATGCATAGCATTAATCCAGTTTTCATCAGTTAAGGCTTCTTTAGCACTCTTAGGTTCAATTTCAGATAAATAGCATTCAGCATTTACAACATTACACATAGAAGACATGCATATTGTTCTTACCACATCTACCTTGTTTGATCTTACTCTTCCTCTTGTTTGCACTCCAACTGTAGCATCGCCTATGATCTGGTCAGAAGGATGACTTTTGCCTATTCTTGAAGAAGGGTTCGTTTTGGGAATGTACTGATCATTCTGTGAATTTATAGCTGACTGTTCTGTAGATGTTGACCCAGATGTGTTAACATTTGGTGCAACATTTTCAGACTTCAGTGTATTCTCAGAAGTGTCAGTAACTTGTGATACATCTTATTCATCCTTGTCATCTGTAAGACCTTTATCATCATCAAACACAACATTAACAGATTCTTGAACAGTGTTAGTTCTAAGGTTATAAACTCTATAAGCTTTACTATTTCTAGAATAGCCTAAAAAGAAACCTTTATCACTTTTAGAATCAAACTTATGAAGTTGATCCCTATCATTCAGAATATAACACACACAACCAAATACATGAAAATATTTCACATTAGGTTTTCTGTTGTTCAAAATCTCATAAGGTGTTTGATTAGTATTAGAACGAATAAAAACCCTATTAATAATATGGCATGCAGTATTCAATGCTTCTCCCCAAAATTTCTTAGCAAGACATTTGGATGTAAGCATAACTCTAGCCATTTCTTGTAAAGTTCTATTCTTTCTTTCAACAATTCCATTTTGTTGTGGAGTTTTAGGAGATGAATATTCTTGCAAGATACCCTTTTTATCACAAAAATCATTAAACATGCTGTTTTCAAATTCCCTACCATGATCAGTTCTAATACGGCCAACTTTCAAGTTAAACACATTTTTGAACCTCTTATAAAGAATTTTAAATGCAGCAAATGCTTCAGATTTGTCTCTCAAAGACTCTACCCAGGTATATCTAGAAAAATCATCTACCACAACTAAGGAATACCTCTTTCCTCCAATGCTTTCAGTTTCCATAGGACCCATCAAATCCATGTGCAATAATTCAAAGCATCGATGTGTAGTACAATGTGACAGCATTTTGTGTGACATTCTTACCTGCTTACCTTTTTGGCATGGTCCACATACAATGGTGTTGTGAAACCTAAGTTCTGGAATTCCTTTTACTGCATCTGCTTTGATTAGCTTTTTCATTGCTCTGTAATTTGCATGACCCAATCTTTAATGCCATAGAACATTTTCATCATGTTTTGACAAGTTACACATATTTGTTCCAATAAGATAGCAATTATCAGCTGACCTAGTACCAGTCATGACACAAACTTCATCTTTATTAAGAACATAACATGAATCTTTATCAAATTTCACATGCAAATTATCATCACAAAGTTGACTAATGCTAATCAGATTTGCAAGTAAGCCATCAACATGTAATACATTTTTAAGCTTAGGAAAACCTTCAACATTCAAAGTTCCTTTACCAACAATCTTTCCTTTAGAACCTCCACCATATGTAACACTACCACTATTCAAGGTCACATAATCAGATAAGAAATCAATACGACCTGTCATATGTCTAGAACAACCACTATCAAAGTACCACAAATCAGGTAGACATGCTTTTAAGGAGGTATGAACAACATTACAGGTAGCTTTTGGTTTCCATGCAGATTTCAAAAACTGTTTACCAGGATGTGACAGTTTCTTATGCAGCATTTTCAAGTTTTTCTGTTCTTCAAACAACTTTATACAGTAAGGACGAATATGACCAATTTTGAAACAGTAATGACAGATATACTTCCTTTTAACCTTGTGAGACTCTGTTTCTGCAGATGTTGACCCAGATGTGTCAACATTTGCCTTAACAAATTTCACAGGTTTTCTAAATTTATGAGAAATAGAAGCAGTAGTACCATCATAACCTAAACCATGATTGTTAGACTTACCAGTAGCTATAGCATTATTTACCTCAGAAGCACTCTTGGAATATTTCTTGAAACATAAAGTAGAATTTATCAGTTTCTCCTTTAAGTTACAGATTTCCAGATCTCTTTTGGTAAGAATAACTTCTAGCTTGGTGATTGTGTCTGTCAGATCCTCATTCCTTTTATTCAGAGAATCAAGGGTGAGTTTCTGATTCTTCCAATCATCTAACAGCTTTTGGTATTCATTGTCATCATTCCTTTTTCCTGCATCATCAACTAAACCATTAAAACAGTTCAAATCTGGGTGACTCTGTTCTGATGTTGCTGTAGATGTTGAAGCATCAGGTACAGCATCAGAATCTGTTTCATCCAGATCATCATCTGAGGAATTATAATCAAATCTGGTAAAATTAGAATATTCATTCTGATTTAATTCATCAAGATCATCATCAGAATCATCACTCAAGGTAGCACTAAAATTCAGTTTTTGCTTAAGTCTAGTATTGGCACATTCATTTGCATAATGACCATAACCAGAATAAGCATTACATTGAACTGATTTTCGAAATTCAGGATCATACCTTGGTTTACCTTCACTCTTTGACAGTCTTGGTGTGAATTGACCTTTCCTCCTTTCTGGTTGAGGTGTTGATGTGTTGATTTGAATCTTAGGTTGAATGTTACTAGATTTGTTCACAGATTTCTTAAGAAACTTATTAAAGTGCTTAGTGAGCAAGGCAATGTTGTTAGGATTGTTGAAACATTCATCAAGCAATTCTTCATCAGAATCAACTTCAGTAATGATAGGTTGAGACTCATAAATGTTTGATGTTTCTCCTTTAAAAACCACAACTTTTTTATCAGCATCATTTTCATCAACTTGATTAGTGTTTATTTCATATGTTCTAAGAATACTCACTAACTCATTTTGACTTAATGTATCTGTATTTTTTGCCTCTTCAATAGCACAAATTTTAGCATCAAATCTTTTAGGAACAAATCTTAATATCTTATGAACTACTCTAACATTAGAAATAGGGTCACCAAGAGAATGTGATTCATTGATTATCTCACTTAACCTTTCATTGTAGGCTGAAATGGTTTCATCTTCCTTCATTCGGAGATTCTCAAACTTTGTCCCCAACATTCGAAGCTTTGTCCTTCGAACACTGTCTGAACCCTCACAATGCTCTTGCAACCTGTCCCATGCATCTTTAGAAGTAGAACAGTTAGATATAATTTTAAACATTGAAACATCAACAGAAGTAAAAATAGCATTTAAAGCTTTAGAATTGTAGCTTGTTGTTGTTATTTCATCAGCCGTCCAATCAACTTCTCTTTTGAGTTGAACTTCACCATCTGCGTCTGCTGGTCTTTTTGGAGCTTCCCAACCTGTAAGTACAGTCCTCCAAGCACGTTCATCAATTGACTTGATGTACATACGCATCTTAGGCTTCCAATAAGAATAATTCGAACCATCTAAAACGGGTGGCCTAAGTGCAGTGGATATGTGATGTGTTTCCATTGCTAAACTAAACTAAAAACACACTTGACCAAAGATCTAACCTAGTGTCGTCAGGTATCAGCTCTGATACCAACTGAAAGTGTGCGGGGTGTAGTGTATAGAAGTGTTTAAGTATAAGTAAATAAATGTTGCACAGAATGTTGAGACAAATAGTGCAACACTGACTCTAACAGAATATCAGAAATTAAGATACACAGCGGAAGACTTGAAACACTAAAAACAAACGAGACACAATGGAAATACTTTTAACATAGATTTTATAAATAAAAATCTATGTCTGCCTTATGGCGTAAAATCAATACTTATCTTCAAGTACAAATGTTGTGTGAAATGTTACAACAATAACTTTCACAACGAAACTATAAACGAGGCAGGTGCCAAGTCTAGAAAACGAACTAAGTGTATAAATTATACACTGTCGAAATGCCTAGTCTATCTAATGATTACACTCTCAATAGATAAGAAGACACACAGTCATACGGGTGGTATACAACGTATGAACTAAAATGTAGAACTATTGGCCACAATTTCCTAACAGGGATGAACGCTCGCTCTAGGATATTGATCGAATAGAGCACACTGACTTATGAAGCCTTCAATGGGTATTTATAGTGTGGGATACGAAATTCTAGAGGCTTCCACATTGAGGTCCTATTTTTTAGGAAACTCAACTTCCACAACTTCCATGATCTTTCTAGATCCTTCTAGGCTGCTCCAGGTCGTTCCAAATGTATCCAGGCTGTTCTAGCATGTTCTCCAATGTTCTGGAATCTTCCAGGTTCCAGATCCTTGTAGAAGCTTCTAGATCCTGCCAGAAATGCGACAACATTTAGATCAACATTTAATGTAGCATTTCAGAAAAGACTTAGAAAAAATCTCGGAAGGTCAAATTTAGATGTTGTTGATAATGTTAAGACATTTAAGAATTAACAACATCTACAGTAACCAAGTCCAGATCTTTGAGTCATAGGCCTTTGCATCCCTTGTAGTTCATCTATTGAATTAGATGACTTATACAGGGCAGCCAGTTTAAGTTTTAGACTCTCTTCACTAGATTTAAGACATTCATGTTCCTTGAAAAGATTTTCAAACTTTGCCATCAATGCTTGGTAGTCTGAATCCTTACTCTCATGAAGCTTAACCTTTTCTTTCAACATAGTAAGTTGTTGAGATGACTTGTCCTTTAGAGTATTCAGCTCCTTAGTTAAGTCTTTGCACAACTCATTAGTTCTCAGATCATGTTCAGCTTCAACCTGAGCAATTCTTTCAATCTTAGCATTCAAGACTTTGTTTTCTTCTAAGGTTTGATCATGAATCTCTTGTAGTCTCATGAAGTCTTCCATCAACTTACCAAAGGTAAGCTTCAGGTTGTCTTCATTTGACATCATTGTGCTACTAGAATTGACAGAACTAGAAATAGACTGTACCTCATCATTGTCTTCAATAGCCATTAGACATTCTTCATCACTGCTGTCTGTAAACATCTCAGATGATGAAGATGGAAGTTGATCATCTTCAGAGGTTTCTTCTTCAGATTTCAATGCTTTCCTCTTTCCATATTTCTTGTCCCTCTTAGCTTGTCTTTCCTTCCTTTCCTTGGAAGTTAGCTCTGGACAATCATATTGGAAATGTCATGTCTTCTTGCAGTTGTAGCATGTATCCTCATCTTCATCTTTCTTCTTTTCAGCATCTCTCTTCTTGGTTGATGAAGATGGATCTTCTTTGGAGTTGTCCCTTCTGGATCTCCTTTCATCATTCTTCTTCTCAGGTGAGTTGAACCTTCTTCTTCTATCTTGGTAGAACCTTTTGTATTTACCAAATCTAGAATTTAATCTTTCAAATCTTCTAGCCATCATGGCCAACTCATCTGAAAAGTCAGCTTTGGAAGTCCCTTTTCCACTCTTGCTTGATTTGCTGGTTTTCTTGGAATCAGGTTCATTGGATTTGGCCTTCAGTGCAATCCCTTTGCTCTCAGGTTCCTCAGTGTTGTTCTTTTTGTTCAAGTCATATTCATATGCCTTGAGTTCTGAGAACACTTGTTGCATTGGCATTGTTGACAAATCCTTTGTATTCTGCATCATGACAGCATACACATTCCATTTGGTTGTCAAGCTCCTAAGTATCTTCAGAGCCACTTCTCTCTTGGAGTATACTTTTCCAAGTGAATTGATCTCATTCATGATGTCTGTGAACCTTCCATCCAGTTGATCAATGTTTTCATCAGATTTCATCCTAAATTGTTCATACTTTTGAACAGCAACTTGAAGTTTGTTTTCCTTGATCTTATCAGTTCCTTCACACATTAGAGCTAATGTGTCCCAGATCTCATTTGCAGTTGTGCAGTGAAACACTCTACCCATTATAGCATCTGGAATGGTCTGATATAGGGTGTTCATTGCAACATAGTTGAGATTCTGCTTCTTTCTTTCTTCAGGAGTGAGCTCATCATCATCTTTTGGAATTTCTTGTGCTCCAGTTGCTCTTTGGGCTTTTGTAACATTTGTGTTGGATTTCATGAACACAAATGGACCTTTAGTGATCACCCTTAGCATTTCATCATGGAGACAGGCCAAGTGAGCTCTCATCCTTATCTTCCAGAAGTCATAATTCTCAATAGAGAACATGGGCAGTTTCTGGTAAGATATCTTGTTGATGGGGTTGGTCCCCATAGTAGTAGGTGGTGGAATAGCTACACCAGAAATCTCAGAAGAAGATGTGTTAGGCATAGTGAATAATCAGAAATAATGAATATCACAAAAAGAAAAGTGCACAAGTAGATCAGTTTAGGTAACCACAGTTGATCCTCAAAGCAGTGGTCTTTAAACCCCTGCTCTGATACCACTTGTTGGTCCCAAAAGGAGTGTGACACGTGTATGGGGGGGGGAATACACGTGTGTGTGTTTTTTAAAAAAACTTTTGCAAGTAATCGACACAAATAATCAGAGTCAAGTAAGTTACACAGTGTGTCAAGTTCTATGAAAATACTAACAGTAGATTCTAAGAATTCTTAACAGTATGCAACTTGTATGCGGAATAAATGATAGGCCATTTTATACTCCTTAATTAATATGCACTTAGATACTAAGTTATCAAATAGCAAATAGCAGTTATAACAACACAAAAGCTAAAGCAATAAGATAAATGCAGTAACACTACAAGAAATGGGGGGAATAGCGATGAAAATTTTGCGACAAATCTAAATTTCATCGCTAAAATCAATTTTTAGCAACGAAATATAAATTTTCGCTGCTAAATTGTTAGATTTAATAATTGCAACAAAATATATATATTTCATCGCTATATTAGCAACAAATTGTTTCATTTTGGTGTTAATAATAAAAAAAACAATGAAAATTATATTTCGTCGCTAATATTTTGCGATGAAATAGAAATTTTCGTGGCTAATTTCTTGAAATTATTTTTTACAACAAAATTTATATATTTCATCGCTATATTAGCAACAATTTGCTTCATTTTGTTGTTAATAATCATAAAAACTATGAAAATTATATTTCGTTGCTAATATTTTGCGATGAAATAGAAATTTTCGTGGCTAATTTTTTGAAATTAATTTTTGCAACAAAATTTATATATTTCATCGCTATATTAGCAGCAAATTGCTTCATTTTGTTGTTAATAATCAGAACAAAAATGAAAATTATATTTCGTTGCTAATATTTTGCGATGAAATAGAAATTTTTATGGCTAATTTCTTGAAATTAATTTTTGCAACAAAATTTATATATTTCATCACTTTATTAGCAACAAACTGCATCATTTTGTTGTTAATAATCAGAGCAACAATGACAATTGTATTTTCTTGCTAATATTTTGCGATGAAATTGAAAATTTTGTGGCTAATTTCTTGAAATTAATTTTTGTAACAAAATTTATATATTTCATTGCTATATTAGCAACAAATTGCTTCATTTTGTTGTTAATAATCAGAACAACAATGAAAATTATATTTCATCACTAATATTTTACGATGAAATATAAATTTTTGTGGCTAATTTATTGAAATTAATTTTTGCGATGAAATTAAAATATTTCATCGCTATACTAGCAACGTATTGCTGCATTTTGTTGTTAATAATCAGAACAACAATGAAAATTATATTTTGTCGCTAATATTTTGCGATGAAATATAATTTTTTGTGGCTAATTTATTGAAATTACTTTTTGCGATGAAATAAAAATATTTCATCGCTAAACTAGCAACAAATTCTTTTATTTTGTTGTTAATAATTAGGACAACAATGAAAATTATATTTAGTCGCTATTATTTTGCGATAATATATTTTTTGTGGCTAATTTCTTGGAATTAAAATTTGCAACAAAATTAAAATATTTTATCGCTACACTTTTATCAAATTATTTTATTTTGTTGTTAATAATAAGAAAAATAATGATAATTATATTTCGTGGCTAATATTAAATCAACTATGCTTATTAAATCAAGAAAAATGATTTATATAATTAAATGTTTAATAATTCTCCAAATTTTATGTCTTATAAATCAGTATGAATGTTTATAAAAATATTTATAAATATGATGATGCAAATGAAGATGGGACATAATTAAAGATGGGTCGGGTGTGGGTTGGGTACGGGTTGGGGTGGGGTGGGGCGGGTCAAGTGCAAAAGTGGGTTTAGAGAACGATTGAATTGATTCGGTTGGGGTGGGTCGGGTGTGGGTTGTGGCGGGGCGGGGCGGGTCGGGTGTGGGTGCGAGTTGGGTTGGTCGAGTGAGGAAGTGGGTTTAGAGAATGATTCGTAAATCGAATATCATAGCCAAATATTAGCAACAAAAATATTTAGAGAATTTTTGTTGCTAATGTGAGTTAGCGATGAAATAATTTTGTCACGGGATTTGTTGCTATACACCCATCGCTAACGTGTTTGTGACAAATGTTTAATTTTCCTCGCAAACATTTTGTGATGAAACTCATATTTTCGTCGCTAACATTTTGCGATGAAACTTATATTTTCGTCGCTAATATTTTGCAATGAAACTTAAATTTTCGTTGCTAATATTTTGCGATGAAACTCAAATTTTCGTCGCTAATATTTTGCGATGAAACTCAAATTTTCATCGCAAACATTTGCGACAAAATTAATTTTTTTGTCGCAAACACGTTAGCGACGGGCGTATAGCAATAAATCCTGCGACAAAATTATTTCATCGCTAACTCACGTTAGCGACGAAAATATTAGAATTAGCGACAAATTTTTTCGCGGCTAAATTGCAGTTTTCTTGTAGTGTAAGTAAGAACACAAGACGTATAGTGGTTCGGAGACTAAACTGCTCCTACGTCCACTCTCCTAATTTAATAGGATAATTCCTTAATCACTTCGGAATTAACTTGTTTTTACAGTGCCAAGGTGCACTCTACTTCTTCTCCTTCTCTTCTCTTGATTTCTTACAACCTTCTCTCGTTGCAATACTTTCAATCTCTACTACGAACTCAACAATACTCTCAATCTATCTCTCAAGGTGAAAGTAGGGTTTTGTTCTAGTACCAACTAATTGTGTGATATCCTTTACAATTTAAGAACGAATATAAAGGATAGGATATCACTGTCTAGGCTTTGGATAATCAACAATAAGCTTGCCTAGTGGGGACTAAAGGTAACACTCACAAATGAATATGCTTAAAAGCTTTTTAATCTCTCGAGTGTTTTTGACACTACAAAATTCATTCCAAATCCCAAGGGAAATTAGCAACAACATATATTCCCTCACCAATTGCCAAAGGAATTTCTGAGGGGCACAATTGTTGAGGGTTTTGTTGAGGGCACGTAAAGCCCTTGCAAAATGGCAAGGGAAATTTAAATCCCTCGGGCAGTGCCAAGGGAAATACCGAGAAAATGAGTGGTTGAGAATTGCCAAGGGATGGGCCCTTGCTAAATGGACATGTCATTAATATTTACCAAGAGCAAGTGGGCCCTCTTTAAATCCCTTGGCTACATCAATATAAATATATTCCAGTATCCTTCCCCAATTCCCCAATCCCTCGGCTATATATATATATATATATATATATATATATATATATATGTGTGTGTGTTAAAAGCTTGTATTTATATATGCATGTATTTTTTTTTTAATTAGATTAATTAATTGTTGATATAATTTTAACAACTAATGATTAGAAAAGTGAGAGTGTGAATCTATGTAATTTTCCGGTAATGTCATCGCTTACTGATAAAGAAAAAAATGTTTGATATTATTTTAATTATTTTTAGAATTTATATGATATAATCTTATTGTTTAATCAAATTTATTGTTAGGATGAAATTATAATTTTATTGTTAGAATTGATGATATAATTTTATTGTTTTAATTTTCTGTTTCTGTTTTCGTGTTCAAATGATTTTGATTGTTAAATTTTAATTATAATGTTGAATATATATATATATAATATACAATGAAAAGCTCCAAAATTAATACATTTAAAAGTGAATTAATCTATATATATGTGGAGGAGAAAAAATTAAACATAATTATTGATAACAAAATATTTTATAATATTTATATTGAAAAAATATAAAATGTATTGTATGTGTGTTACCAATTATCAAATAAGCAACCAAGTCTAAATTAAATAAATTAAAGATTTTTTTTTGAAAATATAAGATATATATTAATTTCATTCAAAATATAACAAAAATAGCTTCTAGCCCATCGGCAAAGGGGCACCCATAAACATCACGAGAGGTCACGAGTTCAAATCCTCGCGCACCCTGTTGGGGGAATTAAATGGCGATATATTATTGTGGCGAGGGGGGTGATTGAATGTGTTGGACGCTTGGGTTAATTCAAAACCCAGGAAAATTCGTTTTTCATTTTTATTTTTTATTTACTCTATTTTCGAGGGATATTTTCCCTTGCTATTGCCTAGGGAAATATTCTCTTGCTATTTACGAGGGAAATATTCTCTTACTATTTCCGAGGGATTTTCAAAATCCCTTGGGAAATAATTACCGAGGAACATTTTGTCAAGGGGAGTGGGCCCTTGCGAATTCCCTTGCTAAATTCATTGGCAAGCATTTTTCCCTCCCTAAATCTCTTGCTGTTGGGAGTGAATTTTGTAGTGTGAATGCTTTTGGATGCTAAAACAATTGCTAGAATATGTATGACTTGTAGCTTGATGTCTGTCCCGTCTCACTTGAAATGATTCAAGATATGGCCTATTTATAGATGAAGTAAACCATCCGTTGGTGGAGATAGTAAACTTATCCATAAATTTAAACTTTCAAATTGTTCAGGGGCCTGCATGCAAATAGTACATGTATTCACGTCCATTCTGCAATTTGCATTCCAATATCAGAATTTGTTATGCGCAGTGACAGGTGGCTCTCATTCCTTGGCTAATTTGGAATAATTATGTCCAAGGTATATGAATATCCAAATTCATCATACTTGACTTTTGTTGTCCAGCATACTTGTCTTCATGAATCCTTGTCACTTTCTTCATAACACTTCAGCTCCTTGTCTTCAATGATACTTGTCTTTTGTGCTTTGTGCTTTCAGGTCATAGATTCAAAGAATAATCTATCTAAAAATTAAAGCTCCCTAACATATATGAGCTTTTCTAACCTGAAAATCTAGACTTGGCAAATCATCATACTTGGGGTTTTACTTAGGGTTTTGGTATCAAATCAAAATCAAATTTTCTTTTATTAATATAAACCATATCCCAACAGTATATTTTCTTTTGTTCAATCTTAGTGTTAATTTTCCTTCATGTACTCTTCTCGTGTTGTCTCTTGGCATGTTCTTTATTCTTGTAGTGATTTGTGTTAAACAATTAAAGTTAGTATTGTTTCGTGCAAAAAGAAAAAGAAAAAAAGGTTTGGTGGTTTATGTGCACCTGTAGTGATAGTTTTGTGAGTTTTGTGCAATTCTCAATCCAATTGGATTTTTTGGTATTTTGGAAAGCATGGAGTGCAATAGAGAGGAAGCCCTCCGGGCGAAAAAAATTGTTGAGGAGAAATTGGCAAACAATGATTATGATGGTGCAAGGAAATTTGCTATTAAGGCACTGACTCTATATCCTGGATTGTTGGGCATTTCTCAAATGTTGGCCCTTGTTGATGTGTTTGCTTCTGCAGAAATAAAAGTCATTAGTGGCGAAACTTATTGGTACGGAGTTCTTGGCATGAGCCCATATGCAGAAGAGGAGACGATAAAAAAGCAATACAGAAAGTTGGCTCTTTTGGTGCATCCAGATAAGAAAAAATCAGTTGGGGCTGATAATGCTTTTAAGCTTATCCCAAAGGCCTGGTCGATAATGATTTTTCGGTATCTTGTATGATATAGGGAGAGAGAGACACGTACATTCATTTAGTGTTTCAGTAGGATGAGCTACATATGCCTCCTCGTAAGAACCCATCTACAAAATCAATAACTAATGTCTATAATTTAGAAACTATGATAAGTTCTTATACAAATCAGTTTCACCGTGCAACTAATTTACATTTTGAGTGCAGTTGAGGGATTGCAACAATCACCAATGGATTGATGAAGAAATGCAATTTTTCATATATTTATATGGTTTTGATATGTATATCAATTATGGGTGTGTTATTGAGCTCAATTACTTTCTTTTTAACAATTGACCTTGCGTGCCAATTGTCTGCAATTATTTTAAATTATTTTATTTAATATGTTCAATGTTAAATGTTGATGTATATTTTCTTTTGTTCAATCTTAGTGTTTATTTTCCTTCATGTAATCTTCTCGTGTTGTCTCTTGGCGTGTTCTTTATTCTTATAGTGATTTGTGTTAAACAATTACAGTTAGTATTGTTTCGTGCAAAAAGAAAAAGAAAAAAAGGTTTGGTGGTTTATGTGAACCTGTAGTGATAGTTTTGTGAGTTTTGTGCAATTCTCAATCCAATTGATTTTTTTGGTATTTTGGAAAGCATGGAGTGCAATAGAGAGGAAGCCCTCCGGGCGAAAGAAATTGCTGAGGAGTGACTTGGATCAAATTTTTGCACTTTTACAACAATACGATCCCCACAAGCGTATGGGTTCGTTAGTAGTAAGATAAGTGTCCCAAGTAGATTTTCGTTCCAAGGACCTAATTGAGTGCTAGTGAATCCCTAGAGTTACGAGTATGCATGCTATTGTAGTAACTACACGTGTTTGTTTGGATTTTTGGGAATAAGAACAAAAGTATTAAACTAGATTAACTAAGCTAACAAGAATATAATCAAAGAAATAACGAACTATCTAACTTTCTTTTGGAAAGTGCAAGGGAAGGGTATTGCCTCGGGTGTTTCCGTTTTGTGAGCAATTAAGTGAGTTAGTGACCAATTACATGAATTAGCTATGAATTCGGATTAAGCTAAAGGCTATCACATATGTGTGCAAACCCCCTCGAAAGGCATAGGTAAACATCGTGCATTGATTAGCAATTATAGGATCTAACCAAATACCATAAGCTCCTCAGATAGTGTTTCATAAACACTTTCAACACGGTTACTAATGCTTATGAAACGCCCTCTCACCAAACTCCTAGACGACCTCTAATCGTTTAGTGTCTAAGGTTGTCGGTCTAGCCATTAACACCCCTCTCGGGTGAGCTAATTACTAATTAACTTCTATTCAATTGACCAAAGCTCACACTCACACTCCCAATCATGCTACCCAACTCTCGTTGCAATAAACATAATCGAACATGCTCGCTAATAGGGTTAATCAACCAAATGAATCAATCAAAGTACAACTCTAGAAACATAAAAACCCAAATTATAAGCTAATCATGCAATTAATCCACAATTACACTAAATTCTCATCAAAACATCCACACCCAAGGCAATTGAGGATTAGCCCATGGTTCTAGAAGAGAATCCCATGGCTACAACAACAAATAACTTCAAACTCATAATGAAATAACAAGAGATTGAAGAAATTAAGAAAATACCAAATTGAATTGCAAAATGGAGTAATATCACCTTGATCATGCGAATTTAGCTACAAAACGATGTAATAGACGATGCCCGATGATAATCGTAGCTTGATTTGAAGTAAAAACCACTATTCTATCTAATCTAATGAAGAAATTAAACTAAAAATGAAGAACACCTACAACTATGTGTTTGTGTGTGAGAAAAATGCTTGGAGAAGGAGTAAAAACTCTCTTTTAAAACTCAAATTTGGTCTATTTATAGTTGGGGTAGAAGTCTTGAATTAATTTTGCAATTAGGCCCTTGAAATATGGAGAAAATGGGCCAAAAACCCCGAAAATGAAGTGACCCGGCCGGGTGGCTCCCACCCGGGCATGCCACCCGGCCAAAAGACGAAGCAATGCATGTTGGGGCCTTGCCCGGGTCGAAACCACCCGGCCGGGTGGGTTTCACCCGGGCGAAATTCGAAGCAACTTAAAATTCTGCCTTGCCCGGGTCGAAGTGACCCGCCCGGGTCGTTTCTACCCGGGCATGTATTTTTTGTCTCTTCGTATCTCGAGCTTCCGACCTCCGATTGACTCGATTCGTTTTTTCATTCCACTCCATTTTTCGAGACGAATCCAACGGTGCACTCCTCTTCCTGATCCAGTAAAGTATGGTTGGTGTTTTGCTCCAAATTCCATCGTATTTCCTATAAAATTGACAAAAAACACAACCTTTCTCTCATTTTGGCTCAAACAATCATATTCAATGTATAATTCAATGAAATCAACATCAAATGAGCTTCAAATATGCATCTAAATAGTGTAAATTCCACCCGAATCAACTCCCCCAAACTTAAAGTGTTGCTCGTCCTCGAGCAACGAAAGAATTACAATGTGAGGGTGAAATTTACAACTAGATGATCAATGAAAGATCCCACGTATCAAATGACATGAAATGAATTCTTCTTCCTCAAGATACATTCTCAAAAATGATCACAAGTTCAATATTGAAAATCAAACTAATTACCTCACACATGCTCAATATACAATAACAAGTGATGGTGATGACAATATCCAAATGCTCAAGTTCAACTCACAAGATATAGTGTTTCTCTCAAACACTCAAACAAATTAAGGACAATAGACACTCATCAATCAAATCATGCATTGCAATTGCCATAAGCTTGCCCAAGCTCTACCATCTTTCCACCACAAACATGTTCAACTATGAGATCAATAGGTCTTAACCAAGGACGTAACGTTGGCTCTTTGGACGGGGTATGATGAATATGGAGGAAGTGACTCGTCTAGTGGAGAACGAAAGTTGTTTTTCAACACATCAAGCTTATGCTCATAAGGTTTACACACCTTCATTCTCACTTTTCATTCAAATTTCTCACATGCAATCATCTCCTCCTCTTTTTTAGCCAATCACTTCACCTTTCAATTTATTTTCTTCTCAAGCACTTGGGGCTCATTGTCCCTCTTTTCTTTCTCAATTTTTTATTTTCTCATTTTCTCATCACTTCCATCTTTTTCTTTCTTTTCACACCCTTGCCAATTTTTCTCTTCAAACTAAAGGCATTTAAGCATATGTTTTACCACTTTCTTTTTGTTCTCCACTAGAATTGGACATCAAAGGCTCACAAAGCTAAATGGTTAAACATGGTAGGTTGCCAAGAGAATGGGAACTCAAGCTCAAACGGGCTAACTACGGAAGATTTCTTTGGTTATTGGAAAAATATGGCTAAGTGACTTGTAGTACGAAAGATGGCCTACATCATATCTCAAAGTATCACACAAGTATGATCTCAAGCAAGGACTTGGGCAAGTTCTAGAAAAACAAGCAATGAATTGATCCACTCAAGAATGAAATAAACCGGATTAATGTTCGGTTCAAAGCTCAACTCTCACCGGTTCATTCAATACTCAATCATTCATCAATCATCATCACACATAACTAATTGTGCATGCAAAACATCCATAGGCAACGAGATGACAACAACACAAACAAGATGATTCATTCCAATCATGTACACATTCAAGGAATCAAATTCACAACAAATCACCATCAAATGTGTCTCAATGATCATTTAAGTTCAAATTACACACATACACAAGAATACACATTGGTGTCAATAGAAAATGTAAAAACGAACATACCCCCCCAAACTTTTTCATTGCAAAGCAATTAAAAGTTTGGAAAAATAGTGTTGCATTGATATTGCCACCAAGTGCTAACCATACAAATCTACACACATGGGCCACTATCCCATCAATTAACACTAAGAGTAGCTAAGCAATCAATATTATGAACAAGAATATAAATTCCACTACCCCCCCAAACTTAGTAATTGCTATGCAATTCCTAAGTTTGGAGTGGGCGTACCTCTCACGATTGCTATAGCTACACCTTCTTCAAAGCTCAAAGTTCCACTTTCGATCTCCAATCGTCCATTCAATCCAAGCTTCTCCAACTAACATCAAAACTCACAAACACATCAAACTAAACTAACAAAGCAAATAAAATGAGCAAGAAATAAAATAAAGCAAGTAAAAATGGGTTGCCTCCCATTTAGCGCTAGGTTTAACGTCCTATGCCGGACGGAACTTAACAAGTTCATACTTCTCTTTCTTTGAATGGAGGATGATAGTACTTGACATTGTGCTCATCGGTGATGAACACTGCATCCTCCTCACTTTCCAACGCAATGCCTCCTCCATAGACCAATTTCTTCATGACCAACATTTTCCGTTCCTTGATCTTCATCTTTCCAAGGACTTCCATCACTCCCAAGGTGCCCCATACCACCTTATCTCCAATTTCAAAACCCTTTTCGATCTTTCTCTCCTTTAAACTCTTCCTTTTCCTTTCTTCATCTTCACTATCCTCAAGGAACTTATCAAAACTCTTCTCCTTATAAAACTCCCCCAAACTTGAGTTTTGCTCAAGTTTGGGAGTTTGCTTCAATTTGTTATCATCTCCCGGATCTTTCAATGGGACTTTTGGTAATGGCTCTTTCACATAAATGTCACCTTCTTGGATGGAGGGGAATTCCTTCTTTCTTGGGGAACTCTCAATTGAGCCATACTTGGAGAAAATCACTTTCTCTCCATTCACCTCCAATGTTACCTCCCCTTTTCTCAAATCGATGTTTGCTCCCCCCGTGGCAAGAAACGGCCTCCCAAGAATCAATGGGATATTTGCATCTTCTTTCATATCTAACACCACGAAGTCGGCCGGAATGATGAACTTGTCAATCTTCACCAATACATCTTCAATGATCCCTTTAGGATCGGTGATGGAACGATCCGCTAATTGGAGAGTAATTGATGTGGGCACTACTTCTCCAAGTCCCAAACGCTTGAAGATTGAAAGTGGCATCAAATTGATGCTAGCTCCCAAATCACAAAGAGCTTTCATCATGGGACCATCACTAATTTCACATGGGAGAGTGAAACTACCCGGATCCTTGAGCTTTTCGGGAGGGGTTCGTTGAAGGATAGCACTACACTCTTCGGTCAACTTGATCTTCTCATCATCCACTAGTTTCTTTTTGTTTGCTATTGCATCCTTTAGAAACTTCATGTAATGAGGTATTTGCTCTAAAGCATCCGAAACTGAAAGATCAATGTGGATTTTGTTGAAGATATCCAAAAACTTCCCAAACTTCTCATCCATTTTCTTCATGTATCTTCCCGGGTATGGAAGTGGCTCATATGTAATGGGCACCCCCCATCTATCACAAGGTACCTCAAGCTTCTTCTTTTTCAAATCTTTGGCAATTCTCCACTTTGGAATTCTTGGAGCAACCTTTCCACTTCCAACTTTTTCTATCCTCTTCTTTTCCGCTTCCTCCATTTCTTTTGCCTTCAACACTTCACCCTCTTCCAATTCAATTGAAGAAACTCCATATTGTTCACCACTTGAAATTGTAATAGCATTACAATGCTCACGTGGGTTTACCTCGGTGTTTGAGGGCAATTTACCCTTTGTATGTTGAGATCCAATGGAAGTTGCCAATTGTCCCATTTGGAATTCCATCGCTTTTTGATTACTCAAGAGTTGAGCAAGGATGGACTCGGTTGCTTCGACTTTCTTCTCAATTGTTTCAAATCTCTTATCACTCATATCCATCCTCTTCATGAGGTGTGCAAGAAGCTCATCCGTGGAGGATTTCCCTTCTCCACTTGGTAGTTTTGCTCCGGGATCAAATCCGGGAGGATATTGAATAGCACCTTTAGGATTCGAATATGACAAATTCTCATTCCTCCGAAAATTCGGGTTTGGAGGGGCTTGGTATTGAGGGGATGGTCCCCCTTGACCTTGAGATGATGAAGATTGCCCTTGGAATCGGTTTTGGGGAGGAGCTTGATATCCTTGACCACGATTTTGATATGGTGGTTGGCCTTGATATTGTCGATTCCCTTGAAAATTTTGTGGATATCCTTGTTGACCCATGTATTGCACTTCTTCCATATGTCCCAATTGAGGATCTTCTTGCACAAAAGATAAATGATTATCTCTTGTTTGAGATAAAACATTTACCTTTTCAATGAGTGTAGACATCATTGCTCTTATGCTATCATTACCATCCACTTGGGCTACCCGATTTTGTGCTCCACGGTCTACTCTCGTCTTGAAAGTATTGCTTGCTATCCCTTCTATGATGTCATTGATCTCTTCCACCGATTTCATCCAAATTGAACCCCCCGCACAAGCATCAATGTGGTGTTGATCTTCCAATCGTAACCCACCAACGAACCAACAAGTTGTTTGTTCAATTGGGAAACCATGATGGGGGCATGTGATGAGGAGACTCGTAAATCTTTCCCATGCTTCTTTGATTCCCTCATTTGGACCTTGTTTGAACGTAGAGATCTTTTGCTTGACTTCCATCGTCTTTGAAGGAGGGTAGTACTTCAATAGGAATCTTTTTTTCAAATCTTCCCACGTCCTCACTTCTCCGGCGGGAATGCTTGATTGTACCCAAGCTTTTGCTTTCCCCGACAATGTAAACGGAAATAGCCTCATCTTTTTAGCATCTTCCGACACTCCATTTTGCTTGAGAGTGTCGGCTATCTCCAAGAATTGAGCAAGATGTTCATTCGGGTCTTCCTCAAATCCTTCCTCCGTCCTTCCTTCAAATTGTCTCTCCCTCAACATCCTTAATAGAGAGGCACTAATCTCGAAGTTGTTCGCCTCCACCCTTGGTCTTGCCAACCCATCGTAATGTTCCCTAGGTTGAGGCTCAAAATATTCCCTCATTGGCCTTCCATGGTAAACACGTTGAGGCTCTTCCATATGTGGAGGAGGAGGGATGTATTCCTCTTGAATTTGTTGAGGTGGAGGATATTGGTAAGGAGGAGGATATGGGTGTTGATGTAGTGGATAGTAGGCTTGTTGTGGAGGTGGATAAGGATAAGGATTATATCCTTGATATGGAAAGAGGTTTTGAGGTGGATATTCTGGATTGGGAAATTGGAGATTTGGTGGTGGGTTTGGGTTTTGAGGTGGATTCCCTCCAACTTGATTTCCAACTTGATGATTCTCCCTTTGAAGCTCATCTTCTCCATTCGGTGGAGGATTCATCTCTTCAATGTTTTCCATCTCAAGTGGTTCTTCTATGACTCTTTGACGGTTTCTACTTCGATTCCTTCTTCTTGCGTGTGCTTCGATCTCAAGGTCTAATGGTTCAAGGTTTCCTCCACGTGATCTTGTGATCATGCACCTACAAAAGGAAAATGTCAAAGCCCACAAAGATGAACAAAAACAAACTAAACAAAAAGAAATGCTACTACCAATAACACTTAACAAACTCTAAGTCTCACTAATAACACTCGCTTAAATCCCCGGCAGCGGCGCCATTGACTTGGATCAAATTTTTGCACTTTTACAACAATACGATCCCCACAAGCGTATGGGTTCGTTAGTAGTAAGATAAGTGTCCCAAGTAGATTTTCGTTCCAAGGACCTAATTGAGTGCTAGTGAATCCCTAGAGTTACGAGTATGCATGCTATTGTAGTAACTACACGTGTTTGTTTAGATTTTTGGGAATAAGAACAAAAGTATTAAACTAGATTAACTAAGCTAACAAGAATATAATCAAAGAAATAACGAACTATCTAACTTTCTTTTGGAAAGTGCAAGGGAAGGGTATTGCCTCGGGTGTTTCCGTTTTGTGAGCAATTAAGTGAGTTAGTGACCAATTACATGAATTAGCTATGAATTCGGATTAAGCTAAAGGCTATCACATATGTGTGCAAACCCCCTCGAAAGGCATAGGTAAACATCGTGCATTGATTAGCAATTATAGGATCTAACCAAATACCATAAGCTCCTCAGATAGTGTTTCATAAACACTTTCAACACGGTTACTAATGCTTATGAAACGCCCTCTCACCAAACTCCTAGACGACCTCTAATCGTTTAGTGTCTAAGGTTGTCGGTCTAGCCATTAACACCCCTCTCGGGTGAGCTAATTACTAATTAACTTCTATTCAATTGACCAAAGCTCACACTCACACTCCCAATCATGCTACCCAACTCTCGTTGCAATAAACATAATCGAACATGCTCGCTAATAGGGTTAATCAACCAAATGAATCAATCAAAGTACAACTCTAGAAACATAAAAACCCAAATTATAAGCTAATCATGCAATTAATCCACAATTACACTAAATTCTCATCAAAACATCCACACCCAAGGCAATTGAGGATTAGCCCATGGTTCTAGAAGAGAATCCCATGGCTACAACAACAAATAACTTCAAACTCATAATGAAATAACAAGAGATTGAAGAAATTAAGAAAATACCAAATTGAATTGCAAAATGGAGTAATATCACCTTGATCATGCGAATTTAGCTACAAAACGATGTAATAGACGATGCCCGATGATAATCGTAGCTTGATTTGAAGTAAAAACCACTATTCTATCTAATCTAATGAAGAAATTAAACTAAAAATGAAGAACACCTACAACTATGTGTTTGTGTGTGAGAAAAATGCTTGGAGAAGGAGTAAAAACTCTCTTTTAAAACTCAAATTTGGTCTATTTATAGTTGGGGTAGAAGTCTTGAATTAATTTTGCAATTAGGCCCTTGAAATATGGAGAAAATGGGCCAAAAATCCCGAAAATGAAGTGACCCGGCCGGGTGGCTCCCACCCGGGCATGCCACCCGGCCAAAAGACGAAGCAATGCATGTTGGGGCCTTGCCCGGGTCGAAACCACCCGGCCGGGTGGGTTTCACCCGGGCGAAATTCGAAGCAACTTAAAATTCTGCCTTGCCCGGGTCGAAGTGACCCGCCCGGGTCGTTTCTACCCGGGCATGTATTTTTTGTCTCTTCGTATCTCGAGCTTCTGACCTCCGATTGACTCGATTCTTTTTTTCATTCCACTCCATTTTTCGAGACGAATCCAAAGGTGCACTCCTCTTCCTGATCCAGTAAAGTATGGTTGGTGTTTTGCTCCAAATTCCATCGTATTTCCTATAAAATTGACAAAAAACACAACCTTTCTCTCATTTTGGCTCAAACAATCATATTCAATGTATAATTCAATGAAATCAACATCAAATGAGCTTCAAATATGCATCTAAATAGTGTAAATTCCACCCGAATCAAGGAGAAATTGGCAAACAATGACTATGATGGTGCAAGGAAATTTGCTACTAAGGCACTGACTCTATATCCTGGATTGGTGGGCATTTCTCAAATGTTGGCCCTTGTTGATGTGTTTACTTCTGCAGAAATAAAAGTCATTAGTGGCGAAACTTATTGGTACGGAGTTCTTGGCATGAGCCCATATGCAGAAGAGGAGACGATAAAAAAGCAATACAGAAAGTTGGCTCTTTTGGTGCATCCAAATAAGAATAAATCAGTTGGTGCTGATAATGCTTTTAAGCTTATCCCAAAGGCCTGGTCGATAATGATTTTTCGATATCTTGTATGATATAGGGAGAGAGAGACACGTACATTCATTTAGTGTTTCAGTAGGATGAGCTACATATGCCTCCTCGTAAGAACCCATCTACAAAATCAATAACTAATGTCTATAATTTAGAAACTATGATAAGGTCTTATACAAATCAGTTTCACCGTGCAACTAATTTGCATTTTGAGTGCACTTGAGGGATTGCAACAAGCACCAATGGATTGATGAAGAAATGCAATTTTTCATATATTTATATGGTATTGATATGGAGCTCAATTATGGGTGTGTTATTGGGCTCAATTACTATCTTTTTAACAATTGACCTTGCGTGCCAATTGTCTGCAATTATTTTAAATTATTTTATTTAATATGGTCAAGGTTAAATGTTGATGTATATTTTCTTTTTTTCAATCTTAGTGTTTATTTTCCTTCATGTAATCTTCTCGTGTTGTCTCTTGGCATGTTCTTTATTCTTATAGTGATTTGTGTTAAACAATTAAAGTTAGTATTGTTTCGTGCAAAAAGAAAAAGAAAAAAAGGTTTGGTGGTTTATGTGCACCTGTAGTGATAGTTTTGTGAGTTTTGTGCAATTCTCAATCCAATTGGATTTTTTGGTATTTTGGAAAGCATGGAGTGCAATAGAGAGGAAGCCCTCCGGGCTAAAGAAATTGTTGAGGAGAAATTGGCAAACAATGATTATGATGGTGCAAGGAAATTTGCTACTAAGGCACTGACTCTATATCCTGGGTTGGTGGGCATTTCTCAAATGTTGGCCCTTGTTGATGTGTTTGCTTCTACAGAAATAAAAGTCATCAGTCGCGAAACTTATTGGTATGGAGTTCTTGGCATGAGCCCATATGCAGAAGAGGAGACGATAAAAAAGCAATACAGAAAGTTGGCTCTTTTGGTGCATCTAGATAAGAATAAATCAGTTGGGGCTGATAATGCTTTTAAGCTTATCCCAAAGGCCTGGTCGATAATGATTTTTCGGTATCTTGTATGATATAGGGAGAGAGAGACACATACATTCATTTAGTGTTTCAGTAGGATGAGCTACATATGCCTCCTCGTAAGAACCCATCTACAAAATCAATAACTAATGTCTATAATTTAGAAACTATGATAAGGACTTATACAAATCAGTTTCACCGTGCAACTAATTTGCATTTTGAGTGCACTTGAGGGATTGCAACAAGCACCAATGGATTGATGAAGAAATGCAATTTTTCATATATTTATATGGTTTTGATATGTAGCTCAATTATGGGTGTGTTATTGAGCTCAATTACTTTCTTTTTAACAATTGACCTTGCGTGCCAATTGTCTGCAATTATTTTAAATTATTTTATTTAATATGTTCAATGTTAAATGTTGATGTATATTTTCTTTTGTTCAATCTTAGTGTTTATTTTCCTTCATGTAATCTTCTCGTGTTGTCTCTTGGCATGTTCTTTATTCTTATAGTGATTTGTGTTAAACAATTACAGTTGGTATTGTTTCGTGCAAAAAGAAAAAGGAAAAAAGGTTCGATGGTTTATGTGTACCTGTAGTGATAGTTTTGTGAGTTTTGTGCAATTCTCAATCCAATTGGATTTTTCGGTATTTTTGAAAGCATGGAGTTCAATAGAGAAGAAGCATTTCGGGCGAAAGAAATTGCTGAGGAGAAATTGGTAAACAATGACTATGATGGTGCAAGGAAATTTGCTACTAAGGCACTGACTCTATATCCTGGATTGGTGGGCATTTCTCAAATGTTGGCCCTTGTTGATGTGTTTGCTTCTGCGGAAATAAAAGTCATTAGTGGCGAAACTTATAGGTACGGAGTTCTTGGCATCAGCCCATATGCAGAAGAGGAGACGATAAAAAAGCAATACAGAAAGTTTGATCTTTTGGTGCATCCAGATAAGAAAAAATCAGTTGGGGAAAGCATTACGGGCGAAAGAAATTGCTGAGGAGAAATTGGCAAACAATGACTATGATGGTGCAAGGAAATTTGCTACTAAGGCACTGACTCTATATCCTGGATTGGTGGGCATTTCTCAAATGTTGGCCCTTGTTGATGTGTTTGCTTCTGCGGAAATAAAAGTCATTAGTGGCGAAACTTATAGGTACGGAGTTCTTGGCATGAGCCCATATGCAGAAGAGGAGACGATAAAAAAGCAATACAGAAAGTTTGCACTTTTGGTGCATCCAGATAAGAAAAAATCAGTTGGGGCTGATAATGCTTTTAAGCTTATCCCAAAGGCCTGGTTGATAATGATTTTTCAGTATCTTGTATGATATAGGGAGAGAGAGACACGTACATTCATTTAGTGTTTCAGTAGGATGAGCTACATATGCCTCCTCGTAAGAACCCATCTACAAAATCAATAACTAATGTCTATAATTTAGAAACTATGATAAGTTCTTATACAAATCAGTTTCACCGTGTAACTAATTTGCATTTTGAGTGCACTTGAGGGATTGCAACAAGCACCATTGGATTGATGAAGAAATGCAATTTTTCATATATTTATATGGTTTTGATATGTAGCTCAATTATAGGTGTGTTATTGAGCTCAATTACTTTCTTTTTAACAATTAACCTTGCGTGCCAATTGTCTGCAATTATTTTATTTAATATGTTCAATGTTAAATGTTGATGTGTATTTTCTTTTGTTCAATCTTAGTGTTTATTTTCCTTCATGTAATCTTCTCGTGTTGTCTCTTGGCATGTTCTTTATTCTTATAGTGATTTGTGTTAAACAATTACAGTTAGTATTGTTTTGTGCAAAAAGAAAAAGAAAAAAAGGTTTGGTGGTTTATGTGCACCTATAGTGATAGATTTGTGAGTTTTGTGCAATTCTCAATCCAATTGGATTTTTCGGTATTTTTGAAAGCATGGAGTGCAATAGAGAGGAAGCATTCCGGGCGAAAGAAATTGTTGAGGAGAAATTGGCAAACAATGACTATGATGGTGCAAGGAAATTTGCTGCTAAGGCACTGACTCTATATCCTGGATTGGTGGGCATTTCTCAAATGTTGGCCCTTGTTGATGTGTTTGCTTCTGCGGAAATAAAAGTCATTAGTAGCGAAACTTATAGGTACGGAGTTCTTGGCATCAGCCCATATGCAGAAGAGGAGACGATAAAAAAGCAATACAGAAAGTTGGCTCTTTTGGTGCATCCAGATAAGAAAAAATCAGTTGGGGCTGATAATGCTTTTATGCTTATCCCAAAGGCCTGGTCGATAATGATTTTTCGGTATCTTGTATGATATAGGGAGAGAGAGACACGTACATTCATTTAGTGTTTCAGTAGGATGAGCTACATATGCCTCCTCGTAAGAACCCATCTACAAAATCAATAACTAATGTCTATAATTTAGAAACTATGATAAGTTCTTATACAAATCAGTTTCACCGTGCAACTAATTTACATTTTGAGTGCAGTTGAGGGATTGCAACAATCACCAATGGATTGATGAAGAAATGCAATTTTTCATATATTTATATGGTTTTGATATGTATATCAATTATGGGTGTGTTATTGAGCTCAATTACTTTCTTTTTAACAATTGACCTTGCGTGCCAATTGTCTGCAATTATTTTAAATTATTTTATTTAATATGTTCAATGTTAAATATTGATGTATATTTTCTTTTGTTCAATCTTACTGTTTATTTTCCTTCATGTAATCTTCTCGTGTTGTCTCTTGGCGTGTTCTTTATTCTTATAGTGATTTGTGTTAAACAATTACAGTTAGTATTGTTTCGTGCAAAAAGAAAAAGAAAAAAAGGTTTGGTGGTTTATGTGAACCTGTAGTGATAGTTTTGTGAGTTTTGTGCAATTCTCAATCCAATTGATTTTTTTGGTATTTTGGAAAGCATGGAGTGCAATAGAGAGGAAGCCCTCCGGGCGAAAGAAATTGCTGAGGAGTGACTTGGATCAAATTTTTGCACTTTTACAACAATACGATCCCCACAAGCGTATGGGTTCGTTAGTAGTAAGATAAGTGTCCCAAGTAGATTTTCGTTCCAAGGACCTAATTGAGTGCTAGTGAATCCCTAGAGTTACGAGTATGCATGCTATTGTAGTAACTACACGTGTTTGTTTGGATTTTTGGGAATAAGAACAAAAGTATTAAACTAGATTAACTAAGCTAACAAGAATATAATCAAAGAAATAACGAACTATCTAACTTTCTTTTGGAAAGTGCAAGGGAAGGGTATTGCCTCGGGTGTTTCCGTTTTGTGAGCAATTAAGTGAGTTAGTGACCAATTACATGAATTAGCTATGAATTCGGATTAAGCTAAAGGCTATCACATATGTGTGCAAACCCCCTCGAAAGGCATAGGTAAACATCGTGCATTGATTAGCAATTATAGGATCTAACCAAATACCATAAGCTCCTCAGATAGTGTTTCATAAACACTTTCAACACGGTTACTAATGCTTATGAAACGCCCTCTCACCAAACTCCTAGACGACCTCTAATCGTTTAGTGTCTAAGGTTGTCGGTCTAGCCATTAACACCCCTCTCGGGTGAGCTAATTACTAATTAACTTCTATTCAATTGACCAAAGCTCACACTCCCAATCATGCTACCCAACTCTCGTTGCAATAAACATAATCGAACATGCTCGCTAATAGGGTTAATCAACCAAATGAATCAATCAAAGTACAACTCTAGAAACATAAAAACCCAAATTATAAGCTAATCATGCAATTAATCCACAATTACACTAAATTCTCATCAAAACATCCACACCCAAGGCAATTGAGGATTAGCCCATGGTTCTAGAAGAGAATCCCATGGCTACAACAACAAATAACTTCAAACTCATAATGAAATAACAAGAGATTGAAGAAATTAAGAAAATACCAAATTGAATTGCAAAATGGAGTAATATCACCTTGATCATGCGAATTTAGCTACAAAACGATGTAATAGACGATGCCCGATGATAATCGTAGCTTGATTTGAAGTAAAAACCACTATTCTATCTAATCTAATGAAGAAATTAAACTAAAAATGAAGAACACCTACAACTATGTGTTTGTGTGTGAGAAAAATGCTTGGAGAAGGAGTAAAAACTCTCTTTTAAAACTCAAATTTGGTCTATTTATAGTTGGGGTAGAAGTCTTGAATTAATTTTGCAATTAGGCCCTTGAAATATGGAGAAAATGGGCCAAAAACCCCGAAAATGAAGTGACCCGGCCGGGTGGCTCCCACCCGGGCATGCCACCCGGCCAAAAGACGAAGCAATGCATGTTGGGGCCTTGCCCGGGTCGAAACCACCCGGCCGGGTGGGTTTCACCCGGGCGAAATTCGAAGCAACTTAAAATTCTGCCTTGCCCGGGTCGAAGTGACCCGCCCGGGTCGTTTCTACCCGGGCATGTATTTTTTGTCTCTTCGTATCTCGAGCTTCCGACCTCCGATTGACTCGATTCGTTTTTTCATTCCACTCCATTTTTCGAGACGAATCCAACGGTGCACTCCTCTTCCTGATCCAGTAAAGTATGGTTGGTGTTTTGCTCCAAATTCCATCGTATTTCCTATAAAATTGACAAAAAACACAACCTTTCTCTCATTTTGGCTCAAACAATCATATTCAATGTATAATTCAATGAAATCAACATCAAATGAGCTTCAAATATGCATCTAAATAGTGTAAATTCCACCCGAATCAACTCCCCCAAACTTAAAGTGTTGCTCGTCCTCGAGCAACGAAAGAATTACAATGTGAGGGTGAAATTTACAACTAGATGATCAATGAAAGATCCCACGTATCAAATGACATGAAATGAATTCTTCTTCCTCAAGATACATTCTCAAAAATGATCACAAGTTCAATATTGAAAATCAAACTAATTACCTCACACATGCTCAACATACAATAACAAGTGATGGTGATGACAATATCCAAATGCTCAAGTTCAACTCACAAGATATAGCGTTTCTCTCAAACACTCAAACAAATTAAGGACAATAGACACTCATCAATCAAATCATGCATTGCAATTGCCATAAGCTTGCCCAAGCTCTACCATCTTTCCACCACAAACATGTTCAACTATGAGATCAATAGGTCTTAACCAAGGACGTAACGTTGGCTCTTTGGACGGGGTATGATGAATATGGAGGAAGTGACTCGTCTAGTGGAGAACGAAAGTTGTTTTTCAACACATCAAGCTTATGCTCATAAGGTTTACACACCTTCATTCTCACTTTTCATTCAAATTTCTCACATGCAATCATCTCCTCCTCTTTTTTAGCCAATCACTTCACCTTTCAATTTATTTTCTTCTCAAGCACTTGGGGCTCATTGTCCCTCTTTTCTTTCTCAATTTTTTATTTTCTCATTTTCTCATCACTTCCATCTTTTTCTTTCTTTTCACACCCTTGCCAATTTTTCTCTTCAAACTAAAGGCATTTAAGCATATGTTTTACCACTTTCTTTTTGTTCTCCACTAGAATTGGACATCAAAGGCTCACAAAGCTAAATGGTTAAACATGGTAGGTTGCCAAGAGAATGGGAACTCAAGCTCAAACGGGCTAACTACGGAAGATTTCTTTGGTTATTGGAAAAATATGGCTAAGTGACTTGTAGTACGAAAGATGGCCTACATCATATCTCAAAGTATCACACAAGTATGATCTCAAGCAAGGACTTGGGCAAGTTCTAGAAAAACAAGCAATGAATTGATCCACTCAAGAATGAAATAAACCGGATTAATGTTCGGTTCAAAGCTCAACTCTCACCGGTTCATTCAATACTCAATCATTCATCAATCATCATCACACATAACTAATTGTGCATGCAAAACATCCATAGGCAACGAGATGACAACAACACAAACAAGATGATTCATTCCAATCATGTACACATTCAAGGAATCAAATTCACAACAAATCACCATCAAATGTGTCTCAATGATCATTTAAGTTCAAATTACACACATACACAAGAATACACATTGGTGTCAATAGAAAATGTAAAAACGAACATACCCCCCCAAACTTTTTCATTGCAAAGCAATTAAAAGTTTGGAAAAATAGTGTTGCATTGATATTGCCACCAAGTGCTAACCATACAAATCTACACACATGGGCCACTATCCCATCAATTAACACTAAGAGTAGCTAAGCAATCAATATTATGAACAAGAATATAAATTCCACTACCCCCCCAAACTTAGTAATTGCTATGCAATTCCTAAGTTTGGAGTGGGCGTACCTCTCACGATTGCTATAGCTACACCTTCTTCAAAGCTCAAAGTTCCACTTTCGATCTCCAATCGTCCATTCAATCCAAGCTTCTCCAACTAACATCAAAACTCACAAACACATCAAACTAAACTAACAAAGCAAATAAAATGAGCAAGAAATAAAATAAAGCAAGTAAAAATGGGTTGCCTCCCATTTAGCGCTAGGTTTAACGTCCTATGCCGGACGGAACTTAACAAGTTCATACTTCTCTTTCTTTGAATGGAGGATGATAGTACTTGACATTGTGCTCATCGGTGATGAACACTGCATCCTCCTCACTTTCCAACGCAATGCCTCCTCCATAGACCAATTTCTTCATGACCAACATTTTCCGTTCCTTGATCTTCATCTTTCCAAGGACTTCCATCACTCCCAAGGTGCCCCATACCACCTTATCTCCAATTTCAAAACCCTTTTCGATCTTTCTCTCCTTTAAACTCTTCCTTTTCCTTTCTTCATCTTCACTATCCTCAAGGAACTTATCAAAACTCTTCTCCTTATAAAACTCCCCCAAACTTGAGTTTTGCTCAAGTTTGGGAGTTTGCTTCAATTTGTTATCATCTCCCGGATCTTTCAATGGGACTTTTGGTAATGGCTCTTTCACATAAATGTCACCTTCTTGGATGGAGGGGAATTCCTTCTTTCTTGGGGAACTCTCAATTGAGCCATACTTGGAGAAAATCACTTTCTCTCCATTCACCTCCAATGTTACCTCCCCTTTTCTCAAATCGATGTTTGCTCCCCCCGTGGCAAGAAACGGCCTCCCAAGAATCAATGGGATATTTGCATCTTCTTTCATATCTAACACCACGAAGTCGGCCGGAATGATGAACTTGTCAATCTTCACCAATACATCTTCAATGATCCCTTTAGGATCGGTGATGGAACGATCCGCTAATTGGAGAGTAATTGATGTGGGCACTACTTCTCCAAGTCCCAAACGCTTGAAGATTGAAAGTGGCATCAAATTGATGCTAGCTCCCAAATCACAAAGAGCTTTCATCATGGGACCATCACTAATTTCACATGGGAGAGTGAAACTACCCGGATCCTTGAGCTTTTCGGGAGGGGTTCGTTGAAGGATAGCACTACACTCTTCGGTCAACTTGATCTTCTCATCATCCACTAGTTTCTTTTTGTTTGCTATTGCATCCTTTAGAAACTTCATGTAATGAGGTATTTGCTCTAAAGCATCCGAAACTGAAAGATCAATGTGGATTTTGTTGAAGATATCCAAAAACTTCCCAAACTTCTCATCCATTTTCTTCATGTATCTTCCCGGGTATGGAAGTGGCTCATATGTAATGGGCACCCCCCATCTATCACAAGGTACCTCAAGCTTCTTCTTTTTCAAATCTTTGGCAATTCTCCACTTTGGAATTCTTGGAGCAACCTTTCCACTTCCAACTTTTTCTATCCTCTTCTTTTCCGCTTCCTCCATTTCTTTTGCCTTCAACACTTCACCCTCTTCCAATTCAATTGAAGAAACTCCATATTGTTCACCACTTGAAATTGTAATAGCATTACAATGCTCACGTGGGTTTACCTCGGTGTTTGAGGGCAATTTACCCTTTGTATGTTGAGATCCAATGGAAGTTGCCAATTGTCCCATTTGGAATTCCATCGCTTTTTGATTACTCAAGAGTTGAGCAAGGATGGACTCGGTTGCTTCGACTTTCTTCTCAATTGTTTCAAATCTCTTATCACTCATATCCATCCTCTTCATGAGGTGTGCAAGAAGCTCATCCGTGGAGGATTTCCCTTCTCCACTTGGTAGTTTTGCTCCGGGATCAAATCCGGGAGGATATTGAATAGCACCTTTAGGATTCGAATATGACAAATTCTCATTCCTCCGAAAATTCGGGTTTGGAGGGGTTTGGTATTGAGGGGATGGTCCCCCTTGACCTTGAGATGATGAAGATTGCCCTTGGAATCGGTTTTGGGGAGGAGCTTGATATCCTTGACCACGATTTTGATATGGTGGTTGGCCTTGATATTGTCGATTCCCTTGAAAATTTTGTGGATATCCTTGTTGACCCATGTATTGCACTTCTTCCATATGTCCCAATTGAGGATCTTCTTGCACAAAAGATAAATGATTATCTCTTGTTTGAGATAAAACATTTACCTTTTCAATGAGTGTAGACATCATTGCTCTTATGCTATCATTACCATCCACTTGGGCTACCCGATTTTGTGCTCCACGGTCTACTCTCGTCTTGAAAGTATTGCTTGCTATCCCTTCTATGATGTCATTGATCTCTTCCACCGATTTCATCCAAATTGAACCCCCCGCACAAGCATCAATGTGGTGTTGATCTTCCAATCGTAACCCACCAACGAACCAACAAGTTGTTTGTTCAATTGGGAAACCATGATGGGGGCATGTGATGAGGAGACTCGTAAATCTTTCCCATGCTTCTTTGATTCCCTCATTTGGACCTTGTTTGAACGTAGAGATCTTTTGCTTGACTTCCATCGTCTTTGAAGGAGGGTAGTACTTCAATAGGAATCTTTTTTTCAAATCTTCCCACGTCCTCACTTCTCCGGCGGGAATGCTTGATTGTACCCAAGCTTTTGCTTTCCCCGACAATGTAAACGGAAATAGCCTCATCTTTTTAGCATCTTCCGACACTCCATTTTGCTTGAGAGTGTCGGCTATCTCCAAGAATTGAGCAAGATGTTCATTCGGGTCTTCCTCAAATCCTTCCTCCGTCCTTCCTTCAAATTGTCTCTCCCTCAACATCCTTAATAGAGAGGCACTAATCTCGAAGTTGTTCGCCTCCACCCTTGGTCTTGCCAACCCATCGTAATGTTCCCTAGGTTGAGGCTCAAAATATTCCCTCATTGGCCTTCCATGGTAAACACGTTGAGGCTCTTCCATATGTGGAGGAGGAGGGATGTATTCCTCTTGAATTTGTTGAGGTGGAGGATATTGGTAAGGAGGAGGATATGGGTGTTGATGTAGTGGATAGTAGGCTTGTTGTGGAGGTGGATAAGGATAAGGATTATATCCTTGATATGGAAAGAGGTTTTGAGGTGGATATTGTGGATTGGGAAATTGGAGATTTGGTGGTGGGTTTGGGTTTTGAGGTGGATTCCCTCCAACTTGATTTCCAACTTGATGATTCTCCCTTTGAAGCTCATCTTCTCCATTCGGTGGAGGATTCATCTCTTCAATGTTTTCCATCTCAAGTGGTTCTTCTATGACTCTTTGACGGTTTCTACTTCGATCCCTTCTTCTTGCGTGTGCTTCGATCTCAAGGTCTAATGGTTCAAGGTTTCCTCCACGTGATCTTGTGATCATGCACCTACAAAAGGAAAATGTCAAAGCCCACAAAGATGAACAAAAACAAACTAAACAAAAAGAAATGCTACTACCAATAACACTTAACAAACTCTAAGTCTCACTAATAACACTCGCTTAAATCCCCGGCAGCGGCGCCATTGACTTGGATCAAATTTTTGCACTTTTACAACAATACGATCCCCACAAGCGTATGGGTTCGTTAGTAGTAAGATAAGTGTCCCAAGTAGATTTTCGTTCCAAGGACCTAATTGAGTGCTAGTGAATCCCTAGAGTTACGAGTATGCATGCTATTGTAGTAACTACACGTGTTTGTTTAGATTTTTGGGAATAAGAACAAAAGTATTAAACTAGATTAACTAAGCTAACAAGAATATAATCAAAGAAATAACGAACTATCTAACTTTCTTTTGGAAAGTGCAAGGGAAGGGTATTGCCTCGGGTGTTTCCGTTTTGTGAGCAATTAAGTGAGTTAGTGACCAATTACATGAATTAGCTATGAATTCGGATTAAGCTAAAGGCTATCACATATGTGTGCAAACCCCCTCGAAAGGCATAGGTAAACATCGTGCATTGATTAGCAATTATAGGATCTAACCAAATACCATAAGCTCCTCAGATAGTGTTTCATAAACACTTTCAACACGGTTACTAATGCTTATGAAACGCCCTCTCACCAAACTCCTAGACGACCTCTAATCGTTTAGTGTCTAAGGTTGTCGGTCTAGCCATTAACACCCCTCTCGGGTGAGCTAATTACTAATTAACTTCTATTCAATTGACCAAAGCTCACACTCACACTCCCAATCATGCTACCCAACTCTCGTTGCAATAAACATAATCGAACATGCTCGCTAATAGGGTTAATCAACCAAATGAATCAATCAAAGTACAACTCTAGAAACATAAAAACCCAAATTATAAGCTAATCATGCAATTAATCCACAATTACACTAAATTCTCATCAAAACATCCACACCCAAGGCAATTGAGGATTAGCCCATGGTTCTAGAAGAGAATCCCATGGCTACAACAACAAATAACTTCAAACTCATAATGAAATAACAAGAGATTGAAGAAATTAAGAAAATACCAAATTGAATTGCAAAATGGAGTAATATCACCTTGATCATGCGAATTTAGCTACAAAACGATGTAATAGACGATGCCCGATGATAATCGTAGCTTGATTTGAAGTAAAAACCACTATTCTATCTAATCTAATGAAGAAATTAAACTAAAAATGAAGAACACCTACAACTATGTGTTTGTGTGTGAGAAAAATGCTTGGAGAAGGAGTAAAAACTCTCTTTTAAAACTCAAATTTGGTCTATTTATAGTTGGGGTAGAAGTCGTGAATTAATTTTGCAATTAGGCCCTTGAAATATGGAGAAAATGGGCCAAAAATCCCGAAAATGAAGTGACCCGGCCGGGTGGCTCCCACCCGGGCATGCCACCCGGCCAAAAGACGAAGCAATGCATGTTGGGGCCTTGCCCGGGTCGAAACCACCCGGCCGGGTGGGTTTCACCCGGGCGAAATTCGAAGCAACTTAAAATTCTGCCTTGCCCGGGTCGAAGTGACCCGCCCGGGTCGTTTCTACCCGGGCATGTATTTTTTGTCTCTTCGTATCTCGAGCTTCCGACCTCCGATTGACTCGATTCTTTTTTTCATTCCACTCCATTTTTCGAGACGAATCCAAAGGTGCACTCCTCTTCCTGATCCAGTAAAGTATGGTTGGTGTTTTGCTCCAAATTCCATCGTATTTCCTATAAAATTGACAAAAAACACAACCTTTCTCTCATTTTGGCTCAAACAATCATATTCAATGTATAATTCAATGAAATCAACATCAAATGAGCTTCAAATATGCATCTAAATAGTGTAAATTCCACCCGAATCAAGGAGAAATTGGCAAACAATGACTATGATGGTGCAAGGAAATTTGCTACTAAGGCACTGACTCTATATCCTGGATTGGTGGGCATTTCTCAAATGTTGGCCCTTGTTGATGTGTTTACTTCTGCAGAAATAAAAGTCATTAGTGGCGAAACTTATTGGTACGGAGTTCTTGGCATGAGCCCATATGCAGAAGAGGAGACGATAAAAAAGCAATACAGAAAGTTGGCTCTTTTGGTGCATCCAAATAAGAATAAATCAGTTGGTGCTGATAATGCTTTTAAGCTTATCCCAAAGGCCTGGTCGATAATGATTTTTCGATATCTTGTATGATATAGGGAGAGAGAGACACGTACATTCATTTAGTGTTTCAGTAGGATGAGCTACATATGCCTCCTCGTAAGAACCCATCTACAAAATCAATAACTAATGTCTATAATTTAGAAACTATGATAAGGTCTTATACAAATCAGTTTCACCGTGCAACTAATTTGCATTTTGAGTGCACTTGAGGGATTGCAACAAGCACCAATGGATTGATGAAGAAATGCAATTTTTCATATATTTATATGGTATTGATATGGAGCTCAATTATGGGTGTGTTATTGGGCTCAATTACTTTCTTTTTAACAATTGACCTTGCGTGCCAATTGTCTGCAATTATTTTAAATTATTTTATTTAATATGGTCAAGGTTAAATGTTGATGTATATTTTCTTTTTTTCAATCTTAGTGTTTATTTTCCTTCATGTAATCTTCTCGTGTTGTCTCTTGGCATGTTCTTTATTCTTATAGTGATTTGTGTTAAACAATTAAAGTTAGTATTGTTTCGTGCAAAAAGAAAAAGAAAAAAAGGTTTGGTGGTTTATGTGCACCTGTAGTGATAGTTTTGTGAGTTTTGTGCAATTCTCAATCCAATTGGATTTTTTGGTATTTTGGAAAGCATGGAGTGCAATAGAGAGGAAGCCCTCCGGGCTAAAGAAATTGTTGAGGAGAAATTGGCAAACAATGATTATGATGGTGCAAGGAAATTTGCTACTAAGGCACTGACTCTATATCCTGGGTTGGTGGGCATTTCTCAAATGTTGGCCCTTGTTGATGTGTTTGCTTCTGCAGAAATAAAAGTCATCAGTCGCGAAACTTATTGGTATGGAGTTCTTGGCATGAGCCCATATGCAGAAGAGGAGACGATAAAAAAGCAATACAGAAAGTTGGCTCTTTTGGTGCATCTAGATAAGAATAAATCAGTTGGGGCTGATAATGCTTTTAAGCTTATCCCAAAGGCCTGGTCGATAATGATTTTTCGGTATCTTGTATGATATAGGGAGAGAGAGACACATACATTCATTTAGTGTTTCAGTAGGATGAGCTACATATGCCTCCTCGTAAGAACCCATCTACAAAATCAATAACTAATGTCTATAATTTAGAAACTATGATAAGGACTTATACAAATCAGTTTCACCGTGCAACTAATTTGCATTTTGAGTGCACTTGAGGGATTGCAACAAGCACCAATGGATTGATGAAGAAATGCAATTTTTCATATATTTATATGGTTTTGATATGTAGCTCAATTATGGGTGTGTTATTGAGCTCAATTACTTTCTTTTTAACAATTGACCTTGCGTGCCAATTGTCTGCAATTATTTTAAATTATTTTATTTAATATGTTCAATGTTAAATGTTGATGTATATTTTCTTTTGTTCAATCTTAGTGTTTATTTTCCTTCATGTAATCTTCTCGTGTTGTCTCTTGGCATGTTCTTTATTCTTATAGTGATTTGTGTTAAACAATTACAGTTGGTATTGTTTCGTGCAAAAAGAAAAAGGAAAAAAGGTTCGATGGTTTATGTGTACCTGTAGTGATAGTTTTGTGAGTTTTGTGCAATTCTCAATCCAATTGGATTTTTCGGTATTTTTGAAAGCATGGAGTTCAATAGAGAAGAAGCATTTCGGGCGAAAGAAATTGCTGAGGAGAAATTGGTAAACAATGACTATGATGGTGCAAGGAAATTTGCTACTAAGGCACTGACTCTATATCCTGGATTGGTGGGCATTTCTCAAATGTTGGCCCTTGTTGATGTGTTTGCTTCTGCGGAAATAAAAGTCATTAGTGGCGAAACTTATAGGTACGGAGTTCTTGGCATCAGCCCATATGCAGAAGAGGAGACGATAAAAAAGCAATACAGAAAGTTTGATCTTTTGGTGCATCCAGATAAGAAAAAATCAGTTGGGGAAAGCATTACGGGCGAAAGAAATTGCTGAGGAGAAATTGGCAAACAATGACTATGATGGTGCAAGGAAATTTGCTACTAAGGCACTGACTCTATATCCTGGATTGGTGGGCATTTCTCAAATGTTGGCCCTTGTTGATGTGTTTGCTTCTGCGGAAATAAAAGTCATTAGTGGCGAAACTTATAGGTACGGAGTTCTTGGCATGAGCCCATATGCAGAAGAGGAGACGATAAAAAAGCAATACAGAAAGTTTGCTCTTTTGGTGCATCCAGATAAGAAAAAATCAGTTGGGGCTGATAATGCTTTTAAGCTTATCCCAAAGGCCTGGTCGATAATGATTTTTCAGTATCTTGTATGATATAGGGAGAGAGAGACACGTACATTCATTTAGTGTTTCAGTAGGATGAGCTACATATGCCTCCTCGTAAGAACCCATCTACAAAATCAATAACTAATGTCTATAATTTAGAAACTATGATAAGTTCTTATACAAATCAGTTTCACCGTGTAACTAATTTGCATTTTGAGTGCACTTGAGGGATTGCAACAAGCACCATTGGATTGATGAAGAAATGCAATTTTTCATATATTTATATGGTTTTGATATGTAGCTCAATTATAGGTGTGTTATTGAGCTCAATTACTTTCTTTTTAACAATTAACCTTGCGTGCCAATTGTCTGCAATTATTTTATTTAATATGTTCAATGTTAAATGTTGATGTGTATTTTCTTTTGTTCAATCTTAGTGTTTATTTTCCTTCATGTAATCTTCTCGTGTTGTCTCTTGGCATGTTCTTTATTCTTATAGTGATTTGTGTTAAACAATTACAGTTAGTATTGTTTTGTGCAAAAAGAAAAAGAAAAAAAGGTTTGGTGGTTTATGTGCACCTATAGTGATAGATTTGTGAGTTTTGTGCAATTCTCAATCCAATTGGATTTTTCGGTATTTTTGAAAGCATGGAGTGCAATAGAGAGGAAGCATTCCGGGCGAAAGAAATTGTTGAGGAGAAATTGGCAAACAATGACTATGATGGTGCAAGGAAATTTGCTGCTAAGGCACTGACTCTATATCCTGGATTGGTGGGCATTTCTCAAATGTTGGCCCTTGTTGATGTGTTTGCTTCTGCGGAAATAAAAGTCATTAGTAGCGAAACTTATAGGTACGGAGTTCTTGGCATCAGCCCATATGCAGAAGAGGAGACGATAAAAAAGCAATACAGAAAGTTTGCTCTTTTGGTGCATCCAGATAAGAAAAAATCAGTTAGGGTTGATAATGCTTTTAAGCTTATTCCAAAGGCCTGGTCGATAATGATTTTTCGGTATCTTGTATGATATAGGGAGAGAGAGACACGTACATTCATTTAGTTTTTCAGTAGGATGAGCTACATATGCCTTCTCGTTCTCGCAAGAACCCATCTACAAAATCAATAACTAATGTCTATAATTTAGAAACTATGATAAGGTCTTATACAAATCAGTTTCACCGTGCAACTAATTTGCATTTTGAGTACACTCCAACAAGCACCAATGGACTGTTAAGGTGAAAGAAAATGGTGAATCCTTATGTTGTTTCGTTGATGGTTGGAATAAATTTGCCAATGACAATTTGTTACTATACACCCTTCGCTAACGTGATTGCAAAATTCAAATATTAGCGATGAAAATATAGGTTTTCATTGCAATCAAATTATCATATCTTTCTTTTCAAAACTTGGATCAATTGTGTCGTTAATTAGTAGCCACAGGAGCTGATACCATCCCAACTTGTTCTTCGGTAGGTTCATCATTCCATTCCACTGACTGAGTAAAAAATAAAAAATAAGAGTGTAAGGAAAAAGAAGTGATAACGCACGTGCATACAAGCTTTTGTCATTTCAAGTTCGCTAGCAATTATAGGATATCAAGAAAGTTTAAAAATTAAATTTGATGTGCACTTTTCAGTTATTCCATCATGAATCGTTACCATAGATCTAGATAAATTCTTTTGACTTTTCCACTAATAGAAAATAAATAGAAAGGCATTTGTTTTGCCAATGAAATGAAAGCACATTCTTATATGCAATTGGATGTATACATGTAATTGGATTTTAACCCACCACATTAAAATCAAATTAAAATTGTGACTCAATTACATCATGCAATTGAGTGCACACAAGTGTGACTCTTAAATTAATGGAGTTGGGATGTGGTGAGGCATGGAAGGGATATGGAACAAATTGCCAATAAATATTATTTATTGCATAAAATTCAAATAAAATTACAGCTACAATTTTACAAATAGATAGTTGATCCTTCAATTTTTGGAAGCAGCCTACAACATCATCTTTATAGAAAATGAAAAGAATACAATCCTATAAAAAATAACTCAAACTTTGAAACAAATTAACAATTGCAAGATAACAAACAATGACTTCAAAATGAATTAATAATAAATTTATAACAAAATCAATCAGTTTCACACATAAATAACACAAACCCTAGTTTATCAACAGAAACTATCAAATTAAGTCATTACTGAATTAATGCGTGCAAATTGTAGTTAGGCAAGATGTGAAAAAAAAAAAATACCAAAATTATAATTTCAATTAAAAAAATGGCCAATATTATGAAGAAGTTGCATGCTTGCTAGCTAATAACCCAGATGTCAAATAATGAAAAAGGTAATACGAGATTGCAGTCCTCACCTAACTCGCAGAAGCTTGTCCCATTCGTTTTCTTCATTAATACCAGCCAAATTATCATCTTTCTTCTCAAAACTTGGTTCACTTTTGTCGTTAGTTGCCACAGGAGCTACCATCCCAGCTTTTTCTTCGGCGTGTTCATCCTTCCATTCCAATGACTGAGTAAAAAATAAAAAATAAGAGTGTAAGGGAAACGAAGTGATAACGCACGCATATAAAAGCACTCTGTTGCACAAGAGCTATGGTACCAAATAGACACCATAAAACGATAATATGTCCACTGAATTATTCAGATACCAATGGAACACTTAAGCAATTCATTCACATAAGGAACTAAAGAGCATAATAGAAGTGGTCTGCTTCAAGAGGAGAAATAAAAGAATATCAGAAGCAAGAAAATCAACTCCTGGCACATAATACAGAAGTATTAAGTATAAAACATCAAGAAAGATTATCTAATTATTCACTACGCTCTTGAATAAAAAAAATCACTAATCTAATTGTGATACTCTAAATCTGTTCATCTGCACATGCTGGATATAGCAACTGGATTAGTGATTTGTTTTAGAACCGTAACTGTGGGGGCTAGGAATTGAAGGACAGTATGTTTTCAGTTTGGCAAATTTTGGCCACTAAAATAGTTTTTCGTACATTTAGGCTCATAAATTTAATTCACACATTTAGGCCAAATTGGCCCGACACACCCACATTTAGGAGCTTAAATGTGCGAAATTAAAACTTAAACATAATCTCCTTCAATTGCTACCCCACCATAGTAACATAGTTAGTTACGGTCCTAAAAAAAATATTTGATAAACATATTAGCAACATGTAATACAACAAGCAGAAGAGAACACACACACACACACAAACCAAAAAACATTTGATAAACATATTAGCAACATGCAATACAACAAGCAGAAGTGAACACACACACACAAACCATGAGAACCATTATAAGAACATGCAACAAGAAGAATTTCAGGCAATAAGTGAGGACAGCAGTAACAGGAGAACATGGTTCATAAAATAGAATATGTTCACACCTTTACTGAACCAAGCATATCATTCTCTAATCCCGATTCAGCATTATCCGGCAAAGCAGACTGGAGATTTGATCTATCCAGCAGTTTCAAAATAGCAACTTCATCCCACATGATCTTATTACTACCATCAGCACATTTGTCTTTATACACATCCCCAAGGCCCCCAGTTCTCCTCTTACGAATATGTTCTATCTCTGCAACTGCAACTGCTTCATCTTTATTGCTGTTTTCACCGTCTTTTGAAAGTGAATCACCAAAAAGTTCTTCGGTTCCCCATTTCAGAATATCTTCAACCTCCTTCTGTGATTCAGACTTGTTCACAAAGAGTTGTTCAAGCATCAGTTTCTCCTTCGCAAGCTGCAAGATACGCTCTTCAACACTAGCTCGCACAACTAGCCTATAAACGAGAAGCCTATTCGACTGCCCAATCCTATGTGCTCGATTCATAGCTTGTATATCAGCATGTGGATTGAAATCAGAATCGTAAATAATAACCGTATCAGCAGTCGCCAAGTTGATACCAAGGCCACAGGATCGTGTTGATAAAAGGAACACAAATCGACTCCTATCTTGATTAAAACGATTTATTGCAGCTTGCCTTTCAGCCACAGAAACGGACCCATCAACTCTCTCATACGTCCTCGGCCCAAATTCAACAGTCAAGTAATCTTCAAGAATATCAAGTAATTTTGTCATCTGGGAAAAGATAAGAACTCTGTGGCTATCTTTGTGCAGCATTTTAAGCATAGAGTGCAACAGAGTCAGCTTAGCTGAAGCTTTTATTCTCATTTCATGGAGAAATTCCACCGATCCCAATTCAGGCTCGGTGCCCGGCATAAGGATGATTACAAACCTTCCTTAACTGCATCACAATATTCAGCATCGATTGCTGAGGAGCACCTTTGCCTATATTAAGCAATATCTGGTAATTCTTCGTAAGCATAGCTCGATAATATTCAGCCTGAACAGATGACAACTCAACGGGCACCACTCGTTCGATCTTAGGAGGGATATTCTGCATAGCATCCTTTTTTAGTCTTCGAAGCATGTGAGGAGCAACGAGTTTCTTTAACTCCTGCACCTTTTCTGCAGTTGTTAGATCATTAAAATTCTCCTCAAACGAAGCCAGAGAAGGAAACGAATCTTTCTGCAAAAAATTTAGCAAATCGTACATCTCCCCTAAGTTGTTCTGCAAAGGAGTACCAGTCAAAAGTACTCGAAGTTGGAAGGAAAACGTGTTCAGCAAGCCAAACAGCTTACTCCCAGAATTTTTCAATCGGTGGCCCTCGTCAACAATAAGAACTTCCCAAGGAACTCCTCGAAGATAAGAAGAATCACATAGAACCATTTCATAAGTAGTCAAGAGGACATTGAATTTGAATGCTGTTGTTTTCTCATTTGGTACATCGGGCTTACGGGCATGCCATTCGTATTGACGGATCATGGCTCTTGCTTTAGTGTTTCCATGATATTCCACGACATTGATTTCCGGGGCCCACAACGCAAACTCTGACATCCAGTTTGGCATCGTGGATAAAGGGACCAAGACTAAACAAGGAAGAACAGCTTTAAACTCAAAGTACAAAGATGATATGAAAGCACAAGCTGACACGGTTTTCCCAAGCCCTATTTCGTCAGCAAGAATCACGTTTCTTGATCTATGCCAGCTTTTTCGCAGCCAATTCAGGGCTTCCAGCTGATGTGGAAACAACGCACCCCCAACTAACTCTCTAGGCTGTTCAGTGAGATTAATTACCTCACTTTCAACCTTCGCTCGCGTTGACTCAAGCTTCAAAGCATTGTTTTCAATAGTTTTCTGTTCAAACCTGAAGAACAAATCAACCAAATGAATCGATTTCGCAATGGCAGGTTCGTCTGTTCTTTGCCAAGTGCATGCATCATATGGAAGACTCATCCATTTCACATATGCTTCAGTTGTACCATCTTCAGACAATCTAGTTGCAATTACTCGATGTGGTGTGTTCCACTGTTCCTTGCACAGATTTATCGTAGCTGTTCCATATTTTGCTTTGTAATTCTCCAGTTTTCGTTTAGCAAGAACTTTTAGTTCAGATTCAGGAATCCAACTGTCATGGAGATGAGATTTTCCAACCCACTTAACCAAAAACTCATACGAGATGGTTGAGCAAGATTCTACAAGTTTCCTTTTAGGAGTACTTTTCTTTTTTATACCCCTTTTAACCTCCTTTGTGCTTCCATTATCATCAGACTTGAGAGATTTTTCAACTTCAGATACATTCTTGACAGTTTCTGCTGGATCAATGCATGAGATATTATCATTTTGATTTTTGTCGCTCAGTACAATGGAACTAGAGCCTTCGATTTCTCTACTAACAGTACCCATGAATTTTTTTTCTTTAAATTCTTCGGATGATGATCTTCTGTACACTTGTAGCGTATCTTTATTCAGACCATTTCCAATCTTCTTTCCACCATCAGAACAGGTGGCATTATCTTGATGATCGTCAGATGAGTTTCCTCCATCCAAAGACCTCTCAGAGGTGGTGTCTTCCCCAGATTTACCTATATCTTCTGCAACTAATGAATCTATTAAGGGAGATTCTTCGGCATTAAGATCAGAGTTATCACCACGAACCCGACAACCAACAACACGATCAACCTGGTACGATAAAAAAACCGATATTTTAAAATATTGGTGACATAGAGTAGGAGTTTTATCAATTCAGAGCCTGGAAATTAGTAAAACTATCAATTACGAGCCTCGGAGCCTGAAAGATTTTTCCTATCCATTCAGGATCTGAACCTTGTAATTATGAAGAAAATGCTACAGGAACTCAGCAGTTATGAATGTTATGGACATAACTTAGTGCAACAACGTCTGACGATTCTAGACCTGAAAATAGGAAACTACCGATTTGAGGCATGAAAGATAGAAACTGTCAATTTAGGACTTGCAGATTTTAAGACAATGTTTGGTATCTTATGGGCTATATCTGCAAACATGGTAAATGTGTGAGCCTAAATTGATTGTTTCTCATCTTTCAGGTCTCGAAAATAATATTTTGCCTTCCAAGTTACCAACCCCCTTATGGACGAATCATGAGAAATAATATGATCTAGGACACTATATTTTGCAATAAATGTTTAATCGATGCAATTTAGTTGTAGCAGTCCAGCTAAAAGATGCAAATTTGTAGCCTGTATACACTTACAGTTAATCCCCTCTATCACCTACTTGTTCACTTCAATGCATATTAAATTTCAGCAGTGTAGATTTAAAAAAAAGAGTCACACTTGAGTGAACTCAATTGCATGGTGCAATTTGTGCAACAATTTTGATTTGATTTTAATGTGGTGGGTCAAAAATTCTATTGGACAATTGCAGATATATCCAAATCACTGAAAATCCAATTGCGTGGTATGCACTCAATTGCATACAAGAATATGCCAAAAAAGAAATACTCCATGACACCCAAAACAACTACTCCCTCCGTCCCTCACTCAATTTGGCATTTACTGTTTGCTGATGAAACTTCAACTGAAGTTCTCCTAGAAATCTAAGCAAAATACTCAGATTAACCTAGTAACCAGCTTCAATACGCTGTAGAAAGAGTTTCCTCTCTAAATTTATAATTCTTTTCAACGTATCTACAATGGTGTGTCTACTCTAGTTTAAATAATAGTATTGACTTCTACCTAGTGATAAATGCAGTAGTTAAAGCAGCAATAATTATAATTAACTAATTATAAGTAATTTCCCTAATTACGTAGTCAATCATGCATATTTGCGTCCATAATCCTTGCTTGGTATCTTTGGTAAGGTTCCATCATCACCGCCCCCTCGAAATGAACCTTGTCCTCAAGGTTAAGTTCCGGAAAACGATCACGTAATTCCTCCATGGACTACCATGTAGTATCCTCCAAGTACATTGACTTCCACTTCACCTAGCCCACACGCACAAGCCCTTTTCCGCATTTTCTCCATCAACTTTTGTTCTCTTTGGATCTTACTAACATACGCATTTTTTCCGGTTTCACTTGCAACAATTTTTTTCCGAGGCTTTACTTCCTTCCTAGAAACTCTCCGTTTCTCTACTGTAATCAAAACTTTAATGCACTCCTCTTCACGAAATTCTACTCTACTTGGGTTCTCATCTGTTAAAATATTCTCAAGACTTTGAACCTGCAAAACAGATTCAAGCACCTGAGGCTTGGGTGCATACTCAATTCTGTGTTCTCTAGATTCTAGCACGACTTCTTCATCGTATTCATCGTACTTAGGTGGGCTATCGTATTCATCTTCTACCCAATTTCGTGGCTTAGACTCAGGTTCGTCACGGTGGAATGGATCAGCATAAGTGACAAAAGGGCTGTCCTTTTCCCACCAGTTCTCACGTGAAGAAACTCGACGTGATCGCCCCTCGTTCTTGTCGGATTCCAAATCAGAACCGTCGCAGTAAAAAGGTTTTGGGGGTGTTGTGAACGAGTTATCCCTGGCACGGTATCCCCTGTTCATTTTGCCCCCTTCGACTCGGTCTTTATGGTCGAATAAACACCAGAAGTCTTCGTTTCTTTCCATATCACGAATTTTGCAGTTTCCTTGTGGTTCGCGACCCCGATACCCACTTCTGTTTCTTCCTTGGCTTGATGGTTCGTCGTGGCTTCTCTGCCTGAACCGACGTCGCCCTTGGTCAGCGTCGATAATTCCCGGCGTCCGCACGTCGCACCCTCGTTGCCTATCTTGGCGACTCCTGCCCTTGATCTCTCTGATCTCTCCACTCGAGCGTTCCCCGAACCGCAAGGACACTGCCTGCAGCGCGTTGCTCAACTGCGCGATCGACGATTCGATCTGCGCAAACCTCTGCTTATTGGACACCATGATCGCATGCAGAAGGGTGGTTCTGATCGAGATATGGCTCTGATACAATTGATGAAACTTCAACTGAAGTTCTCCTAGAAATCTAAGCAAAATACTCAGATTAACCTAGTAACCAGCTTCAATACGCTGTAGAAAGAGTTTCCTCTCTAAATTTATAATTCTTTTCAACGTATCTACAATGGTGTGTCTACTCTAGTTTAAATAATAGTATTGACTTCTACCTAGTGATAAATGCAGTAGTTAAAGCAGCAATAATTATAATTAACTAATTATAAGTAATTTCCCTAATTACGTAGTCAATCATGCATATTTGGGTCCATAATCCTTGCTTGGTATCTTTGGTAAGGTTCCATCATTTGCACAAAGGTTGGAGTTGTTTATTGGTATTTATAGGTGTAAAGTTGCTTTTTGATGAGGGTTAAATGGTCAATTGAAGTGAATAAGACAAAAATAGATGCTTTTATATAGGAAAAGTAATGGCCTGTGGTGTAATATTAAGATGTTTGAGGGTGATAGTTAAAAGGAAAATAGTTGTTTTATTTTCTTTTTAGGAAATGTCAAATTAAGTGAGAGACAAACTGTTGTGGCAAATGTCAAATTGAGTGACGGACGGAGGGAGTAGTAACTGTTAACCTTGTTCTTCAGGGTAAACTAATATAACCAGGATAATAAGTTAACAGCTATTTAGATCCAACAACAATCAAGAAATATCCAGTACTTGAATGTGAACAAAATGAAACAACGAGAAGAAAGAAACACACCTCGCCTTTCAGAAGGGCATCAATCTTGTCTTCTTGAACACCCTTCTTAGTCAAGCAAGCATCTAACTTAGATTTTCCCCTCGATTTTGAAGCTCCTGAACGGCCAGGACTGACTTTGGGCAGACGTTTTCTAGAAGGCTCTGAAGCCTTGTTAGTTGCAAATGATTCAGCCTCTGATTTTGATCTTTGAATGCCAATTTTTGTAATTGCTTGTTTTGGAATTGGGTCGAGACGGTTCATGCTCTCTACACAAGATTGTTGCTGAATGCAGGTTGGACACTCCCATTTCCCGGTTGGAATACGCTAGAGATGATAAAGTAATAAATGAAGCAAAAACTAAAAGTTCGGGGGGAAAAACCGTCTGTTAATAGTATCAGTAGAGTAAGCATACCTTCAAAGCAGGATTTAAACCCTTGAGATGATACGTACGGGGACAGGTGTCACAACACAACAACCTTCCACCAAGTTCACAGGCCACACACTCGTAATAATACTGTATCATAAAGCCAAATATACAAGGAAATTATCATGGATACAAGAAATCCAAATAAAGAAGAAAGCGACAACAGAGAAGTCAATATTGGTGGTGTTTATTTTGGGTTTTGAAAACTAGGATTCTGATTTTGAAATCTAAAACCGATTCTACTTCGGGATTTTAAAATCTGGTTTTAAAAAATCTATACTGAATCCCTACGAATAATCTATAAAATCTAATCATTACAATCACACACAACAATAATATATTAATACAACATCTATCACTCATGCATATTGATTTGAAATAAAAGGTAAACCTCACCCTATTCAAAATCCCAAAACAAACACACACCTTACTCTTTATTAGGATTTCAAAAATCAGTTTTAAAAAACTACTTAAAACCCAAAACAATCATCACCATAGGATTTCGACTTATGCATGCATGGTCTCTCTTAGAGGACTTTTTTTGCATCCATTAGAGTACACCTAGTTTGAGTTCAGATTGCATCAACTTCAAGAGGTTAATTATGATAACAAAATATATAACGAAAATACAAATGGAAGGACAAGTAAAGAGAACTTACGCCATCATTGCCTATTCTCTTTGCAGAACTTTGATCTGAACTGTTATCCTCTTTCGAGTCATTTTTCGATCTTGCTGAAGATGGAAATTTTACAGGTTTATCGATTTTCCCCTTATGACGGGACTTATCTGTACCAGAAGTAAGCTTCCTGCATTTTCCTTTCAAAACCCAGTTTCTATTGAGCATTGTACTATTTTCTGCACTGTTTTCCTCCATTTCTAATACATGAATGATCTGGAAAGGAAAACACAACACTTTAATTGACACTTGAAAATAGACGGAAAGCATTAGCTACACATGGTGATATTACACGTGATAGAGAACTGCGACTAGCTTTTCAATCCTAGTATCACACGTGTTGATATTACCGAATTACAGCATTTATAACTGTTGGATAAGAGAGCATAATGGTAATAATAAAGCATAAAATCTTCCATGCAAAGCTAATATCCACTATGAATTAATCAACATCACCCCAAAACTAGTCAAGGAAAACAATTTCAGATTCTTTAATCTACAAGAATAAACAATAACTGGAGTTATCTATGATAATTAAACAGAGATTTTTCATTCAACAGTGGTTAACTAACTTAGGGAAGATTTGAAAAACTTCATCAAGCCCGGCCAAAAGCACAAAACCAAACCCACCCCCACATCCCTCATTTCATACAACAACTTCCTGCATACTTAAAGATCATTCGCTTCATTCAATTAACGTCTAAAATCATAAAATGCAAACCAAAATAGTACGGAGTAATAATTAAGCAACGCCCCTAAAAAAAAAGTGTCAAACTAACAGATTCAGCTAAATTGCTAAAATTCTTCGAATGTAAAGCATAGAAAAAGGAAATAATAATCTCGAAACCTCGTTTACGGATCAAAAACTCACCAAAACTTGTTAATCCCTAATGAGACTGGATTTATGGAAATTGAGGGAACGGTGGAGTGAATCAAAAAGGGGGGTTAGGGCTTATGAGGAGGGGCTGTGCTGTCGTCCTCTGGAACTGGCCACGTGGCGCGCCCGCACCTCTCCCAATTCTTGTTCGTTTTTTCTTCTTCCGCCGCATTCTAATTCCATTCGGCACACATTGCTGCTTTGATTCTTCAGGATTCATTGATTTCGCCGGTGGTTTCTCCTCGATCATCATCAACAACGAACCAACCAACCTCAGTGACGACGTTACCGTTGGAGAATTCGTACATTCTCATTCTGCAAACAAAGGGTTGCTGCTGATTCTGAATAGTAGAGTTTTTTATTTTAATAAAACGCTACTTACTCCTTTAATTAAACACGTTTTTACCGGCAACACACATTTCAATTCTTTCCATCCCTCATCAAATTAGATTACTTTTTCTTTTTTAGATTCTTTCGGGAAACTAATTTCACCTTCCATTAACAAGTGTCTCAATTGAAGTCAAAATAAAATTTCGTATACATCTCAAAAATTATTAACACTTTAGAAATTTTAGCTTCCATTATTGCAAAGTGTGGGAGTCCAACCACAAAATTTGATGATCTTCCCAACTACAAAAATTATTGAAAAAAACGAGGATTTCTAGTCATACTATACATGTGCAATCAAATTTGCATCCCTTTCAACAAAGGCAATTGAGATATTTGTAAATAAGCTAATAAAGCCTTGCAAGCGTTAGTACAGTAGTCTCCGAATATGGAAGGCTTCCAAAACTAACTTAGCACAAATGTGGCTATTGTTCCAAAACCTAATTGAATTTCTCTCCTTCATAATTGCCACAGGATCATTCCAGCTTGCTGCTATGATGTCATATTAATAAAAGTGACAAATTAATTATTTAATATTTCAGCACGTACACATATCGTTTCGTAATTTATATTTGATATTAGTACGTACTTTAATAATCAAGTTATTTGATTGTGTTGTTTCATACTTCATTCTGTAATTAAAGTAGTAAACCCTCCTATTCTATTAATTACCTTTCTTTCAATATTTTTACCCTTAAAATCATTAAAATATTTATATAAATGTGTTCATTTAATAAGAAGGATCGATAAACATTTATTAAGGTATAATAAGAAACAGGAAGGGAGAAGAGACTTTCGTGATTTTCAAAGTTTTAATATGGCTTTGCTTGGCAAAATGGGGTGGTGCCTAACCACGGAGCCGGATGCATTAGTTTGCAAAGTGATTAAAGTTCGATACTTCCCAAGGGGGGATTTTGTAACTGCGCCTCTAGGTTGGAACCCAAGCTTTACGTGGTCCAGCATCCATGCTTCTCGGGAGCTGGTCCGCGAAGGTTTGCCCTAGAAAATCGGTTCTGGACAGGATGTTCGAGTGTGGGGCGATGCCTGGCTCGGAGAGACGAACAATGGCCTAGTGATATCTGAAAGTCTGGACGGGCTAGAGGACCTGCGAGTCTCTAGTCTATTTGACCAAGACACGCGAATGTGGGACATTGAACTTTTGCAAGAGTTGCAGCCGCAAGATGTTCAAAGAATCATTAGCTTGCCAATTCCGCCAAGAGGAGCCATAGACAAATTAATTTGGCTTCCTGAAAAGTTTGGAAAAGTCAGCGTCAAATCTGCGTACAAACTTTGGATACAAGGGAGGGTAGACCCAGGCCTTAAAGTCGAAGGGGATGGTCAGCAATTTGGAAACTGGACGTCCCACCGAAGGTGAAAGAACTGCTATAGTGAGCGGGACGGGATTGTCTACCTACGAAAAATAACCTATATGTGAAGATAATTATTCTATCACCTTAAGGAAAGAGGTGACGTGAGATTGTATATATATCAGAGGGTTTACAACAGAATAATCTAAATACTAGGAATATTTACAAGTCAATTAGATATACTCTTATCCCTATCTCTATGAAGCTGTTGTCGTGAATATAGGAACTAATCAATATTGTTATCTCTAATATCCCCCCTCAAGCTGGACGTGGGTGAACACCGACGCAAAGCTTGGAACGAAGCAGTTCGAACGAAGGGCGAGGAAGGCTTTTGGTAAATATGTCCGCAACCTGAAGATTTGTTGGAACATGCTTGGTTTCGAGCTTACCAGATGAAACAAGTTCACGAACAAAATGACAATCAATGTCTATGTGTTTAGCACGCTTGTGCGCCACTGGATTCTGACTGAGAAACAATGCACTAGTGTTATCGCAAAGAAGAAGGGGACGAGCTGATGGAAGTGCACGAAGCTCGTGAAGCAACTGTGTTAGCCAAATCATTTCTTGAGCTGTATTGACTAGGGCTCGATATTCGGACTCACAACTTGAGCGAGTTTGCACTCCAAAAAACTAAATTATCACCCAAAAATCGAGTAACCGTAGGTTGATCGACGTGTTTCAACACATCGAGCCCAATTCGCATTCGAATAACCAACAACTTCAGTGTTGGACATACGAGTGAAATTGAGGCCAAAATGTAAGGTACCCTTTACATAACGGCGAATCCTCTTAACTGCAAGAAAATGCTCATTGGTTGGTGATTGAAGGAATTGACTAACATGGCTTACATCAAAAGATAAATTAGGTCGAGTAATAGTAAGATATTGTAGAGCCCCAACTAACGATCGATAGTGAGTGACATCAACATATGGATCACCATAGCTTACAAGCGTCGTCCCTGTAGATAGGGGAGTAGAGACCGGCTTAGCGTCGAGCATCGAGGCCCTCGTGAGAATATCATGGGCGTACTTAGCTTGTCCCAAGAATAATCCCGAATCCATGTGTGTGATCTCAAGACTAAGAAAATAAGACAATCTACCAAGATCATTCATTGCAAATTCTGCATTAATGCGAGCAATAAAATTCTGAAGAATAGAAGAGTTGCTGCCCGTGATGATAATATCATCAACGTAGAGAAGAAGGAATATAGTACAGTCACGTCGATGAAGATATAATAAGGAAGTATCTGACCGGCTACACACAAAACCCCACTGATGAGAAAGTTGTTGAACCGTGTGAACCAAGCGCGGGGTGCTTGCCGAAGACCGTATAGAGCTTTCTTAAGTCGGCACACATGATTTGGTTATTTTGGATCAATAAATCCCGGTGGTTGAGCCATGAGAATTGGTTTATCAAGAAATCCATTGAGAAAGGCGTTCTTGACGTCAAGTTGATGTAAGGGTCATTGACGCTGCACCGCAAGAGATAAAATAACTCAAACAGTAGCCGCACGGACAACGGAGCTGAATGTATGTGAAAAATCGAAACCAGGGATTTGAGTAAATTCCTGAGCAACCAATCTGGCCTTATAACACTCAATTAGGGGTGGGCATTCGGTCGGTTCGGTTCGGTTTTGACATTTTTTCAACCGAACCGAAATAACCGAAGTTTTAAAAAAATGAACCGAACCGAACTGAATTACAATTCGGTTGGTTCGGTTCGGTTCGAACCGAATTTAAATATATTACTTTTTTCAATTTCTTCCATATCCTTAATACTTTCTTCAACCTCAACTGGAAAATACCTTTTTTTTTTGCGAAGCCAATCTTGACTCTTGAGCACAAATTAGACATTGCACTATTTTAGGACTTAATGAACTCTGCATCAAGCACTCGTCCTCTCGTGCTTGAGATGGGAACAGAGCAGATTTTTGAAAGAACAGGAAATCTATGAGAATTCATTTTCCACCAAAATAGAATTGGGGAATCGACAAAAATGAAAATGAATATTTAATTGTTTATTGTTAGATCAGATGGGTTTTATTTATTTATATATATATATATATATATATTTATTAATTATATTTATTTTTATTTATAGTTCGGGTGGTTCGGTTTATTCGGTTTTTAGAAAAAATAAACCGAACTGAAAAAACCGAAATTTTAAAAAAATTCAACCAAACCGAACAACCGAATAAACCGAACCAAATAAACCGAAATTCGTCGGTTCGGTTCGGTTTTTCGGTTTTTTCGGTTTTATGCCCACCCCTACACTCAATAGATCCATCTGATTTATAATTCGTACGAAAGACCCATTTAGAACCGACCACATTTTCGGATTGGGGATGAGGAAGCAGTTCCCAAGTATAATTGTCCTTCAATGCGATCATCTCCTCATTCATAGTCGTGTACCAGTGAGGTTGTTTAAGTGCCGAGCGAAATCCCTTCGGTTCGGCAAATTTAGATAAGGCTGCAAGTAGGGTCGTGGTAGCAATATCAACAAAATGCCGAGGACGAACAATACCAGCTTTCGCCCGAGTGGTCATCAGATGAATGTTAACGGGAATGGGCGCAAGAGGCGTGGCAGGCGGAAGGGGAGCAGCCTGAACTGGAGCCGGAGCAACATGTTGGGGAGGTAACTCGACAGGGTCTGCTGGATAAAGTGAGCAAGCAGGTTGCTGAGATGGCACCGTTGATGGAGAAGAGATGGCGACCAAAGGAGTAATTCTGGGAAGGACCCGTGATTCACAAAATGTTGAAAAATCCAAATCCTTAGCAGCAACAAAATTATCAAGACTAGAAAATGGAAATTGCATTTCATCAAATTGAGCGTGGCGAGTAATATAAACTCGAGAGGAAGCAGGATCTAAACACCGAAAACCCTTATAAATGTTGTTATATCCGAGAAATATACATGGGTGGCTACGAGGAGCCAACTTGTGCACTACGTAATTACGTAGATAGGGATAAACACGACAACCACAAGGTTTGAAGTTGGCAAAATTCGGATCAACTCCAAATAGAATATGATATGGCGATTTAGCACCCAAAATAACCGAAGGCAATCGATTAATTATATAAGCAGCCGTAGTGAAAGCATCAAACCAAAACGCAGTTGGTGTATGAGCTTGGAATAAAAGCGAAAGGCCCATTTCAGTAATATGCCTGTGTTTTCTTTCCGCACGCCCATTTTGCTGAGGGGTATACGGACAAGAAAACTGTTGCAATACACCACGAGTTGCAAAGAATTCATTTACTCTTCCACTTTTAAATTCAGTCCCACCATCACTTTGGAATACTTTAATAACGCTAGAAAATTGGTTGCAAACAAGGGAATTAAATTTCACCAAAACATAAAAAAATTCAGATTTTGTGTGTATTGGAAATAACCATGTAAAACGAGAATAATCGTCGATAAACACCACATAATAACGAAACCCATCGGTTGACATAATCGGGGACGGGCCCCATAAATCACAATGAACTAAATCCAATACACGCAAAACACATTTTTCATTCAAATCAAATGACAAGTGCTTACTCTTAGCCAATTGGCAAGACGAACAAATACTTGGTTTAGGTAACGAAGAAGTAACAGTTAAATAACCCAACTTATTAAGCAACTGAATGACAAAAAAAGGGACATGACCCAAACGGGAATGCCATAACTCAAAAGAAGCCTTGAGAACTCTCGAACGAAGCGCTGCAACAAGAGCAGGTGACCTACGCTCGAGAATGTAGAGCCCATTTCTACACTGACCCTGCGCTAGCGTCTCCTTTGTCACCCGATTATGAACAGCAAATGACTTATTAGAAAACGTAACATCAACTGAAAGATCCGGAATCAGTTGGCTAATAGAAAGTAAATTCTTTGTTAAGTGAGGCACAACCAGGACATTAGTGAGCGGCAATTTATGAGAAATATGACAAGAACCCAAATGAGAAATATAACAAACTGGATTGTTATTGTGGTCTGTTTGTTCATTTGGATTAGAGACGTCTAATCGAGTGGATAATTACTGACAATTGGCGCCGTCTATGGGAATCGAGAGTCAACCACCAAGTAATTGCCAGATTAGAGATGGAGAATTCGACCTAGTATAATATTGAGAAGTTCTTAGGCACCGGTGACTTTGGGTTGTGGAGAGTCAAGATGCAGGCTCTCCTAGAACAACAAGGTTTGTTCGACGTGCTCGAAGAATCTACAGCCCCAGCTGGTGAATCTGCAACAGATGCTGCTGAAAGGAATAAGATGTTACGGAAAGCTCGAAGCACTATTCTGCTCTGTCTTGGTGATAAGGTTCTGAGAGAGGTGGCTGAAGAGAAATCCACGAAGGAGGTCTAGGACAAGCTAGGTAAACTCTATATGGTTAAAATCTTAGCTAACCGTCTTTATTCGAAACATAAGTTGTATGCCTTTAGAATGGTGGATGACAAACCCATTCCGGATCAGATTGACGAGTTCAATAGAATTCTTGATGATCTAGAGAATTTAGATGTCAAGTTAGAGGAAGAGGATAAATCTCTGATTCTATTGAGTGCTCTCCCTAAGTCCTTTGAAATCTTAAAGGACACCATCTTGTATGGTAGGAAGGAAAGTATTACATTGGAGGATGTAATGTTGGCTGTCAAGTCCAAGTTATTGCACAACAAGACATCTCAAGGAGATAAGAGCAGCAGTGGTGAAGGATTGGCAATCAAAGGTGGCCAGAAGAGATCTGGTGCCAAGAAGGGGTCTATTCAACCCAAGGGAGCTGATAAGGGAAAATCAGTTGTGTCTAGTCAAGGGGATACAATGTGCTACCACTGTAATAAGCCTGAATACTGTAAGAATGATTATCACAAGTATAAGCAATTCTTGAGGAAATCTGCTGCCAAGAAATCTGCTGACAAGAATCAAGTTAATCAGACTCGAGAAGATAAGGAGCAAGAAGGCTATGAGTCTGCTCAAGTGCTAACCATCACATCCTCTGCAGAACAGCAAGCATGGATCCTGGATTCAGGGTGTTCTTTTCATATGACTCCAAGAAGATATTGGTTTCATGACTTCAAGCATCAGAAGGGAGGTTCTATTATACTTACGAATGATCACACTTGCAAAGTTATGGGAGAAGGTAGTGTTCACCTGAAGATTTATGATTGTGTAGTAAGAATACTCAAAAGTACTGTCAGGTGTGTGCCTGAGCTTAAGAGGAATTTAATATCTCTTGGGATGCTGGATTCTATGGGCTATACATTCCAGTCTACTGATGGAGAGATCAGTGTGTCAAAAGAGGAGCTGACTGTCCTGAAAGGTGTGAGAAGAAATGATCTCTACTTTCTGAAGGGGAATACAGTTGCTAGCAGGTCAAATGTAGTACATGTGCAAGACAACTCTATGTTGTGGCATAGAAGACTAGCTCATGTAGGTGAAAAAGGCCTAATTGAGTTGTCTAAGCAATGTTTTCTTGGTAAGGACAAGATCACAAAGCTGGATTTGTGTGAGGCTTGCATTCTTGGTAAATCCAAGAGGTTGAAGTTTGGTAAGGGTGTTCACTCTACCAATGGGATCATGGACTATGTCCATTCAGATCTGTGGGGGCCAGCTAGGAATCAGACGAGGCCTGGTGGAAAATATTTCTTGTCTATCATAGATGACTTTTCAAGGAAGGTTTGGTTAACTATTCTCAAGTCCAAATCAGAAGCATTTGAAAAATTCAAGGAATGGCTCACTGAGGTGGAGAATGTCTCTAGGAGAAAGCTCAAGCATTTGAGAACTGATAATGGACTGGAGTTCATATCAGTAGAGTTCAATGAGTTCTGTTAGGAGAAAGGGATAATGAGACATAGAACAGTGCTTGGCACACCTCAGTATAATGGAGTTGCTGAGAGGATGAATCAGACCCTACTTGAGAGAGTCAGGTGCATGTTGAACAACTCTGGTCTGCCAAATTCGTTTTGGGGAGAAGTTGTGTCAATAGCAGCCTACTTAATAAACAGAAGTCCTTCCTCAGTTGTGCAATACAAAACCCCAGAGGAGTTATGGTCTGGCCATGTAGCTGAGTACAGTTATTTGAAGGTATTTGGATGTGCAGTGATTCATGTATTTTACAACTCTAAAATACACAACTGCAAGTATACGGTGTATATCGTAGTGGAGTAAGTACAAGGTCGATCCCACAGGGAGGGGAAGTGTAAACGTGTAGTTCGTTGATTAAGTTCTAAATAGACGGTGATCGAAAGTTTGAATGTTGTAATTACCCTAAGATTGTCTACTAAATGTCACAAATAAACAATAAAGAGTAATAGAAATCGATCAAATAGGCTCATGCAAATCACGAAAATGTAGGAGGTACGATGAAAACTCAAATAAGAGAAGAGAGGTTTCAAGGCACATGCAACACTAATGAATACATTTATGATTAACAATCTACTAAAGTGGTTTTGTGCTTTTCCTATAAGATTGATCACTAGATAATGAGTTAAGAGTCTTTTCAATCCAAATAACTCAAGAGAAACATAACACAACCTAGTATCTCTACCTAAATTGCATTACATAACATAATTAAGCTCCTAAGATCATCACACATCTTCCTAATCATTGATCATCTCTCGATTTCACAAAATATTAGGTCGAATGTTCGTTTTCCACTAATCGAAAGAGATTTCTCAATCCAATTTCAATTAACTAAGATTAACACATCACTATTGTACACTGATAACATGTTTTGCAATGAAAATCAAACATCCAAATAGAATTAAGCCACACAAATACCAATTAAGCAAAATATCAATTCGTAACTTCATCAAAAGTATTTACAAGGCCCTAGAACCAAAAGTGTTCTAGCCAACAATAGACATAATCAAACTATAACAAAACTAATGATAAAAGCAAATATAAAGTGAAAGATGAAGAAAATTTAGACTAATGGATGATGGGGAATGGAATTCCAAAAACTATTGATTGCCTCCTTGCTAAATTTGGTGAAGAATTGAAGAAGATGATGGTGATTACCTCCAAGTGTGTGTGTTTGTGTGTTAAGAATTCTTGTGGAAGGGGGTAATCCTTTGAATTTCAAGAAAATGGGTATTTATAGTGTTGGGGTAGGGTTTGGGGATAAGTTTTGCACTTAAGTCCCTCGAAAATGGTGAAAAAACACAAAAACCTCCAAAAAATTGGAAGTGGCTCAGCCAAGTTGGGACGGGGTGGTGTGGTCGGACTCGGCCGGATCTGATGCACTCGGCCGAAACAAAAAAAATTCTCTGCTCGGCCGAGTTGCCGGCTGTCCTAGTTGAAGGTTGTCACTTGTGCTCGGCCGGATCTGACGCACTCGACCGAAAAATAAATTTTTTCTTCCGCTCCGTCGAGTTGCTGGCTGTCCTAGTTGCATATCGTCACTTGTGCTCGGCCGGATCTGACGCACTCGGCCGAAAAACAAATTTTTTCTTCCGCTCGGCCGAGTTGTTGGATGTCTAAGTTTGCACCTCGAACTTGTTTTATGTGTAACTTTTGCTTCCTACCTCCAATCGACTCGATTATTTTTTCCATCCCACTCCGTTTTTCGAGCCGGATCCAATGGTGTGATTCTTTCTTCGATCCAGTGAAATTTGGTAGGTGTTTTGCTCCCAAAATCCTTCGTTTTTCCTACAAAATCGATAAAACACCACCTTTCTCTTCTTTTGACCAAAACACCATAATCAACCAATAAATCAATCACAATCAAAATGACCTTCAAATGTTCATAAAAAATGTGTAAATTCCACCCGAATCATGCAGCTTATGCCCATGTCAAGCAAGATAAGCTTGAGCCTCGAGCATTGCGATGCGTGTTTGGTGGGTATTCTTCAGGTGTGAAAGGATACAAGTTATGGTGCCTTGAAGCTGGGATGCAGAAGTGTATTTTCACCCGAGATGTTACTTTTGATGAGAGCAAGATGCCTCTATCAGAAGAGGCTAGTACGAGTTCTAGCTCAGCTGATAACCGACCAGATGAGAAACAAGTCGAGGTGGAGCATGTTGACACCAGAGGACCTGTTGAAGAACATATTGTTCCAGATGAGGAGGGCGGTCCTCAGAGTGAGAATAATCTTCAACATTATCAGGTGACACGGGACAGAACCAGAAGAGAAGTCTACCCACCTTAGGGGTATGGACAAGCTGACATAGTCTCATTCGCATTATGTGCAGCTCTTGAGGTGGAGTCTCTGGAGCCAAAGTCTTATTCAGAAGCCATCAGCTGCCACGATAAGAAGAAGTGGATAGTTGCTTTGGAGGAGGAGATACTTTCTCTTAACAAGAACTAGACATAGGAGATTGTTGAGAGGCCCAAGAACAAGAAGTTGGTTGGGTGAAAGTGGATCTATAAAAAGAAGGTGGAGACTCAGAGGGGTGGCAAACTTAGATACAAGGCGAGGCTTATAACTAAGAGATTTACACAAAGAGAAGGTATTGATTTCAATGAAATCTTCTCACCTGTTGTTAAACATTGTAGCTTTAGAATCTTGTTAGCTATGGTTGCTCAATATGAATTGGAGTTGCATCAGATGGATGTGACCACAATTTTCTTACATGGATCTCTAGATGAGAGGATCTATATGAAGTTATCAGAAGGGTTGGACATAGAAGAAGGGGAGGACAATGTGTGTCTGTTGAAGAAGTCCCTATATGGCCTGAAACAAAGCCCTAGCATTTGATGAGTGTATTTACTCAGCTGGTTTTACAAGGACCTTGTATGACAGCTGTGTCTATTTCAAACGGGTTGGGTCTGCTGTTACCTATCTTTTATTGTATGTTGATGACATGTTAATAGCAGGAGAGTCTATTAATAGTGTTAATCAAGTTAAGGAGATCCTCAAATGGTAGTTTGAGATGAAAGATCTTGGTGATGCCAAAGTGATTCTTGGGATGGAGATCAGCAGAGTTGATGGAGCAATTCAGCTGAGTCAGCCAACTTATCTTCAGAAGGTATTAGAGAGGTTCAGAATGCATCAAGCAAAGACCGTCTCTACTCATATTGGCCAACATCATCGATTGTCCAATCAGATGAGTCCCAGGAACAGCCAAAAGAGAGCTCAGATGAGTAAGATACCTTATGCCAGTGTTGTAGAGAGTTTAATATATGCTATGGTGTGCTGTAGACCAGACTTGACTCATGTTATGAGTGTGATCAGTAGATATATGAGTGACCCAAGCTTAAGTCATTGGGAGACTGTTAAGTGGGTTATGATATATGTTCTGGGATCAGCTGACAAAGTTCTGAAGTTTCAGCAGATGCCGAGTAAGGGGGATGCACTTGTGGGATACGTGAATGAAGATTACGCAGCCAATGTTGACACTCGAAAATCCTTAACAGGATATGTGTTCACTCTGTTTGGTACGGCTGTGTCGTGGAGGTCTATTCATCAATCTGTAGTTGTATTATCTACTACTGAAGCAGAGTATGTGGCCTTGATTGAAGTAGTTAAGGAAAGCATCTGGTTGAAGGGAATTCTGAAGGAGTTTGGTTTATCTCAGAACAGTGTGATTGTCTTCTATGATAATCAAAACGCAATTCATCTTGCAAAGCATCAGGGGTATCATGAAAGAATCAAACATATTGATGTGAAACTGTACTTTGTAAGAGACATTGTGGAGAAGGGTACAGTCCAGGTGGTTAAGATAGCTACTGAGGAGAACCCTGCTGATGCATTCACTAAGGCATTATCAAAAGAGAAGTTTGGTTTATGTCTTAGGTTGGTTGGCATTAGTGTCCTCTGAGGAGAAGGCTGCTGGTCTTGTGACAAAAGAGCAGTGGTGGAGTCTGTCCTTTGAGAAGGATAGTTCAGAGTTGTTTAGTTCAAGGTGGATAATTGTGAGGTTTATCTCATAATCTCAAATCAGATGAGTTATACTCGTCTGGTTGTGGAAATAAGCAGAGTAATATATAGTCTGTTGATAGTAGTCAGCTGATGGACTCAGTTGTTGGGCGGATCAGCTGGAGGAGTCAGGCAAGCTAACTCAGGCCTGATCAAATGAGGTGGATGGTTCCAATCAGATGAGAAAGTGTTGCTTAGAATCAGCTCAGTTGAGAAGATCAGAAGGTGTCAGATCAGCTCAGTAAAGTTCTGTTTGCAGAGTTAGTCTTTTGGCTAAGTGTTGGGATATCAGAAGAGTAATCAGAAGAGAGAGGTCTTCTGATTGTGTCATCTATTTGCAAGAAACAAGTGAAGGGCATTGCGGTCAATTCAGATTGGGCAATGCAGAAAGCGTGAGTTTGTTAGGAGGTTGTAACAGAATCCAGCCTGACAATGATCACGCAATCAGCACACGCTGCAATCATCCTTAGCTTCTATAAATACCCCACAGATTGTAAATTGTAAAGTTTGACGCTTACGAGCATTCGTTCTTGAGTTGAAAGTTCACGAGTGAAATGAGGAGAAACCTTTTTCCGAGTTTTGAGTGTTGTAAACATCTCTTTTATCAATCAAGATTGAAGTCGTGTGTCCAGTGGATGTAGATCAAGTTGACCGAACCACTTAAATCTTTGCGTGCTCTGTTTTATGTTCTCGTTCTTTATATTTGTGAATTGCCTTTTTTGTTGGATTGTTATTGTGGTTTGATTGTTCATTTGAATTGGAGACATCTAATCAATGGATAATTACTGACATATATATAGTTCATAAAAATCTTAATAATAAATAACAATTCTTGTTGCCAACTCTTCATTCTGAAAAGTTAAAATAAAAAGGAAAGTGTTTCGAGAACACTCAGTAGAAAAATGTTTATCAAAATTAAATACAATAAATTAATTAAATTGATAAATTACGTTAATCTGTATAATTCAATAACAATAACATAAGAATTATTGGTTAGGTATGACTTCTAAGATATATACCTATGGTATTTGTTGCATGGAGGAAATTTTGGCAGTTAGTTGGTGTTAGATTTTCATTTTTTTTTCTTAAGATTTGGTTATTACTTTTTTCCTTTGTGTTTATTTATATGATTTATTCTAAATAAATACAACTAATTTAGTTTCAGTATCAATTTAATCACGAACTTCTCGATTATTATAAAAAAAGTCCAATCTTTTATTGTGTTGTAATTCGATATACAATTTTTTTCTCCGACATACAATTGATGACGTGGCTTGCCGGAGTTCGACATTTAAAAAAAAATATGGGCTAGTCTTGTATGAAATATTGCATATATGCATTTCAGTTATTCACACACATGTTCTTTATAAATACACCCACAAGCTTAATTCACACACATTTTTTATAAATACACCCACAAACTTAATTCACACACACATTTTTTATAAATACACCCACAAACTTAATTCACAAACACATTTTTTATAAATACACCCACTGACAGCTTAATTCGAAATTTTTAATCCGTTTATTTTACTCGTTTCTGTGATTTTTTTTATTTTTTATTTTATTGTCGACCGCGGGATATTAAATGTAGTAATTCAAATTGTAATATGTAGTAATACACATTATTTTATGTAGTAATAACACAAACTATTTATATAATAATACAAATTATTTTATTTAGTAACACGTTTTTTCTAATGTTTTTATTGATGTAGTAACTCACATTATAATATGTAGTAACATATATTATCGAATGTAGTAAACACAATAATCATGTTGTAATACAAAATATTTTATTGCAGGATGATGCAAAAAATATTAGATCATTTGATAAAGTTACATATAGTAACAAACGTCTATTCAATGTAGTAATCAAACTGTAGTGTGTAGTAACATATATTTTTTTATGTAGTAAAACAAATTATTACATGTAGTAATAACACAATTTTATATAGTAATACTGATTCTTTTTTTTTTTTTTATTGATTAAGTAACCCACATTATAATATATAGTAAGATATATTATTGCACGTAATACAAAATAACATTGACCCATAATAATTAGTATTAAAGAATATTTAAAGAAATATAAAATATTTAAGGAATAAGGTCATTGTAAATTGCAGCGTCCGTCCGCGGCCTGAGGTGACCGAAAACTGGTTGGAGAAGACGACCATGTTCAATTTCTGTCAGTGGGTGCATTTATAAAATATGTGGGTGTGAATTGAGCTGTCAATAGGTGTATTTATAAAATATGTGTGTGTGAATTAAGCTTGTGGGTATATTTATAAAAAATGTGTGTGTGAATTAAGTTTGTGGGTGTATTTATAAAAAATGTGTGTGAATTAAGTTTGTGGGTCCATTTATAAAAAACATGTGTGTGAATGATTGAAATTACATATAAGTTTTTGTGAAAAAATATTATTTTCTACATCATATAACAACTTTATAAAAATTAAAAAAAAAAAAACTTTATAAAAATGAAAAAAATACTATCTGCCGGCACCAAGCTGAGTAACGGCGTCAACAAAGCGTTCATGGAGGTCAGCTGTGCAGCGGAGACGGGGCTTGAGGTCAGCTGCCGCCACTGTTTGACCCCTGAAGGTTTTCTTGGGTCAAAATGGCATCACGGGGTTGAATCAATCTGGGAAACATTAGGCGGTGCACGTCGGAGTTGTAAAGTGAAGAGATCTCAGTTTCTTTTAACTTTTTTGAGCAGTTAAATAATCTGGGCAACGAGTAGACAACCCTTTTTGGTTCTTGGTACTATTGTTTATTATCTGTCATTTCGTGCTTTTTTTGTATTTGTATTGCAGAATGTAGAGAAGAAAATGATGATGGAAAAGGGAAAACATTTTACTCATACCCTCATTTTTTTATAAAATTTTATTTTAATTTTTATAAAGTGTAATTTGATGTGAAAAATAAAAAATTATAATCACAATTTTTTTTATCTTACAAAAGCAAATAACCCAATTTGTCAAAAACTTTAAAATCTAAAATTACTTATTCAAAGAAATTCTTATAAAAATAATATATGAGTTGAAAAAACTAAAAGTATGAAATAAAAATAATGAAAGTAAACATGTTTTTTTACTACATAATTAAAGTCTACACAAATACAAAAACTTACACTATCTAACAAAATTATAAAAGGCAAAGAAACATAAAATACGATATTGACATCAGTGCTATATATAATGCAAAATAGAGGTACCATGAGGAGAAAGTAAGAATAAAAGAGAATAGTTTCTTACCAGAGAATAAGGAGAAGAAAAGTGTTCATAATTAAAAAAATAAAGTGTATTTGTTGTATAAAAAAAGATTAATGATTTAAAGAGTTGAGAATTTTAAATCAATCGAAATAGGGTATAAAAAAGGATTAATGATTTAAAGAGTTGAGAACAATGGAAATAGGGCGTTGTCACTTGAATATTCCTTTGGTTAGTTCGACTAAAATAGAAAAAAGTAAAATTGAATTCTAGTAAGATGAATGGAAGATTACCTTGTTTTATGAGAAATAGGAATATAATGGTATGAAAATGATATACACAAATGCATAATCGACCAATAAAAAGGTATGGAATATAAAAGAAAACTTAAAACCATAAGCTCACTAGTCGAGCCAGAGGCTGAAGTGCCGTTAAAATCTTGCCTGGGAAAACCCTCCTTAGGGACAAAACCTAGGCGAAGGAAAAAGGTAAACTCCTCTAACAATCAATGTCTGTAAAAGACGATATACAAATCTTTATGCAAGAAAGTAAGTAAGAAATCTGGAGGATATCCCCTCCAAATGTAGTTGATCTTCGTCTTGGCCACTGCGTCAGCCGCCTGGTTGGCCTCTTTAAAAGTGTGGGAATACCGAATGTGCATGTCTGTGGTAAGAGGATGAACTTGACTCCAGAGACCCTACAGACGCCAAGGGACAGAAGGAGTAGAGCTCATCAAAGTGCTAACTGTCAAAATGGAGTCCGACTCGATCCATAAGAACCGCCACCCTTGGGCATGGGCATACTGAATAGCAATGAGTGTCGCTGCTAACTCCGCCTCAAAAGGAATACCCCAACCAACCTCTTGGGCAATAGCCGCAACAAAGAACCCCCTGAAGTTCCTAAACGCCGCCCCTGCATGCAAACTATCTGGAGAGGATGTTGCACTGCCGTCTGTGTTGATCTTGTACCAATCTGGATCCGGGGGGATCCATCTAACAGACGAACCCTGTCGAGTAGGCTTGTGCTTGCCCAAGACACCAAGAGACCTGGCAATCAAGAGATCCCGAACTGATCCGTCAGCATAACCCCGAGAGATACTATTTGCTTCCCTAATACCAGCAACGATTTGCGCCATGCATCGTCTGACTGAGGGGGAGACCCCATCAAAGACCACCCTGTTCCGCAGAGCCCAAATAGCCCAAACTGTAGTGACAAAAACCGCTCTCCATAACTCCAAGGACTGCGGACCCAAACGCACTCTAGTAGCCTGGAGGAAGATATTAAGAAAGTTGATCCCCGTGTGGATCGTGACTCCAAAAAGCTGAGTCAGATGCTGAAGAATCTCCAGAGTGAATAGACAGTGACCTAATAGGTGGTCTAAAGACTTAGAGTCTCTGCGATAGAGCATGCACATCGAAGGACCGTGAATCCCAAATGAGACCACCCAATCAGAAGAAGGGAGCTTGCCCCATATCGCCCTCCAAATAACCGTAGAACGACACATCGGAATGAAGGAACTCCAAATCCACGACGACCAGCTAAGACGAGGGAGAGGAGATCTAAGCATGTCATAGGCCACTCGAGAGGTAAGCTCACCCGAGGTAGTACCTTCCCAAATACGTTTATCAGGGCCATGAAGAACCCTAATCTGAAGGATGTCTCTGACGATATCTGTGAAGTCCGTAACGAAGCACTCCTCAAAGTGCCAACAATCGTCATAGAAGAAGTCCCCGACCGTGCTCTTCAGGGTAGCAGCAAACCAATCCGGGAGGCCAATCTTATCAGAAATAGTGTAACCCAACCAATTATCATGCCAAAAGCTGACTGTCGAACCCCTACCAATCAGCCATCTTGACCCATCAGAAAGCCTTGAAACGTGAGGACGAATACCCGGCCTAATAGATGAGATCCTCCCATGGGGACGCAATCTGCCATCCGAGGTAAAGTGTCTCCTGTGAAGCAGAGCTGTATCAGGAGATCTGTGCTGAAGAATGTCCCAACTTAACTTATAGAGAAAGGAGGCATTCACCAATCTAATGGAGCGAACCCCCATCCCTCCTTCTCCAAAGGGAGCACAAACCCTCTTCCACGAGACCGAACAAGAACCACTCTTACGATTGATGTCTCCCTTCCAAAGAAAGTTGCGCATAGCAGATTCCACCTGGCGAAGTAGTGAAATGGGCAATTTGTAAACCATCATAGAGTGGACCATAGATCCCGTGATAACCGAGTTAATCAAGCATCGTCTCCCTGCAAAGGAAAGGGAGCTACCCTTCCAACGACTAAATTTAGCAATAACATCGTCTGTCACTGGCTGTAAATGAGCCTTCCTGGGGCAACCACGAAAGATCGGGACTCCTAGGTAGGTGAAAGGAAGGGAACCTTCTATGATGCATGTGACCCTGTGCATCCGACGACGAAGTCTTTGGGGAACAGCATACCCAAAGAAAGCCCTAGACTTCGGAGGACTATAGATCTGACCTGAAAGATGACCATACCCCTGTAAAACAGCATGTAGGTTCCTGATATTAGACTCCGTGGCCCTAAAAAATATCATGATGTCGTCCGCATAGAAGAGATAACGAGGGATAAAAGGGATGGGACGAAGATGACCTCTATCGATCTCCCAATCAATCCATTTCCCAAGCACCTCCTCCGCAATACAAAAAAGCAATGGTGATAGAGGATCTCCCTGACGAACACCCCGGGAGCAAGAAAAGTACCCATTCGGCTCCCCATTGATGAGAACTGAAATTCTAGCCGAATCCAGGACTCCTCTCACCATAGATATGAAAGTAGTACAAAAGCCCATCCTTGCCATGACACCCTCCAAAAACCGCCAAGAGATGGTGTCAAACGCTTTGATCATATCAATCTTCAAGGCCATATGCTCGTGAACTCTCGGGTAGTCCAGGGTATTAATGGCGTCAGATGCAAGAGCGATGCAGGTGTGAATCCGCTTGCCCGGGACGAAACCAAACTCATATGCAGAGAGACAGCTACTAAAAAAAGTGCCCAATCTCGAAGACAAAACTCTGGTCATGACCTTAAAAATGAAGTTTCCCATCACAATCGGACGAAAATACTCAACTTTACGGACCCTTTCCGTCTTGGGAACAAGCGTCATGAAACAGGAGTTCAGCCCAGGAGGTAAAAGTGTGAAAATGAAGTAGTGTCTGACAGCATCAACCACCTCCTGGCCCACAATGTCCCACAACATCCCTGATAAAAGCAGCCCCCAAAGCCATCCGGACCCGGAGCGCTCGAAGCATCCATATCAAAGACAACCCTTCGAACCTCTTCCGCTGAGGGAACACTCACAAGGAGACCATTATGGGCATCAGTCACAACGGTATCCATAAAGCTGTCCAGAATACTAGCATCGAAACGAGACGATCGATCATCCGCAAACAACTGAGAATAGTAAGTAACTACATGGGAACTGATGGTGTCCAAGTCCGTAGTAAGGATGTCGTCAATTAGCAAAGACTTGATACCCCCTTAGCTATCCTGGTCTGCTGAGAAATGTGAAAGAATCTGGTGTTTCTATCTCCGTCAGTCAACCACTGCAAACGATTCCTCTGAGTGTAGTATTCCTGCCTGGCCATCAACAACCCATCAAGATCAACCTGTGCCTGAATCTCTTCTGCAAAGGCGGCCTCAGAATCACCCTCAAACTCTATACGGTGCTGAATGTCAGCCAGGCGACGGGTGGCAGACTCAATCTGAGTGAAGACATTCCTGAACACAGTCCTGTTCCAAAACTTCAAAGCAGACTTGAGCCTCTTCATCTTCCACATAGCACAGACAATAGGGTTCTGGTGCAGCAACGGTTGGGTCCATGAAGACTCTACAACTGATCTGAAGGAATCATGCTGACACCACATACTGAGGAATCGAAATGGACGATGAACTTGAACCCAGTCTGATTTGACAGTAAGGAGCAGGGGATGATGATCTGACTTATGTCTGGGAAGAGCAATAACCTCCACGCCTGCCCATAAATCCAGAAAATCTTGATTAGCTAACACTCTGTCCAACCTAGCAGCTTGAAAACCCCTAGGACCTCGGCGAATAGACCACGTGAACTGAGACCCAGTGGTATTCAAATCAATCAAGCCCGACTCATCCATGAATTCCCTGAAATCAAGAGAAGCTCTAGGAGTAGCCACAGAACCCGGACTTCTCTCATGCGTCCCTGTCACCACATTAAAATCACCCCAAACACAGAGACTAGTAGCAGAAGAAGCTAAGACATCAGACCACATCAAACGACGAGTAATATAAGAATTACTAGCATGCGTAAAACTAAAAGACCAAGAACGAGTGACATCCCTAGTCTCAATCATAACAATCTGATCTGAGCTATGACAAACTCTAGATGTAGGGACATGAGTAGGCTTACAGAGAATCCAAATATTGGGAACCGAAGTAGCTCTATAGTTAACAGTAAACACAACCAAATTCAAAGACTGCAAATAACGAGAGGAAAGGCTAGAAATCATAACCTTAGGCTCGTAGATGGCGACCCAGTCAGGGTTATGAGTGCGGCAAAGCTCAGAAAGGGCATTCCTCGTCCGAATATGCCCCACCCCGCAAATGTTCCAAGATAACACTATCATCGATCACCCATCGAGCCGTGCATCGGCGGCTGATAGCAAGAATCCTCCCTAGACCAGCGTCTGGTATGCCTCGAAACACTCGATTGCTCCGTCAAACTGGTTTCCTCTACCATAAAAGGCTCCTTAGCAGTATCCCTGAGGGAGTCATGAGCCGGGGCACTCCGTCCCCTGACAGGACGTCGAAGTGGCGATCCTATGGGTCTAGCATATCTACTGCGGGCGTGCTCCAAGATGGAAGAGACCAAAGGAGGTGGCGCCATTTGAAAGTTGTTCAGTCTAATAGAACCTGAATCTGACTCGTCACCCTGATGCTGCTCGGAATCAGGGTTTTCATCTGAAAGGGCCTCGAAAGTGTTCCCCACAGGAACTAGTGTTGAGTTGGGGTCCTCCACATGTGCCCCATCAGTAGGCCTGGAGCCCCTCTTATACTTGCTCCGTCCCCGACGGGTAGAAGCCCTCCGTTCACGTCGCTTGACAGATTTCCTACAAACAGCGAGAGAATGGCCCACGATCTTACATGAGGTGCAAAATTCAGGAAGAGTCTCAAAATGGACCTGAGCGAAATATCTGTGACCATCCAACTAAATGCTGTCTGGGGGGCGGTAAGCATATCCACCTCGACTAGTAATCTGGCATAGTGGCCCATCGTGCCCTGTAAGGTACGCTCATCAATCTTCACCAGAGTACCTAACATAGATGACAATGCCTCCAAGATCAAAGGGTCCCAAAACACAATTGGGAGATCCGGAAGACGAACCCAGACCTGGGCCAGCGAAGACCTAAAAGTGTTCGCATTGAAGTGAGGAAATAGAAGAAAACAATATAACACATGAAAAATCAATACAAATTAGAATTAGTTGGAGTTAGAGAGAATCAAAAGAAAAAAAAAGTAAAAATGAAGAATACAAAAAAATTAATAAACTATAGAAAAAAATTACAAGACACAAACAAACATAAAATTACCTTATTGTTTACTTTAAAAATTGAATTGTCTCATCCAATTAGGGAATGACCTCCAATTAGGGAATGACCTCAAGCATAGAGAATGAGTGAAAATTTGAGGGTGTTAGTGTTAATGTAAAAAAGGAAGGTACCATGGTGGTAGATGCAATAGAGGTTTTGTCAGAAGTATCAAAAAAAAAAACTATAAGACTCATAAAAATTCAAAATTTCAAAATACAAGAAAGAAAGAAAATAAAAGAGAAAGAGAAAAATGAAAGAGAAAATAACGGACAAAGAGGAAAAAAACTTATATAGCATATATTTAATAAAACTAGAAATTTAAAAATATAAAATACGAATATTTGTGTGCTTATTTTAATTGCTACTTTGCATAATCTAGAAATTCACCAAATGAATGCAAAGACTTCATTTTTTAATGGTGAATTAGAGGAAGAAATATATATTGTGTAACACCCTTAAAAATTTATAATTTAGATTTATATTAATAATGATTTATTTTAAAATTATATTATAATTCTTAGGCTATTTAAATAAATATTGAAAGTCCATTTAAATTCAAGGTTGATGCGTCGAAAAAGAACGCCTATGGATATCAATCGTTCCTTTACGAGCACTATTAATCACGAGTTTGAATCACTCGTTCGTCCTTGGCAATCTTCACGTAAATCTCCTTGAGAATCCGAAAATAACCTGCAAAAGCACACCGGAGGGGTGCTCCGGCGCGGAAGCTCCGACGCTCAAGTCAGAATCGTTCTTTAGGAGAATCAAAGAGGAATTTCCCTGTAATTCTAGGGAAATTCCGGTGAATAATGCGATCTTTCTTCTGAATTTTGTATATATTTCGTAAGAGTGTATATATTATGTAAATAGAACGTAAAAAAAGAATATGGAAATAACCTGCTTATATACCTGGCCCCTCTCTCGGGAGAGAGAAAGACTCTTTCTCCCTATATTTGCTCACCCATTCCTGTAAATCCGGCCCCAAATCCCTGAAGACTCGGTCTATATCTCTGAGGACTTGGCCCTTCAACGTGCAGGCCCTATCTTCCAGGGCTGACCTCTTCTTTTGACTTAGTTAAGAAAAAGCAACTCATACCGTGCGTTCCCCTTTGGGCCAGATCCCTGGGCCCAAAGACTATTAATTCTCAACTGTGGGCTAAAGGTCCAATTACTCTTCTTTCTCTTTTGAGGCCCAGGGGTGTATTAATCCAACTTTCAAGCTTATTGACCTAATCAAGACCATCGTAATTTATCCCGTTTCCACGTGTCGACTTTTCCAAGAGCGACATATTTATCTACATCAACCACTCCCCCCTACTCTCGTAAAAAGGATAATTTTTATGAGAGTAGGAAAAAGTAATTAAATTAATTCTAAGAGAAATTATTTGTTCCTTTAATCACCCCTTCTTCATATTTCAAAACACGGAATATCTGGCACTTAATAATTATCTGAAGTCACCGTGCCTTTTCCACTTCCACACGCCAATTTAATTTCAAAAATCTGCATCCATGTGTTTGCCCGAGGACCAACATTCAACCGCCCTTCCTCAGTCACGCGCGCTTTAATTGGGAAGTCATTAATTCTTCTCGGTTTTTCCCCTTCTTTCTCTCCAGCGTAATTATTTCAAAACTCCTATTCATTCCACCAAAAACCCTCTCCTCCTTCCTTTCAAACTTATCTATTCTTCTCATTCTCGTTTCTATTTCTGCAATTAACTCCTCTACGCACGTTCACCGGCCACTTCGTCATCTTCGAAAACCGACCTCGCCTCAGGTATCTCCTCTTCTTCCTCGTTTTTCTTTTACTATAACCCCATGTCATCTTCCGTTCCCACCTCATCAGACTCCACATCCATGGAAAGTTCGACTTCCAACTCACTTCACATATTTCCTGTAACCGACCCTGCCTTGAAGGACAAAATCTCTGGCTCCTCGATTCTTCCCCCCGAGCGTGTTGCCGCTTTTCTCCGCTCAGGGATCTTCCCCGCCGATTATTCAGTTAGGGCTGCACATAGGAAAGAACGCCCTAATTTTCCAGGTCCTAAAACCTTAGCCTTCTGGTAGGCCCAACTGAAGGCGGGTCTCCGCTTCCCCATCCATCCTTATTTCTCCGAAATTTCCACTTACCTTCGCATACCTCTAAAGCAGTTTACTCCCAACGCTATTCGTGCAATGTTAGGTTTCTATATTTTGATGAAGGGGAATGGGGGCGAATATATGTGTAAGTTCGCGGATGGGTTCTTCTATGCTTGTGGTCGTACTTCCAGGACCGAGAAATTCATGGAAAAGCTCCATGAAGGGGTCCAGGATTGGAAGGATTACTACTTTTTTGTTACAAACCCTGCTCCTTGAGATTTTCCTCACGAAGAATGGATTTATGAGAACCCTGGGGTGCCCCGTCCTCCTCTTTATGTTTGTTCTTCTTTAAACTTGGATGTGATGGACCACTTAAATGATAATGTATCCGCTCATGGATTTTTTGACGTGATGAGCATTTGTAAGAACCCTAGAGTCCTATCTCATTTTGGTTTTGGTCGCCCCGATTATCCTTTAGGTCCCGATGATGGTAACGCCATTTTCTCTTCCCTTGGCATCGTCCTCAAGACTTAAGCTGTTGTGATTATTAACATTTTTCCATATTTTCTTCTGCAGCTATGAGTTGGTTAACTCAAATTTCTCGTGATGCCACTCCTCTCTCGATGGTTGCTAAGTCTCCGGCCCCTGAAAGCTCCACAAAGGCCCCAGTGAAACCCTCCACTGGGTCAGTTGCAAAGCGTACCAGATCTTCCACTGAGAAGGCCCTTGTTTTCACTCTGCCTCCTGCTTTTGACGCTTCCAAGAAGAAGAAGTCCAAGACTAAGTCCTTCTTGCCCTCTTCAGCCAATGCTACTCCTGATATCCCTGGTGACATCAACATTGATCACCTTATGGCCTTCATAGATCGTTACACTCCTACCCCTGCTGCGGAGGCCCTTAATGCTCTATCCTCAGAAGACCGGATCGTGCATTCCGCCCACAGTTTCACTTAGGTAGGCTCTTAATGCAAACATCATTCCCTATGGTTAATAAGAGAGAGTATAGATGTCTTACTTCTTTATATTGTTTCTTGTGTAGTTTGGCCTCCTGTTCTCCGATGTATCCGAACGGGCCCTCCAATCCCTTCAGTTGGTGGATGATCTCCAGAGCCAAGTGGAACTAGAAAAGGTGAAGAAAGAAATTCTGGAGGGGGAATTACAGGAATCCAACCAGGCACGGAAGGCGCTCCAGGCTGAGAAGGTGAAGCTTTTGGAGGAAGTCTCTTCACTTAAGACTCAACTTGGTGAGCGGGTTGAACATTTGGAGGCTACTCTCCCTTTGGCTGGGATGAAGCTGTGCATCGATTCTCTTTTTACCTCCGCCGTGGGGCAGAAGTTTCTAGGTACCTTACATCGAGAATGGTTGGAAGCCTTCCTTAAGAGTACCAGCTTCTTAGGGGCGATGGGTGCATATATTCCCCACTTTATCGATCACGGGTTCTCCAATGCCGTAGCTGAACACTCCGCCCCTGAATTCAACGACCAGTATACTCGTGCCCTTCGGTTGGATGAGTTAGCCACTCCCCCTAAGTTCCCTGGAGATCCTGAGGAGGACATCAACACCCCCTGGTTGCTGCTTGGGATGAGGAAGGTGGTCTCGGAGTTGAAGCAAACTGCTCTGAAGTTGGATGACCTTGTACGTGCGAAGGATTTGACTTTCCCTATCCATGTGGCTAATCCTGATCCTGTGGCGACCGTGGCGGCCGACACTTTAGAGGAGAAGGCGGAGGGAGGTGGTTCCAGTGGGCAGGTTGAGAAAGCAGGAGAAGGTTTCAAGGGGAAGAATGATATTCCCCTTTCTTCGTAACTCTATTTCTCTGATAACATTTCGGTACTTTTAGAACACTTTTATTTCTGATGAGGCCTTTAAGGCCCCTTTTTGGTATTTTCAGGAGACTCCACACTCCTGCGTTTTTATGTGGAGGGCCAAGGCATGGTGCCCTTGGTCTGGGATATTCCTGTTTTATTTTCTGCTTAATATCGTACCTGCACATTATCGCTTGGCATGCATATATATCTCTATCTCTGTTATTAGATATATGATGTGATACCTGTTCTGCTTTTCCTTTACTATAAATTCAGCATATTTCTGGCATCTTCTTGACACGTAAAGGCTCTAAAGCTCATAGAAAAAATCTTAAATGAGAACATGGAGTTTATGTTTCTGTACTTACTTGGTGATTTGTTACTGCTTCTAGTCGCTCCCTTGAGTTAAAGTTCTTAGGGATTATACTCTCCCAGAAGTTAGGATTTTTAGGGATTATACTCTCCCAAAAGTTAGGATTTTTAGGGATTATACTCTCCCAAAAGTTAGGATTTTTAGGGATTATACTCTCCCAAAAGTTGTTTATACTCGTAAGAGTTCTTAGGGATTATACTCTCCCTGAAGTTGTTTATACTCGTAAGAGTTCTTAGGGATTATACTCTCCCTGAAGTTGTTTATACTCGTAAGAGTTCTTAGGGATTATACTCTCCCTGAAGTTGTTTATACTCGTAAGAGTTCTTAGGTATTATACTCTCCCTGAAGTTGTTTATACTCGTAAGAGTTCTTAGGGATTATACTCTCCCTGAAGTTGTTTATATCTTCCGCTGCCATACCCCCTACTTCCCCTTGCTTTAGAGGCTGTCGTGGATAGAAGCTTCAGGAATTGTCCTTAGGCGTTTCCCTTTCGAACATTTGTAAGTTGGTGTAATTCTTGCAATATCTCTATCATCTTATGTTTTAGTCTTCAGAACACATTTATTATCTCAACATTCATTATATGGACACTCGGTAGTTATCTTAGCACAATATTTAATGTATGAGAAATATTTCATCATAAAATCGGCGTGCATAAGGATCATCTCATTGTAGAATTAGAATATAAGGATCATCTCATCATCACATTGACATGCATTAAGGGAAATCACTGAAATTTTCTAAAAACTACGCTCCATTGATTCAAAGTGTTTATCAACATAGGCAAATAAGGGAAACCTATGCGGGCCTCATTAAAAACCTCTCCGTGGTAAAACCCCAAGTGGAAACCCACGTAGAAGGAAAAAGAGTGTCGGTGAAGAAATTATTCGAATGAAAAATAAACATTTAAAATTGTTCATAAAGGGAAAGATGGTAAGGGAATAACACCTTCCTCAAACATAAAATCTCTTCAAATGGCACACGTTCCATGGCCTCAGTATTTCTTTCCCCGTCATGTCTTGGAGTTTGTATGCTCCGCCTTTTAATACCTGTACCACCCTGTACGGACCTTCCTAATTAGCTTCCATTTTTCCTGTATTTTTCAAGGCGTCTGCTCTTCGAAGTACTAAATCTCCAGCTTTAAAGGAACGAGGAATCACCCTGCGATCATATGCTGCCTTGATCCTGCTTTTGTATCTTTCTGCTTTCAGTCTTGCCATCTCTGTTTCTTCCTCTACCAGGTCTAGGGCCTCCCTCATCAGCTCTTCGTTCTTCCTCTCCTCAAAATACGTAATTCTGTGTGATCCTCGGGAGGTATCACCGCTGCTGCTCCATATACCAAATAAAAGGGAGATTCCCCTGTAGCTATCTTAGGACTAGTCCTGTAGGACCAGAGGACATTATCTAGCTCCTTCACCCATCCTCCTCCTATTTTTTGCAATCGCGTTCGGATGCCATCTACTAGGATTCTATTTGTAACTTCCACTTGTCCATTGGCTTGTGGGTGGGCCACCAAAGTGAATCTCTGTATAATATTCCATCTTTCGCACCACTTTCTCACCTTCTCCCTGTTAGTGTATACTGTAAAGCAAACTTTTAGTGGGCTTTTGTGACGTATATTTGATTTCCTTTTTATCTGAAATAAATGGTTTTTCACATTATCGCATTCTTTGTGATTACTTGTATGTCTGCTTATCTTGCATTGTAGACGATGTGGTGGGTTTGTAGTCACACAGAAGATCACATTGTCAGTTCCTTGTAAGATATAAAATGTATTCACAACTGAGATAGTTATGGACAAAACTATTGGTTTAAGTTGTAGTGTAAACTTGTTAGTGGTTTGTCTTGGCCATTAGTTTATACTAGTGCGCTGTGGCGTATTGAATGGATCACAGATAAGACATGTTCTTCTGTTCTGACTGTTATGAAGAACTAGAAGTCTTGGTGACTTTTATGATTCTTAACCCTAAGTGTGATATTTAGATGTGTAGGGTGCTTGTTCACTACTTTGATGTACCATAGGTGAGAATCTTGTTAGATTCTTCATGCTCCGTATTTTGGGTAGTGGCATCGCTCGCATGATGTCTACTTATTGGCATTAGGGCACCGTGTCCTGTACATCCAGGCTGATGACGTCCCCTTGAGGAAACTCATAAAGGATTGTCGTACTAAACCCTGCAGGTGGATTTAATCCGTACGACAACGAGGTTGAGTGGTACTACTCAAAGGAATTATAGAGATTAATTATTTAAAGAAGTCAGAAGCTTTAATAATTAATGGACGTGCGATATCTTTAACACGAGGAATTATAAAGTCTAATAGAAGCCCTGATTCGGTTTGGGATAGGACGGGAGTGCAACATTAATTCTCTAGTGGAATGAATTAATGTTCTCGGGCCAAATTATATGTTCTGGGCTGAACATAAGAGTATTTGGGCCTGTAAGAAGCCCAAGCCCTATACCTTCTAATGGATCCCTAGTCTGGCCCATGAAACTTATGGAAATTATAAATAGGAGCCTCAATTCAGTTTTAAAACCTTAGCACACACGAAATTAAGAAAAACGGCTAGGGTTTCAAGGAGACGAAACTGAGGCACCTTCTCCACGTTTGATAGCGCGCCGTCCACCCGGTGTTCGAGCGAGGTTGGAAGACAGGCTAGAAGATCCGTAGATTGGAATCCATGTCTCGATCTTCAAGGGTAACGAATCTAAATTCTGCTTTAGATGCATGTTTAGGTTTTAATTCGTTATTTATACGTTTGGCATCCGACAACGATCCCGGTGATGGACCGCCTTCGTCGGCGCGTTCCAGCAATTGGTATCAGAGCCTGGATTCGTAGATTGTTGGCTCTGCCTGAAACGTACTGTTGTATGATTCAATTTTTTTGTTGTTTCATGTATGGATTCGTTTCTGTCATTTATTATTTAAGGTTTTTATTCTATTGCAACTCTTGTGTGATTTTGTAATCGTTTTTCCCACCAGATAATAAGTGTGGGTAGTATAGGATTTTTTCATAGATCACTGTAGTAGGGTTTTGCTCGTTTATATTGTATTTTTTGATCATGAGAATGGGCGGTGTCGATGGAAGATCTGAAAAAAGTAATCTGAGTTTTTCGGGTTATGGCCTTGGACGGTGAAAACTGTTTTGGCCATAACTTTTGACTCGGGTGTCCGTTTTCAGCCCACAAGACCTTTTCGGAAACGTCTCGACGAGATCTACAGGAGTCACGGCTATGCCGTGACGACGAGTGGCGAGGCCTAATTCAAAAGCCTTGATGAAGTTTTCTGCCAGTTTTTGTCGGTGGACGAGAATTTGAGGTTTTTTGCATTGCGTGAGAGGCCGATGCGAGGCATCCGTCCGCGCCACTGTTTTTTTTATCATTGTAATAGCTTATAGTAGGCTGTTTTTGATAGGTTTTCAAGGGGTTGCGATAGATGTGCATTTATTTATTTTTTGCCTATGTTTATCGCATCTTGTATTGTTATGGCATGCATGTGTTAATTTTTGTTAATTTGCTATGCCAATGAATAATCTTCATGTTAAAATGACTAAGTGAGATAATTGAATTTTAATTAATTTATAGGCCTCCACAATTGGTCTTTAAGTAAGGTGTATGTTGCTCGTGGGACCTTGGGAGTCTTCCCCTAACGGGTGCAACATTCACGAGCTTATTAGTTAAGGCTTCTAATAAAACTGTTTTAATCTTTAGATGAAGTGTGTGATCTTCCCTAACGGATGTGTCATCCATGAGTTCATCAGTAAAGAATAATTCAAGATAACTGTTGTTAAATTGTGGTCATCACTTAGATGTGAATTTTAATATAACCCCCCCAAAGGGGTCACTATTCTAATTCACATGGCCAGTTAAAGTTCGACTGTTAATTTCATTCGTTATAAGGATAAGTTGACGTGATATTGAAATTAAAGACTAAATGTCTGGTCGATGAATACATGTGTAAACGACCACCCTAACGTGGCTTGCATATGTGTTTGTTGGGCTGTTGGAGGTTGTGTTGAATATTGGTTTTGAAGGTTTCCAATGTTTTATGCTTCAAACTTATGTGATTTATTGCTTGCATTTTATTTATTTCAGATACATTATGGTGACATTCAACCCACTTATGGTTATCTTAAATCAAAATAAGCTTATTGGTCAAAATTACTTGGATTGGAAAAGAAATTTGGACATTGTCCTAGTTGCTGATGAGTACAAGTTTGTGCTCGATACACCTGCTCCTGCCCCTTTGGGAGCCGAATCTACTGAAGAGCAAAGGGAGGCTCATAAGAAGTGGCACAAGGCTGATGATATGGCTCGTTGTTACATTTTGGCCTCGATGTCAAATGTTTTACAACAGCAGCATCAAACTATGCCTAGTGCCGCAGCTATGATGTTGAGCCTCAAAGAGCTTTTTGGTGAGAAAGATAGGGCTGCCCGCTTTGAGGCTATGAGGAAGATCATGTCAACCTCTATGCCAGAGGGAGCGTCCGTGAGGGACCACGGTCTCAAGATGATGGAATATCTGAATGAGATTGAGGTCCTCGGAGGGTTAATCGATAATGACACCAAGATCGATATGATCCTACACTCGCTCCCAAAGTCTTTTGAGAACTTCTGTGTAAACGCAATCATGAGTAAGAAGGATTATACTTTAACCGAGCTTCTTACAGAATTGGTCGCGGTGGAGGGTCTCATGGGTAAACGACCACAGGCCAATGTTACTGTTCAGGCTGGACCTTCTTCGTCTTATGGCAAGAAGAAGAAAAAGCCTTTACAGAAAAAGAGTGGTGGTGAAAGCAGTGGGAGCAAGAAACTAGCGCCTTCTGGTGGCGTGAAAAAGCCGAAGGGCAAATGTTTCAAGTGCAACAAGACGGGACATTGGAAGTCTGATTGTCCTCTCCTGAAAAAGGACAACTCTGGTACGTCTCTCGCTTTAGTTGTTGAAACATGTTTTGCGGCTTGTTCTGCCTTTTCTTGGGTAGTAGATACAGGAGCCACTGACCATGTTTGTTACACCTTGCAGGGGTTTCTGCAGACAAGGGAACTGAGTGAGGGCGAGATTACTATTAGTTTGGGCAATGCTGCGATAGTATCAGTGGTTGCAGTGGGAGACGTGCACTTATGTTTTTCTAATTCTGTTTTAGTATTAAAGAACGTTTTATACGTGCCGAATTTTCGGAGAAATTTAATTTCTGTTTCGAAGTTGTTTTTGGATGGATGCTTAGTTGTTTTTATTGAAAATGTTGTTATTATGAGAAATGACTCTTTAATCTGTTCTGGCACGTTAGAAAATAATCTTTATACTATTACGTGTGCATATCATACTGTGACTGAAGCTCATTCATCATCATCATTAAATAAGAGAAAGGAACCTTCTAAGTTGAATCAAACATACCTTTGGCATCTAAGATTGGGTCATGTCAACCTAAGAAGGATTCAAAGACTAGTAAGTAGTGGGTTTTTGGAGTCTCTCCAAGTGGAACCATTCTCAGTCTACGAATCCTGTTTGGAAGGCAAGATGACCTCGAGGCCTTTTAAGGCCAAGGGTAATAGGGCTAATGATGTGTTGGAATTGATTCACTCTGATTTGTGTGGGCCTATGACTTTTCAAGCTAGAGGAGGCTTTGAGTACTTCGTCACTTTCATTGACGATTACTCAAGATATGGATACATCTACCTGATGCGCCACAAGTCTGAATGCTTTGGCAAGTTCAAAGAATTTAAGGCAGAAGTGGAGAACCGTCATGGTAAGAGTATCAAGTCACTGCGTTCTGATCGTGGTGGCGAGTACCTTAGCAATGAATTTAGGCAATACTTATTAGATAACGGGATTAGATCCCAGCTCTCCGCGCCTGGTACTCCGCAACAGATTGGCGTGGCTGAGAGAAGGAATAGGACTCTATTAGATATGGTGAGATCGATGATGAGTTATGCTTCATTACCTACCTCTTTTTGGGGTTATGCCTTGGAAACAGCAGCGTACCTTCTAAATTATGTACCTTCTAAAGTGGTTCCAAAAACCCCGATTGAATTGTGGTCTGGGCGAAAGCCTAGTCTAAACCACATTCGGATTTGGGGTTGTCCAGCACATGTGCTGAACAAGGAAGCTGATAAGTTGGCACCTAGAACTGAAGTACGGTTGTTTGTAGGATACCCTAAGGGAACGAGAGGTGGTTATTTTTATAGTCCTAATGATCAGAGGGTGGTGGTGAGTACCAATGCCCGATTTTTAGAAGAAGACTATATGAATGAGCATAAGTCCAATACTGAGATCATTCTAAATGAGTTGAGAGGAGACAATGGCACACCGAGTGTGCAAGGGGAAATACCACAAGAGACTGCACAACGTGGCGACTCTAATGAACCTTTGTATACATTGCCTCGTCGTAGTGGGAGGGTTGTTCGCCAACCTGATCGTTTCATGTTTGTGGGAGAGTCTATGGACTTGATTCCAAGCGATGAACATGATGATAACGACCCCTGGACATACAAAGAGGCAATCAAAGACAAAGATGCAGAGTCTTGGCACAAGTCCATGGATTCAGAAATTGAATCTATGGATGCTATGGAAGTGTATGACCTAAGTGAACTTCCCCACGACAAGAAAGCCGTTGGGTGTAAGTGGGTCTACAGACGTAAGAGAGGGTCTGATGGGCAGATTACTGCTTTTAAGGCACGGTTGGTGGCAAAGGGTTTTACCCAGAAAGAAGGAATCGACTATGACGAGACCTTCTCACTAGTAGCCATGCTAAAATCGATCCGAATTCTCTTATCCATAGCTAATCACATGAACTATGAGATTTGGCAAATGGATGTCAAGACAGCTTTCCTTAATGGAAATTTGGATAAGGACATCTATATGCAGCAACCCGAGGGTTATGTGAAGAAAGGCCAAGAGCATCTAGTCTGGAAGTTGAAAAAGTCTCTTTATGGGCTAAAACAAGCTTCCAGGTCTTGGAACATTCGTTTTGACGAGGTGATCAAATCTTTTGGATTTGAACAATGTCAAAATGAAAGTTGTGTGTACAAAAAGAGTGACGGAGACGTAGTGGTATTCTTAGTACTATACGTAGATGATATTCTTCTTATTGGCAACAATGTGAAAGTATTATCAGACGTAAAGGTGTGGCTTTCAGAACAGTTTCAAATGAAGGATATGGGAGAAGCATCGTACATTCTTGGTATTAAGGTCACTCGTGATCGAAAAAAGAGAATGTTGTGTTTATCTCAAGCGTCTTACATTGATACTGTGATTGCTCGTTTTGGCATGCAGAATTCCAAGAAGGGTGTGCTACCTTTCAGCCATGGAGTCCCTTTATCTAAAGATATGTGTCCTAAGACACAGAAGGAGATAGAGGAGATGGCTAAGGTTCCTTATGCTTCGGCTGTAGGAAGCCTTATGTATGCGATGCTGTGTACGAGGCCTGATATTTGCTATGCAGTCGGCATGGTAGCAAGATATTAGTCTAACCCTGGTCAAGGACACTGGACTGCTGTTAAGCATATTCTCAAGTACTTGAAAAAGACTCGAGATTATATGCTAGTATACCAGTCAGATAGTTTGATTCCTTTGGGTTATACCGATTCAGATTTCCAAGCTGATCGAGATGAACGGAAGTCAACCTCGGGTTATGTGTTTATGCTGGGAGGCGCAGCCATATCTTGGAGAAGTGTGAAGCAGAAATGCATCGCGGACTCCACTATGGAAGCCGAGTACGTAGCTGCCTCAGAGGCTGCAAAGGAGGCTGTCTGGCTGCGTAATTTCTTTCTGGAATTAGGGGTATCTCAGAGTATGCCGATGTGTATCACTGTTTATTGTGATAACGCGGGTGCAGTGGCAAACTCGAATGAACCTAGAGCCCATAGAGCAAGTAAACACATAGAGTGAAAGTACCACATTATACGAGATATCGTAAATCGAGGAGACGTGGCTGTAGCTAAGATTGCGTCGTTGGATAACTTGGCTGATCCTTTCACAAAGTCGCTGACAATAAAAGTCTTTGAGAAAAATGTAGAGGGTCTTGGTTTACGATGTATTACAAGCTAGACTTTGAGTATAAGTGGGAGAAATGTTGATGTCTTTATGTGTATAGTAAAAGTTAAGCTTTAGTATAAGTGGGAGATTGTTAGTGTATACTGTAAAGCAAATTTTTAGTGGGCTTTTGTGACGTATATTTGATTTCCTTTTTACCTGAAATAAATAGTTTTTCACATTATCGCATTCTTTGTGATTACTTGTATGTCTGCTTATCTTGCATTGTAGACGATGTGGTGGGTTTGTAGTCACACAGAAGATCACATTGTCAGTTCCTTGTAAGATATAAAATGTATTCACAACTGAGATAGTTATGGACAAAACTATTGGTTTAAGTTGTAGTGTAAACTTGTTAGTGGTTTGTCTTGGCCATTAGTTTATACTAGTGCGCTGTGGCGTATTGAATGGATCACAGATAAGACATGTTCTTCTGTTCTGACTGTTATGAAGAACTAGAAGTCTTGGTGACTTTTATGATTCTTAACCCTAAGTGTGATATTTAGATGTGTGGGGTGCTTGTTCACTACTTTGATGTACCATAGGTGAGAATCTTGTTAGATTCTTCACGCTCCGTATTTTGGGTAGTGGCATCGCTCGCATGATGTCTACTTATTGGCATTAGGGCACCGTGTCCTGTACATCCAGGCTGATGACGTCCCCTTGAGGAAACTCATAAAGGATTGTCGTACTAAACCCTGCAGGTGGATTTAATCCGTACGACAACGAGGTTGAGTGGTACTACTCAAAGGAATTATAGAGATTAATTATTTAAAGAAGTCAGAAGCTTTAATAATTAATGGACGTGCGATATCTTTAACACGGGGAATTATAAAGTCTAATAGAAGCCCTGATTCGGTTTGGGATAGGACGGGAGTGCAACATTAATTCTCTAGTGGAATGAATTAATGTTCTCGGGCCAAATTATATGTTCTGGGCTGAACATAAGAGTATTTGGGCCTGTAAGAAGCCCAAGCCCTATACCTTCTAATGGATCCCTAGTCTGGCCCATGAAACTTATGGAAATTATAAATAGGAGCCTCAATTCAGTTTTGAAACCTTAGCACACACGAAATTAAGAAAAATGGCTAGGGTTTCAAGGAGACGAAACTGAGGCACCTTCTCCACGTTTGATAGCGCGCCGTCCACCCGGTGTTCGAGCGAGGTTGGGAGACAGGCTAGAAGATCCGTAGATTGGAATCAACGTCTCGATCTTCAAGGGTAACGAATCTAAATTCTGCTTTAGATGCATGTTTAGGTTTTAATTCGTTATTTATACGTTTGGCATCCGACAACGATCCCGGTAATGGACCGCCTTCGTCGGCGCGTTCCAGCACTCCCCATTGAATTGTGTTCCGTTGTCAGAAACCAAGATTCTTGGCACTCCAAACCTGCAACAAATATGTCTAGCCAGAAATAGAATTACATTATCTTCCTCTATCTTGGCCAAGGGTACGGCCTCTACCCACTTACTAAAGTAATCCACGGCCACAATAAAAAAATTCCTTCCCCCAGGTGCTAAGGGGAAGGGTCCGACTAGATCTATCCCCCATTTGGCGAAGGGGCAGGGCGAGTACATGGCCCCCATCTCTTCTGCAGGTACTCGTATCAAAGGTCCATTCATTTGACACTTCTCGCATTTCTTCAGATATTCCCTAGCGTCTCTGATTATATTGGGCCAGTAAAAACCCGCTCTAAATACCTTCTTCACCATAGTCTGATAACCTTCATGGTTGGACGCACAACCTTCATGAATATCCTTGATCACTAGCTCTGCTTCTCTTTTCTAAAGACATTTCAAATAAGGTTGAGCGAAGGACCTCTTGTATAATTGGTCCCCCAAGATACAATATTTCCTTCTCCAAGCTTTGGCTTCTCTGGACATTGGAGTTACCTGTCCTCTGTTCAGCTCTTCCCATATCTCTCTCCTCCAGTCATCTCCTGCTGTTATCTCTCCGACCAGGGTTTCGGTGGCTAATTGGTCCGCCACTAACATGGTTACCTTTCCGTGTCCCTCGAATTCAGTGGAACTAGCTAGCTTAGATAACCCATCTGCTTTTTCATTCTCTTCTCTTGGTAACTGTATTACTTCAAAGGTATGAAATTTATTCTTTAACTTCTTTACCTGTTCTAGATAGGCGATCATCCTTTCATCTTTGGCAAGGTACTCCCCCCTGACCTATTGTACTATCAACTGTGAGTCGGAATATAGAGTTACTTTATGTGCCCCTAGCTCTGCTGCCATATTGGCCCCTCTAATCAGGGCCTCATATTCTGCTCCATTGTTTGAGGTTGAGAACCGGAATTTGACGGCCACTTGTACCTCCTGGCCCTCTTGATCAACTAACACTATCCCGGCTCCGAAACCTACTGCGGATGCTGAACCATCAACGTACACTTTCCAACTTTGTTCTTCCTCCATTCTGGTAGACTCTTGAATAAAGTCTGCTAAAGCTTGAGCCTTGATGGCCCTCCTGGGTTCATAATCAATATCATATTCCTGTAATTCCACTGCCCATCTAACCATTCTTCCCGACAAGTCTGCTCTCCCTAGCGTCTGCTTTAAAGGGAAATTAGTCCGCACCATAACTTTATAAGACAAGAAGTAGGGACGCAACCGCCTGGCTGTCGCTACCACTGCCAGGGCTGCTTTCTCCACCCCTGAGTATCTAATCTCTGCCCCCTGGATGACTTTGCTCACGTAATATATAGGTTGATGTGTGGAGCCTTCCTCTTTCATCAGTGCTGTGCTCAAGGAGTGTTCCCCTACTGAGAGGTATAAGAGCAAAACATCTCCCTGAGAGGGCTTCGTCAGCTTCGGAAGTTGTTCAAGGTGAAGCTTGAGTTCCTCGAAAGCTTTTTGACACTGGTCGTCCCATTCGAACCTCGACCCCTTCCTTAATGTTCTGAAGAAGTGGTGGCTCTTTTCTGCTGACCTTGATATGAATCTACTGAGAGCTGCGATCCTGCCATTCAGGGTCTGCAATTCCTTCAGATTTCGAGGAGGTTGCATGTCGAGAACCACCTTCACCTTAGCAGGGTTAACTTCTATCCCTCTTTGAGTCACCATATATCCCAGGAATTTCCCTGACCCTACTCCAAAAGAACATTTAGCTGGATTTAATTTAATACCATTCTCTCGGATTACCTGGAATATCTCCTTCAGGTCGCCAATATGTTCCTCTGCCTTGACACTCTTAGCCAGCATATCGTCCACGTAAACCTCCATGTTCCTGCCTATTTGTCCTCGGAACACAGAGTCTACCATTCTTTGATAGGTGGCTCCTGCATTTATTAGTCCAAAAGGCATACGTACATAACCGAAAGTACCATATGTCGCTATAAAGCATACCTTTGGTATATCAAGGGGGTTCAACTGGATTTGGTGGTATCCTTGGTATGCGTCCTTCATGCTGAGTAATCCAAATCCAGACGTGGCATCTACCAATTGGTCAATTCGGGGCAAGGGGTAGTGATCCTTGGGGCATGCTTTGTTCAGATCTCTAAAGTCAATACACATTCTCCATTTGCCAGCTCCTTTAGATACTAGCACTGCATTTGACAACCACTTAGGGAACTGCACCCTCTTCACATGCCCTGCACTTAACATCTTATCAATCACCTCTTTCACAATGAGGTTTTTCTCCTTACCAAAGTTCCTTAACTTTTGCTTTATTGGCCTGGCTTTGGGATCCACATTAAGGTAATGCATCGCTATTTCTGGAGGGATACCAGTCATATCTGTCGAGGTGAAGGCGAAGATATCTGCATTCTCCTGAAGGGTAAGTACCATTTTTCTTGAAGTTCAAGGCTCATGTGTGTACCTATCCTGGTCGTGAATCCCTCCTTTCCCGGGTAAAGCTCAATGTTCATTAATTCCTCATCTGCTTTCACTTTGGGTTGCTCCTGCACCAGCTCACCCACTCTCTGTTTTTTCCATTCAGGGTCTTCACCCTTGAATCTCTCCATCCCTCGGACCATGGCCTTGTCCGCTATCTTAACTGATTCGACGTAACACTTCCTTGCCTGGTACTGGTGTCCGCATATCTCTCCCACACCCCCCGAGGCAGGGAATTTCATCTTCATGTGGAAGGTGGAAATCACGGCCTAAAAGATATTCAAACTTGGTCTTCCCATCACCACGTTATATGAAGATGGGATATCCACTATCAGAAACTCGATCATTTGCACGCGTCGGTTAGGAGCGGTTCCTAACCCTACCTGTAATAACGCTGAACCAAGGGGTTGAATGACACCCCCTGAAAATCCATAAAGGCATGTCTCCACTGGCCTGAGTTTTATGTTTAATTCCATCTTCTTAAAACACTCTAGGAACATGATATCAGCGGAGCTCCCCGTGTCTACAAAGATCCTGGCCACATCATATCCTGCTATATCCGTGGTAATGACTAAGGCATCATTATGGATTTTTCTGGGTTCTCCAACGTCTTCTGGCCCAAAATGAATAATGGGAGCTGCTGTCATCTTTCCTATCTCACGACATTCCATGTTCCTTCCACTCTTCAATGACCTGACGCTCTGCTTCCTCTGTCTAAAGGAATCCCCGTCAGTGGGGCCACCCATGATCATGTGAATAGTTCCCCTCTTTTGGGGAGGGGGTGGCTGATCCTCCGTGCTCTTCCTCTGTTCTCTTTTATTATCCTCTGGCTTGCCTTCAGGGTCTTTTCTCTTCTACCCTCTGGGACCTTGTCGATCCCTGAAAATAAATTCCTTTAGGTGGCCTGCTTGAATCATTCTTTCTATTTCGTCTTTCAGGTGCCAGCATTGGTTCGTATCATAGCCATAGTAATTATGGAACCTACAGAATATGTCTGACTTGGGATTCTGAGGGCCCCTGTTTTGTGAATAGGGGAACTTCATATCGGGATGGTCCCCTGCCACTTCTAAAACCTCTGCCGGCTCGATCCTCAGAGGGGTATATCTCTTCATCCTTCCCCTAGAGTTCCAGGGCGCAGCTTCCTCTCCTTTTACATTTCCCAGCCCTCTCGCATTCCGGTGTTTTTCTGGACTGGGCCTCCTCGGCACTATCTCCCTTCTTCGTTCTCCATTACCCACTATTGTCCTGGTCTCCGATCGCTTAGCTTTCCTCACCTCTTCCAGGGTGAGGTATTTCTCTGCTCTCCTTAGTAATTCATCAAAGGTCCGTACTGGCTTCTTGGCTAGAGACGTAAACAGGTCTCCGTCCCTTAGCCCATTAGTGAGAGCATTGATTTTGACCTCCGAAGAAGCTGTTGGTACCTCTAAGGCCGCTTGGTTGAATATTTTCAAGAAAGCCCGAAGACTCTCATTCTCCCCTTGTCGCATGTTAAACAAGGTAAGGGTGGCCCTAGGTTGCCTCATAGCGCTGGCAAATTGGTGCAAGAATAGTTCACTGAACTCCGACCATGAATGGATAGTATCCGGCCCTAGCTGGGTGAACCATTGCTGTGCCGCTTTAGATAAGGTAGTCAGAAATACTCTGCACTTGACGCCTTCTCCGTATCGGTGCAATAGGGCGGCATTCTCGAACCTTATCAAATGCTCGTACGGGTCCGTGGTGCCATCATATTCGAAATTTAAAGATTTAAAATTAGGAGGCAGTTCATCTTGTAAAATATTGGATGAAAATTGATAACCAGTAACATAAGAGGGTTTACTTACGTTGTCAGTCATATGCTTCTGCATGTCTTTCATTTCTCTTCGTAAAGCCTGTATTTGGTCACTAACCGCTCCCTGGTAAGTGTCATCCGTACTTTCTCCTATCCCCGTATCCAGAGTGGTATCACCAGGGATCCTCTCCATATTCCTCCTGGGAGGGCGATCAAGGACGCTTCTCTCGACTTGAGAAGGCACTCTTTCTTCCTGATTCTGGGGGAAACCTTCATTCTTAGAAGGGATCGGAGCCGAATCAAAGACATGCTCAGGGGGATTCTGCTTCGTTCTTTCATTAATTAGTGGAATAGGTCCAGGAGGGCGAAGTCCACGAGATGTAATTATTATTTCCACTGCTTGCTCTATCATCCCATCAAGTTGGTCTTGAGAGATAGTAAAGAGTTCTGATTGAGCATTGGGTTGTGGAGTGTCCTTATTCGTCCCACTTCCCGAAGCTTCTAAAGTTCCCGCCGTGTTCCCCTCCTGGACGGGAGGGATATCTTCCAATGTAGGATTTACAGGTTGTTTCCCTAGATTTCTGTTCACGGGAAAACCTGGTAGGGGCGGAGGAAAGGGAAGAGGAGTGGAATCTCCCTTCTCCTTAGTCTGTTTCGTCGGATCTTGCTCTCCACCCATTTAATATGGAACCTTTTCTCACTTCTTAGCTCGAAATGTTCCCACAGACGGCGCCAGTTGATGCGTCGAAAAAGAACGCCTATGGATATCAATCGTTCCTTTACGAGCACTATTAATCACGAGTTTGAATCACTCATTCGTCCTTGGGAATCTTCACGTAAATCTCCTTGAGAATCTGAAAATAACCTGCAAAAGCACACCGGAGGGGTGCTCCGGCGCGGAAGCTCCGATGCTCAAGTCAGAATCGTTCTTTAGGAGAATCAAAGAGGAATTTCCCTGTAATTCTAGGGAAATTCCGGTGAATAATGCGATCTTTCTTCTGAAATTTGTATATATTTCGTAAGAGTGTATATATTATGTAAATAGAACGTAAAAAAAGAATATGGAAATAACCTGCTTATATACCTGGCCCCTCTCTCGGGAGAGAGAAAGACTCTTTCTCCCTATATTTGCTCACCCATTCCTGTAAATCCGGCCCCAAATCCCTGAAGACTCGGTCTATATCTCTGAGGACTTGGCCCTTCAACGTGCAGGCCCTATCTTCCAGGGCTGACCTCTTCTTTTGACTTAGTTAAGAAAAAGCAACTCATACCGTGCGTTCCCCTTTGGGCCAGATCCCTGGGCCCAAAGACTATTAATTCTCAACTTTGGGCTAAAGGTCCAATTACTCTTCTTTCTCTTTTGAGGCCCAGGGGTGTATTAATCCAACTTTCAAGCTTATTGACCTAATCAAGACCATCGTAATTTATCCCGTTTCCACGTGTCGACTTTTCCAAGAGCGACATATTTATCTACATCAAAGGTCTTTTGAGGTTTTAAATTTGGCGTGGGTTATATGCCCCTCCAGGTATGTTAGATACACTCCCCCAATACATGTACCCCTTAAAATATACATAAGATAGATGCACTCCGCCCAAATTACCTATTATACTTTTTATCTTAAAATTTTGTATGATAAATGCATGTTGGGATATGAATCCTATAAACAATGTTCTAATTGATGAAAGTATGTTTTGATGGCCAAAAGCAACTTAAAGTTAGTGATATATGTGGTTCTAAGTCATCTTAACTAAGTCATCTGAATATAAGCTTACTAATCTGATGAGAAACTTAAATTGAGATTACTGATCTTAATGCTAACTGAAGTAAGTTTACTGATCTTATGAAGTAAAGTTAAGAGAAAAATTACTGATCTTAACTGAGTCATATGAAATAAGATTACTGATCTGAGTATGGAAACTGAGAATAATTTTAGTGATCTTATATGAGATATTTGAAATCTGAGTTACTGATCTGATATACTTACTGATCTTATATACTTACTGATCTTAAATATTTACTGATCTTATATGTAAGTTACTGATCTAAAGTGTTTACTAATCTTAGTATTTACTGATCTTATATGGAAGTTATTGAACTTACATGAGTTACTGATCTTAGTTGTTTACTGATCTTATGAGTTACTGATCTTATTGTTTACTGATCTGATATATGAACTGTTAGGAACTAAGCTGATGTTTTGTATTGTATAGACAGCTTATAGTGTAGGACTTAGAAATACTCATCTGTATATAGTTCAGTTGATGTATAGATAGGTTTTATATATGTAAAGTTGTATTTTATTGTAATCAGCAGTGTAAAAGTTCAGAACAGTAGATTAGGAATAGATTAGATGAAGATCAGAAGACTAAGAAGACTCAGAGGACTATTTCAGAATAAGAAGACTTCAAAGAAGAGTTGAAGAAGAGCTTAGAAGAAATCTGGAGAAGTTTTGAACAATTTTTGGTTACTGTGCTGATTGAATCAGAAGAGTAAAATCAGCAGAGTAAAAATCCGAAGAGTAAGAATCAGAACAGTAAGTTACTGTGCTGATTTGTTGAAATTGAAGAATAAGTTTGGAAAGCTTATTTAAGGTGTAACTGAAGATTTATTGAAGATATGCTGACTTGGAAGTTTAAGGAAGTTACAAAGTCGGTTACAAGAAGAAGTTACAAAAACAGTTTTAGAGTTAGTTGAGAGTTAGTTCACAAACTGCTAACTGTCATACTAAATTCTATAAATACTGTATGATCTCCTACTGCTGAAGACTACTGAGCAATTACTGATCTTAGAGAATTCAAGAGCAAGTCTACAAGCAAGAACTCACAGAGTTAAGGAAATCAAAGCAAGAAGAAGCCACAAAATTGAAGAGAAGAATCAAAGGCTATTCAAAGAGAAGTTTTACTTTTCAAGTTTAAGTTTGTATTTTGTAAAACAAGTGTGCTAGTTACTTGTAGAATTACTAGTAGATCGAAGATATACCTGGAGGTATAATCGAAAAGATCAAAGTCTTAATCTTGGGACTCTAAGCCACAAGAAGCTTAAGAAGAGTAATAAAACATCACAACTGGGATTGTGAGAGTGGATGTTGACATTTGTCGAACCACTATAAAATTCTGTGTTCTTTACTTTACTGTTTGTTATTTGTTTGAATTGTTTAATCAAGAACATTAAGAAGTTACAAAGATAAAGATCTAGATAAAAGTTGAGTATAAATTTGTTTGGGCTCATTAGTAATCTGATTATTCCGCATTGTGTATTCTGATATATTGAAAGATTTTTGAAAAGTCTATTCACCCCTCCCCTCTAGACATTTTCACTAGCTTACTCAATATTATTAACTCAACTTTGGGACCAACAAGTGGTATCAGAGCAGTAGTTCATTGGACTGCTGTTTCTTGATAACCTTACAAATCTTGAGGGATATTTTACTGATCTTGCTGTTATTTCTTGATATTTGTTACTATCTGAATACTTGAAATCTATCTGCTATACTACTGATCCTATTTGTCTAATCAAAGATGGATGACACTAATGTGAACAAACTGCCTAAGTTCAAGATTGCAGATTATGACTACTGGAAGCTTAGGATGGAGGCCATATTTAGCTCAACCCATGATCTAATGGTGTCTGTGGTGACTGAAGGACCAATTGTTACCATGGTGGAGAACACTGCTGTTCTGGATCCATCAAAACCAGTTGGAGCACTGGTCCCTAAACCAAGGTCAGAACTGACTTCGGAAGAAATGAAACAAAACAATTTGGACAGTCTTGCCAAGAACTACATTTTACATACCTTACCAAATGAGTATCTTGGTAAAGTATTAAAATGTAAGACTGCAAAACAGATGTGGGACAAACTGGCTATTCTTTGTGAAGGTACAACACTGATCAAAGAAAGCAAGCTATCCACTGCTGTCCAAAGGTTTGAATCATTTAAGATGAAGCCAGGAGAATCAATTGATGAGTTAGATACTCGATTTACCAAAATTATGAATGATCTTGATGTATTAGGAAAGACTTATACTGACAGAGAAGTTAACCTGAGAATCTTGAAAGCCTTGGATGAAAGGTGGAAAATGGTCAAGATGATCATTAAAACCACACAAGACATTGACTCTTGGCCAGCAGAAACTATGTTCCAAACACTTAAGGCACATGAGTTTGAGTTAGATGAAGAAGATCCTATTACTGTGATTCATAAGGATAAGGATGCCTCTAAGGACATAGCCTTTAAAGTCTCTACCTCAAAGGGGTCTAGATCATCTAAGACTAAGGCTTCAAGCATAAAAGATGAACTAGATAGTTCTGATCTAAGTCTGAAAGATCAGATGAGCCTTATGATCAAAAGATTTGATAAACTGAACAAGAGGTATGGCAGGTACAAAAGATACTATAAGGAAACTAAGGGTTCTAGTAACAGGGACTCTTCTGAGAACAGAAGGGATCAAAACTCTTCTGAAAGAAGGGATGAGATCTCTAATGAGAACAGGAGAGATAGGAACTCATCTGAAAAGAGAGACAGAAAGTATTCTGATAAGAAAGACAGGAACTCTATTGACAAGCATGACAGGAACAGAAAGCATTCTCCTCCTAAAAGAACTTCTAACAATCCTGTTTGCTATAATTGTGATAAGCCAGGTCATTATGCTTATGAATGTCCTGATCTGAGTTCTGAAGATCGAGAAGAAAGGAAAGCCAGAAGAGATCGAAAATATGCAAAGGGTAAGAAGGCAATGATGGCTTACAATGACTCTGATTCGGAATCAGAAGAGTTACCATCGTCTTCATCTGACTACCCCTCTAGCAATGAAGATGAAGCCTTCATAGCAGATGATGGACTGGTAATGATGGCCAAAATAAATGATGAGGTATCATCTGTTAACTCATTTCAATCTTGTGACAATTCTGACACTGATGAAAGTGATGCTGCTGTTAGCAGTGTAGGAAGTAGTCTTCATCATTCCCAAGGAGTGACTGAAGAGGACCTTCTACAAGCTAACAAAGCATTCATTGAAATTAGTGATGAGAATATATCTTTAAAGCAAGAAATCATTAAGCTAAAAGAAGCTCAGTCAAAAGTAGATCCTAATATAGCTGTCATAAATGCAAGGCTATCAGAAGAGTTGTCCCAACTCCAAGAAAAGTATGCATCCATTGACAAACTATATCAGGGTATGCTTAAAACTCAAGCCAAAGAGACTAATGAATTCAATGATTTAAAGATTAAATGTGAAAAACTTGAAGAGCGCAATAGATTCTTAGAATCTGAAGTAGTGAGCCTAGATCGAAAGCTATCTGGGATGATTAACTCTACTAAGATTAATCAAACAATCTCAGACAGATATAGAGCTCCAAATGATAAAAGAGGAATAGGTACTGATCTGCCTAGTTCATCTACTTCAGAATTTAAGAACACTAATGGAGCTAGTACAAGTTCTTTGCAACTAGATAAAGGAAAAGAACCTACGACTTATGATGATGATCCAAAACTCAAAGTACAGTCTAAATACATCCCTCCTACTACCAAGACTGGTAAAATGAAGAATGTATTAAGACCAGTACAGTCAAGATCATACCAGAAGAGTTATACTCCTCTGACCAGATCAGATCAGTCCTGGAATCAGAAGAGACAAACTCAGAACAGTAGGTCAAGACAAGCACAGGCAAGTTGGGAACAGCCTAGACCTCCTTTTATAAGGCAGTCTCAGCTGTATTTAACTAAACCTAGGAGATTTGTGCCTCATTATCATAACAAACCTGTTCTTTATCCTCCTCCTTTATCTTATGATATCTATGGAGAGAAAAGACCAAAGCAAATTTATAAGCCTTATGGTCCACATGCTTTTAGACCATATTCAAATTATTACAGACATACTGATCTTACTGAAAAAGGGATAGAACCAAGGAAAGGCTATCTCAGAAAAATAGATCCTAAATCTGCTGATTATTCTGAACTGGTTAATAAAGTACTGTTCTGTGATAAATTTGGAAGGAAACTGAAGAGGTCCCACTTATTCAAATCCTCAATGTTCATTTGGGTACCTCTCACTACTAACCCCCAAGGACCCCAATAAACAAGGGTACCTAAGTTATTAAGATCACTACCTTGCAGGATCGACTGGACTTATACAAGAAAGGTGGTTCAGTTGGTGAAACCTGGTACATAGACAGTGGGTGTTCACACCACATGACTGGTACCAAGGCCTTACTTACTGACTATCATGAGAAGGAAGGACCAAAAGTCATCTTTGGTGATAGCTCAATAGCAATCACAAAAGGATTTGGATTCATCAAGAATGGAGATGTTGAAATCCAAGATGTTTCCTATGTTGAAGGTTTGAAGTATAATTTGTTATCTGTATCTCAATTCTGTGACAGGGGATACAAGGTTCAGTTCAAAACCAGAAGATGTGAAATAATTGATAAAAGGACTCACAATGTTCTACTTGTTGGCACAAGACAAGGAAGTGTATACATTGTGAATTGGAATAGCTGTCCTAAGAATGCCTGTCTTATTACTAAGAGTCCTAAAGAAAACAGTTGGCTCTGGCATAAACGCCTCTGCCATCTGAACTTTAAGATAATCAACAAGATTGCTAGAGAACATCTTGTTGAGGGCATTCCTAATGAAATCTATTCCAAATCACAAGTATGTGATTCCTGTCAAAAAGGTAAACAGGTAAAGGTTTCATTTAAGTCCATTCCAACTCTTTCAACAAGCAGAGTTTTAGAACTCTTGCATGTGGATCTTCATGGTCCTATCAATCCTCCTACATTGAATGGAAGAAGGTATACTCTAGTTGTTGTAGATGATTATTCTAAGTTCACTTGGGTAGTCTTTCTACACAAAAAGAGTGATACACAAACACTACTTCCAGATCTATTGAAGAGGTTGCAGGTTGAAAAAGGTCATCCCATTGTCAAGATTAGGAGTGACAAGGGGACTGAATTTATTAATTGTTACATTTCTGACTACTGTTTTAAGTCTGGCATACAACATTTGACAAGTGCAGCCAGAACCCCTCAACAAAATGGTGTTGCAGAAAGTAGAAACAGAACACTAAAAGAAGCTTGCAGAATTCAACACACCTCAGAAATTTTGGGCAGAAGCTATTAACACAGCTTGCCACCCTCAAAATCGAAGTGCTCTTAATAAGGTGCATGGTAAAACACCTTATGAGGTATGGAAAGGCAGAAAACCAAGAGTTTCTTATTTTCATATCTTTGGATGTAAGTGTTTCATACATAACAATGGCAAAAGTAAACTAAATGCTTTTGATGCAAAAGCTGATGAAGGGATATTCTTAGGATACTCTTCTGTAAGCAAAGCATTTAGAGTGTTTAATTACTCTACCCTATGTGTGGAAGAAACACCCCATGTTGTCTTTGATGAGAATGTGCAGGACTCTACTGATCATCAGCTCAGTAAGAAAATTGACAAACTACAGCTTCAAATCAACAATGAATATGATGACACAGGAATATATGAATCTGTACAAGCATATAATCCTTTCCTGAATGTTCTAGATCAAGATTCTGACAAAGAAAAGGTAAAAGACAAAGGTGAGTCATCTAAAACTTCTGAAATACAAGAAATTAATGACTGCTCTCCTATGAACAAATCTGCTGATATAAATGATACTGATCTGCATGATAATTTGCATGATGTAAATGATGATACCATTTCTGTTAAGAATAGAAGGACGTGGAAGTCTGCTCATTCTACTGATCTGATTCTAGGAGATTCTAGTATAGGTGTTAAAACTAGAAAACAATTGTTTGATTCAAAGGAAGAACCTAGTAAGTCTTTATTTTGCTGGTGTTGTTTTCTATCATCTATTGAGCCTAAAACTGTGATTGAAGCTTTAAGTGATAGTAAGTGGATTATAGCCATGCAAGAAGAACTTAATCAGTTCACTAGAAATGAAGTTTGGGAACTTGTTGATAGACCTAGTAATCATAATGTTGTAGGCACTAAGTGGATTTTCAAGAACAAAAGAGATGAAAATGATCTTGTAGTTAGAAACAAAGCTAGATTAGTTGCTCAGGGCTACTCTCAAGCTGAGGGTATTGATTATGATGAAACTTTTGCTCCTGTAGCTAGACTAGAAGCTATAAGATTGTTCCTTGCTTATGCTGCACATATGAAATTTACTGTATATCAAATGGATGTGAAAAGTGCATTTTTGAATGGTATACTTGCTGAAGAAGTTTATGTGGAACAACCACCTGGTTTTGAAGTGAATAGTCACCAAGTATACAGGTTAAAGACAGCTTATAGTGTAGGACTTAGAAATACTCATCTGTATATAGTTCAGTTGATGTATAGATAGGTTTTATATATGTAAAGTTGTATTTTATTGTAATCAGCAGTGTAAAAGTTCAGAACAGTAGATTAGGAATAGATTAGATGAAGATCAGAAGACTAAGAAGACTCAGAGGACTATTTCAGAATAAGAAGACTTCAAAGAAGAGTTGAAGAAGAGCTTAGAAGAAATCTGGAGAAGTTTTGAACAGTTTTTGGTTACTGTGCTGATTGAATCAGAAGAGTAAAATCAGCAGAGTAAAAATCCGAAGAGTAAGAATCAGAACAGTAAGTTACTGTGCTGATTTGTTGAAATTGAAGAATAAGTTTGGAAAGCTTATTTAAGGTGTAACTGAAGATTTATTGAAGATATGCTGACTTGGAAGTTGAAGGAAGTTACAAAGTCGGTTACAAGAAGAAGTTACAAAAATAGTTTTAGAGTTAGTTCACAAACTGCTAACTGTCATACTAAATTCTATAAATACTGTATGATCTCCTACTGCTGAAGACTACTGAGCAATTACTGATCTTAGAGAATTCAAGAGCAAGTCTACAAGCAAGAACTCACAGAGTTAAGGAAATCAAAGCAAGAAGAAGCCACAGAATTGAAGAGAAGAATCAAAGGCTATTCAAAGAGAAGTTTTACTTTTCAAGTTTAAGTTTGTATTTTGTAAAACAAGTGTGCTAGTTACTTATAGAATTACTAGTAGATCGAAGATATACCTGGAGGTATAATCGAAAAGATCAAAGTCTTAATCTTGGGACTCTAAGCCACAAGAAGCTCAAGAAGAGTAATAAAACATCACAACTGGGATTGTGAGAGTGGATGTAGACATTTGTCGAACCACTATAAAATTCTGTGTTCTTTACTTTACTGTTTGTTATTTGTTTGAATTGTTTAATCAAGAACATTAAGAAGTTACAAAGATAAAGATCTAGATAAAAGTTGAGTATAAATTTGTTTGGGCTCATTAGTAATCTGATTATTCCGCATTGTGTATTCTGATATATTGAAAGATTTTTGAAAAGTCTATTCACCCCTCCCCTCTAGACATTTTCACTAGCTTACTCAATGTTATTAACTCAACTTTGGGACCAACAATGCACACCCCCTAAAACCAACCCTAATTTTCCTTCATCTCCCCCGACCTTTTTTCTTCCTCATTTAAATCAAACTCTTCTTCTTTCTTCTCATCCCATTCCAGCTGTAACCACTGCCCTGCACTGTCGCCACCCCAACCGCCTTGCACCTCCCGCCGCCCTCGCCTGCACTCACGTTGCTTGCCTCGTCGACGCACTCCCCCTTGCCTACACTCGCGCTGCCCATCCCTACGGCGGCAGTCGCCTCCTACGTCAGCCAGTTTTTTTCCTTTCTTTCTTCTGCGTTGGCCGGTCGACCGCCCGCCCCATTTCTCTTCTTTGTTGGCTCCTCCGCCGCACGGCCCCCTCCCTCTCTCTCTTCTATCTCTTCAACAGAAAAGGTAGGGTTTTTTTGAAAAGAAATTAATTTTCGATTAAAAATTGTCGACTATAAATATTATGGTCGACAATTTCTTGTCGAATTTTTTTTTTTACTTTTATTTTTTTTTCGATAAAATGTTGTCAATAAGGTTGTTTTTCGTCGACAAATTACAGTCGATGATGCATTCTATGATCGACACTGGTTAGTTAAAAAAATCTAATTTTTTTTTAGTTTTTTGAATATATTTTTTATGGGTGGCGGCTGCCGGAGGAGGTGGGTGATGGTGTTGGCGGCGCGACTGCTTACCGGAGGGGCGGCGACGGCTGCTGCAGAATTAGGGTTAGGTTTTGTGTAAAATTTGGGTTAGAATTTTGTGAGGGAGAGTGTATGTATCTGTAATATTTTAATAAAAAGACAACTATGGTATTTTACATACATGTTCTTATCTCATGCAAGCCCAAGCCCTGTTTCCATACATCTATAAAAATAAAACCTTACCCTAGATTTTTCACAGACATATCTCAAATCACATTAGGGTTTACTTTCCTCCAAGAGATGCACACTACCGGTAATATCTTTCCTTCTCAATTTTTTTTCCAGACAATATATCTTTGATTCTTCAGGGATGTCATTAGATACCATTGATCTATATATTTATTTACTTGTTTGTGGTATACGTGAGTGGTGTGTGTACCATTCTGATTAAGACTATTGGATTTTGAAGAGTATTGATAAATTAGAATTAATTAGTTATTAATTATTTCTAATGATTTAATTAAGTTAAGATCTAGATGGATTATTAATAGGAATTAATATACATGAATTTATTCCTCATCTCTCTATAATGAACTTTTAGATGAGATAAAATTCTTTCATGGTATCAGAGCCTAAAGGCTCACAACCACACATCCTGGATTCGATTCCTGCTGAAAGCAACTCCACCAATTTAAATTGTCCACTCGATGGGCCTCCTCCCCAACGGGTAAGAGGTAATAATCTGGTGCACGAGTGAGGGAGAGTAATAGGAATTAATATACAACAATTAATTCCCCACCTCTCTACAAGTTCAGACTTTTATATACAATATAATTTAAGTTATTTAAATTTGAAGAGTTATTTTCTAAACAAAATTAATTACATGCCAGGTGATCACGGTAATAGCAAGGAGTAAGCTTTCAGACGATTGCTTCGAAGTGGGGATTTCTATTATTTTGTTTGTCATTATTAAATGCAACATGTGATTATTTTGATATTCATGTGAAATATGATTTCTAACTTATTGTGTTTGTCACTATTAAATGTCATATGTGATTATTTTGATGTTAATGTGAAAGATGTACGAGGATATGTCATTTGACCTTTATAAACGAGAATAGGTCATTTGACCTTTATAAACGAGGATATATCATTTAACATTTATAAACGAGGTGATGTTATTGAATTGTTATGAGATTATACATGTTAACGTGAATTGATGATTTAATTACTTATTTTATTTAGTTTTGATAAATATGTCTCCACTGAGCTGTGGTTTGTGCATCCCTTTATTTTAATATTTCAGATTGAGGAGCTGTTGACGGAGAGAGGCGATGGATGTCAACTAGTTTGATTAAAAGTTATTGAACTCATTTATTTTATTGTTAAGTTTTTGTGGTTAAATTTTTATAAGATGGTTATACTCTACTTCAAACTTTTAAATTATATTATAGTTGAGACATTACTTAATGTTCAAGCCTTCCGTTGATAGTCAAACACTTTCATTATTTAATAAACTTATAAGTCATATTTCTTATGTCAAAATCTTGGCTCATTTCCTTTTATTTTTACTTCTTCGACTATTTTTAAAAAATATACTTTTATGAAAATTGGGGCGTGACATATTGTAGCATCGGGTAATGCTAAAAATGTGTCATGATCGTTCAGTCATTGTATGGGCTTAAGAAAGCTCTGAAGTAATAACACATAAAGTTTGACAATATCATGTTGTGAAACAATGTCGGAGCCAGGATTTATAAGTCGGGGCCAAATAAAAACAATAAAAAAAAATGAAAAAATGAAATTTTAAAATAAGGTCATGAACTACTGCTAATATTTATATAATCAAAAAGATAAATTTAATTACATTAACTTCTAAAAATAAAAACCAAATACAATTAAATTATAACATTTCTCTTCGATTCTTCATATTTTGGAAGCGTTGAATGATAGTTTCGTTACTGACTTTCTGAAAGACATCTTTTTTAATGTATGCCACCAAACAATCATTCAATAATCGGTCTCCCATTCGAATACGGAGTGAACTCTTGATGAATTTCATGGCCAAAAATGCTCTTTCTACGGTAGTTGAGTAAAATATAAAAAATAAAAGTGCATGGGAAAATGAGTGATAACACACGCATATAAAAGCACTATGTTGCTACCATTATGCACGCAAAATAACAACTTTAAACACATCCCGAAGGCCCCCAGTTCTCTTATGAATATGTTATATCTCTACAATTGCAATTGCTTCATCTTTATTGCTGTTTTCACCATCTTTTGAAAGTGAATCACAAAAATGTTATTTGGTTCCCCATTTCAGTATATCTTCAACCTTCTTTTGTGATTCAGACTTGTTCACAAAGAGTTGGTCAAGCATCTGTTTCTTCATCTCGCAAGCTGCAAGATACGCTCTTCAACACTAGCTCACACAACAAGCATATTAGATTGCCCAATCCTATGTGCTCGATTCATAGCTTGTATATCTGCATGTGGATTGAAATCAGAATCGTATATAATAACCGTATCAGCAGTCGCCAAGTTGATACTAAGGCCACACATGATCGTGTTGATAAAAGGAACATAAATCGACTCTTATCTTGATTAAAATGATTTATTGCAGCTTGCCTTTCAGCCACAGAAACAAACCCATCAACTCTCTCATACGTCCTCGGCCTAAATTCAACAGTTAAGTAATCTTCAAGAATATCAAGTAATTTTGTCACCTGGGGAAAGATAAGAACTATGTGGACCAAATTCCACCCTAAATTAATGCTTGTACTTCTCATTAAAATAACACAATTATCTAAGTATTTATTAATCACAAGGTAGATTTGGAATAAATACAATTAATTTTCATTGAAAAGTGCAAGCGTCATACTCCCTCCGTTCCTAACTTAAGAATCCATAACTTTTGGTCACCAAACTTTTTATTCTTGTCAATTTTTTCTTGGACCACGTGTTGCGCACATGCCTTTTTTAGGGGCTCTTTTGTAAAAAAAAAATCCAATTGGATTGAGAATTGCCCAAAACTTCACTAAATTATCACTACAGGTGCACATAAATCACCAAACTCTTTTTTTCTCTTTTTGCACGAAACAATACTGTAGATGTTGTTAATTCTTAAATGTCTTAACATTATCAACAACATCGTAATTTGACCTTCCGAGATTTTTTCTAAGTCTTTTCTAAAATGCTACATTAAATGTTGATCTAAATGTTGTCGCATTTCTGGCAGGATCTAGAAGCTTCTACAAGGATCTGGAACCTGGAAGATTCCAGAACATTGGAGAACATGCTAGAACAGCCTAGATGCATTTGGAACGACCTGGAGCAGGCTAGAAGGATCTAGAAAGATCATGGAAGTTGTGGAAGTTGAGTTCCTAAAAAATAGGACCTCAATGTGGAAGCCTCTAGAATTCGTATCCCACATCTATAAATACCGATTGAAGGCTTCATAATTAAGTGTGCTCTATTCGATCAATATCCTAGACCGAGCGTTCATCCCTGTTAGGAAATTGTGGCCAATAGTTCTACATTTTAGTTCATACGTTGTATACCACCCGTATGACTGTGTGTCTTCTTATCTATTGAGAGTGTAATCATTAGATAGACTAGGCATTTTGACAGTGTATAATTTATACACTTAGTTCGTTTTCTACACTTGGCACCTGCCTCGTTTATAGTTTCGTTGTGAAAGTTATTGTTGTAACATTTCACACGACATTTGTACTTGAAGATAAGTATTGATTTTACGCCATAAGGCAGACATAGATTTTTATTTATAAAATCTATGTTAAAAGTATTTCCATTGTGTCTCGTTTGTTTTTAGTGTTTCAAGTCTTCCGCTGTGTATCTTAATTTCTGATATTCTGTTAGAGTCAGTGTTGCACTATTTGTCTCAATATTCTGTGCAACATTTATCTACTTATACTTGAACACTTTTATACACCCCACACACACTTTCAGTTGGTATCAGAGCCGATACCTGACGACACTAGGTTAGATCTTTGGTCAAGTGTGTTTTTAGTATAGTGTAGCAATGGAAACACATCACATATCCACTGCACTTAGGCCACTCGTTTTAGATGGTTCAAATTATTCTTATTGGAAGCCTAAGATGCGTATGTACATCAAGTCAATTGATGAACGTGCTTGGAGGACTGTACTTACAGGTTGGGAAGCTCCAAAGAGACCAGTAGACGCAGATGGTGAAGTTCAACTCAAAAGAGAAGTTGATTGGACGGCTGATGAAATAACAACAACAAGCTACAATTCTAAAGCTTTAAATGCTATTTTTACTTCTGTTGATGTTTCAATGTTTAAAATTATATCTAACTGTTCTACTTCTAAAGATGCATGGGACATGTTGCAAGAGCATTGTGAGGGTTCAGACAGTGTTCGAAGGACTAAGCTTCGAATGTTGGGGACAAAGTTTGAGAATCTACGAATGAAGGAAGATGAAACCATTTCATCCTACAATGAAAGGTTAAGTGAGATAATCAATGAATCACATTCTCTTGGTGACCCTATTTCTAATGTTAGAGTAGTTCATAAGATATTAAGATCTGTTCCTAAAAGATTTGATGCTAAAATTTGTGCTATTGAAGAGGCAAAAAATACAGATACATTAAGTCAAAATGAGTTAGTGAGTATTCTTAGAACATATGAAATAAACACTAATCAAGTTGATGAAAATGATGCTGATAAGAAAGTTGTGGTTTTTAAAGGAGAAACATCAAACATTTCTGAGATTCAACCTATCATTACTGAAGTTGATTCGGATGAAGAATTGCTTGATGAATGTCTCAACAATCCTAACAACATTGCCTTGCTCACTAAGCACTTTAATAAGTTTCTTAAGAAATCTGTGAACAAATCTAGAAACATTCAGCCTAAGATTCAAATCAACACATCAACACCTCAACCAGAAAGAAGGAAAGGTCAATTCACACCAAGACTGTCAAAGAGTGAAGGTAAACCAAGGTATGATCCTGAATTTCAAAAATCAGTTCAATGAAATACTTGTTCTGGTTATGGCCATTATGCAAATGAATGTGCCAATACTAGACTTAAGCAAAAACTGAATTTTAGTGCTACCTTGAGTGATGATTCTGATGATGATCTTGATGAATTAAATCAGAATGAATATTCTAATTTTACCAGAATTGATTATAATGATTCCTCAGATGATGATCTGGATGAAACAGATTCTGATGCTGTACCTGATGCTTCAACATCTACAGCAACATCAGAATAGAGTCACCCAGATTTGAACTGTTTTAATGGTTTAGTTGATGATGCAGGAAAAAGGACTGATGACAATGAATACCAAAAGCTGTTAGATGATTGGAAGAATCAGAAACTCACCCTTGATTCTCTGAATAAAAGGAATGAGGATCTGACAGACACAATCACCAAGTTAGAAGTTATTCTTACCAAAAGAGATCTGGAAATCTGTAATTTAAAGGAGAAACTGATAAATTCTACTTTATGTTTCAAGAAATATTCCAAGAGTGCTTCTGAGGTAAATAATGCTATAGCTACTGGTAAGTCTAACAATCATGGTTTAGGTTATGATGGTACTACTGCTTCTATTTCTGATAAATTTAGAAAACCTGTAAAATTTGTTAAAGCAAATGTTGACACATCTGGTGCAACATCTGCAGAAACAGAGTCTCACAAGGTTAAAAGGAAGTATATTTGTCATTACTGTTTCAAAATTGGTCACATTCGTCCTTACTGTATAAAGTTGTTTGAAGAACATAAAAACTTGAAAATGCTGCATAAGAAACTGTCACATCCTGGTAAACAGTTTTTGAAATCTGCATGGAAACCAAAATCTACCTGTAATGTTGTTCATACCTCCTTAAAAGCATGTCTACCTGACTTATGGTACTTTGATAGTGGTTGTTCTAGACATATGACAGGTCGTATTGATTTCTTATCTGATTATGTGACCTTGAATAGTGGTAGTGTTACATATGGTGGAGGTTCTAAAGGAAAGATTGTTGGTAAAGGAACTTTGAATGTTGAAGGTTTTCCTAAGCTTAAAAATGTATTACATGTTGATGGCTTACTTGCAAATCTGATTAGCATTAGTCAACTTTGTGATGATAATTTGCATGTGAAATTTGATAAAGATTCATGTTATGTTCTTAATAAAGATGAAGTTTGTGTCATGACTGGTACTAGGTCAGTTGATAATTGCTATCTTATTGGAACAAATATGTGTAACTTGTCAAAACATGATGAAAATGTTCTATGGCATCAAAGATTGGGTCATGCAAATTACAGAGCAATGAAAAAGCTAATCAAAGCAGATGCAGTAAAAGGAATTCCAGAACTTAGGTTTCACAACACCACTGTATGTGGACCATGCCAAAAAGGTAAGCAGGTAAGAATGTCACACAACATGCTGTCACATTGTACTACACATCGATGCTTTGAATTACTGCACATGGATTTGATGGGTCCTATGGAAACTGAAAGCATTGGAGGAAAGAGGCATTCCTTAGTTGTGGTAGATGATTTTTCTAGATATACCTGGATAGAGTCTTTGAGAGACAAATCTGAAGCATTTGCTGCATTTAAAATTCTTTATAAGAGGTTCAAAAATGTGTTTAACTTGAAAGTTGGCCGTATTAGAACTGATCATGGTAGGGAATTTGAAAACAACATGTTTAATGATTTTTGTGATAAAAAGGGTATCTTGCAAGAATATTCATCTCCTAAAACTCCACAACAAAATGGAATTGTTGAAAGAAAGAATAGAACTTTACAAGAAATGGCTAGAGTTATGCTTACATCCAATAGAACTTTTATTTCTGCACAATGGGGATAATAAACGCAAGGATATGCATGTTAGAGAGTATGGTAGGGCAGCCTTGGAGCTGTTTTATGCAAGTGATGTGTACATTGTAAAATGTTTTGATAGATGTTATTTTGTGATTTTACTAGGCACTCCTATGGGCATGTCCATATGGAGTGATCAAGGAGTAGTTAGATATGTCACATGTGGTGATAATAGAGTTAGTTTGATAGGGTTTTACAGCGTTATAGGTTGTACTTTGTTGGCGTTTTCCCTTAGGGGATAAGCGTTTTTTTGAGTAATAAATTTTTTACCCGTTTGCTCAAAAAAAAAACATCAATATATTTGTAATCCATTAAGTAAGTATGGGGCACGGAGTTCGCTACTACGATGTACTCTACAGGAACAATGGATCAATACAAATTAGATGCTATAACACAAAAAGAAAAAAATTATGGTGCAACACAAATGAAGCAAATTCATGTAAAAACCGTGTTGAGGTGTTTGTAACAGTTTTGAGCACAACATTGCCTGATTCGAATTTATTTTTATAAGTAGTAATTATTTAATTATTTATTGAGATTTATTTTATTTATTCAATTATATAACTAACCCTCGTTTTTTATTTTTCAGATTATGCTTGGACTTAGTCATTATTCTAGAAATTTCTTAATTATTTAATTAATTAATAAAATGGATTTTTCCCACTAATTAAACCATGATCAAGGTTGTGGCTAAAAATGTGGAGCACTATCACATTATTTCTGGAATTAATCATGTTAACCTCCAACTACACACACATTCTCTCCATAAAACTCAATTAATTGTGACTTATGTTGCTAATCGTGATTTTTGAGTTTGTTAAGTACTAAGCTTCTGCAGAATTGGTTATTGGCCGTGTATCTCTCAAATTTTGTGAATACACTCCTCAAACCCATCTTGAAATTCCAACCGTCCCTTAAATGACTGGAAACCGACCTCAATCCCACTCACAATCTCACTCTGATTCGAAGAACTCATCCCCTTCTCACACAAACCCTCTCGAAATCCTTGCTTCCATGGCGTCGCAGAAATCAACCTCGTCAAATGCTGACTCAAATGTCTCTACAACACCATCAACAACCACTCCCACTCCTCAAACTGCTCCTCAAACCATTCCACCAACAACCAACATTCCTCAAGATGCAACTGTTGAATAGTTCAACAAGGCTATCGAAGAAGTGTCTGACTCTCTTCGAACAACTGGTCATCTGCCCGTGATGACATTTGGAGATATCACAGTGGATATCTCAAGCTATTTGGCTGATCAAACCGCCCAAATGGCTGCTGCTTCAAAAAGCCCTAAATCACCTACTGTTCACAATCTGCAAGCTGAAAATGAGGAGGTTGCTGCTGAAGAGGAAGCTACTGCCCTGAAGATGTTGAAATGGAGGATGTAAACATCTCTGAAGACGGTACAAACTCTTCACTCTCTGTTTCTGATGAATCTGCTCCCATTCCTTTCAAGAAGAATGCGTAGAAAGGAAAAAGACAGAGGAGTCCTGTTCAAAGAAGAAGATCATACCGTGTGTTCACTCGTGTGGATTATTCTGAATCCATGAGGAACAAGAAGAAAGCTGGAGCTGAAGCTGCTGAACCCATCCAAGTGTTCACAGACTCTGAAGAAGAAGCTGTTGTTGTTGTTGAAAAAGTTAAAAAGACTGTTGCTGAGAAACCCAAGAAAGCTGTTGTTGAAAGGAGGAAGAAAGCTGCTGCTGATCCCAAAGGCAAAGGGAAGGCCAAGATGATTGCTGAAGATGAACCTGCAAAATCAGATTCCAATTCTGATTCTGATGTGTGTTTAAGAGATATTCTGAATTCTCTTAAGAAAAATGCTGAGCATTTTGCTGCTGCAAAGGAAGCTGCACCAGAACCTGAAGATGATGGCAGTGGTGATAGCTCTTCCAGTGCAGAAAGCAGCTCTAAGGAAAGCTCTGCTAAAGACTCCACATCAAACTCCAATGACCTTGCTTCTGAAGAGGAAGGTAATTCTGTTTCTCTTGAGACTCTAGAGAATAGGTTGGCTATTTATTCTAAGAGGAAACTGCTGATAGAGAAGAGGATTAATATCCCTGATTTTGAAAGTAAAGGCATGGTTAGTTTCTTATAGGAAAGGAATTTGATGCATGCTGTGGATTTTGGTGAATCTTTCTTGACAAATTGGGCTTATGAATTTTATGCTTGCATGAAAAAGAGTACTGGTAGGAGATCATCTAAGTGGTATGGGACTGTAAACTTTAGGGGGAGGGATGTACCTTTTACTCCTGAGTTGATAAATGAGTTTCTGCATATTCCCAATGTTGAGGTGGATGAAGAACCTGACATGGATGTTGTTATTGCTGCTATAACTGGTGGTAGGGTAGTTAAGTGGACTAGACAGATGCTAGCCAAAGACCTCACTTCCCTACATTCTGTGTTATACAAACTCATTATCTACAACTGGATTCCCACTACAAATACCACTAAGATCACAAAAGACCAAGTTGTTCTTATGTATAGGATCTCTGTGCTTAAGAAGTTCAATTTAGGCCTCACTATCTTCCACCATATGATGAGATTTACTGGAAAAGTTTCTGAAAAAGGCAACCTACCCTATCATGTTCTGATTTCAAATTACTTGAGGCATCCTGACCTTGTTGCCAAGAACACTGATGTGTTGAGAGGGAGAGTACCATTACTGGCCATAGCTCCAGCCTTACTCACTGGGGATAGAGTAATTGATCTGCCTTTGACTGCTCCTGGTACTGATCATCAGTACAGGCCTTCAACTACTGAACATCAGCAAAGACCCTCAACTTTTGATCATCCAGAATCATCCAGATCAAGACAGACAAATGCACCCCCAAATGTTGAGAACATTCATATCAACATTTCTGGTAATGTGTATCTTTCACAGGATTTCATCAAATTACAGCTCAAGCACTTGCAGGAAACTATTGATGAGCTCCAGTTCCTAAAGGATAGGTGGACCAATATGCTTTCACCTACCACAGGGGGAGTACCACCACCATCAAACTCAAATTCCCATGTGGTGATTGAAGAGTTGAATGATGATGGAGTTCCTACTGCTGCTGCTGCTGCTGGTGGTGAACCTGATGCTGCAGTGACTGATGTAGTTGCACATCTTGCTGCTACTTATTTTGTGGATGAAACTGATGATGATGATGCTGAGATGGAGACCCTGTATGGTGATCTACACTGATGAACATGGACAAGCAAGACAGGGGGAGATCTGAATATATCATAATGGCTACTGTGCAGGAAGTTGATGCTGCAGCTGTTACCACAACAATATATGCCATTTATTCAGTTCAATCTCTGTAATTAATGTTTAAGTTTGAATTCTAAAATTCTGATACACTTGTTATTTATTTCTTAGATGTTAGTTTGTTTATTTGTTGCAACTTCCTTAAATTATGGTTACATTTGATGATATCTGTTTACTGCCTTTGCTTAATATGTTTACAGATTATCATGTGTTTACTGCAGGTTGCTGAGTATTTGTTTTGTTTACTCCTCTTTGCTCTGATTTTTTTATTATTTTGTTTTTTTTAGTGTCTTACTTAGATCTTAAGTTAATTCTTCCAGTTCAACTTATGATCTTAGTACAGTTACTTATGTTGTGAATAAGTGTACAGTTTATGCTTATTCTATTTTGGATAAAATAGTTTTGATCCTTTGGCACGGATCATTATGAAAGTATCCTTGATCTTCATTTGATTTGATCCAACGAGTACAACAGGTATTGTCTTGACTAGTGCTTAGCAATGATGTCAACCTCAACTAAGTACATAAAACTGAGTATGTATAGAAATATATGTGCATCAGGTGTGTTGTAGTCGAAAGGTCAAATTGGGGGAGATTGTAGATGTTGTTAATTCTTAAATGTCTTAACATTATCAACAACATCTTAATTTGACCTTCCGAGATTTTTTCTAAGTCTTTTCTGAAATGCTACATTAAATGTTGATCTAAATGTTGTCGCATTTCTGGCAGGATCTAGAAGCTTCTACAAGGATCTAGAACCTGGAAGATTCCAGAACATTGGAGGACATGCTAGAACAGCCTAGATGCATTTGGAACGACCTGGAGCAGGCTAGAAGAATCTAGAAAGATCATAGAAGTTGTGGAAGTTGAGTTCCTAAAAAATAGGACCTCAATGTGGAAGCCTCTAGAATTCGTATCCCATATCTATAAATACCGATTGAAGGCTTCATAATTAAGTGTGCTCTATTCGATCAATATCCTAGACCGAGCGTTCATCCCTGTTAGGAAATTGTGGCCAATAGTTCTACATTTTAGTTCATACGTTGTATACCACCCGTATGACTGTGTGTCTTCTTATCTATTGAGAGTGTAATCATTAGATAGACTAGGCATTTCAACAGTGTATAATTTATACACTCAGTTCGTTTTCTAGACTTGGCACCTGCCTCGTTTATAGTTTCGTTGTGAAAGTTATTGTTGTAACATTTCACACAACATTTGTACTTGAAGATAAGTATTGATTTTACGCCATAAGGCAGACATAGATTTGTATTTATAAAATCTATGTTAAAAGTATTTCCATTGTGTCTCGTTTGTTTTTAGTGTTTCAAGTCTTCCGCTGTGTATCTTAATTTCTGATATTCTGTTAGAGTCAGTGTTGCACTATTTGTCTCAACATTCTGTGCAACATTTATCTACTTATACTTAAACACTTTTATACACCCCACACACACTTTCAAATACAAACTGTAATTGTTTAACACAAATCACGATAAGATTAAAGAACAAGCCAAAGAGACAACACGTGAAGATTACATGAAAGAAAATAAACACTAAGATTGAACAAAAGAAAATATAAATCAATATTTAACATTGACCATATTAAACAAAATAATTGGACACAATGGACACGCAAGGCCAATTGTTAACAAGAAAGTAATTGAGCTCAATAACACACCCACCATTGAGCTACATATTAAAACCATATAGATATATATAAATATATATATTCACACACACACACACACACATATATATATATATATATGTATACAGAGAGAGAGACACGTACATTCGTTTAGTGTTTCAGTAGGATGAGCTACATATGCCTCCCTATAAGAAACAACTTTGCTTTGGCGTTTCCCACGACCAAGGGTTGCTTCCTCTTCACCTCGATACTTCTCCCATCTACAAAATCAATAACTAATGTCTATAATTTAGAAACTATGATAAGGTCTTATGCTAATCAGTTTCACCGTGCAACTAATTTGCATTTTGAGTGTACTTGAGGGATTGCAACAAACACCAATGGGCTGTTAAGGTGAAAGAAAATAGTGACTTATGTTGTTTCGTTGATGGTTGGGATAAATTTGTCAATGACAATTCATTGACAACTAGAGATGTATTATTGTTTGCATATGTCCAAAGGGATGTATTTAGTGTCAAAATGTATGGGACATTTGAGATTGAGAAGAACATAATTCGACCGGCTGTAGAGACCTACGTGCAAACACCCGCGAATGAGGAAGTTGATGATGAATATTTTCCACTGTAGATAAATTCTTTCAACTTTTCCACTATTAGAAAATAATCACAATAACATAAAGAGCGGGCCAAGAGACACCACAAGAAGATTTCATGAAAGAAAATCAACGAACAAAATAAAATATACATCAACATTTATTATTTACTATATTCACACATAAATATTAAACAAAATAATTACACATAATTGGCACACAATGCCACTTTTTTATATGTGCAAATATTTTATCGAGTTCTGCATTTTGTTCATTTTTTAGATAATTTTTGCATTCTTAGGGGATCTTATCACGTGTTGATTCATGTATGGACAAATGAAACTATTTTGCTTAATATTAATGTTTACGATATGATCTATTTTAAATGTTAATATTTATTTTCTTTTGTTTACTCTTTTTGTTAAATGTATGGACAAATATTTTAACTATTTTGCGTAACATTTATTTATTTTCCATGCAATATTGCGGTGTTGTGTCTTTGATATAGTTTGGTGTAAAAACAAATAGTTCAATGGTTTATGCACAATTTCAATGATTGTTTGGTGGTTTAAGTTCAATTTTAATAATTGTTTGGTGGTTTAAGTCCAATTTTAATGATTAGTACAATTCGCAATTTCAATGATTATTTGGTGGTTCAAGTTCAATTTTTATGATTGTTTGGAAGGTCAATTTTATTTATTTTTTTGAACGAAATATATGCCCGCATGTGTACATCACATGTTAAAATCTGGTTAAATATTGGCTGGAAAACATGTTTAGTGGTTTACGTGCCAAGATTTGATTGTTCTTTATATTTTGATGCATAAAAGAATAGTTTGATGGTGCAATGAAGACGCCCTGAAAATGCAACAACAATAAAGTAAATCAGACAAAGTTAACAAAAAAATGGCATATATAGTATAGGGCTATGGATCAACAGTGTTTAATACACAAGACACGAAAACAAATAGGAAAAAAAAATGGATGAAATGTTTGTGATTACCAGAAATTGTAAGAGTGAGAATTCCCTCACCAATGACCATGTCATGTTCCAACAATTACTAGAATAAGAAAGGTTTTCCTTCTAGATTGGGCTTCCAACCATCTTTGGTTCTTGCAGCAATGGGAATGCTCATGGAAGGTGCTTCGACTATAAGTTGTCAGCTCCTCATCAGTTCAGTGTTGATTTAGAATTTCTCAGTTGACCAATTCATTGGAGGTGGTGGAAGGTCCGGCCCCTCCAGGATCTTCAGTTCTTCCTGCCACATTGTTGACAAATCCTCAATGTTTGAGCATGCAGCATAGCCTCCCAATTTCCCTTTCCATGTCTACGGACGCCTATCCAAAGTTAATCGAGTTCTTTCTCAGACCAGATGTCCATTTTCGGTTTCTTGTTCAGATGATGGTTAGATCCTGCTCCAGCTCTCATAATGATATCTTCCAACACTTTTGTGTGAGTTTCATGAAACAAATACAACAAAGATGGCACGTGAGTTGAAGCCATTCGAAACTCTTCTTGAACATAGGATGAGAGGTGTAGATGAACTGAAGGCTCTTCTTGAACATAGGATGAGAGGTGTAGAGGAACTGAAGGGGATGATGCATTTGTGTTCCTCTTTGCTATTCGTTCTTTTTACCTTGCGCGAAGCTTCATACTGTTGAATAATAAATAATAAACACGTCAAAAGAATATATTTTCGACTGATCTTGACAAAAATAAGTTTATTTTTCTTAAATTTAGGATTCTACAATTAGAAAAACTGAACTTGTGCATTTCCTGTGTATTGCGCGTGCAGAATACCAGTAGTTAAAAAAACACAATAAGGATCCAAAGGCCAAAAGTTTGTCAATGAGTATCGTCATATTTTAGTGCAAAGGAATGATAACATCTATTTGAATCAATGTTAATCAAGTTTATAAGGTGAAGGCTTGTTTTATGCAGGTTACTTATGACCATAATAATGCTAAGAATTACTGAGTCTCTTGTTTTACATAGACTATCCCTAAAAAACTTCAATTTTAAAGATTGTTACAATATGTATATTTTGTACATGATATGTACAATGATTCTAAAAAACAAAATATAACAGATGTGTTGGTGTTATATGTATTTGTACAATACTAATAACTAAATAAAATGAAAGCACGTGCAAAGATTTCTGGGACGGATGGAGTATAACATTTTAAAGTCCTAAAATTAAACAAGTTTGAAACGATGTGTGAAGAAACAACTTTCCTTTTCCGTTTCCCTCGACCAAGGGTTGCTTCCTCTTCACCTCGATACTTCTCCCATCTACAAAACCAGTAAGCAATGGTTTAGGAAGAGATAATGTCTATGATAAGGTCTTATGTAAATCAGTTTCACCGTGCAACTAGTTTGCATTTTGAGTGCGTTTTTAAATAATAATAATAGTTGTTTAATTAAAATGTATATTAGTTTGGAAGTATGTGTTGTTTCATTCAAATGTTTTAGTAGCTCTACGATAAAAATGATATTTACAAACCAGTTGTATGGTAAAACCCTTTATATAAGACCAACTCTGGTGAAGTCTTATGCAAATCATTTTCACCGTGCAATTGGTTTGCATATTGAGTGTATTTTTAAAAGTATTAGTTGTTTCACTACCATATATTGGTTCTAGTTTTTTATTCAACAATATTAGGTATACTATAAAGTGATAGTCTCAAACCAGTTTTATGGTAAAACTCTTTTACATAAGACCAACTCTAGAACTATTTCTAGTTTGATAGTCACATCAAATAAATCCTCAATGTAAAATCATCTGCAAGTGTATCATAAATACAAAGTTTGGACGGATGGAGTAATATTTTTTAGTGAAACTATACTAACAAACTAATGACTTTTAATAAAATAACTAATACTCTGTTGGTCCTGAAAGGAGTATATAAAAAGTGTATGGGGGGGGGGGGGAATACACTTGTATGCAAATTCTTTCAAACTTTAATCAAACTAGAGATCACCAATGTTGTCTTGGACAACTCTGCTGAAGATGTATAACCTTTTCAAAGATAACCAAGCCACTAAGCACTATTGAGTACTTAGTTGAATGAGTATCTAAGTTGGTTATAAGTGCGGAATTAGTGGTTGGCCCTTTAGTTTAAACTCCTTTAAGTTCTGAAATCACTTAAGCAATATAGTCCAGTTTTCAGGGAACTTGTCCAATACAATTTTTGCACAGTCTTTGAATATATGTTCTTTGAAAGATCAGTTTTGTGTGCAGTGTTGAATGTATGAAAGTACTTTGAAAGTAAATCAACACAAGAGTTTATAGTGGTTCAGAGACTCAAGCTCCTACATCCACTTTCCCTGATTTAACAGGATAATTCCTTCACTCTTGGAATTAACTTATTTTATAGTGCCAAGGTGCACTTGATCAAGAACACCACTCCTTGGTGAATTGATCCCTAGGATGTCTAGAGTCCTAGTACCCTCTTCTCAACTCAGAACTGAATTGTTCTTCTCTCAAGAGTCAGCTCCTACCACTTCTACTACTACAACCTCCTCACTTTCTCACTTGAAAGGGATAAGGGTTGAAGTAAGGTTCCAACTAATGAGATACCCTTTACAATGAAGATCAGTGTATAAGGATTATGATATCTCTCTAAGCTTTGTATGGATATACAATGAGTTCAACTTAGAAGAAGTGTTTCAAGACTAAGAATGTCTTATGACTTTTGAAGCTTCAGGATACTTGTTCAGTTGGATGTAGAATGGATATATGCTTCAAATGGTCTTCACACTTCTGTATTTATAGACAAATTTGAGGATTTGCCCATTGGAGAGGCAATCCCAAATTGCTATAAATGTCTTCCTTGAGTTCTTCAAACTGGAAGACAGATTCTTGATAGTGACATGTCCTCATTTGGGTAATAAACGGCTGTTAGGACTTTGTCTTCATTCTACAGCACTCTTCCCAATGTCTGACTTTAAGATTCACTTGTTAGGACTTGGACATGGCTTCTGAAGGTTGATCCAATGATAGGACAACATTCCTTATTAAATGGACAACTCTGCTTATCACTATCAGCATACATGCTTATCAGCATAGTTGATTTGCTCTTCTTCAGATGACTTGGCTCTTTCCCTTTGCTTCATTTAGATGTGATCTCAGCATGATTCATTGAAGTCTTTTAGGGTGTAGTTGTCTTTATCTCTTCAGCATAGTTGACTTTCAAGCTTTAGAACACTTGTTCTGGTTTAATTGTACTGAGACAACTCTTCTGGACAACTCTCCTGATCAGCATACTTGGCCTTTAAGCTTCAGAACCTTTGTTCTTGTTTTAATTGTGCAGAGACAACTTCTCTGGACAACTCTCCTGATCAGCACACTTGGCCTCCAATAGCTTAGGTGATTGTTCCAGAATTTGAGCCTTAAGGGAACTTGTTCTTGATAGTCTTCAAAGCATGTGTTCCCCCTCAAGCTGTGCATCTTAATCATCTAAGAGCTGCCTAACATATCAGCTTCTCATCTATCCTTATTCTATATGTTCTAACAATCTTAGAACATAATCATCTTGACTTAGGCATGTCTCAAGGGGTTTTTGGTATTCAATCAAAACATTTATCATTTTATTCCCAACAATTTCCCCCTTTTTGATGATGCCAAAACCTATACATTTTATGCAAAAGTGACTTGACTACACCTATTACATTTATCTTCAGAAGACATGACTAGAGTCAATTTTCCTGAAAAGGAATGTGTTAGTGTACTCACTATTCATGTTGCAAATAGGTTTCAAGGATAGGCATAGAGAGATTCTTGTAACAGTGTTTCTTGATTCAAAGGATGTTCAACTATCATTCATTCAAAAGTACATTACAAGCATGTTGATAGTTGATGTTAACATATCAGAGCATGAATTCAAAACACTATTACATCAGAGCATGTACTAAGTACTTAATAACATCTAGATCTTTAAGTATCAGAGCAAAAACTTATATTAGAGCATATCAGAGCAAACAGATTTTCAAAGCACATCAGCATTCTTGACCAGACTTCAGCATAGATGACCAATTAAACATATCTTCAGATAAGATAAGTTTTCAACCACCAAAAAGGTCAGAAGACTTAGCCATTTTAGAGATCATCTTATTTAGGTGGCACCATCCCATATTGTGCCCACACTCTTCTTTTCAGCTCCATGGCTTCTTGGTTGGTTCCTTTGGGTCCAAGGGTCATCTTGTTCAACTTGAGGATCTCTAGAAACTCTCTCCGGATCCTTGACTGGTCAATCCATCCATCAAGCTTTGGAGGCATGTAAATGATAGGCTTGGGAGCATTGAGATCAATTCTTGCAATGTCAGCAGCTGCAAGCAATTGTTGATACAGCCCTCTATAATACTCTATCATGAACTTAGCAAAAGAAGAGTTGGCATCTCCTCCATTCCATATGTCAATGACATAATAATCATAGACAAACTCCCTTTTAGCCTCTTCCCATGTGTCATTCAGCTGAATGGGCACCCATTTATCCAAGTGTGGATATTTGGTGTCCATTGGGACCAGTAGCTGAGGCTTCATGTTGGTGTAAGTAGCTCTCATTCTTCTTGGCTTTTGGAAGTCAGCTCTTCTCTTATCTCTTGCTCTGTTGGCCTCATCCATTGTTGGGATGTAAATTCACCCTAAGCCCCACTTGATGTTAGAATAGTTTTGATGGCCAAAACACTTAGAGTTTATAAATGTAATAGGATCAGCTGACTTTGTATAGAACAGCTTAGACTAGTCTTGTATGATCAACTGTATAGATATCAGCTGATTAGCATAGTCTCGGCTTACATGCGCTCCCTCAAGATGAGAAGAGTAGAAGACATGAAGACTAGAAGATCCTTGAAGGCCAGATAAGTAAGGTGCTTGTATACCTACTTATCTGATGGAGTCCAAGATTGAAGATGGCCTAAAGCAGCACAAATAATTCACAGATCAGACGAGTGATTACTCGGCTGATATCAGAAGACAGAAGACCTAAGGCCAGAAGAGTAGTCAGAAGACTAGTAGTACAGATCAGAAGACTATGTACTCTTCCAGGACTCAGCTGATTCCCAAAGTCATCTTGCAATTCAAATGAAGACCTACCTTATTTAGAAGATTGACATGATCCCAGGATTGGAGCAATCAAGCAGCTGGAATCAAGGAATCAAACCAATATGGAAAGATTGTCCCAACGGCTAGTCAACTCCAACGGCTAGTTGCAAGCAATCACCATTATAAATACAAGAGGATGAGAAATCACAAGTACGAGATCACATCGAGAGAATTCAACAAGTTAAGCAAGCAATCAAGCAAAAGCCATACTGTTCTAAGAATTCTCCAAGAGCCCAGAAAGCCTTAGAATACTTTTAGCTCTTAAGTGATTTCTATCCAACCCATAAGAACCTGAAACCTGTTCATATTGTATATTCATTGTTTTAGGCATAGTGGTTAAGCAATTTATAAGCTTGAACCATTAGTTGGATACACTTCCAAAACCCCAAACCCTCACTGAAAGGTTAAAGTTTTTGAACCCCTCAAAGTGCAAGTGCTTACAATCACTTGTGGAGACCGTAGCTGTTAGGACGGCTCAGATCTCAAAGTCCTATCCTTGGGACTATAAAGGTCAAGACCCTTGTAATTTGTGGTAAATTAAAGGGATTAAACATCACGTTAGGACGTGAGAGTGGACGTAGGATCGTATATCCGAACCACTATAAACAAAGGGATTAAACATCACGTTAGGACGTGAGAGTGTTATTTACCTTTCTGCACTTTACATTTCTGTCTCTACATATATTTTATATAGTGCATACTGTGTTTTCAACATTCTTAAACAAAGGCCACAACTTTCAAACCAGCATCAGCTGAGTACTTTCATTAAGTAAAAACAAGTTAACACTTTCATAAGAAACAAAAGAACGAGTCTAAACAAGGCCTACCATAATTCTGCATATAATCTCTTCATTCAGATCACTATAGTCATCTGGACCAGCAGACTTGCAGTACAGTTGACATAGCAATCAGAAGAGGTTCCCCAACTCTCTTGAAAAAGTGTTAAAGTCTATTCACCCCTCCCCTCTAGACTTTAATCCCATTCACTACTCGTTCAGGGACCAACAAGTGGTATCAGAGAAGTGGTTCTATCGGACTACTGTCTCTAGATTATCAGAAGACTTGAGGGAGTCTTTCTGTAGTCCTCTTGAACAGATCTTTTGAAAAACTTGTTTTCGAAAACTCATACAGCATGAGTGCTAATATGCGTAAGTTGCCTAAGTTTTCAGTGGAGGATTATGATTACTGGAAGATCAGGATGAGGAAGAATCTCACATCAGTCCACTACAAGATGTGGTCAGTAATCACCGAAGGCCCAATCACCATCTTGGCAGTCAACACTGCAAATGGTGATCCAGAAGTTCCAGTTGGAGAACTTGCCCCCAAGCCGATGAAGGACCTCACACCAGAAGAAATGAAGCTGTCAAATCTTGACAGTATTGCTCAAGATTACATCATGCAAACTCTTCCAAATGAGTATATTGCAAAAGTAATCAATTGTGAAACAGCTAAGGATATGTGGGATGCTCTAGCACTCCTCTGTGAAGGAACTGAGCTGATCAAGGAGAGCAAGCTGACAACAGCAGTCAAGAAGTTTGAACACTTCAAGATGCAACCAGAAGAGTCTATTGATCAACTAGACAGTAGATTTACCAAGATCATCAATGAGATAGAATCTCTGGGCAAGAAATATACAAATAGAGAGAAAAATATAAAGATCTTAGACGCTCTAACCAAGAAATGGAGACTCAAGAAGACCATCATCAAAGATACTCAAGATATCAAGGAGTGGTCTGCACAGACTCTATTTCAGAACCTAAAAGCTCATGAATATGATCTTGAAAGAGAAGAAAACTCAGGAAGTGATGAACCTACTGCAACTCCATCTACTTCCAAGACTGTAGCTTTCAAGGCAGCAAATACAAAAGTTGCAAGCACCTCATCTGGCAAGACCTCTCTGAAAACAGAAGACTTTGAAGGATCAGACATGAGTCTGAAAGAGCAAATGGCCCTTATGATCAAAAGATTCGAAAGAATGAACACTCTCAACAGCAAATATAGAAAATTCTATAGAAACTACAAGGATAGAAGAGCCAGTTCACCCTCTAGAGGCTCTAGAGAAAGAACACCAGAAAGGTATCCTAGAAAGGATATGGAGTCATGTGACAGCCGAGGCTCCAGAAGAAGAGATGCCACTCCTCCAAGGAAAGGCAGTTCAAATCAAAAACCTGGAGCATGCTTCAATTGTCGCAAACCAGGACATTATGTCTATGAATGCCCTGAGCTGGATGACAAAGAAGAAAGAAGGCCAAAAAGAGACAGAAGAAATTCAGATAAGCAAGCAATGGTGACTGAAGAATCTGAATATCAAAGTGATGAACTTCCTACATCACCAGACTGTCAAATCTACTCAGATGATTCAGATGATCTAGCTATGATGGCCATAGGAGAAAATGAGGTAAATTCCTACACTACTACTTTCCATTCACCTATTTTCTCACAAACAGATGACATAAACTCATCTGAAGGCGAATTAGAAGACACCTATTATCAATCGTTAAGAAAGGTAAAAGGTGATCTGGATATTGCCACTAGAGCTTTTATAGAAGTGGAAGAGGAGAATAAGGATTTAAGGAAAGAAATTGCTAGGTTGAAAAAGGTTAAGTTTGATAACACCCCTGAGTTAGTCACCATGAATGAAAGGTTGACCAAAGAAATGGAACTTCTTAAGGAAGAAAATACCACAATAACTCAGTTGTATGAGGGGATGTTAGAAACTCAAGCCTTAAAAACCAAGGAATTTTGTATACTACAATCTAAGTTCGATGACCTCTTCCAAGCACACAAGCTCTTAGAAAAGGAGAAGGAATGCTTCGACTAAAGCTTCGACTACTATTGAAAGTATCTCTGAATATTATAGATCAAATGGCAATAAGATGGGTTTTGGCTATGAACTTAATCCATCAACATCCTCTCCAGTTGGGGGTAGTACACCTAACAAGTGCACTACTCAGACACATGAACAAGGTGAGTGTTCTAAACCCAATGAACCCAATATGAACCAAAAGGCATCTGTACCAACTAAGGCTAACTATTCCAACACCAAAAATGGTAAAAGAAAAGTTAACCCCAAACCTGTACAGAGGAACAGCAAACAGCCTAGACCATCTCGTCTGAGACAGTCTCAGCTGTATGCTGCTCCAGCCAAGAAGAAGAAATCTTCTTCACACAAATCTGTTCTCTTTGCACCCCCTATCTCTTATGATATTGTGAGAACAGAAGAGTATGGTCCATATAATCGTGTGCATCGACCAGCTAATGCACCCAGGCCGAATGTAACTAGTCAAAAGATAATGTATGTACACTCCTATAAAGGGAAACCATTTGACTATTACTTAGCTGACACAAACAACAAATCAGATCAGTCCAAGGTGTTAACTGGTAAGATTTGGTTCTGTGATGCCCGAGGGAAACAACTCAAGTGCTCAAGGTTGTTCAAACGACCAATGTATATGTGGGTTCCCAAGGGTAGTACTAACACCCAAGGACCCAAGACAAAATGGGTACCTAAGACTTAACCTTTCTTGCAGGAAAGGAGGGACCTATACAAAAGAGGAGGTCTAGCAGGAGAAATATGGTACATAGATAGTGGATGCTCAACCCATATGACTGGAACCAAAGACCTGCTGACCAACTACACAGAAAATAAAGGTCCAAAAGTCTTCTTTGGTGATAACGCGCACGGTAACACAAAAGGATATGGCACCCTTCAAAATGGTGACATTGAGGTACATGATGTATCATATGTAGAAGGTTTAAAGTTTAATTTATTATCTGTTTCTCATTTTTATGACACCGGTTACTCAGTAAAATTCTCTAAAGATGAGTGTCTCATAAGTGATAAAAGAACAAAACAAAACCTTCTAACAGGAACTAGAAAAGGAAGTATGTATCTTGCAAATTGGAACAGCTGTCCTAAGGATACATGTCTGCTTGTGAAGAGCCCTAAAGATGTCAGCTGGCTATGGCACAAACGTCTTAGTCATCTGAACTTTAAGACTATGAACAAGTTAGCAAGGGAATCCTTAGTTGATGGTCTGCCTAATGAACTCTACTGTAAAGATCAGGTCTGTGATGCATGTCAACAAGGAAAGCAAACAAAGGTCTCTTTTAAGACCAAGAAGACAACATCAACCAGCAGAGCTCTTGAATTGCTTCACATGGATCTTTTTGGACCAATCACTCCAACCACACTAACAGGGAGAAAGTACACTCTTATTGTTGTAGATGACTACTCCAAGTTTACTTGGGTTGTCTTCTTATACAAGAAGAGTGAAACTCAGCAGAAGCTTCCTGAACTATTAAAGAGGATCCAAGTAGAGAAAGGAGAACCTATTGTGAAAATTAGAAGTGACAAAGGCACTGAATTTATTAACTCTTATATTATTGCCTATTGTACTTCTAATGATATTCAGCATGAGACAAGTGCAGCAAGAACACCACAACAGAATGGTGTAGCTGAAAGAAGAGTCAGAACGCTCAAAGAAGCTGCAAGAACACTCCTTGCTGAATTCTCCACTCCTAAGAAGCTTTGGGCAGAAGCTATCAACACAGCTTGTCACACTCAAAACAGGTCAGGTATTCACAAAATCCATGAGAAAACCCCATATGAACTGTGGAAAGGAAGAAAACCTAGAGTATCTTACTTTCATATATTTGGTTGTAAGTGTTTCATTCACAACAATGGGAAAAGTAAGTTGAATGCTTTTGATGCCAAAGCAGATGAGGGGATATTCTTGGGATACTCCTCAACTAGCAAAGCATTTAGAGTATTCAACAAACGAACCCTTCTTGTGGAAGAAACACCTCATGTTGTTTTTGATGAATCTTGTGAAAAGAGTGCAGTAGAAACAGACTCAGCTGTAGATCAGATGAAGAAACTAGTGATCAAGACCAAGTCTGATGAGTTTATTGAAGTCAATGAACCATTTCCTGAAGAACCAGAGGAGGATAAATCACACAGACCAGTCACTAGATCTCAAACTCAAGCTGAGCAAGCTGTTCATAATCAAGATGCAACAATCCCAAATGCAAGGGGGAATGATCTCTTTGACACACAAGATACAGATAATGATCGACCTAATCAAGTCAACCCTCCTGATGGGACTAGAACAGATGAGAATCCAAGCTCATCTAATGCAGATACTCCTGTAAGACATACATGGAGAAACAACCATCCATCAAACCTCATCTTAGGAGGAGCAGACTCAGGTGTCAAGACTAGAAGACAACTGAATCAGAACCCCCAATCATCTATGTTCTGCTGGTGTGCTTTCTTGTCCAACATTGAACCAGCTGACATAGAAGAAGCAATGACAGATAGCAATTGGATCACTGATATGCAAGAAGAACTAAACCAATTCGAAAGAAATGAAGTATGGGAATTGGTAGATCGTCCTGAAAACCACAATGTAGTAGGAACAAAGTGGGTATTCAAGAATAAAAAGGACGAAAATGATGTGATAACTAGAAATAAAGCAATGCTAGTTGCAAAAGGATACTCACAATCTGAAGGAATTGACTATGATGAAACCTTTGCTCCAGTAGCCAGATTAGAAGCCATTCGACTGTTTCTAGCTTATGCATCATATATGGGCTTCAAGGTATATCAAATGGACGTCAAGAGTGCTTTTCTGAATGGTATTCTGGTAGAAGAAGTGTATGTAGAGCAGCCTCCAGGATTCGAAAAAGGAGATCAAGTATATCGTCTGAAGAAGGCCCTTTATGGTCTGAAGCAAGCTCCCAGAGCCTGGTATGACACATTGTCACAATTCCTACTTGACAATGGTTACACAAAAGGCAAAGTTGACAGAACACTTTTCAGAATACAAGAAGAAGAAGACATTCTAATGGTGCAAATATATGTAGATGATATTATATTTGGATCACCAAATCAAGATATGTGCAAGAAGTTCTCTGAACTTATGCAAGGAAAATTCGAAATGAGTATGATGGGTGAGATGAACTATTTCCTAGGACTCCAAGTCAAACAGAGTCCAGAAGGGATCTTCATCAATCAGTCCAAGTACACCAAAAGCCTATTAGAAAGATTCAAAGCTCTACAAAGCAAGACTGCAAGGATTCCAATGATGACATCTTTCAAAATGGAACCAGATGAGTCTGGAAAGGCAGTTGATCAAGCTGAATATAGAGCACTTATTGGATCTCTACTATATCTTACAGCTAGCAGACCAGACATAACATTTGCTGTAGGAGTATGTGCTAGGTTTCAAGCAAACCCAAAGCAGAGTCATCTAGAAGCAGCAAGGAAAATTCTCAAGTACCTAAAAGGAACAGTCAATCTAGGACTATGATACCCTGCTGATGACAATCTAGAATTGAGTGGTTATTCTGACTCAGACTATGGAGGATGTAGAATTGATAGGAAATCCACATCTGGAACCTGTCAATTCCTAGGCAACAAGTTGATATCATGGTTCTCAAGGAAGCAAACTTCAGTTGCAACCTCCACCACTGAAGCAGAATATATGGCAGTTGGAAGTTGTTGTAGTCAGCTGCTCTGGCTAGTTCAACAACTCAAGGATTACAATGTAGAGGCAAGAGAAGTCCCTATCCACTGTGACAGCAGCAGTGTCATTGCCATCACTCAAAATCCAGTCCTTCACACAAGATGCAAGCATGTCGACATTCGACATCATTTTATAAGAGACCACCTTGAAAAGAAGGACATCAAGATGGAGAAAATTCACACAGATATCCAAAGAGCAGACATCTTGACTAAGCCCCTAGCTGAAGAAAGATTCAAGACCCTATGCTATAGCTTAGGACTCTTGGATCCAAGCACATGAAGAGCACAAGATCAGCTGAAGACCTCAACTGATACAATTGCAGCAGACTAGGAGGATCAGATGAGGTGAATAGACACCCTCATCTTCAGGTAAGTTTTTCCCGATGAAGACAAATAAAGCTGAGGGAAAACATAGAGTTATCTAATCAAGGGGGAAACAATGATACCTTAAGAATCCTTGATGAAATACTCTATAATCTGCATTGCATTATATACGTACATTCAGAAGACTTGAATAGAGTTAATTGGTAATCTTTACTTAAGCAATGTATATCTATGTATAGTAATAAACTATTCTTCATAAAATACTTTATCACTATACAAGTATACAGTATATTAGTGAGTCATACTTGGTTGGATTAATACACCATCCTCACTGACTCAACAGTATACATGCACTGTACGGACTCCAAATAACTCTTGTTCAAAAATCTATAATTTCTGCATTCCATAAGATAGAGTCTGAATCTCTTTAAATGTAAACCCTTAGATCAAGAATCTCATTGTTGATCTTAAGAAATAGCTTTTCAGAAATTCAGACCTATCAACTCTATAGTTTTTGTCATCTTATGCTCCATTACCTCATTTCTACCTCTATAAAAGGAGGAAGTTATGAGAACACCTAAGAACACAAATCACTAATTATTATTCTTGTTTCAGGTATGGAGATAATCGAGAGAAGAGATGGAATGGAGATCATCCCTCAACCAAGGTCTTGGGTGAAGGAGATGAAGATTTGTCCAAAAGATGAAGATGATGCAGATAAACATACTTGGGTTATCCAACATAAGTATGCCTATGAAAACTAAAGAAAGAAGAGACGTTCTTGTTGAAAACTAAAGAAAGAAGAGATGCAGAGGACAAAGTAGCAAGCAAGCAGAGCTTCTTCTCCAGGGGGAAGTTCTACATGGAGAGCTTGCTCTCAAAGACCACTTTGTCAAAAGATGTCAAGGAGACCAAGTCCATGGCTCTCTCTTCACACTCCATTGAAGCCTCTTCCAACTTTTCTTCTCTTTCAAAAGAAGCGAAGAAATTCAAAAAGGACACATTAGATGCTACATCCCATCTGATGATGAGGAACATCCGATGGTGAGGAGCAGTTAAGCCAGTGGGATTTCATCTAGGCTAGTCCCACTTGGTTTAAAGAAGGAGCTGAAAGATCCATCAAACCAGGTTGGATCATCACTCACAATAAAGCTGGAAGGATCCATCCAGGTTGGATCATTACAGCAAACACCTATCCTCTACTCAGCTGATCAGAAGACCAACTCAGCTGACCAGAAGACTTTCAAGGAAAATCAGCAGACATTTCGATGAAATCAGAAGACCTCACTCTGCTGATAAGAAGACTTTATTTTAGAGCATAATGACTATCTTTGATCATGTAATTCATTCTAGATTCATTCATGAATGTAATTAAAGAAATTGGCCTATATAAGGAATGCAATTCACTTATAGAAAACGGCCTTGATGATCAATTCTTGCCACAAAATTAGTCACAACGGCTATTTTTGGTATGATGTCATTAATACTTGATTACCATATTACCAGCAAATCATCAGTTGCCAAATGGCAAATTCAGCCGGCAAATTTAAGGAATGGCCCGAAATCAAAGAAGGAAATCTTGGGCACTACTCCACATTAAAATCCAATCTGACCGTTAGATCAAGTTCTTGCTGGAGTATATATACAAACTCTTAAACCTCTTCCAAACCCCTTTCGCTCACAATACTCAATTACTCTCAAATCTCTCTCGTCCTGAAATATTCTTTCCAAGCATTCCTATCCTCAATACTCAACATCCAGAATGGGAATCATCAAAATTTACGACGAGAAGACCAAGAGTACCGGCACCTTAGATACTCAAAAGTGGTCTAAGGAAGGAAAAGTTTTCACTGAGAATGCTCTGTTTTTCAAGGGCAAACATACACCTGCGAACAAGGAGATCCTTCTTCGCTGCATCAATCTCAACCTTCGTGATTTTCTGGAAGCAGCACCAACAAATGTTTATGAACAAGATGTGCTGACCTTCTATGCAAACGCAGTGATGATGGATTCTCATGTTGAAAGTGTCATGGGTGGACACAGAATCGAGATCTCAAGGGAGATCCTTCAAGAACTGTTCGGCTTATCAAGGGGAGAGATAGACATCTCTACCTACATCATGGGAAGAGAAAAGGAGTATATGGAGATGTTTACTGATGGAAGGGTCAAGGCTGAGGATACCTCTGGGCTCAAGAAATCCCAACTTGAACCTAAGTTTCAAACCCTAATGGATATTGCAGGTAAGATGTTGCTTGGTAACACTTTTAGCCATGATGCTGTTACCACTCTAAAAGTTAGAGTTATGGCTGCAATCTGGGATCAGATTGATGGAGATTGGCAAGGGCTATTCTTGAATAGGATTGCTCTTGAAGCCAAGAAGGTTACTTTGGACCTTCAATCAAGAGAATGGAAGGTCACATCTACAGTCAGCTTTGTCAACAAGCTGAGCATCATCCTTCCAGATGTTCTCCCAAAGAAGTACAAGATGGGACCTCATAAGACCTTCCACACCTCCAAGTATTATTTGAGAAAGGAAGCTCTTGCTGAGGCAGCAAGGTTGAAAGAAGAGGAGAGGAAGCTATTGGCTGAAACATCTTGCAAAGATGTTGTTAAGGAAGCAGAAGAGTCTGTTCATGACTCTGCTGAAGAAGAAGAAGAGGAACCATCCAAAGAAGAGGCTCAGGAGAAGGCTGCTGAGGATGATGATGATGACAATCAAAACTTAGCGCAAAGACGATTTCTAATCAGATCAGGACTCATCTCCCCATCTGATTCAGATGCCACTCCAACTGCCTCTCCCTTGAAGAAGGCAGGTACCTCTAATCCCTCTCTCACTTTTACTCCTTCTAAATTGTCGAAGGGTCAGAAGAGAAAGAAGAACAATTCTTCTTTCACTAAGAAAACCAAGAAATCCAGGCTCCCTACTCCCATGAGCATAGCCCCTATTACTTCCTTCAACCCTTCTGATGATTCAAACCTATCCGAACCCTCAAATACTAATATCCAAATCCCTGCTGATACTCACACACCAGAGGAACAAGCCCAACCTCAAACAACCCCAGATCCACATTTGCCTACCCCTGCTGATATTCAAATGGCAGATGTCCAAGATCATCAATTCCAACCGTCTACTGATCTTCAAGCAGAAATTATCCCAAATCAGCAGACTCAAAACCTTGCTGATGATCAATCCACTGAAGATCAAGAAAATATCACTTCCCAAATCCCTGCTGATACTCACACAGCAGAGGAAACCATTCCAACCACTCAATCCCCTATCCTCACTACCCCATCTGCACCAGAAGACTTGGCACCAGCAGACCTGGATGAAGCAGGCCCCTCTCAACCTCAGTATAGCATGGTGCACTATCCTATGTGCACAAGGGAGAAGATAATGAGGATGAAGATAGCAAACCTGCTCAAGTCTACTATTCCTGGTACTAATGAGGAATCAATTCAGTTTGAACAAGTTTTCAGAGTCTGCACCTGGATTGAACTCAGGAGAGATGATGTAGATGACCTTATTGAGGTCATGGAAGGAATGGGAGGAAAGGCTAATTTCCTCGACTGGGAAATGGAGCAGAAGGAAGTTGCTCAAGTTAAATCTTTTGCTCAACTGCTGCTAGAAGAGGCCCTTGCAGCAGTATGCCATAGGATTCTAGGAATTCCCACTGATGATACCTCTATCCCAGAAGGCACATCAGGTCAGCAGATAGCTGACACAGCAAAAGTGAATGACTCAGCTGCATCCGTCCCTGCGGAAGACTCAACTGAACCAGCTGACAAAGCCGAGATTGAAAGAGAAGTAATCACTATCCCTGATCACTTCATGCCTAAGGATACTCTAACTCACTTCATTGATAAAGGAGACAATATCATGACTCACTTGGTTAAGGCCACTACCACATTCCTCAATGAAGAGTACCTTTCAGCTGAAGAGAGAGGCAAAGCCCTGATTGTTCATCCAAAGCCTCAAGGCACTGCCTCAACTTCTACTTCAACAGCTGACTATACAGCAGACATATGCTCACAGGTCAAGGCTGCAATAGACCTGCATTTTGAGAAAGGTTTAGGCCTACAGCTTGGAAGATATGTTGAAAAGGCTGTTAAGGAGCAGAGAACTCGTCTTCATGACCAGATCATTGACATTGAAGACAAGTTTGGAGAGTCACTTCACGATCAGATAAGTGAGTATCTGACCAGCATTCTGAAGAAGGTAGGTGACACTTCTACCAAGTTTGCTGAACTCTACACTAATGAGGTCAACCGCATGGAAAACACCTACAAGAAGAGAATTGAAGATGCTGAAACAAGAGCTACTGAAGGTCGAGCTCTTCTCCAATCAGCTACAGCAGAGAATGAGAAACTTCAGACTCAGCTGAAGGAGACAGCAGCCAAATTGGAAGCACTTACAGCTAAACTTGAAGCTGCCTCCTCCTCCAACTCTCATGCTCAGATCCTAGACCACAGCATCACTCATCTGACCCATATTGGCAAAGTCAATGCCATGGCCCTTCAACAGACTCTGAAAGTAGAGATTCTGAATGCCATGAAGCCTTTTGCGGCTGCACTTGCTGAAGCCAAAAAGGGGGAAGATGTATTGATAAAGGCTCTAGAGAAGGCTACTGCACAGCAAGCTGTGATGGTAGTATCTCAAGATGAGCTGAACGAAACCTTGGGTGGTTTAAAAAGCAAAATCAAGAGCAGGCAAGGCAAAGGCAAAGAAATTGCTCAAGAAGACACCCAAGCTCCCACTCAAGCTCCTGCCAAGAGCCTACAGATCACTGCCTCTATAGAACAAGTTCCTGAGAAGAGGATGACAAGGAAAAGAAAGGCAGATGAGCAAGCTCAGTCAAGCAAGAAGTCAGCTCCAGCAGAGCCTACTGCAGAAGAGAAAGAGGCTTTAGAGCTGAAGAAAAGAAAAGAGCTTGAAGCTCAAGAGCTTAAGCATAAGAAGCTAAAAGATGCGAAGGCAGTCAAAGCCAAATTCGAAAGGAAAATAGCCAAACTCAGGAAAGCAATCAGGGACAAAGCAAAAGAAGACAATGTCAAAGACAAAACCCAGGTGTTTGATAGCAATTATGTGGATTATTTAGCCCTTCAAGATGAGCTACCAAGGTGGTATCCTCTGAAGAAGAAGTGGCAAATTCAACACTACATTGTACGAAAATTTGGCCCTCTCCCAACCTATGAAGATGAATTCTTTCAGTTCAATCAGTTCATGAACATTGAAGATCAAGAATTCTGGAAAGAAGTAGTCAAGACAGCCAAAGAACTTGACAACTGCAGAATCCTAACTCCAGAAGAACCTAAATGGGCTCCTCCCACTCTGAGCTCCGGAAGGACAGACTGGATTGAAGTCAAAAGGATTCTAGAGAAAATCTATGAAGAGGAGAAAGTTACAGACCTGCAGCACATGGAAGAAGTTCGAACTCGTCTGTACCTTGCTTTCCGCATCTGAAGATCAGAAGACCTGATGAAGACTACTTTCAAAGCTTTAAAGAAACTATCACTTGTAATCTGTAAAAGCTCTATATATAATCAAGTTTAGTTCTCTTTGCTTTCAAGACAAACTCTCATTGTCTTCATGAGATATATACTTCAGTTTGTATGAAGTTTATAAACTCTTATCTTATTTACTAAGAGCATTTATCAAATATAGTTTTGGCTTCATCAAAAAGGGGGAAATTGTTGGGATGTAAATTCACCCTAAGCCCCACTTGATGTTAGAATAGTTTTGATGGCCAAAACACTTAGAGTTTATAAATGTAATAGGATCAGCTGACTTTGTATAGAACAACTTAGACTAGTCTTGTGTGATCAACTGTATAGATATCAGCTGATTAGCACAGTCCCGGCTTACATGCGCTCCCTCAAGATGAGAAGAGTAGAAGACATGAAGATTAGAAGATCCTTGAAGGCCAGATAAGTAAGGTGCTTGTATACCTACTTATCTGATGGAGTCCAAGATTGAAGATGGCCTAAAGCAGCACAAATAATTCACAGATCAGACGAGTGATTACTCGGCTGATATCAGAAGACAGAAGACCTAAGGCCAGAAGAGTAGTCAGAAGACTAGTAGTACAGATCAGAAGACTATGTACTCTTCCAGGACTCGGCTGATTCCCAAAGTCCTCTTGCAATTCAAATGAAGACCTACCTTATTTAGAAGATTGACATGATCCCAGGATTGGAGCAATCAAGCAGCTGGAATCAAGGAATCAAGCCAATATGGAAAGATTGTCCCAACGGCTAGTCAACTCCAACGGCTAGTTGCAAGCAATCACCATTATAAATACAAGAGGATGAGAAATCACAAGTACGAGATCACATCGAGAGAATTCAACAAGTTAAGCAAGCAATCAAGCAAAAGCCATACTGTTCTAAGAATTCTCCAAGAGACCAGAAAGCCTTAGAATACTTTTAGCTCTTAAGTGATTTCTATCCAACCCATAAGAACCTGAAACCTGTTCATATTGTATATTCATTGTTTTAGGCATAGTGGTTAAGCAATTTATAAGCTTGAACCATTAGTTGGATACACTTCAAAAACCCCAAACCCTCACCAAAAGGTTAAAGTTTTTGAACCCCTCAAAGTGCAAGTGCATACAATCACTTGTGGAGACCGTAGCTGTTAGGACGGCTCCGATCTCAAAGTCCTATCCTTGGGACTATAAAGGTCAAGACCCTTGTAATTTGTGGTAAATTAAAGGGATTAAACATCACGTTAGGACGTGAGAGTGGACGTAGGATCGTATATCCGAACCACTATAAACCTGGTGTTATTTACCTTTCTGCACTTTACATTTCTGTCTCTACATATATTTTATATAGTGCATACTGTGTTTTCAACATTCTTAAACAAAGGCCACAACTTTCAAACCAGCATCAACTGAGTACTTTCATTAAGTAAAAATAAGTTAACACTTTCATAAGAAACAAAAGAACGAGTCTAAATAAGGCCTACCATAATTCCGCATATAATCTCTTCATTCAGATCACTATAGTCATCTGGACCAGCAGACTTGCAGTCCAGTTGACATAGCAATCAGAAGAGGTTCCCCAACTCTCTTGAAAAAGTGTTAAAGTCTATTCACCCCTCCCCTCTAGACTTTAATCCCATTCACTACTCGTTCAGGGACCAACATCCATCAAGTCCATTTTCTCTTGTGCCCTCATCATGGCCAGTTTCTGTTGAGTTTCAGGGTCTTTGCCATACCCTTCATGAAACAACTTTGATGGATCAAGAGCTAAGACAATTGTCTTCTTTTTGGGCTCAGGTCCAAATCCTTTAGCAAACAACTCTTCAATATTTTCAGTGGACTTGGGATCTTCAGCACTCTTGTCAGTTTTAGAGGATTTATCCTTTTCAGCAAACTTGGATACTTCAGCAGTTTTGTCTTTTTCAGCATTCTTTGCCTTTTTGGAAGTAGGCTCATCATCATCAATTCTGAACTCAGGGGGCAGATCAAGGTTATTGGGAAAATTAGTGAATGTTTCAGCTTTTCTTTTGTTTCCTTTGGCCTTCTTAATCTTTCCTCTAGTTTGGACACCTTCAGCATCTTTGTCCAACCCAGATACCTCTCCTCCTGGTCTTTGCTGTAGCCTAACTCTTTCCTCTTGTGCTGAAGCCATTGAGTTCTTCAACGCAATTGCTAACTGCTCTTCTTCATCCAAATCTTCTAAGTTCAGCACTGCTGGCTCTTTTCCTTTAACTTCAGGAACTTTGTCCTTTCCCTTGACTGGGCTTCCAATGACTAAGGCACCTTTTTCTCTTGCTCTTTCCCTTTCCCCCTTTTTGGCAGCATCAAAGCATTGAGGTTTGAGCTCACTCATGGTTGTGTCCATCAGGGATTGGGCTTGGTTTAGAGACTTCATCTCTTCCAATAGATATACATTCTCATCATGTATATTCTGCATCCTATCACTGCTCAAGCTAAGGAAAGCTAGAACAGGCTTCATCTTTTGTTGGACAACCTCCTCCAAGGTTTCTTTCAGAGATGCATCAAGTTGGGCCTTAAGAAGCTCAGTGAGGTTTGCCACTGCACCTTCAGCAATGTTGGCCATCACTTCTTGGGAAAACTTTTCTGAGGCTGCTTTTACCATAGCAAGCCTTTGCTCCTCATCTCTTTTTCTTTGCAATGCTGTCTTCTTTCCAAGGGCTTGTTTGACAGTCAGTCTGAGAGCTTTGACATTGGCATTGTGATTATCTCTCAGAAGCTTTTGTTCCTTCTTGACCTCCTCTGAGATGGATTCCATGGTGGATCTGGCTTTTTGAACTTCAGTGGAAATGGTTTGGAGACCAGTTTCCACACCACTTATCCTTGCTTCCAATGTGGGTAGCACCACATCCTCAGAGCCTGTTAATCTCATCTCCACAGATGCTAGAGTTCTTCCTTGCTCATTCAATGCTCCTAATGTTTCAGCATGAGCAGATTGGACTTGATGAGCCAAGGAGTCCAACTTCTCTGACTGCATTCCAAGCAAGGCTTGTGCTGAGCCTGTATCCACTTGGATGGGAGCATCTGTCAAGAACTCATCTGCAAATATTTGGTCAAGGGAAATACCTGCAATATTAGACAGATCAAAAATGTTAGGAAATAAACACTCATCACCCTCAATTTCTTTTTCATAAGACTCTGATACATCAGCAGCCTTCTTCTCATTTTCAACTCTTTCTTTTCTTCCTTCATTTATAATGTCCTCACCCAAGGAATCAAGCCTCCTTTCATCAAGGGATTCTTGAAGTTCAGATTTGACTTCAAGAATAACCTGTCCTTTCTCACTTATACCACCCTCTATTTGTGGTACACTCACTATCTTAGTGATTACAACCTCTCTTTCATCCTCTACTCCCTCTGATTTTTTGACTAATCTCTCCTTTTCAACACCTTCACCTAGACCTGCAACATCTCTACCTTCAACAAGGTTCAAAGATGGCAGTTGTGGAGAGATCACAGTGCTTATTGCAGCAGCCACTGAGTCATCCTGAATGATTAAGGGCTGATCAGTGTCCAACTCTTCTGACACTGAATAGGCCTTAACCAAACCAGCCTCTAATAAAGGAACCTCAACATCTTTAGGTTGTGCCTTGGGTTCAGAAGAACCTTCATTGGCAGATGTATCTTTGGTTGTGTTACCACCCTTGGTCAACACCTCTGATGAAGCAGAGCCTTTCCTATGATAGGTTAGGAGGGGGGTTGAAGGCAGATTGGATTCAGAAGGGTTGGGATTGGTTTCAGGAGGGTTGGATTTTGAGGGATCATCAGGGGAATCATCATCATTTGAGCTACTATCAGGGTGTTTGATGCCCTTAGCTTTCCTTTCCTTCTCCTCAATGATCTTCTCATCTACTAACTTTGCAAACACATTCTCATCAATGAGAAATCTTGTTTTTAGCACACCAGCAAAGTGTAGTAGTCTGCTTTCTTCTACTTGCCACCAGTTTGCACCCTTATCTTGGATGACTTGTGATATCTCCATTATAGTTTTGTCTTTAACATCCACAAGCATCCTCATATCATGAAATGTCTTCTGAATTCTTGGAAATTCAGCAAGTTGTGGATACAAACTGTCCACAATAGCCTTGGCTCCACCTCTGAGCATACACTCATAGGTATACTCCTCCTCATCTCCACTTGAATGGGGACTTTGGGTTATAGGGGAGTTGGCTCTCTCTTCTCCTAAGGTGGCTTCAGGTAGGTTAAGTTCAGGAATGTTGGCTTCAGAAGGGTTGGGTGCAGTTGAAGGTACTTCAGTTGCTTTTGAGAGCAATGGGTCTGAAGGGGCTTTGCTCAGGGGGGTTGGCTCATTGAGTGCAGATTCTAAAAGCTTTGAATAATTGAGCGTGGATGAGTCAAGGGGTGACAGCAACCTTGTCTCATCTACAGCTAAATCTGCAAGCACATCTATGCCACTTCTTTGCACACTCCCTTCTGGAGAATATCTCTTAGTAAGATTGACAGGGGTGATAGGTTGGTTGGAAGGGGTAATATGGGTTTCAGGGATGTTGGCTTCTAAGGATTGGCCTTCAGGGATTTTGGACTCTGGGGTTCCAGAACCAGAAGAGTTTGTCCTGGACTTAGATTTTGTCCTGCTTTCCCTTAAAGCAATTTGAAGAGACCTTTCTTCCTGAAGTTTCAGCACCTTCTCAGTGGGCTTGGCCCTTCTCTTTCTAGCCCTACTGCTCCCACTACCTTCCACTTCTTTCTCTTCCTCGGGGACAACTTCCATGGCCCTCTTATCACCCTTGTGATTTTGCCTTGTTTCATTGTACTTCTGCCTCAACTCTTCTGAGTGATCAGATGTCACTTGCACTCCTTCTTCTGCCACTTCATCAACTTCAATTGAATCTCATGAGGCTTCTTCTGAGAGTACTTGAGACATTTTCTTAGTCTTGACAGCCCTGGCCTTAGTTCTCTTCTTCAATTTGTGCTTTTCTTCAATCTTTTCAGCAGGGTTGGTCATCAACAACCTTCTTTGCTCAGTTTTCTTACTAAGCTTTCTGAACATGATTTTCTGGACAGGGAGGGGCTTTGCAAAGGTTTGCATTTGTGAATAGTGGGAAAACCTTTCAATCAACAAGCTTGCCCTGGTGCAATACTTGAGTTTTCCTTCCAATACAACCTTATTGTGAGCTCTCACTTTGAATTTGGCCTTTTCCTTCATCATCTCAGACAAGATGAAGGTCCTCCAATCAAACTTGATGCCCTTGTCACTAGCATCAATAAGTGCAGCCATAATCCTTATTCTTGGATGGCTGACCTGCTCCAGGCTTCCAGTGTTGCTCAAGAGACTCTTGGTGATTACCTCAAACAGATTGAGAAATTTTAGCTTAAGAGTTCTCTTGTGTTGTGTTGAAGAGATGGGGCCTGGGACCAATAGCCATTCTTGTGCTATCTCCTCTTCATGGTCAGCACCATAGAATTCTGGATTCCTTCCCTCTGAAGGCAAGCCAAAAGCTCCTTCAATGTCTTCTTCAGAGAATTTCACCCTGTGAAATCTCTCTTCCTCCTCTCCCTCTGCTACATATGAGAGTCTTGTAGCAACTTCACCATCTTCAGGCTTGCCTTTCCACTTGAGGAAGGCAAAGAACTCAGCCATGTAGCTCTCCAGACAAGAGCTTGGCCTTTCTTCCATGAATTTCTTGAGTCCAGCTCTTTTTTAGCCATCTAAGATTGTTCTTGTTGCTTAGATAGCCAAAATCAAGGTCTAGAGCCTTGTTGGAGAAATCAATGATCATTTCTGGTCTGACTTTGGGAGCCATTGAAGGTTACAGAAATGAATTTGAATGAGTTTGAGAGTGTTTGAAGAAGATGAAAGATAGGGTTTTGAATACTTGGGGAAGAAGTGTTTGTGGGGATTCTTAAGACTTGTGAATGTTCTAAAAAGAATGTTTGTCAATGAGTTGGTAAAGTCTTGAGGCAATTCAACGGTTAACAAAAATGGAAAATAAAATTGGACGACCAAGATTGATTTCAGGGGAGTTGTCCAATTTTGATCCAATGGTCAAAAACCAATGTAACAGTGAGTAATTGGTTTTATTCAAAACGTGGAAGTTATTTATTATTAGTTAATGGTTGGGGAGTTTCCAAGGTAGATCATGGCTTGAAAAGGTGTAATGCAAACAAGAATTAAATCTTGGCATTAAATGCATGGAAAGTGACCTTTTGGGTGGGAGACAAATTAAATCCCAAAAAGATGATATCTGAATATGGAATGGGACAGATTTCAAAACAGGCAATGATTACCCAAAATAGGTGCTTATCAGACCAAGATTTGGTTTGATAGCTAGGACAACTTATCTGACCCCACTTGGACAAGTATCCTGAAAAGATGTGGACAAGTGTCCTGAATTTCAATGGACAAGTGTCCTGAATGATTTAGGTCATTTCTTCTGAATTTCAGTAGACTTGACCAAGTCTGCTGAATACCATTTCAGTTTCCTTTATTCCCATTAGCTTCAGTAGGATTTACTTGTCCAACTTCCCTGGATCAAGTAATCCCAATTCTGCTGATAGCTCCAGAAATCTTGCCTCTGCAAGTGGCTTAGTCAATATATCAACTTTTTGATGATCTGTGTGGATTTTCACCAACTTTATGTCCTTCTTCTCCACATGGTCTCTAATGAAGTGATGTTTGATATCAACATGCTTGCATCTTGTGTGCAATACAGGATTCTGTGATATTGCAATAGCACTATTATTGTCACAGAATATAGGCACTTCAGTAGAGTTGACATTGTAGTCTCTTAATTGTTGTCTTAACCAAAGAATTTGAGCACAACAACTTCCAGCAGCAACATATTCAGCTTCAGTGGTGGAGGTAGCCACTGTGTTTTGCTTCTTGGAGAACCAAGATATGAGTTTGTTGCCCAAGAACTGACAAGTCCCTGAAGTGGACTTTCTGTCAATTCTACATCCTCCATAATCAGCATCTGAATAGCCAGTTAACTCAATGTTGTCATCAGCAGGGTACCAAAGGCCTAGGTTTTCAGTGCCTTTGAGATACCTCAAGATCCTTTTTGCAGCCTCAAGATGGCTTTTCTTAGGATTTGCTTGAAACCTTGCACAAACACATACTGCAAAGGTGATGTCAGGTCTGCTGGCAGTGAGATAGAGGAGTGAACCAATGATTCCTTTATACTCAGTAGAGTTGGTTGAGATACCACTCTCATCAGGATCCATCTTCCAATTTATGTTCATTGGGATCCTTACTGGCTTGCTAGTTGTACACCCAAATTTCTTGATCATTTCTCTGGTGTACTTAGCTTGATTGATGAAGATTCCTTCTTTGATTTCTTGACTTGAAGTCCCAAAAATAAATTCATCAGACCCATCATGGACATCTCAAACTTGCTTTGCATGAGCTTGGAGAACTTCTCACACAGCTTCTCATTGGGGGATCCAAATATGATGTCATCCATATATAGTTGGACAAGTAAGATGTCCTTTCCTTCAGTGATTCTGAAGAGAGTTCTGTCCACAGTTCCTTTGATGAAACCATGATCCAAGAGGAACTGTGACAGGGTGTCATACCAGGCTCTTGGAGCTTGCTTGAGTCTATATAGAGCTTTCTTCAATCTGTAGACTTGATTTCCAATCTCTAAGCCAGGTGGTTGCTCCACATAGACTTCTTATTTTAAAACTCCATTCAAGAAGGCACTCTTGACATCCATTTGGTATACTTTGAACCTCTTGTGGGCTGCATAGGCTAAGAACAGTTTGATTGCTTCTAGTCTTGCCACAGGTGCAAAGGTCTCATCATAGTCAATGCCTTCTGATTGACAATAGCCTTTTGCCACTAATCTGGCCTTGTTTCTGACAATCACATCATTTTCATTCTTCTTGTTCTTGAACACCCACTTGGTTCCAATAACATCTTGATGTGAAGGTCTATCCACCAGCTCCCATACATCATTTCTGGTGAATTGGTTTAGCTCTTCCTGCATTGCTGTGATCCAGTTTGCATCTTGAAGTGCTTCATCAATGTCTTTTGGTTCCTGTTCTGATAAGAAACAACAAAACATAACACTTTCAACATGAAAACTTCTGGTTTTGACTCCTATACTTGGATCACCAAGTATCAGATTGGTAGGATGGTCAGATAACCAAGTCCTCCTTTTTCTGATCCCTTCAGTAGAGTTGTCCTCTACTAAAGTTGAGTCACCAGTGTTATAGAATTCAGGATAATTGAATGCAGGATCTAATTCAGGATCATATTCAGGGATGTTGTCCTCAATGTTTGGAACATTGGCATTTTCACCATTTATGGTTCCCCCTTGAATATTGGATCCATTAACTACCTCAGCAGAGCCTGCTTCTTCATTGGTAGTTGTTACCTGAGGGTGAACTGGGATTGGATCATTCAGTTCATCATTTCCTTCATTGGGGTCTGCTTCAGGAATATTGCCTTCAGGATTGTTGTCCAGTGTAGCATTTTCAGGGAGATTGGCTTGGACAACATCTATGAATTCAGTGTCCTTGTCTTTTAGGCTTAGTCTGGTTGTTCTATGTGTGATTTCTTCAGTGTCCAAGTTTTTGTTCCTGATCTCAAGGATAGATTCATCAAACACAACATGAGGTGTTTCTTCCACAACAAGGTTTTTCTTGTTGTAGACTCTGAAAGCTCTACTGATTTGAGAGTATCCAAGAAATACTCCCTCATCAGCTTTGCTGTCAAAGGCTTTCAACTGTTCTTTCCCATTATTGTGAATGAAACTCTTACAACCAAATATGTGAAAGTATGACACTTTAGGCAATCTTCCTTTCCAGAGTTCATAGGGGGTTTTGCCTTGCCCATTAGTAATCAAGCATCTATTCTGAGTATGGCATGCAGTATTTATAGCTTCAGCCCAAAACCTCTTAGGTAGATTAGAATCAGCAATTAAGGTTCTAGCAGCTTCTTTTAGAGTTCTATTCCTTCTTTCTGCAACTCCATTTTGTTGAGGAGTTCTAGCTGCTGAGGTTTCATGAGCTATTCCATTTAAAGTGAAATACTCATTGATGTATGAATTTATGAACTCAGTGCCTTTATCAGATCTTATCTTGATAATGCTAAGGCTTTTCTCATTTGACAGTCTCTTTAAAAGTTCAGGCAGTTTGACTTGTGTTTCCTTCTTATTAAGGAGAAATACTACCCATGTGAACCTAGAGAAATCATATACTACTACCAATGTGTATTTCCTTCCATTTATGCTTGAAGGGGTAATTGGTCCAAATAAGTCCATATGTAAAAGTTCAAGTACCCTTTCAGTAGAAATGACTGGTTTTCCTTTAAATGAGGCTTTAATTTGTTTTCCTTGTTGGCATGGTTTGCAAACATGCTCTTTAATGAAAACCTCATTAGGCAGTCCTTTAACTAATGCATTTCTAGCAAGTTTGTTCATTGATTTAAAGTTCAAGTGGTTTAGCCTCTTGTGCCATAACCAACTTTGTTCACTAGAGCTCTTAGCAATGAAACATGCAGCATCAGTAGACTTGTCCCAGTCTGCAAAATACACATTTCCTTTCCTAGTTCCAGTCAATAGAGTTTGTTGAGTCTTATCTTTGATTAGGCATTTTCCACTTGAGAACTCAACACTGAAGTCTTTATCACAAAATTGACTGATACTTAGGAGATTATATTTGAGACCAGCTACATAAGATACATTGGTCACTTTGATGTTACCAATCATCAAAGTACCATAACCTTTTGTTGTTGCTTGTGAGCTGTCTCCAAATGTGACATTTGGGCCTTCTTTTTTCAATAAAATCAGTGAGGAGTTCCTTGTTTCTAGTCATGTGCCTTGAGCATCCACTGTCAAGATACCATGCTGACTTTTTGATCATACTCCTCTTCTTGTGGCCCAAAGGTACCTGCAATTAGCAAGTTTTAGGTACCCTTTGAATTTTGGGTCTTGAGAGGTTAGCTGTACCTTTAGGAACCCAAACTTGCCTAATTACCCTGATTGATTCAAGGTGGCTAAGTTGTTTTCCTTGTGCATCAACATACACTACCTTTCCCTTAAATGCCTTTGGGAAGGTGTGTATAAAAGTGTTAACTCTGTAAGTTTCAGGAGAGTTGTCAAATCTCCTGAACTTATGAGTTCTTTGTGTAACTTGATGAAATCTTTGAGGAAAGGCCTTTTTATGACCATTACCCTTTGGCATGAAGGGTTTTGGTTGTATCATTTTATTCTGCCTTTGAGGATGGTTGTCCTTAGGTCTATTCAGCTGAGGCTTTCTCAGAAGAGTTGGCCTTGGCCGATTATACCTTGGATAACTCCTCTGAACATTGTTCAGTAGAGTTGCCCTTCCAATGGGTCTACTCTGCTGATCAACATTCCTCTTGTGTTCAGGGACTTTGGCCATTTCCTTAGGTTTGGACCTAGTCTCCTGAAGCACTTGAGTTGGCAAATCATCCATTTTGCCCTTTCCTTTGTTCAGTGGCTGAATTATTTCATTTTCAGCTTGTTGTGCCACTGATTTGACAAAGATTTTCTTAGTGTTACTTGTAGAGGCAACACTAAGACAAGGTGAAGATTCGAATGGATCAAAACCTAATCCACTTCTTTGATCCATAGGTCTTTGATAACTTTGAATTTCCTTTATTGCTCTAGAGGATTTGTTCAAAGCGGACATCTTTAATTTCAGGCTCTCTTCACTTGATTTGAGAATGTTATACTCATGTGAGAGGTTTTCAAATTTTTCTTGAAGAATTTTTAATTCAAACTCTTTTCTCTTCTGAGTATGTAATTGAGCATCAATCTGTCCTTGTTGGTCAACTATCCTGAGATTTGCTTCCTCAAGCTCTCTCAAGACTTTTTGGTATAACTCAGTAGATTTAATGTCAACTACTGTCTCAGTAGGTTTTGAAAGCTCAATTGAAAGTCTTTCATTTTCCCTCACACAATTGTCATGAAATTCTTGTAGCCTAGTGAAATCTTCCATTAACTTCCCAAAGGAAAGTTTCAAGTTGACTTCACTAGTGTTCTGTGATAGAAATGATGGTGAGATAGAAGTGGAGGATACCTCATCATCCTCAATGGCCTTCCTATTGGTGAACTTTCTGTCTCTCTTTGCTTGTCTTTCTCTTCTTTCTTTTCGAGCTTAATTCAGGGCAGTCATACTGGAAGTGCCCTTTCTTCTTGCAATTATAGCACAGGTCTTCATCACCATCCTTCTTAGACTCATCTCTTCCTTTAGATGATGAAGGGTCAGCTCTACTGGACCTTCTCCTATCAGAGTACTTGTCCTCTGATCTTTTCTCTTCATGCTTTTTGTCCTTAGCCTGATATTCAGGGGAGTTGTACCTTCTCCTGAATTTATTGTCTTGGTAGAATTTCTTGTATCTACCAAACCTTGAGTTGAGTTTTTCAAACCTCCTAGCCATGAGGGCCATCTCTTCCTTCATTTCAGCCTTGGAGACTGACTTTGTTGATCTGGGGGTAGGCTGCATTTCTGGTTCAGCAGTTTTGGCTTTAAATGCCACTCCTTTGGTTGGTAAAGAGGACTCCTCTGCTGGCTTTCTTCTATTGAGGTCAAACTCATATGCTTTGAGTTTTGAGAAGATTTATTGCATGGGCATGGAGGAGAGATCCTTGGTATTTTGCATCATTGCAGCATATACATCCCACTTTTGAGTGAGACTTCTCAAGATTTTTAAACCAACTTCTCTCCTGGAGTACACCTTGCCCAATGAGTTGATTTCATTCATCACACCAGTGAATCCACCAGCAAACTTGTCAATGGACTCATCTGGCTCCATTGAGAACTGTTCAAACTTTTGCACAGCCACTTGGAGTTTGTTCTCCTTTATCTTTTCAGTACCCTCACACATTTCAGCAAGAGTATCCCAAATTTCTTTGGCTGTTGTGCAGTGGTAGACTCTTCCCATAATTGCATCTGGAATTGTTTGATAGAGAGTATTCATTGCAAGATAATTCAAATTATCTTTTCTTTTGTTTTCAGCAGTGAAGTCATCTTCATCCTTAGGGATCTCTTCCCTTATGTCAGCTCTTTGGTCTTCAGTTAATCTGGGGTTAATTTGAGTGAACATATAGGGTCCTCTTGTTATCACTCTCAGCATATCAGTATGAAGAGATGCAAGATGAGCTCTCATTCTGATCTTCCAGAAGTCATCGTTCTCAATTGAGAACATGGGCAGCTTGTGATGTGATATATGGTTGACTGGATTGGTGGCCATATTGTTGATTCCTTGAACAGCATCATTAGGAACAACATTGTTGTTGGCCATAGCTTAAGAATAAGATGTCAATCAAATGATAGGATTTCAGATAGATTAGTTCAGTGACCACACCAAATATGTGATTTTGAAAAACCAAGATGGATTTTCAGAAGCAGTGGTCCTTGAACCCCTGCTCTGATACCACTTGTTGGTCCTGAAAGGAGTATATAACAAGTGTATGGGGGGGGGGGGAAATACACTTGTATGCAAATTCTTTCAAACTTTAATCAAACCAGAGATCAGCAATGTTGTCTTGGACAACTCTGCTGAAGATGTATAACCTTTTCAAAGATAACCAAGCCACTAAGCACTATTGAGTACTTAGTTGAATGAGTATCTAAGTTGGTTATAAGTGCGGAATTAGTGGTTGGCCCTTTAGTTTAAACTCCTTTAAGTTCTGAAATCACTTAAGCAATATAGTCCAGTTTTCAGTCCAGTTTTCAGGGAACTTGTCCAATACAGTTTTTTCACAGTCTTTGAATATATGTTCTTTGAAAGATCAGTTTTGTGTGCAGTGTTGAATGTATGAAAGTACTTTGAAAGTAAATCAACACAAGAGTTTATAGTGGTTCAGAGACTCAATCTCCTACATCCACTTTCCCTGATTTAACAGGATAATTCCTTCACTCTTGGAATTAACTTGTTTTATAGTGCCAAGGTGCACTTGATCAAGAACACCACTCCTTGGTGAATTGATCCCTAGGATGTCTAGAGTCCTAGTACCCTCTTCTCAACTCAGAACTGAACTGTTCTTCTCTCAACAGTCAGCTCCTACCACTTCTACTACTACAACCTCCTCACTTTCTCACTTGAAAGGGATAAGGGTTGAAGTAAGGTTCCAACTAATGAGATACCCTTTACAATGAAGATCAGTGTATAAGGATTAGGATATCTCTCTGAGCTTTGTATGGATATACAATGAGTTCAGCTTAGAAGAAGTGTTTCAAGACTAAGAATGTCTTATGACTTTTGAAGCTTCAGGATGCTTGTTCAGTTGGATGTAGAATGGATAGATGCTTCAAATGGTCTTCACACTTCTGTATTTATAGACAAATTTGAGGATTTGCCCGTTGGAGAGGCAGTCCCAAATTGCTATAAATGTCTTCCTTGAGTTCTTCAAACTGGAAGACAGATTCTTGATAGTGACATGTCCTCATTTGGGTAATAAACGGCTGTTAGGACTTTGTCTTCATTCTGCAGCACTCTTCCCAATGTCTGACTTTAAGATTCACTTGTTAGGACTTGGACATGGCTTCTGAAGGTTGATCCAATGATAGGACAACATTCCTTATCAAATGGACAACTCTACTTATCACTATCAGCATACATGCTTATCAGCATAGTTGATTTGCTCTTCTTCAGATGACTTGGCTCTTTCCCTTTGCTTCATTTAGATGTGATCTCAGCATGATTCATTGAAGTCTTTTAGGGTGTAGTTGTCTTTATCTCTTCAGCATAGTTGACTTTCAAGCTTCAGAACACTTGTTCTGGTTTAATTATACTGAGACAACTCTTCTGGACAACTCTCCTGATCAGCATACTTGGCCTTTAAGCTTCAGAACCTTTGTTCTTGTTTTAATTGTGCAGAGACAACTTCTCTGGACAACTCTCCTGATCAGCACACTTGGCCTCCAATAGCTTAGGTGATTGTTCCAGAATTTGAGCCTTAAGGGAACTTGTTCTTGATAGTCTTCAAAGCATGTGTTCCCCCTCAAGTTGTGCATCTTAATCATCTAAGAGTTGCCTAACATATCAGCTTCCCATCTATCCTTATTCTATATGTTCTAACAATCTTAGAACATAATCATCTTGACTTAGGCATGTCTCAAGGGGTTTTTGGTATTCAATCAAAACATTTATCATTTTATTCCCAACATACTCCTATTTAAAAATACATTTGAGTTGCACGTGCATACAAGCTTTTGTCATTCAAGTTCACTAGCAATTATAGGATATCAAGAAAGTTTAAAAATTAAATGTTGGGATATGTATCCTGAAACAAATCCTAATTGATGTTGAAGTAGTTTTGATAAGCCAAAAAGAGGATTTGAATATATTTCTAAGTGTTGACTGATCTAGTTATGGAAGTGTCATCTTGTGACAAGATCAGAAGAGTATAAGTATACTGGAAAATAAACTAAGTATTGAAAGAACAGTTTACTATAGGAATTTATGATAAGCTTATAATTGTTGTATAGAAGCTTATAATATAGTATAGTTTGTATTGATGTAATAGTTTAAGTTGACTAAGCTGTTTTATAAAGCTTAAAGTAATGTAATAGTCTTTGATAGATTAGTTGATAGGACTAGATTAGTTCTACATGAAAAGAAGACTGCAAGAGAAGAGAAGACTTGTGCAAGACAAGACAAGTGTTGAGAAGCTGTGAAATATTCTAAGTGTCAAGAGAAGACAAGTCAAGTTCGCGCAAACTGAAGATAAAAATAAGATCGTATCAAAGTGAAGATATGAAGAGTTAGTTATGTAATAACTAATCAGTTGGAAAACGCGTGAAGGGATAAAAAGAAACAGTTATAAAGTTTGTTGGAAGAAGTTATAAAGAAAAAGTTGTTGGATAACAAACTGATCTTGAATTGAGAAGTCTATAAATACATGGAGATATTTGACATTTGAAGACTACTGTTACTAAGAGATTTAAGCGCATATTGAAGAGATTCAAAGCAAGGAAAAACTCACAGAGTTCAAGCAAGAAAGCAAAGTTTGAAGAAGCCCAGAAGAGACAAGTTCTTACGAAGAAGAAGGCTACTGCATATAGAGAAGTTTTTCTTTATAGTTTTGGTGTTAATCAAGTTGCTAGTTACTTGTAAAATAGTTAGTTGTTAGATCGAAGTATAATTGGTAGTATATTGGAAAAGATCGAAGTCTTAGTTCTTGGGACTTAAAGCCACAAAACAAGTTAATAAAATATCACGACTGGAGTTGTGAGAGTGGATGTAGACATTTGTCGAACCACTATAAATCTTGTGTGTTGATTTACTTACTGTTTTATTTGTGTTTGATTGATTGAATTGCTTAATTGATTAATCTGCATATTAGACTAGTAAGGTGTTCATTGAATAGTTGAGTATAAATCTAAGGGCTCATATAATTATGATATTCCGCATATTATTATTTTTTTGCTCAGTGATATTCCACATATTTTAACTTTGATATTTTGAAAGATTTTTAAAAGTCTAGATTCACCCCTCCCCTCTAGACTTTTACTAGCTTACTCAATATTACACTCAACTAGGGACCTACAAGTGGTATTAGAGCAGTAGTTCTTTGGACTGCTGTTTCTTGATCACCAGTATAGACTTTGAGGGAAGTCTTGGTGTCCATCTGTATTTGATCATATCATCTTTCTTGATTTTCTGTATCTTTGATCTGTCTGCTATATTCCTACTGATCTTCTTACATTATGGCTATGGAAATCAACGCTAACAAATTGCCTAAGTTTTCAGTGCATGGCTATGACTACTGGAAACTCAGGATGGAAGCCATTTTCAGTTGGACACACGATCTTATGGTGTCCGTCGTCAAAGACGGACCGATCGTCACTATGACCTCAAATACTGCTACACTTGAACCATCCAAAGCCGTTGGTGTGCTCGTCCCCAAACCAAGGTCAGATCTCACTTCAGAAGAAATGAGACAAAATAATCTGGACAGCTTGGCAAAGAACTATATTTTACATACTCCACCTAATGAGTATCTGGGTAAAGTATTAAAATGTAAGTCTGCTGAAGATATGTGGGATCGATTTGCAGTCCTTTGTGAAGGGACTACCCTGATAAAGGAAAGTAAGTTATCTACTGTTGTACAGAGATTTGAATCATTCAAGATGAAAGCTGGCGAAACTATAGACCAGTTGGATACTCGTTTTACACGTATTATGAATGATCTTGAAGTGTTATGCAAGACTTATACTAATAGAGAGATTAACTTGAGGATTCTTAAGTCGTTAGACGATAGATGGAAGATGGTCAAGATGATCATCAAGAATACTCAAGATATTGATGCATGGTCAGCCGAAACATTATTTCAAACGCTTAAGGCACATGAGTTCGATTTGGATGAAGATGATCATGTAGCTAGTAGCGATAGGGAGAAATCTGTGTCTAAAAATGTTGCTTTTAAGGCCTCTTTGTCTAGGAGCTCTAGAATAGACAAGTCTAAGTCTGCTAGTATTAAGGACGAACTAGATAGGTCTGATCTAAGTCTGAAAGATCAGATGAGTCTAATGATCAAGAGGTTTGACAAGTTGAATAAAAGATACGGTAGATATAAGCGCTTTTACAAGGACTATAGAGGTGCTATGAACAAGGACTCGTCTGAGAACAGACGAGATAGAAACTCTTCCGAAATGAGAGATGACATCTCGAAAGTGAACAAGCGAGATAGAAATTTTGATGATAGGAAGGCTAGACACGTTCGTCTGATAGGCGAGACAAGAAAATGGACAATTCACCAGTGAAAAAGTCTACTAACGACCCTCTATGCTATAACTGTGAGAAACCAGGTTATTACATTTACGAATGTCCGGACCTGAGTTCAGAAGATCGAGAGGAAAGGAAAGCCAGTCGCGAACGAAGATACAACAAGAGTAAGAAGGCCATGTTGGCAAACGATGAATCTGAAATGGATTCAGACGAGTTGCCTTCGTCTTCATCAAGTTACCCTTCTAACAACGAAAGAGAAGCCTTCATAGTAGACGATGGCCTTATCCTAATGGCGAAAATCGAACAAGAGGTATCATCTGAAACTTCTTTTTGTTCATGTGATAACTCAGATTCTGATGAAAGTAATACTGCCGACAGTGGAGTAGGGAGTAGTCTTCATCATTCCACTGGAGTGACTGAAGAAGATCTTCTACTTGCTAACAAGGCATTCATGGAAGTCAGTGATGAGAACATCGCTTTAAAACAAGAAATCATTGATTTTAGAGAAGCTCGGTCTAAAATAGATCCTAATATAATTGTCCTAAACAAACGCTTGATAGAAGAGTTGAGTCAACTCAAAGACAAGTGTGCGTTAACAGACAAGTTGTATCAAGACCTGTTAAAGACACATGCTACCGAGACTGATGAATTCAATGTTTTAAAGAACAAGTGCAGATAGGTATAGGGCTCCAGATGACAAGACAAGGTTGGGTGCAGATACACCTAGCTCGTCTACTCAAGTCATTAAGAACCCTATTGTTGCTAGTTCAAGTTCTTTGACAAACGATAAAGGGAAAAGACCAATGGAATACGATATTAAAGCATCATCCAAAGGTGTTGTACACAAATAGACTAGAGTTAACACTCCGACTACCAAAGGTGGTAGAAAGAATGTTTACAACAAACCTGTTCCGTTTAGAACAAGTCAAAACAGGACTACTAGTCGTGGACGACCAAACCAGGTCAGATACGAAGATTGGTATCCTCAGGAGACAAGTTCTAAACAAGTACAGACTCGTTGGAATGAGCCTAGACCTCCTTTCACAAGGCAGTCTCAGCTCTATTCAACAAGGCCTAGGAAGGTTGCTCCAAAATATCGTACTCAACCTGTCTTATATTCTCCCCCTTTATCATATGATATTATAAACGAGGAAAGACCTAAACGAGTCTATAAACCGTATGACCCAAATGCTTATAAACCATATTTTAACTATCAAAGGCCTATGCCTGCTCAAGTAGAGGTTAAATCCAAAGGATACCTCAGACGAGTGGACTCAAGGTCTGATGATAGATCAGATAAGGTTGATAAGGTACTATTCTGTAACAAGAATAGGGCAGAAAATTAAAGAGGTCCAATTTGTTCAAAACACCTATGTACATTTGGATTCCTCTTAACTCTACTAAGTTATTAAATATCATCAATGTAAGGTCGACTCGACTTGTACAAGAAAGGTGGTCCTGTAGGAGAAACTTGGTACATCGATAGTGGTTGTTCGCACCACATGACGAGTATTAAGGCTCTTCTATCGAGCTACTGTGAACAAGAAGGGCCCAATGTGATCTTTGTTGATAGCTCAATGGCTGTTACAAAAGGTTTCGGATACATCAGAAATGGAGATGTAGAAATACAAGACGTATCCTACGTTGAAGGTTTGAAGCACACTTTACTTTCTGTTTCTCAATTTTGTGATCGTGGTTATAAGGTACAATTCAAGAGGCGCGAATGTGAGATCATCGACAAGAGGACACACACTGTTATACTAGTTGGCATCAGACAAGGCAGCATATACATTGTGAACTGGAATAGTTGTCCTAGGGATACTTGTCTTCTTAGTAAGAACCCTAAAGAGATCAGCAGTCTTCTTACACAAAAAGAGTGATACACAAACTCTCCTACCTGATCTGTTGAAGAAGATTCAAGTTGAGAAGAGTCAGCCCATTATCAAGATTCGTAGTGATAAGGGGACCGAATTCATTAATGGTTATATCAAAGAATTTTGCTCTAAAAGTGGTATCCAACACTTGACTAGTGCAGCTAGGACACCACAACAAAACGGTGTAGCTGAGCGACGGAATAGAACATTCAAGGAAGCCCGTAGGACCATGATAGCCAAGTATAACACTCCTCAGAAGTTTTGGGCGGAGGCTATCAATACAGTTTGCCACACCCAGAACAGAAGTGCAATCAACAAAGCACTAGGTAAGACACCCTACGAGGTATGGAAAGGTAGAAAGCCTAGAATTTCATATTTCCATAAATTCGGATGCAAGTGTTTCATCCATAATAATGGGAAAAGTAAGTTGAATGCTTTTGATGCTAAGGCGGACGAGGGTATATTTTTAGGATACTCCTCTACGAGCAAAGCATTCAGAGTATTTAACTACTCTACTATTTGTGTGGAAGAAACACCACATGTTGTTTTTGATGAATCTAGACAGGACTCGTCTACCGACCAGAATAGTGAGAAAGTGAAAGACTTAAAGATTCAATCTGACAAAGAATCAGAAGTATACGAATCGGTTCAAGCCTACAATCCATTCCTGAAAGCCCTCGAGTTAGATGATGAGGTGAAGGTAAGTGATAAAGGTAAGTCCACTAGACCAGTTGACATGCATGCTCTAGTTGACTCGTCTACTCCTATTAAATCTGCTGATATAGATAATGTAGATATGCATGATGTTGTAGTTGACTTAGATGATGAAAGCGTGCCTGTTAAGTCTAGAAAAACATGGAAATCTGCTCATACTGTTGATAATATCATTGGTGACTCTACTAAAGGTGTAAAGACTAGACGACAACTCTTTGAGTCGTAAGAACAGCCGAGTCCATCTCAGTTTTGCTGGTGTTGTTTCCTTTCATCTATCGAGCCTAAAACCGTTAAAGAGGCATTGGTTGATAGTAATTGGATCATCGCTATGCAAGACAATTTGAACCATTTTGTTTGAAACGACGTCTGGGAACTTGTCGATAGGCCAGAACACCATAATGTAGTTGGCACTAGGTGGATTTTCAAAAATAAGAAAGATGAGAATTACTTAGTCGTAAGAAATAAGGCTAGATTAGTAGCCCAAGGCTATTCAATGGCCGAATGCATAGACTATGATGAAACCTTCGCACCTGTTGCTAGACTAGAAGCCATTCGATTGTTTCTTGCATATGCTGCTTATATGAAGTTTACTGTATTTCAGATGGATGTTAAAAGTGCATTTCTTAATGGTATTCTTGATGAAGAAGTATATGTAGAATAACCTCCAGGCTTCGAGGTAAAAGGCAATCAAGTGTACATGTTAAAGAAAGCTTTATATGGATTAAAGCAAGCTCCAAGAGCCTGGTATAACACGCTCTCTCTCTTTCTACTTGAAAATGTTTTTACTAAGGGCAAGATCGATAGAACCTTGTTCAGAAGACAAGAAGGGAAGGATATCCCACTTGTTGAAATTTACATAGATGATATCATTATTGGTTCACCCAACAAAAGCATGAGCGAGAGCTTTTCGAAACTCATGCAAAGTAAATTTGAAATGTCCATGATGGGAGAAATGAATTACTTTCTTGGTCTTCAAGTAAAACAATCTGATGAAGGCATATTCATAAATCAAGCCAAGTATACTCGTAATCTACTTGATAAATATGGCATCAAAACCTGTAAAATTGTTGGTGTATCAATGCTACCTGTCTACCGCATGGATCCTGATGAACGAGGTAAGTGCATCGATCAATCATACTATTGTGGTTTAATTGGATCATATACTGTAAAGCAAACTTTTAGTGGGCTTTTGTGACGTATATTCGATTTCCTTTTATCTGAAATAAATGGTTTTTCATATTTTTGCATTCTTTGTGATTACTTGTATGTCTGCTTATCTTGCATTGTAGACGATGTGGTGGGTTTGTAGTCACACAGAAGATCACATTGTCAGTCCCTTGTAAGATATAAACAATATTCACAACTGAGATAGTTATGGACAAAACTATTGGTTTAAGTTGTAGTATAAACTTGTTAGTGGTTTGTCTTAGCCATTAGTTTATACTAGTGCGCTGAGGCGTATTGAATGGATCACAGATAAGACATGTTCTTCTGTTCTGACTGTTATGAAGAACTAGAGGTCTTGGTGACTTTTATGATTCTTAACCCTAAGTGTGATATTTAGATGTGTGGGGTGCTTGTTCACTACTTTGATGTATCATAGGTGAGAATCTTGGTAGATTCTTCACGCTCCGTATTTTGGGTAGTGGCATCGCTCGCATGATGTCTACTTATTGGCATTAGGGCACCGTGTCCTGTACATCCAGGCTGATGATGTCCCCTTGAGGAAACTCATAAAGGATTGTCGTATTAAACCCTGCAGGTGGATTTAATCCGTACGACAACAAGGTTGAGTGGTACTACTCAAGGAATTATAGAAATTAATTATTTAAAGAAGTCAGAAGCTTTAATAATTAATGGACGTGCGATATCTTAAACACGGGAAATTATAATGTCTAATAGAAGCCCTGATTCAGTTCGGGATAGGACGGGAGTGCAACATTAATTCTCTAGTGGAATGAATTAATGTTCTCGGGCCAAATTATATGTTCTGGGCTGAACATAAGAGTAGTTGGGCCTGTAAGAAGCCCAAACCCTATACCTTCTAATGGATCCCTAGTCTGGCCCATGAACTTATGGAGATTATAAATAGGAGCCTCAAAATAGTTTTGAAACCCTAGCACACACGAAATAGAGAAAAACGGCTAGGGTTTCAAGGAGACGAAATTGAGGCACCTTCTCCACGTTTGATAGCACGCCGTCCACCCGGTGTTCGAGCGAAGTTGGGAGACAGACTAGAAGATCTGCAGATTGGAATCAACGCCTCGATCTTCAAGGGTAACAGATCTAAACTATGTTTTAGAAGCATGTTCAGGTTTTATTTATTTGTTTATACGTTTGGCATCCGACAACGATCCTGGTGACGGACCGCCTTCGCCGGCGTGTTCCAGCAGTAAGTGCATCGATCAATCATACTATCGTGGTTTAATTGGATCATTACTCTACTTGACTGCCAGTAGGCCGGATATAGCTTTTGTTGTTGGTGTGTGTGCACGATTTCAAGCTAACCCCAAGGAAAGTCACCTGAAATCTGCCAAAAGAATATTGAAATATCTGAAAGGAACCATTAATCGAGGTTTGTGGTATCCTACAGATGATGATCTATTCTTAAGTGGATATTCAGACTCGGACTTTGGTGGTTGCAGAATAGATAGGAAATCAACATCCGGTTCATGTCAATTCCTAGGTTCTAAACTCATTTCATGGTTTTCAAAGAAACAGACAAGTGTAGCAAGCTCTACTACTGAAGCAGAGTACATGGCTGCAGGTAGTTGTTGTAGTCAGCTATTATGGCTAATGCAACAACTCAGAGACTACAATATTGTAGAATCTAATGTACTTATATTCTGTGACAGTAATAGTGCTATTGCTATCACTCAATATTGAAGAAGAACATACGCATGGAAAAGATTCACACTGACATTCAACGAGCTGATATTCTTACAAAACCACTTCCTGAAGCTCGATTTAGAGAGTTATGCATTAGCTTAGGACTGATTGACCTAGACCCTACTACTGCATAGTACTATACTAAACAAGACATGTACACCATAGCAAGAAATTTGCAGAACATATGAGTTCAACATAGACAAGTCATACTACTTTCAGACTCGACTAGAACCAGGTAAACAAGGTCAGACAAGATGACCAAACAACCCGATGAGGAAGCTGGTAAAGCTGAGGGTAATATTAGGAGAATATACAATTAAGGAGGAATCTATGATTTCTTAAATATCCTTATGTTGACTCTTAAGTTTGTTAAAAGTCATCTTGATCAAAACCTTGATTACTGCTTATGATTGATATACAAGTTAATTATTTTACTCTACTACACGTATCTAATCTCACACGTCGCTCAAGACAAGATAGGTACATAAAAAAGCTCGATCGTCAGACAAATAAGCACAGTCGAAGGGGGAACTCGTCTAGTGCAACAGAAGTCTACTAATTTGTTCTGATGAACTCGAACAGATCAGATAAGTTCCTATGTGTTTGTAATTCACTAAGTATTTGGAAACAGAATTAAGAATATTATTGTAATTTGATTTGCGAAAATTCTGGAAACCCTAATACTGGATTTATACACTCCATTTAATGAGGTGTATACACCCAGTTCCCGCCTAAACCTACTGCATTAGGTTAGATAAGTACACTCTTCTTTCGTAACCAATAGCAAAGGCGAATTCTAATTATTACAATATCAAATCACATAATATTATCGATTCCATAACTGAATTCCAAAAGTCTACTTCTTACCGTCGGATCAATTGACTCGATCCACACCACACGATTCAAAAACCCCAAATTCATAAAACCTTACGTTTCTGGAATCACTCCCCACGTTTACTCAACTTTCCTATTTTCAAGCTCTCAAATCTCTCTAAACCCTACTACTCTTTGTGTTTGATACATTCTATTCTCAAAATGCTGATCACTATTCTAGATGTTGAATCTAACATGCAAGCTAGATTTGATGTTCAGAGGTATGCTGCTGAAGGAAAGGTGCATGTTGAAAGTTCAGTGTTCTTTAAAGGGAGGTACTCGGAAGACAACAAATAAATCCTTATCAAATGCTTTCGATGTGGATTGAAGCCGTATTTGGAAGTTGTTCCAGAGGTGGTCTTTGAAGATGAAGTTTTGGAGTTCTATGCTACTGCCACTCATCGAGGCGAGTACATAGAATCATTTGTTGGTGGAAAGCGGATCAAAATTACCAGAGAGTTGCTGGATGAAGTTTTCGATCTGAAGCAGGGTTCAATAGATGTGGAACTCTACGCTTCTGGCCAAGAGTTGAGATACCTTAGTATCTTTTGTGGCAAGAAATTAAGATTGGACAACGATGGCAAGATTGCAGCAGTTAAGAAGTAGCAGTTTCTGTCGAAATACAAGACTCTACTTGACATTGCAAGCAAGATATTACCTGGTGTCACTGGAAGTTATGATTCAGTTATTCTCCAGAAGACGAGAGTAATGGCTGCCATTGACGATGGAATTACGGAAGGAAATTGGAAAAAATTGTTTATGGACCGTATTATGTACTTTTCCAAGAACGTCAAAGTGGATACTGATGCCAGAGAGTGGGTAGTATCTGCTACTGTCAGTTTTGGAAACAAGCTGAGTATTTTTTTACCAATCTTGTTGCCAAACAAGAAGGATTGGAGTAAAGGCAAACCATTCCATGTTTTGAAATTCTACTTGAAGAAGGATGCTATTGATAGACAGGCGCAGGAAAGGAAGAAGGAGTGTGAGCAAATCAAAATTAATCCTAGAGACGCAATGATTGAAGCAGAGTCGTCTAGTGAAGAAGAAGAGGTTCAAGCTGAAGGTGGAACTAGTGGTGCACTAGTTGAGTATATTTCAAATGAAGCCATGATAGAGCCAGTTGATGACTCTGAAGAAACCAAAACAAACGAGTCTTCGGAAGAAGAGATGGAGACAGAAGAAGAATACAGGTTAATGACACGCCAAATTCCTAGAGGCAACTTATATGGTCCTCCTCCTCCTACTCGTCTAGTGGCCGAAACAAGTTCATCGCCAGCCAAGAAGGCTAGAATGGTTAGTACTTCTACTATTTCTTCTCCCATTCTATCTCCTTCTATTCCGGTTAAAACCAAGGCAAGAACACTTCGTTCTCGTGCCAGACCTGCTCCCCAAACCACTCCCAAGTTTGTGCAGCATCTTAGCTCTTTGTTAACCCAAGACATTACCATATATGCTCCTGCTGATACTTCGACAGCAGACATACTTGACCAAGCCACATTACAGCCCCAAGAAACCACCACCCAAAATCTACCATTACCCACAATAGAAAATGTTGACCCTTTGAACCAATCTATTTTGGGAACCCCACTAGCTGACACTTCAGCAACTGAGCAGAGGACCCCACTCACTCAGACCCCTCCCAAAAATAGATTTCCCAACCTGGTCGACTATCCAATGTGCCCAAGGGAGAAAAGGCTTCGTGCATAGATGACCAAGAATTTGAAGAAATTTTTACCTTCTATTGAGATTGATACAAGTTCAGAAGCCTATGAGAAGTTGATTCGCATATGCACATGGGTTGCCTTGAGAGAAGGACCATGTGAAGATATGTTTGAAGTAATCACCGACATGGGTGGAATCTCTAACTTTCAAGACTAGGAACTTGAACAGAAAGAGATCAGTAGAGTGAAGAAGCACTCAGAATTAAGATATGTTGAAGCCTTAACAAATCTGGTTTAGAAGATGCTGAATATTCCAGATGAGGTGCTGTCATCTAGTAAGCCAAGTATTGGTGTTCAATACTCAGAAGATGACTTCGTGGAAGCTGAGTTGGAGGCATCTGATCTTGTTATTGATCTGGAGAATGTTTCTGATCAACTTAGAGGAATTGTCTTTGAATTCCAAGTTAAGCATGCACACGGTCCGATGTGCAATGTTGGTCAAATAACCAGACAGGTAGAGAAGTATTTTCCTTCGGAAAATTGTGCTTACACTGCCAGACTAGTTGAAATGGTCAAGAAGGAATGTGATGAAGCTGAGCGCAGAGCCAAAGAAGCAAGGTTAACTATCATTCCTTACTCAAATCCATTAAATTTGAAAGTTATCGTTGGAAGTGTGCTGCCAGTAGAAGAAGTCGAGGAGTTCGCTTCTACTGATCTTCAATTGGTTGAAGTCCCTGTTGCTGAAGAAGATGAGTTGATGGAAGATGTTGTTCCTGAAGAAGTTGTTCACACAACACAAGCAATTCCAACTACATCTGTTGAAAACTTGAAAGACGATTTGAGACAAATCGTGAAAGCAGTAATAGATGAGTTTCTTAAATCTGATGTCAAAAAGGTGCTGATAGACCAGAACAGTTCTCTCGTGACTGATTCTAAGGAAATGATCATAAATGAGGTAAATCGGTTGGATGCTACATTTAGACAAGAGATGTTCAACCAGTTGGAAACGTTTCTTCAGAACCAAGTCGAATACTCGGAGAAGAGTTTAGTTGACTTCACAAGGGTTCTAGCCAGAGAATCAAAGAAGATGGAAAGAGTTTACAGAGTAAAGATTGAAATAGTTGATGAGCAAAGAAGAGAAGCTCATGAACAATTGGTTCAAGCAAGAGCTTTGCTAACAGCAATGACAGAAGAGAACAAACTTTTGAAGCTGACTGCTACTCACTTCAAATATGAGTTCAATCTTACTTCGAAGAAGCTTTAGTACACTGTTGATCGTCTTGAGAAGATGAGTCAAGATGGAAGTCATTATAAGCAAATTGAGAAAGTAACTATTCTGATGAAGCAGGCTGTACAAGAGGAGATGACTCGATTTACTTCACTTTTCACCTTGAAGGCAAGTGATGAAGCCAAAAAGGGGGAAGAGGTTGAGGAAGTAAAGTATCAAGAAACTGAAATTCAGATTGATGTTCAAATTCAAGAGACAAGTCGACCTAGAAGAGGAAGACTAGTGAAAGCTGTAGAGAAAGAACAGGTCAGTGCTGAAGAACAGTTGAGGTTGGCTAAAGGAAAATCCATAGTTTTTTAATATATCCAAATCCAGCCAAGGCGAATGAAAAGAAAGCTTGAAACGAAGAAAGAAGCTTTAGGAGAAATACTTGCTGGACTAGGAGATGATGAAGAAATCCTAATTGATGTTGAAGTAGTTTTGATAAGCCAAAAAGAGGACTTGAATATATTTCTAAGTGTTGACTGATCTAGTTATGGAAGTTATCTTGTGACAAGATTAGAAGAGTATAAGTATACTGGAAAATAAACTAACTATTGAAAGAACAGTTTACTATAGGAATTTATAATAAGCTTATAATTGTTGTATAGAAGCTTATAGTATAGTATAGTTTGTATTGATGTAATAGTTTAAGTTGACTAAGCTGTTTTATAAAGCTTAAAGTAATGTAATAGTCTTTGATAGATTAATTAATAGGACTAGATTAGTTCTACATGAAAAGAAGACTGCAAGAGAAGAGAAGACTTGTGCAAGACAAGACAAGTGCTGAGACGCTGTGAAATATTCTAAGTGTCAAGAGAAGACAAGTCAAGTTCGCGCAAACTGAAGATAAAGATAAGATCGTATCAAAGTGAAGATATGAAGAGTTAGTTATGGAATAACTAATCAGTTGCAAAACGCGTGAAGGGATAAAAAGAAATAGTTATAAAGTTTGTTGGAAGAAGTTATCAAGAAAAAGTTGTTGGATAACAAATTGATCTTGAATTGAGAAGTCTATAAATACATGGAGATATTTGACATTTGAAGACTACTATTAGTAAGAGATTTAAGCGCATATTGAAGAGATTCAAAGCAAGGAAAAACTCGCAGAGTTCAAGCAAGAAAGCAAAGTTTGAAGAAGCCCAGAAGACACAAGTTCTTACGAAGAAGAAGGCTACTGCATTTAGAGAAGTTTTTCTTTATAGTTTTGTTGTTAATCAAGTTGCTAATTACTTGTAAAATAGTTAGTTGTTATATTGAAGATATACTTGGTAGTATATTTGAAAAGATCGAAGTCTTAGTTCTTGGGGCTTAAAGCCACAAGACAAGTTAATAAAATATCACGACTGGAGTTGTGAGAGTGGATGTAGACATTTGTCGAACCACTATAAATCTTGTGTGTTGATTTACTTACTGTTTTATTTGTGTTTGATTGATTGAATTGCTTAATTGATTAATCTGCATATTAGACTAGTAAGGTGTTCATTGAATAGTTGAGTATAAATCTAAGGGCTCATATAATTTTGATATTCCGCATAGTTTAACTCTGATATTTTGAAAGATTTTTAAAAGTCTATTCACCCCTCCCCTCTAGACTTTTACTAGCTTACTCAATCTTACACTCAACTAGGGACCTAAATTAAATTTGATGTGCACTTTTCAGTTATTCCATCGTGAATCTTTACTATAGATCTAGATAAATTCTTTTGACTTTTCCACTAATAGAAAATAAATAGAAAGGCATTTGTTTTGCCAATGAAATGAAGGCAAATTCTTGTATGCAATTGGATGTATACATGTAATTGGATTTTAACCCACCACATTAAAATCAAATTAAAATTGTGACTCAAATAAATGCTTTTATATAGAAAAGGTTGGAGTTTTTTATTGGTATTTATAGGGATAAAGTTATTTTTCGATGAGGGTTAAATGGTCAATTAAATTGAATAAGACACAAATAAATGCTTTTATATAGAAAAGGTAATGGCATGTGGTGTAATATTAAGATGTTTGAGGGTGATAGTTAAAAGGAAAAGAGTTGTTTTATTTTCATTTTAGGAAATGTTTGAGGGACAAACCGTTTTGGCAAATGTCAAATTGTCAAATTGAGTGAGGGACGGAGGGAGTAGTAACTTTTAACCTTGTTCTTCAGGGTAAACTAATTGTTGATGTTGAAGACTTGGTGATGTTATCGAAGATGTTATCACACAAGGCTACAACATCTTAATTCGACCTTTCTTATTTTTCCTAAGTCTAAATTCTGCTTTCTAGCTAATGCTACTTTGGATGTTGTAACATCGCAGGTTGAAGATCTAGAATATTCAACACGGTTCCAGACTGGAAGGTTCTGGAAGGTTGCAGAATTATGTAGATCATGCGGTTGCTTTGGAAAACGTCCAGAACTGGCTGGAAGAACCTAGAAGGCGGTTGGGAGAAAAATAAGGAATGAGATCCTACAATTTAGGAGATTATGGATGAAGGTTCTAGGCTCTATATTCACGCCTATAAATACAGCAGAACCGTGTTCATCATCCAATCAACGAAGTGTCATTCTTTAAGTCCTAAACTAGCGTTCATCCTGTTAGGAATTAATTGTCATTGACATGTTCATGTCGTTGTGCTGAAGAGTCCAAACTTCCTGTATAACATAGACTTTTCTATACTTCGTTGATAGATAGATCATAGAGTTAGATTAGTTTTTGGTAGTGTAATTTTTACACTTAAGCCGTCTTTAGACTAGATTAATTATCGAGTCTTATTTCTGTTGTGAATATTTGTTCACACACCATTTGTATTCACATATTAATTAGTGAAAGTTTAGGAATGAGGCTCGCATAGATTTTAAATTAAAATCTATGCTAAAAAGTTATTTATGTGTCTTTGTGTTTTCATTCTTTAAAGTCTTCCGCTATTCGTATTCTGATATTATGTAATCGAGTCAGTGTTACATTGAGTGTTCTAACATTGAGTGTAGCATCAGTCTTGTTTTACTTAACACGCACACTTTCAGTTGGTATTAGAGCCAAAACCTGACGTCGCTAGGTTTAGATCCTTGTTTTTAATTAGTGTGTTTTATTTATTGTGTCTTTGCAAAAATGGAAACACATCACATCTCTACAGCACTTAGGCCACCCATTTTAGATGGTACAAATTATGCATATTGGAAACCTAAGATGCGCATGTATATCAAGTCTATTGATGAACGTGCATGGAGGACAGTACTTACAGGTTGGGATGCACCAAAAACTCCAGTAGATGAAGATAATGAAGTTCAACTCAAGAAGGAAGTTGATTGGACGGCTGACGAGATAACAACAGCAGGGTTTAATTCTAAAGCGTTAAGTGTTATTTTTACTTCTGTTGATATTTCTATGTTTAAAATCATTTCTAATTGTTCAACTTCTAAAGAAGCTTAGGATAGATTACAAGAGCATTGTGAAGGTTCGGATAGTGTTCGAAGAACAAAACTTCGAATGCTAGGGACTAAATTTGAAAATCTCCGAATGAGGGAAGATGAGACCATATCATCTTATAATGAACGTTTAAGTGAGATTGTCAATAAATCACATTCTCTTGGTGATCCTATTTCAAATGTGAGAGTAGTTCATAAAATTTTGCGTTCAGTTCTTAAAAAAATTTGATGCAAAAATATGTGCTATAGAAGAGGCTAAAGATACTGATAAATTGAGTCAAAATGAGCTAGTAAGTATTCTTAAAACTTATGAGATGAACACTACTCAATTTGATGAAAATAAAGATGATAAAAATGTGGTTGTTTTTAAAGGAGAGACATCACAAGGTTCTAAAATACAGCCAATTATCACTGAAGTCGATTCAGATGATGATGTGATGGATCTATGTTATGACAATCCAGACCACATGGCCTTTCTCACTAAGCATTTTAACAAGTTTTTGAAGAAAACAATGAACAGGTCCAAATGGAATATTCATCCAAAGATCCAAATCAACACATCAGCACCACAACCAGAGAAGAGAATGAGTCAATTTCTACCGACAATATCACAAAGTGAAGGTAAATCAAAGTATGATCCTGAATATAGAAAATCAGTTCAATGCAATGCATGTTCTGTATATGGCCATTATGCAAATGAATGTGTCGATACTAGACTCAAGCAAAAACTGAATTTTAGTGCTACCTTAAGTGATGATTCGGATGATGAAGATGTTAAATCAAAAGAAATTGAATTTGCTTTTCATACTCAGATTGATTATGATGACTCTCTAGATGATGATCTGGATGAAACAGATTCTGATGTTGAATTGGATGTTACAGCATCTGAAACAGCATCAAGTCAAAATCACCCAGATTTGAACTGTTTTAATGGTTTTGTTGATGATACATGAATAAGGACATAAGATTCTAAATACCAGAAGTTGTTGGATGATTGGAACTCTCAGAAACTCACTCTTGATTCTTTGAATAAAGAGAATGAGGATTTGAAAGGAACAATTACCAAACTAGAAGTTATCCTTACCAGAAGAGATTTAGAACTGTGCAAATTAAAGGAAGAATTGAAAAGTTCCACCTTAAGTTTCAGAAAATATGAAAAGAGTGTTTCTGATATGAATGATGTTTTGGTATTTGGTAAATCTAACAATCATGGTTTAGGTTATGATGGTGAAACTGCATCTATTTCTAAAAGTTTTGAAAATCCAGTGAAGTTTGTGAAGGCTAATGTTAAAACATATGTTGAAGCATCAGCACAAACAAAACCTCATAAGGCTAAAACTTTTAAAAGGTTATTTGTTTGCTATTATTGTTCTAAATTAGGTCATATTCGTCCTTACTGTTTGAAAATGAAGAAAGATTTTGCTAATGAGAAATTGTTACCTAAAAAGTTGTCACACTCGAAGAAACATTTCTCAAAATCTACTTGGAAAAAGAAATTTGATGTTACCTGTAATGCAATCCACACTTCTTTGAAAGCATGTTTACCTGGTCTATGGTATTTTGATAGTGGTTGTTCTAGACATATGACAGGACAAATTGACTACTTATCTGATTATGCTATTGTAAATGGTGGATATGTTACATATGGTGGAGGTTCAAAAGGAAAAATCATTGGAAAAGGAACTTTAAATGTTGAAGGTTTTCCTAAGCTTAAGAATGTCTTGCATGTTGATGGCTTGCTTGCTAATTTGATTAGTATAAGTCAATTGTGTGATGATAATTTGCATGTAAAATTTGACAAAGATTCATGTTATGTTCTTGATAAAGATGATGAATGTTTAATGACTGATACTAGGTCAACTGATAATTGTTATCTTATTGGAACAAACAATGTATGTAATTTGTCAAAACATGATAAAAATGTCTTATGGCATCAAAGATTGGGTCATGCAAATTATAGATCATTGAAGAAGCTAGGCAATGTTGAAGCAGTGAATGGATTACCAAACTTGAAGTTTGACAAAACCACTATATGTGGACCATGTCAGAAAGGTAAGCAGGTAAGAGTGTCGCACAAAATGCTGTCACATTGTTCTACACATCGTTGTTTTGAATTGTTGCATATGGATTTAATGGGTCCTATGGAAACTGAAAGCATTGGAGGAAAAAGGTATTCACTGTTGTGGTAGATGATTACTCTAGGTTTACTTGGATAGAATTCTTAAGAGACAAATCTGAAACATTTAATGCTTTTAAAGTTCTTTACAAAAGGTTCAAAAATGCGTTTAACTTGAAAGTTAGCAAGATTAGAACTGATCATGGTAGAGAATTTGAAAATAGCATGTTTACAGATTTTTGTGAAAAGAAAGGTATAATGAAAGAATTTTCATCTCCTAAAACTCCACAACAAAATGGAATTGCTGAAAGAAAGAATAGAACTCTACAGGAAATGGCAAGAGTCATGCTAAAAGATTTTGGGCTGAAGCATTGAATACAACATGTCATATCACTAATAGGGTTTATATTCGATCTGGTTTTAATCAAACACCTTATGAGATTTTGAACAACAGAAAACCAAATGTGAAGTAGTTTCATGTATTTGGTTGTGTGTGTTATATTCTGAATGATAGGGATCAACTTCATAAGTTTGATTCTAAAAGTGATAAAGGTTTCTTCTTAGGCTATTCTAGAAATAGTAAAGCTTATAGAATTTATAACCTTAGGACTAACACTGTTCAAGAATCTATTAATGTTGTGTTTAATGATGATAAAGGTCTTACAGATGGAAATGAAGAAGAAGATGTTTCAGAGGTTACTGGAAAATCTGGAGATTCTCTGAGAACTGAAAATTTTGCTCCTAATGATACAACATATGGAACAACATCGACAGAAAATTCAACAGAATCTACACAGAATAATCAGTATGTTCCCAAAAGGAATATTTCTTCAAGAATTGATAAAAGTCATCCATCAAACCAGATCATAGGTGATGCTACAGTTGGAGTGCAAACAAAAGGCAAAGTAAGAGCCAATAAGGTAGATGTGGTAAGAACATTATGCATATCTTCTATATGTAATCTAGTGACTGCAGAGTGCTATTATTCTGAAATTGAACCTAAAAATGTTAATGAAGCTTTAACTGATGAAAATTGGATTAATAATATGCATGAAGAACTTAATCAGTTTGAAAGAAATGAAGTATGGACATTAGTTCCAAAGCTTGACAACACTAATGTCATTGGAACTAAATGGATTTTTAAGAATAAAACTGATGAGTTTGGAAACATTGTTAGGAACAAAGCAAGATTAGTTACACAAGGATACACACAAGTTGAAGGTATTGATTTTGATGAAACTTTTGCACCTGTTGCTAGGATTGAGTCTATTAGATTATTGCTAGCAATTGCAAGTTTTATTGATATTAAACTTCATCAAATGGATGTAAAAGCTGCATTTCTTAATGGAATTTTAAATGAAGAAGCATATGTTGAACAACGTAAAGGATTTGAAAATCCACAATACCCTGATCATGTATATAAACTTAAGAAATCATTGTATGGTCTTAAACAAGCTCCTAGAGCATGGTATGGTAGGCTTACTGGATTTCTTTTGGAATTTGGTTTTATTAAAGGAGAAGCCGATAGAACTTTGTTCATTAAGCAATCTGGAGAAGATATGTTAATTGCGCAAGGATGGATTTATGTTGATGACATTGTTTTTGGTTCAACGTGTGATAATATATTAAACCAATTTGGAGAAGATATGTTAATCTGGAGAAGTTATTACTGGATTTATGTTGATGACATTATTTTTGGTTCAACGTGTGATAATATGTTAAACCAATTTGTTAAAACAATGACTGCAACATTTGAAATAAGTATGGTTGGAGACTTGAATTATTTTCTAGGTCTTCAAATCAAGCAGTGCAATGATGGAATATTCTTCTCACAAGGTAAGTACGCTAAGAACTTGGTTGAAAGGTTTGGTCTTGAAAATTCTAAAAGCATAAAAACTCCTGTGGGATCTACTTTAAAACTTTGTAAAGACAATGCTGGAAAAGATGTTGATCCAACATTGTATAGATCTATGATAGGAAGTTTGCTTTATCTAACCTCTAGTCGACCAGATATTATGTACAGTTTTTGTGTTTGTGCAAGGTACCAATCGAACCCTAAGGAATCTCACCTGAATGCAGTTAAGAGAATCATAAGATATATTGCAGGTACAAGTGAACTTGGGATTTGGTACACAAAGGATACAAGTAGTACACTAGTTGGATATAGTGATGCAGACTGGGTAGGAGATATAGATGATAGGAAAAGCACGAGTGGAGGATGTTTCTACATGGGAAACAATCTTGTGTCATGGCATAGCAAGAAGCAAAATTGTGTCTCACAATCTACGGCCGAATCCGAATACATTGCTGCAGGCAGTAATTGTACACAACTCCTATGGTTGAGTAAGATGTTCAATGATTATAGCTTAGAAAGTGACATATTAACTGTTTTTTGTGATAACACAAGTGCAATCAACATTTCTAAAAATTCAGTACAACGCTCTTTGACTAAACATATAAGCATTATACATCATTTCAAGAGATTTAGTAGAGAAAAGTATTGTGAAGTTAGAATATATTCCCACTGAAAATCAATTTGAAGATATTTTCACTAAGGCTCTTGACCATGAGAGATTCTCATTTTTTAGGAAATCTCTTGGTATGTGCACAACCTGAAAATCCAAGATGGATGTTGTTGCATTTGGAACAACATCAAGGGTAAGTGTAATCCTGATTGATTTAATTTATTCCATGATTCGTTAAATAATTCCTTTGTAAAATATCTTTGAATCTGAAATTTGTGGTACAAAAATAGACATGGTTTACACCTCTCAAATGCATATAAATAGAATGTTGTTAGCATACTAAAATATGTAGTTAATCACTGAGTAACTATGGAGCACGGAGTTGACTACTACGATGCCTTCTTTTCAAAAGGTGATTAACAAATACATCAACATATTCATAATCCATTGAGTAATTATGGGGCACGGAGTTCGCTACTACGATGCACTCTTCTAGAAAAATGGATCAATATGAACTAGGTGTTACAACACGAAAAGAAAAGAAAATATAAGGTGCAACGCAAATGAAGCAAATTTATGTAAAAACCGTGTTGAGGTGTATTTAAAAATGTCTCGAGTACAACATTAAAAGATTTGAATTTATTTTTATTAGTTATAATTATTTAATTAATTTTCTGGAATTTATTTTATTAAATGGAGGATACTAACCCACGTTTTTTTGTTTTCCAGGTCATGCGATTTATTTTATTAATTTTGAGCTAATTAATTTATTATTTATTAATTAATCTGCAATTTTATCCACTAACTCCATGATTAAATATGGGATACCCACATTCTTCTACTTGACCGAAAATTAAGGTATCACTATCTGATCATGTACATTTATTCCATAATTTTCCAAAAGTAGTGGGACATTTTAATAACTTCCATACTATACTCTATAAAATCATCTCGTGAGTGTGTGTTTAATTCATAAGTGTAAGCTAAATTGTGTAAGCTGAAATTTTCCAGAAATACAAATTGCAAATTGTTTGTTTCGAATTGCGTGTTCACTTTCTTGAGCACTAATCATTCGTTTGAAAGGATTTAAATATGAAAAAGATGGGAATCACTTCATCTTCTCCAGCTGAAAATACTCCATCGTCTTCATCTTCGAATCCTCTCCATCTTCTCGCTTCAATGGCTTCCAACCAGACCACCCGAAACACTGCTCCGATCACCACTGCCGCACCATTACCACCGCCACTAGCTGCTCAAACCACCATTATTGTTCCCCATAACGTAAAAATCGAGGAGTTTACACGGGTAATTCAAAATATTTCTTCCAACCTCTTAAATTCGGTGCATATGCCTCAAATTTATGTTGGAGACGTTCCATTGAATTTCCCTACTCAAATTCCTACTCCGATTCAACCTACTACCTCTACACCACAAAATCCCCACACTGCAAACCCTACTGAGCCTGAAATCACACCTGAACTCACTCCCGAAACCACTGAAACCATCGTCCCTACTAAAACCGCTCTGATTACTTCTCATGTTGTTGAAACAAAAGAAGCAACTAAGGGAGATGACACTCCCATGGCTGAAGCCGAGCCTGAAAGAGCAGAGGACTCTGCCCACATTGGTTCCTCTCTCTCGGAATCAACTTAGTCAGAGCCTATGCCTCTGAAATTATCCTTGGCTAAAGGAAAACGAAAGCGGAGCCCGAAGAAACCAAAGAGGAGGTCCAACAGAGTGTTTTCGAGGGTGAACTATGCTGAGAGTTCACGAAAGAAGAAGCCAATGGCTGGTGATGTAGCTAACGCTCCAATTCACGTCTTTGCAGATTCTGAAAAGGATAGCTCAGATGGTGGAATTGCTGATACTGAAGCTGCTGAGAAAGAAAGCTCTGACGAAGAGAATGTCCCTTTAATGGAGTTGTGCAAAAAGAAAGGAAAGAAACCAAAGCAAAGGAAGGATGCTACTACAGTTGCTCAAGCACCTGTTGCAACCTCTGTTCTTGCTGGAAATGATGAAAGCCCTGATGATAACAACTCTGATGAATCCGATAACCTAACTCGGAATCTGAGAACACCTCTAATGGTGATGAAGGTACACCTACTTCTGAAACTGATGTAGAAATGGAAACCTCTGAGGATAGGTTAGCTAATCTGTCAAGGAGAAAACTGTTAATTGAACATAGGATATCTGTGTCTGATTTTAATTCTAAGGGTTTGATAAGATTTCTTGAGGATATAAATTTTTTGCATGTTGTTACGTTTGGTGAATCATTTGTTGCAACATGGGTATATGAATTTTATTCCTGTTTGAGAAAGAGCATTGGTAGAAGAACTTCTTAATGGTATGGAATTGTAAGGTTTAGAGAAAGAGATCTTTCTTTTACACTCGAGTTGATTAATGACTTTTTACACCTTGAAACTGTTGAGGAGGTTGAGGAACCCTCAATGGATGTAATTGCTCAGGCTATTACAAGGGGTAGGGTGATGAGATGGAAGAAAGTGATGCTTTCATGTAACCTTACTTCTTTATATTCAGTTTTGCATAAGTTGATTATGTATAATTGGATTCCATCCACGAACTCCCCAAAGGTCACTATGAGTCAAGGAATACTTCTTTACAGAATTGTGGTAATGAGAAACTTCAATCTTGGGATGACTATTTTTCATTATATGATGAAGTTTTCTGGGACAGTAACTGACAAAGGCAATCTGCCTTACCCGTCTCTGATCTATGGATATTTGAGACATAACAATTACCAAAGAGATAGACATGATATGTTGAGGGGGAGAGTTCCTCAAATTACAGTGTCTCGTAAACTGATGAATGGAGATAGAGTTGTTGATCTCCCTATCCAAGGTGCTGAAAGAGCTGAACTAGAAGTCCCTAGAACTGCTCCCAATGTCCCAAACACTACAAGCCACATTCCAATCTCTAGAGACTTTATACTTTCCCAATTAACTCATTTGCAGGATACCATCAATGAATTAAAGTTCATGAAGGACTATTGGATGAAGAAACTTTCTGCTACACCAGAGGGAGTACCTGCTGCCGCTGCACCAGTCCCTGATGTTGGAGTCAATGGGGGAGTCACTGAGTGTGGGGGAGTTCGAATTGAAGAAGTTGATGTTGATGTTGATACCAATGTTGTTGCACACTTTGCAACAATGGTGATTGAACAACCTGATGAAGAAGAATAGGTTTTTGTTGATCTTCCGGACCTTGCTGCTGGAAATGCTTGAAGACAGGGGGAGGCTGAACTTTAAAGGATGCAATGTGCAGATTTCTGTTGCTGCAGCTGTTGTTACAGCAAATGATGCATTTTGCCTCACTGTTTTATTTTATTGATATGCTCCTATACTCTGATACACTGATTTAATTGTTTTTAGCTCTGTCTTATAGCTCTGGTTGACAGTTTGTTTTGTTAAGTTTTACAAACTTAGTAGTTTATAGTTTATTTTGAACTTAGAGTTCTCTTTAAGCTGTGATATTATATTAGTTGATAGGAATTCATTTTACTTTGATTTTATTTTCTCTTCACATTACTCTGATTATGACTTGTTTCAGTTTTCCCATTTAGCTCTGATTATTTCACTTTGAAACAGGTTGTGTTAAATGAGTATATTACTTACTCATTTTATTTTTGGAAGATATTACTTGGACAAGTGTTCTATTTAGTATTTAGAGTACTAAAGACACTTAGACTTGTATATTTTCTTGTTTCTTTCACTATTTGATCATATGCTACAACAGGTGTTGACTTGACAAGTACATGGATATGATGGTAAAACTCTAGCATGTACATAAAACTGGTTTATATATGTTTACATATGTACATCAGGTGTGCTGTAGCAGAAATGTCAAATTTGGGGAGATTGTTGATGTTGAAGACTTTGTGATGTTATTGAAGATGTTACCACATAAGGCTACAACATCTTAAATTCGACCTTTCTTATTTTTCCTAAGTCTAAATTTTGTTTTCTAGTTAATGCTGCTTTGGATGTTGTAACATCGCAGGTTGAAGATCTAGAATATTCTACACGGTTCCAGACTGGAAGGTTCTGGAAGGTTGCAGAATTATGTAGATCATGCGGTTGCTTTGGAAAACGTCCAGAACTGGCTAGAAGAACCTAGAAGGCGGTTGGGAGAAAAAGAAGGAATGAGATCCTACATTTTAGGAGATCATGGATGAAGGTTCTATGCTCCATATTCACGCCTATAAATACAGCAGAACCGTGTTCATCATCCAATCAACGAAGTGTCATTCTTTAAGTCCTAAACCAGCGTTCATCCTGTTAGGAATTAATTGTCATTGACATGTTCATGTCGTTGTGCCGAAGAGTCCAAACTTCCTATACAACATAGACTTTTCTATACTTCTTTGATAGATAGATCATAGAGTTAGATTAGTTTTTGGTAGTGTAATTTTTATACTTAAGCCGTCTTTAGATTGGATTAATTATCGAGTCTTATTTCCGTTGTGAATATTTGTTCACACACCATTTGTATTCACATATTAATTAGTGAAAGTTTAACCATGAGGCTCGCATAGATTTTAAATTAAAATATATGTTAAAAAGTTATTTATGTGTCTTTGTGTTTTCATTCTTTAAAGTCTTCCGCTACTCGTATTCTGATATTCTGTAATCGAGTCAGTGTTACATTGAGTGTTCTAACATTGAGTGTAGCATCACTCTTGTTTTATTTAACACGCACACTTTCACTAATATAACCAGGATAATAGGTTAACAACTATTTAGATCCAACAACAATCAAGAAATATCCAGTACTTAAATGTGAACAAAATGAAACAACGAGAAGAAAGAAACACACACCCCGCCTTTCAGAAAGGCATCAATCTTGTCTTCTTGAAAACCCTTCTTAGTCAAGCAATCATCTAACTTAGATTTTCCCTTCGATTTTGAAGCTCTTGAACGGCCAGGACTGACTTTGGCAGACGTTTTCTAGAAGGCTATGAAGCCTTGTTAGTTGCAAATGATTCAGCCTTTGATTTTGATCTTTGAATGCCAATTTTTGTGATTACTTGTTTTGGAATTGGGTCGAGATGGTTCATGCTCTCTACACAAGATTGTTGCTGAATGCAGGTTGGGCACTCTCATTTCCCGGTTGGAATACGCTAGAGATGATAAAGTAATAAATGATGCAAGAACTAAAAGTTTGGAGGGGGGGAACCAGCTGTTAATAGTATCAGTAGAGTAAGTATACCTTTTGTTGGTCCCAAAGTTGAGTTTAAGATTGATTAAGCTAGAAAAGTCTAGAGGAGGGGTGAATAGACTTTTATAATCTTTCAAAATATTAGAGTTTATATTGCGGAATTAGTGTTCTGGTACAGTACTGTTCTTAGTCAATCAGCTTAGTACTTCCAATTTCAATATGAGCCTTTACAGTTTATACTCAACTTCTTGATTTTGAACTTTTACTTAGTACAATATACTACTGTTCTTGGTATGAAGTAATTCGTCTACTCAACAAGATTTCTCAATCAAGTTGTTTATACGAATTCTTAAGAAATTATAAGAATATAAAACAGTAAGTAAATGAACACAAGATTTATAGTGGTTAGACAACTGTCTACATCCACTCTCACAACTCCAGTCGTGATGTTTTATTAACTCCTTGAGTTTCTTGTGGTTTAGAGTCCCAAGACTAAGATTTTAATCTTATCGATTATACCACCAGGTATATCTTCGATCTACTAGTAATTCACACAAGTAACTAGCACACTTGTTATACAAAATCACAAACTAAAAAGTAAACTTCTCTGTGAAAATAGCCTTCGAATCTGCTTCTTCAAATTTGGGATTCTTTCTTGGTTGATATTCTTGAACTCTGTGAGTTTGCTTCTAAAACTTGATTTTCTCTTGAATGCTCTTTGTTCAGTAGTCTTTTCAAGTAGAAGATCACACGGTATTTATAGAACTTAGTATGACAGTTAGTAGTTTGTGAAACTAACTCCAACTAACTCTTAAACCGCCTTTAGTAACTTCCTTCTCCAACTAACTTCATATCTCTTTTAAGTCAGTCTTCATATCTTCAAATAGATATTCAGTTATGCCTCTAATAAGTTTTCCATACTTATCTCTCAACTTCCAATATCAGCACAGTAAAATATCTTCTTTGATTTTACTGTTCTTACTCTGATAAGCACACTTCTCATCTTCTGTTCTGAGTTTTATCAGAATACTTCATTAATACTTCTGAGCTTCATATCTACTCTTCTTGAGATTAGTCTTCTTATTCCGAGTAGTCTTCTTAGTCTTCTGTTCTAACTTCTAGTCTTCTAATCTTTCTCTAGTCTTCTGTTCTGAACTTACTCTGCTGATTACAATATAATACAAACTTACAAATATAAAACCTATCTATACTTCAACTGAACTACATACAAAAGAGTATATCTAAGTCCTATTCTATAAGCTGTCTATACAATATGAACATCAGCTTAGTTCCTAACAGTTCAGAATATTCATATATAACAATATAAGATCAGTAACTCAGATTATATGACTTATCAAGATGACTTAGTTAAGATGACTTCTATCCACATATATTATTAACTTTAAGTTGATTTTTTGCCATCAAAACTCATAATCATCAACTAGAACATTGTTTCAAGGATTCATATCCCAACAATTTCCCCCTTTTTGATGAAGCCAAAACTACTTAAATGTTAATAAATCAGTAGTTATTCAACAGTCAATCATAATAGTTCATCAAGCCAAAATGTCATATTCAAATTCATATTAGATAAGATATTACAAATAATCACAGAATATGAAATAGGAAATAAAGAAATAAAGACGAGTAAGAAATGTTATCTTCACGTTTTGTCCTTCATCTTCTTTCTTCAGTCTTCAGCTCCTTCAAAGTCTGTAAGCCAAATATATCCTGGTCTTGATATCCTTCTTGTGTTGAAGATCAATGATGCCTTCATCCTTGATGATCTTCTCAATGATTCTTGATATCTCTTCATAATCCGACTTTCCAGATTCCAACATAGGAGGTTCCCATACTGGTTCTTCAGGGCAAAGAATATTATAACCAACTGCACTTGCAGTCAATAATGCATCTTCCCAAAGATCTCTAGCATTATTCTCCATAAATTGTTGAAAATAACAAATTCTTCATCTTTGTTTTCATGCACACAAACTTCCTAACAATGAAGTTTGCAATTTGCCATTTTTTCTTGATGTCCATCCAGTAAGCTTCATTATCTGTAGGGGAGGGAATAGGCCAGGCCGGGCCTTAAGAAAAAAAGCATGGGCCTGGTATATAATATTTGGGCCCAAGCCTGGCATGTGGCCTATTATAGGCTTTTATAAAAGGCTAGGCCTGGCCTTTTTAGTAAATAGGTCAGGCCCGAAAGCCTTTTAAATGCCTCTTTAGTGTTATTCAAAATTAATTTTTACCACACTTGTATTACCATTAAATTATAAAAACTAACTTTTTTAATTTCAAAATGAAGAAATATGAACAATAAAAAATTAATCAAAAGGTACATAAAATTATACTCACAAATGTTCATATCAATTATTTTTAACTATTACAAAGAAAAATAAAATAAAAAGTACTCCATATAATTTCTTCAAGATAATCTCATCATATATTGAATATTATATTATATATTTATTGTATTTTCATATATTATATATTTATACATATAGAAATAGAGTTAAATAGGCCGGCCTGTTGGGCTTAAAAGGCTTACGAAAAAGCTCAAGTCCGGCCTATTTAATTAAAAAGGCTTTAAAAAAAGCTTGAGCCTGGCTTGTTTATTAAACAAGCCGAGCCGTAGGCCCCTGTCGGGTAGCCTGGCCCATTCCCACCCCTAGTTATCTGGATGTACTATGAAATCCATATAAGTGTTCTCAATCATTTCATCATTTTTCTTCTTTTTCTTAAGATCAACAACTCTCTTCCTCGATGTCTCAGCATCTTTCAATTTTTACTTCTTGACTTCTGCATCAGCTTTCTTCTTTGCTAATAACTCTTTCTTAATTCGAGCCGCTTCAGACTTTTCTGCATCACTAGGCTGTGAGCTTTGAACACCATACTTAGTTCTAGACTTGGTCATCCTACCAGTCTCTTCATGTTCTTGCTCTTCATCACTTAAGATGACTTTTCTTTTCCTTTTTCCAGATGTTTCAACAACATTCTTCTCTGCCACTACAACAACACTTGCAACAACTTTCTCAACAGCAGCAGACTTCTCAACAACAACTTGTCCAGTAGCTTGTTGTTTTCTAAGCTTGATTTTCTTGTTCAGCTCTGCAATCTCTAGAGCTAACTCATTTTGACTAACAACTAACTGAGCTTGTTGAGTCTGAGTCTGTTCCATTACTCTAATAACTTTCTCTTCCCCCTTTTTGGCTTCATCATGCCACTCTTTTAAGGGTGTCATGTGTTGCTCCAGTTTGTCATGCAACGCCTTGAAAAGATTTTTAGTTTGCAGCTTGTGAAGATCATAAATCTTGGACATAGTGTGCTCCATGATCTGCTCATAAGCTGATTCTGCAGTGAGCTTAGTCAATCTGTCAGTTACCTCCTGTAACTGCTTCAAAGTGGATTCTAACTAAGCTTGCAATATCTCATTATGCTTTCTCAACTGCTTAAAGCTTGAGTTTTCACTAGATAACTCAACAGTTTTTGTTCTGATCTCTTCTTGAACAGGAACAGTAGCAGGTTGAGACTCATCCAACTTTTATTCGATGATGTTTTCAAGCATATCTTCAGCAACCATAACAGGTATGCTTTGCACCTCTTCAGCAACTGCATCATGATCCTCTAAAACCTCTGTTTTCTCAATAACTTCAGTAGGATCAGCTTGAACATCCATAAAAATTTCTTTTTCATTCAAATCATTGTTGACCTCTGTCTCAACATTATCAGCAACACAAAATGAAATACCAGAGAATCTCTCCACCATACTTACAACTAGGGGTGGGCACAAAACCGAAAAAACCAAAAAATCGAACCGAACCGACGAATTTCAGTTTATATGGTTCAGTTTTTTCGGTTGTTCAGTTCGGTTGAAATATTTTTTTAAATTTCGGTTTTCGGTTTGGTTTATATTTTACAAAACCGAATAAACCGAACCGAATTTCTTTATATAAATTTAAAAAAATAGTTATTTAATCAATAAATTATATGGAACAATACTTTAACAAAAAGAAACTCTATTTGAAGTATGTTACTTTATTAATTTTCAATCTCAATTTTTCAATTCGACATTTGTCGTCTTCTTGCTCCACTAAAAAATAATTATCTCCCTTGAAGGTGAATTTCATTGTGGAAAATGCAACAAAATCATTAATTTTTTGTGTGATATTTCTATGGTTTGTAATTTTCAACTTTGAGGAACTTGTTAGTTTGGATTGTGACTTGAACTTATAATTTGAATTTGATTTTTAGTGTAAAAAATTCTTGAAAAATGTTTAATTGTTAAAAAATACTTTGTAATATTTTATATAAGAATTTCGGTTTAAACCGAACCGAACCAACCGAACTTTTAATCGGTTCGGTTCAGTTCTAACAAATTTCGGTTTAGTTTCAGTTTCAATTTTTAAAATTTCGGTTTATTCAGTTCGGTTGAAAAAAGTCCAAAACCGAACCGACCGAATGCCCACCCCTACTTACAACAGATTCTGGAGTCAATAATTTTGTAAAAGAATTAACACCATCAACAACCATTTGTTCTCTTTCCCAATCCTTAAAAACTCCAGGACCACTCATGCCTTCCATAACCTCCAAGAGATCATTCACATCCACCCTTCTTAGATATACCCAAGTACCAATTCTAAGAATTTTCTCAAAAGCAACATAATGTTCATCAATTCCATGAAATTCTCTTAGAATGACACTTCTCAAATTCATCCTAATTTCATCCTCTTTGAAACAAATAGGATACTGTATCAAGAAAGGTTCAGGTTGGGATTCAATATGCTCTAGTTCAGGAGATGTTTGGGTTTCAAGAATGGGTTCAGAAACTGGTTCAAAAATAGGTTCAGGTGAGGATTGTTTTGGTTGTGGGATTGTTTTAGGTGTTGGTTGGGGAGTCGAAATCTTGGGTGTAGAAGTATAACTGGATTGATGAATAGGAGTTTTAAAGGCTGAATCTTCAGAAGATGTGGAAGCAACTGAAGATGTAGACATAGATTTGTCTAAAGGACACTGATCAAGGGGTTTGGCATGGATAGGATCAGTATTAGATAAGGCAGGTGTTGGTCTTGAAAGGAGTATGGTACAAGTTGCTGGAACGCGCCGGCGAAGGCGGTCCATCACCGGGATCGTTGTCGGATGCCAAACGTATAAATAACGAATTAAAACCTAAACATGCATCTAAAGTAGAATTTAGATTCGTTACCCTTGAAGATCGAGACGTTGATTCCAATCTACGGATCTTCTAGCCTGTCTCCCAACCTCGCTCGAACACCGGGTGGACGGCGCGCTATCAAACGTGGAGAAGGTGCCTCAGTTTCGTCTCCTTGAAACCCTAGCCGTTTTTCTCAATTTCGTGTGTGCTAGGGTTTCAAAACTATTTTGAGGCTCCTATTTATAATCTCCATAAGTTTGTGGGCCAGACTAGGGATCCATTAGAAGGTATAGGGTTTGGGCTTCGTACAGGCCCAAATACTCTTATGTTCAGCCCGAGAACATTAATTCATTCCACTAGAGAATTAAAGTTGCACTCCCGTCCTATCCCGAACTGAATCAGGGATTCTATTAGACTTTCTAATTCCCCGTGTTTAAGATATCGCACGTCCATTAATTATTAAAGCTTCTGACTTATTTAAATAATTAATTTTTATAATTCCTTGAGTAGTACCACTCAACCTTGTTGTCGTACGGATTAAATCCACCTGCAGGGTTTAATACGACAATCCTTTATGAACTAGGGACATCATCAGCCTGGAAGTACAGGACACGGTGCCCTAAAGCCAATAAGTAGACATCATGCGAGCGATGCCACTACCCAAAATACGGAGCGTGAAGAATCTACCAAGATTCTCACCTATGGTACATCAAAGTAGTGAACAAGCACCCCACACATCTAAATATCACACTTAGGGTTAAGAATCATAAAAGTCACCAAGACCTCTTGTTCTTCATAACAGTCAGAACAGAAGAACATGTCTTATCTGTGATCCATTCAATACGCCACAGTGCACTAGTATAAACTAATGGCCAAGACAAACCACTAACAAGTTTACACTACAACTTAAACCAATAATTTTGTCCATAACTATCTCAGTTGTGAATACTGTTTATATCTTACAAGGAACTGACAATGTGATCTTTTGTGTGAATACAAACCCACCACATCGTCTACAATGCAAGATAAGCAGACATACAAGTAATCACAAAGAATGCAATAATCTGAAAAAAACCATTTATTTCAGATAAAAGGAAATCGAATATACGTCACAAAAAAGCCCACTAAAAGTTTTCTTTACAGTATACACCAACAATCTCCCACTTATACTAAAGCTTAACTTTTAGTATACACATAAAGACATCAACATTTCTCCCACTTATACTCAAAGTCTAGCTTGTAATACATCGTAAACCAAGACCCTCTACATGTTTCTCAAAGACTTTTATTGCCAGCGTCTTTGTGAAAGGATCAGCCAAGTTATCCAACGATGCAATCTTAGCTACAACCACGTCTCCTCGATTTACGATATCTCGTATAATGTGGTACTTTCGCTCTATGTGTTTACTTGCTCTGTGGGCTCTAGGTTCTTTCGAGTTTGCCACTGTACCCGCGTTATCACAATAAACAGTGATACACATCGGCATACTCTGAGATACCCCTAATTCCAGAAAGAAATTAAGCAGCCAGACAGCCTCCTTTGCGGCCTCTGAGGCAGCTACGTACTCGGCTTCCATAGTGGAGTTTGCGATGCATTTCTGCTTCACACTTCTCCAAGATATGGCTGCGCCTCCCAGCATAAACACATAACCCGAGGTTGACTTCCGTTCATCTCGATCAGCTTGGAAATATGAATCGGTATAACCCAAAGGAATCAAACTATTTGACTGGTATACTAGCATATAATCTCGAGTCCTTTTCAAGTACTTGAGAATATGCTTAACAGGAGTCCAGTGTCCTTGACCAGGGTTAGAGTGATATCTTGCTACCATGCCGACTGCATAGCAAATATCAGGCCTCGTACACAGCATCGCATACATAAGGCTTCCTACAGCCGAAGCATAAGGAACCTTAGCCATCTCCTCTATCTCCTTCTGTATCTTAGGACACATATCTTTAGATAGAGGGACTCCATGTCTGAAAGGTAGCACACCCTTCTTGGAATTCTGCATGCCAAAACGAGCAATCACAGTATCAATGTAAGACGCTTGAGATAAACACAACATTCTCTTTTTTCGATCACGAGTGACCTTAATACCAAGAATGTACGATGCTTCTCCCATATCCTTCATTTGAAACTGTTCTGAAAGCCACACCTTTACGTCTGATAATACTTTCACATTATTGCCAATAAGAAGAATATCATCTACGTATAGTACTAAGAATACCACTACGTCTCAGTCACTCTTCTTGTACACACAACTTTCATTTTGACATTGTTCAAATCCAAAAGATTTGATCACCTCGTCAAAACGAATGTTCCAAGACCTGGAAGCTTGTTTTAGCCCATAAAGAGACTTTTTCAGCTTCCAGACTAGATGCTCTTGGCCTTTCTTCACATAACCCTCGGGTTGCTGCATATAGATGTCCTTATCCAAATTTCCATTAAGGAAAGTTGTCTTGACATCCATTTGCTAAATCTCATAGTTCATGTGATTAGCTATGGATAAGAGAATCCAGATCGATTTTAGCATGGCTACTGGTGAGAAGGTCTCATCATAGTCGATTCCTTCTTTCTGGGTAAAACCCTTTGCCACCAACCGTGCCTTAAAAGCAGTAATCTGCCCATCAGACCCTCTCTTACGTCTGTAGACCCACTTACACCCAATGGCTTTCTTGTCGTGGGGAAGTTCACTTAGGTCATACACTTCCATAGCATCCATAGATTCAATTTCTGAATCCATGGACTTGTGCCAAGACTCTGCATCTTTGTCTTTGATTGCCTCTTTGTATGTCCAGGGGTCGTTATCATCATTTTCATCGCTTGGAATCAAGTCCATAGACTCTCCCACAAACATGAAACGATCAGGTTGGCGAACAACCCTCCCACTACGACGAGGCAATGTATACAAAGGTTCATTAGAGTCGCCACGTTGTGCAGTCTCTTGTGGTATTTCCTCTTGCACACTCGGTGTGCCATTGTCTCCTCTCAACTCATTTAGAATGATCTCAGTATTGGACTTATGCTCATTCATATAGTCTTCTTCTAAAAATCGGGCATTGGTACTCACCACCACCCTCTGATCATTAGGACTATAAAAATAACCACCTCTCGTTCCCTTAGGGTATCCTACAAACAACCGTACTTCAGTTCTAGGTGCCAACTTATCAGCTTCCTTGTTCAGCACATGTGCTGGACAACCCCAAATCCGAATGTGGTTTAGACTAGGCTTTCGCCCAGACCACAATTCAATCGGGGTTTTTGGAACCACTTTAGAAGGTACATAATTTAGAAGGCACGTTGTTGTTTCCAAGGCATAACCCCAAAAAGAGGTAGGTAATGAAGCATAACTCATCATCGATCTCACCATATCTAATAGAGTCCTATTCCTTCTCTTAGCCACGCCATTCTGTTGCGGAGTACCAGGCGCGGAGAGATGGGATCTAATCCCGTTATCTAATAAGTATTGCATAAATTCATTGCTAAGGTACTCGTCACCACGATCAGAATGCAGTGATTTGATACTCTTACCATGACGGTTCTCCACTTCTGCCTTAAATTCTTTGAACTTGCCAAAGCATTCAGACTTGTGGCGCATCAGGTAGATGTATCCATATCTTGAGTAATCGTCAATGAAAGTGACGAAGTACTCAAAGCCTCCTCTAGCTTGAACAGTCATAGGCCCACACAAATCAGAGTGAATCAATTCCAACACATCATTAGCCCTATTACCCTTGGCCCTAAAAGGCCTCGAGGTCATCCTGCCTTCCAAACAGGATTCGCAGACTGAGAATGGTTCCACTTGGAGAGACTCCAAAAACCCACTACTTACTAGTCTTTGAATCCTTCTTAGGTTGACATGACCCAATCTTAGATGCCAAAGGTATGTTTGATTCAACTTAGAAGGTTCCTTTCTCTTATTTAATGATGATGATGAATGAGCTTCAGTCACAGTATGATATGCACACGTAATAGTATAAAGATTTTTTTCTAACGTGCCAGAACAGATTAAAGAGTCATTTCTCATAATAACAACATTGTCATTAAAAACAACTAAGCATCCATCCAAAAACAACTTCGAAACAGAAATTAAATTTCTTCGAAAATTCGGCACGTATAAAACGTTCTTTAATACTAAAACAGAATTAGAAAAACATAAGTGCACGTCTCCCACTGCAACCACTGATACTATCGCAACATTGCCCAAACTAATAGTAATCTCGCCCTCACTCAGATAAAAGGAAATCGAATATATGTCACAAAAGCCCACTAAAAGTTTGCTTTACAGTATACACCAACACAAGTGTATGGGGGGGTGGGAATACACTTGTATATGTAAATTTTTTTCAATTTAAGCAAATCAGGCTTACAGCAGGGTTGTCCTGGACAACTCTTCTGAATATGTATAACTTTCTTAAGATAATCAAACTACTAAGCACTATGAAGTACTTAGTTGAATAACTATCTAATTAAGTTATATGTGCGGAATTATGGTTGGCCCTTTATATTTAAACTCCTTTTAATTCTGAAATCATTTCTTAACACTTACTGTTTTTCAGGACACTTGTCCAAAACAGTTTTTACACAACTTGTGATGTATATCTTTTGAAGATTAGTTTGTGTGCAGTGTATGAATGTGTTACTTGCATGAAATAGCTTGTAAGTAAATAACACAAGAATTTTATAGTGGTTAATTCAGAGACTCAAGCTCCTACATCCACTTTCCCTGATTTAACAGGATACTTCCTTCACTCTTGGAAATAAGTTGTTTTATAGTGCCAAGGTGCACTGATCAACCACACTACTCCTTAGTGCCTTGATCCCTAGGAATTCAGAGTCCTAGTACTCTCTCAACTCAGAACTAAATTGTTCTTCTCTTGACAGTTCTAGTTCTCACACTTCTATTGCAACAATCCTCCTAACTTTCCTTGAAAGGTTTAAGGGTTGATGTTGGTTCCAACTAGGGTGAGATATCCTTTACAATTAATCACTGTGTAAAGGTAGGATATCTCTCTAAGCTTGAATGTTTTACAATAGGTTCAGACTTAGATGAAGTGTATGGAAACTAAGAATGAAGTATTCTTAGGGTGAGATATCCTTTACAATTAATCCTTGGATTGTAGAATTGTTGGATGTTGGACACTTCAAATGGTTTCCACACTTCTATATTTATAGAACAAATTGAGGTTATGTCCGTTGGAGAGTCAGCCTCAAAATGTCTATATTTGTCTTCTTTGAACTCTGCAACTTGAAGACAGTTTCTTGAAAGTGACATGTCCTTAATTTGGGAAGTAAACGGCTGGAAGCTTCTTGTCCTGACTTTCATGCACTCTTCCCAATGTCTGACTCTAAGATTCAGTTGATCAAACATGGACATTACTTCTGATCATTAGTTCCTTTATGAGGGTCAAATTTCCTTATCATCAGGACAGATCTGCTTATCACTTTCAGCTGAATTGTCCTTTCAGCAGTGTTGGCTCTGTATTTATAGAACAAATTGAGGTTATGTCCGTTGGAGAGACAGCCTCAAAATGTCTATATTTGTCTTCTTTGAACTCTACAACTTGAAGACAGTTTCATGAAAGTGACATGTCCTTAATTTGGGAAGTAAACGGCTGGAAGCTTCTTGTCTTGACTTTGATGCACTCTTCCCAATGTCTGACTCTAAGATTCAGTTGATCAAACATGGACATTACTTCTGATCATTAGTTCCTTGATGAGGGTCAACTTTCCTTATCATCAGGACAAATCTGCTTATCACTTTTAGATGAATTGTCCTTTCAGCAGTGTTGGCAAGCTCTCTTCAGTTGAGTTAGCTCATATACTTCACTGATCATTAATTGAAGGCTCTTCAGCTTTCTTGCATCCATGTCAGTGGTTTTGACCTTATCAGCACAGTTGGCTCTTGCCTTAGAACATTCCTGACTTAGGTGTGCTAGGTTAACTCTGCTGGACATCTCCTCTGAGCTTTGACATACACATCAGCAAACATGGTCTTCTTGATGTGTTCTTCTGAATTAATCATCAGGGAGGTCGTCTATTTACTGAGCTGTTCTGAATCTCAGCATAGTTGGTTATTAAGCATCTCAGCAGTGTTGGGATCAACTTAATTCTGAGCCTTGAGGAACTTGATTCCTGTAATCTTCTAAGCATGTGTTCCCCCTCAACTTATGCTTCTAAATCAACTATGAGCTGCCTAACATGTCAGCTTCTCAACTATTTCAGAATCTAAAAGCCCATGAATATGATCTTGAAAGAGAAGAAAACTCAGAAAATGATGAACCTATTGCTACTCCATCTACATCCAAGACTGTAGCTTTCAAGGCAGCAAATACAAAAGCTGCAAGCACCTCATCTGGCAAGACCTCTCTGAAAACAGAAGACTGTGAAGGATCAGACATGAGTCTGAAGGAACAAATGGCTCTTATGATCAAGAGATTCGAAAGGATGAACACTCTCAACAGCAAATATAGAAAGTTCTATAGAAACTACAAAGATAGAAGAGCAAGTTCACCCTCCAGAGGTTCCAGAGAAAGAACACCAGAAAGACATCCTAGAAAGGATGTGGAGTCATCTGACAGCCGAGGCTCCAGAAAAAGAGATGCCACACCTCCAAGGAAAGGCAATTCAAATCAAAAGCCTGGAGCATGCTTCAATTGTCGTAAACCAGGACACTATGTCTATGAATGCCCTGAGCTGGATGACAAAGAAGAAAGAAGGCCAAGGAGAGACAGAAGAAATTCAGATAAGCAAGCAATGCTGACTGAAGAATCTGAATATCAAAGTGATGAACTTCCTACATCACCAGACTGTCAAATCTACTCAGATGATTCAGACGATCTAGCTATGATGGCCATAGGAGAAAATGAGGTAAATTCCTACACTACTACTTTCCATTCACCTATTTTCTCACAAACAGATGACATAAACTCATCTGAAGGCGAATCAGAAGACACCTATTATCAATCGTTAAGAAAGGTAAAAGGTGATCTGGATATTGCCACTAGAGCCTTTATAGAAGTGGAAGAGGAGAATAAGGATTTGAGGAAAGAAATTGCTAGGTTGAAAAAGGTTAAGTTTGATAACACCCCTAAGTTAGTCACCATGAATGAAAGGCTGACGAAAGAAGTGGAACTTCTTAAGGAAGAAAATACCACAATAACTCAGTTGTATGAGGGGATGTTAGAAACTCAAGCCTTAGAAACCAAGGAATTTCGTATACTACAATCTAAGTTCGATGAAGTCTTCCAAGCACACAAGCTCTTAGAAAAGGAGAAGAAATGCCTAAATCAAAAGATATCAGAGTTCAATAAAGCTTCGACTACGATTGAAAGTATCTCTGAATATTATAGATCAAATGGCAATAAGATGGGTTTTGGCTATGAACTTAATCCATCAACATCCTCTCCAGCTGGGGGTAGTACACCTAACAAGTGCACTACTCAGATACATGAACAGGGTGAGTGTTCTAAACACAATGAACTCAATATGAACCAAAAGGCATCTGTACCAACTAAGGCTAACTATTCCAACACCAAAAATGGTAAAAGAAAAGTTAACCCCAAACCTATACAGAGGAACAGCAAACAGCCTAGACCATCTCGTCTGAGACAGTCTCAGCTGTATGCTGCTCCAGCCAAGAAGAAGAAATCTTCTTCAAACAAATATGTTCTCTTTGCACCCCCTATCTCTTATGATATTGTGAGAACAGAAGAGTATGGTCCATATAATCGTGTGCATCGACCAGCTAATGCACCCAGGCCGAATGTAACTAGTCAAAAGATATTGTATGTTCACTCCTATAAAGGAAAACCATTTGACTATTACTTAGCTGACACAAACAACAAATCAGATCAGTCCAAGGTGTTAACTGGTAAGATTTGGTTTTGTGATGCCCGAGGGAAACAACTCAAGTGCTCAAGGTTGTTCAAACGACCAATGTATATGTGGGTTCCCAAGGGTAGTACTAACACCCAAGGACCCAAAACAAAATGGGTACCTAAGACTTAACCGTTCTTGCAGGAAAGAAGGGACCTATACAGAAAAGGAGGTCTAGCAGGAGAGATATGGTACATAGATAGTGGATGCTCAACCCATATGACTGGAACCAAAGACCTGCTGACCAACTACACAGAAAAGAAAGGTCCAAAAGTCTTCTTTGGTGATAACGCGCACGGTAACACAAAAGGATATGGCACCCTTAGAAATGGTGACATTGAGGTACATGATGTATCATATGTAGAAGGTCTTAAGTTTAATTTATTATCTGTTTCTCATTTTTGTGACACTGCTTATTCAGTTAAATTCTCTAAAGATGAATGTCTCATAAGTGATAAAAGAACAAAACAAAACCTTCTAACAGGATCTAGAAAGGGAAGTATGTATCTTGCAAATTGGAACAGCTGTCCTAAGGATACATGTCTGCTTGTGAAAAGCCCTAAAGATGTCAGCTGGCTATGGCACAAACGTCTTAGTCATCTGAACTTTAAGACTCTGAACAAGTTAGCAAGGGAATCCTTAGTTGATGGTCTGCCTAATGAACTCTACTGTAAAGATCAGGTCTGTGATGCATGTCAACAAGGAAAGCAAACAAAGGTCTCCTTCAAGACCAAGAAGACAGCATCAACCAGCAGAGTTCTTGAACTGTTACACATGGATCTCTTTGGACCAATCACTCCAACCACCCTAACAGGAAGAAAATACACTCTTATTGTTGTAGATGACTACTCCAAGTTTACTTGGGTTATCTTCTTATACAAGAAGAGTGAAACTCAGTAGAAGCTTCCTGAACTGTTAAAGAGGATCCAAGTAGAGAAAGGAGAGCCTATTGTGAAAATTAGAAGTGACAAAGGCACTGAATTTATTAACTCCTATATTATTGCATATTGTACTTCTAATGGTATTCAGCATGAGACAAGTGCAGCAAGAACACCACAACAAAATGGTGTAGCTGAAAGAAGAGTCAGAACACTCAAAGAAGCTGCAAGAACACTCCTTGCTGAATTCTCTACTCCTAAGAAGCTTTGGGCAGAAGCTATCAACACAGCTTGTCACACTCAAAACAGGTCAGGTATTCACAAAATCCATGAGAAAACCCCATATGAACTGTGGAAAGGAAGAAAACCTAGAGTATCTTACTTTCATATATTTGGTTGTAAGTGTTTCATTCACAACAATGGGAAAAGTAAGTTGAATGCTTTTGATGCCAAAGCAGATGAGGGGATATTCTTGGGATACTCCTCAACTAGCAAAGCATTTAGGGTATTCAACAAACGTACCCTTCTTGTGGAAGAAACACCACATGTTGTTTTTTATGAATCTTGTGAAAAGAGTGCAGTAGAAACAACCTCAGCTGCAAAACAGATGAAGAAACTAGTGATCAAGAAGAGGTCTGATGAGTTTATTGAAGTCAATGAACCATTCCCTGAAGAACCAGAGGAAGATAAACCACACAGACCAGTTACTAGATCTCAAACTCAAGCTGAACAAGTTATCCACAATCAACATGCAACAATCCCAAATGCAAGGGGGAATGATCTCTTTGACACTCAAGATACAGATGATGATCGACCAAATCAAGTCAACCCTCCTGATGGCAATAGAACATATGAGAATCCAAGTTCATCTAATGCAGATACTCTTGTAAGACATACATGGAGGAACAATCATCCATCAAACCTCATATTAGGAGGAGCAGAATCAGGTGTCAAGACAAGAAGACAACTGAATCAGAATTCTCAATCATCTATGTTCTGCTGGTGTGCTTTCCTCTCCAACATTGAACCAGCTGACATAGATGAAGCAATGACTGATAGCAATTGGATCACTGCTATGCAAGAGGAACTAAACCAATTCGAAAGAAATGAAGTCTGGGAATTGGTAGATCGTCCTGAAAACCACAACGTAGTAGGAACAAAGTGGGTATTCAAAAATAAGAAGGACGAAAATGATGTAATAACTAGAAATAAAGCAAGGCTAGTTGCAAAAGGATATTCACAATCTGAAGGAATTGACTATGATGAAACTTTTGCTCCAGTAGCCAGATTAGAAGCCATTCGACTATTTCTAGCCTATGCATCATTTATGGGCTTCAAAGTATACCAAATGGATGTCAAAAGTGCTTTTCTAAATGGTATTCTGGTAGAAGAAGTATATGTAGAGCAGCCTCCAGGATTTGAAAAAGGTGATCAAGTATATCGACTGAAGAAGGCTCTCTATGGTCTAAAACAAGCCCCTAGAGCTTGGTATGACACATTGTCACAATTCCTACTTGACAATGGATATACAAAAGGCAAAGTTGATAGAACTCTCTTCAGAATACAAGAAGGAGAAGACATTCTAATGGTACAAATATATGTAGATGACATTATATTTGGATCACCCAATCAAGAGATGTGCAAGAAGTTCTCTGAAATTATGCAAGGAAAATTCGAAATGAGCATGATGGGTGAGATGAACTATTTCCTAGGACTTCAAGTCAAGCAGAGTCCAGAAGGGATCTTCATCAACCAGTCCAAGTATACCAAGAGTCTACTAGAAAGATTCAAAGCTCTACAAAGCAAAACTGCAAGGATTCCTATGATGACATCTTTCAAAATGGAACCAGATGAGTCCGGAAAGGCAGTTGATCAAGCTGAATATAAAGCACTGATTGGATCTCTACTATACCTTACAGCCAGCAGACCAGACATAACATTTGTTGTAGGAGTATGTGCTAGGTTTCAAGCAAACCCAAAGCAAAGTCATCTAGAAGCAGCAAGGAAGATTCTCAAGTACCTAAAAGGATCAGTCAACTTAGGTCTATGGTACCCTGCTGATGACAATCTAGAATTAAGTGGCTATTCTGACTCAGACTATGGAGGATGCAGAATTGATAGGAAATCCACATCAGGAACCTGTCAATTTCTAGGCAACAAGTTGATATCATGGTTCTCTAAGAAACAAACCTCAGTTGCAACATCCACCACTGAAGCAGAATATATGGCAGCTGGAAGTTGTTGTAGTCAGCTACTCTGGCTAGTTCAACAACTCAAAGATTACAATGTAGAGGCAAGAGAAGTCCCTATCTTTTGTGACAGCAGCAGTGCCATTGCCAGCACTCAAAATCCAGTCCTCCACACAAGGTGCAAGCATGTCGACATTCGACACCATTTTATAAGAGACCACCTTGAAAAGAAGGACATCAAGATGGAGAAAATTCACACAGATATCCAAAGAGCAGACATCTTGACTAAGCCCCTAGCTGAAGAAAGATTCAAGACCCTATGTTATAGCTTAGGACTCTTGGACCCAAGCACATGAAGAGCACAAGATCAGCTGAAGACCCCAGCTGATACATTTTGCAGCAGCCTAGGAGGATCAGATGAGGTGAATAGACACCCTCATCTTCAGGTAAGTTCTTTCCCAATGAAGACAAATAAAGCTGAGGGAAAACATAGAGTTATCTAATCAAGGGGGAATCAATGATACCTTAAGAATCCTTGATGAAATACTCTAAAATCTGCATTACATAGTATATATACATACATACAGCAGACCTGAACAAAGTTATTTGATCTCTTTACTCTAAGCAATGTATAACTATGTATATTAATAAACTATTCTTCATAAAATACTTTATTCATATACATACATACAGTATACTACTGAGCCATACTTGGCTGGATTAATACACCATCCTCACCGACTCAACAGTATGCATGCACTGTACGGATTTCAAATAACTCATGGTCAAAATTTATAATTTCTGCATTCCATTAGATAAAGTCTGAATATCCTTAAATGTGCACCCTTAGATCAAGAATCTCACTGTTGATCTTAAGAAATCACTTTTCAGAAATTCAGACCTATCACCTCTATAGTTTTGTCATCTTTCACTCCACTACCTCATTTCTACCCCTATAAAAGGAGGAAGTTATGAGAACACCTAAGAACACAAATCATTTAACACTATTCTTGTTTCAGGTATGGACACAATTGAAAGAAGAGATGGAATGGAGATCATTCTTCAACCAAAGTTTTGGGTGAAGGAGATGAAGATTTGTCCCGAAAATGAAGATGATGCAGATCTATTTACTTGGCTTACTCAACATGAGTGTGCCCATGAAAGCTAAAGGAAGAAGAGACGTTCTTGTTGAAAGCTAAAGGAGGAAGAGATGCAGAGGACAAAGTAGCAAGCAAGCAGAGCTTCTTCTCCAGGGGGAAGTTCTACATGGAGAGCTTGTTATCAAAAGCTACTGTGTCTAAACAGAACATGAAGGTTGCGTCCATGGCCCTCTCTTCGACTCCATTGAAGCACCCTTCAATCTTCCTTCCCCTTCAAAAGAAGCAAAGAAATTCAACAAGGACACATTAGATGCTACATCCCATCTGATGATGAGGAACATTCGATGGTGAGAAGCAGTTAAATCAGTGGGATTTCATCTAGGCTAGTCCCACTTGATTTAAAGAAGGAGCTGAAAGATCCATCAAACCAGGTTGGATCATCACTCACAATAAAGCTGGAAGGATCCATCCAGGTTGGATCATCACAGCAAACACCATTTCCTCTACTCAGCTGATCAGAAGACCAACTCAGTTGACCAGAAGACTTTTCAAGGAAAATCAGTAGACATCTTGAAGAACTCAGAAGACCTCACTCTGCTGACCAAATCACTTCAATTTAGAGTATAATGACTAGTCTTGATTATGTAATTCATTCTAGATTTATTCCTGAATGTAATTAAACAAATTGGCTTATATAAGGAATGCAATTCTCTTATAGAAAACGGCCTTGATGATCAATTCTTACCATAAATTAGTCACAACGGCTATTTTTGGTAATGATGTCATTAATACTCAAGTACCATATTGCCAGCAAATCACAAATTGCCACATGGCAAAATCAGCCGGCAAATTTAAGAAATCAAAGAAGGAAATCTTGGGCTCTACTCCAAATTAAATCCAAATCTGACCGTTAGATCAAAATTGACTGGAGTATATATTCACACCCTCAAAACCTCTTCCAAACCCTGTCGCTCACATTACTCAATTACTCTCAATACTCTCTCTCGTTCTGCAAATTTCTTTCAAGCTCTCAAACCCTAACACTCAAACTCTACTATGGCAATCATTGAAATTTACGACGAGAAGACCAAGAGCACTGGCACCTTGGATGCAAAAAATTGTTGAAATTTTCCTGTTGGAATTCCGCTGTTTTCTTGTAGTGATACTTCAGTTTGTATGATGTTTATAAACTCTTATCTTATTTACTAAGAGCATTTATCAAATATAGTTTTGGCTTCATGAAAAAGGGGGAAATTGTTGGGATGTAAATTCACCCTAAGCCCCACTTGATGTTAGAATAGTTTTGATGGCCAAAACACTTAGAGTTTATAAATGTAATAGGATCAGCTGACTTTGTATAGAACAACTTAGACTAGTCTTGTGTGATCAACTGTATAGATATCAGCTGATTAGCACAGTCCCGGCTTACATGCGCTCCCTCAAGATGAGAAGAGTAGAAGACATGAAGATTAGAAGATCCTTGAAGGCCAGATAAGTAAGGTGCTTGTATGCCTACTTATCTGATGGAGTCCAAGATTGAAGATGGCCTAAAGCAGCACAAATAATTCACAGATCAGACGAGTGATTACTCGGCTGATATCAGAAGACAGAAGACCTAAGGCCAGAAGAGTAGTCAGAAGACTAGTAGTACAGATCAGAAGACTATGTACTCTTCCAGGACTCGGCTGATTCCCAAAGTCCTCTTGCAATTCAAATGAAGACCTACCTTATTTAGAAGATTGACATGATCCCAGGATTGAAGCAATCAAGCGACTGGAATCAAGGAATCAAGCCATTATGGAAAGATTGCCCCAACGGCTAGTCAACTCCAACGGCTAGTTGCAAGCAATCACCACTATAAATACAAGAGGATGAGAAATCACAAGCACGAAGTCACAACAAGAGAATTCAACAAGCCTAGCAAACAATCAAGCTAAAATCATATTGTCCCAAGAATTCTCAAAGAGCCAGAATCCATTAGATTATCCATAGCTCTTAAGTGATTTCTATCCAACCCATAAGAACCTGAAACCTGTTCATATTGTATATCATTTGTTTTAGGCAAAGTGATTAAGCAAATTATAAGCTTGAATCATTAGTTGGATACACTTCAAAAACCCCAAACCCTCTCCGAAAGGTTAAAGTTTTTTAAACCCTCAAAGTGCAAGTGCTTACAATCACTTGTGGAGACCGTAGCTGTTAGGACGGCTCAGATCTCAAAGTCCTATCATTGGGACTATAAAGGTCAAGACCCTTGTAATTTGCGGTAAATTAAAGGGATTAAATATCACGTTAGGACGTGAGAGTGGACATAGGATCGTATATCCGAACCACTATAAACCTGGTGTTATTTACTTATTGCACTTTACATTCTGTCATTTCATTAACTATTATATAGTGCATACTGTGATTTCAATATTCTTCAAAACAAGGCCACAGCTTTCAAACCAGCATCAGCTGAGTACTTTCATTAAAGAAAACAAGTTAAACACTTTCACAAGAAACAAAAGAACGAGTCTAAACAAGGCCTACCATAATTCCGCATATAACCTCCTCTATCAGATCACTATAGTCATCTGGACCAGCAGACTTGTAGTCCAGTTGACATAGCAATCAGAAGAGGTTCCCAACTCTATTGAAAAAGTTTTAAAGTCTATTCACCCCTCCCCTCTAGACTTTAATCCCATTCACTACTCGTTCAGGGACCAACAGGAGGGTCTACTAATTTAATTACAGAATGAACTATGCAACACCACAATCAAATAACTTGATTATTAAAGTACTAATATCAAATATAAATTACGAAACAATATGTGTACGTGTTGAAATATTAAATAATTAATTTGTCACTTTTATTACTCACTCACTATCGATCGTTAGTTGGGGCTCTACAATATCTTACTATTACTCGACCTGATTTATCTTTTGATGTAAGCCATGTTAGTCAATTCCTTCAATCACCAACCAATGAGCATTTTCTTGCAGTTAAGAGGATTCTCCGTTATGTAAAGGGTACCTTACATTTTGGCCTCAATTTCACTCGTACGTCCAATACTGAAGTTGTTGGTTATTCGAATGCGGATTGGGCTCGATGTGTTGAAACACGTCGATCAACCTACGGTTACTCGATTTTTTGGGTGATAATTTGGTTTCTTGGAGTGCAAAGAAGCAACCCACTGTCTCTCGCTCGAGTTGTGAGTCCGAATATCGAGCCCTAGTCAATACAGCTCAAGAAATGATTTGGATAACGCAGTTGCTTCACGAGCATCGTGCACTTCCATCAGCTCGTCCCCTTCTTCTTTGCGATAACACTAGTGCATTGTTTCTCAATCAGAATCCAGTGGCGCACAAGCGTTCTAAACACATAGACATTGATTGTCATTTTGTTCGTGAACTTGTTTCATCTGGTAAGCTTGAAACCAAGCATATTCCAACAAATCTTCAGGTTGCGGACATATTTACCAAAAGCCGTCCTCGCCCTTCGTTCGAACTGCTTCGTTCCAAGCTTTGCATCGGTGTTCACCCACGTCCAGCTTGAGGGGGGATATTAGAGATAGCAATATTTATTAGTTCCTATATTCACGACAACAGCTTCATAGAGATAGGGATAAGAGTATATCTAATTGACTTGTAAATATTCCAAGTATTTAGATTATTCTGTTGTAAACCCTCTGATATATATACAATCTCACGTCACCTATTTCCTTAAGGTGATAGAATAATTATCTTCACATATAGGTTATTTTTCGTAGGTAGACAATCCCGTCCCGCTCACCATAGCATTTCTTTCACCTTCGGTGGGACGTCCAGTTTTCAAATTGTTGACCAATCCCCTTCGACTTTAAGGCCTGGGTCTGCCCTCCCTTGCATCCAAAGTTTGTACGCAGATTTGACGCTGACTTTTCCAAACTTTTCAGGAAGCCAAATTAATTTGTCTATGGCTCCTCTTGGCAGAATTGGCAAGCTAATGATTCTTTGAACATCTTGCGGCAGCAACTCTTGCAAAAGTTCAATGTCCCACGTTCGCGTGTCTTGGTCAAATAGACTAGAGACTCGCAGGTCCTCTAGACCATCCAGACTTTCAGATATCACTAGGCCATTGTTCGTCTCTCCGAGCCAGGCATCCCCCCATACTCGAACATCATGTCCAGAACCGATTTTCCAGCGCAAACCTTCGTGGACCAGCTCCCAAGAAGCATGGATGCTGGACCACGTAAAGCTTGGGTTCCAACCCAGAGGCGCAGTTACAAAATCCCCCCTTGGGAAGTATCGAGCTTTAATCATTTTGCAAACTAATGCATCCAGCTCCGTGGTTAGGCACCACCCCATTTTGCCAAGCAAAGCCATATTAAAACTTTGAAAATCACGAAAGTCTCTTCTCCCTTCCTGTTTCTTATTATACCTTAATAAATGTTTATCGATCCTTCTTATTAAATGAACACATTTATATAAATATTTTAATGATTTTAAGGGTAAAAATATTGAAAGAAAGGTAATTAATAGAATAGGAGGGTTTACTACTTTAATTACAGAATGAACTATGAAACACCACAATCAAATAACTTGATTATTGTTCTCATTGAATTGAGAGAGAATGAGAGAGAATTCTAGAGAGAGAAAGGGGGTGAGAGGGTGAGGTTCTAGGTAGACCGTAGGTTAACCTTCGTCGAGCGCAACCCGGTAAGGCAGAAAACTAACCCATTCGTAGATGCTGGTAGGAAAACATACAGGTGGAACGGTAATCAAGGGAGTAGTCGTAAGATCAGCCTGGGTTATGTACCCCGAGGAGACTCTTCAAGAACTTTCTTTTTCAGAAACTACCCTGAGAATTGTGGACTCAATACCCTTAGAGAAAAGTTCAGCGAGGTCGGTGCGGTTACGGACATCTTCTGTCCCAGAAAAAGAGATAAAACAGGGAGACCCTTTGGATTTGTAAGGATAGAAGAGAAGAAATCAAGAAACACTGACGAGATACTGGAGAAACTTAACGACATATGGATAGACAGCTTCAAACTAAGGGTATACCTACCAAAATTCGAAAGGGAATAGCCCGTTTGAAAGGCTATGAATGCTACGAATAGAAACATATTCGACGCAGATAGTGGCAAAATGAAGCCAGATAAATCGTACAAAGAAGCGGCCATGCCATACGCCATTACGACTCGGACGCCGATAATTGAGAACGAGTCGCATATCAGATTCAACACGACGAAGGAGGAGAGGGAATGGCCCACCAAGTGCTAAGTGGGACTACTCAAACCCGAGTTTGCATGGGAAGAGAATGGGGATGAAATTCAAAGCGAATGCGGTGGTGCCATCAACATAAGCCACATGGGGGATAACGCAGTGTTACTTCGAAGCGCGAATGAGGTACCCCTGTTAGAATTGAAACACGATTTTGACGAGTGGTTTCGATACTGGTTTACGTGGTTTAGACCATGGCAGGCCAATGACGTGAATCACAGACGAAAAATCTGGACACGGTGGATTGGGGTGCCTTTACATGCATGGAACCCTAGATTTTTCAAAACCATCAGCGCCCGATTGGGTGCATTCGTGAAGATGGATGAACAGACAGAAAATAAGTATATATTGGAAGAAGCACGTATACTACTCTCAGTGCCATTCTCGAATGAAATCAATACTTGTTTCACTGTCAAAATCGATGATCGTCCGTTTCGCATAAGAGTATTGGAGGAACCCCTGTTAAATCAAAATGGCAGGTCACAAGCGTATGAAAACACACTGAGTGGAGACGAATCACCATCAATGTTCCGGTCCGGCGAATGCATCGGTACATGGAAGAAGCGGTTCATTGGACAATTCAGATGGAGAATCCGAAAGCTCAGAAGGGTGGGGGAATAGCGTCGAGTTCCCCAATGCAAGCAGAGACAAAGCAATTAAGGATCTCGATTTCCAAAATCTTGGGGAAAAGAAAGAGCGTGCACGAGATGAGGCGGCTGATGTCAGTAGAGCAATGATTACTCAGGCCCACATTATACCAAGTATGCGGCAACCCGACCTAGTAGGTAACATTGCTAGGGCAACACACAATATCAGTCAAGATGCAAAGGAGAATGGGCCATCCCAGACCCAAGTTAATTTCTTATTAGGAGAGGGTCAGTGTATTGCAAATCTACACCCACAATATCCTGAAGCCCAACAAGCTCATACAATACATTATTGGAGTGGGCCTAATAACCCAATACAGCAGGATATAAACTATCAAGAATTAAACCTTCATGATGATAGGCCCAACACTTCTAATCAACAAAAGCCCATTCCTAGTGCGGAGGTGGGGATAGCGCATACATCCCAAGGAGATAAAGTAGGTTCACAACAACATGTACCTAAAGAAAAAGGGGAAAACCCACACCAAGTTGTGGACAAAAACCCGAGAATGCAAGACAAAAGAGAGCTCAGATCAGAGGTGGGAAAGAGATACACAAAGAAAAAGTCCAAGAAAGACAAGAAGAGAGAAGAACTGATTCAACTGAATCAATTCCTGACAGAAATGGTCTCCACTGAAGAAAGAAAGAAGATCGAAAACGAAAAAGGAAAGTGCATTACAAGGGGAGCAAAAAAGCAGAGAACTAAATCACAAATTGAAAAAACAGAGCAGATATGGCAAGAGGGGAAACAGATGGGCTTGATAGCAAAAGGCGACGACACACAGGTAATTGATAAATTAATAGAACTTACAGAGTCTGGGGAGTCGACTGGCCGTTGTGATTAATGAAGATTGTTAGCTACAATATTAGAGGCTTGGGGAGTAGAGCAAAAATTAGAGAAGTTAAGGAAATAATATACATGGTCAGGGAGTTAATTTTTGCTTCATTAAGGAAACAAAGAAGGAGGTCATAGAAGAATCATTTTGCAAATCTCTGTGGGGGCTAGGAAATTTTAATTGGGCATTTAGAGGAGCTGAAGGTAGGTCTGGGGGGATTCTATCAATGTGGAACGCGGATAAGTTCGCGACTACCAGCAGCTGGCATATGCAAGGAGCAGTAATTGTAAATGGAATATGGGGGGCAGAGAGGGTGGAATGCTGCCTAATCAATGTGTACGCCCCGTGTCAGTCGGCCGAAAAATTAGAGCTTTGGGACAGACTATCACACATTGTGAATCAAAACTCATCCTGCCACATATGCATTGCAGGATATTTCAACGCAGTAAGAAGGGCAGCGGAAAGAGCAGGTAAAGGAGTAACAACACAAGAGAGGGACATGGAGGCGTTCGACGACTTCATAAGAGACTCCGGACTCATTGATACGCCACTACACAACAGACTCTACACCTGGTACAAACCTGATGGAACATGTAAAAGCAGGCTCGATCGCTTCCTGGTAAACACAGATTGGATATCCACATGGTCAAGCACGTCTCAAAAAGGACTGAAACGCTCACTATCCGACCATTGCCCGATAGTACTCGAAATTAAAGCAAAAGACTAGGGGCCGAAACCATTCAGGGTCGTCAATGCATGGTTTGCACACCCAGGTTTTAGAGAATTTGTCACAACTAAGTGGAGGAGCTACACAATCGAGGGATGGGGAGGTTATGTCCTGAAGGAGAAGTTCAAGATGTTAAAAGACGATCTCAAACTGTGGAATAAAGAAATGTTCGGAAGGATTGAAAAAAAGATAGAAACCCGAAGACAAGAGATCCATACGTTAGACATGATCGATGAGGCGATGGGCTTGGATGAATCTGATATTATGAAGAGAAATGAACATATATAGGGCAATGTTATTCAACGACATCAAAGGCAAGCATAGTCTTCTCTTCCAAAAAGCGAGAAGCAGATGGATAAAAGAAGGGGATGTCAACTCAAATTATTTTCATAGATGCATCAATAGACGAAGAAAGGGCAATGAAATAGTAGGCATCAGAATTGATGTAGAATGGAAGGAAGATGTTGAAGCAGTGAAACAAGGCACGTTCGAGTTCTTTAAGAAACACTTCAGAAAAGAGGAAAATATAATAGTCAAACCGGTTGCAGACTTCATATCAAAAGTGGTATCCCAGTAAGACAACCAGAAACTCACGGCAGCATTCACGGAGATAGAGATTAAAGAGGCGATAGAATCGTGTGAAAGCACAAAGAGCCCCGGACCAGATGGCTTTAATTTTGCGTTCCTAAAGAAATTCTGGGAACTATTTCGAGATGATTTCATGAGACTCATGACAGAATTTCACCAACACGGAAGACTAGTGAAGGGGATAAATCCATCTTTCATCGTCCTAATACCTAAGACAGAATCAGTAGAAGACTTACACGACTTTAGGCCTATATCTCTCATCGGAGGTATATACAAGATAATTACCAAGGTGTTAGCAAAAAGGCTAGGAGAGGTGCTGGACTCTATCATCTCCGAGCAACAGTCGGCATTCATCAAAGGAAGACAAATCCTTGATAGCATAGTCGTGCCGAACGAGCTGATTGAAGAAACAAAAAAGAAGAGAAACAAGTGCCTCCTGTACAAAATTGACTTCTCAAAAGCTTACGACTCAGTGGATTGGGGTTTCTTGGAAACGATGATGGAGCGATTCAGGTTTGACTCGAAATGGATCGGATGGTTTATGGAGTGCGTCTCAACAACACACGCATCGGTTTTAGTCAACGGAAGCCCATCGGGGGAATTCCGGCTAGAGAGAGGCCTTAGACAAGGAGACCCTCTGTCTCCTTTTCTATTTCTATTAGCCGCTGAAAGTATTAGCGTGATGATGAACAAAGCCATCGACCAAGGGATGTATGAGCCTATCAAAGTGGGAAGCGAGAGGGTGAAGATCTCACACCTCCAATATGCCGACGACACCATCTTTGTAGGAAAGGCAGCAAGGGAGAACGTCAGATTTCTGAAGAGTTTCTTAATTAACTTGGAGGCAGTATCGGGGCTCAAGGTTAATAGAGGAAAATGTAATGTGTATGGCATTAATGTTGATGAAGAGTGGGCAAATGAGGCAGCGGGTATTCTGGGGTGTTGTAGAGGCTCAATACCATTCAAATATCTTGGTGTCAAAGTTGGGTGTGCGCACAGGAAAGCGTCGGATTGGGATTACGCTGTCAAAAAAATAAAAAATAGACTGAAGAAATGGGAAGGCTTGAAAATATCCATTGGGGGAAGGCTAACGCTGATCAACGCAGTACTCTCGTCGCTACCAATCTACCTAATGTCCACCTTTCGTGCACCAAAAAAAATCGTTAGTGAAATAGTTGGACTACAAAGGAATTTCCTATGGGGTGGGTGTGAGAATGCGAGGAAAATATCATGGATCAAATGGGAAAATCTATACAATTCAAAATCTGTTGGGGGCCTGGGAATAAAAGACTTAGAATGTTTCAATATGGCACTCTTGGGGAAGTGGGCATGGAGGTTTATCACGGAGAGGGATCGGCTATGGGAAATCTAGGCGGGGAGAATGTGGGGGGATTATCTAGCATTGGGCTGAGAGGGACCATGAGAATTGCTAAACTAGATGGATGGTGGGGAGAGGTGTGCAAAGCCGTAGGGTTGGGGGAGGGAGGGAGGTTTAGAGAGAGCCCTGATTAAAATCATAGGGCATGGGGAGAATACTGCCTTCTGGGAGGAGAATTGGGACGGGAGCGGGTGCCTTAGAACCAGATTCAATAGATTATATAACCTTAGCAGCAACAAAAGGGCCACAGTGAGGGATATGGGGGAGTGGAATTTGAAACTAGAATGGAGGAGAGAACTTTTTGATAGAGAAATACCTATTCTTAATGAATTACTGTCAATGCTAAACAGGTTCTCACCAAGAACAGGTATCAAGGATAGGTGGAGCTGTGATACAGTATTATTACGAGTGTGTGGTCTGTGACCTTGGTGGAAGGTTGTTGTGTTGTGACACCTGTCCCCGTACATATCATCTCAAGTGTTTAAATCCTGCTTTGAAGGTATGCTTACTCTACTGATACTATTAACAGACGGTTTTTCCCCCCGAACTTTTAGTTTTTGCTTCATTTATTACTTTATCATCTCTAGCGTATTCCAACCAGGAAATGGGAGTGTCCAACCTGCATTCAGCAACAATCTTGTGTAGAGAGCATGAACCATCTCGACCCAATTCCAAAACAAGCAATCACAAAAATTGGCATTCAAAGATCAAAATCAGAGGCTGAATCATTTGCAACTAACAAGGCTTCAGAGCCTTCTAGAAAACGTCCACTACAAAAAAAGGGCGTTTTGGGGACGGATTTTCCGTCGGCCGCCGAGGTTACCGACGGAACGTCGGCCGTCCCCTTTCTCGGCGTCAGCATTTTTTGCCGACGGATTTTTGAATTCCGTCGGCATTTGCCGACGGAAATACCGAGGGAAAATTGCCGACGGAATGTCCGTCGGTATTCCGGACAACCCGTTTAACAAACCGGGTCAACATTCCGTCGGTAATTCCGTCGGAAACAATGAATTAAATAATTATAAAAGAAATTAGAATAAATTAAAATAATTATAAACGATGAATTAAATAATTAAATGCCGACGGAAGCCGACGGATATTCCGTCGGTATTATACTGACGGATATTCCGTCGGCAGTATACCGACGGAATATCCGTCGGCATTATGCTGACGGAATATCCGTCGGCATTTGACCGACGGAATATCCGTCGGCATATCCGTCGGTAACACAAAATATGAATAAAAAAAATAATTCCGAAATTAACATACCGACGGAATATCCGTCAGTAAAACAAAATATTAATAAAAAAAATATGCGTGGCCGGGGAGGCCCCGACCAAAATTTCATTTTCCGACCAGAATTACATTTTCCGAGAGGTTGGGAATGTGAAGAAATTTCGTAAAAAATGTCATTATGTAAAAATTAAAATATTATGTAATGAAATAATAATATTACATGAAATATTATGTTGGGAATGTGAAGAAATTGGCATTGTTTTTAACAAATCAAATTAATTAGTAGCTTACTTGATCATTATCATCATCATCTAATACGTACTTCCAGAAACTGACGGTGGCTTCGTCTTCTTCCAGTCTCCGGCGAAGGGCGGCGACTTCGTCTACTTCAAGTAAAAAACCAAAAAATTAAAAAAAAATCGATGTTGAAGTTCAAAATTTTTCAATCTAAACTCAAAATCACTTACGTAGGAGTCGGCCAACTTATTAAAACGCCGGAGGAGCACAGATTGGGTGGCGGCCATGCTTCACGTTGGAGAGAAATCGTCGCGGAAGATTGGTGGAGAGAAATCGGCGCGGGAATAGGGCCGGTGAGGTCGCCGAATAGTTGGTTGGAGAAGAGGATCGAGTAGGGATCGTAAAGAGGAAAGTTTGGAAAGAGTGAAAGAAAAACCTAGGTTGAGTTATATATAAGGATTTATTTTCCGTCGGCATGTTCAAATACCGACGGATATTCCGTCGGTAATTTTCAAAAAGTAAATACCGACGGATAATCCATCGGCATTTTTCAAAAAGTAAATACCGACGGATAATCCGTCCGTCGGTATTTTTTGCGATTTTTTTTTTTTTTTTAAATAATTCAATTTTTACCTAATAAATTACCAAAACCCTAAACCTATATACTAGACCTACTAATTCATTTCTTCCACATATATTAATATATATATTAGTTGTGACTTATATTTATAGTAAATTAAATTTTTATAATTTGTACCTAAATGATAAATAATTAATTAACTTTTATAAAATGTGGGAGAAAGTTATTTCCGTCAGCATTTTGGCGATTTTTTTTTTTTTTTTTTAAATAATTCAATTTTTTCTATATACTATATACTAGACCTAATAAATTACCAAAACCCTAAACCCTACTATATACTAGACCTACTAATTCATTTCTTCCACATATATTAATATATATATTGGTTGTGACTTATATTTATAGTAAATTTAATTTTTATAATTTGTACTTAAATGATAAATAATTAATTAACTTTTATAAAATAAGAAATAAATACATTACATTAATTGAATTAATTTTCATCTTCATCGTCTTCATCCTCCTCTTCGTCCTTATCCTCCTCCTCCTCATCATCATCTTCCTCATCCTCCTCCTCATCCTCATCTTCTTCATTCTCCTCTTCATCCTCATCTTCATTCTCCTCTTCATCCTCTTCTTCATCCCCCTCCTCTTCACCTTCAATTTCGATTAATTGGGGATTTGCAGCCGTCAAGGGTACAGAAAGATTGAAATCTCCCGTAAAGACTTCAGTTGGAGTCTCTATTTGTTCTGCTTGAAATGGAGATTCATCTTCAGTATTTTTGTCCTTTTTAGGGACTTCTACCATTGACCTTGCCTTTACTTTGCAAACAGCGTGCCATTCATAACCACGTGGAGCTCCCGGATATGTGCAGTAGTATACTTGAGATACTTGATGGGCAAATACAAATGGATCATCCCCAACATACGCCCTTTTCGAACTAACATCAACGAGCTTGTACTCCGGGTGAATTCTTGTTCCTAGATGGCCTGAATCAAACCAATGACACTTGAACAACACTACAGTCTTTGTTGGATATCCTGGATATTCTACTTCGACGACTTCCCGTAACACCCCAAAGTAATCACTTGCATCTGCATTGTAATTCGCACTGCTAACGCAGACGCCACTGTTGGTAGTTGCCTTTGTCGATGCATACCCAGATGTATGAAATTTGTAGCCCTTCACAATATAACCGTTGTAAGTCTTTACACGACGTAGTGGTCCCTTGCTGAGATCTCGTAAGAATCGACTGTCTAGAGCGTTATCCCGTCCCTATACGACTCAATTTAAAATTAATTAAAATAAATATTAATTTATTTACGTAAAACATAATTAATTAAATGGTACTCACATAACGTTCGAACCATCGGGAAAATTCACGTTGAATACGAGCATCTATATATGCATCTGAGATGTTTGGTTCTGCTCGTCGTAGTTCTTGAGTGTACATCCTAATTCACAACATTCAAAAACTTGGTTAATATTAAATTACATAAATGAAGTGGTATTTAAATAGACGATTTATATATGAAATACTTACTCAATGTATGGCTGAACTTCATCACAATTCAATAACACATACGTTTGTGCTATTTCCGCCTCCGAGTTCGTCTCCCAATATCGTTCAGTGGGTTTTCCTATTGGCCGTCCCTTAGCCTTAGACTTGAATATGGAGAGCATTCCATCGACCTCTTCACTGATATCGTCAACGGATGTACCACCGAAGTTACGTGGAGCACTTCTTAACTTTGTGTTGACGTGGTCTTCAAAGTAATAAGAACAAAACATGCCAACCTCTTCATTCAAATAAGCATTCACAATCGATGCTTCAACGTTTGCCTTTTGTTTAGCATTGCGTTTCAAGTTGTGGAGATACCTGATATACACACACACATATATATATATATATATATATATAAAACTTATACGAATGCATGTGTAATTGTAATGAAATAAAAAGAGTAAGATTTTACCTTTCAAATGGGTACATCCACCTGTATTGCACCGGACCACAAATTCTCGCTTCATACGCTAAGTGAACGGGTAAGTGTTCCATCGAGTTAAAGAAGCTAGGTGGAAAAATTTGTTCCAACTTACACAAAATCACTGGAATGTCTTCATCTAAACGAATCATATCATCGATCGTGATCGTGATCGTTGTAGCCGTTAAATCTCTAAAAAATAGACTTAATTCAGTGATAGCCCTCCACACATTGAGAGGAAGAAGTTCTCGGAACGCAATCGGTATCAAGCGTTGCATAAATACATGACAATCATGACTCTTCATCCTTGCAACCTTACCAGTTGTTGTGTCTACGCATCGACTCAAGTTCGACACGTAGCCGTCCGGAAAGTTCAACTCCTGTATCCACCTACACAATCTTTGTTTTTGTGGCTTATCCAGTGTGTAGCTAGCCTTTGGAAATTTACCTGTACGCTCATCCTTTTTCAACTCTGGACGGCGACAAAGAGTGTCCAAATCCTCCCGAGACTTTGGAGTGTCTTTCGTCTTGCCTTCCGTGTTCATGATTGTGTGGAACACATTGTCAAACACATTCTTTTCAATGTGCATCACATCCAAATTGTGTCGTATCAATAGTGAACTCTAGTATGGTAAGTCCCAAAAAATACTCCTTTTGTTCCAACCACCCTCAATTCCTCTGTTGTGTTCCGCTGCATTTTCCTCAGTACTTTTTTTCAACCCCGTCCACTGAACCTCATATAACAACCTACGTCCTGTACGGAGAGTAAATTATAAGTGACACTAAAAGCAATAGATAAATATACGTTTAGTACTTGATCATTAAATAAATGTATAAAATACCATCTCGTAGTGGAGGTCGATTGTTTGTGACTGCTTTGTTTTTTACGAAGTTCTTCTTATTTCTTCGAAACGGGTGACCTTGAGGTAAGAACCTACGGTGATTATCGAACCATGAAACTTTTCTACTCACCGGGAGACTGAAAGCTTCAGAATTGTCCATGCAATACGGACATGCTTTCTTTCCGGCCGTACTCCACCCGGACAACATACCATATGCAGGAAAGTCGCTAATGGTCCATAAAAGAGCAGCACGCATCGTGAAGTTCTGCTTTCTAAAAACATCGTATGTTTGGACTCCATTCTCCCATAAGAAGATCAAGTCTTTTATAAGAGGTTGGAGATAAACATCCAGTTTGTCCTTTGGATTCGTTGGTCCAGGCACCAATACAGTCAGAAACATTGTTTGAGGTTTCATGCACATCCACGGAGGAAGATTATATGGAGTCAGTATCACCGGCCACAAAGAATACTGCTTCCCATGCATCTCAAACGGTGCAAAACCATCAGTACACAAACCTAATCTCACATTCCTCGGTTCACAACCAAAATCTGGAAACACGTTGTCAAGATGTTTCCAGGCCTCTGAGTCTGCCGGATGTCGCATCTCCCTCGACTCAGCCGAAGAGGAATTTGTAGCATGCCACGTCATGTGTTGTGCAGTGGCACTTGATTGATATAATCTCATCAAACGGGGAATGATAGGAAGGTAGTACATCTTCTTATATGGCACTTTCTTCTTTGTCTTCTTCGATTGACCACCAGGTCCCTTTCGACGTGCCTCTTTGTACCGGGGATGGCCACACAATCTACACATATTCAGACTGCTATCTTCGTCACCCCAATATAACATGCAACCATTCACACAACAATCAATCTTCTTGTCACATCCCGATTTTAGGGCCTAGATGAAAACATACTTTGAGTGCTAATGAAATTCGAATTTATGAATTTGTAAAAAGATTTATAGCGGAAGATTAAATAAAACTCAAATTTCTTAAAGAAAATCATTTCCAATATTTAATTTAAGCAAGACCTAAATGCTTGTTTCAAAGAAAATAAAATAGTGCATTAGTGAAAAATTTTGTCTAACTCGAGATGCAACTAAATTCAAAGAAAAATAATATAAATAAAACTTTGCATGGCATGGACATCCACATCCACCGTCCCTCCACCGCAACTCCGTCAATCTGTAAAGTGTTAAATAGATTGGGGTGAGCAAAACAACTAGCTCAGTGGGATTAACTTTGTCACAGTTAAATATAACATATGAATAAAATCATAACTCACAAACATGCATACAATTTCGTAAGCTTGTTGGCAAGGCCAACCATAATAACATAGGCTTGTTGGATAAACCAACCACAAGTTTGTTGGATAAACCAACCATAATAACATAGGCTTGTTGGATAAACCAACCATAAGTTTGTTGGATAAACTAACCATAAGAAGTAAGATGCAGCAAGAAATAAAATCACTCATACGAAATACTTAAAAATGACAAAGTAGCCAATCAAGAAAATCCCACCTCGAAATATAAGTCGCGGATGAAAATGGATGCAATAGTGCTATATAGCCTACTCCTCACGATTATCGTCACCTAACATTAAATAATATAACTTAGAGTTACCATTATTACTAAATTAAAGAGTAACTAATACCTACTATTAAATTGACAATTAATGAATATTCTTGCTAGACTAATTCGGAACAATTATACTAAATCTTTGTGATTACAAAATATTAGACAACAACTCAATAAATAGGATCGTCAAATAAATTATTAATTAGTAACATGTTCATTAGCCTTTACGGGACTTGAAAATACTTATATATAATTAATAGTAGTTTGGTTAACATATTACTAACTAACAGAAGCTTTGGTAAGTTTAATTAGTAACTAAATTAGGAGATAATTGAGGAATTTTAGATTTGGAGATAAATATGGAATTAGGAGAGAAAATTAATCCCCCAATTTGAATTGATCTAATTGTCAACGGGGAAGATAATTGAGGAATGTGTTAGGAATTAGTGGGGCGTGTTTAAATTTTAAATCAATATTATACCCATCAGTTAGTATATAATAAAAGTCCAACGTATCTGAACTCAAAATCAAGTAAATTCATTAAATTGTATATCTTATAAACATATGGAATAGATGGTTTATTTGAAATCATTTATACGCAATGTTAATAATATATCTAAAATAGATATCTATATAAAATTTATAAATATAATATATATCTTAGGCAAGTCTATGCATATATTTATAATATATTTTAAAATATTTTTTTATTAAAATCTCTCAATTAAATAAAATATATATATATATATATATATATAGTTCAGAATTATCATGATTAATAAAACCTTCCTGGAATTAAGCGGGACTTAACTATGATAGTGAAATTTTGTGATTATAAAATCATATACTACAACTAATTAATTAATAGGAAAAATATCGAAATATAATAATAATAATATCAAGGAATTCACCTAATCCACACTATCCAATTTTATAACTTAAATGGCACTACTCAAAAATTACGATAAACTTAAGGTTTTAAGAGATATGGAATAATAATCAAGAGGTACAACTAACTATACATTCAAAACTAAACATATACTAAAATAATATATATAAATAATAGTTTGACCTTGAAACCTTGAAATTCCAAAATATCGTTTGTCCGATGTTTTAGTTGAAGTTCGATGAAAACGGGACAGGTAAGATGATTTATTTGAAAATAGAAAAGAAGTTAAATAATTAAATTATTCTTGGACCATTAGCGAATCAATCATCATCCGAATCCTAGAATTTAAAACTATACAAACTAATTTGGGCGAAGTATAACGTCTAACTCAAAACGCATAATACGTGTTTGGAAAATTAAAATATTGAATAATAAGGTTAATGAAGAAATAGATACCGTTCTAGGTAGACACTGAAGAGATCGAATGCGTGCGCCTTCTAATTCAGAGAGACACCACGATGTGGATGATAACGACTCGATCACTAATTGGGCTATGCTTAAAATGTTTAGACTAGAAAGTTTTTCGTAGAGAGTGAGGGAGGGTTCTGTATGTGAATTTCTAGAGAAGACTACCGTATGATATAATAAGAGAGGATGTGTAAATTAGTTGAGGTTTATATGGAAGTTTGAGAATAATTTGAGATTATCTTAATTAATGTAGATAATTTATCTCTCAATTTGAATTCTAATTGACACCCAAAAAGAGATACTTAAGGAATGAGTTTTGAATTTGTGAACGTGTTCTATCTTCAAACTAATGACCAAAGCCATCAACTATTATCAATATAATAAAATTATAACCCAAACTCAAGTAAAATCCCTTAAATTTAGGTCATTTTATAAATATATGATCATAATTTATATAAAATATATATCCATATTATATATATATAATCATACTAATTAATATATTTAAACGTAGTATCATATATTTAAGTGCAAGTCTATTAATATGTTTATTGTATTTTATTTTAAAAATAGTTTCCTATGCATTCTTATCGCTAATAATGATTAAAATCTCGGGTGTTACACTTCTCAACCGGCAAACCAACATTCTTCAACATTTGTTTGCTTTGATGAAACGTCGTAGGCACCTTATTATTTTGAGGACAAATTTCACTGCATAACTGTGTCACTTGCTCATATGCCCTGTTAGAAAGCTTGTTCTCGGTCTTAATGTTCATGAGTCGTGCATTAAATGACAACTGTGAGTGGGATTCACAACCCGGATATAAATCTTCTTCGACTAATTTGAGCATCTCATAAAACCGAAATGCCTCATTCGTCGGCTCCTCTTCCATGTTTGAAAAACCAGCTTCCCTGATCATTGTTTGATACATATTCGGTTCTTCGTCCCCAAACTGTTGTTCTTCGTCCCCAAACTGTTGTTCTTCGTCCCCAAACTGTTGTTCTTCGTCCCCAAAGTGTTGTTCTTCGTCCCCAAATTGTTGTTCTTCGTCCCCAAACTGTTGTTCTTCGTCCCCAAACCGTTGTTCTACCTCGTTACTAGTGCCAACATGATCGAAATTTGCTTCTTGTTGATAGATTCCAAAAGTGTAATAGTAAAACACTTCATCAAATCTATAAGGCCAACGTGTTTCGCCATGACTAGTCCAATTATAATAATTATCAACGAAACCATTCTTCACAATATGTACTAGGACCTCATCAATCTCTTTATATTGCTTATTCTGACATTTCTTAGCATTACACGGACACCTAATGCAATTTCCACTCATGTAATGTGGCTGGCTTTTTGCAAATTCAACAAATAACACGAGTTCATTATAAAATTCCACATTCACATTTCCTCTAATCATTCTAGGAGTACAATACATCCAACGACGGTCAGGCAAATCCATCTGCTAAACATTTAAGTGGAGCAACACATTACTAACGACTACTCTTATAATAAATTCACGCAAAACTTATGATATATATAAAACATGTAATTACATTATATTGAATTTTATATATACAGTAAATTAAAAATGGTAGAAAATGTACCGTAATTTGATGTTTCTGAATACCCGAGCATGAGCATAAAAAATTTCGCAGTATAAAGTTTTGGTGTAAATTTGCAATACGAAAGTGAAGTGGAAAAAAATTAGGCAGTAGTAAGTTTTGGGGAACATTTCCCGACGGAAATGCCGACGGACCTATCTTTCCGTCGGCATTTTGCCCGTCCAAATATCCGTCGGCAAAGATAAATGCCGACGGATAATATCCGTCGGCATTTATCAAATGGTGAATTCCGACGGAAAGTTAATTCCGTCGGCATTTCACCCGCCCAAATTTCCGTCGGCATAGATAAAACAATAAAATAAAACATGAAAATGAAATTTATCAAACAATGTTTAAATAAAAGAAAAATAGCACCTTGAGAGTCTTGAAATTCTTCAATTCTTACATGAAAATGAAATACTCAAATGATTCTAAGCTAAGAAAACATAAAACTATCTAATGGTGTTTGAGGAGATAAGCTCCTCAAACCCTAAGCTAGCTAATTTCTCCTCTATTTATCTCATTTGTAATGAAATTGAGCTCCTCTTCCACGACCAAGTGGTGCTTCCTCTTCACCTTGATACTTCTCCCATCTACAAAACCAATAAGCAATGGTTTAGCAAGAGATAATGTCTATGATAAGGTCTTATGTAAAACCCTTTATATAAGACCAAGTGTAATACCTACTAAATTTATAATATAGACATATAAAAGTATATTTAATTATTCATTTAATTTATTTTTAAGTTATTTTATGATTCCTAATTTATTTAGATAACTATTGAAAACTCATTTAAATAGGCCTATAAGATTTTAAAACCTAATTCTTATCTTGAGCCCAAGCCCGATTTCAATATAAATATATATATGATAGTCAATCTTGTCCTAATTTTATTTCTAAGCGGTAGCCTCCAAAACATAAATCAACTTAACAGCGGCGTTGCGAGTTCCAATCTCTATTTTTGTTGAAGCATAAACTACAGTACAATTTCTCTCCCTCATATTTTCAAATTGGTTAAATTATCTTTTTTTACTATAAGCATGAATTTTAAATTTCAATTTTATTAATATATAGATTCTCGAAAGTTTAAACATTCGATCATTAAGTGGCTTTTTGGTATACTCATCAGTGCGTAATATTATAGTATTCAAATTCAGTTAATTGTTATATTGAGGATTTGAAATAATTTAAGTTATGCAATTGGTTTCATAGATATATCTTTGCGTGAGTTTAGATTTACTAATTTAGAAATGTTACTTTTTGGTTTAATTTTTAGCAAACCAGTCATAAGGATTTTAATTAGAATGTATTTTATTCTTTCGATTTTAGGGATTGTAATCTGAATATATTTAATTCTTACTAGGTGATTGTTTTAAGTATAATTGGTTATTTGACCATTTCATTAGATTAGTTAAGCTAAATTTAAAATAAAAGTTTCTCTAAATAAATCTGTACCGTGATAATCTGGGGTTTACCATTGTCAAATTCTTATTTTGTAATTCGAGATGATATTTACTCATTTTAGATTAATTATAAGATTATTTTTAAAGTCTAATCAATATATGTTTAATTAGATATACATATATAGATTTGAGATGCAGTTGGAGAATATAATTTGTAATTCAAGTGAATCTCATTATCTAAGAGGTGTCGATCTCATTTTCTAGGCAACGAGGAGATGGAAGATAAAAGTTTATTATTGCAACGAGTTTGTATGCTCGACATTGAGGTGGGGATTTCTATCTTGATTTGTTTGTCATTATTAAATGCGATATGTGATTATTTTGATATTCATGTTAAATATGATTTATAACTTCAATTAAATGCGATATGTGATTATTTCGATATTCATGTGAAATTATGATTTCTAACTTATATTTGTCATGCACTATTAAATGTAATTGTCATTATATTGATGTTCATGTGAAAGATAAACGAGGATAGGTCTTCTGACCTTTATAAACGAGGATAGGTCATCTGACCTTTATAAACGAGGATAGGTCATCTGACCTTTATAAACGAGGATACACTACAAGAAATTGTTGAATTACCTACAGAATTTTCCAACGAAAATAATTTCGTCTTTAAATATTAAGAATTGCCTACAGATTGCCTACGGATCTTTATAGATTATTTTACACATTTTCACCCACGAAATTACCAAGGAAAAATCTGATGGTGATTTACCTACAAAATAATCCGTGGGTAAAATCGCATTTCCCTACCGAAACGGTTGTAGGTGATTTTTTTTTTATTTACCAACGAAAACTTTCCTAGCTATTTATATGTATAAATTATCTAATTGTATTACCTACAAAATTAGCTAGGAACTTAAAAAATATTGATTTACCTACAAAATAATCCGTAGGCAAAATAGTATTTCCCTACCAAAATGATGGTAGATGATTTGATTATTTATTTACCTACGAAATTTTTTCTAGCTATTTATATGTATAAATTATCTAATTGTATTACCTACAAAATTAGCTAGGAACTTAAAAAATATTGATTTACCTACAAAATAATTCGTAGGCAAAATAACATTTCCCTACCAAAATGGTTGTAGGTGATTTGTTTATTTATTTACCTACGAAAACTTTCCTAGCTAATTATATGTATAAATTATCTAATTGTATTACCTACAAAATTAGCTAGGAACTTAGAAAATATTGATTTACCTACCAAATAATCCGTAGGCAAAATAGCATTTCCCTACCAAAATGATTGTAGGTGATTTGTTTATTTATTTACCTACGAAAATTTTCCTAGCTATTTATATGTATACATTATTTAATTGTATTACCTACAAAATTAGCTAGGAACTTAGAAAAACAATAGTGTTTTAACAAATAAACATATGAACTTTAGTATGTCCCACATCGAAAGAGTAGAAAAAATATAAGAGAAAAAACAATATAAAAGTAGTAGTGTTAATAAGTTAGTAACCAACAAACATAAATTTTTTGTCCCACATCGAATAAGGAGTTCAAGAAACATGAGAGAAAAACTTTATAAAAGGGGCCTAATGTGCACCTAAGTGATAACGCATGCATATAAAAGCATTTTGTTGCACAAGAGATATGGTACCAAATAGACACTATAAAAAGCTAATATGTCCACTAAATTATTCAGATACCAAAGGAACGGTTAAGCAATTCATTCACATAAGGAACTAAAGAACAGAATAGAAGAGGTCTGCTTCAAGAGGTGAAATAAAAGAATATCAGAAGCAGAAAAATCAAATCCTGGCACATAATACAGAAGTATTAAGTATAAAACATCAAGAAAGATTATCTAATTATTCACTACGCTTTTGAATAAAAAAAAATCACCAATCTAATTGTTGGTGTATTTTGATTAATATTAATGTGTGAATATGGTTAATGCTAAATGTTGGTGTATATTTTATTTTGTTTGTTTATTTTCTTTCATGAAATCTTCGTGTGGTGTCTCTTGTCCCGCTCTTTATTTTATCGTGGTTATTTTCTAATAGTGGAAAAGTTGAAAGAATTTATCTATAGTGGAAAATATTCATCATCAACTTCCTCATCCGCGGGTGTTTGCACACAAGTCTCTGCAACCGGGCGAATTATGTTCTTCTTAGTCTCAAATGTCCCATATATTTTGACATTAAATACATCCCTTTGGACATGATATGCAAACAATAATACATCTCCAGTTGTCAATGAATCGTCATTGACAAATATTTCCTAACCATCAACGAAACAACATAAGTCGCCATTTTCTTTCACCTTAACAGCCAATTGGTGTTTGTTGCAATCCCTCAAATACACTCAGAATGCAAATTTATTGCACGGTGAAACTGATTTTTATAAGAAATTATCATAGTTTCTAAACTATATATAGACATTAGTTTGTTGGTTTTGTAGATGTGAAAAGTATCGAGGTGAAAAGGAAGCAACCTTTGATTGTGGGAAATGCCAAAGGAAAGTTGTTTCTTACAGGGAGGAATATGTAGTTCATCTTACTGAAACACTAAATGAAGTATGTCTCTCTCTCTCTTTATATATATATATTTATATGGTTTTGATATCGAGCTCAATTGTGGGTGTGTTATTGAGCTCAATTACTTTCTTTTTAACAATTGATCTTGCGTGCCAATTGTGTGCAATTATTTTATTTAATATGGTCAATGTTAAATGTTGATGTATATTTTCTTTTGTTCAATCTTAGTGTTTATTTTCTTTCATGTAATCTTCTCGTGTTGTCTCTTGGCCTGTTCTTTATTCTTATAGTGATTTGTGTTAAACAATTACAGTTGGTATTGTTTCGTGCAAAAAGAAAAAGAAAAAAAGGTTTGGTGGTTTATGTGCACCTGTAGTGATAGTTTTGTGAGTTTTGTGCAATTCTCAATCCAATTGGATTTTTCGATATTTTGGAAAGCATGGAGTGCAATAGAGAGGAAGCCCTCCGGACGAAAGAAATTGTTGAGGAGAAATTGGCAAACAATGACTATGATGGTGCAAGGAAATTTGCTACTAAGGCACTGACTCTATATCCTGGATTGGTGAGCATTTCTCAAATGTTGGCCCTTGTTGATGTGTTATCTTCTGCAGGAATAAAAGTCATTACTGGCGAAACTTATTGGTACGGAGTTCTTGGCGTGAGCCCATATGCAGACGAGGAGACGATAAAAAAGCAATACAAAAAGTTGGCCCTTTTGGTGCATCCAGATAAGAATAAATCAGTAGGGGCTGGTAATGCTTTTAAGCTTATCACAAAGGCCTGATCGATAATGATTTTTGGGTATCTTGTATGATATAGGGAGAGAGAGAGACACGTACATTCATTTAGTGTTTCAGTAGGATGAGCTATATATGCTTCCTCGTAAGAACCCATCTACAAAATCAATAACTAATGTCTATAATTTAGAAACTATGATAAGGTCTTATACAAATCAGTTTCACCGTGCAACTAATTTGCATTTTGAGTGCACTTGAGGGATTGCAACAAGCATCAATGGACTGTTAAGGTGAAAGAAAATGGTGAGTACTTATGTTGTTTCGTTGATGGTTGGAATAAATTTGTCAATGACAATTTGTTGTTATACACCCTTCGCTAACGTGATTGCAAAATTAAAATATTAGCGATGAAAATATAGGTTTTCATTGAAATCAAATTATCATATCTTTCTTTTCAAAACTTGGATCAATTGTGTCGTTAATTAGTAGCCACAGGAGCTGATACCATCCCAGCTTGTTCTTCGGTAGGTTCATCGTTCCATTCCAGTGACTGAGTATTAAATAAAAAATAAGAGTGTAAGGAAAAAGAAGTGATAACGCACGTGCATACAAGTTTTTCTCATTTCAAGTTCTATGGGATATTTCCATTCCAGTGACTGAGTATTAAATAAAAAATAAGAGTGTAAGGAAAAAGAAGTGATAACGCACGTGCATACAAGTTTTTCTCATTTCAAGTTCTATGGGATATCAAGAAAGTTTATAAATTAAATTCGATGTGCACTTTTCAGTTATTCCAACATGAATCTTTACCATAGATCTAGATAAATCCTTTTGACTTTTCCATTAATAGAAAATAAATAGAAAGACATTTGTTTTGTCATTGACACCAAAGGGGGTATTAAAATTAATCGAAGGCAAATTCTTGTATGCTATTGGATGCATACATGTAATTGGATTTTGACCCACCACATTAAAATCAAATTAAAATTGTGACTCAATTACATCATGCAATTGAATGCACACAAGTGTGACTCTTAAATGAATGGAACCATTTTGAGGTTCCGTATGTGGTGAGGCATGGAAGGGATATGGAACAAGTTGCCAATAAATATTATTTATTGCATAAAATTCAAATAAAATTCAACTACAATTTTTCAAATAGGATGTTGATCCTTCAATTTTTGGAAGCAGCCTACATCATTTTTATAGAAAATGAAATGAATACAATCATATAAAAATAACTCAAATTCTGAAACAAATTAACAATTGCAAGACAACACACAACGACTTCAAAATTAATTAATACTAAATATATAACAAAATCAATCAGTTTCACACATAAATAACACAAATCCTAGTTTATCAACAAAAACTATCAAATTAAGTCATTACTGAATTAATGCGTGCAAATTTTAGTTAGGCAAGATGTGAAAAAAAAATCAATAACAAAATTATAATTTCAATTAAAAAAATGGGCAATATTATAAAGAAGTTGTATGCTTGCTAGCTAATGACCCAAATGTCAAATAATGAAAAAGGAAATACGAGATTGAAGTCCTCACCTAACTCGCAGAAGCTTTGTCCCATTCGTTTTCTTCGATAATAGCAGCCAAATTATCATCTCTCTTCTCAAAACTTGGTTCACTTGTGTCGTTAGTTGCCACAGGAGCTACCATCCCAGCTTGTTCTTCGGTAGGTTCATCATTCCATTCCAGTGACTGAGTAAAAAATAAAAAATAAAAGGGTAAAGGAAAAGAAGTGATAACGCATGCATATAAAAGCATTTTGTTGCACAAGAGATATGGTACCAAATAGACACCATAAAAAGATAATATGTCCACTAAATTATTCAGATACCAAAGGAACGGTTTAAGCAATTCATTCACATAAGGAACTAAAGAATAAAATAGAAGAGGTCTGCTTCAAGAGGTGAAATAAAAGAATATCAGAAGTAGAAAAATCAACTCCTAGCACATAATACAGAAGTATTAAGTATAAAACATCATGAAAGATTATCTAATTATTCACTACGCTTTTGAATAAAAAAAAATCACCAATCTAATTGTTGGTGTATTTTGATTAATATTAATGTGTGAATATGGTTAATGCTAAATGTTGGTGTATATTTTATTTTGTTCGTTTATTTTCTTTCATGAAATCTTCGTGTGGTGCCTCTTGTCCCGCACTTTATTTTATCGTGGTTATTTTCTAATAGTGGAAAAGTCGAAAGAATTTGTCTATAGTGGAAAAGATTCATCATCAACTTCCTTATCCGCGGGTGTTTGCACATAGGTCTCTACAACCGGGCGAATTATGTTCTTCTTAGTCTCAAATGTCCCATACATTTTGACATTAAATACATCCCTTTGGACATGATATGCAAACAATAATACATCTCCAGTTGTCAATGAATCGTCATTGACAAATATTTCCTAACCATCAACGAAACAACATAAGTCGCCATTTTCTTTCACCTTAACAGCCAATTGGTGCTTGTTGCAATCCCTCAAATACACTTAGAATGCAAATTTATTGCATGGTGAAACTGATTTTTATAAGAAATTATCATAGTTTTTAAACTATAGACATTAGTTTGTTGGTTTTGTTGATGTGAAAAGTATCGAGGTGAAAAGGAAGCAGCCTTTGATTGTGGGAAATGCCAAAGGAAAGTTGTTTCTTACAGGGAGGAATATGTAGTTCATCTTACTGAAACACTAAATGAAGCACGTCTCTCTCTCTCTCTTTATATATGTTGGTCCCAAAAGGAGTGTGACACGTGTATGGGGGGGGGGGGGAATACACGTGTATGTGTATTTCAAAAACTTTTGCAAGTAATCAACACAAATAATCAGAGTTAAATAAGTTACACAGTACGTCAAGTCCTATGAAAATACTAACAGTAAATTCTAACAGATCTTAACAGTAAGCAACTTGTATGCGGAATAAATGATGGGCCCTATTATACTCCTTAAATAAATGATGTAAAGGCTAGGATATCACTTTCTAGGCTTTGGATAATCAATCAATAAGCTTGCCTAGTGGGGACTAAAGATAACACTCACAAACGAATATGCTTAAAATCTTTATCTCTCGAGTGTTTTGAATACTTTTGAAAGCTAAAATATTGCTAGAATGCGTATGGCTTGTGTGTTCTGTTGTATGTCCCGTAATCTTGAAATGATTCAAGATGTGGCCTATTTATAGATTAAGCAAACTATCCGTTGATGGAGATAGCAACACTTATCCATAAATTTGAACTTTCAAATTGTTCAGGGGCCTTTATGCAATTAGTACATGCATTCACGTCCATTCTGCATTTCTGAAATTCATTCTCGGAATTTGTTATGCGCATTGACAGGTGGCATCCAGATATTGGTTGATTTGGAATAATTCCGTCCTTTCCGCTAACGGCTTCGTACTGGGTAAAATGCCTCGTCATTCATCGTCTTTGAGCATAAGTGTGCTAAGTCCAAAGTATATGAATGTCCAAATTCATCATACTTGACTTCATGAATCCTTACCACTTTTCCATAACACTTCAGCTTCTTGTCTTCGATGCTACTTGTCTTCATATGCTTTGTGCTTTCAGGTCATTTGTCATAGATTCAAGGAATAATCTATCTAAGAAAAAATTAAAGCTCCCTAACATATATGAGCTTTTCTAACCTGAAAATCTAGACTTGGCAAATCATCATACTTGGGGTTTTACTTAGGGTTTTGGTATCTAATCAAAATCAAATTTTCTTTTATTAATATAAACCATATCCCAACAATTTCCCCCTTTTTTTATGATGCCAAAACCTACTTACTTCAAAAGATCCTATAGGGATTTCTTTTTCAGTAGATTTGACAAAAATCGGACAACTAGCATGTGTTTTCTATACTTAGAGAATTTCACAGAATAAGTTCAGATAATTAACCTAAAAAGGGCTAAATTCTCTGAGTTCTATAAAAATTGATCCAAGCAAGAATCAATTTAAAATCATTTTGCTAGAGCCTATTTTTAGACAAAAATAACACAAATATAAAGACTCAAAAATTGTTGTCCAGTGCATACGATATCATCATTCAAATAAAACAGCACATAGTAAGAGCAGAAGGTTGTAAATTCTAGCTCTTAAGGAGCAACAATTGTTTGAAAATATAAAATAAACATAGATAAAGAGTTCATAATAACTTGAATCTTGACTTGACCTTCAGCAGCTTCATCACTTGGTTGCATCTGACTTCTTCTTAAGGAAGGTTGGGAGTTCCTTGAACAGTGGAGTCAGCCCATATGATGCAAAGTGTCTGTTCTTCAAGGCCATGACTTCCTCGTTCTTCCCAATCAAGCCTTCATCCTTGACAAGTTGCACAAACTCATCAGTTATAGTTTCTCTATCAATACCATTTCCATCAGCCTTCATTGGTGGAGTCCAGAAAATCTGTTCAGGAGCTTTGACAATCACTTTTTCCTTCTGAGCAGCTCCAAGAATTTTTGTGTACAGTTCTGGATAATTCTCCATCATAAAACCTTCATAAAGACCATCAATGTCTTCAAAGTCTCCCCATCTCTTAACAACATAGAAGAGATGATCCCATACTCGATTGGCTTCTTCCCAAGCACCATTGAGTTACGCAGGAACCCAGATGTCAGTATGAGGGAGTCTTTTCAAGGTTTCAAACTTCTTCTTAGCTCTGTTCTCCATCATCAGAGCGTAAGAACTCTTGTAGGATTTAGAATTTCCTGGATTAAAATCTTTGTGCCTCTTCAACCTACATTCCTCAGCATCTTTGAACATTTTAGTCCTTTCTTCAATAACCAACCTTCTTACTCCTCTTCTGGTCTCTTCATCCTGACCAGCTCCTTCAGCAAAGATATTTGCAACTTCTTCAAAACCAGGAGTTTTGGCTTTAGCAGGCTCAGCAGCAACTTCAGGAGAGGTTCTCCTAACAGGCAACTTATCTTCCCTTTTAATCAAAGTTGAAATTTCCATTTCCTCATCATCATCTGGTTCACTAGACTTGTACTTCTTGCTTTTCTCTTGATCAGAAATATCCGCAAGCTTCTTTCTCTTCAGATTGGGTTTCCTTATCTTTCCACTTCTAGTTTTGGGGCAGTCTTCCTCCTATGTAATATCAGTGATCTCCAAAACTTTTGCTTTCCCTTTTCCAGTGCTTTTGCTACCTTCCCCCTTATTCTTCATCTCTTCCCTTTTCTTCAAATCTTCCCCCTTCTTCTTACCTTCCCTCTTTTTGGCATCATCAAATACCTCAAGGTTGATGGGGTCAGCAGGGTTGGCATCAATCTTAGTCATAGTAAGTGTTGGTCCTTGGTGGAGTATAACACAAGTGTATGGGGGGGGAATGCACTTGTGTATGCAAATTCTTTTTCTTTTTGACAAACTAGTCTTATCAGGCAAGTTGTCTCACAACTAGCCTGAGTGAGAACTTTGATAGATACTTGTCCTACTGATTACTATTGAGTGATCAGTTGGCTAAATATCTAAGAGAGTGCTAAGTGCGGAATGTGGTTGGCCTTTGACTCAAAGAAATACTCCTAATTGATTTCTGAAAAATACACTTATCAGGGACTTTGTCCAAAACAGTTTTTCTTGACTTACTGAGTTTTGCTCTTTAAAATGTGTTAGAATGTGAGTAAATAAAGAGTACAGTAAGTAAATGGCACACAAGTTTATAGTGGTTTAGAGACTCAAGCTCCTACATCCACTTTCCCTGATTGAACAGGATAATTCCTTCTCAATGGAATTAGCTTGTTTTATATAGTGCCAAGGTGCACTGATCAACAACACTCTCTTAGTGTTTTGATCCCTAGGATAACCTGAGTCCTAGTGCTCAATATCTCTGAGTTAAGACTGTGTTTCACAATAACAGTCCTTAACTCCTCACTTCTACAACAAACTCTCTCTTCACAAAAAGAGATAAGGGTTTGAGGTTTGGTTCCAACTTATAGAGATATCCTTTACAATAAGAACAATGTAAAGGCTTAGGATATCTCAATGCTAAGCTTTGGATATTCTACAAAGATTGGCTTAGCTTGATGAAGTGATTCAGGAAACTTGGGATTCTAGAGAACAGCTTGGTTTCCTTTGAAAGTTTGATGATAGTTTGATAGCTTGTTGTTGGATGTTTGAATCCCTTGTTCACTTCTATATTTATAGGCAAATTTGAGCAGCTAACCGTTGGAGGGATAGCAATTCAAACTTGTCTATTTGCAGCACCATTGAAACGGCTATGAAGCTTGGCATCCTTTTATCCACTGTGTAAAAGGCCTCTTCAATGGTTGCTTGAATGTGTTGACTTCTGAAAAATGCAGCTGAGAAGACTTGTGTCAGTTTCCAAATATGCACATTTCCCAAGGTTGATTTGTGGCAGAAGCTACACTCAACCAACGGTCAGATGGGACAAGCTCCCTGAACATTCCTGCTGCAATTGAGAATATTCCAACATTCATTCAATGCTTCACTCTTTAATGCTTCAAGTCTTCAATGCTTGGTTCAGGCATGATTGGTAATAAATGCTTCATTGATTTTGTCTTCTGTGAGCTTTGGCATTCAATGCTCTTGATCATTTGCATTTTAATTGTTCTGATCATATGCATTTATGATCATTGCCTTAGCATGCTTGATCTCTTCAGCTTAGTTGTCCACTGTGATAGCTTGTCTTGCAAGATCAGCAACTTTGGCCTAGAAAACTTAATACATATCAAGCTGCCTAACATTCAGCTTTGGACAACTATCCTGAACTCTAAAATCTCACAACATTTTTGAGATTTTTGACTTAAGCATTCTACTTACTCAAGTGTTCTGGGACAACTTGTCTGAACTTAGACTTGAGCATATCTCAACTAATCTGAACATCATCAATCAGGGGTTTTGGTATCTAAATAAAAATCATTTTATTCCCAACAATTTTCCCCTTTTTGATGATGTTAAAACCTATTACAAAGGGAACTTGACTTATACTATACTTTACCTTCAGGAAGAGTGAACTGGTCAACTTGCCTGAAAGAAACTGTTAGCACAATAAATCAAGTAAGATATTTCATGATAGGTTAGTTGAGATAATGAGTTGTTATCTCTTGATAGAAACATAGTGATCCTTTTATATAAGTCAAAGAGCATTACAGAGCTGAAAATTAAAAGGACTCACTAGTCTAGAACTGCAAAATAACAACAAACATAAAAATCATAACAGCAAATAGGAAAGAAGTGAACTTATCCATCAGAGAGTTCCATCATCTTGAGGAGCAATGCCATACTGAGCCCATACTCTTTTCTTCAATTCCCAGATCTCTTTGTTGGTTTCTTTAGGGCCAGGCTTCAACTTCTCCATCCTCATGATGTTGATGAATTCTTCCAGTATCTTTCCCTCATCAATTAAGTTCCCATTGAACTTAGGAGGCATGTACAGAATAGGACCAGGGGCCTTGAATTCAACTCTGGCCATCTCAGCTGCTGCAAACAGCTTTTGGTAGAGGTCCCTATGGTTCTCAAACATAAACTGCACAAAGACTTCATCTACACTCTCTTCAAGCCACTTTCCAATGACATAAAAGTCATATACAAAACTTCTCTTGGCCTCCTCCCATGCATCATTCAGTGAGATTGGAACCCACTTATCATGGTGAGGGTACTGAGTGTCCCATCTTTGCAGCATTTGTGGTTTGAGTCTTCTGTAAGAAGCCCTCCTTCTTGGAGCTTTGAAGTTTGCCCTCCTTCCATCTCTTGCCTTGTTGGCCTCAACCAACTGATCCATTCTTTCTTTAGCTCTTAGAAGAGCTAGCTTCTCCTGTGTCTCTAGATCCTTTCCAAATCCTTCTTCAAACAGCTTAGAAGGATCATCAGCAAGCTTGGGCACAGCAACTTCAGGCTCTCTGTCCTGTTCAACTTCTTCTTCTTCAATAGCAGGCATCTTGGCTGCTTTCTTCATCCTCTTGGATTTCCTCACTGGAGTTGATTCTTCAGACTGAAATTCTGATGGCAGAGTCGGGCTGGTTGGGAATTCATTGAAGGCTTGCAATTCCTTCCTCTTTCTTTCAGAAGCTCTTGTCACTTTCCCCCTTACTTCAGCAACCTTCTCTTTGGGGTCAAGTCCTGCAGACTCACCACCAGGCCTTTGAAGCCTCCTTGCCTGACTTTCCATGGCTGACATCATAGATTCCTTGACAGCAATTTGAATTTGCTCTTCTTCAGTCAAGTTTTCAATGTTCATTGGGCCTTTGCCTTTCCCAATGTCTTCTACTGCCTCCTCCTCAACATCAGGGACCTTCTCCTTTCCTTTGGATTCACCAATAACCAAGGTTCCCTTTGCCCTAGCTCTCTCTCTTTACCCCTTTTTAGCATTATCAAAACATTGGGGCTTCAAGTCACTTATAGTGACGGAGAGATGTGAGTGAGCATGAGTGAGGGACTTCAACTCCTGCAGCAAATAGACATTCTCATCATGGATGTTTTGCATTTTGTCATCTGCCATGCTTAAGAATGTGTGAACAGGTGTCATCTTTTGAGCAACAATGGCATCCAAGGTTGCTTTCAGAGATTGATCAAGTTTGGCCTGAAGTTGATCAGTGAGGTTGGTCACAACTTGATCAGACACTTTGGCCATAAGTTCAACAGTGAACTTCTCTGCAGCCTCTTTCACCATTGCAGCTTTCAATTCTTCAGCTTTCTTTCTCTGTGCAGCAGTCCTTTGCCTTAATGCATCTTTGATTGTCCTTCTCAAGGCTCTCACATTATGCTTGTACAAATCTTTGAGGCCCTTCTGCTCTTTCTGCACAGATTTTGTGAACTTCACCATCTCTTCCTTTGCCTTTGTAACTTCTGTTGAAACTGTTTGCAGTCCAGTTTCAACACCACAGATCCTTGCATCCAGTGTAGGCAAGATCACTTCCTCTGAGCCAGTAAGCCTCATCTCCACAGAGGCAAGAGTTTTGCCTTGGTCATCAAGGGTGTCTACTGTTGCACCATGAGCTTTCTCAACTTCCCTGACCAAAGTATCCAACTTCTCTGACTGTTGCTCAATGGATGTTGCAGTTTGTGATGCAATTTGCAAGCTAGCTTCAGTTGCATTTGCTTGATCAAAGTAGATCTTGTTCAATGTGGACACATTTGCTGAGACTGCTTCGAGGTCAATGTCAGCAACAACTGGGATATCTGTAAGAGAGGCATCTGCAAAAATTTGCTCAATGGTGACAGCTACTGAATCTGCAAAACTAAGAGTGTTAGTAAAAACTCCCTCAACACCCTCATTCTTTTTATCTCCCAATAGGCCTGATTCATCAGCACCTATACTCTCATTTTCAACTTCTTTCTTTTCTTCATTTTCAATAGATAAGCTCACATTCACTGGAGAATCAGGCCTCCTTTCACTAAGGGATTCATCAAGTTCAGATTTGACTTGAAGAATAGCCTGACTCTCATATTGGGTTGCACCCAATATTTCTACTTCATCTCCCTCTATGATTGGTGCACTCAGGGAACCAGTAATCATACACTCATCCTCACCCTCTCCCTCTGATTTTTCATCACTATTTGCCTTTTCAACTCCTTCTTTTCCTAAACCTGACACCTCTATATCCTCAACAGGATCCACAGAGGGCAGTTGTTGGGAGATCACAGTGCTTGGGCATCCCAAGGCCACTGAGTCATCCTGAATGACTAAAGGCTGGTCAATGTCCAACTGTCCTGACATTGATGAGGCTTTAGCCAAACTAGCTTCTCCCATGGAAGTCTCAACATTGTCAAGTTGTGCCTCAGGTTCAGGAGAACCATCCTTGGCCAATGCATCTTGGACTGAGTCACCATCTTTGGTCAACTCCTCTGAATGATCAGAGTCCTTAACAGAATGATAGGTCAAGTAATGTACCTGAGCAGAATTGAGGCCAGGAGGATTGGGATTGGTGTTGTCATCATCATCATCATTGTCATCATCAGAAGGGCTATCTGGATGTTTGATTCCTTGTGTAATTCTTTCTCTCTCAGCAAGCACCTTTTCATGAACAATGGTGCAGAATAAGGCCTCAGTGGTTAACACACTGGTCTTCTTTACATTTGCAAAATGTAACAGCCTATTTTCTTCAACCTGCCACCAGCTAGCTCCCTTATCCTTGATAGCTTGTGCTATCTCCACAATTGTTCTATCCTTGATCTTAACAAGTGCCCTGAGATCATAGAATTGTTGTTGCAGCCTAGGATATGCCTTCAATCCTGGATACAACTCATCCACATTGGCTCTTGCAATCTGCCTCAACATCCCTTCATAGGTGTACTCTTCACCACTTTCTTCTTCATCAAAAGAGTTGACTTGGGATTCAGGAGGGTTGGTTTTGGATTCAGGTAAGTTGGGATTGGGTTCAGAAGAGCTTAGGACAAGTTGGGATTCAGGTGCTTTTGAGAGCAATGTTCCTGAAGAAGTAATTGGAATGGCTGGAATGGTGGGAGAGTGAGTTGATCACCTTCTTGAAGAGCAGTTTCAAAAAGTTTGGTATAAGACAAAAGTCTGGGATCAAGGGGGGAGAATGGCCTATCTTCAATGTCAACTAAGTCAGCTAACACATCAATTCATGTTCTATCAGGAGCACCTTCAGGAGAATAAACTTTCTTTGCAATAATTGGGGCATCTTCAGGAGTCTTGCACTCCTCTTCTTCATGCCTTGATGGAGATATTCTTTGAGATTGAATATCAGGAGAGTTGGTTTCAGGGCTGTTGGGCTTTGACTTGGACTTGGAATTAGACCTACTTGCTTGTCTAATTTCCTTGAAGAATTCTTTCTTCTGCTTCTCCTCTTCCATCAACTTTTGCTTCTCAGAAGTTTTGATAATTCTTTTCCTTCTTTCAGACCTTGTGGGCTTATCAAGGTCTCTAAACTCTGTTACAGACTCAGGTTGCAAGGGGACAACCTCTCTGACTTCTTTACTTTCTTCAGGAGGATTGACTCCTTCTTCAGCAACCTTTTCAATCTCTTCAGAAGTGGCTCCTCCACTTCCTGACTGGCTTTCTGGGGGAGATTCACTCAGAATCTTCTTCATCTTCTTCATCTTTGGCTGAGCTTTTGGTGGTTGAGCTTTTCTTTTTCTTGGAGAAGTTCTGGTTGTGGGTACAACAGCACCTGCTTTCTTGGTAGCTGCATCCTGCTTCCTCTTTTCTGTCTTAGAAGACAGCTTCCTAAACATCACCTTTTGAGCTGGAAAAGGCTTTGGCTTGGCTTGGAGGTGGGTATAATTTGCAAATTTTTCTAAGAGCAGGCTAGCTCTTGTGCAAAATTGGAGTCTCCCATCAACTACCACCTTGTGGTGCTTCACTTCTTTGAATTTAAACTTTTCATTCATCATCTTGTCTAGAATGAAGTTTTTCCAGTTGAACTTGACTCTCTTCTCAGCAGAGTCAATCACAGCAGCCATCACTCTCAACTTAGGCATACTGATTTGTTCAACACTCCCAGAGTGGCTTAACAAACTTTTTACCACACAATCAAATAAGTGCCTGTATACTGGTTTCATGGTGTTCTTGTTCTGAGCACTTACAACTTTCTTGGGTTCTATCATCCATGGATAGTAGAACTCCTGATCATCTTCCTCTTTATACATCTCTGGATTCTGGCCTTCTGAAGGTAGCCCAAAGCTAGCATCCAGATCCTCAGCAGTGAAGATGATGGTGTGTTGGCTTTCTTCTTCTTCCTCAGCATATGTCAGTTTGGTGCATACATCACCCTTTTTGCCCTTCCATCTGAGATAGGCAAAGAATTCAGCCATGAAGGGATTCAGACAGGAATCAGGCTTGGTGCCAAGAAATTTCTCAAGCCCTGCCTCCCTTAGCCATTGAAGGACTTGATGAACCTCTGTGTCTGGGCTGTCAAAAGCAACCAACTTTTCAAACCAAAGTGAGTTTGGATTGCTAAGATAGGAGAAATCAATGTCCAAGGAGGAGTCATTGAAATCTACGAGTTCTTCTCTCTTAATTTTGGGTGCCATGGATAATTTTGAGTGTTAGAAAGGTTTTGGAGAAAAGTTGCAGGTTTTGAGAGGTTTTCAAAAGAACTTTGAGAGTTTAAAATTGTGAGTGCGTGAGGAAGAAAGTAAAAATCGAGGAGTTTATATATGAGGGGATTTTATTAACCGTTGGTTAATAGATAATAACCGTGGGTAATAATAAAAAATCAATTGGATAAAGTGGGGTAGGCGGTTAAGAGAATGTTTAATGCAAATCAATGGCCTTGATGATGGCTCAAGAATTCATGAAATCTTAATGGAGATTTTGCATTAAATGCTGATTTGCCATTTTGGGGGCAAATATCTTCATAGTACACGCCATCCTAAAATGGCCTACTCTTAGACCAAGAAACTTTTTAAATGTCTAATCAATGCTAAAAATAGCAATAATTATCCAATTTACTCGGACAAACATCCTGAGATGTGTTTTAACTTCTCTTTTGGTCAACCTGTCTGACCAACATGTTTGAGTGGGTCCCAATGTTGCTGACTGGGTCCCACTAGGACAAAGCTCCTGACCAACATTGCTGAACATCATAAGGACAACTTTGCTGATTATCCCTTTTTGACAGATTGCTTCAGTGAGGTTGGTCAACCTTGCTAAAGTTCAATTTAATGAACTTCCCCCTTCTTATGAGCTTCCTTCCTTCATTCCTCCATCTTTCCTGGATCAAGTAAGCCTAATTCAGCTGATAGTTCCAAGAACCTTGCTTCAGCTAGTGGCTTGGTCAAGATATCAGCTTTTTGGTTATCAGTGTGGATCTTGACAAGCTTGATATATTTCTTTTCCACATGATCCCTTATGAAGTGATGCTTTATATCCACATGCTTGCATCTGGTGTGGAGCACTGGATTCTGTGAGATAGCAATTGCACTATTGTTGTCACAGAATATTGGCACTTCATTTGAGATGACTTTGTAATCTCTCAGTTGCTGTCTGAGCCAAAGTATCTGAGCACAGCAACTTCCAGCTGCTACATATTCTGCTTCAGTTGTTGAAGTTGCAACTGTATTTTGCTTCTTGGAGAACCATGAGATAGGCTTGCTGCCCAAGAACTGACATGTTCCAGAAGTGGACATTCTGTCAATTCTACATCCCCCATAGTCTGCATCTGAATATCCAGTGAGCTTAATGTTGTCATCAGCTGGATACCATAATCCAAGATTCTCAGATCCCTTGAGATATCTTAGAATTCTCTTGGCAGCATCAAGATGGCTCTTCTTTGGATTAGCTTGAAATCTTGCACACACTCCAACTGCAAATGTAATATCAGGCCGGCTTGCAGTGAGATATAGCAAGGATCCTATGATTCCTCTGTAGTTAGTGGAGTTTGTTGATTCTCCACTTTCATCAGGATCCATTTTCCAGTTAGTATTCATAGGAATTCTGACTGGCTTGCTTGTAGCACATCCAAATTTCTTGATCATGTCCCTTGTATACTTGGCCTGATTGATGAAGATTCCTTTCTTAGACTGTGTGACTTGAAGTCCTAAGAAGAAGTTCATCAATCCCATCATGGACATCTCAAATTTGCTTTGCATGAGTTTGGAGAACTTCTCACACAACTTCTCATTTGGAGATCCAAATATAATGTCATCCACATAGATTTGGACTAACAGAATATCATCTCCTTCACAGATTCTGAACAAAGTTCTGTCAACAGTGCCTTTGACAAAACCATGATCTAGAAGAAACTGTGATAAGGTGTCATACCAAGCTCTTGGAGTTTGCTTTAAGCCATAGAGAGCTTTCTTCAATCTGTACACCTTGTCTCCTTCTTCAAATCCTGGGGGCTGTTCAACATATACTTCTTCTTTGAGCACCCCATTGAGAAATGCACTCTTCACATCCATTTGATACACCTTGAATCTCATGTGAGCTGCATAAGCTAAGAAGAGTCTGATTGCCTCAAGTCTGGCCACTGGAGCAAAAGTCTCATCATAATCAATTCCTTCAGATTGACAATACCCTTTGGCCACCAGTCTTGCTTTGTTCCTTACAATGATGTCATTTTCATTTTTCTTATTTTTGAACACCCATTTGGTACCAATGACATCTTGATGAGTTGGCCTCTCCACCAGCTCCCATACTTCATTTCTGGTAAACTGGTTCAGCTCTTCTTGCATGGCTATGATCCAGTTGGTGTCCTGTAGTGCTTCCTCAATATCTTTTGGTTCCTGTTCTGAAAGGAAACAGCAAAACAAAGCACTTTCTCCATAAAATCTTCTAGTTTTGATCCCTTCACTTGGATTTCCAAGTATCAGGCTAGTTGGATGGTCATGCAACCAAGTCCTTCTAGACCTGATCCCTTCAGGAGGATTGTCCTCATCTGAAGTTGGATCACTAGATTCATTAAATTCAGGAAATTTAATTGAAGGATCAAGTTCAGGATCATATTCAGGGGTGTTGTCCTCATTGTCAGATAAGTTGACATTTTCATTGGTTCCCCCTTGAATATTGGATCCATTAACTACCTCAGCATTGCCTGCTTCTTCATTGGTAGTTGTTACCTGGTTTTGAACTGGGATGGGGTCAGTCAGTTCAATTTCTCCTTCAGGTTGGTTGTCTTCTGGTTGATTGCCATCAGGTAGGTTGTCCAGTTTTTGATTTTCATGAAGTTCAGGCTGGGCAACATCTACAAACACTGTTTCCTTGCTTTGAAGTCTTAATCTGGTTGTTCTTTGTGTTATCTCATTAATATTCAGGTTTCTATCCCTGAACTCATTAACAGATTCATCAAACACAACATGAGGTGTTTCTTCCACAATAAGGGTTTTGCAATTGTAGACTCTGTAAGCCTTGCTGATTTGTGAATATCCAACAAATATTCCTTCATCAGCTTTGCTGTCAAAAGCTTTCAATTGTTCCTTCCCATTATTATGAATGAAACACTTACAACCAAATATATGGAAATAAGCAACAGTGGGCAATATACCTTTCCATATTTGATATGGGGTTTTACCTTGTCCTTTGGTGATTAAGGACCTGTTTTGAGTGTGACATGCAGTGCTAATGGCTTCAGCCCAGAACCTTTTAGGCAATTTGGATTCAGCAATCAATGTTCTTGCTGCCTCTTTCAAGGTTCTGTTCCTTCTTTCAGCCACCCCATTTTGTTGAGGTGTTCTTGCTGCTGAAGTTTCATGAGTGATGCCATTCTTGCTGCAGTACTCATTGATGTATGAGTTTATGAATTCTGTGCCTTTGTCAGATCTGATCTTGACAATACTTAGGCCTTTTTCATTGCTCAATCTCATCATCAATTCAGGTAGCTTGACTTAGGTCTCCTTTTTGTTCAACAAGAATACTACCCAAGTGTACCTGGAAAAATCATCAACAACAACTAATGCATATTTTCTTCCATTTAAGCTTACTGGGATAATTGGACCAAACAAGTCCATGTGCAGTAGTTGAAGAACTCTCTCAGTTGAGATGACAGGTTTTCCTTTGAATGAAGCTTTGATCTGCTTTCCTTCCTGACATGGCTGGCATATATGTTCTTTGATGAACACTTGATTAGGCAGCCCTTTAACTAGAGAGTTTCTTGCAATCTTGTTGATGGTTTTGAAATTCAGATGGTTCAATCTCTTGTGCCATAGCCAGCTTTGCTCATTTGTGCTTTTGGCAACAAGGCAAACTGCTTCAGGGGTTTTGCTCCAATCTGCAAAATAAAAATTTCCCTTTCTCACCCCTGTTAGTAGCACCTATTGTGTTAAATTATTTTTGATAATACATTCATTTGGTGCAAATTCAACACAATATCCTTTATCACAAATTTGACTTATAGACAGCAAGTTGTATTTTAGGCCTAGGACATATGAGACATCAGTAATTTTGACATTACCAATGTTTAATGTACCATAACCTCTTGTGATTCCTTGAGAGCTGTCTCCAAAGGTTACTGAAGGACCATCCTTTTCTATGAATTCTGAGAGAAGCTCTTTGTTCCCAGTCATGTGCCTTGAGCATCCACTGTCCAAGTACCATGCTGTTTTCTTTTTGATGCTTCTCTTTTTCTTGTGGTCCTTGCAGCCCTGCAAAGTCAAAATTTAGGTACCCTTTGAGTGTTGGGTCCTAGAGGGTTAGCTGTACCTTTTGGAACCCAAATCTGTCTGATTACTCTGATTGATTCAAAGTGACTGACTTGGTTTCCATTTACATCTACATACACAGTTTGACCCTTAAATGCTTTGGATGCCTTCTGTGTATAAGTGTTGGCCTTGTAAGGTTCAGGAGAGTTGGTGAATTTCTTTGGGACATTCCTCCTGAAGTTACTAGACCTATGTGCAGCTTGGTAAGACCTTTGAGGATAGGGTTTTGGATGGCCTTTTCCTTTTGTCATGTAAGGTCCAGGCTTCCTGAAGGTTTTATACCTGTCAGAGGGGTTGGGCCTCAATCCATTCAGTTGAGGTTGCCTCATTTGAGTTGGCCTTTTCTGAACAGATTTTGGACAACTCTTCTGATGAGAATTCAGACAGGTTGACCTTCCATTGGTTCTACCTTTCTGAACCTCATTTCTCCTGTAAGCAATGCCTTTAACCTTTTCCTTAGGTATGGTTTTAGGGACATTGTTCACTTGAGTTGGTATAAAAATTCCTTTACCCTTATCCTTGATCAGTGGTTGATTTACTTCCATTTCATTTTGTTGTTCCACTGATCTTACAAAAGTCATTTTAGAATTGCTTGAGGAGGCAATACTAAGACCAGGTGAGGGTTCAAATGGATTATAGCCTAATCCACCCTTTTGAGCAAATGGTCTTTGAAACCCTTGAATTTCCTCTATTGCCTTAGCAGATTTGTTCAAGGCAGACATTTTCATTTTTAAGCTCCCCTCATTTATTTTTAGAGTATCAAATTCACTTGAGAGATTGTCAAATTTAGCTTGAAGAGTTCTAAAGTCAAAATCTTTTTTCTTTAGATTCAGAGTTTGTTCATCAATCAGCTTTTGTTGTTCAGAGACTTTGAGAGACATTTCTCCATGTTCTCTCACAATCTGCTGATACAACTCAGTTGATTTAATGTCAACCTCAGATTCAGGAAGATTAGAGATTTTGCTTTTAGACCTCAACTGTTCATTTTCCCTCAATGCTATATTGCATACTTCTTGCATTCTGGTGAAATCTTCCAACAACTTTTCAAAGTCAAGGTGGATTTCACTAGATTCATGTGTGTTAATGGAAAAGTTGGAAGATGAACATACCTCTTCATTTTCAAATGCCATTTGGCAGTCATCATCACTGTCACTGTTGGAGAACAGTCCATCATCAGAAGAGTAGACACTCTCTTCACTTGCTGATTCTCCAGCTACCATTGCCTTCCTGTTGTTCATCCTCTTGTCTCTTTTGTTTTGCCTTTCTTTTCTTTCTTTGGCACTTAGGTCAGGACAATCATACTGAAAGTGACCCTTTTTCTGGCAGTTGTAACACACATCTTCATCATCATTTTTCTTGCTTGAGGACTCCTTCCTCCTTGATGATGATGGTTCACCTTTGTTGTACTTCTTTTTATCAGCATATCTGTCTTCTTTCTTCTCATCAGAGACTTTGTCCTCTGATTTGTTATCAGGAGAGCTGAATCTCCTTCTGGTTCTGTTGTCTTGGTAGAACTTCTTGTATCTACCAAATCTGGAGTTGAGCTTCTCAAATCTCCTTGCCATGAGTGCCAGCTCTTCCTTCATTTCTGATTTTGAAACAGATTGAGAATATCTTTGAGTATTTTTCTTCTCTGTTTTAGTGGCTTTGAAAGCAACACCTTTGCTTGAGGAAGATGGATCATCATGCACCTTCTTTCTGTTGAGATCAAACTCATATGCTTTGAGTTCAGAGAATACTTGTTGCATTGGTATGTTGTCAAGATTGCTGGTATTTTGCATCATGACAGAATATATGTCCCACTTTGATGTGAGACTTCTCAGAATCTTCAAAGCAACTTCTCTTTTGGCATAGAACTTGCCCAAAGAATTCATCTCATTCATGATGTCAGTGAATCTGCCATCAAGATGATCAATAGTTTCATTTGGCTCCATAGTGAATTGCTCATACTTTTGGATAGCCACTTGAAGCTTGTTTTCCTTTATCTTTTGAGTACCTTCACACATAAGTGCTAGGGTATCCCAGATCTCCTTTGCTGTGGTGCAGTGATACACTCTTCCCATCACTGCATCTGGAATAGTCTGGTACAAGGTGTTCATGGCAATGTAGTTCAGATTGTGCCTTTTTCTCTCTTCTGCTGTCAGCTCATCCTCATCTTTTGGCAAAAGCTCCCTTGGATCTGCTTTTTGAGCATCAGTGACCTTGGGATTGGGCTTGGTGAAGGTGAATGGTCCTCTAGTGATGACTTTGAGCATTTCATCATGCTGGCAGGCAAGATGTGCTCTCATCCTGATCTTCCAGAAATCATAATTCTCAATTGAGAACATTGGCAACTTGTGATGAGAAATATGATTGACTTGGTTTGGACCCATGTTGTTGATGGTGTTGACAGCATCTCCTGGAACTGCATTGTTAGTCATTCTTATACAGACAGACAAAGGAAAATACAAGTAGATTTTTCAGAAATTTGGATCAGTTCAGTGACCACAGAAATAATGTGAGTTTTTGAAAGTCAATTTGAATGTTCAGCAGCAGTGGTCTTTGAACCCCTGCTCTGATACCACTTGTTGGTCCTTGGTGGAGTATAACACAAGTGTATGGGGGGGGAATGCACTTGTGTATGCAAATTCTTTTTCTTTTTGACAAACTAGTCTTATCAGGCAAGTTGTCTCACAACTAGCCTGAGTGAGAACTTTGATAGATACTTGTCCTACTGATTACTATTGAGTGATCAGTTGGCTAAATATCTAAGAGAGTGCTAAGTGCGGAATGTGGTTGGCCTTTGACTCAAAGAAATACTCCTAATTGATTTCTGAAAAATACACTTATCAGGGACTTTGTCCAAAACAGTTTTTCTTGACTTACTGAGTTTTTCTCTTTAAACTGTGTTAGAATGTGAGTAAATAAAGAGTACAGTAAGTAAATGGCACACAAGTTTATAGTGGTTCAGAGACTCAAGCTCCTACATCCACTTTCCCTGATTGAACAGGATAATTCCTTCTCAATGGAATTAGCTTATTTTATAGTGCCAAGGTGCACTGATCAACAACACTCTCTTAGTGTTTTGATCCCTAGGATAACCTGAGTCCTAGTGCTCAATCTCTCTGAGTTAAGACTGTGTTTCACAATAACAGTCCTTAACTCCTCACTTCTACAACAAACTCTCTCTTCACAAAATGAGATAAGGGTTTGAGGTTTGGTTCCAACTTATAGAGATATCCTTTACAATAAGAACAATGTAAAGGCTTAGGATATCTCAATGATAAGCTTTGGATATTCTACAAAGATTGGCTTAGCTTGATGAAGTGATTCAGGAAACTTGGGATTCTAGAGAACAACTTGGTTTCCTTTGAAAGCTTGATGATAGTTTGATAGCTTGTTGTTGGATGTTTGAATCCCTTGTTCACTTCTATATTTATAGGCAAATTTGAGCAGCTAACCGTTGGAGGGATAGCAATTCAAACTTGTCTATTTGCAGCACCATTGAAACGGCTATGAAGCTTGGCATCCTTTTATCCACTGTGTAAAAGGCCTCTTCAATGGTTGCTTGAATGTGTTGACTTCTAAAAAATGCGGCGGAGAAGACTTGTGTCAGTTTCCAAATATGCACATTTCCCAAGGTTGATTTGTGGCAGAAGCTACACTCAACCAACGGTCAGATGGGACAAGCTCTCTGAACATTCCTGCTGCAATTGAGAATATTCCAACATTCATTCAATGCTTCACTCTTTAATGCTTCAAGTCTTCAATGCTTGGTTCAGGCATGATTGGTAATAAATGCTTCATTGATTTTGTCTTCTGTGAGCTTTGGCATTCAATGCTCTTGATCATTTGCACTTTAATTGTTCTGATCATATGCATTTATGATCATTGCCTTAGCATGCTTGATCTCTTCAGCTTAGTTGTCCACTGTGATAGCTTGTCTTGCAAGATCAGCAACTTTGGCCTAGAAAACTTAATACATATCAAGCTGCCTAACATTCAGCTTTGGACAACTATCCTGAACTCTAAAATCTCACAACATTTCTGAGATTTTTGACTTAAGCATTCTACTTACTCAAGTGTTCTGGGACAACTTGTCTGAACTTAGACTTGAGCATATCTCAACTAATCTGAACATCATCAATCAGGGGTTTTGGTATCTAAATCAAAATCATTTTATTCCCAACAGTAAGTGAGAGTTCTTGTTGGTAGGTGTCCATCCTTTTCATCTGGGCAGAAATAGGGTCAACATGATTTAACAGAAAGGCAGAAATAGTGGAACTTACAGACTCTTCCACTTGTTTCTTCACAGCTTGATCAACTTGGGTCCTCATCATCTTGATTAAACCCTCCAAGTTGTCTTTGAATAGATCAGAAGCAGCATTCAGTGAACTCTTGATGGTTTCTCTAATCAGTTGATCTATTTGACTCCCCATTGACTGAGTCAGCTTTTCAATATCTTTAATGATCTTTCTGTCCATCTTTTTATCAAAGGTCTCAAAACCTTTTTCAACAGCTTCTAGCTTGACAGTTGTGGAGTTCATCTTCTCTTCCAAACTCTCCACTTTGATGCATAAATCCATAGCATTATTATCAACAGTTTCTTCCAAGTTCTCCATCCTACTTGTTATCCTTCTTGCTTTTGTGATCAAGTTGAGCAAAGACCTGTGATAGGCTTCATTTGTGGGAATGATAGTTTCATCCAAACTATCTCTGACATACTTTCCCATGTTTAGGCATAAACCTACAACATTCTCCAGCCTTTTCCTCTCAACTTCATTAATTTGTTCGATCTCAGTATTGAACTCATCCAGCACAACCTTCATTCTTCCATCCTCCTTATCAATGATGCAAACTTCAGTCAATGGAGAAGCATCTAGGTGAATTGGGAACTCCATCGAAGTTGATGGTGCTGCAGCTATTGCCTCATTTTCCAAGGTCTTCGTCATAGCAGCTGGTTCCTCAGGTTTCACAGCTTCTTCTTGAGCAGTATTGGCCTCCACTTCATCTTTCTTAGCCTCAACTTCAGTGACTTCAGCAGGAGTTGAATCATTCAACTCAGCATCAAGAATGTTAAGATTTTCAGCAGTTTTCTCAGTTGGAGGTTCAAAAATGACAATCTCCATGGATTCAGTGTTTTGAACAGCTGGCTGTACTTCTTCTTCAATATTTTCAATCAATTGACTTTGGTCAATTTCATCAATATTCTCTCCTTCATTGGTTTCTCCATTCTTTATCTCTTCAATGGCAGTCTCAACTCCATCAAAGAAATCTTTCTCAGCAGGTTTTTCAACTTCATTTCCTTCTTCAGTGTTGTCTACCTCCATGGCAGCATTCTTTCCATCATGTTTGTCCTGAATTTTCTTTGACTCTTCTTCAGTCTTGTCCTTAGTGTTCTTGGACATCTCCTCTGTCTTGTCCTCAGCTTGCTTGGACATCTCCTCTGTTTTGTCCTCAGCTTGCTTGGATATCTCAACATCCTCCTCCATCATGTTTTCAATGTTCAAATCAATCCCAGCAATGGATTGAATAGCTTCCTTCTGAATCTTAATGTTTACCAAGTTGGCAAACAACCTTTCATCTTTCAATTCAAAAGTAGATTCTACCTCAGCAAATTTTGTCAATCTTGCCTCCTCATTTTCCCACCAATCCAGTCTCTTGGACTCAATAACTTTCTCAATGTCATACATAGATTTCTTTCTTATGTCAACAATCAATCTAAGATCATAGAAAGTGGATCTTAAATCAGGATATTTGGCAAGTTGGGGGTAAAGTTGGTCTAGGAAAAATTTGGATTCATCTCTTAATGACATTTCATAGGTGTATTCAGGGGCTGTATCTGATTTAGATGAGGGTTGGGATTCATCAAAAATAATGGGTATGGAGGTATCAGACTTGTAGGCCATTTTAAGAATGGTTGGATCATTCAAATGAGGGGTGGTTTCAATTGGATCATTCAAATCCAAGTTACCAGGTGATACTCTTCCTTCTTCATCACCTTCATCATCATCATCTGAACCTTCTAGTTCAGCTTGCTCATCAACATCCATCTCTTCCTCAGAAGTATCAACATACTCCTCTTCAGTTTATTTTCCACTCGAACTAGGGCTTGACATGGCCCTCCTTTTCTTGGTCTTTGAGGCTGTCTCAACCTCCTTTCCTTTTCCTTTCTTCTTGGCTTGTTCAAGAATTTTGATCAACATTTGTGTTGCTTCTTCACTCTTTTGTTTGGCAGACTTAGCTTGTTTCCTTGTTGAGGCTTTTGGTGACTTGATCTCCAGCCCCAATCTTTTCTAAGTTCTTACAGATAATTGTCTGAACAATATATTGGTAGTGTTGAACTTAACTCCATCTTCAACAATGTCCTCAGGTCCATACTTGTATAAGAATGCAACAACTTTTGTACAGAAGGCTAATGTCTTTTTGATAGCTACCTTCCTCACATCCACAATTTTAAACTTTGCTTTCTCTTCAGCAAGCTTCTTCACAAAATAACCTTTCCAGTTCATTGGCTTCTTTCCTCCATCAATGACAGCTTTCATCAATCTCACCTTGGATCTGCTAATCTGGTCATAGCTCCCTGTGGTGCACATAACAGCCTTTGCAACCACATCTAGCAGAAGTTGATAGTCCTCTTTCAGAACTCTTTTGTGTAGACCAGATTTGAGAGGTACTGGATCATCCATCCATTGGTTGGCAACTTCTTGTTCATTATGCCTCATATACTCTTCAGGATCCTCTCCAGTAGCATTCAATCCAAAGAAATCATCAAAGTCTTCTTCAGAAAACTCAAATTTTTCAGCAGTCCTTTTGGTTGTATCTGGTTCATGAATCATAATGTAACCAGATCCTGAGCTTTTCTGAGTAAAAGTGCCTAAAAACTGAGTAATTGAAAGTTCCAGGTATGTCTTGGGGATGGCCTCGAGCCATTTCCTCAATCCAGCTTGCTCCAGCCAGGTGACAATCCTTCTTGTGTGTTTATTTGCCCGATTGTCAAAACACACGGTTTGCTCAAAGTGGAGCATGGTTGGTTCACTCAGATAGTTCCGGTTGATGTCCAAATCGGCAAAGTTGAAGTCAACTAAAACATAAACAATACATAAGATTAACATGGATAATCATCAAAAACTTTCCATATGATTACTGATTCATATGATTAACCTATATAATCAATATCTTGCATTTATGTTTAAGACTTATTGTGGATAGACTTATTGTGGATAGATTTACAGAGCATGTTTACAACATCATAATACCATATCCAACAATGTATTTAAGCTCGTAATCATGATATCTAAAAGCAATATTTGTATGATTCTAAGACATTATCAAGATTTTAAGCATAACCACATGCATTTAACAACATATCATTCAGTAAATGACGAATCCGTAAATATAGCATTTAAACAGAGTCGTTTGAACTAAAAACTGAGCATGTTGTGTTTTCTTGAAAGCTTGATATATATATATGCATGTTCTCAAAAGATAAATATGAGAAATACTAACCCATTTCCAAAGACATTTTTGTTAAAGAGATAGAGCTTTAGGCAAGACTTGAAGATGAGCTTCAGGATTCTTGAAGAATTTAGCTTAAGGATTCTTCAGAAATTTTGAAAACGTAAATTGTGAAAAATTTTAAGTTTTGCTTTTATATCTCCTCAGCTGTACGTTTTGAAAAAGTGTTAGGTGTAGGGCTGTGATTAATTTGATTGAGATCAAGGGCTTAGATCAATTCTGTTACACCAAAGAACGCAAATGTCGTGTCCAATGCACAGTGAGTTGCTTTTTCAGAAAATCGTGCAATTGATCGTCTTTTAATAAGAATTTCTTGTTTGTTGATTATGAGCATTAAATGCGTACTATAATGATGAACAGAGTTTAACTTATATGAAAAAGAAAACTTATCTACAGTCAAGTGACAACTTGACTGAATAACCCTTGACAACTTCTATTGAAGTTTCTCATGTGCTTTGACATCCTCTACATTGTCCTTCGTAGTTTTCCTCGTACTTGTCGAGTATCTTTCCTTGATTTTACTCAAGAATGCCATGTACTTTGTCCAAGTTTCCTGCATGAAAATTCTTGAAAATAATATCAATATGTGAAAAATAAATGAATGAATTTTGACTTGTTTTATCTAACTTATCCTTCATCTGGATTGTCCTAAGACTTCTTTAAGTTCCCCCTTGGATTAATACTAGTATCTCTGGCATGAATTAAAGTAATTCCTTATACTTTAAACATTCACTCCAGGATCTAATAAACCAAGTTCCATTGAAAGTTCCTTGAACCTTGTTTCAGCTAGGGGTTTTGTAAGAATATCAGCCTTTTGCTTATCAGTATGAATCTTTTCCATTCTGATATCCTTTTTCTCAACATAATCTCTTATGAAGTGATGTCTAATATCCACATGCTTACACCTTGTGTGTAACACTGGATTTTGAGTAATAGCAATGGCACTATTATTATCACAATAGATAGGTACATCTTTTGTGACAATCTTATAATCTCTTAGCTGTTGTTTGAGTCATAGGATTTGGGCACAGCAACTTCCAGCAGCCATGTATTCGGCCTCTGTGGTTGAAGTAGCTATAGAAGTTTGCTTCTTGGAAAACCATGAAATCAATTTGTTTCCTAAGAATTGACAAGTGCCAGTAGTTGATTTTTTGTCTATCCTACAACCTCCATAGTCAGCATCAGAATAGCCAGTCAACTCAATGTTGTCTTCAGATGGATACCACAATCCTAAGTTCACTGTGCCTTTTAAATACCTAAGTATTCTTTTGGCAGCCTCTAAGTGACTTTTCTTTGGATTGGACTGAAATCTAGCACATACACCAACTGCAAAAGTAATATCAGGTCTGCTTGCAGTTAGATATAATAAAGAACCTATTATTTCTCTATATTCAGTGGGGTTGGTATTTATTCCATCATTGTCAGGATCCATTTTCCAATTTGTATTCATATGAATCCTAACTGGTTTGCTATTTTCACAACCAAACTTCTTGATCATTTCTCTAGTATACTTAGCTTGATTGATGAAGATTCCTTTCTCTGTTTGTTTGACTTGTAAACCTAGGAAAAAGTTCATCAATCTCATCATTGACATTTCAAACTTCCCTTGCATGAGAGTTGAAAATTTCTTACACATATCCTCATTAGGTGAACTAAAAATGATATCATCAACATATATTTGTACTAATAGAATATAATTTCCTTCACTTATCCTAAATAAGTTCCTATCAACTGTGCCTTTCACAAATCCATTGTCCAATAGGAATTGTGATAGTGTCTCATACCAAGCTCTTGGTGCTTGCTTGAGATCATAAAGTGCTTTCTTTAATCTATACACTTTGTCTCCTTCTTCAAAACCAGGTGGCTGCTCCACATATACCTCTTCTTTAAGTACACCATTCAGAAATGCACTCTTTACATCCATTCGGTATACCTTGAACTTCATATGAGCTGCATATGCTAAGAACAGCCTAATTGCTTCTAATCTAGCTACAGGGGCAAAGGTTTCATCATAGTCTATTCCTTCATGTTGACTATAACCTTTGGCAACTAGTCTGGCTTTGTTTCTAACTATAACATCATTTTCATTCTTCTTGTTCTTGTAAACCCATTTAGCTCCTACAACATCCTGATGTGTTGGTCTGTCTACCAGCTCCCAAACATCATTCATTTTGAACTGATTTAGTTCTTCTTGCATTGTTGTAATCCAGTTGGAGTCTTCCATTGCTTCTTCAATGGTTGTGGGTTCTGTTTCAGAAAGAAAGCAACAACATAAAGCACTCTCTCCATGTTGTCTCCTAGTGATTACACCACTAGTAGGATCACCAATGATCTGATCTGAAGGATGAGCATCTAGCCATGTCCTTCTAGACTAATCATTTACAGATGAGTTAGTCTCATCTGGTTCAACATTTAATTCAACATAAAATTCAGGAAAATTAAAAACTGGATCAGTTTCATATTCAGGGGTGTTGTCCATGTCATTGACATTGGTATTCTCAGGTTGAGTTCCCCCTAAATCTTTTGATCCTTGTACTCCCTCAGCATTACCAGCTTCTTCATTGTGAGAACTTACCTCAGGTTGAGTGGGTTCATTCAACTCAACATTGCAGTTTTCCTCAGGAGTGTTGACTTCAGGTAAGTTGTCTTTATTTTTGTTAGCTTCAGATATGTTGGATATCTTGAGGTTGTCCAAGTCAGGATAATGTACATCAGTAAACACAGATTCTTTTCTTTCACCATCTCTTAGCCTTATCACCCTTGTGCTGATTTCACCATATGGTTTGTCTTCTTTGGTTGAGGTCCTGTGCTTGAAAGAAAACTCATCAAAGATAACATGAGGTGTTTCTTCAACAATAAGAGTTCTACAATTATAAACTCTGAAAGCTTTGCTAGATGAAGAATATCCTAGAAAAATTCCTTCATCTGCTTTGCTGTCAAATGTTTTTAATTGTTGCTTCTCATTATTGTGAATGAAACATGTACATCCAAAAATATGAAAGTAAGAAATTCTTGGTTTTCTCCCTTTGAAGAGTTCATAAGGAGTTTTTCCTTGTTCCTTTGTTAGCATGGATTTGTTTTGGGTGTGACAAGCAGTATTGATTGCTTCTGCCCAAAATCTCTTTGGAATCTTTGCTTTTGCTATCATGGTTCTTCCAGCTTCATTGAGTGTTCTAACTCTTCTTTCTGCTACACCATTTTGTTGAGGTGTTCTAGCTGATGAAGTCTCATGAGTGATTCCATTTGCTTGACAGTAATCATTTATGTAAGAGTTGATGAATTATGTTCCTTTGTCTGATCTGATCTTCACATTGTTCAAGCCTTTCTCATTTGTAATTTTCTTCATAAGTTCTGGCAACTTCTGTTGAGTCTCCTTCTTTAGCATGAAGATTACCCAAGTGTATCTTGAGAAGTCATCTACTACTATTAGTGTATACTTCTTTCCACTGATGCTCACAGGGGTAATAGGTCCAAATAAATCCATGTGAAGTAATTGCAGTACTCTTGCAGTTGAGATGGCATCCTTTATTTTGAAGGATGCTTTGACTTGCTTTCCTTCTTGACATACTTGACAAACATGTTCTTTTGTGAATACTTCATTTGGTAGGCCATCTGCTAAAGATAATCTTGCAAGTTTGTTCAAGGTCTTAAAGTTCAGATGGTTTAGCCTTTTATGCCATAGCCAACTGAGATCTTTAGAGCTTTTTGCAACTAAGCAGATATCTTCAGGGGATTTGTTCCAATCTGCAAGATAAACATTACCTTTCCTTGACCCAGTTAGTAGTAACTGTTGATTTAATTTGTTCTTAATATAACATAGGTTACTAGAAAACTCAACATTAAATCCTTTATCACAAAATTGGCTTATTGGGAATAGATTGTGTTTCGGACCTTAGACATATGAAACATTTGTAATACTTACAGTACCAATTTTGAGAGTTCCATAACCTTTGGTTGTTCCTTGTGAGTTGTCACCAAAAGTTACTTGTGGTCCATCTTGTTCAACAAAATCAGACAGAGGCTCCTTATTTCCAGTCATATGTCTTGAACATCCACTGTCCAAGTACCATGTAAGTTCTTTAGGACTTCTTTTCTTTGTTGATGGCACCACTAGAACCTGTTACAAATCAAAACTTAGGTACCCTTTGAAAGTTGGGTCCTAGAGGGTTAGATATACCTTTTGGAACCCAAACTTGCCTTATTTTCATTACTTGAAAAGGGCTAATTTGTTTTCCATAAACATCTAAATACACAATCCTCCTTTTAAATGTCTTAGGTTGAGATTGAGTATCAGTGTGAATCTTGGATGATTTAGAAGAGTTATGACTATTCTTGTGAATATTTCTGCTAAATCTATCTTTTGATTCATGTGCAGCATGCTTGAATCTTTGTGGATAGGCATTCAGATTACTTGAAGTCCTTGGCATGTAGGGTTCAAGTCTTCTCTACTCATTGTACTTAGGCTGGAAATTCCTTTGATAATTCATTGTAGGCCTTCTCATTTGAGTTGGTCTTCTTTGAATATCTTGTGGTTTTCTTGCCTGAGTCTGAGAGTTTTTCAGCTGAGTTGTCTTCCATTGACTTTTACTCATCCGAATTGTCTCAGGCCTCTGAATTCTTGTCTTAGGTCTTGCAACCTTTGACTTGTGACTCAGGATTGTTGATACAATGGGTTGTTTACCTTTGTCCAATTTCTGTAGCGGCTTTGGTTCAACAATTTCAGTTTGAGCCACAGATTTTACAAAGACTCTCTTAGTAATACTAGTTGAAGTATCACTAAGGCATGGTGAAGATGATTTATCTGGATTGTAACCAAGTCCAGATTTTTGAGTCATAGGCCTTTACATTCCTTGTAGTTCATCTATTGAATTAGATGATTTATACAGGGCAGCCAGTTTAAGTTTCAGACTCTCTTCACTTGATTTAAGACATTCATGTTCCTTGAAAAGATATTCAAACTTAGCCATCAATGCTTGGTAGTCTAAGTCCTTACTCTCGTGAAGCTTAACTTGTTCTTCTAACTTAATAAGTTGTTCAGATGACTTGTCCTTCAAAGTATTCAACTCTTTAGTTAAGTTATTGCACAACTCATTAGTTCTCAGATCATGTTTAGCTTCAACCTGAGTAATTCTTTCAATCTCAGCATTTAGGGTTGTGTTTTCTTTTAAGGTTTGATCATGAATCTCTTGAAGTCTCATGAAGTCTTCCATCAACTTACCAAAAGTAAGTTTCAGGTTGTCTTCATTTGACATCATTGTGCTACTAGAATTGACAGAACTAGAAATAGATTGTTCCTCATCATTGTCTTCAATAGCCATAAGACATTCTTCATCACTGCTGTCAGTAAACATCTCAAATGATGAAGATGGAAGTTGATCATCTTCAGAGGTTTCTTCTTCAGCTTTCAATGCTTTCCTATTTCCATATTTCTTGTCCCTCTTTAGCTTGTCTTTCCTTCCTTTCCTTGGAAGTCAGCTCTGGACAGTCATACTGAAAATGTCCTGTCTTCTTGCAGTTGTAGCATGTATTCTCATCTTCATCTTTCTTCTTTTCAGTATCTCTCTTCTTAGTTGATGAAGATGGATCTTCTTTGGAGTTGTCCCTTCTGGATCTCCTTTCATCATTCTTCTTCTCAGGTGAGTTGTGTCTTCTTCTTCTATCTTGGTAAAACCTTTTGTATTTACCAAATCTAGAATTTAATCTTTCAAATCTTCTAGCCATCATGGCCAACTCATCTGAAATGTCAGCTTTGGAAGCTCTTTTTCCACTTTTGCTTGATTTGCTGACTTTCTTGGAATCAGGTTCATTGGATTTGGCTTTCAGTGCAATCCCTTTGCTCTCAGGTTCCTCAGTGTTGTTCTTTTTGTTCAAGTCATATTCATATGCCTTGAGTTCTGAGAACACTTGTTGCATTAGCATTATTGACAAGTCCTTTGTATTCTGCATCATGACAGCATACACATTCCATTTGGTTGTCAAGCTCCTAAGAATCTTCAGAGCCACTTCTCTTTTGGAGTATACTTTTCCAAGTGAGTTGATCTCATTCATGATGTCTGTGAACCTTCCATCCAGTTGATCAATGTTTTCATCAGACTTCATCCTAAATTGCTCATACTTTTGAACAGCAACTTGAAGTTTGTTTTCCTTGATCTTGTCAGTTCCTTCACACATTAGAGCTAATGTGTCCCAAATCTCCTTTGCAGTTGTGCAGTGAAACACTCTACCCATTATAGCATCTGGAATGGTCTGATATAGGGTGTTCATTGCTACATAGTTGCGATTCTGCTTCTTTCTTTCTTCAGGAGTGAGCTCATCATCATCTTTTGGGATTTCTTGTGCTCCAGTTGCTCGTTGGGCTTCTGTAACATTTGTGTTAGGTTTCATGAACACAAATGGACCTTTAGTGATCACCCTTAGCATTTCATCATGGAGACAAGCCAAGTGAGCTTTCATCCTTATCTTCCAGAAGTCATAATTCTCAATAGAGAACATAGGCAGTTTCTGATAAGATATCTTGTTGATGGGGTTGGTTCCCATAGCAGTAGGTGGTGGAACAGCTACACCAGAATTCTCAGAAGAAGATGTGTTAGGCATAGTGTATAATCAGAAATAATGAATATCACAAAAAGTGCACAAATAGATCAGTTTAGGTAACCAAGGTTGATCCTCAAAGCAGTGGTCTTTAAACCCCTGCTCTGATACCACTTGTTGGTCCCAAAAGGAGTGTGACACGTGTATGGGGGGGGGGAATACACGTGTATGTGTTTTTCAAAAACTTTTGCAAGTAATCAACACAAATAATCAGAGTTAAATAATTTACACAGTACGTCAAGTCCTATGAAAATACTAACAGTAAATTCTAACAGATCTTAACAGTAAGCAACTTGTATGCGGAATAAATGATAGGCCCTATTATACTCCTTAAATAATATGCACTCAAATACTATATTATCAAATAGCAGTAAGCAATTATAACAACACTAAAGCTAATGCAATAAGATAAATGCAGTAAGTAAGAACACAAGATGTATAGTGGTTCGGAGACTAAACTGCTCCTACGTCCACTCTCCTAATTTAATAGGATAATTCCTTAATCACTTCGGAATTAACTTGTTTTTACAGTGCCAAGGTGCACTCTTCTTCTTCTCCTCTCTTGATTTCTTACAACCTTCTCTCGTTGCAATACTCTCAATCACTATTACGAACTCAACAATACTCTCAAACTATCTCTCAAGGTGAAAGTGGGGTTTTGTTCTTGTACCAACTAAGTGTGATACCCTTTACAATTTAAGAACAGATGTAAAGGCTAGGATATCACTTTCTAGGCTTTGGATAATCAATCAATAAGCTTGCCTAGTGGGGACTAAAGTTAACACTCACAAACGAATATGCTTAAAAGCTTTATCTCTCGACTGTTTTGAATACTTTTGAAAGTTAAAATATTGCTAGAATGCATATGGCTTGTGTGTTCTGTTGTATGTCCCGTAATCTTGAAATGATTCAAGATGTGGCCTATTTATAGATTAAGCAAACTATCCGTTGGTGGAGATAACAACACTTATCCATAAATTTGAACTTTCAAATTGTTCAGGGGCCTTTATGCAATTAGTACATGCATTCACGTCCATTCTGCATTTCTGAAATTCATTCTCAAAATTTGTTATGCGCAGTGACAGGTGGCATCCAGATATTGGTTGATTTGGAATAATTCCGTCCTTTCCGCTAACGGCTTCGTACTGGGTAAAATGCTTCGTCATTCATCGTCTTTGACCATAAGTGTGCTAATTCCAAAGTATATGAATGTCCAAATTCATCATACTTGACTTCATGAATCCTTGCCACTTTTCCATAACACTTCAGCTTCTTGTCTTCGATGCTACTTGTCTTCATATGCTTTGTGCTTTCAGGTCATTTGTCATAAATTCAAGGAATAATCTATCTAAGAAAAAATTAAAGCTCCCTAACATATATGAGCTTTTCTAACCTGAAAATCTAGACTTGGCAAATCATCATACTTGGGGTTTTACTTAGGGTTTTGTTATTTAATGAAAATCAAATTTTCTTTTATTAATATAAACCATATCCCAACAATATATATATATATATATTTATATGTTTTTGATAACGAGCTCAATTGTGGGTGTGTTATTGAGCTCAATTACTTTCTTTTTAACAATTGACCTTGCGTGCCAATTGTGTGCAATTATTTTATTTAATATGGTCAATGTTAAATGTTGATGTATATTTTCTTTTGTTCAATCTTAGTGTTTATTTTCTTTCATGTAATCTTCTCGTGTTGTCTCTTGGCCTGTTCTTTATTCTTATAGTGATTTGTGTTAAACAATTACAGTTGGTATTGTTTCGTGCAAAAAGAAAAAGAAAAAAAGGTTTGGTGGTTTATGTGCACCTGTAGTGATAGTTTTGTGAGTTTTGTGCAATTCTCAATCCAATTGAATTTTTCGATATTTTGAAAAGCATGGAGTGCAATAGAGAGGAAACCCTCCGGGCGAAAGAAATTGTTGAGGAGAAATTAGCAAACAATGACTATGATGGTGCAAGGAAATTTGCTACTAAGGCACTGACTCTATATCCTGGATTGGTGGGCATTTCTCAAATGTTGGCCCTTGTTGATGTGTTTGCTTCTGCAGAAATAGAAGTCATTACTGGCGAAACTTATTGGTACAAAGTTCTTGGCGTGAGCCCATATGCAGACGAGGAGACGATAAAAAAGCAATACAGAAAGTTGGCTCTTTTGGTGCATCCAGATAAGAATAAATCAGTTAGGGCTGATAATGCTTTTAAGCTTATCGCAAAGGCCTGGTCGATAATGATTTTTCGATATCTTGTATGATATAGGGAGAGAGAGAGAGACACGTACATTCATTTAGTGTTTCAGTAGGATGAGCTACATATGCCTCCTCGTAAGAACCCATCTACAAAATCAATAACTAATGTCTATAATTTAGAAACTATGATAAGGTCTTATACAAATCAGTTTCACCGTGCAACTAATTTGCATTTTGAGTGCACTTGAGGGATTGCAACAAGCATCAATGGACTGTTAAGGTGAAAGAAAATGGTGAGTACTTATGTTGTTTCGTTGATGGTTGGAATAAATTTGTCAATGACAATTTGTTGCTATACACCCTTCGCTAACGTGATTGCAAAATTAAAATATTAGCGATGAAAATATAGATTTTCATTGAAATCAAATTATCATATCTTTCTTTTCAAAACTTGGATCAATTGTGTCGTTAATTAGTAGCCACAGGAGCTGATACCATCCCAGCTTGTTCTTCGGTAGGTTCATCGTTCCATTCCAGTGACTGAGTAAAAAATAAAAAATAAGAGTGTAAGGAAAAAGAATTGATAACGCACGTGCATACAAGTTTTTGTCATTTCAAGTTCTATAGGATATCAAGAAAGTTTATAAATTAAATTCGATGGGCACTTTTCAGTTATTCCAACATGAATCTTTACCATAGATCTAGATAAATCCTTTTGACTTTTCCACTAATAGAAAATAAATAGAAAGACATTTGTTTTGTCAATGACACCAAATGGGGTATTAAAATTAATCGAAGGCAAATTCTTGTTTGCTATTGGATGCATACATGTAATTGGATTTTGACCCACCACATTAAAATCAAATTAAAATTGTGACTCAATTACATCATGCAATTGAATGCATATAAGTGTGACTCTTAAATGAATGGAACCATTATGAGGTTCCGTATGTAGTGAGGCATGGAAGGGATATGGAACAAGTTGCCAATAAATATTATTTATTACATAAAATTCAACTACAATTTTTCAAATAGGATGTTGATCCTTCAATTTTTGGAAGCAGCCTACATCATTTTTATAGAAAATGAAAAGAATACAATCATATAAAAAATAACTCAAATTCTGAAACAAATTAACAATTGCAAGACAACACACAACGACTTCAAAATTAATTAATACTAAATTTATAACAAAATCAATCAGTTTCACACATAAATAACACAAACCCTAGTTTATCAACAAAAACTATCAAATTAAGTCATTACTGAATTAATGCGTGCAAATTTTAGTTAGGCAAGATGTGAAAAAAAAATCAATAACAAAATTATAATTTCAATTAAAAAAATGGGCAATATTATAAAGAAGTTGCATGCTTGCTAGCTAATGACCCAAATGTCAAATAATGAAAAAGGAAATACGAGATTGAAGTCCTCACCTAACTCGCAGAAGCTTGTCCCATTCGTTTTCTTCGATAATAGCAGCCAAATTATCATCTCTCTTCTCAAAACTTGGTTCACTTGTGTCGTTATTTGCCACAGGAGCTACCATCCCAGCTTGCTCTTCGGTAGGTTCATCATTCCATTCCAGTGACTGAGTAAAAAATAAAAATTAAGAGTGTAAGGGAAAAGAAGTGATAACGCACGCATATAAAAGCACTTTGTTGCACAAGAGCTATGGTACCAAATAGACACCATAAAACAATAATATGCTCATTGAATTATTCAGATACCAAAGGAACACGTTAAGCAATTCATTCACATAAGGACCTAAGAGCATAATAGAAGTGGTCTCCTTCAAGAGGAGTAATAAAAGAATATCAGAAGCAGGAAAATCAACTCCTGGCACATAATACAGAAGTATTAAGTATAAAACATCAAAAAAGATTATCTAATTTATTCACTACGCTTTTGAATCAAAAAAATCACTAAGATTATCTGCACATGCTGGATATAGCAATTGGATTAGTGATTTGTTTTAGAACCATAACTGTGGGGGCTAGCAATTGAAGGACGTTATGTTTTCAGTTTGGCAAATTTTGGCCACTAAAATAAATTTTCGTACATTTAGGCTCATAAATTTAATTTCACACATTTAGGCAAAATTGGCCCGACACACCCACATTTAGGAGCTTAAATGTGTGAAAATTATAGTTTAACGGGCCTAAATGTGCGAAATTAAAATTTAAACATAATCTCCTTCAATTGCTACCCCACCACAGTAACATAGTTAGTTACGGTCCTAAAAAAAATATTTGATAAACATATTAGCAACATGCAATTCAACACACACAAACCGTGAGAACCATTATAAGAACATGCAACAAGAAGAATTTCAGGCAGTAAGTGAGGACAGCTGTAACAGGAGAACAGAGTTCACACCTTTACTGAACCAAGCATATCATTCTCTAATCCCAATTCAGCATTATCCGGCAAAGCAGACTGGGGATTTGATCTGTCCAGCAGTTTCAAAATAGCAACTTCATCCCACATGCTCTTATTACTACCATCAGCACATTTGTCTTTATACACATCCCCAAGGCCCCCAATTCTCCTCTTACGAATATGTTCTATCTCTGCAACTGCTTCATCTTTATTGCTATTTTCACCATCTTTTAAAAGTGAATCACCAAAAAGTTCTTCGGTTCCCCATTTCAGTATATCTTCAACCTCCTTCTGTGATTCAGACTTGTTCACAAAGAGTTGGTCAAGCATCAGTTTCTCCTTCACAAGCTGCAAGATACGCTTTTCAACACTAGCTCGCACAACAAGCCTATAAACGAGAAGCCTATTCGACTGCCCAATCCTATGTGCTCGATTCATAGCTTGTATATCAGCATGTGGATTGAAATCAGAATCGTAAATAATAACCGTATCAGCAGTCGCCAAGTTGATACCAAGGCCACAGGATCGTGTTGATAAAAGGAACACAAATCGACTCCTATCTTGATTAAAACGATTTATTGCAGCTTGCCTTCCAGCCACAGAAACGGACCCATCAACTCTCTCATACGTCCTCGGCCCAAATTCAACAGTCAAGTAATCTTCAAGAATATCAAGTAATTTTGTCATCTGGGAAAAGATAAGAACTCTGTGGCTATCTTTGTGCAGCATTTTAAGCATAGAGTGCAACAGAGTCAGCTTAGCTGAAGCTTTTATTCTCATTTCATGGAGAAATTCCACCGATCCCAATTCAGGCTCGGTGCCCGGCATAAGATAAGGATGATTACAAACCTTCCTTAACTGCATCACAATATTCAGCATCGATTGCTGAGGAGCACCTTTCCCTATATTACGCAATATCTGGTAATTCTTCGTAAGCATAGCTCAATAATATTCAGCCTGAATAGATGACAACTCAACGGGCACCACTCGTTCGATCTTAGGAGGGATATTCTGCATAGCATCCTTTTTTAGTCTTCGAAGCATGTGAGGGGCAACGAGTTTCTTTAACTTGTGCACCTTTTCTGCAGTTGTTAGATCATTAAACTTTTTCTCAAACAAAGCCATAGAAGGAAACGAATCTTTCTGCAAAAGATTTAGCAAATTGTACATCTCCCCTAAGTTGTTCTGCAAAGGAGTACCAGTCAAAAGTACTCGATGTTGGAAGGAAAACGTGTTCTGCAAGCCAAACAGCTTACTACCAGAATTTTTCAACCGGTGGCCCTCGTCAACAATAAGAACTTCCCAAGGAACTCCTCGAAGATAAGAAGAATCACATAGAACCATTTCATAAGTAGTCAAGAGGACATTGAATTTGAATGATGTTGTTTTCTCATTTGGTACATCGGGCTTTCGGGCATGCCATTCGTATTGACGGATCATGGCTCTTGCTTTAGTGTTTCCATGATATTCCACGACATTGATTTCCGGGGCCCACAACGCAAACTCTGACATCCAGTTTGGCATCGTGGATAAAGGGACCAAGACTAAACAAGGAAGAACAGCTTTAAACTGAAAGTACAAAGATGATATGAAAGCACAAGCTGACACGGTTTTCCCAAGCCCCATTTCGTCAGCAAGAATCACGTTTCTTGATCTATGCCAGCTTTTTCGCAGCCAAATCAGGGCTTCCAGCTGATGTGGAAATAATGCACCCCCAACTAACTCTTTAGGCTGTTCGGTGAGATTAATTACCTCACTTTCAACCTTCGATCGTGTTGACTCAAGCTTTAAAGCATTGTTTTCAATAGTTTTCTGTTCAAACCTGAAGAACAAATCAACCAAATGAATCGATTTCGCAATGGCAGGTTCGTCTGTTCTTTCCCAAGTGCATGCATCATATGGAAGACTCGTCCATTTCACATATGCTTCAGTTGTACCATCTTCAGACAATCTAGTTGCAATTACTCGATGTGGTGTGTTCCACTGTTCCTTGCACAGATTTATCGTAGCTGTTCCATATTTTGCCTTGTAATTCTCCAGTTTTCGTTTAGCAAGAACTTTTAGTTCAGATTCAGGAATCCAACTGTCATGGAGATGAGATTTTCCAACCCACTTAACCAAAAACTCATACGAGACAGTTGAGCAAGATTCTACAAGTTTCATTTTAGGAGTACTTTTCTTTTCTATACCCCTTTTAACCTCCTTTGTGCTTCCATTATCATCAGACTTGAGAGATTTTTCAACTTCAGATAGATTCTTGACAGTTTCTGCTGGAATGCATGAGATATTATCATTTTGATTTTTGTCGCTCAGTACAATGGAACTAGAGCCTTCGATTTCTCTACTAACAGTACCCATGAATTTTTTTTCTTTAAATTCTTCGGATGATGATCTTTTGTACACTTGTAGCGTATCTTTATTCAAACCATTTCCAATCTTCTTTCCACCATCAGAACAGGTGGCATTATCTTGATGATCGTCAGCTGAGTTTCCTCCATCCAAAGACCTCTCAGAGGTGGTGTCTTCCCCAGATTTACCTATATCTTCTGCAACTAATGAATCTATTAAGGGAGATTCTTCGGCATTAACATCAGAGTTATCGCCACGAACCTGACAACCAACAACACGATCAACCTGATACGATAAAAAAACCGATATTTTAAATTATTGGTGATATAGAGTAGGAGTTTTATCAATTCAGAGCCTGAAAATTAGTAAAACTATCAATTACGAGCCTGAAAGATTTTTCCTATCAATTCAGGATCTGAACCTTGTAGTTATGAAGAAAATGCTACAGGAACTCAGCAGGTATGAATGTTATGGACATAACCTAGTGCAACAACGACTGACGATTCTAGACCTGAAAATAGGGAACTACCGATTTGAGGCATGAAAGATAGAAACGGTCAATTTAGGACTTGCAGATTTTAAGACCATGTTTGGCATCTTATGGGCTATAAACTATATGATGTCAAACATGGTAAATGTGTGAGCCTAAATTGATTGTTTCTCATCTTTCAGGTCTCGAAAATAATATTTTCCCTTCCAAGTTACCAACCCCCTTATGGACGAATCATGAGAAATAATATGATCTAGGACACTATATTTTGCAATAAATGTTTAATCAATGTAATTTAGTTGTAGCAGTCCAGCTAAAAGATGCAAATTTGTAGCCTGTATACACTTACAATTAATCCCCTCTATCGCCTACTTATTTACTTCAATGCATATTAAATTTCAGCAGTGTAGATTTAAAAAAAAGAGTCGCACTTGAGTGAACTCAATTTGCATGGTGTAATTGGTGCAACAATTTTGGTTTGATTTTAATGTGGTGGGTCAAAAATTCTATTGGACAATTGCAGATATATCCAAATCACTTAAAATTCAATTGCATACAAGAATATGCCAATAAAGAAATACTCCATGACACCCAAAACAACTACTCCCTCCGTCCCTCACTCAATTTGGCATTTCCTGTTTGCACAAAGGTTGGAGTTGTTTATTGGTATTTATAGGGATAAAGTTGCATTTTGATGAGGGTTAAATGGTCAATTGAAGCGAATAAGACAAAAATAGATGTTTTTATATAGGAAAAGTAATGGCATGTGGTGTAATATTAAGATGTTTGAGGGTGATAGTTAAAATGAAAAGAGTTGTTTTATTTTCTTTATAGGAAATGTCAAATTAAGTGAGGGACAAACCGTTTTGGCAAATGTCAAATTGACAAATTGAGTGAGGGACGGAGGGAGTAGTAACTTTTAACCTTGTTCTTCAGGGTAAACTAATATAACCAGGATAATATGTTAAAAGCTATTTAGATCCAACAACAATCAAGAAATATCCAGTACTTAAATGTGAACAAAATGAAACAACGAGAAGAAAGAAACACACACCTCGCCTTTCAGAAGGGCATCAATCTTGTCTTCTTGAACACCCTTCTTAGTCAAGCAAGCATCTAACTTAGATTTTCCCTTCGATTTTGAAGCTCCTGAACGGCCAGGACTGACTTTGGGCAGACGTTTTCTAGAAGGCTCTGAAGCCTTGTTAGTTGCAAATGATTCAGCCTCTGATTTTGATCTTTGAATGCCAATTTTTGTGATTGCTTGTTTTGGAATTGGGTCGAGATGGTTCATGCTCTCTACGCAAGATTGTTGCTGAATGCAGGTTGGGCACTCCCATTTCCCGGTTGGAATACGCTAGAGATGATAAAGTAATAAATGAAGCAAGAACTAAAAGTTTGGGGGGGAAAAACCGTCTGTTAATAGTATCAGTAGAGTAAGCATACCTTCAAAGCAGGATTTAAACACTTGAGATGATACGTACGGGGACAGGTGTCACAACACAACAACCTTCCACCAAGTTCACAGACCACACACTCGTAATAATACTGTATCATAAAGCCAAATATACAAGGAAATTATGATGGATACAAGAAATCCAAATAAAGAAGAAAACGACAACAGAGAATTAAGTCAATATTGGTGGTGTTTATTTTGGGTTTTGAAAACTAGGATTCTGATTATGATGGATACAAATGGAAGGACAAGTAAAGAGAACTTACGCCATCATTGCCTATTCTCTTTGCAGAACTTTGATCTGAACTGTTATCTTCTTTCGAGTCATTTTTCGATCTTGCTGAAGATGGAAATTTTACAGGTTTATCGATTTTCCCCTTATGACGGGACTTATCTGTACCAGAAGTAAGCTTCCTGCATTTTCCTTTCAAAACCCAGTTTCTATTAAGCATTGTACTATTTTCTGCACTGTTTTCCTCCATTTCTAATACATGAATGATCTGGAAAGGAAAACACAACACTTTAATTGACACTTGAAAATAGACGGAAAGCATTAGCTACACATGGTGATATTACACGTGATAGAGAACTGCGACTAGCTTTTCAATCCTAGTATCACACGTGTTGATATTACCGAATTACAGCATTTATAACTGTTGGATAAGAGAGCATAATGGTAATAATAAAGCATAAAACCTTCCATGCAAAGCTAATATCCACTATGAATTAATCAACATCACCCCAAAACTAGTCAAGGAAAACAATTTCAGATTCTTTAATCTACAAGAATAAACAATAACTGGAGTTATCTATGATAATTAAACAGAGATTTTTCATTCAACAGTGGTTAACTAACTTAGGGAAGATTTGAAAAACTTCATCAAGCCAAAAGCACAAAACCAAACCCACCCCCACATCCCTCATCTCATACAACAACTTCCTGCATACTTAAAGATCATTCGCTTTATTCAATTAACGTCTAAAATCATAAAATGCAAACCAAAATAGTACGGAGTAATAATTAAGCAACGCCCCTAAAAAACAAAGTGCCAAACTAACAGATTCAGCTAAATTGCCAAAATTCTTCGAATGTAAAGCATAGCAAAAGGAAATAACACTCTCGAAACCTCGTTTACGGATCAAAAACTCACCAAAACTTGTTAATCCCTAATGAGACTGGATTTATGGAAATTGAGGGAACGGTGGAGTGAATCAAAAAGGGGGGGGTTAGGGCTTATGAGGAGGGGCTGTGCTGTCGTCCTCTGGAACTGGCCACGTGGCGCGCCCGCACGAACGTCACTCTCCCAATTCTTGTTCGTTTTTTCTTCTTCCGCCGCATTCTAATTCCATTCCGCACACAATGCTGCTTTGATTCTTCTGGATTCATTGATTTCGCCGGTGGTTTCTCCTCGATCATCATCAACAACGAACCAACCTGAGTGACGACGCCGTTGGAGAATTCGTACATTCTCATTCTGCAAACAAAGGGGGAAGCGTTATGGTAGAGTTTTTTCTTGAGTTTAATAAAACGTTACTTACTCCTTTAATAAAACACGTTTTTACCGGCAACACACATTTCAATTCTTTCCATCCCTCATCAAATTAGATTACTTTTTCTTTTTTTTAGATCCGGGGGAACCAATTTCACCTTCCTTCAATGAGTGTCTCAGTTGAAGTCAAAATAAAATTTCGTGTACATCTCAAAAATTATTAACATTTTAGAAATTTTAGCTTTCATTATTGTAAAGACATAAAGTGTGTGGGAACTCAATCACAAAATTTGGTGGATCTTCCCAAGCACAAAGATTATTGAAAAAATGAGAATTTCTAATCATACTATATATGTGCAATCAAATTTGCATCTCTTTTAAAATATTTGTAAATTAAGCTAATAAAGCCTTACAATCAACTATCCAAATATGGAAGGCTTCCAAAACCAACTTAGCACAATTGTGGCTATTGAATTTCTCTCCTTCATAATTGCCACAGAATCATTCCAGCTTGCTGCTACTGCTTGTGCTACTGATGTCATATTAATAAAAGTGACAAATTAATTATTTAATATTTCAGCACGTACGCATATTATTTCGTAATTTATATTTGATATTATTATGTACTTTAATAATCAAGTTATTTGATTGTGGTGTTTCAAACTTCATTTTGTAATTAAATTAGTAAACCCTCCTATTCAATTAACCTTTCTTTCAATATTTTTACTCTTACAATCATTAAAATATTTATATAAATGTGTTCATTTAATAAGAAGGATAAACATTTATTAAGGTATAATAAGAAATAAATTATTTTATTAATTCATGACATTTATTTTAAATTGGAGGGAGTAATCTTTATATATAAAAGGAGATAGAGTCTCTTCATAATTAGCCACGTATTCATTTGAAATATTTTCTCCTTCCACCACGCAACAGTAGGAATTTTTTTTCTACCATTTCTCATTCTGAAACATACACTACAAGAAAATAATTAATTGGCTAGAGAATATTTTGTAGACAATAATTCCAATTTTGTAGGCATTTATATTTACCTACGGAATACCAACGAAAACAATTCGTATGGAATTCGCTCGTAGGTAATTCGGTTGCCCACGAAAATTTAACTCGTAGGCAATTACCTACCACATTTTCGTAGCAAATCCATAACATTTCGATAGGTAATATGATTACCATAATAAATGAAATTCCGTAGGTAAATATCAACTACGAAACATTTTGTTGGTAATTCCGTAGGCGAATTTGGCAACAAACATTTAAGTGGGAAATTTTTTAATATATATATTTTAAATTTTTTATTAATAAATTATATTTTTAGCCAAAGCCTACAAAATATATAAATTCATTCAAAATTGGACCAGTCGGTTCAACCGGTCCAACCATGAATCGATCATAAAACCAATTCAAAAGGTGTTAAAATATATAAACATTTTTAAAATACAAACTTAGGTGCACATTAGGCCCCTTTTATAAAGTTTTTCTCTCATGTTTCTTGAACTCCTTATTCGATGTGGGACAAAAAATTTATGTTTGTTGGTTACTAACTTATTAACACTACTACTTTTATATTGTTTTTTCTCTTATATTTTTTCTACTCTTTCGATGTGGGACATACTAAAGTTCATATGTTTATTTGTTAAAACACTATTGTTTTTCTAAGTTCCTAGCTAATTTTGTAGGTAATACAATTAAATAATGTATACATATAAATAGCTAGGAAAATTTTCGTAGGTAAATAAATAAACAAATCACCTACAATCATTTTGGTAGGGAAATGCTATTTTGCCTACGGATTATTTGGTAGGTAAATCAATATTTTCTAAGTTCCTAGCTAATTTTGTAGGTAATACAATTAGATAATTTATACATATAATTAGCTAGGAAAGTTTTCGTATGTAAATAAATAAACAAATCACCTACAACCATTTTGGTAGGGAAATGTTATTTTGCCTACGGATTATTTTGTAGGTAAATCAATATTTTTTAAGTTCCTAGCTAATTTTGTAGGTAATACAATTAGATAATTTATACATATAATTAGCTAGGAAAGTTTTCGTAGGTAAATAAATAAACAAATCACCTACAACCATTTTGGTAGGGAAATGTTATTTTGCCTACGGATTATTTTGTAGGTAAATCAATATTTTTTAAGTTCCTAGTTAATTTTGTAGGTAATACAATTAGATAATTTATACATATAAATAGCTAGAAAAATTTTCGTAGGTAAATAAATAATCAAATCATCTACCATCATTTTGGTAGGGAAATACTATTTTGCCTACGGATTATTTTGTAGGTAAATCAATATTTTTTAAGTTCCTAGCTAATTTTGTAGGTAATACAATTAGATAATTTATACATATAAATAGCTAGGAAAGTTTTCGTTGGTAAATAAAAAAAAAATCACCTACAATCGTTTCGGTAGGGAAATGCGATTTTACCTACGGATTATTTTGTAGGTAAATCACCATCAGATTTTTCCTTGGTAATTTCGTGGGTGAAAATGTGTAAAATAATCTATAAAGATCTGTAGGCAATCTGTAGGCAATTCTCAATATTTAAAGACGAAATTATTTTCGTTGGAAAATTCTGTAGATAATTCAACAATTTATTGTAGTGATAAAGTTTAATTAATGGGTCTATATATAACTTTTCACGTTTGTATTGTGCGTTTCTCCTTATATATATGACTCATGTTGTAATATGTGTTACTTTAATTTTCTCTATATAAGTATACAAATGTGGATCTTAAGGGAGAATGCAATAAGAAAATTTGACGTGTCATCAGGGACTTGTATTTGTTTTTATAGTAATGCAATGAATCATAGGCATATATAGGATTCATTCATCCTTCACCATCTCAAATTATGAAATTCTATTCTCATTAATTGGTCATTTTATCTCAGTGTTTTTAAATTCTATCTGTATTATTCACTCTCTATTCTCATCGGGCATTGTTGAATCCCTATACGATTACTACAAAAAATGTCTTAGCTTGAAGTCTTGAATCTATACGGTTTTTCAATAATATTTAAGATGGTAACAAAATTTCTAAAAATGGGATCGGTTGACAACTAGTGTTTCCTATAAACTTGAATTTGTGAGTTCTTGGATTAACTTTGTTGCTTTTCGAGTAAAAGCTTTTATATAGTCCCTATAGAATTTAGAGTTTGTAGTTTTGAGTACTACAATAGTCTCAATTGTAATTTTAAGTAATTCTCTCTTTTATATATACTTAAATTGAAATACATGACTAAATGATATATAGTTGTTCTACGAATTTCAATTTATGCAAATAAACTTATCAATATATAGTAGAAACTCTTATAAAAGGTGTAATATTAAATATTATAATATAATTATATTAATCTCATACAAAAATGAAAATTTTAAAATATAAATGATGTAAATAAATAAAATGTGTAATATATATTAAATATTAAATTGTTTGTTTAATACAAAAATGAAAATATTATAATATAAATGATGTAAATACATAAAAAGTGTAATATTAAATATTAAATTGTTTATTTAAAATTCGTGTAATACACGGGTTCTACACTAGTTATATACTAATAGGGGGTTTAAATTGATGATGTGTCTTTTGGTGGTTAATTTTGCTTATGTGTCATAATTTAATGAAGTTTTTAATTTTAAAAAAGGTTAATTGCAAATTAAATTACGGCATTTTGCTCATTTACGCGCAATCTAATCTAAACTTTTAAATAATTGCACATAAATCATCAATTTTAAATATTATTGCAAATTAGACTTATTAGAAGTCAATTAGACTTATTAGAAGTCTTATTAAGGTGTTGTTATATCAGTGAGAAGTCTAAATTATGTTAGATTCGAACACAATTAAAATTTTCAAAAAGAGTACTAAATTGCAACAATATTTAAAGTTTGTGATTTATTTGCAATTATCTTAAAGTTTATATTAGATTGCAAATGAGGAAAAGGTTGTGGTTTAATTTACAATTAACCAAAATATTTATTTATTTAAGGTGTTGTGGTTGATATTTGCAACAATCACATCACCTCTCAATCACATCACCTCTAATAGATCTACTTATTATATCATACTCCGTATTTCTTAACGTCAGTGACCAAAGTTCTCGAGTAGCTTTTACCAAGACGGAGGGAGTAAATAAAATTCTAAAAATTAATTAAAAATTAAAATTTATAAAAAAAATTATTTCTTGCCAAAACTAACGGATTAAAAATTTAAAAAAAAAAACTAATTAAAAAAATATACTTTATAAATTATAAGATATAAAAAAAATTAAAAAAATCTAAAATGAATAAATTAAAATTTTAAAAAAAAATCTAAAACGGTACAAATTATAATAAAAATTTCTAAAAATTAAAATAAAAAAAATATTCACCCTTCAATTTTCACTTTATTCATAAACAATAATTTTATTTATAAATGGACCCCACAATAGTTCATTGTACCTCTAATATATCTACTTTGCAAAAAAACTCTAAATTAATATTCATTAAAACTCGGGCACAAAAAAAAGAATATTATAAAATGTGTCAAAATAAAATTTAAAAAACTCTAAAAAAATATAAAAATGTCGGATGGATTGACTATTTTTTTTATTTACACATTTTCTCTTTTTAATGAGATTTGACTAATTTTTTTATTTACAAATTTTTTGTTTTTAATGAGATTTTTTTTTTAAAAAAATTATTTTCCAAATTTTCAGAGTTTTAGAGTTGTTGCACTTTTGATTTTAATTTTTAGGTTATTTTTTAATTATAATGAGTTTTTCTGATTTTTAATACACGTCAAAATGAAATAAAAAAAATTGGGACCAAAACAGCTGACGGTTGATTAACTTTGGGACTAAATGTATCAAGTTTTTCCCATTCGGGACCAAAATTCAAATTGTTTGGACCAAAAACATGAGTGCCCTTGACTGGTGGGACCAAAAACATGCATGACTAACTTACAATTTATTAAGAGTTATTTTAATATTATTTAAATGGTTTGTTTCAGATTGAAATTTTATAATAATTCTTTCTTAAAGTTGTTTTCACATTTATTAAAAGTTCTATTAAACATCTCATTTCGCCTACTTCTCACAAATTTTATTTGAAATTTATTTTATAAAATTATTTAATTATATAATATAATATAAATATTTATTTTTATTGATTTTTCGTGTAATACGCGAGTGCTCATCTAATTTATAAATGATACGCACTTTGACATTTTCTTTATTATTATATAAAAGCGAGAAATTTTAATGGGGAAATTGATCTTAATTAAATAGCATGGCCTTACAGCTTCGTTCAATGCATCACTAAAAATAATGACAAAGTAAATGCTAATTAAAAATATAATTTTCACCAATATATACAGTATTTTTAAAGATTATATACAATAGAATAATAAATAAATTGTTACTACTAATTAATAATGAAAATATATAACTTTAGGAACAAAATATTTATTTGATCATATATAATGGTCGGCAACGATTTATATATTCATAACCTAAACATACATTTTTTTTTTTTTGACAATACAACAAGGATTACAGACCAAAACAAACTTCGTCACTGAGGCGAAGAATCACACAAATCCCTGATATATTGAGGAGAAACATCTTCAATCCAATCATAAGGAAAAGAAGTGTCTAATAATAAACTTTGAGCCAAAGCATGAGCCTCACGATTTATTGTCCTTGGAATATACTGGCAATCCTAAACTGAAATTCGTTGGAGCATCTTCTTAATCTTATTAACCGTCTGACTCTCACCGTACCCAACCTGCGGCCTGTGCATGATTGCATTTATTGCTTCAGATGAATCTGAACGTACTCCATTGACAATTATGTTCTTCATATTGCATCTACCTAATGCCAGTTCAATTGCTCTCAACTCAGCGCCACAAATAGAATTAGGATTCTCAATCCGGGTAGCACCCGAATAAAGTAAATCCATCCTTGGACCAAAAACCACATAACCAATCGCAAAGAACTGTTTTTCAATGTTAAAAGCCGCATCTGTGAATAAGAGATTACCTTCACTATGTGATGGATACAATTCCCTTGCTTTTGTTATAAGATCCGAACTAGTATTATCAATTATGCTTGATCTTTTAAAATCATGCCAATAGGAGATAGCCCAATCCACAATAAACCATGGTTTACCTAATTCAGCATGCATACCCACCTGTGACACATTATGAGTAAACTTGCATCTTTCAATCCAAATAGCCCAAGCCACCATTATAACCAAGGCCATCTCATTAACATTAAGATTATGATGACACCAAGAAACAAAATCCAATCCATCTCCCTTCAAAGACTTACTAATCATATTCCAAAGTCCAATTTTCTTCCAAGTGTGCTTAGAAAAAGGGCATTGAAAAATGCAATGAATAGTATCCGCTTTATTGAAACCACAGCACTTACAGGATGGATTAATCGGCACATGATGCGCAGCCAAATTGCCTTCAGAAGCGACCAAATTCTTTGCTAATTTCCACCCAAAAATCCGAACCTTCTGCGGAATCTGAAGTTTCCAAATGCTTCCAAAGACTTTTTGTATGATTGTGTGATTAGAGGGACCTACCTTGTACAAAACTTTGGACTTTGAAAAACTGAGCTAGGCCACCTCATAACCGGACGAAACTGTAAACTTGCCATTCGAAGAGTGAGGCCAAACCAGATGATCTTTTTCTTGCAAGCCCAAGAGAGGTGTCTCTAGAATAATATCAGCTTCATGTGGCATAAATGCCTGGCGTACCAAATGCTCATTCCAGCAACTCGAATCAAGGAGGAACCTATTAACATATGAGGTACTAACATTTGTTGACTGAATACGCCCTTTTTCCAAACCCAAAACCCAATTATCCTTGAAGATATGAGTATCTTCACCATTGCCAATCCTTCATAAAGCACCTGAATCAAGAAGCTCCTTACTCCACATGAGTGACCTCCAAACGAAGGATGGATTAGAGCCTACCTCAACATCCGAAAATCTGACCTTATCAAAGTATTTGGCTCTGAAATTTTTTGCAATTAAAGTATCTGGAAGGCTGAAAATCCTCCACAATTGCTTTTCCAGCAGTGCTTTGTTGAAAAGTACAAGACTTCTAAAGCCCAAACCTCCATCTTGCTTAGGAGTACAAAGATCAATCCATTTTTTCCAATGTTTCTTCCTCCGTGGCTCAGAATCTCCCCACCAAAATCCTGCCATAATTCTCTCAATATCATCACAAATCGCAACTGGAATTCTGAAACAAGACATTGCGTAAGAAGGGAGAGCTTGTAAAACAGCTTTAATAAGAACCTCTTTTCCACCTTCAGAGAAAAACTTATGATTCCAAGACATCACTCTTTTCCTCACTCTGTCCACCAAATAACCAAATTTGAGTCTTTTAGCCTTAGGAATTACTGTTAGGAGGCCAAGATAAAAATCATGACTCTTAGTAGAATTGATTCCCAAAATCAACTTGGACTGGTCCCTGTTAGTTTGGCAAGAGGTTTCACTAAATGTGATTGAAGATTTATCCCGATTTACAAGTTGGCCCGAAGCTTTCTCATAAATATAGCTACAGTTCGCCATCATCTGTGATTCCTCTCTTGTAGCCTTAAAGAAAAGTAGGTTATCATCTGCAAAAAAGAGATGTGACAAAATGGGGGCTGATCGTGCAATTTTAATCCCAGAGATAGATTTTGCCTCAACTGCCGAAGATATAATAGAAGAGAAGACCTGTTCACATAGAACAAAGAGGTAAGGTGATAGTGGATCACCTTGTCGAAGCCCTCGAGTTGGAACAAAGCTGTCAGAATTAGTACCATTGATGTTGATGCAGTAAGAAACTGAAGAGATACATCTCCAAACAATACTAATCCACCTCTCAGGGAATTCCATCTTCTGTAGTATTGACAAAAGGAAAGGCCATTCAATACAATCATACGCCTTACTCATATCCAACTTCAAAGCAGCATATCCGACTTTACTCTTTGTTGATCTCAGAAAATGCATACCCTCATAGGCTAACAAAATGTTACGGCCAGGTACAAACGCACTCTGATGTTGATCAATTAGATCACTCATAACAGTTTTGAGCCTATTAGTCACCGTTCTAGCCAAAATACGATAAGTAACATTACAAAGACTAATAGGTCTAAATTGTTGAGGGAACACAGGATTACCAATTTTTGGAATAAGAGTAATGATGGTTTGATTCCAGTCCTTCAGATTGGCATCACCATTGAGAACATCTAAAATAGCAGTAGAAACATCATCACTAATAAGATGCCAATTATTATGATAAAAAGATGCTGGAAAACCATCGGGGCCTGGTGCCTTCCAAGGCGAGAGATCCTTAGCTGCTTTGAACACTTCATCCTTCGAGAATGGGATGTCAAGGAATGATGCTTTTTCATGAGAAAGTTTGACATGAAGATAATCCGTAGCTCTTGAAATAACCCCAGCTGAAGGATTGTTTGTCATAAAAATACCTTGAAAATAGTCCATAAACATTTTGCCAGTGTCATCTTGTGATACAAATACTGTACCACTATCATCCTGAATTGTGTGTATGGCATTCATTTTCTGGCGCAAGTTGGCTCTTGAATGGAAGAACTTCGTATTGCGGTCACCTTCTTTCAGCCAAGCAACCCTCGATCTTTGTTTCCAAAACCACTCTTATTGAAAAGTAAGAGTAGCTAGCTCATTCTCCCATTTACCTATTTGATGCATGTCCGGGATACTGGAATCATCATTGAGGCTTGAATTGATCAGTTTATTGACACATTTAATCCTATGATCAATAGTGCATCCTTTGTTAGAAGCCCAATCCTTAATGAATTTAGCACAATTCTACAGGGAATCCTTCAATGGCAAAGATGGAGTTGTTCGCTTCCAGGCATTTTGCATTACATTCTTGAAGTCTGGCTCCCTCATCCAATAATTCTCAAACCGAAACTTCTTTTTGCTTTGTTGAAACAAGGATGGATGCTGCACCTCAAAGTCCAAGAGTATAGGTCTATGATCCGAGCCTAGAAAATCCAATGCTGAGGCCTCATACACAGAGTAGAATTGAAGCCAGTTATCAGTAGCCAAGAAACGATCAAGTCTTTCTTTGATATATGATGCCCCTTTTCTTCGATTATGCCATGTGTATTTTGACCCCTTCATCTTTAGGCATTTTAGTTCATTATGAATTACCACATCTTGAAACAGGGCCATATTAGCATCTTTGCAGGCAACACCTCCAAATTTCTCAGAATTATATAACACTTGATTAAAATCACCACCAATAACCCAAGGTTTTGGAAGATCATACTTATAATCTTTAAGTCTTTTTAGCAAATTCCAAGATGCAGTTCTATAGTGAGTTGAGGGATTGCCATAAAACCCAGTGAAACACCAATTACCATTAGAGCTCGGAATCAAGCAATCAACATGAGCAGAGGTATACGAGACAATAGAAACATCAATGTCATTCCAAAATAGAACCAGGCCTCCAGCACGACCATTAGAGCCAACACAAAATACATTCGAAAACCCTAAACGTACTCGCAGTACTTCAGCAAAACACGGGTTACACTTGGATTCTGAAACAAAAAACAAAGAAGGACGATACATAATATTTATAGAACGTAAACTATTGAACGCACGAAAGCTACAGATTCCACGTGCGTTCCAACATATAATCTTCATTCACCAAGGCAGGGTTGAGTCACCTCAACCTCCGTCTAACCTGGAATTGAAATTTCAGAGCCATATGTCTCAATCATACTTTTGGCTTTCTTGAGAAAAAATAGCCCATCAATTTCATTTCTCACAGTTTCAGCCCTCACAAAATCAGCTAAATCACCAGAATGGTCCTTCCAAAGTCTCTTTTTTCCAGACATCATGTTCCCTGGAATTGAATCCTCCTTACCACCAGTAGGCAAACGAGCAGGTGCTTGATTAACTTCCTCCCCAGTCCATTCAGATTGACCCACCTCTTCTCTATAAGGGACATATGGCATTTCCCCCTCATGAATAACCTCAACATAAGCAGTAAAATCAAATGCTTTGAAGTTTCTGCCCACATGATGCACCACCCTATAGTCTACCCCATTATCTTTATCCTTGCCCCAGAGTGATTCCTTAGCCATTCTATACTCAAAGCCTGCAGGGATAGTGAAATGAAGAGGTTCTAAGGCTATACATGTCCTTGGATCAACTCTTTCAGGCCCACTTCCCACCGCTCTTTCTCCTTCATCTCGCCTGGCCATCAAGTCTTGAAAGGTGTACACCACCTCCCTTGCATTTTCATCAGATTGATAATCAGCATTTAGGTTCCAATGAGAGTTCATAACTTCCTTTTCTGCAGTCTCCCACATCTCTTTAACACCCTCATCCACAAGCACTGCTTTCCCTTTTGCTCTCCTCCTTCTAGCCGAATCTGCACTAGCATTCTCTTCTAGATTAGTAGCCTCCCTCTACTGGACAAGCTGAGCTCGATCCCCATTATTCGCCTCCATCTCACCCCTGATATTCACCCTATTCATGCCAAGAAGTCGGAACAACTCTTGCATGTCTCTCTCCATTGGCCTTTTCTGCTTATCTGCCCTGAGCCATTCTGGAAAAAACTTGTGGTTATCAAACCAATCTTCATCCTTATCTTTCACCCTATTGCATCCCCTAACAGAGTGGGTTAGATGACCACAGAAAGTGCAAAAATCAGACAAACGCTCATATCTAAAAAAGATAATTATGGTAGCATTTTCAACAGTGAAATTAGTAAAACGACATAGAGGAGCCTCAGTATCAAGCAGCACACGAACACGGAGAGATTCTCCCCATGCCCTTTCCCCATCTTTAGCATCGACCCGAACAACTTCTCCTAGCACTTGGCCCACCCTTTCTCCAGTTACCTTATTCATTGCATGTGCCGGTAAGCCATGAATTCAGACCCAAAAAGGAACACGGTCCATTTTAACAGTATCAAAACAGTCAGATCCTTGAATTGGCTTGAGCACCATTAGAGATCTTCGCAAGTTCCAGGGTTGCATGTCAAGAATATCCTCCATATCAGAGTGATTCTGGAAATCTATGACATACAAACCCTCTCCAACCGGAGTAATGAGAATGGAGGATGCAATCTTCCAGTTTATGAGTAGAAGCCTCTTTAACTCAGTAATGTTAAAGAACCTCCTAGCCACAAACCTTAAGAGCACAGAAGCAGTAGGGGTAGTAAGCTCACTAGTAGCAACAGCAGTATTGGAACCTTCCTTCTTAGATATGTAGCACTCACTAAACTGTTGCTGGACGGCCATATCCCTTTTTTGAGTAGAAAGATTAAAATAAAAAACAAGTAGGAAGAACCAAGAGTGTGTCTTTCCAAATACCCTAAGGCCAAAATATATAGTGAGGATTTGATCTGTAAAACCATTGGCATGCAAATAAACCATTGGCCTATCTTCAAAAGTATGATTTTGTCGGATTTGATAACCAAAATTCCTTCCAAACATTTCGAAATCCGATGCTCTATATCGCTTCCAGTGGCCAAAAAATGAAGAGAATAGACCTCCGTTGTATGCACGCCCAGTATGGAAGCACGTAAGGCTCACGCTCCACACTTGAGTTTTGATAACCGAAGAAAAACTAATGATGAGGAAGATATTGAGCAACCCAATACAATCTTAAAACCAAAACGAATGTTTTAAAAAGAAGGAACCACACATTAAATTCACAATAGCACGCATAAAGGGAATTAAATCCGAAAAGCAGTTTTAAAAAGATTAAATTTTCAAGGATTGAAGTATTAAAGAAGGAGTAAATATCGGAAAAAAATATAATAAGGAAAATCTGATAAGGAAGAACACCAACTTAATCTCTTAGAGAGAGAATTAAATCGTGAGGATTTTGATCATTATAAGGTAACTTAAACATACTTCATTAACTAATAAGTGATGTCAAAATTATCAATCATATCCATCCATTCATGCATATATAATATAATGGTCGTCAACGATTTATTGATAACTGTGAAGAATAACAACAAGTCAAGCAAACAAATGAAAGAGTATTAGTTAGAATAGTTATTCTAGTAAATAATGAAGTATCCGCCTTAGATTGAACATAACCAATAGTTAAAAGAGACTCAGAAAGCTTGTAAAACCATTGTCTAGATGCTTGTTTTAAACCATAGATGCTTTTATTCAATTTACATACTCTTTTGTCATCAATCTCACAATAACCAGGGGGTGGAATCATGTAAACCTCTTGAGGGAGATCACCGTGTAAAAACGCATTATTTACATCACATTGATGTATGAACCAATTTTTAGAAACAACAGTAGAAAGTAATATTCTAACAGTTGTAATTTTTGCAACAGGAGAAAATGTGTCAAAATAATCAATGCCCTCTTGTTGGGTGTAACCTTTTGCAACTAGCCGTGCTTTATATCTTTCTATGTTTTCATTAGGTTTGTATTTTACTTTAAAAACCCATTTACAACCTACCCAATTTTTACCAGAGGGTAAAGGAACAAGTGTCCATGTATTTGTTCTTTCAAGAGCTGCAAGATCTTCATTCATGGCTTTCTGCCAATTTTCATTGGTAGAGGCTTGTTTGTATGTTTTAGGCAGTTGCATTTGAGATATGGAAGCAGTGAAAATTTTATGAGAAGCAGATAGTTGTTTAGTAGATAGATAATCAGAAAGTGGATACTTAGTTAAAGAAGTACTAATCATGTTTGCAGATTTACAATTAATTGATGAGGGAAGATCAGTCTTATAGATGTCTAAGTATGCATGGGGATGTGTAGATCTAGAAGATCTTCTTAGTGGATTATCTATGTTGTCTTCTAGAACATGTAAATTTTCATTTTGAAGATTTTCATTTAGTGAATCAGGTTCATTTTGAAGATTTTCATTTAGTGAAGCAGGAGGATTGATGTGTTCATTAAATTCTTCTATTAATTCATTATGCACATCTTCCATAATATCATCAGTAGGAGCAGGAGGATTAAATTCCTCTATCAATTCATTATGTACATCTTCTACAATGGTATCATTAGTACGAGAAATGTTGGTTAGATCAACATTAGTGGGATTATTGTAAGTATTATGTGCAATATCAGAAAAAAAATTACCATTTTCTGCTTCTATTGATGTAGTCAATTGATGATTCAAGCTTAGATCATCAATAAACTTAGAGGTGGCCTTTTTGTCAGAAAAAGGAAAAATGTCTTCATAAAATTTCACATTTCTGGAATTAAAAATTTTTCCAGTTGATAAATCAAGTAGAGTATAACCTTTTGTACCAAAAGGATAACCTAACAAAACACACTTCATGGCTCTAGGATCAAACTTAGTCCTATGTGCACTTAAGGTGTTTGCAAAACACAAACAACCAAAATTCCTTAGATGTAAGTAGTCTGGACATTTGTTATAAAGTATTTCAAATGGAGTTTTGTTATGTGAAGAATAACAACAAGTCAAGCCAACAAATGAAACAGTATTAGTTAGAGTAGTTATTCTAGTTGTAACTTCTAGTTTAGTAGTTATAACATCTCTTGTAAACCTCCTCTTATATAGAGGAGTGATGATAATCTAATTCACTGTTCAATTCATTTACTACTCAATATGAATTCTATATTTCTTTATTCTCTCAATATGCATTCTATCAAATTTCTTCTCGTTATGAAATTTTCACAATAACTTAAATGAATAATATTGCACAGCAGCTGCAACATGTACAATACTTGAACCAATCAATAGATGGACCAAATAACAAAGAAACACAACATAAATGCACGAATTACAAAATAATCAAACTTGCAAAAATTAAAAGATCGAGATTGCAATGATATAATTAAGCTTAATTATATAATTAGCATTGGAATCCAGTGGGGAGCTTCTTGCCACAATAGTTGAGGAGCAAGCTGAGGGAAACTGGAACATTCAGGTTAATGCCCAACACATTGGCTTTGATGGCTGTGCAAAGGCACACGGCCGCCTCCAGATCGACCAGCCCTCCGATGAGGCTGCAGCACGGAGTCTTGGGGGGAGCTCCGACTACGAGGTGCACCAAGTCATTCAATAAGTTGGCACAAACTCCCAACTTGAGAGTGTCCTTGGGGCACTTGCCCTTGTGCCCGTGGGGGCCACTAGGGCTTTTGGGTGAAGGTGGAGGAGGGCAAGGGACATTGGTTGAGCTCACCATTGTGAAAAAGACAACATTGAAAAGAAGCAAAAGGGCAGTGTATGTTGCAGCTCTTGAAGCCATTTCTTAATGTATATATATGATGTGTTGATTTGCTTCAAGGCTGAGGGATGGAAATTGTAACTAAGTTATTAGGGTTTTTATAGGTGAGAAATGTGATTTTTTTTTTTTGGTGAATTATTTTACGAGGATGCATGTGGGCAGATGCCACTTTACAAAAGGATAATTTTATGATCCAATCTAACAGCTAATTGGACATCACTTAAAAAATAATTGTGGGTTCTATATATATATTATAATAATCCAATTTGTTAATTATACGACGAGTCTCGTGACTATTATGCTCATTATTGTACACACAATAATATTATTATCATTTTATTCCCAATCATGATTAATTTGAATTGTGAATACTCAGTTTGCAAATTCTATAAACAATTTAAAAGCACTTCTTAAAAAGTAAAAGTTGTGGGAGGACAACTTTAAAAAAAAAAGTAATTCTGAAAGTAGTTTATAGAGTTTGCAAACACACATTTAAATATGGGTTGGTCTGCTATGGACTCGAGTGCATGTTGTGCACCCTAGTCCATGTTGCACTTTTCAGTTTACTGACTTACACTTTTTTGTAAATGGTGTTGCACTTTTCAATTATTAAACTGTATAATAATATTTTTAGTAATAATTGAAAAATGCAACACCATTTACCAAAAAGTGTAAGTCAGTAAAAATAAAAAGTGCACATGAACTAAGGTGCACAACATGCACTCGAGTGCATACTAGACTTTACCTTTAAATATTTCGAAAAACATGAGTCTTGACGCGGATTAAGACCGCACTTTAAAATTACATTTTTTTAGGGTTAATTGCAAAATAAAATCATGACCTTTTGAGTATTTATTAATTACAACATATTCTTTTTTTCTTTGCAATTCAATGCACCATCCTTTTAAGTTTCGCAATTTGATGCACCAATATATTTTTCGGTCAATTTTAATTCGACGTGACACCCTAAAATTGCAAATTCGGAATGCTGTGAGCGATTAGGAATGAAAGTGTGCGTAGGGTATGAAGTGTTTAAGTATAAGTAGATAAATGTTGCACAAAATGTTGAGACAAATAGTGCAACACTGACTCTAACAGAATATCAGAAATTTAGATACACAGCGGAAGACTTGAAACACTAAAAACAAACGAGACACAATGGAAATATATTTAACATAGATTTTATAAATAAAAATCTATGTCTGCCTTATGGCGTAAATCAATACTTATCTTCAAGTACAAATGTTGTGTGAAATGTTACAACAATAACCTTCACAACGAAACTACAAACGAGGCAGGTGCCAAGTTTTGAAAACGATCTAAGTGTATAAGATTACACACTATCGAAATGCCTAGTCTATCTATGATTACACTCTCAATAGATAACAAGACACACAACCATACGGGTGGGATACTTCGTATGATCTAAAATGTAAAACTATTGGCCACAAATCCTAACAGGGATGAACGCTCGGTCTAGGATATTGCTCGAATAGAATACACTGAATTATGAAGCCTTCAATCGGTATTTATAGATGTGGGATACGAATTGTAGAGGCTTCCACATTGAGGTCCTATTTTTTAGGAGCTCAACTTCCATGATCTTTCTAGATCCTTCTTGTATGCTCCAGGTCGTTCTAAATGGTTCCAGGCTGCTCTAGCATGTTCTCAAATGTTCTGGAATCTTCCAGGTTCCAGATCCTTGTAGAAGCTTCTAGATCCTGCCAGAAATGCGACAACATTTAGATCAACATTTAATGTAGCATTTCAGAAAAGACTTAGAAAAAATCTCGAAAGGTCAAATTAAGATGTTGTTGATAATGTTAAGGCATTCAAAGATTAACAACATCTACAAGGAAAAAAAAGACAACATGACATTCAAAAAAAAAATATTTTTACGTGATTAAGAAAAAATAAGGTAACATAACAAATGAAAAAAAAAATATTTAAAGTAGTAGACGAATAAATATGATTCTAATTAATACACAACTTGTGTGATTAGGAAAATAAAATGTAAAACATGTTAATGCATATTAATGGAATAAATATGATTATAGGAATTGTTTTACATAACTTCTTGATTAATTATTTTTAATAAAATTATATAGATATTATCTCTATGTAGAGGATAGAGAACTTTGTGATGGAAAACACCAAATCAATACCCATAATATCAAAGCATAAAGATGGAGAATTTCGTCGGAAATCAAAAAAAAAAAAAAATTGATGGATTCAGATGTGTAATTTATGTAAAAACATTTAAAAAAAAATATGTGTCTTTCATTAAAAAAAAAATTAGTTGATAGTTTATGTGTCGGCAACGTGGCGAGTTTGTTATTTTCGGCGCCATGTTAAATTAAAATTGATCGAAAAATATATTGGTGCATCAAATTGCAAAACATAAAAAAGTGGTGTATCAAATTTCAAAGATTTTTGTTTTTTTTTTTTTGTAATTGATAAATACATGAAATGTGGTGATTTTTTTTTTTTTGCAATTAACTCTTCTTTTTTTTAAGTTTCGATATTCAATTTAAAAATCGATTAATTTGAGAGATCAATTACACCCTAAGTATTCTAGCTCCGCAACCGGAAGTGAATGAGTACTAGTACTGCACACTTCTTGATTTTGGGAAGAGTCTTGTATCTCCAAATGTTTGTCTTTTATTTTTTTCTTTTTCTCTATTTCGTCTTATATAACCATGATGTATAGTTGTTTGATATATTGAATGAAAAGTTTTGTTTAATTTCTTGAACGGATCATACCCTTTTGATAAGTATTCTTTTGTCGAATTGTCATTACACAATTGAGTCCGTGTTTCGAGTATCGAGTATATTCAAATAAATATTTTCTTTGTCTAAAACTTTAATTCGATTTATAAACTCGTTGTTCAAATTTTTGACTTTTTGTTTGTTGTTTAAATCCAAGGGTTGGAGAGTTCATTAAATGAAAAATATCCGAAAATTAAATGCACATTATGAACCTGGTAAAATCGTTTTACATCTAATAATAAATAAGTAATATAAATATCAATTAATTTTTAATTTTCTTTATTGTGTTTAATAAATAGGGTGTGATTAAAGGATTTTTTTTAAAAAAAAATTCGAGTTGAAGAATGCCAAACGGGGAGGATTAGCACATTGATATTTATTGAATCACAAGCTGTTTTCAATTGATATATGTGCCTTTGAAAACAACGTTGGGGAGGGATGGTTGACTTCAAAATACTTCATTTTTTTCTTCAAAAGTTTTCAATTTTATTATTTTAGTGTTCTATAGACAGTTAATTCCTTTATTTATATATATATATATATATATATATATATATATATCTACCATCTCTCTTATTTTCTATTTGGGTTGGTCTGCTATGGACTCGAGTGCATGTTGTGCACCCTAGTCCATGTTGCACTTTTCAGTTTACTAACTTACACTTTTTGTTAAATGGTGTTGCACTTTTAATTTCAATTATTAAACTGTATAATAATATTTTTAGTAATAATTGAAAAGTGCAACACCATTTACCAAAAAGTGTAAGTCAGTAAATTGAAAAGTGCACATGGACTAGGGTGCACAACATGCACTCGAGTGCATACTAGACTTTACCTTTCTATTTTCTATACTATATTTTTTTCTTTTCTATCTTTCTCTATTATTTTTTTCTATTTCTCTCTAGCTCAAGGCTCCTACTATACATTTAATAGTACTATATATTTTTTTTTAATATATGTGACAAAACCTACATACAACTTTCCAAAATATGGAAGGAATACAAAATAATAAATTGATAATAATTAATAAGAATAAATTAGGAACCAACTTCCCAAAATATGGAAGGAGTATTTATTTTATATGTAATGGCGGCTGAAGATGGTTCATTTACAAAACTCTCAAATATATATACTTCATTAATTAAGTGATTAATTTCAACATTAAATCATCGTAAGGCAAAATGTGTTAATTTGCTTAATTCAAGGCAAAATGTCCCATAATTCAATAGTTGGTTCAATTTCAATTTCTGAAGATGTGTTAATTTGCTTAATTCAAGGCTGAGGCAGAGGCGGACCCAAGCAAGTGACATGGGGGTACAACTGTACCCCCAGACTCCAGTGTCAAAAAATTTGTTTCAGTAATTTTTTTTTTAAAATCACAGCTTTTAAATTCTTGGGTCATTCCTTCTTTCTATCCATTCTGGGCCATTCATAATATTAACACACCCATCAATTCCGCATATGGTATATGTAAATTCTTAATTTGTTTTTTCAATTTATAAACACATATTTAATGTTTTAATGTTAATTAGGGTATTATGTTAATTGATAGTATGTGTTTATACTTATTAATTAATTATATATATCATTCATGTTATTTTGATACTGTATATGGACAAAATATTTGTAAGAATACACTATATAAAAATAGGTTGTGAAAAAGTATAGATTATCAGTTTCATCAAATTGTTTGACCGCTTTCATTGAAAAATGACGTGTTTCGACAAATTCTTGATGACAATGCTCCATAATACTTTCTCTGTCCCTGAAAGGTTTGCACATTCACTTTCACAATATACATAAATTTACTATTCATGTACTCAATTCAACTATTTTGTTTACTCTCTATATAAAAGTTTACAAAATTACCTACAATATTCTAATCATTACACTTTTTCTCTTAACTATGTACCATAAAATGCAAGCTTTTCAGGGTCGAAGGCTTCCAAAATTTGAAGACCCGACACACACCGTTGTAGTTGTATTTCTAATTTTATTTAAACTCTGAAATATCTTACTTTTTCACATTTAATTTGATTGTGTGCATTTTAAATAATTATGTATAACTAGTTTAAAATTATGAATTAATCGTACCCCAGATTTAAAATCCTGGGTCCGCCACTGGGCTGAGGGATGGAAATTGTAACCAAGTTATAGGGTTTTTATAGGTGAAATTATGTGATTTTTTTTTTTTACATATTTTCATTTAATTTAAATTGGGTGAAATGTTTTATGAGGATGCATGTGGGGGGATTCCACTTCACAAAAGGATAATTTTATGAATTATGATCTATATATCGAACAGCTAGCTAATTGGAAATCACTAATTAAATTAAATAATAATTAAGTGATGATGAGAACATTTTCAGTGTACATTATTGACAATCACTCACATGTCACATGTATAATAGTAGCTACAGTATTTATTGACGGAGAAGATATCCTTTATAATTACTACAGTATATAATTTAGAAAAGATTTGTGGGTTCTACATACATAATTAATGTGTTAATTAAACGAGTCTCGTGACTATATAAATTATGCTCATGATCAAGACAATTATTGTAAATAATACTTCCTCGATTCAAATAATTCATTATGGGTATTATGAGGTTCACTTTAATCTAAAGCTGACTCCATTCTTATTCAGGATCGGGACCATGTAAACGGGTCATGATTAGTATTGAATCAGCTGTCATGGTAAGCCCGGTCCAACTCGTCCTTTCCGTGCCTGAAGTTCGGTCTCTAAAAAATTTAAACTTTTGAAGTAAAACACATGCATTAATTGGGTGGCATTCGTCACTCTAGCTCACCTAGACCATGTAGTATGAGTATTTGCTCAAATAAATTTTTGCAAGGTTTAATTGATAAAATATGGAGCTTTCTTTGGACTGGGATTGTGAGAATGACTACTCAACAAGGCGATCATTTTGTTAGGGTCCTTGGATCGATTCGCTGAGATCATTTTGTTTATGCGTAGTCAGTGACGTCGATCGGAGCCAACCTTTGAATGTTGGGGTCCGATTAACATTACTATAAAAATGTAATAGATAAAAATAATCGTAACTCGACGTAACAATATATCTTCTTCGTCTACATAGTCAACTTTATTCATAAACAAACAATATTTTTTTTAATCCGTGTAAAAAGAAACAAACACTCTTTCATTATGTTTCAGAGGAAGATTTAATTGTTTTGGCTTTCAAAATTGTTATATCAAAAATTAAGACATACTTAATAATCAATTTTTTTTTCTTTTTGCAAGGGTTTAGTCTATTTAAAAAAATTAAAAAGGTAAAAAGGAAACAATATAAGTAGTAGTTCATGATCTTATATACTCTCTCCATTTATTAAAAGTATGTTCACTTTCTTTATTTGTCTGTCCGTCAAAAGTAGGGGTGGAAATAGGCCGGGTCACCCGACAGGGGCCTACGGCCTGGCCTGGCCTAGCCTATTTATAATATGAGTCAGGCTAAGGCTTTTTAAAAAGCCTATTTACTTAAGTAGGCCGGGCTTAGACCTTATATAAAGCCTTATAAGCCTATCAGGCCGGCCTATTTAAAATTATGTGTTATATATATATATATATATATATATATATATAATTAATTGTAGATAAATATTTTTATATATTTTATAATAAAATAATTCTTATATAATGTTAACATTAATAGTAAATTAATGCAAATTAAATCTTTTTTTGTACTAATTAATGCAAATTAAATCTGTTTTTGTACTTGAGAAACTATTTTTTAATTTTTATTTGAATTTATTATTGTATTGCACTTATTTTGATCGTAAATTTATTTGTAATTTTAAATATTAAATTGCATTTTTTTAATTTTCGTATTGAATAAATTTTAAATAGGCTTCTAACAGGTTCGTAGGCCTGGCCTGTTTACTAAAAAGGCCGGGTCAAACCCATAAAAAAAGCCTATTATAGATAATAGGCCAGGCTTAGGCTAATTTTTTTTTAAATAGGCCTAGGCTTTTTTATACAAAGCCTGGCCTATTTCCACCCCTAGTCAAAAGTATGCTCACTTTACTTATTTGAAAATATTCACTTTAATTTTACCTTATATAACAACCTCACAACACCTTTTACTTTATCTATTTTTTCTTAAAACATGTGTCAAAAGGTTTGAACATATTTTTGGTGGACAAACGGAGAGGAAGTATTTTTAAAAAGTTTAATCACTAGAAAGGATAATCCTATAGACCAATATTCAAATAAAGGAAACAAACTAAAAGAATACAATTAAGATCAAATTAACTTGTTAATACCCAATTATGCCCCTTGGTTTGAAATTAAATCCTCATTCCCACAGGCCGCAACCGATAATTACTCTTTAAAAACCATAATTAATTTATAATTTAAATTTCACTTTCCCTAAAATTTTGAAGTTACTATTTCATTTCATTATAATTCTCAACCATAACCCTAGCTTGCTCCCAGCCGTTGTCGCCCTCACTACGGCCGCTTTTGCCACCGTAACTCTCACCTTGTTCTCTGGATCATCGTTCGCCGCCGTCCGCCATCTTTATGGGCCGAAACCCTAACAGCCTTCGCTGTGGATGTGTCTCTGTGACTCCGCCATTCACCAGATCGGCCGCCATTCTCCCAGCCGCATCCTCTGTGCCCTGACTCCCCCAAACTTAAACCGTTGCTCGTCCCCGAGTAACAAAAGAATAAAAGCAAGAGGTTGAACGATTGCAAATAGATAATCAATGAAAGATCCCACGTCTCCGATGAATGAAATGAATTCTTCTTCCTCAAGATACATTCTCAAAATGATCACAAGTTCATCATTGAAAATCAATCTAGTTACCCCACGCATGCTCAACATACAATAACAAGTGATGGTGATGACAATGTCCAAATGCTCAAGTTCAACTCACAAGATATGGTGTTTCTCTCAAACACTTCAACAAATTAAGGACAATGAACACTCATCAATCAAATCACGCATTGCAATTACCATAAGCTTGCCCAAGCTCTACCATCTTTCCACCACAACATGTTCCACTATGAGATCAATAGGTCTTAAACAGGGACGTAACGTTGGCTCTTTGGACGGGGTATGATAAATATGGAGGAAGTGACTCGTCTAGTGTAGAACGAGAGTTGTTTTTCAACACATCAAGCTTATGCTCATAAGGTTTACACACCTTCATTCTCACTTTTCATTCAAATTTCTCACATACAATCATAACCTCCTCTTTTTGTACCCAATCACTCACCCTTTCAATTTATTTTCTTCTAAAGCACTTGGGGCTCATTGTCCCTCTTTTCTTTCTCAATATTTTTTTTTTATTTTCTCATTTTCTCATCACTTCATCTTTTTCTTTCTTTTCACAAACTTGCCAATTTTCCTCCTCAAACCAAAGGCATTTAAGCATATGTTTTTCCACTCTCTTTTTGTTCTCCACTAGAATTGGGCATCGAAAGCTCAAAAAGCTAAATGGTTAAACATTGTAGGTTGCCAAGAAAATGGGAACTCAAGATCAAACGGGCTAACTACGGAAAATTTCTTTGGTTATTTGGAAAAATATGGCTAAGTGACTTGTAGTACGAAAGATGGCCTACATCATTTCTCACAGTATCACACAATTATGATCTCAAGCAAGAACTTGGGCAAGTTCTAGAAAAACAAGCAATGAATTGATCCACTCTCGAATGAAATAAACCGGATTAATGTTCGGTTCAAAGCTCAATTCTCACCGGTTCATTCAATACTTAATCATTCATCAATCATCATCACACATCACTCATTGCGTATGCAAAACATCCCTAGACGAATAGATGACTACAACATAAACAAGATGATTCATTCCAATCATGTACACATTCAAGGAATCAAATTCACCACAAAACATCATCAAATGTGTCTCAATGATTATACCATCTACAATTCACAACCCAATCACACCTTTAACATTCATTCACCACACATCCCGACTCACACACAATTCAACAAAAGTAACAATCATCCATCAAATATTACAAATCCCAAGGAATTACTTAGAGTACAAATTGAACACAAATCATAAAGGAAATGGAAAAGATAAAGGGTAAGAAGAGCTTAACCACACATTCCTCTCAATGAGGTGGTGGTTGCATTCCCCCGAAACCATATTGCATGATCCACGAGTTGAAAGCTTGTTGTTGGTCTCGTAACTCTCTCATTCCATCCTCCACCGTGGTGCGCAAGCCTCTCGATTCGTTCTCCATATTCGTGAATCTCTCGTCAAAGCTCGTTCTCATCTCTCTCATCGACGCAGTCAATCCATCAATACTTCGTACTAGATTCCCTACACCACTCGTACCCCTCGTGTAGACTTGACCAAGATTTCTAGGCACGTTCTGAGTAGGGGCTGGAGCTTCATGATCGAACTGCCTTGAAGACGATTCACCCCTATCACGATGTGGAGGACTAGGTGGACCCTCAATTGCCTCAACATTGGTTCCTCTAGGAGGTAACTGAATGAAAAGCTCCGGGACGTTTCGTCCAATTGCATATGCGTTCATAACTTGGTGGTGCTGTGGGGACCCCATGTCCCAATTCTCGACCCTCCGATGTGAAGTCAAGCCCCGATATGGTAATGGAAATACACTCTCATCCTCTTGTATGAAAACGAAAGTTCTTCTCCTTTCGTCGAACTTCAACATCCTCATTCTCTCCATCAATCCCAAATCGAGGAGTGATCCACCTTTAATAGACTTCGATCTCTCAAGTTCCAACCCGTAACTCTCGGCAATAGTTGTGACGATGCCTCCCAACATAAAATTCGAGACATCTCTTTTGGCATGCCTCAACAATTGTTCCACTACAAAGGCTCCCATGTTCAGAGGTTTCCCTCTCACCATACACCATAGTATGTACAACTCATCCCTCCTAACAACACCCGCCTCGAACCTTCCAAATACAACGTTTGAAAGGATTCGGTGAGCGTATCGGAACACTGGGTTCCGGATGAGTGAAGCCTTTGAGTGGCTCGGATCATACTTGGGCCGATCATTCATATCCCTCCGGGTCAATCTAATCCAAAAATCTTCTTCCCCAAATCCTTTCATTTCTAGAGGGGTGGTGGGAGCTACATTAATCACCGTTCCAAACATCTCATTAATCTCATCAAACGAGAGTTCTTGATCTTCATTCCCCATCCGAAATGATATTCCGATGGGAGTTCCTCTTCTTTCCTCCTTCAATTCAAGAGTGGACATGAACTCCACTATGAACTTCATCCACGACCCCCTTTTAATAAGTAGAATGTGCTCCCAACCTATGTTGTCGAACAACTCGTGCACATCATCTTTTATGCCCATCCTCACCATGCACGCCTCATCCGGGTATCGTGTCGGCCTACATGTAGTGTTTATTATCTTAGCAAAGGCCTCCACGTATTCCTCTCCTCTATCTCCAAAATCAATTCCTAGTTTCGATGGCCATACCCCACACTTTTCCTTACATAGATCATCCACACTCATCTCCCTTCTAGAACTCTCTCCTTTCGATCTTTTCCTAGACATCCTTCAAATGAGCAAGAACAAACAAAATTAATGATATTCTTCAAATTATCAAAGAATCATACATTGCATGTGACTTCTATCAATTAAACATCAAGTTTTCACACTTAGTTCAAGTCGAGACATGAACTTTCCTATGCCCATTCACATACAACCACAATTCTTCTTTAATTCTCTCAAATACCAACAATTTTATCTCACTTTCTTCACAAAAATCATGCTCACCAAGTGTTTGTAGAAATGCTTGAAAGAAAAATCTTCACCAAACCAAACAATAACACTTCTACTAACTCCACAATAGCATGTGTAAGCATTCTTAAACAAAATCCAAGCTTTAGGAACTAACATGCTCATCAATTAAACACAACATGCTCAAGAACACCCATTTTTTCATGGAAGCATAAATTCACAATTCTACCTCTAAATCCTTCAAATTTCTCCATGGGTATTTGAAATTAAGACTTGTTATTCAACATTTATCAATAATTACTCATAATACACAAAGCCCATGGGAGAAATACCCAAGAAATCAACAAACCCATGTCAAATTTTGAATTTTCGTCACTTCCCAAAAACATGCAAGAAAAACCTTCAAAAACTTAAAAATCATGCTCATTCTTGCAAATAAATTGGGGGAAATGAGTTACATACCTTGGGTCTTGATTTTCTTGGTGAATTCCTCAAGAAAAAATGAAGAAAAGTGAGAAGAAAGCAAAGGAGGAGATAGTGCCGAATTCTTGTGCCCTTTTCAAGAGAGAATGTGTGTGTTTTGAGTGTGGGAAGGGTTTTATAGAGTGTGTGAATGTGTGGGAAGGGTTTGAGTGTAAATGGGTTTTGGGTGGAGAAGACTTACCCGGGTCGAAATGCCCCGCCCGATTTAAAACTCGAACCGACCGGGTGATGCGCGACATGGCCGGGTCACTCCCACCCGGTCACACCCTTGCAGCTTCGACTTTTGGCCGGGTAACACCCACCCGGCCGGGTCGCCTTCTACCCGGGCACCCCAATTTTTAATGCCCTTCGACTTTTGGCCGGGTAACACCCACCCGGCCGGGTCGTCTTCACCCGGGCACCCTGATTTTTAATGCCCTTCGACTTTTGGCCGGGTAACACCCACCCGGCCGGGTCGTTTCCACCCGGGCAATTCCTGAAAATGTCCTTTTTTTGCCAAAATTTCACATATTTGCTCAATTACACTCAAAATTCCCTCAAATTTCTTCATTCATGACAAGTTCACACAACTTTCACCCTATACTAAATCAAATCTTCATTGATCATGCATAGTTCTTGGTATAAATTGAATTACAAAACGAACATACCCCCCCAAACTTTTTCTTTGCAAAGCAAATAAAAGTTTGGAAAAATAGTGTTGAAAAGAGAATTTCACCAAGAACTTGCAATGATTTTCAATAGCCAACAATATTCAACCAATCATAACATATCTCAAAACCAATCAACAAAATCATTTCAACCGACAATCAATAACGTCAACAACCACCATGTGTATATATAAAACACAAGTCAAGAATTATATGTTCCACCACTATTCATCAATGACAAGTGTTCAAATTCATCACAACTCAAGTACAATATATCACAAGAAAACTTTCCTTACCCCCCCAAACTTAGATATTGCAAAGCAATATTAAGTTTGGGACGGGGTGTACCTCATGATGGCTATCAACTCCAATCTCCTTTACGTCTCCAGCTTTTATCCACGATGTAGGACCTCCACCACGTAGTATTTTTACCTACAAAAGAGCTCTTCACAAAGAGAACATCAACTACTCACACTTATTCAACAAAAAGAGAAATAAAGCAAGTAAAAATGGGTTGCCTCCCATTTAGCGCTAGGTTTAACGTCCTATGCCGGACGGAACTCCTTTAGTTCAAGGATCACGAAGCCCAATCACATGTACTACCCCCTTGTTGGGAAGGGAATAGTAATGTTTCACACGGTGCCCATTCACCTTGAATTCCTCGCCTTGCTCATTCACTAGATCAAGAAAACCCGTGGGATATACCCTAGTAACATGAAATGGCCCAAACCACTTGGACTTTAATTTCCCGGGGAAAACACTTAACCTTGAATTGTAAAGGAGAACCTCATCACCCACTTCGAAGATTTTCATGGACAAACGGGCATCATGCCATCTCTTAGTCTTCTCACGGAACAATTGTGAACTTGCATATGCATCTTCACGAAACTCCTCAAGTTCATGCAATTGAAGTACCCTTTTCTCTCCACACAAGTCACTATCCAAATTCACCTTTCTCAAAGCCCAAAGTGCTTGGTGTTCCACTTCAACGGGAAGGTGACATGCCTTTCCAAAGACTAATTGGTAAGGCGACATACCAAGTGGAGTTTTATATGCCGTCCTATACGCCCAAAGTGCATCCGGAAGCTTGCTAGCCCAATCTTTCCGGCTAGTGCTCACCGTCCTTTCCAAGATTTTCTTGATATGTCTATTTGAAACTTCGGCCAACCCATTGGTTTGGGGATGATATGGAGTTGCTACTTTGTGTGTGACACCATACTTTGCAAGTAGCTTTTCCATCAATTTGTTCACGAAGTGGCTCCCACCATCACTAATGAGAGCTCTTGGAACGCCAAATCTAGTGAAGATCCCCTTCAAAAAATTCATGACGGTGTTAGCATCGTTGGCCTTAGTAGCAATGGCCTCTATCCATTTTGACACATAATCCACTCCAAGTAGAATATATGTGTACCCATTTGAAGATGGAAATGGACCCATGAAATCAATCCCCCAAACATCAAATAATTCGACTTCCACAATGTTTGTCAACGGCATCTCATTTTTCTTAGAAATCCCTCCACTCCGTTGACATTTGTCACATCTCATCACAAACTCTTTACAACTTCGGAATACCCACGGCCAATAGAATCCCGATTGGAGTACTTTTAATGCCGTCTTCTCACCCCCATAATGCCCACCACATGGAGACGAGTGACAATGATTTATTATATCTTCCCATTCCTCCTTCGGGACACACTTCCTAATAATGGAATCTACACCCCTTCTCAACAAATGAGGATCGTCCCAAATGTAACTCTCCACGTCCTTCAAAAATTTCTTCTTTTCATAGGTGTTTGCCCCAAATGGCATGCTCCCACTTGCCAAGTAATTGGCGATGTCCGCATACCAAGGGCCCTCATCGTGAATCTTTCCCACAAATGCTCCATGGACACGTAACAACCTCTCATCCGGGAACTCTTCTTTTACTTCTCCAAATTCTTCCTTGTATTCCTTAGCTCTCTCAATCCGGGACAAGTGATCGGCTATCACATTGTCACTCCCCTTCTTATCCTTGATCTCAATGTCAAATTCTTGAAGAAGTAAGATCCATCGGATTAGCCTTGGCTTTCCATCATTCTTTCCCATTAAGTAACGAATAGCGGCATGGTCCGTGTACACGATAGTTTTCGCACCTACTAGGTAGGGTCGAAACTTATCAAATGCATACACAACCGCTAGAAGTTCCTTCTCCGTAGTTGTATAATTCACTTGAGCTCCATTGAATGTTTTTGAAGCATAATATATAGCTCGGAATACCTTCTCCCTTACTTGCCCAAGAACTACCCCCATTGCCACGTCACTAGCATCGCACATCAATGTAAACGGTTCCGTCCAATCCGGTGCTACTAAGATGGGAGTGTGGATCAATGCTTCCTTCAATGCACTAAAAGCATTCAAACAAGCATCATCAAAAACAAAAGGGACATCCTTTTCAAGTAAATGTGAAAGGGGTTTAGAAAGTTTAGAGAAGTTTTGAATGAACCGTCTATAAAAACCGGCGTGGCCCAAGAATGAACGAATTCCTCTCTCGTTCGATGGAGGAGGGAGCTTCTCTATTGCAACTATCTTTGCCCGATCAACCTGCAAACCTTTAGAAGACACATGATGACCAAGTACCACCCCTTCCTTAACCATGAAATGGCACTTTTCCCAATTAAGGACAAGGTTGGTCTCTTGGCATCTTTTAAGCACTAACTCCAAATGATCCAAACACGTGTCAAATGAGGTACCAAACACCGAAAAATCATCCATGAAAACTTCCATCACTCTCTCAATTAAATCATGGAAAATAGACATCATGCACCTTTGGAATGTTGCCGGTGCATTGCATAACCCAAATGGCATGCGTCTCCAAGCAAACGTTCCATAGGAACATGTAAAGGTTGTCTTCTCTTGGTCTTCGGGGGCAATCATTATTTGATTGTACCCGGAATACCCATCGAGGAAACAATAATAAGCAAATCCACCAAGCCTATCAAGCATTTGATCCATGAAGGGGAGGGGAAAGTGATCCTTACATGTAGCCTTGTTCAACTCCCTATAATCTACACACACTCTCCACCCGGTGGCTACCCTTGTAGCTATTACCTCATTTTGATCGGTTTTTATGACCGTCATACCCCCCTTTTTAGAAACAACATGCAATGGTGAAACCCATGGACTATCACTTATGGGAAAAATCATACCCGAGTCTAAGAATTTGATAACCTCTTTCCTAATGACTTCTTGCAATATAGGATTTACTCGTCTTTGAGGTTGGACTATGGGTTTAACATCACTCTCGATCCTAATCCTATGCATGCATATAGACGGATTAATACCCTTCAAATCATCAATGGTCCAACCTAAGGCTTTCTTATTCCTAGCAAGCACAACCAACAATTTTTCTAACTCAACATCATTCAACAAAGAGGAAACGATAACGGGATACCTCATTTCGCTATCCAAGTAAGCATACTTGAGGTGCTCCGGTAATGGCTTCATCTTTTCCTTCTTTTCTTCCGGGCTTTGTCCTCCTTCAAAGGGGATATGAAGTGGTAGGATTGGAGGTCTCCTTCTCATCTCCATGGCATCCACTTCTTCTATTGAATCCCTATGAGAACTTGGCAACAAATCATTAGAGACAATCAAAGAATCACATAAAAATGAAGAAATGGAATGAGTTAAAGAAGAGTTAGAGAAATCTTCCCATTCATTTTGCACCATGTTGTCAACAACATCTAGGAAATTGCAAGACTCCACTTCTCCAATCTCTTTCAAAGACTTGTAGATTGAAAATGTGATTTCTTCATGATTGAAACTCAATTTCAATTCCCCTTTCTTCACATTGATCATTGCCTCCCCCGTTGCAAGGAAAGGTCTTCCCAAAATCAAAGGAACATGCTCATCTTCCGCCATGTCAAGAATGACGAAGTCTACGGGAAATATAAATCGGTCAACTTTCACCAACACATCCTCAACGATCCCTCTTGGTGTCTTCACCGATCGGTCGGCTAGATGCAAGGTCATGGTCGTTGGTAACAACTCGCCCGTATCCAACCTCTTGTAAATCGAATAGGGCATGAGGTTGATGCTTGCCCCAAGGTCACATAACGCCCATATTGCTTCACTACCCCCGATTTCACAAGGAATAGTAAAACTCCCCGGATCTTCCAACTTTTTGGGGAGGCTTCTTTGTAGTAGAGCACTACATTCTTCCGAAAGGTTGATTGCTTGATGACTTCCAAGCTTCTTCTTGTTAGCAATCAAATCCTTTAGAAATTTCATATAGTGGGGCATTTAATCCAAGGCATCAAGAAGAGGGAGATTTATATGAATCTTCTTAAAGATTTCCATGAACTTGCTAAACTTCTCGTTCAACCTCTTCTTCATATACCTTTGAGGAAAGGGAAGTGGTACATGAGTAATGGGAATCCCCCATTTGTCACATGGTACATCATGCTTCTTCTCTCTTAGCTCCTTAGCAATCTTCCACTTTGGAGTCCTTGGACTTTTCACTTCGTCGTCCCCACTTTCCTCCTCTTTCTTTTCTTTCTCTTCATCTTTATCCTCATTCCTTCCTTCAACTTCCACTTCCTCATCTTGCTTTCCTTCCTCAACTTCCTCAATTTCTTCATCAACTTTCTCATCATCAACATCCGTGGGCATTTTTGGTCCTTCGTAAGAAGTGCCACTCCTCAATTTAATGGCTTTACAATGCTCTTTCGGATTCACTTCGGTTGTCGATGGAAATTTCCCTTTGTTCGGTTGAGATCCAATTGAAGTTGCCAATTGTCCCATTTGGAATTCCATTGATTTTTGATTACTCAAGAGTTGAGCAAGGATGGACTCGGTTGCTTCGACTTTCTTCTCAATTGTTTCAAATCTCTTGTCACTCATATCCATCCTCTTCATGAGGTGTGCAAGAAGCTCGTCTGTGGAGGATTTTCCTTCTCCACTTGGGAGTTTTGCTCCGGGATCAAATCCGGGAGGATATTGAATAGCACCTTTAGGATTCGAATATGACAAATTCTCGTTCCTCCGGAAATTCGGGTTTTGAGGGGCTTGGTATTGAGGGGATGGTCCCCCTTGACCTTGAGATGATGAAGATTGCCCTTGGAATCGGTTTTGGGGAGGAGCTTGATATCCTTGACCACGATTTTGATATGGTGGTTGGCCTTGATATGGTCGATTCCCTTGAAAATTTTGTGGATATCCTTGTTGACCCATGTATTGCACTTCTTCCATATGTCCCAATTGAGGATCTTCTTGCACAAAAGATAAATGATTATATCTTGTTTGAGATAAAACATTTACCTTTTCAATGAGTGTAGACATCATTTCTCTTATGCTATCATTAGCATCCACTTGGGCTACCCGATTTTGTGCTCCACGGTCTACTCTCGTCTTGAAAGTATTGCTTGCTATCCCTTCTATGATGTCATTGATCTCCTCCACCGATTTCATCCAAATTGAACCCCCCGCACAAGCGTCAATGTGGTGTTGATCTTCCAATCGCAACCCACCAACGAACCAACAAGTTGTTTGTTCAATTGGGAAACCATGATGGGGGCATGTGATGAGAAGACTCGTAAATCTTTCCCATGCTTCTTTGATTCCCTCATTTGGACCTTGTTTGAACGTAGAGATCTTTTGCTTGGCTTCCATCGTCTTTGAAGGAGGGTAGTACTTCAATAGGAATCTTTTCTTCAAATCTTCCCACGTCCTCACTTCTCCGGCGGGAATGCTTGATTGTATCCAAGCTTTTGCTTTCCCCGACAATGTAAACGGAAATAGCCTCATCTTTTTAGCATCTTCCGACACTCCATTTTGCTTGAGAGTGTCAGATATCTCCAAGAATTGAGCAAGATGTTCATTCGGGTCTTCCTCAAATCCTTCCTCCGTCCTTCCTTCAAATTGTCTCTCCCTCAACATCCTTAATAAAGAGGGACTAATCTCAAAGTTGTTTGCCTCCACCCTTGGTCTTGCCAACCCATCATAATGCTCCCTAGGTTGAGGCTCAAAATATTCCCTCATTGGCCTTCCATGGTAAACACGTTGAGGTTCTTCCATATGTGGAGGAGGAGGGATGTATTCCTCTTGAATTTGTTGAGGTGGAGGATATTGGTAAGGAGGAGGATATGGGTGTTGATGTAGTGGATAGTAGGCTTGTTGTGGAGGTGGATAAGGATAAGGATTGTATCCTTGATATGGAAAGAGGTTTTGAGGTGGATATTGTGGATTGGGAAATTGGAGATTTGGTGGGTGGTTTGGGTTTTGAGGTGGATTCCCTCCAACTTGATTTCCAACTTGATTTCCAACTTGATGATTCTCCCTTTGAAGCTCATCTTCTCCATTCGGTGGAGGATTCATCTCTTCAACGTTTTCCATCTCAAGTGGTTCTTCTATGACTCTTTGACGGTTTCTACTTCGATTCCTTCTTCTTGCGTGTGCTTCGATCTCAAGGTCTAATGGTTCAAGGTTTCCTCCACGTGATCTTGTGATCATGCACCTACAAAAGAAAAGTGTCAAATCCACAAAGATGAACAAGATCAAAATAACAAAAAGAAATGCTACTATCAATAACACTCAACAAACTCTAAGTTTCACTAACAACACTCGCTTAAATCCCCGGCAGCGGCGCCATTGACTTTTATGTATTTTTGCACACTTTTTACAACTATACGATCCCCACAAGCGTATGGGTTCGTTAGTAGTACGATAAGTATACCAAGTAAAATTTCGTTCCAAGGACCTAATTGAGTGCTAGTGAATCCCTAAAGTTACGAGTATGCATGCTATTGTAGTAACTACACGTGTTTGTTTGGATTTTCGGGAATACAAAGACAAGTACTTAACTAGATAAACTAAACACAAAGAAACGAACTAAAGTAAGAACACGATATCTAACTTCCTTTCGAAAGTGCAAGGTGAAAAGGTATTGCCTAGGGTATATCCATTTTATAGGTTGTGTGGTGAATTATGGGGCCAAAAATACACAATTTAAACCTAATGTGTTGGGAAGAACTAAAGGCTATCACTCGTGTGTGTCGACCAATCCCTTGTGAGGTCTAGGTGAACACGTGCATTGACTAGCAATTATATCGTCTAATCAATACCAAAGGATCATAGGATAGTGTCTCATAAACACGTTCAACACGGTTACTAATGTTTATGAGACGCCCTTTCACTAATCTAATAGACGACCTCTAATCGAATAGTGTCTAGCGTTGTCGATCTAAGTAACTAACCCCCGGTCGGTGTAGCCAATTACTATGTTAATTCTAATCGATTAATTCAAGCTCATACACACATTCCTAATCATGCAATCCAATACGGTCGTTGAAATCGACACAACTAAGAATGCTAGCTAATAGGGTGAATTAACCAATTGAATCATGCAAATTACCACACTAGAAGCATATACACCCAATTCCTAAGTTAATCATGCAATTGATCCATAATTCCACCACATAACCACTAAAACTTCAACACCCTAGGCAATTAATACTTAGCCCATGGTTCTAAGATAGAAATCCATGGCTAGAATGCAAGAAATCACAAATTCCATCACAATTAAGAAATCAAATGCAAGAAATAATAGTATTGGGGAATTGAAATGAGAATTAAAGAGATATCACCTTAAAACTTGAAATGTAGCTACAAACTTCAATTACTTACAAAGCCCAATGGAAATCTTCACTTGAATCCTCAAATTAAACTAGAATCTAAGCTAACTATGGAATGAAAATTGCAAAAATATGAAAACCCCTACAACTATGTGTGATTGTGTGTTAATTGCTCTCCAAGGTGTTGTGTATCCTCCCAAAACTGAAAATAGGGCCCTTTTATATGTTGCAATAATTCCAAAAATGAGTTTTTGCACTTTAGTCCTTCGAAAATGGAGAAAATGGCCGAAATACCCCGAACATGATGCGACCCGGCCGGGTGGCTCCCACCCGGGCATGCCACCCGGCCAAATGACGAAGCTAATCACACTTTGGGCCTTGCCCGGGTCGACCCCACCCGGGCACAACACGAACTTCTCCATAATTTGGCCTTGCCCGGGTCACTCCCACCCGGCCGGGTGGGTTTCACCCGGGCCAATTACGAAGCTCCTCCAAATCGCACCCTGACCGAGTTGAAGTGACCCGGCCGGGTCGATTCTACCCGGCCATGTGGTGTCTACCCGGCCATGTGGTGTCTTTTGGCACGTCATCTCGTTTCCTTGCATAACTTTCGCTTCGGATGTCGGATTGACTCGATTCCTTAGGCTAATTCACTCCGTTTCTCGAGACGAATCCAACCGTGCACTCCTATTTCCGGTCCGGTCACTTTTGGTATGTGTTTTGCTCCAAATTTCATCGTGTTACCTACAAAAATTGACAAAACACAACCTTTCTCTCATTTCGGCTTAAACAATCACATTCAACGTATAATTCCATGAAATCAACATCAAATGAGCTTCAAATATGCTTCTTCAACGCGTAAATTACACCCTAATCAGCGCTGTAGTAGAGCAGCCGTCGTTCCCCGCTGTCGAAGCTCCTCTGCGTGCAGCCAAAGTCGTCGCCGCTCGCAGCCTGTTGCAGGGCCGCCACGTCGCGCCACCCCCTTTGTGTTCGGCGCCGCCTCTGCTCGCCTGAAGAAGCCGCCCTGCAATTGTGCCGCCTAGCCTTCTTTTTTTTTTCCCTTAATTGCTTCTCCCACGGCAGCGGAGGCTCCGCATCGATCCTTCTAGCAACCTTTACTTCCCCTGTAAGTTACATCCAATTCTGTTAATTTTTCGAACATCATTGTCAATTCTCGAAACATGACTGAACTTTTTGCCGACTTTTGAAAATGGAAAAGGCTCAACTGTTGTGGATGAGAAATTAATCTGTGGTTATGTTTATTGATTGATTGCTTCTTGTTTTGAAATTTTAATGTGGTTAGATGAAACTGGGAAGCAGGTTAGAAGCGCCGTAAGGCTTTAGAATTTCAGCAATTGCGTTCAAGGTACAGTACTCTCTTTCCGGTTGGATTCCTTTGTTGTAAATTGCATTTTTATGGCGTATTCTGAAAATAGGAGATTGATTATAATTGTATGATAACAATTGGGGAAATCAAAATGCCTCAATTTCAATATAATGACTGAATTAGCTGTCTCTTACTTCTGCACAATTGTTTGTTGCTTCTTTGATACAGTTACTTATAAAAATACCACAAACGCCAACATGTAACATAAGCCAAATGTTCTAAAATTACTAACTTGTTAGTGTTTATTTGATATTATTGAGATTTACGATTTTACGTCTGTTCAGTTGAAAAAAAGATCAAAGGAGCTGACTACCTGTAAAATTAAGTGTTATGGATGCCTTATTGACAAGTCCTGATGTCTGACAGTTTGATTTTCTTTATGTAGTTTCAAACTACTGCACCTAAGAGTTGTTTTATGCGGCCGCTTGGAGGTATCCTTGCCCCCAAGAGAAAGCCTCATAGCTTCAGGTAATCCCTTTGTTGATATGGACAATCTCAATAGATAGTTTTTTGACATTATAGAGGAGGAACCTGGTCAACCTCTTAAGGCTGTTTTCAACAAAATTTCATCGGAGACAATTACAGCTGCAAGCTTGGGACAAGTTTATCGAGCCACTCTCCGATCATCTAAAGAAGATGTTGCAATTAATTATGGTTTCAAGTTCTATATTCAATTGATTTTCCTTTCTCTACTTTGATTTTAAAGCTTTTGTAGCTCTTGCATATATTCTTTATATTTTTTGAATCTTATGGAATAATACATTGACTATATGCAACATAATATTTGAATATCTTATTGACTATATGCACCGTTTTTTTACATATATGCTTATATATTTGCATATTTTATATAGATGATATATATTGTTAAATATATATATATATTATCTAAAATGTAATTACACAACAATTGAATAGTTTATTTATTTAAAAATAAAATCCATAGATTTTATAATATAAATAAAGTGAAGTAATATTATATTATTAAATTGACCCGTTCAAACCTAAAGAATCATATCTATATTAATTTTTTAAAATAAAATTAATATTTTAGAACATTTTATTACAAATATATTGTTCTATTGCATATTGTCACGTATTTTAAGTTATATGCAACATATTTTTGCATATGTCAACAAGAATATGTAACAATTTCTTGCATATATGTTTTTAAAACTGCATATAAAGGAATGATATATAACCAACCATTTTTTACCGAACATATTAGTAAGTTGTTACCAAATCATTATCCACATAATCAATTAATATAATTTAAAATAAATAATTGAAATTTATTAATATATTTTAAAACAAAATACAAATCTTAAACTTTCAAATAGATTTTTCTAATATCTTATCTCTAATTTTACTTCCATAAAAAGCGGAAAACATCACAAAAATTATATATATATATATATATATATATATATATATATTGGCAATTGACTTTCTCCAAATATATACATTATAAAATTTAATTAGAATACTTATTTGATATAACTATGGAGAATTTTCATTTATATGCACAAGAACAGAATTAACAACTAATTAGATAAAGTTTTGGAAATGAATTTTGAATTCAAAATGCAATTCCTCAACCCCGTGATTCATGTGCAGGTTAGAGTTGTCAATTAAATTTTCAAATATGGAAAGATGATTAATTAAAATGATTAGTGATTTTTTGTACAAAATTAGTTTTAATAATATTTGACTAATTAACTAAAACAGATTTTTAAGAATTTAATAAAGGGAAGGGCAGTTTAGTATATTTATCAACCATTTTGACCTTATTTGAATTAAAAAAAAAAACATGTCTTTCTATGTTTTTTCTATGTGTGAAATGGTCTTATGAGAAACTGCCCCATTTTAAAATTGAACAAATAAAAAAGAAAAGTAAAATCATAAAATTGGACCGAGAGAGTATAATATTATTATTTAAATATAAATATATATGTAAAATTACTAAAATACCCTCGAAAAATTACAAAATTACTGGGGGCCCAGTGGCCCCCCTTGGCCCCTATGTGCATCCATCATTGCGCGTAGTTAAATGCGTGAATTGTTTATTAATATTATAAGAGATATATTAAAGTAGAGATTATGAAATTTTTTTGAGTAATAAAATAAAGTGATAAAGTATAATTTTGAAATGTTTGAAGTGTGTAGTTTAAAGTAAATAATATGTTTCATGTGTCCACCAAAAGTGTGCTCACTTTTTTTTATATATGTTTTTTTAAAAATTATATTTTAATTATAAAGAATATATTTAGAATAATGAGTAAAGAATATATTTGATAGATGTTAGTAAAGTAGAAAAAATATTAAAAATGAACTATTTAAATAGAATAAGCAATAAGCATATTTTTTATGAATCAAAAAAAGAAATGAGCACACTCGGATGGAGTATATTTTATTGTTAAATTAAGAAATGATGAAGAATTTAATAAGTGTTACGGAGTAATTTTTTTTTTCTTGGTCAAAATATTGGAGGAAAAAAAGTGTAAATGACAAAAAAGTCCAATGAGCACTGCTGTCAGTTGTACGAAATTTTGCTGTAATCACATTCGCATGCATCTATGTTTATGCTTGAAAACAAGATAAGATCATATATATTATATATATTAATGAATATTCCATTACCACATCCACATGCATGTCCCCTTTAACACTTGGAATAATATAAATTTCAAAGGTTAAATTAATCTTGAATGATCAAGATATAGCTCATAAGCAGATACACAATATGTATCATCATATTCAATATTGCTTTGTCTTCGAGCTTTTAACTTTGATTTTGTACTAGCTTTTTTTTTTTTTTTTTTTGGAAGCAGCAAAATTGTATTCCAGAGGTACCCCATATATAGGAATAAATCAGTTTACACAAGCGATAAAGCAGCAGATTTAGTACTAGCTATTGCAACTCCATTTAATTAACAATAATCATATATGAATAAAATGTAACACAATGTTGAGTTTGTTATGCAACCTTGATTTAGTTTTTATAAATTATTTTTATACCAAATTGAGTTAAAATCTATTTTGGTTCCATAACTTTTTTTGTTTTTCAAAACATCTAAAAAAAAGGGGTTGTTGGTCTGCTGTGGACTCGAGTGCATGTTGTGCACCCTAGTCCATGTTGCACTTTTCAGTTTACTGACTTACACTTTTCAATTATTAAACTGTATAATAATATTTTTAGTAATAATTGAAAAGTGCAACACCATTTATCAAAAAGTGTAAGTCAGTAAACTAAAAAATGCACATGGACTAGGGTGCACAGCATACACTCGAGTGCATACTAGACTTTACCAAAAAAAAGTTATAATTTATAATTTAATTGCGCAACTCCTTAATTGATCCTATTTTGGTCAATCAAACTTGAAGTATGACATCGTTTTATGATATTTTACGAAGCAAAAGAGTTGTAATATAAATCTTTTCTTACTTTATTCATAAATGTTTACAAATTATCCCTTAAAATTCTACTTATTACACTTTTTTTTTTTTTTTTTTTAAATATGCACACATTTAGGAGTACAAATTCCTCTATGACAAAGCTAGGGAGTAATTTTTGGGACCTTTTATGTAAATGACAAAAGTTACCCGAACAAAATAGATTTTAACTCAGTATATATTGAGATCCATTCATATCAAAATAGATTTATAAATGAATAGTACAATAATTTGATCATTTTATATTACACGATTAATAATATTATCGCCTACAATAGTTGTCCTCATGAGCATATAATAGTCACGAGACTCACAATAAAAAGGGCATGTTTGGTTTATTAGATTAGATGGGATATATTGTTTTATCTCTATAATTCTCATGTTTGATTTACTTGAATTTAGCTCGTGATTATAATTGACCCGAGATTGTTATTCTTGATAATCATGCATTTGAGTGTTAATTAGTCCCAAAGAGAAGGTGAGATAATTTAATCCATCAATTCAAACACAAATCTCAATTCCAAAAATAATGCAATTCTATTTAATCCTATCATACCTTATCTATCACAATCTGTAAAGCAAACGAGCCCTTATAGGAGTAATTAAGAGACGTCTATGTGTGTAGAATCCACAAATCATTCAATTCTAAATTATAGTGATAAAAAAAAATCGTCACTAGATACTCCGTCTGCTTCATTTTAGATTTAAGATACATTAATTAATTTACTATTTACCGTTAACAATGTGAAAGTTATTTATTAGTATTAAATAATATATAAAGTAAGACGTATAAAAGTTTATTTTAGTAATAAAGTAGTGTAGTAAATGAAATTTAAAGTGAAAATATTTTTATTATTAAATTAAGAAATTATAAATTTAATTTAAACGGCTATATTTGAAATGATGAATTTAAATTGAGACGGAGTCAATATTATAATGATTGCCAATGTAAACTGAAAATCGAGTTTTTAATTTCAATAAGAATGGGAATGGAAAATTATAATTTCCCTCTACGCTCTCATATGTTGAACGATGATTTAATGTTGAAATTAATCACTTAATTAATGAAGTATATATATTTGAGAGTTTTGTAAATGAACCATCTTCAGCCGCCATTACATATAAAATAAATATTGTGTTCCTAATTTATTCTTATTAATTATTATCAATTTATTATTTTGTATTCCTTCCATAGTTTGAAAAGTTGTATGTAAGTTTTGTCACATATATTAAAAAAAAAAATATAGTATTAAATGTATAGTAGGAGCGTTGAGCTAGAGAGAAATAGAAAAAAAAAATAGAGAAAGATAGAAAAGATAAAGATATAGTATAGAAAATAGAAAATAAGAGAGATATATGGTAGATATATATATAAAAAAAAAATAACTGTCGATGATAGAACACTAAAATAATAAAATTGAAAACTTTTGAAGAAAAAAATGAAGTATTTTGAAGTCAACCATCCCTCCCCAACGTTGTTTTCAAAGGCACATATATCAATTGAAAACAGCTTGTGATTCAATAAATATCAATGTGCTAATCCTCCCCGTTTGGCATTCTTCAACTCGAATTTTTTTTTAAAAAAAAATCCTTTAATCACACCCCATTTATTAAACACACTAAAGAAAATTAAAAGTTAATTTATATTACTAATTTATTATTAGATGTAAAACGGTTTTACAGGTTCATAATGTGCATTTAATTTTCGGATTTTTCATTTAATGAACTCTCCAAACCTTGGATTTATAACAACAAATAAAAAGTCAAAAATTTGAACAACGAGTTTATAAATCGAATTAAAGTTTTATTTGAATATACTCGATACTCGAAACACGGACTCAATTGTGTAATGACAATTCTACAAAAGAATACTTATCAAAAGGGTATGATCCGTTCACGAAATTAAACAAAACTTTTTATTCAATATATCAAACAACTATACATCATGGTTATATAAGACGAAATAGAGAAAAAGAAAAAAAAAGGACAAACATTTGGAGATACAAGACTCTTCCCAAAATCAAGAAGTGTGCAATACTAGTACTCATTCACCTGCGGTTGCGGAGCTAGAATACTTAGAGTGTAATTTGATCTCTCAAATTAATCGATTTTTAAATTGAATATCGAAACTTAAAAAAAAAAAAGTTAATTGCAAAAAAAAAACACCACGTTTCATGTATTTATCAATTACAAAAAAATAAATATATCTTTGAAATTTGATACACCACTTTTTTATGTTTTGCAATTTGATGCACCAATATATTTTTCGATCAATTTTAATTTAACATGGCGCCGAAAATAGCAAACTCGCCACGTTGCCGACACATAAACTATCAACTAATATTTTTTTTTTTTAATGAAAGACACATATTTTTTTTAAATGTTTTTACATAAATTACACATCTGAATCCATCAATATTTTTTTTTGATTTCCGACGAAATTCTCCATCTTTATGCATTGATATTATGGGTATTAATTTGATGTTTTCCATCACAAAGTTATCTATCCTATACATAGAGATAATATCTATATAATTTTATTAAAAATAATTAATCAAGAAGTTATGCAAAACAATTTCTATAATCATTGATGCGTCGAAAAAGAACGCCTTCGGATATCGATCGTTCCTTTGCGAGCACTATTAATCACGAGTTTTAATCGTCTATTTATCCTTGGCAATCTCCTCGTAAATCTCCCAAGAATCCAAGAATAACCTGCAAAAGTACGCCGGAGGGGGGCTCCGGCGTGGAAGCTCCGACGCTCAAGTCAGAATCGATCGTAGGCGAAATTAAAGAGGAATTCCCCTGTATATTTAAGGAAATTCCGGGGAATACAGTAATATTTCTTCTCAATTCAGTGTGTAGTTCTTGTGAAAGTGTGTATAATATGTAAAACGTAAATAAGAATGTAAATATATCCTGTTTATATACCTGGTCCCTCTTCCTTGGATAGAGGAAAAGACTCATTCTCCCTATACTTACTCATTTCTTCCTAAAAACTCGGTCCACTCCCTTGAAAGCTTAGTCCAAGCTCCTTGATATCCGGCCCCTTCTTCTCTTTGACTCTTTCTTTTGACTAAGTAAAGAAAGAATAAACCATACTATGCGTTCTCCTTTGGGCCCTATCCTTAGGCCCAAAGGATATTGTCCTTCGACTGTGGGCCAAAGGCCCAACCTATTTTCTTTCCCTTGTGAAGCCCAGGGGTGTATTAATCCAATCCTTTAAGCTTATTTGGCCCAATTAAGACTATCGTAATTTATCCCGTTTCCACGTGTCGGCTTTTCCAAGAGCGACATATTTATCTACATCAACCACTCCCCCCTACTCTCGTAAAAGTGCTTGTAATTTTATGAGAGTAGGAAGAGAAGATAAGATGAATTAAGCGGAATGTTCCCTTGCCCTGGTCAACATCATTTTTCAATTTTAGGAAGCATGTTGTATAACCCTGGAAGGTGTGTCTTCAAGCGTATCACTTGAGGCTTTTCTTAGCCCTCTCCATAACTTCCCTTGTTTCTTTTCTCTTCATATGCCTTTTCTTGGCCTTCCCTTGTTTGGAGTTTGATAGTTTTAACAACTTAGCACGACCCCTACTCCCCCCAGGCCTTAAAGCCTATCAGGAGTGGAGCTCTCACTTAATAACCTGACCTCATGGCTTCAAATCAAGCTCATCATTGAACCTCAGAATTGTGAGGGGTTCTCTAATTCCCCTCAGCTTTGTGGTCACTCTCCGATTGTAAGAAACTCTGATCCTACTTTTATACCTCTGAATTTTTCTATGGCTAGGGTCATATATCCCTCATTTCATTGATCATGGATTTTCCAACGCTGTAGCGGAACATTCTGCCCCTGAATTTAACGGTCAATATACTCGTGCCCTCCGGTTAGAAGAATTGGACACTCCCCCCAAGTTCCCTGGAGATGCTAAAGAAGACATCCATACTCCCTGGTGGTTACCTGGGATGAGGAAGGCGATCCTGGAGTTGAAGGATGCTGCCTTGAAATTGGATGATCTTGCACCGGCAGAGGATATGGCTTTCCCTGTCCATGTGGACAACCCAACTCCAGTGGCTACTGTGGCAGCAGATACTCTAATGGAGAAGGCAGAGGGTGGCGATTCCAGTGGGCGAGCTGAGGAGGCAGGAGAGGGTTCCGAGGGGAAGAATGATGTTCTCCTCTCTTCATAACTTCATTTCCCTGATAACACTTTGGTACTTTAAGACACTTTTTTATTTTGTTAAGGCCTATAAAGCCCTTTTGGTATTTTCCGGAGACTCCACACTCCGGGGTTTTTCTGTGGAGGGCTTAGGCATGGTGCCTTAAGTCTCGAATATTCCTGCTTCTCTTTCATTCAATATCGTACCTGCACATTTATTATTTGGCATGCATATATACATATACATCTCTATTTCTGTTATAAGGTGTGGTATCTGTTAGCATGTTTTCGACATTTTCTGGACACGTAAAGGCTCTAAAGCTCCTAGAGGAACCTTAATGAGGAGATAGGATTTATATCCCTGTACTTACTTGGTGATTTTGCTAACGTCTCTAGCCTTTCTCTGGGCGCCAGAGTTTTTAGGGATTATCCTCTCCCCTAGATCAGAATTCGTAGGGATTATACTCTCCCTTAAGTTGTTTATACTCGTCAGAGTTAGTTTATACTCGTAAGAGTTAGTTTATACTCGTAAGAGTTAGTTTATACTCGTAAGAGTTGGTTTATACTCGTAAGAGTTGGTTTATACTCGTAAGAGTTAGTTTATACTCGTAAGAGTTAGTTTATACTCGTAAGAGTTGGTTTATACTCGTAAGAGTTAGTTTATACTCATAAGAGTTGGTTTATACTCGTAAGAGTTGGTTTATACTCGTAAGAGTTAGTTTATACTCGTAAGAGTTAGTTTATACTCGTAAGAGTTTCTAGGGATTATACTCTCCCAAAAGTTAGAATTCGTAGGGATTATACTCTCCCTTAAGTTGTTTATACTCGTAAGAGTTAGTTTATACTCGTAAGAGTCAGTTTATACTCGTAAGAGTTCTTAGGGATTATACTCTCCCTGAAGTTGTTTATACTCGTAAGAGTTCTTAGGGTGAGGTAAACCTCGCAGGGTGAGGTTTGTATAAGCCTCGCCATTTCTCAGGGTGAGGTTATATAAACCTCGCATTTTCTCTAACTTTTCTTGGCCTCGTGGTCTTAGAATGTCTTTCGTTCCTGAATTAGGGTACCTGTAGGTTTATTTTGTCCCTTTTTCAGGGATATTACTTTTAGTCCTCCAGGGATATGGTCTTTGACCTTGGCCGTTCAGAGGTATTGCCCCACAGATATACTAAGTTGACTTCATAGCCAATCAAGTATTCTCCATCTTTGTCTTAGCATTTTAGCCATTAATTTCCTGGCTATCGGAACGTAATAATCACAAGTAATATGAACTAACGTGTTACCTCAATATTCGTCTTCGCAGTTACGCATATCTCTCGTACGTCTACAGCTCCTCGAGCAGGTCGAGATTTAGCTTCATTGCACATGGTGTCTTCCTGAACCTCCAGCCTCTCAACGTTGTTTGGTTTCGCTCTTTAGGATCTCAAATCTCATAATAATATGGGGGTTCTCCAAGGTTCCCCTGAACTCAATCTTTATTCTCTTTTGTAATCCTGCTCCCTCGGGCTATTCAAGCACCTCTAGAATCTCCAACTCCTCCTCATAGGATCATCGTTTATCAACTCTAATTTTCAGGCTTATTATTTCACTCATTTAGGGCTGCCAGCCCTAACATACCTCAAAACACTCAAATCATGTTTCATCACTTTAAAAGAATCGTCTCATGCAATATTAAAAATTCATTATCTTCTCAAAAATAAAACTTCATAGCCTCGAACAAACAAATCAAATCAACTTCCCCTCTAAAAATCATAAATGAAGTGGATCATGCTCTCTCAAATAATCTCTTCAAATGAAAATTACAATGAATATTCAATTCTCCACGTTTCATCATAAATGAGTATTTCTAGTACATGCAAGCTTCAAGGTCCTAAACGAGGACATAACTCAAGACATATCATTGTTTAAAGATCAAAAGGTAAGAAGTAGCACTTTTCATTTTTTTGATCCCAAGGACCTGAATAAGCTCAATCTATAATTTGAAATCATATCTAAAGTATAGAAACATGTCAATCATACACAATTTGAAAATAGTTATGCTAGCTTTCGTTTCCAGAACCATAATCGTCACCAATTCTCCCACATAAAGTAGTCAAAAAGCTCAACATATGAATCACCTACTCATGCTTCTAAGATTTCAAGTAATTCTCCATTCCAATATCATTTATAAAATATCTACATAAATCAATCGTGTAAGCTTAGGGGGACCCTTCTTAATTCAACGGAAAAGAGTAGCCTCGTATCATATATGTCAATCTCTTAAAGACTTGCTCATAATAATATCTACAAGAATTAACACTTGTACTAACCAGTGGTACTAATGTACTCAACATATCTCTGCTAGCCCTCACGGACCTGGAATACTTCATATCTCTGCTAGCCCGCGGAGACCGGAATACTTCCTATCTCTGCCAGCCCTTGGGGACTGGAATACTTCATATCTCTGCTAGCCCGCGGAGACCGGAATACTTCCTATCTCTGCCAGCCCTTGGGGACTGGAATACTTCATATCTCTACTAGCCCGCGGAGACCGGAATACTTCCTATCTCTGCCAGCCCTCGAGCACCAGAATACTCCTTCAGAACCTCTTGTGTTTTCAGCACTCCCAGAGTTCTTAAAAGTTTTTGAGCTAAACCTTCTCAAAGTTTCTCACAACAAAAAGGTTAAATAGCAATTTGTACCAAGATTTGGTACCGGCTTTGTCAATATCCTAGTGCTTATTCAATAAAAAGTGTATTCTCATGCGAATCTTTCCACATACCATACATCTCATATTTTCGCAACATATTGATTGAAACGATTAACGTCCACGCTAAAGTAAATAGATTTACATCCTTCTCCACATCATTTATGCAAATCATAGCATATAATAGTTTATCTCGATCTTATCTATCACAGATAAATTATTCTTCTCACTCAAATTCATGCATATCAACAAGCTTCATTCAAGCATCATATAAGTATTATATTTCACACTAGTATAAATTACTAGCAAAGATATTGCATGTTACTTAGTATTTCCTTCACGGATTAATTTCTCAAAAATCACTTCTCTTTCAATCACTCCTCTTTCTTCAAGCAATATTACAATTTCGATTCACATAAAAATGCAGAGATACCTGCCTTAAGTTGTCAAGTGTGCATCGGTTAGGTGCATCCATTCCCCCCTCCTTTTTGTGAAGCGAAATTCATTTGTTCGCGCAATTCTCTCGATGGTTGAAGTTTTTTTCAATATCAGACTCGCAAGTGTTTTTCCTCAGCAAAAGAAAATAAAATCATTATTCAGCCTTGATAATCGAATTAAGAATATCAAGAACCCAAAAGATATATTCTCATTTAAATATAAATTCCAAATTTGGTGTCCAAATTATTGAACTAAATTCCCTCAATATACATTTCTGCCAGAAGCTGCATCATTAGTATGAGAGTTTCATAGATCTCGTAGGGATTCTATTGATCATCACAACGTCATTGTATACAACATTTCACAGCCATGCTCGTTACAAATCATTACTCATCTCTAGTTATAAGGCACAGCCAAAACATCAATAAAATGGAAAATTCGATAGGATAGAGAAATAAATCTATTTCAGCTAGGTTTCACAGAGCCCCCACTCTTCGTGGCATCAATTTTTAAAATCATACAATGTTCTATTTTATTTTTCAGTTCAAAAAATGAACCTACAGACACTGAGTTCTGGGACTCTGACAAACTGATAGTGCAATTATACCAACCAGAATGGAATAGCAATGCATCTAAGTCATAAGATCAACTTGCACTGTTATTCATTTTTTCTTTCATTCTAATATTACATTTTTTAGAAAACCAGCAGGTTCTAAAATACCGAAAATTTAATGTATAAGCCCTCTACATAAAGTCAAGTAATTGGAAAATTTCACACAACTGCACATTCCATGGTTATATCCAAACGAGGTTCAGATCCTCTAGGTATGATGCAAGTGTGGAGCTTCTCAGAAAAGAAACAATAAATCTTTAAGTCATAATATCTATGATTTCTCCGCATGCACACTCTAGTTTAGAGATTGAGAGATTTTTTCAGAGAAAAGTAAAGTAAAAAACTACTACTCTCTTGAGCATTTCGTCAAGCATGTGGTCCACGTGACACCATACATCAAAAGGGATAAAAATATTCATATATGAAGTTGAATGCTTGTATTTCATCATTAAGTTTACCACACTAAAAATAAAACTCAATCACGGCAGCAAACAATTTACCGAACACTTTAATATTTTGGCCCAAAACAAAGCCCTCTAATTTCAGGTACCTATATTAATCATGATATTATGACTAACTGCTTCTGCTTTAGAAGAGCAATTAATTTCTTTTCATTTCCCAAAGTAAATATCATTCACAATCGGTAACACTTATATGGAATGTGTAAAATTATTACAAGCCGATTTTTAAAAAAGACGGGTCAGAATGAAGATTAATATTGATACTATAATATATGAAAAGTCGAATCATAAATTAAGGCACTACAAGTGATTGCAGGCCATATGCTGTTGATTAAAATATTCTCAACTTGATTAATTAGAAGTTGTGTGTTCATTAGTCAAGCAAGCAAAACTAATCACAAAATTCAAGATATCTTCAACAAAAACTATTAAACAAATAAAATATCTTGTCCGATGTTACAACAAATTTAATAAAAATATAAATTTTATTCGACTTAGGGCAAATATGGTTCAAACGTTTGAGTTATCACAAATAGGATAGAATGTGTAAACTTATTTGTAGCATGTGGTGAGAAAACTGGCAAGAACCTGTAAAACCTGGGCAAAGGGCTGCCCGTAGACTTTTCTTGAGCAATAGTTCATCTCCAAAATTTTACCCATTGTAACCCTATGTTGACTTCTGAAGCAGGGCATATTGATTTAAATCAGAAGCACCAACTGCTTCCTGTTAAGCTTCACATGTTTGCAATTTTCTATTAAGCTTCAAGCCGTGCTCAATCGCAAGCAAACCCACCCTGATACACACTCGTGCAAAATCAGAATTGGGGCATTCAATTAAGACAAGTAGAGGCTTAATATGAGGGGGCTTTGTAGGTATCCACGAGAAAGATCATCAGTTTTCCAGCAATGAACATGTTCACCGATGGTAGTGGTGGGCGACCAAACTCTAGAGCCGACCATTTCCAAAGATCAAAGAGTCCCGGAGAACCCACTTTTGATTCGAAAAATTCAGCAAACGGGTGGTGGGCGAAGCCCAAATTCACCATAGCATAGGAGAGCCTTCGGATCTGGACCCAAACGTGTCTTGCTTGAAATTCTGATTTAGTGGGTCAAGACATAGCAGATGCTTAGTGCATAAAATCAATAGAGGCCCGGGCTTATCGGAAACGCCTCAAACCGGAGTTGGATATCGTCAGAGATTTCAGACGATACAGTAGCAAAGGCCTGTGCGTGAGGCAACACCATTGGACCCAAAGGTAGAGTTCGGCCATGGACTAGACGCGACGGTTACACCTGCCTCATTCATTAACACGGCGGCGGCCATGGTTTCGTAGAAGCGGCACTGAGATCAGTACGGCGGCGCGTGGACCTAAGCTTGATGGCCTTGTTTTATAGTGGCAAAAGCACGCTGCAACGGTGAAGTGGTGATGGGTTAGCGAATTGTTGTACGATGGCGAATGGTGGCTACCATGGACACTGGCTAAAGGTCTTTTTCGGAATGCATTTGGCTACTAGGGCTCTAGAAAAGGGTTTTTTCCTTCGAAGATTGAGAATAATGGCTTTGAGCTTAATTTGAATGAGTTCTCAAATATGGGATTTTCGGCATTTCAATAAAATTGCAGATAGAGCACTTATTTCTTCAATTACTTGAAGATTTCTGGGATGAACCCACCGTGACCCGATAATTCCTCAAATTTCTGGAAATCCTCACGTCCTAGCTCGAATTTTCCACAGACGGTGCCAGTTGATGCGTCGAAAAAGAACGCCTTCGGATATCGATCGTTCCTTTGCGAGCACTATTAATCACGAGTTTTAATCGTCTATTTATCCTTGGCAATCTCCTCGTAAATCTCCCAAGAATCCAAGAATAACCTGCAAAAGTACGCCGGAGGGGGGCTCCGGCGTGGAAGCTCCGACGCTCAAGTCATAATCGATCGTAGGCGAAATTAAAGAGGAATTCCCCTGTATATTTAGGGAAATTCCGGCGAATACAGTAATATTTCTTCTCAATTCAGTGTGTAGTTCTTGTGAAAGTGTGTATAATATGTAAAACGTAAATAAGAATGTAAATATATCCTGTTTATATACCTGGTCCCTCTTCCTTGAATAGAGGAAAAGACTCATTCTCCCTATACTTACTCATTTCTTCCTAAAAACTCGGTCCACTCCCTTGAAAGCTTAGTCCAAGCTCCTTGATATCCGGCCCCTTCTTCTCTTTGACTCTTTCTTTTGACTAAGTAAAGAAAGAATAAACCATACTATGCGTTCTCCTTTGGGCCCTATCCTTAGGCCCAAAGGATATTGTCCTTCGACTGTGGGCCAAAGGCCCAACCTATTTTCTTTCCCTTGTGAAGCCCAGGGGTGTATTAATCCAATCCTTTAAGCTTATTTGGCCCAATTAAGACTATCGTAATTTATCCCGTTTCCACGTGTCGGCTTTTCCAAGAGCGACATATTTATCTACATCAATCATATTTATTCCATTAATATGCATTAACATGTTTTACATTTTATTTTCCTAATCAAACAAGTTGTGTATTAATTAGAATCATATTTATTCGTCTACTACTTAAAAAAAAAAAAATTCATTTGTTATGTTGCCTTATTTTTCTTAATCACATAAAAATATTTTTTTTCGAATGTCATGTTGTCTTTTTTTTTCCTAATCGCTCACAGCATATCGAATTTGCAATTTTAGGGTGTCACGTCGAATTAAAATTGACCGAAAAATATATTGGTGCATCAAATTGCGAAACTTAAAAGGATGGTGCATTGAATTGCAAATAAAAAAAGAATATGTTATAATTAATAAATCTCAAAAGGTCATGATTTTATTTTGCAATTAACTCTAAAAAAATTGTAATTTTAAAGTGCGGTCTTAATCCGCGTCAAGACTCATGATTTTCGAAATATTTAAATGGGTGTTTAAACTCTACAAACTACTTTCAGAATTACTTATTTTTAAAGTTGTCCTCTTACAACTTTTACTTTTTGAGAAGTGCTTTTAAACTATTTATAGAGTACTTTGCAAACTGAGTAGGGATTTTCTTAGGATAGTCCAGATATCGCCTAGACTATTAATAGTTTGGATGTCAAATTGCATTGCTCTGTGTCGCCCTAACTTGATACCTGTCGCCTTTTTTTAATATTTTAAAATAATTATTTAAATTTTATTTTTTTATTTACTATTTTATCCTTTATTAAAATGAATAATAATACTTCGTATTATTTAAATTAAACAATACAACATAAAATTAGATTTCTTTTAACATAATTAAATTATTATTTTATTTATATTTTATGTACACCTGATCATTTAATTAGTTCACACTTAAATTATTTTTTTACTACGGGTGTCTACACCCGCTCATTTTATGAGTTCACCCCAAATCATTTTTTAACCATTGTTATCTGCAATCGCTCATTTTATAAGTTCACCCCAAAATTATTTTTTACCACGGTTATCTGTATCGGATCATTTTATAAGTTCACCCCAATTTTTTTTTTTAAATAATTACATTTTAAGGACTATATTATCCTTTTATTAATTTACACAAAATATAATAAAATCAACTCTAATTTGTAGGGTGATACTCGGGTACAAGCAAGATACCGGTACACACCAATTTTAATTTTAATTTTTGATTTACATTTTATCTACATCCACTCATTTAATGAGTTCACCCAAAAATCACGTTTTTTACTACGGTTACCTGCACCCGTTCATTTTATGAGTTCACCCCCAAATCATTTTTTAACACGGTTATGTGCACCCGCTCATTTTATGAGTTCACCCCTAAATTATTATTTTTTACCACGTTTATCTACACCCCTCATTTTATGAGTTCACCCCAAAATATTTTTAAAAAAGTAATTACATTTAAAAGACTATATTATCCTTTTATTAATTTACACAAAATATAATAAAATCAACCTTAATTTGTATATTTACAATCTGTAGTAGAGTCATTACCGAGTTACCGTCGATTCACCATCAAGTCACCCATATTTTTAGAAAAAAATCGTAAAACATAATTTAAAAAAAAAACTATCGAAATTAGGCACAAATCTTGATATTTTTTATTTCTAAGTTTTCCTCCCCTCCCTCTTTTCCTTCCATTTTCAGTTTTTATTCCAAACTTTTAATTTCTTCGTTTTTTCCCTTTTACTTTTTTTTTATTTTCCATTTTTTCATGTGTATTTTTTTTTAATTTTAATACAAAACAATATTATATGTATGATTTTATTATAGTCGGTAATACCAAAGGTAATAACGAGTAATACCATAAATAGTAATCAGTAATACCATTAACAGTAGTTAGTACGAATAAACACGTATCTAACAAAGTGGGATAGCTCAAGTGGTTAGAGCACCACTACCTAGGCCTTAGATCCTGGGTTCGAGTCATGGGGAGGGGAAAAAAAGGGATGGGTATTTAACTTCCATAAAAAAAAAAACGAATAAACACTTATCTTATTAAAAGTGAGATGGTCTCATGGCGACACTGTTAATAAATTAGTAGAAATAAACACTTTATTTTTTCCAAAGTGTTAAAACGTCATTCTCAAACTATGTTTTGGAAAGCAGAATTTTGGTGAAATCAGAATAAAAAAACTTTAGGAAATGTGAATGGAACTATAGGAAAACGTCATGCTCAGACCATCGATTAGTTCTCAAAAATATGTGTCCATATAATGTTGCTTACGAACATTGACCTAAAGTCCGATTTGTATAATGTAACTAGATTGATTGTTACCAGACTTGAAAATTACATTATTGAGGACACATTTTTTTTTTGGAAGGAATTAATGTTGGTAGGAAAGTTTTTATTCTGAGAATAATATTGAGTGTTTCGATGACACGGCTCCCATAAAGTTTCGAATAGGTAATTTCTTATTCTATTGTCTTTTGCAATGACGATAAATAAAAGTTAAAGGTCAGTCTCTTTTCATGGTAGGTGTGTAGTGTGTACCTTCTGAAACATGTTCATGGATAGACAATTATATGTTGCAGCCTCTAGAGTTAAGAGTGGATTGAAAAATATTTACCTAGATTCAAATGAATAACAAATTTACAAATTTATACTTATGGAGTACATGTTTCAAATATTTTTTTAATTGAAAAATTAAACTTAAAATATATTATAAATTTATTTGAATTTCTTACGGGCACTAACGGTCCTACGTTGCCTATTGTGACATTGTCCCTCCTTTACGTCAAAGAAAGAAGAAATTGTGATCGAGAGCAAACCGAGTAGGTGGAGACTTATTGGGCCAACAATGTTAGCCCATTTAATTAAAAGTGGAGAATGTTTTGTGCTAGCATTTAATTAAAAGTGGGCAGCCCAATTATTTTATCAAAGAAAAGAACCAAATTGACCAGCCCATTTCTTGAATTGTGCATGAGCAATAACAAATGTTCAAAAAAAAAAACAACAGAATGTTCTTTCAACACAACAAAAAAATACATCAATTTTTCAAAATAATCTCATCTTCATGTTGAGCCCCAAAAATAATATAAAACGAAATTTTATAATGAAAGAACAAAAAATTCCTCAAAATTATTCACGTACACAATTGATGTCTTTTGCCTTTTCTTTTTAATGACAAATCATTGTCATATTTTAGGTATTACTGTATTAGATGAAGTTGTGTCATCATTCTCATGTTGAGAAGACATATCTGTAAAATATACATTAAAAATAAAATTAATAAATGTCAGAATCTTATTAAATTCATAAGTAAAATCCATAAATTTCAAATAAATCTCATAAATCAATAACATATAGAAATCATACAAATTTTATATGAATGAGAATTGAAATTTGAAAATACTGCGTTAATGTGATTGTCTAAAAAAAACAGAGTATTAAAGAAACAAGAAAAAAAATCAAAAGTTCAATCACATGAATGCTCAATATCACATAAAAAAAATTAGTAATAGATTACAGATTATCAACCATTTGAGAATAGTTCTTTTTAGTACTAATAATACTCATAATTCGACTAAGAATGAACAAAAAAAAATATAAATATAAATTACATAATGTTAACTGGATCGGATGTGAAAAAAAGAGTGTGCAAATAGTTTTTTTTATTTTTTTTAATGAACGTGTTTGGGATTGGAATGAAATTTTGTAGATTTTCTCCTGATTTTAAAAGCGGCGCACAAACCCAAATTTCTGTTAGATTATATAAAGTATCTTCGCTAATTTTCTGATCATATCAATTATGATCATAAATTGTAACATTAGTTTTCTGAATTCTGAATAGACGTAAGACATACAATAGCCGCCTAACCGCACAAACAATAAAGTTATGTTTCTGAAGAAAAAATTCACCTATAAAGGCATAAATTCTAAATAGACGACCAATAGCACATACACGCCTAGCGCACAATAAAGTTCTGTTTCTGAAGAAAAAATGCACCTATAAATATAGCACAAACTGTCCCCAGTTTTGTGATCTCGGATAATTTCCGGCACAGCCTGATCTCGTGGACTCCGTTAGTTCTAAGTACACCACCAAGACTATGATTGGACAGTAAAAAATAAATGTAAAAGCTAGTAGAAAATTTTAATGTCAAATTAATATCTTGAATACTGAATTCGAAACAGAAATTTGTATAAAAAATTCAACTAAATTAATAATTTAACCTAAAATTCAATTCATTCAAATATCTATCTTAAACCCTAGGTTTACTAAAACTAATTTGAGTAGAAAATATAGAATTGTTCATACCTGGAACTCTTCTTCAATGGAATTTTTCAATACCTAGATTTATCAAAACTAATTTGAGTAGAAAATATAGAATTGTTCATACCTGATGCTCTTCTTCAATGGAATTTTCAAATAAAAGAAGAAAACAAGAGAACCACGTATGTGCCGCCTAAGTACTGAATTCGAAACATAAATTTGTATAAAAAATTCAACTAAATTAATAATTTAACCTAGAATTCAATTCATTCAAATAAAGAAAATAATTTATTGTTTATTATGATTATTAATGATATGATAATTAAAATAAAGATTATATATTATTAATTAATTTTTTATTAATCATGTGAGGATAAATTTGTAATTTTATAATTATATATTTAAAATTATTAAATTTAATTTAAAAGTGTGATAGGGCGACAAAAAACGATAATAAGTGCAATACAAGGCGATGAATTCTACGATGCCAAATGCAACAGGTAGCAGGTCTGAGGTCATCAAATATAAGACATTAGATTTCAGATCTGATGACTCAGATTACTGGACTGTTTATAGTCCAGACGACAGTGGACTGTACTTAGAACACCCCAACTGAGTATTCACAATTCAAATTAATCATGATTGGGAATAAAATGATAATAATATTATTGTGTGTACAATAATGAGCATAATAGTCACGAGACTCGTCGTATAATTAACAAATTGGATTATTATAATATATATATAGAACCCACAATTATTTTTTAAGTGATGTCCAATTAGCTGTTAGATTGGATCATAAAATTATCCTTTTGTAAAGTGGCATCTGCCCACATGCATCCTCGTAAAATAATTCACCAAAAAAAAAAAATCACATTTCTCACCTATAAAAACCCTAATAACTTAGTTACAATTTCCATCCCTCAGCCTTGAAGCAAATCAACACATCATATATATACATTAAGAAATGGCTTCAAGAGCTGCAACATACACTGCCCTTTTGCTTCTTTTCAATGTTGTCTTTTTCACAATGGTGAGCTCAACCAATGTCCCTTGCCCTCCTCCACCTTCACCCAAAAGCCCTAGTGGCCCCCACGGGCACAAGGGCAAGTGCCCCAAGGACACTCTCAAGTTGGGAGTTTGTGCCAACTTATTGAATGACTTGGTGCACCTCGTAGTCGGAGCTCCCCCCAAGACTCCGTGCTGCAGCCTCATCGGAGGGCTGGTCGATCTGGAGGCGGCCGTGTGCCTTTGCACAGCCATCAAAGCCAATGTGTTGGGCATTAACCTGAATGTTCCAGTTTCCCTCAGCTTGCTCCTCAACTATTGTGGCAAGAAGCTCCCCACTGGATTCCAATGCTAATGGTTATATCATAGTATCGTTGTTATCTCTTTTTTGTGCAAGTTTAATTAATGTTTCGTGTGTTTAATTTCTGTAATTGCTCTAGCTAGGTTTTACCTATTCCCTTCACATTTTATTTTGTTCAATATCTATTATAACTGCGCAGTTATATGTAACATTCATGCATTTTGCAATAAAGGGATATTATCTAGAGCTTTTAAATTTGTGTTGATGATTGATTGAAATATGTTTGAGAGTTTTGATAGATAAACCATGCATCTATAAGTTTCTAACACCGTTGGCCCTCGTAGAATTGGGCTGGACTTGGACCCTCTATAGTATTCCACTTGGTATGGTATTGTCCGCTTTGGGTTAACCAAACCTTCACGGCTTCGCTTTTGAATTATCCCCAAAAGGTCTCATAAGTCATACCAATTGAGATACTAGTGCCCCTTTAAACCCAATGATCTTTCAATGCCTTTCCAACAATTGTTTGACACTCAACAAACACATTATCAAAATAAATATTGTTTTCCTAATTAATTTTCATTAATTACAGTATATATATAGCGTTATGAGTATCATTTACAAATTGTGTCTGAGTACAGCAACAGGATTAATTGAACTGAACAATGGAAAGAGTTATAACATATATGCTTCTTTTTAATTGCTATAATGAAAATGTGAAGATCCAGCTCCAATATCATCATCTTCTAATTAACCAGTAAAGAATCTCCTCCATGATTGCCATGGCAAGAACCCACCTGCAAGTACATGTTATGATCAATTAAGAGAAGAACATACATGCAATATCCTTTTATTTAAGGAAGGTCAAATGGATCTTCTCAACAAATAATGTGCAGAGGTAAACACAAACCTTGCTTCCAAGTTTGAGTTACTATAAGAGAAAAATGTGTGTTATTGTAAGGATAAATATGTGTTATTTGGTCTTATAGTAACACATATTTGTCCCTAGAGAAATACAGAAGGAACTAATTTTTTTAAAAGATTTGTTTGACCGGCCAGCTTTCAACTCAATTTTGACAGAGGAGTTTTTCTACCTCTTTCCTATAGCATATACTCCCTCCGTCCCGTAGGAACTTGCACCCTTTGACCGGCACACATTTTAAGAAATGTGTAAGAAAGGGTGTAATGATTGATGTTTTGAAGGTAGTTTTGTAAACTTTTATGAATAAAGTATAAAGTAGATTGAGTGTGAAAAAGTAATGGCATATGGGTAAATATGAGTATATTTCAAGGGTGAGGGTTGTGAAGATATTTCCTTTTATGGAGTGTGCAAATTGGTATGGGACATTCATATATGGAAAGTGTGCAAATTCCTGTGGGACGAGGGAGTAAGTTTTTGTGTAATGCTTGCATAAAACTAGTTAATGTGATTGAGATGATTGATGAAAATCATTTTCAAAGCATATTACTCAACTTGATTCAAGATTTGAAGCTAATAGAGTATAATTAATCTTGGTTATTAGCTAATCATGCATAGAATCGAGAAAATGAACAAGACAAATATTTGTATGTAATTGAATTTTAATTAAATTTAAGTGATAATTTTATTTCTTCATATTATAGTCAATACGAGCGACTCGATGATTGATTATTGCAAAATGAGCATGATATGATAGTGATAGAGACATACCGCAACGAGGGCACCGGAAATAGTACTTGGCGTCCCTCAACACAAGACCAGACCCTTTACACACCTTACAATTCCTCTGTTCCACCTGCACGTACCCATTTATTTTAATTAAATAAATTTGATTAATCGGATAATTAATTTAAAAAAAAAAAAAACAATTGTGTAAAGTGTAACATAATACAATTCTCTTGCTGAATTCAATCCCAGCCACCACAAACGGAATAACACCAGCTGCAACGTCAATTAATTCCAACTGGGATTAATTATTAAATAAATAATAATAGCTGGAGGATATATTTGTAAGTAAAAAGGAATTACTAGTATTTGATTACCAAGAGCCCCAATGAGAATTTGCCAAGTGATGTCTGGATCTGATGACGTAATAGCAGAGATTTCGGGGTTTACAACAGCCATGGGTGGTGATACGACGATGTTTGATCTGTGTAGTAGTAGAATTGGGGGTTTATAATTACAAGGATACAGATTGCAAGTAAAGGGCTGATTTACGATGAATCGCCTAGCAGTAGCAGGGAGAGATGACAAGATCATTGGAGGAAAAGCATCCATAACTCCTTCTTAGCTCAGCAATTTAGATTCATGGAATGGGCTCTCATTCCTCCACGTCCACTTGTTTCACCCACTATTGCTACTCCACCTGTCTTTTGGACCGCCACTTCAATTTTTTTTTTTTTTTAATATCATAATGAAAATATGAAACAAAATTCACTTAATACTAAAAAAAATCATCAGAAAAAATAATAATCATATAAATCCCTTTAAATAAAGAAGAAAAGCCGAAAAGATAACGCAGGTACCATTGAGAATTTTATTGAAAAATTGAAATAATCACTAAAAAGAGACGAATCATACAGTTCTCTAATATTCAGACTCGGCCTTCTAGGCTGCGTGTAATCTCATTTTCACCTAAGCATGTCGATTTGCGAGGAATCAGGTTGACCAAACTCCAATTTTTTAATCATGGAAGTTAATGAGATAAGAATAGTTTCGGTAGTTTATGGAATTTGTGTATCTACTAATGACAAAATTATTGGTGGGTAAATTAATTTAAAGATTTATCTAACAAAGTTGAAGGTGTATATGACCAGAATTCAAATAAAAATAGCATTATAGTTGATTACTACTCCATAAAAGAAGCGGTTAATTTACTTTGTGGTGTGTAATCCGACGATTGCCCATTTTGAATCTAACTTTAGGTGTAGTTTCAGAAATCTTAACTCAATTCATCTTCTTCAACTGATGATAGGTCGTGGTATTTTTTTTTATTGTTGAAATTCATTACAATTCAAACAATCGCTAAGGTGGTGTTTGGTTTGGAATTGTGGTGAATTGAATTTAGATTGTGGTGGATTGGATTGGGATTTGGGTAATTCATGAATATTAATTGTTGTGTAAGTTGAGTTTGGTTAAAGATTGAGAATTAGGGGTAGATTTAACTTTATGTCACATGTAAGAGAGAAAAAAAAGTAGGAGAGAGAATGAGTGTGTGAAAGAAAAGTAAGAGAGAGAAGAAAGTATGAGAGAAAATGAGTGTGTATGAAAGAAAAGTAAGAGAGAGAAGAAAAAGTAGAAGAGAGAATGAGTGTGTGAAAGAAAAGTAAGAGAGAGAAGAAAGTAGGAAAGAGAATGAATGATTTGATTGTATAAAAATAGGTGTATAGGCGTATTGTAGGGGTGGATTGGTATTTGGATTTGTATTGAAATGAATTGAAAGAAATTGGATTGGTTGGCCAATCCCAAAACAGACACCACCTAATGAATTTGAAATTCACCTTTGATCCAAATATAACCTTATGTTTCCATTCAACCTTAAAAAACAATGCTTTGGGTATCCTGCAAAACAACGCCTGAATAGAATTGCATCACTGCCTCAGTATACCAATCAATCAAATGGGAGGATAATAACAAGTTTTCAAAACTCAAAGAGATAGCAATGGAACCCAGGAAATAATGCAAACAACCTAAACCACGATAACTCCAATTTCTAAATCAATGAACATCTTCAAAGAAAAATATAAATCATTTCCTCATGAACTCAGAGCAACCTTGACTTTTCTCATAAACTTTGCACACCACATTATGCCGGTTCTGCATCAATTGCGATTATTCTCAATATCAGCACAAGTTAAAGGGTCTCTTGTTTAGCTATTGATCCAAAATCATGCAGTTGCTTGGACTCTGATTATCCAATTACGAGCAGATGAGGCCCTATCAACAAACTATTCCATAACATCCAATTATGTTTAGCTTAGGCTTAGTTTGGTAGGGTATATATTAGTCCAAGATAGATGGGTAATCAGGCCTACAACAAACTTTCTACCCAACATGCAAGAACATACTCGATTGTGTGCATACCACATGACCAAAAAACACACCATTTGTGATTCAATCTGAACCAGTTGAGATATCTAGACCTGACCATAGATATCTATCAAACATGACATAAGATGATGCTGAGCAATGCAAGTAGCATGACAGAATCACACACACACATATATTCTTTATCACTTCCTCCGCATTCGTAATATAAAAGCAACATGTTATTTGGATAAACAGCTTCATTCCCATAACAATAAGCATAAGAGTAAAAGTGAGATGAAATCTCTCGGGAGAAATCAGGTCGAACAAAAGACAAACAAACAAATTGAGTCCCACTGGAAAACACTTATCAAGGCATCACAACATCCCTCTAAGTTTCATAAAGTACAACCTATTCTATACCATAAACCAGTCTACATATACACATCATTTCTAGTATGCTGAATCTTCAAGAAGAAACATAACTAATTGTATTTTTTGAAAACATACTAATCAAGTAGAATCTTTAAGTTCAGCCGGAAGCTTGACAAATTTTTGTTCAATCCCAATTGTCAATAATCATACAGCTCAAGCACATAGTGATGTTCACAAACTCTGTACCAAACAAAAATTGAATATATAAGAACTTAGATGCTGATAAGAATGGCATTGAAATGCAAGTTGCATTCAACAAGCAGCAATCTAGATAAAAGTGATTCGGAGTTCCAACAAGAAGCTCTTAATTATTGAGAACGTCATCTAACTTTGTGAATTCTCACAGAAACACAAAACAAACTCATCCACAGAAACCCTAGGCAAGATTTACTTCTTGTACTTAGCGACCTCGCCTTCATTGGGGAAAAATCCCATGAGCCTTCCAGCTGAATTCTGGTAGGCGTACATAAAACCTCCCAATACTCCTATCAGACCCCCAGTCACCATCGATGGCCCCCGAATCCCTGGCTTAATCCCTAATTTATTCATTACAAAAATAAAAGTCATCATATCACTCGGCATTTGTTCTGAAATGACTAATCAACCACACGTATTTGATGAATTTTAACGATGAGGAAGATAAGGGGTAATACCGGATAGGTAACCGACGACGACGGAAACACCGGTGATGGTCGAGAGACGGAGGTAGTCGAGGGTGTTGAAATTTCCCACCGTCTTGGTGAATGGAGGATTCCGATCTATCACCGGGTACTCCGGCTTCGCTAACGCTGTTATATCGGTGTTCATATTTTCGTCCGACGATCTCAGTCAATGTTTCGGCTTTCTCGTTTCAGATGGGGGTTTTTTACCGTTTCCGGGGGAATAATTTATGGGCAGAAAGATATATGGGCCGGTCCACCACGAAATCTATTGGGCCTTGTCCGGTAAATTCAAGGCCACGGCTAAATGCCCCCTCTTATTGTGTATTCACCCCCTAATTTGAGTACACCCTCCCCATTTTGAGTTCGCCCCATAAAATACCACAAATACCCTCCCAACTTATAACCACTCGTTAAAAAAATTTAACATTACCCCTTCCCCTTCTTTCTTCATTTCGAGTTTGAAAAAAACCATCATAATTGACCCGCCGCCGCTGTGCTGCACTGCTGTTCCACCCCTCACACTCCATAAACAAAGATAAGTTTTTTGATTTAAATGTTTAATTTTAAAAGTTTCACAAAAAATGACATTTTTCGAAATAAAAAAAAGTTCAATCAAATGTGCCTTTTTTTTTTTTTTTTTTTTTTTGAGTTTTGACAAAATCTAGGATTTGTTTTTCGCGTTTTTCAGTTAAACTCGGTCCAAAGTTCCGAATTTTTGACAAAAACTAAAAATGCATATTTCGTGGGGAAAAAATTCGAAAACAATCACTTTCTGTGGAATTTTGTTTCAAAAAATATCAACTTTTGTGAAAATTTTTTCTAAAAAATTAACGTTTTTATGTAAAATAAAATTCAAAAACCCGGTTAAGCAGTGTCAAATTTTTGCATTCGTGATGTATTTTTTTATTTATTTTATTAAATAAGGCACATGTTTATAAAAATATCTAGCAAATATTTTTTTTATCAAAATTATATTAGTACCGTTTAAATGTAATTTTTGTTCAATTTTTTTTTTTTGTAAAATGCTCCCTACGTAACGTAGATCATCGAAATTCACTTAGGTTTATTTTAAAGTATTTAATCTTACGTAAAAAAACGTCTAAATAAAAAATGAAATTTAGGGTAGTTTTCTGTCCTTTTTTTACCTACAATAATCAAGGAAGGACGGAGTTTTCATTTTGATTGTACACTCTCATTTTATTCAACTAACAATTTACATTTTAAGAATTTCGAGCTACAAATACAATTCTGCGGAACATTTAGAAAGAAAATTTATATATGACAATAATATTAAATTATTTTTATCAAGTGAAAACAATCATGAAATCTACAGTTATAAACTTATTCCCTACATAAAATTACAACTTATAACTAACAAGTTACAATAACTATTAGTTTAAAATTTCATGGACTTAGTGAACGGCGACTTTAAAATGAAAAGGTCATGGACCATGAAGGAATGTTTGTTTTGAAATTTAAAATTAGGATTTGAGAGTAAAAGTCTAACTCTATAAATATTTAAAACTTTAGATACATATAATTCTATATTATAAAGTTAAATTTTATTCTATTTAAATTCCAAAACATAAGTAATTTTAATTTCAAAATCCACTAAATTATAAAATTCAAATCTCAAAATTCTCAAAATTTTAAAACAAACATCCTCTGAAAAGCTTATTTTTTTATAAGATTTAAAATATTATTAACAATGGTGTATGATTCAACATCTATTATTTACATCTCCACGACGAGAATTGACTTAACTCGTGAATTTATGAGAGTTTTGAAGAACTCTCTATATTCTCCCAATTGAATTGAAGTAGACATTCCTTATTGAATTAGAAATTTTACTTGTTGAGAGGTTTGTTAACTTCATGTTAAAAGAAAAAAGTATGGTAAATTTCCAATGAAGAGGTTAAAAAGAATTTACAAAGGAAAGTAGGCAACTAAACTAATGGAGTAAATGGGAAATGGTAGTGATGGGAACGTTAAAAGGAGGAAATTGAGTGGAGAGCAGAGCAGAGAAAAGCATGGAATTAAGATAAGGTTTGTATTGCAGGGTCATGGATATTCCGATGATATCTATCTAAACCTTCCTCCCTTTTAGGGTTTTAGAGCATACTAGCGGCATATTCTCTATATATCAATGTCGGTTTTCTCTCACACATTCCCCTCTACCTCTCACGCTTCCTCTCTTCTAAATTTCACTCTTACAAACACCTGCAGACGTTGCCTCACCATTACTCCAGTTGCCTCATCGCATTCCAATCCCAAGATTTTGAAGTTAAACCGCCGCTCCAGGTACGGCCAACCCCTCTCGCCCTATGACTCCGATGACGATGACGACGACGCTGCAGAAGAAGAACAAGTCCATGAAAAACACGCCAATACGTTTTCTCATGTATGTTTTTACCATCTCTTAAATTTTATTTTTTTTATCATGATTCTAGTATTCCATGAATTTGAAAAATCTACTTTAACGGATTTAGAGAGAATTATGCACTAAATTTGGGTAGCCCATTCCATTTTCGCCCAAGAGATTAGTTATATTGTAGATGAAATTTTTATAATTTCTGCCTATCATTAGCATTATTCCACCAATGAAGTTGTTTTAGATGAAAATGATTAAATGTTTACAAGCAGATGAATGTAACTAGAATGTGCCTATTGTCATCAGCAGTTGAGCTAGGTCTGTGTTCAATAGCTTCACTGAAATTTGTTCCAACTATTATAGAATCCCTAAAATCACAATGTGTATGAGCAGAACAAGTTGGATATGGGTCCTCCGAGAAGGAAAATTATTCATCTATCCTGCTGCATACTTGTTACTTACTCAATTCAGATGGCTACTCTGTCATCGACCATTAGCTGATTATTTAGGGCTAAACATTTTCATGTTGTTGTGGGCATCTTCCAGGATGAGCTTGGAGGTGTTAAAATTTCTAAGGCTGATAGACAGAGGTTAATGTTGAAAGGTGCAGCTACCAAGGGACAAGGTATTATCCAAAAACTAAGTGAACTTCTAAACAATTAATTCACTCAATTTAAGGAAAATTCTTATAAACAGGTGGCATCAAGCACACAAGGAAAAGTTTGGATTCCCAATCATCAAGCCCGGCCCGTAAGCTTGAATCAAGTCAGAGCAAAACTTCTGTAAAGAATGGGAAGCATACACTTGATAAATTGGATCGGGATAGTTCTTACAGTGCTTCCACAAAACAAAGCAGTATTGTTTCTTCAAGCTCAAACTCCAAGCAGAAGGTATATACCATTGTAGCTAGCTATTACATATCACTTCATATTATCTAATGATGCAAACCATGTTTTTGGAATATTTCAGGAAGGAGGAAGCTCTGCTAAGAGTAAATTTCGTCAATTGTCTGAAGAATTGGACTTGGAAGAAAGATATTTCCCACTTCTTGATTACCTGAGCACTTTTGGACTCAAGGAATCTCACTTTGTCCAGATGTATGAGAGGCATATGCCATCACTTCAAATTAATGTTGAATCAGCAGAGGAAAGACTGGAATATTTGTTGAGTGTTGGTGTGAAACACCAAGATATTCGAAAAATTATTTTGAGACAGCCTCAAATTTTACAATACACAGTGGAAAACAATCTTAAGTCCCATGTTTCTTTTTTGAGTAACTTAGGCATTCCAGGGTCCAGAATAGGGCAAATAATTACTGCCACTCCCTCGTTGTTCTCGTACAGTGTTGAAAATTCCTTAAAACCTACTGTCAAATATTTGCTAGAGGAGATAGGAATCCAGGAAAAAGATATAAGTAAGGTTGTACAGTTAAGTCCTCAAATCTTGGTTCAACGAATAGATAATACATGGAACTCGCGTCTCACTTTTCTAATGAAAGAGTTGGGTGCTCCTAGACAGAGTATTGTGAAGATGGTCACAAAACATCCTCAACTCCTTCATTACAGCATTGAAGATGGCTTACTTACTAGAATCAATTTCTTGCGAAGTATTGGGATGCAAAATTCAGACATACTCAAAGTCTTAACTAGCCTTACACAGGTTCTCTTTTTTTCATGCTTTCCTTGTGTAATTAATATTAGGGATTTTTTTTTTTTTAGTCTGATAACTTATTCCTATTTTAATTTCAGTCTGGTCAATTTTTCGAATTGAAAATAATCCTGCATTTTGGTCCGGTAACCGGCTGTGGGAGGTGAAATATCCAGTGATTTGACAACATGGCAGAGTCTAATTGTTCAACCTGATGTTTCATCTCTTACAGCCGGTCACCGGACTAAAATGTCGTAAAATTGAAAGTTGCAGGACCTATTTCCAAATCGTGAAAGTCAATAGGACTAAAATCAAGTTAGAATACCTACAGGACTAAAACATCTATTCCCTTAGTATTAAGCGTACTTTTCATTAGGTAAAACTGTAATATTATTTGATTAGAATGGTATTGATATCTGCAGGTTTTCTCGTTATCGTTGGAGGGAAACCTGAAGCCTAAGTATAGGTACTTGGTCAATGAACTTCGAAACGAGGTCCACTCTCTGACCAAGTATCCAATGTACCTAAGCTTGTCTTTAGATCAACGGATCAGACCCCGTCATCGGTTCTTGGTTTCATTGAAGAAAGCACCAAAAGGGCCATTCCCTTTGAGTTCATTTGTTCCAACTGATGAGAGTTTTTGCCAGCAATGGGCAGGAACGAGCGTAGATAAATATCTTGAATTTCGTCAGAGGTTACTGCTCAAAGACTTAGCGAAGAAATATGAAAGACAGTGACATAGTCAGTTTCCTTCATTTAACCTATTGATGGTGAAAAGCATGTGCATCTAACTACTGCATTGCATTAAGAACCCTTTGACGAATTACATTTTCATGGTATGGCTACTTTTTTACTTCTTTCATACTCTATATCATTCACTTCCTTTTGGACATTGATGAAAAACAGCTATATGGACTTGCTAATATTTAAATTATCTTCCAGGAAATGGCCCATGTACGTTTTGAAGCTGGATAAACAATTTGGTGGAATGTGCAAGGGCCTTTTACTAACTTCTGGTGGTTCTAACAATCCAACTGCTTGTCTTAACATTCAATCTCCATAATTCAAGGTAAATGTGTGCTTTGTGTTTTTTTTTTTCATTTGAAATGATGTTATCATTGATGATACTTTTTCCTTGTGATTGAATTTTCATTGTATCTAATGTGCTAAATAAAAACTCTGTATTTCTTATTAGTATACCATTTTGTATGTGAACTATTAAATTAGTTAAAATGATATAGCCTGCAATGTTTGTGTTCAGTTTGCTCGGGTTTGGACTCTTCCAACATAAATCGTGAGCAAAACTCCGAAGGAAAATAATTAAAAACTCATCCTATTACAGTTGTAGACATGTTATCTCGACTTTTGGTGGAGAAAGTATATTTTACCAAACCAGAGAAGTCGTGAGAATTTTGGCTAAAAAATTAAATAAAATGAAATTCGATTCATATTTCACAAGTGCATACACAGTTCTGGATGCACTAAAATATTGTTGTGGCACATAGTGGAAATTTTCTAAATTTTACATATCAGGATAAGAATTAATCATACGATCTAGCTGAATCTGATATGGCAAATTTTCTCCCAGCAGTCCATATATACTTATGATTGATAAATTTGTTGCTGTCACTCATTTCTTGAATGTAACACAGGTCAAGAAAGGACGAATACCTTAAGAGTGAATGAGTGGTGCCATTGGCCTGATTCAGAGCAAGTGTGTCTAGCAGATTTCTATGACATGTTCAGCAGGTGTTAATCCAACAGCAATTTTGCCAAGGTAAAAGATATCGAGCGCTTGATCTTTAATTGGAGAAATCCATTTACCACAAAAGATAAAAATCATGTTTGAGACTTTTTGTGAACTAATTGATAATTTTGACGGGAGGGTAACTCATTCTTAACCTTAACTAGTATATTCTCACATACATGGTAAACTTGTTCAGGAATCGAATTTGATTGAGCAGATGTTTGTTTAATGCACTTTATGAAGTTGTTTGTTATTTATTTCGATTGATTTTATTTGTGTATCTTCCTTGTCAGCATGATAAACGGGCTTCCCATGTAATTGTTATAAAGAGCAGCATAAGTTTAACTGGGAAACCCACTTGCCTGATTCGGGATTTCCAAATTGAGTGATCCTTTCACAGGGCCTTGACCATTGTTGAATCTCATATTTCCACATGTGAAAAGAAGTGTGAATATCTTCATATACCAAACACTCATTAATTACGAATTGGCACCGTTTGATGACATATAAGCAACTAATACATTTTTCCGCAAAGTAAGCTCGTCTTTCTATCAACTAAGGACTGGATGTTGTCTTTGAAACCTCCCTGTTCCTGGGGAAGGTTCTGGTAGAGATGCACTATAGGGAATAAGAAGACCTGTTCCTGGGGAAGGTTCTGGTAGAGATGCACTATAGGGAATAAGAAGAACCAAGAAAGTATGAAGGATATCCCAAGAATGAACACTGAGAACTCATTCTCTGCCACAGCAGGCTTAACAACTGTTATTCAATAAAGATTCTTCATAATCCTCCTAACTAGAACACTCAGACTATATATCTACTAACTGCCGTAACAACTAAATGCCACAGGTCCAACACAAAGGCCCACCAACATATAAGGAAAAATAACAAAATAGCCCACTACTCCGAAACAGCTTTGCCCTCAAGGTTGAGGTTTGGAAATTGGCCTTGCATAACTTCCACATCTATCCACGAATTACCATCCGCACCACAGCCTTGCCAACGAACAAGAACCTGTTCAATCATCCCCAAGCTACCAGCAATCCAACCATGCTCCCACACTTCTTCTGGCACAAAAGACTCGTCCAAAGCCTGCACTTCCTCCGGCAACTCTGCCACTGCCCTGACCTCACTGATATCCTTCTTGAGAAGAGACACATGAAATCCCCTTCCGGCAGCCGTAAACAAAACGCCACGCACCGAGTTAAAAACTTCTTAATTGCATCAACTTGCTTGGCCCATTTCACCATTTTCTCATTCATCCTGCAACCCTTCTCCTTTTTCTCCATAGGCTTCTTTACCATCTTCCTCTTAATAGAATAAAATGAATGTGAATTGGCCACCCTTGTCTTCTCGAATTTCCCCTGTTGGATCTTCTTGAAAGAGGAAAGGCTCCCTCTGGTAAATACTCCCTTCGTCCCAAGTTAAATTGTACATTTACTGTTTACGCGTAGTTTAATTTGAGAGTTAGTTTATTAGTATTAAAGGGATAAAGTAGGGGGTGTGAAAGTCTTTTGAGTAATAAAGTAAATAATAAAATATTGTGATTAATAAAGTAATGACATGCGATATAATTTTGAGGTGTTTGAAGGGTGCAATTTAAATTGGGGCATCCATTTTTGACAAATGCACAATCTAACTTGGGACGGAGAGAGTATTAGATAAACAACTCTTCTCCTCTGAGAATTTATCAAAAACGTGGCAGGCACCCTTTCATTATTTTCGTCGCTAGAGGGTGGGTCTTTTACCTCATCTACGGTCTTATTTTTTCAGGTGGAAGCCTATCAACTTTGAAGATAGGGCAAAAGCGAGTTTTGAGTTGAGAAAATAGGTGTAGATTAATGAACCCCGCACAATTATCTTCAACCATCTTGTCATCGCTACTAGCTGAAAAGAATTTTTATGTCCTTTGTCGCTGGGGTAGCTCCCTTTTCCGCCAATGTGGAATGAGTGTCAGGCGCATGGGGAGGAGGCTTTGATGGTGGGGTAGACTATCCCCCTTCTGCTGGTAACACATCCTTTGGTGGGGAACGGGCTGGTGCCAAGGACAACGGGGATGTCTCAAGAAACATATCGAACTTCTGCCTGAGCAAGTCAAGTCGTTGTTTGAGTATGGAAATTAAAGAAACAAGGCTGCCCATCTTGGTGCCATATTCAGCTACAATGTGTTGGTGTTCCCCTATAGATTTCTCAATTGAGTCCATTCCTTCTTTCCGCATCATGGGTGCAGAAATCCGGCAGGTCGGCCCAATTGGTAGTGAATAAGAAAAACTAAGAAAGTATAAAGGAAATCCCAAGAATGAAACCTGAGAACTCATTCTCTGCCACAACAGGCTTAACAACTGTTATTCAACTAAGATTCTTCATAATCCTCCTATCTACTATATGCCCTAACAACTAATTGCCACATGTCCAACACAAAGGCCCACCAACATAATACTTTCTTCCTCCGTCTATAAACTAAATGGTGTGATTGAGAGAAAGAAAAAGTAAGACATAAAGGTAAATTTTAGTGACATTATATGTAAATTATAGTGGATTGTACGAAATGTGTGTAGGTTAAGTATAAAATAATTCAAAATAATCAAATAAACAATTCATAAATATCATTCAAAATAAATAAATATTCATAAAACTAAATACGTCTAGTCAAATACCAATTTAATTAAATCTATTAAAAAATTAAATAAAAATATAAGGGAAAAAAAACTAAATCTAGGCGATGATGATAGGTGCAAGGAGAATGAGGGACATGTTTGGAAACAATAATGATTGATTTAAAGTGATTAAAATTTATTTTTACAATATAATTTAAAGTGAACAGTGTTTTAAAATTAAGCACTTAATAAATTTTATATACGTTTAAATTTACAAAGATGAGAAGTATATAGAAGTAATTAAAAATAGAGGAGACGTGCTTCACCAAAATCACTTCTTAACAAGTTAATTTAATCATTTGATTGTATTTACAAACATTTAAAAGTGATTCTATTTAAAAAAAAAAACACTCACTTAAAAACCCCTGTCATTCTTTGATTTCTTTCACCATATTAACAGCTGAAAGTTTAAGGGCGCGGCTAAATGCACCCGGATTTCCTATGAGTACACTCACAGGAATTTTTTTTGTTCCAAGGGTGTTGCGAAATGACGTATTTACCCCTCCTGTACTTTTTTAAAAAAAAATGCCGGATGAGTACACCCATCTATTTCATTTCACCCCCGATTCATCATTTCACACCCGAATCATTCGGATCCCCACCATCACCACCAAAACATAAAAAATTCAAAATTTCAACAACAAAAATAAAATCGTAATATGTTCGAAAATTTTACCAAAACAAAGTTGAAATGTCCGGAAATTTTACCAAAACAAACTCAATTTGTTCGAAAAAAATTTCAAAACAACTTAAATTTGTCCGAAAAATAAAATCGAACATCTTGTTCGAAATTTTTTCCAAAACAAACTCAAGTTGTTCGAAATTTTTCTCAAAACAAACACAATATGTTCGAAAAAAATTTCAAAACAAACACAATATGTTCGAAAAAAATTCCCGAACTACTAAAAACCCTAATTTTCCTAAAATGTTCGAAAATTTTAGATGGACATAGTTAAAATGTCCGAAAGCATTTCACAAACAAATTCAATTTGTGCGAAAAAAAATCACGAACATAATTTGTAAAAAAAAACAACGAATTTTTTTTTTTTTTTGAATGGGCAAATCGAAGAGCAAGAAAAAAAAATTGGGAACCTAATGTATCAAAAATGTTGGGAACCAGATCTGTAAAACAATTTTGTCCAAATGTTTCAAAAAAAAAAATCTCTTTGCAAAAACAACAAAAATCCCCAAAAAACAATAGAAACCTACCAGATCTTCTTCTTCAAACAGCGTACGGCGGTGGCAACGAGTTTCTTCTTCTTCAAACCGCGGCGGCGGTGGCGAGACTTGGGTGATGAGGGGTGCGAACGGACGACGCCTCCTTCTACAAACACCGGACGACGGTGGCGACTTCTTGAAACAGGGGCGCCAGCGTGGCGAGGGAGGAGGAGTGACCTCGTCGACGCCTTCTTTTTGAAACACAGGCGGCGGCGCGAGGGAGGAGGTAGGTGGGCGGCGGCCGCGCCTGTGAGAGAGGAGGTGGGTGGGCGGCGGCCATTGAAGTGGTGGGGAGGGAGTGGTGTACTGAAATGGAAATGGAGAGAAGAGAAAGAATGGTTTTAATTGAGGGGAGGGTAATTTTGTATTTTTCATGTGGGTGTACTCATCCGTTGCGTGTGTGTACTCATCGCGTGGGTGTACTCATAGGAAATCCGGGTGCATTTAGCCGTGCCCAAAGTTTAATAACTGTTTGGGCTTTGGAAAGTAAACAAAATGTTGGCCCAATTTGAGCTGCTTGCGTTTTTTTTTTTTTTTTTTTGAAGCAAAATATATTTATTCAAATTAATGACTAGAGCATACAATATTAGTAGGGGTGGAAATGGATCAAACCTAGCTAGACTTTAAAAAAAAAAGTCTGGCCTGATATATATTTTTTAGGCTCGAGCCTGGCCTATGGCCAATCATACACTTTATTTAAAGGCTCAAGTTTGACCTTTTTAATAAATAGGTTTGGCCCGAAAGCTTTTAAAGGTCTTTTAGTCATATTAGTGCATTTAAATTTTTTTTTACAACAATAGTATTATTATCAAATTATAAAAATCGACTATTTAAATCTCAAAATGAAGAAATATTTTTTCAACTATTAAAAGGAAAATATAACTAGTGTTACTAAACTTTCTTACTTTATTCAGCCTGTTGGGCTTAAAATGCTTATGAAAAAATTTGAACCGACCTATTTAGCTAAATAGGCTTCTAAAAAAGCTTGAGTCCGGCTTGTTCATTAAACGAGTCGAGCCGAGCTTTAATAGATCGAGTCGTAGATCCCTGTCGGGTAGCCTGACCCATTTCCACCCCTAAATATTAGGATTGAAAGGCTTTCCACAAATTTCTAAAGGTTGACCCAACAAGGAGTAAGGTGCAACTTAATAACCCTAGCCAAACAATGTGCCCAACAAACAGAAATAAGGAATGGGTTTGACTATATGCACCTCCATTTCGGAGAGATGCACTCTCCCGTTCAGTTTATTAATAAAATAATAGGATGAAAAATAAAAAAATACCCTTCACTAAAATACAGCATACTAAATGCACCCTCCCTACTAAACGTAAACGCACCCCCTACTGTCATTTCTTTCACTTTATCCTTAAACCACAACTTTCGGCCGCCGTCACTATTTTTTCCGGTAGCCAAGAACTAAAAAAAATTCAAAAATTTCAACAACAACAACAAATCGACCATATTCATCCATATACACTTAGAAAAACTTAGAAAACTAATTATTTTTTTAAAAAAAAATTGTCAAACCAGTGACGACCATATATACTCCCGTCGACAACAATTTGTCGACGAGAGTGTATATGGTCGACAATGGTTTGACGATTTTTTTTTATAAATTTCGACAATTATAGGTCGACCATATATATTCTCGTCGACAAATTGTTATCGACGAGAATGTATACGGTCGATCAAAAAAATTTAGTTTTTTTTTTAAATCGACATTGTAATGTCGACCATATGCACTCTCGTCGACAACATTTTGTTGACGAAAGTGTTCGTGATCAACATTAGAGTGTCGAAATAAAAAAAAAGGTTCCTACATCTATGCAGAAAACCCTAAAAAATCGAGCGGGCAAAAAAAACAGAGGAAGCGGTGTGGTGTGGGCCGATGCACATACCTGGGGCAGCGATAAGGTCGGTCGGAGCGGCGTGGGCCAGCGAAATGGAGGAAGAATATTACACTTGCTAGCTTATAAGGGTTTAGAGAGTGGGAGAGCTTCTCTCTCTAGAGAGTAGCTTCTCCCCCACTTCACCGATATTCTTCGTTCGTCGTCGCAGATCCTCCGTTTTCGTTGTAGATCCTTCGTCCCCTTCGCAGATCCTCCGTTTTAGTCGTTGCCTACTGTTTCCGTCATCTCCGATCCCCCGCGGGCACCATCTCCTTTCATCTCTTTCTGTTTTTTGGCCAGATCTGATCTGTAGATCTTTAGATCTACTGAGTGTTTTTTTTTCGGGTAGCTCTCATAGTCGTCACCGTCGCCACTGCAGCTCGGCTCTGTTTTTTATTTTCTGCTTTTTATGTAGTTTTTCTTCGTTTGTTGGTAGGGATCAACGTAAGTACGGAGCCACGGTGACCGTTCGAGGTATTTATTTGTTGATCATTTTTACTGTTTTTCTAGGTAGTTTTTGGTGCTTGTCTAGTTTAGTTTTTTGATGCTGCTAGTTTGTTTTTGTTTGCGCCTTGTGCGTCTGTGGACACTTTTTTGGTGGTTCGGATCCTTGAGTTGGACTCGAGAGCCCTGGTGCTCTGGTACTACTGGATCGGGTACTCGGTGGAACTTTGTCTGATTATTTTGTTTCCTATTCTTGATATGAGAACACCTTAGTGTGGGGTTGACTCGTTTTAAGATTGGAGACTTGGACACCTGTTAAAGGCAAAGGAAAACTCGTCTTTCCTCTTCACACGATTGGAGTGGACGGCGATATCCGTTTGGTTTAAAGATCAAGAACTTAGGCTTGTGATTTGTAACTTTATTTTAGGATCTTGTAAACCCCCCATAAAAAAAAATACTTTGTATTACACTTGCACCCCCACTACTAACTACATCCCTCCTTCAACCTTTAAACCCTAAACCTAATTTTTGCAACAACCACCACCACCATCACCAAACAAAAAAATTCAGAAATTCCAGAAAAATATAAAAAAAAAATCCATTTTCTTTTTAATTTTCGACAAACTAGTGTCGACTATATTTACTTTGATCGACAAATGGTTGTCGACAAGAGTGTATATAGTCGACACTGGTTTATCGAAATAAAAATTATTTTTTTTATAAAAGTCGACCATTTTAGGTCGATCATATACACTCTCGTCGATGACAAATTTTTCGACGAACGTGTATATGGTCGACCTAAAGTGGCCGAATTTTTTTTTAAAAAAAATTTGAAGAACATGAAGAAAAATTGAAGAAGAACCCTAAATATCCAAACATGGGCCGCCGTCTTGGAACGGGATCGGGGTGGGACGGTCGGTGGCGAGTGGGTGGAGCGACCAGCGGTGGCAACGGCGATGGAAAACCAGAAAAGGGAGAAGGGGGAAAAATGCAGAAAAAAAGAAAAAAAAGAGAGAAGAGAGGGAGGGAAGAGAGAAGGGAGAGGGAGGGGGGGTGACAAAGGCAATAAATCACAGAAAAAGAGAAAAAAAAAAAAGAGAGGAGAGGAGAGGAGAGGGGCGACGACGAGCGACGGATGGCGGACGACGGGAAGGGTGGGTAGGAATGAGAGATGAATTGTAAGAAATTATAAGTTAAGGTTTGGGGGTAGGGATAGTAAAGGTATTTTATAGATAAAATGGTATTTAGGACAATTTGAGTGGGGTGCATCTATCCTAGACAAATTTTGGAGGTGCATCAATCGGGGTGTGTTCTCAACCTTAATGGAGGTGTAAATAGTCAGCCCTTAATTTAAAATGGGCTGCTACTTGCTTCCTTGGGCTTGGGCTGATTTTGTGCATCTAAGGAAAAGGCGCAGGCTATATACACCTCCAACCTTGTTAAATATACCCCCTTTTCGTACACCTTAATGTGGCAAATGTTAGATGTACCCCACAAAAATACATAATACACCCTTCTTCCCTAAAATACATTTGGATAGATATACCCCCTAACTCTAATTTTTTTCTTAATTTTCCTCCAACTTCTTCTTGCCCACCACCACCACCACCACTTCAAACCGCTGGCCGCCGTCCAGCGTCGCCACAGTCATATGCCGCTGCCCTCTACTTTGTTTTTTTTATAATTTTTTTCGATAAAATGTTATCGATAAGGGTGTTTTTCGTCGACAAACCAGTGTCGATCGACACTGGTTTGTCGAAAAAATATTCTCCCTCCGTCCCACAGGAATTTGCACACTTTCCATATATGGATGTCCCATACCAATTTGCACACTCCATAAAAGGAAATATCTTCACACACCCTTGAAATATACTCATATTTACCCATATGTCATTACTTTTCCATACTCAATCTACTTTTTACTTTACTTTATTCATAAAAGTTTACAAAACTACCCCTCAAAACATCAATCATTACACATTTTCTTACACATTTCTTAAAATGTGTGCCGGTCAAAGGGTGCAAGTTCCTCCGGGACGGAGGGAGTAGTAATTTTTTTAAGTTTTCTAAGTTTTTTTTTTTAAATAAATTGTTTTGACGACGGTCGTCGAAGGTGGGCGGCGGCTCCCCTGTAATTAGGGTTAGGGTTAGAGTTTAGAGTGTGTGAATTTTAGGAGAAGTGTATATATCTTGAATTATTTTACTAAAAGGGTAAATTGAGTATTTTACATTAATATTAAATTAATAAATTGGAAGGGGTGTATATTTAACATAGTTGGAGGGGTATATAGCCTGGGCCAAGAAAGATGGGCCCAAATTGGTGAAATTCAATTATGGGAAATGGGCCCAAATGCCAACTCTCGTTTTATCCTCGAACTCGAGATTTCATCATTCATTGCCTTCATTTAAAATTAGGTAGGTGTTTTTGTCTCCAAAAAATTTCAATTTTCCTACAAACATCATCTTTCTTAAAATCAAGTGTAATTAGTCAAAATTTAGCAATAAAAACATGAAATCCTAAAGAAATTAATCTTATAATGTGCAATAAATTCATGAAAAATATCACCCAAATCATTGACCCGATTCAAGGAATGAATACAGATCGACAAGCGAGTAACGAAGAACACCCACAATATCGATCTATTTTGACCTCCGACGTAGAATTCAAGACTTGAAAATATAAATGCACAACTTATAAGTTTTTAAAATCAATTATCCACCAACAACTTAAGGCGTATAACATAAAAAACACCAGTGCAACGTTATTGCACTGTATAAATCAACATAGAACCTTTTTGTAGCATATCGATTGTTCAACTTCTTCGGTTGGACGATGAGTGTTGGAATCGCCTCTTCAAGATAGAAGAGGAGATACAACTACAAAGTATGTGAAATGGGGGGAAAACCTAGGGTTTCACATTTGCCAAGCATTTTTGTCAGAAAATCGATTCAAACTCAATACATAAGAGCATCTCCAATGGGGGTGAGGAATTCTAGATGGATTTCTACCCCTATTCAAAATAAGGGTTGGACACATTGTGGAGGTGGTGATGTGGAGGAAAGAGAGTAAATGGGGTAGGAATACTTCTACCCAAGTAGAAGTAAAAAATTAGGGGAAAAGAGAGTGGGATAGAGAGAGAGTGAACAACACATGCAAAAAAAAGAGAACAATTTGAAGAGTGTAATTCACTTGCGAGAGTGGGCTTTAATGTGGTCCCAACTATTTTTTATTTGTATTATTGTTTTTGGGGTAGAATGCATTGAAGATGTAGAAGTTTTTTGAGATAGAAATAAGAAACTTTTGAGGTGTCACATATGTGTCAAACTTAAAACCTAAAAATCATCACCCACACTGTAGATGCTCTAATCACCGCATTTTTTTTTTCAGATTAAAAACACGTAGATGTCTACAATTAATTGCGGGCCATTGACTTACTCCTGGACCTATGCAATTTATGCCAAAACCAACACAATGTGTTGCATCTGACGTTCCACCTGACACGGGACTGGTACGTAGAAGACAAACGTCCTTCTTACGAAAGAGTGAAAGTATTTTCTTAGAACTTGAAAATGTGATTGAATGCCAATTTTGAATACAATATCACCTATATATAGGTGAGATTACAAGTGAGATTACAGGTGAGATTACAATAAAGGTGAATTTCTAGATTCATTGTATTCAAACTAAGAATTAAATGTAATAAAGGGAAAAATGGGTGAGTTTGACCATAGAAGTTGATTAGTCATGCATGTCCCACATCAGTCTACCCCACTTGAAAAGAACTCGACCCCGAGTGATCTGGTTAGGATGAAGGTTCTTCAGGAAAGTAACGGTATAAATCACTTACGTTAAAAGTCTTCGAGATTCCCATCGAGTCTGGAAGACCCACCACATAAGCATTATCATTGATTTTATGAGTGATTTTGTAAGGTCCGTACCTCTTCGGCTCCCATCCTTTGATAGCTTCGCCAGCTACTGCAGCCAACCAAGGCGGCCATCCAGCTGCAATCTGCTCCCCTTCAATAGCTCTTGGAATCGGGCCCACTCTCGGATAGGGCCGTTCAACATATTCAGCTCTCTCTCTCTTCCTCTCAAAACTCACTCCTTGTAATCTAACTGAACCATTGACTTTCTCATCCATATCCACAATATCACACATTACTTCATCTTTATAAAATTTTCCAATGGATAAGGGAACGCGACACCTCTCTTTTACTTTAATTCCTTCCCCTTTAGTAATCCACACAATACTATAAGGTTCGAGATGTTTCTCCACAGACAGTTCTAAAGTCCTAGCCAAGTTATGAGAAATAATATTTCCACAGCTCCCACTATCAATAATCAATTCGAAAATTTGATTAGAAATGGTACACCTGATTCGAAACAATGCGTTTCGTTGGGAATCATCTCTCTTTGGCGCCAATAGGACCTTACGAACAACCATTGTTTGTTGTTCGTCATACTCCTCACCATTCGGCTCGCAGACTCCATCCTCCCCTTCCCATTCGTCATCATCATTTCCAGTATGCTCGATCATGTTGATCGGACGACGCTGGGGGCAATTGTTTGATCGGTGTCCAACCTCGTGACACCTATAGCATTTGTCACCCATTGGTCTTGCGTATAAGTTTTCCGCCTTCTTTGCGGCCTCTCTCTCTCTACCCCACGCTTCATAGAACTAGAAGCCTCCAGGTTGGGCTCGGGATTGGGTTTCAGTGAATTAACAAAATTCTTACGAGGTTCCTCTCTCCCATAAAAATTTCGAAACCCCATTGATTCAGCTCGTTGCGCCATATTGATTGCATCGCTGAGGGTTAGGATGATTTGACACCCGATCTTCTCACGAATCATGGATTTGAGTCCATGGACATACCTTGCTACCTGCTACCCCTCAGTCTCCACCAAGTTGTTACGCAAGGAGAGGCGTAAGAAATCTGAGGTATAGTCTGCCACCGATTTTTGTCCCTGAACTAATGTCTGGTACTGCTGGAATAGAAATTGTTCATAATCTGGAGGGAGAAAACGTGCCATCATCATCCTCTTCATTTTAGTCCACAATCGGACCGGCTGCTTGCCCAATCGTCGTCGTTGGTTCTGAACTTGTTCCCACCACGATGATGCTCCTCATTTCAAGCGATAGCTACGAGCTTCACCTGCTTATTTTCTGATATTTCTGCAAAGTCGAAGAATCTCTCAACTTCAGCGACCCAATCAAGAAATCCCTCAATATTAAAATTTCCATTGAAGGAAGGGAGATCCGCCTTCAATCGAAATTCATCATACATGTGTTGTCGATTGTCCCTACGATCAGGAATATTACGATTTCCCTGGAATATATTCGCTGCTCACGTTGAGGGCCACGAGCAAATCTCCTGGTTCCTTCATCGTTTTCTGGGTTGTCAAGATGTTCTTCATGACCGCCCTGAGTGTCCTCTATTTGTTCTACGCGAGTGGTTAACGTTTGGACTGCCGTAGTCAAACGCTGCATCTCTTTGATCACGTCAGCGAGGGTGGGTTCGCCGTTGTTAGCCATCACCAAGGAAAGCTTGGCTCTAAATACCAACTGACATGGGAGTGGTACGTAGAAGACAAACGTTCTTCTTATGAAATAGTGAAAATATTTTCTTAGAACTTGAAAATATGATTGAATACAATATCACCTATATATATAGGTGAGATTACAGGTGGGATTACAAGAAAGGTGAATTTCTAGATTCATTGTATTCAAACTAAGAATTAAATGTAATTAAGGGAAAAATGGGTGAGTTTGACCATATAAGTTGATGAATTTCTAAATTCATTATATTCAAACTAAAAATTAAATGTAATTAAGGGAAAAATGGGTGAGTTTGACCATAGAAGTTGATTAGTCATGCATGTCCAATTCAACAAGTACCTGATAAGAGTTATTTTCTTCCTCGTTGGCTTTCAAATTCTCATGAGTGATCGAACTTTCAAATATAACTTTCATTCCCTCTCATTTTTTAACTATTAGAACTCGAAGATATTTAGAATTGAAAATAATACAAAAAATTATTTTTAATTTCCATCTTAATCATACAAGATTGGATATCTTTAGAAGTGGCTGATTCAATTTGTGGCTGGCGATGTCTCATTATCAAAATCTAGTCAGAGGTTGAACATGCCTTGAATTTCTGATATGCTTATCCATCGCAGACCAATCAAACCCCCATGTCACTAACATACACAAATTAATATTTTATGGCCACTCTCTCTCTCTCTCTCTCTCTTCAAATAACAGCAAGGAGGAGAGAGAGAAATCAAGAAATCTGTGTTTACATTTACTCATGTGAGCTGACATCTCACACCCGTGAATTATAATGTAAACTCAATCATGTTTTAACGATCATGATCATAATGGTCAGAGCATCACTACCTAAATGGGTAATGGGTTCAAATCACCTGGTAAAAAAAGTGATTGGGAAAATAGTTTTTAAAAAAACTAAACCATGTTTTCCGACCAAATGAGGCGAAAATAGTAAAATGAAGCTCCATTTTAAGTATGGAACTTAAAATCCTACATCAATCGTTTTCAAATGACAAATTGTAACGGGGCGAAGGAGGGACCATTAGCTTTAAATGATGAAAACACAAAGAAGATTAGATGCCACCCAACATCAGACTTTCCAGCAAGATTGTTCAAATGACAAGGACACACACACAACAACAATCTAACTTTACCCAAGGGCCATGCACAAACGTTGCATTCAACAAGATAAGCGAAATTGTATGAACCAATCAAACCCTATCATCACTCAAGCAATCTAGCTATACCACCAATATCAAACGATCTCAGGCAAAAACTCAAGAAGATGACTTAGATTCAGGCATTTAAAGATAAAAATCAGTCAAAATAACCCGTAAATAAGGCTATTTGCTCTATATAACCCTACCTCACGCAAACTTAAAACATGTAATCACGCCTCCTAATGTAGTTTATACTGTACTCTGTTTCGTCTCTAACTCCTCTAACCAAACAACTAAATCCCTATTTCCTTGTCCGGGGGAGATGATTAAAAAGAAACCCGAAACTTGTTTACATTTACTTGTCTGTATTGCGTCGATCCTTACCAATTAGTGGGGAGGACAGTCGACTCTCTGATGTTTCTTCTAATCATATGTATTGTACGCTGAGTAGAATGGAATACCCAAAAAATGAAATCTATTTCTGTTGACCAAAGGATGTTGCCTTCTAAAACCATAAACTCTATAGTCCTCCCGTCTTTCCTGAGACTATATAACTGCCGAGATGCTGCTTGCGACTGCAGAGGCAAAGGGGCTATCCGGGAGACTCACTACTTGACCGCTGCACAAATGGTAAAACCGAAAACAATATCACTAATACGTAAATTTGAAAATATAAGTTTCAAATTAGGAAAAACCCAAGTAAATGCTCTACAGTTCAAGAATTTGCTGTCCATATTCACACGAATAAGAAAATAGACAGTCTTATACACAACAACTGGTTTGCATTGTGTGTGTACTTTTAAATAGTATTAGTCGTTATACCATAATATGGTGGTAGTCATGAATCAGTTTTTTTTTTTTTTGTATGGAAAGTTAAATACCCATTTTTTCCCCTCCCCATGACTCGAACCCAGGACCTAAGGCCTAGGTAGTGGTGCTCTAACCACTTGAGCTATCCCACTTTGTCAGTCATGAATCAGTTGTACGCCAAGATTGTTTTACATAAGACCAACTCAAGAATATAGCACATATGATATAAATGGCACTAATATTGTGCATCAAAAGAATTGAAAGTTAAATTTTATTAAGAGGTACCAACCTTTCCTGATCACCACAACTGGTAGCTGGATACTTGGGGTTATCATCACTAGTCGAGCAGCTGTTCAGAACGTCAAAAATATAGCTGGATGGGAATATGGGGTGATCTGCACAATTTCAATGCAAATAATATAAACATCATGAAAATAGATTCACAACAGAGCCCCTAATTTTAAAAGAAAACACTAAAAGAACCTTCTGGCATTTTTAGCCCGCCCATGGAATAATCGAAGCGAGACTGGCTAGCCATAGGTTTGCAAGACAATTGGAGTTGTTGGAAACGCAGCATCTCAAGATCGATTGCAAATTCCTCTTCTTCCATTGGCTGTCTCCACAATGGCCTTGTTAATGCCCAGTCTGTCAGTAATAAATGAAATCCACATCTCAAGTGAAAAGCTGATACCAGAGGAGAAAGTTATAGCATAAAAATAAATAAACAAATGCCAAAGACTTACTAGGTTGAAGCTGTGAGTCGGTATGTGCATTGTGTGATTGGTAATACACCCGATGATCAATATTTTCGGAGTATTTCCTGCATTTGAAATGGAAAGGCAAGATGAGTGTTCTGGTTATACACAGCTGGCAACACAAAGTTGGGAACAAAAAATTTCCGATTGCATCATATACTAGTATTCGAGATTGACCAGTTGCAACCTGTACTTTGTTTCAGTGGATTTTCCGGCCAGAATCCACTAGTTGCATAAAATATTTGGATACCAGAAGTATGTGATGGGAATACATAAAAATCTTTAAAGAAGAAAGTATACCTCTCAACAAGTTTTAGCTTCTCTCTATACGGTTTCACAAGGACACGGGAACCACAAATAAAATGCGGATTTCCCTTCGATAAAATCAGCTCCGCACTGTCTGCACTCGCAAAAGTTACAAATCCATACATTCGTCTCTGCTGGCAGGGAATTCGCACATCCTGAACCGGTCCAAAGTTACTAAACCCAAAAAAAAAAAAAAAGAACAATTAGATACCTTAAAAAAGAATCTATAAATTTACAAAACGCCCAAGCAGCAAACATTAAATTGAGATGGCATTACCAGAAGTAATTGGAAACGTCTTCCTCACTAAAGGTGCTCTCAGCTGGAAAAGTCAAATAAATTTGACGAGAACCACTTACAATAGGACCAGGGTCATTTCTTTCACCCCGACTGTCCATATATTTTGCTGCATCTTCCGATAGGATCACAGCATGCTGCCCATGAGGCCTGGAACAAGATAATCAATCACAATAATCTAACTAAGGGACAAATTAGTAAATTCAAGGACAAAGAACCACCTGTCGATTAACCGAATGCTGTGTTTCAACCGAGCAAGAAGCTTAGTCAAGCTATAACCAGCTTTACCATGTCGTTGACTTTCAGTCAAATACCCTTCAGCTTGTAGAGTTCTACCATACGTCTCAGAGTAGATCATCGGCAGAGATGCAATCGAAACCGGGACCCCTCTTCGGGATTTCAAAAGCTCTACGATTTCTAATTCTAGTTTATCTAGGGAACCTTGAGAGAAACCTTGATCATCTTCAGCTACATTGAATGAACTAGGACTGATGGTAAGCGGATAGTTTTCGGGATACGATTCACCGTGATAAAACCTACATTTATCACCATGCTTACAATATCCTTTGCTGAAATAATGACAAGGCTTAACAGGATAATCGATTAGGTTTTGGGAATTTCTAACAGCCCTAATACTCATAGAGTTAAAGTTATCATTAGGAACAACAAGTTGCTGATGATCAAAGTAAGGGTCGATCCTACGAGACGAGAAGGAACGAGGCGAAATGTATGCATTGTTTAGGAATTGAAATGGGGGATCAGCTAAAGGATTAGGGTTCATGTTAGGCGAAATGGGGGGCGAAATTCCGGGGGAGGAGGAAGGTAATAAACGAGCATTTTTGGCTGATTGTATCAAATTGTGGATTAAGGCATCAGGGCCTAATGCCAACCTGATCATTTCTTGATCAGAAAAGTCTTGAAAATACATAAATCCTATTATCTTCTTGGCAATGTGTTCAGGTTCCAGATTTGTGATTCTATCAATAACAACCTTTGTAGCCTCAGCAGAATCCATTTAATCTACCTATACACACACAACATGGACCAACAATTTCAATTTGGTTCTTTAAACTAAAGGAGATCTCTCCAGAGAGACAGACAATCATAACTCCATGTTGTTTTGAAAATATGAAAATTGCAAAAGAAATCAACAACACAGAGTGTGTCTGAAAAAGCTGCTACGCAATAATACATGACAGACAAATACTCCAACATAACTTTATCCAAAATCAGGAGAAAAAACTAAACACTAATTCCCCCCACATGCACAAAAAACACCAAAACTTCAAAAAAAAAAAAAAACAAAGTTAAGGCCAATCAGAACACATGCAATAAACCCCACAAAAACAAAATCCTACAACAAATTCACACCAAGAACACCTTCAAGATAGAAAAAATCAGAAACCCCTTCACACAGAAACCAAGTTAAGGCCAATCAGAACACATGCAATAAACCCCACAAAAAGGTAGAACATTTATGCAATAAGAACAGATCCAACTTACCCTCAGAGCTTGAAAAATGACAGAAGCTTAAGAAATGGGAAATTGAATGCTACAACTACTCTGTCTCCATATCCATCTCACAGCCTTATTTGTCAAAACTTGTCAAGAAAACACCATTTTCGTCTCACAAAAGAAAAATGACAAGGAACAGTGGCTTTACAGGGGGCACTGTTTTGTCCTCACTCCTGTATAATGCCAGTTTATATATTTTTTCTTTTTCTTAGAAATACTGTAGTACTAATACTTATCGGGTTATAAACATAAATTTCTCCAGCTAATTCATACAATATCGGAAATAAACAACAAAAATTCCTAGATTTACGATATAGTTGATGACAGCTTGAAAATCCAATTACAAAATTGCCCTTCATAAATTTTCAAGGCAGTTAATAGTAATATTATTTCAAAAAATTCGGAAATTCCAATGCTGAGTTATTAAGACTTAGACCACACGTCGGCCCATGTACATCTCTATCTGTGTTCGTGTGTGTGTGTGTTTTGAACGTCAGTTCTTGAAAATCTGGTCCATCTTTAATCTCAACCGTTGGATTATTTTCACTCAAGTGGATAAACACAACGTTGATCAGATTAACATATGAATTTCACAAGCCATTGACTAAATCTTTCTTGTTCAAGTATACAAATTGCATAGTACCCCATGTTAATTATTGCCATTAAAGGCCCCACACCAAATAATTTTGTCTCATTGGCCATGTTTATTGCAAGTACGAAACTTTATATCTACTTTATTTAATGGAAACTTAATTTATTGTTTTGACGGAGAACTTAATTTATTGTTATAAGGAGAGGAAAGGGACATCATATTTTTTAAGGTTCAATTGGAAATTTAATCACCTTTCATTCCAATTTAATTTAGAAATATTTATAAATAAATTATTAACTTTAAATATTGTTGTAAATTAGTTTTTCGATCAGAGACAGAGACGTGACTTGGTGACGTCTATGTTTTAAAAAGAAGAAGTGGGCATGATTCGAAAATTTTTAACACTTTAGGTCTGATTGTTATTAAAGTGGTTGACTAGTACAACGCATAATTACATATCACTTCATTCATTCGTCTCAGTTTATTTGTAATAAAAATCACAAATATCCCCTCCAAAAAAGATTTGTCAAAAACCAAAAAATATTTGTGGAGTTGACTGGTTTAATCACCGATTCATTCCACTTTTCCGGATTTCGAGCAGATAAGCGGATCAACAATTTAAGTCACCCTATTGCCTTCGTCGAGTAGCGTTCAGACCTATTGGTCTAACCAGTCTTTATATAGGCCGACGTAACACTCCACAATTTTTAAACGATGTCGTTTTTTAGGGGTTCATGTCTACAAGCCACATCATATATGAGCAGAGTCTACCGGAAGAATGATTATTTCCAATTATTCAAAAAGTTTAAATTAAATACAATTAAGTAAAGTTATGATTTAATGTGTAATATATTAACCATTTTTTTAACAAGAGCATGCTTTCCTTTTTTATATATAATGCTTGCTAGTTAAATTGGGCTTATTGATCACGCGTAAATTATAATATGACATAAATTTTGAACTTGTGACAATTAAGAAAATAAAATCAAATTGATAATTTAACAGCTCTTAAAACAAAACCAAAGCTCAATTTAGAAAGGAAAAAAGAAAAAAGAAACCTTATCTACACTACAATATTCTTGTTATATTTTTTAATTAGTATAAAATGTCAACCCAAACTATGCAATTTCGGGTATTGTCAATTTTTGGCATGTCCACATTTTGTAAAGTATAGTGATGCCAATGTCAATCAACGAGACAAAAATGAGAAAGACAAGTAGATAAATTAAATTAAATGTAATGTAATGATTAGAAAATAGTGAATAGATTAAATAAATAAACAAAATAAACGAGGGGCAAAATAGGGAAACCACTAACTAGTGGTGCCATTTCTTCACAATGACCGTTTCAATCGGCAATAAAGTGGGAGGGGAAAGCAGTTATCTTTTTTCTTTTATTATTGTTTTCTAATAATAAAAAGAGAGGGAATGAAATTTGAAATTCCAAAAAAAACTAGAAAAGAGAGATATTTGGATATTGTTGTGGTCCTTCGGGACCCATTAATTATCATAATCTTCATATTTGTATTTTTTTAATAGTATACGGAGTAGTTTGTTTCATTAAAATAAATTAATGTACCGCGAATTTTGCGGGATTGGAAAAAAATTATATTATTATTTAATAAAATTTTATATGATTTATTATTTTAAAATATATTTAATGATAATTAATGTATTTGACGGTTAATCATTAATTTCATTTGCACTTAAATTAAATTAGTTTTACTCAAAATATATATTCTAACTTAAAAAAATAGTTGAGATCTCATTAAAAGAGAATTTTAGTTAAGAGGAATAAAATATCATCTTAATGAAAGATTATTATAAAAAAAGAAATTATTTTAAGAGAAATAAATGATAAAATAAAATTGATACGTTTTGAATAATTAATAAGAAATTGAAACTTTTTATTTTATTGATTCTCTTTGTTTTTTAAAAATTGTATTATGAATGGAAGAAGAAAGAAATAAGTAAATTTCTTTTATAGAAAAAAAATACATAAAATTACATTAATACGTAGTTATAAGTTGTAAGTTTTTCATTAATTCTCTTCACATCTTCCTTGAACTCTCTTTTTTATTGAATTTTTATTCTCTTCACATCTTCCTTGAACTCTCTTTTTTATTGAATTTTTATTCTCATCATCTTTTTGCAATTTGACGTCATGTAAATTACACTCTGTGTAACAAAAAGTTAACGGAACACAAAAAATATTACACTATCTAATAAAATTAGAGAACATAGAAACATTAAAAATTACACTATCTAAGAAAAAAATTAGAGAACATAGAAACATTAAAAATTACACTATCTAAGAAAAAAAATTAGAAAACACGATCTAGCAAGTGAGAAGATGAAATCAAGGAATCGGAAAACAATAGATCCATTAAAGAAAAACAATTAAAAAGTAAATTAAACTAAACTAATGCAACAATTTTTTAGAAGAATAACAAGAAGGGACTCGCTATATTTAAAGAAATAAAAAATAATGAAGAAGGGGTTCACAAATGCCTTCTTACTCCTATATTTAAAGAAATAAAAAATAATGAAGAATGGTTATTAATGAAAACTGTAAATAAAAAAAATTAAATAGAGGAGACATAGAAAATATGAGAGAGAGAGAGGAGAGAATGAAAAAATAATTAAAAAAAAATGTAAAAGAAAAAATAAATAGACCAAGACAAAAATAATTTAACAAAAAATGTAAATGAATGAAAATGGTAAAAGAAAAAGAATTGAGCCAGAGAGAAATAAGAGAGATATGTGAAAATAATTTAACATAAAAAAAAAAAACGGTAAATAAAAAAAGAAGGGACGTGTCTGCCTTGAACTCTTATTCCCAAGTGCATAAAAAAAGAAGGGACGTGTCTGCCTTGAACTCTTATTCCCAAGTGCCTGCCTTGGGACGTGTCTGCCTTGAACTCTTATTCCCAAGTGCCTGCCTTGAACACTTATTCCCACGTGCTTGCCTTGAACACTTATTCCCACACTTATTCCCACGTGCTTGCCTTGAACACTTATTCCCACGTGCCTGCCTTGAACACTTAGTGCCTGCCTTGAACACTTATTCCCACGTGCCTGCCTTGAACACTAACACTTAGTGCCTGCCTTGAACACTTATTCCCACGTGCCTGCCTTGAACACTTATTCCCACGTGCCTGCCTTGAACACTTATTCCCACGTGCCTGCCTTTGAACTCCGAACTCCACTCTTATTCCCTGCCTTGAACTCCACTCTTATTCCCACGCCTTGAACACTTATTCCCACGTACCTGCCTTGAACACTTATTCCCACCTTGAACACTTATTCACTCCACTCTTATTCCCACGCCTTGAACACTTATTCCCACGTACCTGCCTTGAACACTTATTCCCACCTTGAACACTTATTCCCACGTGCCTGCCTTTGAACTCCACTCTTATTGCCTGCCTTGAACTCCACTCTTATTCCCTGCCTTTGAACTCCACTCTTATTGCCTGCCTTGAACTCCACTCTTATTCCCTGCCTTGAACTCCACTCTTATTCCCACGCCTTGAACTCTTATTCCCATTCTTTCATCAAACTTGCAAATAAGGGAAAAGAAGAAGCCTTGAACTCTTATTCCCAAGAAGAAGCCTTGAACTCTTATTCCCAAGAAGAAGCCTTGAACTCTTATTCTCATTCTTTCATCAAACTTGCAAATAAGGGAAAAGAAGAAGCCTTGAACTCTTATTCCCAAGTGCCTGCCTTGAACACTTATTCCCACGTGCCTGCCTTGAACACTTATTCCCACGTGCCTGCCTTGAACACTTATCCTTGAACACTTATTCCCACGTGCCTGCCTTGAACACTTATTCCCACGTGCCTGCCTTGAACACTTATTCCCACGTGCCTGCCTTGAACACTTATTCCCACGTGCCTGCCTTGAACACTTATCCTTGAACACTTATTCCCACGTGCCTGCCTTGAACACTTATTCCCACGTGCCTGCCTTGAACACTTATTCCCACGTGCCTGCCTTTGAACTCCATTTGAACTCCACTTTTATTGCATGCCTTGAACTCCATTTGAACTCTTATTGAAATAACGGAAAAGAAGAAGCCTTGAACTCTTATTCCCAAGCCTTGAACTCTTATTCCCATTCTTTCATCAAACTTGCAAATAAGGGAAAAGAAGAAGCCTTGAACTCTTATTCCCAAGTGCCTGCCTTGAACACTTATTCCCACGTGCCTGCCTTGAACACTTATTCCCACGTGCCTGCCTTGAACACTTATCCTTGAACACTTATTTCCACGTGCCTGCCTTGAACACTTATCCTTGAACACTTATTTCCACGTGCCTGCCTTGAACACTTATTCCCACGTGCCTGCCTTGAACACTTATTCCCACGTGCCTGCCTTGAACACTTATTCCCACGTGCCTGCCTTTGAACTCCACTTTTATTGCCTGCCTTGAACTCCATTTGAACTCTTATTCCCATTCTTGCCTTTGAACTCCATTTGAACTCCACTTTTATTGTCTGCCTTGAACTCCATTTGAACTCTTATTCCCATTCTTTCCCACGTGCCTGCCTTTGAACTCCATTTTAACTCCACTTTTATTGAACTCCATTTGAACTCTTATTCCCATTCTTTCCCACGTGCCTGCCTTTGAACTCCATTTGAACTCCACTTTTATTGCCTGCCTTGAACTCCATTTGAACTCTTATTCCCATTCTTTCATCAAACTTGCAAATAACGGAAAAGAAGAAGCCTTGAACTCTTATTCTCATTCTTTCATCAAACTTGCAAATAACGGAAAAGAAGAAGCCTTGAACTCTTATTGAACTCTGCTTCTTATTCACTATATTTAAAGAAATAAAAAAATTAAAAAAAAAATAAATAACTTTTATTAATGAAAATAAGAATAGAGGCAGAGAAATAAGGGAGAAAAGGAATAGAGACAGAGAAATAAGAAAATTGTAAAAGAAAAAAAATAGAGGCAGAGAAATAAGGGAGAAAAGGAATAGAGACAGAGAAATAAGAGAGATTTGGGAAAATAATTTAACAAAAAAGGGACATGTCTGCACACGGTCTAACAAAAAACTATCCAAGTAAATTAGAGAACACATAAACACGATCAAGCAAGTGAGAAGATGCAAAGAAAAACAATTAAAAAGTAAATTAAACTAGTGAGAAGATGGAAAGAAAAACAATTAAAAAGTAAATTAAACTAAACAATAGTAAGGTTTTTGAAAAGAATAACCGGAAAAAGTTTTTGATAAGAATGGCAAAAAAACGGAAAAGAAGAAAATTAAAAAAAATAAATAACTTTTATTAATGAAAACGGTAAATAAAAATAATTAAATAGAGAAAGAAAGAGAAATATGAGAGAGAATCAAAAAAATAATTAAAAAATGTTAAAGAAAAAAAAAATAGATCGAGAAAAAAATAATTTAAAAAAAATTTAAAAGAAAAAGAATTGAGAAAGTGAAATAAGAAAGATCTGAAAAAATAATTTAACAAAAATGTAAAAAAAAATTGTACTATCTAATTAGAGAACACTGAAATATAAACAAAATACACTATTAAATTAGAGAACACATAAACACAATCCAACAAGTGAGAATAAGGACAATTAAAAAGTAAATTAAACTAAACAATCGTAAGGTTTTTTAGGAGAGGGAAATATAAGAGAGAGAGGAGAGAACCAAAAAATAATTAAAAAAAATAAATAACTTTTATTAATGAAAACTGTAAATAAAAAAAATTAAATAGAGAAGAGAGAAATATGAGAGAGAATAAAAAAATAATTAAAAAATGTTAAAGAAAAAAATAGATTGAGAAAAAAATAATTTAAAAAAAATGTAAAAGAAAAAGAATTGAGACATTGAAATAAGAAAGATGTGAAAAAATAATTTAACAAAAATGTAAAAAGAAATATAAAATAAGAAAAATTAAATAAAGGAGACCGAGAAATATGGAAGAAAGAGAGAGTAGAGAATTGAAAAAATAATTTTAAAAAAAAAGTTAAAAAAAAAAAAAGACCGAGAAAAAATGGGAGAGAGGAGAGAATTGAAAAAATAATTTAAAAAAAGAAGTAAAAGAAAAAAAACAGGTCGAGAAAAAAAGGGGAGAGAGGAGAGAAAAAGGAAAAAAGAATTGTACATTTTAAGAAAATTAGAATATTAAAGAATTAAATTTTTTTTAAAGAATATTAAAGAAAACTGTAAAGAACCTACAAAAAGAAGAAAAAAATTTAAGGAAATTTTAAAAAATAATTTAATTTTTTAAAAAGTTTTATAAAGAATATTAAAGAAAACTTTAAAGAACCTATAAAAGAGATAAAAGAGAGTATAAAGAGAGAGCCTATCAAATTAAAGAGATCAAGGAGAGAATAAAAAAAGAGAAAATAAGTAGTTAAAAAATATAAAAGAAAAACTGTAAAAGAATAGAGAAAAAATGGGAGGGAGAGAAAGAGGAGAGAGAACAAAAAAAAATGTAAATTTTAAGAAAATTATAAAAATGAAACGGAAGAAATCTGAAAAAGACACATAGGAGAAAAAAAGGAGAAAAAAGATTCAGAAATAGTAATCAAGGGTAGATAAAAAATTTCACGCGTAAAAAAGTGACAAAGTATGGTATTGAATTCAATACGATGTCTATCACTTCTGGATATGGTCCCTTGCAAATAAACCTCTTCCACGTTTCCAAAGACCTGCACGTCGGAGGGATTCCAACGTGAATCTCCGAGCTCAAGTCAGCTTCCCTAAGAGAGAGCTCTCGTAAGTACACTTTTTGTGTTCAGAATGTAAAATTGTGTTGTGTTGATAATAATGATAGTGTATTCTGTATTAAAAGACTCAAGAGTACTTGAAAACGTACTTGGAAAAAGGTAGTATTTTCCCCTCTTTCTCTCAACCACCTTCCCCTAGATTCGGTCTAGGGGCCATCTTCTTCATGCCAGCCACATCCCTAGATTCTCGACCTCATCTGCTACCTCTCAGCCCTAACTTATCTCCTAAATTGGGGCCTTCTCATGACTAAGACTTAATCCACCTAGTCTTACATTTGGTCGGAGGTATAGGCCGAGAGATATCCAGTGCCGGTCCTGAGATTTTGTAGGCCTGGGGCAAAAAAGGGGCCTCTTTTTAAAAAAAATATATAAAATAAAATAAGTGAAATACGTATTCACATATTAAAAATGAATGAATGTTATAAAAATAAATCATTTAAAATGACTTCTTCTTCTAGCATTTTGAAAAGCAAAATTTTCAATAATATCTTCATAATTAATTTGTTCTAGCATATCTTTTTTAATACATAAAATTGTTAGTCCATTTATTTTTTCTTGTGACATAGTGGATCATAGGTATGTTTTTAGCAATATTAATTTAGAGAAACTTCTTCATTAACAATATTAGATTCATTTCCATTTATATCCTCATTTGAATTATTTATATCTACATCCACTGTAAGACTAGTTTGTTCATTCAAATTATTATTACATCTATGTTGTTTAGCTCTGGTCCACCATTAACATTATCATTCATGTCTCTTAAACGAATTGATTGTCCTAAATTTTTTGAAAATAATTTATCCAATTGCTCATTTTTGTGATAAAATTAGTTGTTCAAATCTCTTTCTTTTTTGCCTTTTTTCACTACCAAATTCATGTTTTTTAAAAAACATATTTATATTAAAAAGTAAAAATTGATAACTAAATGACAATAAATAGTAATTCAACTAAAAGTAAATGAAAAGGTAAAACAATAAATCAAATAAGCAATATTCAATAAGTTAAAAAAAATAACAAAAATAATAAACAATAAATAAATGAATAATATAATGGTGATTGTGGACCGTAAAACAATGAAAGATGCTTATTCAATAAGTTAAAAAAATAACAAAAATAATAAACAATAAATAAATGAATAATATAATGGTGATTGTGGACCGTAAAACAATGAAAGAGAAAGTCGAATGTCGAAACTTGGATGCAATAATATATTATATAAAATAAATAAATAAATAATATATTGAAATTGAATGAAATGAAATATAGAAGTGAAATGTACAATCATAATTTATATATAGGAATCGGTACTATATTTATTAATTAGATATTAATAATTAATTACTAATTAGAAATAAATAATTGTGTTTAATATTAAAGTCTTATCATTTTCAAGAATACAATTAATGCTACTTTATTAATTATTATTTTTTACCCTTTATGCACTCATATTAATTATTATATTTATCTTTTAATTTCTTTTAAAAATATTAATTACAATATTATATATATAAAAAAGTAGGCCCCTAAAAATTAGGGGCCCGGGGCGGTCGCCCTTCTATCCCTGGGATATGGGCCGAGGGTTAGGCATGTCTCCTCTAATTATCTTTAGGGCTCGAACCCTCTTCATACGTCACATACTAATTTGGGTCATTACATGGGCCTGCTTTCAATACAATTGGGCTCGTAAGGGGCCCAATAGACTGTTTACATAACTTACATTTAGGGGTGTATTAATCCTTCCACATGATGAACATAAATATTTAATAAGGATAACTCATCGCTCATCCACGTGTCGTCTCCTCATAGGGCGACATATTTTGGCCGCATCAACTACTTCCCCCTACTCTCGTAAAGTATCTCAAACTTATGAGAGTATGAAGAAGACGATGAGTTAGCCTTGGTTTCTCCTTACATGAATCATCACTTTAAGGCTTTTCTTAGCCTTAAAAACATGTAGAGATCAGACCCTAGAAGAGCGTCACATAACTCTCAGGCATGTATCATCAGTCGGCTGAGCTCTGGGTTTTTCTTAATAATAATCGTTAACATCAAATTTGAGGGAGCGCAATATATCGCTCCATGCGAAACATGTCCCTCGCAAGTTTCCAGTAACAAATCTTTCAAAATATGGCTTCTGTGACGCCTCGTATTCCAGTCACGCGCCTGCAAATATTCTCCAGTCACGCGCCCTCCAAGTGGGCCTCTTAAACCTCGATTCCCCCTCTTTTCATTTTTCCCCCATAACTTCTCTTTTCAAATTATAACTCCCCCAAATTTAAAAACTTCTCCACGTCTGCAAAAACCACTTTTCTAGATTTCTCGATTCTTCTCAAACTTCTTCTTCGTGTTCATCTCTCCATTCTCATCATCTTCGTTACTGATCTCCTTCTTAGCGCGCCCGCCGAAAAATAATCAGTGTCTTTTCCCGATTCCAGGTATCCTTCTTCACACCTTTTTTTCCTTTATTTTTCTTTCTCATGTCATGTCAACCTTTTCTCGCGATTCGTCGGGTGAAATCCCCGTCAAAAGTTCTTCCTCTTCATCCACTCCCCTTTTCCTTATAACTAAACCTAAATTGGAGAATAGGGTATCGGGCCCCTCCTTAATTTCTAAAGATCGAGTGACCGCCTTTGTTCGTGCTGGGATTTTTCCGGCCGATTATACAGTTAGGGCTCCTCGTGTATAAGAACGTCCAAACTTCACTAACTCCTCGACTTTAGCCTTTTGGGAAGCGCAGCTCAAAGCGGGCATTCGTTTTCCGCTTAACCCTTATCTCTCTGAAATCTCCTCTTACCTTCAGGTGCCCTTGAACCAATTCACTCCAAATGCTATCCGAGCCATGATAGGGTTCTACATTTTGGTTAAGGGGAACGGTGGGGAACCCTCTGCTCAACTTTTTCTCATTCAATATTCTTGCAAATTCTCCGATGGGTTCGTCTTTGGATTTTCCTCACGAGCGGTGGATTTATGAAAATCCGGGGATGCCCTATCCTGCCCTTACAACCTACACCTCCCAAAATCTAACCGTAATGGAAAACCTTAATGATCATGTTAAGGTTAGGGGATTCTTTGATATAATGGGCATATGCAAGAATTCTCGGGCTTTATCCCATTTTGGTTTTGGTCGTCAAGGCTACCCTTTGGGCCCGGACGATGGTAACACCATCTTCTGTAACTGTTGATATTTGCTTCTTCATGTTTTTTTGTGTTTAACCCCTGTTTTTCTTTCCGGCAGCTCATCCACGTGTCGTCTATTGGGTAATTAATCCCAATACCCAATAATAGTCCCCCAACAATGTGGTCCCCAACTCTGTTGTGAGAAATTATTATGGGACCACATTCCTCATCTCCTTTATGGGGAATTATTGACACTTGTGGGTTATGAACTCCTTTAAGACTCCCGGGAATTTTTTTTGAGATTCCCTAGGGATCTTTTGAGACTTTTGGGAATCCTTTGAGACTCCTTTAAAATTACCACTGATCTATTTGAGACGTAATTTAAATATGAATTATCATAAATCTAATTTTACAATTTAAACAAATTAAATTAACTAATTCATGTAATGAATGTACGGTAAAATAATTAAATCCCTAAACATGCGGAACTAAGGGATTATGTGTTTACCTTTGAATGGGAGAGATACCGTTGAGAAGAGTAACAACTTCAACCCAATTGCCTTCTCAAGTATTCCCTAAGTCCTAGTCCGTTAATCCGGTGGGAGATCTCACGAACTATTAACTCTCAAGGAAGAATTAATTTTATCTTGCACACACTGTAATTTTGAAAATTACAGATCTCTCTTTTCTGTATTGTGTGATTATCAAGAGTACCAATTTTTTTCTTCTCCTTTTATAAGAGAGAATCTATGTTTCTTCTCTTACAAGAAAGAAAAATTGACCGTCAATTTATCTTGAAATAATATAGAAATAATCTCTTATTTCCATATATCTTTTTCCATAAATATCTCTCTCTAATTTCTTGCAACAAAATTAATCCTTATCTTTTAATTACCTTAATTAATAGACTTTTATTGGGCTACTTGAGGGGCCTTTAAGAGAATTAGGATTGGACCTCCCAATGGCCCAGAAATCAATATTGAGCCACAACATTTTTCTAGCCCATTAACATTAATTCATTCCACTATAGAATTAATATTGCACTATCCATCCTAACCCATATTACGAAATATGGCTCCCGATTATTATTTCCCGTGTTTAAGATTCAATGTCCATCAATTAATTTAAGCTACTGAATGCTTTAATTAATTAATATCTTTTATTTCTCGGAGTAAGGACAGCTCAACATTATTATCATACCGGAAATAAATTCCACTGATCAGATTTGATATGATAAACCTTCTGAGCCCACCAAGGGGACATAATCAACTTGACACTCCAAGACACGATTCTCTGTATTAATTTTGACAATCTGTCCTATAATTAATAATATTGCCTAAAATACAAAGTATTGAATCAAATTGATTCTTTACCCATAATAAATCAAAGCAATACTTCTTAACTACAGACAATCCCATTTAAGTGACAGAGATTAAGAAATCAACAACCACTGAGGTCTAATTCTTCATTCCTTAAGCCAGTCTAGAAGAATTACCTCTTTGTAGGTCCTATTCAGCACATCATAATGCACTAGTGTAATCTCTTGGTCAAGATAAATCAATCCGAGCCTTACACCTCAACTTCTACCAATGGATTGTTCAATTCCATCTAAGTTGTGAATCAATTGTACTTATATACAAGGAACTGACAATGTGATCTTTTGTGATCTTCTACACACCACATTGTCTACAATGTAAAATACATCTGAACGTTTATGCAATAAATAATTAACATTCATTATATTTAAAGCAACCAGTGATAAAATATTATTCTCATTTATAAGTGCAAGAATCAGTTTGTATACATAAGTAACACTAAAAGCATACTTGCCAGTATAACCCTAACATCGTCTCCTCATAGGGCGACATATTTTGGCCGCATCAAATACGAACTCATTATTATCAGAAAATTTGGTCCTTCCTATGGGTGTAAACGAGCCGAGTCGAGCTGAGTAGTGTTGAGCTCGAAACTCGACTCGATCGAGCCTAAAATTTTAAAGATCGAGCTTGACTCGATAAGAAACTCGATAAACTCGAGCTCGACTCGATTACCTATATAGTTTTTAAAATTAATTTTAAAACATATTTTTTTCTAAAATAAACTCGAGCTCGACTCGATTAATTACTCGTATATAAATATAATTTATATATTAATGACAAAATAGTAAATATTGTTCAAACTCGATTAGGCTCGCGAGCCTTTCTAGCCGAGTATTTATGAGCTCGAACTCGGTAGCTACTCGAGTAGCTCGAAACTCAACTCGACTTGATTAACTTCGAGTCGATTTCGATCTTTTTCCGAGTCGAGCACGAGTAGGCTCGACTCACTTACACCCCTAGTCCTTCCTATAATTTAAATACTTAAATTTTATTCCCAAAAAATTATATAAAATATAGGTAACTAAAGTAAAATGAGATAAAAATATTTACATGTAAAATAGCAAGTTTTAAAAAATTATACTCCATCTGTCCAATTTTATTATGCCCACTTATCCGGGCACGAGTTTTAATGAATATTGATTAGTTTATTCATAAAGTAGATAAGTTGAGGGTATGATAGGTATTGTGGGGTCCATTTATAAATAAATGATTGTTTATGGATAAAGTGAATGACAAAGTAGGTAAATAAGTGAGGGTAGGAGGGTGGAAATAAAGTAGTATGAATAGTATTGTTTCCAAAAATGGTATGAGCTAATAAAATTGGACAACCAAAAAAGAAAAGTCAGAATAATGAAATTGAACGGAGGGAGTATAAATTAGACATATTTCATCTGTAAAATATTTCACACAAGTTTTACTTATTTTATTGGTAACATTTTTGTGTAGATTTGCAGAATTTTAGATCCATACGGACCATACACAAATCAATCTACACTTAATTTAACTCAGTTTATTTTAATTTAATTATGAACAAATTTGCCTCACAAGTTTTTAAATTTGTCAATTTTAATGTGATTTACTCGCTCGGTGCAATTTTGCAAAAGGGATTTAAATCATTTAATCGAGCTTTTTGTACTTTAAAAAAATAAATACAACTATTATTAAAAGCGCCCCAACCAGAATAAGTAAAGTTTGAATGTGACAACTCTTGTAATCAAAAGAGAAAATCAAATAGACGTTTTGTGACTGAAATTGGATAAAAGAAAAAGAGAGTATTCTAATACAATCTCATAGACGAGTTTTACCTTAATATTTGAGGTATACTTTAATTTAAAATATGAATAAATAAAAATTTCATTAAACCACGAATCATAATATTATAGTAATATTAGAGACACAACTAAGATAAAAGCAATCTAATACAATTTTTTATCAAATAAAAATTAGCGACATATGTTATAAGATGCACTCCTTTTACATTTATGTTTAATGGTACAATGTATTATAAAAAAAATATGAGTGTAATAAATAAAATATTGTTGATAAATGTTTGTATGCAATTGTATACGTATCATATACAATTGTATTTTAAGTGATTTAAATAGATTTTCAATTTTTCAATTAAATAATTGACCATTCATATTTAGAACAAATAAAAAAATGTAGTTCAATTATTTATTTATCAATTGCACTATACAAATGCACACAAGTATTAATACAGAATAGCTCTTGATTAGAAGATATTCTTTAATTAAACATTTAAACCATCGATTAGCTGCGGGTCCCAGGAGGGAGGCACATAGAGGGGTGTGCGTGTGGGGGCGAAAGAAAGCTTATCCAGAAATGAATTGAAAATGGATTGGTGGAAAGAGTAAGACAGACAAACCAACCTGCTCACTGTTACATCTCCACTGTCTCCTTAAATTCCATTTCTGATATTATTATTAATTCCACAGAAACATTTTTATGCACCACATATTATTTACAAATGCATATATATTTTGATAAGAGAGCCAAACAAGAAATTAGGCCCAGAAACATGTGATGTAATATATTGGCCCGTCCTAAACTTGAGACTTATAAGTGCGTTTCCCTCTAAATTTCAGATTCGAAATCTATAGTCATAACAAATATTCAAAATTTGATATTCAGTATAAAATGGTGGTTATGTATTTTTGGTTTGAATCAGTATATTGATATTTTTGTATAAAATGATAGTTCAATATTTTTTGTATGAATTGATATGTATCGAAAATTCGATATGTTACCATAAATCGATTTTTCGTTACGATCTAAGGTATGCAATTTTTATATCAAAATTACGGTATACCGAAATTTTTGATACGATATTGGTATCAATATTTTCAATACCGAAATTTTGATATAGTATCTAACACACCTAGCTAGCTAGCTGTAATGATCACATTCTTCTCAATTTCCTTTGGTCTTTAACTATTTGATTTTGCTCTAAGTTTTTCATGCACAATTGGTGCCAAAATTTTGGCCATGTGCACCTCCAACTGCAAGTCACGAGTCTACATTATTCCACACAATAATATCGTTTGTACAATAAATACTCCACAATTTTTAGTTTTAGTTTTATTTTTATTTCAGTTGGCCTGTAATCTATTTCTTACCTTTGAGTCTTTGACAACATTTCTTACTATTGAACTAATGATTAATGCAGATTTAGGGGTAAGTGGGGGGATATACTTGACACGCCAAAACCAATTATGTTAAAATTTTCTTGCATTTTACTTTATTTTACGCCAAATATTTTACATAGATAAATTTTTTTATGCAATTGAGTATATAGATGTGTTAGGTTGGTCCAAAAAATGAGTGTTCACGCGTGTAGGGAGGAAACACATGTGTACCGAGTTTCAAAAACTTTTCCAACCTTAAACCAAAATTTATTATTGAATAGTGATTGATTCCGTTATATTTAAACTCATTTTAAATTGTGAAAACCTTCTTAAGTCTTTCTCTACCTAAAACCACAGTTTTGACACAGATGACTTGGACATAAGTGAAAAAAAAAACCTTTTGTGAATTTTTAATTTTTTTTGAGTTCTAAGTGTGTTTTAAAGATCAATACAAGTATAAACAAATATATGAACAAGTATTAAATGACAAAGTGAAACAAAACGCTAAGATCTATATTGTTTCAGAGACCCAGTCTCATACATCAACTTTATAAGATTAACTTTATAAAATTGAACAAGATAATTCCTTAAACATGAAATTAATTTATTTCATAGAATTATCAATCTTTGATAATCTAATTTCTAGAATTTGGAGTGTATTACTCAATCTCTTTGTTAACGCTTCTAGAACAATTTAACACTGTTGCCTTATTTGCGGTTCTTCAGCCTCATTCAAAATTCTAATTGTCACTCAACCTTAGGGACTTAGGGTGTTTGGATTTGATTTGATGTTTCCAATTAATGTGATATCCTTTTACAATGACAGATCAAATAAAAGGATATAATATCACTCTAAACTTTGAATATTACCATGATATATAGCTTGCTTAGAATCTAAGAATTATGAACTTGAAATGCTTGAGTTCTTGCTTGCTTGATAATTATGTACAATTTTCTTACTCTTTAGTAATTCTCGTAACCTTATTCAAGGTCTTCCCTATTTATAGACATGAGAAATTTTCCCGTTAAAACTTGAAAGGAGAAGACAATCAATAATAAATTTAAATTTTTTAAAGTTTAGGGACTTCACCATTTTCAGTGTTGATTTTTCATATCCATTGACATTTAAAGATCCCAAAGAGATGATAATATAATATTTTTTTTACAACTATATTAAAGTTAGAAAAGAATGAGGGGTGTAAATAACCGGACTCTATAAAAGGAGAAAAGCCCATTATACAAAAACTGACTAAAAGATTGGGCCTAAATTTCGTTTGAATCTTTTATTTCAAGTTTTACCTTGACGGAAGACAATGGCGCAAAAGCTGATGAAACAATAAGCATTCAGGCGGAATAAGGCAGGCAAGTCTCTCTATTTCTAGAAAATGTTAATTTTCTGTATTAGGATCATAATCTAGCCTCGTTAATCTTCTAAATTATTTCTGAGAATTCCCTTTATTTGTGACTTTGGTTAAACTGATATGTTATTAGGGCTTTTGCGGAGATTTTTGAATTACTAACCTTCTTTTATAACCTCAATCTTGATGAATGGAAGAACAACTCTTTATGGTGATAATAAAATTGATATTTGTGCGTGCAATGGGTATTGTCTGATATACATTGAATTTATTGGTTTTGATTTATTTCTATAGATTTTTGCAGGTTTTTTAATTTCTTAGTTGTTATTCTATTCTTAACCTTAAATATTTAGGATCCTGTGCTGAATTTGCTAATTTTTTCTTTGGAATTTCATGTTTGTAGAATAGATTCTTATATGGTCATAAAAATGGAAATATCGGAAGACAGTAGAGATTGGGATGGACAATTCAATCTCTTTTCTAAAGTGCTTGCTTCTGAGAAAGATGCACTTAAAATTCGGGCCATTACCGAGCTTGCAAAGATGTCTAGATATGCCCCTGAATATATATTGCAACTAGCTGTGCCAATGTTATTGGAGCTTCTTCGAAGCCCTCGTGGCAATCTGAGTCCATTGGTTCCGGAAGCTTCTGCTTACTGCTTGAAATGTATTGCTGCCCGAGGTGAGGGCGCATTGATCAATCTTATTGGTCAACCGCATGCCATTTCTACCTTACTGAGTCTGTTACCAAATTCTAGGGACGGTTTGCTGAGTGCTTTATTGAAATGCCTTAGGAATGTTGTTACGTTTTGCACCAATAGTCGCACGATTATTGCTAGCCATGGTGGTATGCTGATTGTTCTTGTTAAAATTGATAGATGTTCAGGTGAATCAAAGTTGATTCTGTTAGAAATCTTGAGTGCATTGGCTCTAGTAAAAGAGGTTAGAACGTTACTCATGAGTTCCAATAGAGTCCATCTTCTTGTAGAAGCTGCTAGATGTGGTAGCATGATCTCCAGGACTCGGGCTGCTCAGGCAATCGGTTTACTTGCAGTGACTAAAAGAGGTCGTCGTTTACTTGTGAATAAGGGTGCTCTTTCAGTGCTTATTCAATTACTCGAGGAGGGAGATCACCCCGCAAAATTAGTGGCTGGTAACGCACTTGGTGGGTTCTTTTCTTGTATCGAACACATTACACAAATTGCTCTCGCTTCAACTCGAGCTATTTCGTTGTATGTTGAGCTACTTCAGGGCCCTGATACGCTTGGGAAGGAAATAGCTGTAGACGTGTTGTGTGTTCTAGCTGTGTGTGAAGAAAATGCAATCCCAATTACGCAACAATTGGCCAGTATCCTTAGAGAAAACGATTCAGAAACAAAGGCTGCAGCTGCTGATGTTATATGGGATCTCTGTAATCACAAGTACTCGTCTCCCGTGTTGCGGAATTCTGGAGTCGTTCCAATTTTAGTGGAGCTTTTAGAGGATGAGAGCATTGATGTGCGAGAGAAAGTAGCTGGGGCTATTGCGCAGTTAAGTGAAAATGTGGGTGATCGAGCGTTTCTTGCTAATTGTGGAGTGATACCACGTCTGATGAACGCGTTGGATAACGAATCGGATGAGCTGAGAGATAACGCTGCTGAAGCCCTGGTTAATTTATCTTTCGATTCTTTGCTTGGAGATCATATTGAGAATCCATTGTTCCAGAATGTGCGCGATAGAGTAATGCGGATACGTGCCTCCAATGAACATTTGCGACGTATAACCAGAGACCAACTGAGTAGGGTCATTGGTCATTCTTAAATTTAAAACTTCAATTTTTAGGAGAGAGTTTTTGAGCAGTTGCAAAAACCATCAGCTGTAAAAGATTATTGTCTGTAAGACTGTAAGGGAAGCTTGATGATATCTTTAGTTAGTTGTTTGGTAGATTGAAGTAGAATGTCCATATTTTTGTATAAACATTTAGCTGTTAATCAAAAGTATCAGTTGCTCGATTTCCCAATTTTATCTCCTTGTTATGCTTTTTTTATGGAGTTAAAGTTTGTGTTATGTATGAAAATGATGTATAAGTGTAATACATGTTTCATACTTAAGTTGAGTTGTTTTTATAAAACTTTGACGGCGGGAGTAATTCATAACTGCTCTTACATGATTGTGATGTAGGCTATGTTGCCATATTGAGGGCTTGATTTGAAGTAATCCATAATATCGAGGTTTCTCATGATTTTGGTTACAAAACTCTTTTTTTGTCCCAAAATTAAAAAATTGACAAAAAATGTCACAATAAGGTAAAAAATGTGTGTAATATTGTTCAATGACTGTTAAATGTTGACGGACGTATAGTCGTATACTGATTAAAAATAAAACAAATTCAAAAAGTCATACATTAAAAATTATAAATCTCATTAAAATTGAAAATTATAAAATGTGTTAATTCAAAATGCAAAAAATCTGAAAATGTACGAATTAAAAATAAATTTTAAAATAAGAAATTCTAAAAATTTAATTTAAAAAATAAACTGAAAATTCTAAAATTAAAAATCTCATTAGAATTAAAAATTAAAAAAATCTCATTAAAAATCTAAAAATTATACTCCCTCCGTCCATTTTCATTATTTTCACCCTCCTTTTTTTTTTTTTTTAAAATTTTATTGTTCTTTTTTTTTAAATAATATTATTTATAGTACTTTATCTCAATCCTCCAAATTCTTACTCAAATTATCACCGCTTTAATTATAAACAATCATTTTATTTAAAATTTTCATTAAAAGAAATCTAAAAATAAAAGCTTAAATCGTGGACTGAGTGGTTAGATTAGAATTTTTTTATTTACACTGTTGAGAAGGAGTCAAACAAATGTCCCACATCGGAAAAGGCACTGAAGGATTGTTGGCTATAAAAGGAAGGACTAGTATCCCATTGATATGAGGCCTTTTGGGAAAACTCAAAAGCAAAGTCGTGAGGCTTTGACAAACCAAAGCGGACAATATCATATCAAGTGGGGAATACGGAGGTGTCCATCCCAGAAAAACCATAACAAATGGCGCCGTCTGTGAAAAAAACGAACCCAGGGCCATAATTCGGATGAGGACTCTGTGGACTAGGACGAACCAGAACCCTTTGGACGAACCAAGAACCCTTTGGACGAACCGGAACCCTTTGAAGAAACGACATAGACTCTGTGGACCTCATCCGTGGACTAGGACGAACCAACCCTTTGAAGAAACGACATAGACTCTGTGGACCTCATCCGTGGACTAGGACGAACCAGAACCCTTTGAAGAAACGACATAGACTTTGTGGACTAGGACGAACCACTTTGAAGAAACGACCTAGACTCTGTGGACTAGCCAGAACCCTTTGAAGAAACGACATAGACTCTGTGGACTAGGCAGGTGACCTAGTAGACAGAGGTGACCGTCCCGGGTGGACTAAACTTTTTTTTTAAAATTTAATGAGATTTTTAGAAATTTAATTAGATTCGTATTTAAACATTTTTTAATTTTTTTAGAATTGTTGAATTTTTGTTTATAATTTTTAGATTTTTTTTTTATTTTAATGAAATTTTAAAAATTTTAATACACGCCAAAATGGAAAAAATATTGTTGGGGACAAAATCGCTAACATTTGACTAACCTTGAGAACTACTTTTGTCAATTTTTTTCGATTTTAGGACCAAAAGAAAAAGTCTTGTGACAAAAATCATGTGGAGTCGTGGTTGGTGGAATCAAAATAATCATTTTCTTCCCTAATAACTTTTTTTTTTTTTAGACTCGACCCTTTTTTGAAAAAAATATGATTGTTGGACTGACCAGTTGAACCGGGGACGAGCCATGAGACTAATCGAATTATTCCTAAAAAATCGTTTATAAGGTTAAACAGGAAAAAACGGTCAAAATCGAAAAAACCTGTATAATTGGGTAAAATAATTTTATTTTTTTCTAAATATTTCTATTTTCTAAATTCTTTAAACTCATAATTGTATTTGTCATATTACGACTACGACCACGACAAATTTAAATGTTGGATTTAATTTTATATCTTTTTTTAGGTGGATGATTAGAGATGGATTTTTAGTTTACAATTCCACTTATATTAAATTTTAGTATTTAATACTCCTTCCGTCCCGGGATATCTTGCATAGTTTGACCGGCACATTGTTTAAGAAAAGTGGATTTAGTGGTTGATGATGTAAGATAAAGAGGGGTATTTTAGGTAATTTGATGATGTGTAAAGTGGATTAGATAATGTGTAGAGTGAAATGTATGGAAAAAAGGAGTGGCAAATTTGAACATAAAATTTTGTAGGGTATTTGATTTTATGAGTGATTTTGTAAGGTCCGTACTTCTTCGGCTGCAACTTGTGATATTTTCCCACTGGAAAACGCTCACGACGAAGAAAGATCATCACATCGTCCCCAACTTCAAAAATATTTGACCGCCTATGTTTGTCTGCAGCATTCTTAAATTTTTGATTAGTCTCCATCAACCTTTGACGAACTTCTGCTTGAATATCCAACCCATCTTTAGCCAGCTTTTTGGCAGCTACACTAGCAACACCCGGTAACTTTACAAGATCAACAACGTGACTTGGAGCCTTCTGATAGACTATAGAAAAAGGTGATTTTCCTGTAGAACTATGAACTGCGTTGTTGAAGGCAAATTCTGCTTGTGGTAAGGCATAGTCCCATTGTTTCGGTCGATCTCCGCAAATACACCGAATCAAGTTCCCAAGGGTCCGGTTGACGACTTCAGTTTGACCGTCAGTTTGGGGATGAGCCGTGCTGCTGTAATTAAGTGAGGTGTCGAACATTTTCCACAAGGTAATCCAGAAGTGACTCAAGAACTTACTATCACGATCCGAGGTGATAGATTTCGGTACGCCATGCAGTCGCACTACTTCTCGAAAGAAGAGTCGAGCAACATGAGAGGCATCAGATGTTTTTTTGCAGGGGATGAAATGCACCATCTTGGAAAATCTGTCCACCACCACAAATACGGAATCAACACCCCGTTGTGTACGAGGTAATCCTAGAACAAAATCCATGGATAAGTCCTCCCAAATAGCTACAGGGACAGGCAAGGGCATGTAGAGGCCGGTATTCTGGGCGTGCCCTTTTGATGTTTGACAAACGTAACACCGACTCACAAACTTTCTCACCTCCCTTTTCAGTTGTGGCCAATAATATCGTTCTTCTAAACTGGCCGTGGTTTTCTCCCTTCCAAGGTGCCCGCTCAATCCACCACCATGTAAATCACGAATTAGTTTATCCCTCAAAGATGTTCGGGGGATACACAATCGAGCTCCTTTAAAAAGATAACCATCATATGCATAGAAATCTTCAAAAGGAAGATTATCCCAAATTCCTGCAAAATCCTCATCAGTGGAGTATAATTCAGGAAGAATTTCGAAACCTGTTACCTCATGACTCATTGTTACAAGCAAGGACGCACGCCTACTCAATGCATCTGCAGGTTTATTTTGAACCCCAGCCTTATGTTTCAGTGTAAAGGGGAATTGTTGTAAGTACGCCACCCATCTCGCATGCATCTTACTTATATTTTTCTGGCTATTAATGTATTTTAGGGCCTGATGATCAGTATACAACACGAACTGATCTTGGAGGAGATAATGTTCCCAATACTTCAAGGCTCTGAAAACAGCATAGAACTCTTGATCATAAGTGGACCATTTCCGACGCGCCTCGCTTAATTTTTCGCTAAAATAGGCGATAGGTCTGCCTTCCTGGGACAAGACAGCGCCTATTCCGACCCCACATGCATCATACTCCACCACGAACAACTTCTCAAAGCTGGGAAGTGCTAAAACAGGAGCCGAACATAATTTCTCCTTAATCGTCTCGAAACTCCCTTGTTGTTCCGGTCCCCAGCGGAAGCTTCCTTTCTTTAGACAATCGGTCATTGGTGCTACTATGGTGCTAAAATTTCGAATGAACCGCCGATAGAATGTGGCTAGTCCATGGAAACTTCGCACTTCCGCCACAGACTTCGGACTTGGCCAATCACGGATTGCTCGAACCTTTTCTTCGTCCACACTAATGCCATCCCCTCCAACCACGAACCCGAGGAAGATAAGGCTCGTTTGCATGAAACTACACTTTTTCAGGTTAATATAGAGTTTATTAACCTGCAATACAACCAACACTTGGTGCAAATGATCTAGGTGCTCCTCCTCGTTAGTGTTGTAGACGAGAATATCATCGAAATATACTACAACAAATTTGTCCAGAAATGGTTTTAGTACCTCATTCATCAATCGCATAAAAGTGCTCGGGGCGTTAGACAACCCAAATGGTAGAACAAGCCATTCGTACAACCCTTCCTTTGTCTTAAAGGCTGTCTTCCACTCATCTCCCGGTCTGATACGGATTTGATGATATCCACTCCTCAGATCTATTTTGCTGAAAATTTTAGCCCCGGACAGATTATCCAGCATGTCCTCTAATCTCGGAATCGGAAACCTGTAACACACCGTTATTTTGTTTATTGCTCGACTATCCACACACATACGCCAAGATCCATCCTTCTTCGGAGTTAGTAATGCGGGGACTGCGCATGGGCTCATACTTTCTTGGATCAGGCCTTTATGTAACAACTCTTCCACCATTTGTTGTAAAATCGCACTTTCTTTTGGGTTCATGCGATAGTGAGGAAGATTTGGTAATGTGGCCCCGGGTACCAAATCAATAGCATGTTGTATACCTCTCATCGGTGGTAATTCTGCAGGAAGATATTCGGGTATTAACTCCTGAAATTCTTTAAACAAATCAAGGACACGATCAGGGATCTCATCCCTCTTCTCGGAACCACCGACCACAAATGTCGTCTTCACTACTAAAGCATGTATTTATTTGGTGTCACGTGCGTCATCCATCCATTCCTTCACCGATCTGGTTAGGGTCAGAAATTTTTGGGTCTCGTTCTTTGGCTTGAACCCCAACGGCAGCAATGCTATCCTTTTTCCATCTTTGAAGAACTGGTAAGTGTTCTTTCTCCCATCATGAATGGCTGCAAGATCAAATTGCCAAGGCCTACCAAACAGTAATTGACAAGCATCCATATCCACAATATCACACATTACTTCATCTTTATAAAATTTTCCAATGGATAAGGGAACGCGACACCTCTCTTTTACTTTAATTCCTTCCCCTTTAGTAATCCACACAATACTATAAGGTTCAGGATGTTTCTCCACAGACAGTTCTAAAGTCCTAGCCAAGTTATGAGAAATAATATTTTCACAGCTCCCACTATCAATAATCAACTCGAAAATTTGATTAGAAATGGTACACCTGGTTCGAAACAATGCGTTTCGTTGGGAGTCATCCCTCTTTGGCGCCAACAGGACCTTACGAACAACCATTGTTTGTTGTTCGTCATACTCCTCACCATCCGGGTCGCAGACTCCATCCTCCCCTTCCCATTCGTCATCATTATTTCCAGTATGCTCGATCATGTTGATCGGACGACGCTGGGGGCAATTGTTTGATCGGTGTCCAACCTCGTGACACCTATAGCATTTGTCACCCGTTGGTCTTGCGTATGGGTTTTCCGCCTTCTTTGCGGCCTCTCTCTCTACCCCACGCTTCATAGAACTAGAAGTCTCCAGGTTGGGTTTGGGATTGGGTTTCGGTGAATCAACGAAATTCTTACGAGGTTCCTCTCTCCCATAAAAATTTCGAAACCCCATTGATTCAGCTCGTTGCGCCATATTGATTGCCTCGCTGAGGGTTAGGATGATTTGACACTCGATCTTCTCACGAATCATGGGTTTGAGTCCATGGACATACCTTGCTACCTGCTGCCCCTCAGTCTCCATCAGGTTGTTACGCGAGGAGAGGCGTAAGAAATCTGAGGTATAGTCTGCCACCGATTTTTGTCCCTGAACTAATGTCTGGTACTGCTGGAATAGAAATTGTTCATAATCTGGAGGGAGAAAACGTGCCATCATCATCCTCTTCATTTTGGTCCACAATCGGACCGGCTGCTTGCCCAATCGTCGTCGTTGGTTCTGGACTTGTTCCCACCACGATGATGCTCCTCCTTTCAACCGATAGGCTACGAGCTTCACCTGCTTATTTTCTGATATTTCTGCAAAGTCGAAGAATCTCTCAACTTCAGCGACCCAATCAAGAAATCCCTCAATATTAAAATTTCCATTGAAGGAAGGGAGATCCGCCTTAAATCAAAACTCATCATGCCTGTGTTGTCGATTGTCCCTACGATCAGGAATATTATGATTTCCCTGGAATATATTCGCTGCTTCTTCATCTGACGATTCCTCTTCATAGGTCTGTCCCCTGGGATTCTGTTGAGGAATTACACGTTGAGGGCCACGAGCAAATCTCCTGGTTCCTTCATCGTTCTCTGGGTTGTCAAGATGTTCTTCATGACCGCCCTGAGTGTCCTCTATTTGTTCTACGCGAGTAGTTAACGTTTGGACTGCTGTAGTCAAACGCTGCATCTCTCTGATCACGTCAGCGAGGGTGGGTTCGCCGTTGTTAGCCATCACCAAGGAAAGCTTGGCTCTGAATACCAACTGACACGGGAGTGGTACGTAGAAGACAAACGTTCTTCTTATGAAAGATGAAAGTATTTTCTTAGAACTTGAAAATATGATTGAATACTAATTCTGAATACAATATCACCTATATATAGGTGAGATTACAAGAAAGATGAATTTCTAGATTCTTTGTATTCAAACTAAGAATTAAATGTAATTAAAAGAATTTGAAGAAAAAGAGAAAAATGAGTGAACTTGACCATAGAAGTTGATTAGTCATGCATGTACCACATCAATTTCCATATTAAGAGTGTGCAAGTAATTTTGGGACGTCCCAATAAGGAAAGTGTGCAAGTAATCAAGGGAGGGAGGGAGTATTATATTTGAAACTTCATTGTAGATTAGGGAGCATGGACAATTGTTTGATACTTTGACTGAGTTGTTTTGAGTCTTTTGACTATTTGTGTCATCTATAACTTTATTGTGTTTATTTCAAGATGAATATTGAAAAAAGAAATAAGGATCATTTAAAAGGTTAGACCATCGATCCAACCGATTGAATCATCAACATGTGCTCAGTTCAGTTTGGTCGTTGATTCGATAGTAAATCACAATAAATGTTGACATAGCATATTTATAAGGATTGCCCTTCGTTCACCTGTATTTTTTTTTTTTTTTTGCCACCTACTTTTGGCTTTGCTTAGGCGTAAAGACGGTTTTATAGATAGAGCTATGAAAACAGGTTTAACTAGATGGGCCAAACCACTGTGTCATGCGTAGAAGGGGGGATAGGCCAAACATGTATGATGCGTCCAAAAAAGAACACACAACAATAGGTAATCCTTATACATGAAATTGATAATCACGGGCTAGATTAAAGCTGGACACTCACGTTCTTGAAACTCCTAAACCTGCAAAAATACGCTAATGAGATCTCTGGCGCGGGGACTCTTGACGCTTAAGTCAGAGCCGAAAACCTCAAAGAAAGGGCGAAGAGAAATCTATATATTTGAGAAAGCTCCTCTTATCGTTTTAGTCAAGGTTCTCGTCTCTCGAGTACAATCCAGGTTATACTCTAAGTTATTGAGGTGCACTACAAAGTATATCAATGGGGTTTTTCGATGGATATGTGTCAGAGTGTGTGTAGTATGTGTTTCAATCGTAAGATACCTAAAAATGACTGATTCAAAGTTATAAATTGTACCTTGGGGGAAGAGTTATTCCCTTTCCCCTTTCTCTCAAATGCCTAGGTGGTGGACTCGAGGCAAGGGCCAATCTGCCTTATCCAGCTCAATAGAACTCAGGATAAAAGTGAACATGCGAGATATCTTCGCACGTCCCTCACTCATGTCGTGCAGTCAAAATTGTATGTGTAAGTCTCGCGTTTTAAATCTCGAGGATCTGGAGATGATCGAGCACGACCTCCAAGTTTAAACTCCGAAGATTCAAACTAGCAAACTCGCGACTTCTTCTTATGGGGGCCGATCTAGTCCATTCACTTCAATTTTCATGGAGTTGAGCTCAAGGTTAGACCCAATCCATTAATACACACACAAATCTAATCCATTAGTTGATTTTATTCCCCAAAATCAAATTTTGAATGAATGAAAAATTAATGTTGAAATTTTGTCATTTATGTGTGGATAATACATTGTTGAATGTATTTATTATAGTAATAAAGATATATTGTGAGTTAGAAACATAAAATGTCATGTCTTTTAGTGCAATGATTCTATTTCAAAGACTGTATCTTTTAAACTTGTTATATTAATTTAAAAGACATATTTTTCGGTGAATAGTTGTTTATTTTGAAATGTTGTAACTTTTGAAAAAATGAGTTTACTTTGAAGAGTCACAACTATTACTTAAAGACTCTTGAAAGTCTATAAATAGACTCACTACGTATGTATACATGACATACTAGCATATGCAGTCCTACATTAGTGTCGAGTCGAAGGTTTCAGATACTTATTTGCGATTCGCTGATAGCTTCCGTATCGTAGTGCAACGGGAGGAAGGCTCTAAAGTTGTTGTATCTTAGGGATGGTTGCCATGATCTGTATTGCACTAGAGTATAGGGCAATAATGCCTTATAGAGAAAGAGTACAACTCTTGCCTCGACTTTCATCTGTGTCAATCATGCACAGTCATCTTCGTTAACACATACACCTAAATTTTTCAACAATCATAAAACGTTATTCATGTAACAACAGTTATAATTTTTAAGTTAACTAGAACACTAGTCAAATCAAATAAAAATGCATCTTCATCATTTTGATTTGTTCCCCTATAAGCCATGGATGTGTTTGGTTTAATTCAATGGTTCATTTGTGTATATACACTATAAAAATGTAAATTTTAAAATTAGGCACCATACAAAATTTAGAACTTGAATTATCATAACCCAACAATTGAAATATTTGGAGACATAGAAATTGAAAAGATATGCGAAAAAAATTATTTAGAAGTTGAATTATCATTGACTCAAAATTTGAATTATTTTAAGCTTGAATTGAATTATTATTGGCTCAAAATTGAAATTTTTGGAGATATAAAAATGGGGAAGATGGACTAAAATTGTTTCAAAGTTCAATAATCATAGTCTCCAAAGTTGTTAATTGTTTAAGCTTGAATTATTATTGACTCCATTTATTTTTAAGATATAAAAAGTGGAGAGATTAAAAACTTAATTGGATTTTTGTACGGTAAGACATACTTTGCCCTGCCTTACAATAAACAATGCTTTAAATGACATTGGATCGTTGATCCAATGTATAAATTTTATTCTATATTATTGCACTTCGCGTTAGTGCTTTTGCTCTATACAAATACAATCACAGTGCATCGCTCTACTAATAAATTAAATTAATAAATAAACAATTACGAATATATCATTTTAATTTAAAATAAATAAAAAAATTAATTACAAAATGACATATATATTTAGAATTGTCTAATAGGTTGGACCGGACTGGGTTGGGCCCCCTGGCCTTGGTACATTACCCATTGGGGATGTGATGTGGATAAAATGTGTCTTCTAATCACATATTGACACGTGACCTCCGAATTAATTGTACTTAAACTAATCATATATTTATCCTTTATTTGTCTTCATTATTATATTAATGTTGGGCTTTGAAGATATCGAATTGTGCTCAAAGTGGGTCCAAATGATGCAAGAAGCAGGCCAAATGGGCTGGATTAGTCCCGTAAAGAAGGAGTAAAAAACCCTTCCCCCTTTGTAGCGAAGCAGTTGGGCCAAAACCTGAATCCCTGCTATTTGGAGCTGAGGAGCTCGGGGGCCTCCAGGGCCTCGAGGTCCGAATCCCGAAACTTGCGCTTCTTGCTTTGACCATGCTGCACGAGTGACTTAGAGGCGAGATTATCTCGCCCACTATCCCTATTTTCGTGGTTCCTAAGTGCTTGTTTGATAAGCACGATAGTGCCAAGATTACGCCGCACCTGATGAATTAGCAATGCCAATCTGTTGTTTGATAGGCAAGACCCAAAATCATGAAAGCCCAAGATAATGGGCCAAGCCCACACTTAAACACTGTTGTAAAGAGTTTTTCTCGCTGGGCAAAAACACGGAGTTAAAATATCTGAGATGAAATAGTATTCAAGACATGAGTGCATAATGACTTTTATGACCCTCATATTTAACATCAAACCCTAACACACCGTGTCATTTGCGTCTGCCTCTCTTTCTTGAAAACTCTCTCCCGACGAAAACCCTAGCGCCACCATTCGCGATTGAAGACATCAACTACAAAGAGGTAGGAGTAATATATTTTGTGCTTCATTTGCATCTTATTTGAAGTGGTGGGTTCGAAACATGTATTTTGTGTTCATTTTCATCTTGTTCACCCTCATTGCGCTTTCATTTTCTATTCTAGGTTTGAGGTGTTTCTTGGGGCTTTGGTTTTGAGTAGGAAATTAAGTTCCTGGGTTTAGTTGTTTATGGGTCGTCCTTTCTATTTTAAACGAAAAATTTCGCACCAGTTCTTTGGATTTTTTTTTGCTAAATAAGTGTTTATGAGTTTATATTTTAAACGAAAATGAAAGCACATTTCTTTCGATTTTTTTTTCTGCTAAGTATGTATTTTGGTTTTAATGTTTTTGGGTCCCAAATTTTTGTTGTTCAACTTACAGAGGATTTTGTGTAAACAATGCAGTTATGGTTTGGTTTCTCATATTTCCCATTACGTGCACATGGTCTTGACGTCAGTACTAGAACTTCATTCAGTGTTATTGGTGAGGCCGACACCGGTACCACAAGACCGTGATAATCACCGGTGGAAGTGGTTCAAGGTACTTATTTTCATAAATTATTATTTTGTAGATGGGATTAACGTTACTGTCTACTGAATTTTTATTTTTTGATTACACAGGGATGCCTCGGGGCATTAGATGGAACATACATAAACGTCAGCGCACCTGCCGCTGAAAGAGGACGATTTAGGAGTAGGAAAGGACAAATCTCTACAAATGTGCTTGCTGTTTGTGATCGAGATCTGCAATTTTCGTACGTTTTTCCCGGTTGGGAGGGGTCTGCTAATGATGCGAGAGTTCTTCGAGATGCAGTCACTAGGGTCCGCGGCTTGAAGGTCCCTGTAGGTAATTTTTTGTTTTTAAAAATATGTCATACTGTACAGAAGTTACATGTATGTTTTCTATTGTTATAATAAACTTAACAACAAAATATATATTTTCTTATTGACAATTACAGGTAATTACTATTTGTGTGACAATGGTTATGTAAATTCTCCCGGTTTCTTGACTCCATTTAAGGGTGTGCGATATCACCTAAATGAGTGGGGACCAGCTGCTGCGAGACCCATGACATATGAAGAGCATTATAACATGCGACATACTCGCGCACGCAATGTAATCGAACATGCATTTGGAATAATGAAGATGCGTTGGGGGATCCTTAGGAGTGCATCATTCTATCCTATTAGGACACAAATTAGGATGATAATGGCTTGTTTCTTGCTACAAAATTTTATACGTAGGGAGATGCCCATCGACCCTTTTGAGCAGGATCTAGATATCGAAGATGATGACAATGCAGACACAGATGAAAATGTTGAATTCATTACCAGTACTGATGCAACAAATGATTGGACGACTCTTCGAGAAGACATTGCTCAAACAATATGGGCTGAATACAATAATGGTGCTTAGGTGTACTGCATGCATTATTGTAATTCAACTGTTTATTTGATGTATTTTTATGATATTAGAACATCTGCATTTATTTTAGTGTGTTTTCATGATATTAGAACATCTATATTTTCATGATATTTTAAATAATGGTGTAAGATATGATTGATTGCGGGTTGTGATAATGTTGTTGGTTGCTGAAATGATTGATTTACAATGGTGTTATATTGATGCTTTATTTATGTGCATTTGTTTGAGATCCAATTTTTTGCTCTTATGTTTTTATATTTTCAGATAGTGATGGAACCCCCACGAGTGGCTACACATCGTGGTAGAGGTTCGGCTAAGAAAGCTTCAGGCAATACTCGAAGAGTTTGGACTAATAGGGAAGAAGTCGTACTCATTGGGGCACTGCACGATTTGGTGAACAAAGGTTGGAAAAGTGAAAACGGGTTCCGTACGGGGTATTTGAACAAGTTGGAAGATGCACTCAAAGCAACATTTCCTGGCACTGATTTACTTGCTAATCCGAATATCACATCCAAAATTACCACGTGGAGGAAGACCTACAGTTCTTTAGTTTCTACACGTGAAACTAGTGGGGTGGGTTTTAACTCAAATACGAACACAATTGAATACACAGATGAGCAATGGGAGAGCATATTGAAGGTATAATAATGATGCTGATGCCTTTTAATTTATTTATTAAAATATTAATGATTGTTATTATCAACATTTTTTTTTATTTAAGAAAGATCCAAATATGAAGGGGATGCGCCACAGGGAATGACCATTGTACGACGACTGGGTTCAGATATTTGGGAAGGATCGTGCAACACGATATGTTGCAGAGGACATACCTGATGCGTTTGAAGTATTGAGAAATCAATACCGACGTCCAAATCCCAGCCGAACGCCATCAAACGTAGAACCTAGTGATGAGTGCAACGATCAGAATTACGTGAATGGGGATGACATGAATGGCCAAAATCCCAGTCAAACGCCATTAAACGATCAAGAGGCCGATAGCACTACATACACTACCCAAAATGCGCAACCATCTATTAGTAAAGGTAAAAAGAAGAGAAAGTCGAAGAGTGGAAAAAATGAGAATGTTTTGGTGGATATGCTTGGAAACTACTATCAATCAACTTGTGAGAGACTAGATAAAGTTGCAAGTCGTATAGGATACTGATTCGGGTGGAATTTACACGTTTTAGAGGCACATGTGAAGCATATTTTGATGTGGATTTCATTGATTTATGCATTGAATATGATTGTTTTAGCCAAAATGAGAGAAAGGTAGTGTTTTGTCGATTTTATAGGTAAAACGAAGGAATTTGGGAGCAAAACACATACCACAAGTGATTGGATCGGAAAGAGGAGTGCACCATTGGATCCGGCTCGAAAAATGGAGTGGAATAGCAAAAAGAATCGAGTCAATCGGAGGTCGGAAGCTCAAGATACGGAGGGACGAAGTTGGAGGCCGAAAAGCAATACGAAACTTCCGCCCGGCCGGGCCACTTTTCCGCCCGGCCAGACCGATCTGCACCCAGATTTTTGATAAATACACCCCCGCACGTTTTTTTGGCCAAATTCAGTATACGAAGTTATCGCCCGGCCGGGCCACTTTCCCACCCGGCCGGGCCACTTTCAAACTCTGGGTTTTTAGTGAAATTTGGCCATTTTTGAGGGACTTAAGTGCAAAACTTATCCCCAAACCCTACCCCAACACTATATAAGCCCTCATTCTTGAAACCCAAGACACTCTCCCCCAATTCCACACATAGTTACACATATTTGGAGGTGTTTTGGCCATAACTTCTTCATCTCTTCACCAAATCAAGGAAGAGAAGAGGCATTAGCTTGGGAATTCCATTCCCTACCACATTCTAGACTAAGCTTTCTCTATCCTTTTATTAATTTTAGTTATTTATCTTTTTATTGTATTTGAGATTGTGTAAAACACTTTGTGGTTCTAAGGCATTGTAAGACTTAAATTGATGTTTATGAGTAATTTCTTGCTTTAATTGGTGTTTATCTCGTATTTGCATATTCAATTATTCATTGTAAAACATGTTGTTAGTGGCCATAATGATTTGCTTGATTTATTGTTAATTGGGGTAGTATCGGGAGATCTATTCTATTTAATCGTATGCGAATATGCAACCCGGTATTATTATGATCTCGGGAGAGGATTAATTATCGGAGAGGGAATCAAATGATCTTAGGAGCTATTTTAGATGGTGTAATGTTTGTGATGTAGACATATGAGCTTATATTACATTGCGTCTTTGGATTAGTTTGTATCGGGAGATCGATTAATTCTTTTTGTGTGATCACCTTATATGGGATAACCTTAATGGCCATTTAAACTAGATAACTCTTATAAACGGACGTCTAAGAACTACAATTGCCTTGGAACCCACCTTTTCTCTTTGAGTTACATTCGTTTTACGTTCATTTTACTTGTTTGCTTGGTATTTGATCGATTTCGTCTTTGCTCTTTATTACTTATTTGTGACACTTGGTAGGTAATTTTAGAGTAAATCACCATATTCAAATTATCGATCACGTCTACTTAGAACTCGACTAGCAAACTACCCTTTTACGCTTAACCTCCCTGTGGGATCGACCTCGTGCTTATCACGCTACGATAGACACCGTACACTTGCGGTTGTTTATTTAGTGTTGCATAACACGTGAATCAAGTTTATGGCGCCGCTGCCGGGGAGGTTTTATATCTCTAGAGTGTAGGTTAATAGAGTTTTAGTTTAGACATTTTACTTGCTTTCTTTATTTGCAAAAATCAAAAAATATTTGTGTTTGTTACTTTGAGCTTATTTGTATTTCTCACTTTCTCTTGAACTTTTGTCTAGACATGGCCTATGATCACCCGAGCTAGGAGAAGATTTGAAGGTCAATGTTGTGAAAGAGGACCCCCCAAGTGGAAGAGCATGAGTTGAAGATGGGTAAGAAGGCCAAGTTTGGGGGAGTTTTCTTCAAAAACTCCCCCAAATCAAGAACAAGGATGACAAGGGGGTGACTTGATATTCCCCTCAAGGAAGAACCGTCCGGCATAGGACGTTAAAAATAGCGCTTCTTGGGAGGCAACCCAAGGTTTTATTGCTTTCATGTTTTTATTGCTTTAGTAGTGTTGATAGCTTGGTTTATTTTGTAGGTATGGATGAAGAGTACTATGGATAGCAAGTCTTGGAGAATGAAGAAGAAACAAAACCAACTTTGGAAAGGAGGAAGCAAGTGTTGCAATGGTGAGCTTTGAAGAAGCATTGGATGTGCAAGGAGGGAGGTAACAACTTGTAGCCCCAAACTTAGAATTTTTACATAGTAAAATTCTAAGTTTGGGGGAGTTATTTTTCTTTTATTTTTCTACTAGTTGTTACCCTTGCACCGATTCGTCATTCTACTTATGTCACATTTTGCACCGGCACACACTTGGCTTTCACATGCTTGGATTGTTTAAGTTGGTTTTGATCATATGTTGGGTAGTGGATCTTTGGTGAAATGTGAGCATGAATAATCATTGGAATCCATGGTTGAGTAGTTGTGGTGATGTCTATTTGCTTTGAATGTATGCATGATTGGTGTTGGAGAATAGTATCATGTTGTGTTCACATTTTTGTTCTTTGATGTCATGAGTGCATGATGTGTTGTTGTTTGGGAACATTTGATGATTGTGAAAGTCCTATTGAATAAACCAGTGAGATTTGAGCCATAATTTGAGCATGTATTCCGGTTGATTCATTTGAGAGTGGACTAGGTTATTGTTAGTAATCCTAGAACTTGCCCATGTTCTTGTTTGAAAGCATGATTGTGTGAAACTTTGTGATGTGATATAGGCCATCTTGTTCTAAAAGAGTCACTTAGCCAAAAATTCCCAAAACCAAAGTAATCTTCCGTAGTTAGCCCTTTGAGCTTAATTCCTCATTTTCTTGGCAAACTACAATGTTAACCACTTAGCCTTTTTGAGCCTTTGATACCTACATCTAGTGGTGGACAAAAGACAAAGTGGAAAACATATGCTTGAATTAATATCTTTGGTGAAAGGAGAAAGTGGAAAAGTTGAAAGAAAAAGAGAAAGATGAAAAGAAAATCAAGGGAAAAGAAAAGAGGGACAAAGAGCCCCAAAAGCTTGAAAAGAAAAAAAATGTTCAATGGTTTTGTGGTGTAGAATGTGCTTAAAAGAGAACAAATAAATTGTGGAAGTTAGAGTTTTTGAGTTGCAATCCGCGCAATTGTAACTTTATCTTGAGAAGTTTTTGAGATGTGTCTATGCATCTTTATCTCTCGCTCCCCACTAGTTTATGAGTTACTTCATCCAAATTTACCCCACCTTGACCAAAGAGCCAATGTTACATCCTTGATAAAGTCCTATTGATCACATTGTTGAGCATTTGAGTGTGTGTAGAAAGTAGAAGTTGGGCAAGCATATGGTGATTGCATAGCATGACTTGGTTGATGAGTGTTTTAATATCCTTAATTTATTTGTGTGTTTGAGAGAAACACTCCATCATGTGAGTAGAGGACTTGAGCATTTGGATTATGTTTCCCATCACAATGTGTTGTGTACTTGTGCATTCTTTGATCTATGAGTGTGAATTGCAATAATGAGCCTACAACCTTCATTGAGAAATGCACTTTGAGAAAGAGATATCATTACATCTTACTTTGCATGTGTGATTTGCATTTAATATTCCATTGTGATCATTCCACCCTCATTGCTTTAAGTGCTTAGTTGTTTGAGGACAAACAACATTTTAAGTTTGGGGGAGTTTGATTCGGGTGGAATTTACACGTTTTAGAGGCACATGTGAAGCATATTTTGATGTGGATTTCATTGATTTATGCATTGAATATGATTGTTTTAGCCAAAATGAGAGAAAGGTAGTGTTTTGTCGATTTTATAGGTAAAATGATGGAATTTGGGAGCAAAACACATACCACAAGTGATTGGATCGGAAAGAGTAGTGCACCATTGGATCCGGCTCGAAAAATGGAGTGGAATAGCAAAAAGAATCGAGTCAATCGGAGGTCGGAAGCTCAAGATACGGAGGGACGAAGTTGGAGGCCGAAAAGCAATACGAAACTTCCGCCCGGCCGGGCCACTTTTCCGCCCGGCCAGACCGATCTGCACCCAGATTTTTGATAAATACACCCCCGCACGTTTTTTTGGCCAAATTCAGTATACGAAGTTATCGCCCGGCCGGGCCACTTTCCCACCCGGCCGGGCCACTTTCAAACTCGGGGTTTTTAGTGAAATTTGGCCATTTTTGAGGGACTTAAGTGCAAAACTTATCCCCAAACCCTACCCCAACACTATATAAGCCCTCATTCTTGAAACTCAAGACACTCTCCCCCAATTCCACACATAGTTACACATATTTGGAGGTGTTTTGGCCATAACTTCTTCATCTCTTCACCAAATCAAGGAAGAGAAGAGGCATTAGCTTGGGAATTCCATTCCCTACCACATTCTAGACTAAGCTTTCTTTATCCTTTTATTAATTTTAGTTATTTATCTTTTTATTGTATTTGAGATTGTGTAAAACACTTTGTGGTTCTAAGGCATTGTAAGACTTAGATTGATGTTTATGAGTAATTTCTTGCTTTAATTGGTGTTTATCTCGTATTTGCATATTCAATTATTCATTGTAAAGCATGTTGTTAGTGGCCATAATGATTTGCTTGATTTATTGTTAATTGGGGTAGTATCGGGAGATCTATTCTATTTAATCGTATGCGAATATGAAACCCGGTATTATTATGATCTCGGGAGAGGATTAATTATCGGAGAGGGAATCAAATGATCTTAGGAGCTATTTTAGATGGTGTAATGTTTGTGATGTAGACATACGAGCTTATATTACATTGCGTCTTTGGATTAGTTTGTATCGGGAGATCGATTAATTCTTTTTGTGTGATCACCTTATATGGGATAACCTTAATGGCCATTTAAACTAGATAACTCTTATAAACGGACGTCTAAGAACTACAATTGCCTTGGAACCCACCTTTTCTCTTTGAGTTACATTCGTTTTACGTTCATTTTACTTGTTTGCTTGGTATTTGATCGATTTCGTCTTTGCTCTTTATTACTTATTTGTGACACTTGGTAGGTAATTTTAGAGTAAATCACCATATTCAAATTATCGATCACGTCTACTTAGAACTCGACTAGCAAACTACCCTTTTACGCTTAACCTCCCTGTGGGATCGACCTCGTGCTTATCACGCTACGATAGACACCGTACACTTGCGGTTGTTTATTTAGTGTTGCATAACACGTGAATCAGATACAACCATGATTTGGGCATAAAAAGGAACCAAGTGTTTGGAATGCTAGAAAGTATACCAGGATTAACAGTTCGCGATAAGCTGAAAATTTCCGAGTACATAGGTGCAAGGGTCGAATGCCTAGAGATGTTTATGACTTTATCAGATGATGCACAAGTTGTGTATGCCGAAGACATTCTTGTGCGAGCAAGAGGTATTTCGTAACTCCGTTGTGTACTGACTTTTTGTGGTTTTTTAATGTGGCAGAATGTATGGGGTTAGTAGTAGCAAGAACAATATTGGCCAACTTTTGTGATTTTTTAATGTGGCAGAATGTATGGGGTTAGTAGTAGCAAGAACGATATTAACTTTTGTGGTTTTTTAATGTGGCAGAATGTATGGGGTTAGTAGTAGCAAGAACAATATTGGCCAACTTTTGTGGTTTTTTAATGTGGCAGAATGTATCGGGTTAGTAGTAGCAAGAACAATATTGGCTAACTTTTGTGGTTTTTTAATGCGGCAGTATGTATGTGTACTGACTTTATCAGAATGTATGATTAGTAGCAAGAACAATGTTGGTTGTTGCCATGCTAATTTAAGACTCGTGGTTGTTTTGTAATATTTTATGTGGTTTTAGGCATTGAAAAATAGATATACAATTATTTAGCAGGTACATATTGTTTGCACTAAATGTTTAGATATATGAATTTAAATTTAACAGGTACATATTGTGGCAAATTATGAGTTGATTGTACAGATTATTATTGGACTGAATTTGCTTAATTATGTGTTTTAAATATTTGTGGCAGATTATGAGTTGATTGTACAAATTGATGAGTGGACTGAATTTGCTTAATTATGTGTTTTAAGTGGATGTTTGCAAACACTAGTATGTGCTTAAAAACATTTCTTTTTTAAAATATAATCACTTTTGGAGTGTTTGGCAACACAACTAAGTGATTAAATTAAGTTGTTAAAAGTGATTTTGGTGAAGCATCCCTCCCTCTACTTTTAATAGCTTCTATGTGCTTCTCATCATTGTAGTAACCAATTTTACATTTTTGCCCTAACAATTTAAATAATATTTTATGTTTACCTATTATTTATCCAAATGTAATAAGGGTGTTTTTGTAAAATTATAAATAAGCTATTTGTTTTGCAAACACCACAACATATACAAAATTGATTAAAAGTGCTTAATTTTAAAACACTATCCACTTTTAATTTTATTACAAAAATCAATTTTAATCACTTTGAATCAATCACTATTATTTGTAAACACACCCTAAATCCAAGTTGGTTCCATGAATTAAATTTGAAATTGCAGCACTCAACTTTAAGATTCAATATATATGAACTAAGGGTTTTAATTCATTTTTTTTTTTCATTCAAACAGACAGTAGAGTAGGCAATATACCAATATATCTCTCGAATCGTTGACATCACTCAACTGCCACCTTATTTCTTTACTACATCATAACTCATAAGAATCAGAATTTCAACTAAGTAACTAGGCGCATATTCTGTCAAAGTTATCCTCGATTTTTTTTTTTTAAAGTGATATCTTGAATAATTTTTTAAATGGAAACATGAAACATCAATCCAGGTGTTAGAAAAGAATCGAACAAATATTAATGACACATCTCTCTCATGTCATAGCTCTAAAGAGTTTAGATTTAAGCATGGCATTGCAATTAAAATACTGAAACAGGATAACAACCTTCATAATCATAATTAATACCTGATCACTTATAGACAGCCACCTGAGGTGGAGAACTTGCCAACTACAGGCTATCATTCGATGCATATACTTCGCGTGAATAAGAAAATTGTCTAACGCGTTTTACATCGATAAACAAAAGCATTACTACTAAACCACAAACTTATATTACTTCCATACAATAGGTTAATGCGCAAAAGGGCCCTTAAAATATATATGGGCATAACAAAAGCAAGTAGGATAGTCACTTGCTTCCATGAGGCGAGAGGTAGTACTTTGCAGGGCTGGATGATTCAAAAGAGCTCGAAGTATGTTTGATATCCCAGATGGTACCGACTTCGCAGTCAGGATGAGTTGGTTTTGGGCACTTGGGAGGCAGCACTTTATTCTTAGGTCCACGTTTGGCAATAAAGGATGGGTTTTCAGCTGTTTTCGATTTAGCGCTCACAAGGCCCGTAACCTCTTCGTCAACATGGAACAACTTCTTACGAGGGGGTTTGCGATCCACCACAGGCGATTCAACCTCTTGCTCTTCGTCGGAATCGACAATCACTACAGGTTCCTTACAAGTGTTCGCAACATTCACCATTGGTCCATCGGAGCTGATGTTGATGATCTCGGTTGAATGATCCCGAACCTTTTCAAACAGAGATTTCAGTCGGTCGAATGTTGGATCCCCTTTGTGGTAGAAGGCTTTAGCAAATTCATTCATCTATGCAGTAAAAAGCATTGTACAAAAAATCATTGCTTGCTAAAATTATTATATATGCAAGTTAAGTGAAATGTGATAAGGTACTTTGAATACTTCATCCCAATCCGGCACGTACACAAAATTAATTACACGATCGTACCACGCACCATCAACCTCGAGAATCTGTTTGAAGGTTTTATAGCGTTTCTTGAGCAAGTTACACTGTGTGACTGCATCATCAAAGGTGAATTTCGTATCCATCACGCAATTCACAACATCAACAACTTCATTGAGGTCGTGGTAGTTTGATTTGCCAACCGTCCAAGAACCACATTCAACACCTTGCACGAGAATGTTGACGAAGATGTTAATAGCCGGTTCCGTCCAACCCCCCTGGTAGAAGTAGAAGTCTTGTGGTGCAATACTCTTGTAGCTCATTGTGTGAGTTTGCTGCAAGAATATGTAGGTGGTGAAGTGTATCATTCTAAACAACCAACTACGTGTATATATAGCTGAGTGTTATTATTAGTGGTATTTAATGTATGTCCTTGCCAATGTCAAAATATCAAATTTAAAGAAGATAGAAGTTGATATGCAAATCTGGACATTCATTATAGTTGGTATGCAAATCTGGACATTCATTAGAGTTGGTATGCAAATCTGGACATTCAATTCGTTTGAAGCATTTTGGCTGTGTACTACATTTATTATCCATAAATCTGAATAGATTTACAAGTGACAACTAGCATTAATATTCCTTAAAATATATGATAATATAAACTACCAAACTTCGGGCATTTGAAGAAGTAACGCCCAGGATTTTGTTCACGTTCACCTTCACATCGGAGCACCATCCATCCGTTTCCACAAGAACATTCAGGTGTGGGTGAATCACCACAAAGTTTGACATTGATCTACTACAAAAAAAAAAAAAATACAAAATTAGTTCAACAAAGTACTACCTTCTTGAAAGTAAATGACCAATTTTTGCATATATATATCAAAACTCAATCCAACAAAAGCAATTCAAACATATAATTAATTATTCAAGTTAGAACACACATCCCCAATTTGTATAACTCTAACAATCCTCCAATGCTACAACTCAACTATAACAAATAGTCTTTTAGTCAGATACAGAACATGTACAAATTACAATTTTTTTTTGAACTGCTACTGGAATTTGATTTCTAAATGATAAAAAATGATACAAAAATTCAAGATGGCCATTCTCTGTGAAGGAGATTGAACAGAGTAGGTGGAACTCCAAAATAAGCAGTCTTTTTATAATGGAAAAAATGCAGAAAAAAGTAGAAAATCAGTACTCTCGTCAAATTCGCTTATGGCTCGAGAAAACAGGCCAAACGGTTCACCCCACGAACCTTCCAAATGCCGACCATATATTAAAAAAAAATATTTGGATTGTCAGTATACGCACAAAAATTAGATATACAAATATATACAAATGTATACAAATACAAATTTGAATTAAAATCACAGATCTTACAAACAAAATTTGTTTACTCTCTTGTCAAATCCGTCTATGGCTCGAGCGAAACAGGACAAACAGTTTGCCCACAAACTCTCAACAATATATAAATTCAAACGGATGAAACCCTCTCGAATGTAATCTTTTTTTTTTTTTTTTATCGCAGAAGTGTGGATTAGTTCTTGAAGGTAGATTCTTGAATTTGAATGGAAGCTATGTACGACACCAAAACCCCAGTGTGATGAGATCAAAGACGAAGGGTTAATTGTTGAAATTTTGTAAATAATAGAGGGGCAATTTAGTAATTTAAATCTTATGAAAAAACACACACACCTACTTAGACTGACAATTAAAGTGTATCAAACAACAAATATTTAATCCTGACAAAAGTTAATCTGGTTTTAAAACCTACATCTAATTTAGTCCATAGGTGGAAGAATCGTGTCTATCAAACATGCGCTAAGCATGGAAAAGAGGAAAGAAGTTATGGGTCTAACCCACAAGGTGGTAAGTTGAGAGAAAATGGGAAGTGGATAACCCTTCCCCTAAGAGGTACTATTTATACGCTTTGACTTGCTATTTTCGGATATCCAATAACTTACACACTTAACTCACTCAAGAATACAGTCTTTCATCGGAAAAGTGCTTGACATTCTTTCCGACGAGGCTGCCAAAGCCATATCTATGCTTACCTACCTCGAAAAACCTATTTTCTCCGTTCACTATCACTTTGAGTTATATTTCAGCTCCTTATCCACAGGGATCCTTCCTCACGGATACTTTCCGACCACCTCTCTCACTTGAGCGTCGAAGGCCCAATGCTGGGGACCTCTCCAACAGGGTTTTTACAGGTTTTCGAGGCATTCGGAGACGAAGAGGTACGTTCGTTGAAGACGGGACACTTACGTAATCTTGACATAAGGTTAGGTAACCGTCTCAACCGCTGTGTGTTCTTTTTTGACATATCAACTGGCGCCGTCTGTGGGAAATTCTTGAACTAAGACGTGAGAGTTTGATAAATCTCCATGGGAGGAGATCATAACATTCCTCCGTTAACGAAAGACGAGAGAGGGGCTTCGATGCCCCCTGCCCCCGTAGTATCTGGAACGGTGATTGGAAGAGGGACTGGGCACCCCATTCCCCCACCTGCCTCTGTGATAGGATCATCTGTGGGTCGAGGCAAAGGTCCAGCGTCCACGACTTTGCCGCCCCTTCATACTAAAAGAGATACACCCCTGGAAGTAGCATCGCCGCTAGCACCTGCGGGATCTCAAGACTTGCTCGGAGGGGCTGGAGGGTCTACTCCCATTATAATGGACGACGTGGCTGGCACATCCAACACTCACAGGGATGAACAGAGAGATAGAGCACCCACTGGTGTTCCCAATGCTGAAATGATGATCGTGACCACCGAACAGTTGAACATGATGGTCGCGCGAGCCATGGAAATAATGATGGCAGCTCAAAAGGGAACGACAGTCCCGACCCCCTCAAGAGTAGCGGACACTGGAGGTCTCTAAGGACCTGAACGCATACCCGGAGCTTCCCATGACCTCTCACGAGACATTGGGGGCCAATGCAGAAGAGAAGCTGCCCTCTCAGGCAGAAAGGGGTGCTTCTATGCTGAATAGGAGAAGGAACGAGAACCTTAACGAGGCTGAAGGAGCTCTAGCTCCTGAAGTCGAGGAAAGTACGGACGATACTTACTCAAGATCCATGAGCGACCAGCTTCAGGCCTTGCAAGAAGAGATGAAGGCCATGAGGAAAAGAATGATAAGTCATGTAAGTAGACCTACTCCTGTTACTGGATGCTAGTTCTCTACAACTATATTACATGATGATGCTACCTTTTAATTTTAAATCTCTAAACTTTGAATACGATGGTACAACCGACCCTTACGAGCACCTGGTGAAGTTCGAGAACGCAGCCCTCCTGCACCGATACGGAGAGGGGGTGAAGTGTCGTGTTTTTCTGATGACCCTCTCAAAGGCAGCTCAATAGTGGTTCACCCAGCTTGAACCTAACACCATCAGCTCATGGGTTGGATTCAACGAACTTTTCTTGCACCAATTCGCCAGTGCAAGGAGACAGCCCCGAGCCACCTTAACATTGTTCAACCTAAGACAGGGAGAAGCGGAGAGCTTGCGAGCTTTCCTTAAAAGATTCAATCAAACATCTGTAGAGGTGCCCACAGCCTCCTAGGAAGTCAAGATCAACGCCTTGATCAATGGATGGCGAGATGGAGACATATTCTCCTCTCTAGCAAAGAAGCCAGCCCAGACGTTTGATGAGTTACTACATCGAGCAGAGAAATATCTCACTTTGGAGGAAGTGAGGCAGACCTAGAGGTCAGAGACAAAAGCAACGACAAATGACAAACAAAGGACTCGACTGCGAGGAGAACTCCTTCTGAATCAACAAGGAGGTCTTCAGGACTCGGAGGATCGTCCAATCCTGGGGTTCCTAGAAACACCGGAGGTCCGAGGAATTATGGGTCCAGATCAGGATCAAAGCCAAGGTTTGATAGGTATACCCCTCTGAAGCTGGAACCAGCTGAAGTGCTTGATGTGGCAGGTGATCATCCAGATATGAAATGTTGGTCCCAAAGTTGAGTTAAGATTAGAACTAGCTAGTCAAAAAGTCTAGAGAGGAGGGGTGAATAAACTTTTTAAAACTTTTTCTAAAATATAAGAGTTATAATGCGGAATTAGTGTTCTGGTACAGTACTGTGCTTACTCAGATCAGCTCAGTACTCTCAATATTAATGTGAGCCTTTACAGTTTATACTCAACTCTTGATTTTGAACTTTTACTTAGTAAACTACTGTTCTTAGTATGAAGTAATTCGTCTACTCAACGAGATTTCTCAATCTAGTTGTTTAAACGAATTCTTTATGAACTATAAGAATATAAAACAGTAAGTAAATGAACACAAATTTTTTATAGTGGTTCGACAAATGTCTACATCCACTCTAAAAAACCCAGTTGTGATGTTTCTATTAACTCCTTGAGTTTCTTGTGGCTTAGAGTCCCAAGATTAAGACTTTGATCTTATCGATTACACTTCCAAGTGTATCTTCGATCTACTAGTAATTCACACAAGATACTAGAAAACTTGTTTACAACAGAAATCACAAACTAAAAAGTAAAACTTCTCTTAAGAATAGCCTTTGAATCTGCTTCTTCAAAACTTGGCTTCTTGGATGATCTTCTCTAACTCTGTGAGTTTCTTGATCGCTTCTAAGACTTGAATAGCTCTCTCAATGCTCGTACTTTCAGTAGTCTTTGCAGTAGAAGATCATACGGTATTTATAGACTTTCGTTAGACATTTAGTAGTTTGTGAAACTAACTCCAACTAACTTTTAACCGCTTCTTGTAACTTATTTCTCCAACTAACTTCAACTGTTTTAAGTCAGTCTTCATATCTCCAAATAGATATTCAGTTACGTCCTTCAACTAATAAGTTTTCCAAACTTATTCTTTAACACAGTAAATACTCTTCTCAGTATTTACTGTTCTTATGTACTCTTCTTATCTTCTGTTCTGAGCTTCTTCAGAATACTTCTTTAATACTTCACAGTCTTTGTTGGTCCCAAGTTGAGTTTAATAACGAGTAAGCTAGTGAAAACGTCTAGAGGGGGGTGAATAGACTTTTCAAAAATCTATCGAAATATCAAAGTACGACGCGGAAATCAGAATATAACAATGAGCCCAATTCTAGTTTATACTCAACTTATTTCGCGAACTATGTTCTATGTATACTCAACTAGTCTAGTTTAGTTATGTATGTTCACCAAGTAAACAATTAATCAATTAAGCAATTAAAACCAACAAAACAGTAAAGTAAACAACACAAACGATTTATAGTGGTTCGACAACTTGTCTATATCCACTCTCACAACTCCAGTCGTGAAATTCTTATTACTCTTCCAATCGAGTAGTCTTGTGGTTTTAAGTCCCAAGAAATAAGACTTAGATCTTCTCGACAACACTACCAAGTGCTTCTTCGATCTAACTAGCTATTTTACAAGTAACTAGCAGCTTGAAATAGTAAACAAAAATAAAACTTCTCTTTGTTCAGTAGTAGCCTTCTTGTTCTTCACTTGTCTTCTGGCTTCTTCCTGAACTACAAACTCTGAGAGTATTTCCTTCTTTGAATCTTCAATAATGCTTCAGTAAGTAGTAGTATCAGTAGTCTCTAATGAATGAATACCTTAGGGTATATATAGACTTTCAATTCAAGAACTTTCAGTTGTGTAACAACCTTTTCTTGAAAACTAACTTGTAACTGATTCTTCTTATCCTTTTACGCGTTTATTCAATTAATTAGTTATTCCTTAACTAACTCTTCAATCCTTATCTTCAACACACTTTTGTAACTAACTTCAAGTTGACCTGTCTTGTTGAATCGCGCACCTGTCTTGTCCAGTAGTAGTAGACTGCGTCTTCTACTTGTCTAGTGCAGTAGACTTCTTCAGATTACAACATAGAACTAATCTAGTCCTATCATCTAATCTTAACAAGACTATTACATTACATTAAGCTCTTGTTACAAGGCTTAGTCAACTTAGAAAACTATACATCAATAAACTTTTACATAAAACAATCATGAGCTTCTATACAACTCAAATAGCTCAAAACAAAACCTAACAAGTATAATCAAAGTATCAACAGTTTATAAGTACTTGTCTTTTTCTTTTATACTTATCATCTTTAACTTTACTTGTCTTGTGAACTCTACTGATCTATACAAGATGACTTCTTCTTAACTAGACTAGATCAGTCAACACTTAGAAAATATTCAAATCTACTTTTGGCTTATCAAAACTTCATCTTTATCTTTTATCATCATTTAGGACTTGTTCTAGGATTCATATCCCAACAATTTCCCCCTTTTTGATGAAGCCAAAACTACTTGAATATTTTCATAATAGTAGACTAGTTAAGTAGTTATCTTGTATTAAACATCAAAGTAGTACTTTATCTTTTCATTCATTCAAAATATGATCAGTAGATATTACACATACTAAATTAAAATAAAACTAAGTAATCAGAGCAAATAATCTAATCTGAAAGAGTACCTCCTTCTGGGTTTGGAACACAGAATGCATCAAGAAGTCTCTTGTGAATAACTCTGACATGATCTTCAGTCTCGATCTTCTCCTTGTCAAGTAGTTCTTCTTCATACTTCTTTATTAGATTAAAATCAACTCTTTTACCTGAACTGGTCATTGGGCATTTCCACTTTGGAAATATAGGAACAAGAATGTTGAAATTTGCAGCAGCAGATATTCTCAATATCAGATTCCAAAGCATTTGATTCTGACCTTCCATGAACTTATCAAACATCGAGTATAACTCATCTGCACTATCAGAGTCACCATACTTTCTGATTATCCAGTGATCAAGTTCCCATTGCCTCTTCACTTTGAGCCATTCTTGACGATGCTCTCTGTCAATGAAATAATCAATAAACTGATCTTCCATCTGATCTTCATCTGCCTTCAATTTCTGCAAATTCTCAATGTGCTTCTGAATTTTCTTCTTGCTTGCATAATGACTTTCATCATTGGGATCAACAATCTTTTGTTTCTTCTCAACTGCAGCAATTTCTTCAGTCTCTTCAAAAGCTATCTTCCTCTTAGACCGTCTGGTCTGAATCCCCTCTTCTGGAGATGCAACATTCTTGCCCTTCTCCAACCTTTTGAGCTCATCAGCTTCAGCTTGCTCCCGCTCTGCAGTTTTAACAAGCCTCCTCTTAGGCCTCCTTAGCTCTTGCATAGCAGTAGCATCATCCTTCTCTTCTGGTTCAGCACTTACTTTAGACAAGCTAACTTTCTCCACTCTACTTGCCTCTTCCCCCTTTTTGGCTTCATCATTTGCCTTAAGAGTGAAAAGACTTGTAAAGCGAGTCATTTCTTCCTTTACTGCTTCCTTCATTGCTTCAGCAGCAAGCTCTATCTGTTTTTGATGGGTTTGATCACGACTCATCTTGTCTAGACGATCAGCAGTAGACTCCAATTTCTTTGAGTTAATGACCAACTCGTCTTTGAAATGAGTAGCTGTCTGACGAAGAAGAGTGTTCTGCTTTGTTAGCTCAGAGAGAACAGCTTGAGAACGCACCAACTGATCTTGTGCTTCTCGCCTTTGTTCATCTGCAATTTCAATCTTAACTCTGTATAGTCTCTCCATCTTGCTTGATTCTTCAGCTAGCGATCGAGCAAAAGAGATAGATCTTTTCTCAGAAAAATCAACTTGCTTTTGTAAGAAACTCTCAACTTCCGCATACAACTCTGCTCGGAAAGTTGAGTCCATCTTGTTGACTTCTCCAACAATCAATTCTCTTGAGCTGTCAACAAGTGATTGGTTCTGCTCAATGAGCATGTCCTTGACCTTCGAATTTAAGAACTCATCAACAGCAGAGTGGAAAACATCTTTCAAATCTGACTTTAGCTCTTCAAGATAACCCTCAGGAAAAACTTGAGCTACAGGAACAACTCCTTCGGGAATTTTTCAACCAGTTCTTCTTCTTTAAACATCACAGCATCCATGAACTCATCGTCTTCTTTACCAAACTCGAAAGAGTCCGCATCATCAGAGTGTTCAGACTCATTCTCTGACTGATCTGAAGTTTGAATCCCAGCATCAACAAGTTCTGCTGTTACCTCGTCTTCCAGTAGGTCAGTTTGAGTTCCAATAGAAACTATGTGTGACGCAGGCAACACATCATCAGACACATTCAACATCCTCTTTACCAAAACTGTAAGAGCATGTGATGGAAGAAGTTCGGAATAGTCTTGAACTCCACTATTCTCTTTCTGTTCCATCTCCCAATCCATAAAATTCGAGATGCCTCCCATTCCTTGGATAACTTCGAAAAGATCATCTGTGGAAGACTTCTTCAATGCAACCCATGTGCATATCCTAAGGAGCTTCTCAAACTGCTCTGATGATGTGTCTATCTCAATAGACGAGAGCCTCTTCTTCAGATTGTTGCTGACTTTAACACGAACCCTCTTCTCCCTTAAACACATCGGATAATAAACAAGGGATTTAAATCTAGTTTCGGAAGGGGTCTGAACAAGTGGGGTCCTTGTCTCAGTCGTTGCAGTGGCAACAAGTGGAGTTTCCGAAACAGATGGGTTGATGGGTTCAACATATTCTGTTGTGGGTAAGGATAAAATTTGGGTTGTGGTTTCTGGGGGCTGAGATGTAGCTAGGTTTGGTTTGACAACTGTAGAAGTATCAGTTGTATCAATTATAGTAGTGTCTTTAGTTATATTGGCCCTTAGCGGATGTACTGCCAATGCTTGTGAGGTTTGGGGTATGGCTCTGGCACGAGATCGATGTGATCTTGCCTTGGTTCGAACAGGAGGGAGAGAGAGAGGAATAGAGATAGAGTGAGATGAAGTGCCAACCTGTTGAGTAGTCGTCTTGTCTGGCGATGGACTTGACTCAACTCGTATTAGTCGATAAACTTGAAGATCATCAGCACCTGTCTCCTCAACTTTCTCAGACTCACCATCAGATTGGGTCTCCTCCGAGTCATCTGTACTAGACTCATCTTGAGCTACTTCTTCAACTTCCTTATCATCAGACTTTTCTTCTGAAGAACTAGATGAGGCACCATATGGCATCAAATCCATAGGATTCGTCTGAGCTTGCCTGGGTGCAGCTGGTCTAGCAGCAACTTGCTTCCTTAAAGCTTCTTTCTTTAGGTAGAATTTCAACGGATGAAATGTCTTACCTTTACTCCAATCCATCTTCGTTGGTAACAACATGGGTAGGAGAATTGAAAGCTTGTTTCCAAAGCCAACCACGTTTGACACCACCCAATTAGCTGTGTCTGTATCGACTCTAACACTTCTTTCAAAATACATTATTCGATCTGCGAATAACTTGAACCAGTTTCCTTCAGTAATTCCATCATATATTGCAGCCATCACTCTTGCCTTCTGCAAGGTGACTGAATCATACGAACCGGTGACACACATCAAGATTTTTTATGCAATATCAAGAAGTGTCCTATATTTCTCTAGAAGCTCTTTCTTCTTAACTGCTGGAATTTTACCATCTCGATTTAAACGAATCTTTTTGCCGCAGAAAATACTCAGGTATCGCAGTTCTTGACCGAGCGCATACTCTTCTACATCAATTGATCCAATAGGCAGTTTTAACTTTTCGAACACAACTTCGCGAGTAATCTCTACTAGATTGCCTCCAATAAAAGATCTAATGGAGTCGCCTCTTCTGGTGGCATTTGCAAAGAACTCCAAAACTTCTTCCTCCAAAACGACTTGGGGAAAGGCCTCCAGATATGGTTTTAAACCACATCTCCAACATTTCGTTAAAATTTCTTGATTATCCTTAGTGTGTTTTCCTTCAAAATACACCGATGGTTCCACATGTACCCTGTTCTCCGAGATGAACTTGCCAAGATCAAATCTGGCCTGCATGTTAGTACTTATATCGAAAAGAGATATGATCGACATAATGATGACTGGATGGGTAAGAACACAGGAGTAATTTCGCAAGAAATTTCAAGGCAGGAATAGGGAAGTTAAGAAGATCGTGAGGCGAAAAATGTGGAACTGTTGGGTTTTATAGAAACTGAAATTCTCAAAAACACAGAGCTAAGTTTGAAGCAAATACTCCAACGGTTGGGACTTTTGATATTCGGTTACGGAATCGAGAAGATTATGTGTTTTGATATTGTAAAATTTGAAATCCACCATTTCTATTTGTTAGGACAGGGGAGTGTATTTATCTGACCTAGCTTAGTAGAGTGTTTGGCGCGAACTGGGTATGTACACCTCATTAAATGGGGTGTATAAATCCAATTTTAGAAATTTCCAATGTTTACTTTATAATATAATATCCTTAATTCAATTTGATTAACTCTTAGAGTTTTTAAGTTTAAGTGAGCACTTATCTTATCTGTTCGAGTCTATCCAGAACAGACGAGTAGACTAACGTGCACAAGACGAGTTCCCCCTTCGACTGTGCTTGTCTATTCTGAATGACGAGCGACTATTTGTACCTATCTTATCTTGTGCGACACTTTTGATAAGATACAAGTAGTAGAGTAGAATAATAAAGATGAATATCAGTCTATAAAGCAATGAACAAGGTTTCGAACAAGATGACTTTTAACAAACTTAAGAGTCAACACAAGGTTCTTTAAGAAATCAAAGATTCTCCCTTAAATGTTTATTCCCTTAGTATTGCCCTCAGCTTTACCAGCTTCCTCATCGGGTTGTTTGGTCATCTTGTCTGACCTTGTATACCTGTCTTTTGAGTGAGTAGACGAGTGCTCTGTTCTTTTTGTGATGACTTGTCTGTTTCTCCTTTCTTCTTAAGAATGTACCTGTATGGTTAGTACATAGCTATAAACAAGTAGGATCAAGATCAATTAGTCCTAGACTAATGCATAACTCATGAAAACGAGCCTCAGCTAATGGTTTTGTAAAAATATCAGCTCTTTGAAAATCAGTATGAATCTTTTCCATGCGAATGTCCTTCTTTTCTACATGATCACGTATAAAATGATGCTTCACATCAACATGCTTGCATCGTGTCTGCAGAACAGGATTTTGTGTAATGGCAATAGCACTGTTACTATCACAGAATATGGGAACATTTGATTCACAGATATTATAATCTCTAAGCTGTTGAATAAGCCACAATAATTGACTACAACAGCTACCAGCAGCCATATACTCGGCTTCAGTAGTAGAGGTAGCAACACTTGTCTGCTTTTTCGAAAACCATGAAATGAGTTTTGTGCCTAAGAATTGACAAGAACCAGATGTAGATTTCCTATCTATTCTACAACCACCAAAATCAGAATCAGAGTAGCCACTTAGAGATAAATCATCATTTGAAGGATACCATATACCACGATTGATGGTTCCTTTCAAATATTTCAATATCCTTTTAGTGGTTTCCATATGACTCTCTTTTGGATTAGCTTGAAATCGAGCACATACACCAACAGAAAATGCAATATCAGGTCTACTAGCAGTCAAGTATAGTAATGAACCAATAAGACCTCGGTAATGAGTTTGATCAGCACACTTACCATTCTCGTCTGGATCCATCCTGTAGGTAGGTTGCATAGGTACTCCAGAAGATTTACATGTCTTAATACCATACTTGTCTAGTAGATTACGAGTATACTTTGCTTGATTTATGAAAATCCCTTTTGGGGTCTGTTTTACTTGAAGTCCAAGAAAGTAGTTCATTTCACCCATCATAGGCATCTCAAATTTACTTTGCATGAGTGTTGAGAAACTTTCACTCAGCTTTTTGTTAGGTGAACCAAAAATGATGTCATCTACGTAAATTTGGACGAGTAAAATGTCTTTCCCTTCTTGTCTTCTGAACAAGGTTCTATCTACCTTGCCCTTAGTAAAACCATTTTCTAACAGAAATTGAGAAAGAGTATCGTACCAGGCTCTTGGAGCTTGTTTTAGTCCATATAAGGTTTTCTTTAATCTGTACACCTGGTCTCCTTTGACTTCGAAACCTGGAGGTTGTTCAACATACACTTCTTCCGCAAGAATACCATTAAGAAATGCACTTTTAACATCCATTTGATACACAGTAAACTTCATGTAAGCAGCATATGCTAGAAACAATCTTATGGCTTCTAGTCTAGCAACAGGTGCATAAGTTTCATCATAGTCTATGCCTTCAGCTTGTGAATAGCCTTGGGCTACTAGTCTAGCCTTATTACGAACAACTACATCATTCTCATCTTTCTTATTCTTGAAAATCCATCGAGTGCCAACTACATTATGATGTTTAGGTCTATCGACAAGTTCCCAGACGTCATTTCGAACAAACTGGTTCAACTCGTCTTGCATAGCGATGATCCAATTACTATCAGCTAAAGCCTCTTTGATGGTTTTAGGCTCGATAGATGAGAGGAAACAACACCAGCAAAACAGAGATGGACTAGGTTGTTCTTGCGACTCAAAGAGTTGTCGTCTAGTCTTCACACCAACAATAGAGTCACCAATGATATTCTCAGTATTATGAGCAGATTTCCATGTTTTTCTAGTCTTAGTATGCATGTCATCATCTAGATCAACTATATCATCATGCATGTCAACATCATTTGTATCATCAATAGATTTACCTGGAGTAGATGAGTCAACTAGAGCAGGCATATCTACTGGTCTAGTAGACTTACCTTGAGCACTTGCCTTTTCCTTGTCATCAGATTCGAGAGCTTTTATGAATGGACTGTATGCTTGAACGGATTCATATACCTCTGAATCTTTGTCAGATTCGATAGTTACCTCAGTAACTTTCTCACTAATCTTGTTGGCAGACGAGTCCTGTTGAGATTCATCGAAAACCACGTGTGGTGTTTCTTCCACACATAGGGTAGAGTAGTTGAATACTCTAAATGCTTTGCTAGTCGAGAAGTATCCTAAGAATATCCCCTCGTCTGCTTTGACATCGAATGCATTCAACTTGCTTTTCCCATTGTTATGGATAAAACACTTACAGCCAAATATATGAAAATATGAAACTCTGGGTTTTCGACCTTTCCATACCTCATAGGGCGTCTTACCTAGTGCTTTATTGATAGCACTTCTATTTTGGGAGTGGCATGCAGTATTGATCGCTTCTGCCCAAAACTTCTGAGGAGTATTGTACTCTGTCAGCATGGTCCTGCAGGCCTCCTTAAGAGTTCTGTTCCTTCGTTCTGCTACTCCATTTTGTTGAGGTGTCCTTGCTGCACTAGTAAGGTGCTGGATGCCACGCTTAGAACAAAATTCTTTAATATAGCAGTTAATAAATTCGGTACCCTTGTCACTACGGATCTTGACAATGGACTGATTCTTCTCAACTTGTATCTTCTTCAACAGATCAGGTAGGAGTGTTTGTGTATCACTCTTCTTGTGTAAGAAGACTACCCAAGTGAACTTAGAATAGTCGTCTACCACAACAAGTGTGTACCTTCTACCGTTCAAAGTTGGAGGAGTTATTGGGCCATGTAAGTCCATATGTAGAAGTTCAAGAACTCTACTTGTTGAGACGAATGGAATAGATTTAAAGGAACCCTTTACCTGTTTACCTTTCTGACAGGCATCGCATACATGTGATTTGAAATAGATTTCGTTGGGTATACCTTCAACAAGGTAATCTCTTGCAATCTTATTAATCACCTTAAAGTTCATGTGACAAAGGCGTCTATGCCAAAGCCAACTGATCTCTTTGGGTGTCTTAGTAAGAAGACAAGTGTCCCGTGGACAACTATTCCAATTCACAATGTACACACTACCTTGTCTTATGCCGACGAGTAGTACGGTATGAGTCCTCTTGTCTATGATTTCGCACTTTTGACTTTTGAACTGCACTTTGTAGACTCGATCACAAAACTGTGAAACAGATAATAGATTATATTTCAAACCTTCTACGTATGATACATCTTGTATCTCTACGTCGCCATTTCGGATATAGCCAAAGCCTTTTGTGATGGCTGTCGAGCTGTCACCGAATATAACCTTTGGTCCTTCTTGCTCATGGTAGCTTGAGAGAAGTGCCTTGGTACCAGTCATGTGGTGCGAGCAGCCACTGTCTATGTACCAAGTTTCTCCTATTGAGCCACCCTTCTTGTATAGATCGAGTCGACCCTGCATTAGATGATATTTCATAATTTAGGTACCCTCCTTATTTATTGGGGTCCTGGGGGGTTAGTCGAGTTCAATGGAATCCAAATATACATTGGTGTCCTGAACAAGTTTGATCTTTTAAGCTTTCGACCATATTTGTTGCAAAATAAGACCTTGTTGTCCTTATCTGGCCTATCAGTCGAGTTCGGGTCTACTCTTTGGAGATAGCCTTTCGACTTAATCTCTACTTGAGTAGGCACATGTCTATGATAGTCAGAGTAGGGTTTATATGCATTAGGTCCATACGGTTTATAGACATGTTTAGGTCTTTCTTCTCCTTCGGTATCATATGACAAAGGTGGAGGATATTGGACAGCTTGTGTACGATATTTTGGACCTGCCTGTCTAGGTCTAGACGAGTAGAGCTGAGACTGCCTTAAGAAAGGAGGTCTAGGCTCTTGTCGTCTAGTCTGTACTTGTCTAGTACTCGTCTCCTCAGGATACCAGTCCTCGTATCTGACCTGATTAGGTCGTCCACGACTTCTAGTCCTTTGTTGACTTGTTTTAAACGGAACAACCTTGTTGTTAACTTTCTTCTTGCCTCCCTTGGTAATTGGAATGTTAACTTGAGTCTGTTTGGGTACAGTGCCTTCGGATGGAGTTCCAATATCGTATATCATTGGTCCTTTTCCTTTATCATTAGTCAAAGAGCTTGAGATGGAAATAGTAGGGTTCTTATGAACTTGAGTAGACGAGCTGGGTGTCTCAGCACCTATGCCTGTTTTGTCAGCAGGAGCCCTATACCTATCTGACAGTTCAAGGTTAACCTTAGAAGAGTTAACCAGGTCAGTAAGTTTAAGGTCTAGAGTGACAACCTCAGTTTCTAAGAACTTATTACGTTCTTCAAGCTTTTTGCACTTGTTTTTTAAAACATTGAATTCATGTTTCTCAGTAGCATGAGTCTTAAGTAGGTCTTGATACAACTTGTCTGTTAATGCACACTTGTCTTTGAGTTGGCTCAACTCTTCTTGCAAGCGTTCATTTAGGACTATTATATTAGGATCTACTTTAGACTGAGCTTCCTTAAGATCAATGATTTCTTGTTTTAAAATGATGTTCTCGTCACTGATTTCCATGAACGCCTTATTAGCAAGTAGGAGGTCTTCTTCAGTCACACCAGTAGAGTGATGAAGACTACTTCCTACACCACTATCGGCTGTATCACTTTCATCAGAGTCTGACTCATCACAAGATTGAAATGAAGTTGCAGATGATACCTCTTGTTCAATTTTAGCCATGCAGCAGAGTCCATCATCTACTATGAATGCTTCATCTTGATCAGACGGGTAGCTAGACGAAGACGATGGTAACTCGTCTGAGTCCGTTTCAGAGTCATTATTAGCCATCATTGCCTTCTTACCCCTGTTGTATCTTCTTTCCCTTCTTGCCTTGCGTTCTTCACGATCATCAGTGCTCAGGTCTGGACATTCGTAAATGTAGTGACCTGGTTTCTCACAGTTATAGCATAAAGGATCGTTAGTAGACTTTTTAATAGGTGACTTATCCCTGCGTTTATCTCGTCTATCAGAACGCTGAATCTTCCTATCATCTGACTCTCTATCTCGTCTGTTACTTTTCGAGACTTCGTCTCTCCTTTCGGACGAGTTTCAGTCTCGTCTGGTTTCAGACGAGTTCTTAGAAGTTGAACCTCTATAGTCTCTATAGAACTTTTTATATCTACCATAGCGTTTGTTTAGTCTGTCGAATTTCCTAACCATAAGGTTCATCTGATCTTTCAGACTTAGATCAGTCTTGTCTAACTCATCTCTTATGCTAGCAGGTTTAGACCTGTCTATTCTAGAGCTCTTAGACGAAGTAGTCTTAAAGGCAACATTCTTCGACACAGCTTTCTCCCTATCACTACTGGCAATTAGTTCTTCCTCATCTAATTCGAACTCATGCGCCTTAAGAGTCTGGAACATGGTTTCTGATGGCCACGAATCAATGTCTTGTGTGGTTTTAATGATCATCTTGACCATTTTCCATCTTTCATCCAAGGCCTTCAAGATTCTCAGGTTAATCTCTCTTTCAGTGTAAGTCTTTCCTAGTACTTCAAGGTCATTCATGATTTTAGTAAATCGAGTATCCAATTCATCAATGGATTCACCTGGCTTCATCTTAAATGTTTCAAATCTTTGGACAGCTGAGGACAGTTTGCTTTCTTTAATCAGCGAAGTGCCTTCACAAAGAACAGCTAGTTTGTCCCACATTTGCTTGGCAGTCTTACATTTTAACACTTTGCCAAGATACTCGTTTGGCAAGGTGTGTAAAATATAATTCTTAGCAAGACTATCCAAATTGTTTTGACGCATTTCTTCAGAAGTCAGTTCTGACCTTGGTTTAACAATCAGCTCTCCAACTTCTTTGGTTGGGTCCAGTGTAGCAGTATTTCTGATCATGGTAACGACTGGTCCTTCTTTGATCACAGATACCATCAGATCATGAGTTGAGCTGAAAATGGCTTCCATCCTCAACTTCCAGTAGTCGTAGTCCTGAACAGAGAACTTGGGAAGTTTGTTAGCACTTATCTCAAGAGACATGTTTTAGCAGTTTGATTAGATTAGGATAATAGCAAGAAATCAAGATACAGATATATCAAGAAAGTGTGAAATGAATCAGAACAGAAACGAACCAAGACTTCACCCAAAGTCTTTAAATGTTATCAAGAAACAGCAGTTCGAAAACTACTGCTCTGATACCACTTGTTGGTCCCAAGTTGAGTTTAATAACGAGTAAACTAGTGAAAACGTCTAGAGGGGGGTGAATAGACTTTTCAAAAATCTTTCGAAATATCAAAGTACGACGCGGAAATCAGAATATAACAATGAGCCCAATTCTAGTTTATACTCAACTTATTTCGCGAACTCTGTTCTATGTATACTCAACTAGTCTAGTTTAGTTATGTATGTTCACCAAGTAAACAATTAATCAATTAAGCAATTAAAACCAACAAAACAGTAAAGTAAACAACACAAACGATTTATAGTGGTTCGACAACTTGTCTACATCCACTCTCACAACTCTAGTCGTGAAATTCTTATTACTCTTCCAATCGAGTAGTCTTGTGGTTTTAAGTCCCAAGAAATAAGACTTAGATCTTCTCGACAACACTACCAAGTGCTTCTTCGATCTAACTAGCTATTTTACAAGTAACTAGCAGCTTGAAATAGTAAACAAAAATAAAACTTCTCTTTGTTCAGTAGTAGCCTTCTTGTTCTTCACTTGTCTTCTGGCTTCTTCCTGAACTACAAACTCTGAGAGTATTTCCTTCTTTGAATCTTCAATAATGCTTCAGTAAGTAGTAGTATCAGTAGTCTCTAATGAATGAATACCTTAGGGTATATATAGACTTTCAATTCAAGAACTTTTAGTTGTGTAACAACCTTTTCTTGAAAACTAACTTGTAACTGATTCTTCTTATCCTTTTACGCGTTTATTCAATTAATTAGTTATTCCTTAGCTAACTCTTCAATCCTTATCTTCAACACGCTTTTGTAACTAACTTCAAGTTGACCTGTCTTGTTGAATCGCGCACCTGTCTTGTCCAGTAGTAGTAGACTGCGTCTTCTACTTGTCTAGTGCAGTAGACTTCTTCAGATTACAACATAGAACTAATCTAGTCCTATCATCTAATCTTAACAAGACTATTACATTACATTAAGCTCTTGTTACAAGGCTTAGTCAACTTAGAAAACTATACATCAATAAACTTTTACATAAAACAATCATGAGCTTCTATACAACTCAAATAGCTCAAAACAAAACCTAACAAGTATAATCAAAGTATCAACAGTTTATAAGTACTTGTCTTTTTCTTTTATACTTATCATCTTTAACTTTACTTGTCTTGTGAACTCTACTGATCTATACAAGATGACTTCTTCTTAACTAGACTAGATCAGTCAACACTTAGAAAATATTCAAATCTACTTTTGGCTTATCAAAACTTCATCTTTATCTTTTATCATCATTTAGGACTTGTTCTAGGATTCATATCCCAACAATTTCCCCCTTTTTGATGAAGCCAAAACTACTTGAATATTTTCATAATAGTAGACTAGTTAAGTAGTTATCTTGTATTAAACATCAAAGTAGTACTTTATCTTTTCATTCATTCAAAATATGATCAGTAGATATTACACATACTAAATTAAAATAAAACTAAGTAAGGACGTCAGACAAGTGGTGGCCAGCCCTAACATCCAGTTTGGTACTGAGGACACTGGAGAAGCTCCAGAGCACCACAACAACGCTCTGGTGATAACGACTGATATTGCAGGTTACGATGTGGCCCGAGTGTTCGTGGACACGGGGAGTTCAGCAGACATCATGCTCCTGGAGTGTTTTAAAAGAATAGAGCTGAACGTCAAACTAAAGCCAATAGAAACATCGCTCTATGGGTTCTCTGGAGGAGCTATTCAGCCTCTAGGATCTATAATGTTGCAGGTAGGACTAGGAAGTGCTCCAGCCCGACGAGTAATAATGATTGAGTTCTTGGTGGTGGATGTCCCATCCTCCTATAACGTGGTATTAGGGAGACCCAGCTTGAATTTGTTCTAGGTTGTCGTTTCAACATTCCACATGAAGTTAAAGTTCCCAGCCCCTAGAGGTGCCGGAGAAATGCGAGGAGACCAGTACCAGTCTCACAAATGCTATGTAGAATCTATCAAGATCGCTGACAAAGCTCTAACCCGAGATCTGGAGTTAAAGAAGCAGAAAGTAGTTGGAGGAGCTGGAGAACAGCCTCGAATCAAAGTTGACAAAGAACTGATGACCATAGAGCTATATCCAGGAAATACCGGATTCACTACGAGGATAGGAGTGCAAATGGAGCCTGAAGTGGCTGAAGAGGTAATTTATACACTGAGAAAGAATGCAGATATCTTTACCTTTTCCTCAGGAGACATGACAGGGATACCTCCGGAGGTGGCCATGCACTTCCTCAACGTGGATCCCAAGGTTAAGCCTGTTAAGCAGAAGCTTAGAAATTTTGGAATAGAGAAGAACGCAATCATAAAGGATGAGATCGAGAAGCTGTTGAAAGTTGGGCATGTCCGGAAAGTACAGTTTCCAGAATGGCTTTCTAATGTCGTACTAGTGTCAAAGGGAGCTGGGAAATGGAGAATGTGCATCGATTTCAGAGATTTGAACAAGGCCTGCCTGAAAGACCATTACCTTTTACCTCAGATCGATTAACTAGTCGATGCGACTTCCGACTTTGAGCTGCTCAGCATGATGGACGCCTATCAAGACTATCATCAGATACAACTCAATCTAGCCGACGTCCCCAAGGTATGCTTCATTGCCACATATAGAAATTTTGGTTATGTTAGAATGCCGTTTGGGCTAATTAATGCAGGAGCCACGTACCAGTGGATGGTAGATTCGGTGTTCCGAGATCAGATTGGTCGGAACATGGAAATCTATATGGATGATATGCTGGATAAAAGTGCCAAAGCTGAAAAGCATGTCGAGGAACTGGAGGAGGTATTCCACGTAATTAGACAGAATAACATCAAGTTGAATCCTGCGAAGTGCTCTTTTGGAGTAAGATCGGGAAATTTTTTGGGTTACATGGTTACCCAAAGAGGAATCGAGGTCAACCCAGCGAAGGTGAAAGCAGTGTTAGACATGCAGCCCCCGAGAAACTTGAAAGAGTTACAGACCCTCAATGGCCGAATTACAGCTTTGAGCAGATTCATCTCCAGGTCCGTAGAGAAAAGCCATCATTTCTTCAGAACCTTGAGGAAAGGCGTTTGAAGAGATCAAGACCCATTTGTCCCAGCTACCCAAGCTAACAAAGACATCTCCTAGGGATACCCTCCTTTTATATCTCTCGATTGGAGAGCATTCTTTAAGCACAACACTGATGAAAGAGGATGGACCTGCCCAACATCCTATCTATTATGTCAGCAAGATCATCCAAGGAGCAGAGGTCCGATATTCGGAGATTGAAAAAGTTGCACTGGCTGTGGTCATCATAGCCCGGAGGTTACGACCATATTTTTTATCGTATAAAATTATTGTTCGTATTAATTACCCCTTGAAGCAGGTAATTAGTATGGCAGATTTGTCAGGACGTATGGTTAAATGGGCCATCAAATTGCAAGAATACGATGTGGAATTTGAACCTCGAAGGGCAATCAAAGCTCAAGCTCTTTCAGACTTCATCCAGGAGTCCACCAGACTTGAAGGGCATGTTTGTTTTGGGACTCACCCGTCCGGACGTGGGACGTAACGTCCCACGTCCTTGTTCTACTTCGGGATTTCACATCCGGATTTCCCCATCCAACTACACTCATCCCTAAAAATACCTATACATCCTACTATTACATCTCATTCAACCACTCTTACACAATTTGATTTGACATAAAGTTACATCTCATCCTACTCAAAATCCCAAAACAAACACACACAATTACTATTCATCAGGATTTCCCCATCCAGGATTTCCACGTCCAGGATTTCCCCCATCCTACATAATCCCAAAACAAACATACCCGAAGAGATGGAGGGCTGGAAGTTTTATGTTGATGGCTCCGTGTCGATGACTGGTTGTGGAGCTGAAATATTGATGATTGACCCTCATGGATTGGAGACAAAATTTGCCATTAGGTTCAAGTTTCGAACCTTGAACAATGGAGCGGAGTACGAGGCACTGATTTGAGGGACTGAAATGGCTGCAGAGCTGGGAGCTCAAAAAGTCACATTGTTCTCAGACTCCCAGCTGGTGGTACAAAAGGTAAATGGAGAGTGATGCGGCCTAAAAATGTCATTCGATAAGAAGACGACACGTGTATAGAGGATAAGATAAAAGAGGAGATACGGGATTAAGGAATACTCTCTGGATAAGGAATCTCTTCCGGAGGTCCCTCCGGAGGGAGCTTCACCTGGGGAGAGATATCAGGAAGACCTAGTCTGGATAAGAACTAGTAGTCCTAAGATCTAGGAGGAGCCCCATACGAAACGGCCTGGGACTGGGTAAAGGAAGACTTATTCTTCCTTTATCCCAACGGGCGAAGTCCACTAGGGGGAGTGGTTCCGGTTCTTCAAGAAGTGAGAGAGTGGAAGACCCTGTCAACACAGCAGGGCAGAGTCCAAAGTGCAGCTCCGAAATAGAAGGAAACCCTAACTTCCTCTTAGGTGGGAACTTTCTATAAATAGGTAAACCGAGGTACATTTTCAGGTTACGATCTCTAACTTTACTTGATTTACTACGCTGTTTACGAATAACATCTTGATTTTCTGTGAGAACCTCATTGATAATTAAAGGACTCTTTAGTCCTTGCCATACACAAAAACTACCGAGACTGACTTGAGCGTCGGAGTGTCCGCGCCGGAGTCCCCTCCGGTGTGTCTTTTGCAGGTTCTTGGAGGATCATTCCAGCGGAAGCAGTGTACCCGAAGCATTCATCGACGTTCGGGAATTCGGATATCTAACCCCAAGGATATCTAATCCATCCGTGCAATTCTTGGCACATCAACTGGCGCCATCTGTGGGAAAGATTTGAGAGATCTTCTCACGAATTTCTATTTGTTCAGGCAATGGGCGGAGGAAATAACACAATTACGCCTACTTTAGGGAAGAAAACCCCCCAGGGGAAAATCCCCCTTTACCGACTGATCCCACACCGAAGGGAGGCCGAGGGAAGGATCCAATTCATGCCCCTTCCGGATCAAATCCGCCACTGACACCAACTCCAAGCTTGGGCGACGAGAATCATCCCCTGCCAGTTGGAGAGGGGATAACAGCGATTGGGGAAGCCACAGTGATCCGAACTTCAAATCCCCAGCCGGGAGACACTCTAAACTCGGGACCATGCCTGGTCTCTCCAGATCAATTGAATGCCCTTATCAAGCAGGACGTAGAGAGAGCTTTCGCGGCTCACGAAAGTCAAGTCCCTAGAACTACACCGATGAATGCGGAGAAATCCACTCCGAGACTCCAGGAGGAGGCGCCAGGGGCTTCCCAATCGCTATCCAAGGAGGAAGGAATGCGGGCAGAAGGAGATGAGAAAACGCCTTCCCGAGTAGAAAGAAGCATCCCCCCTCGGAACACAAGGAGGAATGCAGATTTGGCGTCCCGAGAGATGGAGCTCCCCGAAGTAGAAGAAAGTACAGATGATACCTACCCGGGTCCAATCAGCGACCAACTACAGGCCCTACAGAAGGAAATGAGAGATATGAGAAAACAAATGACTAGCCGAGCAAGCAGATCCGCTTATGTTTCTGGATGTCAGTTCTCTCCTAACATATTACAGGACGAACTGCCGTTCAACTTCAAGCCCCTCAATTTTGAGTATGATGGTACGGCGTATCTGTACGAACACCTAGTAAGATTCGAGAACGCTGCGCTATTACATCGGTATGGAGAGGGAATCAAGTGTAGAGTGTTTCTGACTACGTTGGCGAAAGCAGCACAACAATGGTTCACCCAACTGGAACCCAATACCATTCGATCCTGGGAGGAATTCAGCGAGTTATTTCTCCATCAATTTGCCAGTGCCCGAAGGCAGCCGCGGGCCACTTTGACCCTCTTCAATCTAAGGCAAGGGGAGAACGAGAGTTTGAGAGATTTTCTTCAGAGGTTCAATCAAGCAGCCCTGGAGGTCCCTACAGCCTCCCCGGAGGTGAAGATTAATGCTCTTACTAATGGATTGCGTGATGGGGACTTCTTCTCCTCCTTGGCTAAGAAGCCAGTCAAGAATTTTGATGAGTTATTACACAGAGCAGAGAAATACCTCACCTTGGAGTAGGTTCGTAAAGCCAAGAGACTGGAAGCTAGACCACAAGATCGAGAGAAAAGAAGAGAGGACCCCTCCAGATGTTCTAGCCCAAGGGTCCCTCGAACCCCCGGTCCAACAAGAGACAACAATCCATCTGGAGGTTCCCGGTCCGGCCCTCGCGGAAGGTTTGAGAAGTACACACCCTTGAGAATAGAACCTGCCGAAGTACTGGAGGTAGCAGGAGACCATCCCGACTTGAAATTCCCTTATTCCAGGAATCGGGGTCCTCGGAAGCCCAAGTCCGATCGATTTTGCAGATTCCACAATGAGTATGGACATGACACAAACCAATGTTATCACTTGAAAGACGAGATTGAAAGAATGATCCAGGCGGGGCATTTGAAGGAATTTATATTTAGAGACAGGCAGGGCCCTCGGGGGCAGAAGCGAAAGGAACATGAAAGGAAGCCGGAAGAAAAGGAATCCAAGGAGGTGGCCGAAGATATGCCTCCTCCACCGCCGAAAAGAGGGGTAATCCACATAATTGTAGGGGGACCAGCAAATGGAGATTCCTTCCGAAAGAGAAAACAGAGTGTTCGAACTCTAAAAGCTGAACAAGGAAGTCAACTCAAAGAAGTAGGACGCATGACAGAGACGCCCAATATCAAATTTGGGCCGGAGGATAGGAAGGAAATTAAGGAAGATCACAATGACGCCTTGGTGATCACTACGGACATAGTTGGGTTTGATGTCGCCCGAATCTTTGTAGACACGGGAAGCTCAGCTGATATTATGTTTTTTGAGTGCTTCAAAAGGATGGAGCTGAGTGTGAAGTTGCGACCTGTAGATACCTCCTTATATGGTTTCTCCGGAGGGGCCATCTAACCCTTAGGATCTGTGATGTTGCAGGTAGGATTGGGGGACGCTCCAGTTCGAAAGGTCCACCTGGTGGAGTTCCTCATTGTGGATATTCCCTCATAATACAATGTAGTAATGGGAAGACCCAGCCTGAATCTCTTTCAAGCGGTCATCTCCACATTTCATATGAAAATGAAATTCCCTACGGCAGGAGGAGTGGGAGAAGTGAGAGGAGACCAATATCAAGCACGAAAATGCTATGCGGAGTCTGTAAAGATGGCGGACAGAGCTTTAACCAAGGGCCTGGAGAGGATAAGGGGAGATGACCCTGAGTTAAAGAAAAAGAAAGTGGAAGGAGTAACACCTGAACAGGTAAATGTCAAAACAGATGAGGAGCTGATGAATGTGGAGCTCTTCCCAGGCAAACTCGGCTTTGCCACTAAGATAGGCACCCAACTGGGACCTGAACTTACAGAGAAGGTAATCTCTACATTACGTCGAAATTCTGATATATTTGCATTTTCTCCAGCTGACACGACAGGTGTCCCTCCGGAGATAGCCATACATTGTCTTAACGTTGACCCAAAGGCAAAGTCGGTGAAACAGAAGTTACGAAACTTCGGAGTTGAGAAGAATAGTATTGTGAAAGAGGAGGTTGAGAAATTATTAAAGGCAGGACACGTGGTGAAAGTACAATTCCCAGAATGGCTCTCCAACGCAGTGTCAGTACCTAAGGGGGGAGGGAAATGGAGAATGTGTATTGACTTCAGAGACCTCAACAAGGCGTGCCCTAAAGACCACTATCCGCTGCCAAGGATAGACCAGTTGGTGGATGCGACTTCTGGCTTCGAGCTACTGAGTATGATGGATGCATATCAAGGATACCACCAGATCCAGCTAAATCCCTCAGATGTTCCCAAAGTATGCTTTATAGCAGCGTGCGGAACGTTTGGCTATGTCCGAATGCCATTCGGGTTAATCAATGCCGGTGCAACATACCAAAGAATGGTCGACGCCGTCTTTCGAGGGCAAATAGGGAGAAATATGGAAATTTATGTGGACGATATGCTGGCCAAGAGTGTGAAAGCAGATCAGCACGTGGAGGACCTGGAGGAGATTTTCCAGGTAATCCGAGAAAATGGTATCAAATTGAACCCGGCCAAGTGCTCTTTTGGAGTGAAGTCGGGGAAATTCCTTAGATACATGGTTACTCAAAGAGGGATAGAAGTTAACCCAGCTAAAGTGAAGGCTGTACTGGACATGCAGCCGCCGAGGAACGTGAAAGAGCTCCAGACGCTCAATGGAAGGATCACAGCGTTGAGTAGATTCATAGCCAGGTCTGCCGAGAAAAGCCACCCCTTCTTCAAGATTCTCAAGAAAGGGGCCAAGTTCGAATGGAATGAAACATGTCAGAAGGCCTTTGAGGACTTGAAACGTCACTTGTCCCAGCTGCCGAAGCTGATTAAACCCTCTCCGGGAGATACCCTCATTCTGTATCTCTCTGTAGGGGAATTCTCACTGAGCTCGGCCCTAGTTAAAGAAGAAGGGTCGATCCAACATCCTATCTATTACGTTAGTAAAGTCATTCAAGGAGCTGAAGCTCGATACTCAGAAATCGAAAAGGCCACTCTGGCCGTGGTATTTACGGCGCGGAGATTGCGCCCATATTTCCTCTCTTATAAATATTGGTCCGCACTAATTACTTGTTGAAACAGGTTATTGGCCGAGCAGACCTCTCGGGAAGGATGGTGAGATGGGCAATAGAGCTTCAAGAGTATGATGTGGATTTCGAGCCACGGAGGGCCATAAAAGCCCAAGCTTTATCTGATTTCATCCAAGAATCCACCAAGCCAGAAGAAGCAGGGGGATGGAAGATATATGTGGATGGATCAGTGACTCTGAGTGGGTGCGGAGCGGGGATAGTGCTAGTGAGTCCCCGAGTAGAGGACCTACAATTTGCAGTGAGGTTTCAATTCATAACTTCAAATAATGGAGCAGAATATGAAGCTCTGATCCGAGGAATGGAGATAGCGGTTGAATTGGGAGCTCTGAAGGTAATCCTATACTCCGATTCCCAATTAGTTGTCCAACAGGTAAATGGAGAGTATGCAGCCAAAGATAGCAGAATGGCTGCTTACTTGGAGCGGGCTAGAGAAGTGATGGGCAAGTTCCAAGATTGTAAGGTGATTCAAGTACCTCGAGAGGAGAACATGCAGGCTGATGGCCTTTCCAAACTTGCCAGCTCCACAGAGTTTGATGGACAAGGAACAGTGACCTTGGTAGTAGCAAAAAGAGAGACTCTTGGAAACCCCATTGGTTCCATCGAGGGGGGAGATGATTGGAGGAAAGATATTTGGACGGAACTCACCAAGGAAGCGGATGCCCCTACCACCCGAGAGGCTCGAGCTCTTAGGGTCAAATACTGTATTATTGGAGGGCACTTATACAAAAAGTCATTTTCCCAACCATACTTGAGGTGCATATCAACCCGAGAAGCGATGTACACACTCAAGGAAATTCATGAAGGAGATGCGGCCAGTCATGAAGGATATAAGACAGTGGTGAAGAAAGCCTTAAGGGCCGGATTATATTGGCCTTCCATGACAAAGGATGCCAAAGAGTTTGTAAAGAAATGTGCTAAATGTCAGAATAATGGTCCTTTGATAAGGATACCTGCAGAAGAGATGGGAGCTATGCGTTCCCCATGTCCTTTCGCTAAGTGGGGAATCGATTTGGTGGGTCCCTTCCCCCCAGCCTCGGGAGGAAGAATTTTTTTGATAGTAGCAGTAGACTATTTTAGCAAATGGGTTGAAGCTGCTCCTCTAGCCACAATAGATGAGGAGAATGTGATCAAGTTCCTGGGAAAACAAATTTGCTACAGATTCGGAGTACCCAGGATACTGGTCTCTGAAAATGGGACACAGTTTAATGGAGAAAACGTACGAGGATGGTGCGTAAGACTAAACATAATACAAAGATTTACCTCCGTAGCTCATCCTCAAGCTAATGGACAGGTAGAAGTTACTAATCGAACGATAGTAGATGGTATTCGGACGAGGTTGACAAAGATAAGTGGAGGATGGGTAAACGAATTAGACCATGTGCTATGGTTCTACAGAACTAGCCCAAAGACAGCAATTGGGGAATCTCCTTTTCAGCTGGTCTACGGAGCTGCAGCGGTGATACCTCCAGAAGCTTTGTTGCAGTCCCACCGAATTGCCCAATTTGAAAAACATCAAAATGAGAGGTTGATGAGAGAGGCCCTGGATTTAATGGAAGAAGAAAGAGAGATGGTTCGAGTGCGTGCGGAGAGATACAAGAGCAGAATTAAAGTTGCATATGACCGAAGGGTGATCCCGAGGTCCTTTAGAGTGGGGGACCTGGTATTAAGGAGAGCCGATGCTCTAAAGAATACCGGAAAGCTGGAGGCCAACTGGGAGGGGCCTTATAAAATCACACAGGTATTGAAGAGAGGAGCCTATAGACTGCAAAGCATGGAAGGAGTCGATATAGCCAGACCTTGGAATGTTTGCCACTTGAAGAGGTTTTTCATTTGAAGAAAATGTAAGGTCTTGAGATCATTTGTGATTTTTTGCATTGATTCATATTCTATTTAATGTATTTAGTAGCTTCACCGGAGCTCTTTTTCCCTCTTTATAGGTTTCCCCTTTGGGGTTTTTCCGTAAAGAGGTTTTTAATGAGACCGGCGTAGGTTATCTATGGCCTATGTTGAAAACTGATATTTATCAATGAAGCTTTATCCCTTTTGAAGAAGAATTATACAGAGTTACCGTGTTTTGATTATCCTTCCCTTTATTGGAATATATGGTGCATGAATATAATAAAATGAGAGTGAGAGACACTTACAGGCCTAAAGGCCGAGGAGCTCCGGAGAGCCCTCACCATACTTGAGACCCAAAAGGGTCACTCAATGAAAAGAAAGATTTTATGAATCAAAATCTTTTAAGAAAGAGAGTGAGAGACACTCAGAGGCCTAGAGGCCGAGGAGCTCCGGAGAGCCCTCACCATACTTGAGATCCAAAAGGGTCAATCAATGAAAAGAAAGATTTTATGAATTAAAATATTTTAAGAAAGAGAGTGAGAGACACTCAGAGGCCTAGAGGCTGAGGAGCTCCGGAGAGCCCTACCATACTTGAGACCCAAAAGGGTCAATTAATGAAAAGAAAGATTTTATGAATCAGAATCTTTTAAGAAAGAGAGTGAGAGACACTCAGAGGCCTAGAGGCCGAGGAGCTCCGGAGAGCCCTCACCATACTTGAGACCCAAAAGGGGCAATCAATGAAAAGAAAGATTTTATGAATCAAAATCTTTTAAGAAAGAGAGTGAGAGACACTCAGAGGCCTAGAGGCCGAGGAGTTCCGGAGAGCCCTCACCATACTTGAGACCCAAAAGGGTCAATCAATGAAAAGAAAGATTTTATGAATCAAAATCTTTTAAGAAAGAGAGTGAGAGACACTCAGAGGCCTAGAGGCCGAGGAGCTCCGGAGAGCCCTCACCATACTTGAGACCCAAAAGGGTCAATCAATGAAAAGAAAGATTTTATGAATCAAAATCTTTTAAGAAAGAGAGTGAGAGACACTCAGAGGCCTAGAGGCCGAGGAGCTCCGGAGAGCCCTCACCATACTTGAGACCCAAAAGGGCCAATCAATGAAAAGAAAGATTTTATGAATCAAAATCTTTTAAGAAAGAGAGTGAGAGACACTCAGAGGCCTAGAGGCCGAGGAGCTCCGGAGAGCCCTCACCATACTTGAGACCCAAAAGGGTCAATCAATGAAAAGAAAGATTTTATGAATCAAAATCTTTTAAGAAAGAGAGTGAGAGACACTTAGAGGCCTAGAGGTCGAGGAGCTCCGGAGAGCCCTTACCATACTTGAGGCCCAAAATGGCCTACTCAACAAAAAGAGAGGTTTTATGAATTGAAATCTTTTAAACGAAAGTGAGAAACAAGTAGAGGCGCAAAGGCCAAGGAGAAATGGGGAGTATTTCCCCATAACCAAGACCCAAGATGGGTGCTTAGAAAACAAAGATTTTGTTAAAGTCAAGGAAAACCTCCTCGAGTCGTCTGAAACCAGAGGTGATCCTTAAATCTCCTGAGAAAATTCTTTGAAGGCTACGAAACCAAGAGACGATTATGGTGCAACCTACAAGATCAATAAGGGGGGAGAAAAATAGCACACCTCCAAGAGCACACCCCCAACATATTCTTTACTGGTCTTATAGGTTGCCCATGTAAGCAGAAAAGAAAAGACATGCCAACAAACAAGTAGTATGAAGCTAGAACGATTACTACAAAAAGCCCCCACATATCCAGGAGTGTGGGGTCCCCTACAGAGTATGAGAAATCAAATACCATGAGCAGAAATTAAAAGAGTGTAGCAAAACAAAGAAGGGTAAAATGTTTGTTATGACCATGGAAATACGAATATTAAACTGCTTTTTCAACAGCAGCCTCCTCAATAGCAGCCTCCTCAGCAGCAACTCCCTCGACCACAACTCCTTCGATGGCAGCCTCGCCGACAGCAACATGATTGCTAGATCCTCCGCCCTCCTCTGGGCCCTCTTCATCTCCTAGGCTAGCCTCAGCATCCTTTTTTCCATCTGCTTCTATTACAGTCTCTGGGGCAGAGGCGTAAGGATAGACCAGCTGCTCTAGAGGCTTTAGCTCAGCCATACCCACCTTGGCCGCCTGTAATTTGGCAATGGCCTGACTCATTCCGGGAAGCCACCAAGGTCTGTCGGCACTCTCCGCCGGATCCCCTAAGAATTTGGGAGGAGTAGCAAGCTGGTCCAGGCGAAAAGCACGAGAGTAGGTCCCATCAAACCCTGGGTCTGAGTGCTCGGCCACGACATTGCTGAAGCCATGGTCGATGAAATGAGGAATATGTGGCCCCATGGCGCATAGGAAGCTCGAGCTCTTTAAAAAGCTGGACAGCCACTGAGTATGAAGAGTCCCCAAGAATTCTTGACCCAAGGAAGAGGTAAACAGGGATTTGATGCAGGCTTGCACTCCAACATCTGGTAGTTCGCGCTCCATCTGCCTCATCTCTATTCCCATTCGTTCTATTTCTTCCTCTAGATGCTTAATCTTGGCCGCCTCTTGCCTGCTTTGAGCCCGGAGAAGAGGCAATTCCTTAGCCATAGCTTGAGCCCGCTTTTGAGCTTTGTCTTTCTCCGCGGCGACACCCTTGAGGGCTGACTGAAAGGAGGATGCCTCAGCTCGAAGAAGTTCAATCTCAGCAGCCATTTCAATACCTTGGTCGAATATTTTAGTATAGACAAGACCGAACTGCATGATGAAAAGAAGCAATGTTTAAAAAAGGAAAATAAAGGAATTAGATGCCATAAAGATAAGGGGAAATACCTCAGAAAAGAGATGAGCGCCGTGAAGCAGTTGATCTTCAGGAAGAGGCTTGTCGGAGAGCTCGATGTGAGAAGGAGGAGGACATTGGTTGATGAGACGCTGAAGAGGCTCGTAGGAGGTGGAAGGGGGAACTCCTTTCTCAGCCGGAGCTCGAACAGTCTTTCCCTTCTTCTTTTTAGAAGTGCCGCTGTCAGAGAAGAAAGCATTGGTGGCTGAGCGAGTCCTCCTAGAGACAGAGCCAGGGACTTGGGTAGAGGAGCCCGGGAGAGGAGGAGCCTTTGTAGAACTCTCTGGAGCTGGGGTCTTTTCCAAGCTTTCTAGAGCCGGAGCAGGAGATTGAGGAGCTTTTGGAAGGTCTTCGGGAGTAGCCAATGCTGGGGCCTTCACTATTCCGAGAGCAAGAGCATCCAGCGAGATATGAGTCAACCAACTCATTGCTGCAAATAACCAAGGGATTTTCAGAATTCAAAGAAATAGCCACATACGAAAAACGAAAGACAAAAACAGGGAATTTTTTACCATCTCGAGGTTTTAAGGGGAAATCTTGAGGACAGAATCCAAAATGGGAGAGGATGCGAAGATTTTTGCAGATACCAAGAACATCAAAAAAATCATACCAGCGGACATGAGTATTGAGATTAGTCATAACAGTGTGGTTTAAGACAGAGTAAGTTTTCAGAGGGGGAGGAAGTATTCCCGGATTATGATATATCCAACTCTCGTGGGGAAATGGCCAATCAGTGGGGTTGGTTACAAAAATATAATAATCCCTCCAAGATGACTCTTCTTCATGGAGTTTTGTCATGAATTTGCAAACACGAGACCTTCTCCCACAAACATAGAAGAAGCCGTCGTTCAGCTTACAAGAGTGCTGACTCAGAAATAGTTCGACAGAAGGCTCACCGCCATTCCCCTTCACCAGAATGTAAAACCCTATCATAGTGCGGATAGCATTCGGGGTGAATTGATTGAGAGAGATCTGCATGCGAGTAGATATGGAGGCCAAATAGGGGTGAACCGGAAATCGAAGACCCGCCCTAATTTAAGCTTTGAAAAAAGTTAGGGTTCGAGGCTCAGAAACATCAGGGCGTTCAGTTGAGCGAGGAATTCGGAGGGTGTACTCCGGTGGAAAAACTTGGGCTTGAATAAGACTGGCTAGATGAGTATCGTTGAGTAAGGAAGAGGTTGAAATCCTATTCTCAGGGCTCCCCATCGGAAACGGGATGGACTTAGAAGGGTTTTGACCAGAAAATCTAGGTGGAGAAGAAGGATGAGACATTGACTAAGTAGTGTTAATAAAAGAAGAGAAAATGGCCAGGTTACCTTGTTGGGAGAAAAATGAAGTCGGACAGGGAGACCGGCGACGGCGAGACTTGGAGAGGAAGACGCCTGAGAAGAGAAGTGGAAACAGCAAAGCAAAGGAACTTTTGAGAAAAAGAAATTCAGAAGGGGATTGCGTGAAGTGAATGAAGAAAGGTGGGTTAGAATCGAGGTTTTTCCTCGGGAAGCTAGCAAGAGAGAGAAAATTGTGACTGTGTGGGACCCAGGCAAGGAAGTTGAAACGTTTTCGGAACTGTGGGCAGGAAAAATTTGTGAAATTGAAACCCTCCCGAAGTTCCCCTCCAGAAATGCTTCTAAGTTGGACTCACTTGAATTTTCTACTCTCACAAAAGATACACTCCTTTTATGAGAGTAGGGGGGAGTAGATGATGCGGCCTAAAAATGTCATTCGATAAGAAGACGACACGTGTATAGAGGATAAGATAAAAGAGGAGATACGGGATTAAGGAATACTTTCTGGATAAGGAATCTCTTCCGGAGGTCCCTCCGGAGGGAGCTTCACCTGGGGAGAGATATCAGGAAGACCTAGTCTGGATAAGAACTAGTAGTCCTAAGATCTAGGAGGAGCCCCGTACGAAACGGCCTGGGACTGGGTAAAGGAAGACTTATTCTTCCTTTATCCCAGCGGGCGAAGTCCACTAGGGGGAGTGGTTCCGGTTCTTCAGGAAGTGAGAGAGTGGAAGACCCTGTCAATACAGCAGGGCTGAGTCCAAAGTGCAGCTCCGAAATAGAAGGAAACCCTAACTTCCTCTTAGGTGGGAACTTTCTATAAATAGGTAAACCGAGGTACATTTTCAGGTTACGATCTCTAACTTTACTTGATTTACTACGCTGTTTACGAATAACATCTTGATTTTCTGTGAGAACCTCATTGATAATTAAAGGACTCTTTAGTCCTTGCCATACACAAAAACTACCGAGACTGACTTGAGCGTCGGAGTGTCTGCGCCGGAGTCCCCTCCGGTGTGTCTTTTGCAGGTTCTTGGAGGATCATTCCAGCGGAAGCAGTGTACCCGAAGCATTCATCGGCGTTCGGGAATTCGGATATCTAACCCCAAGGATATCTAATCCATCCGTGCAATTCTTGGCACATCAGAGAGTATGCTGGAAAAGAAGGAAAGATGATCGCCTACCTAGAGCGAGTCCAGAACCTGAAGAACAAATTCCACATATTCGAGGTACTCCAGATCCCGAGGGAAGAAAACATGAAAGCAGGCAGTCTTGCCAAGCTCGCTAGCTGTGTAGAATTTGAAGGACAAGGAAAGGTAACACTTGTAGTGGCAGAGACTGAGTCCACTGAACCCATGATTGGGGCGATTCAGGAAGGAGATGATTGGAGAAATGAGATCTAGGAGGAGCTGAACAAAGAACCAGCCCCTGCAACTTCTAGAGAAGCCCGAGCTTTGCGATTAAAATATTGCATTGTAGGTGGTCAGTTGTACAAACCGTCATTCACTCATCCCTATCTGAGATGCCTTTCAAAGGGGGAGGGATATTATGTTATAAAAGAGATCCACGAAGGATGTGTAGGTAGCTACGAGGGATATCGAGCTACAGTGAAGAAAGCATTAAGGGCTGGATTTTATTGGCCCACCATGACTCGAGATGCTCGAGATTTTGTTAAAAGATGCGAGAGATGTCAAAAGAATGGCCCTCTAATACGAGTCCCAGCGGAGGAGATGGGATCCATGTACTCGCCTTGTCCCTTTGCAAAGTGGTGGTGGACCTCGTGGGACCCTTTCCACTGGCACAAGGCGGACGTAACATTTTGATCGTGGCGGTCGATTATTTCAGCAAATGGGGTGGAAGCAGCTCCACTCGCCAGAATTGAGGAGGAAAATGTAATTCGCTTCCTTGGAAAAAACATTTTATGCAGGTTTGGAATCCCTCGGATCCTAGTATCCGATAACGGGACGCAGTTTAATGGAGAGATGATTCGGACCTGGTGCTGGAGACAAAGGATTACGTAAAGATTCACCTCCGTGGCTCACCCCCAAGCAAACAGCCAGGTGGAGGTGACGAATCGTACAATTTTTTATGGGATCTAGACCCGCCTCTTGAGAGTAGGAGGTAAATGGTTAAAAGAGCTAGACTCAGTTTTGTGGTCCTACAGGACGAGTCCTCGAGCTGCAACCGGGGAAACACCTTTCCAGCTCGTTTATGGCGCTGCAATAGTGATCCCACCGGAGATCGTAATAGGATCTCACAGAATTTCTCAATTTGATGAAAATCAGAATGAGGTCTTGATGAGAGAGGCCCTGGACCTGGTCGAAAAGAAAAGAGAGATGGCTCGACTACAAGCTGAAAAGTATAAATGCAGGATACGAGCTGCTTACAATAGAAGAGTGACCCTGAGGTCGTTTGAAGCTGGAGACCTAGTCCTGAGAAGAGCTGACGCTCTGAAATAAACTGGAAAGCTCGAGCCTAACTGGGAAGGACCTTACCGAGTCACCCAGGTGCTGAGGGGAAGAGCATACAGACGGGAGGACATGGAGGGAAACGCGATAGCTCGCCCCTTGGAATGTATGTCACCTCAAGAAGTTCTTCATTTAAGAGAGCATGACTTATTTTCAATTCAAGCATGATTTATTTCTGTTATAATTCTTGAAGTACAATTTTTTTTTAATAAATATGGTATTTGTAATGCTTCACCGGAGCTCTTTTTCCCTCCTTATGGGTTTTCCATCGGGTTTTACTATAAGGAGGTTTTTAACGTGACCGGCGTAGGTTGTCTATGGCCTATGTTGACATCTATCAATAAATCAATGAAGCTTTTCTTTCGATTATCATATTGAAATCTCCTTACTCACAAAATGTCGAGGTCCTGGCGACCATTACAAAATTGAATTAGCAGGGCACTCTGAGTCTTCCTGCACTGAACTATTACAACACCCACAAAGGTCGAAGATCGCCAGCACCCTCAAGGGTCAAAGCTTAACTTTCGGGATAGTATAATCCCCAGACCCTCAAGGGTCAAAGCTTAACTTTCGGGATAGTATAATCCCCAGACCCTCAAGGGTCCAAACTTAACTTTCGGGATAGTATAACCCTCAGACCCTCAAGGGTCCATACTTAAATTTCGGGATAGTATAATCCCCAGACCCTCAAGGTTCCAAACTCAACTTTCGGGGTAGTATAATCCCCAGACCCTCAAGGGTCAAAACTTAACTTTCGGGATAGTATAATCCCTAGACCCTCAAGGGCCAAAACTCAACTTTCGGGATAGTATAATCCTCAGACCCTCGAGGGTCAAAAAACCTGAAGCATATCCCCGAGGTTTGGAGCATCTGAGGGCTATACGACCTCTTGAAGAGTAAAAGCACTCTGAGGGTTCAGAGCTCTGCAGCTCCCCATAGGCTGAATAGCCACATAAAGGTAAATCAATGTCTTACTCCTAGAAATTTTCAGGTCAAGAACCTCTAAATGACGGCTGACATAGCTAATCGAAGTTGGCATAGCTGGAACATGAACAAAAGTGAACTACACTCCAAACCTAACGTCCCACAATATAGTCTTCGAGGCTTGAGGGGGTTGAAGGTGAAATAACCTAACTCTTCCAAGACAACTAGCCACAAAATCGGGTCAAGTAAGTGAAAAAGTACTACTTTTTACTTATCTATGTCTTATTCTTTACTTATTTAGACCACTATTCAAAACCTCTAAGCCTATATGTACCCAAATGCGGAACATACTTAGGTCTCAAGAGAATCAATAAAAGGCAGTTGAGATGCTTATAATTCTATGTCTTATATACTTGCAATCTTTGCTCAAGTTATGTATAACATGCAACAAACATCGACGAGTATAACATTTGTGGCATAGGATAAACGTTTATGAGCCTAATGTATAAAGCATATTGCAAACATACTTGCAAACATATACATGCAATTATGAAACTATATGTATAAGCAGGAAATATGCAGGTATGGAGAGGAGCAGATATGATTCACAATAATACGAGGGGTTCCCTCACTATTCAAAGAGGCACGAAGGCCTCACCAAAACGAGGGCACGAAGACCCCAAACCAAAAGGAGGTTATAAAAAACCTCATAAAATATTCAAGTATTTTAACAAAAAGTAAATTGTTTTAAAGTGCAGGAAATAAAGAAATTAATTAAAATCCTCAAACATGAGGAGAACTTTCATCTGCAGCCACCTCCAGCTCGGCTTGGTCACTGGACCCACCTCCTTCTTCCTCGTCGCCCTCACCGCCCTCAGCCTCCTGCGTTGCATCCATGGGGTACTCTGGGGCCTCCACCGCCTTCAGATCCTCCAACTTTACCTCCTGGCCCTACAACTCTTGAACTGCTTTCTGCATAATTGGCAGCCACCAAGGGTCAGTAATCAGCGCCTTAGGATCGCCAGGGAAGTTAGGAGGAGGAGTTAGCCCATCCAGCGACGTGTCCGGTTGTATACCCCATCGAAGCCTTCAGCTTGGTGTTGCGCTATGGCTTTGTCAAAGCTATGATCAACAAAGTGGGGGATGTACCATCCTATGCCACCCAAGAAGCTGGAGTTGCACAGATAAGACTCCAACCAACCCTTGTGAAGGGTCCTCAGGAACTGCTGCCCTGTAGGGGATGTGAATAGGGAGGCGATGCAAAGCTTTACTCCAGAATGGGGGAGCTCCAATTCCTGCTGGTGGACCTTCGACTACAGAAGGCGAACCTCATTCGTGAGCGCGCGGGCCTGACCCCTCAACTTCTCATTTTTCTGCTTGGAAGCCTCCAACTTGGCCTGAAGGTCATCAGCCCGAGTACGTTCTTGAGCCGCCTGAGCTTTATACACCTCACTATGCTGAACGGAGGAGAGGCTGTGCTCGAAGAGGCCGAAAAAGAGGAGACCAAACTACAGAATACAACAGATGTCAAGAAAAGGCAATAAGAATCAAAGAGCAACATTGGAAGAAATAAAATTATACCTAGGCAAAGAAGTGAGCGGTCTGGACCATCTTGTCCTGAAGAGGCAAGCTCATCAGCGATCGGATAGTGCCAGGAGGAAGGTGACGGTATACGAAGCGTTAGACCACGTCCGAGCTGACATCCACTTCTGGATCCAAGTCGATCGGGGCTGGCAGAGAGGCGACATGCTTTCCCTTACTCCTCTTCCTAGGGACACCCGCTTCTGAAGGAGCTGGACCCCCAGCACTGGTAGCTCTGCCGGAAGAGGACCGGGTCCTCTTAGAGATTGAACTTGGAGCAGCAGCCGCTGGCATTTCTTGAGCTATAGCCCTGGAGGAGCTTTCATGCTCTGGGGCAGGGCAAGTCTGGGTGGAGCTGGCTGGAGCCGGAGCAGGATCTCGGGTTACCTAGGATAACCAATCCATCTTCGAGATAAGAAAACACCAGGAGGTCAGCAAACACCAATATTATTATGCGCACAAGCCAATAGAACCCTGGAAAGCTTGAATTACCATCAGAGGGCTCATGAGGAAGTTCCTGGGGGCTGAATCCGAAATGGAAGAGAGCACGGGGATTACTATAGATCGCGGAGACGTCAAAAGGGCTATGAAGTTGGGCGTGGTTATTGAGATTGTCAAGGATGGGCATATTAAAAGATAAGCTTCGGGGGGTGAGAGAGCCTCTAACTCGAGGGTTTTCATAGGCCTAACGTTGATGAGGAAATCCCAAGCCAAAGGGGGAGTCACAAAAAACCAGTGTGCCCTCCAATCAGAGCCCCCATCCGGGAGTTTCCCTAAGAATGCACATGCACGCCCTACCCTGCCGCAAGAATAGAAAAATCCGTCCAACAATTTGCAACTAAACTGGCTTAGGAAAAGGTTAGTCGTGGGTTCCCCCCCCCCCCCCGTTTCCCTTAACCAGAGCGTAAAACCATATCATCATCCTAATGGAGTTGGGGGTGAATTGATTTAGAGGAACTCGGAAGGCATGAGAGATTTGGCATAAGTAGTCAGGCACTTGAAACCTAAGCCCAACCTATATCTGCGCATCACAAAACGCTAAGGTAGGGGTTCGGAAGAAATTCGGCCTCTCATCGCCATGGGGAATCCTAACGGAGAATTCAGGAGGAAAAATTTGGGCTCGGCGGTAAGATTCTACAGTGGCCTGAGTTATGAAGGAACTACTTGCTATTTTGTCCGCCAAGTGAGGGTTTGTAACCGAAAAAAGCAAACCAGGTAGGGATTCAGGACTACTATGGGAGCCGGGTAAGGAACCGAGATCGCTATTCGAGCCTAACTTTATGGAGTCAGAATGGGTCGACATGGCTGTGAAAATTTCTATGATCTATGAAGATAAAAAGAAATAAAGTACAGAGAAACTATACCTGGAAGAAGATACTCTAAGAGGAGAAGTTATCGAGGTGGCTCTTAGAACGTGGGACTCCGACAGTTTTCAACCCTTGAGCATCAGAGCAGAGATGAAAAATTTGAAAAAGAAACTGAAATGTTATGAGGGAGAGAAGATATGCATAATGGCCGAAGTTTGAGGGACGGTTCAAATATTTTCTCGTGGGCCTAATGGGCCTATATTACCTCTTAAGCCTGGGTTTTTGAAATTTTTGGGCTGAAAGCCTGTACGAAAGTATGAAGGAGGGAAGAAATGCATTTAATGCATGTGGTCATTCCCGAGAAAGATGATTTGATGGTTGGCGTGCAGAGATTCTCACAGAAGCCGAAGCGTCATCCGCCTGGAAAATTACAATCGATTTAATGTTGGAGTCAAATCCGAATGGCATCCCAGCACTCTGAGGTATCAGATCCTCTGAGATCATACAACTCTTATTCCACTCTTATACGAAAAATCATTTTGTCCAGGTTCAAACCTAGGACCCTCCAAGGACCTATAGGTCCCCAAATATGAAAAATCCCACATAATTCTCTCGAAAAGAGTTGGATCCTTATTATTATAATACCCCTTGGGTATATGCTTTGAAATTTGAAACAGGTTCTCCTCGACAGTGGATTGGAAATAAGGCCCCCAGACCCTGCAGGTATGGGAGGTATGAAAAACAACTGACACATTCATTTACTACTCTCACAAGTGTAACCCACTATATGAGAGTAGGAGGGAGTGGTTGATGTGGATAAAATGTGTCGTCTAATCACATATTGACACTTGGCCAACGAATTAATTGTACTTAAACTAATCATATATTTATCCTTTATTTGTCTTAATTATTATATTAATGTTGGGCTTTGAAGATATTGAATTGGGCTCAAAGTGGGCCCAAATGATGCAAGAAGCATGCCAAATGGGCTGGATCAGTCCCGTAAAGAAGGAGTCAAAAGCCCTTCCCTATTTGTAGCGAAGCAGTTGGGCCAAAACCTGAATCCCCGCTATTTGGAGCTAAGGAGCTCGGGGGCCTCTAGGGCCTCGAGGTCCGAAATACCGAAACTTGCGCTTCTTGCTTTGACCATGCTGCACGAGTGATTTACAGGCGAGATTATCTCGCCCACTATCCCGATTTTTCGTGGTTCCTAAGTGTGGAAAAGAGGAAAGAAGTTATGGGCCTAACCCACAAGGTGGTAAGTTGACAGAAAAGGGGAAGTGGATAACCCTTCCCCTAAGAGGTACTATTTATACGCTTTGAGCTATTTTCGGATATCCAATAACTTACACACTTAACTCACTCAAGAATACAGTCTTTCACCGGAAAAGTGCCTGACATTCTTTCCGGTGAGGCTGCCAAAGCTATATTTAAGCTTACCTACCTCGAAAAGCCTATTTTCTCCGATCACTATCACTTTGAGCTATATTTCAGCTCCTTATCCATGGGGATCCTTCCTCACGGATACTTTCCGACCACCTCTCTGACTTGAGCGTCGGAGGTCCAATGCCGGGGACCTCTCCAGCAGGGTTTTTGCAGGTTTTCGAGGCATTGGGAGACGAAGAGGCATGTTCGTTGAAGACGGGACACTTACGTAATCTTGACATAAGGTTAGGTAACCGTCTCAACCGTTGTGTGTTCTTTTTTAACACATTAGGATGTATGTTTTCCTCAAATTGGATCGGGCTGGGGTTGGACCGGGCTGGGTTGGGTCGTGTCTGAACTGGAATCGAATTGGGCCGGACTTTCTCTCGGGCCTCGAGATCTACGACCCATCCTGACTCGAGAAAAAACTTTGGGATATTTTTTAATGTTTTTTTAAAAAAATACGATATTTCAGTGATTTTATACATATTTTTTAAATTAAATATTTTATCTAATGACGAAGTGCGATCGCACATATAGATGTTTATCCGGGCTGGGCTAACCGGGTCGGACCGATTAACCCTAAAAAATGCAGTGTTAGGGTTCATGAATCGTAGGCCCGTTTAAATCCAGACTTTTTTTACTCAGACCGGTTAGCCCGCGGGTTAAATTGGGCCAGCCCGCTAGCCCGGGTTGTTACAATTTTTTTTTAATAAGTACTCTATAACTTACAAACAATTTTTGGGTAATTTGGCCCATAACCATAACTACAATCTATTAGTCATTATTACTAACTTTTTATTAGATTATGATATTTATTTGGCCATATTAAGTACCAATGAGTTATAGAATTTTGCTAATATCATACTTTTATTTTCTCATTTATAGATCATTAACTAATTATATATTTTTCTATTTTATTGGACGTGCCAAGTGAGACCTTTAATTTAAAATTAAATTTTTTTATTATAGTCCGTTAGTGGCCCGCTAGGGTTAGGGTTAGGTCCCAACAGTTGTAGGACCTCTAAGTATGAACCAGTTAAGGCTTTAGCTTGTTTAGCCCGTGACCCTGCAGGGCTGGCCCTATAGGTAGGGGTGGGCATAAAATTGAAAAAACCGAAAAACCGAACCGACGATTTTCGATTTATTTGGTTCGGTTGAAATTTTTTAAAATTTCGGTTTTTTCGGTTCGGTTCAATTTATATTTTTCAAAAACCGAATAAACCGAAGCGGTCGAATTATAAATAAAAATAAATATATATATATGTGTGTGTGTTCAAATTTTTCCAGATCATGAGTAAGAAATAAAAAGTAAATTTTTGTGGTTGTGACACTTAAATTTTTTTTTCTTCGTGAATCATGACTCTTGAGTATTTGAGTTGGATGGATTCTAGATTTTTACTTCTTACTTCTTTTTCAACCTAAATAGTAGAACAAGCAAAAAAATATCTCACTGTTTTAAAATTCAATTGACATCTTCTCTGTAATGTTTGTAAATTGTAGGGCAAAATAAATGGCGTGAGAGAGTGAGAGATAAAGAAAGGGTTATATATAGCATGTAATTATTGAAATGGCATAATATTGCAATTTCCAGATTAATTAGAAGTTGTATAGTATATTAATTAATTAGAAGTGGTATAGTATAGTATATTAATTATATTTTCAAATTTGTTATAGGTTATGTTGGATTTGTTTGATTATATATTTGACTTTATGTGGGATTTGTAATGAGATTATGTTATGGGAATTTGAATTTAATTTGATTTTATGCAGTATGCAATATGTAGAATTGAACTTTTAGAATTGTTAACTTATTTTCTTAAAAAAAAAAATTATGCAGGAAAATTCGGTTTAAACCGAACGAACCAAACAAACCGAATTGTAATTCGATTTGGTTCGGTTTTACAAAAAAATTGGTTTGGTTCGGTTCATTTTTTAAAAAATTTGGTTATTTCGGTTCGATTGAAAAAGGTCCAAAACCGAACCGAACCAACCGAATGTCCACCTCTACCTATAGAGCTAGGCTAGGGCCAGCTCGATAGACATCTCTAATCGCACATGCAAAGCCAAATGATGTGTCAACTTTTAATTGAACACCTATTGTAAGATATGGCGAACTATCTGTCTCACGATAGAAAAACTCAACTTTATTTTTTGAGACATTTAAAAACTTATTAATTTTTTTATATATATTGATGGATAATTTGAAGAGATTGAAAAAAATAAAATATTTATAGAAAACTAAATTTATGAGATGTGTTAAGAGGTTTTCATTCATTAATAAATGACAAACTTGTCAATGCATACCACTTCTTAATTTCATAAAAAATAAGTGAAATATTACTTATTTGTGAAAGGAGGGAGTATTATTTAAAAAAAAAAAAAAGGAAATGTGAATAATGTAATTGGACAACTAAAAAAAGGAATGTGACAATAATGAAATTGAACAGAGAGAGTATGATACTCAAATCATAACAACTTTATCTATACCTACAATCATCACTTATTTACTCAAATTACAATCATCTTATTAATAAACAATCATTTTATTTAGAAATTAACACACAATATCTCATCATACCTCTAATATATTTATTTTATATATAAAGTAATCTATATTCATTAAATTTCTAAAAAAATTGAGTATAATGAATTTGGAGTGGGAGGGAAGTATACTATTTTTAGACCTAGTAAAGTATATTATATAATTTTATACATATATATTGTTTGAATATATTATATTATATACTTATTTGAATAGATTAACTCCGTCTTTCCTTTTTTCCGTCTCAATGAAAAATGCCAATTTCTCTTTTAACAAATACATTTCCATTTTTGAATGACATCACCTCAAATACATTCATTTATCCTATCATATTTTTTAATCTTTGTTCTTAAAACTATTAAGTAGCTTTCACCGTGACGCAGTGAGTATTACTCCCTCCGTTCACGAAATATAATCACATTTGCCTTATATTTTCCGTCCACAAAATGTGGTCTCATACACTTTATGAAAATCATTATCCTTTCAACCATCACTTAATTACTCAAATTATCATCAATTTTATTCACAAACAATCACATTATTCACAATGACCCTACAATACCTTTAATTTATTTACATTTTTCTTAAAATATATGTATCTTCAATGAAACTACATTTTATGAATGAAAAAATGTATATAATTTTTGTTTGTTTCGTCTCGACTCATTTTCAGTCCTGTCGAACACTCATTTCCCGCGTTTCATTACGAAAACTTCATGGTTTTTCTAATTGTTGGGCTTCGGTGCCGCCGGCCGCCACTCGGCTCGGGTTACACGAACGGGCTCAAACACGTGTCGGATTGTATCGGGACGTAGTGGAGATAACCAAGATACTAATATGGACAACACTTCACCCTTACTGTTCTCTCACTCCCCAATCTCACGTTTACATCACGCGTCTCATCTCATTGACAATAGAGAGGGTGACTCAATATAAATGGAAAGGCTGTCAAGAATAGAATTAGGGCAATAATAAGTTTGGCCCTTGTGTGTAGGCCCAATGGCCAAAACCACACTTGGGCTAAATCCCAACATTCTCCACCTTTTTTACCATCCCCAACTACAATCCACAATCCACAAACAATTTTGTCATCATCGTCCAACCCACTTCTACGTACCTGCAAAAGACAACACACAAAGAAACACATCAAGTTTGTCCACGTACGTAAAAGTTAGTCCACAAAGAAAACACACAGTGCTCCACCAAACACAAAGACAAGCTCCACCTCACACAAAACATTCACAAAAATTCACACAAAGGCACAAAGACATGATATCATTAAGTATACATAACTCACAAAGATAAAATCACTCCACCTTACTAGGAATGATCTCCAAACACAAAGAAACGATCAACCATTCATAATCACACAAAGAACATGCAACTAGATGTATATGTGGTTGGGAAAAAACATGAAGCAACAATGTATGAAGTCATGCATAACACACATACATATAAACATATACTCATAATTCCAACAGAACTCACAAGTATAATCATGGAACCATTCCCCCACCTTTCCACTGGCCCATCATCTACTCATGCATCACAAAGAAAATTACAGAGCAACACAAAGACACTAAGCACAAAGAGAAAATGACACATAAAACAAGCGAAAGCAATAACATTTACGATGCACAAAGACGTAAATAAAATCACAAAGAAATAGGACTCACAAAGATATTTAAAGGGGTAAAATAATTTAAGCAACTCAATTACCTTAAACTAAACCACCACAAAATAATTAGTAGACACATAACCCATAGCCCAAATTAATTCGAACTGATAAGCAGCGAGTAATATGGATTAACAAAACCCAAACTCATTTAAATGCAACTACTCCAAACATAGTCCATGACAAAAATAATCTCAACCCCAAATCAATTAGAATTAAAAACAATTTGCCCTATAGCCTTACTGCATAAACAAAATCAAAAATTAATTTACCTCTCTTTCTTCAAAAAAACTTACCCTCTGGTGACAGAAGCAGGCGGCACAAAGCAAGGAGGGAAGAAAATAAAACTCACCTCTCTTCCCAAAAACTTACTCACAACGAAGCGAACGGAAAGCTGCACGATGGCGACATCTGGTCGCGAGCAGGGGCAGCGCCGATCATAGAGGCGGCGGCACGATGGGGAGCGCGACGCGGTGGCACTGCTATCGGCAGCAGGCGTCGACGGATGAACATCAGGGAGAAAGGCAGCCAACGGTTCAAATTCTGGCGGACGGAGGAAGCCGCGCACAGAGAGGCGGTGAAATTCCTGCGAGAGATACGGTGGCAAGACCGCTGACGGCGGAACCAGGCTCTGATACCACTGTTGGGTCTCCTCTTCGTCTCCGTTGAACAACTCCGGTGAGTATTCCGATAAGGACGGGCTCAGGTCACCTGAGTATCAGATCAATACGGATAGTAGAGAGAATAACCGAAAGACTAAGACTGGGTAGCACAACACCCACACAAGTCTCACACACTTCTCTCACTATAGTTTAACGTCACGCGTCTCATCTCATTGACAATAGAGAGGGTTACTCAATATAAATGAGAAGGCTGCCAAGAATAGAATTATGACAACAATAAGTTAGGCCCTTGTGTGTAGACCCAATGGCCAAAACCACACTTGGGCTAAATCCCAACAGTAATAATAAAAAAATACTAATACTAAACGATTTATATGTATACATACACGTATTAAAATTCAAATAATGGAGTATTTAGAGGATTTCCAAACAAAACTTTTGTGGGAGTTCCTCTTCACCGTTGCTTAGTTCTCAAAGGATAAGGCAGTTCCTCAATCCCCTTTCCCAATCTCAATAGTGGTATAAACATTTACATTACATTTTTATCTTTTTTCTCCGATGCCCAACCGTCAACCGCCATAGCTACTAGTTGCGATAACCTTGTGGCTTGCGTTTTTCAGGAGGGATTTTGGGTTTTATCACTGCAGGTAAATGAGGATGTATGTGTCACATTCTTACCACAAAACAGTTCTGATTATATATGAAGAAGAAACTGTCAATTTGTCACTCCAGAATCCAACTCTTTTTCCATCTTTCATCTTGCCCGGATATCACTTTCTTGGATAGTAAACGCCTCCTAAATCTTTAATATTTTTGCCACGAATTCATATGAAAGATGAAAGCTTCCATATTTGTTGGGCCTTTCGGAATTCCTCGTTTCTCCCAAACGCCGTTTCTCCACCCAAGGTACAATCTTTCTTCTCTGTTTTTACATTTTTGGATGCTTTCTTTTTGTTATGGGTTTTGGATTTTGATTGGGTAATTAGTTTGGGAGACTGTAATTGCAATTTGTGGTTTTTAGTTTTGTTTCTAAATGCGACGCATGAGATGATCTTGCACTAGAATTTGGAATTACGTTTGATTTTGGAAGTTGTAATATAGTTGTGGTGGAACTGTGAAGTTATACCTTTGCTACTTATTTCTCAAGTTGATGGGAGTATTTTATGTGGGTGCCTGCTTGAATGACAATCGTCTAGGATGTTAAAGATTATTGGATTTTGGAATTGTAGTCGTCTACCACTGTTCGTTGTCGTTTGGTTATGAGTGTTTACTCAACTAAAAGTTGAGACATAGTTTATCGCCATTCTCGGATTATTTTTGCTCTACATCGAGGATGATAACCGTTTGCCATTCAAAATGGATTGTTCTTGTTGTTTAGTAGATTTTATGCTAGATGTTGGTTGTACTTGAGTTGAACTTCAGGGCATGGGGATATTGTTGAAGTGGTATTAGGCTTGAAGAAGAAAAGGACTAAGAAATGAGAGGGCCTTAAGTGGAAAGGGAATATATGTATATAACAAAAACTTGTATACATCAAGTGCATCGTGCAGGTGTTAGTTGTTTTCAGTGAATTTTTGTAGTTTGTTAGTATTAGTTGATATCACTGAAAAGCATTAGTTGTTTTACTAAAAAATGATAGTTGTGTACAATTGTACCGTACAACTAGTGTACAAGTGTGTTAATGAGAGCCTCCCTCCTTCCCCTGAGAATTAGGATAGAACTTGAAGAGCTTCACACGACCCCGACTTGTCCAGAGCTGCAGAAATAACTTTGTCAAATCTATCTTACAATGAGATTGCTTAAGTTGTGAAAAGCAGTAATAATATTAATCATTGTAGCATCATCTTTACATCGCATTCTAATAATGCCTTGTCCTATTTCCTCTTTATATGTTGTGAAACTTTTTATGCTTCAGAGTTCTTAACATTTTTAAAACATTCATTTTTTCCATCTGCAGGACTGAGCTAAGTGTTCCACATAAGGTTTTCTTTCCTCGAGCTAAGCTTGGTAAGAAATTAAATTATTGCATTTCCATGTGACTACTAAATGAGGCTATTCGTGTGGGAATCCTGAAAATGTACCCATGTATACTTTTTTTGCAAAATGACTTTATGGGTTTCCTTTTGATTGAAAGCTGAATCTGGAACAGATGGATCATTTAGCCTAAGGGTAGTACCTTCGAGCTTGATGGCAGCAGAAAAAGAAGAAGCCAAGGCTGTCTTGACCTTATTCATAAAGAAACAAGGTTTAAGCAATGCAAATGCAGCAAGAACTATAAACAAGTCGGATGCTTTTGTTGATCACCTACTGTCACGTCTTCACTCTATCCACAAGTCTCGTTACTTAGTTGGTTCGTTTCTCATTCTCTTGATCCGTCTGAAAACTTATTGATAGCATATAACCCTCTCTTTAAAGGCAAATACTTGTATACATCAGTTGCACACTGCAACTGGGGTGTATTTTTAAGAGATACTCCCTCTGTCCTAGATCAGTTTTCACACTGATCTGGGCACATAAACTAAGAAAAAGTGATAAAGTAAAAGTATTGTGTAAGAAAAGATGATGGCATAGATGGTAAATAAGTAAGAATTTTAAGGAGAATTTTGAGGGTAAGAGTTGTGAGAAACTTTTATTTTTTAGGTGTGAAATCTAATGTGGGATAGACCAAAAATGTAAGTGTGAAAACTAATTTGGGACAGAGGAAGTATTAGTTACTTTAGTAAACAATATTAGCTTGTTAGTATTAATTGTCTTGTTAAAAGGTACTATTAGTTAGTTAGTTTTAATTGTGCACCCAAGTGTTTTCTTTAAATTCTCTTTATAATATTTTTTTTGCATATATTGACTTTGTAGGTCGAGAACTCACAACTCTTGAGATTAGGGATGCTCTTAACCCCTATCTTGAGACACTTCTTGAGGAGTACGGGCCCATCTTGATAGACGTCGTTGAAAACTACCCAGACCCACCCGATTTGGAAAAATTAGACGAAAACATTCCAAAACAACCCTCCATTGAAAATTCTGTTGCATCCGACTCTTCTCCTCCCATTCCTACAAACAAGAAGTTAAAAGCTTTGGCTCGGGTTAGTGACATTAGTCCAACGGGCAAACTTCCTTCACACATTGTATACCTCTTAGAGCTTGGAATGACACTTGAAGCTCTTAGGGAAGTAATACGGAAATTTCCCGCCTTTTCCTATTATAGTTTGGACGGTAAAATCAAGCCAGTTGTCGAATTTCTCCTTAATCTAGGGGTGCCAAAATCAGATATTCCCACCATCTTAACTAAACGGCCTCAACTTTGTGGAATCAGTCTCACTGAAAATCTTATCCCCACGATGGCCTTTCTTGAGGACTTAGGCGTAGATAAGAAGCAATGGGCGAAAGTGATATACCGGTTTCCTGCTCTCCTCACCTACAGCAGATCAAAACTCCAAGCAACAGTGGATTTCCTCTATGAGATGGGGCTCTCAGCTGAGAGTGTGGGGAAGGTTTTAACTCGTTGCCCACATATTATAAGCTACAGCGTGGAGGACAAGCTACGACCCACTGCTGAGTATTTCCGGTCGACATTGAATGTTGATGTGTCTCTTCTTCTTCATCGATCTCCTCAAACGTTTGGGCTGAGCATCGAGGCTAATTTGAAGCCTCTTACCAAGTTTTTCCTGGAAAAAGGCTACAGTTTGGAAGACGTTACTACGATGATCTCTCGATATGGAACTTTGTATACGTTCAGCTTGCCTGATAATCTGAAGCCCAAGTGGGAGTTTTTTCTGACTACGGTGTACCCAAAATCGGAATTGGTTAAGTTTCCACAATATTTCGGGTACAGCTTAGAAGTTAGGATCAAACCGAGGTACGAGATTATGAGGAAATGTGGAGTTGAGTTGCTGCTGAACCAGATGTTGTCTCTCTCTGATGATCACTTCCATCTACTTTTGAACAAGAAGATTGACAAGAGAAAAGCTTCAACATGACACCTGCTAACTTGTCTAATTTTTATCTCTCTCCATCATCATATGTAAATTATTTTTGGTCTGATTCTGTAGTAATTTCTTATCCAAATCTTATGATCTAGAGGGGCTACTATTTCTCCACTTTCAAGTGACCTTTATTTATACGCTAATTTTTGTTTTTTTTAATCTTTCAATTTATATAGGTACCCGCTTTATTTTTGTCCTTTCAATTTTTTTTATTTTAAAATTAGTTATTTATGTTTACAAAATTCAGTATTTTAATCATTTTTATGGCAAACATATATTATATTTTGTCTGAATTAAAGTCTAGACATTTATAATCAGACATTGTTGTTATCTGAGTTTTTTGCACTATTAAAAGCATTATTTACATGTTGAGTTATCTCTATTTATTGGTAAAAGGACTAAAATCTAGATTTTTGTAAATATAGAAAACCATTCACTTCGTCTGTCTATAAGTTTTCCGTTATTTTTGATACAGAGATTAAAAAAAATGATTAAATAATAAATGGGACAAACACATCCAAGGTCACTATTTTAGTTTGTATAGCAACCTAGTCAAAAAATTCAATTTAATGCATTTGGATACACAAAAACACATTAAATTACTCTGGTACCCTTACTTATTCACGCGCCTATAAAATTGATTAGGCACCTGCAAAAGTCAAAAAATAGAGTTTATTAACAATATAAGACAATTCATAATAAGACCTTTAAACAAAATGAGACAATAAAAAAATTTGTAAAACAATTAAGACCAAAACAGAATACAAAATGTCAATTATGCCCTACATATTATAAATTCATAATTAATAGTTTTTAAAAGTCTTTCAGCCAATTTTCAACTCCTCCCCAAATTTCCGGTTCACCTTCCATTTTCAAATTCAATCTAATTTGAATCATCCCATTCAATTCGCCTGCATTCCATTACTCTCCAAAATTAGATCAATTTTCATTGCTGCAATTAAGATCATACCACACAACATCAATGATTCTCGGGTTTGGGTTCTCATGCAATTTCTTGAATCGTTGAATTTTTGTTTGTGAATTTCAGTACAGTTCTACTAACTCCGGAGCCTCGATAGTTTCAGTTACTTTCCGATTGAGAAATGACAGAATGACATCCAATAGATTAGTTTATAGTTGATGTAGATGTTGACTAACTATTGTGATTCAAATTATATATTCATGTATAATCACAGGTAAATTTTTCATTTTTATTGTACACTGAAAATATGATTGTTTCTTTGCTTTCTATTGAGTAAGTTATCTGAGAAATTGTACTGCTTGCCAACTTTTACAGGCTCAACATGATGAAATGGAAGCTAAATTTTTTGAGGGGAGAGCAGCACTTGAAGCTAAATACCACAAGTTATATCAGCCTCTATACAGGTGGCATGCTGCTGCTGGGGTTATTTCACGAGTCTATAATGTACTGCACATGTTGTATTTCTATACGATGGAGTTTACACAATTTGTTTTCAAGCATAAAAGATGGATGTGCATTGTAACATTTTCAGACTGATATAATAATATGCAATGAATATCTAAAAATATGCAATAATTATTGAGAATATGCAACATATTTTTGCATGTCACGAGAATATGCAACATATTTTTGCATGTCATGAGAATATGCAACAATTTTTTATGTGCAAAGATATTACCCAATATATTTATGACTATATTTGATAATTTCCATAGCTAAAATAATACATACACATGTTAAAGTATATGCAATTATCGATTGCATATATAAAAAAACGCATGCATATTTGAAAGTAAATGCACTTGTCGGTTGCATATAATAAAATATGCATTTATGCATCTTGCAAAAAATATTATAGACTTATTCAACAAGTATTTGTTAATACAAGTTGTTCATCAAATTATTTAAACACTTTTACATGTGTATCGAGTAAAATAATTGTTTTGAATGTATTAATTTTATTAAGTATTTCATAATATAATTTATATTTTAATAAAAATATGGTATGCAAAATAATAACAATATGAATATTTAATTAATTAAAGTATATTTCGATTAATAAGAAAATTAGTATATAAAAATATGAATGTGGACAGACAGAAAGTATGATCTCGAATTTTAGGAATTTTTTTTAATTGTAATTAGCGATCGATGGATAATTAAATCATTTGAAATTAATAAAAAAAATATTTAATATATAAAAATATGAATGTGGACAAACAGAAAGATCTCGAATTTTAGGAAAGTAATTTGAATTGGAAATTGTGCTATAATCGAGGGATAATATCTTAGGTTTTTAAAATTTAATTCATTTGACTTGGCATATTTGATACTCCCTCCGTCCGCCTATAAGCTTCACATTTTACCATTTTTGTCCGTCCGTCTATAAGCTTTCCATACCCTTTTTGATAAGTACTTTTTTTTACACATCACTTTATATCTTACTTTTTCTCTCTATCTCTCTCCTCTCTCAATCACATCACTTGTACTATATCTATTATTTAATCACTTTTCTTAATCTATGTGCCAAAAATTAACGGAAAACTTATAGGCGAACGGAGGAAATATTAATTAATTTAATGATTTGAAAAATTCGAAATTAATGGTAAGATAAGGGTAAATTGGTATCATTTTATCTTTAATTGAAACTTTATAAAAAATTAGTTTGAATCTTAAAAACTAGAAGTGAATTGTCCTATATATTGTTTTCCCCCCAAAAAAAAGTTCATTGTCTTGTCACATCAATCTTTCCCTACTCCATTAACGTCTTAGTTGGAGGAAGTTTGGAGCACGCATCATTCCATTTCTTACAAAAATGCTCTTCTCTTATTCACTGTCTCATTTCTCTCTGAATAAGCCACGGTTCCTCTCTTATTCACAACCAGTGACGGAGCCAGAAAATCTCGATAGGGGGGCCCGATTAACATTAGTTACATTACTTTAAAAATAAAATAATATATACTTATTATACTAATCAAATTTTTACATGATAAAATTGTTAATAAATTTCATTAAATTAAATTGAACAAGCTAACTTTCATTTTGTTTTGAAGTTTTAATTTGATAGTTTAATTGATTCAAAATTAAGCGAAACAATTTAAAAATTACTAAAATATTAAATTAAAAAAATATTTTATTTCTTCGATTGTAAATGTCTTTTAATTAATACATTAATTTGTTCCAATATTCTATTATTTGCACGATTTGATCGGCACAATTTTTAAAGTATGAATATTTTGGGTGATTTGGTGAGATGTAAAATAAAATGTATGCAAAAAATGAGTGACAATTTTGAAAATAAAATGATGTTGGGAGGGTATTAATTTTGTTGGGTGTTAATTTCCATATTAAGAGTATGCAAATAATCCTTTGACGGCACAATAAAAAAAAGTGTACAAATAATTACGGGACAAATGGAGTATATATATAAAAAAAAAAAAAAATTGGTGGGGGGCCACTGGGCCCCCCTGGCCCCAGTGTGGCTCCGCCCCTGTTCACAACCGCCGCCCCAAATTCTTCACTGGCCCAAATTTTAGCGCGGGCGTCGCCGCGGCCAGACACCAGCAATCCGCCCGTCCCCTTTCTCACCTCGTTGCAAGCAGGGGCGAACCCACGTTAAGCCCAAGGGGGGCCCTGACCCCCCACCACCCACCCCCTATATATATTTATTAAATTTTAATTTTTTTAATTTTTTTTAAAAAAAATTAAGTAGAATTTGTGATAAAATTAATAATAAATTAAGTCAATATATTATTTTCGCAGTGAGTTTATTGTTAAAGTCGACTAAAAAAATTCGTATTTACTTTTAGTACTAATATATAAAAATGATTATTTTGTTCGTATTTTAATTATATAATTAATTTTAAAATAATTATATTTTTTATGTTTGAAACTATTATTGATAAAAAAACATTACTTTTGTTATTATTTTAGTGTTTTTAAAATATATTTACAATTAACTCATTTAGTAGTATTATATAAATAAAAAATACTTAACCCTTAAAAAATGGATTAATAATTGAATTTGATAATTTTTTTATTTTAAATAACATTTAATAAAATAAATAATTAATATATTCATTATTCCATAATTTGAGTGTTCATTTTTTTCAATTAATACTAGATGTATATAAAATTAGTTAGTCTAATAAATTAAAACATAATAATATGCATTTGAGAAATCTGATCACTAAAAAAAAATGCGGCCCCCCTAACCATGGATCCGCCCCTGGTTGCAAGACCGTCGCTGCCAGGCCTACTGTAAAAAATATCGAGAGGTTAGTCATCATATAGAGAAACAACGAATAGTGAAATTATATTTTCATTGAATGATTGTAAAGTGTTTACCAGAGATTGTATTTATAGATACAAAGTGTATCTATATTTACAAGATTGGATAAATATTTACATTAAATATTCTAAGAGATAAGAATGAATCATAATATTAAAAGATACAAATCTTTATAATATTATATTCCTAATACGCCCCCTCAAGATCAAGATGGAGCACCGTGGGTAGAGCTGTCAAAACGGGCTAACGGGGCGGGCCGGTCCACAACCCACTTCAACCCGTCATTTTGCGGATTTTGGCGGGCCGGTCCACGGCGGGGACGGGCTGAAAATTACTCAACCCAACCCAACCCACGGCGGGTTGCGGGTTAGCCCACGGGCTTTTTCCATTATATATTAATTTTTTACTTTTTCACATTTATTTAAAAAAAAAACTGTATAAATAATTTAGGATAATCTTTGATTAAACCCACACAGTTCACATCAATAATTTTACTCTCTTATAATGAGAAAGTAGACCTCAAATATATATTATTTTGTTTAATTAACAAATCGATCGAACTAAAATTTAAACCTTCAAATTGTTTAAATCCTTATTGCCAAAAGGGTAGAATCAATATATAATATTCAATGAAAGATTAATTGACAAATCAACCCAACTATCAGTAGCAAATATCAATTTGCGAATACACGTCCCACCACACACTCTCTCAATCTACTAATGATAATTATGATCTTATAAAGAAAAAGTTAAAAAAGAGATTTAAATCTACATTAATTATTATATCTCTCCCAAAGTCATGTGAATACATGGACGACAATGGTGTATTCTCATTCTCAAATCTTAATTTTGTTTAATAGTATAATATTTTTGTGAATTTGAATCATGATTTAAAGTTGTATTGAATTCATTAATTTTTAGTTATCACATTTTTACTTACAATTCAATTTAAAAAATAAAAAAAAATAGTTTTTTAAAAGCTCGCGGGCCAACCCGCCCCGTCCGCGGTCTAACCCGCCAAAACCCACGACCCATGCGGTCTAATCCAAACGGGCCCGATTTTTAAACGGACCTAAATTACTCAACCCAACCCACCTTTTTTACAGCCGGAGGCGGGCCGACCCAACGGACCTAGCCCATTTTGACAGCTCTAACCGTGGGAGAGTCCAATCTTGATCATAAGTGGTTGTAGGCGAGAATGAGGAAGTGGCTTGGTAAGAGCATCAGCAAGTTGATCCGCAGACGAAACATGTGAGACTCGAAGTTGATAAGTCTTGATCAGATCTCGAATAAAATAGTAGTCAATTGCAAAATACATTGAACTTCAGAGGCAATAATATGACAGTAGGGTTTTGCTTTTGCTTTTCCTAATACATCATTCTTCTTCTTCTTTTGCTTTTGTTCATTTTTGAGAAATTTTATTTGAAGATTTGGAAAAAAAAAAAGCAGAGGTGGGTGAATTTTTTTTAAAAAAATTTTATTTGAATATTGAGAAAATTTTCGATGTACATGAAGATGATTTTGAAAGCGATTTAGAGGGGGTAAATGCGGCAAGACTTTCATCAATTCTTCTCAATTTAATGTTCACACTGATCAATAATATGTTTTGCTCTAATTTGGTATTTCTGCTTCAAAAGAAGCTGATATTCAAGCTGCTAGATTGAGGTGTGTTTCCTTGAAAGATGGGATTTTTTTAATTAATTGGTTATTTTAGGTAAATTGAACCGACTTCAAATATTTGGTTAAAAATTGTGGTCTAGAATTTTATATAATTGTAAGATCAATTGTTTATTCCTTTTCTTTGGTGGTGTAGCTATAATTTAATTAGATTAGGGGCTGAAATTATATTGTTGTAGGTTATGGACTATGGGTTTGTTTTTTGACATCAAATTTATCTCTTGCGAACGAGTTGTGTGTATTTTTATAGAACAGTGACAGTGAAGTGTGGGTTTTCGTTGTCCGGCCATGTTTATTTTCTCCTTATGAATATACAAATAAATAGAAGGTTTTCTGCATCATGTTGTTTGCATATCTTATTTTTTGATTTTATTGTTGGCATACCTTGTTTTTTTCCCTCTGGTGCATAAGAGTTCATGTTTTTTTTTTTTTTTTTTTTGTATCATTACTGTTATTTCATTCCACATTCCCCTCTAGTGCCCCAGTTTTGGAATGATATATTGTTGTGGAATTGAATGGAAGGCTAAACAAATGCGGTGTTATTAGCCCTCAGTTTGATGTTATTAGCCCTCAGTTTGATGTTGGAGTCAAAGAAATTTATACTAGGATTCTTCTATTAATAATAGCGTGGTAATGAGTTGAATGTGTTGCTATTATACAGTTGTGTCCTTGGTCTTTTGTATTATATCTCAGTACAGTGTGGTTTTTTTATCGGTAGGTTTTTATTTTTCATTTTCCTCATCTTTTTCCTCTGTGTTAGGAATTAATACATATTTTTGCTTGTCCTTTCTGATATCTTGTTTAATTGCAGTGTAAAAAGTTGTTGTACTTTATATATGTTCAAGGGGTTGGTTATATACAAATTGAAATTGGATTGAATAACTTGGTATTTACATTACATAATTTGGTAGGGCAATTCTTATGACAGTCACATTTTACGAATTGACTATATAGTCACTTTATCGAATCGCGCCACGTGGCGTCGTAAACGTCGTAGCGACCTGCTACCTGTTATACAAGTTTAAGTTATTTATATCATTTTTTAAATTGTATTTTATTATTTACTATATTACCCTTCTTTTATTTAAATTATTTTTAATATATATATATATATTAAGTAAAATTATTGTTCTACCCTTTCTTTTTAAATTTTATTTATATTTTACCTGCACCCACTAATTTAATGAGTGCACCCCCTAATCATATTTTTACTACAATTATCTGCACCCGTCAATTTAATGAATTCACCCCCTAATCATGTTTTTACTACAGTTATTTGCACCCGCTCATTTAATGAGTTCACCCCCAAATCATTTCTTTTTTACAACAATTATCTACACCCGCTCATTCTATGAGTTCACTCCCAAATTATTTTTTACCACAATTATCTGCACTCGCTCATTTTATGAGTTCACCCCTAAATTATTGTTTTACCACGGTTATCTGCATTAGCACATTTTATGAGTGCACCCCAAAATATTTTTTAAAAAATAATCACATTTAAAAGACTATATTATCCTTTTATTAATTTACACAAAATATAATAAAATAAACTCTAAAAAATCGATTCACCACCAAATCACCCATATTTTTAAAAAAAAAACGTAAAAATATAATTAATAAAAAACTATTGAAATTAGCCACAAATCTCGATTTTTTTCTTTTTAATTTTTCTTCCCCCTTCTCTTTTTCTTTTTTCTTCCCATTTTCAAATTTTTTTCCAAATTTTTTATTTCCTTGTTTTTTTTTCCTTTTCTTTTCCTTTATAAATTTTTCTGTCTTTCTTTTCCATTTTTTGCATGTGTATTCTCCATTTTTAAATAAAAAGTTTGGAATAAAAATTGAAAATGGGAAGAAAAATTAAAAAGAAAAAAAAATCGGAATTTGTGCCTAATCTCAATAGTTTTTTTTAATTATGTTTTACGATTTTTTTTCTAAAAATATGAGTGATTTGGTGGTGAATCGACGGTAACTCGGCAATGACTCGGCTGTAAATTGTAAATTTATAAATTAGGGTTGTTTTTATTATATTTTGTGTTAATTAATAAAAAAATAATATAGTCTTTTAAATGTAATTATTTTTTTAAAAATATTTTGGGGTGAACTCATAAAATGAGCGGGTGCAGATAACTGTGGTATAAAAATAATTTGGGAGTGAACTCATAAAATGAGCGGGTGCAGATAACTTTGGTAAAAAAATAATTTTGGGGTGAACTCATAAAATGAGCGGGTGTAGATAATCGTTGTAAAAAAGAAATGATTTGTGGGTGAACTCGTAAAATGAATGGGTGCAGATAACTTTGGTAAAAAATGATTTGGGGTGAACTCATAAAATTAGCGGGTGTAGATAATTGTTGTAAAAAAATGATGTGGGGTTGAACTCATAAAATGAGTGTGTGGATAACTGTTGTAAAAATATAATTTGGGAGTGAACTCATTAAATTAATGGGTGTAGATAAAATATAAATAAATAATTAAAATTAAAATAAGGGGTACGGTACATGCGAGTGTACCCAAGTATCACACTTTTTTCTTCTCCAATTCCAATTAGTCGGCACAATTCTTAAGATGTTTGAGAATGACTTATTTCTCCCCAAATTGATTTAATTTGAAGCTGTCAATCGCCATTAGAAGGTTTGAAGCAAGAATGAGTTTTTTTCACTGATTTGATTTGTTTTATTGTTAATAAATTGATTTGATTTATTTTTTCAAATTAATTTTATTAATATCATAAGGGTAAATATGTAATTTTAACATTACATATTTTAATTACATTAACAAAAATATAATAAATTATTTTATTGTATTAGGATAAAAATGTAAATTTACAATAATATATTTTAATTAATTTAATTTAATAGAAAATATAAATTTATCACACATTACGACACATTACGACAATACATATCGTAAAATTTACAAAAGGTGTTGGTCATCAAATCTAAATCTTTAGATTAGATTTTTAATGGTTTAGATTAACTGAATATGGTAGTCATTACAACACGTTAGTACACCTTGACTACATATAGAAGGTCCCAACTTGATATTTGTCTCACTCTTATCATTTTCTTTTGTGTTAAGTTATTACACTTTGCCACCACAAGCATGCCAGTTGAGTCCCGAATGAGCCCATTATTATGATCATGGATGAATCTAAAGGATGAGGACCACCTAATTAAAATATCGGAGCACAAAAATCAGAATGCTTCAGAGATAAATTGAAGTTGAAATCTTGGCTTGAGGGCCAAACTTCTGAAGCATAAGCAATTTGCAATTGCTAAATGGAGGAGTAATACACTGATTTTTTTTCTAACTAAAAGTGGATTTGGGAAGAGAATACTTGTGAATTTTCTTTGTAATTTTGTTATAATGGTTGTTTCCATTTTATTGCGGAATTTTGAATTTGTAATGGGTTTTTGACTTTTGAGTAGCCCTTTTATGTGTTGATGAAATCTTTTTGAAAGATATTCTATTGTGCTTTACCAATTCACTACATTAATCTTTAGTTTCTATTTTTTCTAAGGAATCTGAGACTGCTTTATTAATTTAGATATTTGGGGAGCGTGGCTGTTGTTGTTTCTAATGAAAATTCTTTTGATTTTCATTCTCTATAATTTAATAATTCTCTACATATTTGTAAATATTTTGAAATTATTTTAACAAAATAAAATTACTCCATACACGAAAAGACTGTATGATATATAACATTAAAACTTTAATTTCTATTTTAATAGATGCACTCCCAAAAATTGTTGCAGCCACTATTTTTATCAAACATCGCAAGTCGAACCCAAAAAATTGGGAAGGTGGGGACAGGGTTTGAGAGAAAAATTCTAAGCCCTGTTAATACATTGTACCCTAAACATAAACCATAAACCCTAAACATAAACCCTGCGCCCTAAATCATAAACCCTAAACACTGAACCCTAAACCCTAACCTAAAACCCTAAAACTCTAAAAAAACCCTAAACTCCGTGCTCTAAATCATAAACCCTAAACCCTGAACTCTAAACCCTATTACTAAACCCTAAACCCCAAACTCTAAACCCTAAACTCTAAACTTTAAACCCTATTAATAAACCCTGTACTCTAAGCATAAATCCTGAAACCCAAACCCTAAACACTAAACCCTATTAATAAATCATGTATCCAAAACATAAATCCTGAACTTTAAACCCTATTAATTGAACATAAAATATTAATAATGAACAAAGCATATTCGTAATGAACATAACATATTAATGATGAACATATCATATTAATAATAAACATATAATTTTATTAATGAACAATAAACTTTACAAAATGAAAAATTGTATTATTTGTATATTACGGCGCTGCAAATATAATTGACTTGTAGTATTTTGTTTGTATTTTTCATTAATTTTTTTTTCTACGTTAAGTGCAACTCAGTACGTTAAAATACTATAGTGGGGTAAGAGCACCCAATGTACGGATTATTAATAAGGTTTAGGTATTAAGTTTTTAGGGTTTATGTTTATGGTATAGGATTTATTAATAGTGGTTAGGGTTTATGTTTAGGCTCAAGGTTTATTGTTTAGGTTATATGGTTCATTGTTTAGGTTATATGGTTCAGGGTTTATATATGTTTCAGCTACATGGTTTAGGATTTATTAAAAAAATGAATTAATTATTTTACATAAAATGCTCTACATAACCCTAAACTCTAAAACCTAAATGCTAAACCCTAAATCGTCCTAACACTAAACCCTAAACCCATAAACCATAAGCCCTAAACACTGTTAATAATCATACATAAAAAAAATTGTATTAAGTATTTTACATATAATGTTTTACCTAAACCGTAAACCATAAACCCTATACCCTAAAAATAAATCATAAACCCTATTAGTAATCCACACAACATGTACTCTTACCCTACTATAGTATTTTAACGTACTGAGTTGCAATTAATATAGAAAAATATCATTTAAAAATAAAAATTCAGTTGCAATTAAGGACCCTTAAGAAGAGGTAAAATTTTTTAAAAAATTGATTTATTATTTAAAATCGAATGCATACAAAGGGAACAATTTCACATCAACTTAATTACAAAATTTAACATAGCATATATCGATAATGAACATAGCATATTTATAATGAACATAACTTATAATTTATAATAAATATAGCATATTAATAATGAACCACATAAGTTACAAAATTCATATATAACTTTGGAATGCACAACTAATAAGTGATGTAATAGAATAAGATAAGAAATAATATATAGGATAAATTCATATTCCATCCAAATAGTAAATGATTTCCACTGTTAATTAGGATATAATCTCACAAGTGAGTTCTTTGATTTCTTCATTGTACAACAAAAAAGACAAATATAAGCATGAAATTTGCTAATCAACTCCCAAATCTGAAATCTGCAAAATTATAATTTTTACCTGCATCAAACTCATTTTTTGCATTTACTTCCCTAGAAAAATTGGAGATTTTTGGGAGGGTGTATCCCTTCCGGCGGCTAATGGCCAGCTCGTCGGCGCCGCCGCCGCCGTGGAAGCAACTTCTACTAGGTTCAATTCAAGTCAATTCACACATCAAGCATATCATACCTACTTCCAACCTTCCACAGTTTCGTCCAATAACAGACCCTCAAATCGCACAGTTGTTTTCAGAGGATTCCAGGATGATAGTGATAAGATTCTAGTCAACACCGATGTTCGTTCTCGCAAGATAGATGATCTCAAACACTGTTCTTTTGCTGAGATTGCATCAAATAAAATTCTTATAAATGCTTTTGAGAAACAATTCAGAATTCGTATAAATGCTTTTTAAGAAACAATATTTCAGAAGACGAGAATCATTCATATCGAGTGTTGTGCCATAAATTTGCCATACTCCAAATAGAAATTAAATTTTTAATGTTATGGATCATACAGTCTTTTCGTGTATGGAGTAATTTTATTTTGTTAAAATATTTTAGAATAATTTCAAAAATATTTATAATATGTAGAGAATTATTAAGTTCTAGAGAATGAAAATCAAAAGAATCTCCATCAATGATGAGATTGCCTAGTATAAATTGGAGAACTGTTTAAATGAAAATCTATTATTAAAAGTGAAAAGAAGATAAGCTAACTTAAAAGCAACATACGGACTCAAATAATAATAAAAATACAGAATTCATACTATTTAAAATCGAATGCGTACAAGGAGAACAATTTCTTTTCTATTTGATAAATGAAAAAAAAGGAGTTGCTATCTAACTTTGAGTTACATAGGAATCTCAAACTCAAATTAAACATCAACTTAGTTACAAAATTCAACATAATATAAATAACATATTTATAATGAACACAACATATTACTAATGAACCACATACTTTACAAAATGAACAACAAATTATAACAGTTTTTCCATCCCATGGGCTGTTTTGTCAATTATGGTAGCCAAAAACTATTATCCATTTTCTATCCCTTCAAGGCCTTAATGTACATTAGCATTATTCCTTAACTCCACGACAGAGCAGTAGACATAACACCAAACACCTTGAGTGCACATTTGTTTAGTTTTTAAAAAATCAGAATTCACAATGGTTTATTCACAACTCAAAATCACAATAAACTAGAGTAGAAGCAAATAATTTAAATAGGTTCTCCATCATCAAAAAGTAGATTGGCCCATGAACTCTAGAGCAAAGTTAAAAGCAATCAAAAAGTAGATTGGCCCATGAACTCTAGAGCAAAGTTAAAAGCAACTAGCCTAATAGCCTACAACCGCCTTCAGTCTAGCAGGCGGCGGAGACGGCCTCTGTTCAAGTACAGACAAAGGGGTGCAAACAACAATTAGCCACTTCCTGATTCAGTCATCACTTTTAGCCTGCAAAATTAACAAAAGTGAATTCTAAGTCACTATAATGTAACCATGAAGAAACAGAAGAAACAGAGGGGTTTAAGCAAGAATAATATCTCCACAAAATTAAACAATTCAAGATTAATAAAACTGAAACCTAAATCACAGTATAATTATATCTTAGTCAATGAAAATATGGACTTAGCAATTCCTGAACTACTCTCCATAAAAGAAAATATTGTCATAACCCTCACCCTCAAAATATACACATATTTATCCATATGCCATTACTTTTTCACACTCAATCCACTTTTTACTTTACTTTATTAATAAAAGTTTACAAGACTACCCCTCAAAACACCACTCATTACACTTTTTCTTACACATTTATTAAAATGTGTGCCAAGTTCCTCTGGGACGGAGGGAGTATAAACTAATTAAATACTTCAGTCATCACACTAATATACTGAAAAATTGAACAAAAGCATAATGTAAATTAAATACTCCAGTCATCTCATCACACTATTACCCTGAAAATTTGAAAAAAGCATAATGTAACTATGAGGGAGATAAAACAGAGGTAATTCATACAAGAATTATATCCCCATTAATAAACTAGAGCTAGAAACACCAGAATTACGAACAAATTGAATGACTGAATATTGATCCCGTTGTGGATTGCAAACTATAGTGAAAAATCGGGAGATTGAAGATCAGACGATACCTATGGGAAACAATGTCAAAATCACTATGGTTCTAATCCCAATTCTTGAAACATTCATATAAGTAATGCTATAAATGGACTCATGATACTAGATATTGGAGGCAATAAAATACCTAATCATCATCCCAAAAGCTTACTTAGCACTTTACGATGAGCATACTTGCATAAGTTCATTGTCAAATATCCTATAACATCATTAGTTTCCATTTGCACATTTCGTCTAACATTTTATAACAGACTGAACAAGCACAGGAATACCAATATAAACCTAAGCAATTCATTACAAAAAATACATAAACAGACAAACACACATTTTCATAACATTCCACCACTTGCATACATGAGAAGAACCTGCCTAATATTTTTCTTTAGACATGTAATGAAAGGAGAATACAATTAAAAAGTATTTTCAATGTATCCAATAATAGATGAAATCTTAAATATCACTGCTAATAAGTAGAAAATGAGAATAAGCACACTCAAACCAATCTAATAAAAGCGTCCATTCAAATAATGACATTAGCATTTGGATTCTAAAACTGTTTGAGGTCAGACTTCGTTAAACCAGAGATGCCAAAAAAGTTTGTTGCGTCATTCCCACTTAAACTACCGATCTGTAAATGAAAAATCAATGATTATATGAAATATAAGAACTCAAATTAAATAATGAGTAAAAATTATACTCCGTAGAAGTGTAGCCTGCAAAAATTCAGTGATAAGTACAAATTTTAATCATCAGACAATGTAGATATATAATATAATTTCCCATTCCAAATCTTTGCAGATAATAACTAAAGAATTTATCCAACAAAAACAACAACATTCACACCCAAACAACTAGAAACCAGCCTCATTGAATTACACCATCCGATAACATCACGATTTGTAAATGAAAAATAAAATAAAATTGCAATTATATTAGGGATTGAACAATAACAGCAGCATGCTATAATCACCATAATACCATACTGAGAACTAAAAAATTTCTAATAGAAGTTGTAAATCTTCAATATTTTTTGAATCAAATAAATCAAAAGAAACAGTTTGGACAAATTTCAAATCTTAACATCCAGAACAACCATTTGCAAAAAAGACATCTCATTCGGCTTCGACCATTTGCAGAATAGGTATATTTCATCACCGTGGCCATGTTGGATCGACGAGAGACTCTGCTACAACTTCTCTTAATTTGGGGCCTCTATCGAAATCTGGCCGCAAAAGGAGATTAAGAAAGAGATGGAGGGAAGAAGAGAAAATCACGGCTTTAGTCCTCTCGCCATGAATCTGACCCTTCGTTTTAGCAGAATGGCAGATGGCGAGGAGTATAGCTAACAGAGAAAATCACGGCTGGAGAGTTTTCTCGACGCAGCGGAGCAACCAAACTCTGATGAGTTCTTGGAGCTACCGGAGAGACAGAGCCAAGAAAAGGCAGATTTTTCTGCAAACCTATAAATTAGAGTAGTCGATTAGTATTGTATACCAAAATGAAATGAAAAAGAGAAAGTGAGAATTTGAAATGAAGAAGAGGAGAAACATTCACAGGAGGGAGAGAGAAACAAAAAATTTAAAATGAAATGATAGAAAAGAGAGACATAGATGTCAGATATCAGTAAATGAAGGCATCTTGAAGTTCATTATTGTGACCGCGTGTGGAGGAATTCTTAGGCGCGTGGAATATGAAGCTCAAAATTGAAATGGAGGGTATAATGGTCTCAAATGACACCAGTTGCTATACAACTTTTAAAAAAGGTGTACCTAGTTGTATATAATCTCATAATGAATATAGTACAAGTAATATAGTTGAAAGAAGGAGAGAGGAATACAGAAAAAGTAAGATATAAAATGAAATATAAGGATAAAAAGTTAAAAACATTTAGCAAAAAAGGGTATGAAAAGCTTATAGACGGATAGACTAAAATTGTCAAATGAGAAGAAGCTTATAGGCGGACATATAGAAAGTAATTATAAAGTTGAAATTTTTTAAAGGATAAAAATTAAAACGGGTATAATTTAAAAGGCAAAAATATGTACTTTCTCCGTCCGCCTATAATTTTTCGTTTTACCATTTTAGTCCGTCTGTCGATAAGTTTTCCATATCCTTTTTGGTAAATATTTTTAATTTTTTAATTTTAAACTTCACTTTATATTTTACTTTTTTTCTCTCTATCTCTCCCTCTCAATAGTATCACTTGTATATTTATTACTCCCTCTGTCCAATTTCATTATTCCCACTTTCCTTTTTTAGTTGTCCAATTTTATTATGCTCATACCCTTTTTGGAAACAATACTATTCATACTACTTTATCTCCCCCTCCTATCATCACTTATTTACCCACTTTGTCATTCACTTTATTCATAAACAATCATTTATTTACAAATGGACTCCACAATACCCCATCATACCCTCAACTTATCTACTTTATCAATAAACTAATCAATATTCATTAAAACCCGTGCCCGGAGAAGTGGACATAATAAAATTAAACGGAGGAAGTATTATATTTAATCACTTTTCTTAACCTCTATAATAAAAAGTAATGAGAAACTTTCCTTTATTTATAATTCATCTGGTGTCAATTGGTGTGAGCATTTATATTCAAATTAATTTGATCCGTTATGGTTAATTTTTCAACTGAATCAAATTAATCGAATTGCGTTCATACAAAACAGAAATCGAACAAAATTAATTCAGTTATATGATTAAAAACCGAACCCAAACCTCAAAAATGTAGTTTTATAAATCGAACATAAAACTAGTCAAATTTCATCGGGATCGAAAATCCAATTTTTTTTTTTAATTCCTCATATGGACCATGTTTGATAAATTATACTTTAAAATTTATAAAATTTAAATATCATCATAAATCTAGTTTAATTTGTCTTTTACTATAGTTTTTAACATCATATTGTTTTGATATGAGGGGAGTGTACAAAAGCAGGCGCTTTATTACAAGTTTTCATGAATATATTGAAGTTGGATGTGATAAATAAATTACGAACTATTAAATTTAAATAAATATTAAAGTACAATTAATTAATGTCAAAAATAAATATCAACATATTTATATACATTAATACCGCACTAGTTAATCAAAACTAGATTATTATACAGATGTAAAGCTCGATCCCAACAATGTCTTCTTTTTCTTCATCCTAGAATATAAAAAAAATTGACATTTAATAGACATATATAAATAAAAATTAATGACAACATCTGTCATTAAATTAACTATATTGAGAAGATTTTATTATTAAATGAGAGTTATCATATATATTTAGTCTTGAATATCCTTGAAGTCGGCTACCAATTCAAGTCTTGCATGGCCAACTTTCTTCCTGATTAAGCTTGTAATTCTGGCTGCATCCACCCCTTCTCCAATCACCACCACTTCGTCTTTCTTCTCCCCTTCTATTTTCACTGACACCACACCTGTAATTAATTCAAACACAACTATTTTATTTTAATTTGGACTAATAAAATATCATGATCATGTATTTTCTAATACATCATACTCCCTCCGTCCCGAGGAAAGCTTCCCATGAGCTTCGAACACGGAAATTAAGAAATACTAATATAATAAGTAGATGTATTAGAGGTGATGTGATTGAAGAGAGAAGAATATAATAAAAGGTGAGAGAGAATATTTATCAAAAAAGAAATGAAGAGCTTTCACTAGGATGAACGAAAAATGAAAGTTGGGTAGTCTTTCACTGGGACGGAGGGAGTATATATATAATGTTTTTAAAAAACGCAAATCAATTAAATTTGAAATTATATCATATAACTATTTCCCAAACAACTTATGCTGCAGATATCAATATTACACCGAAAAATCTTTGAAAAATTGCAATTTCATAGACAGGCATGCACATCCGCATGACTTGCCGCTAATTAGACCTTTTATTTTATTATCTTGTGCGTATTCAATCGAATAATAAAGTGAAATTATATATGACCTGATTCCTTGGCCGCAATACTCATTGCCTTGGATCTGCATTTACCGCAATGGAGTTGTACCCTCATAACTATTTTTTGCTGCAAATTAATTAAGCATCATCAACAACAAAAAGTAAATTAAATTCAGTACATCTTTTAATTTGTAGTATATATATATATCTTAAATTATGATAAATAACATACCATCATGATTACGGATTGCTTCCTTCGTCAATGAGCTAGTGAATATATGAATTGAAAGAGGAAAATTAGTTAGTTATATATATAGAATCTGATGCTCATGTTCATGTACCGAGTTAATCTGGAATACACGTAGAATTAATTGTAGTATATAAGACGCGTCGATGACCCCAAAAATAAGCGTCAACTAATTACCATTTGTTAATTTTGCTTCTGAAGCTTTGGGCATGTTCTCTTTCCAGTTTAAAGATACTAATAATCACATGGCTACCTCATACTCTATATATATATTACGTACTCATAACCCATTGACTTCTTTTAATTAACCACTAATCTAAATTCTCATACAGCTACAATTTGCAACCCTCCCTAGCCTTGCTCTATACTACTAAGACTTGAACTGTATTTCTCCCTCTATTTATTTTTTTAATTCTCATTTAAGTTAGTCACATATTTTAATTAGTTTATGGAAAAAGTAGAGATTTGAAAGTAGCTTGTGAATTTTTTTTTACAAGTTATCAGATTCCGATAATTAAGACACTTACATCAAATTCAATTTCTCATACCAAAGCAAAGATGGTATTAGAGAATTAATATAAATGAATTAATTTTACACCACCCTACAAATTTAGAGAATCATTTAGAGAATTAATATAAATGAATTAATTTTACACCACCCTACAAATTTAGAGAATTTTAAATGAGACAAAATTATTCTCTATAAAATTTTAATTTAAACTTTTAAATGAGACAGTTCTTTTTAGAGGGTTTCCTCCTTTGGACATTATCACCCATTTGATTTTAAAGAAAAACCTCTCCATCTGGGGTTCTCCGTCAGCGAGATTAATAAAAGTTGCACAGTTAATTCCTACAATCGTTTTTTTTTTTTTTTAAAGGGAACCTTTTCAACCACGTTGTTCAGTATGTGTTCTATATATATGCATTTTGTTCTAGACTACCATTTGATTTGTTCAGTGTCTATTTGAGAGATTGTGACATTCTTGTTATTTTTTAATAGATACACTTGTCTTTGAAAGTACCAAAATGCCGTTTTGATCAGTAGCAAAAATGTTGTATTATATATATAGTCTTGTTCGTTATTTTGGATAAGGGTTAGTCTTACAAGAAATATTGCATACATGCAATACAACAAAAGCCCAGAACCCAAGCCCATTTAACCAGCAGTAAAATCCTTAGCTAATCTCGCGGGTAATTTTTATTCGGGTCAATTAACCTAACGGGTCCAATAACTTAGCAGGTCCTAGGGCAACGCGAAATACACGATTCACTCCCTATCATCCCCATAATCACGCGAAAAAAAAAAAAACAGAGCAATCTACATCGACAGCAAAGGAAACATCGACGCTACAGACACATTGCCGACGTCGATCATAAAAGGACAATCATAATGAGTACAGAAAACTACGAAGATGATGATGTAATGGTGGTAATATCAAATACTACGTACTACTAACTACAGAAACATGTGAAATCTTCTCTTAATATATGATGATTATTTTAAAACTATTGAACTGCAACTATTTTTTACTATATGAAAATTATTGTTTTACTACCAGAATAAAACTCTTTGATCATAAAAAAATATTTATTTATTTTACTGTATGAATAATATTTTTTTACTATGTGAAGGAAGTTGTTTTACTACATGTATATTTATGGTTTATTGATAAATACATGCAGAATTATAATGAATATTATTGTGTTAATACATGACAAAAATCCAATAATCATATGAACATTTACTGTTTTACTACATGAAAAAAATATGAATTACTACATAAATATATATAATTTACTACATAAAGTTTATTGTGTTAATGATAAAAACAGGTACACTGCTACTTGAATTTGCTATTGTAGCAACTGAAAAAGAGACTGGGACAAAAACAATAGAAGAGGAGATTGACTATAGTGAATATGGTGATTCACTAATGGGAATAAGAAGAGAAAAATAATGTTAAATGTTTGACATCTACTGTGCTAGCTCATGCTAGAATTGTGGGTTTTAGTGTCCGAAAATCAATTGGAATACTCTCTAAGGATGGAAACAAAACAGTAGTATCTAAACTTTATGTCTGCTCTTGCAATGGTGTGAACGACAAGAGCAAGGATGTACCAGATAAAAAGAGACGGGGAGATTCAAGAACTAATTGCAAAGCTCAAATGAGGATAACACTTGTGGATGGAATGTATGAGGTTGTGAAACATATCTTGGATCACAACCATTATTTGACAAGACAAGAATGGAATCACTTGCATCGATCTGAAAGAGCAATAAACGATGGAAAGACTCTAACAATTGTGGATCTGGTATCATCTGGTATTAAACCAGCTGACTCATTTCGATACCTTGCACACAATGCTGGGGGTGAAGAGCAAGTTGGGCACACAATGAGAGACCACTTGAACTTTGTGAATCGTGAAAGAATGAAGGCCATAGATGGCGGTGATACAAAGACTTTCATGGAATTAATACAAAGTCAAAACATTGAAGAGCTAGACCTTTTATTTAAAGAAAACAAATGGATTATGAGGGAAGAATGAGTAATGTTTTTTGGAGAAATTCCATGATGAAGGAGGATTATGCAATATATTGTGATGTAATGGTGTTCGATACCACCTACCGTACTAATAGATACAACCTTATATCTGCACCATTTGTGGACATTAACAACCATTGAAGAAACACTATGTTTGGATGTGCATTCTTATTAAATGAGAAGATAGAAACTTTTGAATGGCTATTCACAGTGTTCAAGAAGTCTATGGGTGGAAGGAGGCCAGTAATTATATTTACTGACCAAGATGCAACTACATCAATAAAAGGTAGGATGTATAAAAGAAAAGAAAAGAAAACCTAGAGCTATAAGCTCACAAATCGAGCCAGAGGCTGAAGTGCCATTAAAACCTTGCACGGGAAAATCCTCCTTAGGGACAAAACCCAGGTCGAAGGAAAAAGATACACTCCTCTAAAAATCAATGTCTGTAATAAGTTGTGTACAAATGATCATGTAAAATGTCAAGATGCAGCTATAGAAAAGGTATGAAATTATAAAATTACATGAAATAGCACTAGTTACTACATGAATATATATGATATACTACATCATAAAATGTTTGTTACTACATGAGATAATTTTATACTTTTACAGATTTTCCCTGAAACAAGGCACCGACTCTGTATATGGCACCTCCAACAAAATTCAGTTTCTAGATTTGCAAAACTAAAGTGTGATGAAGATTTTAAAGAAGAATTCAACAAGTGTTTATCATCGTGCACTAATGAAGATGAGTTTGAGAGACGCTGGAATGGATTACATTCAAGATATAATTTACAGAATAATGAATCGTTTACGAGATTATATAGTTTAAGGGAGAAGTGGTGTACTGCACCAAACAAGGATTTCTTCTCAGCTGGACTCCTATCTTCCCAAAGGAGTGAGAGTGCAAATAGTTCCATTTCATTCAATTCAAATAAGACAACAAGCTTGACTGATTTTTTTGGAATTTTCTATAATATAGTGGATGATTGGAGAACGAAGGAAAAACAGGATGAGTTCAAAAGCTCAAGGGTAAAGCCAGATTCATCATTGACTATGAATGCATTAGTGAGACATGCTTCTGAAATATACACACCTAATGTTTACAAAAATTTTGAAGTAAAGTTTCTAAAGTGTATATCAAGTAGTTCAATAATAGTTGGATCTGATAATACTACAGTGGTGTATGAGGTGACACGCTGTGGTGTGACACAGAAAGTGATCTATGATTTCAGCATGAATTGTATTAGATGCACTTGCAACAGATATGAAGAATGTGGCATATTGTGTAGTCATTCATTGAGAGTACTACACATTAATTCAGTGGACACTATACCAGATTCTTACATAAAGAAAAGGTGGACAAAAATTGCAAAATCAGCAATTTGGGACATGAGAAGAGATCATATTGACACCTGAAAAGTTGATCGAACAATCATTTGGAGACATGAGATGGCAATAAAGAGTTATAATATGATTTTGGAGAGTGAAGGAGACATTGATGCAAGGAAAATACTAGAGGAAGGTCAAAACAGGGATTCAGTGGCACTTAAAGCATTGAAATCTGGAAAAGGTATAGTTGCTACTGCTGATTATAGAGAAAAACGAAAAGTCTGAATCCTAAACGCACAATCACGAAAGGTAGAAAGAAGAGGATAAAAAATCATTTTGGAAGAAACAAGAAAAAAAACTACTGTGGAATTAGCCAATGAATTTGGCTCCAAGACACCAAATCCTCATTTATTTTAGATTATTTTTTTAAATACTGCTAAGAGATTACTTTTAATAGACAATGCAGATGCTGCAGAATGATTACCTTTTGTGCAAAGTGTTAGAGTTGTTATATTTTTTAATATTACATTTTGTTAATCGACATATTATTTTTATTACTACATGTATTAACTCATGCTACTACATGAAACAATATGTCTTACTATGTCAAAAAAAGTTTGTTCATTCAATCAAAATAACATAAAACATCCAATTTACTTCTTCGTCGATCTCAAGTTCATCTTCCTATTTTCAACAACTTTCATTCGTGCCTCTAATTTCTTGCGCTTTTTCAAATCAGCCATCAATTTAGGCTTCTTCTTATAAAAATAGTAGATTTTGTTTATAGATTCATCTATTTTCACATTGCAATATGCACTTATAACAGTGGCACAAATTTATGCTCTCATCCTCTTAATTCCTAAATTCAGGCTGCAACAAAAAAAAAAAGTGTAATTACAAATGTGTACACAAAAAAGATAAAAAAAAGACATACATTGCACAAATCTTTGTCGTAATAAACTTTCCCGTTGAAATGAATAAGATGATGTGCAAGAAAAACACCACAGTCCTTATTCACTTCAGACATCTGCCACTCAAATGGAATATCTACCAATTTAAACCCACCAACTAAGCCAGCCTTAGGATGATCCAAACCCTTCAGAAAAACAAACATAAGTCTTTGCTGCAAAAATTAAAATGTGTTAATTACTATGTGAACAGAAAACAACTACTACATATTTAGAAACATGTTACTACATAAAACAATCATTACATATATAGAAAATATATTACTCCCTCCATCGAATTTCATTATTCCCACTTTCCTTTTTTGGTTGTCCAATTTTATTATGCCCATACCCTCACTAATACATATTTGGCCTTGGAGAGCTTTGAAAAAAGGCCTTGGAGAGCTTTTTTAAAACAGCTCTCCAAGCTTAGAAGTTCTTGGAAAGCGGTTTTGAACCGCTCTGCAAGTGGGGACTTTAGACAGCGATTCTGAACCGCTCTGCAAGTAAAAACACTTGGAGAGCGGTTTTGAACCGCTCTCTATGTGATTTTTTTTTATTAATTTCACTTGGACAGCGGTTTTGAACCGCTGTCTAAGTTATTTATTTATTTTTTATATTATTTTTTTTAATAATTATTTTATATTTTAAAAATCATATTTATACAAAATCAAAACTTAATTCTACCACTACAAAATATATATATATATATATATATATATATACACGTCAAATACCAAAAAATCAAATAAATAAACGTACACAAACATACGTCCAATATAATACACCAAAAACATGAAATATCATCACAAATGTATAAGTTAATATATTACATGCCACCAAAATGAGTTTATATGTTGAAGGATATCTGCGAGCAACTAAGGAAAATCGGTCCCTATATTCTTCGACTCCCTCAACCAACAACTACCAAATTAGAACTCCAGCACATGCCTCTCTTTTCTTTGCAGACTTGTAGATTTTGTCATACACAACCTTGAGTAAAACGTCTCGATCATATAATCCTCCTGTCTCAACACTCAAAGGAGCATCGAGTTCTGTAAAAAGAACGGGCTTCTTCAACACATTTTCACAACTTTTAACTAGAAGCAACTCACCAACTCCCATCTCTGTAAATATTTCCTCTTGAATTGTAGTAGTTACAGTACATGAGCTTTCATGATAACTGATATTTCCCATGGCCAATTTCTGTAAATATTCCCAACTCCCATCTCTGTAAATATTCCCAACTCACTAATTTCTAACATTAGTCAATAAAATAATTCACATTCAATTGGGGCTTCAGCACATGAGCTTTCATGATAACAAGATTTTAGACTGGAAGGATACATGATTCAGAAAAGAGAAAGGAAAAAAAAGGATGAGTTAAGTGAAACCTCAGATTTCTGAAAAACTTCTAAGAATTGTTTTAAGAAGAAACTTACATAGTGCCTTCTAGCATTACTTCGAAAGACTCTGATCCATCAGAAATGACATACCCAAGAATACAAAGTTGATTTATTATGAACAATTATAAAAGATCAAAAATTAATATAAAGCAACCGACTTTCAAAAGTGAAATCTTAAGGAACTTTTAGCTCTTATAAAATCTATAGGGGTGAAGACTTAACATAAAGCAACCGACTTTCAAAAGTGAAAACTTAACATAAAGCAACTGACTTTTGTGGCATGGAGGACTTAATATATCTTCACTATTAATTCAGGAACTGAAACTTTGGTGAAAAGAGTCATCTAAACTTATAGTTATGTTGAAATGAATTCGACATTCATTCATATCCCCTACGAAATTTCGCAACAAGAAACAGATAGGAAGCACCGCAAAAGACTAAACATACTGTAACATTGGTGAAAATACACATCTTAATCTATAGATATGTTGAAACGAATATTTCAAGCCTAACATATCCCCTATGAGATTTCAATATTTTAGTTGAGATGCTGGTAGCATTGATAGAAACTAGAAATGAAATGAAGAACATGAACTAAATGAAGCAGCAGCACATACCAATGTCTCCAGTCCAACCAATTTAAGATCATCTCTAATCACATTCTCATCTTGTACAAGTATAACATCGCCCACCTAGAACAAACATAAGATCTATAAAGTCAAATTACTATAGTAATTGCCAACAGCCACACAAAAATAACATCAGACATCATAGAAAGATGTACACAAGCAGTCTGCGAAGCAATACCCATGATAGGAAATATATCTTGTTTATCATCACACAATTCAATACCCTTTCAATCTTTGTTGGGGGTGAAAATGAGACGACCGTGGATTTCATAATGCAAGGAAGCAGCATATGCTAAGTTGTATTGTTAAAACTATATTTCCATTGAATGCTTCATTTTCATTACTTGGGTTCACCATACACATATACAGTAAAATTCAAGAATATACATGTCTGATCTCCTTCAAAAGAAACCTATCAGAGTCTCCAGAAAGTAAGTTTGGCTTCACTTCCACAATAATCACACCCCACTGGGAATTAAAAATAAAAAACACCTTTAATCCAAAACTTCTCTAAGCTTCTTTCTAAACCAGAACACATAATTACTTATTGTGTGTGCAATTGTATAGGGAAAAAATAGCATAAAAGAAGCTTTCATAGAGCCTAAATGCACAACAATTCCAACAAAACAGAATTAGTGTCGACCCAAAGCAGAGAAACGAACCCTAAACAAAGAGCAGATCGAACGCTAATAACTTGCTTCGCCATAATATATGATCTCCTGATTAGCCTCAATCATCATCCCATAATATGCATCAGTACTCTCACGCGGCTCACGTCCATCCGAACCTCCACCGCCACCGCCACCTTGGGGACCCCTGCCGCCTCCGCTCACATCCATCCGAACCTCACACTCATGCCACAAATTGATACTTTCAAAGAGAGTATCTCATCAGAATTTTGATTATTTTGAGAATGATTAAACCTAATTAACAATGAAGCTGCCATAAGATAAATAAATAGCATAAAAAATAGAGTACTTGTTATTCAAATGCACAATACATTAACGTACCCTGTGGGAAGTAAGTAGGGCACCAAACCGGGAACAGCAGCGCCGGCAATAGAGCTCAAAATCGCTCCAAGGAATACGCGATTCAGGGGCAGGACAAGTCACGAACCAAACTCGCCAACAAAATTAATTGGAAGAACTAGCTGAAATTCATTTAGGGGAGAGCATTTTTTGAATTTGGGGGAGAAAGGCTTCCATCTGGAATTAATATCGCGAATATTAGATTTTAACTTAAAGACTAACTCTTGGACAGCGGTTCTAAACCGCTCTCTAAGCTTCCTTGCACAGCGGTTCTGAACCGCTCTCCAAGTGTTTCAAAACTCTCTATGTTTTTTTTGTTTTTTTTTTTTAATAAAACCGCTCTCCAAGCATAGCTGTTTTAAAAAAGAGCTCTTCAAGTGCAGCTAGGGGTGTAAACGAGCCGAGTCGAGCCGAGTAGTGCTGAGCTCGAAACTCGACTCGATTGTTATACTCGAAGCTCGAAACTCGACTCGACTCGGTCGAGCCTAAAATTTTGAAGATCGAGCTCGACTCGATAAACTCGAGCTCGGCTCGACTCGACTCGATTACCTATATAATTTTCAAATTTAATTTTAAAACATATTTTTTTCTGAAATAAACTCGACTCGGCTCGACTCGACTCGATTACTTGTATATAAATAAAAAATTATATATTAATGGCAAAATAGTAAATATTGTTCAAGCTCGATTAGGCTCGCGAACCTTTCGAGCTGAGTATCTATGAGCTCGAACTTGAACTCGGTTGCTACTCGAGTAGCTCGAAACTCGACTCGACTCGATTAGCTTCGAGTCGATTTCGATCTTTTTTCGAGTCGAGCACGAGTAGCTCGCGAGTAGGCTCGACTCACTTACACCCCTAAGTGCAGCTCTCCAACCTTAAATGTGTAGTAGTGCCTTTTTGGAAATAATATTATTCATACTACTTTATCTCCACCCTTCTACACTCACGTATTTACCCACTTTACAATTCTCTTTATTCATAAACAATCATTTATTTATAAATGGACCCCACAATACCCCATCATACCCTCAACTTTATAAATAAACTAATCAATATTCATTAAAACTCGTGCCCGGAGAAGTGGACATAATAAAATTGGTCGGAGGGAGTACTATATAAACACTATTATTTATAAATATATAATTGAAGATAAAACATAAACAGAGAAACAAATCAGTACAAAATATAAAAATAAATACTACACTAAGAAAATCTTGTCACTACATGTATTGAAATATATTACTGCATAAATAAAAACTTATAAAAATACATGTACAAAAAAAACTACATTAACAGAAACTTATCAATAATGTATTAACTAATGGATTTACATAAAACTCTAACTACAACATCAGAATTCATACACAACAAGATCATAAACATACCACCCCTTTAAAAATAACAACTAACCAGAATTTTAGCACACTTGTAGTACGAGTCAGGACAAACATGCTTCATGTTATCGAGAAATTGCAAAGTACCATTTGCAAAGTTGATAACATCAGCAACATAGTGAGCAAATACACAAAAAAGGATAAAAATCTGCATAAAAAGTAAGAAACAAAAAATTAAGAAAAATATTACAACAAATAAAAATGACATTAATATTAAAAAAATTACCAAATCAACAGTTTTTATAGAACCTTTGTTTGGCATCAAATCAAGGAATACAGTGCATGCACCCAAAATTTCTTTCTCATATTCAACCTTCTTTTTAGGGATATCCATTATACGTTGCAAAGCTTTCTGTATTACACAAAATAAACAAATTAAAAAAACAACATAAATATGAAAAGAAAAAATAAAATAAACAAGAAGATTAACTTACACTATGCTCAAAACTAAAAACATATCTTGACAATTTTTTGTTGCTAGAGATATGATTCTTAGAATTAATCATATAAGCCAAACCATTGACAACGGGCATGCAAATCTCAGTATCTGGATAGAGTGTCCAAAAGTCATCTTTGGACACAGCGTGTAACTCTAACATTGTTTAAATAACTCCTCGCTGTAATACAAAAAATAATAAACATGTAGTATTAGACACAAAGCAATGTAATACAACAAAAAAGAATTTATAAAATAATAAAGAATAGAAATAAAAACATACTACATGTTGTCCTTTGAATGAAAAACATAATCAACAATATTCAGGAAATCAACTTGCATACTGTGGAGAATTCTATCATTCAATTAATTTACAAGAATCGGACAAATAACCAACATCTTTGTCAAATTTTAGAAGAATCATATTCATCAAAATGACTTGTTTTATCAATAATAAACTCCCCCCCCCCCCCCTCAGCAGAATCATATTCATTATTATCACCCTCACTTTCACTTCCAGAATCTTGCTTATCCATAGATTTTTCTTTCTCAACAACTACATCACCTTCCACGTTCCTTATTACTACCTTCGTCACCCCTTACTTCCAATCTATCAGCAACTACATCAACTTCATTTTGTTCCTGTAACATGATCTTTCTCAACAACTACTTCCTCAGTCCTTACTACAGAAGCATCCTCCACATCAACATTATCATTCCCAACATTCTCAACCACAACATCTTGACCATCACCATCATTCCCAACATTCTCAAACACAACATCTTGACCATCACACTTACTACAAAACAGTGGATCATCAGGGAACAAATCAAAACTAGGCATATCCAATACAAGATCCTTAGTCCGTAAGAAATTAGCCACCAACTGATCAATAGTATCTAAAACTTTTTCATCAGAAAAAAACTTTTGAGAATTTGTGTCCTCAGGAGTCAAGCTAACCTTTGCAGTCTTCTTAATATGCAACAATTTCGAAACATATGTAGTTGAAACATTAATATCCTTCATCAAATCATTTAAAACATTCGGATCATCCTACATAGAAAGAAAAACAAAAAGTACTTCATTAAATAAAATATATTACTACATCTCAGAAATCATGTCACTACATCTAAAGAATGTTTTACTAACAAAACAGAATAAACAGATTTAAAAAATAATACAACAGAAAAACATCACTAAATGTATACTACAAATTGACTTCATTAAACAAAATATATATATATTTTTTGAATTACATTAAATACCTATCTAAAACTTTTTCATCAGAAAAAAACTTTTGGGAATTTGTGTCCTCAGGAGTCAAGCTAACCTTTGCAGTCTTCTTAATATGCAACAATTTCGAAACATATGTAGTTGAAACATTAATATCCTTCATCAAATCATTTAAAACATTCGGATCATCCTACATAAAAAGAAAAACAAAAAGTACTTCATTAAATAAAATATATTACTACATCTCAGAAATCATGTCACTACATCTAAAGAATGTTTTACTAACAAAACAGAATAAACAGATTTAAAAAATAATACAACAGAAAAACATCACTAAATGTATACTACAAATTGACTTCATTAAACAAAAAATATATATATTTTTTGAACTACATTAAATACCCATCCCTTCCCCCCCCCCATGACTCGAACCCAGGATCTAAAGCCTAGGTAGTGGTGCTCTAACCACTTGAGCTATCCAACTTCGTCAATTAAAAAAAATATATTACTACATGAAAAATGTATAAAAATTACATCTCAAAAATCATGTCACTACAGCTATACAAACTATTCACTACATGTATACTAAAGTAATACCACAATTAACAAACTTAAAAAAACTACATAAATAGATGTAAATACCTCAATATCATCTCCAACTACATTAATTCCAGCATCTACATTCTAAATGAGTAACACAAAATAAAAAAAAAATAGTAAAAACATTAAACTACTACATCTAAATAAACTGGTAACATGTATGCAAAAAGTAATGCTACATTAACATACTTAAAAAAACTACATAAAATAGATGAAAATACCTCAGTAAAATCTCCAGAAACATTCCCCCCAGCATTCACATTCTAATTAACAGACATAAACAAGAAAAATTAGTAAAAAACTTGTAAGTACATCTTAAAAGAAAATTTTACTAAAAGAACATAATTAAACTACTACATCAAAATAAAATGGTTACTACATGTATACAAAAGTAATACAACAATTAACAGATTTAAAAAACTATATAAATATATGTAAATACCTCAGTATTATCTCCAGAAACATTCCTTCCAGGTACATTCTAAATAACAGAAATAAACAAGAAACAATACATCCGTTACAAAAAATGGTTACTGTATGTATACAAAAGTAATACCACATTAAACAAAATTAAAATACTACATAAGAATAGATGTAAATACCTCAGTATCATCACCAGAGACCTTCCCTCTGGAATCTACTTTCTGATTAACATACATAAATAAGAAAAATTAGTAAAAACAAACTAAAAATAAAAATATCAATCTAAAAAACTTAATATAACAAATGAAAAGATCACCTGCTCATTAACAAATTGATCTTTAACACAATTAATATGAGTAATGGGATACTCATCAACCAATAAATCACCATCACCATACACAGATGCTTCAATCTCTTCAAGACAACGACGTTCCATCTTTGTGTTAGTCCAATGTTGTATAAGAGGGATAAACCTAGGCTCTGCAACCCCACGCCACTTTATCCGATGTAAATAACAAATTTGAACGATAAGTAAGCAATCGGGTACATAGCACGACAACTTCACATTGAAACTCTTAATAGTATCACAAAGCCTCTAAAAGACATAAGAACACCAATCTGTATTTGGTATCTTGTTCACGTCCTCCACAGACTTAAGAAGGCTTGAGCAAATCTGAGTATTCGGTGGAGGGTCAAAGAAGGAATGCAAGCAGTAAAATACAAAAACACGCTTGAAATCATCTCCGTCTTTAGCAAGTTTGTCTTTAAACAGAAGGGAAAGTGAAGGCACTTTGTCATTCGAGTGCACTCCATAAAAAGAATGGAACCTTTCCAGCACAACATTATCCTCACACCGAAGATAACTTGTAACTTCATACTGACCACCCCGAGTAATCATGAAAATGTCATACACATCGTCTGGACCCAAAACAAAACTCCGCGATCTCCCAACTGACAAGATCCAGCTACTGTGATTAAAATTCTTCACCAACCACTAAAGCATATCATGATCAAACAACTTGGTCATCTTTAATTGCAGAAGTACCCCAAAGCCAATATCCTTAACATCCTGAAGCTGCTTGGGGTTCAGATTTTTTATAACTTCAACGATCCCAGTTGGCTTGCCATGAGGAATAAATGTTCTGACACGCTTAATAAACTCCACCGAATCATCAGACTCTACATGCTTTGTCTTCTTCCTTTTAGGTTCTTTACGTTCTCGTTTCACCTTTCTTTTTCTCTTCGTGCCAGAAGGATCCACTACAAGAAAACTGCAATTTAGCCGCGAAAAAAATTGTCGCTAATTCTAATATTTTCGTCGCTAACGTGAATTAGCGATGAAATAAATTTGTCGCAGGATTTGTTGCTATACACCCGTCGCTAACGTGTTTGTGACAAAAAAAATTAATTTTGTCGCTAATATTAGCGATGAAAATTTGAGTTTCATCGCAAAATATTAGCGACGAAAATATGAATTTCATCGCAAAATGTTTGCGAGGAAAATCAAACATTTGTCGCAAACACGTTAGCGACGGGTGTATAGCAACAAATCTTGCGACAAAATTATTTCATCGCTAACTCACATTAGCGACGAAAATATTAGAATTAACGACAAAATTTTTTCGTGTCTAAAATAATAATTTCTTACTTCGTTAATAATTTTTTGCGATAAATATTTTAATTTCGTTGCAAATGTTAGCGATGAAACCCATATTTTTTGTCGCTAATATTTGGCTATGGATATCCGATTTTCGAATTGTTCTCTAAACCCACTTCCGCACTCGACCAACCCGACCCGCACCCAACCCAACCCGACCCAACCGACCCGCACCCACACCCACACCCAACCGACCTAACCGACCCACACCCGCACCCAACCCAACCGACCCACACCCACACCCGCACCCAACCTAACCCACACCCACACCCACACCCAACCCAACCCAACCGACCCACACCCAACCCAACCGACCCGCACCCAATCCGCATACCCCTCCTCATTTTATTTAAATGAGTATTTATTTGGTGTTTGTGGGAATCGATCCCGGGTGGATGGGCACCCAGCTATGGGTGTCCACCACTCGGGCAGACAACTCTTTAGTTCAGTTTTTAATATTAATTATATATGTATTTAATTGTTACTAATTTAGTTAATTTTACTCATTTAATTAATTTATTTCACATATATTAATTGATTAATTTTTAACTTGTAACAATTATTTATATATATATTGTAATTTTTAAAACAATTTCAATTATAAAAAATCAATGTTACTTTAACAATTCCAAAAAAATAATAAATATTACATCCATTCATCATCATCTCATCTTTATGTCCATTTTCATTTGCATCTTCATATTTATAAATATTTTTATAAACATTCAAACTAATTTATATAAGACACAAAATTTTGGAGAATTATTAAACATTTAAACCGATTTTCTTGATTTAATATGTATAGTTGAAGTAGTACTCTTCCCTCATCCTCAGTAGAAACAACAACAAATAATTAATGAAATCAAGAAAATAGAAAAATATAAAACAAAATATATATAATGAAATCAAGAAATTATACCCCGGCCAAAATAAATCAAACAAAAAACTTAATATGTCAAATTAATGAGTGTAAATGAAATTATATTGATCCTATTATATTTCAAACATGATAGTGATAGAATCGTCTCTATTGTTTCACACTATGCATGCACTCAAACTTTTTTCATTTATTATGTTTAAACGACAACCATTTTTAATTCATGAGAATTAAACATGAAAATTTATATTTTATCACTAAAATATTAGAGACGAAATAGAATTTTTATTATTGTTCTGATTATTAACAATAAAATATTATTTTCCTAATAAAGGTGATGAAATATTTTAATTTTCTCGCAAATAATAAATCCACAAAATTAGTCATACAAATTTCAACTTTGTCGCTAAAATATTAGCGACGAAATATAATTTTCATTGTTGTTCTGATTATTACCAACAAAATGAAGCAATTTGTTTCTAGTATAGCGATGAAATATTGTAATTTCATCGCAAAAATTAATTTCAATAAATTAGCCACGAAAATTTCTATTTCATCGCAAAATATTAGTGACGAAATATAATTTTCATTGTTGTTCTGATTATTAACAACAAAATGAAGCAATTTGTTGCTAATATAGCGATGAAATATATAAATTTTGTTGCAAAAATTAATTTCAAGAAATTAGCCACAAAATTTTTTATTTCATCGCAAAATATTAGCGACAAAATATAATTTTCATTGATGTTTTGATTATTAACAACAAAATGAAGCAATTTGTTGCTAATATAGCGATGAAATATATAAATTTTGTTGCAAAAATTAATTTCAAGTAATTAGCCACAAAAATTTCTATTTCATCGCAAAATATTAGCGACGAAATATAATTTTCATTGCTGTTTTGATTATTAACAACAAAATGAAGCAAATTGTTGCTAATGTAGCGATGAAATATATAAATTTTGTTGCAAAAATTAATTTCAAGAAATTAGCCACGAAAATTTCTATTTCATTGCGCAAAATATTAGCGACGAAATATAATTTTCATTGCTGTTTTGATTATTAACAACAAAATGAAGAAATTTGTTGCTAATATAGCGATGAAATATATAAATTTTGTTGCAAATATTAAATCTAAAAATTTAGCGACGTAAATTTCTATTTCGTTTCAAAATATTAGCGACGAAATATAATTTTCATTGCTATTTTGATTATTAACAACGAAATTAAGCAATTTGTTGCTAATATAGCGATGAAATATATAAATTTTGTTGTAAATATTAAATCTAAGAATTTAGCGACGAAATTTTTTATTTCGTTGCTAAAAATTGTTTTTAGCGATGAAATTTAGATTTGTCGCAAAATTTTCATCGCTATTCCCCCTGTGTCTTGTAGTGGGAGGACCCTCCAACAACAACAACGGGATTAAGCCTCTTGTATGATCATCTTCCATTGTACACTACATATATAAAATATATAGAAATGTAAATACTACAAGAGTACATGTCAGCTACTACATAAACAAAATAATCACTAAATATATGAAAATGTGCTACTAGATGAGAATATATATGTACTAATAGAACAGAAGAATAAACTTAATACTACATGAATACAAATTTCTTAAAAACTACATATATATAAAAATAAAAAATGGATACTGCATAAGAAAATTTTGGCTACTACATGAGAGATGCATAGTACTACATTAAAAAAAAAAAAGAAATATGAACATGCAGAAAACAAAAAATACAAATAAACACAGTATACATTAAAATAACAACTAAAGAAATCATTCTAAAACATGCTGTAACATGAAAAACAAAAGAAACAGTAAACATCGAATATTGAAAACCCTAAAATCAACAACACATTTAAATATAAAACAGTAAATAGAAAGGGAAAACCCTAAAATCAACAACACATTACAAAAAAAATCAGTAAAATAGAAAACCTAAACCTAAAACTAACTAAACTTTACAGAAAAACAGTAAAATAGAAGAATAAAACACTAAAATCAACTAAAGTTTAAACAAATCAGTACACAAAAGGAAAAAAAATCTAAAATCAACTTCCGTGAACTAAAATCAAATAAACTTCACAAAAACACTCAAAACATTATAGAAAAAGCAAAATAACACAAAAAACAGAGAAATAAACTCACGATTAATTGAAGGGAAAAAAGATAACAAACTTTGCGCGAATAAAAAAGGAACCGATTATAATGAATAAACGTACATACCTTGAACTTTTATACAAAAAACTACAAAAAAACCGTCGGACCTGTATCCTAAATTTGAGTAGTCAGAGAGAGAGAGAGAGAGAGAGAGAGAGAGAGAGAGAGAGAGAGAGAGAGAGAGAGAGAGAGAGAGAGAGAGAGAGAGAGAGAGAGAGAGAGAGAGAGAGAGAGAGAGAGAGAGAGAGAGAGAGAGAGATTGTCGCCAAAAGTAAGGAAGCGAGAAGGAAACCTTGCGTTGAAATCAATGAACTGAAAAATTAAAACTCATGGGTTAAAAATCTGGGGCGGGTCATAAAACAACGGATCGGGTCAAAATCTAGATGGTTGAAACGGATCGGGTAATTAAACAGTAAATAATTAAACAGGCCTAATAAAATAAAAGGTCAAAAGCTATGTTGCAGCCCGCATACTATAATTGGCAATATATGAAATGTTGCAGCCCGTATACTATAATTGGCAATATATGAAATATTGCATCTAAGTTTTTGCATTTGGATAATTTTGCGGAATGTTGATATTTTGGGTAATTTTGTGTTGAAGTGAAACTCCAATCTTCCTAACATCTTTATTGCTTATGTTAAAGATATGAGATCTTTTGAATTTTGTGGAGCGTATTTTTCATATTATACATTAATTGACTTAAAAAAAAGTATTTGTTCTATGACTAAGACCAGTGTAAATGTCATGAGTCAATACTCATTAGTATAGTGTGCAAGGTTTTACCAACCTCATAAGGAATCAGGGGTGAAAATTTAACACTACTCATTATTTTTTCTTACTATCATTAGAATTAATTACTTTAAGTATGTAATAAAATTTTGATGCAGCGTGCGTGATCAAAAGAACAAACAACAAGAATCGTTGATTCACAAAATACCCGAATCTTGATAAAACGAAGAATAATTCTTCAATAATATTCCAATCTTCAAAAAACTGCTCAACAATGTTTGGAAAACCAAAATAAAATCAAACCCTAGTGCACGAAATTAGGAAATTACAAAAAAATGCCAAAACAATTAAAAATTGCAAAAATAACACCCAAAAAGCAATAAAACACGTTTTTGACCACTCAAACACGATGAAATTTGGCCAAAAAGCGTCACATGTTACAGCAAAGTTGTGCGTTTGACTCGTAGAATCGGTTCCACCCGAAAAAGTGTACTCACACGCCAAAATCGGGTTTCGACTCCCAAAACTTCAAAAATTCTTCGGATGCTCTCGTTTCTTCAAAAATTACAACGCCACTCGTGCTACATCATTCCCTCCCGGGTAGAAGAGATTCGCCCTTGAATCTGAATCGACCTCATCACTAGACGACGAATCCTCAACAAAGGGAATCAAGTGCTTCACATTAAAGACATCCGACGTACGAACATGACTTAGTAATTGCAGCCTATATGCATTCGGGTTGATTTTCTCCACGATCTCAACCGGTCCAATCTTCTTTGAGCCAATTTAGAATACTCACGAGCAGGAAAATGGTCCCTTGTCAAAATAACCCACACAAAATCACCCACTTCAAAATCAACCCGACGACGACGCAGATCTGCATTTGCCTTATACTTAGAAATAGCCTCAACAATTCGAGCATGAGTGTCATGATGAACCTGCTGAATCTGTGTCACCAAATTCGTTGCACTAGCATGGGAAGGGACCTTGCTAGGCAATCTCAACAAGTCAAGCGGACCACGGGGCACAACACCATAAACAATCTAAAAAGGGCTAAAACCGGTAGTACGGTTGACAACTTGATTGTGAGCAAATTCAGCCTGACTAACCTTTGAACCCCAAGATCTGGGATTATCACCAACCAACCTGCGAAGCAAATTACCCAAAGAACGATTAACCACCTCCGTTTGGCCATTAGTTTGGGGATGATAAGCACTACTAAAATTAAGGGACGTGTTCACTGAACGCCACAAACTACGTCAGATATGACTAACAAAATGAGTGTCTCGATCAGAGACAATGGAAGAAGGGAGTCCATGGAGGCGGTACACCTCACGAAAGTATAATTGTGCTACATTAACAACATTAACTGTTTTCTTGCAAGGAATGAAATGAGCCATCTTGGAGAATTGATCAACCACTACAAAGATTGAATTATTCCCCCGTTGCGTCCATGGTAGGCCAAGGACAAAATCCATACTCACATCAACCCACGGCTGCGTCGGAATGGGAAGGGGCATATACAAACCCGCATTAGATGCAACCCCTTTTATCACAACTGGCAGATTTGACAACGAGTCACAAACCTGCCCACCTCTTTGCGCATCGAAGGCTAAAAATAAAAAGCCGCTGCAAGCTGAAAAGTTCGGTCACGACCCACATGACACTCGTTGTGCAATTCCTAGATTATTTTGGGACGAAGGCTGCAATCAGGAATACACAACTAGAGGCCCCGAAACAGAAATACATCCTCTTAAAATGAAAGGAGAACCACCACCCTACTGGATCTGAAGAAGAACTTGGAGAAGAAAGGATCCTCCACATACAAATCAATAAGAGACTCAAACCCTGGAACATGTACCCGAAAAGTCGAGATCAGATTATGGCGATGACTCAAAGCATCTGCTACCCTGTTAGAGACCCCTGCTTTGTGTTTAATAACGAACGTGAACTGCTGGAGGAAAGAAATCCAAGATGCATGGCGGTGAGATATCTTATCTTGACTCCCCAAATGTTTCAAGGCATCGTGATCAGTAAAGAGAACAAACTCCTGCTGGAAGAGATAGTGCCTCCAATGCCGAACAACCTGGACTATGGCATAAAACTCCACATCATATGTGTTGAAACGGAGTTTGGAACCCACCAACTTCTCACTGAAAAAAAGGCCACCGGACGGCCTGCATGGCTCAAAATCGCCCCAATTCTTGATTTTGAAGCATCACAATGTAACTCAAAAGGCTGTGAGAAATCAGGAAGAACAAGGATAGGTGTTGTCGTCAATCTATGCTTGATCTCGGCAATTGACGCATCCTTTGTCCACACAAACTTGGTCCCCTTCATGCAATCCGTTATTCGTGCCATAATACTATTGAAATGTGGAATGAAACGTCGATAGAAAGAGGCTAGCCCATGAAAGCTCCTGGCCGCCGTAATAGATGTAGGGCTGGCCAATGACGAATGGTCTCAATCTTGCTCGGATCTGCTGAGAGGCCCTGATCAGACATAACATACCCCAAAAGCTATATCGAAGTAGTCATAAAAGCACACTTTCCAGAGGTTGCATAAAACTGATCCCGACATAATACCAACAAGACCTCCCGTAGATGTTGTAGGTGAGAGTCGGGGAGTCACTGTAAATCAGAATGTCGTCGAAATAAACGACGATGAATTTACCAATGAAAGGACGTAAATCCTGATTTATGACATGCATGAAGGTACTGGGGCATTAGACAAACCAAATGTCATTACCAGCCACTCAAACAACCCCTCCCGTGTTTTAAATGCCGTCTTCCACTCACCCCCTTCTCTAATATGAATCTGGTGATAACCACTCTTCAAATCCAGTTTGCTAAAGATGGAGGCACGACCCAACTGGTCCAACAAATCATCCAAACGGGGAATAGGAAAACGATACCTCACTGTTATCTTGTTAATGACACGACTATCAACACACATGCGCCAAGTACCGTCCTTCTTAGGGGTCAATAGGGTAGGCACTGCACATGGACTAAGGCTTTCACGGACATGGCCCTTCGCAAACAATTCTTCCACTTGGCGACGGAGTTCATCATGCTCCTTCGGACTCATACGATAATGTGGTCGATTGGGCAAGGCTGCACTTGGGACAAGATCAATCTAATGCTGAATATCCCGAAGAGGAGGTAACATGTTCGGGAGAGACTCGGGAAAAACATCCACAAACCTGCAAGTAAGGGCTGGACAGCAAGGGAAGGTGTCCCTGACTGTGAACCTGTGTAATTAGCAACAAGGACGAAAACAACCCTAAATTCCTCCATAGCAGACTGAAAGGGCACTTGAGATAATAACATAACAAAATTGGAGGCATCAGATTGAGGAATGCCTCGAGGCTTGCTAGGCAGTAGCACAATTTTACGACCCCTAAAAAGAAACGAATATGTATTAGCATGACCATCGTGCGTGACCTCACGATCGAATTGCCATGGACGGCCCAACAACAAATGACATGCATCCATAAGCACCACATCACAATATATCTCATCACTATAAGATGACCCAATAGAAACTGAAATTAAAACTCGACGAGAAACAATAACATATGTACCCTTACTACGCCACGACAGTTTATACGGCTTCGGGTGAGCCTCAGTAACAAGACCCAATTTGGTAACAACCACTTCTGATAACACAATCTCACAACTACCCGAGTAAATAATGAAAGGACATACCTTGCTCGTGCAAGTCGACTGAAAGATATTGGTACGCAACCAATTGTCATCGGTGGCATGTGGGCTCAAAAAACGTACGTCAGAGCATCAACAGAGGTCCAACATCACCCTCTACAAGTTCCTCCTCAACCACATCATCCATATCCTCATCATAAACAAGGGGTGTCATCAACAAGGTCATCATCGATAAAAAGGCCACGCTTGTCAGCGCGAGGATGACGACAATCCGCTTGATGGTGACTAGTTTCACCACAATTAAAACACTTTATGCCACTGGAAGAAGCCCGATTCGACGGTGGCTAAGAAACAGAACCACGAGGAGCAGCAAAGCTAGGGGACATGTTTATCGTAACGAAACCCACTCGAGGCACGACGGGCCAACTGTTTTTTAGCCTGAAGCGCTCGTTGATGTGCCTCCGAAACAGTAAAAGGATCAAACATATTAAGCACATCCTACAACTGAATCCACAAACGACCAATATAACGAGAAAAGTGTGCTCACACGCCAAAATCGGGTTCCGGCTCCCAAAACTTCAAAAATTCTTCGAATGCTCTCGTTTCTTCAAAAATTGCAATGCCACTCGTGCTACATCAAATTCTAGGCACCCTCTCAATTTTACCAAGGTTAACTGGAAAGAAAACCATCACTTTTCACTAAAAAGAATACCTCAATTAGAGACCAAAATTTTGAGACCGACATAAATCAGCACGAGAGGGTGTTGCAATTTTACGAAGTACTAAAGACTGATTTATTGATTTGAGACCAAGGTTAACTGGACTCTAAAAAAAAAAATAGAGTTTTGAGACCATTTTCAGTTCGATCTTTAATACTCCCTCCGTCCCAAGATTACTTGCACAGTTTGACCAGCACGTTGTTTAAGAAAAGTGAATTTAGTAGTTGATGATGTAAGATAAATGAGGGCTATTTTAGGTAATTTGATGATGCGTAAAGTGGATTTGATGATGTGTAAAGTGAAATGTATGGAAAAAAGAGTGGCAAATTTGAAAATAAAATGATGTTGTGAGGTTATTAATTTTGTGGGGTATTTCCATATAAAGAGTGTGCAAGTAATTTTGGGACGTCCCAATAAGGAAAGTGTGCAAGTAATCACGGGACGGAGGGAGTATTATGTTTTCAAACCGTTTAGAGACCGAATTATCGAAATTAAAATTCTGATTTTAAATTTTGTATAGAGACCGAAAATTCGGTTTTTAATTGGTATCAAGAATTTCAATTCCCAAAATTTTAGTTGACTACCAATTTTGACCGCTCGTTTAGAGACCGTTTTCAATTCGGTCTTTAATACTCCCTCCATCCCATACTTGAAGGCTCAGACCAATTGAGCACGGGTTTTAATGAATGAATTGTTTATTAATATTGTGTAAGATAAAGTGGGGGTAGTAAAGACTTTTCAACTTTATAAATAGTAATAAAGTTACTTTTTAGTGTAATAAAGTAGTGGCATTTGTTGTAATATTGTGATGTTTTAAGGGGAGTGTTTAAAAGTGCTTTTGCTATTTTAGGTAATGTGCCTTCAAGTATGGGACGCCCAAAATAGTAAAATGTGCCTTCAAGTATGGAACGGAGGGAGTATTATGTTTTCAGACCGTTTAGAGACTGAATTTACGGTCTCTAAACAGAAATTAAATTTCGAATTTTGTTTAGAGACCGAAAATGCGGTCTTTAATTGGTATAACAATTTACAAATCCCAAATTTTAGTTGACTGTCAATTTTGACCGCTCGTTTAGAGACCATTTTCAATCCGGTCTTTAATATTATGCTTTCAGACCATTTAGATAATGAATTTGCGGTCTCTAAACATAAATTAATTTTCGAGTTTTGTTTAGAAACTGAAAATTCGGTCAATGTATACAAAATTTCAAATTCCAATTTTTTAGTTGACTGTCATTTTTTACCGTTCGTTTAGAGACCGTTTTCAATCTGATCTTCAATATTATGTTTTCAGGCAGTTTATAGACTGAATTTACGGTCTCTAAACATAAATTAATTTTCGAATTTTGTTTAGAGACTGAAAATTCGGTTGGTATAAAAAATTCCAAAGTCCAATTTTTTAGTTGACTGTCAATTTTGAACGCTGGTTTAGACACCGTTTTCAATCCGATCTTTAATACAGAGTATTATGTTTTCAAACCGTTTAGAGACTAAATTTGCAGTCTCTAAGTAGAAATTAAATTTTGATTTTTATTTAAAGACCGAAAGAGCTCATGGATGCGTGAAGGGCCTTGGCAAAATAGGCAAGAATAGACGCGTCTCCTCTGGTCCTGGTGAGACGTCATTTGGTACGTCATTTGGACGATACTCCCAGGCCGACATTGACAATGTTATTTCTGAAGAGCGTAGACAAAATAAGGAGAGAGAGTGTCGCTTACTCCTACAAATGAAGGAGTCGGATGAGCGCTTACGCCAATAGTTTGCGCGACAGATGCAATGAATGATGAATCAGTTCGGTGGGGGAGGAGGGGGTCGGGGTCGTGTACCGTTCATGGTGGTGGGGGTGAGGATGGGGAGGACGATGCTGGTGATAATGGTGGTGAGAAGTGATACATTATTCAATTATTTTGTTTTGTTTATTTTAAATTGAAGTTGAGAATGATTTATTTTAATGTTGTGTGTGATGTTATTTTTTAATTGAATGAGAATGATTTTAATTATTTTAAATGTTGTGTGTAATGTTATTTTTTAATTGAATGAGAATTATTTTAATTATTTTAAATGTTGTGTGTAATGAATATTATTTTTTTAATTGAAGTGAAGATGAGAATTGATTTTAAATGTTGTGCGTAGTTATAATTGAAGTTTTTATTAAAAAAATGTAATTGAAAAAAAAACCATAACACACAATTTTGTAATTTTCCATTTAGAAATAAATATATCATATGCTTTGATAATTTAACAATAAGCAAGTAAAGTTAAATTAATTGAACTAAAGAAGAAAACTGAAATTATAAGATATATATATATATATATATTTTGCATTTACAATATGACAAGTAAAACTCCTAGTCTAAACGACACACAAGGGGCGCTAAAAAACCTTTCAACTAGGAGGTCGCGTGTTCGCTCCCGCGCACGCAAAGGCTGGAAATGAATTGTCATTTAATGTGGCCTAGGGGTGAGGGGTGTTGGTTGGAGACTTGGGTTCGAAACCTAGGTCTCGATTTTTTTAATATACTGAAATTGGCGAGGGATTCATTACTCCTCGCCATTTGCCGAGGGATTCCGCACACTCGAATTGACGAGGGAAAACCGTATGGCGAGGGAAGTTGTACTCGGTAATTTGCGAGGGACGCGTACGCTCGCCAGTTGGCAAGGGGCCCACGCGCTCACAAAAAGGTGACAGATACAAATATTCCCTCGCCATTAAATTGTCGAGGAACATTTAGGCAAGTGGGAATTTTCCTCGCGATTTCTGTCGCAATTGCCTTTAAAGAGGGGGATTCCCTTGTCTTTCCCCTCTTTAAATGGTCGTTATTTTGTAGTGAATGTAGTGTTGGAAACAAAAAAAATAAAAAATTGGGGGGTTTCTTTTTCGACAAACCAGTGTCGACATAATTGATTTTGATCAACAATAAACATTCATGTCGATAAATGTATGTTGATTTTTTTTTTTATCAACAACTTGTTGTGAAAAATATAGTGTTATGTTTAGGGATGACAATTTCAACCCAACCCGATCCGTGCTATTTGGGTCGCCCTGCCCCGGACCCGTATTGAAATGGGGCGGGTCCGAGTATCACCCTCGACCCGTGTCCCGAACCTGTGACCCATTTTTTATATTTAATTTTTATATATATATATATATATTATACATATAAATATAATATATTTCTATATTTTGCATGTAACATTTTGTTAATATATATAACATATATATAACAATAAATATAAAAAACATATATATATATATATATATTTTAAGTCAATATAAATTGATAAAATATAATATCAAATACAATATGATATGATATTCATCTAAAAATTTATATCAATATTAACTTCTTTATAATGTCAAAATAAATTTATAAACATATTTCTAAGACTATTTTATTTATTTTTTTAAATTTTATGTTATATATTTAAAAATATATATTTATTATTTAAAAAAAAGACTTTTTAAATTAATAATGGGTCGGGTCGGGCCCGTTTCGTGATCTGAGCGGGTCGGGTCGTATCGTAACCCGTAGTGAAACGGGTCAGGTCCGAGTATCTAAGTGAAATTAACAACACTTTGCTGATATAACCCTAAATTTTCAACATCTTCTTGTCAACGAAACACGCCCCCTAAGTAAACCATGTCGAAAATTATAAATACTTAAAACGTGAAATTTTGAACGCGCCTACATTTTGAAAGTAAAAGAATAACAAAAGAAATGAAAAAAACAACTCATATATAAGTAAGAAAGTTGTAAAAAGGAGTAAACCTTATATTACAAATAAGTTAATGGGAAAAATAAGACTCCCCCGTCTTAAGAATGCGAAAATATACTAAAAACAAAAAAAAAATCCTTTTTAGAATTGGGTAAGGAAACTTATACTAACCATTCTTTGTTTCTCCGTGATCATCAATCCGTGTAGGAGATGTTTAAACGATCTAAAATGCGTGATAATGTTGGATATTAAGTATAGTCTACATACCTTAATTACAGCGGAAGATTGATATATCAGTTGGTATTCCACGTACTCTCACTCGAACTGTGATCCCGCAGTCGAATACAATATTAATTGTATTTTGTTTCCACAATCGTATTTGCCAGAAATGATGATCTCTTTACTCAGAATTCTCTTCTGTGTATGTTAATGTTTCTAATGATTTTCTGCAGTTGAGTGTGAAAATGCGTAATCGTAATAACTGCAGAACTGATCATCTTAAATAGAATTCTGCAGGCGGTTGCCAGTGGGCAGTTACTTAACTCCCGCTTGACATTATCCTTTAATTATTTCATGGGTGTAAAATATATATTAAATAAATATATATAATTAATATCAAATATAATATTAATTTACATCTCCCACTCACACATGAAGTTTGAGTATTTCACTCATCTACCTCATTTTGCATAACATCACATATCATCTTCTTCATATAGGCAAATAAATTGTGTGACCCACGAGAATATGAGTTTTCCTCGCTATACACTTGTTAAGGATAGCAACTCAACCAGTTCTACTTAAAGAAATCCAAAAAACTCGTAATACCCCAGAACTCTTAGAATTTTAACATTAATCGACATATCTCTTTATCCCTCGTAATCGTAAGAGTATATTCGATCTTTATCTTATCTATGTGCACATAATCACGTTCTCAACATGACTGACCGGTCGTAAACACAATAGAATATGTTAATAAAGACATTCTTCCTTTTCATACGCATACTTTCAGACTCCCACTATAGCTGCTTTCCTAGACATGTACCGCATAGCCGTATGCTTCACAGATATTGGCAACATGCTAAAGTAGCAACACTAGAGTGAAGACTTAAAATATTGTCAAAAGTCTTAAGGGTATCTCTAAGAGGTTTTAATAAACCTCAAGGCCTCATACAATGAGATTAAAGGGATTTATCTCTCATTTCCTTATGGCCAATTTAGCACATGTGATATGAAACACATGTTATGATGTTATATCTTCCATGGTGGAAGTGTATGTCATTTTAATTAAATTTACATCATATAAATCAAAGTTCAAGTGTTATACCTTAACACTTAACTTAGATCTCCCTCCCACTATAGTCCAGGGAATCCACTGATTCAGCTTTATAACAAGTCTAATAGATTGTGGTAAAATCTATTTCGATCATTTTATAATAATCTCATTTCTGCACATACCTCGTTGTCAGAACTAATTGCTCGTATGAGAGAGCCAATTTTCTTTAACTTGTAGACATACTATTATATGAAACGTCATATAATTACAATAGAATATGTTATATCAACAATAACATTAACAATCAACATTTACTCCGTAATGCATTAGATCCTACGTTAACTAAACCCTTTACGTGTCCCAGAAAAGCATCTCTAGGGATGGGTTTGGTAAAAAGATCGGCTAACATTAAACGAGTAGAAATTTACTTTATTATCACTTTCTTCTTCTCTATTATATCTCTAACAAAGTTGTACTTCGTAGAGATATGCTTGGTCTTTTCATGATACTTTGGATCTCTTGTGTAAGCTATCGCTGCTTGATTATCACAATGAACTGTTACAGTTCCCACTGGACTGTTTGAAGTTCCCAAATGTTTCATGAATCTCCTTAACCAAACTGCTTCTTGTACTGCGGATGCACATGCCACAAATTCGGCTTCCATAGTGGACAGTGCTATGCAAGTTTGTTTCTTACTACACCAAGAGATTGCTCCATTATTAAGCAAGAACACATAACCTGAAGTTGATTTACGTTCATCTAAATCACCACTCCAGTCTGCGTATGTATACCCATTTAGTGTCACATTATTTCCTTGATAACAAAGACAATAATCCACAGTTCCCCTTAGATATCTGAAAATCCTCTTCACCGTTGTCCAGTGTCTTTTTCCAGGATTAGACTGATACCTGCTGACTAGACCAACAGCATAACAAATGTCTGGACGAGTACACATCATTGCATACATCAGACTTCTGATTGCGTTAGCGTATGGTACTTTGGACATTTCGTCCTTTTCTTCTTGAGTCTTAGGACACATATCTCGGCTTAATGATTCGCCTTTAACAACAGGAGTATCTACGGGCTTACATGTGTTCATTTTGAATCGTTCTAAAAGTTTCTTAATATATATCTCCTGAGACAAACCAAGTAACTTCTTTTTACGATCTCTATGAATCTTAACACCAAGTATGTATTCTGCCTCACCCATGTCTTTCATTTCAAAATTTGAAGATAACCATTTTTTAATGGTCATAAGATACTCTAGATCATTTCCGGCTATAAGTATATCGTCTACATATAGTGATAAGAGAACAAAACAACTTTTGGACCGTTTAACATAGACACAGTGATCTTCGTTCATCATAACGAAGTTGTATGAGAGAAGTGTAGTGTGAAATCTCAAATGCCACTGTCTTGAGGATTGTTTAAGTCCATAAATCGACTTTTTCAACTTACAGACCTTGTCCTCTTGTCCTTGAAGAATAAATCCTACAGGTTGTTGCATGTAGATTTCATCTTCTAATTCTCCATTGAGAAAAGCAGTTTTAACGTCCATTTGATGTAATTCCAAATCCATACTAGCTACTATAGCTAGTAGTAGACGAATTGAAGCAAATGTCACTACTGGGGAAAAAGTTTCTTCATAATCTATACCCTCTTGTTGGGTATATCCTTTTGCCACCAAGCGAGCTTTATACCTATCTATAGATCCATCAGCCTTTCTTTTGATTTTGAGAATCCATTTATTCCCAATTGCTCTGCGTCCAATTGGTAGATCTATAAGTTCCCAAACTTGATTTGATCTCATAGACTCCATTTCCTCTTCCACTTTCCTTTTGCTGGACAAGATAAAGCTTCATGTACGTTTTTAGGCTCTTCCTCGTTTATCGGAATTTCATCCCCGTTTTCTGGAGAAACAAAGAAGGCATGTCCCTCTATGTCATAATGCCTTTTCGGCACATGTTTCCTAGAGCTTTTCCGAGATTGATTTCTATCAAGATCCATTTGATCTTCAACAGGTAACTGTCTATCAAGATCCACATTATTAGTCAAATCACTCCCACTTGGATCAGATGGACTGTGGTTCTCTTCAATCTCAAAAATTGGTTCAGCATTTTGAATACCTCCCCTACTTGGAAACTCATCCTCTAGAAAAATTACGTTACGTGATTTAATTTCAGTCACACTTCCATCTCCTTGATCTCCGATTAACACGTAACCCTTAGAATGATCACAATATCTTATAAAGATACATTTTCTTCCTCGTGGACCTAACTTTCCATACTGACTCGAAGAGTCATGTACGAAAGCTGCAGATCCCCAAGATCTAAGGTTACTTAGATCAGGTTTTCTTCATGTCTAGAGTTCATACGGAGTTGAAGTAATTGACTTTGAAGGTACACGATTAAGCACGTATGTAGCTGTCAATAACGCATCTCCCCAAAAAGAGATCGGTAAGTTAACTTGTGCCATCATAGATCTGACCATCTCTAACAACGTCCTATTTCTCCTCTCAGCAACACCGTTTTGTTGAGGAGTATAAGGAATTGTTAATTGTCGGATTATGCCCTTTTCATTACATAGTTCTTTAAACTGATCAGATAAATATTCACGTCCTCTATCGGTTCGTAAAACCTTTACTGTTTTGTCTTTTTGATTCTCCACCTCGTTTAGGTAGCGTTTAAAACAATCCAATGCTTCAGACTTGTGAGAAATTAAATAGACATAACCATAACGTGAAAAATCATCAATGAAAGTAATGAAATAGTAAGCTCCATGTCGTGCCCTCACATTTACAGGACCACATATATCGGAATGAATTAATTGCAATGGAAATTCAGCTCTAACAGCTTTTCCAAATGGTTTCTTAGTCATTTTTCCAGCAAGACAATGTTCACATCTAGACAAATCAACTTTCGAAAGTGAACCCAAAAGTTCAGCTTTAACAAGTTGGTTCATTCGATCTTGCCCAATATGACCTAATCTAGCATGCCAAATTTGATTGTCAACGCAAGCATTACTAGACGAACATACATTTAGTAAACATGAACGATCTTCATAATAGCTAAAAGTTGTTCTATTACAATCCATAATCATAAAACCATCGAAAAGATGTCCAGTACCATAGCACACATTATTTAAGCTAATAATAACCATGTCTTTAGTAAATAATACATTATATCCTAAGTTGAGAAGAACTGAAACAGAAATGAGATTCCGTGAGATCTCTGGAGCAAACAAGACGTCATGCAGGATAAGTATACGTCCATTAGTTAACTCAAGTTGACAAGTCCCTATGACTTTGACTTCAACTCGAGCATTATTTCCTACATAGATCCACCTCGTCCCTCGTGGAACTCGACGGTAATCTACATATGCTCCTCTGTCTCTTGTCACGTGGTCTGTCGCTCCTGAGTCTATAATCCACAAAGGATAAGAATCAGTTAGTAAAACAGTACTCGAGACATTTATCATACTATTATGATAATTAGAAAGAAATACCTTGTCCCTCTTGGGCTCAGGGCAATCACGGGCAAAATGGCCAAGGTTATGGCAATTATAACAAGTCATCTTGCTTTTATCTTTCTTCTTTCGATTCTTTCTTTTCTTCTTCTTTCCTTCAGGATTGTTAGCATGTTTGTTGGCCGGATTACCGGTCTCAGGTTTCTTACCGTTCTTCCCTTTGCCTTTCTTCCAGTTTCGTTTACGTTTAAAGCCCGAAGCTTGTTTCGAACTGGACCCAGCAACTAGAACACTTGATGAAGGCTTGTCAGCTCCAAGCCGTTCATCTTCCAGCTCAACGTGTCGAGCTGCATCATTGAAAGTTTTGATACCTTCATTGTGGGTCAAGTTGACTTTCAAGTGTTCCCATCTATCGGGAAGTGAACGGATAAGAGCTTGAATCTGTTGTTCCTCAGAGAGAATATGGCCAGCAGTCTTAAGTTCTCTGATCATATTAGACATCTCACGAATGTGTTGCCTAATGTTATGATCAGGTTTTTTCTTGTAAGTATCGAACTTAATGCTCAACTGCCTTAGCCGTGTAATTGAAGTGCCACCATACTTCTCCCGCAGATAAACCCAGATATCATGGGTAGTAGGGTGCTGTTCACATTCGTGAATCATTTCATCAATCACAGAGCTTACCAAAATGCCACGAGCCGTGGAATTTTTCTTTTTCCATATTAGGTAAGTTTCTTGATCTCTCCTCCCCTGAGGTCCATTCCCAGCTCCCGGATCCACCATCACATGGTTAATTGCGTCCAACGCATCTTGCTCGTCAAGAACATACCATATCTTATGGCGCCAGGTGTCATAATTATCACCATTGAGTTTCTCACCTTTGTTCAACTCAGCGATAATCGTTTTTGATGCCATTTTCTGGTCTTAATAAGAAGTGATAAAAAAATATGTATAAATATGTATTTATTATGCTTTGTGTATATGCAATAATGACATCTAATAATTTGATACAAATCATGATATCGAAAAATAACTTGAAGTTACTAATCATCAATCTTATGAAGTATCTCATTAGCAGATTCCTCATTCAAACACAAAACATACCAGTTTTAGCATATAGTTCAATCAATATCTAAAACTCCCACTCAACAACATAAAACAACATGCTAAAAACAAACGTTCATCCATAAACATCATAAAGAAATATCCATGTCATTGAATAAACAAACAATAAGCAGTAAACCTAGTAAACTACTATAAGTTTGTATGAAATTACAAGTCCAATCAGTAAATTCTAAATACTAATTGTCACGACTTCGCTTTTTTAAAAACCAAGGAATAGTCGATTCTTCATCACCCTTGAGAACCCGACTATTAAGTGCAGTATTAGCACCAACATTATAAAAGACGTGAGCAAGAGGATCCATGTGAGGGTTCTTCATTCGACTGTTACCTCGACCTCTTAATCGAAGAACATCGGATCGATGAACACTTCCCATCCTCAAGCATGCTGCCCTAGCAGCTCGTCTCTTATCTTGTTCTACTATGACCTTTGCTGCTTCCTCAAAATCCTTAATGAAATCTTTCATGATTTGGGATCCAGTAAACGTAGAATCATATTGGGAACATTTTTCGGTAAAGATATCGCGCAAATCATCAGGTAAGGTTTTAGCCCAGGTATCAACATCATCTATGACATATCGTAAATATCTTGGTAGAATCTTTTTTGTCATTAGAAAATACAATTGGTCGTGCAATGCGAATAAGAAAGTTCCATGTTCCTTAAGAGTATGATCAGGGTCCATTTTATGATTCATAAAAGTATGAAGTACAAGATCTTTAGTTCGTAAATCTCGAGTACTAACAGTGCGAATTCGACAAGCCATACCTAAAAAATGTGTAAAACAGAAACACATAATTATTAGTTAAACTTATCACATGAATATTACCATCATATGCAATCTAAGAAAAAACACAATTTTCCTAGTGCAATTAGCATATTCACAAGTGATATATGTTCATCAACTGGCTTTCCTTATCAAATGCATATTTTAATTCAAACATCCAATGTTAAATTAAAATGAAAAACATACATATTATGAAATCACTTAAAATGGAGTTTTATGAAATTTTTAAACGCGAAAATGGGATTTACAGTCGCCTACACGCGCTGAAACGCACCGCCACGCCTTGTAACACGCCGCTACGCGCCGTCACGCGCCTCCAGTGGCTCCCACTCGCCGTCACGCGCCTCCAGTGGTTCCCAGACACCGTCACGCGCCGTCACGCGCCGGCAGTGGTCGTCACGCGCCCTCACGAGCCCGATTTTTTTTTTTTTAAATTATTACTGACCAATTCTTTGACGCATTAACCAGAATTTTCTGACGCACTGTTGTACCGCTATTCCTTTTCTGTTTTGTTTTGCATATATATCTCTAATTTAAACGTATTTTATCATAATCTTTATCAATTATGATCTGATATTGACTAAAAAAAAATATATTTTCAGAAAAATTACGCTAAAGTCCTTGCATTCTATCTAATTCTCAAAGAACAGTCCTAATATTCTCTGAAAAAACAGAATATATATACAAAAAAAAACGTAAATTCTTCTAAAAATCATAACTTATTCAATATATAGCCAAAAGTAACGTATAATATTTCAACGGAATCCTCATTCAATGTACTACACACTAGTAACAAGAAGAGATTTCAAATCATGCCAGAAAATTTTCGAAATTTTCAAATTAAGCATACTGTAAACAAAATATTTTCGTAAAGAATTATAAAACGGTAAATAATTAGGCCAATTACCAGAATTCCTAATGCATAACATATAACGTGTTTTCTCAAAAATCACATTATTACCATTTCATCAAAAAACGGAAATTATATTACAGTTCATGCAAAATCAACATATAAGAACACGAATTCTATTTAAATCAGATGCATGATTCGTACGGGAAACCAACATAATGGCTCTGATACCATTGTTGGATATTAAGTATAGTCTACATACCTTAATTACATCGGAAGATTGATATACCAGTTGGTATTCCACGTACTCTCACTCGAACTGTGATCCCGCAGTCGAATACAATATTAATTGTATTTTGTTTCCACAATCGTATTTGCCAGAAAGGATGATCTCTTTACTCAGAATTCTCTTCTGTGTATGTTAATGTTTCTAATGATTTTCTGCAGTTGAGTGTGAAAATGCGTAATCGTAATAACTGCAGAACTGATCATCTTAAATAGAATTCTGCAGGCGGTTGTCAGTGGGCAGTTACTTAACTCCCGCTTGACATTATCCTTTAATTATTTCATGGGTGTAAAATATATATTAAATAAATATATATAATTAATATCAAATATAATATTAATTTAAAGATAAGGAACAATATTTTTTTTTTTTTTTTTATGAAAACTATAAGGTTGTGTTTGGATGGAGGGATTTGATTTGAGGAGATATTTCAAATGAAAGGTTTTGAAAAATAGATGAATTTCAAATGACATGGTTTTAGAGAGGATTTAAAATCCTCTCAATTTAACTAAAAAAATATGCTTAGGATTTTAAATCCATTCATTTCATTTTTAATCCAAATAAGGGGAGTGAATTTGAATGATGGATTTGAAATCCATAGATCAAATCTCTCCATCCAAACGGAGCCTAAGGGCGTTTGGTTGGGTGGATTTGGGTTTATGGATTTTAAATCCACAGTCCAAATCCATTCTACATGTTTGAATTATGAATGAATTTCAAATACTTAGATTTGTGTCAACACACTTTTTAGTTAAAATTGAGAGAGATTTCAAATCCTCACTAAAACCATGTCATTTGAAATGCATGTATTTTTAACTCCTTTTATTTGAAATGTCTTTTCAAATCAAATTCCCCCATCCAAACGCAACCTTATATAGAGAAGATGAAAATGAGAGCGTATCTACTGGGGAGTACATCTATTAGGGGAATGTGTCAACTGTCAACTAGTGGGATTTTATTAAAAGGATATTGTGGGTATTTTACAATAATTTTAAATAAATAAATAAAGGGGAGTGTATCTAAAATTGTTGGAGGGACATAAACCCACTGGAAATTCTCAGCAAAAGCCCACTTAAATTATACTCTGACGATTTCTTTTTAATGGTTGCTTTTGTGATTCTAAAATAATGATCTGCATGATTGACATACTTTAAAAAAAAAATGAAATTTAACGATGTGCGGTAAAATAACGAAATTTTTTTTGGGTGCTTTAGTGAGATGTTAATGGAATGTAGTGAGGTGCATAAAATAAATGTAAGTACAAAATAAATGACAAATTTAAAATTAAGATTATGTTGTGAATGTATTAATTTTTTGGATTATTTCCATATTAGAAGCATGCTCATAATTTTAAGATATGTTGAAAAAAAAAAGGCACAAATAATCTCAGGGAGTATTATTTTTACAAATTTATCCTCAAATAATTAAAAGAGAAAAATAGGAGAGAGAGAGTGGGGGAAAAAATTATATTTAGATAAAAAATTCAAAGATATAATTCGAGGAAATTATGGAGAAACGTCTAGAAAAAAAAAAGGTATTGTAATTAATTTGAAATAAAATTCAATTAAAAAAGGGTAATTAAAAAATAGAGTAGAAAAGAAGTAGACGCTACCATGCAATTAATTAACTTTTGGCGTGGCTTACTGCTTTGGGCAGCCAACTAATTTTATTTTGATTACAAATTGGATCAATTCATGTTGTTCTGCTGGCCAACTATTTTGGGAAAAGGATATAGATATTTTTTCCCACTTTTTTTTTTTAATTAATAACAAAGAGATCCGCATGCCCCCGCGGTCACCACCAATCAATTTGTAGGAATCAAAATTCAAAAGGTAGGAATGAATATATATATATATATATATATAGTTTCAAGTGGCGGCTGTGAAAAAGGTTTGCAAAATATTATTTTCCCTTTTTTCCAAGAAATTCTATCATATTAATTTTGCAACGATCGAAAACTCCATAGTCCAACAATTATATTTAATTCATTTTACTAACTTGTTTTGGGAAGTTTCTTTGTACTTATGCATTATAAATAAAACGCTCATACGAGAGTTCGGTATGGGAGCATTACAAGGAGTTCTGTAGCGTTGGAAAGGGTAGCCTGAGAAGGAAAGTTCTCGGATTAATTTGGCAATGCACAATTTGGAAATTGTGGAGATGTCGTAATGACGCAATTTTTTACGACATAAATACAACAACAGAAGAGATTGCAAACTCTATCAAATTTAGTAGCTGGAAATGGCTTAGGAGTCATAGAATCGAGTTATCCGGAATATCGTTATACGAATGGGAACAAGCACCCTGGATGTGTATATCTTAGTTATAGTTCATGTCTAATAGAGATAAAATACATTCTTAGATACGAATGTATCATTTATATCTCTCAACTTAGTCTTAGATAAGAATGAATCTTTGAATAATTCTTGTAATCCTTATCTTCGGGCACATTCTGTTGTATAATTTCGGTAACATGATATTATATATACCACAACTCTGATCACCATAATTCAAGGTGACAGCATATTATTTCTTATATGGTATCAGAGCATTCCCCTCTCTTCTTCTTGCGGTAATAGAGATAAAATACATTCTTAGATACGAATGTATCATTTATATCTCTTGACTTAGTCTTAGATAAGAATGAATCTTTGAATAATTCTTGTAATCCTTATCTTCGCACATTCTGTTGCATAATTTCGCTAACATGATATTATATATACCACAACTCTGATCACCATAATTCAAGGTGACATCATATTATTTCTTATAATGTCATGTAACGGGTTTTGAGTACTCATTATAGTTGATGGAATAAAATGATTCACATTTTTCTTTCAAAAAAAAAAAAAAAACGCTCATAATAAGTACATATTGTAGTTTCTTTAAAACGCTAATTATATATGTAGTCTTAAAATATTACAAAGTCCTGCTAAATCAGAATATTTTTGAAGTCTAGAGTAACCTACTTACAGCTTACATTCAAATAACTAATTACAGAGTAATATACAAATAAACCCAATCATTAGTGTGCACTTGATACCCAATTTGCAGCACAGTTCAGAGGCAGAGACAAGGACGCAATTCCAATAGAAATGCACCACTCTTTGAAATCCAACTTCCCCCAGTGACCTACAACTCCCATTACCTCTACCACCGCCACCTGGAGAATTCCGATCACCGCCAATATACCAAAATACAAGCAATTACTTCTACCCTTCCCATCCAAGTCAACCGCCATTATCAACGAGAAAACTTGAAAAAACACACAGCAGTTAAACACCATGGTCTTCAAACCCGATTCTTTCATCTTAAACATCGCCTTTCCTTTCATTTCCAACATCATAATAAACGTCACCTGAAACCAAATCAAATCGATCATAATTAATCTCATATTTTTCGTCTTCCATACTCAATTTTGTCATTTTGGACCTCTCATGGAAAGTTACTGATTTCTTTATTTTTCCAACACCCACTATCTTTCTAGATATATTTATTTTTTATTTCTCAATACATCAACAACCTACTACTCATATTATATTATACTCCCTCCATCCACGAAACCTTGTCTTTTTGCCTTTTGGTTGGACACACGTTTTAAGAAAAAATAGAGGTTGTTGTGAAATAATAATAGAGTGATTGTTTCCATAAAATGAAAAAAATGAGCATACTTTTACTGGACAAACAAATAAGAACAGTGAATATACTTTTGGTGAACAGAAAAATAAGGAAAGTGAACATATTTTTGGTGAACAGAAAAATAAGGAAAGTGAACATACTTTTTGTGGACAGACGTAGTATTTCTTAATTAATGCACAAAAGCAAATGGACAATTTTTAAGAGATGGAGGGAGTAAAAAATAATCACCTGACTACATATATTATACTGACACGTGTTAGTGAGATTCAAGAGGTGGAAGGTAAAGCAAAATATGAAAAAGTGAAACAGAGAAATCGAACAAACCTGAAAGACAGATTGAATGATTAAGGTTCTCCACATACTCCTAGTTATAACTGCCCCTGACCCATAAACTTGTTTCTGATTTTCACCTCCAGTGAGTGAACACTGTGTGTGATATATGGTTGTAACCGCCACAGCAAGTGCACCCAGGATTTCGACAATCAGGGTTATCCATAGAAGCTGAAACGAGCTTAGAGACAACTCATCACTATTAACTGCTACGGACACCATGTTTATAGCAAAAGTAGAAATTTCCAGGGTTAGCTGCAACTGTATGAACTTTTCCAGGTTTTTACAAACCCTTCTTCCTAGGTTTATGATTGGAGGGATTTGGGAGAATTTTTTGTTCAGGATGAGGGTATTTCCGTCTTTCTTGCACAACTTGTCTTCGCCTGTGAAAAAGCCAACGTCGGCTTCTTTCAGAATGGGAGAATCTCGAATGGAGGAAGCGGTTGCAGCTACTATCTCACCTTTTTGTCTCAGGCACTGCACCAACTGCAGCTTATCTAATGGAGAGGCATTCGCCATTACATGCATGTTGTCGACCGTCTTCGTTTGATCTTCCTCCGAGCTTGTTCGAAAATCGAGTCCTTCGACTATTGCTCCGCCTTCGATATCTTCCTCGGGACTCAATATTCCGGAATTTACGGCCATGATTCTTGCCGTGTTTATGTCGTCGTCCACCATTAATTTAATGCGAATTCCCGATTTTCCACACTTTTCGATTGCTTCTCGAACTTCGAGTGAATAAGGATTTTTCAATCCAACGAGTCCGACCAAAGTCAAATCACGTTCCAATGATTTGTCGTCGTCGTCTTCTTCTTCTTTCTCGATCTCTCGTTTGTAAGCAAAAGCGAAGCAACGTCGACTACATGCAACAAGATGTTGAATAATTTGAATGAAAACTATCTTCATGTTGTCATCTAGGGTTTCAATTTTTCCATCTAGGGTATAATAATGAGAGCACATACACAAAATGAGCTCCGGGTCTCCTTTCCAATTCACATGCAACACTTTATCTTCCTTTTTTATAATCTTGCAATTTACATTTCTACCCTTGTCGTCGTGTCCTTCATATTTAAAAATGTGACAATCTCTACGAAAGTCAAAGTCGTCGTCGTCGTCATCTAGTACTGCCCTCGCCCAAGCACTCAGAGATATCTCGTCCAGACACCCATCTCCCGAATCATGGACGAAAATACCCCGTCTCAAAGCATCAAGCACTCCTCCTCCTCCGCCGGCCAAATTGTCAACAAGTGTGACACCAATCCACAACTCCGCCATCTTCGGGTAGTCCAAAATCAAATCACTAGTTTTTCCGGTACAAATGGTGGTGATCAACCCAACGGAGGCGCTTTCCGGAAGCTTCTGGATAATCGCACCACACAATTTCATCTTCTTGGATGCATATATCAAGGAGATGAAAACCGCTAAGGGCAAACCATCTCTAGTAGCAAAAAGAAGTATGCAAAGCATGACAACTAAACGGCTCGCCTTTGATCCTTCCTTCTTCATCAACTTTACGGACTCGTTCATTAATTCCTCCATCGTATTTTTCACACCCTTGGCGTCCACATTCCGGTCCTTATCATGGACCGGTTTCCTCACGAAACACCGGACTAGCTGCACGACTAGAAGGATCAACGAAAGGCTCAACCAAATCTTCTCTATTTTAGAATTATGTTCATCAATTGCGTCTAGCAATTGAAGCTTTCGATCGATGCCCATCGATCCAACGAGCCTGTTTCTCTCCGTATTTTCTCCCACGGATGTCACGAGCATACGGCAACACCCTCTAACCACCATGGACCCACTAAAAAGAGGATCATGATCATCAAAATCGAGCTGAAACGAATGGCCATCGATGAATACCCCATCAGCAGGGACGCGATCCCCTATCCGCAAGCACACGATGTCACCAACGACTAGTTCGAATTCAGGAATTTCGTAAAAAAATCCACTTCTCACCACCAAAATGGGCTTGTTTATGATCAAGTACTTGGAGGGTTTGTTGATGAGCCATCGGGTTTGGAAGAATCTAAACATGGCTCCAAATGTGAGAACGAAAGATGTGGCGAGGAAAACGAGGGCTGCGTCGATGAAGGCCTCGAATAGGCCGTTGGTCTTGATACCGATGACGAGGGAAAGCATTGCGCAGCAGAGAAGGAGGAGAATGGTGGTGTTTTTGAAAGCATCAAAGATGAGGCGCTTGTAAGAAATTTGAGGCGATTGAGGTTGTAAGATATAGTTTGAACCAAATGATGTGCGCCGAATGTGAAGATCATTTTGATGGCCTGTTATTCCTGAATCGATATTTGTGTTTAATGCATGGATAATATGTTGTATGTGGTTATTTTCAACTAGTTTTGTGAGTGTCTCTTTACTAATCAGTAATTGATCATGGCTATGCTCATATTCTAAAGTAATTGACTGCATTCTTTCTCTCAAAAGATGGAGTTGACCGACAAGGCCTATTTGGTCTTGTTACATTTGATTATATGTAGAAATAGATGGAAAGAAAAGAAGGAAGTATGGGAGAGAGAGAGAGAGAGGTGTATACAATCTAAAGAAGAAAATTGTGAGATATTCAATTATAATTGCTTGTCATTCAACAACAAATACTAGTTAGTTTTGAATTGATAAAATCTTGAATCTTGTCACATCTGACCAATCAGTAACTACTACAAAAACCAGGGAGTTTTGCGACCGCTCTAAATTGCTACTAAAATGGTCAAACGGACCAAATCAACAAAATTAAACTTCATCTCACTAAAAGTCCGAACTTGTAAAGAGGTTGAGAATTAATTATTTTATATTAATTCCTATTACTCCCCCTCACTCGGCCTTTGGGGAGGAGGTCCAGTGAGTGGACAATTTAATAGGTGGAGTTGCTTTCAGCATGAATCGAACCCAAGACTTGTGAGCACGAGTGAACAATTTAAATGGGTGGAGTTGCTTTCAGCAGGAATCGAACCCAGGACGTGTGGCCGTGAGCCTTATGTCTCTGATACCATGAAATTTTTTTGTCTCATCTAAAAGTCGAAACTTGTAGAGAGGTTGAGAATCAATTTTTGTATATTAACTTCTATTAAACGAAATGACTGAGCTGTTTTGTATTAAATTGTATTAATTTAAGATTAAAAAAAAAATTGTTGCAAATTGGCCTGGTTCCAAGACACCGATCATCTGCTGTGCTACTAAAAATTATTTGCACACCTTTTTTTTTTAACCCGTCCCAAATTAAATAACACCTCACAACATCATTTTATTTACAAAATTTTCGACACTAATTTTGGGCCGACATTCTCACCTTACTAAAATTTTAAATACTCATTAAATCATGCAAAAGACTCTTAATTTATTTGAGTACACACATCTCACTAAATTCAAAAGGAAGGAGTCAAGCAAGAATCTATTCAGAATTTATGAAATTTACACGCCATGAGTGGAAAATATGGAGCAAATCTTCAAGGCTTGTCGTCTACATAATCAACCGCTCAGATAAATTTGTTTTATTTTATTCAGAAACTACATTACATTTTCCTTCACATTTCTCATCACTTACCCTCAACTTCCACTTTTTCAAATGAATAAATAACGAATTTCTCGAATGAATTAATTAATTAACCTTTATGGGGTGGACTTTCATTTAATTAATAGAATAATCCACTTTAGCTCACGTACCGTCAACTGTCCAAACTGCAACCCCTAATATATTACTGAAATTAAAATAGGACTTTGAATCATTTTAATTTAATATTCTATTTACATATTAAATATATGCATGCAAATTTTGTAAAATTTAATAGAAGTTCATAATTGATTCACGACCACTGACCAATATTGGACTTGCTAATTAATATTCTCAATTCGATTTAACATATATAGTTTACTTTAAGAATAAATAAATAGACACTTGATTGCTGAAATAAATATTTTTAGTAGTATAGCTGTTCAGTCAAAAAATATTAATTTGTTCGAAATAAGTCGTTTTTAGAGTTTAAAAAGGGAGTTGTTGAAGTGTTTACTATCCGTAGTTCAAATTAAATAGGCCATGTAGATTCATATAGAAGTATATATTTTATTAAAAAATAAAAATAAAAATATGGGATGCAGCAATTTGTCTCCCATAACATTGCCCCAACTCATCCCCAAACGGTATGAATGCTGTGAATATATCATTAATAATAAGGCATGTAAGTTAATTATATATATTGATAGCTAGTTCACTTATTGTATAAATGGATGATGTGGGGGCTCATTTGTAACTATCAAGTTCTTTTATATTTTTCCAAATTTTGAAATGGATTCGAAGTCATTCATTCAACAAAAAAAAGCTAATAATGTTGTTACTGAAGGGAGACAATATCCCAGTTCTGCATTTCTTACATCACAATTAATTATCTGTTGGAATTAATGGGAATTAATTGGGTTTTGACACCCTGATCTAATTTAATTAATTAGACGGACTAAACGTTAATTAAGAAATAATTGAACGTGACATAGTCGATCTACTCGCGGAGCAGATGAACGTGGTATATTTAATATCTCAAAACCGAGTTAAGGTGAGTGAGAAATTAATTGTTGAAGTTGAAGAGGTTCAACTTGGAAAGTTTGAGAAAGTGGGAATTTGTCCCACATAGGAAACCTACAAAACATTTATGATGTATAAAGGTATTGAAGTAACTTGGTAGTTCAACTATCTAAAAGAGGGACACTCCTCTAAGAGCCACACGCGCGCGCCCGCCCGGCTCGGCTTCGGCTTCCCAAAAACTCCGAAAGCCCAACTCAGGAATGGGCTTGGCCCATTCGAACTACTTCAGTCTCAAACTTAGTCTTCAAGATTCGGTCTTAGACTTATCTACGTGTGAGATATTATCTCAACCGCTGAGTGTTCAGTTCGTACTACGTACGGAGTATCAGTGTTCAGTTCGTACTACGTACGTTCGCCGATACTCCGATACTTCTTATACAGTGGTGCTACTGTGTATTAAGTGAAAGTCGTTTTACCTTTGGGAACGGAACGCCGTGTGTATTAAGTGAAAGTCGTTTTACCTTTGGGAACGGAACGCCGTAACAGTCGAGCACTATCCTGGGCGTATTCTGTTCTGCGGGAAAAGGGTTTCCCTTGACTCGACTTATTCGTGGAATTTACTTCGTACTACGTACGTTCGCCGATACTTCTTACTTCTTATACAGTGGTGCTACTGTGTATTAAGTGAAAGTCGTTTTACCTTTGGGAACGGAACGCCGTAACCGAGAGTGTTCAGTTCGTACTACGTACGTTCGCCGATACTCCGATACTTCTTATACAGTGGTGCTACTGTGTATTAAGTGAAAGTCGTTTTACCTTTGGGAACGGAACGCCGTAACAGTCGAGCACTATCCTGGGCGTATTCTGTTCTGCGGGAAAAGGGTTTCCCTTGACTCGACTTATTCGTGGAATTTACTTGTTATTCTGATAATTTTTGATATTGCTGTTTACACGGCGTAGACCAGTTTCCAACAATCGCAGAACAGAATATTGAATTAGTATTTTAGGACTTAATTAATTGAATTAATATTTTCGAAACTAATTAATTTAATTAAAATTCACTGCAGTATCAAAGATGAATGATAACATGGATGTCGATCCCGTTAATACGGAAGCAGTGCGTGGCACTGAAAATATTGGCAACAATGCTAATAACGGAGCATCTCCTGATCGCTCAGAGTCGCACAGTTCCGACTTGAGATCACAAGGAAAACAAAGTGATCATGCGGAAAGAGTCAATAACAGAAGAAATCCGCATGAACCACTCCCTGCCTTCCACAATCCCGTAAGGGATCCCGTGTTTACCTTCTCCGCACCAGGGCCGAGGCCAATGGTCGTACAAGGAGAAAAGCCGGAAAAATTTTCCGGAACTGAATTCAAGCGATGGCAAAGTAAGATGCGATTTTACTTGACCATGCTTGGAATGGATAGGTTTTTAACCGAAACAAAACCCACACAGCCTGAGGCAAATGCTAGCCAACAAGAAAGGATCTTCTATGATCAATGGCTAAGTGGTGATTATCTATGCAGAAATCACATTGTTGGAGGACTTTCTGATGCCCTCTACAGTGTCTACTGTGACATTCAATCTGCCAAGGAACTGTGGGAATCCTTGGAGAAGAAATACAGAACTGAAGGCGCCGGATTAAAGAAATTCATCGTTTCACAACTGTACGATTTTAAGATGGACGACAATAAGTCTGTAGTGGATCAAGTCCAGAAACTGCAGATTATTTTCCACAAGATTGCTGCTGAGGATATGGTGTTACCTGATGCATTTCAAGTAGCGACCGTGGTCGAGAAACTGCCTTCATCGTGGAAGGATTTCAAATCATATCTAAAGCACAAACGAAAGCTGATGAGCTTGGAGGACCTGATTATCCGTCTCAGGATTGAGGAGGACAATCGGAAGAGAGAAGGCAAGGGATCTGCCCCCCAGATTGAAGCCAAAGCTAACTTGATGGAACAAGAGGGTCCGTCAAGGAAAAGGAGACGTCCAAACGAATCTGCTGCCCCCACAACGAAGAATGTGAAGGGGAAGGGTCCAGCCACAAAGCAGAAATTCACTAGAAACTGCTACAACTGTGGGAAACCAAACCACAGGTCCAGTGAGTGTCGTCAACCTCGTCGTGACGATAAGGGAAAGGGCAAACAGAAAGCACAAGATTCTGTGAACCTTACAGATTTGGACATGTCCGCAGTGGTGACGGAGGTCAACATGGTGGACAACAAGAAAGAGTGGTTTGTGGACACTGGTGCCACCTGCCACGTCTGCTCGGAGAGATCTGCATTCACAGACTACTCTCCATCTGATGGGAGAAAATTGTTCATGGGCAATCAAGCCTCATCTGAAGTGGCTGGAATTGGGTCAGTGGTGCTTAAACTGACATCTGGAAAGGAGCTAACATTGAAGAACGTGCTGCATGTCCCAGACATCCGGAAGAATCTGATTTCGGGATCTCTTCTAGTTAGCAACAAATTTAGACTAGTCTTTGAAGCTGATAAGATAGTTCTAAGTAAGTTTGGTCAATTTCTCGGGAAGGGTTATCTCGAGAATGGTTTGTTTAAATTAAGCACAATGGTTGTAAGCCCCAAAGGCAAACAAGTTATTAATGAAATTGCTTCCACTTCTGCTTATATCGTTGAGTGTTCCTCTTTATGGCATTCTAGATTAGGACATGTGAATCTAAAATCCTTAAAGCGATTAGTAAATCTCGATTTACTTAAAATTGACAACGTTGATACATCCAAACGATGTGAAATATGCACGGAAGCAAAAATGACCAAACTACCGTTTAAAACTGTTGAAAGGAACACTGCTGCTCCTCTAGACTTAATTCACACGGATGTATGTGATTTGAAGTTTGTACAAACTAGAGGAGGGAAAAAGTATTTTATTACTTTTATAGACGATTGTACAAGATTCTGCTACGTTTACCTCTTAAAGAGTAAAGACGAAGCTATTGAAGCTTTTAAACGTTACAAAACTGAAGTAGAGAATCAATTGGACACTCGAATTAAATCAATTCGTAGTGATAGAGGAGGAGAGTACGTAGCTCCGTTTGAACAATTATGTATTGAATCAGGGATTATACATCAAACGACAGCCCCTTACTCACCTCAGTCTAATGGTGTGGCGGAAAGGAAAAACTGAACACTAAAGGAGATGATGAACGCAATGTTAATCAGCTCTGGTCTACCTCAGAACTTGTGGGGGGAAGCTATCCTGTCGGCTAACCACATTCTGAATAAGATTCCTCATAAAATTAAGGATCAAACTCCTTATGAAATATGGAGGAAACGAAAACCTTCATACAACTACCTCAAAGTGTGGGGGTGTTTGGCTAAGGTTGAAGTACCGCTTCCTAAACAAGTTAAAATCGGACCTAAAACCGTCGATTGTATCTTTATAGGATATGCTTCAAATAGTAGTGCCTATCGATTTCTGATTCACAAATCCGAAGTACCGGATATGACAGAAGGCACTACAATTGAGTCAAGGAACGCAGTATTCTTTGAAAACATTTTTCCTCTTAAGGAAAGAGAGGAAGACTGTTCGAGTAAAAGAACTCTCGAAGCAACGGACGACACTGTTAGTCCTTCCACTTAAGAGAGTGAAGAACCGAGACGCAGTAAGAGAGCTAGAATTGATAAAGACTTTGGTTCAGACTTCATTACTTATGTTTTGGAGGAAGAAGAACCTAAAACTATCAAGGAAGCAATGGCAAGACCAGATGCACACCTCTGGAAAGAAGCCATAAAAAGTGAATACGAGTCTATTCTCTTAAACCACACGTGGGAGTTGGTTGACCTCCCTAAAGGTTGTAAGCCCTTAGGATGCAAGTGGATCCTTAGAAGAAAGTACAAAGCAGATGGAACTGTTGATAAGTACAAAGCTCGTCTAGTTGCAAAGGGTTTTAAACAAAAGGAAGGGTATGATTTCTTCGATACATACTCACCAGTGACAAGGATCACCTCCATTCGGGTGTTGGTCGCTATTGCTGCGTTGCACAATCTCGAAATACACCAAATGGACGTTAAGACGGCATTTCTTAATGGTGAGATGGATGCTGAAATATACATGGATCAACCTGAAGGATATGTTGCTCCTGGGAACGAGAAAAAGGTGTGCAAACTCGTTCGATCACTGTATGGACTAAAGCAAGCTCCTAAACAGTGGCACTTGAAATTTGACAATACGATGTTGTCAAATGGGTTTCGAATTAACGAATGTGATAAGTGTGTATACGTGAAGGACACACCAAATGGATATGTTATTGTGTGCTTATATGTGGATGACATGTTAATCATGAGTAACAATCACGATATCATAGTTAATACGAAAAACATGTTAAGTAGAAACTTCGACATGAAGGACATGGGATTAGCAAATGTGATTCTTGGAATCAAGATAGAGAAAACGTCCAATGGAATTTCCTTGACACAATCTCACTATGTGGAGAAGGTACTAAAGCAATTTAAGGCCTTTGACGATCCACCTGCTAAGACACCTTTGGAACTCAATGTTCACTTGAAAAAGAACAGAGGAGAACCAGTGGCTCAATTAGAATACGCAAGGATCATTGGAAGTGTGATGTACATCACGAACTGTACACGCCCTGATCTTGCCTGTTCGGTAAACAAATTGAGTCAATACACGAACAATCCAAGTCATGAGCACTGGAAAGCGTTGAAAAGGGTATTAAGATACTTGAAGTACACCATTGATTATGGGCTTCACTACACAAGACATCCAGCTGTAGTCGAAGGATACAGTGATGCAAATTGGATATCAGACACCAAAGACTCGTTGTCCACTAGTGGATATGTATTCACTATTGGAGGAGCAGCAGTGTCGTGGAGGTCCAAGAAACAAACATGTATTGCTCGTTCCACAATGGAATCAGAATTTATAGCGTTAGACCTAGCCGCTGCAGAGGCTGAATGGTTGCGTAATTTTCTGGAAGACATTCCTTGTTGGAGAAAGCCTGTACCTGCGGTGACGGTACACTGTGACAGCCAAGCTGCCATTGGAAGAGCTACGAATGTCATGTACAACGGAAAGTCGAGACACATACGTCGTCGACACAACTCCGTTAGAGAATTGATCTCCACTGGAGTAATGTCCATTGATTATGTCAATACGAAGGACAATATAGCGGATCCGCTCACGAAGAGCATAAACCGAGATCAATTGAACAAGCTGGTAGAAGGAATGGGTCTAAAACCCACAATAAAAACCAAAGCAGTGGTAACCCAACCATGATGACTGGAGATCCCAAGAACTTGGTTCAATGGGAAAACGAAACTGTGGAGGTTAGTGATAAAACACTTGAAAATTACGACTATTCCGGACAGCACTATCTCAAGTGTTAAAGACCCGTAAGATGTGGTAAAGGCTGAGTCTTCGACTCTTAATGATTCCTAGAGTATAACGGGATACTCGAAAGGAAGTCACCTATATAAATGAGAAGTGAGGGCCGCTTCGACCAAACATTTATGAACACAAAGGACGTCCATGGCCAAAACGGACAAAAACGTGAGAACGTTACAAAGACGAGATTGAAGTGTGCTGACATTGTTGTCTAGGTATACACTTTGGAGGAATAGTTCAAGGCATCGCGTCCACTAAGCCGCCGGTATATCCGATAGTGTTTGGCTACGGAAAGTTCAAGGCCAAAAACCACTTATCCGGAAGCACGGAGATCTCACTCGAACTGAACACTGAGTCTGATGTTGTATAGATACGATTTTCACTCATGTGGGGGATTGTTGGAATTAATGGGAATTAATTGGGTTTTGACACCCTGATCTAATTTAATTAATTAGACGGACTAAACGTTAATTAAGAAATAATTGAACGTGACATAGTCGATCTACTCGCGGAGCAGATGAACGTGGTATATTTAATATCTCAAAACCGAGTTAAGGTGAGTGAGAAATTAATTGTTGAAGTTGAAGAGGTTCAACTTGGAAAGTTTGAGAAAGTGGGAATTTGTCCCACATAGGAAACCTACAAAACATTTATGATGTATAAAGGTATTGAAGTAACTTGGTAGTTCAACTATCTAAAAGAGGGACACTCCTCTAAGAGCCACACGCGCGCGCGCGCGCGCCCGCCCGCCCGGCCGGCTCGGCTTCGGCTTCCCAAAAACTCCGAAAGCCCAACTCAGGAATGGGCTTGGCCCATTCAAACTACTTCAGTCTCAAACTTAGTCTTCAAGATTCGGTCTTAGACTTATCCACGTGTGAGATATTATCTCAACCGCTGCGATATTTTTGCAATATATTCCCACGATTTTCTCAACAACCTCCTAGGGTTTCTTGTGCCTATAAATACAGACTCTTCCCTCATTCCAAATTTAAATTCGCCCCTCTACCTTTCTCTCTCCTCTCGTCCCTACGCAGTGTATTGAGCTACCGAAAGCCTTACACTGTTCTTTTTTGTGCCGGATTTATTTTCGAGAGTGTTCAGTTCGTACTACGTACGTTCGCCGATACTTCTTATACAGTGGTGCTACTGTGTATTAAGTGAAAGTCGTTTTACCTTTGGGAACGGAACGTCGTAACAATCGAGCACTATCCTGGGCGTATTCTGTTCTGCGGGAAAAGGGTTTCCCTTGACTCGACTTATTCGTGGAATTTACTTGTTATTCTGATAATTTTTGATATTGCAGTTTACACGGCGTAGACCAGTTTCCAACATTATCATGCATGTTCTTACAAGCATTTCACTACAACAAAATTTCACTTATACAAGAACCTTAATTAAACCTATAAAGCGATCTAGTAAAGGATCTTAACTAGCAAAAGGCTATGGATTTAGAAATTAAAACATGCACTTGAGAAAAATAATACATTGATACTTTCTCCGTCCAATTTCATTATTCCCACTTTCCTTTTTTGGTTGTCCAATTTTATTGTGCCCATATCCTTTTTGGAAACAATACTATTCATACTATTTTATCTCCACCCTCCTACCATCACTTATTTACCCACTTTGTCATTCACTTTATTCATAAACAATCATTTATGTACAAATGGACCCCACAATACCCTATCATACCCTCAACTTTATCTACTTTATGAATAAACTAATCAATATTAATTAAAACACGTGCCCGAATAATTAAGTGGGCATAATAAAATTGGACGGAGAGAGTATTAGTTTCTTTACCAAAATATCAACATTGTATAGGTTGCAAATGAATTTTTTAAAGTGAAATATAAGTAGGTGATTCAAGTAGCCACTACCAAAAAAAGGTCAAAATCGGGAGGGCCATCACTACAAAAAAATGCCAAAATGGCGATGGGGAAGGCAACGGATTCCCCCTCACTAATCAAGAAGGCAACGGCGGAAATGGTCGTTGCTATTTTATAGGCAACGGATTTTGGGAAAACCGTTGCCTTTTGGCAACGGTAGATGGCCGTCGCCTTTTGGCAAGGGCGTGGAGGCCGTCGCCTTTTCGCAACGGGCCCACTGCCGTTGCCAAGGCCGTCGCCTTTTTGTTAACTTTAAAAAAATGAGAATCTGGGTTTCGAACCCAGGTCTCTAAGGCAACCAACACCCCCCCCACCACTGGGCCACCAATATTCGCGAATTTTCGCTCCAGCTAGGTTTCGAGCACGGGACCTCTCGGTCCTGTAGAGTTTTGGGCGCCCCCTGTGTGTCGTTTATGCTAGGAGCTTTAGTCGTAATATTGTGAACACAATTAATATATATTCAATTTAATTTTAGTTTCAATTCTTTATTTCAATCCATTTTAAGTTTAATTGTTGCTTATTAAATTGTCAAAGCATATCATATTTATTTCTAAACGAGAATTAACTAAATTATAATGTGTTTCAAATTTAAAACATTTAAATTCATTCTAATTTTCAATTAACAACATTATAATTACATACAACATTGAGTATAATTATTTTCACTTATCCATTTAAATTTATTCTAATCACATCATTTTTAAATTCATTCTAATTTTCAATTCACAACATTATAATTACATACAACATTGAGTATAATTATTTTCGATTATACATGTAAATTTATTCTAATCACATCATTTAAATTCATTCTAATTTTCAATTCACAACATTATAATTACATACAACATTGAGTATAATTATTTTCACTTATCCATTTAAATTTATTCTAATCACATCATTTAAATTCATTCTAATTTTCAATTCACAACATTATAATTACATACAACATTGAGTATAATTATTTTCGATTATCCATTTAAATTTATTCTAATCACATCTTTTAAATTCATTCTAATTTTCAATTCACAACATTATAATTACATACAACATTGAGTATAATTATTTTCGATTATACATGTAAATTTATTCTAATCACATCATTTAAATTCATTCTAATTTTCAATTCACAACATTATAATTACATACAACATTGAGTATAATTATTTTCGATTATACACGTAAATTTATTCTAATCACATCATTTAAATTCATTCTAATTTTCAATTCCCAACATTATAATTACATACAACATTGAGTATAATTATTTTCGATTATACATGTAAATTTATTCTAATCACATCATTTAAATTCATTCTAATTTTCAATTCACAACATTAAATATAATTATTTTCAATTCACTTATCCATTTAAAAATATCAATTCACTTATCCATTTAATTAAAATAACATCACACACAACATTAAAATAAAAATTAATCCTCAACGTCAATGTAATATAATAACATCACACATAATAAAGTAATATAAAAATCGTAAGTTCATATAATTTGAAGAATCGTATGAGAAATTGAATGACAGTTACCTCTCGTATGGATACATCCATCTGTATTGAACTGGACCACACACTTTTGCTTCATATGCAAGGTGCACAGGTAGATGTTCCATAGAGTTGAAGAAGCTGGGTGGAAAGATACGTTCCAACTTGCACAAGATCACTAGGATATCTGTTTCCAGTCGAGCCATGTTGTCAACTGTGATGGTTGTAAAAGTCAACTCCTTAAAAAAATAGACTAAGCTCAGTGATTGCTTTCCACACATTGAGCGGAAGAATTTTGTAAAAAGCAATCGGTAGTAGTCTCTACATAAACACGTGACAATCATGACTCTTCATCCCATACAATTTCAATTTCGACCAGTCAATGCAACGGGACATGTTAGACACATATCCATCTGGAAACTTCAACTCACTTATCCACTACAAATAACATCCTTTTGCTTCTTATCAAGCAAAAAAGAAGCATTAGGATACTTTGATGTACATGGACATTTCTTGAGAGAGGGACGACGACAATAATCATTCAACTCATCTCTTGATTTAGACGTGTCCTTTGTTTTCCCCTCCACATTCATCACCGTGTTGAATACGTTATCAAACACATTTTTCTCAATATGCATCACGTCTAAATTGTGTCGTATCAACAAGGTACTCCAATAGGGCAACTCCCAGAAAATGCTTTTCCACTTCCACCCTCCAGAAATTTTTTTGTTGTGGGCCTCAGCACCCTCCTCTGTAACCTTTCTATATCCCAAATGATCAATTTCGTATAGGAGACTTGCACCCGTTCGAATAGACGGTGGATCATCTGTGACTACTACTCCGGCCATGAATGCAGTTTTATTCGTTCGCCACGTGTGATTTAGTGGTAAAAACTTTCGGTGGTTGTCGAACCACGACTGCTTTCTACTTTTATTCAAATAGAATGCATCAGTGTACTCTCCACAATATGGACAAGCAAGCCTTCCGGCTGTACTCCAACCAGACAACATCGAGTATGCTGAGAAGTCACTAATGGTCCAGATAAGTGCAGCTCGCATCAAAAAGTTTTGCTTTCTAGCAACATCGTAAGTTTGCACACCATTTTCCCATAAAAATCTCAAATCTGCTATCAGTGGTTGCAAAAACACATCAAGTTTGTCCTTCGGACTTTTAGGCCCGGGCACGAGAATCAAAAGAAACATGAATTGATCCTTCATGCATAACCACGGGGGTAGATTGTACGGAGTAAGTATAACTGACCATGACAAATATTGTTTTCCCATCATTCCAAACGGTGCAAAACCGTCTGTGCTCAAGCCCAACCTAACATTCCTAATTTCAGATGCAAAATCAGGATACGAACGGTCCAAATGCTTCCAAGCCAACGAGTCTGCCGGGTGACGCATAACACCAGAGTCATCAGAAGCGCACGAGGCATGCCATGTCATATCCTTCGCAGTGGCCTTGGACATGTACAATCTTTGCAAACGAGGAATTATCGGAAAGTAGAACATCTCCTTAACCGGGCGTTTCTTTTTCAACCGACCATCTGCATCAACCCTACTCGGCTTATACTGTGATCGACCACAAATCTTACAAAAATCTAGTTCGCTGTCTGCACCCCAGAATAACATGCAATTCTGTGCACAACAAACAATCCTTTCTACCGGAAGACCCATCCCACTCATCAAATGTTTGGTGTCGTTAAATTTCTTGGGGACCTTATTTTCGGGAGGACAAATCTCACGAATCAACTCAACGACCTGATTGTATCCCCTTTCATACAATCTGTTTTTCGTTTTAATGTTCAACAATCTGGAATTGAATGACAACTGCGAATGAGATTCACAACCAGGATACAAGTCTTGGTCCTCTGCACGAAGCATGCCGTAAAACTGTGCCGCATTCTCGTTAGGGGGTTCTTCATTAAGTGCCTCCTCTTCCACGTCTATTCCAAAATCAATGTTTGGGCCACCAATTAACTCTTCTACCATTGTGTGGTACGAACTAGGTCCCGTTGGGTCAACGTCGTTTGAAGTTGACGCAAATTCATTAGTGTTTTGAAATGGACGTGGACCCCAACTCTCTTCCCCGTGATAAATCCAATTATAATAATTCAGTGTAAAACCATTTCGATATAAATGAGATTTCACTTCATTAGGATCTCTATAAGTTTGATTTCGACATCTAGCTTTCGAACAAGGACACCTAATTTTTCCTTCCCAAATCGAATTCGGATTACTAGTGGCAGCTTCAATAAATCCATTTACTCCACTAATAAATCCGGGGTTCATAATCCCATTCACTAATCTTGGACTATACATCCAACTACGACTTGAATAATTCATCATGTCAATCGACGTCTACAACACACAAATTAACAACCAACGTCTCTGATGTGCCAAAAATTGCACGATCGGATTAGATGTCCTCGGAGTCGGATATCTAAGTTCCCGAATGTTTTAGAAATAATTCAGGTACATTGCTTCCTCTGGAATGATCCTCCAGGAACCTGCAAAAGACACACCGGAGGGAGCTTCGGTGCGGACACTCCGATGCCTAAGTCAGTATAGGGCTTTTAATATATCACAAGGACCTCGAGATCCTTGTTTTATCAAATCAGGCTCTCAAATAATATCAAAAGTACGTTTTGTACGAAATGTATCAAGTTTTATAAAGGTAAGAAAGTCTAACCTGGAAATCTCCTTCGGTTTACCTTTTTATAGAGCCTTTCTCTTGGGAAGAAGTTAGAGCCTCCCCTTATCTCGGAGCTGCCTCTAAGACTCGGCCCTGTCGAGTGGACCGAGTCTTCCCTTCTCTCCTCCTCCGGAAAGACCGGGGCCACTCTCCCTAGTGGACTCTTTCCACTACAATGAAGGAGAGAAGAATCTTTCTTTGGTCAATCTTAGTCCGATTCTTGCGGAGTTCTCCTATATTCTCGGTCTACCAATTCATATCAAGACTAAGTCTTCCTGATGTTTCTCTCCGGGTGGAGCTCCCTCCAGAGGGACTTCTAGGAGAGATTCTTTATCCAGAGAGTATTCCATAATCCAATACTTCCACTTTTATCCTATCCTCCATACACGTGTCGACTTCTTATTGGATGACATTTTTAGGCCGCATCATCTACTCCCCCCTACTCTCGTAAAAGGGGTATATCCTAGTACAGAGGCGTTTCTGGAGAGACGTGTATTATTCTTGCTTCGGAGAGGAATTTCAAAAGTGCTCCCCTTCGGAGATTTTTCCCGCTTTGGCTGCCTGTAATTTGGCAATGGCCTGACTCTTGGTGTCATAACCTTCAAAGAATTTTCTCAAGAACTTTAGGGAATCTCTCACCCTTTCACGGAATCACCTCTGGTTTCAGGTGGCTCGAGGAGGTTTTCCTTGACTTTAGCGAAATTTCTAAGTATCCATCTTGGGTCTTGGTTATGGGGGGATGCTCCCCAGTTCTCCTTGGCCTCTGAGCCTCTACTTGTCTCTTACTTTCGTTTAAAAGATTTTGATTCATAAAATCTTCTCATTTCATTGATTAACCCTTTTGGGTTTCACACATGGTGAGGGCTCTCTGGAGCTCTTCGGCCTCTAGGCCTCTGAGTGTTTCTCACTCTCGTTCTTAAAAGATTTTGATTCATAAAATCTTCTCATTTCATTGACTAACCCTTTTGGGTTTCAAGCATGGTGAGGGCTCTCTGGAGGTCCTCGGCCTCTAGGCCTCTGAGTGTTTCTCACTCTCGTTCTTAAAAGATTTTGATTCATAAAATCTTCTCATTTCATTGACTAACCCTTTTGGGTTTCAAGTAGGATGAGGGCTCTCTGGAGCACCTCGGCCTCTAGGCCTCTGAGTGTTTCTCACTCTCGTTCTTAAAAGATTTTGATTCATAAAATCTTCTCATTTCATTGACTAACCCTTTTGGGTTTCAAGTAGGATGAGGGCTCTCTGGAGCACCTCGGCCTCTAGGCCTCTGAGTGTTTCTCACTCTTATTCTTAAAAGATTTTAATTCAAAAAATCTTCTCATTTCAGTAACCCACTTGGGTCTCGAGTAGGATGAGGGCTCTCTGGAGCACCTCGGCCTCTAGGCCTCCGAGTGTTTCTCACTCTTATTCTTAAAAGATTTTGATTCATAAAATCTTCTCATTTCAGTAACCCACTTGGGTCTCGAGTAGGATGAGGGCTCTCTGGAGCACCTCGGCCTCTAGGCCTCTGAGTGTTTCTCACTCTTATTCTTAAAAGATTTTAATTCAAAAAATCTTCTCATTTCAGTAACCCACTTGGGTCTCGAGTAGGATGAGGGCTCTCTGGAGCACCTCGGCCTCTAGGCCTCTGAGTGTTTCTCACTCTTATTCTTAAAAGATTTTAATTCAAAAAATCTTCTCATTTCAGTAACCCACTTGGGTCTCGAGTAGGATGAGGGCTCTCTGGAACACCTCGGCCTCTAGGCCTCTGAGTGTTTCTTACTCTTATTCTTAAAAGATTTTGATTCATAAAATCTTCTCATTTCAGTAACCCACTTGGGTCTCGAGTAGGATGAGGGCTCTCTGTAGCACCTCGGCCTCTAGGCCTCTGAGTGTTTCTCACTCTTATTCTTAAAAGATTTTAATTCAAAAAATCTTCTCATTTCATTGATTAACCCTTTTGGGTCTCGAACATTGTGAGGGCTCTCTGGAGCACCTCGGCCTCTAGGCCTCTGAGTGTTTCTCACTCTTAATTCAAGGTGTTGATCATATCAAGACCTTTCAAGTTCAAGTAATCCGCTTGGATTTAGAGTAGGGTGAGGAACTTTCTAGCTTCCCTCGACCTCGTGGCCTTTAATTTTCTCTCACTTTTGAATTCTCATATCTCATATATGCTCAGTGATCTACAGATCCTTCATCATTTCATCACTCCTAACTTTCAAACTTAGCCATCCGGCTACTCAGGGTGGTTAGCCCTCACGCGTTTCAGGATGCTCAAAGTATGCTTATGAATCATATCTTAAATTGTTAGGAAATATGTGCTCATACATGTTTCCAAAAATCTCCAAATGTTTTCATCACATCTCATAAAATCTTCAAATATTCATCAAAGATAAACATACCTTTTAACATAATTTAGAAAAAATTAGACTCATCACTAATCAAAAACACGTTCTTAACCATGTCTAAATTCTCAATCATTCTCTCGATTCAATCACGAAATTCTCCTAAGTAATTACCTTAGCATTTCTCAAATCAATCATTTCTGAAGCTTTAGCAAATGCTCATATGCTTCGAGGTTTTATGCTCTAAACAATTACGTCTAGGTAACTCATATCATTTTACAAAGTAAAATCTAAAGTAAAAAAGTAAAATATACACTTTTCACTTACGTGGCTTCATATCAGCATCTCGGAGGTAGTAGGCCTAGACCCTTCATCACCCCCTTTAAGCATCGAAGTGTAAGGCATTTGCAAGGTCCGTCATCATGCTCGTCTCCGAATATCGCATCTCAACACCCTAGATGATCTTAATCACCTAATAGATCGACTCTTGGGTATATCCTTCTTTACAGTAGCCTTGTAGCCCTCATGACTACCTGCTCATCCTTCATGGGTTTCTTTTATCACGTAATCTCCTTCGGGAGACATCTTAGATAGGGATGGGTCAACGATCGTTTGTATAATTGGCCACCCAAGATGTAGTATCTTAACCGCAAAGCCCGAGCTTCTCCAGAAGCTGCGGGGGCTGGTCCTTTATTCAGCTCTTCTCAACTTTTGAATATCAAATTTCAGCACCCTGTGGAGGGTTTGGTCAGCTTCAGCAGCTAGGCTCGGTGGAGCTTCAATCATACAAGCTTAATCTGAAATCTGAAGTCACATCTAGAATATCGAGGCATGTCAATCATACAAAATTCATAGATAAGTATGTTAGCCCCACATTCTGAAGTCACGAATCATTATTAGTCCTTAGTCATGGATTCTAGAGCATATAGTAACCACATAAACTCAACGTGCTACTCATGCTCTCTAGTATCTCAAGTCAATTTTCAAATTTTAACATCACATCTAGAGCGTCTAGACATAATAATCACGTAAAAGTAGGAGGGTCGTACTTGATTTAGGGAAAACAAAGTATGATACGCATATCAATCTCATAATGACATACTTATAACAATATCGAATCAACGAATATCATAGCTTATTCATGTCACACTCATCATGAAATACTCATTATAAAATCACGTTAGCATAAAAGATCTAACCTTTTTTAGCTTTATCAAATTTTGTACTAACCGGTGGTATCGATATACTCGTTATTTGGGGATCAGCACCATAGCAGGCTAAATATCATAATCCAGCTACTCGTTTGGTTCTCCATATTTCTCTGCTCTTTCGGGCTTCTCCAGGACCTCTAGGTTCTCCAGGTTTACTTGTATATCAATCCCGAATTGATCCTGTAAAGATACACCAAAAAAGGGGCCTCCCACACAAGCTCTCAAGTGCTCAGATAAGCTCCATAAGCCTCAATTATATAATTTAAATATGAAATAAGGGAATTTCAGATCTGGATGATCTCCAGCAACCTCCAAGACCTCTGTAGGTTCCAATCTCAGTTGGGTATATTTCTAAAACGTCCCTCGAGGCCCAGATCGGGATCCTCCCGCAGCATTGCGGTTTCCTGTTCCTCCGGAGTTTCGGGGAGCTTCTGGGCTGGACCTCCTTGCTGTAGATTCTCTCTTCCTCTCTCCACTAGCTGGTTTCACCTCCAGCCTCTTGGCTTGCCTCACCTCTTCGAGGGTGAGATACTTTTCAGCTCTGAAGATTCTTAAGTTCTCTACCCGCTTCAGGTAATCAATCATCCTCTCACCCACTCTAGTTTTTGGACTTATCGTTTTGTCTGTTTAGGGATATTGGCCTTGATCTCAGGGACCTAAATAGGCTCAATATTCACTTTCCATTTCCGAGCTTATCCCGAAATCCTCCAGGACTTGGATAGAATCAACCTATAATCTGAAATCTTCTGAACCTATCCAGAGATCCTCCAGAGCTTGGATAGACTTAATCTGTAATCTGAAATCTTCTGAACCTACCCAGAGGTCCTCCAGAACTTGGGTAGACTTAATCTACAATCTGAAATCTTCTGAACCTATCCAGAGATCCTCCAGAGCTTGGATAGACTTAATCTGTAATCTGAAATCTTCTGAACCTACTCAGAGGTCCTCCAGAACTTGGGTAGACTTAATCTATAATCTGAAATCTTCTGAACCTACCCAGAGGTCCTCCAAAACTTGGGTAGACTTAATCTACAATCTGAAATCTTCTGAACCTATCCAGAGATCCTCCAGAGCTTGGATAGACTTAATCTGTAATCTGAAATCTTCTGAACCTACTCAGAGGTCCTCCAGAACTTGGGTAGACTTAATCTACAATCTGAAATCTTCTGAACCTATCTAGAGATCCTCTAGAGCTTGGATAGACTCGGTCTGTAATATGAAATTATATCTAAAATATGGAAACATGTTAATCGTGTGCAAAATCATAATCATCATCAGCGTCTAATCATTAATTCTACCACATAAAGTAATCACAAGACTCAACATGTGAATTGCTTACCCATGCTTCTACGATTTCAAGTAATTCTTAATTCTAAGATTGCTTCTAGAGTATCAATCATGTAAGCTTAGGAGAATCATGCTTAATTCAATGGAAAAAATAAGTTCGTGTCATATATGTCAATATCATTAAAATATGCTCATAGCAATATCAAATTACTATAAAAGATCTAATACTTTAGGCTCTATCAAACACCTGTACTAACTTGTAGCACCGATGCACTTATCATATCTTTGCCTCGTACTCCCATGTTTAGATTTTGGACCTCGAGGCCCTAAATACTCTGCTGCTCGTGGAGGGGCACGAATGTTGTCGTCCTCTGCAGTGCCTGGAGGTATCTCCTTGCCAGGTCCACTCCCGAGGGCTCCAGACGTGCCAACGATATCACCCCCTATAGAGATAGGGGTGCCTCGAGCCTCTTCCTGGAGTCTTGGAGCAGGCAATTGCACACTCCACATATATGTTCGACAATCCTTATACTCATAATTCCATGGTAATAATACATCACTGTGTGAAGTTTTATCAATCAAATATTATTTAGAGCAAAATCAACCTGATCAACACAGTCCTTACGTAATGTCATATCCCCTTAGACTTTGAGCCAAGGACAAGAGTTATCAATACCAATCATTTTAATTCTCATAATTGTTATTTCAGTTTAAATCTCATAACTAGCGGAAATCCAATGTTTGGATGTTAGAGAAATCAGAGTGAGAGGAAATTTCAATAGCATCATAAATCGTATTAACAGTAAAACCACTTCATTAAAATAACACAATGAATTTATTTCAGGCATCACCGTAGCATTCATCTCTCATTTTAACATATATTAGGATATGTTTAATAATATCATCCTAAGATAATTCAAATTTACCTTACTCCCATCATAATCAACACAATCACCATTAATCTCCAGTCGGGGCTTAGGAAGATGCTAATAGCTTTCTACCTTGTTTGATTTCTTGTTTTATTTTTCAATTCCAGAAATGAACATTTTCCACAATAAAGGAATTTTCGCAAACGAACAAGTTCACACTGCTAGCAGAACTATATTGATTATGGACATTTAAATCAAGACATTAATATAACCTTCAATTCTTTCTCAATCAAGACATTAATAATGACATCATATATCACAATTGAGAATTCTTCTCTCAAATCTCACTCAATGGTCCATATTAATCATTTATTGCATCTGGCTTCTTTGCATCATTAAGCAATTATATTCCAACATGTAAAATTATTTGCAGCATATATAAGAGAACTTAAGGAGGAACCTGTGTCAAATCTAGGCAAAGGAATGCCCGTAGAATTTACCAAGCAATGGTCCATCTCCAATTCCATCACTCGAACAGATAGAAATTCGTGAGAAAATCTTTTAAATCGTTTCCCACAGACGGCGCCAGTTGATGTGCCAAAAATTGCACGATCGGATTAGATGTCCTCGGAGTCGGATATCTAAGTTCCCGAATGTTTTAGAAATAATTCAGGTACATTGCTTCCTCTGGAATGATCCTCCAGGAACCTGCAAAAGACACACCGGAGGGAGCTCCGGTGCGGACACTCCGATGCCTAAGTCAGTATAGGGCTTTTAATATATCACAAGGACCTCGAGATCCTTGTTTTATCAAATCAGGCTCTCAAATAATATCAAAAGTACGTTTTGTACGAAATGTATCAAGTTTTATAAAGGTAAGAAAGTCTAACCTAGAAATCTCCTTCGGTTTACCTTTTTATAGAGCCTTTCTCTTGGGAAGAAGTTAGAGCCTCCCCTTATCTCGGAGCTGCCTCTAAGACTCGGCCCTGTCGAGTGGACCGAGTCTTCCCTTCTCTCCACCTCCGGAAAGACCGGGGCCACTCTCCCTAGTGGACTCTTTCCACTACAATGAAGGAGAGAAGAATCTTTCTTTGGTCAATCTTAGTCCGATTCTTGCGGAGTTCTCCTATATTCTCGGTCTACCAATTCATATCAAGAATAAGTCTTCCTGATGTTTCTCTCCGGGTGGAGCTCCCTCCAGAGGGACTTCTAGGAGAGATTCTTTATCCAGAGAGTATTCCATAATCCAATACTTCCACTTTTATCCTATCCTCCATACACGTGTCGACTTCTTATTGGATGACATTTTTAGGCCGCATCAGTCTCATTCCTCCAACTCTATTAAAATTAATTAATATAATTCCAAATATATTCTAATAATTATTCTAACACCCTAATTAACAAATAAATTCATATATAGACATAACACAATTATATATATAATTCTAACACCCTAATTAACAAATAAATTCATATAACTTAATTAATTAATTAAAACATACATATAAAATACATGTCTAACACAATATAATTCTAACAATTAAATTCTAACAATTAACACATGCATGTATAAAAATTAAAGATTCTAACAATTTTATATATACATACAACATATATGCATATATATACATATATATACTAAACTATATATATACATATAACTTCAAATTTAACCGATTAAAACGAAAAAAATTACCATAGAAATACTCCCGTCGAAGTGTAGAACACAAATAGCCAAGAACCGAGTTCGATCTGCAAACGAACGTGGATGTTGAGTTTGGAGGTTTGTGTAATGGAGGAGAGGTGTGTGTGTGCGCCGCTTAATTAACTTCTGTAATGCTGGGGAGGAAGGGGTTTTAATTGAAGTAGGGCGACGGCAAAGGCAACGGGCCCACTGCCGTTGCCTTTTAGTGAGTGGGGGCCCGTTACCAAATGGCAACGGGGCCCACTGCCGTCGCCTTTTGGCAACGGGCCTTATATGCCGTCGCCTTTTTGCAACGGGGCCCACTCCCGTTGCCTTATCTGTTGCCTTAAGGCAACGGCACCCGCCCCCATCGCCTTTTTTCTTCCCATTACCAATGCCGTTGCCAATTGGCAACGGTAGCCTGCCGTTGCCAATTGCCGTTGCCTTCTGGCCAATATTTTGTAGTGCATTAACGATCGAGGCCCTTTAATCCATCGCTAATTAGGGAAATTGCCGAGGGCTTTTTTTTGCCCTCACTATTTAGCAAGTGATTTTTTTTAGCTAGGGATTTAACGAGAAAGATTAATAAATTTTAAAAAAATTAATAAAAAAAATCTCTAGGCTCTTTTTTTTTTTTTGCCCTCGCTAATTAGTAAGAAAAAATTAATAAAAAAGAATCCCTCGCTAAATTTCTCACTATTTAGTGAGGGTTTCAAATTTCCCGAATTAACAAGGGAAAAACTGCCCTCACTCATTTTTTTATTTTAAATTTATTCAAATTAATATATATACATATATGCTATCATAAAATTGAAAAATATAAACTTATTTTAAATTAATATATATATATATATATATATGTGTTATTATAAAATGTAAAAAATTATAAAAGTATTTCAAATGAATATATATATATATACAGAAATGATATGGAGCCCGTAATGGGCTCCTTATGGAGTCAAATAATTATTTGGCATTATCCAAGTCATTATATTAACTTATTTAATTACTCTAAAATATGAAAAATATATAATTACATGTATATCTCAACCTCTTTCCATAAAATAATAAAGAAATAAAATATTCTAATATTTTTTAAAACTATTTTTAACGGGTTTTATTAATAGTACATAATTACTAAATATTACATGTTTAATTTATTTATTGTACTCTACTTAAAAAAATCATTTATTTATGTAATTTTTTTAATAATAAAAAATTAAAATTATAAAAAATAATGAATTAAAAAATAATAACTACATTAATTTACCCTAAACCTCTAAATCATAAACCATTAATTTTAGGGTTTAGGGTTTTAGGGTTTTAGGGTTTAGAGTTTTAGGGTTTAGGGTTTTAGGGCTTAGGGGTTTAGGGATTTAGGGTTTTAGGGTTTAGGGTTTTAGGGGTTTAGGGCTTAGGGGTTTAGGGATTTAGGGTTTTAGGAGTTTAGGGTTTTAGGGATTTAGGGTTTTAGGGGTTTAGGGGTAAGGGTTTGTGGGTTTAGGGGTTTAGAGTTATTTAAATTAATGTAGTCATTATTTTTTAGAATTTTAATTTTTTGTTATTAAAAAAATAAAATATATAAATGAATGATTTTTTTTTAAGTAAAGTACAATAAATAAATTAAATGTGTAATATTTATTAATTATGTAATACAACCCGTTAAAAATAATCTTTAAAAATTCTTCAAATATTTTATTTTCTAATTTTATGGATAGAGGTTGAGATATACGTGCAATTATATATTTTTCATATTTTAGATTAATTAAATAAGTTAATATGATGACTTGGAAAATGTCAAGTCATCATTTGGCTCCAAGTAGGCTATTAATGGGCTCCATATCATTTCTCTCTCTCTATATATATACATATTTTTATATGTTATTAATTATAATTAAAATGTGAAAATATAGTTTAATTTATTTAAGAATATATATTGTATATTTAAATAATTTTAAAAAATAAAATTTAAATGAATATATTTTATTTCAAATGTGAAATTTAATTTCAATGTTAATGTTATAATTTTAATTAATGTGCATTATTTGTATAATGATGCAATTTCATTAACTTAAGGTTTAAGGCTTAGGGTTGTATTTTAAAATGTTTGAAATATATATATATATATATAGTTCGAGTCGGGTCGAGGTACCAAACTTATTTTTTAATGTTTTTAAAGTTTTAATTTTAATTCTAAAAAATATTAAAATTCAGAATATATGTTGAGAAAAATGAAAATATTATTAAACCAAATGATAAAAAAAAATTTAATTATATGTTGAGAAAATATATTTTTAGTAACATATTATTTTGTAATTTTGGTATTAAAAAATAAATTAAACGTTATTTGTAACAAATTATTTTATAAATTTTGTATTAAATAAAAATATAACATTTATTTGTTAACAATTATATAATAAATAAACAAATTTAAGTTAAATAGATTTAAGAAGAAAAAAAATGAAAATATAAAAATATATATATATATATATATATTAATTGCATTCAAAATATAACGAATAGAACTTCTATTCCAAACGACAATCAGGGGTGCCCATAAACACTTGTGATCGAGGGATCGACTCTCGCATTTTAATTTGTGCATGATGAATTGCTTATATATTTTGTGATATTTAATTTTTGATTAATTTATGTTGAAACTGTGTGTATTGTTTATTCTGCTCATTTCTTTGAATAGAGTTTTAATGAATCACTATAATAAAATTGAATGACGGATTATGTCACTAATTCTTATTTTCCTATCACTAAAAACTTTTAACTAGCTAGAGAAACAATATATAATGAGAGGATTCTGTCACTAAAACCAGTTTTTCTATAGTGAATAATATTGATTAATTTATGTATAAAGTAAATAGATTGGAGTACGATGAGATAATATCAAGAAAACGTTAGTTAAGACTCACGAACCACGAGGTACCAAGATAAACAAATATGCAATATGTACTTCAAACTAAAACAAGATTGAACGAAAGATAAACAACACACAAGGATTTGTGTTGTCTTATATCTTGATGCTAACCCCAATTATAGCTAACATGGCCACTCACCATGCATACTCGTGAAACCCTCCCATATCTTCTAAATACTCAAGCCATGAACAAGATACCCGAGTGCCAGTTTTATCTGCAAATATGGAGCACCCAAAAGTATACAATGCATAGGCTCGGGCAGCCTGCAACACCTCAAGGGGGTTCTCCGAAATAGTCTTATTCATATATATATATATATGTCTCTCGCAACCATTCCAGCTTCACGAAGACCCGTGTACACCGCTCACTACATTTTTTGAAACGGTTCGGTCTAGACCCAACATAGCAATAATGTCTTCACTCACATGAATGTAGTCTACACGAGTCGACTATACCAGTCGCCCCTCAACTGGTAATCTAGTAATGCAAAACACGTCATCAAGTGTAATTGTCATTTCGCCACACGAAAAGTGAAAAAAGTTCGTCTTGGGGTGTCATCACTCGATGAAGGAGAAAATCAAATTCTTGACCTTGTAGAAGAAATTCCTTATCTGAAGAAGTCCGAATTTCTTAAAATACTTCCTCCAACGTCGATGGTGTTGGATGTCGTGATCCTCCACCATTGTCCATGCCAAAAGCTTACTAATGTGGCTATGGCACTTGAGCAAACCGCGCTCCTTGCCCTTCCAAATAATATTAGCCACATGACTTTGGAAATAGCCCAATAACGGGTGATTGGCAAACTTCTTTGAATCGTCCACATCAACCTCATCCTCTTCCTCATCCCTCTCTTCATCATCCTCTTCACTATATTGAGGATTTATATGTGGGGTGGGTGCCTCTTGATGAGGAGAGGTAAGTGTTTCTTGAGGTAAAGGAGGGGCGGGTGCCTCTTGAGGATGAGGAGGGGTGGGTGTCTCTTGAGGAGGAGATGTGGGTGTTTCTTGGGGTATAAGAGGGAGTGGGTGCCTCTTGAAGAGAGTGGTGGCTTTGTTGCGTGTGAGCCTCCACATTTTTCTTCCGGTTGGAGGTCGTTGGTCTAATTCTCTTATTATACACTATAAACAAAAAAAAAAATAGATGAAAACATTTTGAAAATACAATTGCAACCAACATTTTGAAACAAAAATAATCAACACAGTATGATTTTCAACACGCATTAGTCGACAAAAAAACTTCCAATCGACAAGCATGTGTCGATAGAAAGAATTCTACTCGACAAATATTCATTGGAGAGATGTATTATGTCGATAACACATTGTCGATGGAATTATTTTCAGTCGAGTAATATGAATCGACAGAAGACTTCACCATCGACAAACCAGTGTCGACCAAATACATTTCAATCAACACTAGTTTGTCGAATACATCAATCTCAAGTTTTTTTTTTTTTTTTTTGCAGCAACACCAAATACATCTGAAGGCCTAAAATATGCGTTTTTCATCCATACAACGTCAAAATCAAAAGAATATACATTGCATCCATTCAATTCATAATACTTAACATTTAACCTTCAAATGCTTCAAACTAAACCTATTCAAACTAAAATAAATACATTAAAACTCATACAAACTACAATAAACTTGCAAAAATCGTACAAACTACAACATAAACACTTAAATCATACAAACTACAAAATTCAAACAAAATATAAAGAAAATAAACAAACATTTTGGCAGCGGTTGCGGATACAACCGCAACGACGCCTCTGCCCAGGGGCGGTTGTGGTGTGTGGTGTCGACGAAGCTGAGAGGTGAGGAAGGTGTGGGTGTGTTGTGTGGCGCGAAAAATGGGGGAAGTGAGGAAGGTGGGGAGTTTATTTGAGTGGGGGAGTGTTTGTATAATTTAATTCAAATATGTAAAAAAACATATCAGGTATTAAAAAAGGAGTACATTTAACATAATTCATTGAAGGGAGTGCGTGTGTTGGGGGTACATAACCCACACCTTCCAATTTCCTTTTCTTTCACGTGATTTGCAACGAGCTTCCAACCTTGGGCTGTAAATAAATTTGGCCCATTTGTTTTCACAAATGTGTATATACCCCTCCAAGTAGGGGTGTGCACCGGTCCAGAACCGGACCGGACCGGGACCGGTTTGGACCGGGACCGGAATCTTAAAATTTTACGGACCGAGGACTGGACCGGAATGTAACCGGTCCAGACCGGACCGGTAAATTCCGGTCCGGATTTGGAACGTTTCAGACCGGTTTTTTTTATTTTATTTTTTATAATTCCTTAGTCTATGAGAAGAAGTGGTAAATGGATCACATTTTTTTGAAGATCTAGAAATTTCTTCATATTTACCTTTATAATAAATTCTTTTTCAATATCCTAAAAAATAAGTTATGCCCTTAGATTAAGTTGATCACAATTGTGCGAGAATATATATATACTTGAAAACTTAATTAGTCCAAAATGAAAAAGCAGTAGTCCAAAATGAAACGATGCACAAATTTATCTTCATCAAATCTATAATAACATAATATAAAGATGTTAAAAATTTTAAATGGATACAACTAATAAATAAACATGCTGAAAAATATTTGATAAGTATAAACCATTACCATTCTCAATTTCTTCTAACTCGCGCAAATTATCATGTCACGTAAAGGTTGAAGAATTTTGAGAATGGTAAAAAATGGGAATTAGGTTTAAGAAAGTGGAAGAGGAATGAGATTTGTAATTTCTAAAATTCAAATAATTAAAAAAAAAAATGTAAATCCGGATCTTCCATGTCACGTAAAGGTTGAAGAATTTTGAGAATGGTAAAAAAAGGGGAATTAGGTTTAAGAAAGTGGAAGAGGAATGGGATTTGTAATTTCTAAAATTCAAATAATAAAAAAAAAAATTGTAAATCCGGGTTTTCGGTCCTGGACCGGTAAATTCCGGTTTTAGACCGGACCGGACCGGAACCCGGAATCTTAAAAAATTTCGGACCGAGGACCGGACAGGAATCTAACCGGTTGGTCCGGTTCCGGTCTTTTTTCCAGTCCGGTTTTATTTTGCACACTCCTACCTCCAAGTATGTTTAATGTACTCCCCGCCACTTTTATTAATTAAATATTTATACAAAATATCTATTTTACCTTTATAATAAAATACAAAGGGAGATACATACACTCTCCTAAAATTTAAACTAACCCTAAACCTAATTTAAAAGGCTGCCACACTAACCCTAACCCTAACCTAATTCTAACACCCCTCCGGCCACCGCCGCCCCCCCTCATGCAGCCACCATCACCACCTCAAATAAAATTTAGAAATTAAAAAAAAAACTTAGAAATTAAAAAAAAAAATCTTAGTATTTTTAACAAACTAGAGTCGACCAAAAAGACTCTGGTCGACATGGTTTGTCGACCAAAGATACTCCGATCGACTCTGGTTTGTCGACCAAAAATACTCTGGTCGACTATGGTGTTTCGAAAGAAATTTTTTTTCAAAAAAAATTTAAAAAATTGAAATTGTCAGCCAATATGGGTCGCCCAAAAACACTCTCGTCGATAGAGTTGCCCAAACAGTTCCGGACTGACGGTTCACTGTTCGGAACCGACCATATATGCGAACCAAAACCGTGAAATTCACGGTCCGATTACGGTTCCTCCTTTACGGTTTTAAGGACCGGCGGTTCAACGATTTTTTTTTTTAATATATGTGTAAGTTCAACTTCATCTTCCTTATTATAGAAATTCAGAGTGCGACATTTTAGGGCACAAAGTAAACTCAATTCATATCTTTTATTTTCTGGAAAAATTGAATAGAAAGTTTTACAAATGGTATTTAAACCAAAAGAACTCAGCAACTGCTAAAACGTGAAACACTAAACAAAGAATAAAAACGCTTCTCTTAGTAACACGTTTCTCATATTCTTCACCCCCCCTATCAAGTTGGAGACGGGTGATAAACATCACAGAGACCCAACTTGGACACAAGAACCTGAAAATGCTGGCCACCCAGCACCTTCGTAAAAGAGTCAGCTAGTTGATGCCCAATAGGTACAAAAGAAGGAAGTACAAAGCCCTCGGTGAATTTATCACGAACATAATGACAGTCGATATCCAAATGCTTCGTCCGCTCATGAAAGACAGGATTAGTTGTAATATGCAAAGTAGCCCGATTATCACACCAAAGAGGAATCGGCAAAGGTAATTTAATACCAAAATCAGAAGCAATGTAGGAGATCCATTGCAATTCAGAAACTGTAGTGCTTAAAGCACGGTACTCCGCTTCAGCAGAAGAACGAGAAACGGTCGTCTGTTTTTTACTCTTCCAAGAAATAAGAGAATCTCCAAAAAAACACAAAAACCAGTTATCGAACGACGAGTATCCTTGCAAGCAGCCCAATCCGCATCGCTATATGCTTGCAAAGATAAGGTGCCATCAGAAGGATAAAAAAGCCCCTTAGAAGAAGTACCCTTCAAATACCTCAAAATATGTGTAGCAGCATCCCAATGGGTGGAACATGGGCTATTAACAAATTGACTTAATTGTTGTACAGCATACGTAACATCGGGTCGTGTCATATTTAGGTAAATAAGTCGACCAATGAGTCTCCTATACTGATCCGGACAAGTAAGAGGAATCCCATCCTTCTCTTGCAAATGTAAACCAAGTGGCAAGGGTGCATGATTTAGCAGCCTTGCAATCCTGAAAACCAGTGTCTTTGAGGATATCAGTGATGTACTTACGTTGACATAAGTAAGTGCCCTTGGAAGACCTAGAAATCTCCATCCCAAGAAAATACTTGGCTTCGCCCAAGTCCTAAATAGTAAATTGAGCATCCAAGAAACCTTTCAACTCCTGAATTAATTGAGGATTAGAGCTTGTAAGTAGAATGTCATCTACATAAACAAGCATAGCCAAGAAACGATCACCCTTTCTCATAGTAAATAAGCAGTGATCGTATGTTGATCGTATAAGGCCAAATTGCGACAATTTTGCACATAATTCAGTGTTCCACTCCCTAGAAGCCTGCTTAAGGCCATAGAGACTCTTGACCAGCCTGCATACTTGATTAGATTGGCCTTTAGTGTAACCTTGAGGTAAATGCATATATACCTCTTGTGATAAATTCCCGTGCAAGAAGGCATTATTTACATCTAGCTGATGAATTTCCTAGCCCTTCATCGTTGCCAAAGAAATGAAAAATCTAACGGTCACCAATTTAGCAACGGGAGAAAAACAATCAAAATAATCAACACCATGAACTTGTGTGTAGCCCTTAGCAACCAACCTTGCTTTGTATCTCTCCACAGAACCATCAGGCTTTCTCTTAATCTTGTACACCCACTTACACCCAATGGTCTTTTTTCCTTTGGGTAAAGTGGTAAGCTCCCAAGTATGATTCAATTCTAAGGCAGTGAGTTCCCTTTGCATAGCTTCCTGCCAAACAACATGTTGACTAGCTTCCGAATAATGGACGGGTTTATGCTGATCATGTATATTTGCCAAAAATGCAAAATAAGCGGAAGAAAATTTATTGTTGTTCATGTTTGTAGAAGCACAAACAAAATCCTTCATCCAAGAAGGTTGAATTACATCCCTGTTACTTTTCCTGGTAGACTGTTCTGGGGCCAAAGGAGCTGAAATGGGACATTCAGAATTTGGGTCGAGAGGAGTAGGAATCTCATTTGCAGCCTGTTTAGAAGAAACATCCAATGGAGCACCCGTGGAGTAGGGAAAAATTTCTTCAAAAAATACCACATCCCTAGAAATGAGCATTGTCTCATTATCAATATCAAAAAGTTGATATCCTCTCTTGCCCGAAACGTACCCCAAAAAAATGCATTTGGAGGATCTGGGACCCAATTTTGACCTATATGGTGGAATAGTTGCTGCATATGCCAAGCAACCAAAAGGCTTCATTCTCAAATAATCAGGTTTTTGCTTATACAAAACCTCATAAGGGCACTTCCAATCCAAAACAGAAGTAGGTAAACGATTAATAATAAATGTAGCAACAAGGACAGCATAAGACCAAAATCTGATTGGAACACCAGCCTGAAAAAGAACAGCTCTTGCTATCTCAAGTAAGTGCCTATGCTTCCTTTCAACCACTCCATTTTGCTGAGGAGTGTACGCACAAGTTGTCTCATGAAGTATCCCTTGTTTGTGAAATAGAGATTGACACTCATTCCCCAGAAATTCAAGACCATTATCACTACGAACTCTTTTTATTTTCTTGGCAAATTGTCTCTCAATCATCACCAGAAAATTCTTCAAGATATAATGAACTTCTGTCTTATGACTCATAAGAAAAACCCATGTAGCTCTACTATAGTCATCTACTATATTGAAAAAATAGGAAGTATTATTAATAGAAGTCTCTTTACAAGGGCCCCAAATATCAACATGAATCAACTCAAAACAATCCGAAGTGTGAATATCACTAATGCCAAAAGGGACTCTATGATGCTTAGATTTAAAAAAAATCTCACAAGATTTCAGTTTGTTAACAGCTAGCTCAGTACAATTCTTATTCAAAAAATCCAAGTGTTTCAAAGTAGAAGTTGAAGCATGCCCCAAAGTATGATGCCAAGAAGCTAGAGAAAGATTGCACCTATGAAACTCCTTATTACTATCTGAAAAAGACTTCAAAATGTACAAATTATTCTGCAATTCTCCCATGCCAAGACATCTCTCAGTCCGAAGGTCCTGTATGTAGCAGCAATGAGATAAAAAATGGACTTAATAGCAGAAGATGAGCATAGTTGAGTCACAGAGAGTAAATTATACTTAAAAGATGGTAAGTATAATACATCTCGTAATATAATGTCTTCAGAAATATGTACATCTCCTGAGAACTCTACACCCTTGATACTCCCATCAGGTAGGCAAACAGTAACACTCTTAGGAAGAGTAGTTAAATTCCTCATGAGATCCCTATTCGTGCACAAATGCCGACTAGCCCCGGTATCAATTACCCAAGTAGCATTACTCAATTCAGTGAATATGGAGAAGGAAAAATTAATAGAAGTATCAGAACATGTACCTGCAAAACTAACAGATTGGGCAAAATCATGATGAAGGTCTGGTCCCTTATCATGCCCTTTCATGAACTTGGTCATCTCCTGTAACTGTTGAAGAATAGCAGCAAATTCTGAACTCTTGGTAGAATTTCTGGAATCAGTAGAGGCCTGACGTGAATTGGTCATATCAAAATCAGCCATATTTGCAAACGTTTTAGACTTCTTCTCTTTCAGTTCTTGATACCAATCAGGAACCCCATGGAGTTTAAAACAGATGCTCAACTCATGGCCCGTTCCTCCACAATGACCACACACTAGCTTAGCCTTCTTCTCTTTAGTTCTTTTAACAAAAGGTTTGCCCCTGTTTCCAGACCAATTTCCAGTAGAAACAGGTTGTTTGTTTGTAGTACCAACAACATTTTTATAAGGAGTGATTGACCTAGCAGCCAAAGCAGATTACTCCAAGCTTTCCCCAAACATAGTACTCAAGGATCTCTGTCTCTTAGTAGCAAGTAACATAGAGAAAGCCTTATCCAAAGAGGGCAATGACTCAAGAAGCATGAATTGATTTTTAAAAGCATCATAACTATCATTCAACCCCATAACAAACATATACACTTTATCCTCCAGATAATCCTTTGCCACTATCTTGCCAATATCACAATCACAATGCATAACAGGCACAACACAGGCTAATTCATCTAGCAATTTAGTGAATTTGTTGAAATACTCCATGTAGGTCCCCAAAGTTGAGTTAATATCGAGTAAGCTAGTGAAAATTTCTAGAGGGGGGTGAATAGACTTTTCAAAAATCTTTCGATATATCAAAGTACAATATGCGGAACAACGAAATTAATCAATGAGCCCAAGTAGTTTATACTCAACTTCTTAATTCGAGAACTCTGTTTCAGTGTTTACTCAACTAGTCTTGTTCAATTATGAAGATAAACAGTTAATCAATCAAGACAAAACAGTAAAGTAAATCAAACACGAGATTTATAGTGGTTCGACAACTTGTCTACATCCACTCTCACAAACGAGTAATCTTCCTACCATCAAAACGAGTAATCTTCCTACCATCAGACTCTCTATCTCGTCTGTTACCTTTCGAGACTTCGTCTCTCCTTTCGGACGAGTTTCGGTCTCGTCTAGTGTCAGACGAGTTCTTCGAAGTGGACGCTCTATGATCCCTATAGAACTTCTTGTATCTTCCGAAGCATTTATTCAGCCTATCAAACTTTCTAACCATGAGGCTTACCTGATCCTTCAGACTAAGATCAGTATCTAACTCGTCTTTCACAGAAGCAGACCTAGTTTTAGACTTTGACCTGTCTACTTTAGACGAACTAGACTTAAAAGCAACGTTCTTAGATACAACATGTTCTCTGTCACTACTTGCTATGGGTTCATCTTCGTCTAGATCAAACTCATGGGCCTTTAGAGTTTGAAACATGGTCTCTGCAGTCCACACGTCTATATCTTGGGTATTCTTAACAAGCATCTTTACCATTTTCCATCGACTATCAAGACTTTTGAGAATCCTAAGATTGATTTCTCGTGGAGTATATGATTTACCAAGGACTTCCAAGTCATTCATGATTTTGGTAAAACGAGTATCCAACTGGTCAATTGTTTCACCAGCTTTCATGTGAAATGATTCAAATCTTTGGACCGCTGTGGAAAGCTTGCTTTCTTTGATTAGGGTTGTCCCTTCACAAATGATAGCTAATCTGTCCCACATTTCTTTGGCAGTTTTACATTTTAACACTTTTCCTAGATACTCGTTAGGAAGAGTGTGTAAGATGTAATTCTTGGCCAAGCTATCCAAATTATTTTGCCTCATTTCTTCTGAGGTTAACTCTGACCTTGGTTTCTTGACGAGAGTACCCACGGGTTTGTCCTTGTCGAGGGCAGCAGTGTTGGGGATCATGGTCACGATTGGACCTTCAGTGACGACAGAGATCATTAAGTCGTGAGTGGAACTGAAGATGGCTTCCATCCTCAACTTCCAATAGTCATAGTCCTGAACCTGGAACTTAGGTAACTTGTTAGCACTAATTTCGAGCGACATGATTCAAGAAGATACGAATATCACAGTACAGTATCAAGAAACAGATATTTTCAAGTTCACCGATAAAGAACATGTAAGAGCACGTACAAACACGGACCAAGACTTCACCCAAGTCTTGAGTTGGTTATCAAGAAACAGCAGTTCGTAAACCACTGCTCTGATACCACTTGTAGGTCCCCAAAGTTGAGTTAATATCGAGTAAGCTAGTGAAAATGTCTAGAGGGGGGTGAATAGACTTTTCAAAAATCTTTCGATATATCAAAGTACAATATGCGGAACAACGAAATTAATCAATGAGCCCAAGTAGTTTATACTTAACTTCTTAATTCGAGAACTCTGTTTCAGTGTTTACTCAACTAGTCTTGTTCAATTATGAAGATAAACAGTTAATCAATCAAGATAAAACAGTAAAGTAAATCAAACACGAGATTTATAGTGGTTCGACAACTTGTCTACATCCACTCTCACAAATCCAGTTGTGATGTTCTTATTAACTCGTCCAATGGAGTAATGTGTTCTTGTAGCTTTAAGTCCCAAGAAATAAGACTTAGATCTTCTCGAAAACACTACCAACTGCCTCTTCGATCTTACTAGTGATTTACAAGTATCTAGCAACTTGAAACAGTAAACAAAAATTAAAACTTCTCTTTGTTCAGTAGTAGCCTTCTTTGATCTTCACTTGTCTTGTGTAGCTTCACTTTCTGAACTTCAAAACTCTGTGAGTGATTTCTTCTTTGAATCTTCAATAATGCTTCAGTATGCAGTAATATCAGTAGTCTTTAATCAATGAATACGTCAAGGTATTTATAGACTTCTGAATTTCAAGAACTTTAAGTTGTATAACCAACTTTTCTTGAAAACTAACTTGCAACTTCCATACTTATCCATTCACGCGTTTCTTGTTAGTTAAATTAGTTATTTCTAACTAACTTTTCAATCCTTATCTTCTCACGCGCTTTTGTAACTAACCCATTAGTTCTTTTCGACTTGTCTTGTAGTCTCGCGCACCTGTCTTCTTCTCCAGTAGTAGACTTCGTCTTCTACTTCTTGTGCGAACTTCTGTAGTAGACTATTCTAATCCTAACAAGACTATTACATTACTTTAAGCTCTTGTTATAAAGCTTAGTCAACTTATAAAACTATACAATGAATATATTATTACACATGAAAACAATGAGCTTCTATACAATGATTAATATAGCTAAAAAACAACTTAAACAATTAATCCGAACAGTATCAACGAATTATAAGTACTTGTCTTTACTTTTATACTTGTCTCATGTGAACTCTACTGATCTTGTACAAGATGACTTCTCTTAACTAGACTAGATCAGTCAACACTTAGAAAATATTCAAACCACTTTTGGCTTATCAAAACTTCATCATTATCTTTTCATAATTTAGGACATGTTCTAGGATTCATATCCCAACAATTTCCCCCTTTTTGATGAAGCCAAAACTACTTGAATTTTTTCTCATAAGTAGACTAGTTAAGTAGTTATCTTGTCTTTAACATCAAAATAGTACTTTATCTTTTCATTCATTCAAGATAAAAACAGTAGATATTACACATACCAATATCAAAATCAAAAACTAAATATCAGAGCAATCAAAACACTAATCTGAAAGAGTACCTCCTTCTGGATTTGGAACACAGAATGCGTCTAGGAGTCTCTTGTGAATAACTCTGATGTGGTCTTCATCATCAATCTTCTCTTTATCCAACAACTCTTCTTCAAATTTCTTGATTTGATTAAAATCAACTCTTTTTCCTGAGCTGGTCATAGGGCACTTCCATCTTGGAAACCCAGGAACAAGAATATTGAAATTCGCACCAGCAGATATCCTTAAGATCAAATTCCACAGCAGCTTGTTCTGACCTTCCATGAATTTGTCAAACATTGAGTATAACTCATCTGGACTTTCAGAGTCACCATATTTTCTGATAATCCAATGATCAAGTTCCCATTGCCTCTTCACTTTCATCCATTCAGCTTGATGCTCTCTATCTATGAAGTAGTCAATGAACTGATCTTCCATCTGATCTTCATCTGCCTTCAGCTTCTGCAACCTTTCAATATGCTTTCCAATTTTATTCTTGCTTGCATAACGACTTTCATCATTTGGATCAACAACCTTCTGCTTCTTCTCAATAATCGCAGTAGGTTCTTTATCATCTTCAATAGCTAACTTCCTTTTGCCACTTCTGGTCTGAACCTCAGCTTCTGGAGATGCAACACCTTTGCCCTTCTCCAATCTTCTCTGCTCATCAGTTTTAGCTTGCTCCAGCTCTGCAGTTTTAACTAACTTTCTTTTAGGCTTCCTTAGCTCTTGCATAGCAGTAGCAGCATCCTTCTCTTCCGGTTCAGCACTAGATTTAGAAAAACTAACTTTCTCAACTCTACTTGCCTCTTCCCCCTTCTTGGCTTCATCATTCGCCTTAAGAGTGAAAAGACTTGTAAAGCGAGTCATTTCTTCCTTCACAGCTTCCTTCACAGCTTCCTTCATAGCTTCCGCAACTAGCTCTATCTGATTTTAATTTGTCTGGTCACGACTCAACTTGTCTAATCGATCAGCAGTAGACTCCAACTTCTTCGAATTAATGACTAACTCATCTTTGAAATGAGTAGCTGTTTGTCTGAGCAGCCTGTTCTGATCTGTTAACTCATTAAGAACAGTTCTAGCACGCATCAACTGATCTTGTTCTTCACGACGCTGTTCATCTGCAATCTCAATCTTTACTCTGTAGAGTCTCTCCATTTTACTTGACTCTTCAGCTAACGAACGAGCAAATGAGATAGATCTCTGTTCAGAGAAATCAACTTGTTTCTCAAGGAAACTTTGAACTTCAGCATACATCTCTGCTCGGAAAATTGAGTCCATCTTGTTGACCTCTCCAACAATCAAATCTCTTGAGTTGTCAACAAGTGATTGGTTCTGCTCCACTAACATATCTTTCACTTTTGAGTGGAGGAACTCATCAATAGCAGAGTGGACAGTCTCTTTCAAATCTGACCTCAGCTCTTCAAGATAGCCTTCAGGAAAGACTTGAGTAGACGACTGAGCTTCAACGACCACTTCTTCTTGAACTTTCTCCACAAGTTCATCTTCATCAAACATGACAGCATCCATGAACTCATCGTCTTCTTCTCCAAGTTCAAAAGAGTCAACTTCTTCAGAACTTTCAGCCTCTTCTTCAGCAGGTTCTGAGGTTTGAATAGCAATATCAACAAGTTCTGCCTTCTCCTCTTCTTCCACTAGATCAGTCTGAGTTCCAATATCAGACGAGAACTCTTCAACCAGAACGCCATCAGGAATGCTCAATAATCTTTTTACAAGATCAACTAAGGCCTTGCGAGGAAATAATTCTGAGTGGTCTTGAACACCACTGTTTTCTTTCTGTTCCATCTCCCAATCCATAAAGTTGGAGATTCCTCCCATGCCTTGAATAACCTCAAAAAGATCATTTGTTGAGGATTTCTTCAATGTAAACCAAGTGCATATCCTGAGAAGTTTCTCAAACTGTTCTGATGAAGTGTCGACTTCGAGAGTTGAGAGCTTCCTCTTCAAATTCTTGGACACTCGAGCACAAATTCTCTTCTCCCTTAGACACATAGGATAATATACCAGGGAATCAAATCTAACATCAGACGGGTTCTGAGCAGGTGGGGTCCCTGTCTCAACTGTTGTAGTGGCAACTGGCGTCTTGTCTGAAGTAGATGGGTTGGAGGGTTCAACATACTCTGTTGAGGTAGAGGGAATTTGGGCTGTGGTTTCTGGGGGCTCTAATGTGGCTTGGTTTGGTGTAACAACTGTCGAAGTATCAGTTGTATCCTTTATGGGAGTGTTTTCAGGATGACTGGCTCTAAGCGGTAATGCTGCCAGTACTTGAGAGGTTGAGGATACAGGTCGAGGCCTAGGTTGATGTGACCTAGCCTTGGTTCGAACAGAGGAGAGAGAGAGAGGAATTGAAACAGCTTGAGTAGAGGTACTAACCTGAGAACTTGACTTGACTGGTTGAGTAGGCGAACCAACTCTCACAAGTGTATACATTTCAGGATTTTGAGCACTTGGCTCCTTCTCTTGTTCTGACTCCTCATCTGACTGAGTCTTTTCTGAATCATCTGCACTTGACTCAGCTTTCGCAACTTCCTCTGATTCTTCATCATCGGACTCGTCTTCTGAAGAACTAGACGAAGCAGTATATGGCATCAAATCCATAGGGTTCATCTCAACTTGCTTGGGTGTAGCCGGTCTAGCAGCGACTTGCTTCCTCAAAGCCTCCTTCTTCAAATAAAACTTTAAAGGATGAAATGGTTTTCCTTTACTCCATTCCGTCTTGTTTGGCATCAACAAGGGAAGTATAATACTTAGCTTGTTTCCATATCCTACCACATTTGACACCACCCAATTACGAGTGTCAGTGTCAACTCGAACACTCTTTTCAAAATACATGATTCGATCTGCAATCAGCTTGAACCAATTGCCTTCGGTAATTCCATCAAATATAGCAGCCATTACCCTTGCTTTAACAAGAGTGACAGAATCATGAGAACCAGTCGCACATAGCAAGATTTTGCTGGCTATGTCCAGTAGGGTTCGATACTTCTCTAGAAGTTCCATCTTCTTGACGGCAGGGAGCTTGCCATCTGGTTTCAGCCTCAACTTCCTTCTACAAAATATACTCAAATATCTGGCTTCTTGCCCAGCTGCATAGTTTTCCACATCAATAGTTCCAATGGGCAGCTTCAGATGCTCAAACATGGCTTCTCGAGTGATTTCCACTCGATTTCTTCCAAGAAAAGATTCAATCACATCTCCTTGTCTGGTGGCGTTGGCATAGAACTCCAAAACCTCTTCCTCCAAGACGACTTGAGGAAACGCCTCCAAATATGGTTTCAGGCCACATCTGCTGCATTTGGTCAAAATCTCCGAATTTCCATCTGTGTGCTTACCCTTAAAGAACACAGAAGGTTCAACATGCACTTTGTTTTCTGAAATGAATCTGCCTAGGTCGAACCTAGCTTGCATGTTAGTCCTCACATCAAAAAGAGATATAATCGTCATAGTGAGTAGATTAATTGAGAACAAAAGGTTTGGGTTTTGCAAGAAATCGAATGCTTGAGTGGGAGAGTTAAGAAAACGTGGAGCTAGTAGTGTGTAAGTGTTGGGTTTTATTCAAAAAAAAATCTGAATTAGAGAATGAACGGCCAAGATTTAAAGACATGATCCAACGGTGTGACCTTTGGAATTCAGTTACGGAATCGAGAATATTACGTGATTTGATATTGTAAAATTTGAAATCCGCCTCTTCTATTAGTTAGAACAGGGGAGTGTACTCATCTGTCCTAGCATAGTGAAGTAGATTTCGAACTGGGTGTATACACCTCATTAAAATGGGAGTGTATAAATCCAATTCTAGGGTTTTCCAATTTTAGCATTATCGAATCACTATAATACCCTTAATTTGGTTTGGTTAAACACTTAGAGCATTTAAATCAAACGAACACTTATCTTGTCTGTTCGAGTCGATCCAGAACAGACGAGTAGACTCAAGCACACAAGACGAGTTCCCCCTTCGACTGTGCTTGTCTATTTTGAACATCGAACGACTATTTGTACCTATCTTATCTTGTGAGACACATTAGATAGGATACATGTAGTAGAGTAGAATAATTAAGATGAATATCAATCTAAAGCAATGATCAAGGTTTTCGAACAAGATGATTGTTAACAAACATAAGAGTCAACATAAGGATGTTTAAGAAATCAAAGATTCCCCCTTAAATGTTTATTCTCTTAGTATTACCCTCAGCTTTACCAGCTTCCTCATCGGGTTGTTTGGTCATCTTGTCTGACCTTGTATACCTGTCTGTTGTGCGAGTAGACGAGTGCTCTGTTCCAGTGATCTTGTCTCCTTATTTCTTTGATGTACCTGTCTGGTTAGTACATAGCTATAGGCAAGTAGGGTCTAGATCAATTAGCCCTAGACTAATGCATAACTCACGAAAACGAGCCTCAGCCAATGGTTTTGTGAAAATATCAGCTCTTTGAAAATCAGTATGAATCTTTTCCATGCGAATATCCTTCTTTTCTACATGATCACGTATGAAATGATGCTTCACATCAACATGCTTACAACGTGTGTGCAAAACAGGATTTTGTGTAATGGCAATTGCACTATTACTATCACAGAAAATGGGAACATTCGATTCATATATGTTGTAATCTCTAAGCTGTTGTATGAGCCAAAGTAGTTGACTACAGCAGCTACCAGCAGCCATATACTCGGCTTCGGTAGTAGAGGTAGCCACACTAGTTTGCTTTTTCGAAAACCATGAAATGAGTTTTGTGCCTAAGAATTGACAAGAACCAGATGTAGATTTCCTATCTATTTTACAACCACCAAAATCAGAATCAGAGTAGCCACTTAGAGATAAATCATCATTTGAATGATACCATATACCACGATTGATGGTCCCTTTCAAATATTTCAATATCCTTTTAGTGGTTTCCATATGACTCTCTTTTGGATTAGCTTGAAAACGAGCACATACGCCAACAGAGAATGCAATATCAGGTCTACTAGCAGTCAAGTAGAGTAATGAACCAATAAGACCACGATAATGTGTTTGATCAGCGCATTTACCTTGTTCGTCTGGATCCATCCTGTATGTAGGTAGCATAGGTACGCCAGTAGACGTGCATGTCTTAATACCATACTTGTCTAGTAGATTTCTAGTTTACTTTGCTTGATTTATGAAATTCCCTTCTGGGGTCTGTTTTACTTGAAGACCAAGAAAGTAATTCATTTCACCCATCATAGACATCTCAAATTTACTTTGCATGAGTGTTGAGAAACTTTCACTCAGCTTTTTGTTAGGTGAACCAAAAATGATATCATCTACGTAAATTTGGACGAGTAAAATGTCTTTCCCTTCTTGTTTTCTGAACAAGGTTCTATCGACCTTGCCCTTAGTAAAACCATTTTCTAACAGAAAGAGAGAGAGAGTATCATACCATGCTCTTGGGGCTTGCTTTAGTCCGTATAAGGCTTTCTTTAACCTGTACACCTGGTCACCTTTGACTTCGAAACCTGGGAGTTGTTCAACATACACTTCTTCCGCAAGAATACCGTTAAGAAATGCACTTTTAACATCCATTTGATATACGGTAAATTTCATATAAGCAGCATATGCAAGGAACAATCGAATGGCTTCTAGTCTAGCAATAGGAGCATATGTTTCATCATAGTCTATGCCTTCAGCTTGTGAATAGCCTTGGGCTACTAGTCTAGCCTTATTCCTAACGACTACATCATTCTCATCTTTCTTGTTTTTGAAATCCATCGAGTGCCAACTACATTATGATGTTTAGGCCTATCGACAAGTTCCCAGACGTCATTTCGAACAAACTGGTTCAACTCATCTTGCATAGCGATGATCCAATTACTATCAGCCATTGCCTCTTTGATGGTTTTAGGCTCGATAGATGAGAGGAAACAACACCAGAAAAACAAAGATGGACTAGGTTGTTCTTGTGACTCAAAGAGTTGTCGTCTAGTCTTCATACCAATAGTAGAGTCACCAATGATATTTTCAGTGTCATGCGCAGATTTCCAAGTTTTTCTAGTTCTAGCAGTAGCACTAACATCATCTACATCATGTACAGCATCATGCATATCAACATCATTTGTATCATCAACAGATTTATCAGGAGTAGATGAGTCAACTAGAGCAGGCATGTCAACTGGTCTAGAAGACTTACCTTGAGCACTTACCTTCTCTTTGTCATCTGACTCGATAGCTTTCAGGAACGGATTATAGGCTTGAACAGATTCATACACTTCTGATTCTTGGTCAGTTTGGATCGATAGATCAGTTACTTTCTTACTGATCTGATCGGCAGACGAGTCCTGTATAGATTCATCGAAAACTACATGTGGTGTTTCTTCCACACAAAGAGTTGAGTAGTTGAATACCCTAAATGCTTTGCTAGTCGAGGAGTATCCTAAGAATATCCCCTCGTCTGCTTTAGCATCGAAAGCATTCAACTTGCTTTTCCCATTGTTATGGATAAAACACTTACAACCAAATATATAAAAATATGAAACTCTAGGTTTTCGACCTTTCCATACCTCATAGGGTGTCTTACCTAGTGCTTTATTAATAGCACTTCTGTTTTGGGAGTAACATGCAGTATTGATCGCTTCTACCCAAAACTTCTGAGGAGTATTATACTCTGTCAGCATGGTCCTACAGGCCTCTTTAAGGGTTCTGTTCCTTCGTTTTGCTACTCCATTTTGTTGTGGTGTCCTTGCTGCACTAGTAAGGTGCTGGATGCCACGCTTAGAACAAAATTCTTTAATATAGCAGTTAATGAATTCAGTACCCTTGTCACTACGGATCTTGACAATGGACTGATTCTTCTCAACTTGAATCTTCTTCAACAGATCAGGTAGGAGTATTTGTGTATCACTCTTCTTGTGCAAGAAGACTACCCAAGTGAACTTAGAATAGCCGTCTACCACAACAAGTGTGTACCTTCTACCGTTCAAAGTTGGAGGAGTAATTGGGCCATGTAAGTCCATATGTAGAAGTTCAAGAATTCTACTTGTTGAGAGGGTTGGAATAGATTTAAAGGAACCCTTTACCTGTTTACCTTTTTGACAGGCATCGCATACATGTGATTTGAAATATATTTCGTTGGGTATACCTTCAACAAGGTAATCTCTTGCAATCTTATTAATCACCTTAAAGTTCATGTGGCAAATGCGTCTATGCCAAAGCCAACTGACCTCTTTGGGTGTCTTAGTAAGAAGACAAGTGTCCCGTGGATAGCTATTCCAATTCACTATATACACACTGCCTTGTCTTATGCCGACGAGCAGTACGGTATGAGTCCTCTTGTCTATGATTTCGCACTTTTGGCTTTTGAACTGCACTTTGTAGCCTCGATCACAAAACTGTGAAACAGATAATAGATTATATTTCAAACCTTCTACGTAGGATACGTCTTGTATCTCCACGTCTCCATTTCGAATATATTCAAAGCCTTTTGTGATGGTTGTAGAGCTGTCTCCGAATATAACCTTTGGTCCTTCTTGCTCATAGTAGCTTGATAGAAGTGCCTTGGTACCAGTCATGTGGTGAGAACACCCACTGTCTATGTACCAAGTTTCTCCTACTGAGCCACCCTTCTTGTATAGATCGAGTCGACCCTGCATTAGATGATATTCCATAATTTAGGTACCCTCCTTGTCTATTGGGGTCCTGGGGGGTTAGTCGAGTTCAATGGAATCCAAATATACATTGGAGTCCTGAACAAGTTTGATCTTCTAAGTTTCCGACCATATTTATTGCAAAATAAGACCATGTTGTCCTTGTCTGGCCTATCATCAGTCCTTGGGTCTACTCGTCTGAGGTCGCCTTTTGACTTGACCTCTACTTGAGTAGACACAGGCCTGTGGTAGTCAGAGTAGGGCTTGTATGCATTGGGGCCATACGGTTTATAGACATGTTTAGGTCTTTCTTCTCCTTTGATATCATACGATTCAGGCGGAGGATATAGGACGGGTTGAATACGATATTTTGGAGCCACATTCCTAGGCCTAGATGAGTAGAGCTGAGACTGCCTTCTGAAAGGAGGTCTAGGCTCTTTCCATCTAGTTTGTACTTGTCTAGTACTTATCTCTTCAGGATACCAATCCTCGTATCTGACCTGATTAGGTCGTCCACGATTTTTAGTCCTTTGTTGACTCGTCTTAAACGGAACAGCCTTGCTGTTAACATTCTTTTTACCTCCCTTGGTAATTGGAATGTTAACTCGAGTCTGTTTGGGTACAGTGCCTTCAGATGGAGTTCCAATATCGTATATCATTGGTCCTTTTCCTTTATCATTAGTCAAAGAGCTTGGGACGAAAGTAGTAGGGTTCTTAAGAACTTGAGTAGACGAGCTAGGTGATTCAGCACCTATACCTGTCTTGTCAGCAGGAGCCCTATACCTATCTGACAGTTCAAGGTTAACCTTAGAGGAGTTAACCAGGTCAGTAAGTTTAAGGTCTAGAGTGACAACTTCAGTTTCTAAGAACTTATTACGTTCTTCAAGCTTTTTGCACTTACTTTTTAAAACATTGAGTTCATTTTTCTCAGTTGCATGTGTCTTAAGTAGGTCTTGATATAACCTGTCTGTCAATGCATACTTTTCTTTGAGTTGTCTTAACTCTTCAGTCAAGCGTTCATTTAGGACTGTTACATTAGGATCTACTTTAGACTGAGCTTCCTTAAGATCAATGATTTCCTGTATTAATGCAATGTTCTCGTCGCTGACTTCAATGAATGCCTGGTTAGCTAGTAGGAGGTCGTCTTCAACTGCACTAGTAGAGTGCTGAAGACTACTCCCTACTTTGCTACTAGCAGTATCACTTTCATCAGAATCCGATTCATCACAAGATTGAAAAGAAGTAGCAGACGATACCTCTTGGTCGATTTTAGCCATGCAGCATCGACCATCATCTACTATGAAAGCTTCATCGTGATCTGGATCAGACGGGTAGTTAGATGAGGACGATGGCAACTCGTCTGAATTAGAATCAGAGTCATCATTGGCCATCATTGTCTTCTTGCCACAGTTGTATCTTCTTTCCCTTCGTGCTTTGCGTTCTTCTCGATCCTCAGTGCTCAGGTCTGGACATTCATATATGTAGTGACCTGGTTTCTCACAGTTATAGCACAAGAGATCATTAGTAGCCTTTTTAATAGGAGATTTATCCCTTCGTTTATCATGTCTATCAGAACGAGTAATCTTCCTACCATCAGACTCTCTATCTCGTCTGTTACCTTTCGAGACTTCGTCTCTCCTTTCGGACGAGTTTCGGTCTCATCTAGTGTTAGACGAGTTCTTCGAAGTGGACGCTCTATGATCCCTATAGAACTTCTTGTATCTTCCGAAGCGTTTATTCAGCCTATCAAACTTTCTAACCATGAGGCTTACCTGATCCTTCAGACTAAGATCAGTATCTAACTCGTCTTTCACAGAAGCAGACCTAGTTTTAGACTTTGACCTGTCTACTTTAGACGAACTAGACTTAAAAGCAACGTTCTTAGATACAACATGTTCTCTGTCACTACTTGCTATGGGTTCATCTTCGTCTAGATCAAACTCATGGGCCTTTAGAGTTTGAAACATGGTCTCTGCAGTCCACACGTCTATATCTTGGGTATTCTTAACAAGCATCTTTACCATTTTCCATCGACTATCAAGACTTTTGAGAATCCTAAGATTGATTTCTCGTGGAGTATATGATTTACCAAGGACTTCCAAGTCATTCATGATTTTGGTAAAACGAGTATCCAACTGGTCAATTGTTTCACCAGCTTTCATGTGAAATGATTCAAATCTTTGGACCGCTGTGGAAAGCTTGCTTTCTTTGATTAGGGTTGTCCCTTCACAAATGATAGCTAATCTGTCCCACATTTCTTTGGCAGTTTTACATTTTAACACTTTTCCTAGATACTCGTTAGGAAGAGTGTGTAAGATGTAATTCTTGGCCAAGCTATCCAAATTATTTTGCCTCATTTCTTCTGAGGTTAACTCTGACCTTGGTTTCTTGACGAGAGTACCCACGGGTTTGTCCTTGTCGAGGGCAGCAGTGTTGGGGATCATGGTCACGATTGGACCTTCAGTGACGACAGAGATCATTAAGTCGTGAGTGGAACTGAAGATGGCTTCCATCCTCAACTTCCAATAGTCATAGTCCTGAACCTGGAACTTAGGTAACTTGTTAGCACTAATTTCGAGCGACATGATTCAAGAAGATACGAATATCACAGTACAGTATCAAGAAACAGATATTTTCAAGTTCACCGATAAAGAACACGTAAGAGCACGTACAAACACGGACCAAGACTTCACCCAAGTCTTGAGTTGGTTATCAAGAAACAGCAGTTCGTAAACCACTTCTCTGATACCACTTGTAGGTCCCCAAAGTTGAGTTAATATCGAGTAAGCTAGTGAAAATGTCTAGAGGGGGGTGAATAGACTTTTCAAAAATCTTTCGATATATCAAAGTACAATATGCGGAACAACGAAATTAATCAATGAGCCCAAGTAGTTTATACTTAACTTCTTAATTCGAGAACTCTGTTTCAGTGTTTACTCAACTAGTCTTGTTCAATTATGAAGATAAACAGTTAATCAATCAAGATAAAACAGTAAAGTAAATCAAACACGAGATTTATAGTGGTTCGACAACTTGTCTACATCCACTCTCACAAATCCAGTTGTGATGTTCTTATTAACTCGTCCAATGGAGTAATGTGTTCTTGTAGCTTTAAGTCCCAAGAAATAAGACTTAGATCTTCTCGAAAACACTACCAACTGCCTCTTCGATCTTACTAGTGATTTACAAGTATCTAGCAACTTGAAACAGTAAACAAAAATTAAAACTTCTCTTTGTTCAGTAGTAGCCTTCTTTGATCTTCACTTGTCTTGTGTAGCTTCACTTTCTGAACTTCAAAACTCTGTGAGTGATTTCTTCTTTGAATCTTCAATAATGCTTCAGTATGCAGTAATATCAGTAGTCTTTAATCAATGAATACGTCAAGGTATTTATAGACTTCTGAATTTCAAGAACTTTAAGTTGTATAACCAACTTTTCTTGAAAACTAACTTGCAACTTCCATACTTATCCATTCACGCGTTTCTTGTTAGTTAAATTAGTTATTTCTAACTAACTTTTCAATCCTTATCTTCTCACGCGCTTTTGTAACTAACCCATTAGTTCTTTTCGACTTGTCTTGTAGTCTCGCGCACCTGTCTTCTTCTCCAGTAGTAGACTTCGTCTTCTACTTCTTGTGCGAACTTCTGTAGTAGACTATTCTAATCCTAACAAGACTATTACATTACTTTAAGCTCTTGTTATAAAGCTTAGTCAACTTATAAAACTATACAATGAATATATTATTACACATGAAAACAATGAGCTTCTATACAATGATTAATATAGCTAAAAAACAACTTAAACAATTAATCCGAACAGTATCAACGAATTATAAGTACTTGTCTTTACTTTTATACTTGTCTCATGTGAACTCTACTGATCTTGTACAAGATGACTTCTCTTAACTAGACTAGATCAGTCAACACTTAGAAAATATTCAAACCACTTTTGGCTTATCAAAACTTCATCATTATCTTTTCATAATTTAGGACATGTTCTAGGATTCATATCCCAACAATTTCCCCCTTTTTGATGAAGCCAAAACTACTTGAATTTTTTCTCATAAGTAGACTAGTTAAGTAGTTATCTTGTCTTTAACATCAAAATAGTACTTTATCTTTTCATTCATTCAAGATAAAAACAGTAGATATTACACATACCAATATCAAAATCAAAAACTAAATATCAGAGCAATCAAAACACTAATCTGAAAGAGTACCTCCTTCTGGATTTGGAACACAGAATGCGTCTAGGAGTCTCTTGTGAATAACTCTGATGTGGTCTTCATCATCAATCTTCTCTTTATCCAACAACTCTTCTTCAAATTTCTTGATTTGATTAAAATCAACTCTTTTTCCTGAGCTGGTCATAGGGCACTTCCATCTTGGAAACCCAGGAACAAGAATATTGAAATTCGCACCAGCAGATATCCTTAAGATCAAATTCCACAGCAGCTTGTTCTGACCTTCCATGAATTTGTCAAACATTGAGTATAACTCATCTGGACTTTCAGAGTCACCATATTTTCTGATAATCCAATGATCAAGTTCCCATTGCCTCTTCACTTTCATCCATTCAGCTTGATGCTCTCTATCTATGAAGTAGTCAATGAACTGATCTTCCATCTGATCTTCATCTGCCTTCAGCTTCTGCAACCTTTCAATATGCTTTCCAATTTTATTCTTGCTTGCATAACGACTTTCATCATTTGGATCAACAACCTTCTGCTTCTTCTCAATAATCGCAGTAGGTTCTTTATCATCTTCAATAGCTAACTTCCTTTTGCCACTTCTGGTCTGAACCTCAGCTTCTGGAGATGCAACACCTTTGCCCTTCTCCAATCTTCTCTGCTCATCAGTTTTAGCTTGCTCCAGCTCTGCAGTTTTAACTAACTTTCTTTTAGGCTTCCTTAGCTCTTGCATAGCAGTAGCAGCATCCTTCTCTTCCGGTTCAGCACTAGATTTAGAAAAACTAACTTTCTCAACTCTACTTGCCTCTTCCCCCTTCTTGGCTTCATCATTCGCCTTAAGAGTGAAAAGACTTGTAAAGCGAGTCATTTCTTCCTTCACAGCTTCCTTCACAGCTTCCTTCATAGCTTCCGCAACTAGCTCTATCTGATTTTAATTTGTCTGGTCACGACTCAACTTGTCTAATCGATCAGCAGTAGACTCCAACTTCTTCGAATTAATGACTAACTCATCTTTGAAATGAGTAGCTGTTTGTCTGAGCAGCCTGTTCTGATCTGTTAACTCATTAAGAACAGTTCTAGCACGCATCAACTGATCTTGTTCTTCACGACGCTGTTCATCTGCAATCTCAATCTTTACTCTGTAGAGTCTCTCCATTTTACTTGACTCTTCAGCTAACGAACGAGCAAATGAGATAGATCTCTGTTCAGAGAAATCAACTTGTTTCTCAAGGAAACTTTGAACTTCAGCATACATCTCTGCTCGGAAAATTGAGTCCATCTTGTTGACCTCTCCAACAATCAAATCTCTTGAGTTGTCAACAAGTGATTGGTTCTGCTCCACTAACATATCTTTCACTTTTGAGTGGAGGAACTCATCAATAGCAGAGTGGACAGTCTCTTTCAAATCTGACCTCAGCTCTTCAAGATAGCCTTCAGGAAAGACTTGAGTAGACGACTGAGCTTCAACGACCACTTCTTCTTGAACTTTCTCCACAAGTTCATCTTCATCAAACATGACAGCATCCATGAACTCATCGTCTTCTTCTCCAAGTTCAAAAGAGTCAACTTCTTCAGAACTTTCAGCCTCTTCTTCAGCAGGTTCTGAGGTTTGAATAGCAATATCAACAAGTTCTGCCTTCTCCTCTTCTTCCACTAGATCAGTCTGAGTTCCAATATCAGACGAGAACTCTTCAACCAGAACGCCATCAGGAATGCTCAATAATCTTTTTACAAGATCAACTAAGGCCTTGCGAGGAAATAATTCTGAGTGGTCTTGAACACCACTGTTTTCTTTCTGTTCCATCTCCCAATCCATAAAGTTGGAGATTCCTCCCATGCCTTGAATAACCTCAAAAAGATCATTTGTTGAGGATTTCTTCAATGTAAACCAAGTGCATATCCTGAGAAGTTTCTCAAACTGTTCTGATGAAGTGTCGACTTCGAGAGTTGAGAGCTTCCTCTTCAAATTCTTGGACACTCGAGCACAAATTCTCTTCTCCCTTAGACACATAGGATAATATACCAGGGAATCAAATCTAACATCAGACGGGTTCTGAGCAGGTGGGGTCCCTGTCTCAACTGTTGTAGTGGCAACTGGCGTCTTGTCTGAAGTAGATGGGTTGGAGGGTTCAACATACTCTGTTGAGGTAGAGGGAATTTGGGCTGTGGTTTCTGGGGGCTCTAATGTGGCTTGGTTTGGTGTAACAACTGTCGAAGTATCAGTTGTATCCTTTATGGGAGTGTTTTCAGGATGACTGGCTCTAAGCGGTAATGCTGCCAGTACTTGAGAGGTTGAGGATACAGGTCGAGGCCTAGGTTGATGTGACCTAGCCTTGGTTCGAACAGAGGAGAGAGAGAGAGGAATTGAAACAGCTTGAGTAGAGGTACTAACCTGAGAACTTGACTTGACTGGTTGAGTAGGCGAACCAACTCTCACAAGTGTATACATTTCAGGATTTTGAGCACTTGGCTCCTTCTCTTGTTCTGACTCCTCATCTGACTGAGTCTTTTCTGAATCATCTGCACTTGACTCAGCTTTCGCAACTTCCTCTGATTCTTCATCATCGGACTCGTCTTCTGAAGAACTAGACGAAGCAGTATATGGCATCAAATCCATAGGGTTCATCTCAACTTGCTTGGGTGTAGCCGGTCTAGCAGCGACTTGCTTCCTCAAAGCCTCCTTCTTCAAATAAAACTTTAAAGGATGAAATGGTTTTCCTTTACTCCATTCCGTCTTGTTTGGCATCAACAAGGGAAGTATAATACTTAGCTTGTTTCCATATCCTACCACATTTGACACCACCCAATTACGAGTGTCAGTGTCAACTCGAACACTCTTTTCAAAATACATGATTCGATCTGCAATCAGCTTGAACCAATTGCCTTCGGTAATTCCATCAAATATAGCAGCCATTACCCTTGCTTTAACAAGAGTGACAGAATCATGAGAACCAGTCGCACATAGCAAGATTTTGCTGGCTATGTCCAGTAGGGTTCGATACTTCTCTAGAAGTTCCATCTTCTTGACGGCAGGGAGCTTGCCATCTGGTTTCAGCCTCAACTTCCTTCTACAAAATATACTCAAATATCTGGCTTCTTGCCCAGCTGCATAGTTTTCCACATCAATAGTTCCAATGGGCAGCTTCAGATGCTCAAACATGGCTTCTCGAGTGATTTCCACTCGATTTCTTCCAAGAAAAGATTCAATCACATCTCCTTGTCTGGTGGCGTTGGCATAGAACTCCAAAACCTCTTCCTCCAAGACGACTTGAGGAAACGCCTCCAAATATGGTTTCAGGCCACATCTGCTGCATTTGGTCAAAATCTCCGAATTTCCATCTGTGTGCTTACCCTTAAAGAACACAGAAGGTTCAACATGCACTTTGTTTTCTGAAATGAATCTGCCTAGGTCGAACCTAGCTTGCATGTTAGTCCTCACATCAAAAAGAGATATAATCGTCATAGTGAGTAGATTAATTGAGAACAAAAGGTTTGGGTTTTGCAAGAAATCGAATGCTTGAGTGGGAGAGTTAAGAAAACGTGGAGCTAGTAGTGTGTAAGTGTTGGGTTTTATTCAAAAAAAAATCTGAATTAGAGAATGAACGGCCAAGATTTAAAGACATGATCCAACGGTGTGACCTTTGGAATTCAGTTACGGAATCGAGAATATTACGTGATTTGATATTGTAAAATTTGAAATCCGCCTCTTCTATTAGTTAGAACAGGGGAGTGTACTCATCTGTCCTAGCATAGTGAAGTAGATTTCGAACTGGGTATATACACCTCATTAAAATGGGAGTGTATAAATCCAATTCTAGGGTTTTCCAATTTTAGCATTATCGAATCACTATAATACCCTTAATTTGGTTTGGTTAAACACTTAGAGCATTTAAATCAAACGAACACTTATCTTGTCTGTTCGAGTCGATCCAGAACAGACGAGTAGACTCAAGCACACAAGACGAGTTCCCCCTTCGACTGTGCTTGTCTATTTTGAACATCGAACGACTATTTGTACCTATCTTATCTTGTGAGACACATTAGATAGGATACATGTAGTAGAGTAGAATAATTAAGATGAATATCAATCTAAAGCAATGATCAAGGTTTTCGAACAAGATGATTGTTAACAAACATAAGAGTCAACATAAGGATGTTTAAGAAATCAAAGATTCCCCCTTAAATGTTTATTCTCTTAGTATTACCCTCAGCTTTACCAGCTTCCTCATCGGGTTGTTTGGTCATCTTGTCTGACCTTGTATACCTGTCTGTTGTGCGAGTAGACGAGTGCTCTGTTCCAGTGATCTTGTCTCCTTATTTCTTTGATGTACCTGTCTGGTTAGTACATAGCTATAGGCAAGTAGGGTCTAGATCAATTAGCCCTAGACTAATGCATAACTCACGAAAACGAGCCTCAGCCAATGGTTTTGTGAAAATATCAGCTCTTTGAAAATCAGTATGAATCTTTTCCATGCGAATATCCTTCTTTTCTACATGATCACGTATGAAATGATGCTTCACATCAACATGCTTACAACGTGTGTGCAAAACAGGATTTTGTGTAATGGCAATTGCACTATTACTATCACAGAAAATGGGAACATTCGATTCATATATGTTGTAATCTCTAAGCTGTTGTATGAGCCAAAGTAGTTGACTACAGCAGCTACCAGCAGCCATATACTCGGCTTCGGTAGTAGAGGTAGCCACACTAGTTTGCTTTTTCGAAAACCATGAAATGAGTTTTGTGCCTAAGAATTGACAAGAACCAGATGTAGATTTCCTATCTATTTTACAACCACCAAAATCAGAATCAGAGTAGCCACTTAGAGATAAATCATCATTTGAATGATACCATATACCACGATTGATGGTCCCTTTCAAATATTTCAATATCCTTTTAGTGGTTTCCATATGACTCTCTTTTGGATTAGCTTGAAAACGAGCACATACGCCAACAGAGAATGCAATATCAGGTCTACTAGCAGTCAAGTAGAGTAATGAACCAATAAGACCACGATAATGTGTTTGATCAGCGCATTTACCTTGTTCGTCTGGATCCATCCTGTATGTAGGTAGCATAGGTACGCCAGTAGACGTGCATGTCTTAATACCATACTTGTCTAGTAGATTTCTAGTTTACTTTGCTTGATTTATGAAATTCCCTTCTGGGGTCTGTTTTACTTGAAGACCAAGAAAGTAATTCATTTCACCCATCATAGACATCTCAAATTTACTTTGCATGAGTGTTGAGAAACTTTCACTCAGCTTTTTGTTAGGTGAACCAAAAATGATATCATCTACGTAAATTTGGACGAGTAAAATGTCTTTCCCTTCTTGTTTTCTGAACAAGGTTCTATCGACCTTGCCCTTAGTAAAACCATTTTCTAACAGAAAGAGAGAGAGAGTATCATACCATGCTCTTGGGGCTTGCTTTAGTCCGTATAAGGCTTTCTTTAACCTGTACACCTGGTCACCTTTGACTTCGAAACCTGGGAGTTGTTCAACATACACTTCTTCCGCAAGAATACCGTTAAGAAATGCACTTTTAACATCCATTTGATATACGGTAAATTTCATATAAGCAGCATATGCAAGGAACAATCGAATGGCTTCTAGTCTAGCAATAGGAGCATATGTTTCATCATAGTCTATGCCTTCAGCTTGTGAATAGCCTTGGGCTACTAGTCTAGCCTTATTCCTAACGACTACATCATTCTCATCTTTCTTGTTTTTGAAATCCATCGAGTGCCAACTACATTATGATGTTTAGGCCTATCGACAAGTTCCCAGACGTCATTTCGAACAAACTGGTTCAACTCATCTTGCATAGCGATGATCCAATTACTATCAGCCATTGCCTCTTTGATGGTTTTAGGCTCGATAGATGAGAGGAAACAACACCAGCAAAACAAAGATGGACTAGGTTGTTCTTGTGACTCAAAGAGTTGTCGTCTAGTCTTCATACCAATAGTAGAGTCACCAATGATATTTTCAGTGTCATGCGCAGATTTCCAAGTTTTTCTAGTTCTAGCAGTAGCACTAACATCATCTACATCATGTACAGCATCATGCATATCAACATCATTTGTATCATCAACAGATTTATCAGGAGTAGATGAGTCAACTAGAGCAGGCATGTCAACTGGTCTAGAAGACTTACCTTGAGCACTTACCTTCTCTTTGTCATCTGACTCGATAGCTTTCAGGAACGGATTATAGGCTTGAACAGATTCATACACTTCTGATTCTTGGTCAGTTTGGATCGATAGATCAGTTACTTTCTTACTGATCTGATCGGCAGACGAGTCCTGTATAGATTCATCGAAAACTACATGTGGTGTTTCTTCCACACAAAGAGTTGAGTAGTTGAATACCCTAAATGCTTTGCTAGTCGAGGAGTATCCTAAGAATATCCCCTCGTCTGCTTTAGCATCGAAAGCATTCAACTTGCTTTTCCCATTGTTATGGATAAAACACTTACAACCAAATATATAAAAATATGAAACTCTAGGTTTTCGACCTTTCCATACCTCATAGGGTGTCTTACCTAGTGCTTTATTAATAGCACTTCTGTTTTGGGAGTAACATGCAGTATTGATCGCTTCTACCCAAAACTTCTGAGGAGTATTATACTCTGTCAGCATGGTCCTACAGGCCTCTTTAAGGGTTCTGTTCCTTCGTTTTGCTACTCCATTTTGTTGTGGTGTCCTTGCTGCACTAGTAAGGTGCTGGATGCCACGCTTAGAACAAAATTCTTTAATATAGCAGTTAATGAATTCAGTACCCTTGTCACTACGGATCTTGACAATGGACTGATTCTTCTCAACTTGAATCTTCTTCAACAGATCAGGTAGGAGTATTTGTGTATCACTCTTCTTGTGCAAGAAGACTACCCAAGTGAACTTAGAATAGCCGTCTACCACAACAAGTGTGTACCTTCTACCGTTCAAAGTTGGAGGAGTAATTGGGCCATGTAAGTCCATATGTAGAAGTTCAAGAATTCTACTTGTTGAGAGGGTTGGAATAGATTTAAAGGAACCCTTTACCTGTTTACCTTTTTGACAGGCATCGCATACATGTGATTTGAAATATATTTCGTTGGGTATACCTTCAACAAGGTAATCTCTTGCAATCTTATTAATCACCTTAAAGTTCATGTGGCAAATGCGTCTATGCCAAAGCCAACTGACCTCTTTGGGTGTCTTAGTAAGAAGACAAGTGTCCCGTGGATAGCTATTCCAATTCACTATATACACACTGCCTTGTCTTATGCCGACGAGCAGTACGGTATGAGTCCTCTTGTCTATGATTTCGCACTTTTGGCTTTTGAACTGCACTTTGTAGCCTCGATCACAAAACTGTGAAACAGATAATAGATTATATTTCAAACCTTCTACGTAGGATACGTCTTGTATCTCCACGTCTCCATTTCGAATATATTCAAAGCCTTTTGTGATGGTTGTAGAGCTGTCTCCGAATATAACCTTTGGTCCTTCTTGCTCATAGTAGCTTGATAGAAGTGCCTTGGTACCAGTCATGTGGTGAGAACACCCACTGTCTATGTACCAAGTTTCTCCTACTGAGCCACCCTTCTTGTATAGATCGAGTCGACCCTGCATTAGATGATATTCCATAATTTAGGTACCCTCCTTGTCTATTGGGGTCCTGGGGGGTTAGTCGAGTTCAATGGAATCCAAATATACATTGGAGTCCTGAACAAGTTTGATCTTCTAAGTTTCCGACCATATTTATTGCAAAATAAGACCATGTTGTCCTTGTCTGGCCTATCATCAGTCCTTGGGTCTACTCGTCTGAGGTCGCCTTTTGACTTGACCTCTACTTGAGTAGACACAGGCCTGTGGTAGTCAGAGTAGGGCTTGTATGCATTGGGGCCATACGGTTTATAGACATGTTTAGGTCTTTCTTCTCCTTTGATATCATACGATTCAGGCGGAGGATATAGGACGGGTTGAATACGATATTTTGGAGCCACATTCCTAGGCCTAGATGAGTAGAGCTGAGACTGCCTTCTGAAAGGAGGTCTAGGCTCTTTCCATCTAGTTTGTACTTGTCTAGTACTTATCTCTTCAGGATACCAATCCTCGTATCTGACCTGATTAGGTCGTCCACGATTTTTAGTCCTTTGTTGACTCGTCTTAAACGGAACAGCCTTGCTGTTAACATTCTTTTTACCTCCCTTGGTAATTGGAATGTTAACTCGAGTCTGTTTGGGTACAGTGCCTTCAGATGGAGTTCCAATATCGTATATCATTGGTCCTTTTCCTTTATCATTAGTCAAAGAGCTTGGGACGAAAGTAGTAGGGTTCTTAAGAACTTGAGTAGACGAGCTAGGTGATTCAGCACCTATACCTGTCTTGTCAGCAGGAGCCCTATACCTATCTGACAGTTCAAGGTTAACCTTAGAGGAGTTAACCAGGTCAGTAAGTTTAAGGTCTAGAGTGACAACTTCAGTTTCTAAGAACTTATTACGTTCTTCAAGCTTTTTGCACTTACTTTTTAAAACATTGAGTTCATTTTTCTCAGTTGCATGTGTCTTAAGTAGGTCTTGATATAACCTGTCTGTCAATGCATACTTTTCTTTGAGTTGTCTTAACTCTTCAGTCAAGCGTTCATTTAGGACTGTTACATTAGGATCTACTTTAGACTGAGCTTCCTTAAGATCAATGATTTCCTGTATTAATGCAATGTTCTCGTCGCTGACTTCAATGAATGCCTGGTTAGCTAGTAGGAGGTCGTCTTCAACTGCACTAGTAGAGTGCTGAAGACTACTCCCTACTTTGCTACTAGCAGTATCACTTTCATCAGAATCCGATTCATCACAAGATTGAAAAGAAGTAGCAGACGATACCTCTTGGTCGATTTTAGCCATGCAGCATCGACCATCATCTACTATGAAAGCTTCATCGTGATCTGGATCAGACGGGTAGTTAGATGAGGACGATGGCAACTCGTCTGAATTAGAATCAGAGTCATCATTGGCCATCATTGTCTTCTTGCCACAGTTGTATCTTCTTTCCCTTCGTGCTTTGCGTTCTTCTCGATCCTCAGTGCTCAGGTCTGGACATTCATATATGTAGTGACCTGGTTTCTCACAGTTATAGCACAAGAGATCATTAGTAGCCTTTTTAATAGGAGATTTATCCCTTCGTTTATCATGTCTATCAGAACGAGTAATCTTCCTACCATCAGACTCTCTATCTCGTCTGTTACCTTTCGAGACTTCGTCTCTCCTTTCGGACGAGTTTCGGTCTCATCTAGTGTTAGACGAGTTCTTCGAAGTGGACGCTCTATGATCCCTATAGAACTTCTTGTATCTTCCGAAGCGTTTATTCAGCCTATCAAACTTTCTAACCATGAGGCTTACCTGATCCTTCAGACTAAGATCAGTATCTAACTCGTCTTTCACAGAAGCAGACCTAGTTTTAGACTTTGACCTGTCTACTTTAGACGAACTAGACTTAAAAGCAACGTTCTTAGATACAACATGTTCTCTGTCACTACTTGCTATGGGTTCATCTTCGTCTAGATCAAACTCATGGGCCTTTAGAGTTTGAAACATGGTCTCTGCAGTCCACACGTCTATATCTTGGGTATTCTTAACAAGCATCTTTACCATTTTCCATCGACTATCAAGACTTTTGAGAATCCTAAGATTGATTTCTCGTGGAGTATATGATTTACCAAGGACTTCCAAGTCATTCATGATTTTGGTAAAACGAGTATCCAACTGGTCAATTGTTTCACCAGCTTTCATGTGAAATGATTCAAATCTTTGGACCGCTGTGGAAAGCTTGCTTTCTTTGATTAGGGTTGTCCCTTCACAAATGATAGCTAATCTGTCCCACATTTCTTTGGCAGTTTTACATTTTAACACTTTTCCTAGATACTCGTTAGGAAGAGTGTGTAAGATGTAATTCTTGGCCAAGCTATCCAAATTATTTTGCCTCATTTCTTCTGAGGTTAACTCTGACCTTGGTTTCTTGACGAGAGTACCCACGGGTTTGTCCTTGTCGAGGGCAGCAGTGTTGGGGATCATGGTCACGATTGGACCTTCAGTGACGACAGAGATCATTAAGTCGTGAGTGGAACTGAAGATGGCTTCCATCCTCAACTTCCAATAGTCATAGTCCTGAACCTGGAACTTAGGTAACTTGTTAGCACTAATTTCGAGCGACATGATTCAAGAAGATACGAATATCACAGTACAGTATCAAGAAACAGATATTTTCAAGTTCACCGATAAAGAACACGTAAGAGCACGTACAAACACGGACCAAGACTTCACCCAAGTCTTGAGTTGGTTATCAAGAAACAGCAGTTCGTAAACCACTTCTCTGATACCACTTGTAGGTCCCCAAAGTTGAGTTAATATCGAGTAAGCTAGTGAAAATGTCTAGAGGGGGGTGAATAGACTTTTCAAAAATCTTTCGATATATCAAAGTACAATATGCGGAACAACGAAATTAATCAATGAGCCCAAGTAGTTTATACTTAACTTCTTAATTCGAGAACTCTGTTTCAGTGTTTACTCAACTAGTCTTGTTCAATTATGAAGATAAACAGTTAATCAATCAAGATAAAACAGTAAAGTAAATCAAACACGAGATTTATAGTGGTTCGACAACTTGTCTACATCCACTCTCACAAATCCAGTTGTGATGTTCTTATTAACTCGTCCAATGGAGTAATGTGTTCTTGTAGCTTTAAGTCCCAAGAAATAAGACTTAGATCTTCTCGAAAACACTACCAACTGCCTCTTCGATCTTACTAGTGATTTACAAGTATCTAGCAACTTGAAACATTAAACAAAAATTAAAACTTCTCTTTGTTCAGTAGTAGCCTTCTTTGATCTTCACTTGTCTTGTGTAGCTTCACTTTCTGAACTTCAAAACTCTGTGAGTGATTTCTTCTTTGAATCTTCAATAATGCTTCAGTATGCAGTAATATCAGTAGTCTTTAATCAATGAATACGTCAAGGTATTTATAGACTTCTGAATTTCAAGAACTTTAAGTTGTATAACCAACTTTTCTTGAAAACTAACTTGCAACTTCCATACTTATCCATTCACGCGTTTCTTGTTAGTTAAATTAGTTATTTCTAACTAACTTTTCAATCCTTATCTTCTCACGCGCTTTTGTAACTAACCCAATAGTTCTTCTCGACTTGTCTTGTAGTCTCGCGCACCTGTCTTCTTCTCCAGTAGTAGACTTCGTCTTCTACTTCTTGTGCGAACTTCTGTAGTAGACTATTCTAATCCTAACAAGACTATTACATTACTTTAAGCTCTTGTTATAAAGCTTAGTCAACTTATAAAACTATACAATGAATATATTATTACACATGAAAACAATGAGCTTCTATACAATGATTAATATAGCTCAAAAATAACTTAAACAATTAATCCGAACAGTATCAACGAATTATAAGTACTTGTCTTTACTTTTATACTTGTCTCACGTGAACTCTACTGATCTTGTACAAGATGACTTCTCTTAACTAGACTAGATCAGTCAACACTTAGAAAATATTCAAACCACTTTTGGCTTATCAAAACTTCATCATTATCTTTTCATCATTTAGGACATGTTCTAGGATTCATATCCCAACACTCCACAACTGTACTATGACCCTGAGTTAAATTCCGAATTTCCCTCTTTATCTTATATTTAAGTGGACCATTGTTTTCTCCATACCTTTGATAGATAGTATCCCACAGTTGTTTAGAAGTCTCAGTATGAACAAAGGTATCATTAAGTTCCTTAGACAAAGAATTTAGAATCCAAGATAAAACAGCTGAATCCACCTTCTTCCACATAGCACAAAATTCATCATCTTCAGCCGGCATAGGTAGTTTTCCATTAATAAATTGTAACTTCATTTTAGCGCCCAAAGCAATGACCATAGATCGTCTCCACGGTATAAAATCGGAGTTACCAGTAAGGTGATGAGGGATTAGCAACAAACCTGGATGATCAGATCCATGGAGGAAGTATGGATTATCCTCAGAAATAACTAACTTTTGCGTAGTAATGTTTACGCCTGAGCCCCCGCCATTATCGTTCTGAAGGGAAGAAAACTGATTTTCGGCATTCCGTTGCGGCGCCATAACAAAAACGGATCAAAAACAAGCTAGAGAATCAAGTAATAAGAATAGATTTCCAAGATCGAACCGTAAACTGATACCATATAGAAATTCAGAGTGCGACATTTTAGGGCACAAAGTAAACTCAATTCATATCTTTTATTTTCTGGAAAAACTGAATAGAAAGTTTTACAAATGGTATTTAAACCAAAAGAACTCAGCAACTGCTAAAACGTGAAACACTAAACAAAGAATAAAAACGCTTCTCTTAGTAACACGTTTCTCATATTCTTCACTTATAGATGAGCACATGCGTGTAGGTATATTTGTGGGCTACATAGAATATTAAGCAATATGTATGTAATGTATGTGTGTGGGCCATGCCAATCTCGAGCCCCACGCGGCCACCCTAGAGTGCAGGCTGCCCAACCATCAGATCTTGTCATCTTGAGCCCCACTCATAGATTTGTATCTATCATATACTTCGTATATAACATGGAAATATGGAATGGAGTATATGGCAAATCATATTTTCTTCTGCAGATTTTAAGTTTTTAAAAATTTCCTTAAAAAAAATAAAGGTTAAAATGGATCTGAACCGGAACCGTCTAAATCGAAACCGCCCTTCTATTCTTCATGGTCCATGGCCCGATTCCGGTTTGTGCTTCTTGGGACCGTCGAACCGGCGGTTCATGAACCGTCGATCAGGTTTGGGCGAACCATAATGATCGAAAATAAAATAAAAATTAAAAAAAACCAAACTTGTTTCTTCGATGTTTCTTCGTTGGCGACTTGGGGGGGGGGGGGAACGACGGTTGGCTGGCTTGGGTGGGGTTCATGGTGGCGGGAGAAGAGGCGGTGGGGGGCGCCGGCGCTGCTTGTTGCAGAATAAAAAAAAAGGGGAAAGAAGATGGAGGACGACGGCGGGACGGCTGTTTGGGTGGGGCAAGGCGGCGACAGCGGGTTGAGGCGGAGGGAGTAGGAGGAGCGTGCATAAACAGAAAAAAAGAAGAAAAGAGTGGCTGGAGCGGCGTGCGGTGCATAAACAGAAAAAAAGAAGAAAAGAGTGGCTGGAGCGGCGTGCGGTGGCGGGCGGCTGGGATGATGGTTGGAGAAGAAGAAAATGATTTTAGGGTTTTTAAACGAGGAAGAAGAAAATGGTGGAAAAGAAAAATGAAAATTAGGATTTTTAGGGAGTGTATATTTATCGTACATAATTTTAAGAGACAAAAGTACTCCTTCCATTAGTCCCATTATAGGTTATTGTAGGGTCCATTGTGAATAAAGTAATTTTTTTTGTGAATAAAGTTGATGACAAATTGAGTAATTAAGTGATGGTTGAAGGGTGATAGTTTCCATAAAGTGTATGGGGCAGAAAAATGCATTTTTGGTCCCACCATCCACGGGCATTCATATTTTTGAGTTGCACTCTTGTGTACCAGTTACATGTATGTAACTACTATATCCAATCCAATATATGTAACTACTATATCCAATCCAATAACCCATTACAAATAACACATGACTCATTTACTATATCCAATCCAATAACGCATGACTCATTTATTGTATCAATTTAACACATACATTTTTTCATGGGCCTTTATTTTACTTCAATTAATTTTTTTTTAATTTTATCATTAAAAAATAATACTCCATTAATTTTTTAAAATTTTATTTTTTCATTTTACTCAATTGATATTTATATTTATCTTTTTAATATTATTTTTTAAATTTATTTTTCTTCATGTTTATCATTTGTGTTTCAAATGATAATTTTTTTAACGTACTTTCTTTTTATGTAATAAATAATTATTCTAAAATTTTAAAGTCTAATAAGAAAATTTAAAAAATAATATTAATTGTTTTTTTTAAGTATTAAATAGTATAATAATAATTTATTTTAAAAAATAAAACTCTCACCTCTCTTAGGCAAGTGTTCAATTTTATTGGTACTATTTTACTTTACTTTACTTTAATTAATTGGTGTATAATTTTCACCTTATCCTTTCAAAATTTTACTTCATTCCTTACAAATTTCACTTCGTTTTACATTGTTTAATTATTTTTTCATTTGAACTTTCATTTTTTAATTACTTTATTTTAATTTTTTATGAATATAATTTTTAGTTTATAAGTGTTATAATAACCGTTGATAAGTATTATGATATATTATTAGTTAATATGCAGTACTGTACATATTAGTTCATATACAGTATAATATTAGTTTATATTGGTACATGTTTTAATTTTTTCGAGTTTCGAGTTCCGAGTTCACATACTTTATAGTAATAGTTCAAATATAGTATAGTATTAGTTCAGACATTGTATAGTATTAGTTCACATACTCTATGGTACTAGTTCAAATATAGTATATTATAAATTCAAATATTGTATAGTATTAGTTCATATATTAAATACTCCGTAATATTTTTATACCCACATTAATCTCTAGTACTATACAATATATTAACTAGTACTATACCATAGGCGTACTACTACTATATCGTATTTAAACTAATATTTATATTTAACAAAAAATACATAACTTAACACATTTATAATTCCAGGCATACCATGCAAATTAATACATCAAGGTAAAAAATTTCAGGCATACCATGCAAAAAAATGATATTAACTAACTAGTAAGAAGAACAAAAGTGAGAATGAATCACACTGAACACACAATTCAATTAATAGATACGATCACACTCAATAAACATATGAATGCATCAACATGAAGATGACCCCAAAGAAAATAATAAAGCTGATGCAATATTATGTTGGTTTCTTCCCCAATTCCAACCTCATTTAAATTTCTAAATATAAATTTTATTTTTCAATTAGATTATATTATTAATTAGTTTTAAAAAATAATCTACAACCTTAAAAAACTGGTAACAAACCAGATATCATTTTAGAAATAATGAAGACATAACAAAATAATCTTAGTTATTATAAATCAGATTAAAGCTAGAAAGTGAGCATGTCATATTCATACATTTATACCCAAATTAGAAAAAAAATGAATTTTTTTAGTTTAGTTTTTTTTTTTCGATTTTTTTGTATTTTTTTCCTAAATTTTGGTCATTTTTTGAAAAAAAAAAAAACTGGAAATTTTATTTCATAATTTTATTTTTGAGTTTCATATTTTTTTAATATTCGTTATGTTTTTATATTTATTTTTTAAAAGTTAAAAAAATAGAATAATATTTGACTTCGTGGTGATTCATTGGTGAATCGATAGTCGGTGTATAATTATAATTTTAATGAGTTGTATTTTAATTTAATTGATAAAATGGTAATATAGTATTTTACATGTATTTTTCTTTTAAAAAATTTGGGGGTGAAATTAATAAAAAAGAATGTAAAAAACTAATAACCCATGTAAAAAATTGGATTTAGTTACAATGTATGTAACTTGTACACATAAGTTGCCTAAAAGAAGGGAGTGTCTAAAAAAAGGGAGTGTGAATTTATTAAAAAAAGAGGGTAAATAGCCAGTTACATACATGTAACTGGTACACATAAGCAATTGCCCATATTTTTTGTCCCAACAATCTGAATTTTGGTCCCGAATGAAAAAAAACTTGATACATTTGGTCCCAAAAGAAAAAAATTGATACATTTGGTCCCAATTCTGTTAACTATTTGACGGAAAGAGTTAAATGGACGTTAGTTATTTATTTTTCTATTAAAAAATAGTAAAAAATATTATTAAAAAAATGTGTAAATTAAAATATTTAAAAAATAAAAATTATAAAATGTGTAAATGAAAAAAATTGAATTGTATAATTATAAATAAAATTCTAAAAATTCATTTAAAAGGTAGTATAAAAATCCGATTAAAAATTAAAAAATTAAAATTTCTAAAAAATTAAAATCTCGTGTGAATTAAAAAATAAAATTACCAAAACTAACAGCTTAAAAAAAAAAAAACTCATTAAAAATATATACCCCGTACTTTATAAATTAAAAAATTTGAAAAATTAAAATTAAAAAATTCTAAGAATAAAAATTCTAAAATGACTAAATTCAAAAAATCTAAAAATGTACTACAAATTATAAATAAATTTTTGAAAATTTCTAAAAATTAAAAATTACATTAAAAAATAAAAAGATTTATTTCCGCCCATACTAACGGACGTATACACATTAAAAAAATTAAAAATTAAAAAAAATCTGAATTGTATAAATTATACTCCCTCTCTCAATGAAAGTTAACCAATTTTAATTTTTTATGTCAGTTTCAATGAAAGTTACTAATTCCATTTTTAGTAAACTATTTCTCTCACATTTAATTATATTCTTCTCTCTCTCAATCACATCACCTCTTTAATAGATCTACTTATTATTTCATATTTCTTAACCTCCGTGACCAAAGTTCTCGAGTAGCTTTACGAGACGGAGGGAGAAAATAAAATTCTAAAAATTAATTAAAAATTAAAAAAATAAAATTTATAAAAAATTAGAATCTTCTTAGAATTAAAAAAATTATTTCTGCCAAAACTAACGGATTAAAATTTAAAAAATAAAACTCATTAAAAAATATACTTTACAAATTATAAAATATAAAAAAATTATAAAAACTCTAAAATGAGTAAATTAAAATTTTAAAAAAAAATCTAAAACTGTACAAATTATAATAAAAATTTCTAAAAAATAAATAAAAATATTCACGTTTCAACCTTCACTTTATTAATAAACAATAATTTTATTTATAAATGAACCCCACAATAGTTTATCATACCTCCAATATATCTACTTTGCAAAAAAAAACCTAAATTAATATTCATTAAAACGTACTCGAGCACAAAAAAAAAAAGAATATTATAAAATGTGTCAAAAAATAAAATTTTAAAAACTCAAAAAAATATAAAAATCTCATTAAAATTACGGGATTGATTGACTAATTTTTTTATTTAATCATTTTCTGTTTTTAATGAGATTTGACTAAATTTTTTATTTACACATTTTTTGTTTATAATGAGATTTTTTTTTTAATAATTTTTATTTTCCAAATTTTCAGATTTTAGAGTTGTTACACTTTTGGTTTTAATTTTTAGGTTATTTTTAATTATAATGAATTTTTCTGATTTTTAATACACGTCAAAATGAAAATAAAAAATAATGGGACTAAAACCAACGGTTGACTAACGGTTAACTAACTTTGGGATCAAATGTATTATATTTTTCCCATTCGGAACCAAAATTCAGATTGTTTGGACCAAAAATATGAGTGTTCGTGGATGGTGGGACCAAAAGTGCATTTTTCTCATGTATAGAATTACATTTGGTGAACAAAAAATATAAGGTAATTGGAATATATTTCATTAACAGAGGGAGTATAATAAGTAATTTGGAGGAGTGCATATATCTTACGTGTATTTCAAGGGATATGTGTATCGGGGATGCATTAAACATTCTTGGAGGGGTATATACCTCGCCCGCGCCTTTCACAAATGGTTGATTCTTGGGCCCTTCATTCATGCAACATGCCGATTGCCAAGACTTTCCCTTTTCATTTAAGGGCGCGGCTAAAGGCACCCGGGTTTCCTATGAGTACACCTAGGGGATGAGAACACACACAATTTGGATGAGGACACCCACCTGGAAAACCCAAAATTACCCATTTCTCAATTAAAACCCTAAACCCATTCTTTCTCTTCTCATTCAACAGGACACCCACCTTCCACCTCCCACCTCTATTTTCGCCACCTCCGGCGCGGCCCACTTCGTCCACACCGCCCACCTCGTCGCGGAGGTCGCAGCCCCTTCCCCTCCACTTCGCGGCCACACCTCTTCCCTCACCCCTTCGCGGTCGTTCGCCAACGCCGCTCGACGTCGCGCCGCCCTCCCCGTCGCGCCGCCCTCCACAACAACCATCTCCACCGCCCCTCGTTTGCGGCCGCCCCCCTCCTCCCCACAGTCGCGGCCGCTGCCCTCCCTCCTCCCCACAGTCGCGGTCGCCGCCCTCCCTCCTCCCCACAGTCGCGACCGCCACCCTCCCTCCTCCCCACAGTCGCGGCCGCCGCCCTCCCTTCTCCCCACAGTCGCGGCCGCCCCCCCTCCTCCCCACAGTCGCGGCCGCTGCCCTACCTCCTCCCCACAGTCGCGGCCGCCGCCCTCCCTTCTCCCCAAAGACGCGGCCGCCGCCAACCCCCTTCTCCCCTTCGCTGCGGCCGTAGTGCTCCTCCCCTCGCCGCCGCCGCCGCTAACAGGTAAGTTTAGGTCTGAAAAATTAGAAAAATTAGGGTTTTCTAGGAAAAAAAATTAGTATTTTTTTTTATGTTTGGGAATCATTTTCGAAAATAGTGCGTTTGTTTTGGAAAAAATTTCGAACAAGATATTCAATTTTTTTTTCGGACAAATTAAAGTTGTTTTGAAATTTTTTTCGAACATATTGTGTTTGTTTTGGAAACAATTTCGAACAACTTGAGTTTGTTTTGGAAAAACTTTCGAACAAGATGTTCGATCTTTTTTTTCGAACAAATTTGAGTTGTTTTGGATTTTTTTTCGAATATATTGAGTTTGTTTTGAAATTTTTTTCGAACATGTTGAGTTTGTTTTGGAAAAAATTTCGAACATGTTTGTTATGAAATTTTTTTCGAACAGTTAGTGTTTTGGATTAATTTTTGTTGCAATTTTGGAGTTTTTTTTGTTAAATGGTGGTGGTGGTGGTGGTGGTGGTGGAGAGGAGGTGGTGGTGAAATAGAATGGGTGGGTGGGTGTACTCATCTTCGTTTTTTTTCATAAATTTTACTCTAGAGGTATATAGGACATTTCACATGTTCTGAAAAATTAAAAAAATGTTGGTGGGTGTACTCATAGGAAATCCGGGTGCCTTTAGTCGTGCCCTTCATTTAATTTGTGGGGTCCGCTCCAATTAATGCAGCTAGCTTTCGTGTTTGAGCAAATGGGCCTCTTATTGGGCCTCCATGGTCCAAATAAATGGGTCCAAATTACTTCTTCAATTAATTTCTTGGGTTGGGGTATATACCCCTCCAGTTTTGTTTAATACACGCCCCCGATACACACACCCTCAAAACACATCTGAGATAGATGCACTCCCCTTAAATTACCTATTATACCCCTTTCTCCTAAAAACCTAAGATAAATACACACCCTCATTCTATCTTCCTCATTTAAAACCCTAACCCTTCTTCCCCAACACCAGCCGCCGCCCTCCCAGCCCAGCCGTCGCCGCCGCTCGCACTCTCCCTTCCTCGCCGTCGCACTTCTCCTCCCTTTTTTTTTTTTTCATTTTCTGCACTCTCCCTCCCTCTCGTCGTCGCACTCCCCCTCCCTTCCCCTTGCGCCGTCTGCGCCCATATCGCCCCCATTTTTTTTGTCTTTGAAACAGGCGGCGGCGCCACCTCCTTTGTTGAGCGACGTCGCCGGCTCTTTCACCCCCAACCAGCCACGCTCTCGCCGCCTCCTTCCCGCTTCCGTCCAGTATTTTTATTTTCATTTCGTCCCCCTTCGTCCACCCTCCGCCGCTTGTCCGCCCAAGGTAAGCTTTTTTTTTTCTAGCTTTTCTCCCGTCTCTAGTTTTTTTTTTGGGCAATATTGAGTCTACCAAAATCTCTCCCGTCGATAAATTATTGTTGACGGGAGTGTTTTTGGTCGACTCAATATTGTCGAAAAATTTCAATTTTTAATTTAAAAAAAAAAATTCTTTCGAAAAAATCTTATTAACCGGAGAATTTTTGGTCGACAAATCAGAGTCGACCGGAGTGTTTTTGATCGACAAATCGTGTCGACGGGAGAAATTTTGGTCGACTCTTGTTCGTCGAAAATAAGATTTTTTTTTTTAATTTCTGAAATTTTATTTGGGGCGGCGGCGGTTGGCTAATACCTCTTAAATTAGGTTAGGGTTAGTTTAATTTATGAGGAGTGTGTGTATCTTTTGTATTTTATTAAAGGGCAAAACAGACATTTTATATGAATATTTAATTAATAAAAGTGAAGGTCGCGGACTCGCGGGTATTAAACAAAGTTGAAGGGGTATATACCCCAACCCTAATTTCTTCCGTTTAACTCTCCAACTCGATTTCTTTCATCTTTGTCACTAAAAATAAAAAATTAGGTAGTACCTTCTAAATTTTTATTTTTCCTATAAAATGCACAAAACTCCATATTTCTCTCAATCAAATGAATTTATCAAAATTGACCAATAAAGAATAAAATCATATAAAAATTAAGCTTTAAAATATGCACTAAAATCATGCAAATTCCACCTAAATCACAAAATAACGATCCAATTCATTTAACTTGAACTAACTTCTCAACTCATTTGATTAGCCTTAAATTTATATCATTTGGTTTCAACTCAATTTTTTCACCTCAACTGACTTTGTCACTTGAAATCCTTAGAGACCCAATTCATTTAACTTGAACTAACTTCTCAACTCATTTGATTCGCCTTAAATTTATATCATTTGGTTTCAACTCAATTTTTTCACCTCAACTGACTTTGTCACTTGAAATCCTTACAGACCATATACAGTTGATCGTCCCAGTTTATTCAACGAGTTGGTTTTATGTGAAATATTGCATGTATGCATTTAAGCCCAAATAAATCAAAATCAAAACCCTAAAAAGTCAAAATGCAAACTTATCACTTTAATTTAGAGTTTATCTTTATTTTAAATTATATTATACAATTTAAATTATAATTAATATAATTAATTGTTTTAAAAAGAAAATTACGCAAATAAACTTAGCACTATACAGTAGAAACTCTTATAAAAGGTGTAATATTAAATATTATAATATAATAACGGAATAATATTAGTTACCCAACTTTACCTCTTTTCATATTTGGTCACTCTCAATATAATATAATAAAGGAGAAAGAGTTTTGAGCGCAAAATTTCTCAAAATCTACGTTAAAAAAATTTCATGCATATTCTAGAACTAATGAAACAAATCCAATAGCAAGAATGAAACATGTGAACCTGGAGTGAAGAAAAACAAAGAATCTTAGTCAATTCTCTCCTCTCTCTACGCAATATATGGTTTCTCAATTCCCTCCTCTCTCTGCACAATATATATCTCCGAGAAGAATATATTGTTCTTGTGTTTACAGAATAAATTTTTGTCTGTTCAGTTCGTACTCTTAGTACGTTCCTTGAGGCCTACAGTGGTGCTACTGTTTACGAAGTAGAAGTCGTTTTACCTTTGGAACGGAACGCCAAACCAGTCGAGCACTGCCTGGCTTATTCTGTTATACGAGAAAAGGGTTTTCCTTGACTCGACTTTCTGATCCTTATATTTCGATATTGCAGTACCATACCAAGCGTAATGTTTCCTACATGATTAAATTATTTTATTTTATTATATTATATTATTTTATTATATTATATTTATCTCATAGATCAGAAAGAATTCCCATTATATTAATAGATTAGAAGGAATTTCATGCATTAATAATTATTTAACTCAATTATGAATTCATCTTGTTGTGGTTTTATTTTACACGAAATGAGAAACTCAAAAAGATAGAATGAAACTTTGTATTTAGAATTTTTTGTTTAACAATTGTACTCTGTTTCCAATTCTTATTTCATATTAAATTTGTATAATAATTGGAAATAAAAACTTATTTCAATTCATTTATCTATTTATAATTAGAGTTGGTCTCCTGTGCACACAGTGTGCACATGCACACTAATGCACAGGGCAACCCTTATCAAGTTAGAAAAACGAAAATTAATAATAAGATGGTTGTTGGTCCAATGGTTACAACACTTAAAGATAGGTATTCAAAATAATTTTAACTTGTGATCTTCTTTTTTAATTAAAATAATTTTAACTTATGATCTTCTTTTTTAATTAAAATAATTTTAACTTTTCAATTAAAATATCTACCAGTTTTCAATAATAAAAATTACACTTTTCAATAATAAAAATTACACTTTTCAGTTAAAATATCTACCACTTTTCAATAATAAAAATTACACTTTTCAGTTAAAATATATACCACTTTTCAATAATAAAAATGACATTTTTCAATTAAAATATCTAGCACTTTTCAATAATAAAAATTACACTTTTCAGTTAAAATATCTACCACTTTTCAATAATAAAAATTACACTTTCAGTTAAAATATCTACCACTTTTCAATAATAAATTTACCACTTTTCAATAACAAAAATTCCCACTTGATCTTTTTCAAATCCCACTCATCAAACAACCGGTTGTTACAAACAATTCCAACTCTCATCCCATTTGGAATTAATCAAAACCAGAATTTTCAATCCAAATTACCAGATTTCATTCTCACAGAATGTAAAGGAGTAATGAGTAGTGCTGCTGCTCTCACATCAACTATTTTCGGCAACCAGAATCCATACAATCGAATATGGATGGAAATCTCCCACTCTCCGGTGGCGGCGAACGTCGGCCGGAGGTCCTTCGTCACCAGGGCCGCCACCTCTTCCACCGGCAACGAAAAGAAGAATAGGCCCAAGAGGAAGAACAAGCGGAAGGAAGTTCCAGAACAGGACAAATCGCCCCCCGAAAATGCGGAAATGGAGGCAGTTTCTACTGCGACTACAGCCACCAGTGCTGATTCTGTTTTCGCGATCAAGAGCCGCCTCGACAAGGTTAATCCGGTGGGGCTTGGCCGGAAATCGAGGCAAATTTTCGATGAAGTGTGGCGGAAATTCTCTGGGCTAGGGCAGATTTCGAGGACTACGAGGATGGACGACGATGAGGCGGCGCTTCTCTTGAGAGAAGGTGGGCCCATGTGCGAATTCGCCATTCCCGGCGCTCAGTACACCACTCGAATTTGTAGAAAAAACGGTCAAAAAAGCGTGTGCACAGAAAATTGATCTGTGCACAGTGTGCATTTAAGATTTTCCCTTATAATTATTGGAGCATAAATTTGTGGTGAAGATTAATTGTAAAAAAAATTCTAAAATTATCCATTCAAGAAAATTTCATAAACTTATTTTTCATTCTAAATATTTTTCTATTAAAATCATTATTGCAGGTTTCTTGAAATGTTAGTCAAAGTGTCAAACAATTGGGCATTTGAAATGAATTGAAATAAGTTTCTATCTCCTGAGTTTTTCATTTCCCGATTATCTGTAAAATAAAAGGTAAACCAAGAATTGGGTTGATTGAATCACGTTCTAGAAGATGCATCAGAATTCCTTCTGACCTATTATAGATAAATATAATGTAAATGTACATATTGGTAATTTTTGTGCTTCTGACCTATTATATTATAGATAAATATAATGTAAATGTACATATTGGTAATTTTTGTGATTGACTGAGATTTTTCAGTGGGTATTTCTTCACGTACGCTCCATTAGGTGCTTTTGTGTTTGTTTGGAAGATGTATGAAAATTTTTTAACCAGTTTTGTTTTTGAGAAATTTCACGGCTCAAAACTCTTTCTCCGTTAGTCAATGAACATAGTGATCAATATAAATTTTGATAGAATATAAATGTGGATGACCAAATATGAAAAGAGGTAAACATGGGTGACAAAAATTGATATTTTCTCCTATAATAATCTAACATACAAAATAAAAATATTAAAATATAAACGAAGTAAATAATTAAATATTAATTTTTTTATTTAAAATTCATGTAATACACGAGTTCTACACTAGTCAATAATATCATTATTCTGATAGTCGATTCATTGACTTAAAACTTCAATCAGGATGTTTTTGTGACTTATGGGAGTCCACGAACCAAAATACATAAAGTTGGCCAACTATATATATAAATATATGTACATACTACAATTTGAATTACTACATTGAACAATGTTTGTTACGTATTATATGTAACTTTATCAAATTATCTAATATATTTGCATCATCCTACAATAAAATAATTTGTATTACATCATGGTTATTGTGTATTACTACATGCAATAATATATGTTACTACATATTATAATGTAAGTTACTACATCAATAAAAACAGTAAAAAAATATATTTTACTACATAAAAGAATATGTATTACTATATAAAATATATAATTTGTGTTATTACTACATGTAATAATTTGTTTAACTACATAAAAAATTATATGTTACTACATACTACAGTTTGAAATACTACATTGCACAGTGTTTGTTATTATATGTAACTTTATCAAATAATCGAATATAATATATGTTACTACATATTATAATGTAAGTTACTACATCAACAAAAACAGTAGAAAAAATAAATTTTTACTACATAAAAAAATATGCATTACTATATAAAATACTACATAAAATATTATATGTTACTACCTACTACAATTTGAATTATTATATACATAAAAAAAAAAATTGTCACAACCGTTGGAGGAAAAAATCGTCAACCGCTTGAGAGATAGGAAAGAGAAGACGAACTGAAAGAAAAGAATCCAAAAAGATAAAATTAAACTCGCGTTCGGTAATGAAGTAAAAAATACAAAATTCACAAAATCGGGTCAAATAAACGGGTCAAGTATTCCGGTAAAAATTAAAACATAAACTGGTGACCCAATAAAATATATTTACAGTTCATTGACTAAATAAGTTTATATTTCCAGCACATAGACTTAAATAAGTCAATATTTCAAATCCATTGATTTAATACGTCAATATTTTCAGCTCAATTAACTTAATTGGTTAATATTGCATGTATGCAATATTGCATATAAATTTTTGTGTTATTCACCTCAGCTAGTGCCTCGGCTATTTCATCACATCTGATTTAATTTTGAGGTATAACTCTTACAAGTAAATACATGATGGTTGAAGAATATGAATAAATTAATGTGAATAATATTATTTAAAAATAAAATGGAGGGAGTAATAAATTTGGACAATCGAATAATGACATTGAATGAGATGGGGTATAGATCAAAGTTTCAATTAAATTAATGGCAACATATTTGACTATTCGGTCTCATGTCCAGCGTCAGTGCAGTTGGAAGCAATTAAATAAACCATGTGATTATTGTACCGACATGAAGCTAACCAAACACGTTTTTATTATTGTCAATACATCAAACTCCAGACATTATTTCTCAGTTCACCTGAGGTTGCAATACTCACTTAATTTGGTTGGTCCACCTCTAGATAAAACGAAGCGTTCTACCGTTAACTTTTGATTATTTATGTTAAAAAGTGAAAGAATGTATATTTTCATTTGTAGAAGAGTGCATATTAAGTTTGGAGGGTGAGAGTATTTTTTGGAAACAACAAATAGTCACTCTATGTATGCTCAATTGCATGGTACAATTGACGCAATTGCACCACAATTTTAATTTGATTCTAGTGTGAAAAGTAAAAATTCAATTGAACAATTTTAATCCAATTGCATACAAGAATTCACCACAAAAATTGCAAAAATGGCAAGGGGAAGGCAACGGATTCCCCCTCACTAATCAAGAAGGCAACGGCACTCCGCCGTTGCCAATATGGGTGTTGCTATTTTATAGGCAACGGACTTTGGAAAAACCGTTGCCTTTTGGCAACGGTATATGGCCGTCGCCTTTTGGCAAGGGCGGGGAGGCCGTCGCCTTTTCGCAACGGGCCCAGCCGTTGCCAATTGGCAACGGGGCCCAGCCGTCGTCAAGGCCGTCGCCTTTTTGTTACCTTTAAAAAAATGAGAACCTGGGTTTCGAGCCCAGGTCTCTAAGGCAACCAACACACCCCCACCACTAGGCCACCAATATTCGCGATTTTTCGCTCCAGCTGGGTTTCGAACACGGGACCTCTCGGTCCTGTAGAGTTTTGGGCGCCCCCTGTGTGCCGTTTAGGCTAGGAGCTTTAGTCGTCATGTTGTGAACACAATTAATACATATTCAATTTAATTTTAGTTTCAATTCTTTATTTCTATCCATTTTAAGTTTAATTGTTGCTTATTAAATTTAAATTGTCAAAGCATATCATAATTATTTCTAAATGAGAATTAATTAAATTATAATATTTTTCAAATTAAATAATTTAATTACGGTATCATTAATTAATTTACACTATTTAAATTTATTCTAATCTTCAATTCACAACATTATAATTACATACAACATTGAGTATAATTATTTTCGATTATACATGTAAATTTATTCTAATCACTTCATTTAAATTCATTCTAATTTTCAATTCACAACATTATAATTACATACAACATTGAGTATAATTATTTTCGATTATACATGTAAATTTATTCTAATCACTTCATTTAAATTCATTCTAATTAATTTTCAATTCACAACATTATAATTACATACAACATTGAGTATAATTATTTTCGATTATACATGTAAATTTATTCTAATCACTTCATTTAAATTCATTCTAATTTTCAATTCACAACATTATAATTACATACAACATTGAGTATAATTATTTAATTTTCGATTATACATGTAAATTTATTCTAATCACTTCATTTAAATTCATTCTAATTTTCAATTCAAAACATTATAATTACATACAACATTGAGTATAATTATTTAATATTCGATTATACATGTAAATTTATTCTAATCACTTCATTTAAATTCATTCTAATTTTCAATTCACTTATCCATTTAAAAATATCAATTCGCTTATCCATTTAATTAAAATAACATCACACACAACATTAAAATAAAAATTAATCTTCAACGTCAATGTAATAAAGTAATATAAAAATGTATCACTCCTCATCACCACCATCATCCTCAGTATCATCCTGATCCCGATCAACCTGGCTACGATCATGAACGTCGTGCGACGCCCCCAACGGCCTCGGCGCCCTCGGCGCCCCACCCATCCCACCCATCTGCTGACCCATCCCACCCATCTGCTGACCCATCCCACCCATCTGACCCATCACACCCATCCCACCCATCGTCTGACCTGTCATCTGACCCATCATCGCTGCCAACTGATCCTGAAATTTCTTGGTTATGCGCTCCTCCGTCTTCTGCATTTGTAGGAGTAAGCGCTGCTCTCTCTCCTCATTGATTCTCCGTTCTTCGGCAAGAGCATTGTCCATGTCTTCCTGGGAGAATCGTCCATAAGTCGTACCACTTGACGTCTCGCCAGGACCGGAGGAGACCCGTCTGTTCTTGCCTACTTGTCCAAGGCCCCTAACACGTCCATGAGACCTACCGACCTTCTTCACGAATAAATTAGACATGTCGGGTAAAGTTGGGCCCTGGGAACCATCCTCTGAAGTAGGTTCATCTGACGGATCTCCTGATTGATTGGTCAACTCCTCCTGTACCTGGTCCTATACGTGCACATTTAAAAGTGGGTTAATACATTTTCAAGTAAAATTAAATATATATTTGTTATATAATGTAATGTATATATATATGTACACACTTACAAGTATATCACCCATATAACCATAGCTGTATGTGCCGTTTTCGTAACGGTGGTAATATTCAGCTATCTCCCAGTCGTGGGCAGGGCGTCCCATCTTCTCCTCCTGTATTTTGAATTGAAGACATATACGTATAATTAATTAACTAAATAATTAACTAATTAAAATGAATTATAATTGACCACAAATACTTACAATGCGTCGTGCGACCTCTGCTGCTCCACGAGCTCCGCCTTTATGAGTACCACAGCCAGTACCCGGACCTCCAGGCTCGGATAAGCGGTTCTTACGAGCCTGCTCGCTCTTCTTAATTATTTCAGGATCGCTCCAGTGACGAACTAAGTCGTTCCAAACATTGACATCCCACCTCGGCCTCTTCTTTTCCTTCACCCACACTTTCTTGACGTTTGATAACATGCCAGTGTATCGACCTGCTGCTCTTTGAAGAAAGAGCATGTACACCTCTTCAGTAGATGTGATTCGAGGGTCCCACCTGACCTCGGTCTGCCAAAAAAAATGAATTAATGAATTAATATAAAAAAATAACAAAATGTTAATGTAAAGTGATTTTATACCTGGAATGTCTCCCACCACCGCTGTATCGTGTCGGGTGATACCTTGGCAATGTTTTGCAACGGGGCCCACTCCCGTTGCCTTAAGGCAACGACACCCGCCCCCGTCGCCTTTTTCCTTGCCGTTATTAATGCCGTTGCCAATTGACAACGGTAGCCTGCCGTTGCCTTTTGCTGTTGCCTTCTGGCCATTATTTTGTAGTGATTTTTCAATAGATTTATTTACTACTCCTACATTGTGTTTGGATGAGGAGATTTGATTTGAGAAGGTATTTCAAATGAAATGATTTAAAAATAGATGGATTTCAAATGACATGATTTTAGTGAGGGTTTAAAATTCTCTCAATTTTAATTAAAAAAGATGCTAAGTATTTGAAATTCATTCATTTACTTTTTAATCCAAACAAGTGGAGTGGATTTAGATTATGGATTTAAAATCCAATTGCATACAAGAATTTTTCAATAGAGTTTATTTACTACTCCTACATTGTGTTTGGATGAGGAGATTTGATTTGAGAAGGTATTTCAAATGAAATGATTTAAAAATAGATGGATTTCAAATGACATGATTTTAGTGAGGGTTTAAAATTCTCTCAATTTTAATTAAAAAAGATGCTAAGTATTTGAAATTCATTCATTTACTTTTTAATCCAAACAAGTGGAGTGGATTTAGATTATGGATTTAAAATCCAATTGCATACAAGAATTTTTCAATAGAGTTTATTTACTACTCCTACATTGTGTTTGGATGAGGAGATTTGATTTGAGAAGGTATTTCAAATGAAATGATTTAAAAATAGACGGATTTCATATGACGTGATTTTAGTGAGGGTTTAAAATTCTCTCAATTTTAATTAAAAAAGATGTTAAGTATTTGAAATTCATTCATTTACTTTTTAATCCAAACAAGTGGAGTGGATTTAGATTATGGATTTAAAATCCATGCATATATAAATCCCTCCATTTGGATGGAGGGATTTGATCTATGGATTTTAAATCCACCATCCAAATCCACCCCACTTGTTTGGATTATGAAGAGATTTCAAATACTTAGATTAGGGGGTATATTCAATTGAGATTCTGTTGGATTTTTTTTGGATTTTTAAAATCTGGGGGTATTCAATCCGGATTTTTTAAAAGTCTTTCAAAATTTTGAGGTTTCAATACGGATTTTAAAAAGTCTTTAGAAATTTTTAGGTATTCAACAATCTATGGATTTTAATACTTTATGGATTTCGTTGGATTCTCCTTCAAAAATATAAATAAATTTCACTATTCAAAATCTCTTCTAAAAAGTAGAGATTTCAATAGATTCTCTCAGAAACTCTGAAAGAGAAGAAAGTAGTGTATTTAGAACCACAAAATCCTACACAACCTCATAGTTTATAAAATCAAAAAGCTGTCCATCTTCCTCAAATGAATCTTCCTGCTCTTCTTCAAACGAAATAAAATCGATAAGCATCACATATTCTTCACCATCATTATTATTATCGTGAAAACTGTATTTTAAAATTATATTTTTTCTTTAAAAATTATAGTATATCGTTATGTTAGCAATATCAAGGTCATCATTCCAGTAATCGACGTCAACTCCCCATTACGTGGTCGCTCCATAAATGCAATTATTCAATCTTTCTTCTTCGTCATGCATCATTAAGAAATGTGATTGGGAGAATTTTTGGTATTTTCAAATCACAAGTTCCCATTTCAAACACAAGCAGAGTTAGTACTAGCTTGGACTGGATTACACATCCGCATCTGTGGAAGAGGAAAATTTGGAATTGCTTTCTCAAAGCCCTAATGCATTGAGAACCAGTATTGCTAATAATAATGAAGATATATTTTTGATATTTTTTCTAAATAATTTAGATAATTTTTTTTATATACAAGTGTGTTCGATATACGTTTGCATCAATAGTTTTAGGGGCGTAGTTTATGGAAATCCATTTAAATAAATAAAAAAATGTGTATTTCAGAATCATGTCAAATCTATGAAAAAAATCCATATAAATCAATAAAAAAGTCAGTCAAACTCTGCATAGAGTCTATGGATTTTCTAAATTCACTGACTTTTTAAAGTCCAAAAAAATCAAACAGAATCTCAATTGCATACACCCTCCTTAGATTTTGTTCAAACAATTTTTAGTTAAAATTGAGAGAATTTTAAATCCTCACTATAAAATCATGTCATTTGAAATTCATCTATTTTTAAATCATTTCATTTGAAATACCTCCTCAAATCAAATCCCCTTATCCAAACATAACCTTACATCCAAACACAATCTTAGGTTGTGTTTGAATTGGGGAATTTGATTTAAGGAGGTATTTCAAATGAAATGATTTAAAAATAGGTGAATTTCAAATGATATGGTTTTAGTGACAATTTAAAATCCTCTCAATTTTAACTAAAAAAATGTGTGAACACAAATCTAAGTATTTGAAATTCATTTATAATCCAAAAAAGTTGAATGGATTTGGATTGTGGATTTAAAATCCATACACCAAATTCCTCCATTCAAATGGAGCCTTAGGTTCAATTCCTTAGGGGCTGTTTGGTTAGGGATTGTGGTGGATGGGATGGGGATGGGGATTTGAAAAATGTGGATGGGGTTAATCCATGAATAGTAATTGAATAAAAATTGTGTTTGAATAGAGATTGAAAAATAGGTGTGGATGAAGAACTTTATGTCAAATCAATAGTGATGTTGTATTATTTTATTATTGTTAGTTAGTAGAGTAATTAGTGTAAGGAAGAAAAGTAGGAGAGAGAATAAATGTGTGGAAGAAAAGTAGAAAAGAAAATAAATGTATGGAAGAAAAAGTAGGAGAGAGAATGAGTAATTAATATAAAAATATGATGATGTAATGATATAAAAATAGGTATATAGGTGTATTATAGAGGTGGATGTGTATTTGAATGAGTATTTGGATGGAGAGGGATGGGATGGGGGATGGCCCATCCAAATCCGGATGGGCCAATCCCTAAACATTACTAAATAGGTTCAAATTAGTGTATAAAACAATTAAGTTCAAAGTATTTTAAACATTACTAAATAGGTTCAAATTAGGATAAAAAAAACTCAAGATGCCCCCTTCCACTTATTTTTGGTGAGATATAGTCTATGCATTTATTGATCAACAATATTACTCCCTCCATTTTTAATTAAGTGTTACTTTGCCTTTTTAAGTATTTTTAAAATAAGTGTTATTCTGCATTTTTTTCTTTAATTTTAACAATTTTACTCTTATACATTATATTTTTTATAAATAAATTTCATAATTATCTTTAACTTAATTTAGAATTTTTTCCTTTTAAGTCTTAATTTAAAATTAAATTGTCCACTATTTTCGATAGTTTTCAGTCAATTGCTTTTCAAAAATATTGTATATATGAATACTATATACATTATTGGCCACATTCATATTATTAAATAAAAATTTAATATTAAAATTATTTATTATTAATGTGATAATATGATCCATAATTTAATATCTTATACTGTTGAAAAATGTCAAAGTGAAATAAAAATAAAAATGGAGGGAGTATGTGATATGTTGATATTAAATGACTATCAAACTCAACAATTAGTCAATTACACATTAACTAGTAACTACACATATTAATTGCAAATTTGCAAGCGACTAATATTTTATATTTTTGGTAACTTGTCACGCCATAATTAGTCTTTCAATGATAACTACTTTTGGAACCCACAATTGTTATTTGAGAATTGATTTTTTTTTTATTCTGGTGTAATAGTTCTACATATGTAATAATAAAATCTTCTACTACAATAAATATATATATACACCGACGCCCAACTCCGATCAAGACCCCAACTCCAACGCTCGATTTGTACGAAGACGTTTTCTAACGTCGCGATTTGGATCACGACGATGAATAAGGATCGGAGCACAGCCGACGAAGACGAAGGGGATTACAAAGATATTTTTTGAAAATTTTGGAGTAGATTTTAATAATTAGAAATGACTTGTATATTTAAAAATACCTCAATTTTTCTATTGTTGAGTTTACTTCATTTTAAAGAAGGATTTGATTTGCATTTTTTTTGAAATACATAGTGATGTAGATAAATATGTTGCTCTCCGAGAAGCCGACACGTGGAAACGGGATAGATTATGATAGTCATGATTAGATCAGTATGCCGAAGAAACAGGATTAATACACCCCTGGGCTTGAGTAGGGAAATGAGAGAAATCAGGGTGATTGGGCCTTTGGCCCATATTCAGAAAGGTTAATAACCCTTGGCCCGGAAGGGACTCGACCCAAATATGGAACGAATAGTCCATCTTTCTTGGCCAAGTCAAATGAGCAGGTCAAACCCACGAGAATAGGGGAGGATATGCTCAAAAAACCAAGTCTTCAGGGGTTGAGGGGCCGGATTCTGAGGAATGGACCAAGAATATAGGGAGAATAAGTCCCCTTCTCCCCCGGGAGAAGGGGCCAGGTATATAAGCTGATTATTTTACATTATCAGGTAAGTTTTGATTACGATATACACATTTTTTTACATATGATACGCACTTTCATAAGAAATATACACTGATTTGAAGAGAAACGTCATTATACTCGCCGGAATTTCCCTAAATATACAGGGGAATTCCTCTTTGATTTCGCCTACAATCGAATCTGACTTGAGCGTCGGAGCTTCAACGCCGGAGCCCCCCTCCGGCGTACTTTTGCAGGTTATTTTCGGATTCCTGAGGAGATTCACTCGAAGATTGCCAAGGACTCAACTAGAGATTGGACTCGTGATTAATAGTGCTCGCAAGAGAACGATCGACATCCGAAGGCGTTCTTTTTCGACGCATCACATAGTTTAAAGAAGGTCTTGATTTTCTGGAATTTTGTTTGTTCGTTTCTAGAATACGCAAAAAAAAAAAAAAAAAAAACTGTTGTTTTATGCAAAAAAAAGGGGGGGGGGGTCGTTTATGCAAAGTCGTGTAGGGATTGGAGAATTTAAGTAATGTTAGTGTTGAGATGTTTGGTGTTTATTTCTGAAATGTATTTTAAGATGTTAGATGTTTAAATCTTGTTATGCAAATTTTGTGCAAAAATTTGTGGTATTATGTCTTTTTTTTTTTTTGTCAATTTAAATATTATTCTTAAACCTGTACTATGAAGGTTTGAAAGCTTCAAAATCTTTCTATTTATTTTTTTATTTTTTGGAAATTCGTGGATTTTGGTAAGTGGGTAAATTCTTTTTTTCTATTTGAAAATTATGTATAATTTTGAACTTAATAGTAACTCAAAAATTTCGATAAACTAGAATGTAAAATTAGGGTGTTAAATGTACCTTAAAGTAACTCCCCCTTTCCAATAAACAAAATGTACTAGAGTGAGTACAAGGGGTACTCACCTTTACTCGGGATGAAAATAGGTTGGGCTAGGTTAGACTTTAAATGAAAAAGTTTGGGTCTGGTTTATAAATATTTAGTTTGAGTCTGGTCTATTATCTATGATAGACTTTTTTATAGCTAGGCTTGGTCTGGCCTTTTAAGTAAATAGTTTAGGCCTACGAGCCTTTTAGAAGCCTATTAAAATATGTCAAATACGAAACGCGATTCAATATTTGAAACTGTAAATGAAATTCACGACAAAAGTAAATGCATTACAACGATAAATTTAAATACAAACATTATAACGAGATCAAGTACTAAATTAAATTTAATTTTGCTTTAATTTAATTTAATATTAATGTTAGTACTAAATTTTAAAAATTATTTATTATAAAATATATATAAATATTTATTTATAATTATATATATACACGGAGTAATTTAAATAGGCTGATTTGTTAGACTTATAAGACTTTTTATAAAATCTAAGTCTAGTCTACTTAATTAAATATGTTTTTTTAAAAGTCTTAATCCGGTTCGTACTATAAATAGGTCAGGCCTGACAAGGCCCTTAATAGACTAGGTCGTAAACAATTGTCGGGTTACCGACCTATTTCCACCCCTAACCTTTACAAATATTAAGAACTAAAGAAATAAAACGACAAAGTCATAATTTCACCAGAACACAAATACATTCTCTAAGCAGACACTCGCGTTTGCAGCTCAATCACTAAAGTTGTAATGAAATCATTTTTTTCCTCTAGCTTTAAACCAATTACATATTTTAACGTAACATAATTTGAAACTTCAACCTTTCACAATTGGTACAACACAATTGAAAGTTACTAGATTTCTATACTTCCATATTCCCCCCAAAATCTCCAATTATAGATTGTTCCATGCCTTCGCTCTAATCTTGCTAGGCCTCCGAATCATGCAGTAAAAAGTAACGATGAAGGATATCGAATCTTCCCGTGTGGATTATGGTAATTCCGGCTTAAATCGTCACTTTTCTGCAAGCTTTCTCACGAACGATCCTCTTCTAAGCTCCCGTAAGACCTGCAAAAACACGCCGGAGGGGATTCCGACGTGGAATCTCCGACGCTCAAGTCAGAAGCTTTCTCGGGAGAATCAAAGAGGAATTTCCCTGTAAATCAAGGGAAAAAAATTCACGCAAGAATCGTAGGGGTTTTCTATCTTTTCAATATATTTTCTGTATATTTCTTGTGAACAATGTAAAGTATATCTTCTTAGTAAAAAACGTAGTCAACATAGTAAAACCAACCTACCTTTATACCTAGCCCTTTTCGTGGGAGAGAAGGAGAATTCTTCCTCCCCTCTTGTCTCAACCGTCCCCCTCAAGACTCGGTCTTCCTTTACTCCCTCTATCTTCCCTTCTTTCGGGCCTCTATTATCAAGACTGGGTCCTAACAATTTCTCGCTTGGACTAAGGATACTCGGCCCAAAGATATTCGAGCCAGTGAAATCTGGGCCAAGAATAATAAACTCTAAGATATGGGTCGAACCCTGAGTTTGGGCTTGCTCCTTCTTAATACACTCAGGGGTGTATTAATCTTCTCTTCAGGGTTATCCTTCATAGCAAACAGGTTTAATTCGTCTCTTATCCACGTGTCGTGATTTCAGGGAACAACATATTTTGGCCGTATCAACTACTCCCCCTACTCTCGTAAAAATGTTCGTAATTTTATGAGAGTAGGAAAAGAAGATGAGACGAATTAAGCGGAATATTTCCTTACACTGGTCACCCTTAATTCACGACTTTACAGAACACAATATATTACTCTGAGAAAAAATACCCCTTTCCCTTTTCTGATAAAAGGAGTTTAATCAAATCTTAGATTCATCACTTATCGTTAATTAATAGATTCTCTAACCTTTAATAACACCTTTAACTTTTTGTCCTTGCACCGCCTCGAACCTCCCACCTACTCGCTTACAAAGGACAGGACAGTTCGCCGTCGTTTCTTGTCCACGCGCGCTCTCATTGGGCTTCAATTTTACCCCTTCTCGATTTTTCCCACCGCTTTCAATTAGCCATCATAACTTCCCCAATTCAAAAAAATTATCCACGTCTGTAAAACTTCTCCTCTTCAATTCTTCTCAGTTTTTCTCAAGTTTCATCTTCAATGCTCTCCTTTCGCTTCTGTGACCAACTACCTCACTCGCACGTTCGCCGGCAAACCATTCAAATTCGAAAGGTGCCTTCATTTCAGGTACCATTCTCCACTGCTCCATTTTCTTTTATTTTGTCTTCATGTCTTCCTCCTCTAAAACTTCGTCGGACCGGGTTTCTATGGAGGACTCCGACTCCTCTTCCACCTCGGTCCCTCTATTTCCCGTAACCGCTTCTGCCTTGAAAAATAAAATCTCTACTTCCTCCGCCCTTACAAAAGAGCGAGTAGCCGCCTTTATTCGTTCTGCGATTTTTCCGGCGGACTACCTAGTTAGGGCTGCTCACCCTAAAGAACGCCCAAATTTCGCCGGTCCTATGAGCTTAGCCTTTTGGGAAGCTCAACTAAAGGCCGGCCTTCGCTTTCCCGTTAACCCCTATCTTGCTCAAATTTCCTCGTACCTTCGCATACCCATTAACCAATTCACCCCAAACGCTATCCGGGCGATGATAGGGTTTTACATTTTGGTTTTGGTCGCACTGATTATCCCTTAGGTCCAGATGATGGTAATATTGTTTCCTTCCCCTGTTGCTACCCTCTGTGTTTATATCTTTATGGCTTCTGATATCTTTGTTCTCTTGTCACAGCTATGAGTTGGTTATCCCAGATTTCTCGAGATGCTACTCCCCTCTCCATGGTGAACAAACCGTCTGCTCTTGAGAGTTCCACAAAGACTCCCCTTCCCCCTTCTCCGATGAAGCCTTCGGTGGGGTCCGTTGCCAAACGGACCAGGTCATCCACTGGAAAAGCCGCTTTCTCTTCTGGACTCCCCACTTCTGGGACCTCTAAGAAGAAGAAAACTAAGGGTAAGTCCTTTGCCATTCCTTCAGAAACCATTGATCTAGAAGCTACGGATGATATCAGTATCGAACGGTTCACCGCCTTTGTGGAACGCCACGTTCCTGTGCCAGCTGTCAAAGCCTTTAACACCCTGACCCTGGAAGAGAGGATGGTGTACACAACCCACAACTTTTCCCAGGTAAGTTTTTACTATACATTTTCGTTATACAGTATAGCCTGTAAAGAGCGAAATGGGCCTCTTGACTTTCTTTATCATTTCATGACCTTGCGCAGTTCGGCCTTCTCTATTCTGATGTGTTCGACCAAGCCCTTCAATCTCTTCGACTTCATGAGGATCTCCGCAGCCAGATAGAGCAGGAGAAGGTGAAAAAGGAGATGGTCGAGGGAGAGCTTCAGGAGGCTACCTTAGGGAGAAAGGCAGCGATGGCTGAAAAGGTCCAGATCTTAACGCAGAACCAGGTCTTGTCTGGAGAGCTCTCTCTACTCCGGGCCCAAGTTGCTGAGCAGGATACAGAGATCCAGCGTCTGAAGACTGAATTGCCCTCGACTGGGGTAAAGCTTTGTGTTGATTCCCTTTTCACCTCTGCGGCAGGGCAGACTTTTCTGGGTACTTTGCACCGGGAGTGGCTGGAGGCTTTTCTCAGGAGTGCCAGCTTTTTGGGGGCTATGGGGGCATACATTTCGCATTTCATTGATCATGGTTTCTCCAATTCTGTAGCAGAACACTCCGCTGCAGGATTTGATGGCCATTACACCTGTGCCCTCCGTCTGGATGAGTTAGCTGCTCCCCCCAAGTTTTCGGGAGATCCCAAGGAGGATATCAATACCCTTTGGTGGTTGCCTGGTATGAGAAGGGATGTCTCAGAGCTGAAAAGTGCAGCCCTTGGAGTGGGAGACTTGGTTCCTGTGAGCGATCTAGAATTCCCCATTCATATAGCTAACCCTGATCCACTGGCTACCGTAGCTGCTGACGCCTCGGAGGAGAAAGAGGAGGGTGGTGGCTCCAGCGGACAGGTCAATGAGGCGGTTGAAGGCATTGGAAGGGCTGAAATTCCTTCCTCTTGATAAACTTTTCTTTACTCTCTTTGATAACAACATGTTTCTGGTATTTTTAAAACACTTTCTTGGGACCTCCGTGCCCTTTTGGTATTTTTAGGAGACTCCATACTCCTGTGTTTTTCTGTGGAGGACCAGGGCATGGTGCCTTTGGTCTTGAATACTTTCTGACTTTTGATGCTTTATCTTACTCTTTCTTATCATACCTGCATATTGTCTCATTGCACATATATATACACATTGCTTCTTCTTCATAAGCATGTCACATGTTATATTTAGGATAATGAACATGTCATATATTGTGTTTGGCATCTCTTGGCTAGGTTTCAATGCATATCTCTGGCATTCTCGTAACATATATAGGCTTTGAGGCTCAAAATAGAGAGTTCAGATTTTTGTACTTACTTGATTTTGATCTTGGTAATTCTTGTAGAGTCCCTCCATAGCTCCTCTACCCCCCAGCCTCAGAGGTTATAATGGGTAGAGATTTCTTTCTTAGGAACATATTGGATCTGAGAGCTTCGAATGTCATCTTAGAGTGAGGTTCATCGGAACTTACTCATTTTCTTAGGGTGAGGTTTGTCTAAACCTGCGCATTTTCTTAGAGTGAGGTTCATCGGAACCCACTCATTTTCTCAGGGTGAGGTTTGTCTAAACCTGCGCATTTTCTTAGAGTGAAGTTCATTGGAACTTACTCATTTTCTTAGGGTGAGGTTTGTCTAAACCTGCGCATTTTCTTAGAGTGAAGTTCATTGGAACTTACTCATTTTCTCAGGGTGAGGTTTATCTAAACCTGCGCATTTTCTTAGAGTAAAGTTCATCGGAACTTACTCGTTTTCTTAGGGTGAGGTTTGTCTAAACCTGCGCATTTTCTTAGAGTGAGGTTCATCGAAACGTACTCGTTTTCTTAGGGTGAGGTTTGTCTAAACCTGCGCATTTTCTTAAAGTGAGGTTCATTGGATGGAACCCACTCATTTTCTCAGGGTGAGGTTTGTCTAAACCTGCACATTTTCTTAGAGTGAAGTTCATTGGAACTTACTCATTTTCTCAGGGTGAGGTTTGTCTAAACCTACGCATTTTCTTAGAGTAAAGTTCATCGGAACTTACTCATTTTCTCAGGGTGAGGTTTGTCTAAACCTGCGCATTTTCTTAGAGTAAAGTTCATCGGAACTTACTCGTTTTCTTAGGGTGAGGTTTATCTAAACCTGCGCATTTTCTTAGAGTGAGGTTCATCGTAACCCACTCATTTTCTCAGGGTGAGGTTTGTCTAAACCTGCGCATTTTCTTAGAGTGAGGTTCATCGGAACCCACTCATTTTCTCAGGGTGAGGTTTGTCTAAACCTGCGTATTTTCTTAGAGTAAAGTTCATCGGAACTTACTCATTTTCTCAGGGTGAGGTTTGTCTAAACCTGCGCATTTTCTTAGAGTAAAGTTCATCGGAACTTACTCGTTTTCTTAGGGTGAGGTTTGTCTAAACCTGCGCATTTTCTTAGAGTGAGGTTCATCGGAACCCACTCATTTTCTCAGGGTGAGGTTTGTCTAAACCTGCGCATTTTCTTAGAGTGAGTTTCATCGGAACCCACTCATTTTCTCAGGGTGAGGTTTGTCCAAACCTGCGCATTTTCTTAGAGTAAAGTTCATCAGAACTTACTCGTTTTCTTAGGATGAGGTTTGTCTAAACCTGCGCATTTTCTTAGAGTGAGGTTCATCAAAAACCACTCATTTTCTCAGGGTGAGGTTTGTCTAAAACTGCGCATTTTCTTAGAGTGAGGTTTATCGGAACCCACTCATTTTCTCAGGGTGAGGTTTGTCTAAACCTGTGCATTTTTTCTTAGAGTAAAGTTCATTGAAACTTATTCATTTTCTCAGGGTGAGGTTTGTCTAAACCTGCGCATTTTCTTAGAGGAAGGTTCTGAATCATGGTTCCTGTAAATTTATTTTATCCCTCGTCTTTAAGGGATATAATTTTTTCCTCTGCAGCGCTTGTGTATACCAATCAACTCATCACATTTCCACATATCTATTTCATACGCTAATTCTCCGAAAATCCAGAGGAGTCATTGAAATTTCTTCAAAAATAAAGCTTCATTGATCAAAAGTGTTTATCAACATAGGTAAAAAGAAAACCTATGCCGGCCTCATTAAAAACCTCTCCATGGTAAAACCCAAAGGGAAACCCATGTAGAGGGAAAAAGAGTACCGGTGAAGTGGTGTGTATAATTATTCGAACGGAAATGAATGTCAAAAGTAAACCAAAAGAAAAAAGAAAGGGACAAATCTGTTCAAATAAGCATGCTTTCAAACATAAAACCTCTTGAGGTGACACACGTTCCACGGGCGCAATATCTGCTTTCCTTCCATATCTTGGAGCTTATAGGCTCCCCCTTTCAGCACTTGTACGACTTTGTAAGGACCTTCCTATTTGGGCTCCATCTTTCCAGTATTCTTCAGGGCATCGGCTCTTCGGAGGACTAGATCTCCAGCTTTAAAGGGTCTAGGGATCACTCTGCGGTCATAAGCTGCTTTGATCCTGCTCTTGTATCTCTCTGCCTTTAGCTTCACTATCTCTCTCTCCTCTTCTATCAGATTCAAGGCCTCTCTCATTAACTTCTCATTTTTCCTTTCATCAAAATGTGCAATTCGATGTGACCCTAACCTGGCCTCTGGTGGGATTACTGTTGTTGCCCCGTACACCAATTGGAAGGGGGACTCCCCTGTAGCTGATTTAGGGCTAGTTCTATAAGACCAGAGGACGTTATCCAGTTCTTTCACCCATCCCCCTCCTATTTTCTATAGGCGGGTTCGGATACCATCCACTATGATTCTATTTGTGACCTCCACCTGACCATTAGCTTGCGGATGAGCTACTGAAGTGAACCTTTGTAGGATATTCCATCTCCAGTACCACTTTCTCACTCTCTCCCCATTGAACTGTGTACCATTATTCGAGACTAGAATCCTTGGTACTCCGAACCTGCAGCAGATGTGCCTCACTAGGAAATTAATTACATTGTCTTCCTCTATTTTGGCCAGCGGTGCGGCTTCTACCCACTTTCTGAAGTAATCTACCGCCACAATTAAGAATTTCCTTCCCCCAGGTGCCATAGGGAAGGATCCTACCAAATCTATTCCCCATTTCGCAAATGGGCAGGGCGAATACATGGCCCCCATTTCTTCCGCTGGTACTCGTATCAGCGGTCCATTCTTCTGACATTTCTCACATTTCTTCACAAATCCTTAAGCATCCCTCATCACACTAGGCCAGTAGAAACCTGCCCTGAACACCCTCTTCACAATAGTCTTATAGCCCTCGTGACTGGCTGCACAACCTTCATGAATATCCTTGATCACGAACTCCGCTTCTTGTTTTGAGAGGCATTTCAGGTATGGTTGAGTAAAGGCTCTTTTGTATAGTTGATCTACAATGATACAGTATTTCAACCTTAAAACTTTAGCTTCCCTGGATGTCGGAGTCGTGGGATCCTTTCTCAATTCGTCCCATATCTCCTTTCTCCAGGCGTCTCTCTCTGTTATCTCTCCTACCAAAGCCTCAGTCGCCAGCCGATCCGCAACTAATAAAGTTATCTTCCCTTGACCCTCAAACTCAGTAGAACTAGCCAACTTAGACAACCCATCTGCTTTCGTGTTCTCCTCTCTTGGTATATGTATTACTTTGAAAGCATGGAATTTATTCCTCAAGTTCCTTACCTGCTCCAAATATGCAATAATCTTTTCATCTTTGGCAAGGTATTCCCCTGTTACTTGTTGTACTACCAATTGTGAATCGGAATATAGAGTAATCTTTTGTGCTCCCAATTCTGCTGCCATGTCTTCCCCCCTGATCAGGGCCTCATACTCGGCTCCTTTTGTTAGAGGTTGAGAACCGGAACTTAACGGCCACCTGTATCTCCTGACCTTCGGGGTCTACCAGTACTATCCCTGCTCCACACCCAAGTGTGGATGCGGAGCCATCGACATACACTTTCCAGCCCTCCATCTCCTCTGCTCTAGTAGATTCTTGAATAAAATCTGTCAGAGCTTGGGCCTTAATGACCCTCTTGGGTTCATAATCAATATCATATTCCTGCAATTCAATGGCCCATTTGACCATCCTTCTTGACATAGTATATAGGTTGTTGTGTGGAGCCTTCTTCCTTCATCAAGGTTGTGCTTAAGGAGTGCTCCCCCACTGAGAGATACATGAATAGGATATCTCCCTGAGAAGGTTTCGTTAATTTCGGGAGTTGTTCCAGATGAAGCTTGAGTTCCTCGAAAGCTATTTGGTAGTGCTCATCCCATTCAAATTTTGACCCCTTTCTTAATGTCTTGAAGAAATGATGACTTTTCTCCGCCGATCTTGCTATGAATCTACTCAGGGCTGCTATTCTACCATTCAGGGTCTGTAGTTCTTTCAAGTTTCGAGGGGGTTGCATGTCAAGTACGGCCTTCACTTTCGCTGGGTTAACTTCTATTCCCCTCTGGGTCACCATGTATCCTAAGAAGTTTCCTGACCTCACTCCAAAGGAACATTTAGCTGGATTCAACTTAATGCCATTACTCCTGATTACTTGAAATATCTCTTGTAGATCCTTTATGTGTTCCTCTGCTTTAATGCTTTTGGCCAACATGTCGTCCACATAGATTTCCATGTTCCTACCAATCTGTTCCCGAAATACTGAGTCTACCATTCTTTGGTAGGTGGCTCCTGCATTTATTAGTCCGAAGGGCATACGTATATAACCAAAGGTACCACATGCTGCAATGAAACATACCTTCGGGATATCAAGGGGATTCAACTGAATCTGATGGTATCCTTGATACGCATCCATCATGCTGAGCAACTCGAATCCTGATGTCGCGTCTACCAACTGATCGATTCTGGGTAGGGGGTAATGATCTTTAGGACATGCCTTGTTCAAATCTCTGAAATCAATGCACATTCTCCATTTACCGGCTCCTTTAGAAACCAACACTGCGTTTGAGAGCCATTAACGGAACTGCACCCTCTTTACATGTCCTGCATTTAACAATTTATCAATCTCTTCTTTCACAATAAGATTCTTTTCCTTACAAAAATTCCTCAGTTTCTGCTTTACTGGTTTCGCCCTGGGATCTACGTTGAGGTGGTATACTGCTATCTCTGGAGGGATACCCATCATATCCGTTGGGGCAAAAGTGAATATGTCCGCATTCCCTCGGAGAGTGGCTATCATTCTCTCTTTAAGTTCTGGGTCCATATGGGTGCCAATTCTGGTTGTGAATCCTTCTTTCCCTGTGCAGAGCTCAATATTCATCAGCTCTTCATCTGCTTTGATTTTGGGTTGCTCTCCAGCCAATTCACCCACTCTTTGCTTTTTCAATTCAGGATCCCCGCCTTTAAACCTTTCCAGCCCTCGGAACACAGCCTTGTCTGCTATCTTTACTGACTCTACATAGCACTTTCTTGCTTGATACTGATCTCCACGTATCTCTCCCACTCCCCCCGAGGCGAGAAATTTCATCTTCAAGTGGAAGGTGGAAATTACTGCCTGAAAAATGTTCAGGCTTGGCCTTCCCATTACCACATTGTATGAGGATGGGACATCTACTATTAGAAATTATATCACTTGCACTCGCCTATTAGGGGCAGTCCCTAGCCCCACTTGCAATAATGCTGATCCGAGGGGTTGAATTGCTCCTCCTGAGAATCCGTAAAGAGCAGTTTCCACTGGCCTGAGCTTGATGTTCAACTCCATCTTTTTAAAGCATTCCAGGAACATGATGTCCGCTGAGCTTCCCGTATCCACAAAGATTCGTGCTACGTCATACCCTGCTATGTCCGTGGTAATGACCAGAGCGTCATTGTGAGTTTCCCTAGGTTCTCCAACATCTTCTGGTCCAAAGTGGATGTCAGGGACCACTGTCATCTTCCCTATCTCTCGATGCTCCACATTCCTCTCAATCTTCAACGATCTGACACTTTGTTTCCTCTGCCTAAAGGAATTTCCGTCGGTAGGGCCTCCCATTATCATGTGGATTGTCCCCCTCTTTTGAGGAGGAGGGGGTTGATCTTCTGTGTCCTTCCTCTGCTCCCTCTTATTCTCATCTGGATTTCCCTCCGGATCTTTTCTCTTTTGCCCTCGAGGGCCCTGCCTGTCCCTGAATGTGAATTCTTTAAGATGGCCTGCCTGGATCATCCTTTCTATCTCATCCTTTAAGTGCCAGCACTGATTTGTATCGTGGCCGTAATCATTGTGGAACCGACAAAACTTATCAGATTTAGGGTTCTGGGGACCTCTGTTTCTGGAGTAGGGGAATTTCATGTTAGGGTGATCCTCTGCTACTTCTAAGACTTCTGCTGGCTCTATTTTCAGAGGGGTATATTTCTCGAACCTTCCCCTCGGACCTGAGCGTGTTGCTTCTTCTTCCTTTATGTTCCCAGTCCTCCTCGTGCTTCTATATCTCTCCGGACTGGGCCTCCTGGGTATGATTTCTCTCTTTCGCTCTCCATTTCCTCCCATCGGTTTAGTTTCAAAGTGTTTGGCTTTCCGTACTTCCTCCAGGGTGAGATATTTTTCGGCTCTTCTTAATAGTTCGTCGAATGTCTGTACGGGCTTCTTGGCGAGGGAGATGAAAAGGTCTTCGTCTTTCAATCCGTTGGTAAGGGCGTTAATCTTAACTTCGGAAAAGCCAATGGGTACTTCCAGGGCAGCTTGATTGAATCTTTTCAGAAAAGCTCGAAGGCTTTCGTTATCTCCTTGTCTCATGTCTAACAAAGTGAGGGTAGCTCTAGGCTGTCTCCTGGCACTAGCGAATTGGTGCAAGAACAGTTCGCTAAACTCCGACCAAGAGTGAATGGTGTCAGGTCCCATGCAATTGCGTGAACCACTATTGTGTAGCTTTGGATAAAGTGGTTAAGAAGACCCTACACTTGACGCCCTCTCCGTAGCGATGCAACAGAGCGGCATTTTCAAATCTCACCAAGTGTTCGTAGGGATCCGCGGTGCCATCATATTCAAAGTTCAAAGATTTGAAGTTAGGACGTAATTCATCTTGCAAGATGTTCGAAGTGAACTGATAGCAAGTAACATAAGGAGATTTACTTACATTATCAGCCATTTGTTTCCTCATATCCCTCATTTCTCTCTGGAGGGCTAGTATCTGATCGCTGACCGCCCCTTGGTAAGTGTCGTTCGTACTTTCTCCCGTCTCTAGGTTCTAAGTCCTTTCTTGGGCCACTTCCACGTTCCTTCTAGGGGTTCTGTTGGGGACGCTCCTTTCAGCCTGAGAGGGTATTTTATCTTCTTGATCTCGAGGGACCCCCTCGTTTCTGGAAGGAGCCAGAGAAGAATCAATCACGTGTTCTGGATTCTTCGGCTTCGTATTTTCATTCACTGGAGGGACAGCGCCAGAGGTATGGATTCCTCGAGAGGTGATTATTTTCTCCACGGCCTGGGCAATCATAGCATTTAACTGATCCTGAGATATAGTAAGTAGCTCAGGCTGGGTGTGGGAAGGAGGTGTATCCTTATTGATCTCACTTCTAGAGGCTCCCGAAGTACCTGTCGCATTCCCCTCGGGTGCAGGGGGGTTATCATCCAGTACAGTGGTTGAGGGTTGTTTCCCTAGCTTCATGTTTGAGGGAAAACCCGGAGGAGGCGGAGGGAAAGGGGAGGTAGTAGTATCTCCATTTTCCTTAGTTTGCTTCATCAGATCCTGTTCTCCGCGCATTTTGTATGAAACTTTCTCACTTCTAAGCTCGAAAACTTCCCACAGACGGCGCCAGTTGTTGCGTCATAAAGTAACGATGAAGGATACCGAATCTTCCCGTGTGGATTATGGTAATTGCGGGGTTAAATCGTCACTTTTCTGCAAGCTTTCTCACGAACGTTCCTCTTCTAAGCTCCCGTAAGACCTGCAAAAACATGCCGGAGGGGATTCCGGCGTGGAATCTCCGACGCTCAAGTCAGAAGCTTTCTCGGGAGAATCAAAGAGGAATTTCTCTGTAAATCAAGGGAAATTCTCGCAAGAATCGTAGGGTTTTTCTATCTTTTCAATATATTTTCTGTATATTTCTTGTGAACAATGTAAAGTATATCTTCTTGGTAAAAAACGTAGTCAACATAGTAAAACCAACCTGCCTTTATACCTGGCCCTTTTCGTGGGAGAGAAGGAGAATTCTTCCTCCCCTCTTGTCTCAACCGTCCCCCTTAAGACTCGGTCTTCCTTTACTCCCTCTATCTTCCCTTCTTTCGTGCCTCTATTATCAGGACTGGGTCCTAACAATTTCTCGCTTGGACTAAGGATACTCGGCCCAAAGATATTCGAGCCAGGGAAATCTGGGCCAAGAATAATAAACTCTAAGATATGGATCGAACCCCTGAGTTTGGGCTTGCTCCTTCTTAATACACTCAGGGGTGTATTAATCCTCTCTTCAGGGTTATTCTTCATAGCAAACAGGTTTAATTCGTCTCTTATCCACGTATCGTGATTTCAAGGAACAACATATTTTGGTCGTATCAGTAAGAGATTATTAAAACACTTTGTTTGAATGATGGAAAATTGTACAACCACACGATGAATGTTGTTTATAAAGAAATGTTCATAAATTTATAATTTTTAGTACATACTAATATTAACTAACTACCGACGTCAAAACAATATCATTATATATTTAACAGTGTATATTAATTGTTATATTGTATGTTTATTTCAATTTACATGGATTTTAAACTTATGTACATTTTCGTACTACTTATTTCATGTATTTGATTTTTTTTAAAAATATTATGAGAAGAAATGTTTAATACATTATTAATATAAACCACGTGTTGATTCTCGAAAGCGGTCGACACTAGTCTATACTAATATAAAACACCTACGGATTTTCATATTTAGTTTTCCCGCTCTTTTTTCTCAGCCATTGATCAACTTTTCATCATTCGATCATAACCGTCCATTTTTTATTTTAATAATTATGGTAAGTTTGACTACCAATTAGCATTTAATTGTTCATTTTATGTTACAAAAATATTGACCGTTTATTTTTTGTGATGAATCTTGGATCGTTGGATCGATTGCTTAATATTGGAATATTGAACGTTTGAAGATTGATCACAGTTTTAATGTAAACCCTTGTGTTGCCACAGTTCATCAAAGATTGATCATTTGAACATCTTCAACATCTTCAGCAATTGTCTGGTGCTGCAATTAACATTTTTAGCAATTTTTATTTATCATCTTCAACATCTTCGGCAATTGTCGGTATAACAAAGTAATATGTAGGTGTATCGTGATCATTTGAACCCGTAACACCTTGAAAATCATGTGGTGCTGCAATTAACATATATCTAAAATATACATATATCTTCTGTTTATATTTTCGTACATCATTCAATTTTGCAGCAGGTAAATCGCAATAGTTAAAATTGCTTGAAACACATATAAAATAAATAAATTCGCCATCCGCCTTCACCGTCGTCTTGTGTTTAGTTGAAAATAAAATTGCATCATGTATTACATTTAAAATAAAATAAATTCATTAGATTACTTGAAAAACATATAAAAAAAACCATACAAAAATAAGTTATATTTACTAGGATGAAGTAAACTCATCCGTCATCACCGTCGTCCACTCTTTTTTCCTCAGGCTCCATTGCCAACTCCCCTGCCGCTACTGCTCCCTTCCTCGACGCCTCTCCATTCATTAATGTTAGGTGTCAATTATATTTTGTAACGTTTTAACCCTAACAAATATATTTAAGGGTTTTAATCAATGGGCCTTTAGCCCACGTATAATTAAAAGAAATAGTGTAATTTAATTTGATTTTTTTTTAATTTTACTTAAATTAAAAAAGGAATCTGTCATTAATTGATAGTTATATTAATTAATTTTTTTATTTTACCCATTAATTTAGTTATTTCACTATTCATGCCACTATTAACTTTTATCAAGTAAATTAATATCCCTTAGAAAACCAAAGGCGACGATATTTTGAATCTAATATTATATAAAGAAAGTTTTTATCTACACTAAGGGGGTGTTTTTTTTGGGCTTTGAGTGGTTTTAAAAATCAGATTTTTGAAATCCTGGTTTTTGAAATCCCGATGAATAGTAATATGAGTGTTTCTTTTGGGTTTTGGAATAGTGAATGATTTAACTTTATGTCAAATCAAGTTGTAAGATTGAATGAATTTGTATTATTATATTATTGTTTGATGGGATTATAATGATTAATTAAATGTGTAATGATTAAATGTATTATATTATTGTATTATTATATTATTATTATATTATTGTTGAGAAATAATATAATGATTGGAGAAATATTATATAGATAACTTTATATCAAATCAATATATTTGATAGGGGTGGTTTTGAGTGAATTTTGAAAACCGGTTTTTAAATCCCAAAATAAAACGGGTTTTGGATCTTAAAATCCAAAATCTGATTTTTAAAACCAAAAGCAAACATACCCTAAAGGAAAGTTTTTATCAAAGTTAAAACTGCACGTGCGTTTTTTTTTAATTTAAAAAAATTTCAACATTTTTAATATCAAATTTGCCTAAGGAAATGTTTTTTAATTTACAACGGGCTTCTGACCCACATATAATTAAAAGACTCCATATACAATCTATTTAATTTAATTCATTTTTTTTATTTTAATAAAATTAAAAAAGGAAACTAGATTAATAAAATTTTGATTTGCCCATTAACTTAGCTATGTAATACACATATATTAATTAGTATGTAAATCAACTTGAAATTAATACACATATATAAATTAAAAAAGGAATCTGTCATTAATTGATAGTTATATTAATTAATTTTTTTTATTTTACCCATTAATTTAGTTATTTCATACACGTTAATTAGTCTGGGTAATACAAGTTAAAATTATATAAAGAAAGTTTTTATCTACACTAAAGGAAAGTTTTTATCAAGTTAAAACTGTACGTGCGTTTTTTTTCAATTTAAAAAAATTTCGACAATTTTTAAAATCAAATTTGCCTAAGGAAAGTTTTTTCAATTTACAATAGGCCCACATATAATTAAAAGACTCCATATACAATCTATTTAATTTAATTCATTTTTTTAATTTTAATAAAATTAAAAAAGGAAACTAGATTAATAAAATTTTGATTTGCCCATTAATTTAGCTATGTAATACACATATATTAATTAGTCTATATGTAAATCAACTTGAAATTATATAATGAATTTCTTTTTAACTTAAAATATTTTCGGCATTTTTTAAAATTAAAGAAAGTTTGATTTCCATGTTAGTATATTATAATTATGTAATACACTTGATATCAATTTATGTAGAAAATAATAGGCATATATGTTAAATAATTTTGATAAAAATTCAATAAACTTATATATGCTAATTCCACGAAAAATCTAAATATTTAATTTAATTAATCTAAAATTATTTTCCATATTCAATTTTATATAGATTTTAAAATTTTTATTTAAAATTCGAAATTTATATTTAGAATTAAAAAATATAATAATTAACATTCGAATTTTTTTTATCTACTCAATCTAATTTTTTTTTTCATATTCAATTTTAAATAAATATCCAAAATATCATTAAATTTATAGTCATACCATCTTTTAAGATATTATTTTATATAAAATTATTAATTTCCTGAGATACCATATAAGTATATGCCAATTTCACAAAAAATAATTTGGTTAATTTATAAATATAATATTTCATTAATTAAGTAAAGTTTCCTTTTTATATAATAACTTTAATATATAATTTAATCTATTTTATTAATTAAGTAAAGTTAACTTTTAAATAATATTCAATTATTAATTTTGACAACTATTGTTTGTTTTAAGTAAAGTTTTCTAAATATCTAATTTTGCCAACTAACTAAAATATTTTTCCATATTCTGATATTAGTTTTTAACACGAAAAATTTCATGAATAATTAAAATATTTTTAACAGAATTAAGGTAAATTTCTAAAAATAACATTTAATCCATTTGGTAAATTTTATTTCAATTTTTTTTTTTTTCAACACTCATACCTCTATATAAATATAGAGGGTAACATTAACTTTAAAACATTCAGAAGAATTTTTATACTTACATACAAAGATGGATCCTATAACATTGAGAGGTATTAATTATATTTCAATTTATTTCTTTAATAGCTTTATACCATCTATAATGTTTTTTTACATATGTAGATACTCTTTTTATTAAAGAAGTTGATATACAAAAGCATATCATTAAAGAGTATCTGAGTGATACTTTTCGGTTCATCTTAAAATACGCACCGCTAAATCATAACAATTACCGTGATTGGATGGTGAGTTAATTAATTTTTTTTATATAGATATGTATATTATTTAGATCTTTATTTATTAAATTCACAATATTTAATTAATTTTTCAATTAATGTTTTTGGGGTTCCTGGATCAACTTGGTAATCAATTGAACCTTGAAAATGAGAACGTGCATATTGATTTAATCGATCCATCCAATGTATTGTGGGTCTTACCCACAACAAAACTTGGTAACATTTGGTACTTTAACGATTTTGAAGAGGTTAGACGCTTCTACCATGTCCAACCCGAGAATCTATTATATTTTACATATATATCTAGAAAGCTTTTTGAGATCAAAATATTTGATCATATTATTGGCATAATGAAGGAAAGACTTAACCCTTTATTGATTCATGAAGGATTTCTCTATTTTGGTAACATTTTATGTATTCTATTTATAATATTATTTAATCTAAAAATTAATATTTTCCAACACTATTAATGAATTGTTTTCTAATTTGTAGACCAAGTTCTGAGACATCTTATTTTATTGTACCCGAGTTCATGGTTCCTTTTAGTGATAAAATTGTGAGTTAAATTTTATTTTATTTTTGTACTTTTTACTAATAATCATTAAAATTTCAGGTTATTCCCAACATCATATCTGACGTTCTTGGATATTTTCCATCAAAATGTTATTTATTGGTTAATGGTCATACTCAAGTTGATGTTACTCTTCAGAAATCCCTAGAAAATTTGCAGTTGATTTCAAATTTGAGTACTTTTTTCAACGTGCCAGATACTCAAGATCAAGGATCTCTTCATTTCTTTTATGATAGAAGACGTATCTTCTATGTCAGATTTTTTTCTAATAATAAATGTGATTTCGGCCAAAGAATTTGTCAATGGAATATCAATCGTAAGTTATTATTATTATTTTGTTTATGTTAAATATTCATTTTCTAAGCTAAATTTTTCTGAATGTCAGCTGGTCAATTGGGGCATCAATATGGAAATATCGAGGAACTGCCTTTGATCGATAATGTTAAGAATAATGTTCCTCAAGATTTGGAGGATAATTTTGAAGTATCTGCTAAGTGTAAAAATAATGACTGGATTTACTAATTGGTTAGTTCAACCTTTCGCCAATACTTCTATTGGTATTTATTTTATTTTATTAGTTCAATATAGTAGAATAAATTTAGTTTATTATATTATTTTTAAATGTTACATTAATTTTTTTTAATTATTTACAGTATCTGGTTCGAGATTTTTAATGTCAGGTAGTTTATCATCTGATAAAAGTTTTAATCATCACGATAATTCAACACAACGATCAATGTTAGATGAATCTTCATCGTTTGTGGTTGATTTGACTGGTGACTATACTGATATTGTTGAATTACAAGCAAGAGATCATTATTCAGAGAAATAATGAATTTTAGTGAGAAAAGTCCTGAAATTGTTGAACTAGAACCTGATGATACATGTGATCATGATAGTCACATACAATGTAAGTTAAAACAGCTTCATATATTAAAAAACATTCTAACTACATATCTATATGTGTATATTAATCATTTTATTTTTTTAATATTATGTATATAAACGTATTTATATTTTTATATTAAGTATCCTTTTATTGAACATTTTGTAACATTTTTCCTTTTTCTTATTGCAAAGCCATTGACTATTGGGATATTGGAGATCCAATACATAGTTGTCAATTTTGTGGTGTAATGTTTTTGTATGATGGAAGCTTAAAGGTCCGTCGAGTTTCAGAACGACTAAGATTCTCATTGTGTTGCACTCAAGGATAGATACAGATACCATATATGCGTCAACCTCCTTTAGTTCTTCAAGAACTACTTTTGAGTAATACTGCAAAGATCAAACATTATTTGGATAATGTTCGTGCTTTTAATAGTATGTTCTCCTTTACTTCTTTGGGTGGGAAGATTGATAGAAGTCTTAATACCGGGGGCGCTCCACTAGTGTTCCGTTTACATGGACACAATTACCATAGAATGGGTGGTTTATTGCCATCAAATGGATCTCAACCAAAGTTTGTTCAGTTGTACATTTACGATACTGATAACGAAATTTCCAACAGAATAAATGTTGTTAGGTATTTTTATTTTAATATTCAATTACATAATTATTTTCATTCTCCTTTTATATTAATCTTATTTATTTGTTAATAACAGGTCAGATCTGCACATCAATACATTACATGCTGAAATAGTAACTGATCTTAAAAATATGTTGGATGGTCATAATGTACTTGCAAAGAAGTTTCGAGAGGCTAGGCATAGATTTCTTGAAGGAAATTCTAATGTTACTATGAGATTGATTGCTAAAAGGGGACATGATCCTAGAAGATATAACTTACCTACTATCTTTAATTTGAGGTAGCTTCTGTAGTTGTTGGTGACCTTGATCAAACTCTTGGTAATCGTGATATTGTTGTACAAACTTATGCTGGTGAACTTCAACGCATTACAGAGTTGAATCCGTCATATCTTGCTTTACAATATCCACTTCTTTTTCCATATGGCGAGGATGGATATACAGAGGATATTCCATTTGCTACATCTGCGCTGAATAGAGTTGGAACGCGTAAGTCCGTTAGTTTTAGAGAGTACTTTGCATTGCGACTTCAATAGAGGAATGGTGGACCTTCTACGATTTTATCTTCAAAAAGGCTCACTCAACAATTTATTGTTGATGCTTATACTATGGTTGAAGCTGAGAGACTTAAATACATAAGGACACATCATGCAGAGCTTCGTAGTGAAATGTATAGTGGTGTTCAGGATGCAATTTTAGATGATGAGACAGATGCTCGTGCATTGGGAAAGCGAGTTGTTTTGCCTCCTTCATTTATTGGAGGTGCACGCTACATGGTTCAAAATTATCAAGATGCAATGACAATTTGTAGATGGGCCGGTTATCCTCAATTATTTATAACCTTCACGTGCAATAAAAAATGGCCTGAGATTGTACATTTTTTAAAACAGAAGACACTTAATCCTGAAGACCGCCCAAATATAATATGTCGAATATTTAAGATCAAACTTGAAGGATTATTAAATGATATTCAAAAGAAAAAAAATATTTGGGAATGTCAAAGCAGGTATTTGAATTTATTTATTTTTTCTTTTACATTTATAATTTTATTCTCATTTAATAACATCTATTCACTACATTTTATCTTTTAATATTTTTTCCAATTTTATCTGCAGTTCTTTATACTATTGAATTTCAAAAGCGAGGTCTTCCCCATGCACATATATTGGTGTTTCTTGAAAATCACAATGAGGTTTGTATATATTTAATCTTGCTACATTAGGTTTTTATGTTAATTGATTATTCTTTATCTCTTATTTTTTATTTAAATTTTTACAGTTTCCATTTGGGAATGATATTGATCGCATCATTTCTGCTGAGTTACCTGATAAAGAAAATGATCAACATTATTTTAATGCTGTTTGTGATTTAATGATTCATGGTCCTTGTGGTGCTGCAAATCCAAGTTCTCCTTGCATGACCGATGAAGGTTCATGTACAAAACATTTTCCTAGAAGATTTGTTTCAGAGTCTTCTATTGATGAAGATGGTTATCCTATTTATAGGCGAAGGGATGATGGAAGGACTTTGAATAAAAAGGGCTCTGTTTTGGATAACAGACACGTTGTTCCCCATAATCGTTATCTTCTTTTGAAGTACGGTGCACACATCAATGTTGAATGGTGTAATCAATCACGATCCATAAAATACATATTCAAGTATGTCAACAAAGGACATGATCGTGTTACTGTATCGTTCTTTCAATGTAAGGAGCAGTCTGATGGTAAAGCAGATTTGGATGAAGTTAAAATGTACTATGACTGTAGGTACATTTCTCTATGTGAAGCTGCTTGGAGAATTTTCGGGTTTGAGATTAATTACAGAAATCGTCCAGTTGAACGTTTGGGATTCCATCTTCCTGATCAGTAGACTGTTTTATTTAGCGATGGTGCATCTTTGCAATCGATCCTAGAAAGACCATCGGTAAAGCAAAGCATGTTCTTAGCTTGGTTTGAACTCAACAGGAATTCTTCTAAAGCAAGATATTTGACTTATGCTGAAATACCACAATTCTTTGTATGGAAGCCGAAAATTAGAGCGTGGGTTGAAAGGAATAGAGGGTTTTCAATCGGACGTATTTGTTATGTTCCTCCTGGCGCTGGTGAGGCACATTACCTGAGGATACTCTTGAATGTAGTTCGTGGACCTACATCTTATGATGATTTGAAGAAGTTCAATGAAGTAATCCATCCAACGTTTCGAGAAGCTTGCTTTGCCAGAGGTTTGTTGGAAGATGATAGAGAGTATGTTGATGGTATGGACGAGGTTAGCCATTGGGCTACAACATCTTCGATGAGATCTTTATTTGTTACGCTACTGACATCAGGTTCGTTGGGTCGACCTTATGATGTTTGGGAAAAGTGTTGGAGACATCTCTCTGATGATATTCTTTATAATAGACGGAGAATTATGCATTTTTCAGGTATATTTAATTATTTCTTTTCTTAATTTAATGCCATTATAATTATTCAGTTTCACTAATATGCAAGTCATTTTAAGTCAGTTAATTTTGATTGATTATATTATTTTCACATAATTTGCTTTGCACAAATTTATCAAAGTTCTAAAAGATTCAACTATAAATTTCAATTAAATTTACTTTAAATTAACATGCAACTCTAAATTTCGATTACTTTGCATAAATTCATCATACTTTTACTTATAAAAAAAATTAAAATTTTATATTAATTTATTTTATCATAATTAACTAATATAATTTTAATTGTAATTTCTTATAGAATTAAGGATGACAGATGATGAAATCAAGAGTTGTTGTTTGATAGAAATTGATAATTTGTTGCGGGCTCTTGGTAAGTTTTTGCAGGATTTTGAAGGTATGGCGATAGTAAACCATAATCCGAACTTTTCATCTAGAAATAGATTGATTTTGAATGAGTTTACGTACAACAGGGCTGATTTAAAGTTAGAGTTTGAGGATTTAATTAGCAAATTTAGTGATGAACAGCGTGGTGTGTACGATAAAATAATTACCTCCATTCAATTTGGTAAGGGTGGTGTGTTTTTTGTCAGCATGTTTGAGGTCTAAGGGGAATATTGTAATTAATGTAGCCTCGAGTGGTATAACTTCACTTCTTCTTCCAGATGGACGTACTGTTCATTCCAGATTTTCCATTCCAATTGATATTACCGAAGATTCTACTTGCAATATTCATCAAGGAAGTCCTCTTGCTGAGCTCTTGATTAAATGTGATCTTATAATATGGTATGAAGCGGCAATGGTTAAAAGATATTGTATTGAGGCTCTTGATACCACTTTGAAGGATATTATGCAGCTCACAAATCCTTTGTCATCTGAACTGCCTTTTAGCGGTAAGACAATTGTGTTTGGAGATGATTTTCGTTAGATATTACCCGTTATTCCAAAAGGAACTAGGCAAGATATCGTTCACGCTACTATCAATTCATCCAATTTATGGAATGATTGTACTCTTCTGAAACTCACTAAGAACATGAGGCTTCAACACCTAAGATCTGATGAACTTCTACATGAGTTAAATTCTTTTTCTGAATGGATAGCATCTATTGGAGATGGTACTATAGAAAAAGAAACTAAGTACGGATCTGATATACAAATTCCTGAGGATATTTTGCTAAAATGTGGTGATGATCCGATTTCTACTATTGTTGATAGCATTTATTCCGATTTTAAGAATATGATGGATGATCATGACTATTTACAAAGTAGAGTTATTCTTGCACCCACGTTAGATGTTGTCAGGTTAATAAATGAGCACATGGTTCAGTTAAATGAAAAGGAATCACATACTTATTTTAGCTCCGATAGTCCTTGCAGATCTGATCTGAATGTTGATAATTATACTCCCGAATTTTTGAATTGTTTGAAGTGTTCTGGTGTACCTGATCATGAATTGAATTTGAAAGTTGGAATTCCAGTAATGTTATTGAGAAATATAGATCACTCAAATGGCTTATGCAATGGAACCAGGTTTGTGTGTTTTCTTTTTACCAACTTTTTCTTTATTTATTATTATTTTATTTTTTATCATTTAAAACTTTGCATTTGTTTTATCTATAACTTTTTTTTTTCTATTGTTAGGTTGGTTATAACCAGGTTGGGTGATAAAGTTCATGAAGCTAAGGTTCTTACTGGAAGTAGCTGTGGAAACCTGGTATTGATACCTCGACTTACGTTGACACCTTCTGATCCTAGATTGCCTTTCAAGTTTCAACGTAGACAGTTTCCGTTGATTGTGTCTTATGCTATGACTATTAATAAAAGTCAGGGTCAATCATTTTCTAATGTAGGTGTTTTTTTAAAAAAACCTGTATTTAGTCATGGTCAATTATATGTAGCTGTATCTAGAATCACAAATCGTCGTGGTTTGAAGATCCTGTTATGTCATGATAACAATCGTGATTGTAATATCACAAAAAATGTAGTGTTTCATGAAGTTTTTAGAAATGTTTGATTCTAGAATAATTTAATTTTTAAGTTTTATAAGTTTTAAGCTACTTATTTTTTATGTTTATTTATATTGTTTATTTTAAAATTAAGGGTTAATTCTAAATAAATACACCACATTTAATCTCAATATCAATTTAATCACGATCTTTACGATTTTTTTTTAAAACCCTAACCTTTCATCGTGTTGCAATTAGATACACATTTTTTTTCTCCGGTCAACAATTGATTATGTGGCTTGCCGGAGCTCGCCACGTCATATTACACATATTTTTTTTATTTTCCACATAAAGATTACACTTTATAGAAATAAAAATATAAAATTTTATAAAAATAAAAATAAAATTTCATACGTCTACTGCTTCTCAAACTAAATCAAGTTTTCTTCTACCATTCTCAAACTAAATCAAGTTATTCTCTTCTAACCATAAAAATCATACAAAAGCAAAAATAAAAGATAAAAAATAAAAAAATCACGCATCTAATTCATGACTGGTGATTTGGTGGTTTATTTCTTCAGGAATTCTTAAATTATTTAATAATTTTGTTGTTTTGTTCAACTAGTTCGAGAACTATAATTTTTTTCGGTGGACCTCAATTAATTATTTTATTTGGGTGTATGCTGAAGATAACCTTGTTGGTGGTTTTTTATTATTTTGTTCAACTAGTTCGATGACTACAATTAATTATTCTATCCTTATGATTTTGATTTTTAGGATTTGAAGAGAAGAAATTGATTGATTGAGTTTGAGAAGTGAGAAAGACGCGCATAACAAGAACTCTGCTGAGTTTGAGAAGCGAAGAAGACGCCGAAGATGCCGAGAGTTTTATTTTTATTTCTACAAAGTGTAATTTTTATGGTTTGAAGAGAATAACTCGATTTAGTTTAAGAATGGTAGAAGAAAACTTGATTTAGTTTGAGAAGAGGAGGAGACGCATGAAATTTTATTTTTATTTTTATAAAATTTTATATTTTTATTTTTATAAAGTGTAATCTTTATGTGGAAAAAAAAATATGTGTAATATGACGTGGCGAACTCCGGCAAGCCACATCATCAATTGTTGACCGGAGAAAAAAAATGTGTATCTAATTGCAACACGATGAAAGGTTGGGGCCGGGTTTTAAAAAAAATCGTAAAGGTCGTGATTAAATTGATACTGAGACTAAAGGTGGTGTATTTATTTAAAATTAACCCTAAAATTAATAATTTATGAACATCTTATCAATGTTTATTTTATTATTTTTATAAATTCGATATAGTATAATAAATATTGATTAACAATAATTAAAATTTTATTTATGATAATATATATATTTGTATATATTTTAATACAAGTTAGTTGTATCATTATAAAATTAATTCACACTATAAATAATATTTAAAATTTAAAATGTCGTCACATTTTTTAACACATCAGTCCGTGCGTCAACACGGGTGCCCTACTAGTACTAATATAATACACCTACGGATTTCCATATTTAGTTTTCCCGCTCTTTTTCCTCAGCCATTGATCAGCTTTTCATCATTCGATCATAACCGTCCATTTTTTATTTTAATAATTATGGTAAGTTTGACTACCAATTAGCATTTCATTGTTCATTTTATGTTACAAAAATATTGACCGTTTATTTTTTGTGATGAATTTTGGATCGTTGGATCGATTGCTTAATTTTGGGGTAATCATATTATGTACACTATTTATACGGGTTATTACATTGTTCATCCTCACAATCGAAACTCTACCCTTTGCGTCTGTATGTAATTGAGTTTGATTTAGTGCTATGTAAATTTAAGATGCATTATTATGAAAGGATGTAAATGTGCATGATGGTTGAATCTGTATTTTAAGATTTTAGAATAATTTGAAGGTTTGTTGTAGATTTTCATTTGTATTCATCAAGATTTGAAGATCTATTGAAGATTTTCATTTGTATTCATCAAAATTTGAAGACCTATTGAAGAATTTTCAATCCATTCATCAAAAATTTGTTGAATATTTTGGAGTTATTCACCGGATGTTTGAAAATTTGTTAAGTATTTGTAGATAAGGTTTGGAGATTCTTTAATTTTTTATTTTAAGAGTTTACGATTTTCATTATTTTTTCTGTAAATGATCTTTCATTGATACACAAATTTATATTTGATGTAATATTTTTCATTATTTTTGTTAATTATGTATCACTTTATTAGATTTGTTTTTATTGATAATCTATTTCATTTTGTTATTTATGGATCACTGTAATTTGATTTGAACTTGAAGAGTGAAGTTTTCATCATTTTTTCACTCATCCGCAAGTGATTTTATATGATTACTTTTTCAGATTTTGTATAATGAAGTGTTATTTATCTTTCATACAATGTATGTATATGCATATCTATTGTATGTACCCATTATTATTTTCATTGTATAAAATTTATTAATTTACTTTAATTATAGAACTTACAAATTTCATTATCAATGAACATTATTTCAATTCTGGATCGAATAAGAATATAAGATTTTACCCTCCATTTAATGAATGTTTGACCATTTTATTCCTATAATTATGCTCCATTTATATAAATATATTTGAAGTTTTTTAATTTTGGCGGAATGTGTTAAAATGTTTTTAAAATATTAATTCTTATTTTTATAGATCTAAAATGTTTATTTTTAAAAGCCCTTTATAGCTTTCTAATTTTTATTTTTTTTTTTAAAATGAGAAATATCAAGTATTTACTTTGAGTAAATGCTATAATTATTATATATATTACGAAATATCTTAATTTTAATTAATCAAATACTAAAATGATTGATTATATTTTAGAATTGTTAACATTATGATTATTAAAATTTAATTTCTTATTTTTGTGTAATAATTTGGTTCAAGAGATATTCAAGATTAATTTAAGAATTTTACTAAAATTAATTTAATAGTATGTTGATTTACTTACGCTTTTATTTGAAGAGAAACATAAAATTTATGTTTAAATTTAAAAATGAAATCAAGATAATGATTTACCACAAGAAATTGCATTTAGTTACGAAAATATAATATAATATGTAAACATTTTGCAATCAAAATTTTGTATAATTGCTTAAAAAAATTATATCTATATATCTGTATTAATATAATACAACTTCACAGTACCATATATAATTTTCCCGCCTTTTTTTTCTGACCCTTGGATCTATTATTATGATGAATCTCGGCCATTCATTTCACTCTAGGAAGGTGACATCTTGATCCTCCATTTAATCCAAATAAATATTGTTACCGTTTTATTTACATTAATTATGCAATCGTCGTGCCTTCATTATCTTCCTTTAAAATTTATCAGTATATATTCTCCATGAAATTGCGGTAAGTTTCAATCTAAGCGGTGGGTTTACAAATTTTTTTTTTTTAATTAGATTTATATTTGTTCATTCCAATTTTGATTGCTTTCTTTTTTTCGTTTATTTAGTTTTATTGTGTATTTGTTTGTTCAAATTAGTTTATGCTTTCTATTTATTCTTTTTCCTACGTTGCGTTCAATTAGTTGATGTTCTATTGTTTTTCAATGTTGCAGGTGTACTTCGTTTAGTTAATCTTCATATAAAAATGAGTCGCTTGAATTTAATTTCTGATTGAATCGATCTATTCATTTTCTGATATGCACAGACTTGATGATTTTGCGTGATTTATAAATGAAAGGTTGTTATTATTGAGAGCTCAAGTTTGACGATAATATATAGAAATGATATACTACCTCCGTCCCACTATAAGTTTCCCACTTTTCTTATAGACGTCCCACAATAAGTTTCTCATTTCATTTTTTTCCATTTTTGGCCTATGATTTTCTCTCTCCCAATCACGATACTTATATTTTATCTATTATTTTATCATACTTTATCTCATACTCATCTATTATTTTCTCTCTCACCATCACATCATTTGTACTACATCTATTATTTTATCATATTTCTTAATCTAAACACCCAAAAGAAGTGGGAAACTTATACCGGGACGGAGGGAGTACAATCTATTGTGACTGAATGGATTGGGCAACACTGTGTCAAATGTATTTATTGGTGGCTATTATATTTTTTGTTTGTAAATTTTCATATTAGATTGTACACTTCCAAAGCTTTTGTCTAGAGTGGTCATAAAAATACTTAGTTTGCTAATTACCTGCAATCCTTTTTTTTTTTTGACAGGACCTCCAATCCTTTTAAGTATGTTCTTTAAATTGTATTTCTCTGTTTTTAGTCTTTTGATTGACTATAGTTTAATTGAAAAGTCTGTATTCAAATCGATCCAATTGTTCTTAAGATTGAATTGTCCTTGATCTACCCGCCTATTGCCAGTATTTTATTCCGATTCATATTATTTTGAATTCCCCATATTTGTGGTTTATATTGGAGATTCTATATGAATTTCTTTAATGAACAAGTATCAATCATTTGCCAAGATACTCATAAGCAAGTAATTTTTGATAGGTTGATTTGTATTAGCTAGAATTGATACACATTTGTTTGATTATTTATCATTATCAATTTCATTCTATTTCTAGGCATTTGTAAAGTTGGAAGTATGTTTATATTACTTTTTCACTAATAGTCCACAACAAGTAAGATGAAAATTTGAAGCTGCAGATTTGTTATGTACCGTTTCATAAATTTGTTATGCCCTTCTGAAGTACCGTTTCACTATTTTATTTCCATTGATATGTTTTTTAGGATTGGTTGCTAGCTCAAATTCTAGAAAAAGCAACGGGTAGGATCGATCTTCTATGCCATCAATTTTATAAGGAATCAATTTATGAGTTTGTTTGTATTTTATTTTACAATCATCATTTGGACATTACATCTTCATCTCCTGCAATAGATGTACCTGAAAATCGTGGTGATCCAACTTTTAATTTTTTTTTATGCACTAAAGCTATTGTAACTTTGTGAAACACATTATTTCATTTATTTTAATATTATTTTTTTAACCCTATTTATTGTAATATTCTTATACAAAGTTGGAAATTGGAAAATTCTTTAAATTTAATGTTATATTCTTATACAAAGTTGGAAATTGGAGTTCTTTTAATATTATAATCGTATTGCAATATCAAAACTTTATTGTAAATTTGTAATAGAAACAATGTTTTGTCTTTTCTTTCAAATTTCGACTTCTCATTTCGATGAACTGGTGTGATAGCAAAAAGGTTGTCCACAAATATTATAAAGTGAATTGTTGTACTTTTAATGTTTGTATTATAAATATAATTGTACTTTTAAAAAAAATGATCTGCCTAGACATTTTAAAGTTATTGAAAGTTTTTATTTCATATTATAAGTCGCGTGTATGTGTTCAAATTAATGTATCTATCTTATAGTGTTGGTCCTGAAAGGAGTATATAACAAGTGTATGGGGGGGGGGGGGAATACACTTGTATGCAAATCTTTTACAACTTTAACCAAAACAGACTTCAGCAAGGTTGTCCTGGACAACTCTGCTTATGAGATTAACTCTTTAAAGATAATCAAACTACTAAGTACTATTGAGTACTTAGTTGAATAACTATCTAAGGGAGTTATATGTGCGGAATTAGTGGTTGACCCTTTAGTTTAAACTCCTTTTAAGTTCTGAAATCACCTTAACAGTTTATCAGTATATCAGGGAACTTGTCCAAATCTTGTTTTGCACAGTCTTAGGTATGTATCTTTGAAAGATCAGATTGTGTGCTGTGTTGTATGAATGTAAGTGTTTGAAAGTAAATCAACACAAGAGTTTATAGTGGTTCAGAGACTCAAGCTCCTACATCCACTTTCACTGATTTAACAGGATAATTCCTTCACTCTTGGAATTACTTGTTTTATAGTGCCAAGGTGCACTTGATCAACCACACCACTCCTTGGTGCCTTGATTAAGGGCTCTCCAAGTGCAATTTAGCTTGGACAGCTCCCACTTGGAGAGCTCTTTTAAAAGCTCTCCAAGGCCAAATATGTATCAGAGTCCTAGTACCCTCTTCTCAACTCAGAATTACACTGTTCTTCTCTCAACAGTGAACTCTTTACACTTCTACTACTACGACCTTCTAACTTTCTTTCTTGAAAGGTATAAGGTTTGAAGTTTGGTTCCAACTAGGGTGAGATATCCTTCACAATGAGCTCAGTGTGTAAGGATAGGATATCTCTCTAAGCTTTGTATGGATATACAATGAGGTTCAGCTTAGAATGAAGTGTTTGAAGACTAAGAATGTCTTTAAGGAACTTTGAAACTTCACAATAGTTGATGTTCTTAGATTGTAGTTGGATGCTTCAAATGGTCTTCACACTTCTGTATTTATAGACAAAATTGAGGATTTGCCCGTTGGAGAGACAACCTCAATTGTCTATAAATGTCTTCCTTGAACTTTGCAACTGGAAGACAGTTTCTTGATAGTGACATGTCCTTAATTTGGGAAGTAAACGGTTGTAAGCATTTTGTCTTGACTTTGAAGCACTCTTCCCAAGGTCTGACTTCAAGATACACTTGATCAAACATGGACATTCCTTCTGATCATTGGTCCTTGGATAAGGACAACCTTCCTTATCACTTGGACAACACTGCTTATCAAGATTAGTAGACTTTTGCTTATCAGCACTGTTGGCTTGCTCTTCAGATGACTTGGCTCTTTGTACTCTCCATGCATCTTAGGATAGGTCTTTGTGCATTCATGGCATTGGATAAGTAGTCTTGACCTCATCAGCACAGTTGAGCTTGTTCTTCAAGCTGTTCTGGTTCTATTGTGCTGAGACAAACTTGCTAGACAAACCTTCTGAATATTGATGTAGCTTCAGTAGACTTGGTCTTGATGATGCTTTTGAAATCATCTGATCTTCAGATAGGTTGTTCTACAACTGAGTTGACTTAATCAGCACAGTTGTCCATCAGCAGACTTAATGTCAATTTTAATTCTAAGCCTTGAGGAGACTTGATCTTTGTATACTTCTAAGCATGTGTTCCCCCTCAACTTGTGCATCTATTGATCTAAGAGCTGCCTAACATACCAGCTTCTCAACTATCCTTGAGCTACATGTTCCAACAATCCTGAAACATGTTCATTTAATCTGACTTATCTATTTGGCATGTTTAAGGGGGGTTTTTGTATCATAATCAAAACTCATTTTATTCCCAACATATAGTCAATACTAATTAAAATGTCCTTCAAATATATTTCCTCCGTTCTACAACCGTTTGCACACATTCCTTATTAGTTTGTCCCACAATTATTTGCACACCACTAAAAAGGAAATTATTTTATAAACTTCATCCTCACAAATTCACATATTTACAAAAAAATGTTATTACTTTTACACTCATTTCAACCACTCTCTTTACTTATTAATTTAACTTTACAAAATTACCCTTCAACACTCCACCCATTACATTTTTTCCTTAAAAAGTGTGTTCATCTTATGGTGCAAATGGGTGGCACTACACATCCAAATTTTGTATATGGTAAATCGAAAATACCTCTAACTGAATATTAAACTCCATATTTTATTTAACGAGGATATTATAATAAAATCACATATTTTTTTTAAAAATAATCGATTCTAGATAGCCATGTTTTCCGATATCAAATTTTAGGTTTATGTTTTTAAAAAATATAATTCACCTATTTTTTATTTTATTTTTTGTTTAAATATTCTTTGGATTAAACATTATATATTGAATACATTTTTTTCATTTTCATGAAATGTATTCATATTTTTATTGGTAATTAGAGAATTGTTAATGCATCATGATGATTTAATAATATAGCAACATCATTATTACTCTCTCATTTCTTTGTTTATTATTAGGTACCATCTCATTTTGTTGAACTAATTTAAAAAATGGTTAGTTTTATTATATGTTTGTTCTTAATAATTTTACTATTTATTTTTAGGAAATACAGTATCATTTAGTTATGTAACTTTTAATAACGGTCTATTAAAGTCTGTGTATAACCTTGGTTTGCAATATTCACTCCTTTTCTCATATGGTGAGAATGGGTATAAAGAGGATATTTCGTTTGCCACATATGTGTTGCATACATCTGGAATGCGTAATTTTGTTAGTTTTAGAGAGTACTTTGCATTTCGACTTCAACGTAGGAATGGTGAACCTTCTACGATTTTATCTTAAAAAAGGCTCACTCAACAATTTATTGTTGATGTTGTTTAGACTTAAATACATAAAGACACGTCAATCAGAGCTTCGTCGTAAATTAATAATGATATTCAATATGCATTTTTAGGCTACAAAGTGAGTTGTTTTGCCACCTCTTCATTCACTAGAGGTGCACGCTACATGGACCAAAATTATCTAGAAGCAATGACAATTTGTAGATGGGTCGATTATCCTCAATTATTTCTAATCTTCACGTGTAATAAAAAATGACCCGAGATTGTACGTTTTTTTAAAATAGAAAGGACTTAATCCTGAAGACCGCCTAGATATAATATGTCGAATATTTAAGATTAAATTTGATGAATTATTAAATGATATTTGAAAGAAAGAAATATTTGGGAATGTCAAAGAAGGTATTTAAATTTATTTATTTTTTGTTTAAAATAATAATTTTATTTTTAAATTATCTATTCACTACATTTTATCTTTTTTTTTGTGTCAATTTTATGTGCAGTTCTTAATACTATTGAATTTTAAAAGCGCAGTCTTCCTCATGCACATATATTGACGTTTCTTGAAAATCACAATGAGGTTTGTATATATTTGAGCTTGCTACATATGATTTTTATTATAACTAATTATTTTTTATCTTATGATGCATGGTCCTTGTGGTGCTGTAAATCTACGTTCTCCTTATATGACCGATGAAGGTTCATGTACACAATGTTTTTCTAAAAGATTTGTTTCAGAGTCTTCTTTTGATGAAGATGGTTATCCTATTTATAGGTGAATGGATGATGAAATGATTTTGAACAAGAAGGGTTCTATTTTTTATAACAGACACGTTGCTCCTAATCATTATCTTCTTTTGAAGTATATGGTGCACATATCAATGTTGAATGGTGTAATCAATCAATGTCCATAAAATACCTATTCAAGTATGTCAACAAAGGACATGATCGTGCTACTATATCGTTATTTGAAAGTAAGAGGACCAGTCTGATGGAAAAGAAGATTTAGATGAAGTTAAAATGTACTATAACTGTAGGTACATTTCTCCATATGAAGCTGCTTGAAGAATTTTCGGGTTTGAGATTAATTACAGAAATCCTCCGGTTGAAGGATTGGGATTTCATCGATCTTCCTGATAAGCAGATTGTTTTTGTTGGTCTCAAAGTTGAGTTAATAATATTGAGTAAGCTAGTGAAAATGTCTAGAGGGGAGGGGTGAATAGACTTTTCAAAAATCTTTCAATATATCAGAATACACAATGCGGAATAATCAGATTACTAATGAGCCCAATCAAATTTATACTCAACTTTTATCTAGATCTTTATCTTTGTTAATTCTTAATGTCCTTAGTTAAACAAATCCACAAATATCAAACAGTAAATGTAAAGAACACAGAATTTTATAGTGGTTCGACAAATGTCTACATCCACTCTCACAATCCCAGTTGTGATGTTTTATTACTCTTCTTGAGCTTCTTGTGGCTTAGAGTCCCAAGATTAAGACTTTGATCTTTTCGATTATACCTCCAGGTATATCTTCGATCTACTAGTAATTCTACAAGTAACTAGCACACTTGTTTTACAAAATACAAACTTAAACTTTGAAAAGTAAAACTTCTCTTTGAATAGCCTTTGATTCTTCTCTTCAATTCAGTGGCTCTTCTTCTTCAATCTCCTTCAACTCTGTGAGTTTTTCCTTGTGCTCTGTAGACTTAGATTGCTTGTAAACGCTTTAAGATCAGTAGTCTTAGCAGTAGGAGATCACACAGTATTTATAGAACTTAGTATGACAGTTAGCAGTTTGTGAACTAACTCTCAACTAACTCTAAAACTGTTTTTGTAACTTCTTCTTGTAACCGACTTTGTAACTTCCTTCAACTTCCAAGTCAGCATCTCTTCAATGTATCTTCAGTTACACTTTAAATAAGCTTTCCAAACTTATTCTTCAATTTCACCAAATCAGCACAGTAACTTACTGCTCTGATTTTTACTCTTCGGATTTTTACTCTGCTGATTTTTACTCTTCGGATTTAATCAGCACAGTAACTTAAAACTGTTCAAAACTTCTCCAGATTTCTTCTAATCTCTTCTTCAACTCTTCTTTGAAGTATTCTTATTCTGAAGTAGTCTTCTGAGTTTTCTTTAGTCTTCTGATCTTCATCTAATCTAGTTCTAATCTACTGTTCTAAACTTTACAATGCTGAATACAATAAAATACAACTTTACATATATAAAACCTATCTATACATCAACTGAACTATATACAGATGAGTATATCTAAGTCCTATACTATAAGCTGTCTATACAATACAAAACATCAGCTTAGTTCCTAACAGTTCATATATCAGATCAGTAACCAATAAGATCAGTAACTCATGTAAGTCCAATACCTTCCATATAAGATCAGTAAATACTAAGATCAGTAAACACTTAAGATCAGTAACTCATGTAAGACCAGTAAGCATATAGGATCAATAAGTATATCAGATTAGTAACTCAGATTTCAAATATCTCATATAAGATCACTAAAATTATTCTCAGTTTCCATACTCAGATCAGTAATCTTATTTCAAATGACTCAGTTAAGATCAGTAATTTTATTCTTAATATTACTATATAAGATCAGTAAACTTACGTCAGTTAGCATTAAGATCAGTAATCTCAATTTAAGTTTCTCATCAGATTAGTAAGCTTAGATTCAGATGACTTAGTTAAGATGACTTAGAACCACATATATTACTAACTTTAAGTTGCTTTTGGTCATCAAAACATACTTTCATCATATAGAACATTGTTTATAGGATTCATATCCCAACAATTTCCCCCTTTTTGATGAAGCCAAAACTACTTAAATGTTAATAAATCAGTAGTTAAGTATGTAGTCAATCATAACAGTTCATCAATTCAGAAATTCATATCATATTCACAATCAGATCAGATATTTCACATATTACACATACTAACAAAATATGCAAAACAACAAAAATATAGAAATAAAGATTAAGGTTAAGAAATGTTATCTTCTGAGCTTGTCCTTCATCTTCATTCTGTATCTTCAGATTCTGAATGCAACATACATCCTTGCTTTAATATTCATCATATGTTGATGATCAGTTATACCTTCTTCTTTGATAATCTCAGCAATTATGTTGTTGATCTCCTTGTAATCAGGTTCTCCATTTTCCAATCTTGGAGGTTCCCAATTAGGTTCTTCAGGACACAAAATCTTTGTTCCAACTCGATTAGCAACTTGTGCTATGTCTTCCCAGAACTCTTGATCAATGTTCAGCATGAACTCTTCAAAATCAATAAATTCTGCTTCTTTGCTCGAATGATCACCAAACTTCCTCACAATGAAGTTTGCAATCTGCCACTTCTTCTTCAAATTCTTCCAGTGCTCCATATTCTCTGTTAGAACAATAAAATCCACAAAGTTTTCATCTTGAAAATCTTTGTCAAACTCTTTTCCTTCAGCTTTTCTTTGAGCTTTCAATTTCTTCTTTAAAGCAGCAACTTTGTTATCAAATCTTGTTTTCAAGAACTTGATATCCTTTTATTTCTTCTTTTTCAGCTCTGCTTCTTCAGCTTTCTTTTTCTTCAAAGCATCAAGTTTTTCTTGCTCTGAGCTTGAAATTCCAACTTTCAATTTGCTCTTTGATCTGGTAAGTCTACCAGTTTCTTCTTGTTCTTGTTCTTCATCAGACAGGACTAACTTTCTCCTCTTCTGACTAGAACTTCCAGCAATATCAGGTCCTTTCTCAACAGTTTCTTGACCTAGCTGTTTTTGTTGCTTCCTTTGTTTCAGTTTTTCATTCAGAATAGCAATTTCTTCTTTTAACTCATCCTGACTCACAACCAACTGAGCTTGTTGTGACTGAGTTTGTTCCATCACTTTCCTTGTCTTATCTTCCCCCTTTTTGGCTTCATCATGCCACTCTTTTAAGGAAGATATGTGTTGCTCCAGCTTCTTATGCAACACTTGAGACAGGTTCTTCTCTTGTACTCTATGAAGATAAAAAATTTTGGACATTGTATGCTCCATTACCTTTTCATAAGAGTGTTCAGAATGCATCTTATTCATTCTTTCAGTAGCTTCTTGAAACATCTTCACAGCATCTTCCAATTTTGCTTGAAGCTCTGTATTCTGCTTTTTCAACATCTCAAAGTCTGAATTTTCAGATTCCTTTTCAATAGGAACTGTTCTGATCTGTTCTTGCACATCTTCAAGAATAATAGGATCAGTAGAATGAATTGGAATGCTTTCCATCTCTTCAGCATTTAAGTCTTGATTCTCCAAGGCTTCTGTTTCTTCAATAACAACAGTGTTCTCAAACACCTCTGTTGCATTGTCAACATCTTCATTAATTTCCATAAAGTCTTTTTCAGCAGCATTCTCAGCTTCATCAACACCTTTCTCTTCACTAAACAAATCTTCATCAGAGTTAGGAGTTGCAATCTTTTCCACAGTGTACTTGATTCCTGTTAATCTTTCAACAAGAAGTACTACAGATTCTGGAGTGACTAACTCAAGAAAAGAGTTAACACCAGCCGCTTGCATCTGCTCTGCTTCCCAATCATCAAAGATTGAAGCACCACCCATACCTTCCATTATAGCTAAATTTTCCTTCAAAGTACTCCTCTTAAGATACACCCATGTGCCAATCCTAAGGAGTTTCTCAAACTCAACTGAGCTCTCATCTAATCCAGGAAATTGCTTCAACAAGGCTATCCTCAAATCTATCCTGATTTTATCCTCTTTATCACAGATAGTATACTCCATCAAATCAGCAGGCTTAGGAGCAATAAATTCAGGTTTAGGGGATGATGAAATGTCAATTGGTTCAGTAGAAGGTTCAAATTCATGTTCAGTAGAGTGAGCATGAACCTGTGTTGGGGATTGATGTCGTGAAGGTTGATGTGAAGTTTGATGTTGAGGACTAGAAATAGGAGTAGATTGAAAATTAGTGTTCTGAGGGGATGAATGGGGAGTGTTCTGAGTCTCAGAAAAATAGTGATCTGATCTTCCAGAACATGAAGGTTGAGGGTTTTGGGTTTCAGTTTGGCTTGGTTCAGAGTTTGAAGGGGTAGGAGAGACAACAACTAACTTCCTCCTAGCACTTCTTCTCTTAGTTCTTTTATGCACAGCAATAGGACTAGGAACACTAACCTCTTGCTCATCTGAGCTTGATTGCACCACAGTCTCCACAAATCTGACTGTTGGCTCTGAGGTAGCTGTAGCAGACCTTCCTCTCCTTGGTCTAATACTGCTCGAATCATGCTTCGCCTTTGATCTAACCTCAGGTTGATTGTCCTCAGATTGGTACATTGAAGCTCCAGACTCTTGTGCTTCATGTTCTTGAGATTGTTCCAGAGGGTTTTCTTGTTCAAACTGAACAGACTCCTTCTTCATCAAGAATTTCCCATGATGGAATTTCTTGGGATTACTCCAATATGACTTTTTCACCAGCTGAGGCAGCAAGAAACTCAGCTTGCTTCCAAACCCTAATTTCGATTTAATCAAAAATTCCATGGTATCCTCATCGAACAAAACTTTGTCTTTTTCAGTCAGTAGCCTTTCCAAGAAGAATCCTTGCCAATCACCTTGAACTCTGTCGATGATTGCAGCCATAATTCTAATCTTGAAACTTGATAAGGCATCCTGGCTATGATGTTGCCCTAACAAGCATTTTCCTGCTATATCCATCAAAAATTGCAGACCAGTAGGAAGAACATCCTTCTTCAGATTAGTCAATGTCTCTGTTTCAACACCTGACCACCTTCCTACACATTCCTTTTCCTCTCCAGCTTTATAATTCATGATATCTACTGGGCCTTGAGGCAAATCCAACATTACTTCAAGAATTTCCCTTGTGATAGTGACCTTATGCCCAGAAAGCATGGAGTGGACACCATTACTGTCTCCTTTGAGCTGCAAATAAAATTCCATTGCTTCCGGTTCGTAGACATTCATGGGAGATGATTCCAGAAATTTTCTTAGCCCACACTCTTCGCACATAGTCAGAATGGCTTGGTTCTCAGCACTGTGTCGGCCATTAAAGTAGACAGCATTTTCCACAAAAATGCCATTTTTGCGAATCCAGAAATTTGAATCGAATGTTCCCAAATTTCGTTAGCTTCATTGATAATATTGATGGTTGCCATTTGAGAATTTTGTAGAAACCAGATTTTTCAGTAGTTATGAAGTTATGAGATTTCCAGAAATGAACTCGTAAGAACGAAGACGATGAAGAGTGATCGTTTTTGTTAAATTCAAAACCAATCTAGGGCTAGGATTGAATTAGATTATCACAGAGAATGGTTGGGATTAAGTCTCGAAATTCGAGTTAAACAATAACTGTTCACATTCTAGTACCATTCTTTAATTTTTGGAGCCAACTTGTGTTTGATAAATACACCACAGTTTTTAGGTTAGAAATAGAGGAGTGTACTAATCTTCTCTATTAGTAATCTAAAATTTGAACAATTTTTGACTTAGAAAATTCTAAACCAAAAGACTGTTCTGATGCAAATCAGCACAGTAGTTTCCAAAACTATTTCTCTTCATTTTCTTACTAGTATATAAAGAAAATTTTACTTATCTGGATCAGCTGAGTAATGTGATCAGCTGAGTAACCTTTTTAGAAATCAGATCAGTAGATGAATCAGCATAGTAGATCTCAGATCAGTAGATGGGTCAGCACAGTAATCCTCAGATTAGTACCCAAATTTCCTGATTTCATCTTTTTGATATCAGCACAGTAATCCTCAGATCAGTACTGTGTCAGATCAGTAGAATTCTGTAGACAGATTAGTAGTAAACAAGTCTTTCTGTAGACAAATTAGTCAGTAATCAGATTAATTCTGTAGAATAACTGAATTGTAATCAGATCAATACTGTAGACAAAGAAGCTTTGTAATCAGTACAGTTCTGTAGACAAGTCAATTTATTAATCAGAATATATCTGTAGACTGCTATGTTCTGTAATCAGATCAGATTAGTAAACTTTTCAAATCTGTAATCAGATCAGTTCCCCCTTCAATGGAGAATTCCTCTTCTGTGCCTGTTTCACCTTGATAGAAGTGTTAGTTCAAGAGATAATTGGTGATTTACAGTACAGATTAGTAAAAATTTTGATTAATTTAATGATCTTATCAAGGTTTATGCTAAAGTGACTTAGTGATCTGAGTCAACAAAAGGATCTTTAAGAAATCACAGATTCCCCCTTAATGTGTGTTCTCAGTGTCCCTCAGCTTTACCAGCTTCCTCATTGGGATTAAGGTCACTTTAGTAACCTTGTTACCTGTTTTAAGAGTAGTGATCTGACATAGGGTTGTCTCTTCTGAATGTTGAGTTTTGATGTACTGCTCTTAATTTCTGCTACATATCCTTCTTGGTATAAGATCAGTACCTGAAATGTTAGCACAGTTCTATATACAAACAGAATCCATATCTATCAATCCTAAACTAATGCACAATTCTCTGAATCTCACTTCAGCCAATGGTTTTGTAAAAATGTCAGCTCTTTGAATATCAGTATGAATCTTTTCCATTATAATATTCTTCTTTTCAACATGATCCCTAATAAAATGATGCCTAATGTCAACATGTTTGCATCTAGTATGTAAAACGGGATTTTGAGTGATGGCAATGGCACTATTACTGTCACAATATATGGGTACATTAGATTCTACAACATTGTAGTCTCTGAGTTGTTGTATTAGCCAAAGAAGCTGACTACAACAACTACCTGCAGCCATATATTCTGCTTCAGTAGTAGAAGTTGCCACACTTGTTTGTTTCTTTGAAAACCATGAAATGAGCTTAGTTCCTAAGAATTGACATGAACCTGAAGTAGATTTTCTATCTATTTTGCAACCTCCAAAGTCCGAGTCTGAATAACCACTTAAAGATATATCATCATCTGCAGGATACCATAATCCTCGATTAATGGTCCCCTTTAGATATTTCAATATCCTTTTAGCAGCTTCCAGATGACTTTCCTTGGGGTTTGCTTGAAATCTTGCACATACTCCAACAGAAAAAGCAATATCAGGTCTGCTGGCAGTTAGATAGAGTAGAGAGCCAATTAAAGCACGATAGTGAGGTTGGTCAGAAGACTTACCTCCTTCATCAGGATCCATTATGTATGTAGGTTGCATGGGCACACCAACTGTCTTACAGGTTTTAATACCAAATTTATCTAGCAAATTCTTAGTGTACTTTGCTTGATTTATAAAGATACCTTCTGAAGTTTGTTTTACTTGAAGACCAAGAAAATATGTCATTTCTCCCATCATAGACATTTCAAATTTACTTTGCATGAGTGTAGAAAAGCTTTCACTCAAGGTTTTGTTGGGTGATCCAAAGATAATATCATCCACATAAATTTGAACAAGTAATATATCATTACCTTCTTGTCTTCTAAACAAAGTTCTATCAACCTTGCCTTTTGTAAAACCATTTTCAAGTAAAAATAGAGAAAGTGTATCATACCATGCTCTTGGGGCTTGTTTCAATCCATAGAGTGCTTTCTTTAACCTGTATACTTGGTGACTATTCACTTCAAAACCAGGTGGTTGTTCTACATAAACTTCTTCAGCAAGTATACCATTCAAAAATGCACTTTTCACATCCATTTGATACACAGTAAATTTCATATGTGCAGCATAAGCAAGGAACAATCTTATAGCTTCTAGTCTAGCTACAGGAGCAAAAGTTTCATCATAATCAATACCCTCAGCTTGAGAGTAGCCCTGAGCAACTAATCTAGCTTTGTTTCTAACTACAAGATCATTTTCATCCCTTTTGTTCTTGAAAATCCACTTAGTGCCTACAACATTATGATTACTAGGTCTATCAACAAGTTCCCAAACTTCATTTCTAGTGAACTGATTAAGTTCTTCTTGCATGGCTATAATCCAGTTACTATCACTTAAAGCTTCAATCACAGTTTTAGGCTCAATAGATGATAGAAAACAACACCAGCAAAATAGAGACTTACTAGGTTCTTCCTTTGAATCAAACAATTGTTTTCTAGTTTTAACACCTATACTAGAATCACCTAGAATCAGATCAGTAGAATGAGCAAACTTCCATGTCCTTCTATTCTTAACAGAAATGCTATCATCATTTACATCATGTAAATTATCATGCAGATCAGTATCATTTATATCAGCAGATTTGTTCATAGGAGAGCAGTCATTCAATTCTTGTATTTCAGAAGTTTTAGATGACTCACCTTTGTCTTTTACCTTTTCTTTATCAGAATCTTGATCTAGAACTTTCAGGAAAGGATTATATGCTTGTACAGATTCATATATTCCTGTATCATCATCTTCATTGTTGATTTGAAGCTGTTGTCTGTCAATTTTCTTACTGAGCTGATGATCAGCAGAGTCCTGCACATTCTCATCAAAGACAACATGGGGTGTTTCTTCCACACATAGGGTAGAGTAATTAAATACTCTAAATGCTTTGCTTACAGAAGAGTATCCTAAGAATATCCCTTCATCAGCTTTTGCATCAAAAACATTTAATTTACTTTTGCCATTGTTATGTATGAAACACTTACATCCAAAGATATGAAAATAAGAAACCCTTGGTTTTCTGCCTTTCCATACCTCATAAGGTGTTTTACCATGCACCTTATTAAGAGCACTTCGATTTTGGGAGTGGCAAGCTGTGTTAACAGCTTCTGCCCAAAATTTCTGAGGTGTGTTGAATTCTGCAATCATGGCTCTGCAAGCTTCTTTTAGTGTTCTGTTTCTCCTTTCTGCAACTCCATTTTGTTGAGGGGTTCTGGCTGCACTTGTCAAATGCTGTATGCCAGACTTAGAACAGTAGTCAGAGATGTAACAATTAATAAATTCAGTCCCCTTGTCACTCCTAATCTTGACAATGGGATGACCTTTTTCAACCTGCAACCTCTTCAATAGATCTGGAAGTAGTGTTTGTGTATCACTCTTTTTGTGTAGAAAGACTACCCAAGTAAACTTAGAGTAATCATCTACTACAACTAGAGTATACCTTCTTCCATTCAATGGAGGAGGGTTGATAGGACCATGAAGATCCATATGCAAGAGTTCTAAGACTCTGCTTGTTGACAGAGTTGGTATGGACTTAAATGAAACCTTTACCTGTTTACCTTTTTGACATGAATCACATACTTGTGATTTGGAATAGATTTCATTAGGAATGCCCTCAACAAGATGTTCTCTAGCAATCTTGTTGATTATCTTAAAGTTTAGATGGCAGAGGCGTTTATGCCAGAGCCAACTATTTTCTTTAGGACTCTTAGTACGTAATAAGACAAGCATTCTTAGGACAGCTATTCCAATTCACAATGTATACACTTCCTTGTCTTATGCCAACAAGTAGAACATTGTGAGTCCTTTTATCTATTATTTCACATCTTCTGGTTTTGAACTGAACCTTGTATCCCCTGTCACAGAATTGAGATACAGATAACAAATTATACTTCAAACCTTCAACATAGGAGACATCTTGGATTTCAACATCTCCATTCTTGATGAATCCAAATCCTTTTGTGATTGCTATTGAGCTATCACCAAAGATGACTTTTGGTCCTTCCTTCTCATGATAGTCAGTAAGTAAGGCCTTGGTACCAGTCATGTGGTGTGAACACCCACTGTCTATGTACCGGGTCTCACCAACTGAACCACCCTTCTTGTATAAGTCCAGTCGATGCTGCAAGGTAGTGATCTTAATAATTTAGGTACCCTAGTTTATTGGGGTCCTTGGGGGTTAGTAGTGAGAGGTACCCAAATGAACATTGAGGATTTGAATAAATGGGACCTCTTCAGTTTTCTTCCAAATTTATCACAGAACAGTACTTTATTAACCAGTTCAGAATTATCAGCAAACTTAGGGTTTATTTTTCTGAGATAGCCTTTCCTTGGTTCTATCCCTTTTTTAGTAAGATCAGTATGTCTGTAATAGTTTGAATATGGTCTAAAAGCATGTGGACCATAAGGCTTATAAATTTGCTTTGGTCTTTCCTCTCCATAGATATCATAGGATAAAGGAGGAGGATATAGAACAGGTTTGTTATGATAATGAGGCACAAATATCCTAGGTTTAGTTGAATACAACTGAGACTGCCTTATAAAAGGAGGTCTAGGCTATTCCCAACTTGCCTGTGCTTGTCTTGACCTACTGTTCTGAGTTTGTCTCTTCTGATTCCAGGACTGATCTGATCTGGTCAGAGGAGTATAACTCTTCTGGTATGGTCTTGACTGTACTGGTCTTAATACATTCTTCATTTTACCATTCTTGGTAGTAGGAAGGATGTATTTAGGCTGTACTTTGAGTTTTGGATCATCATCATAAGTCATAGGTTCTTTTCCTTTATCTAGTTGCAAAGAACTTGTACTGGCTCCATTAGTGTTCTTAAATTCTGAAGTAGATGAACTAGGCAGATCAGTACCTATTCCTCTTTTATCATTTGGAGCTCTATATCTGTCTGAGATAGTTTGATTAATCTTAGTAGAGTTAATCATCCCAGATAGCTTTCGATCTAGGCTCACTACTTCAGATTCTAAGAATCTATTGCGCTCTTCAAGTTTTTCACATTTAATCTTTAAATCATTGAATTCATTAGTCTCTTTAGCTTGAGTTTTAAGCATACCCTGATATAGTTTGTCAATGGATGCATACTTTTCTTGGAGTTGGGACAACTCTTCTGATAGCCTTGCATTTATGACAGCTATATTAGGATCTACTTTTGACTGAGCTTCTTTCAGATTAATGATTTCTTGCTTTAAAGATATATTCTCATCACTGATTTCAATGAATGTTTTGTTAGCTTGTAGAAGATCTTCTTCAGTCACTCCTTGGGAAAGATGAAGACTACTTCCTACACTGCTAACAGCAGCATCACTTTCATCAGTGTCAGAATTGTTACAAGATTGAAAAGAGTTAGCAGATGATACCTCATCATTTATTTTGGCCATCATTACCAGTCCATCATCTGCTATGAAGGCTTCATCTTCATTGCTAGAGGGGCATTCAGATGAAGACGATGGCAACTCTTCTGATTCCGATTCAGAATTATTGTAAGCCATCATTGCCTTCTTACCCTTGGCATATTTTCGATCTCTTCTGGCTTTCCTTTCTTCTCGATCTTCAGAACTCAGATCAGGACATTCATAAGCATAATGACCTGGCTTATCACAATTATAGCAAACAGGATTGTTAGAAGTTCTTTTAGGTGGTGAATGCTTTCTGTTCCTGTCATGCTTGTCAATTGAGTTCCTGTCTTTCTTATCAGAATACTTTTTATCTCTCTTATCAGATGAGTTCCTATCTCTTCTGTTCTCATTGGAGATCTCATCTCTTCTTTCAGAAGAGTTTTGATCCCTTCTGTTCACAGAAGAGTCCCTGTTACTAGAACCCTTAGTGTCCTTATAGAATCTCTTGTATCTACCGTACCTCTTATTGAGTTTATCAAATCTTTTGATCATAAGGCTCATCTGATCTTTCAGACTAAGATCAGAACTATCTAGTTCATCTTTTATGCTTGATGCCTTAGACTTAGATGATCTAGACCCCTTAGAGGTAGAGGCTTTAAAGGCTATGTCCTTAGAGGCATCCTTATCCTTATGAATCACAGTAATAGGATCTTCTTCATCTAACTCAAACTCATGTGCCTTAAGTGTTTGGAACATAGTTTCTGCTGGCCAAGAATCAATGTCTTGTGTGGTCTTAATGATCATCTTGACCATTTTCCACCTTTCATCCAAGGCTTTCAAGATTCTCAGGTTAACTTCTCTGTCAGTATAAGTCTTTCCTAATACATCAAGATCATTCATAATTTTGGTAAATCGAGTATCCAACTCATCAATTGATTCTCCTGGCTTCATCTTAAATGATTCAAACCTTTGGACAGCAGTGGATAACTTGCTTTCTTTGATCAGTGTAGTACCTTCACAAAGAATAGCCAGTTTGTCCCACATCTGTTTTGCAGTCTTACATTTTAGTACTTTACCAAGATACTCATTTGGTAAGGTATGTAAAATGTAGTTCTTGGCAAGACTGTCCAAATTGTTTTGTTTCATTTCTTCTGAAGTCAGTTCGGACCTTGGTTTAGGGACCAGTGCTCCAACTGGTTTGGATGGATCCAGAACTGCAGTATTTTCCACCATGATGACAATTGGTCCTTCAGTCACCACAGACACCATTAGATCATGGGTTGAGCTAAAGATGGCCTCCATCCTAAGCTTCCAGTAGTCATAATCTGCAATCTTGAACTTAGGCAGCTTGTTCACATTAGTGTCATCCATGTTTGATTAGACAAATAGGATCAGTAGTATAGCAGATAGATTTCAAGTATTCAGATAGTGACAAATATCAAGAAATAACAGCAAGATCAGTAAGATATCCCTCAAAATCTGTAAGGTTATCAAGAAACAGCAGTCCAAAGAACTACTGCTCTGATACCACTTGTTGGTCCCAAAGTTGAGTTAATAATATTGAGTAAGCTAGTGAAAATGTCTAGAGGGGAGGGGTGAATAGACTTTTCAAAAATCTTTCAATATATCAGAATACACAATGCGGAATAATCAGATTACTAATGAGCCCAATCAAATTTATACTCAACTTTTATCTAGATCTTTATCTTTGTTAATTCTTAATGTCCTTAGTTAAACAAATCCACAAATATCAAACAGTAAATGTAAAGAACACAGAATTTTATAGTGGTTCGACAAATGTCTACATCCACTCTCACAATCCCAGTTGTGATGTTTTATTACTCTTCTTGAGCTTCTTGTGGCTTAGAGTCCCAAGATTAAGACTTTGATCTTTTCGATTATACCTCCAGGTATATCTTCGATCTACTAGTAATTCTACAAGTAACTAGCACACTTGTTTTACAAAATACAAACTTAAACTTTGAAAAGTAAAACTTCTCTTTGAATAGCCTTTGATTCTTCTCTTCAATTCAGTGGCTCTTCTTCTTCAATCTCCTTCAACTCTGTGAGTTTTTCCTTGTGCTCTTTAGACTTAGATTTCTTGTAAACGCTTTAAGATCAGTAGTCTTAGCAGTAGGAGATCACACAGTATTTATAGAACTTAGTATGACAGTTAGCAGTTTGTGAACTAACTCTCAACTAACTCTAAAACTGTTTTTGTAACTTCTTCTTGTAACCGACTTTGTAACTTCCTTCAACTTCCAAGTCAGCATCTCTTCAATGTATCTTCAGTTACACTTTAAATAAGCTTTCCAAACTTATTCTTCAATTTCACCAAATCAGCACAGTAACTTACTGCTCTGATTTTTACTCTACGGATTTTTACTCTGCTGATTTTTACTCTTCGGATTTAATCAGCACAGTAACTTAAAACTGTTCAAAACTTCTCCATATTTCTTCTAATCTCTTCTTCAACTCTTCTTTGAAGTATTCTTATTCTGAAGTAGTCTTCTGAGTTTTCTTTAGTCTTCTGATCTTCATCTAATCTAGTTCTAATCTACTGTTCTAAACTTTACAATGCTGAATACAATAAAATACAACTTTACATATATAAAACCTATCTATACATCAACTGAACTATATACAGATGAGTATATCTAAGTCCTATACTATAAGCTGTCTATACAATACAAAACATCAGCTTAGTTCCTAACAGTTCATATATCAGATCAGTAACCAATAAGATCAGTAACTCATGTAAGTCCAATACCTTCCATATAAGATCAGTAAATACTAAGATCAGTAAACACTTAAGATCAGTAACTCATGTAAGACCAGTAAGCATATAGGATCAATAAGTATATCAGATCAGTAACTCAGATTTCAAATATCTCATATAAGATCACTAAAATTATTCTCAGTTTCCATACTCAGATCAGTAATCTTATTTCAAATGACTCAGTTAAGATCAGTAATTTTATTCTTAATATTACTATATAAGATCAGTAAACTTACTTCAGTTAGCATTAAGATCAGTAATCTCAATTTAAGTTTCTCATCAGATTAGTAAGCTTAGATTCAGATGACTTAGTTAAGATGACTTAGAACCACATATATTACTAACTTTAAGTTGCTTTTGGTCATCAAAACATACTTTCATCATATAGAACATTGTTTATAGGATTCATATCCCAACAGTTTTATTTGGTGATCGTGCATGTTTGAAATCTATCTTATAAAGACCATGGGTAAAATAAAATATGTTCTTAGCTTGATTTGAACTCAACAAGAATTCTTCTAAAGTAAAAAAATTGACTTATGCTGAAATACCACAATTTTTCATATGAAAGCCGAAAACTGGAGAGTGAGTTGAAAGGAATAAATGTTTTTCAATTAGATGTATTTGTTACGTTCCACCTGATTCTGGTGAGGCACATTACTTGAGGATAGTCTTGAATGTAGTTCGTGGACCTACATCTTATGATGATTTGAAGAAATTTAATAGAGTAATTCATCCAACATTTCGAGAAGCTTGCTTTGCTAGAGATTTGTTGGACGATGATATAGAGTATGTTGAACGTATGGAGGAGGTTAGTCGTTCGACTTTAACATTTTCGATGAGATTTCTATTTGTTACGCTACTAACATCATGTTTGTTGGGTCGACCTTATGAAATTTGAGAAAAGTGTTAGAGATACCTGTCTGATGATATTATTTATAATAGAAGAAGAAGATAAAATTTCATTTTACGTCCTATAACTTAGGCCTAATCCAGTTTATATCCTTTAAGTTTTCAATTTATGTCCTAGGGTGTCCAATTTATGTCCTTTTAGATCCAATTTATGTCATTTTCGCCGGAAAATTGGAATTCCGGTCAAATAGTCCAATTTACGTCCTTTAAGTTTAAAAATTAGAAATTAATAATTAAAAAATTCAGAAAAAAAATTAAAAATCTCATTAAAAACTTTAAATATCATTAAAATTTATAAATTGTGTAAAATAAAAATAAAAATTTCTAAAATTCTAAAAAAATTAAAAAATCTAAAATTCTAAAAATTTGAAAAATGTGTAAATTAAAAATATTTTTTTCTAAAAAACTCATAAAAACATAAAATTCTAAAAATAAAAAATCTATAAATTAAAATTAAAAAAATGTTTAAAATAAAATAAAAAACTATACAATTCTTAAAACCTCATTAAAATGAATTTGACAAGGTTCTACAATCAATCAAGACATGAAATACAAAAAATTTAGGAGTTTGAGAAATTTTTTAATGGCAGATGAGTCCGAATCAAGTCTGATTTTTAATGAAATATTAATAATTTTTATTATTCTTACTGGATTTTAGAATTTGTAATATTTAATCTACACATTTAAAAAAAATTATTTTTTTAAAAAATTTAATGAGATTTTTGGGATTTTTAATGAGATTTTGAATTTCTCATTTTTTAAATTAAGCATTTTCGATTTTTAAATTGTAGATTTTTTTATTTTTATTTTACACATTTTATAATTTTTAATGAGATTTTTAGAAAATTTAATGTGATATTTTGAATTTTATTTTACACATTTTATAGTTTTTAATTTTAATTATATTTTTGGATTTTTAATAATATTTTGAAACTTTTAAGAATTTTTAATGATATTTTTAGAAAATTTATTTATTAAATTTTAATTTTCAAACTTAAAGGACGTAAATTGGACTATTTGGCTGGAATCCCAATTTATTCCTCACATTCTGGTGAGTTTGAAAAAATTTCGGCAAAAAAGATGTAAATTGGACCAAAAAGGATGTAAATCGAAAAAGTGAAAACTTAAAGGTTATAAATTGGATTAGGTCTAAGTTACAGGATGTAAAATGAAATTTTCTCGAAGAAGAATTATGCATTTTTTTAAGGTATGTTTAATTATTTTATTTGTAATTTAATTCCATTATAATTATTCAACTTCACTAATATATGAAAGTCATTTTAAGTCAGTTGGTCATGTTTAAATGTGTATATTCAACTCAAAGTATACAATGTGTGTAGAACTACATTATATAGAGAACTCACTCTTCTAGAGTGTTCTATCTAACCAACTCTAACAAACTATTAGTTTAAATATAACTACTCTCTTGTATGTATATGTGTAAGCATGTTTTTATATTAGTTCATGCATTGCATGCATGTGTGTGTGTGTGTTGAGAATAAAATGAGAAATGTTTTGATTGAATACCAAAACCCCCTGAGACATGCCTAAGTCGTAATTGATTGTGTTCTAAGAATGTTATAACATATAGCATAAGGCTAGATGAGAAGCTGAAATGTTAGGCAGCTCTTAGTTGTATAGATGCACAATTTGAGGGGGAACATATGCTTTGAAGTCCATCAAGTATCAAGTCCCCTCAAGGCTCAAACTCTGGAATGATTACCAAGTCCACTGAAGGACAAGTATGCTGATCAGAAGAGTTGTCCAGGAGAGTTGTCTCAGCTGAGTTAAACTAGAACAAGTCCTCTGAAAGTCAAGACCAACTATGCTGAAGAGATCAAGACAACTATACCCTAAGGATCTTCAAAGAAACATGCTAAGACTACATGCAAAGGAAGCAAAGGGTAAAAGCCAAGTCATCTGAAAAGAGCAAGCCAACTATGCTGATGTGCAAGTCTGTTGATAGTGATAAGCAAAGTTGTCCATCTGATAAGGAATGTTGTCCTATCATTGGAGCAACCCTCAGAAGCCATGTCCAAGCTTAAACAAGAGAATCTTGAAGTCAGACATTGGGAAGAGTGCTGCAGAATGAAGACAAAGTCTATACAGCCGTTTATTTCCCAAATGAGGACATGTCACTATCAAGAATCTGTCTTCTAAGTTGAAGGACTAAAAGAAGACACTTATAGCAATTTGGGACTGCCTCTCCAACGGGCAAATCCTCAAATTTGTCTATAAATACAGAAGTGTGAAGACCATTTGAAGTACCAACTACCAAGCTAACTATCCTACAAGCTCAAGTGCTTTCAAAGTCTTCAAAAGACATTCTTAGTCTTGAAACACTTCTTCTAAGCTGAACTCCATTGTATATTCATACAAAGCTTAGAGAGATATTCTATCCTTATACACTGAACCTCATTGTAAAGGATATCTCATTAGTTGGAACCTTACTTCAACCCTTACATCTTTCAAGTGAGAAAGTGAGAAGGTTGTAGTAGTAGAAGTGGTAGGAGCTGACTGTTGAGAGAAGAACTGTTCAGTTCTGAGTTGAGAAGAGGGTATTAGGACTCTAGACATCTTAGGGATCAATTCACCAAAGAGTGGTGTTCTTGATCAAGTGCACCCTGGCACTATAAAACAAGTTAATTCCAAGAGTGAAGGAATTATCCTGTTAAATCAGGGAAAGTGGATGTAGGAGCTTGAGTCTCTGAACCACTATAAACTCTTGTGTTGATTTACTTTCAAGTACTTTCATACATTCAACACTGCACACAAAACCTGAAAAATGGACTGATTGACTAAGTGATTTCAGAACTTAAAGGAGTCTAAAACTAAAGGGCCAACCACTAATTCCGCACTTATAACTAACTTAGATAGTCATTCGACTAAGTACTTAATAGTGCTTAGTAGCTTGGTTATCTCTAAGAAGTTATACATCTTCAGCAGAGTTGTCCAAGACAACATTGCTGATCTCTGGTTTGATCAAGTTTGAAAAAGAAATTGCATACAAGTGTATTCCCCCCCCCCCATACACTTGTTATATACTCCTTTCAGGACCAACAAGTGGTATCAGAGCAGGGGTTCAAAGACCACTGCCTCTGAAAATCCATCTTGATTTTCAAAAATCACATTTTTAGTGTGGTCACTGAACTGATCTCTATCTGAAATCTATTCTACTGTTGACTAACTGTTTGTTCTTGAGATATGGCCAACAACAATGTTGTTCCTCATGATGATGTTCAAGGAATCAACAATATGGCCACCAATCCAGTCAACCACATATCACATCACAAATTGCCCATGTTCTCAATTGACAATTATGATTTCTGGAAAATCAGAATGAGAGCTCATCTTGCATCTCTTCATACTGACATGCTGAGAGTGATTACAAGAGGACCCTATGTGTTCACTCAGCTCAACCCCAGATTGACTGATGAGCAAAGAGCAGACACAAGGGATGTAATTCCTAAGGATGAAGATGACTTCACCTCAGAGGAGAAGAGAAAGGATAATCTGAACTATCTAGCCATGAATACTCTCTATCAAACAATTCCAGATGCAATTATGGGAAGAGTCTACCACTGCACAACAGCCAAAGAATTTTGGGATACTCTTGCTGAAATGTGTGAGGGTACAGAAAATATCAAGGAGAATAAGCTCCAAGTTGCTGTGCAGAAGTTTGAACAGTTCTCAATGGAGTCAGATGAGTCCATTGACAAGTTTGCTGGTAGATTCACTGATGTAATGAATGAAATCAACTCCTTAGGCAAGGTGTACTCCAAGAGAGAAGTTGGTTTGAAGATCTTGAGGAGTCTCACTCAAAAGTGGGATGTGTATGCTGTGATGATGCAAAACACCAAGGATCTCTCCACCATGCCTATGCAACAAATCTTCTCAGAACTCAAAGCCTATGAGTTTGACCTCAATAGAAGGAAGCCAGCAGAAGAGTCGTCCTTACCAGTCAAAGGAGTGGCATTCAAAGCCAAAGTTGCTGAACCTGAAATGCAACCCACTCCAAGATCATCAAAGTCAGTCTCTAAGGCTGAAATGAAGGAAGAAATGGCTCTTATGGCAAGGAGGTTTGACAAACTCAATTCAAGGTTTGGTAGATACAAGAAATTCTATCGAGACAACAAATTCAGAAGAAGGTACAACTCTCCTGAAGCACAGGTTGAAGACAAAAAGCCTGAAGAGAAAAGATCAGAGGACAAGTCTTATGATAGGAGAAGGTCCAGTAGAGCTGAACCTTCATCATCTAAAAGAAGAGATGAATCCAAGAAAGATGATGATGAGGATCTGTGCTACAACTGCAAGAAGAAGGGGCACTTCCAGTATGACTGCCCTGAACTCAGCTCTAAGGAAAGAAGAGAGAGGCAAGCCAAAAGAGATAGGAAGTTCACCAACAGAAAAGCCATGATGGCTGGTGATGAATCTGATAGTGCTGAAAGCTTCAACTCTTCTGATGGACTGTTCTCAAACAGTGATGATGATGATGATGTGTGCAACATGGCTATTGAGGATGATGAGGTATCCTCCACTTCTAGCTCACCATCATTCTTATCACAGAACACTAGTGAAGTCAACTTGAAACTTTCCTTTGGGAAGTTGATGGAAGATTTCACTAGACAACAAGAATTTCATGAAAATTGTGTGAGAGAAAATGAAAGGCTTTCAATAGAGCTTTCAAAACCTGCTGAGACAGTAGTTGACATTAAATCTACTGAGTTGTACCAACAAGTCTTGAGAGAGCTTGAGGAAGCAAATCTCAGGATAGTTGACCAACAAAGACAGATTGATGATCAACTGCTTTCTCAGAAGAGGAAAGATTTTGAACTAAAAATTCTTCAAGAAAAGTTTGAAAACCTCTCACATGAATATGACATTCTTAAATCAAGTGAAGAGAGTCTGAAACTAAATATGTCTGCTTTGAATAAATCCTCTAGAGCAATAGAGGAAATTCAAAGTTACCAGAGACCTATGGCTCAAAGGAGTGGATTAGGTTTTGATCCATTTGAATCTTCACCTTGTCGTAGTGTTGCCTCCACAAGTAACACTAAGAAAATCTTTGTTAAATCAGTGGCACAACAAGCTGAAATTGAAGTAATTCAGCCACTAAAAAAAGGGAAGGGCAAAATGAATGAAATGCCTACTCAAGTGCTTCAGGAAACTAGGCCCAAACCTCTGGAAAAGGCCAAAGTCCCTGAACACAAGAGGAATGTTGGTCAGCAGGGTAGACCCAATGGTAGGGCAACCCTCCTGAACAATGTTCAGAGGAGTTATCCAAGGTATAATCAGCCTAGGCCAACTCTACTGAGAAAGCCTCAGCTGAATAGACCTAAGGACAACCATCCTCAAAAGGAAAATAAAATGAGACAACCAAAACCCTTCATGCCAAAGGGTAATGGTCATAACAAAGTCCTCCCTCAAAGATTTCATCAAGTTGCACAAAGAACTCATAAGTTCGGGAGATTTGACAACTCTCCTGAAACTTACAGAGTCAACACTTTCACACATAATTTCTCAAAGGCATTTAAGGGAAAGATAGTGTATGTAGATGCTAAAGGAAAACAACTTAGCCACCTTGAATCAATCAGGGTAATTAGGAAAGTTTGGGTTCCTAAAGGTACAGCTAACCTCTCAAGACCCAAAACACAAAGGGTACCTAAACCTATCTAATTGCAGGTACCTAAGGGCCACAAGAAGAGGAGCATGAGCAAAAAGTCAGCATGGTATCTTGACAGTGGATGTTCAAGGCACATGACTGGAAATAAAGAACTCCTCACTGATTTTATTGAAAAAGAAGGCCCAAATGTCACATTTGGAGACAGCTCACAAGCAACAACAAAAGGTTATGGTACTTTGATGATTGGTAACATCAAAGTATCCAATGTATCTTATGTAGCTGGTCTAAAATATAATCTCCTAAGTATCAGTCAATTCTGTGATAAAGATTTCAATGTTGAGTTTTCAAGTGGAAAATGCTTAATTAAAGATAAGACTCAACAAATTCTCTTGACTGGAACTAGGAAGGGAAATGTGTATTTTGCAGACTGGGACAAGTCTACTGATGTTGCATGCTTCATTGCTAAGAGCTCTAGTGAACAAGGTTGGTTATGGCATAAAAGGTTAAACCACCTAAACTTCAAATCAATGAATAAACTTGCTAGAAATGCATTAGTTAAAGGACTACCTAATGAGGTCTTCATTAAAGAACATGTGTGTAAACCATGTCAAGAAGGAAAACAAATTAAAGCCTCATTCAAAGGAAAACCAGTCATCTCTACTGAAAGGGTACTTGAACTTTTACATATGGACTTATTTGGACCAATTACTCCTGCAAGTATAAACGGTAGAAAATACACATTGGTTGTAGTAGATGACTTCTCTAGGTTCACATGGGTAGTATTTCTCCTTAAGAAGAAGGAAACTCAAGTCAAACTCCCTGAACTATTAAAGAGACTGTCTAATGAGAAAGGCCTTAGCATTATCAAGATAAGATCTGATAAAGGCACTGAGTTCATAAACTCTTAAATCAATGAGTATTGCACACTAAATGGAATAGCTCATGAAACCTTAGCAGCTAGAACTCCTCAGCAGAATGGAGTTGCAGAAAGAAGGAATAGAACTCTAAAAGAAGCTGCTAGAACCCTAATTGCTGATTCTAATTTACCTAAGAGGTTCTGGGCTGAAGCCATAAACACTGCATGCTATACTCAAAACAGATGTTTGATCACTAAGGGTCAATGCAAAACTCCTTATGAACTCTGGAAAGGAAGATTGCCTAAAGTGTCTTATTTCCACATATTTGGTTGTAAGTGTTTCATTCACAACAATGGGAAAGAACAGTTGAAAGCCTTTGATAGCAAAGCTGATGAAGGGATATTCCTTGGATATTCTCAAATCAGTAGAGCTTTCAGGGTCTACAACTGTAAAACCCTTATTGTGGAAGAAACACCTCATGTTGTATTTGATGAATCCATCTTTGAGATCAGGAACAAACACCTGGACACTGAAGAGATCACACAGAGAACAACCAGATTGAGCTTAAAAGACAAGGACACTGAATTCATAGATGTTTTCCAAGCTAAACTACCTGAAAATGCTACACTGGACAACAATCCTGAAGGCAACTTTCCTGAAGCAAACCCCACTGAAGAAAATGGTGAACTGAATGACCCAATCCCAGTTCACACCCAGGTAACAACTACCAATGAAGAAGCAGGCTCTGCTGAGGTAGATAATGGATCAAATATTCAAGGGGGAACCATAAATGTTGAAAATACCAATGTCCTTGACATTGAGGACAACATCCCTGAATATGATCCTGAATTAGATCCTGCATTCAATTATCCTGAATTCTATAATACGGGTGACTCAACCTTAGTAGAGGACAACTCTGTTGAAGGGATCAGAAAAAGAAGGACCTGGTTGTCTGACCATCCTACTGATCTGATACTTGGTGATCCAAGTATAGGAGTCAAAACCAGAAGATTTCATGGTGAAAGTGCTTTGTTTTGCTGTTTCCTATCAGAACAGGAACCAAAAGACATTGATGAAGCACTTCAAGATGCAAACTGGATCACAGCAATGCAGGAAGAACTTAACCAATTCACCAGAAATGATGTTTGGGAGCTGGTGGATAGACCTTCACATCAAAGATGTTATTGGAACAAAGTGGGTGTTCAAGAACAAAAAGAATGAGAATGATGTGATTGTCAGAAACAAGGTCAGATTAGTGGCAAAAGGCTACTATCAATCTGAAGGCATTGACTATGATGAGACCTTTGCACCTGTGGCAAGGCTAGAGGCAATAAGGTTGTTCCTAGCCTATGCAGCCCACAAGAGGTTCAAAGTGTATCAAATGGATGTCAAGAGTGCTTTCTTGAATGGAGTCTTGAAAGAAGAAGTCTATGTGGAGCAACCACTTGGTTTTGAAGTTGGAAACCAAGTCTACAGATTGAAGAAGGCTCTATATGGACTCAAGCAAGCTCCAAGAGCTTGGTATGACACACTGTCACAATTCCTCTTGGATCATGGTTTTATCAAGGGAACTGTGGACAGAACTCTCTTCAGAATCACTGAAGGAGAAGACATCTTGCTAGTCCAAATATATGTTGATGACATCATATTTGGATCCCCCAATAAGAAGCTGTGTGAGAAGTTCTCCAAGCTCATGCAAAGCAAGTTTGAGATGTCCATGATGGGCCTGATGAATTTCTTCTTGGGTTTACAAGTCAAGCAATCTAAGGAAGGAATTTTCATCAACCAAGCTAAGTACACTAGAGAAATGATCAAGAAATTTGGGTGTACAACAAGCAAGCCAGTAAGGATCCCAATGAACACAAATTGGAAGATGGATCCTGATGAGTGTGGTGTTCCAACCAACTCTACTGAGTATAGAGGAATCATTGACTCACTCCTCTACCTCACAGCCAGCAGACCTGACATCACCTTTGCAGTAGGTGTTTGTGCAAGGTTCCAAGCAAATCCTAAGAAAAGCCATCTAGAGGTTGCTAAGAGGATTTTAAAGTATCTCAAAGGCACTGAGAATTTATGCCTTTGGTACCCTGCTGATGACAACATTGAGCTCACTGGATATTCTGATGCTGACTATGGAGGTTGTAGAATTGACAGAAAGTCCACCTCAGGGACATGTCAATTCTTAGGGAACAAGCTCATTTCTTGGTTCTCTAAGAAGCAGAACACAGTGGCCACCTCCACCACTGAAGCTGAATATGTTGCTGCTGGAAGTTGTTGTGCTCAAATCCTTTGGTTGAGACAACAATTAAGAGACTATAATGTCAACTCTACTGAAGTGCCTATATTATGTGACAACAACAGTGCTATTGCAATATCACAGAACCCTGTATTGCACACTAGATGCAAGCATGTGGATATCAAGCATCACTTCATTAGAGATCATGTGGAGAAGAAGGATATCAAATTGGTGAAAATCCACACAGATCATCAAAAAGCTGATATATTGACAAAACCACTTGCAGAGGCAAGGTTTCTGGAGTTATCAGCAGAGTTGGGTCTACTTGATCCAGGGAAGTTGGACAAATGAGTCCAAAGGAGTTAATTGATCAAGGGGGAACTAAATTCAAACATCAGCAAACTTGGTCAAGTCTACTGAAACTCAGAAGAGTTGACCTTACTTCTTCAGGACACTTGTCCCTTGAAATTCAGGACACTTGTCCATATAGGGTCAGATAAGTTGTCTCAGTTATCAAACAAGCTCTTTGTTTGATAAGCACCTACTTTGGGTAATCATTGGCTATCTCAATAACTGTCCCATTCCTTTTAAGGCTATTACCTTTTCAAGGATTCAATTTGTCCCTTACCCAAAAAGTCGCTTTCAATGCATTAAATGCCAAGATTTAACTCTTGTTTGCATTAAACATTTCGAGGCATGATCTACCTTGATAACACCCCAGCTTTAAACTAACATTAAAACTCCTCCCACGTTTTGAATAAAACAGTTTTTCAATGTTACATTGGTTATTGACCATTGGATCAAAACTGGCCAACTCCCCTGAAATTGATCTTGGCCGTTCATTTTGGATTTCTATTTTTGTTAACTGTTGAATTGCCTTAAGACTTCACCTACTCATTGACATACATTCCTTTTGGAATATTCACAAGTCTTAAGAAGCCATACTCACTTCACTTCTCTCCCACGCATTCAAACTCTTTGAAACCCTAGTTTTTCCTTCTCTTTCAAACACTCTCAAAATCCTTCACTATTCTTCAATGGCTCCCAAAGTAAGAACTGAGATGATTGTTGATTTCTCCAACAAGGACTTGGACCTTGATTTTGGCTACCTTAGCCATAAAAACAATCTGATTTTTGAGCCTATTCTATCTTTTGAAAGTGAAGATCCAGAAATTACTCCAACCTTGAGATGGTTGAGAAGAGCAGGCCTACAGAAGTTCATGCAAGAGAAGCCTGACTCTTGCTTGGAAACCTACATGGCTAAGTTCTTTGCTTTCTTGAAGTGGAGAGGAAAGCCAGAAGATTGTGAGGTCACCACAAGACTCTCCTACAGGGCTGAAGGAGAAGAAGAAGAGAGATTTCACAGGGTGAAATTCTCTGAGGAGGATGTAGATGCTGCTTTTGGATTGCCTTCAGAAGGAAGGAATCCTGAGTTCTATGGCAATGGCCATGAGGGAGAAATTGCACAAGATTGGCTCCTTGTTCCCGAACCAATCTCATCTACTCAACATAAGAGGACACTAAAGCCTAAGTTCCTCAATCTGTTTGAGGTTGTTGCAAAGAGCATTTTGAGCAACACTGACAGCCTAGAGCAAGTGAGTGCTCCAAGAATCAGAATCATGGCTGCAGTGATAGATGCCAGTGACAAGGGCATCAAGTTTGATTGGAGAACCTTCATTCTTTCTGAGATGATGAAGGAGAAAGCTAAGTTCAAGGTGAACAGTCAAAAAGTGGTTCTAGAAGGAAAACTAAGGTATTGCACCAGGGCAAGCTTGTTGATTGAAAAGTTTTCCCACTATTCTCAAATGCAAACTTTTGCAAAACCCCTCCCTGCTCAGAAAGTGATGTTCAGGAAGCTTAGCAAGAAGACTGAGCAGAGAAGGTTGTTGATGGCCAAACCTGCTGAGAAGGTTGAAGAGAAGCCCAAAATGAAGAAAAGAACTAAGGTCAGGGCTATCAAAACCAAGAAAATGTCTCAAGTACTATCAGAAGAAGCCTCAGGAGCTTCAATTGAAGTGGATGAAGTGGCAGAAGAGGGAGTGAATGTGCCTTCTGACCACTCAAAAGAATTGAGGCTAAAGTATAATGAGACTAGGCAGAAGAAGAAAGGTGATAAGAGGCCCAGGGAAGTTGTCCCTGAGGAAGAGAAAGAGGTGGAAGGTAGTGGAAGCAGTAGGGCAAGCAAGAGGAGAGCAAAGCCCACTGAGAAGGTGCTGGAACTTCAGGAGGAAAGGTCTCTTCAAGTTGCTCTAAGGGAGAGCAGGGCTGAAAGCAAGACAAAATCTAAGTCCAGGACCAACTCTTTTGGTTCTGGAACCCCAGAGTCCAAAATCCCTGAAGGCCAACCCTTAGAAGCCAACATCTCTGAAACCCAAAACCCTGACCCCAACTCCCCTGAAACCCATGTTACCCCTTCCAACCAGCCTATCACCCCTGTCAATCTTACTAAGAGATATTCTCTAGAAGGGAGTGTACAAAGAAGTGGCATTGATGTGCTTGCAGATCTAGCAGTAGATGAGACAAGGCTCCTGTCCCCTCTTGACTCATCTATGCTCAATTACTCCAAACTTTTAGAACATGCACTTCATGAGCCAACCCCATTGAGCAAAGCCCCCTCAGAATCATTGCTCTTAAAAGCAACTGAGGTACCTTCAATTGAGCTCAACCCTTCTGAAGCCAACCCTCCTGAACTTAACTTGCCTGAAGCTGCTCTTAATGAGACCACAGCCAACTCCCCTATAGCCCAAAGTTCTCAATCCAATGAGAATGCGGAGGGGTATACTTATGAAAGTATGCTCAGAGGTGGAGTCAGGGCCACTGTGGATAGCCTGTACCCACAGCTTGCTGAATTTCCCAGAATTCAGAAGATGTTCCATGACTTGAGAATGCTAGTGGATGTCAAGGACAGAACAATGATGGATATCTCTCAAGTCATCCAAGATAAGGGTGCTAATTGGTGGCAAGTGGAGGAGAGTAGACTGCTACACTTTCCTGGTGTACTCAAGACAAGATTCCTCACTAATGAGGATACTTTTGCCAACTTAGTAGCAGTAAAAATTGAAGAAGAACAGGAGAGAATTGCTAAGGGAATAAGGCACCCTGATAGCAGTTCAAGTGATGATGGGAATGATGATCCCTCAAACCCTTCCAACCCCACTCAAGACAACCCTTCTGAACCCTCCCAGTCCAACCCCCCTGAACCTTCCCAACCCAAACCTTCTGAAACAAGTAGGTTTTCAGAACCTCTTGTTACCTATGTTAGGAAAGGCTCTGTATCCTCAGAGGTGTTGACCAAGGTTGGTGACACGGCCAAGGACACATCTGCCAATGAAGGTTCATCTGAACCCAAGGCACAGCCTAAAGATGTTGAGGTTCCTACTTTAGAGGTTGGTTTGGTCAAGGCCTATTCAGTGTCAGAAGAGTTGGACACTGATCAGCCCTTGATCATTCAGGATGACACAATGGCTGCTGATAGAAGCATTGTGATCTCCCCACAACTGCCATCTCTGAACCTTGTTGAAGGTGGAGTTGATGCAGGTTTAACTGAAGGTGTTGAAAAGGAAAATTTAGCTGAAAAATCAGAGGGTGTTGTGGATGAAAGAGAGGTAGTGATTACTCAGATTGTGAGTGTACCACAAATAGAGGGTGGTATAAGTGAGGTAGGACAGGCTATTCTTGAAGTCAAATCTGAACTTCAAGAATCCCTTGATGAAAGGAGGCCTGATCCTTTGTGTGAGGACATTTTATTTGAAGGGAGAAAACAAAGAGTTGAAAATGAGCAGAAGACTGCTGATGTATCAGAGTCTTATCCAAAAAATTCTGAGGGTGATGAGTGTTTATTCCCTAACATCTTTGATTTGTCTAATATTGCAGGTATTTCTCTTGACCAAATATTTACAGATGAGTTCTTGACAGATGCACCCATCCAAGTGGATACAGGATCAGCACAAGCCTTGCTTGGGATGCAATCAGAAAAGTTGGACTCCTTAGCTCATCAAGTCCAATCTGCTCATGCTGAAACATCTGGAGCATTGAATGAGCAAGGAAGAACTCTAGCATCTGTGGAGATGAGATTAACTGGCACTGAAGATGTAGTGCTCCCTACATTGGAAGCAAGAATAAGTGGAGTGGAAACTGGTCTCCAAACCATTTCCACTGAAGTTCAGAAAGCCAAATCCTCCATGGAATCCATCTCAGAAGAGGTCAAGAAGGAACAGAAGCTGCTGAGAGATAACCACAATGCAAATGTCAAAGCTCTAAGGCTGACTGTCAAGCAAACTCTTGGAAAGAAGACTGCATTGCAAAAGAAAAGAGCTGAGGAACAAAGGCTAGCAATGGTGAAGGCTGCATCTGAAAAGTTTTCACAAGAAGCACAAGAAGTGATGGCCAACATTGTTGAAGGAGCAGTGGCCAACCTCACTGAGCTCTTAAAAGCCCAATTAGATGCATCTCTAAAAACAACCTTAGAGGAGGTTGTTGAGCAAAAGATGAAGCATGTTCTAGCTTTCCTTAGCTTGAGCAGTGATAGAATGCAGAATATACATGATGAGAATGTATATCTGCTGGAAGAGATGAAGTCTCTGAACCTAGCCCAATCCCTGATGGCTACAACAATGAGTGAGCTCAAACCCCAGTGTTTTGATGCTGCCAAAAAGGGGGAAAGGGAAAGAGCAAGGGCCAAAGGTGCCTTGATTATTGGTGGTTCAGAGAAGGGCAAGGAAAAGGCTACTGAAGATAAGGGTAAAGAACCAGCAGTGCTGAACTTGGAAGATCTTGGAGAAGAAGAGCAGTTAGCCATAGCAATGAAAGCTTCTATGGCATCAGCTCAGGAAGAAAGGGCTAGACTTCAGCAGAGACCAGGAGGAGAAGGTTCTGGATTGGACAAAGTTGCTTAAGGTGTCCAAACCAGAGGCCAAATCAAGAAGGCCAAGGGAAACAAAAGAAAGGCTGAAACATTCACTGATTTTCCCAACAGCCTAGAACTTCCTCTTGAGTTCATAATTGTGGAAGAGCCTACCCCCAAGAAGAACAAGACTCCTGAGAAGCCCAAAGCTGCTGAAAAGGACAAATCTGCTGAAATGACAAAAACTGTTGATAAAGCCAAGTCTTCTGAAACTGAAAAATCTGCTGAGACTAAGTCTACTGAAGGTGCCAAAGCTACTGAAGATGTGGAAGAACTATATGAAGAAGGCTTTGGACCTGGACCAAAGAAGACAAAGGTTGTAGTACTCAATGATCCATCAAAGATGTTTCATGAAGGGTATGGCAAAGACCCTGAAACACAACAGAAGCTGGCCATGATGAGGGCTCAAGAAAGAATGGATGTGATGGAAGAAGCCAACAGAGCAAGAGATAAGAGAAGAGCTGACTTCCAAAAGCCAAGAAGAAGGAGAGCCACTTACAGCAAGATGAAGCCTCAGCTACTGGTCCCAATGGACACCAAATATCCACACTTGGATAAATGGGTGCCTATTCAGCTGAATGACACATGGGAAGAGGCTAAAAGGGAATTTGTCTATGACTACTATGTCATTGACAGATGGAATGGAAGAGATGCCAACTCTTCTTTTGCTGAGTTCATGATAGAGTATTACAGAGAGTTGTATCAACAATTGCTTGCAGCTGCTGATATTGTAAGAATCGAACTCAATGCTCCCAAGCCAATCATTTACATGCCTCCAAAGCTGGATGGATGGATTGACCAGTCAAGGATCCTGAAAGAGTTTCTAGAAATCCTCAAGTTGAATACGATGACTCTTGGACCCAAGGGAACCAACCAGGAAGCCATGGAACTAAAGAAGAGAGTGTGGGCACAATATGAGATGGTGCCACCTAAAGAAGATGATCTTTGAAATGGCTAAGTTTTCCTGACTCTTATATGCTGAACTGGATGAAAACTTAACTTGGTTGCTAACTTGTTGATTTGGTCAACTATGCTGAAGATGCTCAAGTGTTGCTGATGTGTTTTTGCTCTGATGATCCTTTGATATCTAAATGATCAATGCTCTGATAGTATATCCTGATTAAGTTTTAATTTTGTAGTCAATCTATGCTTGAATGTAATGTTTCTCATGCTCTGATATGTTTTTGTTCAAACTATCAACTTGCTGTAATGATCCTCATTTTAATGATAGTTGAACACATTTTGAATCAAGAAACACAGTTACAAAAATCTCTCTATGCCTATTTTTGAAACCTATTTGCAACATGAATGGTGAGTACACTAACACATTCTTTTTCAGGAAAATTGACCTCAGTCAACCTTACTGAAGATAAATGTAATAGATAAGGTCAAGTCACCTTTGCATAAGAATGTATAGGTTTTGGCATCATCAAAAAGGGGGAAATTGTTGGGAATAAAATGAGAAATGTTTTGATTGAATACCAAAACCCCCTGAGACATGCCTAAGTCATAATTGATTGTGTTCTAAGAATGTTAGAACATATAGCATAAGGCTAGATGAGAAGCTGAAATGTTAGGCAGCTCTTAGTTGTATAGATGCACAATTTGAGGGGGAACATATGCTTTGAAGTCCATCAAGTATCAAGTCCCCTCAAGGCTCAAATTCTGGAATGATTACCAAGTCCACTGAAGGACAAGTATGCTGATCAGAAGAGTTGTCCATGAGAGTTGTCTCAGCTGAGTTAAACTAGAACAAGTCCTCTGAAAGACAAGACCAACTATGCTGAACAGATCAAGACAATTATACCCTAAGGATCTTCAAAGAAACATGCTAAGACTACATGCAAAGGAAGCAAAGGGTAAAAGCCAAGTCATCTGAAAAGAGCAAGCCAACTATGCTGATGTGCAAGTCTGCTGATAGTGATAAGCAAAGTTGTCCATCTGATAGTGATAAGGAATGTTGTCCTATCATTGGAGCAACCCTCAGAAGCCATGTCCAAGCTTAAACAAGAGAATCTTGAAGTCAGACATTGGGAAGAGTGCTGCAGAATGAAGACAAAGTCTATACAGCCGTTTATTTCCCAAATGAGGACATGTCACTATCAAGAATCTGTCTTCTAAGTTGAAGGACTAAAAGAAGACACTTATAACAATTTGGGACTGCCTCTCCAACGGACAAATCCTCAAATTTGTCTATAAATACAGAAGTGTGAAGACCATTTGAAGTACCAACTACCAAGCTAACTGTCCTACAAGCTCAAGTGCTTTCAAAGTCTTCAAAAGACATTCTTAGTCTTGAAACACTTCTTCTAAGCTGAACTCCATTGTATATTCATACAAAGCTTAGAGAGATTTCCTATCCTTATACACTGAACCTCATTGTAAAGGATATCTCATTAGTTGGAACCTTACTTAAACCCTTACATCTTTCAAGTGAGAAAGTGAGAAGGTTGTAGTAGTAGAAGTGGTAGGAGCTGACTGTTGAGAGAAGAACTGTTCAGTTCTGAGTTGAGAAGAGGGTATTAGGACTCTATACATCCTAGGGATCAATTCACCAAGGAGTGGTGTTCTTGATCAAGTGCACCTTGGCACTATAAAACAAGCTAATTCCAAGAGTGAAGGAATTATCCTGTTAAATCAGGGAAAGTGGATGTAGGAGCTTGAGTCTCTGAACCACTATAAACTCTTATGTTGATTTACTTTCAAGTACTTTCATACATTCAACACTGCACACAAAACTGATTTTTAAAAGGACATACATTCAAAGACTGTGCAAAACTGATTTGGACAAGTTCCCTGAAAAATGGACTGATTGACTAAGTGATTTCAGAACTTAAAGGAGTCTAAAACTAAAGGGCCAACCACTAATTCCGCACTTATAACTAACTTAGATAGTCATTCAACTAAGTACTTAATAGTGCTTAGTAGCTTGGTTATCTCTAAGAAGTTATACATCTTCAGCAGAGTTGTCCAAGACAACATTGTTGATCTCTGGTTTGATCAAGTTTGAAAAAGAAATTGCATACAAGTGTATTCCCCCCCCCCCCATACACTTGTTATATACTCCTTTCAGGACCAACAGTATGTTTCATGTAGTGCATGCATGAGCATGCATGGGCTACGCTGCATGGGCTACGCTGTATTCAACTCAAAGTATACAATGTGTGTAGAACTACATTATATAGAGAACTCACTCTTCTAGAGTGTTCTATCTAACCAACTCTAACAAACTATTAGTTTAAATATAACTACTCTCTTGTATGTATATGTATAAGCATGCTTTTATATTAGTTCATGCATTGCATGCATGTGTGTGTGTGTTTCATGCAGTACATGCATGAGCATGCATGGGCTACGCTGTATACTCCAACAGGTCAATTAATTACTTTAAATTATTTGTGATTTATTGAGAACTTTGATCGATTAAATTATTTCACATAATTTAATATTAACCTTAAAAAAATAGGGATACAACAAATTTTTATGATTGCACATTTAATTGAAGTTGAGATTTTTTTATTTATTTTTTATAATTTTAATATTTAGAATAAAAAATAAATTAGATAATTTTTGTACTTATTTTATCTATATTATCTAAAAAAAATTGTAGTAGCTAATAAAAGATAAAATTAAGTTTTGATTTGTATACATTGTTCTTATGTATATTTTTATATATATTTTGGAATAGATAAAATATATTTTATTATTTATTAATCATCTACATCAATAAAACTTAAATCAATTTATATATCTAAATCAATAATAATGATGTGTATTAATGAAAAATATTCATATATTTATATTAAATTATTTTTTTATATATAATGTTTTAATATGTGATTTTTTTTGTTGAAACAAGTTTAAATCTTTATATTATATATATGAAAAATTATAATATGATTTATTTTATGTTTATTTATCATATCAAATACATATACCGATATAATTCTATGTTTCAACTGATTTTCATAATATACATAATTTACTTATAAAAAAAAATCAAATATTTTATATTAATTTGTTTTAGAATAATTAACTAAATGTAAACCTATATACATAATAAATAATAATGTGATTTGTTAATTATATACTTATTTATCATTTTAAATATAAATATCTATTTAATTCTAAATTTTAATCACTTTGCATAAATATATCCCTCATTGACTAATGAAAAAAAATTAAAATTTTATATTAATTTATTTTAGCATAATTAACTAATACTAACATTTTAATTTTAAATTCTTGTAGAATTAAGGATGACATATGATGAAATCAAGAGTTGTTGTTTGATAGAAATTGATAATATATTGCGGACTCTTGATAAGTCTTTGCTAGATTTTTCAAGGCATGTCGATGGTAAACCATGATCTGAACTTTTCATCTAGAAATAAATTTATTTTGAATGAGTTTTCATACAACATATCAAATTTTAAGTTAGAGTATGAGAATTTAATTAGCAAACTTAGTGACGAACAACGTGGTGTGTATGATAAAATAATTAGGTCCATTCAGTCTGGTAAGTGTGGTGTATTTTTTGTTTATGGATATGGTAGAACGGGAAAAAAAATATTATATGGAAGACTCTATCAACATGTTTAAGATCTAAATGAAAGATTGTAATTAATGTAGCCTCCGGTGATATAACTTCACTTCTTCTTGCTGGTGGACATACTACCCATTCTACATTTGTCATTCCAATTGATGTTACTAAAGATTCTATATGCAATATTCATCAAGGAAGTCCTCTTGCTGAGCTTTTGATTAAATGTGATCTTATAATTTGGGATGAAGCACCAATGGTGAAGAGATGTTGTATTGAGGCTCTCCATACGACTTTGAAGGATATTATGTAGCTCACAAATTCATTGTCATCTGAACTGCCTTTTGACGGTAAGAATGTTGTCCTTGGAGGTATTTTTCGTCAGATATTACCCTTTATTTCAAAAGGAACGAGGTAAGATATCGTTCACGCTACTATCAACTCATCTAATTTGTGGAATGATTGTACTCTTCTGAAACTTACTAAGAACACGAGGTTGAAAACCCTGAGATCTGATGAAGTTGTACATGAATTGAATTCTTTTTCTGAATGGATAACATATATTGGATATGGTAGTATAGGATCAGAAACTGAGTACGAATGTGATGTACAAATTCCTGAGGATATTTTGCTAAAGGGTAGTGATGATCCGATTTCTACAATTGTTGATAGCATTTATCCTGATTTTAAGATTATGATGGACGATCATGACTATTTACGAAGTAGAGTTATTCTTGCACCCACGTTAGATGCTGTTAGGTCAATAAGTGATCACATGATTCAAATAAATGAAAATGAACCACGTATTTATTTGAGCTCTGACAATCCTTGCAGATCTGATTTGAATGTTGATAATTACTCTGATGTCCATACTCCTGAATTTTTGAATAATTTGAAGTGTTCTAGTGTACTTGATCATGAATTGAATTTGAAAGTTGGAACACTGATAATGTTATTGATAAACATAGATCACTCAAGAGGTCTATGCAATGAAATCAGGTTTGTGTCTTTTTTTTTTTTTAGTATCTTTCTCTTTATATTTTATTTTCTATCATATAAAATTTTGCATTTGCTTTATTTATAAATTTATAATATAATATTTTGTTTTATGGGTAGGTTGGTTATAAACATGTTGGGTGATAAAGTTTTTGAAGCTAAGATTCTAACTGGAAGTAATAGTGGACAATTTATATTGATGCCACGACATACATTGACACTTTTTGATCCTAGATTTTTTTGCCTTTTAAGTTTCAACGTAGACAAATTTTCATTGATTGTGTCATATGTTATGACTATTAATAAAAGTTAGGGGCAATCGTTTTTTAATGTAGGTGTTTTTTTTTTAAACATGTATTTAGTCATGGTCGATTATATGTAGTTGTGTCTAGAATAACAAACCGTCATGGTTTGAAGATCTTATTATGTCATGAAAACAATTGTGATTGTAATATCACAAAGAAGGTAGTGTTTAATGAAGTTTTTGAGAATGTATGGATTTAAAATAATAATTTAATTTTAAGTTTTTAAATTTTTTCTTAATTTATTTTTTTATTAATTACTATTGATATTAGGTTATTGCATTATTTAATTGAATGTAATTTTACTAATTTATATCACCAAAATTATTGTAATATTCTTTAACATTTTATAGTAATTTAATCATTTTATCGTATCATAAATATATATTAGACATTAATTTTATATATTTATATATATGTTAACTTTAAATTTATATAGTATAAGACATTGATTTAATAAAATTTTAAGATTAATAATTTAATATAAAAAAGATATTAGCAACATATTAAAATTTTAAATTTATTATTTTTTTAAAATACGATATAGTATAATAACATAGTTGCAATAAATATATATATATATATATATATTAATATAAGTTAGTGGTATTATAAAATGAATACACTATAACACTATCAAAAATTTTAATTTAAAATGTTAGTGATATTTTTTAACATATCATGCCGTGCGTCAGCATGGTGCCATACTAGTTAGTTATAATTAGAAGACTTGTGATCAATATTGCGCGCCAAAAAAATAGTGTTAACGACAATCTGTTAAGTTTCAAAATTTTCTTTAGTCCAATTTAAAAAAGTCAACTTTTTTGTACAGTAAAAAAACCAATATGTACACGTGCAAATGTTTATTTCTAGTGCAAATCAATTATGGCGTAAATTTTCTCATGAGTCTATCTCATTGATTTAAATGTATAATACAAATACAAAGTTAAAAATAAATTATTTAAAATAATATTCCCTCCGTTTAAATTATTTATGCGCATTTCTTCGAATACAGATTTTAATGAATTGCAATAAGAAAATTGACTTTTAATGACAAAAATTATGTCATTATAGCTTATCTAGATAAAAGTATTTATTGATAAAAATTGACTTTTAATGACCTATCCTATCATTAATTCTTAATTTTCTATCACTAAAAACTTTTAACTAGAAAAATAATAATAAGAGTATTATGTCACTAAAAGTCAATTTTTGTATAATGAATTAATTAGTTTATGTATAAAGTAGAAAGATTGACATACGATGAGATAATGTCAAGAAAACTTGAGTACCAAGACTCACGAACCTTAAGACTTATCAAGATAAACAAATATGCAATATGAATTTCAAACTAAAACAAAATTGAACGAAAGATAAATAATACTCCTACACAACGATTTAAGTGGTTCGATCAAAATGATCTACATATACTGCACAACACACCCACAAAACTCTTGGATCATGAAATAAAGTGTTTTACAAGCTACACCACTTGCAACCATAGAATAAAATCGACTTTCTAACAGATATTCACTCAAATCACTTGAAATGGAAAATTTCTTCGCAAGAGATCTCACTCAAAGTTGTTTGTAATCTTTACAATGTTAAACTACAACAGTATTTATAATGACCTTTTCCTCCTTGATAGCAGTAGTTATTTGCACAGTTAGTTAGATTGTCACGTCAGATACTCGTTGCAACAAACCACGTGTAAAATGATTCAACTGTTTGAAAGTTATGTCATCTTGAAGTTCCAACTGCAAAACAGTTAACAAACACTTAACCGTACTTGTTTAAGTGTAACTTCCTTCTATCGGGTAATCATCTCAGTTGAGGAACCTCTCAGCTGAGATAATTTTAGGTGTAACTAAACTAAGACAACGCAGCTGAATATTGACAACTTCGCTTAAATCCACTTCTGACAAATTCACTGAATCCTTCTTGCCTGAATTAGACAACTGACTTTGGTTGGACAACTCAGTTGATCAACAACGATCTAATTTATTTGACTTGAACTATCTTCTCAACTCATGTGATTGACTTTTAAGTTCATTTCATGTGATTGACTTTAAGTTCATCTCATCTAATTTCAATTCAGTTGATTCATCTCAAATGACTTTGTCACTTGAAATCCTCACAATTAATTAACCATAATTAATCGTCCCAGCTTATTCATCTCAGCTGGTACCTCGGCTGTCATCACATCTGATTTAATTTTGAGGTATAACTCTCACAAGTAAATATATGATGATTGAAGAATAGATAAATTAGCGTGAATAATATTATTAAAAAATGTACTCCCTCCATCCACTAAATGTAGTCCCATTGGAGTGGGACACAAGTTTTAAAAAAAATGTAGATAAAGTAGATAAAGTAGGGTATTATAGGGTATTGTGGGTCAATTGTGAATAAAGTGATTGTTTGTGAATAAAGTTGATGACAAATTGAGTAATTAAATGATAGATAAAGTGTGATAATTTTCATAAAGGGTATGAGACTATATTTTATAGACAAATAATATAAAACAAATGGAACTATTTTTCGTGGACGGAGAGTATATAATAAATTTGGACAATCAAATAATTAAATTGAACGAGACAAAGTTTCAATTAAAATTGATGGAAATATATTTGATTTAATAAGCTCCACTATGACAATTCGGACGTCTCACGTCCAGTGTCAGTGCAGTTGGCAGCAATTAAATACACCATGTGATGATTATACGAACCACACATGTCTTTAATTATCATTGTCAATCAGACTCTAGACATTTGGTCCATCTTAGATATAGCTACAACTACCCTTGTCTTGTCTTTTGTGAAAGGAATAATAAATATGATTTCTTTGTAACAATTCGAAGAAATATTGAGTACTTGTCTTGTCTTTTGTGAAAGGAATAATAAATATGATTTCTTTGTAACAATTTGAACAAATATTGAATACTCCCTCCGTTCGCCTATAAGCTTCTCGCTACTTTTTGACACAAAGATTAAGAAAAGTGATTAAATAATACATATAGTACAAATGATGTGATTGGAAGAAGGAGAGAGATAGAGAGAAAAAGTAAGATATAAAGTAAAGTGTAAAAAAAAGTATTTACCAAAAAGGGTATGAGAAGCTTATAAGCGCACAGACCAAAATGGTAAAATGGAAAACTTATAGGCGGACGGAGGGAGTATTTATGTAAAAAGTGAAGGTTGTGTGAATTGTATTGAGAAAATAAATATTTGTATTTATATTAAATTTGAAAAGATTGAAAAGAAAATTAATTAGACTTATTAAGTCTATCGGAGGGAGTTTTTTTATGGAAACAACAAAGAGTAACTCTTATGCGAACCCAATTGCATGATACAATTGATATAATTGAATCACAGTTTTAATTCTAATGTAAAAATTAAAAAATCAATTGAACTATTGAAAATATATTCAGAATATTTAAAATTCAACTACATACAAAAATTTCTCAACAAACAAAATGTATTAAAGTGTGACTACAAGAGATACTAGCTTACAAATATAAAAGAACTGAAGAAACGGATACAACCAGGTCACAATTTCACCTCAACACCTCTACATTCTCCAAAGCAGACACTCGCATTTGCAACCCTATCATTAACATTATAATATCCAATTACATGTTCTAATGCAACATAATTCGAAACTGCAATCTTTCATATTTGGTACAACACACAATTGAAAGTTACTCTCTTCGTCCAATTTTATTATGTCCACTTCTTTGAACACGAGTTTTAATGAATATTGATTAGTTTGTTCATTTATTCATAAAGTAGATAAGTTGAGGGTATGATGGGGGTATTGTGGAGTTTATTTGTAAATAAATGATTGTTTACGAATAAAGTAAATGGCAAAATGGATAAATAAGTGACGGTAGAAGGGTGAAGATAAAGTAGTATGAATAGTATTATTTTTAAAAAGAGTATGAACATAATAAAATTGGACAACCAAAAAAGGAAGGGTGAGAATAATGAAATTGGATGGATTACTAAATTTCTATACTTATATTCCCCAGAAAATAAATACTCCCTCCGTCCGCCTATAAGTGTTACGTTACTTTTTGGCACAGAGATTAAGAAAAGTGATTAAATAATAGATATAGTACAAGTAATGTGATTGAGAGAAGAGAGAGATAGAGAGAAAAAGTAAGATATAAAGTGAAGTGTAAGAAAAAGTTCTTACCAAAAAAGGTATGGAAAGCTTATAGGCGGACGAACCAAAATGGTAAAATGGGAAGCTTATAGACGGAGGGAGTAGTTTGAATTGTGACTAGCCATGTTGATGTCAATTCACCTCCAAAAGTAGACTTTTTTTTTTATGATTGTGTCTGTTTCTAAAAGAATTTTGTACGAGGCAATGTTATACACAAAGTTTTAAAGGCTTACTTTAATTTTTTAAATTTTGTTTCTCATAAGAAAACGATTCAACCAATACTTTGGATTAGTCTAAAATAAACTCACCAGTCAATTTTTCCTTTTTTTTTTTTTTTTACATTTTTTCTAATACGTGTATGTTAAAAAGTGTAAGTTATTATAATTAAAAAGTGCAACACAATATTACTGAAAAATGCAATACAATTTTTAATAACAAGTGTAAGTCATTATAACTAAAAAGTGCAACACAATATTGATAAAAAATGCAAGTCAGTATAACTGAAAAATACAATACAATATTTAATAAAAAGTGTAAGTCATTATAACTACAAAGTGCAACACAATATTAATAAAAAATGCAAGTCAATATAACTGAAAAGTACAACACAATATTTAATGAAAAAGTGTAAGTCATTATAACTAAAAAGTGCAATACAATATTAATAAAAAATGCAAGTCAATATAAATGAAAAGTACAACACAATATTTAATGAAAAGTGTAAGTTATTATAACTGAAAAGTGCAATACAATATTACTAAAAAGTGTAATACAATATTATTAAAAAGTGCAAGTCAGTATAACTGAAAAGTGCAACATACTCCTATTTAATGAAAAATGTAAGTTATTATAATTGAAGAGTGTAACACAAAATTATTAAAAAGTGCAAGTCAATATAACTAAACGGTGCAATATAACATTATCAAAAAAATGTACATCAAATCGAAATTTTATTTTGCCTCGATCTCTTTTTTTCTATTTACTTATCATTTAAAATTCAGATTACAAGAAAAAATCATTAATTTAAAATATATTTTCAAAACTCCTATTTATTGAAAGATAAAGATGATATTATAACCACAAGTACAAAAAGTACTCAAAGCAACATCCAAGAATTCGAGAGTAAAGCTAAGAACGGTATTACCATTTGCAAGGAATACACTCAAGAGGGGAACATTCCCAATCAATTAGGGAGAAACAACACCAAGATGGAAAATTAGCTTTCAACCATTTTCATTTCACATCTTCCATACTTACCAAATAATACATTGTCAAACCAAGATAGGTCATGCCTTACTGGCCGAGACTTTCAGAACTAGATGAAATCCTCAAGATGTGAAGCCAGAGACATGGTGAACTCAACGCACATCTTAGCCAATCGCACACAAACGCCCAAATAAGATATGTTTACGACAAGATAAGAGGATATATTGATTCGATTCCATAGCAACCGAACTTAGTGGCCATAACATGTTTTTTTTTTTTTTTGACGGGGCATCTAACATGTTACTATGAAACAAATTATCTTTGGTAGCGAGCCAACGGTCGACTTAGTCATTAATTAATATTTATCGAGATTGATAAAGCTATTAAGTTTGTTAAATATATTTAATGTCATCAACCCAAATTAATTTATGGGTACACTCTGTTGTCGTTATCTATGTTCGAATCAGACAACAATGGTGAAGTACACGCCAACAAAAATTTAACTAATATTATTACTCCATTCCTCACAGGATTTTATGCACACTTAAGAAAATGAAATAAAGTGATGTGTAAGGTAAAATAAAGGAGGGGTATTATTGGTAATTTATTGACTAAAGTGTGGGAAATTTGACTAAATGGAAGGAAAGGTAAAATAAATGAGGGATATTATTGATAAAAATTATGTGAGTTGTTTCCTTTTTTGGAGTGTGCAAAAAATGTTGGGACGTTCCATTAAAAATAGTGTGCATAAAATTCTGGGATGGAGGGAATATTTTCTTAAACAGGTACGAATGAGCCCAAATTCGAATCAAATGATATGTGAAACGTATTTTAAAAAATAGTCCACATTTACAAATTCGTCAATTTGTAACCTGACTAATTCGAACTCGATTGCACATCGCCACATGTATGAGTCAATAACATGTACTCTGTGTTTAGAGAAACAATTGCATGAATTTGAATCACGTAAATTCAAGGACGGAGCCAAGATTAAAATTTGGAACTGGCTGATTAATTTGGGGAACCAATCTCATGTTCACTAGCAGGGGTCCTTTTAAAGGCAGAGCTAAGTTGTATATGGATTGTTTCCTTATAAATTGTTTACACCGTCATCATCGATCACTAGTTAAGTTGTGTTTATAAAATTTCCTTATCTCAATAACACATCGATCATCACATCAATAGAAACTAATAATGCTCACTTTAGGCATCCTGTTCATCATTCTCTCAACATGTACAATTGTTGCATGCTGCAAATTACTACTCCATTCAAGAAGAGAGAAAAGCTCAATGCCCACCAATTGGGCAATCGTGGGTATGTTGCCTGCCATGGTCGTCAACTATGGCCGCGTCCACGCCTTCTTCACCGAGACTCTGGAGCAGAGTGGGGGCACATTCTTGTTCAAGGGACCTTGGTTTACTAACATGCACCTTTTAATCACCTGTGATCCTGCCAACGTTCATTACATACTCACCAAACACTTCCCCAATTTCCCAAAAGGCCCGGAATTCAAGAAAATGTTTGAGATTCTAGGCGACGGGATCTTCAATGCAGAGGCCGAGTCATGGGAAAACCAGAGGAGAGCTGCTAAGTCGTTAATGAATCACCCAAGCTTCCAAGCTTTCGTCGCTACGACTAGCTGGAACAAAGTGGAAAACGCTCTGTTCCCAATTCTGGACCGCAGTTCAGAACTGGGAACAGAGGTGGACATGCAAGACTTGTTCAAACGCTTTGCGTTTGACTGTTCTTGCATAGAGGTACTAGGCTATGATCCTTCCTCGTTGTGCCACGAGTTGCCTCATTTAGCATTCGAGAAAGCCTTTGAAGATGCAGAGGAAGCAATCATGTATAGGCACATACTCCCTGAATTCACATGGAAGCTACAAAATTTGCTCAACATTGGAAAAGAGCGCAATTTGAACAGGGCTAAGGAGGTCGTTGATCGGTTTCTAAGCCATTGCATCTCATTAAAGCGCCAACAATTTAAGGTAACAAACGGGGAGAATGATTTCGACGTGCTGACATGCTACATGCGAGCCGTGGAGGAAAAAGGCGAATCCTGCGACGACGTTTCAGAAGAGACATGGAGAGACAGGACACTTAGTTTAATCGTCGCAGGTAAAACAAGTCTAAAGGATAACTTTTAATTCAATAGTCGCACTTGCACGCATAGTTGCACTGTTCAATTTCTTTTAAGTTGTGATAATCACAATTCACAAACGCAAATGCGGTTTTCTTGTTTTTTACTCTCACACAACTTTGAATCATTTCGTTTAATTTAGTTTAATTTTTTATTTAGTTGTCGCAATTTTTTTTTCATCTAATTTTAAATTTAAATTTGCATAGTATTTTTTGAATGAATATCCTCTTTATAATTAATACATATACAGCTAAATTATGTTGTATTATGTAATTCACTTTCGGTGTCTTATATCACTGAGATCAATATGTATATATATATTTATCAAATATAGTCGGAGATGATTTTATTGTTTGTATCAAGTTTGATGGTAAATTGATGATTTTGGACTTAAATTGAATTGAATGGTTGTAGGTGCTCCAAGACGATCTCATGATATTTGAATCGTATTTTAAAATATGATTAGACTAGAGTTCCATGGATGATGTGGCAAAAATGTGAATCCGCTCTCGACCAATGAGACGGTCTCATATAAGTTTTCGTATTGCAGGTAAAGACACGATCAGTGCGGCTTTGACATGGTTCTTCTGGCTCATGGCGACAAATCCAGCAGAAGAAGAAAAAATCCACAACGAGATGTCCGCAAATTTACAATTGAACGAAGGGCAAAATTGGAAATACAACAACTTGGAAGAGTTGAAGAATTAAGTTGGTTTATCTAAACGGTGCTTTGTGCGAAACGCTGCGGCTCTTCCCTCCAGTTCCGTTCCAGCACAAAGCTCCAGTTGAAGAGGATATCCTCCCAAGTGGGCATCGGATTAGCCCGAATACGAAGACACTTTTGTCGTTCTACTCGATGGGGAGGATGGAATGGATATGGGGCAAAGATTGTCTTGAGTTCAAACCCGAGAGATGGATTTTGGAGGATGGACGGATTAAAGTGGAGCCGTCGTTCAAGTTTGCGGCGTTTAATGCCGGGCCGAGGAGTTGTCTAGGGAAGGAAATTTCCTTCATTCAGATGAAGATCGTTGCGGCCGCGATTATTAGTCGGTTTCGAATAAAGGTGGTGGAAGCGCATCCAATATTGCCAGGAACTTCTGTTATACTTCACATAAAACAAGGTTTCAAGGTTAAGGTTTCCAACTTCACTCGTGGTTGATGATTTGTACTCCATTTGTTATCGCGTTTCAATTATTATGTGTTGTTTAATGTAAGTTCAGATAATAATGTGTTGCATCGGTAATTCTGTTTTACCGCAATACTTTGTGGCTGTGCCGGACTTTTGATCTATTTACCTAGGATAAAAAAAAAATTAACGTTCGTTCGAGTCCTTTATTGTTAGTGTGATCACATTTTACACTCATAAAAGTACTCCCACTTCATTTTCTTATGCATTATATATATATTAAAAATATAACACTATTCCTTTCTTCAATTATTTTCACATACGTCCCATAATAACTTTCACACCCTTAAAATGAATTTTTTTTTATAAACTCAATCCTCATAATATCTTCAATTTTACACAAATGTTATTATTGTTTCTTCACAAATACACAAAGTCAACTCATTTTTTTACTTTATACATAAAAGTTTATAAAATTACTCCTAAAAATTCATCACTTTTCTTATTTTATGTGTCACTTCACATGTGGAAAAAAATTATGGGATAAATGGAGTATATTAATTAAAAATAAAAATAGAAAAAGGATTCAGTCAAAGTTTTATCTATATTTATTGATTTTTTTTATAAGTGTATTTTTAATTACTCCATGTACGTTATACTAAGCTAGTTTGTTAGGTATTCAGTAATCTTTGTTGATTGAAGTTATTATTGGTATTCTTCGTAAAGCGCACGATACTCGGATTCACAACTCGAGCGAGTAACAGCGGGTTGTTTCTTTACACTCCAAGAAACTAGGTTGCCGCCGAGAAAGATGGAATAATCGTACGTTGAACGCCAAGTATCGGTGCATCGAGCCCAGTCTGCATCAAAGTAGGCGACCAACGAGTAGTCACTATGCCGACCAAAAGTAAGGCCAAAGTTAATCGTGCCTTTAACATACCGTAAAATCCGTTTTACGGCGAGGAAGTGATCATCAGTAGGCGACTGAAGGAACTGACTAACATGATTGACAGCATAAGACAAATCCGGGCGAGTGATAGTCAGATACTGAAGGGCACCAACAAGCGAACGATAAAAAGTGTGGTCGGCGAAGGGTGTCCCAGAGCGAACAAGAGATTCCCCCGCGGCAAGGGGAGTGGAAACAGGCTTGGAGTCAAGCAGCTCGGCACGGACGAGGATGTCATGAGCGTACTTCGCCTGACTGAGAAAAAATCCACCAGGAGTGTGCGAGACCTCAAGGCCGAGGAAGTAGCTGAGGCGACCAAGATCCTTGATCGCAAATTCTTTGTCGACGCGACGAATGAAACGTCGAATGACATTATGGTCACTCCCTGTCACAATAATATCATCGACATAAAGTAAGAGGTATAAGGTAACTTTACCACGCCAGAAGTAGAAGAGAGAGGGATCTGCTCGACTAAAAAGAAAACCCAAGGTCTTAAGGAAGCTACTGAAGCGAACAAACCAGGAGAGTGGAGCTTGTCGAAGACCATACAGAGCTTTCTTGAGGCGACAAACATAGTCTGGGAAGCGAGGATCAATAAAGCCAGGGGGCTGAGCCATGTAAACGGTGTTTGTCAACTTCCCATGAAGAAAGGCATTATTCACATCAAGTTGATGCATGTGCCACTGATTCCGAACAACCAGACACAGGATGATGCAAACAGTTGCAGCCTTGACAACCAGACTGAATGTATGTGAGAAGTCAAGGCTAGGTACCTGAGAGAAGCCCTAGGCGACCAGACGAGCTTTGTAGCGATCAACAGTACCGTCCGCAAGATATTTGGTGCGAAAAAACCCATTTCGAACCAACAATATTTGTAGAAGGTGGACGAGGAACCAATTCCCAAGTTTGGTTAGCATGCAGAGCATCAAGCTCAGATTGCATGGCAGCCACCAACCAGTGTGGAGGCTTAAGGGCAGATTTGAAACCCTTAGGCTCGACAGAGGTGGAGAGGGCGGACAAGAGTCCGGTGGTCACAATATCGGCAATGTGCCGAGTCTTGAAAATCCCAAACTTGGCCCGAGTGATCATCGGGTGAGTCGAGGCAAGTGTAGAGCGAGCAGCAGGTGGTTGGGCAATTGGGCGAGTTACAAGTGGTTGGGTAGCAGGGCGAGCAGGTGGGGGCTGATCAGGTAGACGAGCAACAGGTACTTGAGCTGGCCGAGCAGGAGGCAAGACCGGTTCTGGAGGATCCGGACAAAGAACACAAGGAAGCTTGGGAGTAGCAGTCGATGGTTCCAAAAAAGAGCTGATCTCAAGGGAATCAACTGGCGAGGAAGGAGCAGGCTTGGCTGAGAACGGGAACACAGACTCATCAAACTGAGCATGGCGAGTAGTGTAGAAGCGGGAAGCGATCGGATCGTAACACCGAAACCCTTTGTGAGAGGAACTGTAACCCATAAAAACACATGGAGCACTGCGAGGAGCAAGCTTGTGGATAGAGATGTCTATCGGGCTGACCCTAGCCCTATAGGGCTACGGGCTAAACGGGTTAGTGCCTTAACCGGTTCATATTTAACGGGCCTACAATTGTTGGGACCTAACCCTAACCCTAGCGGGCCACGGGCTAAACGGGCCACTAACGGGCTACAATAATTTTTTTTCATTTAAAATTAAAGGTCTCAATTGGCACGTCCAACAAGTAAATAAAATAGAAAAATACATAATTAGTTAATAATTAGTAAATGAGAAAAAAAAGTATAATTTAAACACAATTCTATAACTCGTTGGTCCTTAATATGACCAAATAAAACTAAACAAATATCATAATCTAATAAAAAATAGTAATAATGACAAATGGATGGTAATTGACTTCTTAATGCTTATAGTTATGGTTATTGGTCAAATGACCCAAAATTTGTTCTTAGGTTATTTATTAAAAAAAAGAAAAAAAAGTAACAAGTCGGGCTAGCGGGCTGGCCCTGTAGCCCTGCGGGCTAATCGGTCCGGGTCAAAAAAGCCCGGTTTTAAACGGGCCTATAATTCATGAACCCTAACCCTGTATTTTTCAGGGTTAAACGGGCCAGCCCGGTTAGTCCGACCCGGATAAACATCTCTACTTGTGGAGAGCATAATCCCGAAGATATGGAAATACGCGACAACCAAATGTTCTAAAGTTTGTAAAGTTCGGAGCAGTGCCGAACAGAAGGTGAAAGGGCGACCTATCCCCAAGAACAGGGGTGGGCAAACGGTTAATAATGTAGACAGCAGTGGAGAAAGCATCAACCCAGAAGTGAGCAGGCATGCTTGCCTGAAATAACAACGAGAGCCCAGTTTCAGTGACATGACGATGCTTGCGCTCAGCCCGACCATTCTGTTGAGGAGTGTAAGGACAAGAGATTTGATGATGAATACCATGATCGGCGAGGAAACTATGAACGCGACCATTAACAAATTCTGTACCACCATCACTCTGGAAGACCTTAATATTGGTAGAAAACTGATTGCAAACAAAGGTGTGAAACCGCACGAACACATCAAAGAAGTCAGACTTGGCGTGCAACGGGTAGAGCCAGGTGAATCTGGAGAAATCATCCACAAAAATGACATAGTACCGAAAACCATCATTAGAAGCAACAGGGGCAAGTCCCCAAAGATCACAATGAACTAAATGCAAAACACGAGATGCTCGCTTCTCATTTAATGCAAAAGATAAATGTTTACTCTTAGCCAATTGACACGGAGTACATAAGCCCGGTTTGGGCAAAACAGAAGTAAGGGACAACAAACCCAATTTATTCAACAAATTAACTATAGAAATAGGAACATGGCCTAATCTACGATGCCAACACTCAAAAGAAGCCTTCAGCGACGAGCTCCGTAAAGCAGCGACCAAGGCTGGAGTGCCCTGCTCCAGGGCATAGAGTCCTCGACTATACCGACCCCTCGCCAATTCTGGATGACAAATGAGTCATTAGTAAACAAAACATCAATAGGAAAGTCTGAAGTAAGCTTACTAATGGATAACAATTTCTTAGTGAGATGTGGTACGACGAGCACATCCAACAAACGAACATCCTTATTAACCGAACACGACCCAACATGAGTGATCGGAATAGTAGAGCCATTAGCAACAATAACATTGTCGTTACCAGAATACGGGTGAGGATTTTCCAGGTCAGCTGAGCGAGGAGTCATGTGAGTGGAGGCACCCCTATCGAGGAACCAATCCGAAGCAGGAGGATGCGAGACATGACACTGAGAATCAAGGGCATGAGCAAGATTGGCCGCAGAAGGGGCAGAGCGAGCATAACGGTTCGGACATCGATTCGCTTAATGACCCTGTTGGCTGCAAATCTGGCAAGTGGGAGGGCGGCGAGTAGGGGCCGAGCCACTAGCCGAGGATCCAGTGGTCACCTAGCGACCAAAATTCCGAGGAGAGAAGTTACGGGATTTGGTGCCAGGGCGAGCAGGCTTACCCGAGCGAGCAGAGGCAAAGAAAGCTGGAACGGGCGAGGACGAGGAGTCCATTGAGCGAGTAAACTGCTCATAGTTTAAGGCCTGATGGATCAGTTCCCGAAAGGCAGGCATGGGCGTCATAGCCATGCGAGTGTCAGAGAAACCAGCAAATTGGGAGCCGAGACCGGTAAGAAACCAATGACACTTGTCGTCATCATCAACAGGCTTACCGATGGAGGCGAGTTGATCGCAGAGAGCACGAAACTTCTTGCTGAAGTCGTCGACGGAGGTGGATCCACGATGAAGGGAGAGGAGCTGATTCCGCAGTTGAGTGATGCGGGAGACCGAGGTGTGACTGTAGGCTGCCTCGAGTGCGACCCAGATGGAGGGCGAGGTGTCACAGCCGATGACCTCAGCCATGGCTTCTTCAGATAGGGAGGAAAGAAGAAGACTGAGGATCTTTTGATCCTTCTCAAACCAAGCGGTGTAGGCTGGGTTTGGAGCCGATTCACCAGAAGTTGTGATCGACTTCGCCGGAGTGGGTGTCGTGCCATGAACGTGAGATAGGAGATCATGGCTTGACAGAACCGGGACTACGTGATTTCGCCAGAGCAGGTAGTTGGAGGATGACAACTTGATTGTCAAGAGATGAACCAAAACATTGAGAGGGATGGTGGGGGGAGTGGGAGCCGTCGCCGCTATGAGGAGGGAAGGGAAGAATTTTAGCGTGAGGCTTTAGAGAGAAAATTAGGGTTTCGATGAGTCAGATACCATGTGGGAATAGGTATGTGATCATCGTTAATGAGGTGATAGGAATGAATCACTATTTATAAGTATTTACAAGGAGATAAACATGCTAAATATAACAAACCATATCAAAGAGATATATACAAAGATATGGTCAAAATAAAAAAGATATTATTCCTATATTTACATTATTCCCTATTAACCTCTATAAATATAGATCAATATAATAACAAATATATATATAGACAGTATTTTCCTATCATATGGTATAGTCATTTTTTGTGTAATTCCTATCCTCTCTCTTTCTTTCTTCTTTTTCTCCGACTCGTCCCACCCCGTTTCTTGCTCGTTGCCGCTGTGACCTCCTATCATACAATGTTCAAAATTATGATGAATTAACATAACAAAAGCATAAAAACACAAAAGATGTTCACATATAGATAATATCAAAATTATTTTGTATGCTATGGATGAATTAGCAGTTTTTATCTTTAATTTTAAAAAAGGACCCAAACAAATATTATTTCCAGTTACAATTACTTTTAAGTTTTTAATTAAATCCTTAATTTTTCTTTTGAATATGGACAACTTCGTCGAACCCTCTTCTCACTAAGTTCGCTGAATCCTTCTCGCTGAATGAGACAATGATCTTGATTGGACAACTTAGTTGATCAAATAATGATCCAATTCATATGTCTTGAACTAACTTCTCAACTCATCTTATTGATTTAAGTTTCATCTCATGTGATTATAACTCAACTGATTCACCTCAACTGACTACCTCGTTGTTCACCCCAACTCATTTAATTTTGAGATATAACTCTCACAAGTAAGTAAATGAGGATTAGATTGTATAGACAAATGAGCGAGAATATTATTATTTTAAAAAATAATAAGTATAATAAAATTAGATAATAAAAATGAGCATTAATCAAATTTTCAATTTAAATGGATGGCAACATATTTGATTTAATAAGTTCCATTCTGAGTCTCTGACAATTCGGCTCGCGTCCAGCGTCAGTGCAGTTGGTAGCAATTAAATAAACCTAAGTGATTATTATTATACCGACATGACGCTAACCACACATGTCTTTATTATTGTCAGTTAAACTAAAGACATTTCTCACTTAATTTGGTCCATCTTAGATACAAAAGACGAGTACTACAATTAGCTTGGGTATTAAATTATGCTTCCCCTTCAATTCGCCCAGGTCATGTCTTATGCAAGTGGGTGTGGCGTTGGTTTAAGGAAGATAAATCTTTGTGGGCAGAGCCGAGATTCTATAGGCATGTGGCGAGCAAGAAAAATGAGCCCCTTCTCTGAACAACATCAAATAAAATAAGTGAAATATGTATGCACATATTAAAAATGAATGAACGTTTAAAAATAAATCATTCAAAATGGCTCATTTTTGTAATAAAATTAGGTGTTTAGATTTTTTTTTTTTCTTTTCTCACTACTAGATTCATATTTTTTAGAAAACATATTTATATTAAAAAAGTAAAAATTGATAATTGAAAGTGTGCGTGCGTGCGAAATCAGAGGGTGTTGTCAATTGTGAGATCAAGCAGTTATGGAACTTCTCTTCACATCTCCTTGAATGGGAACTTGTTATCTTATGCCTAGTAACTTCTCACTCATATACAACTGTGTGACCTAGTGTTGTCCACGTCTTCTAACTGCATTAGAGACATTACTAAACAACAAGTGTAAGATCGGAGTTAGTGTGAAAAGGAAGAGCATATTTTGATGTTGTCATAAGTGTTGGGAACATTAGTTACAACACTCGACTGTAAGTGTTGGATCATTATACAAAACACTTATTTCAACATCAACAATAACTAAATAACAATAAACAATAAAACAATAAAGTAAATATAGAGAATCAGAGATAGAGAAACTAAAAATATATATATAATTGTGATTGTAGATCGTGAAAAGCTGAAAGGGAAAGTCGGATGTCGATTGCCAAACGTGATCACCGATTCGATGTCAAGATGAGATATAGCCACATGAATGCAATAAAGTATATTGGAATGAAAATTAAAAATATGGAATACAAAGATTGAAAGCACTCCGAATAATTTATAGGCACTGCTCTTGTATTGTTCACCGTACACCTACTGTAGTGTGCATTTAATTAGATATTGGGTTTTGGCCCCTTGGGGGTAATTGCTATGGTCATTTTCAAGAAAGAGTGCATAATAAATTCATGTTTAATATTTTATAGTTATAATATTATTGTAAACTTAGATTAGATATTCAGATTCATTATATTTTTTTCTTACCTTTTAATTTTTTTTAAATATATATACATATATATATATATATATATATATATATAAAAGTAGGTCCCTAAAAATTCGGGGCCAGGGCGGTCGCCCTTCAGGCCCTCCCTTAGGGCCACCATTGTTTGTGGGTTAGAGTTCTAAAGTCGAGATACAATTCTATTATCTCATCAAATTTAGACATATCTAGGTTCTCTATTTGGTGGAGGGACCTCCGTAAACTGATTGGAGGAATAGAGGGATTACAGTTCTTTGACAACTTGGAATTTAAATTGGGTAGGGGCACTTCAGTTAGATTCTGGTTGGATCCTTGGCTAGATGACTTAGAGAGAAATATCAATAATTGTTCAACTTATCTTCCAATAAAAATGGGAGTGTTCGGGATTTTTTCTACAGGATGGGTAACATGGGTGTTTAATTGGAATAGATCTTTTAATGCTTATGATTTTTGGGAATTTGCATCTCTGTGGTCATGTATTTACAGGTACAAGCTGGACAGAACTCCTCTGCTGGAAAGGATCGAAGTCAGGAATTTTTAGCTCAAAAAGCATGTATTGTAAGAAGGTAATTTCTTGATTGATATCCTCAATGAGGTAAAGTATATATACAATGATGGTGCATAATATATGCTATAATTAAAGAGTGAAACTAGCCTACCATATACACATGCAAGATTGCAGACATTACATATCAATTCTATTACATCGTATCTACATATATTCTATCATACCCCTGCAGTCGAAACGGGAGGTAAACGGACGTTGAGACTGTCCCTAAAATCTTCGAACAACACAAGTGGTAGGCCTTTGGTAAAAATATCAACCACCTGATATCGTGATGGCACATGGAGGACTCGAACATGTCCCTTAACAACTTTTTCCCGAACAAATGTCCATCTCAATATGCTTCGTTCGTTGATGTTGGATAGGATTTTTCGAAAGATAGATGGCTCTGATATTATCACAATACACCAATGTGGCCTTTGAAACAGGACTATGAAGTTCCAACAGTAAGTTTCGTATCCAACACACCTCAGATACGACATTAGAGACCCCTCTATATTCTGCCTCGGCGCTAGAACGTGACATCGTTGGCTGGCGTTTAGCAGACCAGGATATCAAATTATCACCAAGAAAAACGCAGTAACCCGACGTGGAGCAACGAGTGTCCGGACACCCACCCCAATCTGCATCAGTATGTGAACAAAGAGAGACCGTGGAAGATGGGCGAAGATGGAGGCCATGAGAAATCGTCCCCTGAACATATCGGATTATGCGCTTCAACGCATTCATGTGGACCTCCATTGGATTATGCATGAACAGGCACACCTGTTGAACTGCATAAGTAATGTCCGGACGGGTAAACGTGACATATTGAAGAGCTCCAACAAGTTTCCTATACTGTGTTGGATCAGCACAAAGACCATTCGAAGTTGCACTCAATTTAGGTTTAGTGTCAACCAGAGTCGATGATGGCTTACAAGATGACATTCTGGTGCGGTCAATGATCTCGGTAGCAAATTTGCACTGGGATAAGAATAATCCTCCATCATGGCGGGTGACAGCAATTCCTAAGAAATAATGCAGCAACCCCAAATCCTTTATAGCAAATTCAGAGCTGAGTAAGAAGATAATTGACTTACGGAGATCATCAGATGACGCAGTCAACACAATATCATCGACATATAAAAGCATATATGCCATGTGTGTACCCCGACTAAGCACAAATAAGGAATGATTCGATTTACTACGAGCAAAGTCAATGGATGCAACAAAATCAGTGAATCTCTTATTCCATGCACGTGGTGCCTGTTTAAGGTCATACAAGGACTTCTTCAATAAGCAAACATGATGTGGATAATTTGGATCACGGAAACCAAGAGGTTGATGCATGTAGACAATATCATTGAGTGTGACGTGCAAAAAATCATTATTCACGTCAAACTGATGTATAGGCCAGGCTTTAGACAAAGCCAAGCTAAGCACCGTGCGAATAGTAGCCGGTTTGACCACCGGGCTAAAGGTCTTTCCACAATCAATGCCAACCTGTTGTATTTTTCCATCACCTACAAGACGGGCTTTATGCCTCTCAAACGACCCATCCGAATGGAATTTATGATTAAATATCCACATAGATCTAATGACATTAACCCCGGATGGACGAGGCACCAACTCCCACGTCTTATTATCAATAAAAGCATTATATTCATCATACATATCCATTTTCCAATTAGCGTCACAGAGGGCAGACACAGGGTTACGAGGTAGGGGGACTTTTGGATGGTAGTGTGCAGATTAAATAATTGTTTAGGTTTAAAAATTCCACATTGGCAACAGGTGATAGGACATGGTGGGATCAGTGGGTTTTGTGGGACAACAACCACATTAGGAACGTGTGACACTAGAGTAGGAAAGGGGGTGTAGATGGATTTGGTGTGTTTGCAACCGATGAATTAGAGAGATGATTAATCATATAAGGAGACGTGTCATCATTCAAACACTCATACGATATAGATGACTTGTCTCGAATATTAGCAAAGGAAAATTTATTCTCATCAAAGATCACATGACGACTAAGTATGATTTTATGAGAAGATAAATCATAACATTTATAGCCACGGTGATTAGAGGGATACCCGAGGAACACACAGGGGGTGGAACGAGGTTGGAGTTTGTGGATAGAAGTGGAAGGAAAAAGGGGAAAACACAAGCAACCAAATACCCGGAGATGAGAATAGGACGGATATTTGTGGTAAAGTATTTTGAGTGGAGAAGAATCAGTTAATACCTTACTCGGAAGTATGTTAAGCAAGTATGTAGCCATATGAAGAGCATGATGCCAAAATGACAATGGTAAAGAAGCATGGGTAAGAAGGGTACGAATAATATTATTAATTGTACGAATTTTTCTCTCAGCCTTTCCATTTTGAGAGGAGGTATGAGGAAATGAGAGACGAAATGACATCACATTCGTCTTACAAAACTCCCAAAACGACCCATTATCGAATTCTTTCCCATTATCACATTGAAAAGTTTTTATATCCCGCTCAAATTGTGTACGTATTGAAGATCTAAAGGATAAAAAGGTAGAACACACTTGAGATTTATTAGACAATGGAAAGTCCATAAGAAATTCGAGTAATCATCCAATAAAATCATATAATAACGATGACCTATATAACTTAAAACAGGAGATGTCCACAAATCACAATGAATAATGTCAAAAGGCATAATAGTGAATATTTTAGAGGCACGAAAAGGTAACTTAACATGTTTTCCAAGGGAACAAGACTAAAATATAATAGAATTACGAGTCTGAGTACACGTAATAAATTTATTTTTCTTGAGAGAATCAACAACAGACGGCCCTGGATGACCTAATCTGTCATGCCATAAAGATTGAGAAATCGTAGCAAACGAGGGGGGGAATGAACTGTACTGACTTCTTTAGCAGGGGTAAGTGGATAAAGATCTCCTTGACTTTCACATCTCAACAGAACCATCCCCATCTGGAGATCCTTAACAGAGAAACCAAACGGATCAAACACCACAAAGACAGAATTATCAGTTGTAAATTTCATAACAAAAACTAAAATTTTGATAATCTGGGGTGCATGCAGGACATTCTTTAAGGCTAAGGGTGTATGTGGGTGAGAGAGTTGTGTATGCCCATAACCACTAACAGGAATAGAATGACCATTTCCGATAAGTATACCACGGGTATTGCTCAAATTGAAATAAGGCGAAAGAGTACCTTGTGAGGACGTAATATGAGACGTGGCTCCCGTATCCATATACCAGTTTAGATCAGAAGGAGTCAACCCAAGTGTGTACATTGCTGCCTCTATATCTGTTGCAGATGGAGGAGATGTAGTCGCGTAGGCTTGAGGTCGCGGTCCAAAGAGGCCAGAAGTTGGAGCGGGCTGGCGAGGAAAAGGAGCTGGTTGTCGAGGCCAAGGCGATGTAGGATATAGGCATGGAGATACAGGCCACGACCACTGCCACAGCCATTGCTGAGAGGCATTCCGCCATGGTTGGTGCGATCCTGAACGGTGACCACCATCACGACCACCATTTTGTTGCCCACCGCCCCTGACATTCTTACTACCTTTACTAGGGTGTTTCTTCACACTCCTTTTACCCCCAAAAGATTGTGTGTTGACATGATCGGACAACACAGAATCAGTAGCAGCCATCATCGTCGAGCCGGTGTCAGTCTTTTTCGCAAAACCTGCTTCCTTAAGAACCAGCATTGAGCGAGCCTGATAAAATGGAGGAAGAGGATTACTCTGCCGGAGAAGTGTACCAACTCCGTTATATGAATCAGTGAGTCCTGCAACCAATTGAAGAACTAGGCGGTCATTAGAGACTGGAGCCCCCACATTCTTCAATTGATCAGACAAAACCTTCAATCTCTAACAATATGCCGAAGCATTTGGAAAATCCTCCATGTGAGTGTGAGAAAATTCTTGTTTCAGCGTAACAGCTTGAGATCCTTTGTTGTCCTGAAAAATATCCTGCAACCGATTCCAAGTGTCCATTACAGTGGAATCTGGTTCAAGAATGGTATGAAGGAGATTAGTAGAGATCATGGCATAGATCCATTGGAGAACTATAGCGTCCAATGTTGACCACATTTCCTACTCGTCATCAGTGCGAGGGGGTGTTTCGGGCACCTTGGGAGAAATAATATGATTGATGACCCGGTGAGATCGGGCATGAATCTTGAAGAGTTCTGCCCATGTAACATAATGAACATTCTCCATTTCAAGAATAATTGAAACATGATTCTTGATATTGGTGACGACAAGAGCCGGGTGGAAGGAGGATTTAGAGCCAAACATGGAGGTCGGCGTGTGTAGAGAAGGGAGAAGATGAAGAAAGGGCACAGCGGAAGAGAGAGATCAAATTTGTCCTAAGTCTCGTGATACCATGTAAGAAGGTAATTCCTTGATTGATATCCTCAATGAGGTAAAGTATATATACAATGATGATGTATAATCTACGCTATGATTAAAGAGTGAAACTAGCCTACCATATACAGATGCAATATTGTAGACATTACATATCAATTCTATTACATCGTATCTACATATATTCTATCATGTACAATATGATAGCGGGACAAGCGGCACCAGACGTAAGTTCTGATGCGAATTGGTCGAATCTCTGGTGGAAATGCATTCCGTCAAAGGTTTCGGCTCTTTCGTGGAAGGTCCTACAAGGAAGAATAGCAACGATGGACAATTTGATGAAAAGATGAATTAATCCTGGAGGACTTAGCATATTGTGCCCCCATTGTAGGTCTAGAAATGAAACTGTACAACACCTATTCACCAATTGTGCAGCGGATTTGCTAATCTGGGGTGATATATTGGAGTGGGTTGACAGCAAATTGGTAGTCTCGAACTCAGTGGGCAAGCATATGGAAGAATTTTGCAGCTCAGTGATTTTTAACGAGAAAACGTCGACAATAGAAGAGATATCGGATAACATCAAATTCAGCACATGGAAATGGTTGAAGGCCCACAAAGTTATATGATACTTGGATCTTAGATACAAGTGTCATATGATATGCAATAAATCTCTATTTACTCATGTATCCACTCATTTGCATAGTATGATAAATCTCCCTAATACCCAATCTACACTAGCTCTACTCTTAGAGGCGATATTCAACTCTCTATAATTTGATTCTTTATAGTGTACTTTTTGTGCCCGCCTTTACTCACAATTTGATATCCATTTCTCAATTGACTAAAACTTCTAATTGTGTAGTACATTTCTCAAATGATACTTGTGTCTTGCAGGATTAAAATTTAGCAATGATTGGATTTTCTAACCAAGTTGGTGTTGGTTGACACGTATTTTTTAATACTCGTCTCTCAAGTGTAAGAGGATCCTCGTAGTAAAAGAACGTGTCCGGTTAAATTATCGAACCCGGGTAATCACACAATTAGAGAATTCTACCTAACCTATACTAATTTAATCCCTAATCGTGCTTTTCCACTTGAATACTAGAAACCAAACTCCTATGATATCCTCACGAATTAATTCGTACAAATGAAATTTGTTCAAGAAATTTTTTCGAACACCTTTAGTTTGTTCAGCAAAAAATTTATCATGTAATCTGTGTTCCATGTTTTTTTTTGAACATTTAATCTGTTTTTTTTCTTCTAAACGCCTTGAATATTCTGTGATGGTGGTGGGGATGAATGAATTTAGGGTTACCCTTTTAAAATTAAAAAATTTCACATTCATGTGAATTAATGCACAGTAGCCCACCTTCATTCCTTTAATATTCTAGTTTGGGCCACCAAAATAAGCCAGCAATATTGATACTTCATTTAATTATATGGGCTGCTGAATTGGGCCTAAGTATTGGGCTTCTTTAGCAATGTAATATGGCCACGGTTATACGCACACACAGACCTATTGAGGACACCCATTGGCTAAATACACACACCCGTGAGATGAGGACACCCACATGGAAAACCCCAAAGTACCCTTCTCTTAAATTTTCTCTTGTTTTGGGTACACCAACCCACATCGTCTTCCCCACTCCTCCATCTCCCCCACTCCAACCACCTACCACCACCACCACCCAACTAATTGAAGAAGAAGGACGATGCACGTCCGTTGAAGAAGAAGGAACGAACGCGAGAATCTCACAAGAACGGTTGCGGTTTTTGCACGACTTTTTGGAAAAAATCAAGAAATACAAAGTTTTTCACAAAACTATGGGTAGAGGTTAGTTATAATCATGGACATGCGTATAACCAGGCCCGGTCCTAATGTAAGGCCAACGAGGCGATCGATTCAGGCCCAAAAATATTTCACTATTTTAGGGGCCCATTTTTTAAGATATCTTTTATATATTTATATATATATATATATATATTACTCCGTATAATAAAAAATATTAATATAACTATATAAAAACGCATAAAGAGAAGTACTAAAAAAGTAAAAAGAATTAGTGAAGAAGGGAAGGAAAAACTAGGAGAAAAAAGTCTCAATAAAGATCTAATTCACTTTAAATCTTTTAAGTTTTCACATTTTCACTTTACGTCTTAGAGTGTCCAATTTACATCATTTTTTGTCCAATTTATTAAAATTTGGGACAAATAGTTCAATTTACATCCTTCAAATTTAAAAATAAAAAAATAATATTAAAAATTTCATTAAAAATTACTTGTATAAAAAATAAAAAATTTCTAAAATTATCTACAGAAAAAATTCTAAAAATCTCATTAAATTTTCTAAAAATCTAAAAAATCTCTTAGAATTAAATAACTTAAAATCTTAAAAAATCTATTAAATAAAAATTAGAAATTCTAAAATTTATAAAAATATATATATATATATATATTGTTATTCCTTTAAATTTTATATAATGTTAGTCCTTGAAAAAATATTTTACATTATGTTTTATAAGTTCGTATAGAATAAAAAATATGAAAGGACAGGGCCTTTTTTTTAAATTCGATTCAGGCCCAGATATTCCTAGGACCGGCCCTGCGTATAACGTGCGATAATGTGATGTGGATTAAGTATCATATGCTCATGACCATGTTTTAAGACGAAAAAACCTTTTCCGCGTCTGGTTTTTCGAAAATAGGGTAGATGTCCGATTTTTTTTTTCGGACAAAGTGAGATTGTTCATGTTTTTTTTTCGAACAAAGTGAGTTTGTTCATGTTTTTTTTCAGGACAAAGTGAGTTTGTTCATGTTTTTTTTTCGAACAAATATCTTCTGAAATAACTTCAATGTTCAAAAAAAATAAATGAACAATTTTGATTTGCACGGATTTTTTTTTCGGACAATGATGATTTGTCCGAAAAAAAAATTCTGAAATACATCATCTTCCTCGCTAAACTAGTCGCGAAAATCTTAATTTTTAAAAAAATTTCAAAACATGTTAAACAACTTACAAATGAGTATTTGGCATCCCCACTAGTTTTTATCGCCTCACTATCGACCATTTTCGAGTTCATTCCGTCCAAGAACTTCTCAAAATTGATTTTTCAATTTTGGAGCCCTTCTGCCTTTCAGCGATATATAACAAGGCAGGTGTACTCATCTTCACTTTTTTCTTTAAATTTCACATGCGGGTATATGAGACATTTCACATGTCTTTTAGAATAAAAAAATTGTCTGTGGGTGTCCTCAATAGGTCTGTGTGTGCGTATAACCGTGGCCATGTAATATATGGCACAAATGAATGATTAGGACATGTATCACTCAAAGCCTATTGTCATTTCCTTATATGTAAGTCTGAGGCCAAATATTGTCTGGAATCCTTTAATCTCATTTCAACAATCAACAAAATCAAATAGTTGAAAGAAAACATTAAAGTCTTTCACAAATTGCCAGAACTCTATTTTTTACCTTTAGAATTCTAGAATTAGTGCATTTTGACAGCAGCACATTTGTTAAATAAGATTTCCATTAATGTGCTTCTGATTCTGATATATGCAGATGATGTGAAAATGTTTTGGATGAAAAATTAATAGAGTAGAACTTCATACAATTTTACATAAAAGACTTAGATGTTCTGAAATATATGCTTGGTATTGAGGTTGCATGGCAGGGGAAAGAATTGTTTCATAGTCAAAGAAAGTACACCCTGAAGCAGATCTTTCATCGTCAAAGAAAGTACACCCTGAAGCAGATCTAGTAGCAATTCACAACGAACTGAAATACTTGGTACCATATGGCACACAATCCTGTCACACACGATAAAATAAGAATATCCAAGCTGGTATCCAAGCTGTAATTGCTTCTTCATACTTCTTGTAGGAGTGTAAAAAAAGCAATTATAGCTTCTTCATACTCTTGTTAGAAATCAATTCAAAAACATCTTTCTTTCAAGATGAATTTATTTAGCCAGTCCTATTCATATATTTTCATTCACAATCATTTCACGTTTAATAATTTCATTTAAGACCAACATCATTTTCACAAAATTAATACACTGCCTTGATTCAAAACAAATTATGAGAAAAGTAATCCAAACCCATTAATTTATGGATAAAATGTTCATATCAATTAATTTGGAAAATCAAAATGTGGCAATTCCGTGGATATTTGAAGATTCTGCAAAACAATTGGGTTGAATTGACAGACCGCATCTCCTCCAACAACATCATTTCAGATCTGTATCCATTACAAATACACATTCAAAATCACAGCCTTAATTGATTTATTCTCCAGTGAAGAAATAAGCATGAGGATGATTTCCGGTATTAAACTACAAAATAAATCGAAAAAGGAAAAAAAAAAACACACAAGAGTTGTTTGGGATCAGACTGACGTGCAAATATATTTTATTCAGCAGAGCAAAGCCTCTGAAAAGCGATATATGATTAGCATCATTTCCCAAACTCATCCCTTTTCAATAAAATAAAAATGTTTGAAATCTGAAAACCTCAACTGTTAAAATGTTACTCCATAAGAAGAAGAATGTTACCTGCGTGTTTATAGTTCTGTATCTGTGACAGAGTATTTATAGAGAGTTTTGTTTCGAACCCTAGAGAGAGAGCTGCAGCCGCTGATTTGGTGATGACATTGGCGGCGGAGTATTTGAGGATGTGAACCCTAACCCTAGTTATTCGACTTCAAGGGTACATTCGTAAACAAACATAATCTGCACCCTCCTATTTTATGAGTTCACCCTTTTAATTTTTTATTTTTTTTTTAAATAAATAGACCTGAGTCGACTCTTTATATTTGAGGACCACAGTTATTTGTCCCCTATTTTATGAGTTAGAAGAACCATCTTTAGAGACGAAACCATTTTTCTAATGATTAAACTAGCATTTCACAAATGTTTAACGTTTTTTATTTTCTAAAAGATGTCATTAAAGTTTGCATCCCACTAAATCGGCCATAAATCAATTGTGCCGAGTTGGATTTTCAATTTGAGGTCTCGAGTGCGAGGTTTTTGACGTCGTGCCTCCATACGTGGGCACCGTCCCTTGGGCATGTGTGTGCACCATTTTTTCAAAGTTGTCGGATGGTCACTAGAGTCTGCATCCCCCACTGAATTGGTCATAGAATCAATTGTGCCGAGTCCAATTTTTCATTTAAGGCCTCGGGTGCGGAGTTTTTTACGTCGTGCCTCATACGTGGGCACCGTCCTAAGGCCACACTTGGGCATGCTTGTGCACCTTTTTTTAAATTTGTCGAATGGTCACCCAAATTTGCATCCCCCACTAAATTGACCATAGAATCAATTGTTCCGAGTCGAATTTTTCATTTGAGGCCTCGGGTGCGGAGTTTTTTACACCGTGCCCATACGTGGGCACCGTCCAAGCACACACTTGGGCGTGCTTATGCTCCGTTTTTTAACAATTGTCGGATAATCACAAGAGTTTGCATCCTCCACTGAATTGGCCATAAAATCAATTGTGCCGAGTCAGATTTTTCATTTGAGGCCTTGGGTGCAGAGTTTTTTACGTCGTGCCCCATACATGGGCATCGTTCTAGCACACACTTGGGCATGCATGTGCACCGTTTTTAAGAGTTGCGGGATGGTCACAAGAGTTTGCATCCCCCACTATAATAGGTCATAGAATCCATTTATAACGTCGTGCATTCGACGACATTGATTTTTGGCGAAATACTTCAAATGCCACTTAATATAGCTAAATACACTTGAATTTAATGAACATCGTTTTTTCAAAGTTGTCGGATGGTCACAAGAGTTTGGATCCCCCACTAGAATCGGTCATAGAATTCATTTATAATGTCGGATTTTCATTCGATGGCAGTGATTTTTGGCGAAATGTATCCATGGCCACCGTGGGCACTGTTATGTCCTATACTTGCCAACGCATGTGCACTGTCGTGCCCAATACTTGCACAAATTCATAAGACTTGCCCCATACTTGGACACGCATGTGAACTGTCATCCCCTATGCTTGGGCATGCATGTGCACCGTCGTGCCCCATACTTGGGCACGAATGTGCACCGCTGTGCCCCATACTTGGATAATTTCATAAGACTTGGCACGACTTAGGCACGCATGTGCACCGTCGTCCCCCATGCAACGTGCACCGTCATGCCCCATACTTAGGCAAATTTCTAAGACTTTGGCACGCATGTGTTACTATATGAATAAAATGAGATTTTATTCATATAGTAACACATTTTAAGGACAAATATGTGTTACTCAAAAATAAATTATGTGTTACTTATCCTTACAATAACATATAATTACCTTCATATATAATAACAAAGATCTGGAACCCGTTTTTCTGTTTGTCTTTTGGGATATTTTTTTTTTTTAATAAAAATTTGTTTTATTTGGTATGACTTGCAAAAAATATGCAAGTTTTTTAATCATTCCTTAAATTAATTGTACTAATATTTCATGCGAAAAGTCAAGTTATGTATTATTTGTAGTTACAGTAACACATATTTGCCCTTACCTTAATAGTAACACAGACTTGAAATTCGTTTTTCTATTAGTATTCTGCGCAACTTTTACACGTTTTTTTTAAAAGATCTGTTTGACCCAATTAGACCCGCCAAATATTCGCAAATTTTTTACCCTTCCTTAAATATACTAATATTTCACATTAAATATTTTATATAAGTGTTCCTCGAACAAACTTATTGCCCACCATTATATTTAAATTAAAATTACAAGTCAAAGAACAAAAGGAGTAGTTTAAATATGGATTATTTGATATATATGAAATATATTACTTATTTGATTTATATTTCTTAAAAAAAAATGACGGGAAAGAGAAAAGAGAAACGAGAGAAGCAAGCTGATTACCCTAACCAAACAAAGGACTTAAAAATTAGTTTACAATTTACGTAAATGACAAAATTCATATCTTTATACATTCTTTCAATTTTATTTCTCACAATATTTTCTTCTTTCTACATATCTCTACTTTAACTATTCAACGACACAATTTATATTATATTAAAATAAAAAATGGAGATAGTATAAAATTTGTAGAAAAAATAGAAATCTTTCAATTTTATTTCTCTCAATATTTTCTTCTTTCTACATATTTCTACTTTAACTATTCAACGACACAATTTATATTATATTAAAAAAAACGGAGATAGTATAAAATTTGTAGAAAAAATAGAAATCGAAATGAAGCAATTTCGCATTATAAGATCATCTCCAATTCTTGAACTCAAATTGTCACCAAAACCACTAATTAATTTACCATTAAATTTAAGTTAAACAGTAAAATCATCTTCAATCATCAACCTCAAATTTTAACTCAATAGAAATATTCTAAAAAAATATTTTAATATTATCTCTTATTATGAAAATATTTGTTTATCATCAGATATATAATTCGTAGTATGTATATTTTTATTCTGTTGTATTTTATAATATGTATGTTTTGTTTCCTATTATATTTTATAATTTAAATTATTAATGTTGTCTTGCAATTAAATTATATACTTTCATTTTTTAAATATTTCATAATGGTTAATCATAAAATTTTAAAAATTTTAATTATTTAATTTAATAATAATTATAAAATAATAATTTAAATAATAAATTAAAAAAAAGAAAAAAAAATATAAACAAAGAAAAAAGCCTAGGAAGATGGCAAGACAACAAATTTTTTGCATACAACATTGAAGAGCATTTTAGGTAATAAATAGGGTATTTGCCTCCCATCGAGATGCCCACATGTACGGGTGGATAGTGTTGTTATTCGAACCGAGCCTTAACGAGACTCGGCTCGACTCGACTCGTTAAGGATCGATAAGGCTCGACTCGTTTAGCTTAATGAGCCGAGCTCGAGCTCGTTAGATACTCGATTTACTAACGAGTCGGCTCGAGCTCGACTTGTTAGGTTCGATAACTAAAATTTTGTAAAAAATTTCATTAGGCTCGTTAGACTCATTAACGAGTCGAGCCGAGCTTAATTTTTAACTCGGTAATGTTATCGAGCCGAGCTCGGCTCGATAAGAGCTCGAGTCGAGCTCGAACCTCAAATACTCGGCTCGAATAACAGCTCTACGGGTGGGTAAGCTGGATATAAAACAACGAAAGGAAACAAACAATTAAAGTCATATCAGCTGTGTGAATGTAATTTTTTATTTTTTTGTTCAGTTTAAGTTTTTTTTTTTTTTTTTTTTTTTTGTAAAATCTAATTTCAAATTAAAGACAAAGTATTATGGCATTTTATAAATTTCATGTATCGTACACTAATAATAATAAAGACTAATTCTCAATTAAAATATTGATTCATTTAATTAAATCATAAAAACATTATTCTCGTGAGTTTAATCACTAAGAAGGACATTCCTATAGACCAATATTCAAATAAAGGAAACAAATTAAAACAATATAATTAAGGTCAAATTAACTTGTTAATACCCAATTATGCCCCTTATATTATAAAATAATATTAATTCATTAATATAATTAAATTTGAAATTGAAATACCATTTTCAAGAATTTGATATTATTCAAATTCAAACTAAATTCCATTCCCCAACTTCCGTAAATTACTCAAGATTTACCAAAATTCCAAAACTACCAAAATTTCCTAAATAGAAAAATTTCCTTTCGTATGCCCATTGACAACTAATTTCCATTCTTATTTTCACCGATTCCAAAATCATAACCCTATCTTGCTCCCACCATGGCCGCTCCGTCTTGCCACCGTAACTCTCACCGGAGTTGTTCACCGGATCGTTGTCTGTCGCCCGCCGACTTTGTGGGTTGAAATCGTCGTCGATCTGTGGGCGATATTACGGGTTTATTCGGAGCCCTAATCGAAGGCCCAAGAATTGGCCGCTTCAACCATTCGATGTGGGTCGTCGCTCTTCGCAGGCACAGCACGGTGGCGGCAGCGCGGGCCGATCTGTTCAAAAATGTGTCGATCTCGGCGGATTTGTGGTTGCAGAGGTGAGGAGGACGAGTTATCTAAAAATTTGACTAATTTCGTTGGCCTTGATTTTGTTTCTGTATAATTTTCTCGAGATTCATTTCCTGTTAGATTTATTCACTGTATAATTTGACATAATTGTTCTTGTCTGTAGTTGGTGTTCTCTCCATCTGTTACGGTTTATGATCAACCAGATGAAATTCCTTGTCTAGAAGATTCTGAATTGAAGGCTATGAATTATGATTGGGAGAGAAGGAATTCATTAGACCAGAATTCATACGATTTGATTGGAAGAGAAGCTAGAACTGACAACAATCTACCTAATTATGATTCAGAAAGAAGGGCTTTGGGATGCAGATTTAACATTGGAGTAGATTTTTTTAGAAGGAGAAGATGAAATATTCCTAAGCTTACCATGTGATCTTAATTTTTTTTTATTCATTTGTATTTTTATTATATATTTGAGGTGTTTATCTCTTAGTATTGTTCATATTATCTGTAATATTTCTTATATTTTTTTTTTTTTGGTTTCGTATTAAATGCCCTTATCCCCCTCCAATCGAAACGAACACAATTATTCTATTATTTTACTAATATACATTTATAGATGTAACTTTATTTCCACATCCAATTAATCCTCCGCACATATGCAATCAATTAATATTATTTTCGTATTTATTCAGATGCAAAATGGACATATGCAGAATATATGATTCACATATTCAAATGTGCATTTTTATTTAGCATATCACCAAACCTATATTATTTTAATCAATAAATAATAAATTAATTAGTTTAATAGAATAATATTATAAGTAGATTTTATCTAAAAAAATCTTTTTATATATATAAATTATAAACTGATATAAATTCTGCAAAAAAATTATGTTGATACAAAATATTTAGTTTTCTTATATTAATTATATTATATATTTTTTTTTAGGTATAACACATGTTTATATAATAATACTATGATTATATAAATTATAAATGAAGATAAAATTCGTGGATTTTGCATATATAAATGTGCATATCTTTTTAGCATATCACCAAGCATATATTCTGTTAATTGTTAATTAAATAATTAATTAGTTTGTGCTTCTTTATTTTTGGTTTGATACGGTTTTATATCAAGCTTATTTAATTTTGTCGATTGTTGTGCTTAAACGGTTTTTTTAGTTTCCCTAAAGATAACATTAATTCATTTTAATTTAAAATTAATGCTTATTAGTAGTTATTCCTAATTTAATGGAGGAGTTACAATCATTAACATGACAATAATTTATTAATAATATTTTATTGATAAATATAATTTAATTCGAATATTTACTTTTCTTGTATATTAAATTATATACTATTATATTTTGATTTTAAACTCTTATTTATTTATATATATATATATATATATATATATATATATATATATTTATATCATCGGTATAAGATTCATGGTATGTTTATATTTCAATTTATTTAAAACTTTAATATTATAAGTAGATTTTTATCTAAAAAGTCTTTCGATATTTCTGTAATTTAACTTCTCCAAAACTCCAGCTCAATTTTAGGAATGTTTTGAATTTTGAGAGTGTAGTTATTACCGTGATTTACGATGATTTGGTATTTATGAAATCTTATTTAATTAATATAATTTCATATTATTCAAATTATGAATTTTCGGATGTAATTATAAAGAAAGGGTACAATTGTACATCTATCCACCATTTTGTTCTTTTTTTTAACTTTCAAAAATGTTGTTTCTATTTGTTGTTTCTATAGGTGAAATGACTCTTATAACAACTCCCCCTTATTCTCGTCACATACGGGGGGCGGGGGTGTATTGATTGTGGATTCTATAGGATTTTTTTAGACTTTTAAAGTTTGAAGATATTCAATTTTGATTTTCAAAAGTCTTTTAAAATTATGAGGTATTTGTAGACACCTAAAATTTATCATTCCCTCCAATTGATTTGGGCCTCTAAAGTCCAATAAATTAATTTAAAATTCGAGTCGGGCCTCTAAAGTCCAATAAATCAAGACGGGCCTCTAAAGTCCAATAAATCAAGACAGGCCTCTAAAGCCCAACAAACCAAATCGAGCCCAGATAGGGTATTCTTAGCCTATCAAGTAATTCAAAATTTGAATTAAGCCATAACCACTTGCACAAATATCTCCTTGACCCATAAGAAACCTTAGGTTCTACACCTATAAATAGAAGCCTCATTTCATTCATTTCAGAATCAAGAAATCAGAAGCATTCAAGGGTCTAAAATTCTCTACAGAGATTTTAGAGTGTTCTTCAGCAAGTGGAGGAGCTTCAAAGGCGTTCTTCGTGCAAAGCGGCGAGAAGCAGCGTTCGAGTGGAGATCAAGGTGCTAAGCCCCTTCGATTCAGCGTTTCTTCAAGGCGTTCTTCGTGCAAAGCGGTGAGAAGCAGCGTTCGAGTGGAGATCAAGGTGCTAAGCTTATTCGATTCGGCGTTTCTTCAAAGTTCTTCGTGGATCTTCAACGACGTTTGTCTCGATAAGTCCCGAATAAGTCCCGGAAAAGTCCCAATAAGTCTCGAAAAGTGATGTCCCGAAAGTCCCGAAAAGTCCCTAAAATCGACGTGTAATCCAAAATACGGCGTCAAGCCCTTGGATTAACGTTACAAAGTCTCAAATTCAAGAACGATCTTCAACGACGTTCATCCAAAAAGTCCCTAAATTCAACGTTTAATCCAAAAAATACGGTGTTAAACCTTTGGATTAACGTTATAAAGCCCCAAATACAAGATCGGATAGGATTCGACTGCGGATCCAACTCCAGAAGTTCCAAAAGTGCTCAAGAAATTCAAGAAGTTCAAGAAGAGAGAATCAGAGGAGCAAATTAGATATTGTAACCCACAAATACTCGGTTTTAATCCGAAATTAAATACATCGTTTACCATTTTCGCGTTTTTATATTTAATTCACAAATTTGTGTTTACAGTATTCAATACGGATTTTAAAAAGTCCTAAAAAATCTTTGGGTATTCAACCGTCTATAAATTTTAATACTCTATGAATTTTGTTGGATTCTCCTCCAAAAATATAAATGAATTACACTATTCAAAATCTCTTCTAAAAATCAGAGATTTCAACGGATTCTCTCAAATAACTCTGAACACAAAAGGTCAGAAGTATGAATGACAATATTGACCGAACCCACGGGTACTCGTGCCGCGAGCTTTGGGTCAGGTGGGATCCGTCCCGTATTGAGAACGAGTCTGTCCCGCCTCGTATGTGAACGGACCGGGTCTGGATCTTATGTCCGACCCACGAGTATCCTATCTGACCCGAATTATTATATAAATTTTATATAGTATATATATATATATATATATATTTTTTTTTTTTTATTGATAAAATACTTTATATATATAATATGGATTGGTCTTATATAAAATCAATTCCTTATAAGGAATTGAGTTGACTTAGTCAACCTAAACGTAAATATTCAAGAATATTGTGAACCATAAATATTCAAGAATATTGTTAATAAAAATTTTGACTTTGTCCAAAAAAAATTTATTATTATTTTTTTTGTAATTTTTTTTATTGGAATTTTTTTTTTCGAAATTGTGTGTCTTGAAAAGTTTAAGTCAATATTACTAAAAAGTGTAACACAATATTAATAAAAAGTGTAACACATTTTTTTATTAAAAAGTGTAAGTCACTATAATTAAAAAGTGCAACACAACTTTTAATAAAAAATGTAAATCATTATAACTAGAAAGTGCAAGTTAGTACGTATAACTAAAGTGCAACACAAGTATTATACTTGAAAAGTGCAACACAATATTTTAATGAAAAGTGTAAGTTATTATAACTGAAAAGTGTAACACAATACGACTAAAAGGTGTAACATAACATTACTAAAAAGTGTAAGTCACTATAACTGAACATATTGTTGGAAGTGCATGTCAATATACTTGAAAAGTGCAACACAATATTTTAATGAAAAGTGTAAGTTATTATAACTGAAAAGTGTAACAAAATACGACTAAAAGGTGTAACATAACATTATTAAAAAGTGTAAGTCACTATAACTGAACATATTGTTGGAAAATGTAAGTCACTACAATTGAAAAGTGCAACAAAATATGACTAAAAGGTGTAGCATAATATTACTAAAAAGTGTAAGTCAATATAACTAAAAAATATTGTTGAAAATTGTAAGTCACTACAACTGAAAAGTGCAACAAAATATATCTAAAATGTGTAACATAACATCACTAACAAGCTAGTGATGCAACAAAATATATCTAAAATGTGTAACATAACATCAGTAACAAGTGTATGTCATTATAACTGAAATTATTATTGCAAATATTGCAAAATAAGATGCTAAAAAAATTGTAAAATGCATGTTACACTTTTCTTATTTTCAACATTCACTTTTATAATAAAAAAAATATATGTGAAAATTGTTAGATGTGAGAGTTGAACACTAGACATCAACGTAAAATAGACTATTTTCAACCATTTGAGCTACATAAATTATAATACATGTTTTTCGCGTATTTTATTTTTATTGTTAATCCTACCCATTTTTTAAAATATACAGGAGACCTACCCATATAATATATATAAAATAAAAATTATTTATATTATTGTGAATTGTTTCAATATATGTATATATGCATGAAAATATTGTTTTTAATTGTGAGAAAAAACTTAAATAAATTCAATATGATATGAAAAAATGGAGTCCGCCCCGACCCTCACGGGGCGGGGCGACTATCTAGGACCCGTATGGGGTGCAGGACGTGTCCGGAGCATAATAAATTAGAACGGATTTGGGGCATATACAAGTGTGTTTCGTATACATTTGCATCAATCGTTCCAGCGGCGAAGTTTATGAAAATCAATAAAAAAATATACATTTCACAAATCCTATCAAGTATATGAAAATCCATATAAATCAATAAAAAAGGTCAGTCAAACTCTGCATGAACTCTGTAAATTTTCTAAAACCACAGACTTTTTAAAGTCCAAAAAAATCCAATAGAATTCCTATTGAATACACCCTTTAAATTAAATACATTTCACCCAACAACCAAGTAGCTTTTTATATTGGGCGCGGCTAAAGGCACCCAAGGATCCTATGAAGACACCCACCGAAACTTTTGTTTATCACAAGGGGTATGTGAAATGTCGTTTATACCCCTCCTGCACATTTTTTAAAAAAAGGACGGATGAGTACACCCACCGTTTCTATTTTACGACAGAATCATCTCCTCCACCACCAACAAAACAAACACCATTCTTCAACAAAAAAAAAATCAAAAAACACAAAAAATCAACAAAAGTTAAGATGTACGAAAATTTTTACCCAACAAACTCAATGTGTTCGAAATTTTTTAATGAACAAACTTATTATGTTCGAAAAAATATTCAAAACAACTTACATTTGTTCGAAAAAAAAATCGAACAAGATGTTCGAAATTTTTTCCAAAACAAAAAAAATTGTTCGAATTTGTTTCCAAAACATACATACATTGTTCGAAAATAATCTCAAAACATCCAAAAACCCTAATTTTTTCACAAACCTAAATTTCCTAATTTTCAGAAACAAACTTACTTGAAACGACGGACGAGGAAGGAGGCGACGAACTGGCGGCGTGGGGGACAACTTGGTGGACGGCGTCGCTGCGAACGAGCGACGTTGATGGTGGGGGCGTCGATGCGAACGAGAGGCGTGACGGGCGGCGTCAGTGCGAACAGGCTTGGCGGGCGTCGTGGCGTGAGTGGGGAGGGAGAAGGTGGGCGTCGCGGCGTGAGTGGGAAGGGAGAAGGTGGGCGACGACGTGACTGGGTGGGGAATTTCACCAATTAGGTCTTTTCACATAGTGTTTTTTTTAATAAGAACATAGTTCAAAATAATTTCAAATTAAGGTCAAAATGTAACTTAAATGTACCATAATGCCCTTAATACTTAAAATTAGCGTTTAATACAATAGAAAGACAATTAATTTAAAATTTTGAATGCATATCTACCCCTCATCGAAAATCCCGCTAATCAATTAATTAAGACTTCAAAAAGTTATATCTTTCCTAAAGCTACCGTATTTTCAATTAATTCATGTGTAGAAAATTTGGGTTCTCAAATTAAAACTTTCTCAAAGCTACATTCCAAATTTTAGGACTTTCTCCAAGATCTAATATTCAAATCTTCCCCAAATCTCTGTAACACCAATTTATAACTTTCTCCATAGCTCTGCAGAAAAATCGTCAAATCAAAACTTCATTTGTAAAAATCGTCAAATAAAAAAATTTAAATTTCAAAAGAATCTGACAGTGTTTCTTCTTTGAATATAACAATATTTGATTATTCAGTACATTGAGTATAATTTCGCGATACATATATGTATATGTATGCAATTCACCTGACTATAATGCAGAAAAAAAATTAAAGTTGCATCAACATATTAATATTGCATAAGTGTGTAGTAAATTATGTGCATATGCAAATATCATTATGCAGAAAAATAACTCTAACGCAAATTAGATCTGCATTAATAAAATCAGTCTATTGATGTAGGCCACATACCAGTGACTTGATTCAAGACTTCTAGAATAATCCATTGAATTCGATCTTCGATCTTGGTGACTTGATTCAAGACTTCTAGAATAATCTATCGAATTCGATCTTCGATCTTGGTGACTTGATTCAAGACTTATAGAATAATCCATCGAATAATTCAACTTGGTTTTCTCATTGAATTCGATCTTGAGTATCACGAAATAATCCATTGATTGATAATCTGCATTGATCGATCACAGAAAATCGTAGAATAATAACAAAATAACATGTAGAAACGCATCTCTGCGTTTGCCCAAATATATGAAGATAGAATACTTTTGAAACTGAAATCAATGATTTAACACAGTAATTTGCAGAACTGGAATCAATGATTGAAACTGGAATCAATTGTCAAATACTTTTGAAACTCGATTAACTGCATTGATCGATCTATACAAAATATGAATCGAATTTTCAACACAACTGAATTTGCACGATCCATTAACTGTACTGAATTAACCATACATAATGTCAATCAATTTTGCAGAAGGATTTTATTATAGAAAGTAAGAATCAATAATTAATATTTGAGTGTAGGCTTGAGACTTAGGAGTATGCTCCTCTCTAGGTCTCAGGTTCGAAACCCCTAAGGTGCAAACAATTTCTATGGGGATGTCCATACAGAGCGCAAAGCTCTGGCTTTAAACGGGACCCCCGCAAATGGGCGGTGGGATTGGTCCCCCGGGATTAGTCGTCCTTTGAACCGGATACCCGAGACTTCAAAAAAAAAAATATATATTAAATATTTGAATGTAATAGTGAATATAGATCACGAATAGGGAAATTCAAATAATTTATTTTAAACACATCAATCTTGATTTGTAAATTGAAAAGGAAAAAATATTGATTGAGCGAATTGTTGTTGAAGACGGGGCGAAAAATAAGGAATGTGAAGAATTCATTAATTAAACTTGAAAATTTTAAATTAGTCTCAAAATTTAAAGTTAAGGGCATAATGGGTTATTTACATTTAATTTTGACCTTATTTTAAATGATTAGAATTTTTGTTCTTAATTGGATAAGTGTCTCTAGGAATGATCATTTTTATAAAAATCTCGGTGTTGCGAACAAGACGGGGAGGGCTGCGGCGGCGTGGCTGGTGGTGGGCGGCGGCGGCAGCGATTGGGAGGGAGGAGGAGGTGGGCGGCGGCGGCAGCGATTGGGAGGGAGGAGGAGGTGGGCGGCGGCGGCAGCGATTGGGAGGGAGGAGGAGGTGGGTGCACCCTTGTGTGTGAAAATGTGAGAAATGGAAGAAGGAAGGTAAAAAGATTTAATTAGGGTTTGAAAGAGAAAGTTATTTTTGAGATTTTCACGTGGGTGTTCTCATCCGTTTTGTGTGTGTCCTCATCGCGTGGGTGTCCTCATAGTGTCTTTAGGTGCCTTTAGCCGCGCCCTTCTATATTATTAATTTTTTAGTGGCCATAAAATATTAAAATTTAGATACCAACTACTTAAATTGTGAGCAAGCCAAAAGACCAATTCACCTATCATTTTACCCACTTTCTATTTGGAGTATATTTCCGGTAAATTCAACCAAGATTTTACATAGAATCCTGTTATTATTTAAATCAGCTGCTACCATAAAACCATGTTTATCGTCATAAGATGGTCTGGTTGTCCATAAAAAAAAAAAAAAAAAAAAATGCGTGAGAATGGATGACCATCAACAACCAAACAATTGGATGTGGTATTTTAAAATTCCAAAAATTTAAATATGACACGTGTCCAGTTTTTACTCGTCGTTTATATTTTATTTAGATAATTTTCGATTTTCACTTATTTACTTAAAAGAAAATAATAATAATACCAAAATTCATAAAATTAAATTCTCTATAAATAAATAGAGATCAATCTTGATATGTTTGGGATCACAATTTCATACACTTCCCTTTCTCTTCTCCTAATTTTTTTATTTTCTAAATTGTGTGAATTATCATTTCTCTCTTCTAACATGGATCCAAATGATCCCAATTATAATCACTGACTTCCAAAATCAGTTAACTTCACAAAAATTTCAATCGTTTTTTAATATTGATAATTCCCAATTTTCTCAGTATTATCAAAATTCTCAATACAAATGTGTTAATAGATTAGACAAATTTAATGGATATATTAGACAAATTTAATATTTCACACATTCATTTGTATTTGTAGCTTGTTTATTATTATTACTTTATAATTTTGTATTTTCAAATCTTGTAATTTTAATTTCGTTATTGAGTTCATTTTTTATTTTAAGTGTGTGATAAAAAAATATCCTGTTATAATTATAAAATTAAAATATTAAGTAATTTTTATATATTAATTTACACATTAAAATATAGTAAAAATTAATAATATAATATGTATTTATAAAAGAAATAATTTATTAAATGTTGGTTATGAATAAAGGTGAAAAAATATGAGTTTTAATTGTGGTGTAAAATGTGCAGGTGGAGAAGTGAGAAATGAATTTTATATTTGATGAATGCAAACATAGTCTAATAGACTTGCAAAAAAGAAATAAATTATTACATTTCTTAGAAGATAATAATATACATACAAGGAAGCAGAATGATGATTGACCAGAGAAACTATTTTCAGTTACTCCAAAACAAGGGGAAAAGTAGCCATGTTTTCTTCTCACCAGCACCAGTGGAGCATACCAGATGTACGTGCTTGACATCCCGTTTCACTTACCATTATCGACCCGACAACTTATTTTTCATCAACCAAAACTTCTGTAAAATGAAACTTCTCTGTTTCATCTTCATATTCTAGACACTTCTTCAGCCTTCAAAATTCAGTTGCAACTAAACCATACATGAAAATTGAAAAAACAATTTTAATGATTCAAAACTTCTCTTCACTCACTTTGGTCCTCTAGGCGTAAAGAATGATTAGCGCAACTACTCTGCACTTCTTTCCTACTTATTTATTTTGTCATGAATATTACTTACTTGATCGGTATTGTCTCCCTGTACAGACATTACAAAATCATTTGCCATATGCTCTGGGACTTCATCACCCTCTGTGCTGCTATCTGACCCATCATCGCAGTTAGATTTTCTTTTCCGAAATTTGGGAATGAAACGGGGTATCTCTTTTGTCTCAGCTGACGCCTCACCATTGTTTATACGTTCAAATCTAACAGCACTCACCTTTCTGGCATTCCCTGCTAGTATCTACACCAATCGTATCAACTTCTGTTAATAAATAAGAAACTGCTAAAAGTGGATAAAGAAAACTGGAAAAAGTTCATTCCCAGGACAGCTCCCAACTTCAGTGATCTATACGATCTCACATTATGCATAATTTCACTGAACTTACTAGTCGATTATATTTTCCACGATAGAAGAACAAGCTAATAAAAGAATTATCCTTGCTATATATTTACATAAAAGGTATGCAGCTATTCTTCAATTACAGACCGAACATATGTTTCAACTCATATGAAAAACTAAGGGAACGTCTGGTTCAAAATTTTCAATGAGAATGGTAATGAGTATGAACATGAGGTAATAGTGGTGGTTAATGAGAATAAAAGATGATCAATTAATTCAACTCACCTTTATCATACTTCGTACGAAGAAATGGGACTAAAAATAAGTTAATTTACTTAATTATAACCCCATTTTGATTAACTACCTCCCCTCTTATAATCATTTATCCTCAATCATTCCACTATTCCTCAACCAACAATCATTTTCTTGTCTCCATTAATTCCAAGCTTAGAGAAGAACACTAATATAGCAACTATAAATCTCATTGTAATTCACTATTCCATAATTTTCATTACCATTCAAATTGAAGAACTTGAACTAAACACCGCCTAATTTAAACATTAGAAAATCAGCCAATTGAGCCAGAATTCTCCCCTGGATCATCTATCTTTCTATGTAAGTCAAAACAAGTACATAACTCATTCTCCACCATATGAAACTTAAAGCATATATCAGCTGCACTATGTAACTATTTCAGATATAAAAAATAAAAAGTGTAATAAAGGATGATTAGCGAAGAAAGACAAGGCAAGTAGAAAAATAATGACACACCTCAAGCTTAAATATATGGGTTTTTTCTTTGTCATCTTCATGGTCGGATTCAGACCCATCATAATCACCATGATCCTCTTGATTTCCTCTTTCAAGGACCACTTTTATGGTCTCACCCGTCCTTGGGATATATCCAAATGCCTCACACACAAAACCCGACACTGTTTCATATTGATGACCCTGCATGATCGGACAACAATGAAAGCAAAAATTAAATGGACTTGATAACTCTTTAAGGAATCCTGAATATGAGAATACTACTCAATTGTTGTCTCTTTTGGAGCTATGCTACAATCTTCAAGCATGCCAAGTTCAGTTATTTATGCTTATTGCAATTTCTTTTTTTTTTCTTTACATCTGAATCTAGAGCTGTGCAGCAAAGAATTTATATCTAACTGTGTGTAAAAGCAGAACCACTGCCAGAAACAATACGAAATCTATTCCCGCCCCTAAATGCTATTATTTTTAGAAAGACAGATAAATAAATGCTATGCTAATTTTCAACCCATACTTTTATGCTATCGATGCATTGGAATGTGCACAAAAAAATCCAAACATAATTTCTTTTTCGTTTCAAATCCATTTTCAATGCACAATATATCAAAAAAAAAAAAAAATGTGGTCTTCACTTTTGACACCCACTTTGCATACCTAAAAACAAAATTTCAGATTAAAATGTAGGTTTTTCGGTGGTTCGAAAAATCTTTTTATTGATTGAAATATGCATCATATGTCAAATTTAAATATTTGTAAAGATTTGAGTATTTGTGGTGGATTTAGTTGTTAATATAAAAAATAAAAAACACCAAATTTATTCTAGGTAATAAATTATATTATAACTAAGTAAATAGTTTTTATTAAAAACCAATAAATTAGATATACTAATCTTGCATCGAATGGTGGCATCTTTAGTGATTCATAAAAATATAACCTGGTGAATACTCGTGCATTGGAACCAGCATTTTGATATAGTGTTCCATGCCATGATTCAAATGATTTTCCAACGCAGAAGTATGGTGTGCAATGCTAGATAGAATGTATGAGCAAAATAGGACTACCTCCGCCATTTTAATATTAAGATCTTCAGAGAGCTGATCAATTGATGTATTAGCATCCACATCGTAAATACCCTCAGCACGCATAACAACATAGCCAGTTTTTTTCTGAATTTCCTCCTGCCACAGCAAAACAAAGCAGGCAGAAAAATATAAGTTGAAACTTCATGCCACATTAAGTAGAGAGACTCCCTGTCAAAAAAAAAAAAAAAAGTAGAGAGACTCAATGATATTAATCAATGACATCTTTCACATCATAAGAAACGGCGTTCTGAAAGAGCGATAATATTACACGTGAAAGCCTTTATAGACAATTACTCCCTCCGTCCCGGAAGTGTTTGCACCACTAAGTGGGCACACTTATTAAGAAAAAAGTGTAATGAGTGGAGTGTTGAGGGGTAATTTTGTAACTTTATATGGATAAAGTAAAAAGGTGATTGGAAAGAGAGTAAAAGTAATGGCATTTTGTGTAAATATGTGAATATTGTGAGGGTGAAGTTTATTAGAGAGTTTCCTTTTATGGGTGTGCAAACAATTGTGGGACGGACAAATAAGGCAAGTGTGCAAACAGTTGTGGGACGGAGGGAGTATTACTTTCTTAATAGCATTTGAACGCATGGAACAAATCTATATTTCCAAATGCATTCTGATGAGCATTGAAATACAAGACTCCAGGAGTGCAATGTCGTATTGAGCACCCATTTTACATAAAAAGAAAGAATATTATTAATGATAAAGATTATTGCAGAGCTCTATATACTTATAAACCATCTTACCTTCGAATCATTTTCATCAAAAATCTCACCAACAATTTCTTCAACCACATCCTCAAGGGTCACTATCTGTAACAGCATTTTAGTAAAGAGAAAAAACACAGCACTCAGCAGAAGTCTGAAACTTATTTAGAGCAGAAACTTTACCTGTAAGTTTCAATAAATTAATAGGGCTTTCAAGTATTAAAAGGAAAAAAAAATAGCTTACACCAACAGTTCCTCCGTATTCATTTAGAACAACTGCCATGTGCACCTTCCTGATGCGGAACTCTCTAAGGAGATTCCAAACAGACATTGAATCTGCAATATTCAATTGGGGAACAACTTAATAATTGGAACTTAGATTATCCAATTTCTGAGGAGCAAATATAAAATTTAAAAGAGCTGTAATTTACCGGGAACAAAGTATGCTGGTTTGTGCGCCATACCTCCCACAATAGAACTTTCCAGAAGTTCCCCCTTCAAAACCAAACCGAATATAATTCTGTATACTATGAGACTTGTGCGTAAAATTCAAAATGTGAAAGAACAAATTTCTGAATATGTTTATAGTATATATTAGAACTTAATCGACCTTCTGCACGTAATCCAGAAGATCCATTGCATAGGCAATACCAACAATGTTGTCAACTCGTTCCTCAAAGACTGGCACCCTATAAGCATGTGTTTGATTCTTAGATCGATCATAATAGAGTAAATTGCAAAATTGTCCCAGTATCTATTGGGTGTTGGAAATTTTAGTCCTATGCGAATCAAATTTCTCAATTAAGTCACATAACAATTACAATGATGCAAATTTTAGTCCTATACAAGGTTACAAGATTTTTACATGTGCCGTTCATGGTAGTTTCCGGAAATCCATGTAGCAACCAGTCTAACATCACTTATGTGGCATAATGACAACATATTTATTTCATTTAAATTATAAATAACAAATTAAGTATCATCATAAAACAAAAATTTACCAACATAGGACTAAAATTACAGCAATTTAAAGGACATGGGACTTAATTGAGAAAAGAGATTCATATGGGACTAAAATCGCCAACACCCAACAGATATGATACCAATTTTTTCAATGTACTCATCATAAAATAATCAAAATGATAGAAAAGCAAGTCATACCTGGAATATTGATGCTCCACCCACGATTTGTGGAAATCAACAAGTGTTGCACTGGAATCTATGGCAACAACGTCAACAAGAGGTGTCATCACCTCTCTAACATGTGTATCTTTTATCTCTAACACGTTTTCAATCATATCCTGTCAAAGTACAATCCATACTGAATAAGATTTAAATTCATAAACGCATTTTTAACATTGTGAATTGCTTGGGGTATTACACAGTTCAATCTGTACAATGTTACGATATCCCACATCGGTTCCACATGAAAGTGTGGAAGGGTATATAAGTGGGAGTCAATCTTTCACCTTTGACATTGGTTTTGGGTAAAGTTGGGGCTCCCTGGTTTATATTCCTAACAATCTAACATACAAGTTTATGTCATGAAGCATGCAGCAAAATAATAAGAAAACGCTGGTTGTTAATAAAGTTTATATGTTGTCATCAAAACAAACCCCATTAATTGATGGAAAAACAACAACAACAAACCCCATTAATTACCTGTTCTTCCTCCTCAATTGCACCGCTTAGCTCTGCTCCACGTAACATCAATTTTAGTTCATCTTCAGTTACATATGGTTCACTGAAGAATAACAACAAACAGCAACATTTAGAAGCAAATTACAGTGATGATGAGAATGGATTGTACTGATGGATAAACAATTGAAAGAACATATTTAATGATTATGCCACTTAATTTACACTTCAGCTAATAACTGAGAGAAGACACTTTAATGTTAGCATGACTACCAATAATTCTTTTTCGACATTAATCTCCCTTCAGAACACAATAACACCCCTATGTTCTACCCTTCTAGAATTTGGTCAGCAGATAAGAATCAAGGATATTATAATGCATCATAGGTCGTGAGTAGAATTAAATGGTAGGGAATAAAAAACCGTACCTTTGTCTTTTCAGACCAAGCATTTTCAGCATTCCCATTGATAGATATGTTACGATTCTTCCCACCGGATACAATACTACGGAAAGCCATGCTACTGGCCTGACCTAAAGGCAACAGAAGAAGCAGTTGATCAATAAGTGTCTTTAGGAAAAGGGGACATTAAGATCTATTTCTCAACAAAGTATCAGCTCAACACTCACCACAATCCTAGCGACCTCGGTGGGATTATGAACAGCTATGCTTTTTGGAGTAATTTCAGTGAGGAGCAGAATAGCAACCTGATATTGTTGGCAGTTTCAGACTTATCAAGCACTTGGATTAAAACAATACACGGGGAAAAAGAGGTGAATATAAAAAGCTCCAGACCATTAACTGACAGTACACCTAATGAAACAAAATTAAAGAAACACGGGTAGAATGGAAATAGAGAAGACCGTTTTAACCTATGAGATGTTAATTAAAGAATAATATTCAAACATTTGTGTTATTTGAATGAACTAAAGAATAATATCACTAGGCTTAACAGAAATTCACCAACAAGTAATATTATTTTACTACTTAGTGTCATGACTCATATCTCCTCCAACATAATTAAGATGAAATCCTCACCTCCTTCAGATAAATAATAATATTAAGCAACAAGAAAAAGTGTATATATGGTTTCACATCTTTCAGTAAGAACTGTTAAATAGAATTCTTCATATTGCATTAGAAACCTAATCGCCCCAGATTGGATTTAAGCATTCAAACTAATAGAAAATTGTAGAGTTCTTAAAGACTTGACCATATTTCTGGTAAGAAGAATCAGATCAACAGATATCTAATTTCAAATTGAAAATTGGCTACAGAACTGTAAAAGTAGAAGAGAAACTCTAGACATACTGTCATAACTCCAGTAGCTGCACTGACACCAGCTTCACCAAATATTGCAGTTGCAGCATCAGTGACTAATGCTGTAGCACCAATATTCACCACTCTGGGCACATAAAATATCTACAATAAGAAAGCATGTTTACATTGAAAGAAGAAAACAACTGCTATTCAATTCAACAGGAAGAGAAGTACGTGGTGCCAATAAGGATTGTTGTCAGAAATCGAGTAACATCATTCCTTAGCATTTTGAAAACACCATTCTCAGACTCTTTCTCAGCCAATTCCCGCACCTGCATTCAGTTAATAACAGCATCAAGCAAAAACCATTTTGACGGGTGTTAAACCCAAACCATTATCCCTGACACAATGCAGTAAGCCTGATTATCATGATCAAGAAAACAATTGCCCTCACACTATAGTAAGCAAGCTCTTTAGTTTAAAGTAACAAATAACGTATTTAGTTCTTCATTTTGCATTTATGAATACAGATATCCAGCTACATATCGTCAGTACCTTCCATGGCCAAAGTGTGGTAATGGAGGTCTCGGCCATAGAGAAAAAGGCCGATAGCCCTAACAAAGCCGCAAGAATCAAGCCCTGCTCTTTGAAAACCTGCAAAACCTGAAGAACCTTAGGCCATGAACTCCTCATTGCCAATAAACTCCGCTCCCAAATCCCATATCCCGCACTCACAACACTCTCCATCGCCAACGCTCTCCGACAACATAATACTACCACAACTCCAATGGCCGCCGCGGCAATAGTCAATCCTCTCCTCGCCAAAACCTCCCCAACATTAATGGCCCTTGCTGAATTGTCAATATCACCATTGGTACAACAGGTGGGTTTCATAGAAGGTGAAGGGAAGGAGCTTCTTCTTCTATTCGAGTTAAACAAAAAGAAGCGGCAGTTGGACGGCGGAGTACAACAGGTGTAGCAGCGGAGCTTCTTTGGAGAGAAATTAGGGGATAAATTAAGTATGGGTTTTCGAAGAACGATGAACGAAGGATTGGAACCGCCAATGAAAGTAGATCGACTGAAGAATGGGGTTTCAGGCGCGGCCGCCGCCGCCGCTACGTCCATGGAATAACTAATAAGAAATTAATCCAAAAATAAACAAAGAAATTCAAAGAATAAATGTGTCTAGGTTATTTTGGTGAGTTTGAGCAGAAAAGTTCATCGTGGTTTATTGTTGTCCGAGAGCTACGACTGGCAGCTCTTTGGATTTTGTTCTCTTTCTGTGCTCAAAGGGGGAAAAGCCTACTCCGGCTACTTGCACCGCTGAATTACGGATATACCCCTCGAATAGAAAAGATTCTTTTGCTTTTGGTATTCTATTTTAAGCTTTAATTTATTCTCATTATTAATTGAACATTAACGCCGTGTTTGTTTTGGAATTGACCAATCCGAATTTGGATTGGCCGAATTCCAATCTAATCTATTTCAATTCATCCCAATCTAAATACAAATCCAAATACCAATTCATCCCTATGATACACCTATACACTTATTTTTATACAATCAAATCACTCATTCTCTTTCCTACTTTCTTCTCTCTCTTACTTTTCTTTCACACGCTCATTCTTTCTTCTACTTTCTTCTCTCTCTTACTTTTCTTTCACTATTAACAATAATAAAATATTATAACATTACTTTTGATGTGACATAAAGTTAAATCTACCCCTACTTCTCAATCATTTACCAAACACAACTTACACACAATTACTATTCATGGTTTACCCAAATCTCAATCCAATCCACCACAATCCAAATTCAATCCAAATCAATCTCAAACCAAACACCACCTAAGATTGTGTTTGGCTTGATATCGATCCATTCGAATTTGGATTGGTTATTCATTCAATTTCTCTTCATCCAAATACAAGTTCACTTCTATAATAAATCTACACACCTATTTTTATAAAAATTCTCATTTTTATATTCTCTCTCTTACTTTTCTCTCATTTCCCCTCCTATTATTTTTCCATCCACAAATAAAATATTACAACATCATATTTTATTTGACAAAAAATTATATGCACTCTCATTTCTTAATCTCTATCCAAACATAATTTAAATATAAAATTATTATTCATGAATTACCTCAATCCACTTTTTTCAATTTCAATTCAATCCACCACAATCTCTAAGCAAACACCACCTCACTGTTTGCATGGATTTTAATGTAGAAATTGTTTATTAATATTAAAGGTGATAAATTTAACTTTTAAGAGGGATATTATATGTATCTTTTGTTTGTGTGTAAAAAGTAATGACATGTGATGTAAATAAGTAGATGTTTAAGGGAGATTTTTAAAGGAGTAATGAATATGTAACAAATGTTGTGTCTTTTCTACGGTAAGACAGGCTTCGCCCTGTCTTATAAAAGACAATACTTCGAATACCATTAGACCATTGATCTAACGCATAAAATTTATTTTATATTATTGCTCTTCGCATTAGTTTGTTTGCTATATGCAATTTGCAATCGCAGCGCATCACCCTACTAATAAATTAATATATATAAAATGATGAAAATATTCTTTTAATTTAAAATAAATAAAAATATTTTATTATAAAATTACATAAATACCTTATATTCTTATTATTAAAGTAAATATCATTAAATAATACATCATCTAAATCAATACTACAATATTACAAAATTAATAAAATTAAAATATTTTAAATCAAATTAATCTCATAACCCTATACAGTTCATCAACCCCACCAAACCATTTTTTTTTATGGACGAGCCATTTGCATACTTCACGATTTTCGATGAAAATTGAAGAAGTTCGAGGGTTTGACGTTTCAAGAAAGCTGGGGTTTCTAAGGATGAACTCAACTTGAGTTCCCATTGTTTTCAATAGTCACCTTGTTTTTCTTGGGTTGTTGGGATGGGGGTTGGAGAACTTGGATATTAGAAAATATAATAAAATAATATATTACTCCCTCCATCCATGAAAAGTAGGGACATGGGGATGGGGCACATGTTTTAAGAAAAAGGTAGATAAAGTAGATAAAGTAAGGGTATTGTAGGGTATTGTGGGGTCCATTTTGAATAAAGTGATTGTTTGTGAATAAAGTTGATGGCAATTTGAGTAATTAAGTGATGGTTGAAGGGTGATAGTTTTAAAAAAGGGTATGTGACTACATTTTGTGGACAAAGAATATAGGGCAAATGGGACTACTTTTCGTGGACGGAGGGAGTATAAGAATAGTATAATATATTTTAGGTAGTATTAGAGAATATTATAGAATAATATATTATAGGAATAATATAATATATTATAGGTAGCAATCTTTTATTTATGGTTTATATTTATTTCCTTGTTTATCTATTTTCTTGTGTATCTCACTTGTAATCCCTATATATAGTGGACCACTCTTATCATCTCATTAACGGTGATTGGATATAATTTTCACATGGTATGAGCCTAATACACTGAAACCCTTCTCTTCTCCTCCCTATTTTTTCGGCGTCTCCGACGGGCTGGTATCCCCCGTCGCCGCCTTGCCCCTTGTTCGCGTATTTTACAACACTAAAATAAACGACCGCAGGTATACGGTGTAAATCGTAGTGAGGTAAGTACGAGTCGATCCCACAGGGAGGGGGAGTGTAAAAATGACGTGTGTTGATCGAATTCTAAATAGACAATGATCGAAATTTTGAAAGTTAAATTACCCTAAATTGCCTACCAAATTTGTCACAAGTAAACAATTAGAAAGCAATAATAAAATTTGATCAAAAGCAAATTCATGCAAATCACAAAAATAAGAAAAATATTGATTAAGCTCAATTAAGAGAAGGTAGGTTCTAAGGCATATGTCCCACTAAGAGATCAATTTATGATAAAATCCTATTTAAATGGTATTGTGTTTGTTCATATAGGGTTGATCACTAAATAATGAATTAAATGTTCTTTCGATCCAATTAATTCAAGAGAAATATTATAACAAACTAGTATCTCTACCTAAAATGCACAATAAAACCCAAAAAGGCTCCTAAGATCATCACACACCCTCCTAATAGTTGATCCTCTCTCGAGCTCACAATAATTAGGTGGAATGTTTGAGTTCGATTAATGAAAAAGATTTCTCAATCCAATTTCAATTAACAAAAGATAAGCAAATCATCATGTACACTAATGACATACTTGCAATAAAACCCAAACATTCAAATAGGATTATTAACACAAACACCAAATAAACAAGAAATTAATTCATAAATATCATTCAAAGTGTAAACATAGCCCTAGAACCAAAATGGTTCTAGCCAAATACCAACATTATCTAAACTATTACAAAATAAATATCAAAAGCTAAATAAATAAAAGGGAAAAAAAAGTTTAGTCTAAGTGGATGGTGGAGGAAGAAACTCCAAAGTTAATGCTCAAACTCTTGCTCCAAAGTGTGAAGAAATGAAGATTTAGGAAGAAGACCTTCAAGAGTGTGTTTGTGTGTGAGAGTTTTTTGGTGGTTTTGGGTGGAATTCCTTTAAAATCTGATAAGAATGCTACTTAAAGTGTAGGGAGAAAGTTTGGTTTGAATTTGCAAATTAATCCCTCGAAAATGTGAAATTTCTGAATTTTTTCGCGCAAAGGGTGGCGTTGACTCGGTCAACTGAGTGGTTTCACTCGGTCAACCGAGTGAGAGGGACTTACAGAAAGTTTTCTGGAATTAGTGCTCAATCGGTTGCCCGGTTGAATTCAGTCGACCGCCCGATTGAATATGTTTTGAATTCTGACTAATCAAATGGGCAGAGGGAAAAAGTGATTGGACAGCTGTAATGTAATGTGTAAGTGGCGTGCGGCTCGAAGCAGAAGGCTACAACTATATCCTCTGACCTTTCCAATTTATTTGATCTTCACAATTTCTCTGTCATGACTTCTCTCTCATCACCTTGACCAACTAGCTTTTCTCTCTTTCTTCTTAAAATAATATACTCCAAGTGACATGAATTACTCCAACATGATAAAGAAATGAGACCACAATTAATTTACGTTCTCTCTCCTCAACACATTTGGCCAGTTAGCTTCTCTCTCATATGCATCGTCCAACTTTTCCAATTAAATAACAAATAGGCCTTGGTGTGTTGAGAAAATGGGTCTGCGCTCTTAATTAAATGGGTCAACCAATTTAATTGTTGGCCCAAATAATTTCCATACTTCGCTCGTTTTGCTCTCGATTTCAATTTCATTCTTCGTTGGCTCCACAAAAAATTAGGTAGGTGCTTATACCTTCAAAATATTCATTTTTCCTACAAAATACATAAAACACCCCCTTTCTCCAACTCAAGTGAATTTATCCAAATTGAGCAATAAAATCATAAAATTATGAGAAAATTAAGCTCAAAGTGTGCACTAAAATCATGCAAATTCCACCCGAATCACCCCTTCCCCTTTCTTCTCAATTTTCAGTGTCTTCGACGGGCTAGTATCCCCCATCGCCGCCTTGCTCATTCCCCTTTCTTCTTAATTTTTCGGCGTCCTCGACGAGCAGGTCTCCCTCGTCGCCGCCTTGTTTATCTCGAACGAGCTGGTCTCCCTCATTCCCTCCTTTGGCCACTTTTAGCCGCCACCGATGAGCTGGTATCCCTCGTCCCCCCTCTTATTCTCGAACGAGCTGGTCTCCCTCATTCCCTCTCCCGGCCGCTTTTAGCCGCCACTGACGAGCTTGTATTCCTCGTCCCCCTTCTTCTTCTTCTCGAACGAGCTGGTCTCCCTCGTTCCCTCTCTTGGCCGCTTTTAGCCGCCTCTAACGAGCTGGTATCCCTCGCCCCACCTCTTTTTCTCGAACGAGCTGGTCTCCCTCGTTCCCTCTCTTGACCGCTTTTAGGCGCCCCGACGAGCTTGTATTCCTCGTCCCCCTTCTTCTTGAGCGAGCAAGTCTCCTCGTCCTTCCTTCTTCTTCTTCTTCTCGAGCGAGCAAGTCTCCTCGTCCCCCCTTACTTCTTCTTCTCGAGCGAGAAAATCTCCTCGTTCCCTCTCATGGCCGATCATGCTATCTCCATGACCGTTTGCACTCATATAATGTTTGATACACTCACCTACACTCTAATTTCCTCTATAGCCTCACGCTACATCTTTTTTCTTCTACTTTCCTCTATATCCGGAGAGCCCATGATCAATATCATTGGTTGCTCGCCCCTCCGATCTATCTAGTCTGTGCTCGAATCAACTGTTTTCGACACACTTGCAAGTGTTTCTTGTCTAATATTTTTTCATCGTTCGTCCTTTAAAGGATTTTGGTGTTTCGATCCATTTGCTTCCCACTTATTTGCGCCTTGGCATGTCCTATTTGGTGATTCTGAATTTCTGTTATTTCTCCTGCTCTATGACAACAAAAGTGCATTGTTTTACGAATGCCTTCACAAAGCTTCTATCTCAAACTCACTTCAGATTGTTGCGTACCAAGCTCGTGTTCATTTACATTCCCAGCTTCACTTGACCGGGGGTATTAGAGAATATAATATAATAATATATTATAGAAACAGTATAATATATTATATGTAGTATTAGAGAATATTATAGAATAATAGTATGTTATAGGAATAGTATAATATATTATAGGTAGCAATCTTTTATTTATGGTTTATATTTATTTCCTTGTTTATCTATTTTCTTGTGTATCTCACTTGTAATCCCTATATATAGTGGACCACTCTTATCATCTCATTAACGGTGATTGAATATAATTCTCACATTGGAGTTAATCGGGTCGCCGAATGGTCACAGGTTGGGGAAAAGTGGGATCCTGCAAGGCGGGTCAGGCCACACAAAGGCAAGGGCGGAGCTAGGATTTTTTTTTAGGATGGGCTGAATACCTTAAATAAAGAGGCTAACGAGTAGAAGAAAACTGAAAGTACCGATTTTTTTTTATTTAAGAGGTTTGAATTGATAAATTAATCTAGGGTTAATTATTGGTCGATGCTAAAGAAAATTCCTAAATTTTATTGTACACATCCCAACTATTGTACACACCATATATAAAATATAATTTATTTTTAAATTTCTACTTACATCTTCAATTTTTGACAATTATACCCAAATTTAAAAAAAATCACGAAAAAACCTTATCCTCTAATGGAACGGAAAAAAAGTGTGAACTTCTAATCACTGAAATTTTAACCCTAGATAATGATAAAAACTAATGAAACTGCGTAAAATAATGGAGATTAATCGTACCAAATTTACACATTTTATTAAATGTCAAATATGTACGGTTGAAACTTCTCTTTTCAAAATTGAACTCACTTTTGTATTCTTTTTATTTCACGCTTTTCTTCTGTTTCGTAAGTGAATAATCATTTTTTGTGATTTTTAATTTTTATAGAGTTGGATTATATATAATTGCTTAAAATTGAGGTGTGAGTATTAATTTAAAAATAAATTATATGGGGTGTATATAGTAATTAAAGGCATAAGATATGTATAGTAGAATTGGAGTTTGTTTAGAGCGATGCCTTTATTATTTAATTTAAATTTATGTTTATAAATAATTTAACAAAATTGAATACTTGTTTAACGATAGTTTCGATTTTGGGATAGGGCTTTTTTTTTCAATGATATAAAGTTTTTTTTTTTTTTTTTAACAAAAAGTTGGGGTGGGCTACAGCCACCCTTAGCCCATGCTGTAGCTCCGCCAAAGGGAAGGCTCAAGCTCAATGAATAAAGAGCTGCTTAATGCGAAAAGTATGATGATTAGGGAATTTAGCATCGGAAATGGGGAGATGATAGAGAACGATGAAAATTGGGGGACAGGGGTGGGTTAGAGCCGCGCGCGAGTTTTCGCATATTACCCCAAAAAATGAAGGGTTCTACTCTAGAGAAATATTGGGGCACCAAAAGATAGGGAAAGTTTGGAAGAAGCAAGTGTGAATTATTTTATTTGTGTTCCTGCTTAAAAAGTTTGAGGAGTTGCGCGATGGCAGTGTCTGGTTTTTGCTTCATCTGCTACTCCATTTGTGTATCCAATTGTCCCTGTGTAATATAGTACCCGGTACGTTGGTAGATATTGATGTTACTTTTTTGTATTACTTTTTTTTTATCTATTCTTTGCCTATAAACTTGTGCATACTTACACAATTTATTCGTTCTTCACCTCTTTTAAGAGGTTCTGTTTATGGAATGGATTGAAGAAGTGCCCAAATTCTTCAATGACATGAAATGCAATGGTTTTTTTTTTTTTTGTGAGTATAGAGTTTAAATATTTTGGTTGTATGTGATCATATGAGTTTTCTTGAATTAACATTTAATTTATCTCTGGTTTGTTAATTCAGAATTTAACTGGAAATAATTCTAAATTGTAGCTCTTGGAAATTCATGGTTCTCATCTCATCCTTTTTTTTTTACGTGTTTGAAAGATGGCTTGATTAAATGTTCACTGAATTCGACCCATCCACTATAAGAGGCACATGTTTTCCTTTGTATTTGATGAACTAGTGAAACTAATTTCACGTGTCCTGAATAAGTATTGATCAGACCAAAGTATTGGCTTTGAGAATGTTGAACTTGAAAACAGGGGCAGGTTCGTTGATTGAATCCACTCACAGCAGTAGAACATTGAAAGGTAAGAATGGCAAATTGATTTTGGTATGCTTATGGGAGTGCACAACGTGGCTATTGTGGAAAGCGAGAAATGCAATAATTTTTCGGTCTGAACAGGAGTCCCTTGGTTAGGGGTAAAAGGATTGAGAAACAGTACATGTAAATATGCAGACTGGATCAGTAATCCAATGTCTAAACTAGTACGTTGAATAACAATAGAAATAACTTGGATTGATATGTTTAGTTTTGTCTTCTGTTAGTGTAATTGATCCATTATGTACTCTCAAGGGTATTACTCATACCCGGTGTTCTTAATATAATTATTTTTCACTGACCCAAAAAAAAAGGTAATGCATTTATGGTGTAATTAGTTTTGTCTTAAATATACACAACTCTGCTCCGTCTACTTAATTGTTGAGACATATTCAACATTCATACATGACCAATAATCAATTAGTCATAAGCGAGTTTTATAAAACACGGTGTAATGCTGGAGCGACACTTATTGGTGAATGTTGTCGAATAACTCTTTATACGATTTGAACAATTTATGAAGTTTTGAACATGAGGAGCTGGCGGACTTCAAGAATCATAGAGGCAAAGAAACAAATTGTGATCCATGTTTAGTTATATATACATCAATATGTTGTATCCATATTTTTATTTATCCTAGAGTTTGACTTCAAATTTTGTTTTGATCATTTCTTGATTAGAAAGAGAGGAAAATAATTGTAGTAACCTTGAGTTTTTTTATCAATCCCAAATACATAATACATATACTATATACTATATTGGGAATAAATGAGAAGTTTTGATTAAGATACCAAAACCCCTTAAGACATGCCAAATAGATGCACAAGTTTCAGGAATGTTGGAACATGTAGCTTAAGGCTAGTTGAGAAGCTGGAATGTTAGGCAGCTCTTAGTATAATAGATGCACAAGTTGAGGGGGAACACATACTTAGAAGTCTACAAGAATCAAGTCCCCTCAAGACCCAAAATCAAATTGACCTTAAATCTGCTGATGGACAACTGTACTGATCAAGTCTGCTCAGTGATGGTACAACCTATCTAAAGATCAATTAAATTGAATGCATCATCAAGACCAAGTCTGTTGAAGCATATACCAAAGTTCAGAAGGATTGAACAGCAGGAAAGTCTCAGCACACTTGAACCAGAAAAGTCTCAAGACAAGCCCAACTGTGCTGATAAGGTCAAGGCTACTGATCTAAAGTCATGAATGCTCAAAGACCATCAAGATATATTCATGAAAAGAGAAAGAGCCAAGTCATCTGAAGAGCAAAAGACAACATTGCTGATAAGCAAACACTGCTGATTTTGATAAGCAGAATTGTCCAAGTGATAAGGAATGTTGTCCTTATCATAGGACCAATCATCAGTAGTGATGTCCATGTTTGATGAAGTGAATCTTGAAGTCCGACATTGGGAAGAGTGCTCCAAAGTCAAGACAAAATGCTCACAGCCGTTTACTTCCCAAATTAAGGACATGTCACTTTCAAAGAAACTGTCTTCCAGTTGCAGAGTTCAAGGAAGACAAATATAGACAATTGAGGCTGTCTTTCCAATGGGCAAATCCTCAAATTGCTCTATAAATACAGAAGTGTGGAAACCATTGAAGGCATCCAACTGACACCTACATTGCTGAAGAAACTCAAAGCCTTCAAAGCCTTCATAGAACATCTAAGTTTCCAGAATCACTTCTTCTAAGCTATTCTCCATTGTATATCCATACAAGCTTAGAGAGATATCCCATCCTTTTACACTGAGCTCATTGTAAAGGATATCTCAACTTAGATGGAACCAACATCAACCCTTATACCTTTCCAAAAGAGAGATAGAAGGTTGTTGTAGTAGAAGTGGTAGGAATTGACTGTTGAGAGAAGAACAGTTCAATTCTGAGTTAAGAGAGAGTACTAGGACTCTCATATCCTAGGGATCAAGGCACCAAGGAGTGGTGTGGTTGATCAAGTGCACCTTGGCACTATAAAACAAGTAATTCCAAGAGTGAAGGAATTATCCTGTTCAATCAGGGAAAGTGGATGTAGGAGCTTGAGTCTCTGAACCACTATAACTCTTGTGTTGATTTACTTTCAAAGTACTTCCATTTAAACAACACATACATACACAGCACACAAACTGACCTTTCAAAGACATATATTCAAGACTGTGCAAAACTGATTTGGACAAGTTCCATGATAAACTGTATAACTGTTAAGAAGATTTCAGAACTTAAAAGGAGTTTAAACTAAAGGGCCAACCACCAATTGCGCACATATAACTCCCTTAGATAGCTATTCAACTAAGTACTCAATAGTACTTAGTAGTTTGATTATCTTTAAAGAGTTATTCATCTCAGAAGAGTTGTCCAGGACAACCTTGCTGAAACCAGTTTGGTTAAAGTTTGAAAATATTTGCATACAAGTGTATTCCCCCCCCCCATACACTTGTTATATACTCCTTTCAGGACTAACAAGTGGTATCAGAGCAGGGGTTCAAAGACCACTGCTTCTGAAAATCCATTTTTGATTTTCAAAGACACATTTTAGTGTGGTCACTGAACTGATCTTTTCTGAAATCTTATCATATCTGTATCTAACCCTTTTGTTTGAGATATGGCCAACAACAATGCTGTTCCACATGATTCTGTTCAAGGCATCAACAATATGACTCCTGATCCAGTCAATCATATATCTCATCACAAGCTGCCCATGTTCTCAATTGAGAACTATGACTTCTGGAAAATCAGAATGAGAGCTCATCTTGCATGCCTCCACACTGATATGCTGAGGGTGATTACAAGAGGACCCTTTGTATTCACTCAAATAAATCCCAGAATTACTGAAGCTCAAAGAGCTGATATAAGGGAGGAAATCCCCAAGGATGAAGATGATCTCACCACTGAGGAGAAAAGGAGAGATAATCTAAATTATCTAGCAATGAACACACTCTATCAAACAATTCCAGATGCAGTAATGTGAGGGTACTGACAAAATCAAGGAGAATAAGCTCCAAGCTGCTGTGCAGAAGTTTGAGCAATTCACAATGGAGTCAGAGGAGTCCATTGACAAGTTTGCTGGTAGATTCACTGATATCATGAATGAAATCAACTCATTGGGCAAGGTGTACTCCAGGAGAGAAGTTGCACTAAAGATCCTAAGGAGTCTCACTCAAAAGTGGGATGTATATTCTGTGATGATGCAGAATACCAAAGATCTCTCCACCATGCCCATGCAACAAATCTTCTCAGAACTCAAAGCTTATGAGTTTGACCTCAACAGAAGAAAGCCAGTTGAGTAACCTTCCTTACCAACAAAAGGAGTGGCATTCAAAGCCAAAGTTGCTGAACCTGAAATGCAGCCCACTCCTAGATCATCAAAGTCAGTCTCTAAGGCTGAAATGAAGGAAGAACTAGCCCTCATGGCTGGAAGGTTTGACAAGCTGAACTCAAGGTTTGGTAGATACAAGAAATTACCAAGATAACAAGGTCAGGAGAAGGTACAACTCTCCTGAAGCCAAGGCTGAAGACAAAAGGCCTGAAGAAAGAAGATCAGAGGACAAGTACTCTGATAGGAGAAAGTCCAGCAGAGCTGAACCTTCATCATCTAGAAGGAGAGATGAACTAAAGAAGGATGATGATGAGGACCTATGCTATAACTGCAAAAAGAAAGGGCACTTTCAGTACGATTGCCCTGAACTCAGCTCCAAGGAAAGAAAGGAGAGGCAAGCTAAAAGAGACAATAAATTCACCAACAGAAAAGCCATGATGGCTGGTGATGAGTCTGAAAGTGCTGAAAGCTTTAACTCCTCTGATGATGGACTGTTCTCAAACAATGATGATGATGATGTGTGCAGCGTGGCCATAGAGGATGATGAGGTATCCTCTACTTCAAGCTCACCATCAATTCAATCACAAAACACCAGTGAGATCAACCTGAAGCTTTCCTTTGGAAAGTTGATGGAAGATTTCACCAGGCTGCAAGAATTTCATGACAACTGTGTGAGAGAAAATGAGAGATTGTCCATTGAACTTGCAAAACCTTCTGAATCTGTAGTTGATGTCAAGTCTACTGAGTTGTATCAACAAGTCTTGAGAGAACTTGATGAAGCTTCTCTCAGGATAGTTGACCAACAAAAGCAGATTGATGAGCAACTGCTTATTCAGAAGAGAAAAGACTTTGAACTCAAAATTCTTCAAGCTAAATTTGAAAATCTCTCACATGAGTATGATATTCTTAAATCAAGTGAAGAGAGCCTGAAAATTAAGATGTCTGCTATGAATAAATCCTCTAGAGCAATAGAGGAAATTCAAAGCTTCCAAAGACCTATGGCTCAAAAGAGTGGATTGGGATTTGATCCATTCGAATCTTCACCTTGTCTTAGTGTTGCTTCAACAAAGAGAATCTTTGTAAGATCAGTGGCACAACAAGCTGTAAATGAATTAATTCAGCCACTGAACAAAGGAAAGGGCAAAATGCAAGAAGTGCCCACTCAAGTATTTCAGGGAAAAATGCCCATACCTATGGAAATGGCCAAAGTCCCTGAATACAAGAGGAATGGTGTTCAGCAGAGTAGGCCCATTGGAAGGGTAACTCATTTGAACAACATTCAGAGAAGTTGTCCAAGGTATGTTCAGCCTAGGTCAACTCCCCTAAGGAAACCTCAACTGAACAGACCTAATGTCAACTCTCCTAATGGGTACAATAAAATGAGACAACCAAAACCCTTCATGCCAAAGGGTCATGGTCATCAATATGCCTATCCTCAATGATTCCCTCAAGTAGCACAAAGAACTCATAAGTTCAGGAGAAATTACAATTCTCGTAAAACTTACAGAGTCAACACTTTCACACACTCTTTCCCAAAGGCATTTAAGGGAAAGACAGTGTATGTAGATGCTAGAGGAAAACAACTTAGCCACCTTGAATCAATCAGGGTAATTAGGCAAGTTTGGGTTCCTAAAGGTACAACTAACCTCTCAGGACCCTAAATGCAAAGGGTACCTAAAGCTTGATAATTGCAGGTACCTATGGGCAACAAGAAACTGAGGAGCATGAAAAAAAAGTCATCATGGTACTTGGACAGTGGATGTTCAAGGCACATGACTGGAAACAAGAACCTCCTCACTGAGTTTATTGAAAAAGAAGGCCCTAATGTCACATTTGGAGACAACTCACAAGCAACTACAAAAGGTTATGATACCTTGATAATTGGTAATATCAAGGTATCTAATGTATCTTATGTGGCTGGTCTCAAATATAATCTCCTAAGTATAAGTCAGTTCTGTGATAAAGGATATAATGTTGAGTTCACTAGTAATAAGTGCTTAATCAAAGATAACACTCAACAAACCTTACTGATTGGAACTAGGAATGGTAATGTGTATTTTGCTGACTGGGACAAGTCTACTGATGTTGCATGTTTCATTGCCAAAAGCTCAAATGAACAAAGCTGGTTATGGCATAAAAGGCTAAACCACCTGAACTTTAAATCCATGAACAAGCTGGCTAGAAATGCATTAGTTAAAGGACTGCCTAATGAAGTTTTCATTAAAGAACATGTTTGTAAACCATGTCAAGAAGGAAAACAGATCAAAGCTTCATTTAAAGGCAAACCAGTCATCTCTACTGAAAGGGTACTTGAACTGTTACATATGGACTTATTTGGACCAATTACCCCTACAAGCATAAATGGAAGAAAATACACATTGGTTGTAGTAGATGACTTCTCTAGGTTCACATGGGTAGTATTTCTCCTTAATAAGAAGGAAACTCAAGTCAAACTCCCTGAACTGTTAAAAAGACTGTCAAATGAGAAAAACCTTAATATAATCAAGATAAGATCAGATAAAGGCACTGAGTTCATTAATTCATACATCAATGAGTATTGCACACAAAATGGAATAGCCCATGAAACTTCAGCAGCTAGAACCCCTCAGCAGAATGGGGTAGTAGAAAGAAGAAATAGAACTCTCAAAGAAGCTGCTAGAACTTTAATTGCTGATTCAAATTTACCTAAGAGGTTTTGGGCTGAAGCTATAAACACTAAGAGGTTTTGGGCTGAAGCTATAAACACTACATGCTATACTCAGAATAGATGTTTGATTACTAAGGGACAAGGCAAAACCCCTTATGAACTCTGGAAAGGAAGATTGCCTAAAGTATCTTACTTTCACATATTTGGTTGTAAGTGTTTCATTCACAACAATGGGAAAGAGCAGTTGAAAGCCTCTGATAACAAAGCTGATGAAGGGATATTTCTTGGATATTCCCAAATCAGTAGAGCTTTCAGGGTCTACAACTGTAAAACCCTTGTTGTGGAAGAAACACCCCATGTTGTGTTTGATGAATCTATCCTTGAGAGCAGGCACAAGAACCTGGATACTGATGAAATCACACAAAGGACAACCAGACTGAGCTTAAAAGACAAAGATACTATGTTCATAGATGTTGTCCAGGCCAATCCTCCTGAAATCACTAGACTGGACAACACCCCTGAAGGCAATACTCCTGAGGCAAACCCCACTGAAGGAAATGATGAACTGAATGACCCAATCCCAGTTCATAATCAGGTAACAACTACCAATGAAGAAGCAGAACCTGCTGAGGTAGTTAATGGATCCAATATTCAAGGGGGAAACATCAATGTTGAAAATGCCAATGTCCCTGACATTGAGGACAACACCCCTGAATATGATCCTGAATTAGATCATGCATTTAATTTTCCTGAATTCTATAATCCTAGTGACTCAACCTTAGTAGAGGATAACTCTACTGAAGGGATCAGGAAAAGAAGGACTTGGTTATCTGACCATCCTACTGACCTGATACTTGGTGATCCAAGTATAGGAGTCAAAACTAGAAGATTTCATGGTGAAAGTGCTTTGTTTTGCTGTTTTCTATCAGAACAGGAACCAAAGGATATTGATGAAGCACTTCAAGATGCAAACTGGATTACAACCATGCAAGAAGAGCTGAACCAGTTTACAAGAAATGATGTTTGGGAGCTGGTTGACAGACCATCACATCAAGATGTTATTGGAACCAAATGGGTGTTCAAGAACAAAAATAATGAGAATGATGTGATAGTCAGAAACAAGGCCAGATTAGTGGCCAAGGGCTATTGTCAATCAGAAGGCATTGACTATGATACGACTTTTACTCCAGTAGCAAGACTTGAAGCAATAAGGCTGTTCTTATTGGATCATGGTTTTGTCAAGCAAGCTCCAAGAGCTTGGTATGACACACTGTCACAGTTGTTATTGGATCATGGTTTTGTCAAGGGGACAGTAGACAGAACCTTGTTCAGAATCTGTGAAGGAGATGACATCTTGCTTGTCCAAATATATGTTGATGACATCATATTTGGATCCCCTAATGAGAAGCTATGTGAAAAGTTCTCAAAGCACATGCAAAGCAAGTTTGAGATGTCAATGATGGGAATGATGAATTTCTTCTTGGGTCTTCAAGTCAAGCAATCAAAAGAAGGAATCTTCATTAATCAAGCTAAGTACACCAGAGAAATGATAAAAAAAATTGGGTGTGCCACTAGCAAGCCAGTAAGGATCCCAATGAACACTAATTGGAAGATGGATCCTGATGAGAGTGGTGTTCCAACCAACTCTACTGAGTATAGAGGAATCATTGGTTCCCTCCTCTATCTCACTGCTAGCAGGCCTGACATCACCTTTGCAGTAGGTGTATGTGCAAGGTTTCAAGCAAATCATAAGAAGAGCCATCTAGAGGCTGCTAAGAGGATCTTGAGGTATGTCAAAGGCACTGAAAACTTAGGCCTTTGGTACCCTGCTGATGACAACATTGAGTTAACTGGCTACTTAGATGCTGATTATGGAGGATGCAGAATTGATAGGAAGTCCACTTCAGGAACATGTTAATTCTTGGGAAACAAGCTCATTTCTTGGTTCTCAAAGAAACAAAACACTATGGCCACTTCCACCACTGATGCTGAGTATGTTGCAGCTGGAAGTTGCTGTGCTCAAACCCTATGGTTGAGACAACAACTTAGAGATTACAATGTCCACTCTACTAAAGTACCCATCTTCTGTGATAACAACAGTGCCATTGCAATCTCACAAAATCCAATGCTGCACACAAGATGAAAACATGTGGACATCAAGCATCACTTCATTAGAGACCATGTGGAGAAGAAGGACATCAAATTGGTGAAAATTCACACAGATGACCAAAAGGCTGATATTTTGACAAAGCCACTTGCTGAAGCAAGGTTCTTGGAACTTTCAGCAGAATTGAGACTTCTTGATCCAGGGAAGTTGGACAAGTAAGCCCAATGGAGTTCAACAATCAAGGGGGAACTGAAAGTGATCTTCAGCAGACTTGGTCAAGTCTACTGAAATTCAGAAGAGATGACCCTAATCTCTTCAGAGAAGTTGTGCAGGACACTTGTCCATGGGAGTTCAGGACACTTGTCCATGGGAGTTCAGGACACTTGTCCATGTGGGGTCAGATAAGTTGTCTTGGCTATCAAACCAAATCTTGGTCTGATAAACACCTATTTTGGGTAATCATTACCTACTTTGATGGCTGTCCCATTCCTCTTTAAGCCATCACCTTTTCAAGATTTAATTTGTCCCCTACCCAAAAGTCACTTTCAATGCATTAAATGCCAAGATTTAACTCTTGTTTGCATTAAACATTTCAAGCCACTATCTACCTTGAAAACCCCACAGCCTTTAACTAATATCAACTTCCACCCACGTTTTGAATATAAATAGTTTTCAAAACTGTTCCATTAATTTCAGCCGTTGGATTAGTTTTTGGCCAACTCCCCTGAAATTAATCCTAGCCGTTCAATACTTGATTTCCTCATTTGTAAACCTTTGAATTGCCTTAAGACTTACCTACTCAATGACAAACATTCCTTTTGGAATATATTCAAAGTCTTAAGAAGCCTCCAAGTTCATTTCTTCCCCACGCACTCTATCAACCTTGAAACCCTAATCTTCAAACTCTCTCAAAGCTTCTCTATACTCTATCAATGGCACCCAAAGTAAGACCAGAGATGATGGTGGATTTCTCCAACAAAGAACTGGATGTTGATTTCAACTATCTCAGTAACAAAGCCAATCTCATCTTTGAACCTATTGTCTCATTTGAGAGTGAGGACCCTGAAATTACTCCCACATTGAGATGGCTGAGAAGAGCTGGTCTTTAGAAGTTCATGCAAGAAAAGCCCAGTTCTTGCCTAGAACAATACATGGCAGAGTTCTTTGCCTTTTCTCAAATGGAAAGGCAAGGCAAATGAAGGAGAGGTGTCAACTAGGTTGACATATGTTGCTGATGGTGAAGAAGAGGAGAGGCCACACAGAGTCAATTTCACAGCAGAGGACTTGGAAGGTGCTTTTGGATTGCCTTCAGAGGGAAGGAATCCAGAAAATTATGAAAATGGCCATGAGAAGGAAATTGCTCAAGATTGGTTGCTGATTCCAGGCCCTATCTCCTCAACATAGCACAAGAAAACTCTCAAGCCCGAGTTTCCCAATCTCTTTGAGGTGGTAACAAAGAGCTTGCTGAGCAACACTGGGAGTTTAGAGCAAGTAAGCTTTCCCAGAATAAGAATTATGGCTGCAGTTATTGATGCTAATGACAAGGGCATCAAATTCAATTGGAGTGTTGGTCCCTGAACGAGTAGTGAATGGGTTTAAAGTCTAGAGGGGAGGGGTGAATAGACTTTAAAACCTTTTCAATTAAAGAGTGAGAACCTCTTCTGATTTCTATGTCAGCTGGACTGCAAGTCTGCTGGTCCAGAAGACAATAGTTATCTGATAGAGTGAGTAATATGCGGAAGTGAGTAGGCCTGCTATTTAGACTCGTTCTTGTGTCCTTTTGAAATAACCAATTACTTATTTTATGAAATACTCAGCTGATGCTGGTTTGGAAGATATGGCCTTGTTTGCAAAGGTGTTTCAAATCACAATATGCACTATGAAAAGTATAAGTAAACAGAATTGTAAAGTGCAGTAAATAAATAACACCGTCGATTTATAGTGGTTCGGATATACGATCCTACGTCCACTCTCACGTTCCAAACGTGAAGTTAATCCCTTTAATTTCCCGAAAATTACAAGGGCTTGTCCTTTATAGTCCCAAGTGAAGGACTTTGAGATCTGAGCAGTTCCAACTACTACGGTCTCCACAAGTGATTTGTGAGCACTTGCACTCTTACAGGGGTTCAAAAACTTAACCTTATGGTGGGGGTTTTGGGGTTTTTGAATGGATCCAACTAATGGTTCAAGCTTATAAATTGCTTAACCACTATGCCTAAATCAAAGAATATACAGTATGTATTGGATTCAGGTTCTTTGGTTGGATGAGGAAATAACTTAAGAGCTAAAAGGTATTCTAATACTTTTCTGGGCTCTTGAGAATTCTTAATAAAGTGTTGCTTTTTGGCTTGCTTGCTTGATTAGCTTTAGAATTCTTGTGTAGTATTTCCGTGTTTGTTCTTCTTCATCCTCTTGTATTTATAGGGAGGATTGATGCAGCTAGCCGTTGGAGTTGACTAACCGTTAGCAATCTTTCCTTGTATGCTTGTTTGATTCCTTGATTCCAGCCGCTTTGATCTTGATTGCTTCAAATCTGGGATCGTGTCAATCTTCTAAGTAAGGTAAGTCTGCATTTGAATTTCACAAGATGACTTTGAAATCAGCCGAGTCTTTGACGAGCTACTAGTCTGCTGATCTTCTAGTTGTCTGGTTAACTCATCTGGCCTAGTGAAGTCTGTCTTCTGATATCAGAGGAGTATTTTCTCTTCTGATCTGGAAAAATACTTGTACTGACTCTAGCCATCATTGACTTGGACTTTATCAATTAAGAAGGTATACAAACACCTTACTTATCTGATGTTTAAATGATCTTCTAGTCTTCATATCTTCTACTCTTCATTTCCTTGAAGCTGCGTATGTAAGCTCGGACTGTGCTAATCAGCTGAGATACATACAACTGATTACACAAGACTAGACTTAGCTTAAGCTGATCTATACAGATAACAGCTGATCCTATTACATGTATTTATAAACTCTAAGTGTTTTGGCCATCAAAACTATACAATCATGTGTAGGGGCTTAGGGTGAATTTATATCCCAACAATTTCTGTAGGTCCCTAGTTGAGTTAATAATATTGAGTAAGCTAGGAAAATTTCTAGAGGGGGGTGAATAGACTTTTCAAAATCTTTCAATATATCAGAATACACAATGCGGAATTTATCAGATTAACAATGAGCCCAACAATTTATACTCAACTAATTCGCGAAATTCTGTTATGAACACTCTACTTGTCTTGTTCTTATATGCAATTAATCAATTAAACAAGTAAACACAAATAGAACAGAAAAGTAAACAACACACAACGATTTATAGTGGTTCGACAACTTGTCTACATCCACTCTCACAAACCCAGTTGTGAAATTCTTATTACTCTTCTCTTCGAATAGTGTGTTCTTGTGGCTTTAAGTCCCAAGAAATAAGACTTCGATCTTTTCGACTACGCTTCCAAGTGTATCTTCGATCTAACTAGCTATTTTACAAGTAACTAGCAACTTGAACAAAACTGTAAAATAAAACTTCTCTTAGTCCAGTAGTAGCCTTCTTCGATTTCTTCACTTGTCTTATGGCTTGAACTTTCTGAACTTGAACTCTGCGAGTTTGTTTGCTTTAATTTCTCTTTAGTATGCTTCAAATCTCTTAGTAACAGTAGTCTTCAAATGTAGAATACACCAAGGTATTTATAGACTTCCAACTATCAAGATAAGTTAGTTATCCAACAAACTTTCTTGATAACTGACTTCTAACCGCTTCTTCTTATCCATCTACGCGTTTCTTCAGTTAATTAGTTATTCCATAACTAACTATTCAATAAAACGACCTTATCTTCATATGCGTTTATGACTTAAGCAGTTTCTTCTTTCTAACTTGCGCACTTGTCTAGTCTCCATACTTAGATAAATTTAGTCTTCTTCAGCACTTGACTTGTCTTGTGCAACTTCTAGTCTTCTTCTTTAGTAGTAGACTTCTGTAGTAGACTTCGATATAGAACCAACCTATACTAGTCCTATTATCTAATCTAAACAAGACTATTACATTACATTAAGCTTTATAAATCAACTTAGTCACCTTATCATCTATACATCAATATGTAAATACAAAGAACAATAAGAACTATGAGCTTCTATACAATGATTAACTAGCTCAATATAAAACCTAACAATCATATAACACAGTACTTATAAAACGTACTTGCCTTTCAATCATACTTAAACTTTTCATACTTTGCTTTTGTACTCTACTTTTTGTACTCTACTGATATGCTCAAGACAACTTACATAACCAGACTAGATCAGTCAACACTTAGAAATTATTCAAGTCTTCTTTTGGCTTATCAAAACTTAACTCATCATCAATTAAGACTTGTATCAGGATTCATATCCCAACAATTTCCCCCTTTTTGATGAAGCCAAAACTACTTGAATTATTTCGTGTCAGTAGACTAGTTAAGTAGTTATCTTCTCAAAATGTGTTATCTTTTCATTCATTCAAATAAGATCAGTAGATTACAATTACTTAGATAAAAACAGAATGAAATAAGTAAAGTACTTACAATTACTCACTGATGGTATCAGCATCTGGATTTGGAATCTTGAACGCTTCAAGGATTCTTTTGTGAATATCAGAGATATGATCTTCATTGTCTATCTTTTCCTTCTCGAGAAATTCCTCTTCAAACTTCTTTACCTTATTAAAATCGATCCTTTTTCCAGAGCCTAACATTGGTGTTTCCCATTTCGAAAAAACAGGCACCAAAATGTTATAACCAACAGCAGTTGCGATTCGCATTATCAAGTTCTAAAGATTCTCATCTTCAGCTTCCAAGAACTTGTCAAATACTGCGAACAACTCTTCTTTGCTTTCTGCATCTCCAAACTTTCTTATTATCCAGTTATCTAGCTCCCATTTCTTCTTAACACTCAACCAAGCATCTCTATGCTCGTTGTCTATGAATCTATCAATGTGAGAATCTTCAATCACATCTGGATCAGCTTTCATCTTTTGCAGCCTATGGATGTGCTTACCTAACACTTTCTTGTTAGCATAATGATCATCCTCTATCTTTTGCTTCTTATGAAGAGCTTCGACCTCTTCATCACGAATATCTGCAAGGATTTATCCTAATCCTTCTTTCTTCTTTTCAAGAACAAGTTTTCTTTTAACAACAACTCGTCTTGTCTGGATTTCTTCAGTAGCAATCGACTTTCCTTTGACTTGCCTTATCTGCTCTGCTTCTGCTTCTAAGTCAGCTTTCTTGACTAGCCTTCTTCTTTTTGGTCTACCAGTCTCTTCTGGCACAGCAGCAGTTGCAGAAATCTCTGGTTCAACAAACTTTACCTCTTTGACCTCTTCCCCCTTTTTGGCTTCATCACTAGCCTTAAGAGTGAATAGCGAGGTAAAACGAGTCATCTCTTGCATTACCGCGTCCTTCATCAACTCAGCAGCTCTATCAATCTGCCTTTGATGCGACTTGTCCTGACTCAACTTCTCAAGTCGATCAGCTGTATGGTCTAATTTCCTTGAACTAGAAATTAACTCATCATTGAAGTGAGTAGCAGTCTGTCTGAGCAATCTGTTCTCTTCAGTCAACTCTCGTAGAACAGCTCTAGCTTGCACCAATTGACTTTGTGCTTCTCTTCTTTGCTCATCAGCTATCTCTATCTTCACTCTGTAGAGTCTTTCCATCTTTTTCGATTCTTCAGCCAATGATCTAGCAAAATCAATCGAACACTTCTCTGAATAATTAATCTGTCTTTGTAAGAAGTCTTCTAGCTGAGTATACATCTCTTGTTTGAAGGTTGAATCCATCTGATTCACTTCACCAACAATTAGAGCTTTCGAATTCTCCACAAGAGACTTGTTCTGCTCTTCCAGTACTTGCGTAACGTCTGATTTCAAGAATTCATCAATAGACGACTGGACTACCTGTCTTAACTCTATTTTCAACTCATCCAAGAATTTTGTTGAAATGACCTGAGTAGATTGAGCAGCAACAACAGGAATGGCTTCTTCCATAAGCTCATCTTCATAAAAAACTTGAGCTTCAACTAACTTGTCTTCCAGCACAGTAGACAAGACCAAGTCTTCTACTGCCTCTTCCTCTGGAATGACGCTTCCAGCAATGACTTTCAAACTAATAGGCGGACAGTAAGGAATAATTGCCAACCTTGCTTCCTTCACCCTTCTTTACTAACTCATGCAACTTCTTCACGTAGCAACTCAACTCTGCTGGAAAATATGACTCAATATATCTATTGATCTGTCCAACATCTGATCTTGGACCATAAGCATGTTCCACCTGAAATTTGAACACGAGTCCTCTCATCTGGTCTGATATATTCTCAAGATCGAGAACTGGATCAGTAGACATCAACTCCTCTATTGGTTCAGCATCCATCATCAACTCGTCTTCCTCAAGATCAGATTCAGACACTTGCACACCAACATCGAACTTGGCTTCTGAAGGTAGAATATCATCAGAAACATTCAACATCCTTTTGACAAGAGAAGTCAAAGCATGTGCTGGGAGTAGTTCAGAGTGATCCTTCACTCCACTATTTTCTTGTTGTTCCATCTCCCAATCTTGAAAATTTGCTATGCCACCCATTCCATTTATGACTTCAAATAAGTCTTCAGTCGGGCCTTTCTTCAATGCAACCCAAGTGCATATCCTTATCAGCTTTTCATACAACTCTGAAGTTGTATCGATCTCAACTGTAGGCAACATCTTTTTCAGATTTCTAGTCATTTGTGCACGCAGCCTCTTCTCGCGTAAACACATTGGATAATCGACTAGGGCTTCAAATCTGTTTGTGGGAGGGGTCTGAGTAAGTGGGGTCCTTAGCTCAGTTGTTGCAGTGGAAACTAGTGGGGTTCCCGAAACAGATGGGTTTATGGGTTCAACATATTCTGTTGAGGTAGAGGAAATATGGATTGCGGTTTCTGGGGGCTGTGATGTGGCTTGGTTTGGTTTGACAGCCATCGGAGTATTAGTTGTATCATATATGGTAGTGTGTTGGGTAATGTTGGCTCTTAACGGTTGAACTGCCAACGGAGAGGTTTTGGGTACAGGTCTGGCACGAGATCGAAGTGATCTTGCCTTGGTTTTCACAGGAATATCGAGTGGAATAGAAAGAGTACGAGAAGAAGTACTAACCACTTGAGTCGACTTGTCTAGCGAGGGACTCGACTCGACTCTCACCAGTCGATAAGTTTTTGCATCCTCAATATCTTTCTCCGATGCCTTGTTTGACTCCGTTTCTTCCGAATCTTCTATGGGTTCAATCATGGCTTCATCAGACACATATTCAACTAGTGCACCACTAGTTCCAACATCAGCCTCAGCTTCTGCCTCAGACTCATCTTTCTCAGCACTAGACGAGTGAGCAGCTTCCAACATTACATCTCGAGGATTTATTCTTACTTGACCACGCTCCAGCGACCTCTGCTCTGCCTGTCTATCAAGAGCATCTTTCTTGAGATAATACTTCAAGACATGGAACGACTTGCCTTTACTCCAATTCGGCTTGTTTGGCAGCAAGACGGGTAGCAGAATACTAAGCTTGTTTCCGAAGCTTACGGCGGCAGACACTATCCATTCACCAGCGTCTGTGTCAACACGAACATTCCTTTCAAAGTACATCAGCATATCCAAGAATAGCTTGTACCAATTTTCTTTAGTGATGCCATCATATATCGCGGCCATGACTCTCGCCTTTTGGAGTGTTACAGAATCAAAGCTACCTGTAACTCCAAGCAACATTTTGCTAGAAATATCTAGGAGCGTTTTGTACTTGTCTAACAGCTCCTTCTTCTTGACAGACGGAATCTTTCCATCTCGATTCAGCTTCAGCTTCTTGCCACAGAAAATGCTGAGATATCGTAACTCTTGACCAGCAGCATACATTTCCACATCAATCGATCCTGACGGCAGCTTTAAAGTTTCGAACAAAATCTCACGAGTGATTTCCACTCGACTTCCACCAACGAATGCCTCGATGGAGTCGTCTTGTCGAGTAGCAGTGGCATAGAATTCCAATACTTCTTCTTCAAACACCACTTCTGGAAATGCCTCTAAATATGGTCTCAAACCACACCTAAGACACTTGATAAGAATCTCCTTGTTGTCGTCTGAATGTCTTCCATTGAAGAACACCGATCCTTCAACATGCACCTTTCCTTCACTAGTATACTTTCCCAAGTCAAATCTTGCCTGCATGTTAGTTCTAACATCGAACATAGACACGATCGAAATAGTAGCAGTAAGGTATGTGATATGATTTGCAGTTTAGAGATTTGCAAGAAATTTGGGAATGCTTAAGAGTAGGATAGTAAAGTGAACGTGAGGAGTGATTTTAGGAGAGTGGAGTGGTTTTGATAGAACTTGAATTTTGAATCAACGGCCAAGATTAAAAGGTTTGATCCAACGATGAAGACCTTTGGAATTCAGTTGCATAATCAAGACGATTATGTGATTTGATATTGTAAATTTTGGAATCCACCTTTTCTATTGGTTAGGACAGGGGAGTGTACTCATCTGACCTAGCGTAGTAGAGTTTAGGCGGGAACTAGGTGTATACACCTCATTAAATGGAGTGTACATATCCAGTTTTAGGTTTTCCAAAATTTCATTATCAAATTACATTAATGTCCTTAAAATAACCTTTCAAACACTTATAGAATTTTAAAATCATGAGAGAGCTTATCTTGTCTGTTCGAGTTCATCAGAACAGATCAGTAGACTTGTTTAGGACCAGACGAGTTCCCCTTCGACTGTGCTTGTCTGTCTAAATGTTGAACAACTTCATGTACCTGTCTTATCTTATGCGATATGTGAGTATAGGTACGAGTAGTAGAGTAGAATAAATAATTGAATATTGATCAATTACAGAACTTCAAGGTTTCGTACAAGATGACTTTTAACAAACTTAAAAGTTAACATAAGGATATTTAAGAAATCAAAGATTCCCCATTAAATGTTTATTCCCTTAGTATTACCCTCAGCTTTACCAGCTTCCTCATCGGGTTGTTTGGTCATCTTGTCTGATCTTGTATACCTGACTTGTTGATGCGTGGACGAGTGCTCTATTTATGTGGTACCTTGTCTGTTCTCCTTTCTTCTTTGTGATGTACCTGTCTTGTTAGTGCACAGCTACATACTAGTAGGGTCCAGATCAATTAGTCCTAGACTAATGCATAATTCACGAAAACGAGCCTCAAGTAATGGTTTTGTAAAAATGTCAGCTCTTTGAAAATCAGTGTGAATCTTTTCCATGCGAATATCTTTCTTTTCTACATGATCACGTATGAAATGATGTTTCACATCAACATGCTTACAACGTGTGTGCAAAACAGGATTTTGTGTAATGGCAATAACACTGTTACTATCACAGAATATGGGAACATTTGATTCACAAATATTATAACCTCTAAGCTGTTGAATAAGCCACAATAATTGACTACAACAACTACCAGCAGCCATGTACTCGGCTTCAGTAGTAGAGGTAGCAAGACTTGTCTGCTTTTTCGAAAACCATGAAATGAGTTTTGTGCCTAAGAATTGACAAGAACCAGAAGTAGATTTCCTATCTATTCTACAGCCACCAAAATCAGAATCAGAGTAGCCACTTAGAGATAAATCATCATTTGAAGGATACCATATACCACGATTGATGGTTCCTTTCAAATATTTCAGTATCCGTTTAGTGGTTTTCATATGACTCTTTTTTGGATTAGCTTGAAATCGAGCACATACGCCAACATAAAATGCAATATCAGGTCTACTAGCAGTTAAGTACAGTAATGAACCAATAAGACCGCGATAGTATGTTTGATCAGTACACTTACCGTTCTCGTCTGGGTCCATCTTGTAGGTAGGTAACATAGGTACTCCAGAGGATTTGCAAGTCTTAATACCATACTTGTCTAGTAGATTTCTAGTACACTTTGCTTGATTTATGAAAATCCCATCGAGAGTTTGTTTTACTTGAAATCCAAGAAAATAAGTCATTTCTCCCATCATTGACATTTCAAACTTACTTTGCATGAGTGTTGAAAAAATTTCACTCAGCTTTTTGTTGGGTGATCCAAAAATGATATCATCTACGTAAATTTGAACAAGTAGGATATCCTTACCTTCTTGTCTTCTGAACAAGGTTCTATCGACCTTGCCCTTGGTAAAACCATTTTCTAATAAAAATTGAGAAAGAGTATCGTACCATGGTCTTAGAGCTTGTTTCAGTCCGTATAAGGCTTTCTTCAACTTGTACACTTGGTTGCCTTTCACTTCGAAACCTGGAGGTTGTTCAACATATACTTCTTCCACAAGAATATCATTAAGAAATGCACTTTTAACATCCATTTGATATACAGTAAACTTCATATAAGCAGCATATGCAAGGAACAATCTAATGGCTTCTAGTCTAGCAACATGTGCATAAGTTTCATCATAATCTATGCCTTCAGCTTGCGAATAGCCTTGGGCTACTAGTCTAGCCTTGTTTCTAACGACTAAATCATTCTCATATTTCTTATTTTTGAAAATCCATCGTGTGCCAACTACATTATGATGTGTAGGCCTATCGATAAGTTCCCAGATGTCGTTTCGAACAAACTGGTTCAACTCGTCTTGCATAGCGATGATCCAATTACTATCAGCCAATACCTCATTAACGGTCTTAGGCTCGATAGATGAGAGGAAACAACACCAGCAAAACATAGATGGACTAGGCTGTTCTTGCGACTCAAAGAGTTTTCGTCTAGTCTTCACACCAACAGTAGAGTCACCAATGGTATTTTCAGTATCATGAGCAGATTTCCATATTTTTCTAGTCTTAGCATGCATACTATCATCATCTAAATCAACTATAGCATCATGCATTTCAACATCGTTTGTATCAGGAGATTTGATAGGAGTAGACGAGTCAACTAGAGCAGGTATTTCAACTGGTCTAGTGGACTTACCTTGAGCACTTACTTTCTCCTTGTCATCTGACTCGAGGGCTTTCATGAATGGATTATAGGCTTGAACAGAGTCATAAACATCTAATTCTTTATCAGTTTCAATTGATAGATCGATTACTTTCTTACTGATCTGGTCGGCAGACGAGTCCTGTCGAGATTCATCGAAAACAACATGTGGTGTTTCTTCCACACATAGAGTCGAGTAGTTAAATACTCTAAATGCTTTGCTAGTCGAGGAGTATCCTAAGAATATCCCCTCGTCTGCTTTAGCATCAAATGCATTCAACTTACTTTTCCCATTGTTATGGATGAAACACTTACAACCAAATGTATGGAAATATGAAATTCTTGGTTTTCGACCTTTCCATACCTCATAGGGCGTCTTACCCCGTGCCTTATTGATAACACTTCTGTTATGGGAGTGGCATGCAGTATTGATCGCCTCTGCCCAAAACTTCCGAGGAGTATTATACTCAGTCAGCATGGTCATGCAAGCCTCCTTCAGAGTTCTGTTCCTTCGTTCTGCTACTCCATTTTGTTGCGGTGTCCTTGCTGCACTAGTAAGGTGTTGGATACCACGTTTAGAGCAAAATTATTTGATATAGCAGTTAATGAATTCAGTACCCTTGTCACTACGGATCTTGACAATGGACTGATTCTTCTCAACTTGAATCTTCTTCAACAGATCAGGTAGGAGTGTTTGTGTATCACTCTTCTTGTGTAAGAAGACTACCCAAGTGAACTTAGAATAGTCGTCTACCACAACAAGTGTGTACCTTCTACCGTTCAAAGTTGGAGGAGTAATTGGGCCATGTAGGTCCATATGTAGAAGTTCAAGAACTCTACTGGTTGAGAGAGTTGGAATAAATTTAAAGGAACCTTTTACTTGTTTACCTTTCTGACAGGCATCACATACATGTGACTTGTAATAGATTTCGTTGGGTATACCTTCAACAAGGTAGTCTCTTACAATCTTATTAATCACCTTAAAGTTCATGTGACAAAGGCGTCCATGCCAAAGCCAACTGATGTCTTTAGGATTTTTGCTAATAAGGCAAGTGTCCCGCGGACAACTATTCCAATTCACAATATATACACTGCCTTGTCTTATGCCGGCGAGCAGTATGGTATGAGTCCTCTTGTCTATGATCTCGCACTTTCGGCTTTTAAACTGCACTTTATAACCTCGATCAAAGAATTGAGAAACAGATAATAGATTGTATTTCAAACCTTCTACGTAGGATACGTCTTGTATCCCTACATCTTCATTTCGGATATAGCCAAAGCCTTTTGTAATGGCCATAGAACTATCACCGAATATAACCCTGGGCCCTTCTTGCTCGTAGTTTCTTGATAATAGACCCTTAGTACCAGTCATGTGGTGCGAACAACCACTGTCTATGTACCAAGTTTCTCCTACTGAGCCACCCTTCTTGTACAAGTCGAGTCGACCCTGCATTGATGATATTTTAATAATTTAGGTACCCTCCTTGTTTATTGGGGTCCTGGGGGGTTAGTTGAGTTCAAAGGAATCCAAATGTACATTGGAGTCCTGAACAAGTTTGATCTCTTGAGCTTTCTACCATGCTTGTTACAGAATAAGACCCTGTTGTCCTTGTCTGGCCTATCATCAGTCCTTGGGTCTACTCGTTTGAGGTAGCCTTTCGACTTAACCTCTACTTGAGTAGGCATGGGCCTTTGATAGTCAGAGTAGGGCTTGTATGCATTGGGGCCATACAGTTTATAGACATGTTTAGGTCTTTCCTCTCCTTTGATATCGTAAAATTCAGGTGGAGGATACAAGACTGGTTGAATACGATATTTGGGAGCCACATTCCTAGGCTTAGACGAGTAGAGCTGAGACTGCCTTATGAAAGGAGGTCTAGGCTCTTCCAATCTAGTCTGTACTTGTCTAGAACTCGTCTCTTCAGGATACCAATCCTCGTATCTGACCTGGTTTGGTCGTCCACGACTAGTGGTCCTCTTTCGACTTGTTATAAACGGAACAGGTCTGTTGTCAACATTCCTTTTACCACCTTTGGCAATTGGAGTGTTAACTCTAGTCTGTTTTTGTACAGTGCCTTTGGATGTAGTTCTAGTATCATATTCCATTGGTCTTTTACCTTTATCATGTGTCAAAGAGTTTGAATCAACATCAATAGGGTTCTCAATGACTTGAGTAGGCGAGTCAGGTGTATATGCACCCAACCTTGTCTTGTCATCTAGAGCCCTATACCTATCTGACAGTTTTTGATTAATCACTGAGGATTTAACCAATTCAGAAAGTTTAAGGTCCAGATTTACGACCTCAGTCTCCAAGAACTTATTGCGTTCTTCAAGCTTTTTGCACTTGGTCTTTAAAACACTGAATTCATTTGTCTCAGTAGCATGTGTCTTAAGTAGGTCTTGATATAACTTATCTGTTGACGCACACTTGTCTTTGAGTTGTCTCAACTCTTCTGTCAAGCGTTCGTTTAGGACTGTTATATTAGGATCTACTTTAGACTGGGCTTCCTTAAAATCAATGATTTCTTGTTTTAAGATGATGTTCTCGTCGCTGACTTCAATGAATGCCTTATTAGCAAGTAGGAGGTCTTCTTCAGTCACACTAGTAGAGTGATAAAGACTACTCCCTACTCCACTATCGGCAGTATCACTTTCATCAGATTCTGATTCATCACAAGATTGAAATGAAGTTGCAGATGATACCTCTTGCTCAGTTTTCGCCATGCAACATAGACCATCATCCACTATGAATGCTTCTACTTCATCACGATCAGATGGGTAACTGGACGAAGACGATGGTAACTCGACTGATTCCGTTTCAGAGTCCTCATTAGCCATCATTACCTTTATACCCCTGTTGTATCTTCGCTCATGCCTTGCTTTACGTTCTTCATGATCATCGGTGCTCAGGTCCGGACATTCGTAGATGTAATGACCTGGTTTCTCACAGTTATAGCATAAAGGATCGTTAGTAGACTTTTTATCAGGCGATTTGTCCCTTCTCTTATCTCGTCTATCAGAACGCTTAATCTTCCTATCGTCAGTTTCTCTATCTCGTCTGTTACTTTTCGAGACTCCGTCTCTCCTTTCAAACGAGTTTCGGTCTAGTCTAGTCTTAGACGAGTCCTTGTTACCAGAACCTCTATAGTCTTTGTAGAACTTCTTATATCTACCATAGCGCTTGTTCAGCCTGTCGAACTTCCTAACCATAAGGTTCATCTGATCTTTCAGACTGAGATCAGACTTATCTAACTCGTCTTTTACGCTAGCAGACTTAGTCTTAGACTTAGACCTGCCTACTCTAGAGCTCTTAGACGAAGTGGACTTAAACACAACATTTTTCGACACAGCATTCTCCCTATCACTACTGGCTATAGGATCATCCTCATCTAGATCGAACTCATGCGCTTTAAGGGTTTGGAACATTGTCTCAGCAGTCCATTCATAAATGTCCTGAGTATTCTTGATGATCATCTTGACCATCTTCCATCTAGCATCAAGACTCTTAAGAATTCGTATAAGATTTACCAAGCACTTCCAAATTATTCATAACACGTGTGAAACGAGTATCTAACTGGTCTATATTTTCACCAGCCTTCATCTTAAATGATTCGAACCTCTAAACAGCTGTGGAAAGCTTACTTTCTTTGATCAGGGTAGTCCCTTCACAAATTACAGCAAGTCGATCCCACATTTCTTTGGCAGTCTTACATTTTAACACTTTCCCAAGATACTCATTGGGAAGGGTGTGTAAAATATAGTTCTTAGCCAAACTGTCCAAGTTGTTCTGCCTCATTTCTTCAAAAGTGAGTTCAGACCTGGGTTTGGGGACAAGCACTCTGATAGCTTTAGACGGGTCCAGCGCAGCAGTGCTTTGAACCATCGTGACGACTGGTCCATCTTTAATCACGGACACCATCAAATCATGTGTTGAGCTAAAAATGGCTTCCATTCTCAACTTCCAGTAATCGTAGTCCTGAACAGAGAACTTGGGAAGTTTATTAGCACTAATTTCCATTGCCATAGTTTCTAAGAAGATTAGTATCAAGATATAGCAAGAACTTCAAAGATACAAGTATTCCAAGAATTGTGATACGAACAAGAACAATCAAGAACCAAGACTTCACCCAAAGTCTTCAAGATGTTATCAAGAAACAGCAGTTCGAAAACTACTGCTCTGATACCACTTGTAGGTCCCTAGTTGAGTTAATAATATTGAGTAAGCTAGGAAAATGTCTAGAGGGGGGTGAATAGACTTTTCAAAATCTTTCAATATATCAGAATACACAATGCGGAATTTATCAGATTAACAATGAGCCCAACAATTTATACTCAACTAATTCGCGAACTTTTTTTATGAACACTCTACTTGTCTTGTTCTTATATGCAATTAATCAATTAAACAAGTAAAAACAAATAGAACAGAAAAGTAAACAACACACAACGATTTATAGTGGTTCGACAACTTGTCTACATCCACTCTCACAAACCCAGTTGTGAAATTCTTATTACTCTTCTCTTCGAGTAGTGTGTTCTTGTGGCTTTAAGTCCCAAAAAATAAGACTTCGATCTTTTCGACTACACTTCCAAGTGTATCTTCGATCTAACTAGCTATTTTACAAGTAACTAGCAACTTGAACAAAACTGTAAAATAAAACTTATCTTAGTCCAGTAGTAGCCTTCTTCGATTTCTTCACTTGTCTTCTGGCTTGAACTTTCTGAACTTGAACTCTGCGAGTTTGTTTGCTTTAATTTCTTTTTAGTATGCTTCAAATCTCTTAGTAACAGTAGTCTTCAAATGTAGAATACACCAAGGTATTTATAGACTTCCAACTATCAAGATAAGTTAGTTATCCAACAAACTTTCTTGATAACTGACTTCTAACCGCTTCTTCTTATCCATCTACGCGTTTCTTCAGTTATTTAGTTATTCCATAACTAATTCTTCAATAAAACGACCTTATCTTCATACGCGTTTATGACTTAAGCAATTTCTTCTTTCTAACTTGCGCACTTGTCTAGTCTCCATACTTAGACAAATTTAGTCTTCTTCAGCACTTGACTTGTCTTGCGCAACTTCTAGTCTTCTTCTTCAGTAGTAGACTTCTGTAGTAGACTTCGATATAGAACCAACCTATACTAGTCCTATTGTCTAATCTAAACAAGACTATTACATTACATTAAGATGTATAAATCAGCTTAGTCACCTTATCATCTATACATCAATATGTAAATACAAAGAACAATAAGAACTATGAGCTTCTATACAATGATTAACTAGCTCAATATGAAACCTAACAATCATATAACACAGTACTTATAAAACGTACTTGTCTTTAAATCATACTTAAACTTTTCATACTTTGCTTTTGTACTCTACTTTTTGTACTCTACTGATCTGTTCAAGACAACTTACATAACCAGACTAGATCAGTCCACACTTAGAAATTATTCAAGTCTTCTTTTGGCTTATCAAAACTTAACTCATCATCAATTAGGACTTGTATCAGGATTCATATCCCAACAATTTCCCCCTTTTTGATGAAGCCAAAACTAAACTTGATAAATGCTCCTATAATAGAGTAAGAGTTTATAAATCATTACATGATGTCTCTGATGAAGACAATGAGAATTTGTCTTGTAAGTAAAAATAATTATTACTTGTATAAAATATTTGGAATGTCACATATTACAACTTTTAGTGTCTTTGAACTTCTTGAGTAGTCTTCATCAGGTCTTCAGTTCTTCAGATGCGGTAGGCAAGGTACAGACGAGCGCGAATGTCTTGCATGTGTTGTAGGTCTGTAACATTTTCTTCAATGTAGATCTTCTCCAGAATTCTTTTGACTTCTATCATATCTGTTCTTCCAGAATCCAGAGTAGGTGGCATCTAGACCGGGTCTTCAGGAGTTAGGATTTTGTAGCCTATGTTCTTAGCTGTCTTCAAAATTTCTGTCCAGAATTCATCATCTTCAATTTTCATGAATTGAGAGAATTGAATGAACTCTTCCTCATAGGTTGGGAGAGGGCCAAATTTTCTCATTATGTGGTGTTGAAGTTGCCATTTCTTCTTTAGAGGATACCATTTAGGCAACTCATCTTGTAATACTAGCAGATCTACATATGTGCGGTCAGTAACTTGAGCACTTTCTTCTCTTTCCTTTTCTTTTAGTGCTTTTCTGATTTTGGCCAGCTTTCTCTCAAACTTTGCTTTAACCGCCTTTGCATCATTTAGTTTCTTCTGTTTGAGCTCTTGAGCTTCTTGTATCTTCATTTTCTTCAGCTCTTGAGCCTCTTTCTCTTCTACTGTAGGCTCTACTGAAACTGTTGTAGTTTCAACTGCCTTTCTCTTTCTTGTTATTCTCCTATCAGGAGTTGACTCTTCTGTGGCAGTGATCTGCAACTTTGTCGAAGTACCTTGGGCTTTATCTTGAACAGGGACTTTATCTTGAGCAACTTCTTTCCCTTGTCTGTTCTTGATTTTTCTTTTCAAACCTCCCAAGGTTTCATTCAGATCATCTTGAGCTACCACTAACTTAGCTTGCTGAGCAGTAGACTTCTCTAGAGCGTTTATCAACACATCTTCCCCCTTTTTGGCTTCAGCAAGAGCAGCCGCAAAAGGTTTCATGGCATTTAGAATTTCAACATGAAGAATCTGCTTGAGAGCCATAACATTGACTCTGCTGATATGAGTGAGCTGGGAGATGCTATGCTCTAGGACTTGAGCATGAGAAGTAAAGGTAGAAGCTTTCTCCAACTGTGTTGTTAGAGTTTCCAATTTGTCTGCTGTTTCTTTCAGTTGAGCTCTTAGCTTCTCATTCTCTTCTGCTGCCGTTTTGAGTTGAACTTGTCCTTGTGTAGCTCTAGCTTCAGCATCGTCGAGCTTAGTTTTGTAGATAGTCTCCATGCGGGTTGTCTCATTGGAGTAGAGATCATCAAACAATTTGGTTCTGTCTGCTGTCTTTTTCATTATGCTGTCGAGATATTCCTTTATCTGATTGTGAAGTGTCTCACCAAATTTGTCTTCGACATCAAGGATTTGATTAGTAAGGCGAGTTCTCCGCTCCTGTGCTGCTTTTTCAACATATCTAGCCAGCTGCATTCCTAGCCCCTTCTCGAAGTGCGAGTCTATTGCTTCCTTGACTTGAGCACACATATCTGCTCTAATATCAATAGTCGAAGTGGAGGGGGAGGCAATACCTTGAGGTAGATCTTGTGGGATCTGAGTGGTGTTTGGAGTGAATACAACCAGAGCGAGGCCTCTTTCCTCTGCAGACAGATAACTTTCCTCCAGGAAGCTAGCAGTGGCATCAACCAGATGAGCAAAGATTCTTCTTTCTTTTTGATTCGATTGACAAATGAAGTGATCGAGCTCATTCTTAGGCATGAAATGAGCTGGAATTGTCAGTACTTCCTTTTCCTTTACTTCTATCTCAGCTGCCTCAGCTGTGTCATCTGCCAGAGCTGTGTCAGCTGTCTTCAGCTGATCTTGAGTTTGGTCAGAAGCTATGGTGGTCTCTAGTGCTGGAATTGCTTGATCCTCAGCAGTTGACTTGGAGGTTATTCCTAGAATCCTTTCACAGGTTCTGGCCAGAGCTTCTGTGGATAGCAGCTCAGTGAATGATTTTACTTGGGCAACTTCCTTATGTTCCATTTCCCAGTCAAGAAAGTGAGCCACACCACCCATTCCTTCCATGACCTCAGCAAGGTCGTCTACTTCATCTCTTCTTAGTTCAATCCAAGTACATACCCTGAGTACTTGCTCAAACTGGATTGAATCTTCATAAATTCCAAGCACAGTAGACTTTAGCAGGTTGGCTATCCTTAATCTCATTATTCTTTCCCTTGTGCACATTGGATAGTGCACCATTTTGAACTGAGACTGAGGTTGAGAGAGGTCTTCTAATGCTAAATTTTCAGATTCAGAGATGGTATTGGGATTAGGGGATTAGGTTGTAGGTACGGTGTCCTCTGCTTGTGAGTATCAACATGGATTGGAGAAGCTGTATTTGTAGGGTGAGCTGTTGTGATGAGGCTGGGGGATTGAGGTTTCTGTATTTGTTCCTCTGCTGTGTGAGTATCAGCAGGGATTTGGGATGCTGTGTTTAAGGGTTCAAAGGAGTTGGCTGGTTCAGCAGGGTCAAAGGAGGATATTGGAGCTATAATCATAGGGGTTGGGAGCCTGGATTTCTTTATTTTCTTGATGAAAGAAGAGTTGTTGTTCTTTCTATTCTTGCCCTTAGACAGTTTTGAAGGAGTAATTGCAACAGAAGGGGTAGAAATACCTGCCTTTTTCAGAGGAGAGGCAGAAGGGGTAACATCTGAGTCAGAAGGGGAGATGAGCCCAGATCTAATCAGCAGCCTTCTTTGGGCTAAGGTCTGATTGTTATCATCATCATCAACATCAGCAGTTTTCTGATGGTCGTCCTTCTTTTTGTGTTCCTCCTCTTCTTCAGTAGACTCAGCAGAGTCTTGTGCAATTTCCTCTTCAATATCAGCTGCATCTCCTGAAGATGTTTCAACTAGCTTCTTCTTCTCTTCCTTCAGCCTTGCTGCCTCAGCGAGGGCTTCCTTCTTCAAGTACCATTTGGATGAATGGAACTTCTTTGCTGGTTCATCTTGTAGGTCTTGGGGAGAATATCTGGAAGTATTATACTCAGCTTGTTAACAAAGCTGACAGTGGATGTAACTCTCCATTCCTTTGATTGTAAATCCAGAGAGACCTTCTTTGCTTCAAGTGCGATTCTGTCCAAGAAGAGTCCTTGCTAGTCACCATCTATCTGATCCCAAATTGTAGCCATAACTCTAACTTTCAGAGTGGTAACTGCATCATGACTGAAAGTATTTCCTAGCAACATCTTTCCGGCGATGTCCATCAAAGTCTGGAACTTTGGATCCAGTTGAGTTTTCTTAACTCCAATGGCTTTTGCAGCCTTGATTCTTCCAGCGGTGAACATCTCAATGTACTAATTTTCTTTTCCCATAATATAGGTCGAGATGTTGACCTTTCCACTCGGTAGATCAAAAGGATCTTTAAGCACGTCTCGAGTAATTCTCACTTTATGTCCACCCATATGGCTTTCAACATACGAGCCTTTTGATATTGCTTTCGAATAGAAAGCCAACACATCTTGTTCGTAGACATTTGCTGGTGCTGCCTGTAGAAATTCTCGAAGATTTAGGTTGAGGCACCGTAGGAGTATTTCTTTGTTCTCAGCTGTGTGTTTCCCCCTGAAATACAGGGCATTCTCAGTGAAAATTTTTCCTTCTTTCGACCACTTTGCGGCATCAAGGGTGCCGGTAATATTGGTCTTCTCATCGTAGATCTCAATAATACCCATTCTGATTCTGGTTAAAAAAATAGAGCGCTTGAGTGATTTTTTCAGAGCGAGAGAGTTTGAGAGTGATCAAGGATTTTTTAGAGCGAAGGGTTTTGAGGAATGGCCTAAGGGTTGTTTAAATACTCCAGGATTTCTAATGTGTGTTTTGATCCAACTGTTAAAAACTAGGGTGTAGAGGGGTAACAATCGAGATGAGCCCTTTCATCTTCAGCCCATTACTTTTGATTTTGCTGATTTAAAATAGCCATGTGTCGATTTTTTATTCGTCGACAGAATAGTAATTGATTGTTAATGACATCATTACCAGAAATAGCCGTTGAGACTATATTGCAGTAATTTCAATCAATTAAGGCCGTTTTACATAAGTGGCATACATTCCTTATATATCCTCTTCCCATAATTACATTCAGAATTTAAATCTATAATGAAATATTTAATCAATGTAGTCTTCAAGTTTTGTTGGATAGGCGTGTTCTTATCAGCAGAGTAAGTCTTCTTATTTTTCTTGAGAGGTCTGCTAATTTCTCTTGAAGAGTCTGCTGGTCAACTGAGTTGGTCTTCTGATCAGCTGAGTAAGAGGTTTTGATGGCTGAGTAAATCTTCTGAGTAATTTTAACCACCTGGTTTGATGGATCTTTCTTTAATTCCCCCTTAACCATGTGGAACCTTCTTAGCCATATGAAGCTGGTCAGCCTAGATGATATTCCACTGGTTCAAGTTGTCCTCACCATTAGATGGAATGTAGCATCTAATGTGTTCTTGTTGAATTTCTTCGCCTCAACTTCCTCTCTTGTAGGAGGGAGAAGATTGGAAGGTGCTTCAATGGAGCATGTAAGAAAAGATAAGAGACGAGTCTTCCTGATTTGTTTTGGCAAGGTACTCTTTGGAAATAGGCTCTCCATGTGGAACTTCCCCCTGGAGAAGAAGCTCTGCTTGCTTAGTACCTTGTCCTTTGCATCTCTTCTTTATTTTGTTTTCAACACGAACTTCTCTTCTTTCTTTTCTTTTCAGAGCATATATATGTTGAGTGATCCAACTATGCTTTGCGGCATCGTCTCCATCTGCTGGACAAATCTTCATCACCTTCACCCATGTCCTTGGTTGTGGAATGATGTCCATGCCATCTTTCCTTGCAATTTTCTCCATATCTGAAAAAGAGTAAGTGTTAGCAATTTGTTTGTGTTCAGATAATCTCATGAATACCTCTTTTTATAGTGGTAGAGATGAGATAGTGGGGAGAAAGATGATAAGAATAATGAGTTGATAGGTCTGAATTTCTGAAAAGATTACTTCTTAATATCAACAATGAGATTCTTGATCTAAGGGTTCATATTTAAAGATATTCAGACTTTATCTATGGAATGCAGAAATTATAAATTTGAGCATGAGTTATTTGAAGTCCGTACTCAATCTGTATACTGTTGAGTCGGTTAGATAGGTGTATTAATCCAACCTAGTATACTATATACATGTATAGTAATAGAGTATTTTATGAAGAATATTCCATTATTATACATAAGTATACATTGTTTGAGTACATTCCTCAACTAACTTTGTTCAAATTTTCTGGAGAATAGACTTCTATGAATAGTAGATAAATAGAGTATGTTTATCAAGGATTCTTAAGGTATCATAGATTCCCCCTTGATTGAATAACTCTATGTTTTTCCCTCAGCTCTATTTGTCTTTATTGGGAATTACGTACCTGATGATGAGGGTATCTATTCACCTCATCTGATCACTTCCTAGTTTGCTGCAGTTGTATCAGCTCAGCTGAGGTCTTCTCAGCTGACTTCTGTTCTTCATGCAGATGTATCAAGTAGTCCTAGGCTATAGCATAGGGTCTTGAATCTCTCTTCATCTAGGGGCTTAGTCAAGATATCTGCTCTTTGGATATCTGCGTGAATTTTCTCCATCTTGATGTCCTTCTTTTCAAGATGATCTCTTATGAAGTGGTGTCGAATATCGACATGCTTGCATCTTGTGTGGAGGACTGGATTTTGAGTGATGGTTATGGTGCTGCTGCTATCACAGTAGATAGGAACTTCTCTTGCTTCTACATTGTAATCCTTTAGTTGTTGGACCAGCCAGAGTAGCTGACTGCAACAACTTCCAGCTGCCATATATTCTGCCTCAGTGGTGGAGGTTGCAACTGATGTTTGTTTCTTTGAGAACCATGATATCAACTTGTTGCTTAGAAATTGACAGGTTCCTGATGTGGACTTTCTGTCCATTCTGCATCCACCATAGTCAGAGTCAGAATATCCACTCAATTCTAGATTGTCATCAGCAGGGTACCATAGTCCTAAGTTGACTGTTCCCTTTAGGTACTTGAGAATTTTCCTTGCTGCTTCTAGATGACTTTGCTTTGGGTTGGCTTGAAATCTGGCACATACTCCTACAACAAAGGTTATGTCAGGTCTGCTAGCTGTAAGGTATAGAAGAGATCCAATAAGTGCTCTATATTCAGCTTGGTCGACTGCTTTCCCAGACTCATCTGGTTCCATCTTGAATGAAGTCATCATTGGAATTCTTGCAGTCTTGCTTTGTTGAGCTTTGAATCTTTCTAATAGGCTTTTGGTATATTTGGATTGATTTATGAAAATCCCTTCTGGACTCTGCTTTACTTGAAGTCCTAGAAAGTAGTTCATTTCACCCATCATACTCATCTCAAACTTTCCTTGCATTAGTTCAGAGAACTTTTTGCACATCTCTTGATTGGGTGATCCAAATATAATATCATCTACATATATTTGTACCATTAGAATGTCATCTCCTTCTTGTATTCTGAAAAGAGTTCTGTCCACATTGCCTTTGGTATACCCATTGTCAAGAAGAAATTGTGACAATGTGTCATACCAAGTTCTTGGGGCTTGTTTCCGACCATAGAGAGCCTTCTTCAGACGATATACTTGATCTCCTTTTTGAAATCCAGGAGGCTGCTCTACATAGACTTCTTCTACCAGAATTCCATTTAGGAAGGCACTTTTGACATCCATTTGATATACTTTGAAACCCATGTGTGATGCATAGGCTAGAAATAGTTTGATGGCTTCTAGTCTGGCTACTGGAGCGAAGGTTTCATTGTAGTCAATTCCTTCAAATTGTGAGTAACCTTTTGCAACCAGTCTTGCCTTATTTCTAGTTATCACATCGTTCTCGTCCTTCTTGTTCTTGAATACCCACTTAGTTCCTATTACATTGTGGCGTTCAGGACGATCTACTAGTTCCCACACTTCATTGCGTTGGAATTGATTTAACTCTTCTTGCATGGCAATGATCCAATTGCTATCCTTCATTGCTTCTTCTATGTCAGCTGGCTCTGTGTTTGATAGGAAGGCACACTAGCAGAACATAGAAGTTTGAGGATTCTGGTTCAATTGTCTTCTGGTCTTGACACCTGAGTATGCTCCTCCTAAGATGAGGTTTGATGGATGGTTGGTTCTCCATGTATTCCTCATAGGTGTGTTTGCACTCGACGAGTTAGGATTCTCATCTGCTCTATTGTCAAGGGGGTTGACTGGATTTGGTCGATCGTCATCTGTGTCTTGGGTGTCAAAGAGATCATTCCCCCTTGCATTTGGAATTGGTGCATCTTGATTTAAGTTTGTTTGCTCAGCTTGGGTTTGTGATCTAGTGACAGGTCTATGCGGTTTATCCTCCTCTGGATCTTCAGAGAAAGGTTCATCAACTTCGATAAACTCTTCTGGTTTAGACTTGATCACTAGTCTTCTCATCTTTTCTGCAGCTGAGTCTGTGTTGACTGCGTTCTTTTCACAAAATTCATCAAATACCACATGAGGTGTTTCTTCCACAAGAAGGGTTCGTTTGTTAAATACTCTAAATGCTTTGCTAGTTGAGGAATATCCTAAGAATACCCCTTCATCTGCTTTAGCATCGAAAGCATTTAACTTACTCTTCCCATTGTTGTGAATGAAATACTTACAGCCAAATATATGAAAGTAAGATACCCTAGGTTTCCTACCTTTCCACAGTTCATATGGGGTTTTCTCATGTATTTTATGAATACCTGACCTATTTTGGGTATGGCATGCTGTTTTGATGGCTTCTGCCCACAGTTTCTTGGGGGTGGAGAACTCAACTAGGAGAGTTCTTGCAGCTTCTTTAAGTGTTCTGACTCTTCTTTCAGCTACACCATTCTGTTGTGGTGTCCTTGCTGCACTTGTCTCATGTTGAATACCATTAGAAGTACAATAGGCAATAATATGAGAGTTAATGAATTCAGTGCCTTTGTCACTTCTAATTTTGACAATAGGTTCTCCCTTTTCTATTTGGATTCTATTTAGCAATTTAGGAAGATTCTGTTGCGTTTCACTCTTCTTGTATAGAAAGATAAACCAAGTGTACTTGGAATAGTCATCTACTACAATTAGAGTGTATTTTCTTCCTGTCAGAGTTGTTGGAGTAATTGGCCCGAAGAGATCCATATGTAGTAGTTCTAGAACTCTGCTGGTTGATGTAGTCTTCTTGGTCTTGAAGGAGACCTTTGTTTGCTTCCCTTGTTGACATGCATCACATACCTGGTCTTTACAGTAGAGTTCATTAGGCAGACCATCAACTAAGGATTCCCTAGCTAGCTTGTTTAAAGTCTTAAAGTTCAAGTGACTAAGGCGTTTGTGCCATAACCAGCTGATGTCTTTAGGGCTTTTTACAAGCAGACAGGTATCCTTAGGACAGCTGTTCCAATTTGCAAGATACATACTACCTTTTCTAGATCCTGTTAGAAGGGTTTGTTTTGTTCTTTTATCACTTACATGACATTCATGTTTAGAGAATTTTACCGAATAACCAGTGTCACAAAATTTAGATACTAACAGTAAATTGAACTTCAAACCTTCTACATATGATACATCATGTACCTCAATGTCACCATTCTTTAAGGTGCCATATCCTTTTGTGTTACCGTGCGCGTTATCACCAAAGAAGACTTTTGGACCTTTCTTTTCTAAGTAGTTTGTCAGCAGGGCTTTGGTTCCTATCATGTGAGATGAGCATCCGCTATCTATATACCAAGTTTCCCCTGCTTGTCCACCTTTCCTGTATAGGTCCCTTCTTTCCTGCAATGTAGATTAGACTTTAGGTACCCATTTTATTTTGGGTCTTTGGGTGTTAGTTATAGTACTCTTGGGAACCCATGCATACATAGCTCTTTTGAACAGTCTTGAGCATCTGAGTTGTCTCCCTCGAGCATCATAGAATCAAAACTTACCAGCTGACACCTGGGCATGGTTTGATTTGATGGTTGTGTCAGCTAGGTGGTTGTCAGATGACTTCTTCTTGTAGGAATGTACAAGAATGATCTCCTGACTAGCTACATTCAGCTTGGGTACATGAGCTGATCGTTTTCGAGTAAGTGAATCATCCTCATCTGTTCTTATAATATCGTAGGAGATAGGGGGTGCAAAAAGAACAGATGTGTTGTAAGAAGATCTATTTTTCTTCTTGGCTGGATTAGTATACAGCTGGGACTGCCTCAAACGAGATGGTCCAGGTTGTTTGCTATTCCTCTGTGCATGTTTTTGGGCATTTAACCTTTTAGTATTTAACTGAGGTTTCCTTAAGTGAAATGGCCCAGAGTTAGCTGGTCTCTTACCATTTCTGGCTATGAGATAGTTAACTTTAGGTTGTCTTTGCACAGATGCCTTTTTATTCACTTTAGGATCACTGTGCGTTGAGCACTCACCTGTTTCAAGAACTTGTGATGTGGATTTGTTAGGTTCACAACACTCAGCTGGAGAGAATTTTGAAGGATTTGATTCAAAACCAATACCCATCTTGTTGGCATTTGATCTATAATATTCAGAAATATGTTCTATAGTTGCCGAAGCTCTATTGAACTCTGATATCTTTAAATCGAGGCCATTCTTCTCCTTTTATAAGAGCTCATTCTTATGGAAAAGGTCATCAAACTTGGATTGTAAAGTTCGTAAATCATAGGCATCCTTGGCTTGTGTTCTAAGCATTCCCTCATAAGTTTGATTAAGAATTATGTGTTCTTCTTTAAGAAGTTCAAACTCTTATGTTAATCGTTCGTTCAATTTTAATAGCTCAGGGGTGCTTTCGAACTTAGCCTTTTTCAACCTTGTGATTTCTTTCCTTAAGTCTTTGTTTTCTTCCTCCACTTCTATGAAGGCTCTAGTTGCGATGTCAAGATCACCTTTTACTTCCTCCAAGGATTCGTAATAGGTGTTCCTGAATTCGCATACAAATGAGTTAGCCTCATCTGTGTGTGAAGAGGCAGGTAAATGATAAGTTGAAGTATAGGAGTTTACCTCGATTTCAGCCATGGCCATCATAGCTACATCATCTGAGTCATCATTTGAGAAGAGTCCAGAGTCAGGTGATGAAGGTAGATCATCACTCTTGTATTCAGATTCTTCAATTACCATGTCTTGCCTATCTGAGTTCCTCTTGTCTCTTCTTGACTTTCTTTCTTCTTTATCTCCCGAACTCAGGTCTGGACACTCATAGACATAGTGTCCAGGTTTATGACAATTGAAGCATGTGCCTAATTTCTGACTTGGAGTGCTTCTTCTTGGAGGTGTAGCATCTCTTCTCCTATGATTTATAGTATCAAAAGACTCCTTATCCTTCATAGGATACCTTTCTGGAGTCCTTTCTCTTGATTCTCTAGAGGATGATCCAACTCTTTTATCTTTGTAATTTCTGTAGAATTTTCTATATTTGTTGTTTAGAGTGTTCATCCTCTCGAATCTTTTAATCATAAGAGCCATCTGTTCTTTTAGACTCATATCTGACCCTCCTACTTCATCTGTGTTTAGGGGAGTTTTGCCAGATGAAGTGCTTGTGGCTCTTGTACTTGTTGATGCTTTGAAGGCTACGGTCTTGGTGGTGGATGGAGTTGAAGTTTGCTCATCATTCTCTGAATTTTCTTCTCTCTCCAGGTCATACTCATGAGCTTTTAGATTCTGGAATAGAGTCTGAGCTGTCCATTTCTTGATGTCTTGAGTATCCTTGATGATGGTCTTTTTCAGTTTCCACTTCTTGGTTAGAGAGTTTGGGATTTTTAGATTCTTCTCTCTATTGGTGTTCTTCTTGCCAAGAGACTCAATCTCGTTTATAATCTTGGTGAATCTATTATCCAGCTGATCAATAGTCTCTTCTGGTAGCATCTTGAAGTGTTCGAACTTCTTGACTACTGTTGATAGTTTGCTTTCTTTAATCAGCTCCGTTCCTTCACAAAGAAGTGCTAGGGCATCCCACATCTCCTTAGCTGTTTCACAGTCGAGTACTTTTGCTATATACTCATTGGGGAGAGTTTGCATAATGTAATCTTGAGCAATGCTGTCAAGATTTGCCTGCTTCATCTCTTCTGGAGTGAGATCTTTCATGGGCTTAGGAGCAAGTTCTCCAACTGGGATCTCAGGATCACCATTTGCTGTGTTGACCGTCATGATTGTGATTGGACCTTCTGTGATCATGGACCACATCTTGTAGTCAACTGAGGTGAGATTCTTCCTCATCCTGATCTTCCAATAGTTATAGTCTTCTACTGAAAACTTAGGCAGTTTACGCATGTTAGCACTAATGCTGTATGAGTTTTCGAAAACAGGTTTTTCAAAAGATAGATCTGTTCAAGAGGACTACAGAAAGACTCCCTCAAGTCTTCTGATAATCTAGAGACAGTAGTCCGTTAGAACCACTGCTCTGATACCACTTGTTGGTCCCTGAACGAGTAGTGAATGGGTTTAAAGTCTAGAGGGGAGGGGTGAATAGACTTTAAAACCTTTTCAATTAAAGAGTGAGAACCTCTTCTGATTTCTATGTCAGCTGGACTACAAGTCTGCTGGTCCAGAAGGCAATAGTTATCTGATAGAGTGAGTAATATGCGGAAGTGAGTAGGCCTGTTATTTAGACTCGTTCTTGTGTCCTTTTGAAATAACCAATTACTTGTTTTATGAAATACTCAGCTAATGCTGGTTAGAAAGATATGGCCTTGTTTGCAAAGGTGTTTCAAATCACAATATGCACTATGAAAAGTATAAGTAAACAGAATTGTAAAGTGCAGTAAATAAATAACACCGTCGATTTATAGTGGTTCGGATATACGATCCTACGTCCACTCTCACGTTCCAAACGTGAAGTTAATCCCTTTAATTTCCCAAAAATTACAAGGGTTTGTCCTTTATAGTCCCGAGTGAAGGACTTTGAGATCTGAGCAGTTCCAACTGCTACGGTCTCCACAAGTGATTTGTGAGCACTTGCACTCTTACAGGGGTTCAAAAACTTAACCTTATGGTGGGGGTTTTGGGGTTTTTGAATGGATCCAACTAATGGTTCAAGCTTATAAATTGCTTAACCACTATGCCTAAATCAAAGAATATATAGTATGTATTGGATTCAAGTTCTTTGGTTAGATGAGGAAATAACTTAAGAGCTAAAAGGCATTCTAATACTTTTCTGGGATCTTGAGAATTCTTAATAGAGTGTTGCTTTTTGGCTTGCTTGCTTGATTAGCTTCAGAATTCTTGCGTAGTATTTCCGTGTTTGTTCTTCTTCATCCTCTTGTATTTATATGGAGGATTGATGCAGCTAGCAGTTGGAGTTGACTAGCCGTTAGCAATCTTTCCTTGTATGCTTGTTTGATTCCTTGATTCCAGCCACTTTGATCTTGATTGCTTCAAATCTGGGATCATGTCAATCTTCTAAGTAAGGTAAGTCTGCGTTTGAATTTCACAAGATGACTTTGGAATCAGCCGAGTCTTTGACGAGCTACTAGTCTGCTAATCTTCTAGTTTTCTGGTTAACTCGTCTGGCCTAGTAAAGTCTGTCTTCTGATATCAGATGAGTATTTGCTCTTCTGATCTGGAAAAATACTTGTACTGACTCTGGCCATCATTGACTTGGACTTTATCAATTAAGAAGGTATACAAGCACCTTACTTATCTGATGTTTAAAGGATCTTCTAGTCTTCATATCTTCTACTCTTCATTTCCTTGAAGCTGCGTATGTAAGCTCGGACTGTGCTAATCAGCTGAGATACATACAACTGATTACACAAGACTAGACTTAGCTTAAGCTGATCTATATAGATAACAGCTGATCCTATTACATGTATTTATAAACTCTAAGTGTTTTGGCCATCAAAACTATACAATCATGTGTAGGGGCTTAGGGTGAATTTATATCCCAACATGGAGGGACTTCATCATGGAGGAGATGATGAAAGAAAAAGCAAAATTCAAGGTGAAAACTCACAGCAAAGTGGTGATGGAAGGCAAACTCAAGTATTGCACAAGGGCAAGCCTGCTGATAGAAAGATTTTCTCATTATTCTGAGATGCAAACATTTGCAAAACCTTTACCAGCCCAAAAAATCATGTTCAGGAAGCTGTCCAAGAAATCTGAACAAAGGAGACAGCAATTGGCCAAACCTGCTGAAGTGCAGGTTGAGAAAAAGCCAAAGTTGAAGAAAAGAACAAAGGCAAGGGTGGTGAAAACTAAGAAGGTATCCAACATCATTGTTGAGGAAGATTCATCAACTTCAGCAGAAGTGGACAAAGTTGCTGAAGAAGGAGTTAGTGTGCCTTCAGATTCTGGAGAGATAAGGGAAAAATTTCCTATGGTGGTGAAGAAGAAGAAAGGAGAAAAGAGGATCAGGGAAGTTGCCCCTGATGAGGAAGAGAGTGGAAGCAGTAGAGCTAGCAAGAGAAGGGCCAAGCCTTCTGAGAAGATGTTAGAGCTTCAGGAGGAAAAGACTCTACAAGTTACTCTAAGGGAAAGTAGAGCTGAAAGCAGAACTAAGTCAAAGTCCAAGTCTAGAACCAACTCTTCTCCATTGTATATCCATACAAGCTTAGAGAGATATCCTATCCTTTTACACTGAGCTCATTGTAAATGATATCTCAACTTAGTTGGAACCAACATCAACCCTTATACCTTTCCAAAAGAGAGATAGAAGGTTGTTGTAGTAGAAGTGGTAGGAATTGACTATTGAGAGAAGAACAATTCAATTCTGAGTTAAGAGAGAGTACTAGGACTTTGATATCCTAGGGATCAAGGCACCAAGGAGTGATGTGGTTGATCAAGTGCAACTTGACTCTATAAAACAAGTAATTCCAAGAGTGAAGGAATTATCATGTTCAATCAGGGAAAGTGGATGTAGGAGCTTGAGTCTCTGAACCACTATAACTCTTGTGTTGATTTACTTTCAAAGTACTTCCATTCAAACAACACATACATACACAACACACAAAATGACCTTTCAAAGACATATATTCAAGACTGTGCAAAACTGATTTGGACAAGTTCCCTGATAAACTGTATAACTGTTAAGAAGATTTCAGAACTTAAAAGGAGTTTAAACTAAAGGGCCAACCACCAATTCCGCACATATAACTCCCTTAGATAGCTATTCAAATAAGTACTCAATAGTACTTAGTAGTTTGATTATCTTTAAAGAGTTATTCATCTCAGAAGAGTTGTCCAAGACAACCTTGCTGAAACTAGTTTGGTTAAAGTTTGAAAAGATTTGCATACAAGTGTATTCCCCACCCCCCCCCCCTCCATACACTTGTTATATACTCCTTTCAGGACCAACATACTATATATTCATATTCTATTTAAAATAAATGATACATAGCTCATAAATATCACTAAACATTACATTTCAAATAATAGCATACTGAAAAGGAACTTCGTAGCTCAACTTAGAGTATGAAGTTGAGCTCTTGAAGAAATTCCTTTAATATAATTTTCAAAACTGAGTAAACAAAAAGGTGAAAGAGATTGTAATATTTTTTGTTACCCAATGCAGATATGCAGGAAAACCAATAAAAATGAATCATTACCTCAATATATATAATGGTACAAATTTGTGTACTGAAAAAGAAACTGCAAAATGCATTTAATTAAAATGCAAAGCTTTAATGTGAAGCAAAAAAATATGAAAAGCTCTAGTGTTGGGAATAAAATGAAATATGTTTTGATCTAATACCAAAACCCCCTGAGACATGCCTAAGTCAAATTGATAGTGTTCTAAATATGTTAGAACACATAGCATAAGGCTAGATGAGAAGCTGAAATGTTAGGCAGCTCTTAGACAATTAGATGCACAATTTGAGGGGGAACCTATGCTTTGAAGATGATCAAGATCAAGTCCCCTCAAGGCTCAAATTCTGGAACAACCACTTAAGAGCAAGGACACTCTATGAAAAACCAAATACTCTGATCTGCAGAGTTGTCCAAAGAAGCTAGCCACATGCAAGAACAAACTTACCTAGCTCAAAAGGACAAGGCTACTCAAAGGCTTTTGATCAGGAGAGTTGTCCAAAGAAGCCAACTCTATGTGTAAAGTGCTCTGATGCTAAAAGACCAAATATGCTGATCAGAAGAGTTGTCCAGAAGAGTTGTCTTAGCATGATTGAATCAGAACAGATGAAGGTCAACTATGCTGAAGAGAAAGAGACAACCACACCCTAAAGATCACCAAAGAAACAAGCTAAGATCACCTTGAAGTGAAATAGAGGGAAAGAGCCAAGTCATCTGAAGAAGAGCAAGCCAACCTTGCTGAAAGGCAAAACTGCTGATAGTGATAAGGAGAGTTGTCCAAATGATAAGGAATGTTGTCCTATCATTGGATCAACCTTCAGAAGCCATGTCCAAGTCCTAACAAGAAGTCAAACATTGGGAAAAGTGCTGCAGAATGAAGACAAAGTCTTACAAGCCGTTTATTACCCAAATGAGGACATGTCACTATCAAGAATATGTCTTCCAGTTTGAAGAACTCAAGGAAGACATTTATAGCAATTTGGGGCTGCCTCTCCAACGGGCAAATCCTCCATTTTGTCTATAAATACAGAAGTGTGAAGACCATTTGAAAGCATCCAACAACATCCAACTAACCTCAACACAATCCATCTAAGCTCACAATTCTTACAAGCTAGAGTGCTTTCAAAGCTTTCAAAGACTATCTTAGTCTTCAAACACTTCATCTAAGCTGAATCCAATTGTATATCCATACACAAGCTTAGAGAGATATCCTATCCTTATACACTGATCTTCATTGTAAAGGATATCTCATTAGTTGGAACCTTACTTCAACCCTTACATCTTTCAAGAGTGAAAGTGAGAAGGTTGTAGTAGTAGAAGTGGTAGGAGCTGACTGTTGAGAGAAGAACAGCTCAGTTCTGAGTTGAGAAGAGGGTACTAGGACTCTAGACATCCTAGGGATCAATTCACCAAGGAGTGGTGTTCTTGATCAAGTGCACCTTGGCACTATAAAACAAGTTAATTCCAAGAGTGAAGGAATTATCATGTTAAATCAGGGAAAGTGGATGTAGGAGCTTGAGTCTCTGAACCACTATAACTTCTTGTGTTGATTTACATTTCAAATAATTTCATACACTCAATACTGCACACAAAACTGATCTTCCAAGGATAAACATTCAAAGACTGTGCAAAAACCTATTTGGACAAGTTCCCTGAAAACTGGACTGTGTTACATTGACTAAGTGATTTCAGAAATTAAAGGAGTCTAAACTTAAAGGGCCAACCACTATTCCGCACATATAACTCCCCTAGATAGTTATTCAACTAAGTACTCAATAGTACTTAGTAGTTTAATTATCTTAGAAGAGTTAATCTTCTTCAGCAGAGTTGTCCAAGACAACCTTGCTGAAACTCTGGTTTGATCAAATTAGCAAAAGAATTGCATACAAGTGTATTCCCCCCCCCCCCCCATTCACTTGTCATATACTCCTTTCAGGACCAACAAGTGGTATCAGAGCAGGGGTTCAAAGACCACTGCTTCTGAAAATCCATCTTGATTTTCAAAACTCACATATTTGGTGTGGTCACTGAACTGATCTCGATCTGAAATCCATCACTGGTTGACTAACTGATTATTTGTGAGATATGGCCAACAACAATGCTGTTCCTCCACCTGCTGTTCAAGGATTAGACAACATGGCCACAAATCCAGTCAACCACATTTCTCATCACAAACTGCCCATGTTTTCAATAGACAATCATGATTTCTGGAAAATTAGAATGAGGGCTCATCTTGCATCTCTTCATACTGATATGCTTAGGGTAATCACAAGAGGACCTTTTGTGTTTACTCAATCTAACCCCAGATTGACAGATGAGCAAATAGCAGATATAAGGGAACTGATTCCCAAAGATGAGGATGACTTCACTGCTGATGAAAAGAGGAAAGATAATTTGAATTATCTTGCCATGAACACCCTCTATCAAACAATTCCAGATGCAGTTATGGGTAGAGTCTACCACTGCACCACAGCTAAAGAAATTTGGGATACCCTTGCTGAAATGTGTGAGGGCACTGAAAAAATCAAGGAGAACAAGCTCCAAGTTGCTGTGCAGAAGTTTGAACAATTCTCAATGGAGTCTGATGAGTCCATTGACAAATTTGCTGGTAGATTCACTGATGTGATGAATGAGATTAACTCATTGGGCAAGGTCTACACCAAGAGAGAGGTTGGACTGAAAATCCTAGGGAGTCTCACTCAAAAGTGGGATGTCTATGCTGTAATGATGCAGAATACCAAAGATCTCTCCACCATGCCCATGCAACAAATATTCTCAGAACTTAAAGCCTATGAGTTTGACCTCAATAGAAGAAAGCATGTTGAGGAACCTTCAAATCCTACTAAGGGAGTGGCATTCAAAGCCAAAGTTGCTGAACCAGAAATGCAACCCACTCCCAGATCATCAAAGACAGTCTCTAAGACTGAAATGAAGGAAGAACTAGCCTTGATGGCTAGAAGGTTTGACAAGCTCAACACAAGGTTTGGTAGATACAAGAAATTCTACCAAGACAACAAATTCAGGAGAAGATACAACTCCCCTGAAGATCAGGCTGAGGACAAAAAGCCTGAAGAGAAAAGATCAGAGGACAAGTCCTCTGATAGGAGAAGATCCAGTAGAGCTGATCCTTCTTCATCTAAGAGAAGAGAAGAATCCAAGAAGGATGATGATGAAGATCTGTGCTATAACTGTAAAAAGAAAGGGCACTTCCAATATGACTGCCCTGAATTGAGCTCTAAAGAAAGAAGAGAGAGACAAGCTAAAAGAGACAGAAAGTTCACCAATAGAAAAGCCATGATGGCTGGTGAAGAATCTGATAGTGTTGAAAGCTTCAACTCCTCTGATGGATTATTCTCCAACAGTGATGATGATGATGATGTTTGCAACATGGCTCTTGAGGATGATGAGGTATCCTCTACTTCTAGTTCACCATCATTCATCTCACAAAACACTAGTGAGGTTAACCTGAAACTTTCCTTAGGAAAGTTGATGGAAGATTTCACTAGATTACAAGAATTTCATGACAATTGTGTGAGAGAAAATGAAAGATTGGCTACTGAACTAACCAAGAACTCTGAGGTAGCTGTTGATGTCAAGTCTACTGAGTTGTATCAACAAGTCTTGAGAAAGCTTGAGGAAGCAAATCTCAGGATAGTTGACCAACAAAAGGAGATTGATGATCAACTTCTCTCTCAGAAGAGAAAAGAATTTGAATTTAAAATTCTAAATGCCAAATTTGAAAACCTCTCACATGAATATGATATTCTTAAATCAAGTGAAGAGAGCCTGAAATTAAAAATGTCTGCTTTGAACAAATCCTCTAGAGCAATAGAGGAAATTCAAAGTTATCAAAGACCTATGGCTCAAAGAAGTGGATTGGGTTTTGATCCATTTGAATCTTCACCTTGTCTTAGTGTTGCATCCACAAGTAACACTAAGAGAATCTTTGTTAAGTCAGTGGCACAAACTGAAAATGAAATAATTCAGCCACTGAACAAAGGAAAGGGCAAATTGAATGAAATGCCTACTCAAGTGATTCAGGAGAAAAGGCCAAAACCTAAGGAAATGGCCAAAGCTCCTGAGCACAAGAGGAATATTGGTCAGCAGAGTAGACCCAATGGAAGGGCAACTCTCCTGAACAATGTTCAGAGGAATTATCCAAGGTATAATCAGCCTAGGCCAACTCATCTGAGAAAGCCTCAGCTGAATAGACCTAAGGACAACTACCCTCACAGGCAGAATAGAATGAGACAACCAAAACCCTTCATGCCAAAGGGTAATGGTCATAAAAAGGCCTTTCCTCAAAGATTTCATCAAGCTGCACAAAGAACTCATAAGTTCAGGAGAGTGGACAACTCCTCTGAAACTTACAGAGTTAACACATTCACACATACTTTCCCAAAGGCATTTAAGGGAAAGACAGTGTATGTTGATGCACTAGGAAATCAACTTAGCCACCTTGAATCAATCAGGGTTATTAGGCAAGTTTGGGTTCCCAAAGGTACAGCTAACCTCTCAGGACCCAAAACTCAAAGGGTACCTAAACCTATCTAAATGCAGGTACCAATGGGCCACAAGAAGAGGAGCATGAACAAAAAGACAGCATGGTACCTTGACAGTGGATGCTCAAGGCACATGACTGGAAACAAGGAACTCCTCACTGACTTCATTGAAAAAGAAGGCCCAAATGTTACTTTTGGAGACAGCTCACAAGCAACTACAAAAGGTTATGGTACTTTGATGATTGGTAACATCAAAGTAACCAATGTATCTTATGTGGCTGGTCTCAAATATAATCTCCTAAGTATCAGTCAATTCTGTGATAAAGATTTTAATGTTGAGTTCTCAAGTGGAAAGTGTCTAATTAAGGATAAAACTCAACAAACCCTATTGACTGGAACTAGGAAGGGAAATGTATATTTTGCAGACTGGGACAAGTCTACTGATGCTGCATGTTTCATTGCTAAAAGTTCTAGTGAACAAAGTTGGTTATGGCATAAGAGGCTAAACCACCTGAACTTCAAATCTATGAATAAACTTGCTAGAAATGCATTAGTTAAGGGACTACCTAATGAGGTTTTCATTAAAGAACATGTGTGTAAGCCATGTCAAGAAGGAAAACAGATTAAAGCCTCATTCAAAGGAAAACCAGTCATCTCCACTGAAAGGGTACTTGAACTTCTACATATGGATCTGTTTGGACCAATTACCCCGTCAAGCATTAATGGTAGAAAATACACATTAGTGGTAGTAGATGACTTCTCTAGGTTCACATGGGTAGTATTTCTCCTCAATAAGAAGGAAACACAAGTCAAACTACCTGAACTTCTCAAGAGATTGTCAAATGAGAAAAGCCTTAGCATTATCAAGATAAGATCTGATAAAGGCACTGAGTTCATTAATTCATACATCAATGAGTACTGCACATCAAATGGAATAGCTCATGAAACCTCAGCAGCTAGAACTCCCCAACAAAATGGAGTTGCAGAAAGAAGGAATAGAACTTTAAAAGAAGCTGCTAGAACTCTAATTGCTGACTCAAATTTACCTAAGAGGTTTTGGGCTAAAGCTATAAACACTGCATGCCATACTCAAAATAGATGTTTGATCACTAAGGGGCAAGGCAAAACCCCCTATGAACTCTGGAAAGGAAGAATGCCTAAAGTGTCATACTTTCATATATTTGGTTGTAAATGTTTCATTCACAATAATGGGAAAGAACAGTTGAAAGCTTTTGACAGCAAAGCTGATGAGGGAGTATTTCTTGGATACTCTCAAATCAGTAGAGCTTTCAGAGTCTACAACAAGAAAACCCTTATAGTGGAAGAAACACCTCATGTTGTGTTTGATGAATCTATCTTTGAGATCAGGAATGATCATTTAGAACCTGAAGAAATCACACAGAGGACAACCAGATTAAGCCTAAAAGACAAAGACACTGAATTCATAGATGTTGTTCAAGCCAATCTGCCTGAAAAACCCACATTGGACAACAATCCTGAAGGCAACCTTCCTGAGACAAATCCTACAGATGGAAATGGTGAACTGAATGAACCAATCCCAGTTCACATCCAGGTAACAACTACCAATGAAGAAGCAGTTCCTGCTGAGGTAGTTAATGGGTCAAATAATCAAGGGGGAACTCAAAATGTTGAAAATGCCAATGTCCCTGACATTGAGGACAACACCCCTGATTATGATCCTGAATTAGATCCTGCATTAAATTATCCTGAATTCTATGATCAAAATGACTCACCTTCAGTAGAGGACAACTCTACTGAAGAGATCAGGAAAAGAAGGACTTGGTTATCTGACCATCCTACTGATCTAATACTTGGTGATCCAAGTATAGGAGTCAGAACCAGAAAATTTCATGGTGAAAGTGCTATGTTCTGTTGTTTCTTGTCAGAGCAAGAACCAAGTGATATTGAGGAAGCACTTCAAGATGCCAATTGGATCACAGCCATGCAGGAAGAACTGAACCAATTCACCAGAAATGAAGTATGGGAGCTGGTGGATAGGCCTTCACATCAAGATGTTATTGGAACAAAGTGGGTGTTCAAGAACAAGAAAAATGAAAATGATGTGATTGTCAGAAACAAAGCAAGACTTGTGGCAAAAGGGCATTGCCAACATGAAGGCATTGACTATGATGAGACATTTGCACCTGTGGCAAGGCTAGAAGCAATAAGGCTCTTTCTAGCCTATGCAGCCCACAAGAGGTTCAAAGTATACCAAATGGATGTCAAGAGTGCCTTTCTGAATGGAGTCTTGAAAGAAGAAGTCTATGTGGAGCAACCACCAGGTTTTGAAGTTGGAAACCAAGTTTACAGACTCAAGAAAGCTCTATATGGACTCAAACAAGCCCCTAGGGCTTGGTATGATACACTGTCACAATTCCTCTTGGATCATGGATTCACCAAGGGAACTGTGGACAGAACTCTCTTCAGAATCTCTGAAGGAGAGGACATCTTGCTTGTCCAAATTTATGTGGATGACATAATTTTTGGATCCCCTAATGAGAAGCTATGTGAAAAATTCTCCAAGCTCATGCAAAGCAAGTTTGAGATGTCCATGATGGGGTTGATGAACTTCTTTTTGGGTCTACAAGTCAAGCAAACTAAAGAAGGAATCTTCATCAACCAAGCTAAGTACACCAGAGAAATGATCAAAAAGTTTGGGTGTACAACTAGCAAGCCAATAAGGATCCCTATGAACACCAATTGGAAGATGGATCCTGATGAGAGTGGTGTGCCAACCAACTCTACTGAGTATAGAGGAATAATTGGTTCACTCCTCTATCTCACTGCCAGCAGACCTGATATCACCTTTGCAGTAGGTGTTTGTGCAAGGTTTCAAGCAAACCCTAAGAAAAGCCACCTTGAGGCTGCAAAGAGGATTTTGAGGTATCTCAAAGGCACTGAGAATCTAGGCCTTTGGTACCCTGCTGATGACAATATTGAGCTAACTGGCTACTCAGATGCTGATTATGGAGGATGTAGAATTGACAGAAAGTCCACCTCAGGGACTTGTCAATTCTTGGGCAACAAACTCATATCTTGGTTCTCCAAGAAACAAAATACAGTAGCCACCTCCACCACTGAAGCTGAATATGTTGCTGCTGGAAGTTGTTGTGCTCAAATACTTTGGCTAAGACAACAACTCAGAGACTACAAAGTCAACTCTACTGAAGTGCCAATTTTCTGTGATAACAATAGTGCCATTGCTATATCACAAAATCCTGTCTTGCACACAAGATGCAAACATGTGGACATCAAGCATCACTTCATTAGAGATCATGTGGAGAAGAAGGATATCAAGCTAGTGAAAATTCACACAGACCATCAAAAAGCTGATATATTAACTAAGCCACTTGCAGAGGCAAGGTTCCTGGAATTATCAGCAGAGTTGGGACTTCTTGATCCAGGGAAGTTGGACAAATAAACCCAAAGAAGTTCATTGATTAAGGGGGAAACAAACTCAAACTTCAGCAGACTTGGTCAAGTCTACTGAAACTCAGAAACATGACCTCACTTCTTCAGGACACTTGTCCACAGTCTTTCAGGACACTTGTCCATGTAGGGTCAGATAAGTTGTCCCAGCTATCAAACCAAATCTTGGTATGATAAGCACCTATTTTTGGTGATCAATACCTATCTCGAAATCTGTCCCTTGAAATACAGTTTTCACCTTTCTGGGATTTAATTTGTCTCCCACCCAAAAGGTCACTTTCCATGCATTAAATGCCAAGATTTAACTCTTGTTTGCATTAAACTTTTTGGGACATGATCTATCTCGAAAAACCCCAGCCTTAAACAAACATTAAAAACCACCCACGTTTTGAATAAAACAGTTATTTCACTGTTACATTGGTTTTTGACCATTGGATCAAAAATGGACAACTCCCCTGAAATCAATCCTAGCCGTCCATTTTGGATTTCCATTTTTGTTCACCTTTGAATTGTCTCAAGACCTTACCAACTCATTGACAAACATTCTTTTTAGAATATTCACAAGTCTTAAGATACCCACAAACACTTCTTCCCCAAGTATTCGAAACCCTAACTCTATTTTTCTTCAAACTCTCTCAAAACTCTCTCTGCAAATATCAATGGCCCCCAAAGTTAGACCTGAGATGCTTGTTGATTTCTCTAACAAGGATCTAGACCTGGATTTTGCCTACCTTAGCAACAAAAACAATCTTCACTTTGAGCCAATAGTTTCTTTTGAAAGTGAAGATCCTGAGATTACTCCAACCCTGAGGTGGTTGAGAAGAGCTGGACTTCAAAAGTTCATGGAGGAAAGACCAAGCTCTTGCTTGGAGAGCTACATGGCAGAATTCTTTGCCTTCCTCAAGTGGAGAGGCAAGCCTGAAGATGGTGAAGTATCAACCAGACTATCCTACACAGCTGAAGGAGAGGAAGAGGAGAGATTCCACAGAGTAAAATTCTCCTCAGAAGATCTGGAAGGAGCTTTTGGATTGCCTTATGAGGGAAGGAATCCAGAGGTTTATGGTACTGGGCATGAAGAGGAAATAGCCCAAGAATGGTTATTAGTTCCAGGCCCTCTCTCTTCAACTCAAAACAAGAAAACTCTCAAGCCAGAGTTTCTCAATCTTTTTGAGGTAGTTGCTAAGAGCCTCCTAAGCAACACTGGAAGCTTAGAGCAGGTCAGCCATCCAAGGATCAGAATCATGGCTGCCATTATTGATGCCAGTGATAAGAGCATCAAGTTTGATTGGAGGACCTTCATCATATCTGAGATGATGAAGGAGAAGGCTAAATTTAAGGTGAAAACCCACAATAAGGTGGTGCTAGAAGGGAAAATCAAGTATTGCACCAGGGCAAGCTTGCTGATTGAGAGGTTTTCCCACTATTCCCAGATGCAAACCTTTGCAAAACCCCTCCCAGCCCAAAAGATCCTATTCAGAAAGCTCAGCAAGAAAACTGAGAAAAGAAGGATGTTACTGGCCAAGCCTGCTGAAGAACAGGAGGAAGAGAAGCCCAAGATGAAAAAGAGAACAAAGGCCAGGGCTATCAAAACAAGAAAGATGTCTCAATTGTCTTCAAAAGAAGCCTCAGGAGCATCAGCTGAAGTTGATGCAGTGGCAGAAGAGGGAGTGAGTGTGCCTTCTGACCACTCAGAAGAGTTGAGGAGGAAGTACAATGAGACTAGGCAAAAGAAGAAGGGTGATAAGAGAATCAGGGAAGTTGTCCCTGAGAAGGAAGGAAGTGGAAGCAGTAGGGCCAGCAAGAGAAGGGCCAAACCTACTGAGAAGGTGTTGGAGTTTCAAGAAGAAAGGTCTCTTCAATTGGCTCTAAGGGAGAGCAGAGCTGAAAGCAGGACCAAATCCATGTCAAGGACTAATTCATCTGGTTCTGGAACTCCAGAATCCAAAGTCCCTGAAGGTCAACCTATAGAGGCCAACCTCCCTGAAACTCAGAACCTTGAGCCCAATTCCCCTGAAACCCATGTCACCCCTTCCAACCAACCCATTACCCCTATAAATCTCACTAAGAGATATTCTCCAGAAGGGAATGTGCAAAGAAGTGGCATAGATGTGCTTGCAGATTTAGCTGTAGATGAGACAAGACTCCTGTCTCCCCTTGACTCATCCATGCTCAACTATTCAAAGCTCTTAGAGCATGCACTTCATGAGCCAACCCCCCTGAGTAAAGCCCCTTCAGATTCATTGCTCTCTAAAGCAACTGAAATACCTTCATTTGAGCCCAACCCTTCTGAAGCCAATATCCCTGAACTTAATCTGCCTGAAGCCACATTAGGAGAACCCAGAGCCAACTCCCCTATAACCCAAAGTCCCCATTCAAGTGGAGATGAGGAGGAGTATACTTTTGAAAGTATGCTCAGAGGAGGAGCCAATGCTACTGTGGACAGTTTGTATCCACAACTTGCTGAATTTCCAAGAATTCAGAAGGCCTTTCATGATTTGAGGATGCTTGTTGATGTGAAAGACAAATCTATGATGGAGATATCACAAGTCATCCAAGATAAGGGTGCAAACTGGTGGCAAATAGAGGAAAACAGATTGCTACACTTTGCTGGAGTTACAAAGACAAGATTTCTCATTGATGAGAACATTTTTGCAAAGTTAGTAGCTGATAAAATTGAGGAGGAGAAAGAAAGAAAAGCCAAGGGAATCAAACACCCTGACAGTAGCTCAAATGATGATGATTCCCCTGATGATCCCTCAAACCCTTCAAATCCCAACCCTCCTGAAACCCCTCAAGCCAATCTCCCTGAATCCTTTCAACCCAAGTCTTCTATAGCAGATAGACTCTCTAACCCTCCTAAAACCTATCATAGGAAAGGCTCTGTGTTATCAGAGGTGTTGACCAAGGGTGGTAACACAACCAAGGACACATCTGCCAATGAAGGTTCTTCTGAACCCAAGGCACAGCCTAAAGATGTTGAGGTTCCTGTATTAGAGGCTAGTTTGATTAAGGCCTATTCAGTGTCAGAAGAGTTGGACACTGATCAGCCCTTAATCATTCAGGATGACTCAGTGGCTGCTGATATAAGCACTGTGATCTCCCCACAACTGCCATCTTTGAACCTTGTTGAAGGTGGAGATGCTGCAGGTTTAAGAGAAGGAGTTGAAAAGGAAAGTAGTTTTGAAAAATCAGAGGGAGTTGAGGATGAAAGGGAGGTAGTCATCACTAAGATAGTGAGTGTACCACCATATGAGGGTGGAATAAGTGAGGAAGGACAGGTTATTCTTGAAGTCAAATCTGAACTTCAAGAATCCCTTGATGAGAGGAGGCCTGATTCCTTGAGTGAGAACATTATCAAAGAAGGGAGAAAAGAACAAGTTGAAAATGAGAAGAAGACTGTTGATGTATCAGAGTCTTATACAAAAGAAATTGAGGGTGATGAGTGCTTATTTCCTAACTTGTTTGACTTGTCTGATGTTGCAGGTATCTCTCTTGATCAAATTTTTGCAGATGAGCTCTTAACAGATGCACCTATCCAAGTAGACACAGGCTCAGCTCAGGCCTTACTTGGAGTACAATCAGAGAAGTTGGACTCCTTGGCTCATCAAGTCCAATCTGCTCATGCTGAAACTTCAGGAGCATTGAATGAGCAAGGAAGGACTCTAGCATCTGTAGAAATGAGGCTCACTGGCTCTGAAGATGTTGTGCTACCAACCCTTGAGGCAAGAATCAGTGGTGTGGAATCTGGTCTCCAAACCATCTCCACTGAAGTTCAAAATGCCAAATCAACCATGGAAGCCATCTCAGAGGAGGTCAAGAAAGAACAAAAGCTGCTGAGAGACAATCACAATGCTAATGTCAAAGCTCTCAGGCTAACTGTCAAACAAGCTATTGGAAAGAAGACTGCACTGCAAAAGAGAAGAGCTGACGAGCAAAGGCTAGCTATGGTCAAAGCTGCCTCAGAAAAATTTTCCCAAGATGCGCTGGCCAACATTGCTGAAGGTGCAGTGGCCAACCTCACTGAGCTTCTGAAAGCTAAATTGGATGCATCTCTCAAAGCAACCTTGGAGGAGGTTGTCCAACAAAAAATGAAGCCTGTTCTAGCTTTTCTTAGCTTGAGCAATGATAAAATGCAAGATATACATGATGAAAATGTGTATTTGTTGGAAGAGATGAAGTCCCTAAACCAGGCCCAATCCCTGATGGCCTCAACAATGAGTGACCTCAAGCCCCAGTGTTTTGATGCTGCCAAAAAGGGGGAAAGGGAAAGAGCAAGGGCAAAAGGTGCCTTAGTAATTGGGAGTCCAGTGAAAGGGAAGGACAAAGTCCCTGAAGGAAAGGGAAAAGAGCCAGAAATGCTGAACTTGGAAGATTTGGATGAAGAGGAGCAGTTAGCATTGGCATTGAAAAACTCAATGGCCTCAGCTCAAGAGGAAAGAGTAAGGCTACAACAAAGACCAGGTGGTGAAGTGTCAGGTTTGGACAAAGATGCTGAAGGTGTCCAAACCAGAGGAAAGATCAAGAAGGCCCAAGGAAAGAAGAGACAAATTGAGAAATTCACTGACTTTCCTAGCAGCCTTGATCTTCCACCTGAATTCAGAATTGATGAAGATGAGCCTACATCAAAGAAAGCCAAAACTGCTGAAGAGCTCAAAGCTGCTGAAAAGGACAAATCTTCTGAATCTGGCAAAACTGCTGAAAGTACCAAGTCCACTGAAGACATTGAAGAAATATATGCTGAAGGATTTGGACCTGAACCTAAGAAGAAGACAACTGTTCTAGCCCATGATCCATCAAAGCTGTTTCATGAAGGGTATGGCAAAGACCCTGAAACACAACAGAAACTGGCCATGATGAGGGCCCATGAGAAAATGGATCTGATGGAAGAAGCCAACAGAGCAAGAGATGAAAGGAGAGCAAACTTTCAGAAACCAAGAAGGAGAAGAGCAGCTTACAGCAAGATGAAGCCTCAGCTTCTAATCCCAATGGACACCAAATATCCACACTTGGATAAATGGGTGCCAATTCAACTGAATGACACATGGGAAGAAGCCAAAAGGGAGTTTGTCTATGACTATTATGTCATTGACAGATGGAATGGAGGAGATGCAGACTCTGCCTTCACTGAGTTCATGCTAGAATACTACAGAGAGTTGTATCAACGACTTCTTGCAGCTGCTGACATTGCAAGATTTGAACTCACAGCTCCCAAGCCAATCATATACATGCCTCCAAAGCTTGAAGGATGGATTGATCAAGCAAGAATTCTGAGAGAATTCACTGAGATCCTTAAGCTAAACAAGATGGTTCTTGGACCTAAGGGAACCAACCAAGAAGCCATGGCATTGAAAAGAAGAGTGTGGGCACAGTATGGAATGCTGCCACCCCCTGAGGATGATCTTTGAAATGGCTAAGTCTTCTGACCTTTCTTGATTGATCAACTATGCTAAAATATGGTCAAGATTGCTGATATGGTGTGCTAATCTGGTTGCTCTGATCTGTTAAAGATTGCTCTGATACAAGCTCTGTGATCTGATGCTGAATATCTTATTTTATGTCTTGAATTGTTAGAATGAAATGCTATGATGTATTTAAGTGTTATTGATTCATGCTCTGATATGTTAATTTCAACTATCAACATGCCTGTAATGATTTTTGAATGAATGATAGTTGAACTTATTTTGAATCAAGAAACACTAATCTCTCTATGCCTATCTTGAACCTACTTGCAACAGAAACAGTGAATACACTAACACATTGCTTTTTCAGGAATATTGACCTTAGTCATGACTTCTGAAGATACATGTAATAGGTGTAGACAAGTCACTTTTGCTTAAATAATGTAGGTTTTGGCATCATCAAAAAGGGGGAAATTGTTGGGAATAAAATGAAATATGTTTTGATCTAATACCAAAACCCCCTGAGACATGCCTAAGTCAAATTGATAGTGTTCTAAAAATGTTAGAACACATAGCATAAGGCTAGATGAGAAGCTGAAATGTTAGGCAGCTCTTAGACAATTAGATGCACAATTTGAGGGGGAACCTATGCTTTGAAGATGATCAAGATCAAGTCCCCTCAAGGCTCAAATTCTGGAACAACCACTTAAGAGCAAGGACACTCTATGAAAAACCAAATACTCTGATCTGCAGAGTTGTCCAAAGAAGCTAGCCACATGCAAGAACAAACTTACCTAGCTCAAAAGGACAAGGCTACTCAAAGGCTTTTGATCAGGAGAGTTGTCCAAAGAAGCCAACTCTATGTGTAAAGTGCTCTGATGCTAAAAGACCAAATATGCTGATCAGAAGAGTTGTCCAGAAGAGTTGTCTTAGCATGATTGAATCAGAACAGATGAAGGTCAACTATGCTGAAGAGAAAGAGACAACCACACCCTAAAGATCACCAAAGAAACAAGCTAAGATCACCTTGAAGTGAAATAGATGGAAAGAGCCAAGTCATCTGAAGAAGAGCAAGCCAACCTTGCTGAAAGGCAAAACTGCTGATAATGATAAGGAGAGTTGTCCAAATGATAAGGAATGTTGTCCTATCATTGGATCAACCTTCAGAAGCCATGTCCAAGTCCTAACAAGAAGTCAAACATTGGGAAAAGTGCTGCAGAATGAAGACAAAGTCTTACAAGCTGTTTATTACCCAAATGAGGACATGTCACTATCAAGAATATGTCTTCCAGTTTGAAGAACTCAAGGAAGACATTTATAGCAATTTGGGGCTGCCTCTCCAACGGGCAAATCCTCCATTTTGTCTATAAATACAGAAGTGTGAAGACCATTTGAAAGCATCCAACAGCATCCAACTAACCTCAACACAATCCATCTAAGCTCACAATTCTTACAAGCTAGAGTGCTTTCAAAGCTTTCAAAGACTATCTTAGTCTTCAAACACTTCATCTAAGCTGAACCCAATTGTATATCCATACACAAGCTTAGAGAGATCTCCTATCCTTATACACTGTTCTTCATTGTAAAGGATATCTCATTAGTTGGAACCTTACTTCAACCCTTACATCTTTCAAGAGTGAAAGTGAGAAGGTTGTAGTAGTAGAAGTGGTAGGAGCTGACTGTTGAGAGAAGAACAGCTCAGTTCTGAGTTGAGAAAAGGGTACTAGGACTCTAGACATCCTAGGGATCAATTCACCAAGGAGTGGTGTTCTTGATCAAGTGCATCTTGGCACTATAAAACAAGTTAATTCCAAGAGTGAAGGAATTATCCTGTTAAATCAGGGAAAGTGGATGTAGGAGCTTGAGTCTCTGAACCACTATAACTTCTTGTGTTGATTTACATTTCAAATACTTTCATACACTCAATACTGCACACAAAACTGATCTTCCAAGGATAAACATTCAAAGACTGTGCAAAAACCTATTTGGACAAGTTCCCTGAAAACTGGACTGTGTTACATTGACTAAGTGATTTCAGAAATTAAAGGAGTCTAAACTTAAAGGGCCAACCACTATTCCGCACATATAACTCCCCTAGATAGTTATTCAACTAAGTACTCAATAGTACTTAGTAGTTTGATTATCTTAGAAGAGTTAATCTTCTTCAGCAGAGTTGTCCAAGACAACCTTGCTGAAACTCTGGTTTGATCAAATTAGCAAAAGAATTGCATACAAGTGTATTCCCCCCCCATACACTTGTCATATACTCCTTTCAGGACCAACATCTAGAAATTACATGAAGCAAATTTCTGGAAAAAAAAAAACCACTAAAAACCATCTTCATACTCCAGAACATTAAAGAATAATGCATCAATGTGATGATACCTGATAAATATGTTTAGATATAACACCCTAGCAAGTAACATCATTAACCAAATCACAAGTTCTTCAATGCTTGAAAGACGATCACATCATTAACCAAATCAAAAGAGCCAACATTAGCTATAGATATATACAGATACCAGTGTTGCAGAAATCGGTTCTAGGCGCCGACTAGTCGGCGCCTAGTCGCTAGGCGGGAGGCTTCCGAGGGGATTTCATGCAAATCGGCCAACAAAGTCGGTTGGGCCACTAGTCGCCGCCTAGGCGGCCTAGTCGCCGCCTAGGCGGCTGTTTCCAACTAATCGCGTTTTTTTTTTTTTTTTTAAATTTTAAATTCCTAAACGACGTCGTTTTATACTCAGTAAATAAAATAAAAAAATAAAAAACAAAAATTACCATTACATTTTAATTTACCCTACAACAAATTGTGAAACATTAAAAAAAATGAAGAGATTACTACGGACAATCAACCAAATGTCTAACTTAATTAGTTTAGTTAATCGAATATTTTGACCATTTCATGTGAAACATTGAAACATGATTTTTTTGTGATGTGAATTTGGGATGTTAATTTGAAACATGTGGAAATTAGTTGTTTTATCTTTATTATGGACTGTTTTTTTAGTATTAATTATTATGTATTTTTTTGTTTTGTCTTTATTATGAACTTTTTTTTAGTATTAAGTATTAACTATTAATAATTCTTTGTTTTAAATTTTTTTAAAATTTACAAAAAAAAAAAAAAAATCGGATTTCCTAGTCGGCGCCTAGTCGGTGCCTAGTCGGCCTAGGCGCTAGGCGGACAGAAAACGCCCGATCAGCGATTTTCGATTTCTACAACCTTGACAGATACCAACAAAATGATATGGTTAAAACAATGATGATGAAAAACCAACAAAACTATTAATTTAACAGCAAATCAACAGTAAACTACAATCTTCATATTTTTCCAAAGAAAATCATTCATGGATTGAAAATAAAATTAGCATCAATGGACTAAAATGTTGATGAATGAAATGCTTAATATTATAGACAATTTGTTCTGTGGTCGCCACTATTGGACTATCCATAAAAAGGACTCTAGCAAGTTACACCAAGTTAACATGTGTTTAGAATCTATTCCTCTTCATCTTCATCACGTAGTTGATTTTTTTTGTAACTTTTTTGGTTCTTGCTTGATCCACAATCTCCTGAAATGAACATAGTAATATAATTTTTGTTATGATGAGCTCATCTCATATGTTGAAGAAACACATACCAAAAGAAAAAAGTCCTAAAAAAAAACTCCTATATAAAGTTAAATTCATGATTAAAAAAATGTTTCCAGTTTTTGTTAACATCTCTCATTTATAATAATATTCATGAAAACTGAAGAAATTGTTTTGATTAGATTAACGTTTGATCTAATAAACAAAAGAAGAGAATATTTACCAGATTCACTGTATATGATTCAATCGAAATAAAATCCTTCCTCGGCCTAGGTGTCTTGGTTGGATTGCGAGGTACTTTTGCCAGAACCTTTGTTTGATCCTTTCGAGCAAGAACCGATTTTATGTCCAAGCACACTAATTTAATTTTAAACAGTCAAACCATGCATTCTCAAGTAAAAATGAATAAGCATAACATGAATAACACACAAATAAGATTATGCAAGGTTACATACCCATACTTTCCACATTTTTGCAATCTTTTTGGGGTGCTCCTCCTGACCTTCTCTTTTGCGGATTACACACACCAAGATTTTGTGATAACCATACTGGGCCATGAACATCACACAACTCTCTAGAAAGGCCATCCATGTCGGCAGGCCTTGAGCGGACAGAAGGGTCCACCTCCACGTGTTTTACTGCTCGGCGTACTCATTTCACTGTAATTCTAGTGTACTCTTCTGTTTGTGAAGAATTGAGAGCCAAATTAACACTCTCGTTGTATAGCAGCATAAATCTTCTGCGTTGTGGATCATCAACAGAATACAAATCGGGAACATATTGAAGAAGTTGTTGTCCAATTGCTTTTGTCCAACGCTCTCAGATGCATTGCATGGGAATCTTCATAATTTTTTACTGCTTGAATGTAGAAAATAAATGTCGGCATGACAACCCTATGAACTCTAGCATCAGACACTTACAATAAAATATGTTATTAGCAATATAAATTTTCACACGTCATTGTCGGCCCTCTAACTCATCAAATTTTGCAAATGTATAGTTGCACATATTATCTTCTTCAATTCTTGATTCTACAATCAAGCCTTGTTCTTCTTCAATTTCATTCAGCACCTTAGCAAATATGTTTTTAGTATACACTTCAACAACATGATTCACAATCTCTTGTAATGCACCACGCTTCTTCAATTCTTGATTCTACAATCAAGCGTTGTTCTTATTCAATTTCATTCAACACCTTAGCAAATATGTTTTTACTATACACTTCAACAACATGATTCACAATCTTGTGTAATGCACCACGCTTCGTTGGTTGTACTGGGTGTTCCGGCTCATATTGACTTTCACAAGCTTCTGCCCTAAACTTTTGAAGGTCATTAAAAAAATGTTTGAGAAATTCAGTGATCTTGTGTCCTTGCTTACCACGGTCCTTGAAATGAGCATTCAAGGACTCAGCTCGTTGAGTGCGCCTCATCATCCCTATGAAATTATCTCTACAATGTGTCACACTTCACATTTTTCTTTTAGAATAGAGTTCCATTACCCAACGATTTCTCGTTACACCTTGGGTTTCTGTTATTTCTTGTCAACGTTGTTCAAATTCATTAATAAAAAATGTTTTCTTCATGAGCACTCCAAGAGATTTGCAAAATCCGGGCTTTTTAAGATTCTGCATACAATTCCTCAACAAATGCTAACTACAAAGTCTATGTTTTGCTAGGGGAAATACTTTGAAAATGGCATTTCGCATTGCCAAGTCTTGGTCAGACATGATGGTCATCAGTGCCTTTCCCCCCATTGCATCAAGGAACTTATGAAACAACCAAACATAAGATTCTATGATCTCATTGTAAATTAGGGTTGCACCGAACACGCACGTTTTGAAAATTTTGTCCACTCTGGATATAATTACTAGAGGAAATCGGTACATGTTCGTCTTGTACGTGTTATCGAGTACAAGAGCATCCCCGAATAATTTGTATTGAGCACGGAAAAATCCATCAGTCCAAAATAACTTACTTAGAGAGTTATTCTCATCAAATGCCGCACATATATGAACTCCATGTCCTTATGTTTGATACCATCCAATAAATTCAATGTCGTAGATGCATCTCCATGCCGCACAAGATCGTTGCGTTTCTTGTTTAGAAAAATATACACGTCTTTGTTCTTGAAAGACAAATTTGAAGGACCTCCATAGACAAGCTAAGATAATATAAAATATGACAAGTTCGGTGTCCAACGTTATTCATGACAGTCATCACAACTTGGTCACCACGTGATATGAACTTGAGATGGAAAAAAAATTATCATTAAAAAAATACTTAAAACAAATCTGAAAATTTACAAATTGATCATTAAATAATCTTTCCATTTAAATATAAATCATTTAAAAAAAATCTTTGTGATAGATACTACAACATATTTTAGCTTCACCTATACAACATTACATGACCTTATTGAACCACGATATGAGGAACAGAACAAAAGACTACGAAAACAAATAATGAACAAAGTAAAATGACCTTAAAAATCAATTTTAAAATATAAACTTATTCAAGTACCCTGTTGGACTTCAATTGATTCGAGGTTGGATTTAAGAGCTCATGGTTGTGCTCCAAGATAAACTTGGTGACCTTGTACAACCCATCTTGTAGAGCAACTCGAAAACATGTTTTAACATAGATTTTATTTAATAAAATCTATGCGAGCCTTACGGTGAAAAACCTTTACTTAACTTGTAAGTACAAATGTTGTGTGAAATGTTACAACAATAACATTCACAAATGAAACAACAATCGAGACAAGTCTGAATCTGAAAACGGCCAAGTGTATAAATAACACCGCCCAAAATGCTAAACCCTATCTATGATTACACTCTCGATAGATAAAAGAATAGCGGTCAATCGCATGAGAAGTTGGGATACTTCAGTACGATCTAAAATGTATAACTACTGGCCACAATTCTTAACAGTGATTAATGCTCGGTCTAGGAGATTGATCGAATAGCATACACTGAATTGTGAAGCCTTCCTTCGGTATTTATATATGTAGAATCGAATTGTAGAGGCTTCCAAGTGAGGTCCTACTTTTTAGGATCTCAGCTCCCATGATCTCTCTAGATCCTTTTTCAATGTTTCAGGTCGTTCTAATATGTTCCAAGTCATTCTAGCATGTCCTCCTAGGTTCTGGAGTTTTCCAAGTTCCAGTCCCTAGTAGAAGCTTCTAGATCCAAACCTCCATATGATAACATTTAGCTCAACATTTAATATAACATTTCAGAAAAGACTTAGAAAAAATCAAGGATGGTCAAATTAAGATGTTGAGAATGTTAAGACATTTAAGTGTTAACATCATCTACAATAATTTCAAACAATGCCTGAATTGAGTGATCGAAAAATGTCTTCCTCGCCACAATATCTTCCCCGTACAGATAACTAGAATTCTGCATTGCAATTTAAAGTCTCGAGAATTAGGGTTTCATATAATTGGTGAGGTTTGAGGAAAACATGTACTCCAGTAATAGAGATGAAATTAGTGGTTTCAATTATCACGGCGCCAGAACTTTCATTGTGCGAGTTCAGAGGAGAGAAGTGGAGGGGATTTTAAATGAAGAGAGGAGATGAAAAAAATCGTTCGAACATAGGAGAAGGAAAAAAAATTAGGCGGTGAGTTTGTTTATGGTAAGTCTTCTGTGATACGGTGAGAATAAAAAGTGGAAAGATGCAGAGTATATTAAATTTCCATATTATGATTTTTCTAATTCAAATACATGTCAACAATAAAATAATATTATTAAAATTTACCATATTTTTTAGGATGAATAAGATAGGAAGGAAAGTGGATGGAATTACCATATTTTTTAGGACGAAATCAGATTTTGAAGATTTTAGGCAAGATTTATTCCAGTTTCTATAATCTATACAAATTGATTATAATAATAATCCACATATAAATAGCATACTCCACCTCTAAATACCATTGGATTTATTCTTCGATTTTTTAAGACAATTTGAGGTAATTTATTTTTATTATGTTGTTCATTCATTTCATGAATTTAATATGTTGACCTATGAGTTTGTTTTTTTAGTTGTTTGAATGTTTAGAATTATGTGACAATTTTAACACAATTGAATATAAAATTTATTAATTTATCTATAATTGATATAGATTAATTTGATTAAAATTACTTGGTTTGAATTGGCATGAATACCGTGAATAATTAAATCGCACAAAAATATTGATTTATATACTATAATTTATATTTATTATTTGATAATTTTATTTGTTGTATTATTTAGTTGCTATATTTTTTTTAATTATATAAGAATTTTAAATATTTGTTCAACACTGTTGCGGTGATGTATCAAGGGAAGATCAAAGAAAATCGATATGGAAAAGAAGAGGAGTGTGGAGGAAATTAAGGTAGATGAACTAAAGTCAATAGAACTAACAATGTTCAACATGACTCCACCAGACGTTTATAGAGATACATCAGTCGTTGGCATGAAGGCAAACAATCTAACATGCTCAAAAGCAGACCATAGAACCTCACTCCCTAAACTCATAACCGTAAATTACAATTTATTTGATGATCAGAAAATGGTTGTGAAGTCAATGGGATTTGGTTCAATGTTCCAGCTCAAGGTTAAAGCTACATATAATACACTAATGGCTTCGTTAATACAAAATTTTGAATGGTCTACATGTGTACTTAATGTGTGTGGTAAAAGTATTTATATAACATTAGACAAGGTGAAATTGGCACTTGGTATACCTTGTGCTTGCAAAAGCTTTGGAGATATAAAGGGACAAAGATAGGACATATGAGATACGTCATTCTATTCTAGGGAAGTGAAGGACAAACCATGGATCTAGCTGCATTAGAATTAAAACTTACCAAATGTGAGTCTTCTGGACCGAAATTTAAAGTTCTATATATGACATTCTTATGCGCTATAGTTTTACTCCAGAAGTATGGTACTCGCCCGGAGTTTGGATTTCTTAATTACCTGGTGGATTTAGATAGCATACACACATACAAATTGGGGTGATGTTGTTTTGAAAAGCATTGTGGATGGCGTGGAGTGTCATAAAAGAAAAAACTTGAAGAAAATAATTGGGTATATTATTCTACTTCATGTAATATATTGCGCTCATTTTTTTCAAATATCATATTAATTTATATATTTACTTACTACAACCAATTATACATACATGTTATATTCGTAACAAAACTTACTAGCATGTACCCACATCATGGAAAATATATTGTGCCCACTACACCATATGTGGAAGAATGGACCCAAGAAGAAGTGTATGCCATTCTCCAAATGTTTGTAAAATAGATGGCACAAAATGGGATGCTGAGATAGAGATGAATAAATATAAGTTTAGCAAACAACCATTGTCAAGGGAGGCAACCTCCACTTATGAAGGTATTTCACTTCTAAGGTTCATTGTCGATCAGATTTAACTACTTAATGGACGAATCAACTATTTAGAGCAAAGGTTCACTAGTGTAGAGAGTGTTGTAAGCAGTTTACTCACGAATACATGTGTGAACCCTAAAGGATATTATGGAAGCTTGAGGCAAGAACAAGAAAACCTTAAAAAGAATTTTGACTTCTGCAATCCATCCTCCCCGAATTCAAGCATCAGTCCACGCGTATTGAATTTTTAAACTTGCGAAATCGATGAGGATGGTTTACAAAACTCAAATGAGCATTCAGATATTTTTCAGTTAGTATGTAAAGCGATGGGAGATGATATGATCAGTGTCTCATACCTATTCTGTGAATCTGAAAAATTAAGGTATATTTTCAATGACTTTCTTATTTCTCAATAAATTGTACCCACAAGCATCATCATTTGAATATTTACATTTCCAAACCTATAGTGAAGTACATATTGGTTCGGTTCAAGAATGAAGAACTAAGACGCAAGATAATTTGTTTGCCTCAAACCCGATAAATGGCTCAACGAATTGGTGAGGGATGCATTATATCTAATTTATATTTAAAAAAATCATCATAATATATTTTAGTTACATAGATAAATGATCGACGGAACTAAAGTTTTCACAACTCGACATCTCTCTAATATCAAGATATGATTTATAACTTATATGTCATTTTAACTTCTTCTAAATATCATGTAGGTTAGAAATTGTGTGGGGTACATTATTTGGTATGACAGAAAATCAAGTCCTAACGCAAGTCGGCATTGGAGCTTGCCTGCATGGTTTAGTTTATGGTCAAATTATAGATTTGTCTTATTTCTTCAATTGCAGATTCAAGCTCAGCTCAATGACATCTTTCCAGATGAGCGTATAAATAGAAACATATATGGCTTATTCAAAGGTCTTTCATCAAGATGCTAATCAATTTCAATCCCGATTCATGATAATAACCATTGGTTATTGTATTAAGGTGGACTTTGAAAGATAAGTTATAGAAAATTTTGACACGTTTGAGTCTGGAAAGCATAAGCAAAGTATGGCAAGGAGAACCATTTAGGCATTCTAATTGGCATGATACATTTGAATATCGTTATTCTAATACAACTCCAAAACAACTAATGGGTGAAGACATATATACCTTTATTATTTATTTGCAACATATTTCTGAATATATATATATATATATATATATATATTCATAAGTATGACTGCGGTCTATATGTATGCTTGTAAATAATGTTTCCAGGAAGCATTGATCGAGCATTGACAAAGGTAAATAATTATTTGGTGATACAAATTTTTATGAATATATTCGTGAGTAGCACCCAATTTCCCAATTGAATGATAAAATATGAAGAGTCTATGATTACTCACATGAGACTAGCATCACATTTGTTTCATCATGATCAAAATTTCGCTTACCCTAGGTGATACATTTGACAATAATTTTTTTCCCATTAATATGCACGAGTCGTGTGATCGTTATGAAATAACACAAAAATATATGATTTTTGCAAAGACCATGGGTGGAATACTGAAAGAAGTTTACAAAGTATGGGGAAAGGATGCCAATGGGGATGAAATTGAACTAAAAGATGATGAAGATTTAAAGAAGCTCACAGAACATCACCTCTGGTTCCATTTAGAAGACATACCTATAAGCGTGGCTTGGAATCTTAAAGAAGACGAAACGTGCATGAGCACACATGATTTAAAGGAGGGTTTATTTTGATTTTGATTTTAACACTATATTATTTTATGTTGACATTAGTGAAGATTACAAAATAACATGATTAAATTGAGTTTATTTCTATTATTTCTAAATTGTTGTAGCTTCTGTACAATGAATATACAACCCAATGCAACACAACACTTGGCTTTGCCCAAAGGGCCCTCTCTTAGCAGTTCTGATTTATGAAACCCAAGCCCGCAGACCCGTCAGAGAAAATGGTGGCACCATAATTGATTTTGATTAAAGTTAAATGCTTTTCTTAGCTTGAGAAGAAAATGCACAACCATCCCACAAAGTAATCCAATAGAAACGCTCGATCCAACCAAAGAAGCAGCAGTGCAGAGGAGCATCACAAAGGCCTCCTCCTTAGAATTCATGTCTCTTGCACACATTGCTAATTTAATCCCTGCAAACAACAGTAGAACCCTTAATAATCATATATGTCAATATGTGTGCTACATTATCTAATTGTATAGGATATCCAAGAATATACAAATTCAGAGTACCTTAATTGAAAGTTTGTAGATTACACCAGAATCCTAAGGCAATTACAAATCTCATGTCCAAACAAATAGTCTATAATTCAACTCAATTAATAAATCAATACAAACAGATGACTAACTTGATCTATATATATATATATATATATATATATATGCATTAAGAATCTACAAAATCAAACCAGCTTAAGCTAAAGAAAAATAGCATAATCTTAATGAGCAAAATGTGCAAAGCATCAAAACTGAAGTGAAGGATCACTGAATAAATGAAAGCATACCAGCGGTTCTAAATTGTTGCAGCCTGTGTACAATGAATATACAACCCCTTCTCAATAGGAAAAACTCACACAAAACACATGGCAAAGGCCTCCAAATAATATACATGTCATGGGCCTCCGTACAATGAATATACATAGCAAGGGCATTTGTACAATGAATATACAACCCAGATGCAACACTTCACTTGGCTATGCCCAAAGGGACCTCTCTTGGCAGTCTCTATTTATGAAACCCAAGCCTACTGACCTGTAGGAGAAAATGGTGATTCGGAGGGACGCCGACTTTCGGCTGTGCGACATCAACCCAAAGCCAATGAAATTGGTGGGCATCGATTCAGAGGGACGACACTATATAATCTAATCGGCGACGAGCAGCATCGATACAAATGTGTCGCCATAGTGAGGCGGCTTGGTTGGAGGACGCGCGACAACTGTACGAGGGTGAAGCAAGGGCTTCAATCTGGAATGAGAGATAGAGAGAGAGAGAGAGAGAGAGAGAGAGAGAGAGAGAGAGAGAGAGAGAAATCCACCGTGAATGGCGGTTCAATGTTAATAGATTTGTGTGTCACTCGCGAATCTAGGACCAACGACCTCGGTGGTGGAGGCTTACCACTCACGGAGGAGAACTAAGTGTGAATGTTCTTGATTTCTTCTGCAAATTCATACCTAGGGTTTTTTTTACTGATTCTTCATTATTCAACCATTCTTTCAGTCAGTCTCTGTTTTCATTATTGGAGGGTGAGATTGTAAATAATAAAATAGAATAAAAAAATTTATAAAATACATAAAGACATTTTAGAATTTTTATATTATTTTTTCCATAATAATTAAAATTTTAATAAGATTGTAAATGGTGTTCGCACATGGCGAAGTTAAATGACGTGTCGAATTTTCATTGGATGCCTTTTATAAGACAGGGTGAATCATTTGTCTTACCGTAAAAAAGCCCATGTTTAAATAATAATGAGACAAAAGTTTTTTTTTACAAATGTTTCAAAAATAATGATACGGGGGAGTATTCATCTTTGTATTCATCTTGTACACCTTTTAAAAAATATACATATTTTAAAATTACTTTAGCTTTAGATTTAAATTCAAGTTTTAATTTACATTTAAAAAAATTTTAAAAAAATTCTTAATACAACACATTTTAATAAATTAAAGCTTCCCATGAACTATGGATATAGAGATTAAGAAATATGCGAGTTTCTACCAGTTGATGAAGGATTTTTCTAAACTCTCTAAGTCTTTATCTCAGTTGTTAGAAAAAGATGTTTAATTTGATTTCACTATTGAGTGTCTTGAAGCTTTTAGGAAGCAATAGGCTTTGGTGAGTTCACCCATCTTTGTGACACCTATTTGAGAGGAGCATTTCGTGTTGATGTGTGATGCAAGTGACTATACGATAGGTGTTTGTTTTGGGGCAAATAAGAGAAAAGAAATTCCATGTCATATACTATTCCTCAAACACATTCAATACCATAAAAGCCAATTGCATACTACCAAAAAAGAGCTCATAGCAGTCGTGTATGCTTTCGACAAATTTCGTCCTTACCTTGTGGGAGCTAAAACCGTTGTCTACAACGATCATGCGACAATTCGCTACTTGATGAACAAAAAGGATGTCAAACCGAGACTCATTCGATGGATGATTTTACTTCAAGAGTTTGACATAGAGGTGAGAGATAAGAAAGGAAGTGAGAACGTGATAGTCGATCACCTCTCAAGGTTGGAACAAATTGAAGAGGGCAAGAAATATGTGGTAAAGATAAAAGAAAGTTTTCCCGATGAAAACGTGTTGATGTGGACACCATACCGGTGATGGGAGTAAAAAGAGATTTTATATGGTATGCGGATTATGCCAACTTTTTAGCAAGTGGAATGATTCCCGAGGATTTCAGCTCATATGAGAGAAAGAAGTAGTTTAACAAAGAAGTGAAGAGTTACATTTGAGAGGAGTTGATTCGGTGCCTATAAGATGTGTGCCTCAAGAGGAATGGGAAGACATAATCAAACATTGTCACTCTCTTCCTTATGGGGGACACTTTGGTACTTCAAAACAGGAATGAAAATTCTCCAAGTCGGGTTCTATTGACCATCAATATTCAAAGATTGTTAAATGTTCATCCAAGGATGTGATCATTGTTAAAGTATGGGGGCATAACTAAGAGGGGTGAAATGCCTTTGAATATGTTCGTGGAAGTTGAGATATTAGATGTGTGGGACATTGATTTCATGGGACAGTTTCCTCCATCGCGTGGATACACCTACATTCTTGTTGGTGTTGACTATGTTTCCTAGTGAATTGGGACTATTCCCCGGCAGCGACGCCATTGACTTGTCTCGTGTTTTAACACTTTTTTAAGCACTTAACAATACGATCCCCACAAGCGTATAGGTCTGATTGTAGTACGTAAGTACGACTAAGTAGTTTGTTCGTTCCAAGGATGTAATTGAGTGCAGGCGAATCCCTAAAGTTAAGAGTATGCATGCTATTGTAGTAAACTACACGTGTTTGTTTGGATTTTCGAGAATTTAAAACACAAGTATGAAACTGGATTAACTAAGATAATAAGAAATAGACAAAAGAAATGACAAGTTATCTAACTTTCGTTCCAAAGTGCAAAGTGAGAGAGTATTGCCTCGGGTGTATCCGTTTTGTAGGTTATGTGGTGAATTAATGAACTAAATTACACAAATTAAACCTAAGATGTTGGGTAAAGCTAAAGGCTATCACTCGTGTGTGTAGACCAATCCCTCGTGAGGCTTAGGTGAACACGTGCATCAATTAGCAATTATATAGTCTAATCAAAATCATAAGCTCCTAAGATAGTGTCTCATAAACACGTTCAACACGGTTACTAATGTTTATGAGACGCCATTTCACTAATCTAATAGACGACCTCTAATCGATTAGTGTCTAGTGTCGTCGATCTAAGCAATCAACCCCCGGTCGGTGTAGTTAATTACTATGTGTATTCTAACCAATTAATCTAAGCTCACAATGCAACCCAATACGGTCGTTGAAGTCGACAAAACCAACAATGCTAGCTAATAGGGTGAATTAATCAATTGAATCATGAAGATTACAACACTAGAAACATATACACCAAAATCCTAAGCTAATCATGCAATTAATCCATAATTACACAACTTAACCACCAAAACTCCCACACCCTAGGCAATTAGAACTTAGCCCATGGTTCTAAGATAGAAATCCATGGCTAAAACACAAGGAAACATGAAACCCATGCCAATTTATAAAGAAATTGCAAGATAAAAGAGAATTACCAAATTGAAACTTAAAAAGGAGAAATATCACCTTGATAATGTAAATGTAGCTACAAATGGATGAAATCAACAAAGCCCAATTACAATACTTGATTGAAATGACAAATAAACCAAGCTTCAAGCTAATCCATGGAGAAAACTACAAGAAAATGCTTCTAAAACCTATCACTATGTGTTTGTATGTGTAGAGTCTTCAAAATGTGTGGAGTGTCTTCAAAAACAAACTTTGGCCTTTATATACCCTTCCAAAAGTGTTTGACACGTGTCCCTAGATCAAGAACAAGGCAAAATTTTCATAGTGACTCGGCCGAGTTATGCCACTCGGCCGAGTGGAGTAATAAAGTCGTGCTCGCGACTTTGCTCTCCAGGTGACTCGGCCGAGTGTTCAGTAAAACTAAGTAGTTGCAGGTTCGAGGCCCAACTCGGCCGAGTGTTCAATAAAATTCAGAATCTCAGGTCGAAGGCTTAACTCGGCCGAGTAGCTTCCTGCTTCTTGTTTTTTAGAATTTTCTTAGTTCTCCCGTTTGTTTCTCACATTAAAGCACAAGCTCATTGTTATTTTTCAACTTCAACCCTTTTTCTTTCTTTCGTTTCTTTCTTTTCTTTTTCTTGCTCTCACTTTGATCAACATAAACCTCTTTTTTAATTACTCGCCATTTTACCAACATTTAAGCTCCTCAAGTCATTGGGAAAATAAGGCTAAAAATTATGGTTTCGTGGTTACATTTTGTAGCTTACCAAGAAAATTGTTTTACGGCTCAACGGGGCTAACTACGAAAAAGTTTCATTTGGTAGGATGCGTTTGGCCAAGTGACTTCAAGTTCAAGAAAATGCCTCCTATCATTCTTGATAACTTCCCCCTAAATCAAGTTTCAACCAAGTCGATAAGCAAGTTCTAGCCTGAATTCATTGTGGACGACTCACTCACAAGAAAGGACTGGATTATTATTTCTATCCGTCTAAAGCTCACTCACCGGTTAAACGTGGATTACTCAAGTGTTTTCTTAAGCCTTGACCATCACACAATATGCAATCAAATGATAGAACCTCACATACATCAACTCCCTACTCAAATAGATGAATCAGAAAAATCAACCAAAAGAGTTATGCATCCATCAACAACATTGACAACCAACATCATTCACCCACAATGTTAAAGAAATATCAATCCACAATAATAGAAACCTAAAGCATCCATCCATCAAATCCAACACAAAATAACAAGAGTCATCAACCAACGAAAGGAAAGAAAGAGAGTATCAATACGATTAGTATAACCTAATTGAAAACGAGAATCTAAACGTTCAACTGAAAAAGTAAAGGATAGAGGTGGGAGAAGAAAACTCTCTTTCACTGATCGGACGGTGGTGGAAACGGGTAGTGGCCTTGGTTGATATGCCATGCCTCCATTCGGTTGATTGCTTCATTCATGTTGGTCCAACACTCCTCTCGACTCTTCCCGAAAGCTTCTTCGGCTGCCCATCTTTCCTGATCTTTTCTCTGATACCCGTCTTCCATCAACCATCTTGCCATTTGGTCATCGATGAAAGTTTGTTGTCCCGTCCACCTTTGCTCTTGAACACTTGCAAAGTCCTCTTGATTTTTCGAGTAAGTCTCCCATTGTGAATAGGATGGCCCAGCTCCATCATCCACTTGATCCTCCTCATCTTCATTCTCTTGAGCATCCCCTCCTTCAATTCGAAGCATCTCATCTTCGTCTTCTTCTTCTTCATTCGAGGATGCTTGTCTTATTGCTCGAAGATGTGCCTCCGATTTAAGACGGAGATTCTCCATCATTTTCTTCTTTCCCCTAATGAGGGTAGTCAAGCTTGGGTTAAGGAGAGGGAAACTTGTTCGATCGGACCACTTCAACCACAACCGATCATCTTCCTCCTACAGAATTTGCATCCTCTTGATCACACTAATGCTCAAATCATCCCCCTTCACATCTTTCATCCTTGAGGTATCAATGGCAAAATGATCGGCAATGAGGGTTATCATCCCTCCAATCATGACCTTAGACTTTGCCCCCCAACTATTTCTAATCTTTTTCAATTGATGCACAAAGTAGGACGCTGCATTAAACTTGTGACCATTCACTAAGCACCACATCACATAAAGTTGATCCTTGTTTACTCATGACCCACTCTCCGCCCTAGCAAAAAGTGTGTTAGATAGGAACTTCTCTATGTACCTAAGAACCGAACATCGGATTTGAGAGGCTTTAGATTGGGTTGGGCAGTAAGCATTGTTTTTATGATGTTATCAATTTCCAAAAATCCTTCTGATCATACCCCTTTTTTTGCTTGATCAGTTTCCTTCCACATCTCTTAGGGCTCCCAAAATCTCGTTGACTACATCAAGCGGTAGGTTCCTTGCTACATTCAACATGCGGAAAGTGATGTTCGTGGGGAAGTGAGTTTTCTCCACCTTCTCAACCTTGATTGTGCACAACACATCAACAGTTAGCCTAGAAAAGGTCTTTGGCTTTTTTAGAAAAAACGCTCCTATCCCAACCTTCTCGAACATTGCACAGACATCATCCGCTATCCTCATTGCGGTCATGCAATTGTCGTTGGGGAACCTCGTGAACCCCACTTCATCTACTATTCAAAGGAACAGTGGCTCCAACCTATTCAACTCCTCTTGAGTGAAATCAATCCCCAATGAGAATGGGGTGACCTTTCTCTTATTCGTGTTCACCTTGTTGGCAATGTAGCTCTCATCATCGGAGTACATCTTGAAATTAGGCTCCTACACAAAACAAGTTCCTCAATTAAACTCCACATTTATGCATACTTTCAATTCTCGACAACATTTCCTACCAAACATGTTATTTGCACATTTTCAAGACAATAACCTCGTCAATTAATCAATTCTCATAAAGCTCTAACATGAATGGTGGAGTTCACAGGACAATTCATTAATTTGAACTCAAACTTTGGTGCACTCAAAATGTTTGTGAAAATGCTTCAATTAAAGTAGTAGCTCAATTCACAAAATTGAAGTCAAATTCATCTTACTCATACAAAATTGACACCAAATTTGAGTTCCTAGCTACTCTAATCATGAAGAATCACAATAATCCATCACAACTAACCATACCCACAACATTTTCAAGCAAAAATTCAAACTTTGATGCACAACAAGTTTTTGTGAAAATACCTCAATGAAAGTAGTACTCAAATCTCAAAAGTGAAGGTAAATTCATCCTACCCATGTAAAATTGACACCAAATTCGAATTTCTATCTACTCTAAACATGCAAAATCACCAAAATCCATCAATATTATCCAAGCCTTCAACACATTCAACCAAACATTCATAAAAGTTCCAACTTTCTTCACAACAAAATTTTAATTCACCAAACTCAAAGTTACATCCTTAATTTGCACAAATTTACATAGGAAATATACCTTGAGTGAGGAAACTTATCGAACGCGTGGTCCGTGTAAACGATAGTTTTTGCACCTACTAGATAGGGTTGAAACTTATCGAACGCGTACACCACCGCCAAAAGTTCCTTTTCCGTAGTGGTGTAGTTCAATTGGGCCCCATTGAATGTTTTGGACGCATAGTATATAGCACGGAAGATCTTCTCCCTCACTTGGCCTAGAACCACTCCCATGGCCACATCACTTGCATCACACATCAATGTGAAAGGCTCATTCCAATCCGGTGCTACTAAAATGGGAGTATTGATCAAAGCTTCCTTCAAGGCACTGAAAGCACCTAAACAAACATCATCAAAGACAAAAGGTACATCTTTTTCAAGTAAGTGTGAAAGAGGTTTAAATAGCTTAAAGAAATTTTTAATGAACCGTCGGTAAAAGCCGGCGTGACCCAAAAATGATTGAATGCCTCTCTCGTTTGATGGAGGAGGAAGTTTCTCTATTGCCACTACCTTTGCCCGATCAACCTTTAACCTTGAGAAGATATATGATGACCAAGTACCACCCCTTTCTTAACCATGAAATGGCACTTTTCCCAATTAAGGACAAGGTTGGTATCTTGGCATCGTCTAAGCACCAATTCCAAGTGTTCTAAGCATGTATCAAATGAAGTGTCAAACACCGAAAAGTCGTTCATAAAAACTTATATCACCCTCTCAATCAAATCATGAAAAATCGACATCATACACCTTTGGAACGTCGCCGGTGCATTGCATAACCCAAAGGGCATGCGTCTCCAAGCATACGTTCCATAGGAACATGTGAAGGTGGTTTTCTCTTGGTCTTCGAGGGAAATCATTATTTGATTGTACCCGGAGTAACCATCAAGAAAGCAATAGTAAGCAAAACCACCAAGCCTGTATAACATTTGATCCATAAAAGGGAGGGGAAAGTGGTCCTTACATGTAGCTTTATTCAACTCCCTATAATCCACACACACTCTCCACTCGGATGCTACCCGTGTAGCTATTATCTCATTTTGATCGGTCTTGATGACCGTTATACCCCTCTTTTTAGTTACGACATGCAATGGAGAGACCCACGGACTATCACTAATAGGATAAATCATTATCGAATCTAAGAATTTTATCACTTCTTTCCTAATGACCTCTTGCATAATAGGATTAACCCGCCTTTGGGGTTGGACTATAGGTTTAACATCACTCTCGGTCCTAATCCTATGCATGCATATACACGGATTAATCCCCTTCAAATCATCAATAGTCCACCCTAAAGCTTTCTTATTCCTAGCAAGCACCACCAACAATCTATCCAACTCACTATCATCTAATAAAGAAGAAACGATAACAGGGTACCTCATTTCGTTATCCAAGTAAGCATACTTGAGGTGCTCCGGTAATGGCTTCATCTTATCCTTATTTTCTTCCGGACTTTGTCCTCCTTCAACGGGGATATTAAGTGGTAGTATTTGAGGTCTCCTTCTCATTTCCATTGCATCCACTTCTTCCATTGGCTCCCTACAAGAACTTGGTAACACTTCATTACAGACAAACAAGGAATCAAGTAAAAATGAAGAAGAATGAAGGTGATATCCCCTTTGAAGGAGGACAAGGTCCGGAAGACAAGAAGGATAAGATGAAGCCATTACCGGAGCACCTCAAGTATGCTTACTTGGATAACGAAATGAGGTACCCCGTTATCGTTTCTTCTTTATTGGATTATAGGGAGTTGAATAAAGCTACATGTAAGGACCACTTTCCCCTCCCTTTTATGGATCAAATGTTAGATAGGTTTGGTGGTTTTGCTTACTATTGCTTTCTTGATGGTTACTCCAGGTACAATCAAATAATGATTGCCCCCGAAGACCAAGAGAAAACCACCTTCACATGTTCCTATGGAACGTATGCTTGGAGACGCATGCCCTTTGGGCTATGCAATGCACCGACGACGTTCCAAAGGTGCATGATGTCGATTTTTCATGATTTGATTGAGAGGGTGATGGAAGTTTTTATGGACGACTTTTCAGTGTTTGGCACTTCATTTGATACATGCTTAGAACACTTGGAATTGGTGCTTAGACGATGCCAAGATACCAACCTTGTCCTTAATTGGGAAAAGTGTCATTTCATGGTTAAGGAAGGGGTGGTACTTGGTCATCATATATCTTCTCAAGGTTTACAAGTTGATCGGGCAAAGGTAGTGACAATAGAGAAGCTTCCTCCTCCATCAAACGAGAGAGGCATTCGATCATTTTTGGGTCACGCCGACTTTTACCGACGGTTCATTAAAAATTTCTCTAAGCTATCTAAACCTCTTTCACACTTACTTGAAAAAGATGTACTCTTTGTCTTTGATGATGTTTGTTTAAGTGCTTTCAGTGCCTTGAAGGAAGCTTTGATCAATACTCCCATTTTGGTAGCACCGGATTAGAATTAGCCTTTCACATTGATGTGTGATGCAAGTGTTGTGGCCATGAGAGTGGTTCATGGCCAAGTGAGGGAGAAGATCTTCCGTGTTATATACTATGCGTCCAAAACATTCAATGGGGCCCAAATGAACTACACCACTACGGAAAATGAACTTTTGGCGGTGGTGTACGCGTTCGATAAGATTCAACCCTACCTAGTAGGTGCGAAAACTATCATTTACATGGACCATGCCGCTATCTGTTACCTAATGGGGAAGAAAGATGCAAAACCGAGACTAATCCAATGGATCCTCCTTCTTCAAGAGTTCGATATTGAAATCAAAGACAAGAAGGGGAGCGACAATGTCATAGACGACCACTTGTCTCAGATTGAAAGAGGTAAAGAGTTCAAGGAAGAAATTGGAGATGTGAAAGAGGAGTTCCCGAACGAGCGGTTATTCCGTGTCCAAGGATCGTTTGTGGGAAAAATTCATGATGAAGGTCCTTGGTACACGGATATTGCTAACTACTTAGCAAGTAGGAGCATGCCATTTGGGGCAAACACTTATGAGAAGAAGAAGTTCTTGAAGGATGTTGAGAGCTACATTTGGGATGACCTCTATGTCTTGAAGAAGGGTGTTGATTCAATAATACGAAAGTGTGTGCCGATGGAAGAATGGGGACATCATGACTCATTGCCACTCATCTCCGTGTGGAGGACATTATGGGGGTGAGAAGACGGCTTTGAAGGTGCTCCAATCGGGATTTTATTAGCCATGGGTGTTACGTAGTTGTCAGGAGTTTGTGATTCAATGTGACAAGTGCCAAAGAAGTGGAGAAAATTCTAAGAAAAATGAGATGTCATTGACAAACATTGTGGAAGTTGAATTGTTCGATGTTTGGGGGATAGATTTCATGGGACAATTCCCATCTTCTAACGGTTACACGTATATTCTACTTAGAGTAGATTACGTGTCGAAATTGATAGAGCATGTCACCTCCCCGTTGAAGTAGAGCACCAAGCTCTTTGGGCTCTAATAAAGGTGAACTTAGATAGTGATTTGTGTGGGGAGAAGAGGGTGCTTCAATTGCATAAACTTGAAGAGTTTCGTGAGGATGCCTATGTAAGCTCCGGGTAAATTGCAATTTTGGTCCCAAGAAATTTTTTTAAAGACAATTTTGGTACCATGTTCTTTTATGGTCCCATTTTTTGCAAAAAAGGTCCCAACAGTTAAGTTTCTAACGGTTCCATCCATTTACAAAATTTATTGTTAAAACTAATTAATTAATTATATATATAATCCAATGAATCCATTATATATATAATTTGAATATAATTTAAAAAATACAAAGTTAATTTTTTAACTAAATAATACGAGTAGTTTAATGTAAAATCTGAAATATTTTAAATTTTTTTTTTCAAATCAAATACTGGAATAATATATTATGTATAATTTGAAAGTTGAAATATTTTATATAGAACCTGCATAGGTGTATAATTTAACAATATAAAATTTTGAAAATTATATACAGAATCTGATTAAAATATGACGATACAATTTTATTATATATATAATACAATAATAAAAAACTGTCAAATAGATTAAAAAATATAAGTTACAGTATAATTTTTAAAATATAAATTTTGAAGAATTCAAATTAAATATTACTACAAATTAAAAAAAAAATAATCAAAACGCAAGATATATTAAAAATTAAAAAAATATATATATACACATACATGTACTGATATAGGAGTCGTTCATCTTCAAGGCTCCCTCCCCCTCTTCTTCTGCCCGTCATCGTTGCCGGCTTGCCGCCACCTCAGTTCCACCCTCATCGTCACTATGCCGTCGCCCCCCAAATTTGGAATATCATCTCACAAATTAAGTTTTCTCAAACAAAAAAAAAAAATCACTTTGAAACCAAACTGCTGCCTCTGGATGTGGGCTAAAAAAATTGCCCAAATCTATCTCAAAATTCTGCAAAATCACACTCGGCAATCACGGTGGACAGAGGGAAGAATAGAACAAACAATAGCACCCTTAGCACTCAATTTTCTTTCCCAATATGGGTGAAAAGTCGCGAAAAAACTTAGCCCGGTCGCCGCGATGCACCCCACCGTTCCCGTTGCCACCAGCCGTACCCAGTACCCTAAACACAAACACAATTCACGCTTAAAATCACTGTAAAAATCGAAAAATAGAATTGAATAAGCAACTGAAATATAAAATTGATGGAGGGCTTTGTTTCCTAAAACTCAGACAAAGCGGTGCTAGTGTGTAGCGGTGAAGGTGGGGTTGTGGTTGGTGGTGGCGGTGGTGGTGGTGGATGGTGTTGAGGAAGAGAGGCCAGGTATTTGCGCAGGGGTGGGTTGAGGGTTTTTTTTTTTTTTTTTTTTTTTTATCTTTCAATTTTAAAGTAAAATATAGTTTATAATTAAAACTTAAAAAATTCTGGGAACTAACGGTGCGTGTGACTCACTCCCCTTCATCCGTTAAATTTGGATGGAAATATCTCTTGGGATCAATTTTGCTTAAAAAAGGACCAAATTCGTGAGACAGAATTCTCATGGGACTGAAAATGCATTTTACCCGTAAGCTCCCAATTGTTTCGTGAAAAAACGAAGAGATGGCATGATGCAAGGTTGTCCATGAAGATCTTTGAGGAAGGTGATGAGGTCCTCCTTTACAACTCAAGGTTGAGTGTATTCCCCGGGAAATTGAAGTCCAAATGGTTTGGGCCATTTCGTGTTACAAAGGTGCATCCAACGGGTTTTCTTGATCTCGTGAATAAGCAAGGTGAGGAATTCAAAGTGAACGGCCACTCTGTGAAGCATTACTACTCTCTTCCCGATAAGGGGGTGGTGCACGTGATTGGACTTTGAGACCCTTGAACTAAAGGAGTTCCGTCCGGCATAGGACGTTAAACCTAGCGCTAAATGGAAGGCAATCCATTTTTTACTTACTTTCGTAGTTAGTTTTTCTTTTTAGTGTGCTTGCTTTTATCTTTTGATGTTGGGAGAGCTCTTATATGATAGGTCAAATTCTTGTGGACGTGTGATCAAAGTAAGAGAGGAACTTACGAGGGCATTGATGAAGATGTGGATCATTGAAGAAGTTGAGTTGTTAACCACCATTAGGTATGTTCCTTTCCAATCTTGAATGCAATTACCAAGTTTGGGGGGAGGGGGGTAGGGATATTTTCTTATGATTTTTTGTACTTGGATAATGTGAATTGTGAGCACAAGTCATTGGTGGAATGTAGTTTGTTGTATATGCTTGGCTTGTGTTAGATAATTATTTGCATGGTGGTGATTGTAACTCATGATTCGTGAATTTGAATTAGTTGATGGTGATTGATGCTTGTTGCAATTTCTATTTATCATTATTTTTTCAAACTTTTAAGTGCGTAGCAATGAAAAAGTATGGGGGAGGGGGTGATCGTTTTAAAAGAAATTTTGCAACAAGCACATTAATTTCATTGTGGTTGAATATTTGGTGATTTGTTGAGCACCAACAAAAACTTTTCATTGAAAAAGAAAGGGAATTAATTTGAAACTTCAATAGAAATGGGATTTGAATGAAGAAATAGAGCGGGAATGAACGTGGGAAAAGCTTGGAGCTGGAAGAGACTTAATTCGGCTTGGTCAAACGAGTGCCCTGACTCGAATAGAGCCGAAAATCAGGTTAGAATTCGAAAATCGAAAAAATGAAAAAAAAAAAAAAAAGCAGGTACTCTGCCGAGTGGACAGACTCGGCCAAGTGGAGGGACAAAACTGAGGCTACTGGAATTTACTGAACACTCGGCCGAGTCGAGCCTAGAATTTGTGTAACACCCGCAAATTTTATAATGTAGATATATAAATATATATTCGATTATCAATTGGGTTGTACTAATCGTATTGATACTCTATTTCTTTCCTTTCGTTAGTTGATGACTCTTGTTATTTTGTGTTGGATTTGATGGATGCATGCTTTAGGTTTCTATTATTGTGGATTGATATTTCTTTAACATTGTGGATGAATGATGTTGGTTGTCAATGTTGTTGATAGATGCATAACTCTTTTGGTTGTCAATGATGTTGGTCCGATTCTTCATTAATTGCTTTGAAATCCCTCATTTTCCTTATAAATCAAGCAAGAATGATCGTATATCAATATTTCGACAATTGAACTCAATTCACACGATTCTTGCAAGAAAAAGCACGACAATCAAAGCATATTTCATCACAAATTCGAGCAATCCCATGACTAATCACCAACCAAGAAGAATGATGCAAGGATAATGATTTAATTTTTGAAGAAAAATATCTTCACTCGATTTGGAGTTCCTAGAGCTTTGATAAGTGTTGGGAAACCACTTTGTAAACAGGGTTAATGGCTAATTTACTTGTCAAATATAATTTGAAGCACAAAGTGTCAATCACCTATCATCCTCAAACGAACGGTCTAGCCGAGGTGTTTAATCGTCAAATAAAGCAAATTCTTGAGAAGACAGTTAACACAACTCAAAAAGATTGGGCAACAAAATTGAATGATGCTTTGTGGGCCTATCGAACGACATATAAAACTCCTTTGGATATGTCTCCCTATCAAATTGTCTTTGGAAAAGATTTCACTTATCGATGGAACTCGAGCACCGTGTTTATTGGGCAATCGAGAAATTAAACTTTGATTGTGATTTGGTTGGTGAAAAGAGGTTGCTCCAATTAAGTGAGCTTGAGGAGTTTTGAGAGCATGTTTATGAGAATTCGATTTTTTTAAGGAAAAGACAAATAAATAGCATTATGCACGCCTCAAGAAGAAGGAGTTTGAAGAAGGTGATGAGATGCTTGTGTTCAACTCTCGTTTGAAACTATTTGCCAAAAAATTGAAGTCAAAGTAAAGACGGGAGCCGCTTCACCGTGAATGGTCATCGAGTGAAACTCTACTTCAATCCTTGCCAAAAGGATGGTGGAGGTACAAAACCCTTTGAAGAAGCTTGAACTCGAAAGAGTTCCGTCCGACATAGGACGTTAAACCTTAATGGAAAACAACCCATTTTTACTTTTATTTTCTTTTTATTTTTTTTCATTTTAGTTGATTTTGGCTCTTTGATGTTTTTGGTTATGTTTCTTGGCTCGAATGAAGAAACGGTTGAGTTTTAAAGATGGTGCCTCGGTGCTTTGAAGCAAGTGGAGTATAGCAATCGTGAAAGGTACACCCATTCCAATTCTTAGAAATTGTTATGGGGGTAGTGGCATTTATTTTACCTTGTTGAATCATATGTCATATCCGATTGCTTAGTTGTGCTTAATTCGAATTGATTGTGTGGTCATGTGGATTGTTGTTCTTGTGGTTGGAATTTGATGATCAGCGCTTGGTGTCAAATATTATTGTAACACTACTTTTCTAAACTTTTTATTGCTGGGCAATGAAAAGTTTGGAGGGGTGTGTTCGTTCTTACAATTCTATTGACACTAATGCGTATTTGTATGCATGTGAAATTGTGCATAATTCATTGGATGTGTTGAGATTGATTGGAATTTAAATGCATGATTCTATTATAGGTGATTTTGTGACTTTGATATGATTGGTTAGTCATTCTTGGATGATTTTATCACTTGATAGCATTTTGTGTGAAGAACTAGGAAAGCACTTAGATTCACCACATTGAGCAGTGAGCCTTTTGAATAGATTTGTAAATCCTGTTCAACTTTTCTAGAGAGAGTCGTTCATAATTGTGCATGCTAGAACTTGCTTTTGAATTTACTTGAAGTTTGATTTAAGTAGAAATTCTAAAAAATGATAGAAGGCAATTCTTTGAACTTTTAATCACGAATTCCACCAAAAATACATTTTCATAGTGAGTCCTGTTTGAGCCGTAAAACTGAATTTCTTTGTCAAACTATGAAATGTAACCAAGAAACCATTCTGATTAGCCTCAAATGTCGGTGAATTGGGTGAGGTGGTTTGTGAGTGGAAGTTGATGGTCAAAGAAAATAAAATATTGAGAAGGATTTTGGGGGGGGGGGGGGGGCTTAGAAGTGATAAGAAAGGAGGTGAAGAAAATGAAGTGAACATATGGTGAGTTTTGATGGAATGATGATGATGTACAAGGCCAACATTGGTTTTTTCAAGTCACTATTCTCAAATTCACACCCCACCCATTCAAAGAGCCTACTTTACAACCCTTAAAGACCTCTTTGATTGATAATTGATACTTGAATTAAAGGTGGATTATTGAGGTCAAGAGCAAGCCTGTAGTTTTGCATGGTTATGAATTAACATTTGAGAGTATACACTTCCATATATATACTTGTGTGTTGAGAGAAACACTACTTGTATGGGGTGGTAAATCATTTGCTTGAATTGGCCCTTGTTTGATCATAATGTGTTTGATAGTATAGAGGATTTCAAGATTTTGATGAGTCATGACTTGTGGAGTTATTAAATCTAGCCTATGCTTTACATGGCATCCAAGTTCAATTATATCGCAATTCTCTCACTCGGTCATTTTACATGTTTATTTGAGATTCGCAATTGATAGGTTTTCACGTATTTTTCACACAAATATGCTTGAATTGGTGTTTAATGGTTGAGAAAGATATTTTATTTGTTTTTCAATGAATTTAGAGCTTAATTGTGAGAAAAATCGCAAGAAATTGGTAATCAATAATCATTGACACTCACATGAGGACGAGAAAAGAAGTATGTGAGCTTGAACGATAATTTTTGGATGAAACGGGTCAAAAACAGAAGGAAACAACAAAAGCATGAAGAGGCTGTGTCAAGAGCATTGTGGTCGGGTCGCATTTAGCCTATGGCCATGTGGTTCAAACGGCCACATTACTTGGTCACAAAAACTAGTCGGGCGAGTCAACCCGGCCACAATCATCCCTCTCGACTTTTGGCCGGGTGGCTCGACCCGACCTCTCTCATGCCTTGCTTAAATTAAGGGCATAAAAATTACTTAAATTTAAAATAAGACTAAAAAGTTTTTAAAAAAAAAACAGAATTTAAAGTTAAAACCCAAAACAATAAGAGAACTAAAACAAAAGATAAAGATAAAAAAAGGCCCTAAAAATTAAAGAGTAAAGATTTAAATTAAAGATAATTTATGGAAGTACCTTATTATTGTGGTAGTACCCAAGGTGTTGTGTAACTATTTCCTTGTTTACTTTGTTGATTCATGACAGATGCATTCACAAACAATTTAGCCAAAATATTAAAAGAAAATACTTACAAAAGTCACCGTTCTGAACATGCACAACCTGCAAAAGAACAATCAAAACATCAAGTAAACTTTAAAAAATCACATACTATATTTCAGAGAAAAATAGCAAGTACCTGTATATTTGTGTTTGTTGCTCAACAGAGAGATGTATATTCGTCTCTTGATCCCCGCACATAATGAATAAATCCCCTGCACCACCACTAATGGTTACTTATTTGAAAAGTTATATTGCTTAATTAAAGAAAACAGAACGTTTTTTTTGCCTTTCTCAAATACTTCACTACAAATGCAAAAATTAAAGAAGAAAAATAGACAAATTAGTAGATAAATATATCGTTGTAAGAGGCAAGAACCATTAATACTTGCATTTGGATGGATTGACCTTTGTTAAGACGCATGTTGCTTCAATGAAATCTTGATCCATCAGCTAAGAAATTAAAAGCCATCAAAACCTCATGAGTCTAGCATAGAAAGACATCAGTTAGTTCAAATCATTACTAGCTATAAAAACACCTCTTTAATCACATCTCTGGATGCAAATTTGATAATAGTTGAAATAATAATAATTATCCAAATCAAACAACTCAACACAGTTACAACTCCATTTAAAGGGAACAAACCAGTAAACTAACCATATAAGAACAGTAAACATATGTTGGACAAAACTGAACTTAAGCTCATAAATAGTTCCATAGTATAACAACTTAAACTTAAAAAATTCATAATCTATATTTGAGAAAAGTACCTGTATAATTGGGTTGAGATGGTCACAATAATAGTACTCAACAAAGAGAAGGCACTCATGCCACTTGATCCGCAATAACGACTCAATTCACCATGTCCTCGATGGACATAGAGCAGAAAGGCCATGTATCTTCGACTTGTCTCCTCCAACAAATTTAAGTGTAAAGTCCAGCTTTTGCTGAAAGTCGAAACAGTTAAATTTGATTTAGATACTTTCATATCTTTGATGATGCCATGTGATGTACCTATATCTATATGCATAAATGGCCCAATAAATTGACTAGTGAATAGGTCATGTGAGAGAAGTGAAAATCCCAAATAGTTTTCATTATTGTGACAACAAATGCGACATTGGCAAGCATTGATAGGCCCAGAATAAAGCTATATTGCTAATGGGGCTGAACAATTTTCATCTTAGATAATACTATCTGCTCTGTGAAGAATCGGAAGTTGGGTTTAAAAAATACCCTACTTTTTGACGTAATGAAAGGCTAATAGCTCCAAAGCAAGGAAACTCATCAACCATTGGTCTGAAAATCAACCTGAAGATGCCTGTAAACCCAATATCTTTCACCTACATAAAGAACATAATTAAGGAATTTGTAGTTTCTAACAAAACTAATGAAATATCGAAAAAAGAAAATGATGAAATAACAGTACATTCACATTCCAAAGGACGCGCAACACTATATGACATCTTAATGAAAAGGATAAATAACTTAGGTTTCACTATAACTTTGTTGATCCTGAAGCATGATAAGTTTAAATAAGGTGATGGATGAGTAAAATAAATTCTCATCTATGCTGACTTTATATGCCAGGATATTTCATAATTCCAGTTCAATATCTTAAATTTCACAATCAGCATTTTTGATAATTACTAAATACTATTACTGACATATTTTCCAATAATTATTGGAGTAGTAGAAATTTAGACTATTCTAGTAAAGTGCATCAAGTTGGACAGCCTAACGCAATGACGACAGAAAAGATAGAGAAAATTCAAGTTACCTGCACAGGCAGAGCAACATCAAGGAATGTCTTAATTATACTTTGAAGATAACGTTACCGACACCTCTGAAGACTTGCACCAAAATATCCACATTTAAGTACATGTAAACAGCAGCAAGCAGTATCACTGATTAACTCATATCGCAAAATCTGATCCACCTAGCTAGAACACATGAAGGTAGTGGACAAACTTACTATCAATGATTCTGCTACTCACTTAGCTCACAACTATATAATGGAACAGTAGTTACAGAGCAAAAGGTGCTAGATACCACTAGCAATCAAATATATTAATTTTGGTAAATCTCAACAGCCCGCCAAATTTCATCATATATGTAAGGAAAAAAGAACAACATTACATGATGTTAACATCAAGAAAAAAAGAAATCCAAATAAAAAAAATCCAAGTAAAACCTTTGAGCTGCAGAGCAACATAATTTCAGTTTTAGGGCCTACTGATAATATTGTGTACTTCAGCCAGCAATCAAACTAAAAGATAGAAATCTTATCCTAATAGCAAAACAAACTGGATTATGACCTTACTAATTGCAGCAACAAAGAGCGTACTACTGAAATATCGTGTATTATGAGTGGTTCACCAAAACGGATCAATGGTCTAATATGAACAACAAAGAGAGTACTCCCAAAAACACATATCGTAACTTGCCAGATGATAAGAAATTCACATACAGCAAGAAAAAATCTCAAGAACAACAATAACTAGTATCGAGCATAATATCAACGACAAGGGAAAAAATATATAATAGGGTATGTTTTCAGTAAATATCTTATTCCAAGTAATACAACAATTATGATTTTAGGAATGTCAAGTCTATCAATCTAAAGAGTTAAGTTTATTGCATTTTAACCCTTTCTTACAAATACAAATCAATGCATATTCCGCATTCTACCAAGTTGAAACAGAGCAGTAAAACAGTATACACGAACGGAGCAATAGCTGATCTTCTCATGAAATCGAAAACCTAGAAACGATTATTTATATAAGTATCTTGTAATTTTAATTTTGGTAATTCTCGATTGCTTTTACCATTTCCGAAAATGATCAATTTTCAAAAAGAGGGAAGGAAAAATCCATGACTTACGAATAGTATGCGGTGATGCGAGTTCACGCCTGTGGGGGAAGAAGGCAGTGCCGAATTGTGAAATGCGAAAGAGGAAGAGAGGGCAGAAAGTAGAGCGCAATTTTGACGGAGGAGGATTACGGAGGGTGTAGCGGGAGATTGCCATTGTTGTTCTTCAAGAGTGTGGAACTGTAGATTGATACTTGAAGGAGTGACTGAGTGAGTGAGGGGCGACACACGGCTATAAAAATTTAAACAATCCTTAAACAACTCCATCAAACAATTTTAAACAACCTAAACCCAAAAAAGAAAAATTATACTTAAATTATAAAACATGAAATATCATAAATTAAACAAAATAAATATAATAAAAATATGTTTCTAGCCTTCAATCCAATTTTTAATTACATTATGATAAAAAATGAAAAAAAAAATTAAGATTAAAGAATGAAAAGAAAAATGAGAGAATGTGGAATTTGAAAAAGTTTTTTTTTCTCTTAATTTTTTTTTAATTATTTTTATTACACTTAAAAGTGATAAGGGGTTGAATGCTAAAAATAAACATGGATCAAGTTAAAAGTTCAAATTTGATAAATTCCACTAAAAAAAATTAACGTAATATTAATTCAAACAAAAAATATACTCCAAGGAAAAAGTTTTTGAGTAAAGATTATACAACTAAACAAAATAGTGAAAGTCAAGTGAAGAATAATGAAATAAGTGTCCGTTTAATTTATCACATAAACTTATATGAAATGTTTTACTCCATATATCAAATATAAATAATTAAGATAAATTGAGGTAAAATTAGTGAGTCAAATATGAATCAACGCGGGTCTAACTTAATTAGAATATATTATTTTATATTATTTCGCTTTCAAGTATTATTTTACTAAATGACCAAAATATGAATCAACGCGGATATGAATTAACGCGGGTCTAACTTAATTAGAATATATTATTTCGCTTTCAAGTATTGTTTCACTAAATGATCAAAATATTATGACTATAAGATCAAAATTGTACTACTACAAGTCTAAAAATACTCCGAACACTTAATTTTTTGGCGAATTCTCCAGAATCTTTTTTTTACATATGGTAGTACATTTTTGGTCTTGTAATTGTAATAACAATATATTGCCACCTGCTTACGACCCTATATGAACTTATTCCGCTTGAATATGATTTTATTGATATTGATGATATCAAATCATAATCTGATGATGAAGATAATAAAATTCTCAAAAGTAAGACCTCCGTCCTTATGAAATTAACAAACTTACATCCATAAAAGAAAAGTGGTAAACTTATAGTGAAAGGAAGTAGGAGTGTTTTTTTTTTTTTTTACAATCCCTATTGCGAGTTTTGAACTAGTTTGATTATAAAGATAGATTTGTGGAGCAGTTGTCGACAAAATTTCTATTTGGACAAATAATGAAGTAAAGTTTTTTTTTAGAACATAAGCCTTTTTAGTATGTGATACTACATTCAAATTTATTCTAACAGACAGTGTTACGCAAAACTGATGAAGTAGAAGCTCAAATTTATGCACCAATGATTTTTCGACAGATTTCGTCACAATCGTCCTATCCTACGCTTTTCGCATAGTTGAAAGATTTTCCATACTAGAACTCGATCGCATGCTGTATTCCGCTACAAGCTTTGCAAATGACGACGACTTGTCTTCCAACAACTTTGCTGGAGAATCATATTCTTTAACAACCCCTGCACCATCAAAATAACCAAGAATTGACAGAGCTGTAAAAGTTTGATAAATGGAGTAAAGAAGTATGTATGCATACCATTATCTAACACTAAAACCATATCACTGTCGACTACAGATGTTATTCTGTGTGCGATTGTTATAACTGTGGAGTCGTTGAAATGATCCTTGAGTGTTTGTTGAATCAGATTATCAGTTGCTGTGTCGACTGATGCAGTTGCCTCATCCAGCACCAGAACCTTGCTTTTCTTTAGCAGAACACGCCCAAGGCAAACGAGCTGCCTTTGTCCAACACTCCAATTCTCTCCATTCTCGGACACTGAATAATTAGAGTTGGTAAATGATTAAAGGCAAAAACTTCTCCAAAACTATTACTAGTTCACAAGAAAAACTGAAATATATACAATGAGAAGTAGCTGATACTTTTCCTCACATGAACTATACTTTTTGACCGCTTTTTTTATATGATTTGCAAAACTAGGTAAAATAAAAAACAACTTGGTTGAATTTTAGTAAAAAATATCATATGGAAGGAAATAATTTGATGCTGACGAAATTGGCGAATGAGGGTAAACCTGCGGAATCAAGCTTCTCTGCCTTTTTCCGGACTTCATCGCCTAGCTGGCATTTATCGAGAGCCTGAGGAAATAGAAGAAGAATCATTTATATTCAATCGAAAGATGAAACTTTTTCATGTCTCTATTAAAACTTTACACACCTCCCATATCTGCTCATCTGTATACTCTTCAAGGGGATCCAAGTTATTCCGAACGGTTCCCTCAAACATGGTCGGATCCTGTGGGATTATGCTTAATCTAGTGCGTAAATCATGCAATCCGATAGATGAGATATTGACACCATCGATCAAAATGTGTCCAACCGTTGGTTCAACAATTCGGAAGAGGGTCTGAATAAGAGTTGATTTACCACTTCCTGTCCTCCCCACTATACCTGTCCTCTTTCCTCCAAAGAAAGTACATGTAAGGCCTCGTAACACAAAAGGCATGTGAGGACCATATCGAACCTACAAATATATTACACAGATCCTCTCAATCAGCAGAAGACAATTAATACAAACAAACTAACACTGTTTAGTTAAGTAGCTATTACATTTTATACAAGTATTTGCCATCGTATAAATGATTGACAGTAAACATTACCTGAAGATCTTGAATATTAACTTCTCCTTGTACTGGCCAGCCAGTCTCAGGCCTGTTCGCCTCTACAACAAGAGGCGGTTCGCTTGGAATAGAAGTGTACTGAAGTATTCTTTCGACTGATATGATTCTATTTTCCATGAAACAGAGATTCCACACGACCCATGATTGCAACTGATTTAAATTGAGGCCATATGTTACCGCCAAACCAGCAACACCTGCATTACATAATAAAAAATGAGATAGGCTTTTCACTCATAATACAATATGATACATTCATAATAACACTCACTTGGATCAATTGCTCCTTTTGGAAGAGTGATCAGGAAGATCAATGAGAAGGCAAACGTCAGGAGGGACAGCACGTCCAGACGAATGCACAACCATTCCATAGCAGCAGCAGTGTAAAACTTGGGCCGGGAATATCCATCTATTAGTTTCATGCATATATCTCGAAATCTTGGTTCTTGATCAAAACTTCTAATTGTGATGGATCCCGAGAGTGTCTCTGAAAAGTGTTGTATAACTGGAGCTTTGCATACCCCACATAGTCGAGCAAGTTCTCGTGCTGCAGCTATGTAATATCGCTGGAAATGAAGAGCATGGAGTTAACAAATAATCAATATTATGACGTCTAAAGCTAGCATCTAAATAAAAGATATGGAAAAAAAGTAGACACACCTTAAACAACCATGTCATCAGAGAAAATCTAAGTACCATCTAATCTTAAGTTGTACGGAGAACTCGGTTTAGTATGGAGTACTATTTAGTATATGAAGTATCAAGGTTTAGTGATTTTGAGAAGAATATCACATAAAATCAAACATTTTAAAAAACGTAATACTTTGTAAAGTAATCAGCATTACATTGTACTCCTATTAAACAGTTATACTTTGGAAAAGAGAGTTCACGTGAACTTGATTCACAACAGACCGACATCTAATCAACACTATAAGGTCATAAAGTTACATTAGGCGTGAAGAGACAAAATAGTGTACCTGCAACCATATGCAAATTGCTATCACCGGAATAAATATAATGAAGACCTGCCACGCAACTTGTGACATGACGGCAATAATCCCAATAAGCTGTATTATCGCAAAAGCAAACGCCCCGATTATAGAAGCCATGTTCAAATCCACCGTACTTTGGTCTGTAGATGCCTGTGAAAGAATAAAGATTGGGCTTGCTAAAAACTAATCTGAACTTTGCTAAATAGGTTATGAGTGAAAAAGAAAAAAAAAACATAATTTTACATACTCTGTTGAGAATTCGCCCGCTTGGGGTGGAATCAAAGAAAGACATAGGGGCACGAAATATGCATCGATGCATTTTGTCAAACAAAATATTGGCTGTCTTGTAGCCAATAGCTGCAACGCTTAAAGCTCTGCCAAATATGCAAAGGGCACTTCCAACTGATAAGACAACGTACACAAGGATAAGAGTCGAGCCTCCAACATTAGGTGTAGAATCCTTCGATACAGGGGTTGCCCAGGCCATCCAATAATTGCTCCCAATTTGAAGTATTTGGAATAGAATCTGTGCAAGCAACGCAACGGGGGCTATAAGTCCTCCATATGCTGTCCTAATATACTTCCAGTAAACTGATAATCCAACCGTTCCCTTCTCTCTTTCTTCTTCTTGGACAAGCTGCCCCTTGGTTTCGTCTACTTTATCATCACTTTGAGATTGGTGTTTCTGCAAAACGGGCTTAGCATTTCTTTCCTTAGCTGTTGGCTCAACATCAACGGAATCAATAGCTGATAAAGCTTCCTCGTGAGCTCCAACGAGTTCCATAAAGTCACTTCCAGATTTGAGAATATCATTGTACTTGCCAGCTTGTTTAATTTTTCCGTCTTTCAAAACCTGATGATCGAAGGATTATAATCAAATTACTTGATCATGATTTGCACGCCAGATAGATACAACATTTAAAAGCATGAAAAGCTCACCAAAATCAAGTCAGCAGCAGGTAAGAATTCCACTTGGTGCGTAACGTATATAACAGTTTTGGAATCCAGAAGCCCCAGAATGCATTCCTGCAATTTCAAATAACTGGTGTCAGAAAATCAATTGGGCCAACAAGTGTAATCATGAGAAAATAAGGTAACATAAAACATATATATCAGTAGAAACTAGAAAATGTAAAAAAGATGTACATACACTAAAAAGATGAGCTCCAGTATGTGCATCCACAGCACTAAATGGATCATCTAACAAATAAATATCAGCATCCTGATAAAGGGCTCGTGCAATTTGTATCCTTTGCTTTTGTCCACCACTCAAGTTGATTCCTCGCTCACCAACAACAGTTTGATCGCCAAACGAGAGAATCTCCAGGTCTTTCTTGAGTGAGCAGGCTTCCAAGACCCGATTATACCGTTGTCTGTCCATCTCTTTACCAAACAGGATATTTTCTTCAATCTTTCCACTTTGTATCCAAGGCGACTGAGCAACATACGCTTTCGTCCCAGCAAGCCTAATAGCCCCAGATATTTTAGGCATTTCACCCAAAATACAAGAAAGTAAACTTGACTTTCCAGAACCAACTGTCCCACAAACTGCAACCCTCATGCCATGAGAAATTCTAAAGTTGATATCTTTCAATGTGGGACTAGGAGACGAAACGTCCCACGAAAAGTTCCCATTGATTACCTCCAAAGCAGTTTCGGAGGAAGTGCTTGGAAGCTTCTCGACTAAACCAGGTTGCAGATCATCAAGAGAAAGAAATGATGCAATTCGATCAAGAGAAACTTTGGTCTGAACAATCATGGCTATTGTATCAGGAAGATTGTAGATAGGCTCTTGAAGAATCCTAAAGGTTGCAAGAGCTGATAATATCTTTCCCGATTCGAGTGGGATTTTCATCAGTAAACAAGCACCAAAAGTCACCACAGAGACGAATGTAGGAGCACCCCAAAAAACGAACGAGGTGGCAGCCGTGGTAAAAAGATACCGCCCCAACCACCCCGTCTCAACTTTTCTAAGATCCATAATCTTGGAGAGAAACTTCAACTCCCAAGATTGAAGTTTAAGAATCCTCATATTTCTCAACACTTCTGACGTCGATTTCATCCTTTTATCTTTCGCCTTCATCAACTCATCCTGAAACTTCTCTTGCAACTTCCCGAGTGGAACATTCATTAACATCACTAAAATAGTTGCAACAAGTGCAGCTACTGAAGCAAGCCCAACATCTTTATACAATATCATTAAGGCTAGGACAACTTGCAAAATGACCATCCATGGATCATGCATGTACCAACCGAAGTCGCCTATCCTCTCAGCATCTACAGACATGAAATTGATAATCTCCCCGGTTGTGTGCCCTTGCTTCGACTGGCACGAAAGGGTCAACCCCTTGTTATACACTTTGGCAACCAATGCTGCCCTCGCCCTATACCCAGCTTGCTGCACCTTAAAGAACCAATGTCTTTGCGAAAAACACTCACACAATTTCGCTATAAAAAACGCAGAAACTAACACATAGCCCTCATTTTTGAAATCCCTATTCCCATTTAAGTATTGAACAAAGGTATCAATGAGGTATGGACCAACATAGGAAGAAAAGGTGTATATAAGAACATATACAGCAGATACCAAAATCTCCCTCCATGTAGTTAAGATCAACCCCTTTGCTAACATGATTGCGGTGACTTTGTTACTCTCTATACAACTATTCTCAAGATTATTATTCAAAATTGGAAATGCCCCTTTGGTGGTGTCAGGGAAGGCAAGCTGAGGAACATCCTCGAGGTTTAATGTTCTGTTGTAGCCAAGAGAGATTAAAGGGCCAACCCAAAAGAAAGTGAAAAGACTAAAGAAACCAGCTTTGGCATAAGGGGTTACAGTTTCGTCCCCTTTGGAAGGCTCCTTAGACTCAATACCATTAAGAAGAGGTTCTTGAAGAATAACATATTCATCTTTTTCCTTACCCAAAAACCCAATATAGCATAACACTAAACCCATTACTAGTGCCACTACATCAGAGACCCAAAACAGAGTTGATAAATAATGGTACTTTTTGAAATAAAAGAAGTCCGTTACAAGACAATAACAAGATACAAGGGAGAAAAAACCCCACCAAAGCCTTAAAACAAGTGGGTATTTTGTTTCCCCTGAATTCTTGAAATGGATTTGCAAGAAAAGATAGAGAAGCAACCAAGCTAGTGTTTTCGCACCCAAATCGAATAAAGTCAGAATCTTTTCATCAGACCAGCCATGTTTATACCAATAGAAAAGGTCCAACATACATAGAGTGAGATTAAACAAGGCAAGACTGAAACAAGAAACAATGGTTGTTCTGTAGTAGGAGAGACTAGTGCGACGAACATTATGTCTGTTAGACCAAAGTTTGTTGTAAAGCCAAGAAATGGATACGATCACAAACAAAAGAAGGTGCAAAGAAGCGGTAAAGAAACGCAAGAAAATTGGGTTGAGGAAGAAATTGCCGCTCATTTCTTGAAAGGAAAAAGAGCGGGATTCAGAAAAGAAAACAGACATACCCGTGGCAGTGAAGAAATACAACGAACTACGAAATTGTGTAAAGAAATTCTTTGTGGGGTGGCAAATTTTGTGTGTGAGTAGTGAAGAAAGGCTGTTAAGGGTGAAGAGAAGAAGCATCGATGGCACTATTATATAAAACTAATAAAAGGGTGTTTGGAAAGGGTTGAAGACCGTGTTTAAAAAAGAAAAAATAAAAGTAATTTAACGTTGTTTTCAATGAATTACTAATACGATTAATTGGGAAAAAGATGTGATTTTTTTAAAGAAGTGAGTGCGGAAAGTAAAAAAAGAAAAGGGTTTTTCATGACTCATTGAGCATAGGAAAACGTGGTAGGCAAGAGTGTGATTCATAAGAAGACAAATGGAGTAATATGCATAATCACCCTCACTAGAAAATAGGAAAGGCCCAAGAACTACGCACTCTTTTAGAAACAGAGTAAAAAAATAAAAAAAAGAACGTCAAACGTCATAAATGCAAATTCATCGATAACATTTCCAAAATCAATTTTTTCATTATTTTTCCATCATTGTTCATAAATGCAAAATTATCGATAACAGTTCCAGTATCAAATTTTATCTCCTTTGGGTGGTGGCTAGGGTATAATTATTCCACATGGGCAAATATGCAAAAGTTGGACTCGACTCATTTAAGTAGACTAAAGTTATTTTAAAAATCAATTTACTTAAAAATATCATATTTAATTTTTTTCATAAACTTTTTAAACCAGTCTATTTAACTCTTCTTATATATATAAATATAATATATACTCCCTTCATTTAGGGGTGAGTAAATATATCGAAATTTCGTTATACCGAACTTATCGTGTCCAAAAAAATATCGAAATTATCGAAATTTCCGACATATCGAATTTTTCGGTACGGTATGATATTATACTGAAAATTTTGGTAAGATAACAGTATGGAAAGCAGGGGCGGACGGAAGCTTTGTCCCGGGAGGGCCATGGCCCCCCCCCTCAAAATTTATCCATTAATTATTTATATATTACTATTAAATTATTTTTATTTTTAATTTTTGTTTGTTGGCCCTATGTAAGGCCCATTCCATTAGCAAATCAATTTCTAATTCATTTTTCAAACTCCTCGATAGTTACTAATACTCTGTATATATTAACTCATGTAATACTCACTTATAGCAGGTTTGTTATTTTAATTTGTATTTATATATTATTCGTTTTATTTTATTATTTATTGATTTGTTATTTTGATTATATCTTTAATTTAAAATTAATCTTCTAATTATTAATTGCTGTATTTTTTGAATTTGTTTCCAAAGATAAATAAAAATTATATAACTAATTATTGGTTAAGTAGTTAGAATTTGAAAATTAATGTAGTGTCACCGCAACTACAATTTTTTTTTTTATAGTTATGAACATAGTTAAGACTATTTTCGTAATAGAATGAAAGCTGAGTTTGATTTTTTATAGATCTTTTGTTGGTGTATATTGAAAAGGAGATTGTAAAAATTTCGACAAAAATCGCTTATAGATGATTTTCGCGATATGAAAGAAAGACGTGTTAAAAAGTTATAAGTTTAATGTTATACTTTAATTTTTTTTTAATAATAATTACTATTATAGTATTATATATGAACTTTTTAATGTATAATTTAAATTTAATTACTTTAAAATTTTAGTGTTGGCCCCCCTCAATTACTTGTTCTGGGTCCGCCCCTGATGGAAAGTGATCATATCGCGGTATTTCGGTATATCGAAATATTTTCGATATTCGGTATGAAATACCAAAATACAGAAACCTTATTAAAATAATAATTTTACATTATTTTTAAATTAAAATAACTTTAATTATTAAAACATAAATAAAATCAATCTAAATAATTAATTTCGATATAAAATCATTCTTCAATATTTTCGGTATGAATTTGTATACTGGTATTTCGATATGAAATGATGGTTCAATATTTTTGATATGAATCGGTATACCGATATGACACGGTATGCCGGTATACCGTACCGAAAATTCGGTATACCGAAATTACGGTACAGTATCAGTATAAATATTTACATACCGAAATTTCGGTATACCGAGATTACGGTATACCGAAATTTTTGGTACGATAACGGTATGAATATTTTCATCACATAATAATATTCATATTTAGGTGGACACACAAATTAAAAATACGTAATAATGAGTATGGTTTTGAGGAGTACTCTGTAAACATTTATGTATAAAATAAGTCTTGTGCACATTCAATTAAACTATAATTTTGATTTGATTTTAATGTGGAGATTAAAAATTCAATTGAATAATCGATTACTTACAATTCAATTACATGTATATATTTAATTACATACAAGAATTTGTCTTTTGTATAAAATAAATGAATAAATTGACTTGTGTGTATAGGTGGACCCATAAATATTGACATTTTGTGTAAAATTGTGAATATTGCGAGGATAAATTTTTAAAAGGATTTACATTTTAAGTGTGTGAAAGTTATTGTGAAATATCACGAAAAAGAAAGTGTGAAAATTATTATGGGACATGTCAGAGTATATAATATAGTAACAATGAATAAACAATAAACATATACTAGTACTAATAATATATAATTGTAATACATAATCGTTCAAATACTCAATATATATTACTCTATCTGTTTCATAGTTATTTGCACCAACTTTTTGGCACACAAACTAAGAAAAATGTGCATTGAGCGGAGTGTTGAGAGTAATTTTGTAAACTTTCATGAATAAAGTAAAAAGATTGACTGAATTTCGTGTAAAAGTAACGACATTTAGTGTAAATGTGTGAATATTGTGAGGGTGAAATTTATGAAGAAGTTTTCTTGCACTATCCTTGTCATGAATGATTGCACTTCGTAATTAGATAAAATATTTTTTTTTATGGAAAAAATATAAAATTACTGAAATGTCCTTATCGTATTTATTCCTAGAGTTAAAACTTTGTGTTCTTTCTCGATGGCCCGACAACCCGTCTAGGGCTAGATTGGGTCGCAAATTTTCAGGCCCGGTAGCAGTTGAGTTGGGCCCGACCCAGCTCGAGAGAAACAATTAATCTAATTGGACCCGGTCCGACCTATTTGACAGCTCTAGATATATATTTCGTTTAAAATTAAATATTTTTACTTATTTTAAATTAAAAGGTTATATTCGTCATTATTTATTTATTAATTTAATTTATTAGTACGAGGATGCAATGTGATTGCATGTTGTATACAATAAATGAACTAATGTGAAGTGCAATCATATAAAAAAATTATATGGTGTATCAACGATCCAATGATATTTGAATGATTGCTTGTTGGATATACTAAGTTTTCTTTTTGAAAAGTGCAAACAATTGTGGAATATAGGGATTATACAAAATTTCCTACTTAGTAAATTAGATTTTTAAAAAATGATTTGAACTAATATGAGATTATCTTGAAGAAATGATGTTTTTTTTTTCTATTTTTATTTATAATCGTTGATAGAAACAATTGCATTTGAGTATTGTTTTATGAACTATTTGATGGATTTGTTGATAGAAACAATTGCTCCACTCACCCTAAGCATTGACATTGACCAGCAACATGGGAAGCTGGTCAGAGGAATCAATCCCTCGTTCATCGTGTTACTGCAAAAAAAAAAGAGGTATGTGAATCATTAAACGATTTTTGGCCCATCTCTTTAATCGGGTGCGTCTACAAAGTGTTGTCAAAAAAATTGGCAAAAAGACTAAGTGTGGTCCTTGACAACATAATCTCGGAGAACCAGAGTGTCTTCATCGGAAGAAGACAGATTCATGATGGGGTTGTAATTTTGAACGAAATGATCACAGAGACAAAGAAGGAAGGATTGGGCATAATTTTCTTCAAGATAGATTTCGCGAAGGCATACGATTCAGTGGATGGGGAGTTTCTCGATAACATGATGGAACTCTTCAATTTTAGTGAAACATGGAGGGGGTAGATGAGAGAATACATGTCCACTGCCACATCATCAGTTTTGGTCAACAGTAGTGCTTTGGGTGAGTTCAGTTTGGAATGGGGATTGAGATAAGGAGATCCATTGTCTCCTTTCTTGTATCTAATCGCGGCAGTGGGGCTGAGCATCTTAATAAACATAGCGGTCGATAGGGGTATTTTGGAGGCAGCAGAAGTGGGACAAGATCGGATTAAAATTTCACATTTACAGTACGCCAATGATACAATCCTAATAAGCACGACAAAGGAGAAGAATGTACAGGCAATGAAGCAGATTTGGGGCAGCTTTGAATTTCTATCCAGGTTGAGAATTAATTTCAATAAAAACAGTCTCATTAGGGCTCGTTTGGTTTGGGGGAAAAGGCAGGAAAAACTAAATAAACCCATCTATTCTAATGTTTGGTTTGATTGTTTAAAGCCCGAGACTATGGCTAAGCCCGAGAATTAATTGGACTAAATCCCACATATGCGTGAAAATTGATCCCAAATTAAAGGTGAGTTAAATTTGTCCAACTTAACATCTGAATAAAGGACAGTGTGAAAAGTGTATTATCTCCCCCAATTTACAAGTATTTGGACAAAAACACCCTCACTCATCAACAAATTACACACTAACCCTAACTACATCTCAGTTTTGCACCATTTTCAGAATGAATGAAGGTAGGGCACGTCTTCGACATTCTTGTTCAATGTCCCATTGATTTTCAACTTTTTTTTTTTTTTTTTAATTCGTGCAATTAAATCATCATCATTTCCCTTTTGTTCGTATTGTAGCCCTGTGTTGGTCGTTGTTTGCAGACTCGTCGATTGCTAAAATACGAATTGTTGAGCAACATTAATTTCTCAACCCGATTTTCACTTCGATTTTGAGGGAAAACTCATAGTTGTTCGTCGTTTGTTTGTATTTCAGCATTGTGTTGGTCACAGTTTGCAAAATCGTCGAGTGAAAAATACAGAGCCTTGTTGTGCCACAACAAATTTTTCAACCCCAAATTCTCAACCTTTTTTTATTGTCTTTAAAAGACTTGTTGAGTAGATGTTTGGAGGGATTTATGCTTTAGCTGTAATTTGAATGAATGAACATATGTTATTTGATTTATGTTTTAGTCTATAGAAGTATCAGAATTGATTTGGGTAGCTTTTCTGCTGTTTTCTTTGCAACTTCAATGTTCTAAATGAAAGCACGTTATCGAATGAGTATACGAATTGATGAAGAAATAAAGATTTGGGTGAAAGAAAAATTAATTTCATAAATTCTTTATGCGAATTGTTGAAGAAATACAAAACAGAGGATATGTAAAAAAAAAATCTGTAAACATGTTTTAAGAAAAGAAAAATTATTAATTAATAGAAAAGGGTATTTCTGAAAGTTATTAATTAAAGTCAATTTATCTTACATACCAAACTACAAAATGATAAATATTACCAATTTTTAAAAGTTTAATCTATCTATCCAAACATATGCATAAATTCAAATTTTAATTTCAATGAACAGTGCAATCCATTAATTTCCTATTTTTAGTTGTCTTTCTCATCTATCAAACCAAACGAGCCCTTAGGGTTAACGTGGAAAACGAAGGCCTGTACAGGATGGCGAACACGCTGGGGTGCGGAATTGGATCACTACTGTGTTCTTATTTGGGAATGAGGGTAGGTTGCAATCATCACGCAATATCGGAGTGGTCACATTTACCACAGGGAATGAAGAAGAAGCTACAAGGGTAGAGCAATAAGAAGATTTCATTTGGGGGGAGGATAACACTATTGAAGGCAGTGTTAACGTCGATTCCGATCTATCATATATCATTTTACCTATTATCAAAGAAAACCTTGAGTGAGCTGATATCTTTTCTCTAGTATGTATCTTTTCCTTAAAAAATGTTTGTTAGTTTTTTATTATCTCTTTCATGAGACTATTTTGAGAGATATTTTTAGTAGAGCTAGAATTTACTTCATACTGAGCTCTACTTCTTTTGGTTGACTTCTTTTTTTAGTGGAGACCTTGGACACTTCAGGAACCCTGAAGGTGATGTCGATCATTTTGAGATAGTCCTACAAACATCTCATTTTCAGCATCATAATTCAAATCTTATATGTGTACATCTCTATTTTCATCATCTCCTAATGTCCTTGCATCAGTAGCACTACCCAATTCAATTGAGCTTTTCCATACAACAACACCATTTTCTACAAGAATTTCCAAGTCCTCATAATCGGGACATTCCCCAAATCTTTGTACAAGGAACAAAGTAAATCAAAATTGATGACGATGAAAAATGCATTAGGTTAGCAGTCGAGTCTCCATCACAGAACAAACAAAAATCTATCAAGTCGTGAGTTGTTATTTCCTTATAAGAAAAATCACTCAAAATAATTAAATAAAGAAAGGTTTATTAACAGAGAATGATGCTAAATAATTTTGTGTAGTACCTTTGTTAGAAGAACAACAAAAGTTTTGAATGAACTAGATTATAGGGTGTGTAGTACCTTTGTTAGAAAAACTTTAATTAACTAGATTAATCACTCTTACTTTTACACGTTGAATACAAAGTTTTAAAATAAAAAGTGATTATAGGGTGTGTTGTCGAATTGAAAAATATCCACTAATTTTCCGTCTTTTAGGCTTTTAGCGGCGCTATTGTAAAGTTGTTCGCAATTCATGCTTTCACCCGCAATTAGAGAAATTAAAGGACACTTAATTACTTATTGATTGGCTCATTAATTTGGTCAATAGTTGAACTAAAAAAATAATAAATAATGTGAATGACAGGATATGTAAACTTCTGTTTTGTTGCAAGGGATTTGATTAACCTATCTACTCAGTTTTTTAGTGGTGATATCTTATCTAATGATCGACTAATACGAATGATCATTTCACCGTCTATAACATGGTTTTAATTTAAAGTCAGATTTAGAGAAAACGAGAACCTTATTATTATAAACGCTAACAAACATATTGGCTTATATATTTAGCTTTTAAAAAGTGATACTCCGATATATACTAATAGTGAGTAGTGACAGTTTATATATATGTTGAACAATCGCATTGGTTTGTTTAAATACATTATTACTTATTAATTTTAATAGTATGATAAACAATGATAGTTTATAAAAATGAACCGTGAAAGTTAACCTGACATGATAAAAAGTTACACTTTATATCTTAATATTAAGATATATATATATATATATACGGAGTATTACTTATTAGCCTATATGTCTTTATTAATTGAATCTTCTGAAACAAAATTACTTAGCACATTTATTGATATTGACGCGGTAACAACGAGGACTACAAGTGAAATTAAGGACGAACCAGGAGTTTATGTTGAGGGGGCATCATATAAAAAGAATAAATTTTTAAAAATTTAAAAAGAAATAAATTTTTTTATTTGAACTAAATATATCAATTTTATAGTTAAATATCTCAAAATACATAAATACATATAAATATTGACAACATTACTAATTCACAATTTAAATAAAAAAAATTCTAAAACTCTCGAACTCTAAAATTTATAATGATCAGAAATTGAAAAAAATAAAAATAATTAATATAAAAACTACTCTATACATCTCTTACTTAAGGACTCATAACTTTTGAACACGTGTTTTAATGTATGAATTGTTTATTAGTATTATAGAAAATAAAGTAAGTGCATTAAAGACTTCTAATTTTATGAGTAGTAAAAATGATTTGTGTGAATAAAGTGATGACATTTGATGTAATATTGAAATGTTTTGAGGGAATAATTAAAATGTCTTTTTATTGTTTTAAGTATAATTAATAGACATTAAAAATGACAAAATGAGTCATTAAATAAAGGACGGAGTGAATAATATTTAAAATAAAAAAAATACAGGATTCAAGTAATTAAAACATGAATTTGGGCGATGAAAATGGACCGACCATATATATGATTATAATTAAATAAGTAATTGAAAATAAAAGGGATTATATATTTTTTAGTCTATTAAGTTACCACGTTTTTTAATTTCGTCCACCAGATTACCACTTTTTGAATTTAGTCCATTAAGTTTCGATTTATTTTGATTTTGGTCTACTGCTATAGCAGGTTTAACAGGTCATTTTTTAAAACACGCCACACACCCCATAAATGTTATACACACCCCAAATGTTAAACACACACACTAAAATTTAAAAATCATTTTTTATTACTATACACACTCCAATTCTTTTCTATTTAGTAAATTTCCAAAAATAATTAAATTAAAAAAAAAGTAAGAATTCAAATTAATATAAAAAATATAAATAAAACCTATAAAAAATCACCTAAATCTTTAAAATTAAACAAAGCTAAAAAATTAATTAACTCAATTAGTTTTGAAGATTTAGTTGATTTTTTTCTATTTTGAAATTTTTTAATAAATTAAAAAAAAATCAACTCAATTTAAAAAAATTATTAAATCAAATAAAAATTAAAATCTTAAAAAAATCAACTAAATTTTCAAAACTAATTAAATTAATTAATTTTCTAGCTTTATTATTTTTTTTAAAATTTAGGTATTTTTATAGGTTTTTTTTTATGTTTTTAATATTAATTTGAATTCTTACTTTTTTTAATTAAATTATTTTTGATAATTTATTAAATATTTTTATAATTTTATTTAACTTTAATTGATTTTTTAATTTTTGTGTTTAACATTTGAAGTGTATATAATATTTATGGGGTGTTACTTGTTAGTAGGTTCATGTAATATAAAAGAAATATTTAAAAGGAAAATAAAATAAAAAAAATTAAAACTTCAATGCTTTATTAATGTTTTATTTCCGTTCTAACTTTTATAAAAATGTCGACAATATGGTTAAATAAAATTTAAAAATAGTAGAAAATCAACTAAAATTTTAAAATTAATTAATTTTTTTTTTAGCTTTGTTTGATTTTTTAAGATTTAGACGATTTTTTTATGAGTTTTATTTATATTTTTCATATTAATTTGAATTCTTATTTTTTTATTTAATTGTTTTTGACAATTTATTAAATATGAAAGAATTGGAGTGTGTATAGTAATAGAAAATGATTTTTAAATTTTAGTGTGGTGTGTTTAATATTTGGGGTGTGTATAACATTTTATGGGGTGTGGTGTGTTTTAAAAAATGATCTGTTAAATCTACTATAACAGGTAATTGACCCAAAATTAAAATAAAATTAAAACTTAATGGACTAAATTCAAAAAGTGGTAATCTAGTGAATTATATTAAAAAACTTAATAACTTAATGGACTAAAAAAAATATAATTCCAAAATAAAAAGTGAATTTATAATTAAATAATTTATACTATATATATATATATATAATAATAAAAAGAAAAAAATGACTGAGGAGGCCAGGGCCACCCCCACCCAATAGGTAGGTCCATCCCTGAGTGGAATCGAGAAGCAAAGGCTACAACCAGCCCTGGTCTATGTCTCGTGTTAGTCACCGAGTTGCTCCCATGGTGGAACAAGTTCCCAATAATTTTGGGGAGGGTGGATCCACCACTCATTGCATGTGAGAATTTTTAGTATTCAAAATTTCAAATACAAATACTACTTTTGTCATTCTCTAAATTTTACTTTTTTTTTTTCCATCCTAATGTAAGTAATTCTTTATTTGTTTGTAAAATTTCAATAAAAGTAGTCCCATTTGTCCTATATTTCTTGTCCACAAAATATAGTAATTGTCATCAACTTTATTCACAAACAATCACTTTATTCACAATGGGCCCCACAATACCCTATAATACCCTTACTTTATCTACATTTTTTCTTAAAACACGTGTCCCACTCCCATGTGACTACTTTTCATGGATGAAGGGAGTATAACTCTTTACATTTTCTCATTCTTTTCATTTTCTACCTTTCTCAGCATTTTCTTCAGTCTTTCTCTATCTCAATTATTCACAAACAATCACTTTATTCACAATGGGCCCCACAATACCCTATAATACCCTTACTTTATCTACATTTTTTCTTAAAACACGTGTCCCACTCCCATGTGACTACTTTTCATGGATGAAGGGAGTATAACTCTTTACATTTTCTCATTCTTTTCATTTTCTACCTTTCTCAGCATTTTCTTCAGTCTTTCTCTATCTCAATTATTCACAGTACATATTTAATACTTTTTTCTATTCAAAATAAATGTCGTTTTTAATTTTCATTTTATTTTCAATTTAAATGTTGTTTTGCATTTTTCAATGTCAATTAAATGTGTTTTTTTTCCAATTTACCCTTAAACTCATTAATAATTACTTAGATAATAATAGTTTTCAATATTCTACAAGAATCACAAAGTAATTAATTAAGGGTATAATAGAAAGTCAATATTTTTCTTAATATATGTGCATGAACTTAAGATGACATATATTTTGAATAGGAGGGAGAACTCCCTTCTATCCTTTTTAATTGATGTCCTATAGCTCCACACATATTAAGAAATAAACTATTTTCCTAATATGCCCTTAATAATGAAATGAATGGCGGTTGATTTCACTGTGTGTCTACATAATTTTATTGGAATGATGGGTAATTTATTCTATCAATTAATTCCTAAATTAATGAAGTAAAATGTATATTAGAGATAAATTCATAAAACGTCAACTAATTTGCTAATTCTAAAAAATTTCTAAAACTTCAATTAAAATGAATAGGAGGAATTGTCATTTTGGCTTTTAAACTATTTTTCTTACATGTCATTATGTGTATTTTTCTTTAAATTTGATTATTTTACATTTATTCATTTACTACAAATATTTTTTATAAATTAGTTATATTACCCATAATTTATGGTATTATTATCATATACATAAATTTATTAAACAAATTTTCTATACAAAATTAGTTATAGTTATAATTGATGAATGGTATAAACATAAATTTATAATCTTAAATGGTTGTCAAAAGCTAAATGCCATTTATTAAAAAAATGGAGGGAGGATTATATTTATTAATCTCTTTATCAAAAATTTATGCAAACTCTTGAAGGGAATGACAAAGTGGGATAGCTCAAGTGGTTAGAGCACCACCCCAACCAATTCTTTGTAATTAATTAATAGATTCATATTTTAGCAAATTACCATAATATTTATAATTGTTATATTTATGAATTATTAATTTAGAGTTTTAATGGGACCTAATATTTATAAAGAGATTTTTCGAAAAATTATTATCTTATTATCTTATCGAAATTGATGATTTTTTACAAAGGTCCAAGTCGGGACCGAAAGATTTAGAGAGTTTATTAATTTATAGAGTATTAATTTATAGATGTTTTACTGTAGTACTTCCTCTATTTCACAATAATTTTTATGGATAGGTGTACACATATATCAAGAAATTGTAATGGTGAGTAGAATTTTAATGAATAATCTTGTAAATTTTTATATATATAATAAATAAATGAATTAACATGTGTGTATGTGTAGAGTCAAAAGTACTGACATTTTACGTAAAATTGTTAATATTATGAGAGTGTAATTTATAAAAATAAAATCATTTTAAAGAGTGTTAGTGGGTGTTTGCAAACACTAGAAAGTGCTTAAAAACACATTTTTTTAAAAAATATAATCACTTTTTGAGTGTGTGCAAATACAATCAAGTGATTAAGTTAATTTGTTAAAAGTGATTTTGCTGAAGCACCCTTCCACCCACTTCTAATAGCTTCTATGTGCTTCTCATATAATAATCAATTTTACCCTCACAATTTAAATAATATTTCATCTTTACACATTACCTAACCAAATGTAATGAGGGTGTTTTTTATAAATTTATAAAAAGAAGTGGTTTGTTTTGTAAACACCACAACATATACACAATTGATTTAAAGTGTTTAATTATAAAACACTATCAACTTTCAATTTTATTGTATAAATCAATTTTAATCACTTTGATTTCTAAACACACCCTTAGATAATAATTAAGTTGACCAGCTATAGGTGTGTGGGCATCAAGTAAGTAAATATGTGTGGTGAACACGGAAGGCATCATAGTCCACACATTCAAGTTGGAAAGGAAAAAAAAAATAAGACCGTCTTGTTTGCATGCTTTTCTAAATTGGCGGCCCATCTTTACAAAAGTTTTTTTTGGTAAGAAAATTTTGAGGACCCATTTTGAGTGAGACCATTTTTCAAATTTTGAGTGAGACCATTTTTCAGTAAAACGAAATATTATACTCACATTACTCACATAACATTTTTAACACTTAATTTTATGATTAAATTGTCTTACATAAGTTTTTATTTTTATTTTATTGAAACACTATAATTTAGACATAACACTTTTAACATTTAGGGGTGTATTCAATTGAAATTTTATTTGATTTTTTTGAATTTTAAAAAGTTCATGGATTTATAAAATTCATAAAGTCCATGCAAAATTTGATTGATTTTTTTCATTGATTTATATGAATTTTCATAGACTTGACATGATTATGAAATATATATTTTTTTATTAATTTACATAAATTTTCATAAACTACGCTGAAACTACGACCTGACCCAAAGCTCGCAGGGTGGGGCTGGTACCCGCGGGTCGGGTCAATATTGCCATCTCTACTTCTGACCTTTTGTCTTCAGAGTTCTCTGAGAGAATCCGTTGAAATCTCTAATTTTTAGAAGAAATTTTGAATATTGAAATTTATTTATATTTTTTAGGAGAATCCAACAAGGGTTAGTCTTATGTGAAATATTGCATACATGCATTCTATCCCAATTAGGCAAGTCAAAACTCTAAGTCTAAAAGTCAAATTAAGTCAATTTAAAAAAATTCGCGGGTCATAAGCCTGGATCCGGGTTGCCCAGAAAATTCGCGGGTTGCAAACAGGTGGTTTACTATATGACCAAAATATTGTTACTATAAGGCCAAAATATTACCACTACAAGGCCAAAAATTTAATACTACATGTCAAAACATTCTGAAAAATTCACCAAAAAATAAAGTCTCCAGAATATTTTTGAACATGTAGTAATACACATTTAACCTTGTAGTGATAAAATTTTGGTCTTGTAGTAACATTGTTTTAGTCATGTAGTAGCGGAATAAGTCAAAATTATTTTAGTAATTTTACCCCAAAAAAATAAGTGTCCAGAATATTTTTAGACTTGTAGTAATACACTTTTGACCTTGTAGTGACAAAATTTAGTTCTTGTAGTAACATAATTTTGGTCATGTAGTAAAATAATAATATATTAGAGTGAAAATAAATATTTTAATTAAGGTTGACCCGCTTTGACCCGTGTTGACCCACGTTGACCCACGAATTTTGACCTAATTGCCTTAATTAGTCATATTGCATGTATGCAATATTGCATATAAGTTTTTGCGATCCAACAATATTCATAGATTATTAAGATTCATAAACTTTTGAATACCTAAAGATTTTTAAAGACTTTTTAAAATCCGTATTAAATACCTCATAATTTTTAAAGACTTTTTGAAAGTCCAAAAAAATCCTATAGAATCTACCATCAATACACCCCGTTAATCTTACCATTAAATTGTCTCACACAAGTCTGTCTTTTTTAATTAAAATTTATAATACAGTAATTAATATTCACACGTTTTCTTTGTAATAGAAAACATTAACTATTTCCCACCTCACATACACTTCTACTTGTACCGTGGGCTTGAAAAGTATTAAGGGATAATTCCATGATTATCTCTACTTTCCTTGTATATAGGAATTTACATTTATTTGTATTTATTTCTTATGAAACAATTATGTTTCTTGTGCACCAATTATGTTTCTTATGCACAAATTATGTTTCTTGTGCAACAATTATGTAAATCTGTAATTCACAGTATATACAAGTTCTCTCACTCACCAACATTACGGTGATCAAACCCTATTTCTTACATGGTATCAGCCTTCTATCGATCCTAAATTCTTTTCTCCCCCCGCTCTCACGGCAGCCCCTTCCCTTCTCCGACGAGCCAGTCCCCCTCGTCTCCTCATCATAATCGAGCTTGTCCCCCTCGATCCACATTTCAATGGCCGATTCCACAATCCCCATGAATGTCTTAATCCATATGGTCACGGTCAAACTGACCTCCGCAAATTTTCTTTTGTGGAAGAAGCAGGTTATTCCGATGTTACATTGTGCCGATCTGTTCGGCTTTGTTGATGGCACCACTGTCGCCCCTCCTACTAGAGTCAACAACGCAGTAAATTCGGCCTACACCGTCTGGCGTGCTAAGGATCAGAAAGTCCTTAGCCTTCTCCTCTCCTCCCTCACCGAGGAATCCCTCTCCGAAGTGATCGACTGTGACACATCTTGGGATGCTTGGATCGCCCTTGAGGCTGCCTTCAGCCACTCTTCTCAGTCTCGCACCACTCCACTCCGCGAGGAACTCCTTCTTCTCAAACGTAATGATATGTCTGTTTTTTACTACAGCCGTAAATTCAAACTCATTTGCGACCAACTGGCCGCTATCGGTAAGCCCGTCGACGACTCAGACAAGTCTCACTGGTTCCTTCGTGGCTTGGGTCCTCACTTTGGGGGCTTCTCCGACACTCGCATGTCCATGAACCCGGTTCCACCTTTCCGGGATCTACTTCACCAGGCCACAGCCTTCGAAATCATGAATAAGCCCCTTGACACTGCCCCACCTCAGGCTGCTTTCGTTGCTCATGGTCGCCCTCGCTCAAACTCTGACTCCTCGTCGCATCCTCGTGGCCAGACCACTCATCGCAACAGCCCTTCGTCCTCTTTTCGAGGTGGTCGTCTTGGCTCTGGTCGTGGTGACCATCGACCTTATGTTCCTCGCTGCCAAATTTGTCGAGGCGAACACTATGCAGACAAATGCCCTAATCGCTATGCTCGTCCCCTAACCCACTCTGCTGCCCCATCATATGCTCGCCCGCCTGACCACTCTTCGGCTCATCTAGCACAGGCCTTTCACTCTGCCTGCTCGCTAGAACCGCCACCCACCTCTGATTGGTATGTTGACTCAGGGGCTTCGGGGCACATGACAGCTCGCTCTTCCGACCTGGACTCATGCTCGCCCTACTCTTGTAATGGTTCTGTGATTGTTGGTAACGGTTCTGCTTTACCTATCTCACATATTGGTTCTCGCTCTATTTCTAGTACAATTAACCTTCGTGATGTGTTGGTTGTGCCCGATATCACGAAGAATCTTTTGTCTATAAGCAAATTAACCTCTGATCTAGCTGTTAATGTTGTTTTTTCCGAAAAATCATTTCAAATTCAGAAGCGGAACACCAGGGAGGTAGTCGCTCGGGGTAGATGTGAGCAAAAACTATATGTGTTGGATTCCTTTCTTCCAGCCTTTGTTGCAGCTGTTCGAGCCACTGTAGCCAAGGCTTCTTTCGATCTATGGTACTTAAGATTGGGACATGTCCCATTTGATATTTTGAAACTTTTGCATAGACTAGGAGCTATTTCAGTTACTTCTGTTTTACCCACTCCGAGAGTTTGTTCTTCTTGTCAGTTAGCCAAGAGCAAGAGATTATCTTTTTAAGTCAATGAAAAACGTGCTTTGTCTGTTCTCAATTTAGTGCATTGTGATTTATGGGGTCCTGCACGTGTCTTGTCCACAGACGGTTATAAATATTATGCTGTGTTTGTCGATGATTTCTCTCGATTCTCTTGGATATACCCTATGCGAGCTAAGAGCGAATTTCCAGTCATTTTGGAAACTTTCCACACTTTTGTCTGCAACCAGTTCTCCACCTCTGTGAAAGTGTTCCAGAGTGATGGAGGAACGGAGTTCATCAATAGTAAAGTCTCTACCTTTTTGCGAACACATGGTGTTCTCCATAGACTATCCTGCCCATAAACTCCCGAGCAGAATGGCAGGGCTGAGCGTAAACATCGACACATCACCGAGACAGGGCTCTCCATGATGTTTCATGCCAATCTTCCTACTCATTTTTGGTTCGACGCTTTTTCAACAACTGTTTATGTCATCAACCGACTGCCCTCCACCATTTTAAGTGGCACCTCTCCGTTTCAGGCTCTCTTTTCTGAGTCGCTGAACTATGGAAACTTCAAGCCCTTTGGCTGCAAGGTTTTTCCATTTCTCCGAGACTATGCTTCCCACAAGCTAGCACCTCGTAGTCGCCCCTGCATTTTCTTGGGATACAACAACATTCACAAAGGGTTCTGCTGTCTTGATTGGGAGTCGAACAAAGTGTTCGTCACCAGACATGCCATATTCGACGAGCAATGCTTCCCCTTCTCGACTTCAGCTCGCTCGTCCCCCATGTCACTGTTGGATGTTTCGATATTTTTGGAGCCTGTTTGTTCGACCTCTCATGCTGATCAGTTACCTCCGGACCCACCCGCTCCTTGCTCGCTATGCCCTTCGGAGTCGGATCCAATTATCGCCCCGGTGGTCGTCGAACCACCGCCGCCTGCTTGCACTTTGCCTTCGTCCACCTCCTCGCATCAGATGGTCACTCGGAGTAAGGCAAGTATCTTCAAACCCAAATATCCTCTTGGTTCCACTTCCTCGGCACTTGTCTCTGCCTTGGCTTTATCCTCTGAACCACGGGGGTTCAAATCGGCTGCCTAGTATCCTCTTTGGTTGGCAGCCATGCAGGAAGAAATTGATGCTCTTCGCAATAATCACACCTGGGATTTGGTTCCTCGCCCTTCTGGTGTAAATATTGTTGGGTCCAAATGGGTATATCGAACAAAGTTTCACTCTGATGGCTCGGTGGAACGCCATAAAGCTCGCCTGGTCGCGCAGGGCTTCACTCAAATTCCTGGCGACGACTTCTCCCATACTTTCAGTCCAGTGGTCAAGGCTGCGACTGTTCGAATCATCCTCGCCATTGCTGTTCAGTCAAACTGGCCTCTTCATAAACTTGATGTTAAGAATGCGTTTCTCAATGGTGTCTTGGACAAGCCCGTCTTCATGGCCCAACCTCCCGGCTATGTTGATGCTCGCTTCCCGGATCACGTTTGTCGTCTCAAAAAGGCGTTGTATGGTCTGCGACAAGCTCCACTTGCCTGGTTTCAAAGGTTTAGTTCATTTTTGTTCGGACTTGGTTTCTCTGCTTGCAAATCCGACTCCTCGCTATTCTACCTTCATAAAGGAAATTCTGTTATCTACTTGCTTCTCTATGTGGACGACATCATCATCACTGGCAATGATCCTCCTCTCCTTGCTCGCTTCATCTCATAGGCACACAGGGAGTTCGCCCTGAAGGATTTGGGTCGCCTGAACTACTTTTTGGGCCTTGAGATCTCCTATACTCCAGAAGGTCTATTTATTGGTCAGTCCAAGTATGCTCGCGACATCCTCGACCGAGCATCCCTGACTGACTCCCGACCAATTGCCACACCATTGGTCGTCGGTGAATCTTTGACGGGCACGGGTGCCTCGTTCTCAGATCCTACACTCTACTGCTCGCTTGTTGGAGCTCTGCAATATCTGACGATCACTCGACCAGACCTCTCCTTCGCGGTAAATTATGTAATTCAGTTTCTTCAGGCCCCCTCTGTTGACCACTTTTCTGCGGTCAAGCGCATCATCAGATATGTCAAAGGGACGATCCATTATGGCCTCACCTTTGCTCGCCGACCTGATCGATCAATTGTGGGCTATTCTGATGCTGATTGGGCTCGGTGTCTTGAGACTCGTCGTTCCACTTATGGGTATTCTATCTTCTTGGGAGGTAATCTTGTCTCTTGGAGTTCCAAGAAGCAACCAACTGTTGCTCACTCGAGTTGTGAATCTGAATATAGGGCAATGGCGAACACAGCTGCTGACATAATCTGGTTGACGAATCTTCTGCGGGAACTTCGTCAGCTTCCACCTGCTCGCCTGGTACTTCTAACTGATAATAGAAATGCTCTCTTCGCTCATAAGCGGGAAAAACACATAGACATTGACTGTCATTTTTCCGAGAAATGGTCACTTCTGGTAAACTACTCACCGACTTTGTGCCATCTCATCTCCAGCTCGCAGACATGTTTACAAAGAGTCTTCCTCGCCCGGCGTTCGAGTTCCTGCGTTCCAAGCTTTGCGTGTCTCTGCATCCCACGCAACGCTTGACGAGGGATATTAAGGGATAATTCCATGATTATCTCTACCTTCCTTGTATATAAGAATTTACATTTATTTGTATTTATTTCTTGTGCAACAATTATGTTTCTTGTGCAACAATTATGTAAATCTGCAATTCACAGTATATATACAAGTTCTCTCACTCACCAACATTACGGTGATCAAACCCTATTTCTCACAAAAAGTATTAGCACGACATCAATGAACACATGACAAAGTAGTGGTACTGTATTAAAATGGTATGATTAGGTAACTTTCACCTTTTTTATATAATGTCCCAAAAAAGATAGAAAATTAATTTATATCTCATGATTTTGTAAATTAATTAATTTATATTTAATTTTTATTGAAGACATTAAAACGGCGTCGTTTCACTCATGCCTTTTGCTATGTGTGCATACAAATTATGAAAAATTGACAAAAATCGTAACAAAGTCGAGCTTGACTTATATAGCGTGAAAAAACAAAAGTCACGTGAATTTAAAAAAAAAATATTACAAGTCATTATTTATAATTTATAAAATGAAGAAAAATAACTAAAATAATCAATTTATAAAATTATGGAAAGTAAACTAAATTTTTATCTTTTTTTTATAACGTTTTTAAAAAAATGAGAGTTATGAAACACTTAATAAATTTTTATTCTCGTTAATTTATTGGATGCAAAAAAGGTAAAAATTGAACGTAAATTAATCATTTTAATAAAATTATTGAACCTAACGTTTTTTTTATTCTTTTTAGGACTTTATTGGACGTAAATAATGTTTTTGCTCATGCTCTATCTATCCCTACAAAAAGTAATGGCCTGCAAATTATTTTTATTTTTTTAATAAGAGTTAGTATTTATAAATCATATTCCACAGTCCTATAAAAATTTGCATATTTGGGATGACACACAATTTAAAAAATGTGTAAAAAAAATGTAATGAGTAATGTTTTGAAGAGTAGTTTTGTAAAGTTTTATGAATAAAGTAGAGTAAAAAGTAGATTGAATGTAAAAAATAATGACATATGATAAATAAGAGTATATCTTGAGGGTATAAATAATGAAAATATTTTCTTTTTATAGAGTGTGTAAATTAGTATGAGACATTCATTTATAAAAAAAGTGCAAATTCATGTAGAATGGAGGGAGTAATATATTATGAGATCACTTGTAGCTATTTTAGTGTTTCTGAAATATTATGAATCTTATCGAGGCTACACTCTTGCCTACCACGTTTTCATGCTCATGAAAACCCTTTTCATTTTTTTTTTTTACTTTCCGCACTCAATTCTTTAAATTACACCTTTTTTTTTCCCAATTAATCATTAATTCATTGAAAACAACGTTAAATTACTTTTATTATTTTTTCTTTTTTTAAACAGGGCCTTGACCCTTTTCAAACACCCTATATATAATAGTGCCATCGATGCTTCTCTTCTCTCTTAACCGCCTTTCTTCACTACTCACAAACAAAATTTGCCACCCCACAAAGAAATACTAGAATTTCTTTACAGAATTTTGTAGTTCGTTGCATTTCTTCACTGCCACGGGTATGTCTGTTTTCTTTTCTGAATCCCGCTCTTTTTCATTTCAAGAAATGGGCGCCAATTTCTTCCTCAACCCAATTTTCTTGCGTTTCTTCACCGCTTCTTTGCACCTTATTTTGTTTGTGATCGTATCCATTTCTTGGCTTTACAACAAACTTTGGTCTAACAGACACAATGTTCGTCGTACTAGTCTCTCGTACTACAGAACAACCATTGTTTCTTGTTTCAGTCTGTCGTTATTTAATCTCACTCTATGTCTGTTGGACCTCTTCTATTGGTATAAACATGGCTGGTCTGATGAAAAGATTCTGACTTTATTCGATTTGGGTGTGAAAACACTTGCTTGGTTGCTTCTCTATCTTTTCTTGCAAATCCATTTCAAGAATTCTGGGGAAACAAAATACCCACTTGTTTTAAGGCTTTGGTGGGGTTTTTTCTCCCTTGTATCTTGTTATTGTCTTGTAACGGACTTCTTTTATTTCAAAAAGTACCATTATTTATCAACTCTGTTTTGGGTCTCTGATGTAGTGGCACTAGTAATGGGTTTAGTGTTATGCTATATTGGGTTTTTGGGTAAGGAAAAAGATGAATATGTTATTCTTCAAGAACCTCTTCTTAATGGTATTGAGTCTAAGGAGCCTTCCAAAGGGGACGAAACTGTAACCCCTTATGCCAAAGCTGGTTTCTTTAGTCTTTTCACTTTTTCTTGGGTTGGCTCTTTAATCTCTCTTGGCTACAACAGAACATTAAACCTTGAGGATGTTCCTCAGCTTGCCTTTCCTGACACCACCAAAGGGGCATTTCCAATTTTGAATAATAATCTTGAGAATTGTTGTATAGGGAGTAACAAAGTCACCACAATCATGTTAGCAAAGGGGTTGCTCTTAACTACATGGAGGGAGATTTTGGTATCTGCTGTATATGTTCTTATATACACTTTTTCTTCCTATGTTGGTCCATACCTCATTGATACCTTTGTTCAATACTTGAATGGGAATAGGGATTTCAAAAATGAGGGCTATGTGTTAGTTTCTGCATTTTTTATAGCGAAGTTGTGTGAGTGTTTTTCGCAAAGACATTGGTTCTTTAAGGTGCAGCAAGCTGGGTATAGGGCGAGGGCAGCATTGGTTGCCAAAGTGTATAACAAGGGGTTGACCCTTTCGTGCCAGTCGAAGCAAGGGCACACAACAGGGGAGATTATCAATTTCATGGCTGTAGATGCTGAGAGGATAGGCGAATTCACTTGGTACATGCATGATCCATGGATGGTCATTTTGCAAGTTGTCCTAGCGTTAATGATATTGTGTAAAGATGTTGGCCTTGCTTCAGTAGCTGCACTTGTTGCAACTATTTTAGTGATGTTAATGAATGTTCCACTCGGGAAGTTGCAAGAGAAGTTTCAGGATGAGTTGATGAAGGCGAAAGATAAAAGGATGAAATCGACTTCAGAAGTGTTGAGAAATATGAGGATTCTTAAACTTCAATCCTGGGAGTTGAAGTTTCTCTCCAAGATTATGGATCTTAGAAAAGTCGAGACGGGGTGGTTGGGGCGGTATCTTTTTACCACGGCTGCCACCTCGTTCGTTTTTTGGGGTGCTCCTACGTTCGTCTCTGTGGTGACTTTTGGTGCTTGTGTGCTGATGAAAATCCCACTCGAATCAGGAAAGATATTATCAGCTCTTGCAACCTTTAGGATTCTTCAAGAGCCTATCTACAGTCTTCCTGATACAATAGCCATGATTGTTCAGACCAAAGTTTCTCTTGATCGAATTGCATCATTTCTTTCTCTTGATGATCTGCAACCTGATTTAGTGGAGAAGCTTCCAAGCACTTCCTCCGAAACTGCTTTGGAGGTAATCGATGGGAACTTTTCGTGGGACGTTTCGTCTCCTAGTCCCACATTGAAAGATATCAACTTTAGAGTTTCTCATGGCATGAGGGTTGCAGTTTGTGGGACAGTTGGTTCTGGAAAGTCAAGTTTACTTTCTTGTATTTTGGGTGAAATGCCTAAAATATCTGGGGCTATTAGGCTTGCTGGGACGAAAGCGTATGTGTCTCAGTCGCCTTGGATACAAAGTGGAAAGATTGAAGAAAATATCCTATTTGGTAAAGAGATGGACAGACAACGGTATAATCGTGTCTTGGAAGCCTGCTCACTCAAGAAAGACCTGGAGATTCTCTCGTTTGGCGATCAAACTGTTGTTGGTGAGCGAGGAATCAACTTGAGTGGTGGACAAAAGCAAAGGATACAAATTGCACGAGCCCTTTATCAGGATGCTGATATTTATTTGTTAGATGATCCATTTAGTGCTGTGGATGCACATACTGGAGCTCATCTTTTTAGTGTATGTACATCTTTTTTACATTTTCTAGTTTCTACTGATATATATGTTTTATGTTACCTTATTTTCTCATGATTACACTTGTTGGCCCAATTGATTTTCTGACACCAGTTATTTGAAATTGCAGGAATGCATTCTGGGGCTTCTGGATTCCAAAACTGTTATATACGTTACGCACCAAGTGGAATTCTTACCTGCTGCTGACTTGATTTTGGTGAGCTTTTCATGCTTTTAAATGTTGTATCTATCTGGCGTGCAAATCATGATCAAGTAATTTGATTATAATCCTTCGATCATCAGGTTATGAAAGACGGAAAAATTAAACAAGCTGGCAAGTACAATGATATTCTCAAATCTGGAAGTGACTTTATGGAACTCGTTGGAGCTCACGAGGAAGCTTTATCAGCTATTGATTCCGTTGATGTTGAGCCAACAGCTAAGGAAAGAAATGCTAAGCCCGTTTTGCAGAAACAACAATCTCAAAGTGATGATAAAGTAGACGAAACCAAGGGGCAGCTTGTCCAAGAAGAAGAAAGAGAGAAGGGAACGGTTGGATTATCAGTTTACTGGAAGTATATTAGGACAGCATATGGAGGACTTATATCCCCCGTTGCGTTGCTTGCACAGATTCTATTCCAAATACTTCAAATTGGGAGCAATTATTGGATGGCCTGGGCAACTCCTGTATCGAAGGATTCTACATCTAATGTTGGAGGCTCGACTCTTATCCTTGTCTACGTTGTCTTATCAGTTGGAAGTGCCCTTTGCATATTTGGCAGAGCTTTAAGCGTTGCAGCTATTGGCTACAAGACAGCCAATATTTTGTTTGACAAAATGCATCGATGCATATTTCGTGCCCCTATGTCTTTCTTTGATTCCACCCCAAGCGGGCGAATTCTCAACAGAGTATGTGAAATTATGATTTTTTTTTCTTTTTCACTCATAAACTATTTAGCTAAGTTCAGATTAGTTTTTAGCAAGCCAATCTTTATTCTTTCACAGGCATCTACAGACCAAAGTACGGTGGATTTGAACATGGCTTCTACAATCGGGGGATTTGCTTTTGCGATAATACAGCTTATCGGGATTATTGCTGTCATGTCACAAGTTGCGTGGCAGGTCTTCATTATATTTATTCCGGTGATAGCAATTTGCATATGGTTGCAGGTACACTATTTTGTCTCTTCACGCCAAATGTAACTTTATGATCTTGTGAATCAAGTTCACGTGAACTCTCTTTTCCAAAGTATTACTGTTTAATATTCAACGTAATGCTGATTACTTTACAAAGTATTACGTTTTTTAAAATGTTTGATTTTATGTGATATTCTTCTCAAAATCACTAAACCATGATAGTACTTCGTATACTACATCAAGTTCTCTGTAAAACTTTAGATTAGATGGTACTTAAGATTTTCTTTGATGACATGGTTGTTTAAGTTGTGTCTACTTTTTTTCCATATCTTTTATGCAGAGGCTAGCTTTAGACATCATAATACTGATTATTTGTTAACTCCATGCTCTTCATTTCCAGCGATATTACATAGCTGCAGCACGAGAACTTGCTCGACTATGTGGGGTATGCAAAGCTCCAGTTATACAACACTTTTCAGAGACGCTCTCGGGATCCATCACAATTAGAAGTTTTGATCAAGAACCAAGATTTCGAGATATATGCATGAAACTAATAGATGGATATTCCCGGCCCAAGTTTTACACTGCTGCTGCTATGGAATGGTTGTGCATTCGTCTGGACGTGCTGTCCCTCCTGACGTTTGCCTTCTCATTGATCTTCTTGATCACTCTTCCAAAAGGAGTAATTGATCCAAGTGAGTGTTATTATGAATGTATCATATTGTATTATGAGTGAAGAGCCTATCTCATTTTTTTATTATGTTATGCAGGTGTTGCTGGTTTGGCGGTAACATATGGCCTCAATTTAAATCAGTTGCAATCATGGGTCGTGTGGAACCTCTGCTTCATGGAAAATAAAATAATTTCAGTCGAAAGAATACTTCAGTACACTTCTATTCCAAGCGAACCGCCTCTTGTTGTAGAGTCGAACAGGCCTGAGAGTGGCTGGCCAGTACAAGGAGAAGTTAATATTCAAGATCTTCAGGTAATGTTTACTGTCAATCATTAATAAGATGGCAAATACTTGTATAAAATGTAATAGCTACTTAACTAAACAGTGTTAGTTAGTTTGTATTAATTGTCTTCTGCTGATCGAGAGGATCTGTGTAATATATTTGTAGGTTCGATATGGTCCTCACATGCCTTTTGTGTTACGAGGCCTCACATGTACTTTCTTTGGAGGAAAGAGGACAGGTATAGTGGGGAGGACAGGAAGTGGTAAATCAACTCTTATTCAGACCCTCTTCCGAATTGTTGAACCAACGGTTGGACACATTTTGATCGATGGTGTCAATATCTCATCTATCGGATTGCATGATTTACGAACTAGATTAAGCATAATCCCACAGGATCCGACCATGTTTGAGGGAACTGTTCGGAATAACTTGGATCCCCTTGAAGAGTACACAGATGAGCAGATATGGGAGGTGTGTAAAGTTTTAATAGAGACATGAAAAAGTTTCATCTTTCAATTGAATATAAATGATTCTTCTTCTATTTCCTCAGGCTCTCGATAAATGCCAGCTAGGCGATGAAGTCCGGAAAAAGGCAGAGAAGCTTGATTCCACAGGTTTACCCTCATTCGCCAATTTCGTCAGCATCAAATTATTTCTTTCCATATGATATATTTTACTAAAATTTAACCAAGTTGTTTTTTATTTTACCTAGTTCTGCAAATCATATAAAAAAAGCGGTAAAAAAGTTTTAGTTCATGTGAGGAAAAGTATCAGCTACTTCTCATTGTATATATTTCAGTTTTTCTTGTGAACTAGTAATAGTTTTGGAGAAGTTTTTGCCTTTAATCATTTACCAACTCTAATTATTCAGTGTCTGAGAATGGAGAGAATTGGAGTGTTGGGCAAAGGCAGCTCGTTTGCCTTGGGCGTGTTCTGCTAAAGAAAAGCAAGGTTCTGGTGCTGGATGAGGCAACTGCATCAGTCGACACAGCAACTGATAATCTGATTCAACAAACACTCAAGGATCATTTCAACGACTCCACAGTTATAACAATCGCACACAGAATAACATCTGTAGTCGACAGTGATATGGTTTTAGTGTTAGATAATGGTATGCATACATATATCTTTACTCCATTTATCAAACTTTTACAGCTCTGTCAATTCTTGGTTATTTTGATGGTGCAGGGGTTGTTAAAGAATATGATTCTCCAGCAAAGTTGTTGGAAGACAAGTCGTCGTCATTTGCAAAGCTTGTAGCGGAATACAGCATGAGATCGAGTTCTAGTATGGAAAATCTTTCAACTATGCGAAAAGCGTAGGATAGGACGATTGTGACGAAATCTGTCGAAAAAATCATTGGTGCATAAATTTGTGCTTCTACCTCATCAGTTTTGCGTAACACGTCTGTTGGAATAAATTTGAATGTAGTATCACATACTAAAAAGGCTTATGTTCTCAAAAAAAAAAAAAGAAAAACTTTACTCGTAGCATTATTTGTCCAAATAGAAATTTTGTCAACAGAAGCTATGCATGTCAACAATAAAATTCTCTAGTTGATTGTCAAGTTCAATTAGAGAACTTGGAGAAAAATCTGAAGGATAAAATTCTGCAAGACGAAGTAGTTTATTCTTATCAAATGCTGAAAATGAATCTCTCGAATCAAAACAAGCCATACACAATAACAACTCTGTGTTCACTTCGTCAAAATGATGATCTAACTCTTGAGCTTGCAAGTCAATCACATAATAAAACAACTCAACTCGATAATGATGAAGGTTGGTGATTTTTTCAACTCTACGCCTTGATCTTCCACGAGCTACATGTACATGTTCCATGTTTATCACATCTATCTCATGTTTGCTAGAAAAGTTAGAAACTTCGTTTAACAAAGTATCCCAACCTTCTTCTCTCATTGATTGCAAACAATTTTTTGATCCTTTCACCAAACATGTTCCATGTTTATCACATCTATCTCATGTTTGCTAGAAAAGTTAGAAACTTCGTTTAACAAAGTATCCCAACCTTCTTCTCTCATTGATTGCAAACAATTTTTTGATCCTTTCACCAACCTCATTGCATTAACAATATCTTGACCATTTCTTTGAAGAGCTTGTGACAATTCATGAGTGATTCCCAAAATTCTCGTCATAAGATGTAACAAAAACACAAACTCAACTGATTAATAAAGCAATTCAAGTGCTTCACCCCTCTGTGTATTTTCAACACCATTCTCCCCAACATACTCAAGAACATCAACAACAGAAGAATACAAAAGCATTAGGTTAACGAGGGTACCATAATGAGAACTCCAACGAGTATCTCCAGGCCGCTTCAATGCCATTACTTGATTTTTTCCTTTTCCAGTCTTGATTTCATCATTTGCAATCCCTTCAACAATCTTTTCTTTTTGCTTCTCTCAAAACACATCTCGACGCTTGCAAGAACCTCCAACAACATTACATAATCGTGTAACTGTACTAAAAAATGAAGCGATGGTTGCATTATCTTTAGAAACAACAAGTGTGAGTTGTAGTTGATGAGCAAAACAATGGATGTAATAAGCATTAGAATTCTTCCTCAATATCAAACTTTTGAGTCCATTGAATTCACCCCTCATATTACTTGCTCCATCATAAACTTGACCTCTCAAACTAGATATGCTCAAGCCATACGTGGAGAACAAAGAATACCATTCTCAAGTGATGCTGCAGTTGTATCACTAGCATACACGATACCAAGAAAACATTCAATAACACAACCACTCTTATTCACATAGCGTTTAACAACCCCCATTTGCTCTTTGACTGAAACATCTCGACACTCATCAACTAATATGGAGAAAAACTCATTTCCAATATCCTTAATGATAGCATTGGTTGTCTCAACCGCAGCTACATTAATAATATCCTTTTGAATCTCAGGTGAAATAAGTTTGAGATTTTTAGGAGCATTTTTCAAAACAACATTATGGATTTCTTCATTGCAAGAAGCAATAACTTTGAGAAGTTCAATAAAATTTCCTTGATTTAATGATTCTTCTGACTCATCATTACCTCGAAAAGCTAATCCTTGCATAATGAGACAACGAAGACAAATAACAGTTGCATTTAATCTACAACGATAATCAACCTTTGATTGCTCCGAGACTTTAGCAAATGACACCTCAATATGTAGAGCTCGATGCATCAAATCTTGACAAGCCAATCTACACTTGTTATGATCACTATTATGATCTCCAACATGATCCCTCAATCGTTATTTCTTTCGCCAAGCGTTAAACCCCCCGTTATAAATGCATCATGTCAATTTTCACTATTTCCCGTGGAAAAAAGATAACAATATAAACAAAACACGACATCTTTTTTAATGCTATATTCCAACCAATCCTTAAATTCATCAAACCAAGATGCAACAAATTTACGTTTTCGATTCCCTTCTACTGCCTTTTGAGGAAAATCATGATTACGTGGTTGACATGGACCTTTCAATAAATAAGCTCTACGAACCTGATCAATCAAATTTAGTGGATAGCTCAATATCTTAGGCCGAAGTCCCGGATCACTAGGAAGATTTTCTAAATCAATCTCAATAGCACTTTGACTTGATGATTCTTGAAGTTGAACATTAGGAGTACACGCATCAAATGGTGAAGACGATATTTCCTCACTAATATCTGAAGTTTTCTTGTAATATCGATCCATTATCTAATTTTTTAAAATAATTATTAAATTAAAAATAATATTTGTTTATCTTAATAGAATATTAAATATTAATTATTTATAATATATTAACCGGATTCAAACAAAATATTGGTAGGATAGCATAAGAAATCAAGATTGATGTGATGATTTCTGATCTATTAGCTACTGCTTGTAACTAATCAAAAAAAAATAAAAAAATGAAGGCAACTAGCACTCCCCTCACCTGCCCCCAAATTCCCAATAAGCCGCCTATACTCAGTGGGTATCATGATAGTATGAATCAATATACAAATTAATAATACAATAAATTATTAAATATTAATAATATAAGGGGTTGGTCTGCTATAGACTCGAGTGCATGTTGTGCACCCTAATCCATGTTGCACTTTTCAGTTTTACTGACTTACACTTTTTGGTAAATGATGTTGCACTTTTTAATTATTACACTGTATAATAATATTTTTAGTAATAATTGAAAAGTGCAACACCATTTACCAAAAAGTGTAAGTCAGTAAAACTGAAAAGTGCAACATGGACTAGGGTGCACAACATGCACTCGAGTGCATACTAGACTTTACCTAATACTCCCTTCATCCATGAAAAGTAGTCACATGGGGGTGGGACACATATTTTAAGAAAAAAGTAGATAAAGTAAGGGTATTATAGGATATTGTGGGGTCCATTGTGAATAAAATAATTTTTTGTGAATAAAGTTGATGGCAATTTGAGTAATTAAGTGATGGTTGAAGGGTGATAGTTTCCATAAAGGGTATGAGACTACATTTTGTGGACAAGAAATATAAGACAAATGTGACTACTTTTCATGGACGGAGGGAGTATAAGTTATACAAATAATAATTATTTTTCCCATCACACAATGCAATAAATCTTTACCCCATAATTTATATAGTAAGAATCAATGCATTAATTAATAAAATGCACATGTGATATGTATTCTTGAGCTTTAAATATAAAGAATTTATGTCAAAACTCAATAAAGTATTAAATTTTTTGAGGAACCCTAAATTTTGAAAAGCACTAAATTCAACCAGAAGACAAAAGAATAGATATAAAATTAATTATGGTGGACTAACTAAAATAATAAAGAAAATATTTTTACTTTCAATGTATAAAATTAATGGGCCATAGATGATGATCGGTGAAGGTCTTTCTCCTTGAATACTCCACTGCGTGTTGAAAAAGGAAGAAAAGGAGTATGGTCGGTTTAGTATATGGTGTATGCGGTTTTGTTTTTGATATATATATATATATATATATATATATATATATATATATATATTAATATAATATTATTATTTAAATATATATATGTAAAATTACCAAAATACTCTCAAAAAATTTACAAAATTGCTGGGGCAGTGCCCCTGGCCCCTGTGTGCACCCGTTCCTGTGTAACTGTCAGCTTAATATATATTTATATATACATATATACTATCTTCCTGTTAAAACAAAATATATCTTAGAAATAAGACATCCCAAAAATTTAGAAAATGACAGAGTAAGAAGAATGCCCTATTTGGTTTAGAGTCTCATTATAAGGTTGTGTTTGGACGGTGGAATTTAGGTAGAGATTTAGATATGTATTTTAAATTCATAATCTAAATTTACTCCACTTGTTTGGATTAAAAGGTAAAGAAATAAATTTTAAATACTTAACATTTTTTTTTTAAAGTAAAATTGAGATGATTTTAAAAACACTCTTTTTTTTTTTTTGAAAGAAGAGTACACGATGATAACTAGTCTAATAAAAAGTGCCGACAACTAACTCAATTGTAACCGAGGTTGAAAATATCAACATCAATGAAAATATGGTAAAAACTTATATGCAATATTGCCTACAAGCAATATTGACTAATTAAGGTAAATTAGGTTAAAATTCGTGGGTCAACGCGAGTCAATCTTAATTAGAATATTTATTTTCACTTTAAAATATTATCTTACTACATGAACAAAATTATGTTACTACATGACCTAAATTTTGTCACTACAAGACCAAAAGTGTATTACTGCAAGTCCAAAAATATTCTGCACACTTTTTTTTTTTTTTGGGCAAAATTACTAAAATAATTTTGACTTATTTGGCTATTACATGACTAAAACAATGTTACTACAAGACTAAAATTTTATCACTACAAGATCAAAAGTGTATTATTACATGTTCAAAAATATTCTAAAGACTTAATTTTTTGGTGAATTTGTCATAATGTTTTGGCCAAATACTTGTATGCATGCGAGTGCATGGTACATACCTCCTCAATTTCATTTTTTTTAATTCAAATTATCTGCACCCATTCATTTAATTACTTCACCCCCAAATTATTTTTTACTATAATTATTTGCACTTACACATTTAATGAGTTCACCCCCAAATCTTTTTTTACCACGGTTATATGTACTCGCTCATTTTATAAGTTCACCCCCAAATCGTTTTTTTACCACGGTTATCTGCACCCGTTCATTTTATGAGTACACTCCCAAATTATTATTTTATCACGATTATCTGTACCCACTCATTTTATGGGTTCACCCCAAAATAATTTTAAAAAAATAATCACATTAAAAAAAATTATATTATCTTTTTATTAATTTCCAAAAAATATAATAAAATAAACTCTAATTTATATATTTACAATATACAGACGAGTTATTGTCGAGTTACAGTCGATTCACCACCAAGTCACCCATACTTTTTTAAAAAAATTGTAAAAATATAATTAATAAAAAACTATCGAAATTAGCCACAAATTTCGATTTTTTTGTTTTTAATTTTTTCCCCTCCTCTTTTCCTTTTTTCTTCCCATTTTCAATTATTTTTTCCAAATTTTTTATTTCTTCGTTTTTTTCTTTTACTTTTTTTTTTTCTGCCTTTCTTTTTCATTTTTTTCATGTGTATTTTTTTAATCTTAATACAAAATAATATTATAGGTATGATTTTATTATAGTCGGTCGGCGGTGCACTTGAATTTCAATTTTAATTTGATGAGTAAAGGACCTGCTGAAAATCCATGTCGGTCGGTGGGTGACCCAGCCACCACCATATCCGACCACCCCTTCGACGACGACGCTTCCGTCCAGGCCGCTTAAGCCCGAGACCCCTCCTCAAATCGCAATCATGTTTCTTCAATTCCATGACAATCAACATCATCTTCCATCTCGGCCACGATCTATGGCGGTAAAAAACCTCTGCTCATTTCGACCACCGACGCGACTGCTTCGATCAATCTCCTTTGTGTTCGCGATCCAGGAGCTTCTCCGGCATCAATGGCTCTCTCCTGCAACACTCACTTCTCTCTCGTTGTTCATATTTATCCAAATCGAAGCTACATTGCTTCGTCTTCTTCACCATGCTCCTGCGCAGCCTCTTCCTCCGGTTGACGACGGTCCGACGGAGGACTGTGAGTATGTTGTCGATGGATCTCTAATCAGTCGGCACTCGGAGCCGATGAGCTTGTCGATGAAATCTCAGGCGACGACTGCTATTTGGCTAGGGTTCTCTTCAATTGGGCTTGGTAATGTGCACCCCCTATTTTTTTCAGTACACCCCGGTCTGCACTCCCTCCACTTTTTTTATGGTATTATTGTTAGTGGTATTGGTATTACTAGTTATTGATTGTGGTATTACTATTAATACACTATTGAATTAATATTAATGATTATTGATTACGGTATTATTGATTATTAATTGTGGTATTACTGGTTATTGTTTGTGGTATTACTGATTGTGTGAAATTATTTATTATTAATTAAGGCATTACTGATTATTATTATTGTTTATGATATTATATATTATTGTTTATGGTATTACTGATAATTGTTTTTGGTATTACTAAATATAATTTGATTTGTGAAATTATTCATTATTGTATAAGATATTAATGATCAATGTTTATGGTATTACTAATTACTGTTCATTCATGGTATTACTGATAATTATTTTTTGGTATTACTTTATATAATTAGATGTGTGAAATTATTTGTTATTGTATAATATTTTACTAATTAATATTAATGGTATTACAGATTACTATTCGTGGTATTACTAATAATTGTTCTTGGTATTATTGAATATAATTAGATGTGTGCAATTATTTGTTATTGTATAAGATATTACTGATTATTATTAATGGTATTACTAATTATGATTTATGGTATTACTGGTTATTACTCATTGTACTAGCGACTATAATAAAATTATACATATAATATTATTTTATATAAAAAAATTTAAAAATACTAAACAAAAAAAGAAAGAAAAAAAAAGCAGGAAAAAATAATGAAGAAATAAAAAGTTTGAAATAAAAACTGAAAATTGAAAAAAAAATTAAAAAGAAAAAAATTGAGATTTGTGACTAATTTCGATAGTTTTTTTTTAATTATATTTTTATGTTTTTATTTTTATAAATATGGGTGATTTAGTGGTGAATCGACGATAACTCGGCTGCAAATTGTAAATGTATAAATTAAGGTTGATTTTATTATATTTTTTGTAAATCAATAAAAAGATAATATAGTTTTTTAAATATAATTATTTAAAAAAAAATATTTGGGGGTGAACTCATAAAATGAGCGGGTGCAGGTAATTTGGGGGTGAACTCATAAAGTGAGTGGGTGCAGATAACTGTAGTATAAATATAATTTGGGGGGTGAACTTCATAAAATGAGCTGGTGCAGATAACTGTAGTATAGATATAATTTGGGGGGTGAACTCATAAAATGAGCGGGTATAGATAATTGTGTTAAAAAAATTAATTTGGGGGTGAACTCATAAAATGAGCTGGTGTAGTTGTAAAAAAATGATTTGGGGTGAATTCATAAAATGAGTGGGTGCAGATAACTGTAATAAAATTATGATTTAAGGATGAACTCATTAAATTAGTGGATATAGATAAAATAAAAATTAAAAATTAAAATTAAAATTAGGGGGTACGGTGCATACGGATGCACACAAGTGTTACCCAATGTTTTGACATGTAGTATTAATTTTTTTGCCTTGTAGTGGTAATATTTTGGCCTTGTAGTAGCAATATTTTGGTCATATAGTAAACCACCTTTTTTGCAACCCGCGAATTTTCTGGACAACCCGGATCCAGACTTCTGATCCGCGAATTTTTTTTAAATTGACTTAATTTAACTTTTGAATGCATGTATGCAATATTTCACATAAGACTAGCCTTGAATATACAGAGAGCTTAAATTTGTGGAAATATCATTGAATATATTGATATTGGTAAATTTTAAAAATTATGAAAAATTTAGAAATAAAGTTTTAATACATAAATTTAACAAAACAATTTGAATACATTTACATCCAGATAAATTTATACAAAATATAATATATAATGTTATTTTATATGATTTTTTAAAAAAATTTATCGATGTTTTTTTTTCCCGATATTATCTAGGCTCGAGAGGGTTGTTTTATATCGATATTTATTGATTTTTTTTAATTAAAAAAAAAAAAAGGCGTTTCATTCAAAACTCAAAACCAAAAGCTACAAGATGTACCCAAATGTCTAGTGTTAAGAGTACAATAAGAACGTGAATCAACCATCCTACTAAAGAGAAGTAAAAAAGTTAACCGAAAGGAAAGGAAAGAAAACAACGTAGAAAAGAGGACACAACAACCCGTTTTTTGTCCTATGTCTCGACCACTGTGTGTTAAGAAATAAACACACGCATGTTGGAGTGTGGAACCTGAATTAACCTAATGAGCTTGGAGTGGGGAACAAGTTTATTCCTTATGAGCTTGGAGCGGGGAGCAAGTTTGTTCCTAATATGATTAAGGTTAATTATGACAAGTTTGCTCCTAATGGGTCAGCTTGGAGTAGAAAGCAAGTTTGTTTCTAATGGGCTTAGGGCTAGGAAAAATTCTCTATTATAAATAGATGTTCTCTCATTGTAATCAGTATCCGAAAAATATAGTGAAATACCTGGCTTGGCATCGCCCCCAGACGTAGTCGCAAGACGAACTGGGTAAACAATTCACGTGTTATTTTCTCTTTCGTTATCGTGTGCGTGTGTTTATTTCCTAACAACTGGTATCTAGAGCCTCGGGTTCAGAGGGAGCAGTCACGATGAGCGACGGGAAGATTTCAATCAAGCAGTTTGACGGATCGAATTTCGGGTTCTGGAAGATGCAGATCGAGGATTACCTTTATGGTAAAAATTTGTATGTGCCCCTAGAGGAGAAGGAGAAACCCGAAAAGATGGAACAGAAGGAGTGAAATCTGTTGAACAGAAAGGCGATGAGTGCGATACGTTTATCGCTGTCCATGAACGTAGCCTACCACACGACTAAAGCCAAGTCCGCAAGGGAGATGTTGCAGATCTTGGAGGAGATGTATCAGAAGCCCACAACGGCGAACAAAGTTCACCTGATCAGACGGTTGTTCAACCTCAGGATGTCGGAGAGCACACCCGTGCAACAACACCTGAACGAGTTCAACATGATCATTGTGCAGTTGTGTTCTATCGAGATCGAATTCAGTGATGAGGTACTTGCTTTAGTTTTGTTATCTTCTTTGCCTGACATTTGGGCTGCAACAGTAACTGAAGTTAGCGCTTCATCCGCGAAAGATAAACTTAAGCTTGACGAAGTGAGGGATCTGATGATTAGCGAGGAGGTTCGTAGGAAAGAGTCTGGATCCACTTTAGGGTCAGCGCTGAACACGGAGGAAAGGGGCAGATCGAAGAGTAGGCAGAATCGTGGCAGATCAAAGTCTAGAGGAAAGAGTCAATCCAAGAAAGATAAAAACTCGATCCAGTGCTGTAATTGTGATGAGTTTGGTCACTATAGGAACCAGTGTTCAGCACCCAAGAAAAATAAGAAGGGACAGAACGAGAAAAATACAGCAAACACAACCATAGATGATATTGGAGACGCGTTGGTCTTGAGTGTCAGTAGTCCGCTAGAATCATGGGTGTTGGATTCTGGAGCATCATTCCACTCTTGCAGTGATGCTGAAATAATGGAGAACTATGTGTCTGGCGAATTCGGACAAGTCTACCTTGTTGATGATGAGCCCCTGAAAATCGTGGGAAAAGGAAATGTCTGGATAACCACACCAAACGAATCGATGTTGAAGCTGAATGGTGTGAGGCACATTCCAGGATTGAAAAGAAACTTGCTTTCAATCGGACAACTTGATGTAGAAGGATACTTAGTGACTTTCGGCAGCAACAGTTGGAAGATCAGTAGAGGAGCCATGATAGTAGCTCGGGGGAAGAAGGAAGGTATGTTGTATACTACATCTAACCCCAAGGATTGTATTGGCCTTGTGGGAGCTACGACCAACGCTGATTTGTGGCACTGTCGGTTGGGTCACATGAGCGAGAAAGGGATGAAGGTAATGTGTTCGAAAGGAAGACTTCCAGGGCTGAAATCTGTTGAAGTTGACCTATGCGAGGACTGTGTTTTCGGGAAACAAAGAAGGGTGCGTTTCTCGAGAGGTGGTAGAGCATTGAAGGGAGAAAAGCTGGAGCTAGTGCATAGCGATCTATGGGGACCAGCGCCCGTGAAGTCCTTTGGTGGTTCGGAGTATTACATGACCTTCATCGATGACTCCACTCGAAAGGTATGGGTTTATTTTTTGAAAAATAAAACAGATGCTTTTGATACCTTCAGGAAGTGGAAAGCTTTTGTAGAGAATGAAACAGGGTTGAAAGTAAAGTGTCTTCGTTCTGACAATGGAGGTGAATATGAACTCCGTGAGTTCAAGGAATATTGTGCTGAGAATGGGATTCGCATGGAGAAGACTGTGAGAGGAACTCCCCAACAGAATGGAGTGGCAGAACGAATGAACAGAACGTTGAATGAGCGAGCCAGATGCATGAGATTGAAGAGTGGGTTGCCTAAGACCTTTTGGGCAGATGCAGTAAACACAGCAGCATACTTGCTTAACAGAGGTCCATCAGTTCCGTTGGAGAACAGAGTACCCGAGGAAGCATGGACGGGAAAAGAGGTAAATCTGTCTCACTTGCGAGTCTTTGGCTGTTTTGCTTATGCTCATGTTAGCTCTGTTGAGAGAAGTAAATTAGATGCTAAATCTTTTAAGTGTACGTTCATTGGTTATGGTGGTGATGAGTTCGGTTATAGACTTTGGGATGAGAATAACCGAAAGATTATTCGCAGTAGAGATGTAGTTTTCAATGAACATGTTATGTACAAGAACAGATTGGAGGCATCAGATTCTGACAAAACCAATACCCAAGAGGTCGAGTTAGACATCTCAAACTCGAGTGGGAGTAAGGAGAGTCAGAATGAAGAAGAGGTTCTTATTGAAGAACCAAGGACCCCACCACCAACGGAGAATCCGCTACAGAGACCAGTTAGAGAGCGACGTGCACCTAATATGTATTCGCCCTCTAACTACTACGTGTTACTTACTGATGGTGGTGAACCTGAATGCTATGCAGAGGCAGAGCAGGGTGCAGATAGACGGAAGTGGAGAGTTGCTATGGATGATGAGTTAACATCTCTTCTATTGAACGGTACTTGGGAACTTGTTGAGCTCCCAAAGGGCAAGAAGGTTTTGCACTGCAAGTGGGTCTACCGAATCAAGAATGAAGTTGATGGTAGCAAACGTTACAAAGCCCGGCTGGTTGTCAAGGGGTTTGAGCAGCGACATGGTATTGATTATACTGATGTCTTTACTCCTGTTGTGAAACTGACCACTATTAGAATGACGTTGAGTATGGTAGCTGCAGAAAACTTGTTGTTACATCAGATGGATGTGAAGACAACATTCCTCCACGGTGACTTGGTGGAGGAGTTGTACATGACACAGCCTGAGGGGTTCGTAGAGAAAGGAAAGGAGGAACTTGTATGCAAGTTAAAGAAGAGCTTGTATGGCCTGAAACAAGCTCCAAAGCAGTGGTACATGAAGTTTGACAGCTTCATGATGGAGATCGACTACTAGAAATGCCACGCAGATCATTGTTGCTACTACAATAGGTTTGACAAAAGCTTTCTTATTTTCTTGCTATATGTTGATGACATGTTGATCATAGGAGCTGATGCAAGATAAGTGAATAAGTTGAAGAGGCAATTGTCCGAACGGTTCTCAATGAAGGATCTCGGAGAGGCCAAACAAATTTTGGGTATGAGGATTGAACGTGATAAGGCGACAGAAAATGTGTATCTTTCGCAGGCGATTTACATTCAGAAGGTCCTGGAAAGATTCAACATGTCAGAGTCGAAGCCCGTGAGTGTTCCATTGGGCAATCAGTTCAAGCTTTCAAGAAGGGAGTCCTCCAAGAGGAAGGAGGAGCGTGCCCAGATGTTGAATGTTCCATATGCCTCAGCGATTGGTAGCATCATGTATGCCATGGTGTGTACGAGGCCAGACATTGCTCATGAAGTGGGAGTAGTAAGTCGGTTTATGAGTGATCCGGGCAAGCAACATTGGGAAGCAGTTAAGTGGGTCCTGCGATACTTGAGAGGTACCACAGACAAGGCCTTGTGTTTCAAAGGCAAGAGTATGGAGCTGGTGGGTTATGTGGATGCAGACTTGGAATCAAACGATCTTGATGGGAGAAGAAGTACAACCAGGTATGTCTTTACTTATGGTGGTACTACTATATCTTGGACTTCTAAGTTGCAGAAGGTTGTTGCACTGTCCACTACTGAGGCAGAATATGTAGCTGTGTCAGAGGCAAGTAAGGAGATGGTGTGGTTGCAGAATTTCTTGGGAGAACTTGGGAAGGAGCATGAGAATAACACTATTTTCAGTGATAGTCAAAGTGCTATATTTCTTGCAAAGAATCCGGCGTTCCACTCAAGGATAAAGCATGTTGGGTTGAAGTACCACTACATTCGTCACCTTTTAGAGAAGAAGATCTTACAGCTTGTGAATATCCTTGGAAGTGAGAATCCAGTAGACATGTTTACTAAGGTAGTGACCTTAGAGAAGTTGAAGCTATGCATAGCTTCAATTGACCTTGAAACTTGAAGATAAGGCTTGGCGATGCCAGACTGATATAGGAGGAGAATCAAGAAGATATGATTACATGGAGGATTCAGTCTCCAAGTGGGAGATTTTTGGAGTGTGGAGCCTGAATTAACCTAATGGGCTTGGAGTGGAGAGCAAGTTTATTCCTTATGGGCTTGGAGTGGGGAGCAAGTTTGTTCCTAATATGATTAGGGCTAATTATGGCAAGTTTGCTCCTAATGGGCCAGCTTGGAGTAGGGAGCAAGTTTGTTCCTAATGGGCTTAGGGTTAAGGCAAATTCTCTATTATAAATAGATGTTCTCTCATTGTAATCAGTATCCGAAAAACATAGTGAAATACCTGGCTTGACATCGCCCCCAGACGTAGTCGCAAGACGAACTGGGTAAACAATTCACGTGTTATTTTCTCTTTCGTTATCGTGTGCGTGTGTTTATTTCCTAACAACGCACACGATGACGAAAGAGAAAATAACATGAGATTTGTTTACCCAGTTCGTCTTGCGACTACGTCTAGGGGCTATGCCAATCAGGTATTTCACTATGTTTTTCGGATACTGATTACAATGAGAGAACATCTATTTATAATAGAAAACTTGCCATAATTAACCTTAAGCCCATTAGGCTCAAACTTGCCATAATTAACTCCAAGCCCATTAGGCTAATTCAGACTCCACACTCCAACAATCTCCCACTTGGAGACTAAATCCTCCATGTAATCATATCTTCTTGATTGTCCTCCCATATCCGCCTGGCATCGCCAAGCCTTATCTTCAAGTTCCAAGGCCAATTGAAGCTATGCATAACTTCAACTTCTCTAAGGTCACTATCTTAGTAAACATGTCTGCTAGATTCTCACTTCCAAGGATCATCACAAGCTGCAAGATCTTCTTCTCCAAAAGGTGACGAATGTAGTGATACTTCAACCCAACATGCTTTGTCCTTGAGTGAAACGCTGGATTCTTTGCAAGAAATATAACACTTTGACTGTCACTGAAAAGAGTGCTATTCTCATGCTCCTTCCCAAGTTCTCCCAAGAAATTCTGCAACCACACCATCTCCTTACTTGCCTCTGTCACAACTACATATTCTGCCTCCGTAGTGGACAACGCAACTACCTTATGCAACTTAGAAGTCCAAGATATAGCAGTACCACCATAAGTAAAGATATACCCGATTGTACTTCTTCTCCCATCAAGGTCATTTGATGCCAAGTCTGCATCCACATAACCCACCATCTCCATACTCTTGCCTTTGAAACGCAAAGCCTTGTCTATAGTACCTCTCAAGTAGCGCAGGACCCACTTGACTGCTTCCCAATGTTGCTTGCCCGGATCACTCATGAACCGGCTTACTACTCCCACTGCATGAGCAGTATCTGGTCTCGTACACACCATGGCATACATGATGCTACCTATCGATGAGGCATACAAAACATTCATCATCTGGGCACGTTCCTCCTTACACTTAGGGGACTCCCTTCTTGAAAGCTTGAACTGACTGCCCAATGGAACACTCATGGGCTTCGACTCTGACATGTTGAATCTTTCTAGGACCTTCTGAATGTAACTCGCCTGCGAAAGATACACACTTCCTGTCGCCTTATCACGTTCAATCCTCATACCCAAAATTTGTTTGGACTCTCCGAGATCCTTCATAGAGAACCTTTCGGACAATTGTCTCTTCAAGTTATTCACTTCTCTTGCATCAGCTCCTATGATCAACATGTCATCAACATATAGCAAGATAATAAGAAAGCTTTTGTCAAACCTCTTGTAGTAGCAACAATGATCTGCGTGGCATTTCTGGTAGTTGATCTCCATCATGAAGCTGTCAAACTTCATGTACCACTGCTTTGGAGCTTGTTTCAGGCCATACAAGCTCTTCTTTAACTTGCATACAAATTCCTCCTTTCCTTTCTCTACGAACCCCTCAGGCTGTGCCGTGTACAACTCCTCCACCAAGTCACCGTGGAGGAATGCTGTCTTCACATCCATTTGATGCAAAAATAAGTTTTCTGCAGCTACCATACTCAACGCCATTCTAATACGTTTCCTCTGGACTTTGATCTGCCACGATTCTGCCTACCCTTCGATCTGCCCCTTTCCCTCAGATAGCCACTCCCCGAAGGCCCGAACGATGTATTTGATTTTGAAGAAACGAGAATTCGTACTCCCACAACCCTAACAAAAAAATGTCTTGTCACGCCACGTCCACAACCGACCTGTGCAACTCGGTCATCCTGGTGCAATTCCGATTCTTTAATGCGTTCAAAAGTCTTCATATTTGATCCGTTATAATTTATTTACAAAAAATAAATATAACATCTAGACTAGTCTATATTACAAATTAAATAATCTAATCTACCCGTGAATTTTTTCACGGAAAAAATAAATCTGACCGAATCAGATTAAAAATCACATTCAAACAATATAAATTAAAACATACATTAACTAAAACCATGATAATAGGATACATGGAAAAAAATCTAACAATTCTACCATCCAATCTCAATTTAATGTAAACAGATTTAAATTCTAATTTAAATTATAGAGTCCAAAACCTTCGTCGAAATCTATACTCTTTGTCGAAAATTCCATAAAAAAAAATTCAATTTTTTTTCGACAAACCTTTGTCGCAATCTATACTCTTTTTTAATGAAATTTCTAATATATTTTTTTTAGATTTATGAATTTTTTTTCTGAGATTCCAACACAGATTAGTCGGATCCGCATGAGGTGATGGCCGCGGCTACAATTTGTTTAAGGGAGGTGGTGTATTTACTAAATTAGAAATTAAGGTTAATTTGTATATAATGAATATTGATTAACTTATGTATAAAATAAATAAGTTGGGGTATGATGTGATGTTGTGGGATCAATTTATAGATAAAATGATTGTTTATAAATAAAGTCAATGACAATTTGAGTAAATAAGTGATGGTTGAAAGGTGACAATAAAGTAGTGTGAATTGTAAATTTTTCAAATAAGGAATGCGAATAATATAATTGAAGAACTCGAAAAGAAAAGTGAAAATTACAAAATTGGACGGAGGGATTATTATTTTAGAATTTTTACATTATTATTCAATTAATAAATTAATAAATAAGCACGAGAGTGCATTTAACAACCACGGAGATGCAAATAACCCTACCCTTATGAAAACTCATGATCTAAATTCTAAACATTGCGTCCAGGCCTTCCCTTAAGACTACATTAATTTATCAACAAGGCCACGGTTATACGCACACATAGACTTATTGAGGATACTCACTTAAAAAAAAATTACAACTAAAGAGTATGTGGAATATCCAATATTATATTCTTTACTAATTTAAAAAAAAAAAAACAAATGAGTATACTGTTAATGTATATTGCATACAGCTGAATGTAATCACCAGAAATGTATATATTAGTTAGTCATTTAGATATTTTAGATGATAGGAAAGTTTGTTGTAACAAACCCACTCTAGAAGGGTCTAGAATAGAAGTATGAAAGGCGAGCCTAAACCGTGTGAAGCCTAAACCGTGTGAAGCTCTGCCTATATATACACCACCATTTGTAAATGTAAAACTTGTGAAATGAAATATCCTTTTAGATTCTTAACATGGTATCCCAAGAGCCACATGCTTTCCTCTCATCTCTAACTGACTTTCTCAATTCCGTATTTGAAATTCTTCAGAAAGTGTTTGATTTTCTCTCTGCTCTTCTCGATCTTCTCTTATCTCAGTTCTAGATCTATTTTTCATTTTCTGTTCTTCTCAAATTCTATTCGAAATCTGTGGTGTTTAGGTCTCAATTTTCTTAAATTTGCTCAATCTGTTACGAATCATGGCTGGATCCTCCTCCACAACTGCTCAAACTTCCCAACTGCCTTCTCAGAATCATCCTCCTCCTCGATTTCTCACGTTAACTCTCCGCCTCGATCGATCGAACTATGTGTTTTGGCGATCGCAGATTCTCGCGACGGTTCGTGGTCATGGTTTTGAAAAATTTCTTCTGAGCACTGAGGAATCTATTCCTCCTCTCACCATTATTGATCCTGAATCGGACTCTATGGTACCAAATCCAGAGTATCTCACCTGGATTCGCGAAGACCAGTTTCTTATGAGCTGGATCTTTAGCTCTATTTCCGAATCAATGTTCGGTCACGTTAATAGTTGTACTCACTCCTTTGAGGTATGGCGCATCCTTGAAAACTTGTTTCACTCTCAATCTAAGGCTCGAATCATGAGTTTGAAGCTGCAACTTCATTCTATTCGGAAAAACGGTTCATCAATTGATGAATATGTACTTCAACTCCGCACTCTTAGTGATCAGCTCAAGGCCGCCGGTCATCTTATATCGGAGGATGATCTGGTTATGCAACTTCTCTCTGGATTAGGATCTGACTTTGATGCTGTTGTTGTCAATCTAACAACACGCACCGAACCTATTACGCTCTCTGAGGCTCATTCCATTCTTCAGACTCATGAGGCTCGTATATCTCACAATGCTTCTGATTCTCAGATTGTTCCCCCAGCACCAACTTCCGCTCCTAGTGCTCATGTTGTCTCTACTGGTGGTCGCATCTCTGCCAGTCGATATAGGGGCCGTGGTGGTGGAAGATTCACAAAAACACGCATGATGTGCCAACTATGTGGAAAGTCAAATCACATTGCAGCTAAATGCTTCAAGCGATTTGATGCTTCATTTCTAGGGCTAGAAAATGTGAATCAAGGTCCTCCTGGTCCACCACCTGCTCCAATTCCCAATCTCCCTCATGTACAAGCTCAAGCACATGTTGCTCAGGCTATGGCTCCTCCTGCATACTCTGTTATGCACACTGGTACATCCAATCCATCTCCTCATTCATTTCATACTAATGCATCTACTTCCTCCTCAGGACCGTGGTATGTGGATAGTGGTGCTACTCACCATATCACATCAGCTCTGAATAATCTTCAGGTTCACTCTCCTTACAGTGGTAAGTCTTCTTTGATTGTTGGAAATGGATCTGCTACTGATATTCATAATGTAGGCGGTTTAACTTTACCTAGCTTAGACAAATCTACTGCTATTCATTTAAATCATGTTTTGCATGTACCGGATATTACTAAGAATCTCATTAGCATATCTCAATTTCTTCGTGATAATTCTGCTTACATTGAATTTCATGTTGATTGTTGTCTTGTTAAGGCTCTGAGCAACCATCGTGTCCTCCTCCGGGGGAGCCTTAGGAATGGCCTCTATCAGCTTGATATTACCTCATTAAATAAAGCTTCTAGTCGGCTGAATAAGGAATGTGCCTCGCCTAATCAATGCTTTACTGCTGTGAAGACATTTGATGATAGCCTTTTATGGCATTGTAGGCTAGGGCACCCATGCACTAGAACTCTTTCTACTGTTCTTAGGACTTTGAATATTCATGTTACTCCTAAGTCTAGTTGGTTTTGTGAACCTTGTAAACTTGGGAAACTTCATCAAATAAAATTTGACTCTATTGTTCGTAAATCATCTCAATGCTTTGATACTTTGCATCTTGATGTTTGGGGTCCAGCTTCATGCTTATCTACTGATGGTAATCGATATTATCTTACAATTTTAGATGAATTCACACGATATACCTGGATTTTTCCTCTTCGACTCAAATCTGATGTGAGTAATGTTGTTAAGAATTTTTTTGCACTTGTTGAAAGACAATTTAATGCCAAAATAAAATGTGTTCATAGTGATAATGGTGGTGAGTTCTTAGCTCTTAAGAGTTTCTTTGGTAGTCTTGGGGTCTCTATGCGTCTGGCATGTCCTCATGTGCACCAACAAAATGGTTTAATTGAGAGAAAACACCAACACATTGTTGAAATGGGTCTCTCACTACTTGCTCAAGCTTCTATGCCAATGGCTTTTTGGTGGGATGCCTTTTCTACAGCTGTTCTTCTCATCAATTCATTACCAACTCCAACTCTTAATCTAACTTCCCCTCATCAAAAATTATTTGGCAAACTACCTGATTATAAGTTTCTTCGTGTGTTTGGGTGTGCATGTTTTCCTTATCTACGTCCATACAACACATCTAAACTTCAATATAGGTCTGCTAAATGTGTTTTTCTTGGGTATAGCTTGTCTCATAAGGGCTATCGTTGCCTACATCCGTCAGGTCGGATCTATGTCTCTATAGCTGTGGATTTTAATGAAACTGACTTTCCATATGCATCATTGTTTGCATCTCCCCATTCACACACCTCACCACCTCTCATTTGCTCATCACTCCCAATTCTTCCTATGCCTACTGCATACTTACAGCCTCCTGCTCCTTCTTCACCATCTCTGGATTTTAATCCTACTCCACCTTTATCTCCAGTAACCTGCTCTCCCATTCCTCAAACTGAAGTTTCTCTTCCAGCCCTTCCTAAGCCCTCTACATCAATCCATCCCATGCAAACTCGTCTTAGGTCTGGTATTTCAAAGCCAAAGGTATTTCTCACTGAGTCGGATCTTAATGAGCCTTACTCTGCTGCTGAAGCTCTCCAGTCTCCCAAATGGAAAGCTGCCATGGTAAGTGAGTACAATGCTTTGATTAATAACAATACATGGGAACTTGTTCCTTGGGCTCCAAATATGAACCTTATTTCGGCAAAGTGGATATTCCGGGTGAAATATTGCTCGGATGGCACTGTTGAACGATTTAAGGCTCGCTTGGTTGCTAGAGGTTTTCAACAAACAGCAGGGGTAGATTATTTTCATACATTTAGTCCTGTATTGAAACCCATTACTCTTCGTATTGTACTCACTTTGGCTGTCACCCGTGGTTGGCAAGTTCAGCAAATTGATATTAATAATGCTTTCCTTAATGGTGATCTTAATGAGGCTGTCTATATTCATCAACCTCAAGGCTTTGAGGATGTCACTAAACCTTCTCACGTTTGTCGTCTTAAGAAATCCCTTTACGGCTTGAAACAAGCCCCAAAAGCTTGGTATGATAAGCTCAAGGGCTTCTTGGTTAGGTATGGATTTACACATTCTTCATCTGATCATTGTTTGTTTCACATGATTCGTAATGGCCAGCTTTTTATTCTTCTTGTGTATGTGGATGACATTCTTGTCTCAGGTGATGATTCGAAATTTGTTGAGCAAATAATTAAAGATCTCAACACTGCCTTTTCTCTTAAACACTTGGGGCAACTCAATTATTTTCTTGGTCTTGAAGCTAAGGTTTTATCCTCTTCTATAACTCTCACTCAGTCTAAGTACATTCGTGATCTCCTCGCAAAAACACATCTCTCAAACTGTAAACCTTGTCCCACCCCCTCTTGCTCAAGCTTAAAGCTATCTAATTTTGATAGTGCTCCATATGAAAATCCCACTTTGTATCGCAGCACTGTTGGTGCCCTCCAATATCTTCTTCTTACTCGGCCAGAAATTGCCTTTAGTGTTAATAAACTGAGCCAATTTCTACAGGCCCCTACTCGTAATCATTGGCAAGCATGCAAAAGGGTTCTTAGATACTTAAAGGGTACTTCACTTCAAGGCATTACTTTTTCTCCAGTTTCAAAGTTTCAATTGCAGGGGTTCGCGGATGCTGATTTTGCCTCTTCTCTTGATGATCGTCGAAGTACAAGTGGATACTTCATCTCAATTGGCTCGAATATCTTGGCTTGGTGCTCGAAAAAGCAGTCGGTCGTTGCTAGAAGCAGCACTAAGGCTGAGTATCGTGCTTTGGCAATGGCAACAACAGATTTTCTTTGGATCACTTCCTTGTTCCAAGAACTTCGTCTTCCATTACTCAATCCCTCGATCCTGTGGTGTGATAATTCTGGGGCTATTACTCTTGCATTTAGCCCAGCATTTCACTCTCGAATGAAGCATGTGGAAGTTGATGTGCACTTTCTTCGGGAGAAAGTTCAGTCCCACCAGCTGGATGTTCGTTATGTACCCTCTGAGGACCAAGTTGCGGACATTTTGACTAAACCATTGTCACCTTTGAGGTTTCAGTCCTTAAGTCACAAGCTGCTTTCATCTTAGAAATTATGTTTGGTTCCAAAGGGGGCATGTTAATGTATATTGCATACAGCTGAATGTAATCACCAGAAATGTATATATTAGTTAGTCATTTAGATATTTTAGATGATAGGAAAGTTTGTTGTAACAAACCCACTCTAGAAGGGTCTAGAATAGAAGTATGAAAGGCGAGCCTAAACCGTGTGAAGCCTAAACCGTGTGAAGCTCTGCCTATATATACACCACCATTTGTAAATGTAAAACTTGTGAAATGAAATATCCTTTTAGATTCTTAACATATACGCATTCCATTTCATGATAGAATCTTTCCCACCATCACCTCTTTCGAGTTTCCCCACACTTACAAACAACACAAAACACACAAAATAAAGCAAACAAAATATATCATTCCAAACAAAATGAAAACAAAATATCATTCCAAATGGAAACCACAACCTCAAAAATCATTCAAAACTAAAAACTCACAAAATAAATCATTCCAAAACAAATCACTCCAAAGAACAGGCTTATTAAAGCAAAAAAACAACAATTCTTGTAAAAAAATCGAAAGAGGTCCTAAATTTTTGAAAAAAAAATCTAAAATTATACAAATTTTCAAATGTACCCAAAAATTCGGTAAAGTTTTTCGAATAAAGACAAACAATTGAGAAAAATATCGAAAATGAGCCAAATTTCGAAAAGAAAATCTGAAAGCGTTAGAAATGATTTTTCAAATCTAAAAACCTAAAAACTAACCTAATTACATGGAAATGGAAAATCCGACGAGGGGACAAGAACATCAGGCGACATTCGAAGGAAGAGGGGACACAAACGGTCGCGGCCGCATCGCTTGGAGGAGGGCGACGACAGTCTCGTCGCTTAGAGTCCTCCCTTCTATACTACCATTTAGAGGATAGGCCGAGGTATACACACTAAGAATCATAGAAGAAGACCACTGTAAAGGTTACTTGTTACCTAACCAACAAGTAGATCCGTATCCTCAGAAAGTAGTTGAGGATCTTGATCAAAAGTCTTCTCTTGGGACTATAAAGTAGCAAAACGTCTTCCTCTTGGAACGTTAAAGTGTTCAAGGAGGGTAATATCATGATTGAGATCGTGAGAGTGGATGTAGGATATTGAGATCCGAACCACTATAAACCTATGTGTTATTTACTGTTTTAACATGCATATTTACATAGCATATGTTTAAAAGGAAAATGTCTTATATCAGCGGACACCAAGTCTGTTGATATACTCATCTGTTTTGTTATTCGAAAGTTCATAATTAGAAGACACCAAGTCTTCTGATATCATAAAATGTGTTTATGCATGAAATAAAAGTTTTAAAATTTCCATGAGTATATAGACGAGTATAATCTTTCTAAAATGGGCACATTACAAATTCCGCACACACTTCTCTATTAGCTGATCTAATCAGCAGGCCGATTAGTTCTAGGCCCCTATTTAGTCAGCTGACGATGTCATCTATATATAGAGCTAGTTTTGTTTTATACACTTGAACTTATATATCAGATGTCAACAAGTCATCTGATTTTCCAGAACCTCGTCTGATGCATACCCCATATTAAAGGACCAACAATTGGTATCAGAGCAGTGTTTTCAAAAGACCATTGCATTGAATTTTTGTTTTAAAAATCTGCATTTTTTTAAGTTGTTTTCAGATTTAGCGCGTGACTACACTTTTCTTAGTGGACTCGATGTTTTAAGTCGAACTCACAACTTTGCTGTGATGTGTGATGCTTTTTGGGCAAATTCCATCGTTTGAGCCATCAAAAACACGTTTTACTATTTTCAATGGTCACCTGAATAAATCCGTTTTTGAAAAACTGTTTTCTCATGCATTCTATTTTCATAAAAATCATAATTGCATGTGTGTTTTTTTATTTTTATTTCTTACCAGGTCAACAACTAAGGGATGTACTTAAGCTCAACTGAGTATTAGCCCTGTTCTGATTTACACGCGTATGAGCAAAAGAGAAGATCATGGTGATCTAAGCTGTTAGAAGACCTGAAGACAAGTAAGCTTCAATGGAAGCCGTCTATTCTGCATTTATCAGCTGTAGAGTAAATAAGAAGACCTCTGTAATAGCTGATTAGGTGAGTCTGTACTTTAATAGTGCTATCTAAATAAAACTCATCTATTTTAGCTTTTGGAGATAACTTCTAGTTATCTCATCTGATGACATCTTCTCATTGTCATATAAACAGAAGCCTTCTATTTTTTACTCTTTCAGCAATATTACTTGTCTTCTAACATAAGTCTGTTCTTATAGGTTCAGATTAGTGTTAGGCCATATTTGGTTATATCAATAAGGGATGTATTGTTGAGATATTCTCCATCCTTATGTTTTGTATTGATAAACCAAATATATTTGTAATATGATAAGTTGTATTGTATAGAAAATTTCATTATTCATCTTGTAATAGATTAGTATAGAAGATAAAAATCAGAAGATAAATCAGAAGACAAATCAGAAGACCAAATCAGAAGACAAAATCAGTTGAGTAAAGATAGCAGCTGAGTAAAAGACAACAGCTGAGTAGAGACAACAGAGAAGAAAAGTTGAGTAAAGCCAAACATAGCTGAGACTTAGTCTGCTTGACTAACCAGACAAGTCTACACAGCTGAGGAAACAATCAGAGAAGTCTAGTGTCAAGATCAGTAGAGAAGAAGTCCAGAAGATAAGCTGAGTAAAGACAACAGAGTACAATCTGCTGTGGAAAATCAGCTGTGGTCTACAATAGTGGAAAGACAGCAGAAATCAACTATGGTATATCAGCTGATTATCTGTTAGACATCAACCATACAAGCTGACGTGGACCAATGGAAGCGCGCCAACAGTAGTACGAATTTAACACAAAGGCTGCAGAATCTGTAAAGTCAAAGATACTCTAAATATTACATGGAAATGTAAAAATGTAATATTTAGAATATCAAGCAAAATATTGTTTTCCTAAAATAGTGGGATTTTCTTGTTACTCATCTGTTTTGTTATTCGAAAGTTCATATTTAGAAGACACCAAGTCTGCTGATATACTCATTTGTTTTGTTATTCGAAAGTTCATAATTAGAAGACACCAAGTCTTCTGATATCATAAAATGTGTTTATGCATGAAATAAAAGTTTTAAAATTTCCATGAGTATATAGACGAGTATAATCTTTCTAAAATGGGCACACTACAAATTCCGCACACGCTTCTCTATTAGCTGATCTAATCAGCAGACCGATTAGTTCTAGACCCCTATTTAGTCAGCTGACGATATCATCTATATATAGAGCTAGTTTTGTTTTATACACTTGAACTTATATATCAGATGTCAACAAGTCATCTGATTTTCCAGAAACTCGTCTGATGCATACCCCATATTAAGGGACTAAGTTTGCAAGATTTATTTCGTATGGGGTCAAGTTTGTAAGATTTATTTTGTATGAGACCAAGTTTGCGAGACTTATTTCATATGGGACCAAGTTTGCAAAATTTATTTCGTATGGAACCGAGTTTGCAAGATTTATGTCGTATGAGACCAAGTTTGCAAGATTTATTTCGTATGTGACTAAATTCAAATACCATGGGACCAAAAACCAATAAACTCATGGTTAATGGGGCCAAATCTGTAATTTTCTCATTTTGATGCCTTTCCTTTCCCCCCCCTTTTTTTTTACCTTATCTCTACCCGTAGGACGTGAAATAGTCGAACCACCACTGCTTGGAGTTTCTAGATTAGTGGGGAAGGAATACAGACCATCTTCACTTGTCCTTGATTTCTTTGAGCTGCCACCAGTTTCTTCATTGTCGTCATTATCTTCAGCACGAAAACGTGTGTAATCACGATCTAAGTTTATGTCCCACTTCGGATGTTTACTTATAATTTCATTAAATACATGCATGTCCTGAAACTTGGAGCCACCCGATGCATAAATTGTATGAGCTTCAGTCTCAACATCTTGTTGGCTCATTCCACTTCTTTTTCGATCATATGCTTCCTTGTAAGCAGCAACCCACTTGTTGACATTTACATTAAGTCGTTTAAAATGACTTTTCATCATCTCTATATTTCTTTCATTTATCTCCCCCGGATTATCGATTCGAGCTTCTTCATACAATTTATGCACTCGCGTCCACATGGAGCCAACCCTTTGATTTTTACCACATGTTTTAACTTCACTAACGAAAATTCAAGCTGACATTAATGCTACATCTTCTTTCACACACCAAGCAGTTTTTTCGAACCTTTGGTTTGTATTTCGAAACAAATTGCGAGTGACATTTGGTGATGGTTGATGTTGGGATATGGTTTACATTAATAAAGAAAAAATTGATTTTGATTAGATACTAAAACCCTAGAAAACACCAAGTATGATGAATTGTCAAAATAGATCTTTCAAGTCAGAAAACTCATACATGTTAGGGAGCTTTATTTTAGTTAGGATATATTTTTTTTTTATCTATGTCAACTACTATGTAGGTCCCAAGTTGAGTTTAATAACGAGTAAGCTAGTGAAAATGTCTAGAGGGGGGTGAATAGACTTTTCAAAAATCTTTCGATATATCAAAGTACAATATGCGGAATAACGAAATTAATCAATGAGCCCAAGTAGTTTATACTCAACTTATTTCGAGAACTCTGTTCTATCCTCAACTTGTCTTGTTCAGTTATGTATGTTCAACAAGTAAACAGTAAATCAATTAAAACAACCAAAACAGTAAAGTAATCAACACAAACAATTTATAGTGGTTCGACAACTTGTCTACATCCACTCTCACAACTCCAATGGTGAAATTCTTATTAACTCGTCCAATGGAGTAATATGTTCTTGTAGCTTTAAGTCCCAAGAAATAAGACTTAGATCTTCTCGACAACACTAGCAAGTGCCTCTTCGATCTTACTAGCGATTTACAAGTATCTATCAACTTGAAACAGTAACAAAAATAAAACTTCTCTTCGTTCAGTAGTAGCCTTCTTGTTCTTCACTTGTCTTCTGGCTTCTTTCTGAATCTTCAATCTCTGAGAGTATTTTCTTCACTTGAATGTAGAATATCAATGCTTTAATAGTTTTTTCAGTAGTCTCTAATGAATGAATACCTTGCGGTATTTATAGACTTCAAATTCCAAGAACTTTCAGTTGTGTAACAACCTTTTCTTGAAAACTAACTTGTAACTGATTCTTCTTATCCTTTCACGCGTTTCTTCAGTTAATTAGTTATTCCTTAACTAACTCTTCAATCTTTATCTTCAACACGCTTTTGTAACTAACTTCAAGTAGACTTGTCTTGTTGAGTTGTGCGCACTTGTCTTCTTCTCCAGTAGTAGACTTCGTCTTCTACTTATCTTGTCTTCCAGTGCGACCTTCTGTAGTACACTATTCTAATCCTAACACGACTATTACATTCCATTAAGCTCTTGTTACAAAGTTTAGTCAACTTAGAAGCTATACACAGAATACAAACGAAACATGAGCTTCTATACATCTCAAATAGCTCAGTATAAAACCTATCAAGTATACAAAGTAACAAAATAAACTGTACTTGTCTTTTTCTTACATACTTATCATGTTAACTTTACTTGTCTTGTGAACTAGTACTTGACTTGTGAACTAGTACTTGACTTGTGAACTCTACTGATCTGTACAAGATGACTTCTCTTAACTCGACTAGATCAGTCAACACTTAGAAAATATTCAAGTCTACTTTTGGCTTATCAAAACTTATCTTATCTTTTCATCATTTAGGACTTGTCTTTACGATTCATATCCCAACAATTTCCCCCTTTTTGATGAAGCCAAAACTACTTGAATCTTTTCACAATAGTAGACTAGTTAAGTAGTTATCTTGTCTTAAACATCAAAATAGTACTTATCTTTTCATTCATTTTGAAACAAGATCAGTAGATATTACACATACTTAATATCAAAAACAAAAACAAAAACTACATATCAGAGCAAACAAAAAAACTAATCTGAAAGAGTACCTCCTTCTGGATTTGGAACACAAAATGCATCCAGGAGTCTCTTATGTATTACTGACATATGCTCTCCAGTCTCGATCTTCTCTCTATCCAGCAGGTCTTCTTCAAATTTCTTAATATGGTTGAAGTCGATCCTCTTTCCAGAACCTAACATTGGAGTAGTCCATTTCAGAAAGATAGGAACAAGAATATGCTCTCCAGTCTCGATCTTCTCTCTATCCAGCAGGTCTTCTTCAAATTTCTTAATATGGTTGAAGTCGATCCTCTTTCCAGAACCTAACATTGGAGTAGTCCATTTCGGAAAGATAGGAACAAGAATATTGCAATTCACAGCAGCAGCTATCTTCATGATCAAATTCCACAGCTATCTTCACTGGATTGTTCGTAAAGTAATCAACACAAACAATTTATAGTGGTTCGACAACTTGTCTACATCCACTCTCACAACTCCAGTGGTGAAATTCTTATTAACTCGTCCAATGGAGTAATATGTTCTTGTAGCTTTAAGTCCCAAGAAATAAGACTTAGATCTTCTCGACAACACTACCAAGTGCCTCTTCGATCTTACTAGCGATTTACAAGTATCTAGCAACTTGAAACAGTAACAAAAATAAAACTTCTCTTCGTTCAGTAGTAGCCTTCTTGTTCTTCACTTGTCTTCTGGCTTCTTTCTGAATCTTCAATCTCTGAGAGTATTTTCTTCACTTGAATGTAGAATATCAATGCTTTAATAGTTTTTTCAGTAGTCTCTAATGAATGAATACCTTGCGGTATTTATAGACTTTCAATTCCAAGAACTTTCAGTTGTGTAACAACCTTTTCTTGAAAACTAACTTGTAACTGATTCTTCTTATCCTTTCACGCGTTTCTTCAGTCAATTAGTTATTCCTTAACTAACTCTTCAATCTTTATCTTCAACACGCTTTTGTAACTAACTTCAAGTAGACTTGTCTTGTTGAGTTGTGCGCACTTGTCTTCTTCTCCAGTAGTAGACTTCGTCTTCTACTTATCTTGTCTTCCAGTGCGACCTTCTGTAGTAGACTATTCTAATCCTAACAAGACTATTATATTCCATTAAGCTCTTGTTACAAAGTTTAGTCAACTTAGAAGCTATACACAGAATACAAATGAAACATGAGCTTCTATACATCTCAAATAGCTCAGTATAAAACCTATCAAGTATACAAAGTAACAAAATAAACTGTACTTGTCTTTTTCTTTCATACTTATCATGTTAACTTTACTTGTCTTGTGAACTAGTACTTGACTTGTGAACTAGTACTTGACTTGTGAACTCTACTGATCTGTACAAGATGACTTCTCTTAACTCGACTAGATCAGTCAACACTTAGAAAATATTCAAGTCTACTTTTGGCTTATCAAAACTTATCTTATCTTTTCATCATTTAGGACTTGTCTTTAGGATTCATATCCCAACAATTTCCCCCTTTTTGATGAAGCCAAAACTACTTGAATCTTTTCACAATAGTAGACTAGTTAAGTAGTTATCTTGTCTTAAACATCAAAATAGTACTTATCTTTTCATTCATTTTGAAACAAGATCAGTAGATATTACACATACTTAATATCAATAACAAAAACTACATATCAGAGCAAACAAAAAAACTAATCTGAAAGAGTACCTCCTTCTGGATTTGGAACACAAAATGCGTCTAGGAGTCTCTTATGTATTACTGACATATGCTCTCCAGTCTCGATCTTCTCTCTATCCAGCAGGTCTTCTTCAAATTTCTTAATATGGTTGAAGTCGATCCTCTTTCCAGAACCTAACATTGGAGTAGTCCATTTCGGAAAGATAGGAACAAGAATATGCTCTCCAGTCTCGATCTTCTCTCTATCCAGCAGGTCTTCTTCAAATTTCTTAATATGGTTGAAGTCGATCCTCTTTCCAGAACCTAACATTGGAGTAGTCCATTTCGGAAAGATAGGAACAAGAATATTGCAATTCACAGCAGCAGCTATCTTCATGATCAAATTCCACAGCTATCTTCACTGGATTGTTCGTAAAGTAATCAACACAAACAATTTATAGTGGTTTGACAACTTGTCTACATCCACTCTCACAACTCCAGTCGTGAAATTCTTATTAACTCGTCCAATTGAGTAATATGTTCTTGTAGCTTTAAGTCCCAAGAAATAAGACTTAGATCTTCTCGACAACACTACCAAGTGCCTCTTCGATCTTACTAGCGATTTACAAGTATCTAGCAACTTGAAACAGTAACAAAAATAAAACTTCTCTTCGTTCAGTAGTAGCCTTCTTGTTCTTCACTTGTCTTCTGGCTTCTTTCTGAATCTTCAATCTCTGAGAGTATTTTCTTCACTTGAATGTAGAATATCAATGCTTTAATAGTTTTTTCAGTAGTCTCTAATGAATGAATACCTTGCGGTATTTATAGACTTCCAATTCCAAAAACTTTCAGTTGTGTAACAACCTTTTCTTGAAAACTAACTTGTAACTGATTCTTCTTATCATTTCACGCATTTCTTCAGTTAATTAGTTATTCCTTAACTAACTCTTCAATCTTTATCTTCAACACGCTTTTGTAACTAACTTCAAGTAGACTTGTCTTGTTGAGTTGTGCGCACTTGTCTTCTTCTCCAGTAGTAGACTTCGTCTTCTACTTATCTTGTCTTCTAGTGCGACCTTCTGTAGTAGACTATTCTAATCCTAACAAGACTATTACATTCCATTAAGCTCTTGTTACAAAGCTTAGTCAACTTATAAGTTATACACAGAATACAAACGAAACATGAGCTTCTATACATCTCAAATAGCTCAGTATAAAACCTATCAAGTATACAAAGTAACAAAAATAAATTGTACTTGTCTTTTTCTTTCATACTTATCATGTTAACTTTACTTGTCTTGTGAACTAGTACTTGACTTGTGAACTAGTACTTGACTTGTGAACTCTACTGATCTGTACAAGATGACTTCTCTTAACGCGACTAGATCAGTCAACACTTAGAAAATATTCAAGTCTACTTTTGGCTTATCAAAACTTATCTTATCTTTTCATCATTTAGGACTTGTCTTTAGGATTCATATCCCAACATACTATGAAGAGAGCAATGAATATGAAAGACAAACAAATATGAAGACAAAGAGCTATGATCAAAGTCACATGAATAAAGAAGAGAAGACTCTACAAATTAAAGTGAAAGATCAAATCCTATGAAGACATGATTGGAAAAAGTTACAAATAAATGAACAAGTTATATGGAGTGTTCATTCAAGATGAGGTTGCTAACTTATGATCAAAATACATGTATGGCTCAACATTAACCTAGGACAGAATCAATCCGTTATTTGGATGTCAAAAGTATTCCACGAAGACCAATGAGTCAATGTCACATGCCACATGCGCATAACAAATTTTAAATTCAGTATTAAGGATCAGAATTCAGACATGATGCGTGTACAAATTGCATGCATGCCCTTGAACTATTTGAATATTCAAATTTATGGATTGGTTTACTATCTCCACCAACAAATAGTTTACTAACTCTATAAATATGTCATAACTTGATTCCTTTCAAGTTTACAGGAACACATACAAGCTGAAGTTATTGCAAGAATTATTCAAAAGCATTCAAACATTCAAACATTCAAAAGATTAAGCTTTTAAGCAAGAATTTGAGTGTTATCTTATAGTTCCCACTAGGCAGTTTCACAAGATTATCCAAAGCTTACATTTGATTGTCATTGTAAAGGATATCATCACACTAAGTTGATACCAAGAACAAAACCCTACTTTCAATTTGAGAGATATTTGAGAGTATTGTTGAATTCATAGTTGTTTAAGAGTATTGCAATGAGAGAAGGTTGTGAGAAATCAAGAGAGGAAGAAGAAGAAGAAAGTGCACATTGGCACTATAAAAATAAGTTAATTCCGATGTGATTAAGGAATTATCCTATTAAATTAGGAGAGTGGACGCATGAGCATTTTAGCCTGCGAACCACTATACATCTTGAGTTATTTACTTTCTGCATTTACTTACTTAGTATTTGCTTATCCATTACTTGTTTACTTGCTAAAGTGTGCATAAAATTGTTTTGATTCTACATAGGATAGTTCATATTTGCAAAACTGTTTTTATAAGAGTTTGCATAAGTACTGATTTTGGTGTGAGAAATTAGTTGAATTGTTAAATGTTAATTTTTAAAGGAGTATAAAAGGGCTTGTCATTATTCCACACATAGTTTATTTGCTCAAGACTTGAAGAAATATCCTAAAGGGTATTTCTATAGGACTTAGCACTTGGACAACTAACCTGATGATTACTTGTGTTTATTTGTTTGAAAAAGTCTTGAAAAATACATACACATGTATTCCCCATACACGTGTCACACTCCTTTCGGAACCATTAGTTGAACTTGTTCATATATGGAGAAAACTAATAATTTTGATAATCCTGAGAGCTTGGATAATCATCAATATTTAGAAAAGATTGAAAATTAGGATAATTTTGGGTGTTTGGAAAATAATTTGAATGACTTGGATTCATGATGGAAAATGATAGAGTAAAATTTGGAGAAAGAGAATTGAAAGAGAATATGAAATTGTGATACAAAATCAATAAATACTGATCTCTATTTATAGAATTTTTTTTATGGATATAATGTATATATATATATATAAATATTTTATTAATAATATTATAAAACTAAAATTATAAAATTTATCCAAACAAAATTTAAATATCCAATAAACAATTAACATGTGTCATTTTTTTTGGTGGAGGGTTGTGACACCCTCAAGGGCGTGGCGTGGTTTTTATTTTTATTTTTATATATATATTTTTTTTATTTTTTGTCGTTTTCTGGGTTAGGGGTGTGGACGCCCCTGCGATAAAGATATCCTAATATATCAATGGGCCCTTTGGGCTGATCTCAGTTAAAAGGTGTAGGAAAAAAACGTTAATTCTTTCATGGGCGCTGCTAAAGGCACCCAAGGATAAGGATCCTATGAGTACACCCACGCGATGAGGACACCCAAAAAACAGATGAGGACACCCACGTGGAAATCTAAAAAATAACCCTCCATTTCAAACCCTAATTAAATTCTTTACAACATTCCTTCATGCACCCACCTCCCCCTCCCTTCCAATTGCCGTCACCACCCTTCTCCCTCCCCACTCACGCAGCCGTCGCCGCCGCCCTTCTCCCTCCCCACTCACGCCGCGACACCGCCCTTCTCCCTCCACACTCACGTCGCGCCGCCCACCTTCTCCCTCCCCACTCACGCCGCCGCCACCGCCCTTCTCCCTCCCCACTCACGCCGCGACACCCATCTTCTCCCTCCCCACTCACGCCGCGACACCCATCTTCTCCCTCCCCACTCACGCCGTGAAACCCTTCCGCTACGCCGTCCCCCACGCCGCCCGTTCGCAGCGACGCCTCCACCATCAATGCTGCCCGTTCGCAGCGACGCCGTACCCCACGCCGCCCGTTCGCATCGCCTCCTTCCTCGCCTTCAAGTAAGTTAAGGTTTCTGAAAATTAGGAAATTTAAATTTGTGAAAAAATTAGGGTTTTTTTTTGGATGTTTTGGGATTATTTTCGAACAATCTATGTTTGTTTTGGAAACAAATTCGAACAATCTGTTTTTATTTTGGAAAAAATTTCGATCATCTTGTTCGATTTTTTTTTTCAACAAATGTAAGTTGTTTTGAATATTTCTTCGAACATAATACATTTGTTCATTAAAAAATTTCGAACACATTGAGTTTTTTGGGTAAAAATTTTCGTACATCTTAACTTTGTTCGGTTAATATTTTCGAACATCTTAAGAATTTTTTTTTATTATTTTTGTTGAGTTTTTGTGTTTTTGTTGAAGAATGGTGTTGATATTTTGTGTTTTGGTGGAGGTGTTGATGATTCTGTTGTGAAATAGAACGATGGGTGTACTCATCCGTCCTTTTTTTAAAAAAAGTGCAGGAGGGGTATAAACGTCATTTTGCATACCCTTTGTGTTAAAAAAAAAATTCCGGTGGGTGTACTCATAGGATCCTTGGGTGCCTTTAGTCGCGCCCTTCTGTCATTCGTACAATGATTTGTATATTTTGATTGGCTCAAATTTAAAAAAAAAAGTAAATTTAGTGAAATGTAAGACTAAATAAATAAATAAGGTATATTTTGAATGATTTAGTGTGGTGTAAAATGAATTTAGTAAAGTGTAAAGGGAATATAGTGAAAGGGCAAAATGTGATGATGATAAGATGAAGCTCAAACTCAACTCTCCAACTAAAGACAAAATATGGGTGATAAGAGTTGATGACTTATGAGTAGACACGCGCAACGGTTCAAAACCGCCGGTTTCGGTTAGAAACCGGCGGTTACGGTTTTCGGTTTTCGGCAACCGTAACCGAACCGCGAACCGCCGGTTACGGTTTTTGAACGGGCGGTTCGGTTCGGCGGTTAGGTTTTTTTTTTTTTTTTTAAACTCGTTTTCGCCTCTTTTTTCTATTGTTTTCGCCTCTTTTTTCGATCGTTTTAAGTTAAAATTATTTATTTGTACAACTTAAAATTAAAATTATACTCGTTTTAACTTTTGTTTATCGTTTTTTTTATAAATTATTATATTATAACTTTAAGTCGATAACTTATATTCTTATAACTTTAACTTATAACTTATTAAATATTAAGAGAATAAATTTAATGTAACTTAGGCCTATTTCTTAAAAAAATAAATTAATTATAATTTACATTAGAAAACTTACAAGTTACAACTTACAATTACAAATTTACAAGTTACAAGTTAAAAAAAAAATTACTTAAAACACTAAATCAAACTTATATAAATTAAAAACTTTAGAATTACAACTTACAACTTACAACTTACAATCAATTTGGAATTTTGGGGAGGGGTTAAAAGAAATTGGACTTGAGCTTAATTTAAAAAATTAAACTTAGAAATTCTAAGTTCAAAAATTTTAAATTAAGTTGCCTACGTATCCAAATTCAACGGAAATTGGAATCAAAGTCCACGTAGTTCTCTTACCTCAACTTACCTCGTTGTTGTTGAACTTGAAGGAGGTTCTTCATTCTTCACTTCCGCCCGTAGAGGTCCATTCCTCGTCTTCTTCATTATCTTCTTCTAACGATTGGGCTCTTTTTTCGGCTCTTATCCAATCATCAAGTAAACATTGGTTCTCTATGTTTTCAACGGTCATATTGGATCTTGTTGCATCCAAAGTATAACCTCCTACACTAAATGCTTGCTCAACGGCAACGGTTGAGGCGGGAGCCGCTAAAATTTCTCTTGCAAGCATTGACATTGCCGAAAATACTTGAGTCACCGTCGACCAACACCTTAGTATATCAAAGTCTCCTTCCATATTTTCCATGGATGTATTCGCTTCATAGCTTTCATATTCTTGAGTATATGTAAATTTTGATTTTTTACAATTACGTTGAAAAAGAAAGCTATCAACATCATCATCATCCATGTCGTCATCATTATTTTGTACGTTAAAACTATCACTAGAACTAGAAGAAGAACTATGACTAGGGTTGGATAAACCATGTGTATCCATATACTCCTTAATTAATGATAATATAAGTTGTTGAACTTCAAATATGAAATGATCGGTGTTCGGTTGATCATTCGGAAATTCGGCAATAGGATATAATTTTTTATAATACAAGGCTAACATAGCTTTAACACCATCTAACTTATATCTAGGATCAAAAACTTTAGCAACTAAAAATATAGGGGGAATTATAGCAAAATATTTTTTCCATTTTTCCAACATAGGAGCAATAACAAGATTTAATATTGGGTCGTTTTTGTAACGTGCTAAAACGTTGACAATTTTTAGACAATGTTCAAGTGCCAAATGAGAAGTAGGTTCGTAAACTTTAGACATAGCAAAAGTAGCATTATTAAAAGTTTCCAAAACCTTAATTATGTTTATGCAATGATTCCAATCTTCAGGAAGTAAACCAAAACCACATTTTTCTTCAAAAAAATCACATAAAGTCTCTTTATAATCAACCGACTCTTTTAACAACTTATAAGTAGAATTCCACCTTGTTGACACATCAAGAGAAATTTTTTTTGGATGCACATTCCTACTTCTACAAAAATGTTTCCATTTTTTCATCAAACTACTACGCCTCGTCAAATAAGTAATAACATCTTTAATAGGAGAAATATAAATTCTCAAAGCATTTAAACCATCTTGAACACATAAATTTAAAATATGACACATGCATCTAATATGAAATTTTTTTCCACCAACATACGGTTGACATGCAATGCGAAGTTGTTCGATACTAGCATTATTAGCACTAGCATTATCAAAACCAATTGAAATTTTTTTGTTAATTAAACCATAAGATTTTAAAATTTCAACAATTTTCTTTTTAATAGCATCGGCCGAGTGCACACAATCAAAATCCCTATAAGCAATTAATCTTTTGTTTAATGTCCAAGAATCATCAATCCAATGACAAGTAACTCCCATATATGAATGTTTTTGAAAATTATCACTCCAAATATCGGAACAAATAGAAACTTTACTCTTAAGTGAACGAAAAGTATTGATCAAAGCAAGTTTATATTCACCAACAATATTAGCAATATCACGAGTAACCGTAGAACGAGAAATTTTTTTCATGCTTGGTTGTAGTGATAGTTGTACCAAATCATTAAAAGCAAAATTTTCAACAAAACTATAAGGAAGATGTTGAACACTTATCATTTTAGCTAACATTTTTCTAAAATATGCTTAATCATATTTAAAAAGAGAAGTCGGATTACTTACCTCACCTTGAACTCCTCCTCCGGAGGACCCGGTAAATCCTCGTAGTTGCGTTTGGCTCGTTGTAATTCCCATTTTATCCGGATGGTGGTTTTCCAGGTGGAGATTGAAGGTACCATATCCTCCTCATTTTTTAAATTTATACTCCTTTGGACAATAATTACAATGAATTATAAATCTATCGACCTCACCGGTTGGAACTTTTTGAAAGTGACGTGCAAAAATTTCGGATTTAAAACTTCGAGCTTGTGAAGAAGAAGTAGGAGGTGGAATTTCGGTTGAGGGCGCCGAAGGTGGTGGTGGTGGATACTCGGTTGCACTTTCTTGAGTTGGACCACGTTCAACCTCTTCATCATCATCATCATCGGTGGCAATTTCGTTCATGTGGTCGATGATATCCTCACCAAGAATTCTACGCAAATGTTGATCTTCTTCATCGACGTCGTTGAACAATGGAATGCGTCTTCGTCGAGGTTGTTGTGAAGAAGATACGATAGCCTTTCCTCTTGATGATCTTGAAGAAGACATATTAGTAAATTGAGATTTGAGAGAATTAGAGAAAAGAATTGATTAATTGAAAATTTGAGAAGACTTGAGTTGAGAGAATTGAGAATTTGAGATAATAAGAATTAAGAGAGAATAGAGAATTGAGATAAGAGATGAGATTGAGAGTTGAGGTGTGAAAAATGAGAAGAGAAAATGGGGTATTTATAAAAAAAAAAAAGGGATATTTTCGGATTTAAAAAAAAAAAAAAATTTCGGCCAAACCGTTAACCGACGGTTAACCGACTGCCAGATCAATAGTAGCCGTTGAGATTCAACGGTCAGATGATCTGGACCGTTGATCTCCAACGGATAGAAAATTCAAATTTGGGGGAAACCGGGCCAAACCGGCGGTTATTACCGTTGGGAATTTTTTTTTTTAAATTTAAAAACGCTTTTAATCTGGACCGTTGAGATTCAAACGGTCAACAGATCTGGACCGTTGAATCGCCAACGGTCAGATTTTTGAATTATTAACCGCCGGTTAACCGGACCGGCGGTTTAACCGCCGATTTGGCCGAATTTTTTTTTTGTTTTTAAATCCGAAAATGCCCAATTTTTCACCTATAAATACCCCATTTTCTCTTCTCATTTTTCACACCTCAACTCTCTTATAAGTTATAACTTATATCAATTATCTATTTCTCTCTTATTCTCTCAAGTCTCAAGACTCTCTTTCAAATGGCAACCCAAGGATCATCCGGAGTTACAAACATACGTCAACGTGAGTTACGTGATGAAGAAGAAGTCAATCAACCGCCGCCTCGAATTCAACCAATCTTTCACCCTCCTCACTCCATTTTGCTAAATCACTTTCATGTGAGTGATACAAATCCAATAGACAATTCACGTGAAGTTTGTTGCAAGTATTGCCAAAAAAAATATAAATTTAAGCGCGGTGGAGGATACGGAGTTTTCAAGTCACACATTGAAAAAGTTCATCCGGAGGCATTGGGTCCATTGGGACTTCCCCCTCGATTCTACTAATTAAGTATTAGTAATTTTACTAATTAAGTATTTGAACTTTGAAGTGTTTTAGTTTATTTTTATCTTGTAAGTTCTAAGTTGTAACTTTGTTGAGTTTGTTTTTTAAGAGTTTAAGTTTAGCCTAAAGTCCTAAACCTAAATGTTAAATGTTATTTTTTTAAGTGTATTAAGTTAAGATTTAAGTGAAATGTTAAGTATTTAATTTATATGAGTCTAATTTCAGTATTAAATTTAAATATTTGTATATAAAAATATTAAAAAAATTAAAAAATAAATTAAATAACCGCCGGTTAACCGGGAAACTGCCGGTTAATCGGGAAATCGCTGGTTCCACTTTGGGGGAACCGTAACCGAACCGTAAAATTACGGTTACGGTGCGGTTTCAAAACCGAAACCGTCGGTTAGCCAAACCGCCGGTTTCGGCGGTTAGAAACCGCTCGTGTCTACTTATGAGCATCAAGCTTACTGTAGGTCCCAAGTTGAGTTTAATAACGAGTAAGCTAGTGAAAATGTCTAGAGGGGGGTGAATAGACTTTTCAAAAATCTTTCGTTATATCAAAGTACAATATGCAGAATAACGAAATTAATCAATGAGCCCAAGTAGTTTATACTCAACTTATTTCGAGAACTCTGTTTTTAATGTTTACTCAACTAGTCTTGTTCAATTATGAAGATAAACAATTAATCAAATAGTTAATCAATTAAACTATCAAACAAAACAGTAAAGTAAATCAAACACGATATTTATAGTGGTTCGACAACTTGTCTACATCCACTCTCACAAACCCAGTTGTGATATTCTTATTAACTCGTCCAATGGAGTAATATGTTCTTGTAGCTTTAAGTCCCAAGAAATAAGATTTAGATCTTCTCGACAACACTACCAAGTGTCTCTTCGATCTTACTAGATATTTTACAAGTAACTAGCAACTTGAAACAGTAAAACAAAAATAAAACTTCTCTTCGTTCAGTAGTAGCCTTCTTCGATCTTCACTTGTCTTGTGTAGCTTCACTTTCTGAACTTCAAAAACTCTGCGAGTGACTTCTCTTAATCTTCAATGTTGCTTCAGTATGCAGTAGTATCAGTAATATCAGTAATATCAGTAGTCTTTAATCGATCAACACCTTGCGGTATTTATAGACTTTAATTCCAAGAACTTTCAGTTGTGTAACCACCTTTTCTTGAAAACTAACTTATAACTGATTCTTCTTATTCATCCACTCGTTTCTTTAGTTAATTAGTTATCCCTTAACTAACTCTTCCATCTTTATCTTCAACACGCGTTTTAGTAACTAACTTCAAGTTGACCTGTCTTGTTGAGTTGTGTGCACTTGTCTTCTTCTCCAGTAGTAGACTTCGTCTTCTACTTATCTTGTGCAGTAGACTTCTTCTGTAGATTCCAACATAGAACTAATCTAGTCCTAGCATCTAATCCTAACAAGACTATTACATTACATTAAACTCTTGTTATAAAGCTTAGTCAACTTAAGAATCTATACATCAAATATACACATATAAATCGTAACACATGAGCTTCTATACATCTTTTAATATAGCTCAATATAAATCCTAACATTTATACAAAGTATCAACATAATTCAAGTACTTGTCTTTTTCTCTTTTATACTTATCATGTTAACTTTACTTGTCTTATGAACTAGTACTTGTCTTGTGAATTAGTACTTGTCTTGTGAATTCTACTGATCTGTACAAGATGACTTATTCTTAACTAGACTAGATCAGTCAACACTTTAGAAAATATTCAAGTCTTCTTTTTGGCTTATCAAAACTTATCTTATCTTTTCATCATTTAGGACTTGTCTTTAGGATTCATATCCCAACAATTTCCCCCTTTTTGATGAAGCCAAAACTACTTGAATCTTTTCACAATAGTAGACTAGTTAAGTAGTTGTCTTGTATTAAACATCAAATAGTACTTATCTTTTCATTCATTCCAAAATAAGATCAGTAGATATTACACATACTTAATCAAAAACAAAACTAAATATCAGAGCAAACAAACTACCAATCTGAAAGAGTACCTCCTTCTGGATTTGGAACACAGAATGCATCTAGGAGTCTCTTGTGAATAACTCTGATATGGTCTTCATCTTCAATCTTCTCTTTATTCAACAGCTCTTCTTCAAATTTCTTGATTTGATTAAAATCAACTCTTTTACATGAGCTGGTCATAGGACACTTCCATCTTGGAAACTCAGGAACAAGAATGTTGAAGTTCGCTCCAGCAGATATCCTCAAGATCAGGTTCCATAGTAGCTTGTTCTGACCTTCCATGAATTTGTCAAACATTGAGTATAACTCATCTGGACCTTCAGAATCACCATACTTCCTAATAATCCAATGATCAAGTTCCCATTGCCTCTTCACTTTCATCCATTCAGCATGATGTTCTCTATCTATGAAGTAGTCAATGAACTGATCTTCCATCTGATCTTCATCTGCCTTCAGCTTCTGCAGCCTTTCAATATGCTTTCCAATTTTCTTCTTGCTTGCATAACGACTTTCATCATTTGGATCAACAACCTTTTGCTTCTTCATAATCGCAGTAGGTTCTTTATCAGCTTCTTCAATGGCTAACTTCCTTTTGACTTGTCTGGTCTGAACCTCAACTTCTGGAGATGCAACACCTTTGCCCTTCTCCAATCTTTTCTGCTCATCAGTTTTAGCTTGCTCCAGCTCTGCAGTTTTTACTAACTTTCTTTTAGGCCTTCTTAGCTCTTGCATCGCAGTAGCAGCATCCTTCTCTTCCGGTTCAGCACTAGATTTAGAAAAACTAACTTTCTCCAATCTACTTGCCTCTTCCCCCTTTTTGGCTTCATCATTCGCCTTAAGAGTGAAAAGACTTGTAAAGCGAGTCATCTCTTCCTTCACTGCTTCCTTCATCGCCTCAGCAGCTAGCTCTATCTGCCTTTGATTTATCTGATCACGACTCATCTTGTCTAGGCGATCAGCTGTAGACTCCAACTTCCTTGAATTAATGACTAATTCATCTTTGAAATGAGTAGCTGTCTGACGAAGGAGTGTGTTCTGCTTTGTTAGCTCAGTGAGAACAGCTTGAGAACGCACCAACTGATCTTGTGCTTCTCGTCTCTGTTCATCAACAATCTCAATTTTAACCCTGTAGAGCCTTTCCATTTTACTTGACTCTTCAGCTAACGATCGAGCAAATGAGATAGATCTTTTCTCAGAGAAATCAACTTGTTTCTCAAGAAAACTTTGAATTTTAGCATACATCTCTGTTCGGAAAGTTGAGTCCATGTTGTTGACTTCACCAACAATCAAATCTCTTGAGCTGTCAACAAGTGATTGGTTCTGCTCAACCAGCATGTCTTTCACTTTGGAGTGTAAGAACTCATCAATAGCAGAATGTACCACATTTTTCAAATCTGACTTCAGCTCTTCAAGATAGCCTTCAGGAAAGACTTGAGTAGACGACTGAGCTGCAACAACCACTTCTTCTTGAGTTTTCTCCACAAGTTCATCTTCATTAAACATAACAGCATCCATAAACTCATCATCTTCCTCACCAAGTTCAAAAGAGTGAACTTCTTCAGAACTTTCAGCAGCCTCTTCCAGAAGGTCAGTCTGGACTGCAATATCAACTAACTCTGCTTTCAACTCTTCTTCCAGCAGATCAGTTTGAGTTCCGATATCAAACTTGTGAGATGAAGGTAAAACATCATCAGAAACTTTCAGCATTCGCTTCACCAAGGCTGTAAGAACATGAGGTGGAAGAAGTTCTGAATAGTCTTGCACTCCACTATTCTCCCTTTGCTCCATCTCCCAATCCATAAAATTGGAGATTCCACCCATGCCTTGGATGACTTCAAAGAGATCATCTGTTGAAGACTTCTTCAATGCCACCCACGTGCAAATCCTAAGAAGTTTCTCATACTGCTCTGATGAAGTGTCTATCTCGATAGATGAGAGCCTCTTTTTCAAATTATTGCTGACTTTAGCACGAACCCTCTTCTCTCTTAAACACATCGGATAGTATACCAGGGAATCAAATCTAACATCAGACGGGTTCTGAGCAGGTGGGGTCCCTGTCCCAGCTGTTGCAGTGGCAACTGGCATTTTGTCTGAAGTAGATGGGTTGAAGGGTTCAACATTTTCTGTTGAGGTAGAGGTAATTTGGGCTGTGGTTTCTGGGGGCTCTAATGCGGCTTGGTTTGGTGTGACAACTGTCAAAGTATCAGTTGTATCCTTTATGGAAGTGTTTTCAGGATGACTGGCTCTAAGCGGTAATGCTGCCAGTGCTTGAGAGGTTGAGGGTACAGGTCGAGGCCTAGGTCGATGTGACCTAGCCTTGGTTCGAACAGAGGAGAGAGAGAGAGGAATTGAAACAGTTTGAGTAGAGGTACCAACCTGAGAACTCGACTCCACTGGATGAGTAGGCGAACCAACTCTCACGAGTGTATACATTTCAGGAATTTGAGCACTTGGCTCCTTCTCTTGTTCCGTCTCCTCATCTGACCGAGTATTTTCTGAGTCATCTGCACTTGACTCAGCTTTCACAACTTCCTCCGATTCTTCATCATCCGACTCGCCTTCTGAAGAACTAGACGAAGCAGCATATGGCATTAAATCCATAGGGTTCATCTCAACTTGCCTGGGTGCAGCTGGTCTAGCAGCGACTTGCTTCCTCAAAGCCTCCTTCTTCAAATAGAACTTTAAAGGATGAAATGGTTTTCCTTTACTCCATTCCGTCTTGTTTGGCATCAACAAGGGAAGTAGAATACTTAGCTTCTTTCCATATCCTACCACATTTGACACCACCCAATTACGAGTGTCAGTGTCAACTCGAACACTCTTTTCAAAATACATGATTCGATCTACAATCAGTTTGAACCAATTTCCTTCGGTAATTCCATCAAATATAGCAGCCATTACCCTTGCTTTAACAAGAGTGACAGAATCATGAGAACCCGTAGCACAAAGCAAAATTTTGCTGGCTATGTCCAGTAGGGTTCGATACTTCTCTAGAAGATCCATCTTCTTGACGGCGGGTAGCTTGGCATCTGGTTTCAATCTCAATTTCCTTCCACAAAATATGCTCAGATATCTGGCTTCCTGCCCAGCTGCGTAGTTTTCCACATCAATAGTTCCAATGGGCAGCTTCAGATGCTCAAACATGGCTTCTCGGGAGATTTCCACTCGATTTCTTCCAAGGAAAGATTCAATTACATCTCCTTGTCTGGTGGCGGTGGCATAGAACTCCAAAACCTCTTCCTCCAAGATGACTTGAGGAAACGACTCCAAATACGGTTTCAAGCCACATCTGCTGCATTTGGTCAAAATTTCTGAATTTCCATTAGTGTGCTTACCCTTAAAGAACACAGAAGGTTCAACATGCACTTTGTTTTCTGAAATGAACCTGCCTAGGTCGAACCTAGCTTGCATGTTAGTCCCCACATCAAAAAGAGATAAAATCGGCATAGTGAGTAGATTAATTGAGAACAAAAGGTTTGGGTTTTGCAAGAAATCAGATGCTTGAGTAGGAGAGTTAAGAAAATATGGAGCGAGTAGTGTGTATGTGTTGAGTTTTATTAAAAAAAAACTGAATTAGAGAATGAACGGCGTCATGATCCAACGGTGTGACTTTTGAAATTCAGTTACGGATTCGAGAATTTTACGTGATTTGATATTGTAAATTTTGGAATCCGCCTTTCCTATTGGTTTAAGACAGAGGAGTGTACTCATCTGACCTAGGATAGTAGGTTTTGGCGCGAACTGGGTGTATACGCTTTATTAAAATATGAGTGTATAAATCCAATTCTAGGGTTTTACCAATTTTTAAAAATTAACAGATTACTATAATACCCTTAATTCAAATTGATTAAACACTTAGAGTATTTGAATCATAAGAACACTTATCTTGTCTCTTCGAGTCTATTCAGAACAGACGAGTAGACTAATGTGCACAAGACGAGTTCCCCCTTCGACTGTGCTTGTCTATTCTGATCGTCGAACGACTATTTGTACCTATCTTATCTTGTGCGACACATTAGATGAGATACAGGTAGTAGAGTAGAATAATTAAGATGAATATCAATCCAAAGTAATGTTCAAGGTTTCGATCAAGATGACTTTTAACAAACTTAAGAGTCAACATAAGGCTCTTTAAGAAATCATAGATTCCCCCTTAAATGTTTATTCTCTTAGTATTACCCTCAGCTTTACCAGCTTCCTCATCGGGTTGTTTGGTCATCTTGTCTGACCTTGTATACCTGTTTGTTGGGTGAGTAGACGAGTGCTTTGTTCTAGTGATCTTGTCTCCTTATTTCTTTGATGTACCTGTCTGGTTAGTACATAGCTATAGGCAAGTAGGGTCTAGATCAATTAGTCCTAGACTAATGCATAACTCACGAAAACGAGCCTCAGCCAATGGTTTTGTGAAAATATCAGCTCTCTGAAAATCAGTATGAATCTTTTCCATGCGAATATCCTTCTTTTCTACATGATCACGAATGAAATGATGCTTCACATCAACATGCGTACAACGTGTGTGCAAAACAGGATTTTGTGTAATGGCAATTGCACTATTACTATCACAGAAAATAGGAACATTTGATTCATATATGTTGTAATCTCTAAGCTGTTGTATGAGCCAAAGTAGTTGACTACAGCAGCTACCAGCAGCCATGTACTCGGCTTCGGTAGTAGAGGTAGCCACACTAGTGTGCTTTTTCGAAAACCATGAAATGAGTTTTGTGCCTAAGAATTGACAAGAACCAGATGTAGATTTCCTATCTATTCTACAACCACCAAAATCAGAATCAGAGTAGCCACTTAGAGATAAATCATCATTTGAAGGATACCATATACCACGATTGATGGTCCCTTTCAAATATTTCAATATCCTTTTAGTGGTTTCCATATGACTCTCTTTTGGATTAGCTTGAAAACGAGCACATACGCCAACAGAGAATGCAATATCAGGTCTACTAGCAGTCAAGTAGAGTAATGAACCAATAAGACCACGATAATGTGTTTGATCAGCACATTTACCTTGTTCGTCTGGATCCATCCTGTATGTAGGTAGCATAGGTACGCCAGAAGACTTGCATGTCTTAATACCATATTTATCTAGTAGATTTCTAGTATACTTTGCTTGATTTATGAAAATCTCTTATGGGGTCTGTTTTACTTGAAGACCAAGAAAGTAATTCATTTCACCCATCATAGACATCTCAAATTTACTTTGCATGAGTGTTGAGAAACTTTCACTCAGCTTTTTGTTAGGTGAACCAAAAATGATGTCATCTACGTAAATTTGAACAAGTAAAATGTCTTTCCCTTCTTGTCTTCTGAACAAGGTTCTATCGACCTTGCCCTTAGTAAAACCATTTTCTAATAGAAAGAGGGAGAGAGTGTATCATACCATGCTCTTGGAGCTTGTTTTAGTCCATATAAGGCCTTCTTTAATCTGTATACCTGGTCACCTTTGACTTCGAAACCTGGAGGTTGTTCAACATACACTTCTTCCGCAAGAGTACCATTAAGAAATGCACTTTTAACATCCATTTGATATACGGTAAATTTCATGTAAGCAGCATATGCAAGGAACAATCGAATGGCTTCTAGTCTAGCAACAGGAGCATATGTTTCATCATAATCTATGCCTTCAGCTTGTGAATAGCCTTGGGCTACTAGTCTAGCCTTATTTCGAACAACTACATCATTCTCATCTTTCTTATTCTTGAAAATCCATCGAGTGCCAACTACATTATGATGTTTAGGTCTATCGACAAGATCCCAGATGTCATTTCGAACAAACTGGTTCAACTCGTCTTGCATAGCGATGATCTAATTACTATCAGCCAATACCTCTTTGATGGTTTTAGGCTCGATAGATGAGAGGAAACAACAGCAGCAAAACAAAGATGGACTAGGTTGTTCTTGTGACTCAAAGAGTTGCCGTCTAGTATTCACACCAACAGTAGAGTCGCCAATGATATTTTCAGTATCATGAGCAGATTTCCATGTTTTTCTAGTCTTAGCATGCATATTATCATCATCTAGATCGATTATAGCATCATGCATTTCAATATCATTTACATCAGAAGATTTAATAGGAGTAGACGAGTCGACTAGTTCAGGCATGTCAACTGGTCTAGTAGATTTACCTTGAGCACTTACCTTTTCTGTGTCATCTGACTCGATAGCTTTTAGGAATGGGTTATAGGCTTGAAAAAATTCATACACTTCTGATTCTTGGTCAGTTTGGATCGATAAATCAGTTACTTTCTTACTAATCTGGTCGGCAGACGAGTCCTGTACAGATTCATCGAAAACTACACGTGGTGTTTCTTCCACACAAAGAGTTGAGTAGTTGAATACCCTAAATGCTTTGCTAGTCGAGGAGTATCCTAAGAATATCCCCTCGTCTGCTTTAGCATCGAAAGCATTCAACTTGCTTTTCCCATTGTTATGGATAAAACATTTACAACCAAATATATGGAAATATGAAACTCTGGGTTTTCGACCTTTCCATACCTCATAGGGTGTCTTACCTAGTGCTTTGTTGATAACACTTCTGTTTTGGGAATGGCATGCAGTATTGATTGCTTCTGCCCAAAACTTCTAAGGAGTATTATACTCTGTCAGCATTGTCCTGCAGGCCTCCTTAAGAGTTCTGTTCCTTCGTTCTGCTACTCCATTTTGTTATGGTGTCCTTGCTGCACTAGTAAGGTGCTGGATGCCACGCTTAGAGCAAAATTCTTTAATATAGCAGTTAATGAATTCAGTACCCATGTCACTACGGATCTTGACAATGGACTGAATCTTCTCAACTTGAATCTTCTTCAACAGATCAGGTAGCAGTGTTTGTGTATCACTCTTTTTGTGTAAGAAGACTACCCAAGTGAACTTAGAATAGTCGTCTACCACAACAAGTGTGTACCTTCTACCGTTCAAAGTTGGAGGAGTTATTGGGCCATGTAGGTCCATATGTAGAAGTTCAAGAACTCTACTTGTTGAGAGGGTTGGAATAGATTTAAAGGAACCCTTTACCTGTTTACCTTTTTGACAGGCATTGCATACATGTGATTTGAAATAGATTTCGTTGGGTATACCTTCAACAAGGTAATCTCTTGCAATCTTATTAATTACCTTAAAATTCATGTGGCAAAGGCGTCTATGCCAAAGCCAACTGACTTCTTTGGGTGTCTTAGTAAGAAGACAAGTGTCCCGCGGACAACTATTCCAATTTACAATGTACACACTACCTTGTCTTATGCCGACGAGTAGTACGTTATGAGTCCTCTTGTCTATGATTTCGCACTTTTGACTTTTGAACTGCACTTTTTAACCTCGATCACAAAACTGTGAAACAGATAATAGATTATATTTCAAACCTTCTACGTATGATACATCTTGTATCTCTACGTCGCCATTTCGGATATAGCCAAAGCCTTTTTTGATGGCTGTAGAGTTGTCACCGAATATAACCTTTGGTCCTTCTTGCTCATGGTAGCTTGATAGAAGTGCCTTGGTACCAGTCATGTGGTGCGAACAACCACTGTCCATGTACCAAGTTTCTCCTATTGAGCCACCCTTCTTGTATAGATCGAGTCGACCCTGCATTAGATGATATTTCATAATTTAGGTACCCTCCTTGTTTATTGGGGTCCTGGGGGGTTAGTCGAGTTCAATGGAATCCAAATGTACATTGGAGTCCTGAACAAGTTTGATCTTCTAAGCTTTCGACCATATTTGTTGCAGAATAAGACCCTGTTGTCCTTGTCTGGCCTATCCTCAGTCCTTGGGTCTACTCGTCTGAGGTAGCCTTTTGACTTGACCTCTACTTGAGTAGGCACAGGTCTGTGATAGTCAGAGTAGGGCTTGTATGCATTTGCGCCATACGGTTTATAGACATGTTTAGGTCTTTCTTCTCCTTCGATATCATACGATTCAGGCGGAGGATATAAGACGGGTTGAATACGATATTTTGGAGCCATATTCCTAGGCCTAGACGAGTAGAGCTGAGACTGCCTTATGAAAGGAGGTCTAGGCTCTTTCCATCTAGTTTGTACTTGTCTAGTACTTGTCTCCTCAGGATACCAGTCCTCGTATCTGACCTGATTTGGTCGTCCACGATTTCTAGTCCTTTGTTGACTTGTCTTAAACGGAACAACCTTGTTGTTAACATTCTTTTTACCTCCCTTGGTAATTGGAATGTTAACTCGAGTCTGTTTGGGTACAGTGCCTTCGGATGGAGTTCCAATATCGTATATCATTGGTCCTTTTCCTTTATCATTAGTCAAAGAGCTTGAGATGAAAATAGTAGGGTTCTTAGGAACTTGAGTAGACGAGCTAGATGTTTCAGCACCTATGCCTGTCTTGTTAGCAAGAGCCCTATACCTATCTGACAATTCAAGGTTAGCCTTAGAGGAGTTAACCAGGTCAGTAAGTTTAAGGTCAAGAGTGACAACCTCAGTTTCTAAGAACTTATTACGTTCTTCAAGCTTTTTGCACTTGCTTTTTAAAACATTGAATTCATGTTTCTCAGTAGCATGTGTCTTAAGTAGGTCTTGATACAACTTGTCTGTTAATGCACACTTGTCTTTGAGTTGTCTCAACTCTTCTTGCAAGCGTTCATTTAGGACTGTTATATTAGGATCTACTTTAGACTGAGCTTCCTTAAGATCAATGATTTCTTGTTTTAAAATGATGTTTTCATCGCTGACTTCAATGAATGCCTGGTTAGCAAGTAGGAGGTCGTCTTCAACTGCACTAGTAGAATGCTGAAGGCTACTCCCTACTTTGCTACTAGCAGTATCACTTTCATCAGAATCCGAATCATCACAAGATTGAAAAGAAGTAGCAGATGATACCTCTTGGTCGATTTTAGCCATGCAGCATAGACCATCATCTACTATGAAAGCTTCATCATGATCTGGATGAGACGGGTAGCTAGATGAGGATGATGGCAACTCGTCTGAGTCAGAATCAGAATCATCATTGGCCATCATTGCCTTCTTGCCACGGTTGTATCTTCTTTCCCTTCGTGCTTTGCGTTCTTCTCGATCATCAGTGCTCAGGTCTGGACATTCATATATGTAGTGACCTGGTTTCTCACAGTTATAGCACAAGAGATCATTAGTAGCCTTTTTAATAGGAGAGTTATTCCTTCGTTTATCACGTCTATCAGAACGAGTAATCTTCCTACCATCAGACTCTCTATCTTGTCTGTTACTTTTCGAGACTTCGTCTCTCTTTTCGGACGAGTTTCGGTCTCGTCTGGTCTCAGACGAGTTCTTAGAAGTAGACCCTCTATGATCTCTATAGAACTTCTTATATCTTCCGAAACGTTTATTCAGCCTATCAAACTTTCTAACCATGAGGCTTACCTGATCCTTCAGACTAAGATCAGTATCTAACTCGTCTTTCACAGAAGCAGACCTAGTCTTAGACTTTGACCTGTCTACCTTAGACGAACTAGCCTTAAAAGCAGCGTTCTTAGATACATCATGTTCTCTGTCACTACTTACTATGGGTTCATCTTCGTCTAAATCAAACTCATGGGCCTTTAGAGTTTGAAACATGGTCTCTGCTGTCCATACGTCTTTATCTTGGGTATTCTTAACGAGCATTTTTACCATTTTCCATCGACTATCAAGGCTTTTAAGAATCCTAAGATTGATTTCACGAGGAGTATATGACTTACCAAGGACTTCCAAGTCATTCATGATTTTGGTAAAACGAGTATCCAACTGGTCAATTGTTTCACCAGTTTTCATATGAAATGATTCAAATCTTTGGACTGCTGTGGAAAACTTGCTTTCTTTGATTAAGGATGTCCCTTCACAAATGATAGCTAAGCGATCCCACATCTCTTTGGCAGTTTTACATTTTAACACTTTTCCCAGATACTCGTTATGAAGAGTGTGTAAGATGTAATTCTTGGCCAAGCTATCCAAATTATTCTGCCTCATTTCTTCTGAAGTTAGTTCTAACCTTGGTTTCTTGACGAGAGTACCCACGTGTTTGTCCTTGTCGAGGGCAGCAGTATTGGGGATCATGGTCACGATTGGACCTTCAGTGATGACGGAGATCATTAAGTCATGAGTGAAACTGAAGATGGCTTCCATCCTCAGCTTCCAATAGTCATAGTCCTGAACCTGGAACTTAGGTAACTTGTTAGCACTAATTTCGAGCGACATGATTCAAGAAGATGCGTATAACACAGTATTGTATCAAGAAACAGATATTTCCTGTTGGTCCCAAGTTGAGTTAATAATATTGAGTAAGCTAGTAAAAGTCTAGAGGGGAGGGGTGAATAGACTTTTAAAATTCTTTCAATATATCAAAGTACGTAATGCGGAATTTATCAAAGTAACAATGAGCCCAATTAAATTTATACTCAACTTATATTTGTAATTCGAACTTCTTGATGAACACTCTACTAGTCTTGGTTAGATAGGCAATTAAACAATTAATCAATTAAACAAACAGTAAAGTAAATCAACACACAACAATTTTATAGTGGTTCGACAACTTGTCTACATCCACTCTCACAACTCCAGTCGTGAAATTTATTAACTCTTCCAATAGAGTGTTCTTGTGGTTTTGAGTCCCAAGATATAAGACTTATATCTTCTCTGCAACACTACCAAGTGCTTCTATGATCTTACTAGCGATTTACAAGTATCTAGCAACTTGAAACAGTAAAACAAAAATAAAACTTCTCTTTGTTCAGTAGTAGCCTTCTTCGATCTTCACTTGACTTGTGTAGCTTCACTTTCTGAACTTCAATCTCTGAGAGTATTTCCTTCTTTGAATCTCCAATAATGCTTTTGTATGCAGTAGTATCAGTAGTCTCTAATGAATCAATACCATGAGGTATTTATAGACTTTCAATTCCAAGAACTTTTAGTTGTGTAACAACCTTTTCTTGAAAACTAACTTGTAACTGATTCTTCTTATCCTTTCACGCGTTTCTTCAGTTAATTAGTTATTCCTTAACTAACTCTTCAATCTTTATCTTCAACACGCTTTTGTAACTAACTTCAAGTTGACCTGTCTTGTTGAGTCGCGCACCTGTCTTGTCCTTAAGTAGTAGACTGCGTCTTCTACTTGTCTTGTGCAGTAGACTTCTTCAGATTACAACATAGAACTAATCTAGTCCTATCATCTAATCCTAACAAGACTATTACATTACATTAAGCTCTTGTTATAAAGCTTAGTCAACTTAGAAAACTATACAAAGAATCCATCTATTACATTCAAAATTCTGAGCTCTATACAACAATTATTCATAGCTCAATAACAATCTAAACAGTTAATATAAATACATATGAAGTAATAATACGATATCAATTATAAGTACTTGTCTTTTCATATGTTAAATCATGTGAACCCTACTGATCTGTTCAAGATGACTTCTTCCTAACTAGACTAGATCAGTCAACACTTAGAAAATATTCAAGTCTTCTTTTGGCTTATCAAAACTTTATCTTTTATCTTTTATGAACATTTAGGACTTGTTCTAGGATTCATATCCCAACAATTTCCCCCTTTTTGATGAAGCCAAAACTACTTGAATCTTTCCATAATAGTAGACTAGTTAAGTAGTTATCTTGTATTAAACATCAAAATAGTACTTATCTTTTCATTCATTCAAAATATGATCAGTAGATATTACACATACTAAATCAAAATAAAACTAAGTAATCAGAGCAAATAATCTAATCTGAAAGAGTACCTCCTTCTGGGTTTGGAACACAGAATGCATCAAGGAGTCTTCTGTGAATGACTCTGATATGGTCTTCATCTTCAATCTTCTCTTTATCTAGCAGCTCCTCTTCGAATTTCTTGATCTGGTTAAGATCAACTCTTTTTCCTGAGCTGGTCATAGGTGTCTTCCATTTCGGAAAGATCGGTATTAGAATGTTGAAATTTGCGGCGGCTGATATCCTCATAACCAAATTCCAAAGCAATTTGTTTTGACCTTCCATGAATTTGTCAAACATGGCATACAACTCATCTTGATTTTCAGACTCACCATACTTCCGAATAATCCAGTGATCCAGTTCCCATTGCCTCTTTACTTTGAGCCATTCTTGACGATGCTCTTTGTCAATGAAATAGTCAATGAACTGGTCTTCTACCTCTTCTTCATCAGCCTTTAGCTTCTGCAATCTTTCAATATGCTTTTCAATTTTCTTCTTGTTAGCATAATGACTTTCATCATGAGGATCAGCAATCTTCTGCTTCTTCTCAACTGCAGCAATTTCTTCAGTTTCTTCAAAAGCTATCTTCCTCTTAGACCGTCTGGTCTGAATCTCAACTTCTGGAGATGCAACATTCTTGCCCTTCTCCAATCTTTTGAGCTCATCAGCTTCAGCTTGCTCCAGCTCTGCAGTTTTAACAAGCCTCCTTTTAGGCCTCCTTAGCTCTTGCATAGCAGTAGCAGCATCCTTCTCTTCTGGTTCAGCACTCACCTTAGACAAGCTAACTTTCTCTACTCTACTTGCCTCTTCCCCCTTTTTGGCTTCATCATGTGCCTTAAGAGTGAAAAGACTTGTAAAGCGAGTCATTTCTTCCTTTACTGCTTCCTTCATTGCTTCAGCAGCTAGCCCTATCTGATCACGACTCAACTTGTCTAGACGATCAGCAGTAGACTCCAATTTCTTTGAATTAATGGCCAACTCGTCTTTGAAATGAGTAGCTGTCTGACGTAGAAGAGTGTTTTGCTTTGTTAGCTCAGAGAGAACAGCTTGAGAACGCACCAACTGATCTTGTGCTTCTCGCCTTTTCTCATAAGCAATCTTAATTTTCACCCTGTAGAGTCTTTCCATTTTACTCGACTCTTCAGCTAACGATCTAGCAAATGAGATAGATCTCTTTTCAGAAGCATCCACTTGATTCTGGAGAAACCTTTCAACTTCAGCATACATCTCTGCGCGGAAAGTTGAGTCCATCTTGTTGACTTCTCCAACAATCAATTCCATTGAGCTGTCTACAAGTGATTGATTCTGTACTACTAACACATCCTTCACTTTCGAGTGCAAGAACTCTTCTATCGCAGAATGAACAACTTCTTTCAAGTCTGACTTCAGCTCGGCAAGATAGCCTATAGGGAATCCTTGAGTAGATGACTGAGCTTCAACAACCACATCTTCCTGAACTTTCTCTACAAGTTCCTCTTCATTAAACATAACTGCTTCCATGAATTCATCATCTTCTTTTCCAAATTCAAAAGAAATAACTTCTTCTGAACTGTCAGCCTCATCTTCAGAAGGTTCTAAGGTTTGAACAGCAATATCAACAAGTTCTGCCTTCTCTTCTTCCACTAGCTCAGTCTGAGTTCCAATATCAGACGAGAACTCTTCAACCAAAATTCCATCAGGAATATTCAATAGCCTCTTTACAAGATCAACTAAGGCTTTGTGAGGAAATAATTCTGAGTGGTCTTGAACACCACTATTTTCTTTCTGTTCCATCTCCCAATCCATAAAATTGGAGATTCCTCCCATGCCTTGAATAACCTCGAAAAGATCGTCAATTGATGATTTCTTAAGTGCAAACCAGGTGCATATCCTGAGAAGTTTCTCAAACCGCTCTGACTCGTAGTCAACCTCGAGAGTTGAGAGCTTCCTCTTCAAATTCTTGGTCACCCGGGCACGAATTCGCTTCTCCCTCAAACACATAGGATAATATACCAGGGAATTAAATCTAACATCAGACGGGGTCTGAGCAGGTGGGGTCCCTGTCTCAGTTGTTGCAGTGGCAACTGGCATCTTGTCTGAAGTAGATGGGTTAGAGGGTTCAACATTTTCTGTTGAGGTAGAGGGAATATGGACTGTGGTTTCTGGGGGCTCTAATGTATCTTGGTTTGGTGTGACAACTGTCGAAGTATCAGTTGTATCCTTTATGGGAGTGTTTTCAGGATGACTGGCCCTAAGCGGTAATGCTGCCAGTACTTGAGAGGTTGTGGGTACAGGTTGAGGCCTAGATCGATGTGACCTAGCCTTGGTTCGAATAGAAGGGAGAGAGAGAGGAATTGAAACAGATTGAGTAGAGGTACCAACCTGTGAACTCGACTCGTCTGGACGAGTAGGCGATTCAACTCTTACGAGAGTATACATTTCAGGAATTTGATCACTCAACTCCTTCTCTTGTTGCGACTCTTCATCTGACTGAGTCTTCTCTGAGTCATCTGCACTGGACTCGACTTTCACAACTTCCTCTGATTCTTCCTCTTCAGACCCAGCTTGTGAAGAACTGGATGAGTTAGCATACGGGAACACATCTGAATCATCATACTGAACTCGTCTTGGGGCAGCAGGCCTTGCAGCAGCCTGCTTCTTCATCGCCTCTATCTTCAGATAAAACTTAAGAGGATGAAAGGGCTTTCCCTTGCTCCAATCAGTCTTGTTTGGTATCAGTCGAAGGAGCAAAATACTCAGCTTGTTACCATATCCAACCACATGTGATACCACCCAATTGCGAGTATCAATGTCCACTCTAACACTTCTTTCGAAGTACATCATTCGGTCAGCTATGAGTTTAAACCAATTACCCTCAGTAATTCCATCAAATATCGCTGCCATTACCCGAGTCTTGGACTGGGTAACTGAATCATGAGACCCGGTGGCACATAGAAGAATCTTGCTTGCTATGTCCAGTAGAGTGCGATATGTTTCCAATAGTTCGGACTTCTTGACGGCAGGAGCCTTGCCATCTGGTTTAAGCCTCATCTTCTTACCACAGAAGATGCTCAAATACCTCATCTCCTGACCTTCAGCATATTTTTCCACATCAATCGTTCCGATGGGCAGCTTCAATCTTTCAAATAGAACTTCTCGAGTGATTTCCACCCGACTTACACCAATAAATGATTCGATTACATCTCCTCGTCTGTTGGCGTTAGCATAGAATTCTAGAACTTCTTCCTCCAAAACGACTTGAGGAAACGCCTCCAAGTAGGGTTTTAGACCGCATCTAGTGCATTTGGTCAAGATTTCTGCATTACCCTCTTTGTGATTTCCTTTGAAGAACACAGACGGTTCAACATGCACTTTGTTGTCGTTGATGTATCTGCCTAGATCGAATGGTGCCTGAATGTTGGTGCTCACATCGAAAATAGATCGAATTGACATGGTGATAAGTTTGTTATGAACAATAGAATTGAATAAGCAAGAAATCAAATGCTTGAGATTAGTAGAGGTATGAAAACGTGGGGCAAGATGTGTGCAAGAGTTGGGTTTTGTTTAAAACTGAATTTCTGATCCAATGGCCAAGATTGAAGGATTAGATCCAACGGTCGGGACTTTTGGTATTTAGTTATGGAACCGAGAAGATAATGTGATTTGATATTGTAAAAGTTGAAATCTGCCTCTCCTATTGGTAGAATTGAGGAGTGTACTCATCTGACCTAGCATAGTAAAATTTTGGCACGAACTGAGTGTATACACCTCATTCAATGGGAGTGTATAAATCCAATTCTAGAATATTCAAATTTTAGTAATATCAAATCACTTTAACACCCTTAATTTGTTTCGAATAAACACTTAACATATTTTAATCACAAGACCACTTAGCTTGACTGTTCGAGTCTATCCAGAACAGATGAGTAGGCCTAAGCTTCACAAGTCGAGTAGGCTTAAGTGCATAAGACGAGTAGTCTTATGAACACCAGTCGAGTTCCCCCTTCGACTGTGCTTGTCTATTCTGAACGTCGAACAACTTTATGTACCTGTCTTATTTGTAACGTGTAATCGTAGGTACAGATAGAGTAAAATAAATAAGATGAATATCAATGTAAAGCAATGGTCAAGGTTCAAACAAGATGACTGTTAACAAACTTAAGAGTCAATCATAAGGATTTTTGTTGGTCCCTGAACGAGTAGTGAATGGGATTAAAGTCTAGAGGGGAGGGGTGAATAGACTTTAAAACTTTTTCAAACAGAGTTGGGAACCTCTTCTGATTGCTATGTCAACTGGACTGCAAGTCTGCTGGTCCAGATGACTATAGTGATCTGACTGAAGAAGTTATATGCGGAAATATGGTGGCCCTGGTTTAGACTCGTTCTTGTAACTTGTTTTACTTTGTGAAATTACTCAGCGGATGCTGGTTTGAAAGTTATGGCCCTTTTTGAAGAGTGTTGAAATCACAGTATGCACTATATAATAATGAATGTAAAAGCAGAAATGTAAAGTGCAGAAAGTAAATAACACCGGATTTATAGTGGTTCGGATATACGATCCTACGTCCACTCTCACGTCCTAACGTGATGTTTAATCCCTTTAATTTCCACAAATTACAAGGGTCTTGTCCTTTATAGTCCCAAGGTTAGGACTTTGAGATCTGAGCCGTCCTAACAGCTGCGGTCTCCACAAGTGATTGTAAGCACTTGCACTTTGGGGGGTTTCAAAAACTTAAACCTTTCGGTGAGGGTTTGGGGTTTTTGAGATGTATCCAACTAATGGTTCAAGCTTATAATTTGCTTAACCACTATGCCTAAAACAACTGATATACAATATGAATAAGTTTCAGGTTCTTAAGGGTTGGATAAGAAGTACTTAAGAGCTATGGATAATCTAATGGATTTCAGGCTCTTTGAGAATTCTTAGAACAGTGTGACTTTTTGCTTGATGGCTTGCTTAGCTTGTGAATTCTCTCTTTTTTTTTTTGTTTCTGTGTTCAACCTCTTGTATTTATAATGGAGATTGAGTGCAACTAGCCGTTGGAGTTGACTAGCCGTTTGAGCAATCTTCCCATAATAGCTTGATTCCTTGATTCCAGCCGCTTGATTGCTTCAATCCTGGGATCATGTCAATCTTCTAATTAAGGTAGGTCTTCGTTTGAATTGCAAGATGACTTGGGAATCAGCCGAGTCCTGAAAGAGCACATAGTCTTCTGATCTGTACTACTAGTCTTCTGACTGCTCTTCTGGCCTTAGGTCTTCTGTCTTCTGGTATCAGACGAGTACTACTCTTCTGATCTGGAAATTCTTTGTAATGCTTTAGGCCATCTTTAATCTGGGACTCCATCAGATAAGTAGGTATACAAGCACCTTAACATATCTGGTCTTCAAGGATCTTCTAGTCTTCATGTCTTCTACTCTTCTTATCTTGAGGATAGGCATGTAAGCCATGACTGTGCTGATCAGCTGCTATCAATACAGTTGATCACACAAGACTAGTCTAAGCTGTTATATACAAGTCAGCTGATCCTATTACATTTATAAACTCTAAGTGTTTTGGCCATCAAAACTATTCTAACATCAAATGGGGCTTAGGGTGAATTTATATCCCAACAATTTCCCCCTTTTTGATGAAGCCAAAACTATATATATGATAAATGCTCTTACTAAGGTAAGATAGGAGTTTATAAACTTCATAAAAACTGAAGTATCTGATGAAGACAATGAGAGTTTGTCTTGAAAGCAAAGAGAACTAAACTTGAATATATATAACTTTTACAGATTACAAGTAATAGTTTCTTAAGGCTTTGAAAGTGGTCTTCATCAGGTCTTCTGATCTTCAGATGCGGAAGGCAAGGTACAGACGAGATCGAACTTCTTCCATGTGCTGCAGATCTGTAACATTCTCCTCTTCATAGATCTTCTCTAGGATCTTTTTGACTTCAATGGAGTCAGTTCTTCCAGAATCCAGTTTGGGAGGATCCCATTTGGGTTCTTCAGGAGTTAAGATTCTGCAGTTATCAAGTTCTTTGGCTGTCTTGACTACTTCTTTCCAGAACTCTGGATCTTCAATGTTCATGAATTGATTGAACTGGAAGAATTCATCTTCATAGGTTGGGAGAGGGCCAAATTTTCTTACAATGTGGTGTTGAATTTGCCATTTCTTCTTCAGAGGGTACCACCTTGGTAGCTCATCTTGAAGGGCTAGATAGTCCACATAGTTGCTATCAAACACCAGAACTTTATCTTTCTGTGCCAGAGCATTTTCTTTCAGTGCTTTCTCCTTGAGAGCTTTCCTGAGTTTGGCTATCTTCCTGTCAAATTTGGCTTTGACTGCCTTCGCATCTTTTAGCTTCTTTTGTTTAAGCTCTTGAGCTTCAAGCTCTTTTCTTTTCTTCAACTCTAAGAAATCAAAGATTCCCCCTTTGATGTTTATTCCCTTAGTATCACCCTCAGCTTTACCAGCTTCCTCATCGGGTTGTTTGGTCAACTTGTCTGACCTTGTATACCTGTCTTTTGAGTGAGTAGATGAGTGCTCTGTGCTTTTGTGGTAACTTGTCTGTTTCTCCCTTCTTCTTAGTAATGTACCTGTCTAGTTAGTACATTGCTACATACTAGTAGGATCAAGATCAATTAGTCCTAGACTAATGCATAATTCACGAAAATGAACTTCAGCCAATGGTTTTGTGAAAATATCAGCCCTTTGAAAATCAGTGTGAATCTTTTCCATGCGAATATCCTTCTTTTCTACATGATCACGTATGACATGGTGTTTCACATCGCCGTGCTTACAACGTGTGTGCAGAACAGGATTTTGTGTAATGGCAATTGCACTATTACTATCACAGAATATGGGAACATTTGATTCACAGATATTATAATCTCTAAGCTGTTGAATAAGCCACAATAATTGACTACAACAACTACCAGCAGCCATGTACTCGGCTTCAGTAGTAGATGTAGCAACACTTGTCTGCTTTTTCGAAAACCATGAAATGAGTTTTGTGCCTAAGAATTGACAAGAACCAGATGTAGATTTCCTATCTATTCTACAACCACCAAAATCAGAATCAGAGTAGCCACTTAGAGATAGATCATCATTTGAGGGATACCATATACCACGATTGATGGTTCCTTTCAAATATTTCAATATCCTTTTAGTGGTTTCCATATGACTCTCTTTTGTATTAGCTTGAAAACGAGCGCATACACCAACAGAGAATGCAATATCAGGTCTACTAGCAGTCAAGTATAGTAATGAACCAATAAGACCACGATAATGTGTTTGATCGGCACACTTACCTTGTTCGTCTGGATCCATCTTGTAAGTAGGTAGCATAGGTACGCCAGTAGACTTGCATGTCTTAATACCATACTTGTCTAGTAGATTTCTAGTATACTTTGCTTGATTTATGAAAATCCCTCCTGGGGTCTGTTTTACTTGAAGACCAAGAAAGTAATTCATTTCACCCATCATAGACATCTCAAATTTACTTTGCATGAGTGTTGAAAAACTTTCACTCAGCTTTTTGTTAGGTGACCCAAAAATGATGTCATATACGTAAATTTGGACGAGTAAAATGTCCTTCCCTTCTTGTCTTCTGAACAGGGTTCTATCGACCTTGCCCTTAGTAAAACCATTTTCTAATAGAAAGAGAGAGAGTGTATCATACCATGCTCTTGGAGCTTGTTTTAGTCCATATAAAGCCTTCTTTAATCTGTAGACTTGATCACCTTTGACTTCGAAACCTGGAGGTTGTTCAACATACACTTCTTCCGCAAGAATACCGTTAAGAAATGCACTTTTAACATCCATTTGATATACAGTAAACTTCATGTAAGCAGCATATGCAAGAAACAATCTAATGGCTTCCAGTCTAGCAACAGGAGCATATGTTTCATCATAGTTTATGCCTTCAGCTTGTGAATAGCCTTGGGCTACTAGTCTAGCCTTATTTCTAACGACTAAATCATTATCGTCTTTCTTGTTCTTGAAAATCCATCGAGTGCCAACTACATTATGATGTTTAGGTCTATCGACAAGTTTCCAGACGTCATTTCGAACAAACTGGTTCATCTCATCTTGCATAGCAATGATCCAATTACTATCAGCCAATGCCTCATTAATGGTCTTAGGCTCGATAGATGAAAGGAAACAACACCAGCAAAACAAAGATGGACTAGGTTGTTCTTGTGACTCAAAGAGTTGTCGTCTAGTCTTCACACCAAGAGTAGAGTCACCAATGATATTTTCAGTATCATGAGCAGATTTCCATGTTTTTCTAGTCTTAGTAAGCATATTATCATCATCTAGATCAGTTATAGCATCATGCATTTCAATATCATTTACATCAGAAGATTTAATAGGAGTAGACGAGTCGACTAGTTCAGGCATGTCAACTGGTCTAGTGGAGTTACCTTGAGAACTTACCTTCTCCTGGTCATCTGACTCGAGAGCTTTCATGAACGGGTTATAAGCTTGAACAGATTCATAAACCTCTGATTCTTGGTCAGTTTGTATCGATAGATCAGTTACCTTCTTACTGATCTGGTCGGTAGACGAGTCCTGTAGAGATTCATCGAAAACTACATGTGGTGTTTCTTCCACACATAGGGTAGAATAGTTGAATACTCTGAATGCTTTGCTAGTCGAGGAGTATCCTAAGAATATCCCCTCGTCTGCTGTAGCATCGAATGCATTCAACTTGTTTTTCCCATTGTTATGGATAAAACACTTACAACCAAATATATGAAAATATGAAACTCTGGGTTTTCGACCTTTCCATACCTCATAGGGCGTCTTACCTAGTGCTTTATTGATAGCACTTCTGTTTTGGGAATGGCATGCAGTATTGATCGCTTCTGCCCAAAATTTCTGAGGAGTATTATACTCTGTCAGCATGGTCCTGCAGGCCTCCTTAAGGGTTCTGTTCCTTCGCTCTGCTACTCCATTTTGTTGTGGTGTCCTTGCTGCACTAGTAAGGTGCTGGATACCACGCTTAGAACAAAATTCTTTAATATAGCAGTTAATAAATTCAGTACCCTTGTCACTACGGATCTTGACAATGGACTGATTCTTCTCAACTTGTATCTTCTTCAATAGATCAGGTAGGAGTGTTTGTGTATCACTCTTCTTGTGTAAGAAGACTACCCAAATGAACTTAGAATAGTCATCTACCACAACAAGTGTGTACCTTCTACCGTTCAAAGTTGGAGGAGTTATTGGGCCATGTAAGTCCATATGTAGAAGTTCAAGAACTCTACTTGTTGAGAGGGATGGGATAGATTTAAAGGAACCCTTCACCTGTTTACCTTTCTGACAGGCATCGCATACATGTGATTTGAAATTTATTTCGTTGAGGATACCTTCAACGAGGTAATCTCTTGCAATCTTATTAATAACCTTAAAGTTCATGTGGCAAAGGCGTCTATGCCAAAGCCAACTGACCTCTTTGGGTGTCTTAGTAAGAAGACAAGTGTCCCGTGGACAACTATTCCAATTCACAATGTATACACTACCTTGTCTTATGCCGACGAGTAGTACGGTATGAGTCCTCTTGTCTATGATTTCACACTTTTGACTTTTGAACTGCACTTTGTAACCTCGATCACAAAATTGTGAAACAGAGAGTAAATTGTATTTCAAGCCTTCAACATATGAGACATCTTGGATCTCTATGTCTCCATTCCGAATGTAACCAAATCCTTTAGTAACAGCAGTGGAGCTATCACCAAATATCACTTTTGGTCCTTCTTGCTCATGGTAGTTTGATAAGAGAGCCTTGGTACCAGTCATGTGGTGTGAACAGCCACTATCTATGTACCAGGTTTCTCCTACTGAGCCACCCTTCTTGTATAGATCGAGTCGACCCTGCATTAGATGATATTCCATAATTTAGGTACCCTCCTTGTTTATTGGGGTCCTGGGGGGTTAGTCGAGTTCAATGGAATCCAAATGTACATTGGAGTCCTGAACAAGTTTGATCTTCTGAGCTTTCGACCATATTTGTTGCAAAATAAGACCTTGTTGTCCTTATCTGGCCTATCAGTCGAGTTCGGGTCTACTCTTTGGAGATAGCCTTTCGACTTGATCTCTACTTGAGCAGGCACTTGTCTGTGATAGTCAGAGTAGGGTTTATATGCATTAGGTCCATACGGTTTATAGACATGTTTAGGTCTTTCTTCTCCTTCGATATCATATGACAAAGGTGGAGGATATAGGACAGCTTGTGTACGATATTTTGGACCTTCCTGTCTAGGTCTAGACGAGTAGAGCTGAGACTGCCTTATGAAAGGAGGTCTAGGCGCTTGTCGTCTAGTCTGTACTTGTCTAGTACTCGTCTCCTCAGGATACCAGTCCTCGTATCTGACTTGATTAGGTCGTCCACGACTTCTAGTCCTTTGTTGACTTGACTTAAACTGAACATGCTTGTTGTTAACTTTCTTTTTACCTCCCTTGGTAATTGGAATGTTAACTTGAGTCTGTTTGGGTACAGTGCCTTCGGATGGAGTTCCAATATCGTATATCATTGGTCCTTTTCCTTTATCATTAGTCAAAGAGCTTGAGATGAAAATAGTAGGGTTCTTAGGAACTTGAGTAGACGAGCTTGATGTCTCAGCACCTATGCCTGTCTTGTCAGCAGGAGCCCTATACCTATCTGACAGTTCAAGGTTAACCTTAGAAGAGTTAACCAGGTCAGTAAGTTTAAGGTCTAGAGTGACAACCTCAGTTTCTAAGAACTTATTACGTTCTTCAAGCTTTTTGCACTTGCTTTTTAAAACATTGAATTCATGTTTCTCAGTAGCATGAGTCTTAAGTAGGTCTTGATACAACTTGTCTGTTAATGCACACTTGTCTTTGAGTTGACTCAACTCTTCTTGCAAGCGTTCATTTAGGACTGTTATATTAGGATCTACTTTAGACTGAGCTTCCTTAAGATCAATGATTTCTTGTTTTAAAATGATGTTTTCGTCACTGACTTCAATGAATGCCTGGGTAGCAAGTAGGAGGTCGTCTTCAACTGCACTAGTAGAGTGCTGAAGGCTACTCCCTACTTTGCTACTGGCAGTATCACTTTCATCAGAGTCTGATTCATCACATGATTGAAATGAAGTTGCAGATGATACCTCTTGTTCAATTTTAGCCATGCAGTAGAGTCCATCATCTACTATGAATGCTTCATCTTGATCAGACGGGTAGCTTGACGAAGACGATGGTAACTCTTCTGAGTCCGTTTCAGAGTCATTATTAGCCATCATTGCCTTCTTACCCCTATTGTATCTTCTTTCCCTTCTTGCCTTGCGTTCTTCACGATCATCAGTGCTCAGATCTGGACATTCGTAAATGTAGTGACCTGGTTTCTCACAGTTATAGCATAAAGGATCGTTAGTAGCCTTTTTAATAGGAGAGTTATTCCTTCGCTTATCTCGTCTATCAGAACGCTGAATCTTCCTATCATCTGACTCTCTATCTCGTCTGTTACTTTTCGAGACTTCGTCTCTCCTTTCGGACGAGTTTCGGTCTCGTCTGGTCTTAGACGAGTTCTTAGAAGTCGAACCTCTATAGTCTCTATAGAACTTTTTATATCTACCATAACGTTTATTTAGTCTATCGAATTTCCTAACCATAAGGTTCATCTGATCTTTCAGACTTAGATCAGTCTTGTCTAACTCATCTCTTATGCTAGCAGGTTTAGACCTGTCTATTCTAGAGCTCTTAGACGAAGTAGACTTGAAGGCAACATTCTTCAACACGGCTTTCTCCCTATCACTACTGGCAATTAGTTCTTCCTCATCTAATTCGAACTCATGCGCCTTAAGAGTCTGGAACATGGTTTCTGATGGCCACGAGTCAATGTCTTGTGTGGTTTTATTGATCATCTTGACCATTTTCCATCTTTCATCCAAGGCCTTCAAGATTCTCAGGTTAATCTCTTTTTCAGTATAAGTCTTTCCTAATACTTCAAGATCATTCATGATTTTAGTAAATCGAGTATCCAATTCATCAATGGATTCACCTGGCTTCATCTTAAATGTTTCAAATCTTTGGACAGCTGAGGACAGTTTGCTTTCTTTGATCAGCGTAGTGCCTTCACAAAGAACAGCTAGTTTGTCCCACATTTGCTTGGCAGTCTTACATTTCAACACTTTACCAAGATACTCGTTTGGCAAGGTGTGTAGAATATAATTCTTAGCAAGACTATCCAAATTATTTTGACGCATTTCTTCAGAAGTCAGTTCTGACCTTGGTTTAACAATCAGCTCTCCAACTTCTTTGGTTGGGTCCAATGTAGCAGTATTTCTGATCATGGTAACGACTGGTCCTTCTCTGATCACAGATACCATCAGATCATGAGTTGAGCTGAAAATGGCTTCCATCCTCAACTTCCAGTAGTCGTAGTCCTGAACAGAGAACTTGGGAAGTTTGTTAGCACTTATCTCAAGAGACATGTTTTAGCATTTTGATCAGAAAGGGTAATAGCAAGTAATCAAGATACAAATATTATCAAGAAAGTGTGGAATGAATCAGAACAGAAACGAACCAGGACTTCTCCCAAAGTCTTTAAATGTTATCAAGAAACAGCAGTCCGAAAACTACTGCTCTGATACCACTTGTTGGTCCCAAGTTGAGTTAATAATATTGAGTAAGCTAGTAAAAGTCTAGAGGGGAGGGGTGAATAGACTTTTAAAATTCTTTCAATATATCAAAGTACGTAATGCGGAATTTATCAAAGTAACAATGAGCCCAATTAAATTTATACTCAACTTATATTTGTAATTCGAACTTCTTGATGAACACTCTACTAGTCTTGGTTAGATAGACAATTAAACAATTAATCAATTAAACAAACAGTAAAGTAAATCAACACACAACAATTTTATAGTGGTTCGACAACTTGTCTACATCCACTCTCACAACTCCAGTCGTGAAATTTATTAACTCTTCCAATCGAGTGTTCTTGTGGTTTTGAGTCCCAAGATATAAGACTTAGATCTTCTCTGCAACACTACCAAGTGCTTCTATGATCTTACTAGCGATTTACAAGTATCTAGCAACTTGAAACAGTAAAACAAAAATAAAACTTCTCTTTGTTCAGTAGTAGCCTTCTTCGATCTTCACTTGACTTGTGTAGCTTCACTTTCTGAACTTCAATCTCTGAGAGTATTTCCTTTTTTGAATCTCCAATAATGCTTTTGTATGCAGTAGTATCAGTAGTCTCTAATGAATCAATACCATGAGGTATTTATAGACTTTCAATTCCAAGAACTTTTAGTTGTGTAACAACCTTTTCTTGAAAACTAACTTGTAACTGATTCTTCTTATCCTTTCACGCGTTTCTTCAGTTAATTAGTTATTCCTTAACTAACTCTTCAATCTTTATCTTCAACACGCTTTTGTAACTAACTTCAAGTTGACCTGTCTTGTTGAGTCGCGCACCTGTCTTGTCCTTAAGTAGTAGACTGCGTCTTCTACTTGTCTTGTGCAGTAGACTTCTTCAGATTACAACATAGAACTAATCTAGTCCTATCATCTAATCCTAACAAGACTATTACATTACATTAAGCTCTTGTTATAAAGCTTAGTCAACTTAGAAAACTATACAAAGAATCCATCTATTACATTCAAAATTCTGAGCTCTATACAACAATTATTCATAGCTCAATAACAATCTAAACAGTTAATATAAACACATATGAAGTAATAATACGATATCAATTATAAGTACTTGTCTTTTCATATGTTAAATCATGTGAACCCTACTGATCTGTTCAAGATGACTTCTTCCTAACTAGACTAGATCAGTCAACACTTAGAAATATTCAAGTCTTCTTTTGGCTTATCAAAACTTCATCTTTTATCTTTTATCAACATTTAGAACTTGTTCTAGGATTCATATCCCAACATTTCCAAGTACAGCGATAAAGAACAAGTATGAGTACGTACAATCTCGGACCAAGACTTTCACCCAAGTCTTGAGTTGGTTATCAAGAAACAGCAGTTCGTAAACTACTGCTCTGATACCACTTGTAGGTCCCAAGTTGAGTTTAATAACGAGTAAGCTAGTGAAAATGTCTAGAGGGGGGTGAATAGACTTTTCAAAAATCTTTCGTTATATCAAAGTACAATATGCGGAATAACGAAATTAATCAATGAGCCCAAGTAGTTTATACTCAACTTATTTCGAGAACTCTGTTTTTAATGTTTACTCAACTAGTCTTGTTCAATTATGAAGATAAACAATTAATCAAACAGTTAATCAATTAAACTATTAAACAAAACAGTAAAGTAAATCAAACACGATATTTATAGTGGTTCGACAACTTGTCTACATCCACTCTCACAAACCCAGTTGTGATATTCTTATTAACTCGTCCAATGGAGTAATATGTTCTTGTAGCTTTAAGTCCCAAGAAATAAGACTTAGATCTTCTCGACAACACTACCAAGTGTCTCTTCGATCTTACTAGCTATTTTACAAGTAACTAGCAACTTGAAACAGTAAAACAAAAATAAAACTTCTCTTCGTTCAGTAGTAGCCTTCTTCAATCTTCACTTGTCTTGTGTAGCTTCACTTTCTGAACTTCAAAAACTCTGCGAGTGACTTCTCTTAATCTTCAATGTTGCTTCAGTATGCAGTAGTATCAGTAATATCAGTAATATCAGTAGTCTTTAATCGATCAACACCTTGCGGTATTTATTGACTTTAATTCCAAGAACTTTCAGTTGTGTAACCACCTTTTCTTGAAATCTAACTTATAACTGATTCTTCTTATTCATCCACGCGTTTCTTCAGTTAATTAGTTATCCCTTAACTAACTCTTCCATCTTTATCTTCAACACGCGTTTTAGTAACTAACTTCAAGTTGACCTGTCTTGTTGAGTTGTGTGCACTTGTCTTCTACTTATCTTGTGCAGTAGACTTCTTCTGTAGATTCCAACATAGAACTAATCTAGTCCTAGCATCTAATCCTAACAAGACTATTACATTACATTAAGCTCTTGTTATAAAGCTTAGTCAATATAAATTCTAACACATATAAATCGTAACACATGAGCTTCTATACATCTTTTAATATAGCTCAATATAAATCCTAACATTTATACAAAGTATCAACATAATTCAAGTACTTGTCTTTTTCTCTTTTATACTTATCATGTTAACTTTACTTGTCTTATGAACTAGTACTTGTCTTGTGAATTAGTACTTGTCTTGTGAATTCTACTGATCTGTACAAGATGACTTATTCTTAACTAGACTAGATCAGTCTACACTTTAGAAAATATTCAAGTCTTCTTTTTGGCTTATCAAAACTTATCTTATCTTTTCATCATTTAGGACTTGTCTTTAGGATTCATATCCCAACACTTACCGAAAGTAATTAATGCACAACTACAATTATGGAGATCCAGTTTCTGATATATGTTTTCCTCTTCTTTTTCTCTACTTTGATCTTCTTCATTCGATTTAAATCCAACAACCCAACTCCAAATCTCCCTCCAGGGCCATGGAAGTTGCCTTTGGTCGGAAATATACACAATCTCATCGGATTCCTGCCCTATCGTGTTCTGCATCAACTAGCCCTGAAATACGGGCCGTTGATGCCTCTGCAGCTAGGCCAACTCTCTGTTGTCGTAGTTTCCTCACCCGAAGCTGCAAAACAAGTTTTGAAAACTCATGATCTCAACTTTGCATCCAGGCCGACGAATCTTGTATCTGAGATCTTCAGTTACAATAACACCAACATCGGATTTAGTCCATATGGAGACTACTGGAGACAGCTTAGGAAAATTTGCAACCTGGAGCTTTTGAGCGTGAAACGTGTCCAATCGTTCCGATCAATCAGAGAAGAGGTGTTTTTAGATCTTATGAGTTGGATTGGTAGTGTGGAGGGATCGGCTTTAAATCTGACGGATAAACTTTACTCATCCACGTATGCTGTGGTAACAAGGGCAGCACTTGGTAAGATTACCAAGGAACGGGAGAGATTACTTCCCATAATCCGACAGGTTCTTGAATATGCAGGACGATTCGATATTGCAGATTTGTATCCTTCCATCAAGTTGTTTCGAATGATGAGCGCAACGAGGAGGAGACTGATTACATTGCACCATGAAGCTGATAAGATATTTGAGGACATCATCAATGAGCACAAACTGCAGCCAAATTCTGATAATAAGCAAGAAGATCTGGTAGATGTGCTTCTCAAATTTCAGGATGATGGACTCGATATTCCCTTGACTAACGACAACATCAAATCTGTAATCATGGTTAGTTTTCCTTTTATCAATGTCTACAAGTTCGAACTTCTAAATTAATTGAGACAATTTTTTTTCATGTGATACAAAAAATAATTACTAAGAATTTGGAGGTATATCTGTTTTATCTTCACTTTCCATAAGAGAAGATGTTTTTATACAAATGGAAAGATATATTATATTGGTCCCAGTTTTCACGATCGTACTCTTGCTCATTAATTTTGACTCATAAAATGACCAACTCTGTTTATTTATTTATACACAAGTACTACCCCTGCATGCTTTCCTTTAACAAGTGCTAATTAAAATTAGTGTTATATATATAATGTGTTGAAGTATGCAGGACGTATTGACCGGAGGAAGTGAAACAGCCGCGACAACTATGGATTGGGCCATGGCAGAAATGCTCAAAAATCCCAAAATTCTGGGAAAGGCACAAGAAGAAGTTAGAAAGGTTTTCAACAATAAGGGGTCATGCGTTGATGAATCGTGCATTCATCAACTCACATATTTGAAGGCAGTCGTCAAGGAGACTCTGAGGCTGCATCCACCAGTACCCCTCTTACTTCCAAGAAAATGCGGTGAAACATGTGAGATTAATTGATACCAGATCCCTGCAAACACCAATATCATGGTGAATGCATGGGCTATAAACCGAGACTCCAACAATTGGAAAGACGGAGAATGCTTTCAGCCAGAAAGATTTGATGATAGTGAGGTGGATTACCGGGGTAATCACTTTGAATTTATTCCATTTGGAGGTGGAAGAAGGATATGCCCTGGCATTTCATTCGGCCTCGCCACCATTGAGCTCCCACTCACAATGCTGCTTTTCCATTTCAATTGGAAATTAGGTGAAGAAGTGGACATGAAAGAAGCATTTGGCGTTACTGCTACAAGGCTTAAACCTCTCTGCCCTGTTCCTATTATTAAAAGGCCTTTGCCTTTCAAATATTGACTCTCACATTTCTGAACCTGATGTGGCAACTTCATCACTAATTAATTAATTAATGTTTGAGGTCCTTAATTAATACTTAAGGCCTTTTTCAATTTTAGTCCAGCAATTAAATAAAGCCTACAATTATGATTTATGTGAAGCTGTTAGGTTTTTGTGCGCAGACTATTTAATCTTATGTCTTGAACAAATTTGTGGTTGGTTGATTTTGATATTGAAATAAAACTTGTGAACCTAGTATACGTAGTATCAATGTGTTCATCTCGTTGTGTTCGTTTTACTTTCGCTACGTTAGAACCCATGTAGCATGTACATATTTATTCTGTTGGTAAGTATTCATGATTTATAAATGCATAAGTTTTTGGATCATAATTTAACAATCAAATGAACAATGTTGTAATGTCCTCTTATCTAGCTCATGCACTGTTTAAATTTGATGTGTACACGCATGTCAGTTCGATTCCCTCTGCTTAATTTATCATGTTTCACTTTGTATTCCACATACTGAATTAGTAACACGTGTCTATCTACCTAACTAACACAACGTACCTTATAATGCACTCCAACAGCATAAAACTAGCTACAACATCTGATCTAGTGCAACAGAACTACACCATTTTATCATTTTCTACTTTAGTAAACGCTCGTGGATTCCATCTCTTCCACTGTTTTCCTCTTCTTTTTCTCTTGTTCAAAACTCAAATCCAAGATCTCAAGTGCAAATCTCTTGCCTATCAGGGCCATGGAAGTCGCCTTTGATTAGAAATATACACAATCTCATCGGATCCCTGCCTCGTTATGCACTACATCAACTAGCCCTGAAATACGGGCCATTGATGCACCTGCTGCCTGCAGGTTAGGCGATCTCTCAGTTGTTGTTTCCTCACCGGATGATGCAAAACAAGTTATCAAAACTCATGACTTTAACTTTGCATCCAGACCTTCGATTGTAGTAGTTGAGATCATGAGTTACTATAGTGGACGTATTAACTCTAAGCGAAATTCTGAATCTTCATTATCTTGAACTAAAAAACATGTTAAATTGTCTTGATTAGGTTTTCATGTTTCTTTTTAAAATGTTAAACCAATGATTCAATATGTGGAATTATCTCATAAAAACTCTTTTATCCCTAAATTATCTCAAGTCTTCAAATCTTTAACTATTCAAAATTCATATAAGTTTAGATCCTGACTTCTCCCCGGGAAGGAAAGCGCTGACTTGAACTGCACTGAAATTAGGATAAATCCTCAGCTATGATCGTACCACGCCCCGCCGTAAGGTATTTCGAAAAAAAGACCGTCTGCACATTCAATTGCAAAGAGAACACCGGTAAATGGAACAGTTACCGAATCTGATAGTCTAACAACGGAAACTCTCACAGAAAAGACTAGCACGACTAATAGTTGAGCGCTTACTGATTAAATTGCAAACAACAGATCGCTCTGTTATAAACCGTTCGAGTCATGGGGAAGGGAGAAGGGATGGGTATATATTGTAATTCAAAAAAAAAATATATCTCTTCTTCTCTTCCATATACATTATTTTATTGGTATTCTTTTCACAAATCACATCACAAAAATATTTTCACCATAAAAATATATATATGATAAGTGTGGTTTACTTGCCTTTATTAGATGCTTTGTATAAATGGATTGATTATCTCTGCCGCATGACATGACAACTGAATGATATTATATGATAAGTGTTACATACAATCAAAGAGTCAATTGTTGAAAAGTCAATAGTTTTAGTCATAGTCATCAATCTGGAGACAACTAGTCAATGGGCGACTAAGAAGATGGCCATGCGACAACTAGTCATCTTTAGTCAACCGTTTTATATGCACGTTGGCGAGCATGCGCGAGGTTAGATCTAGACGCTCATGAAATCAAGAAAGAGCTCCATGATTTAGAAGACAAGTCCCCATTGAGGGTTCAAAGTCCTGGACGACCAACAACCATGCATCCAAGCGACCAAGGGTGCGACCATGTTTTAGCTATAACAATAATGTACTATCCTCTTCCCAAGACGCATTTAATGTGGCAGTTCCATCAACTAAAGTTGATGGGACCCTTGGACGAATAAGAGCTCACCAGCTGTAAAGGCATATAGCCAAAACCCTACTATAAGCCCATTTGGGCTGAAGGAAATAACAAGTTTAATTCACAACACAATTACCAAGACACTCATTCTCTCTACAATCTAAATATTCATTCAAGCTTCCTCAAGAAGCTTCAACTGTTCTTCATTTCTTCATATATTAATCATCTTTGATCACCTTTTATATATCTAAATACTCACGTGAAACCTATATAAATATATATGTTTGTTGGTGTTTGACAAAGTCCACATCCAAATCATCCATCATAAAGCACTTACAACATTTGACGTTAGAAGAAGGGAACCTTTACGTGTTCTTCACCAAGATCAACCGATCATCGACCAATCAACATCTGATCCTTCTTATTATAGGTTATTAATCGGTAGAAATACTGTTAATACCTTGGCTAATTATATTTACGTACTTCGTACGACTAGGAATCAGCTTGTTTCCAGATTATATTTGTTCTTGACAACTTGTTGTTGTTCTATATATTTATGAGTTTATAACTCTCGATTTAGTGTTTTCGCACCACTTTAAAGGTTTATAACCTGTGTTTAGCTTTATTTCACAAGTTGGTATTTGTTATAGTTGTTCTTGAGTTCTTGTTGTTCTTCAGCACAAGAACTTTTGTTTATTTTTGCTTGGTTTGTTTTGGTTGATCTTCAAGTTTGTAATCCATAAATCTGCAAATACTTCATCTTCTAAGATGTTAGTGGATAACTCAGAACATGGCATCCCACCTTTGGGACAACAAATACCAGCGGCGTGGACCTCGATCATTCGTGACAAGATTTTGAAGTTTGTACCTTTCAATCCAAACCTAAAAGGTAAGTTATTGTGATTGGGTGATTCCATTTAACTCATGGTTTGGTTTGTTGTGGTCACTATGGATTTTTCTCCTGCCATGATCAGCCCTTTGAGAATAATGAGGAAAAAAAAGAATTTATGAAGAAAGAAGAATTTTTGTGATAGGCTCCGATACCATGTAAAACTATGGAACTGTTTCAATTATTTATGTATATTCTTCTCACCATGGAGGTAATAATTATACAAAATGAAAACAAAATACACACAATATCAATCCCTAATTTTACTTCTTTCCATACTTAATTATATGGAATTTATTTGCTAATCATATGTAAGCTTATTACAAGGGATTTTTACACACTACAAGAAAAAAGACTTATAGTCACACATCTTTTGTCACACTATAAAATAAATGTGGTAAAATGTATTATGTAGTCACATTAAATTTTTTAGTGTGTTAATATCACCACAAAATAATGTAGAATTTGGATAGTCACACATCTTTTGTCACACTATAAAATAAATGTGGTAAAATGTATTATGTAGTCACATTAAATTTTTTAGTGTGTAGTAAAAAAGGCGAGGGCCACTGCCGTCGCTGGGCCACCCATTTTTCGCGATTTTTGCGAATTTTGCTGTCTGCGGGGTTCGAACTCGGGACCTCTCGGTCTCGAAGGCTTTTGGGTGCCCCCTGTGTGCCATTTAGACTAGGAGCTTTAGTCGACATGTTGTGAATGCAATTAATATATATTCAATTTAATTTTAGTTTTTAATTCTTTAATTCAATCCATTCTAACTTTAATTGTTGCTTATTAAATTATCAAAGCATATCATATTTATTTCTAAATGAGAATTAACTAAATTATATGTTTCAAATTAAATAATTTAATTACGGTATCAATTCACACTATTTAAATTTATTCTAATCTTCAATTTACAACATTTAAATTCATTCTATTTTTCAATTCACAACATTATAATTACATACAACATTGAGTATAATTATTTTCACTTATACATTTAAATTTATTCTAATCACATCATTTAAATTCATTCTAATTTTCAATTCACAACATTATAATTACATACAACATTGAGTATAATTATTTTCACTTATACATTTAAATTTATTCTAATCACATCATTTAAATTCATTCTAATTTTCAATTCACAACATTATAATTACATACAACATTGAGTATAATTATTTTCACTTATACATGTAAATTTATTATAATCACATCATTTAAATTCATTCTAATTTTCAATTCACAATATTAAATACAATTATTTTCACTTATCCATTTAAAAATATCAATTCACTTATCCATTTAATTAAAATAACATCACACACAACATTAAAATAAAAATTAATCCTTAACGTCAATGTAATATAATAACATCACACATAACAAAGTAATATACAAATGTATCACTCCTCATCACCACCATCATCCTCAGTATCATCCTGATCCTGATCAACCTGGCTACGATCATGAACGTTGTGCGACGCCCCCGACGGCCTCGACGCCCTACCCATCCCACCCACCTGCTGACCCATCCCACCTATCTGACCCATCACACCCATCCCACCCATCTGACCCATCATCGTTGCCAATTAATCCTGAAAAGACTTGAGTAAGCGCTCCTCCGTCTTTTGCATTTGTAGGAGTAAGCGGTGCTCTCTCTCCTCATTGATTCTCTGTTCTTCGGCAAGAGCATGGTCAATGTCAGCCTGGGTGAATCATCCATAAGCCTTACCACGTGACGTCTCGCCAGGACCGGAGGAGACCCGTCTGTTCTTGCCTACTTGTCCAAGGCCCCTAACACGTCCATGAGACCTACCGACCTTCTTCAAGAACAAATCAGACATGTCGGGTATAGGTGGGCCCTGGGAACCATCCTCTGAAGTAGGTTCATCTGACGGTTCTCCTGATTGATTGGTCAACTCCTCGTGTACCTGGTCCTATACGTGCACATTTAAAAGTGGGTTAATACATTTTCAAGTACAATTACATATATATTTGTTATATAATGTAATATATATATATATATATATATATATATATGTACACACTTACAAGTGTATCACCCATATAACCATAGCTGTATGTGCCGTTTTCGTAACGGTGGTAATATTTAGCTATCTCCTAGTCGTGGGCAGGGCGTCCCATCTTCTCCTCCTGTATTTTGAATTGAAGACATATACGTATAAATAAACTAAATAATTAACTATAATTAATTATAATTTACCACAAATACTTACAATGCGCCGTGCGACCTCTGTTGCTCCACGAGCTCCGCCTTTATGAGTACCATAGCCAGTACCCGGACCTCCAGGCTCAGATAAGCGGTTCTTACGAGCCTGCTCGCACTTCTTAATTGTTTCAGGATCGCTCCAGTGACGAACTAAGTCGTTCCAAATATTGACATCCCACCTCGGCCTCTTCTTTTCCTTCACCCACGCTTTCTTCACTCTTGATAACATGCCAGTGTACCGACTTGCTGCTCTTTGAAGAAAAAGCCTGTACACCTCTTCAGTAGATGTGACTTGAGGGTCCCACCTGACCTCGGTCTGCAAAAAACAATTAATTAATGAATTAATATAAAAAAATAATAAAATGTTAATGTAAAGTGATTTTATACCTGGAATGTCTCCCACCACCGCTGTATCGTGCCGGGTGATACCTTGGCAAAGGCGTGTGCACCAAACTCCATATTCCTGTACATAATCGATCTGATCGTCCTCGAAATCAAATTTGAAGGCATCAACCTGTTACACGTATTTTAAAATAATAAAAAAAATTATTAATAAACATGTTATACATACGTCTAATGAAAATTAAATATAATATACTTACGTATCAAGGTAGATCCATAGTAAAATGCGACTCTCGGGTGCATCAGTCGACATGCTAGCCTGTGTTTCGACAGACGGAGGTCTAGCTGGCGAATGTATCGGTGGAGGGGATGGTTCTTGTGCATGTGGAACCATATGAGGCACCTGAGTGTAATAGGAATTGGGGTTCATTCCGGGCATCTGGGGAAACTGTAGTATCTGGGTCATATCGGGCATATAAAAACCCTGTGGTATGGGCACAGTCGGTGTCTCATCCACCGGCTCTCCTCTACCTCTACTTCTACCTCTACCTCGCCCCTGTCCAGAAGAACCCTGTCTAGTAGAACCCTGACCAGTAGAACCCTGATCAGAGCCCTGTCTAGAACCATGTCTACGACCATGCCTATGTCCACTCATCTTTCAAAATGAACATTAAAACATTATTAACGTTGAACATTGTAACAATTAAAAAATATTATATATGAACATCACTGTAAGGATTAACACTAGAATATAAATAAGGAATATAATTAAGGAATTAATATTTTGATAACATTGTCTAACAATTAATTAACAACATCATTGATCATTCATCTTTAGCTTCATCTTCGTCGTCTTCGTCGTCTTCTCCGTCTTCTTCTCCATCTTCTTCTTCATCTTCTTCATATTCTGCCACTTCCATCATTGTACCGGTGTCATCAGTTAACATGACAGGATCATCATCTACTTGCACAATCATTTGAGTCTCTATGTTATCTTCTTGCCACGCGGGAACTTCATCTTCAGTAGTATCTTTTGCATCCACCAAGTATCTCGGTTTGACTTTGCAGACAAATATCTAATCAGTACGGGGTCCAGGGTATGGACAATAGTAGACTCGTGTGGCTTGACTTGCTAGTACGAATGGATCGTACCGGCCGTAAGATCGCCTCTGATTAAGCTCCACGAGCTTGTAGTTAGGATGAACTTTTTTCCCATTGTTTGAGGGATCAAACCACTAACACTCGAACAAAACCACTTTCTTCTCGTGGTACCCCTGATAGTCCAATTCGACTACTTCCTCGAGTTTCCCATAGAAATCTTCCTCATTCGCGTCATAGTTTTTTCCCTTGATACAAACCCCATTGTTTGATGTTGCTCTAGATGCACCATAAGCCACAGTGTGGAATTTGTACCCGTTCACGTAATACCCTGCGTACGTAAGAACTTGCCAAACGGATCGGTCGAAAGATCGTATAAAAACTTGTTCTCGATGCGATTTATCTTCACCTATATATATATATAAGCCACGACGATGTGAGAATTTCTATAACTTAACACTTTACACAGATCGTTATTTTAAGATAACTTACAATTTCTTCAAACCACGACACAAATCCATCTTGTAGCCTTAAATCTGATTCAGCGGCCGAGAGATTTGGTTGACGAACTTGAAGTTGTTGCATGAATAGCCTACGTACGATCGATATAAGATTAATAAGACATGTCAACACTAAGTATTTGATTGACAAACATTTTGGTCAGATTGACTTACTGAACATATGGCTGCACCACATCACAATTCAACAACACGTACGTATGAGCAACTTTTTTCTCCTCGTCTAAAATCCATCTTTTCTTAGGCTTTCCTAATCGTTTGCCAGGCACCTTAAATATTGAAAAAGTGCCATCGACATACTCATGTACTTCGTCCCGACCATCGTAATTACGAGGTACATTGTGTATCCTTGTCGTAACATGGTCCTCGAAATAGTGAGAACAAAACATTGACGCCTCTTTAGTTAAATATGCATTTGCAATCGAAGCTTTAACACATGCTTTGTTACCCACGCTTAATTTCAAGGTGCGAAGATACCTGATTAAATTATAAGAATCGTAAGTTCATATAATTTGAAGAATCGTATGAGAAATTGAATGACAATTACCTCTCGTATGGATACATCCATCTGTATTGAACTGGACCACACACTTTTGCTTCATATGCAAGGTGCACATGTAGATGTTCCATAGAGTTGAAGAAGCTGGGTGGAAAGATACGTTCCAACTTGCACAATATGACTGGGATATCTTTTTCCAGTCGAGTCATGTTGTCAACTTTGATGGTTGTAGAAGTCAACTCCTTAAAAAATAGACTAAGCTTAGTGATTGCTTTCCACAAATTGAGCGGCAGAATTTTGTAAAAAGCAATCGGTAGTAGTCTCTGCATAAACACGTGACAATTATGACTCTTCATCCCATACAATTTCAATTTCGACTAGTCAATGCAACGGGATATGTTAGACACATATCCATTTGGAAACTTCAACTCACTTATCCACTTACAAATAACATCCTTTTGCTTCTTATCAAGCGAAAAAGAAGCCTTAGGATACTTTGATGTACGTGAACATTTCTTGAGAGAGGGACGACGACAATAATCATTCAGCTCATCTCTTGATTTAGACGTGTCCTTTGTTTTCCCCTCCACATTCATCATCGTGTTGAATACGTTATCAAATACATTTTTCTCAATATGCATCACGTCTAAATTGTGTCGTATCAACAAGGTACTCCAATACGGCAACTCTCAGAAAATGCTTTTCCACTTCCACCCTCTAGAAAGTTTTTTGTTGTGGGCCTCAACACCCTCCTCTGTAACCTTTCTATATCCCAAACGATCAATTTCGTATAGGAGACTTGCACCCGTTCGAATAGGCGGTGGATCATCTGTGACTACTACTCCGGCCATGAATGCAGTTTTATTCGTTCGCCACGTGTGATTCAGTGGTAAGAACTTTCGGTGGTTGTCGAACCACGACTGCTTTCTACTTTTATTCAAATAGAATGCATCGGTGTACTCTCCACAATATGGACAAGCAAGCATTCCGGCTATACTCCAACCAGACAACATCGAGTATGCTGGGAAGTCACTAATGGTCCAGATAAGTGCAGCTCGCATCGTAAGTTTGCACCCCATTTTTCCATAAAAATCTCAAATTTGCTATCAGTGGTTGCAAAAACACATCAAGTTTGTACTTCGGACTTTTCGGCCCGGGCACGAGAATCGAAAGAAACATGAATTGATCCTTCATGTATAACCACGGGGGTAGATTGTACGGAGTAAGTATAACTGGCCATGACGAATATTGTTTTCCCGTCATTCCAAACGGTGCAAAACCGTCTGTGCTCAAGCCCAACCTAACATTCCTAATTTCAGATGCAAAATCAGGATACGAACGGTCCAAATGCTTCTAAACCAACGAGTCTGCCGGGTGCCGCATAACACCAGAGTCATTAGAAGTGCACGAGGTATGTCATGTCATATCCTTCACAGTGGCCTTGGACATGTACAATCTTTGTAAACGAGGAATTATCGGAAAGTAGAACATCTCCTTAACCGGGCGTTTCTTTTTCAACCAACCATCTGCATTAACCCTACTCGGCTTATACCGTGATCGACCACAAATCTTACAAAAATCTAATTCGCTGTCTGCACCCCAGAATAACATGCAATTCTGTGCACAACAATCAATCCTTTCTACCAGAAGACCCATCTCACTCATCAAATGTTTGGTGTCGTTAAATTTCTTGGGAACCTTATTTTCGGGAGGACAAATCTCACGAATCAACTCAACGACCTGATTGTATCCCCTTTTAGACAATCTGTTTTCCGTTTTAATGTTCAACAATCTGGAATTGAATGACAACTGCGAATGAGATTCATCCTCTAAACGCATTAGAGACCGTTTTGAAACCGATTTTGGTTGGTCACTATTAAGTTCGTTTTAAATATTTTGAGACCGTTTTCATGTATTGGTCTCAAATTATAGACCGGTTTTTTTAGGTCTCTAAATTGTAGACCGCATTAGCGGTCTACAAACGATCTCAAATGATTGGTCGGCCCGAACTTTTTTTGGGCCCTGAGACGGTCTCAAAACGGTCTTTAATTTAGAGACCGCCACATACGGTCTCGAAACCCGACCCACCCGACCAAACTGAACCCACCTGACCCGAACCCATACCCGCCCCGAACCCACACCCACACCCGCCCCAACCCACCCGACCCGAACTCACACCCGCCCCAACCCACCTGACCCGAACCCACACCCACTTTATTTAAATGACCATTTATTTGGTCTTGGTGGAAATTGATCCCGGGTGGATGGGTGCCCATTACTGGGCACCCACCACTTTAACAAATAATTGTCTTGTGTAATTTTTAAAATTAATTATATATGTATTTATTTATTTATTATATACTCCCTCCATCCCATTATAAATTCCACCTCATTCAATTTTTTTTTTTTTGCATATTATTTTTTCTCCTCTCTTTCTCAATCAACTTTATTTATTATTTTATTATATTTAATCTCATACTCATCTAATATTTTTTCTCATCAATTTATTTCTCTCATCTTTTAATATTCTAGTATCAATTCTTCAAAACAGAATCTCAAAACAGAAAAACTCAAAAATTAGCTTGACTTAAATTCGATGGAGACGATTGATAATCAACAGGCGACGGCGTAGAGGCGTAATCATGGATTACTTCTCGAGAACAAGGATGGGGTCAGAGTCGTCGCGACTAGAGCCGGCAATTTGGGCCCGACCCGATGGGCCGGCTCGGCCAACCCGAAACCTAGTATGGACTGGGCTCTATAATTAGAGGCCCATATAGAACTGGGCCTATTTGACCCAACCCGATGGGTCCGGTGGGCCTAATTGGCTAGACTGAATTTTGTCCACCGGCCCATGGACAACCTGTTTGGCCCGATCAATATTTTTTATTTAGGAAAATAGATAATTAAAATATGAAAACGATTTTATATATTATTGTGTTTTTATTTTATTTTGACTTTGAAATTTGAACTTATGAATTATTTATAATTTTATTTGAAGTTGTTATGTAGTGTAATGTTATGCTGATTATGACCGTTTATGAATTATGTATAGTTAATACATTAGTATTGCATATTTTTAATTATAATTATTTGTATACATAATAATTATATGTGAGTATGTGACCAATACAAGATTTATATATATAATTTTTGCTAAACATATTATTTTTAAAAATTATTTCATGGGCTGGGCCGGCCCGCTAGCCCAGTGGGCTAGGATGGGCTCACATTTTATAGGTCTGGCTAATTCTTGGGCCGGCCCGACCCACTTCACGAGCATCACTTGGCCTGATGGGTTGGGTCGGGAGGCCCAATTTGCCAACTCTAGTCGCGACGGGAGAGAAGGAGAGAATCGCGAGTGAGGGTCGTGAGAAATTGCGTAGGGTGAAAGTGAAAGAGGCGGTACAAATGATATAGGGTTTATAGATGGGTTATAGACGAGTTTATAAACGGGTTAGAGACCGTATTCACAATACGGTCTCTAAATGAGAGGGCAAAATGGCACTCAAAATAAAATTTGGGAATTGAAATTCTTAATACCAATTAAAGACCGCTAATGCGGTCTCAAAATAAAATTTAAAATCAAAAATTCAATTTCGGGTTAAAGACCATCAATACAGTCTCTAAATGGTCTGAATACATAAAATCAAAGACTGAAGTGAAATCGGTCTCAAAATTCGTAATATTTTCAAAACGGTCTCAAATCAGTCTTTATTTGAGACTATTCTATGACGGTCTCAAAACTTTGGTCTCTAATTTAGGCATTTTTTGTAGTGCGCGCGCCGTCGCCTCTCTCTCCCACCCGCTCGCGTCGCCGTTGCCTCCCTCTCCCGCCCGCGCGCGTCGCCGTCGCCTCCCTCTCCCGCGTGTCGTCGCCCACTATAAGAAAAATGACTTTTAGTGACAAAATTCCTGTCATTATAGCTTCTCTAGCTAAAATTCTTTAATGACGGTGAGTGACTTTTAGTGAGAGGTCCTCTCATTAATTCTCAAATTTCTGTCACTAAAACTTTTAATTAGAGAAGCAATAATGAGAGGTTGCTGTCACTAAAAATCAGTTTTCTTGTAGTGGTTGTCGCCTCCCTCTCCCGCGCGTCGTTGCCGTCGCCCCGCTCCCTCCCACTCCCACTGTAACTCTGTAAGTACGTATATATACTAATTAATATATATATATATATAACACGTACGTATGTATAATATTAGTGTATAACAAATGCAATTACCAGAATTCTGAGGGTCAGTTGTGCAATATAGAAAAATGTTGTGGAGGTTGTTTTGTTATTATCAAAAGATATAGGGGTGAAAGTGATTATGGGAGTTTCAAGATCCATTTTTCTTTTAAAAAAAAATTATGATTTTTTTTAAAAAGGAGAAAATATATTTTGAATGTGTAGATAATTACATATATATATATATATATATATATATAATAGCCACTACAAGAAACTGGGGGAATAGCGACGAAAATTTACAACAAATCTAAATTTCATCGCTAAAATCAATTTTTAGCAACGAAATGAAAATTTTTGTCGCTAAATTGTTAGATTTAATATTTGCAACAAAATTTATATATTTCATCGCTATATTAGCAACAAATTCCTTCATTTTGTTGTTAATAATCAAAATAGCAATGATAATTATATTTCGTCGCTAATAATTTGTGATGAAATAGAAATTTTCGTCGCTAATTTCTTGAAATTAATTTTTGCAACAAAATTTTATATATTTCATCGCTATATTAGCAACAAATTGCTTCATTTTTTTGTTAATAATTAGAACAATAATGCAAATTATATTTCGTTGCTAATATTTTGCGATGAAATAGAAATTTTCGTGGCTAATTTCTTGAAATTAATTTTTGCAACAAAATTTATATATTTCATCGCTATATTAGCAACAAATTGCTTCATTTTGTTGCTTCATTGATTTCCTTTGACTTCGAAACCAGGAGGTTGTTCTACATAAACTTCCTCAGTAAGTATACCATTAAGAAATGCACTTTTAACATCCATTTGAAACACAGTAAACTTCATATGAGCAGCATAGGCAAGAAATAATCTTATGGCTTCTAGACGTGCAACAGGTGCGAAAGTTTCATCATAATCTATACCCTCTGCTTGAGAGTAACCATGAGCTACTAGTCTAGCCTTATTTCTTACAACTAAGTCATTCTCATCCTTTTTATTTTTAAAGATCCACCTAGTGCGTACTACATTATGGTTGTCTGGTCTATCGACAAGCTCCTAGACATCGTTCAGAACGAACTAATTCAGCTCCTCTTGCATGGCTATTATCCAATTGCTATCAGACAAGGCTTCTTTAACAATCTTAGGCTCAATAAAATAGAGGAAACAACACCAGCAAGACAGAGATGGATTAGTCTCTTCTTGCGTTTCAAAGAGTTGTCGTTTAGTCTTGACATCCTTACTGGAATCACCTAATATAAGATCAGTTGAATGGGCTGATTTCCAAGTCTTTCTAGTTTTAACAGGCATACTTTCATCATCTAAATCATCTACAACATCATGCATATCTACATCATCAGTACTAGTAGATTTATTTAGAGGAGACGAGTCAACTAGAGCAGGCATGTCTACTGGTCTAGTGAACTTACCTTTGTCACTTACTTTTTCCTCATTTTTAGTATAATGAAGAATGCTCAGGAACGGGTTATAGGCTTGTACAGATTCGTACACTTTAGTTGAATAATCGGTTTGAAGTTTTAGTTGATCACTTACTTTCTTACTTATCTGGTGGGTAGACGAGTCCTGTATAGATTCATCGAAAACAACTCTAAATGGCTTGCTAATAGAGGAGTATCCTAAGAATATTCCCTCATCTGCTTTGGTATCAAAAGCATTCAATTTTCTCTTCCCATTGTTGTGGATGAAACATTTACATCCAAATATATGAAAATACGATACTCTAGGTTTTCTACCTTTCCATACATCATAAGGTGTCTTACCAAGCACTTTGTTGAGAGCACCATGTTCTGGGTATAACAATCTGTGTTGATTGCCTCAGCCCAAAACTTTTGTGTAGTGTTGTACTCAACTAACATGGTTCTACAAGCTTCTTTAAGAGTACGGTTTCTTCTTTCAGCTACACCATTCTGTTGTGGAGTCCGAGCTGCACTAGTCAAGTGCTGGATACGACTTTTAGAACAATATTCATTGATATAAGTATTAATGAACTCGGTTCCTTTGTCACTTCGAATTTTGACAATTGACTGTCTTTCTCAACTTGTAATCTTTTCAACAAGTCTGGTAGTTGAGTCTGAGTGTCACTCTTCTTGTGCAAGAAGACTACCAAAGTAAATTTTGAGTAATCATCAACCACAACAAGGGTGTATCTCCTACCATTCAATGTTGGAGGTTTAATAGGACCATGGAGATCCATGTGTAGAAGTTCTAAGACTCTACTGGTTGAGAGAGTAGGAATCGACTTGAAAGAAACCTTTACTTGTTTACCTTTTTGGCAAGCATCACACACTTGTGATTTGTAATAGATCTCATTGGGAAAACCTTCTACAAGATAATTGTTGGGAATAAATTGAGTTTTGATTATGATACCAAAACCCCCTTAAGACATGCCAAGTAGATAAGTCAGAATACATGAACATGTTTCAGGATTGTTGGAACATGTAGCCTAAGACAAGTAGATAAGCTGATATGTTAGGCAGCTCTTAGATAAATAGATGCACTAAGTGAGGGGGAACTCATGTTTAGAAGCCTATATAGAATAAGACCCCTCAAGGCTCAGTTTTGGATGGACCCCAAGTCTGCTGAAGGACAAGTATGCTGATCAAAGTCAACTCAGTATGAAATAACTTTTCTGAAGACCAACTAAGTGGAATAGATCATCAAGATCAAGTCTACTGAAATAAATATCAGGTTTAGAAAAGTTGTCTAGTAAGATTGTCTCAGCACAATTGAACCAGATCAAAAGCTTTGAAGTTCAAGGCCAACTATGCTGATGAGGTCAAGTCCACTTATCTAATGCCATGAATGCTCAAAGAAATACTCTAAGAAGTCATGGAAAGGGAAAGAGCCAAGTCATCTGAAGAGCATGCCAACACTGCTGATAAGCAGAATCTGCTGAGGTTGATAAGCAGAATTATCCTAGTGATAAGGAATGTTGTCCTTATCTCAAGATCATTGATAAGATGAGATGTCCATGTTGTCCTTAAAGTCAGACATTGGGAAAAGTGCTGCAGAGTCAAGACAAAGTTGTTACAGCCGTTTATTTCCCAAATTAAGGACATGTCACTATCAATAATCTGTCTTCCAGCTTGAAGAGTTCAAGGAAGACATTTATAGACATTTGAGGCTGCCTCTCCAACGGGTAAATCCTCAAATTTGTCTATAAATACAGAAGTGTGAAGACCATTTGAAAGCATCCACTAAGCACCTCAACACATCCAACTATTCTACAAGCTAACAAGTGCTTTCAAGCTCTCAAAGAGACTATCTTAGTCTTCAAACACTTCATCTAAGCTGAACCTCATTGTATATCCATACAAAGCTTAGAGAGATATCATATCCTTATACACTGAACCTCATTGTAAAGGATATCTCATTAGTTGGAACCAAAACTTCAACCCTTATACCTTTCAAGTGAGAAAGTTAGAAGGTTGTAGTAGTAGAAGTGGAAGGAGCTGACTGTTGAGAGAAGAACAGTTCAGTTCTGAGTTGAGAAAGGGTACTAGGACTCTTGACATCCTAGGGATCAAGGCACCAAGGGGTGGTGTGGTTGATCAAGTGCACCTTGGCACTATAAGACAAGTTAATTCCAAGAGAGAATGAATTATCCTGTTAAATCAGGGAAAGTGGATGTAGGAGCTTGAGTCTCTGAACCACTATAAACTCTTGTGTTGATTTACTTTCAAGCTTTAGCATTCATTCAACACTGCACACAAACTGAACTTTCAAAGACATATTCACAAGACTGTGCAAAACAGATTTAGACAAGTTCCCTGAACTGGATAGATTGTTAAGGAGATTTCAGAAGTAAAAAGGAGTTTAAAATAAAGGGCCAACCACTAATTTCGCACATATAACTCCCTTAGATAGTTATTCAACTAAGTACTCAATAGTACTTAGTAGTTTGATTATGTTTAAAGAGTTAATCATATCAGCAGAGTTGTCCAAGACAACCTTGCTGAAGTCTGGTTTGATCAAAGTTTGAAAAGATTTGCATACAAGTGTATCCCTCCCCCCCCCATACACTTGTTATATACTCCTTATAGGACCAACAAGTGGTATTAGGGCAGGGGTTCAAAGTCCACTGCTTCTGAAAATCCATTTTGATTTTCAAAGACACATTTTTGTGTGGTCACTGAACTGATCTCTTTCTGAAATCTATCATATCTGTAACTAACCCATCTTGCTTGAGATATGGCCAACAACAATGCAGTTCCACATGATGCTGTTCAAGGAATCAACAACATGTCCACTGATGACCTCACCACTGAGGAGAAAAGAAAAGATAATTTGAATTATCTTGCAATGAACACTCTTTACCAGACCATTCCAGATGCAGTAATGGGAAGAGTCTACCACTGCACAACAGCCAAAGAAATTTGGGATACTCTTGCAGAAATATGTGAGGGTACAGAAAAGATAAAGGAGAATAAGCTCCAACTGGTTGTGTAGAAGTTTGAACAATTCACAATGGAGTCATATGAGTCCATTAACAAGTTTGATGGTAGATTCACAGATGTGATGAATGAAATCAACTCATTGCACTGAAAATCTTGAGAAGTCTCACTCAAAAGTGGGATGTATACTTTGTAACGATGCAAAATACAAAGGACCTCTCAACCATGCCCATGCAACAAATCTTCTCAGAGCTCAAAGCTTATGAGTTTGACCTCAATAGAAGAAAGCCAGCTGAGGAATCTTCCTTATCAACCAAAGGAGTGGCATTCAAAGCCAAGACTACTGAACTAGAAATGCAGTCCACTCCAAGATCATCCAAGTCAGTCTCTAAGGCTGAAATGAAGGAAGAAATGGCCCTCATGGCTAGGAGGTTTGACAAACTCAACTCAAGGTTTGGTAGATACAAGAAATTCTACCAAGACAACAAATTCAGGAGAAGGTACAACTCTTCTGAAGCACAAGCTGAGGACAAAAAGCCTGAAGAGAAAAGATCAGAGGACAAGTTCTCTGATAGGAGAAAGTCCAGCAGAGCTGAACCTTCCTCATCTAGAAGAAGAGATGACCCAAAGAAAGATGATGATGAGGATCTGTGCTATAACTGCAAGAAGAAAGGGCACTTCCAGTATGACTGCCCTGAACTCAGCTCCAAGGAGAGAAAAGAAAGGCAAGTAAAAAGAGACAGAAAATTCACCAATAGGAAAGCCATGATGGCTGGTGATGAGTCTGATAGTGCTGAAAGCTTCAACTCTTCTGATGGATTGTTCTCAAACAGTGAAGATGATGTGTGCAGCATGGCCATAGAGGATGATGAGGTATCCTCTACTTCTAGTTCACCATCATCTCTATCACAAAATACTAGTGAAGTCAACCTGAAACTTTCTTTTGGAAATTTGATGGAAGATTTCACTAGGTTACAAGAATTTCATGACAACTATGTGAGAGAAAATGAAAGGCTTTCAATTGAACTTACAAAACCTACTGAGACAGTAGTTGATATCAAATCTACTGAAGTTTATCAACAAGTCTTGAGAGAGCTTGAGGAAGCAAATCTCAGGATAGTTGACCAACAGAAGCAGATTGGTGACCAACTGCTCTCTCAAAAGAGAAAATATTTTGAACTCAAAATTCTTCAAGCTAAATTTGAAAACCTCTCACATGAGTATGATATTCTCAAATCAAGTGAAGAGAGCCTGAAATTAAAGATGTCTGCTTTGAAGAAATCCTCTAGAGCAATAGAGGAAATTCAAAGTTACCAAAGACCTATGGCTCAAAGAAGTGGATTAGGTTTTGATCCATTTGAATCTTCACCTTGTCTTAGTGTTGCTTCCACAAGTAACACTAAGAAAATCTTTGTTAAGTCAGTGGCACAACAAGCCGAAAATGAAATAATTCAGCCACTGAACAAAGGAAAGGGCAAAATGAATGAGATGCCCACTCAAGTGATTCAGGAGACTAGGCCCAAACCTAAGGAAAAGGCCAAAGTCCCTGAGCATAAGAGGAATGTTGGTCAATAGAGTAGACCCAATGGAAGGGCAACTCTCCTGAACAATGTTCAGAGGAGATACCCAAGGTTTGATCAGCCTAGGCCAACTCTACTGAGGAAGCCTCAGCTGAACAGACCTAAGGACAACTATCCTCAAGGGCAGAATAAAATGAGACAACCAAAACCCTTCATGCCAAAGGGTAATGGTCATAAATATGCCTTTCCTCAAAGATTTCCTCAAGTAGCACAAAGAACTCATAAGTTCAGGATATTTGACAACTCTCCTGAAACTTACAGAGTCAACACTTTCACACACACTTTCCCAAAGGCATTTAAGGGAAAGACAATGTATGTTGATGCTAAAGGAAAAAAACTTAGCCACCTTGAATCAATCAGGGTAATTAGGCAAGTTTGGGTTCCTAAAGGTACAACTAACCTCTCAGGATCCAAAATTCAAAGGGTACCTAAAGCTTGCTAATTGCAGGTACCCAAGGGCCACAAGAAGATGAGGAGTATGAGCAAAAAGTCAGCATGGTACCTTGACAGTGGATGTTCAAGGCACATGACTGGAAACAAAGACCTCCTCACACTACAAAAAAATTTGCTTTTAAGGACACGTAAAAATGTTATAATAAAATATCTATAATCACATTTTACTTATTATCACATTTATTTTATATGTGGTCTAAAGTCGTGTGAGGATAGACTAATGAGATATAATCACACTTTAAAATTTGATATAAAGTAGATGTTATCACACTCTAAAATTTACATTTAAATATTAATTAAAATAAAAAAAATTTAAAAATACATCAATTGTAACTTGGTGGATCTTATGATAATAGTTTGTCATTCTACTACAACTTACTTAGTATTAAAAAATACAAAGATATAAATATATTATAAATATTTTGAAAAATCGTATATTGTATGTCTATTAATTTAATTTAACATTTTTTTTGGAAAAAATGGGTGTGTATACTAGATTTCAAAAAGAAAAAAAACGTATAATTTTTGTTGATTAAAAATTCAAATTAATTTTATTTATTCTTAAAATTTTGTAATTTATAAATATAAAATTTTCATCTAAGTAAAAAATAAATTTCATTAAATAAAACCGTTATTTATATTTAAAAAAATATTATTTATCAGCCAATATAAAATAAAATAAAAAATTAATATAATTTGGATTTTTTTTGTAATTCTAACATAATAATGTGGCATTAGAGTTAATATGAACACAACTTATTTTTTTTAGCGTGGTAAATAAATACTTGTTAACACATTTAAAATATAATGTATTTAAAAGGTACTTATAAACACATCTATTTTTGGTGTGTTAATAGAGGTGTGACAATAGACAATATTTATTATTGTGTGTGGTATTTGAGTATATATCCACACACTTATTATTCAGTGTCTTTAAAAATACACATATTAACACACAAAACTTTTTAATGTGATTACATAATACTTTTTACCACATTTATTTTATAATGTGATAAAATCTATGTGGCAAAAAGCCTTTTTTCTTGTAGTGTCACTGATTTCACTGAAAGAGAAGGCCCAAATGTCACATTTGGAGACAGCTCACAGGCAACAACAAAAGGTTATGGTACCTTGATAATTGGTAAAATCAAGGTATCCAATGTATCTTATGTGGCTTGTCTCAAATATAATCTCCTAAGCATAAGTCAGTTTTGTGATAAAGGTTTCAATGTTGAGTTCTCAAGTGGAAAATGCTTAATCAAAGATAGAACTCAACAAACTCTACTGACTGGAACTAGAAAAAGAAATGTGTATTTTGCAGACTGGGACAAGTCTACTGATGCTGCATGTTTCATTGCTAAGAGCTCTAATGAACAAAGTTGGTTATGGCATAAGAGACTAAACCACCTGAACTTTAAATCAATGAACAAACTTGCCAGAAATGCATTAGTTAAAGGGTTACCTAATGAGGTTTTCATTAAGGAGCATGTTTGCAAACCATGCCAAGAAGGAAAACAGATTAAAGCCTCATTTAAGGGAAAACCAGTCATTTCTACTGAAAGGGTACTTGAATTATTGCATATGGACTTATTTGGACCAATTACCCCTGCAAGCATAAATGGTAGAAAATACACATTGGTTGTAGTAGATGACTTCTCTAGGTTCACATGGGTAGTATTTCTCCTTAATAAGAAGGAAACACAAGTCAAACTCCCTGAACTGTTAAAGAGACTGTCAATGAAAAGAGCCTTAACATAATAAAGATAAGAGCTGATAAAGGCACTGAGTTCATAAATTCATACATCAATGAGTATTGTACACAGAATGGTATAGCCCATGAAAATTCAGCTCCTAGAACTCCTCAGCAGAATGGTGTTGCAGAAAGGAGAAATAGAACTTTAAAAGAAGCTTCTAGAACCTTAATTGCTAATTCAAATCTACCTAAGAGGTTTTGGGCTGAAGCCATAAACATTGCATGCTATACTCAGAATTGATGTTTGATCACTAAGGGTCAAGGCAAAACCCATTATGAACTCTGGAAAGGAAGATTTCCTAAAGTGTCATATTTCCACATATTTGGTTGTAAGTGTTTCATTCATAACAATGAGAAAGAACAGTTAAAAGCCTTTGATAGCAAAGCTGATGATGGGGTATTTCTTGGATATTCCCAAATCAGTAGAGCTTTCTATAACTGTAAAACCCTTATTGTGGAAGAAACACCTCATGTTGTGTTTGATGAGTCTACTTCTGAGATCAGGAATAAGAACCTGGACACTGAAGAAATCACACAAAGAACAACCAGATTGAGCCTAAAAGATAAGGACACTATATTCATTGATGTTGTCCAAGCCAATCCTCCTGAAAACATCACACTGGACAACACTCCTGAAGGCAACATTCCTGAAGAAAACCCCACTGAATGAAATGGTGAACTGAATGACCCAATCCCAGTTCACATTCAGGTAACAACTACCAATGAAGAAGCAGGCCCTGCAGAGGTAGTTAATGGATTTAATATTCAAGGGGGAACCACAAATGTTGAAAATACCAATGTCCCTGACATTGAGGACAACACCCCTGAATATGATCCTGAATTAGATACTGTATTCAATTATCTTGAATTTTATGGTACTAGTGACTCAACCTTAGTAGAGGACAACTCTACTGAAGGGATCAGAAAAAGAAGGACATGGTTATCTGACCATCCTACTGATCTGATACTTAGTGATCCAAGTATAGGAGTCAAAACTAGAAGATTTCATGGTGAAAGTGCTCTGTTTTGTTGTTTCCTATCAGAACAGGAACCAAGTGACATTGAGGAAGCACTTCAAGATGCTAATTGGATCACAGCAATGCAGGAAGAGTTAAATCAATTCACTAGAAATGATGTATAGGAGCTGGTGGATAGACCTACACATCAAGATGTTATTGGAACCAAGTGGGTGTTCAAGAACAAAAAGAATGAAAATGATGTGATAGTCAGAAACAAGGCCAGATTGGTGGCCAAGGGCTATTGTCAATCAGAAGGCATTGATTATGATGAAACATTTGCACCTGTGGCAAGGCTAGAAGCAATAAGGCTTTTCTTAGCCTATGCAGCCCACAAGAGGTTCAAAGTGTACCAAATGGATGTCAAAAGTGCCTTCTTGAATGAAGTCTTAAAGGAAGAAGTCTATGTAGAGCAACCACCTGGTTTTGAGAAAGGAAACCAAGTCTAAAGACTGAAGAAAGCTCTCTATGGACTCAAGCAAGCTCCAAGAGCTTGGTATGATACACTATCACAGTTCCTCTTGGACCATGGTTTTATCAAAGGAACCGTGGACAGAACTCTCTTCAGAATCACTGAAGGAGTGGACATCTTGCTTGTCCAAATATATGTTGATGACATCATATTTGGATCCCCCAATGAAAAGCTTTGTGAAAAGTTCTCAAAGCTTATGCAAAGCAAGTTTGAGATGTCAATGATGGGGTTGATGAAATTCTTTTTGGGTCTTCAAGTCAAGCAATCAAAAGAAGGAATATTCATCAATCAAGCTAAGTACACCAGAGAGATGATCAAGAAATTTGGATGTACTACTAGCAAGCCAGTAAAGATTCCTATGAACACAAATTGGAAAATGGATCCTGATGAGAGTGGTGTTCCAACCAACTCTATTGAGTATAGAGGAATCATTGGATCACTCCTCTACCTCACTGCCAGGAGACCTGACATCACCTTTGCAGTAGGTGTTTGTGCAAGGTTTCAAGCCAATCCTAAGAAGAGACATCTAGAGGCCGCTAAGAGGATCTTGAGGTATCTCAAAGGCACTGAAAATATAGGCCTTTGGTACCCTGCTCATGACAACATTGAGCTAACAGGCTACTCAGATGCTGATTATGGAGGTTGCTGAATTGATAGAAAGTCCACTTCAGGGACATGTCAATTCTTAGGGAACAAGCTCATATCTTGGTTCTCTAAGAAGCAGAACATAGTGGCCACCTCCACCACTGAAGCTGAGTATGTTGCAGCTGGAAGTTGTTGTGCTCAGATCCTTTGGTTGAGACAACAACTAAGAGACTATAATGTCAACTCTGTTGGTCCCAAGTTGAGTTAATATCGAGGGAAGCTAAAGAAAATGTCTAGAGGGGGGTGAATAGACTTTTCTAAAATCTTTCGATATATCAGAATTACAATGTGCGGAATACGAAATTATCAATGAGCCCAATTCAAGATTATACTCAACTTATTTTCGAGAACTCTGTTCTATACTCAACTAGTCTAGATCAGTTAAGTAGTTAACCAATTAAGCAATTTAAACAATCAAAACTGTAAAGTAAATCAAACACAAGATTTATAGTGGTTCGACAACTTGTCTACATCCACTCTCACAAACCCAGTTGTGATGTTTCCACTAAAACTCTTCCAATCGAGTACAAGTGTATGTTCCTGTCTTTAAAGTCCCAAGAAGAAGACTTAGATCTTCAACAGACTATACCTCCAGATATGTCTACGATCTTACTAGAAATATTACAAGTATCTAGTACCTTGAAAATAACAAACAAAAACTAAAAACTTCTCTGATTTTCAGTAGTAGCCTTCTTGATTCTTCACTTGTCTTCTGGCTATCTTTCCGAACTTCAATCAACTCTGAGAGTAAACTTCAAATATATCTTTGATAATGCTTCACTTGAGTATGAACATCAGTGTATCAGTAGTAGTCAATTGATCACCATCATGAAGTATTTATAGACTTCAATCTTCAAGAACTTAGTAAGTTGTAACCAACTTTTCTTGATAACTACCTTCAACTGAATCTTCTTATCAATCCACGCATTTCTGTTATGAATTAGTTATTCCATAACTAACTTCTATATCTTTATCTCTTCACGCGTATTTGACTAATCTTCACGTTGACTTGTCTTGAGTAGACTTGTATGCACTTGTCTTGTCTTGTAATCTTCCTATCTTGAGTAGTAGACTTCGACTCTTCTTGTCTGGTCTTCCTTCTTCAAATAGTAGAGTAGACTATACTAATCTTATCAAGACTATTACATTACATTAAGCTTTTATAATACAAGCTTAGTCAACTTATAACTATACAATGAATCTATCTATTACATATAGAAATCATGAGCTCTATACAACATTTAAATAGCTCAGTAACAAACCATCATATATGAAGTACTTATAAATCGTACTTATCTTTTAATGAATACTTTTCTTTTAAACTGTACTTGTCTTTTGAATTCTACTGATCTGTACAAGATGACTTCAACTCAACTAGACTAGATCAGTCACCACTTAGAAAATATTCAAGTCTTCTTTTGGCTTATCAAAACTTTATCTTTTATCTTTTATTCATCATTTAGGATTTGTTCTAGGATTCATATCCCAACAATTTCCCCCTTTTTGATGAAGCCAAAACTACTTGAATCTTTTCTTATAAGTAGACTAGTTAAGTAGTTATCTTGCCTTTTAACATCAAAATAGTACTTTATCTTTTCATTCATTCAGAAATAGATCAGTAGAGATTACAAATACTTCCAAAATAACAAAATATCAGAGCAAAAACAACTAAAACAAACAACTAATCTGAAAGATTACCTCCTTCCGAGTTTGGAACGCAGAATGCATCAAGGAGTCTCTTGTGAATTAAACTAATCTGATCTTCATCTTCAATCTTCTCCTTGTCTAGCAGTTCTTCTTCAAACTTCTTGATCTGGTTACGATCTACTCTCTTTCCTGAGCTTGTCATAGGAGTCTTCCATCTTGGAAAGATTGGTATCAGAATGTTGAAATTTGCAGCAGCAGATATCCTCAATATCAGATTCCAAAGCATTCGATTCTGACCTTCCATAAACTTATCAAACATCGAGTATAGTTCATCCGAACTTTTAGAATCACCATACTTTCTGATTATCCAGTGATCAAGTTCCCATTGTCTCTTCACCTTGAGTCAATCTTGACGATGCTCTCTGTCAATAAAATAATCAATGAACTGATCTTCCATTTTCTCTTCATCTTCCTTCAGCTTCTGCAAATTCTCAATATGTTTTTCTATCTTCTTTTTGCTTGCATAGTCAGATTCATCACTTGGATCAACAACCTTCTGCTTTTTCACTTTTGTTGTTGTCTCCATCTCTCTAGGTTCTTCTAACTGAATAGATTTCCTTTTAGATATCATTTTTGTCTGCACTTCAGCTTCTGGAGATGCAATGGACTTGCCCTTCTCCTTCTTCTTTAATTCATCAGCTTCAATTTTAGCTTGCTCAGCTTCTGCAGTTTTAACCAATCTGCCTCTGCTTCTCTTAGGCCTCTTAAGATCTTGCATAGTTTCAGCTGCATCTTTAGCTTCTGGTTCAGCACTTGCCTCTTTCACTCCTTCAGCAGCAAATTCAACTCGACTTGCCTCTTCCCCCTTTTTGGCTTCATCAGATGCCTTGAGAGAGAAAAGAGAAGTGAAACGAGTTGTTTTCTTCAGTCATAGCCGAGATAAGTTGTTGAGCTTGAGTTAGCTGATCATAAGCTTCCTTCCTTTGAACATCAGCAACCTCGATTCTTGCTCTATAGACTCTTTCCAACTTCCTGGATTCAGTAGCCAGAACGCGAGCAAAATCGACTGAGCTCTTCTCTGAGTATTCAACTTGATCTTGAAGAAATCCTTCAAGTTGCTCAAACATATGCTGTCTGTATTCTTCATCTACCTGACCGACTGCATCTACTATCAAATCTTTTGAACTTGTCACCAGGACATTGTTTTGTTCAATAAGCGTCTTCTGGACATCAGATTTAAGAAACTCATCAATTGACAATTTGATGACAGCTTTCAATTCGTCCTTCAACTCATTTATTGAGGCGGCTGAGATAGCTTGAGATGACTGTCCAACCTCAATATGAGTAACATCAAGCATGACTTCATCTACTAGAGTTAAAGCTTTTACCAACTGATCTTCTGAAATAGTAGTCAAGACCTCGTCTTCGACTAGATCAACTTCTGGAAGCACACTTCCAGCAATAGCTCTTAGATTAAGTTGAGGAGAGTAAGAGATAATAGCCAACCTTGCTTCACGAGCCTTCCTTTCAGCAATAGCTATGTCCTTCTTCAATAAGGCATGCAACTTCTCCATGTATCCACAAAGTTCAAATGATAGTAAATCATCAGAATAACGATTTATAAAAGCAAAATCTGATCTTGGACTATCAGCATGGTCCATCTGAAATTTGAACACAATGCCTCTCAACTGATCTGAGACATTGTCTAAATCTATGACTGGATCAGTAGACTGTATCAACTCAGCTTGATAATCTTCAAATACCACAATGTTTTGCACAACATCAAGATCTGGAACCTAAACACCTACATCAAACTTGAATTCTGAACTCATCAGGTCATCAGAAATACCAAGTAGTCTTTTCGCCAGAGCAGTGATAGCATGATTTGGGAAAAGTTCTGAGTGGTCACTAACACCACTATTCTCCTTCTGCTCCATTTCCCAATCCATGAAATTCGAAATGCCACCTTTTCCTAAGATGACTTCGAAGAGATCATCTGTACCAGACTTCTTCAAGGCCACCCAAGTACAAATTCGAACCAGTTTCTCAAACTGTTCTGAAGAGTAGTCGACTTCAACAGATGAGAGCTGCTTCTTCAAATTCTTGCTCATCTTTGAACGGATTCGCTTCTCTCTTAGACACATGGGATAATAGACCAAAGATTCGAATCTAGCTTCAGTCGGGGTCTGAGTAGATGGGGTCTCTAACTCAGTTGTTGCAGTGGCAACTAACTTCTGATCTGAAGTAGATGAGATAAAGGGTTTAACATATTCTGTTGAGGGAGAGGGTGTGAAAGTACTGGTTTCAAAAAGCTTTGACGTGTCTTGGTTTGGTATGACAACTGTCGGAGTATCAGTTGTGTCTATTATGGGAGTGTTTTCAGGTAGGCTGACCCTCAGCGGATATGCTGGCAGCACTTGTGAAGTTGTGGGAATAGGTCTAGGCCTAGATCGATGTGATCTTGCCTTGGTTCGAACAGAAGAGGCTGGGAGAGAGAGAGGAATTGAAACAGATTGAGTAGTAGAACCAACCTGTAAACTCGACTCGGCTGGACGAGTAGGCGAATCAACTCTCACCAAAGTGTACATCTCAGGTATTTGTTCACTCGACTCTTGCTCTTGAGTCGACTCTTCCTCTGACTGAGTCTTCTCTGAGTCTTCTGCACCAGATGAGTCTTGTGTAGCTTCCACTGACTTGTCTTCAACGGACTCATCTTCTGAAGATCCAGACTCACCAGCATACGACAAAGCTTCCATGGGGTCAATTCTGGCTTGCCTAGGTGCAGATGGCCTAGCCGCAGCTTGTTTCCTCACTGCCCCTTTCTTCAAGTAAAACTTCAAAGGATGGAACGGCTTTCCTTTACTCCATTTCGTCTTGTTTGGTATAAGGAGAGGAAGTAAGATACTTAGCTTATTGCCATATCCAACAGCAGTAGACACCACCCAATTTCGAGTATTGTCATCTACTCGAACACTGCGTTCAAAATACATAATTCGATCCGCAATCAGCTTGAACCAATTGCATTCAGTGATACCATAAAAAATGACAGCCATAACCCTTGCCTTCATAAAGGTCACAGAGTCATGAGAACCAGTCGAACTTAGCAAGATTTTGCTGGCAATATCCAATAAGGTGCGATATTTCTTAAGAAGATCACCCTTCTTGACTGGAACATACTTGCCATCTGATTTCTGTTTCAACTTCTTCCCACAGAAGATACTTAAGTAACGAATTTCTTGTCCAAGAGCATAATTTTCAATGTCAATAGTTCCGATGGGCAACTGTAGACGGTTGAACATAGTTTCTGGAGTGATTTGCACACGATCCTCACCAATGAAGGATTCAAGAATATCACCTTGTCTGATGACGTTGGCATAGAATTCTAGCACCTCTTCCTCCAAGACCACTTGAGGAAATGATTCTAGATACGGTTTGAGCCCACATCGAGTGCATTTAGCCAGAATCTCAGCATCGTCGTCTGAGTGATTGCCTTTGAAGAACACAGATGGTTCAACATTTACTTTGTTATCGGAGATGTACCGGCCTAGGTCGAATGTGACCTGCATGTTAGTTTTAAGATCGAAAATTGATCGAGTAGACATCTCAACAATAATCAGTAACTAGATTGCTTGAAAATAGGGAGAGGCAAAAACTTCTTGAGAAAAACAAGAAATTAACAAAAATGTGACTAAGTCATGTGATAATTTGGGTTTTGATCAAGACGGTTAAGACCTTTGGCATTCGGTTACGGAACCGAGAGTATTATGTAATTTGATATTGTAAACTTTGAAATCCGCCCTTTCTTAGTTAGAATAGGGGAGTGAACTCATCTGTCCTAGTGTAGATGAGTGAGAACTGGATGTATACACCATATCAAATGAGAGTGTATAAATCTAATTCAAGGGTTTTCAAATTCTATCAATACCTAATTACTATAATATCCTTAATCCGTTTTGATTAAACACTTAGCATTAAAAAAAACTTAGCTTGTCTGTTCGAGTCCATCCAGAACAGACGAGTAGACATAAGCTCCACCAGACGAGTTGGCTTACGTACACCAGACGAGTTGGCTTATGTATACCAGACGAGTTCCCCCTTCGTGTGTGCATGTCTATTCTGAACATCGAACGACTTCATGTACCTATCTTACCACATTCAACGTGTAATCGATGGTACAAATAAAGTAACAATAAATAAGATGAATATCAATCTAAAGCAATAATCAAGGTTTCGAACAAGATGACTATTGACTAGCATAAGGGTCAACATAAGGATATTTAAGAAATCATAGATTCCCCCTTAAATGTTTATTCCCTTAGTTTTACCCTCAGCTTTACCAGCTTCCTCATCGGGTTGTTTGGTCAACTTGTCTGACCTTGTTTACCTGTCTGTTGCGTGAGTAGACGAGTGCTCTAGTCTATTTCTTGTCTCCATACTTCGTTTGATGTACCTGTCTGGTTAGTACACATCTATAGGCAAGTAGGGTCTAGATCAATTAGCCCTAAACTAATGCATAATTCACGAAATCGTGCCTCAGCTAATGGTTTTGTGAAAATATCAGCTCTTTGAAAATCAGTATGAATCTTTTCCATGCGAATATCCTTCTTTTCTACATGATCACGTATGAAATGGTGTTTCACATCAACATGCTTACAACGTGTGTGCAGAACAGGATTTTGTGTAATGGCAATTGCACTATTACTATCACAGAATATAGGAACATTTGATTCACAAACATTATAATCTCTAAGCTGTTGAATAAGCCATAATAATTGACTATAACAACTACCTGCAGCCATGTACTCGGCTTCAGTAGTAGAGGTAGCAACACTTGTCTGCTTTTTCGAAAACCATGAAATGAGTTTTGTGCCTAAGAATTGACAAGAACCAGATGTAGATTTCCTATCTATTCTACAACCACCAAAATCAGAATCAGAGTAGCCACTTAGAGATAAATCATCATTTGAAGGATACCATATACCACGATTGATGGTTCCTTTCAAATATTTCAATATCCTTTTAGTGGTTTCCATATGACTCTCTTTTGGATTAGCTTGAAAGCGAGCACATACACCAACAGAAAATGCAATATCAGGTCTACTAGCAGTCAAGTATAGTAATGAACCAATTAGACCACGGTAATGAGTTTGATCAGTACACTTACCTTGTTCGTCTGGGTCCATTCTGTATGTAGGTAGCATAGGTACGCCAGCAGACTTGCATGTCTTAATACCATACTTGTCTAGAAGATTTCTAGTATACTTTGCTTGATTTATGAAAATCCCTTCAGGGGTCTGTCTTACTTGAAGTCCAAGAAAGTAATTCATTTCACCCATCATAGACATCTCAAATTTACTTTGCATGAGTGTTGAGAAACTTTCACTCAGCTCTTTGTTAGGTGAACCAAAAATGATGTCATCTACGTAAATTTGGACGAGTAAAATGTCTTTCCCTTCTTGTCTTCTAAACAAGGTTATGTCTACCTTGCCTTTAGTAAAACCATTTTCTAATAGAAATTGAGAAAGAGTATCGTACCAGGCTCTTGGAGCTTGCTTTAGTCCATATAAGGCCTTCTTTAATTTGTATACCTGATTACCTTTGACTTCGAAACCTGGGGGTTGTTCAACATATACTTCTTCCACAAGAATACCGTTAAGAAATGCACTTTTAACATCCATTTGATATACAGTAAATTTCATGTAAGCAGCATATGCAAGAAACAATCGAATGGCTTCTAGTCTAGCAAAAGGAGCATATGTTTCATCATAGTCTATGCCTTCAGCTTGTGAATAGCCTTGGGCGACTAGTCTAGCCTTATTACGAACAACTACATCATTCTCATCTTTCTTATTCTTGAAAATCCATCGAGTGCCAACTACATTATGATGTTTTGGTCTATCGACAAGTTCCCAGACGTCGTTTCGAACAAACTGATTCAACTCGTCTTGCATAGCAATGATCCAATTACTATCAGCCAATGCCTCATTAATGGTTTTAGGCTCGATAGATGAGAGGAAACAACACCAGCAAAACAGAGATGGACTAGATTGTTCTTGCGACTCAAAGAGTTGTCGTCTAGTTTTAACACCAACAGTAGAGTCACCAATAATATTTTCAGTATTATGCGCTGATTTCCATGTATTTCTATTTTTAACAATAATACTATCATCTATATCATGTACAGCATCATGCATATCAACATCATTATCATCAGAAGATTTAATGGGAGTAGACGAGTCGACTAGTTTAGGTATGTCAACTGGTCTAGTACCTTGAGTACTCACCTTCTTCTGGTCATCTGACTCGAGAGCTTTCATGAATGGATTATATGCTTGAACGGATTCATATACCTCTGAGTCTTTGTCAGATTCGACAGTTAGCTCAGTAGCTTTCTCACTGATCTTGTTGGCAGACGAGTCCTGTTGAGATTCTTCGAACACCACATGTGGTGTTTCTTCCACACAAAGGGTTGAGTAGTTGAATACTCTAAATGCTTTGCTAGTCGAGGAGTATCCTAAGAATATCCCCTCGTCTGCTTTAGCATCGAATGCATTCAACTTGCTTTTCCCATTGTTATGGATGAAACACTTGCATCCAAATATATGAAAATATGAAACTCTGGGTTTTCTACCTTTCCATACCTCATAGGGCGTCTTACCTAGTGCTTTATTGATAGCACTTCTATTTTGTGAGTGGCATGCAGTGTTGATAGCTTCTGCCCAAAATTTTTGAGGCGTATTATACTCTGTCAGCATGGTCCTGCAGGCCTCCTTAACAGTTCTGTTCCTTCGTTCTGCTACTCCATTTTGCTGTGGTGTCCTAGCTGCACTAGTAAGGTGCTGGATGCCACGCTTAGAACAAAATTCTTTAATATAGCAGTTAATGAATTCAGTACCCTTGTCACTACGGATCTTGACAATTGACTGATTCTTCTCAACCTGTAACTTCTTCAATAGATCGGGCAAAAGTGTTTGTGTATCACTCTTCTTGTGTAAGAAGACTACCCAAGTGAACTTAGAATAGTCGTCTACCACAACAAGTGTGTACCTTCTACCGTTCAAAGTTGGAGGAGTTATTGGGCCATGTAAGTCCATATGTAGAAGTTCAAGAACTCTACTGGTTGAGAGAGATGGAATAGATTTAAAAGAACCCTTCACCTGTTTACCTTTTTGACAGGACGTGCATACATGTGACTTATAGTAGACTTCATTGGGAATACCTTCCACAAGGTAGTCTCTGGCTATCTTATTAAGAACCTTAAAGTTTAGATGACAAAGGCGTCTATGCCAGAGCCAGCCAAGTTCTTTAGGATTCTTAGTAAGTAGACAGGTGTCCCTCGGACAACTGTTCCAGTTCACTATGTACACACTTCCTTGTCTAATGCCGACTAGTAGGACTGTGTGTGTTTTCTTGTCGATGATTTCACATTTCTGACTCTTGAACTGCACCTTGTATCCACGATCACAAAATTGTGAAACAGAGAGTAAATTGTATTTCAAACCTTCAACATAAGAAACATCTTGAATCTCTATGTCTCCATTCCGAACATAACCAAATCCTTTAGTAACAGCAATGGAGCTATCACCAAATATCACTTTTGGTCCTTCTTGCTCATGATAGCTTGATAAGAGAGTCTTGGTACCAGTCATGTGGTGCGAACAGCCACTGTCTATGTACCAAGTTTCTCCTGTTGAGCCACCTTTCTTGTATAGATCGAGTCGACCCTGCAATAGATGATAATACATAATTTAGGTACCCTCCTTGTTTATTGGGGTCCTTGGGGGTTAGTCGAGTTCAATGGAATCCAAATGTACATTGGAGTCCTGAACAAGTTTGACCTTCTAAGCTTTCGACCATATTTGTTGCAAAATAAGACCTTGTTGTCCTTATCTGGCCTATCAGTCGAGTTCGGGTCTACTCTTTGGAGATAGCCTTTTGACTTAATCTCTACTTGAGCAGGCACTTGTCTATGATAGTCAGAGTAAGGTTTATATGCATTAGGTCCATACGGTTTATAGACATGTTTAGGTCTTTCTTCTCCTTTGATATCATATGACAAAGGTGGAGGATATAGAACAGGTTGTATACGATATTTTGGACCTTCCTGTCTTGGTCTAGACGAGTAGAGTTGAGACTGCCTTATGAAAGGAGGTCTAGACTCTTGTCGTCTAGTTTGTACTTGTCTAGTACTAGTCTCCTCAGGATACCAGTCCTCGTATCTGACCTGATTTGGTCGTCCACGATTCCTAGTCCTTTGTTGACTTGTCTTAAACGGAACAGGCTTATTGTTAACTTTCTTTTTACCACCTTTGGTAATTGGAATGTTAACTCGAGCTTGTTTTGGTACAGTACCTTTTGATGGAGTGTCTATATCGTATATCAATGGTTCTTTTCCTTTATCATTAGTCAAAGAGCTTGAGATGAAAATAGTAGGGTTCTTAGGAACTTGAGTAGACGAGCTGGGTGTCTCAGCACCTATGCCTGTCTTGTCAGCAGGAGCCCTATACCTATCTGACAATTCAAGGTTAACCTTAGATGAGTTAACCAGGTCAGTAAGTTTAAGGTCTAATGTGACAACCTCGGTTTCTAAGAACTTATTACGTTCTTCAAGCTTTTTGAGCTTGCTTTGTAAGACATTGAATTCATGTTTCTCAGTCGCATGTGTCTTAAGTAGGTCTTGATACAACTTGTCTGTCAATGCACACTTGTCTTTGAGTTGTCTCAACTCTTCTTGCAAGCGTTCATTTAGGACTGTTATATTAGGATCTACTTTAGACTGTGCTTCCTTAAGATCAATGATTTCTTGTCTTAAGGTGATGTTTTCGTCACTGACTTCAATGAATGCCTTGTTGGCAAGTAGGAGGTCGTCTTCAACTGCACTAGTAGAGTGCTGAAGACTACTCCCTACTTGGCTACTGGCAGTGTCACTTTCATCAGAATCTGATTCATCACATGATTGAAAGGAAGTAACAGATGATACCTCTTGGTCGATTTTAGCCATGAAGCATAGACCATCATCAACTATGAATGCTTCATCGTGATCTGGTTCAGACGGGTAGCTAGATGAGGATGATGGCAACTCGTCTGAGTTAGAGTCAGAGTCATTATTGGCCATCATTGCCTTTTTACCACGGTTGTATCTTCGTTCCCTTCGTGCTTTGCGTTCTTCTCGATCATCAGTACTCAGGTCTGGACATTCATATATGTAGTGACCTGGTTTCTCACAGTTATAGCACACAAGATCATTAGTAGCCTTTTTAATAGGAGAGTTGTTCCTTCGTTTATCACGTCTATCAGAACGATTAATCTTCGTACCATCAGACTCTCTATCTTGTCTGTTACCTTTCGAGACTTCGTCTCTCCTTTCGGACGAGTTTCGGTCTCGTCTGGTTTCAGACGAGTTCTTAGAAGCAGACCCTCTATGCTCTCTATAGAACTTCTTATATCTTCCAAATCGTTTATTCAGCCTATCAAACTTTCTAACCATGAGGCTTACCTGATCCTTCAGGCTAAGATCAGTATCTAACTCGTCTTTCACAGAAGCAGACCTAGTCTTAGTCTTAGACCTGTCTATCTTAGACGAACTAGCCTTAAAAGCAACGTTCTTAGATACAGCATATTCTCTGTCACTACTTACTATGGGTTCATCTTCGTCTAAATCAAACTCATGAGCCTTTAGAGTTTGAAACATAGTCTCTGCTGTCCATACGTCTATATCTTGGGTATTCTTAACAAGCATTTTTACCATCTTCCAACGACTATCAAGGCTTTTGAGTATCCTAAGATTGATTTCACGTGGAGTATAAGATTTACCAAGGACTTCCAAGTCATTCATGATTTTAGTAAAACGAGTATCCAACTGGTCTATTGTTTCACCAGCTTTCATATGAAATGATTCGAATCTTTGGACTGCAGTGGAAAGCTTGCTTTCTTTGATTAGGGATGTCCCTTCACAAATGATAGCTAAGCGATCCCACATTTCTTTGGCAGTTTTACATTTTAACACTTTTCCCAGATACTCATTAGGAAGAGTGTGTAAGATGTAATTCTTGGCCAAGCTATCCAAATTATTCTGTCTCATTTCTTCAGAGGTAAGTTCTGACCTTGGTTTCTTGACGAGAGTACCCACTGGTTGATTTGGATCAAGGGCAGCAGTATTGGGGATCATGGTCACAATTGGACCTTCAGTGACGACGGAGATCATTAAGTCGTGAGTGGAGCTGAAGATGGCTTCCATCCTTACCTTCCAGTAATCGTAGTCCTGTACCTGGAACTTAGGTAGTTTGTTGGCGCTGATCTCAAGAGACATGATTTCAAGAAATAAGTGCTAAGTAGAGTTATGATCAAGAACAACAGATAAGTCAAGAACAGGGAGCACGAAACACAGATGATACAAGAATATGATCAAGAACACGTATACAAGAACAGTCAAGGACTAAGACTTTACCCTAAGTCTTGAGTCGGTTATCAAGAAACAGCAGTTCGTAAACTACTGCTCTGATACCACTTGTTGGTCCCAAGTTGAGTTAATATCGAGGGAAGCTAAAGAAAATGTCTAGAGGGGGGTGAATAGACTTTTCTAAAATCTTTCGATATATCAGAATTACAATGTGCGGAATACGAAATTATCAATGAGCCCAATTCAAGATTATACTCAACTTATTTTCGAGAACTCTGTTCTATACTCAACTAGTCTAGATCAGTTAAGTAGTTAACCAATTAAGCAATTTAAACAATCAAAACTGTAAAGTAAATCAAACACAAGATTTATAGTGGTTCGACAACTTGTCTACATCCACTCTCACAAACCCAGTTGTGATGTTTCCACTAAAACTCTTCCAATCGAGTACAAGTGTATGTTCCTGTCTTTAAAGTCCCAAGAAGAAGACTTAGATCTTCAACAGACTATACCTCCAGATATGTCTACGATCTTACTAGAAATATTACAAGTATCTAGCACCTTGAAAATAACAAACAAAAACTAAAAACTTCTCTGATTTTCAGTAGTAGCCTTCTTGATTCTTCACTTGTCTTCTGGCTATCTTTCCGAACTTCAATCAACTCTGAGAGTAAACTTCAAATATATCTTTGATAATGCTTCACTTGAGTATGAACATCAGTGTATCAGTAGTAGTCAATTGATCACCATCATGAAGTATTTATAGACTTCAATCTTCAAGAACTTAGTAAGTTGTAACCAACTTTTCTTGATAACTACCTTCAACTGAATCTTCTTATCAATCCACGCGTTTCTGTTATGAATTAGTTATTCCATAACTAACTTCTATATCTTTATCTCTTCACGCGTATTTGACTAATCTTCACGTTGACTTGTCTTGAGTAGACTTGTATGCACTTGTCTTGTCTTGTAATCTTCCTATCTTGAGTAGTAGACTTCGACTCTTCTTGTCTGGTCTTCCTTCTTCAAATAGTAGAGTAGACTATACTAATCTTATCAAGACTATTACATTACATTAAGCTTTTATAATACAAGCTTAGTCAACTTATAACTATACAATGAATCTATCTATTACATATAGAAATCATGAGCTCTATACAACATTTAAATAGCTCAGTAACAAACCATCATATATGAAGTACTTATAAATCGTACTTATCTTTTAATGAATACTTTTCTTTTAAACTGTACTTGTCTTTTGAATTCTACTGATCTGTACAAGATGACTTCAACTCAACTAGACTAGATCAGTCACCACTTAGAAAATATTCAAGTCTTCTTTTGGCTTATCAAAACTTTATCTTTTATCTTTTATTCATCATTTAGGATTTGTTCTAGGATTCATATCCCAACAAACTCTACTAAAGTGCCAATATTTTGTGACAATAATAGTGCTATTGCAATATCACAGAATCCAGTGTTACACACCAGGTGTAAACATGTGGACATCAAACATCACTTCATTAGAGACCATGTGGAGAAGAAAGACATCAAGTTGGTGAAAATCCATACTGATCATCAAAAAGCTGATATACTGACAAAACCACTTGCAGAAGCAAGATTCATGGAACTATCAGTAGAGTTGTGACTTCTTGATCCACGGAAGTTGGACAAGTAAGTCCAAAGGAGTTGATTAATCAAGGGGGAATTGAGAGTAATATTCAGCAGACTTGGTCAAGTCAACTGAAATTCAGAAAATTGGTCAGGACACTTGTCCATTGAAATTCAGGACACTTGTCCATAACATTTCAGGACACTTGTCCATGTGGGGTCAGATAAGTTGTCTTGGCTATCAAACCAAATCTTGGTCTGATAAGCACCTATTTTGGGTAATCATTGCCTATTTCAATGGCTGTCCAATTCCTCTTCGAGATATGATCTACCTTGGTAATCCCCCAGCTTTAAACAAACATTAAACTCCTCCCCACGTTTGAATAAAAACAGTTTTTCACTGTTCCATTGGTTATTAACCATTGGATCAAAACTGGCCAACTCCCCTGAAATTGATCTTGGCCGTCCAAACTAGATTTTCTCAATTGTAAACTGTTTGAATTGCCTTAAGACTCACCTACTCATTAACATACATTCCTTTTGGAATATTCACAAGTCTTAAAAAGCCCACCAAGTTCATTCTTCCCCACGCATTCAAACTTTTCTTGAAACCCTAGCTTTCATCTTCTCAAACTATCTTTCAAAAACCTTACTGTTCTTCAATGGCTCCCAAAGCTAGACCTGAAATGGTTGTAGACTTCACCAACAAGGATTTAGACCTTGATTTTGGTTATCTTAGCCATAAAAACAACCTCATATTCGAGCCAATCATCTCCTTTGAAAGTGATGATCCAGAAATTACTCCAACCTTGAGATGGTTGAGAAGGGCAGGACTTCAAAAGTTCATGCAAGAAAAGCCAGATTCTTGCCTTGAAACCTACATGGCTGGGTTATTTGCATTCCTTAAGTGGAGAGGTAAGCCAGAGGGTGGAGAAGTTACAACAAGGCTATCCTACACAGCTGAAGGAGAGGAGGAAGAAAGATTTCATAGGGTGAAATTTTCTGAGGAAGAAGTAGATGCTGCTTTTGGATTGCCCTCTGAAGGGAGGAATCCAGAATTCTATGGCAATGGCCATGAGCAAGAAATCTCTCAAGATTGGCTCCTAGTTCCAGGACCAATCTCATTGTAGATGTTGTTATCTCTTAAATGCTTTAACATTATCAACAACATCTTAATTTGACCTTCCTTGATTTATTCTAAGTCTTTTCTGAAATGTTACATTAAATGTTGTACTAAATGCTCTCACATTCAGGAACGATTCTAGAAGCTTCTACAAGAGTCTGGAACCTGGAAGATTCCAGAAGGTTGGAGAAGGTGCTAGAAGGCTTTGGAGCATTGTAGAACGACCTGGAAGATGGCAGAATGATCTAGAAAGATCATGGAGGTTGAGGTCCTAAAAAATAGGATATCATAATGGAAGGATCTAGAAGCTGTGTATTTCTCTATAAATACCGCCAGAACCTCTCATTTCAAAGTATGCACTATTCGAGTAACACCTCCTTGAGCGTTCAACCCTAGTTAGGAGTTATGGTCAGTAGTTATATCTTTTAACGTACGCCGAGGGATACCGCCTTCCGGTGTACTTTGTTCTAGTCTTGAATCGAGTGAGAGTGAATCACAAGATTAGATTAGTTCTTTAGACAGTGTTTTACACTTAAGTCTGTTTGCGGATTCAGGCACCTGCCTCGATTGTAGTTTCCGTTTGTGGAATGTTGAAGTAATTGCTGAGACATTTCACACGACATTTTTGTATAACTTAGGAACTAAGTTACTTTTCGCCGTAAGGCTTAGCATAGGTTTTGTTATTAATAAAATCTATGTTAAAAATTATTCCATTGTGTTCGTATTGTGTTTTAGTGTTTTAGACTTCCGCTGTGTACTGTGTTTACTTATTCACATTCTGTTAGAGTTAATGCTACACTAATTGTCACAACATTCAGTGTAACATTGTTCTGTTTTTTACTTAAACACTAGATACCACCCCACACACACTTTCAGTTGGTATCAGAGCCGATACCTGACGACACTAGGTTAGATCCTTGCGTAAAGTGTGTTTTAGTTTATGTTAGCAATGGAAACACATCACATATCCACAACACTTAGGCTACCCGTTTTAGATGGTTCAAATTATGCTTATTGGAAGCCTAAGATGCGTATGTACATCAAGTCAAATGATGAACGTGCTTGGAGGACTATTCTTACAGGTTGGGACGTACCAAAGAATCCAGCAGATGCCGATGGTGAAATTCAACTTAAGAAAGAAGTTGATTGGACAGCCGATGAGATAACAACAGCAGGATATAATTCTAAAGCCTTAAATGCTATTTTTACTTCTGTTGATACCTCTATGTTTAAAATTATATCTAACTGTTCTACTTCTAAGGATGCATGGGACAGGTTACAAGAGCAATGTGAAGGTTCCGATAGTGTTCGAAGGACAAAGCTTCGAATGTTGGGGACAAAGTTTGAGAATCTCCGAATGAGGGAAGATGAAACCATTTCATCCTACAACGAAAGGTTAAGTGAGATTATTAATGAATCACATTCTCTTGGTGACCCTATTTCAAATGTTAGAGTAGTACATAAGATATTAAGGTCTGTTCCTAAAAGATTTGATGCTAAAATTTGTGCTATTGAAGAGGCAAAAGATACTGATAAGTTGAGTCAAAATGAATTAGTGAGTATTCTTAGAACTTATGAAATAAACACTAATCAAACTGATGAAGCTAAAGATGATAAAAAAGTTGTTGTTTTTAAAGGAGAGACATCAAACAAATCTGAGATTCAGCCTATCATTACTGAGGTTGATTCGGATGAGGAATTGCTTGATGAATGCCTTAACAATCCTGACAGCATTGCTCTTCTTACAAAGCATTTTAATAAATTTCTTAAGAAGTCTATGCATAAATCTAAAGGAAACATTCAGCCTAAGATCCAAATCAACACATCAACACCACAACCAGAAAGGAGGAAGAGTCAATTCACACCAAGACCATCAAAGAGTGAAGGTAAACCAAGGTATGATCCTGAATTTAGAAAATCAGTTCAATGCAATGCATGTTCTGGTTATGGACACTATGCAAATGAGTGTGCCAATACCAGACTAAAGCAAAAACTGAATTTTAGTGCTACCTTGAGTGATGAATCTGATAATGATGATCTTGATGAGTTTAATGAAAATGAAAGTGCTCATTTTACCAGAATTGATTATAATGATTCCTCAGATGATGATCTGGATGATACAGATTCTGATGTTGCACCTGATGTCTTCACATCTACAGTAACATCAAAACAGAGTCACCCAGATTTGAACTGTTTTAATGGCTTTGTTGATGATGCAGGAAAAAGGATTGATGATGAGACATATCAGAAATTGTTAGATGATTGGAACTCTCAGAAACTCTCTCTGAATTCTTTGAATAAAGAGAATGAGGATCTAAAAGACACAATCACTAAGCTAGAAGTCTTACTTACCAGAAGAGATCTTGAAGTTTGTAAACTGAAGGAGAAATTGATCAACTCTACTTTAAGTTTCAAAAAGTTTTCCAAGAGTGCTTCTACAGTGAATGATGCTATAGCTACTGGTAAATCTAATAATTATGGCTTAGGTTATGATGGTGAAACTGCTTCTATTTCTGAAAATTTTAGAAAACCTGTGAAATTTGTGAAGGCAAATGCTAGCACATCTGGTGTAACATCTGCACAAACAGATTCTCACAAGGTTAAAAGGAAGTATATTTGTCATTATTGCTTTAAATATGGTCATATTCGTCCCTTCTGCTTGAAAATGTTTAAAGATTTGAGAGCTGAATTTAAGTCATTCAGAATGTCTTCACATCCTAGGAAACATTCTGTGAAATCTGCATGGAAATCAAAAGTTACCTGTAATGTTGTTCACACATCCTTGAAAGCATGTTTACCTGGTCTATGGTATTTTGATAGTGGTTGTTCTAGACATATGACATGACAAATAGACTACTTATCTGATTATGTGACCTTGAATGGTGGTAATGTTACATATGGTGGTGGATCAAAAGGAAAGATAATAGGAAAAGGAACTTTGAATGTTAAAGGTTTTCCTAAGCTTAAAAATGTTTTGCATGTTGATGGCTTACTTGCTAATCTGATTAGTATTAGTCAACTTTGTGATGATAATTTGCATGTAAAATTTGACAAAGAGTCTTGCTATGTTCTTAATGAAGATGATGATTGTGTAATGATTGGTATTAGGTCTGCAGATAACTGTTATCTTATTGGAACTAATGTATGCAATTTGTCAAAACATGATGAGAATGTCTTATGGCACCAAAGATTAGGACATGTAAATTACAGGTCAATGAAGAAACTAATCACATCAGATGCAATCAAAGGACTACCTAAACTGAGTTTCCAGAATACCACTGTATGTGGATCATGCCAGAAAGGTAAACAGGTAAGAGTGCCGCATAGAATGCTGTCACATTGTTCTACACATCGATGTTTTGAATTGTTGCACATGGATTTGATGGGTCCTATGGAAACTGAAAGCATTGGAGGTAAGAGATATTCCTTAGTTGTGGTAGATGATTTTTCTAGATATACTTGGATTGAGTTTTTAAGAGATAAATCTGAAACATTTGCTGCTTTTAAAGTTCTCTATAAAAGGTTCAAAAATGTGTTTAACTTAAAAGTTGGCCGTATTAGAACTGATCATGGTAGGGAATTTGAGAATAGCATGTTTAATGATTTTTGTGATAAGAAAGGTATCTTGCAAGAATATTCATCTCCTAAAACTCCACAACAAAATGGAATTGTTGAAAGAAAGAATAGAACTTTACAAGAAATGGCAAGAGTCATGCTTTTATCTAAAAGTCTTTCTAAAAGATTTTGGGCTGAAGCATTGAATACAACATGTCATATCATTAATAGAGTTTATATTCGATCTGGTACTAATCAAACACCTTATGAGATTCTGAATGTTAGAAAACCAAGTGTGAAATATTTTCATGTATTTGGTTGTGTGTGTTATATTCTGAATGATAGGGATCAACTTCACAAGTTTGATTCTAAAAGTGATAAAGGTTTCTTTTTAGGCTATTCTAGAAATAGTAAAGCTTATAGAGTTTATAACCTTAGGACTAACACTGTTCAAGAATCTGTTAATGTTGTGTTTGATGATGATAAAGGTCTTACAGATGATAAAGATGAAGAGGATGTATCACAAGTCACTGACAATTCTGAGAATACACTGAAGTCTGATAATGCTGCACCAAATGCTAACACATCTGGAGCAACATCTACAGAACAGACAGTTGTAATTCCACAGAATGATCAGTATGTTCCAAAAACGAATCCTTCTTCAAGAATGGGGAAAAGTCATCCTTCTGACCAGATCATAGGCGATGCTGCAGTTGGAGTGCAAACAAGAGGAAGAATAAGATCGAATAAGGTAGATGTGGTAAGAACAATATGCATGTCTTCTATTTGCAATGTTGTGAATGCTGAGTGTTACTATTCTGAAATTGAACCTAAAAATGTAAATGAAGCATTAACTGATGAAAATTGGATAAATGCTATGCATGAGGAACTTAATCAGTTTGAAAGAAATGAAGTTTGGACACTTGTTCCAAAACCTAGTCATACTAATGTCATTGGAACAAAGTGGATTTATAAGAACAAAACTGATGAGTCTGAAACATTGTTAGGAACAAAGCTAGGTTAGTTGCACAAGGTTACACCCAAGTTGAAGGTGTTGATTTTGATGAAACTTTTGCACCCGTTGCTAGGATAGAATCTATTAGATTATTACTAGCAATTGCATGTTTTATTGATATTAAACTACATCAAATGGATGTAAAAGCTGCATTCTTAAATGGCATATTAAATGAAGAAGCATATGTAGAACAGCCTAAAGGTTTTGAAGATCCACAATACCCGGATCATGTGTACAAACTAAAGAAAGCATTGTATGGTCTAAAACAAGCTCCTAGAGCATGGTATGGTAGGCTTACGGACTTTCTTTTAGAATATGGATTTATTAGAGGAGAAGCCGATAGGACTTTTTTTATTAAGCACACTGGAGAAGGATTACTAATCGCTCAAATATATGTTGATGACATTGTGTTTGGTTCAACATGTGATAAAATGCTGAACAGATTTGTTGAAGCAATGACAGCCACATTTGAGATGAGTATGGTTGGAGACTTGAATTATTTTTTAGGTCTTCAAATCAAGCAATGTAAGGATGGTATTTTCTTCTCTCAAGGTAAGTATGCTAAAAACTTAGTCAAACGGTTTGGTCTTGAAAGCTCAAAAGTAATGAAAACACCTATGGGTTCTACTTTGAAACTTTGCAAAGACAATGGTGGAAAGGATGTTGATCCAACATTGTATAGATCCATGATAGGTAGCTTACTTTATCTAACCTCTAGTAGACCTGACATTATGTATAGTGTGTGTGTTTGTGCTAGGTACCAAGCAAATCCAAAGGAATCTCACCTGAATGCAGTGAAAAGGATAATCAGATACGTTTCAGGTACAAGTGAACTAGGGATATGGTACACTAAGGACACCAACAACACATTGATTGGATACAGTGATGCGGATTGGGCTGGAGACATTGATGACAGAAAGAGTACAAGTGGAGGATGTTTCTACATGGGGAACAATCTTGTGTCTTGGCATAGCAAGAAACAAAACTGTGTTTCTCAATCCACTGCCGAGTCTGAATACATAGCTGCAGGAAGTTGTTGCACACAGCTATTGTGGTTAAGTAAGATGTTTCATGACTATGGAATTGAAAACAATATCCTCACAATTTTCTGTGATAACACAAGTGCTATTAACATATCTAAGAATCCGGTACAACACTCACTCACTAAGCACATTAGCATTAGACATCATTTTATGAGAGATTTAGTGGAGAAGAACATAGTTAAGTTGGAATATGTGCCTACTGAAAATCAAAATGCAGATATATTTACTAAGGCTCTTGACCATGAGAGATTCTCATTTTTGAGGAAATCTCTTGGTATGTGTAATATCTGAATAATTCTTGAGAGGATGTTGTCACAAATGCGGTAGCATTTGGGACAACAACCTAAGGTGGTATAGTTATTATAGATTTGATTTACTTCTTATTTTCGTTGAATAATTCCTTTGTAAAATATTCTTGAAATCTGAAATTTGTTTGTGCAAAAATAGGCATGTACTACACCTCTCAAAAGCTTGAAAAATTGAGAATGTTACAGCATACTAAAAGATGTACCAATTCACTGAGTAACTATGGAGCACGGAGTTCGCTACTACGATGCCTTCTTTTCAAAAGGTGAATTTGGTAAAAACATCAAGAGGTTCGTAATCCATTAAGTAAGTATGGGGCACGGAGTTCGCTACTACGATGTACTCTACAGGAACAATGGATCAATACGAATTAGATGCTGTAGCACAAAAAGAAGAAATGCAATGAAGAGAAAAATGCTGAAAAAATTGGCTACATTGGATAGGTAAAACCTGTGAAAAACCAATGTTGAGGTGTATGTCAAATCCTTGAGCACAACATTACATGATTCAATTATATTTTTATAAGTTGTAATTATTTAATTAATTGTGGGAATTTATTTTATTTATTTATAATTATACTAACCACGTTCCTTTTATTATTTCAGATTATAAACATTTTTTATTTTTAATTAATTCTAGAATATTCTTAATTTAATTAATTAATTAAGATTTTACCCCACTAACTCACCCATGATTTACTTGTGGCTGAATTTGTGGAGCATTATCCATTCAATCTAGAATTTTCTTTAAGTCAAGCCTTAATCACACGTACATTATTCCAACTACTAAGCTCTCTCTATATAAATACTCCCATTTCATGTTTTTCTAAGCTTTGTAATTAATTGAGTAAGTTGAGTATTAGTTTTGCAGATTTTGTTATAAGATATTTTGTGTTTATCTCGATTCTTGTGTTGGTTCTTTTCGAATTCTTGGTTTAAATGGCAGGAAACAAGAAATTAAACTCACAGAAACCAAACTCTCCCAACTCACAACCGTCATCTTCATCCCTCTCTAATCTGCATACTCTAGCTTCCATGGCTGCTTCACACGAAAATTCACCCCCAACTGCCACAACCGTCACACCCACTCCAGCTACTCCGACAACCATCCACATCCCAAACCAAGCTACACTCTCCGAGCTGAGCCAGGCGGTTGAGAATTTTTCTCAATCGATGAGATCACCTAATCCACCCATCCTCACGATTGGTGATATGTCCATTGACATCTCTCACTACTTGCGCACCCAAGAAGTGATCACTACTGCACCTTCTTCATCCACAGCCGAAAAGCCCCAAATTCCGAGCCCTAACGCTGAAACAGAGGCCCCGACTGCTGCCTCTATGGGGGAGACTGAAAAGGAGATTGAAGAATCCCCTGTTGCTGAGTCAAAGGAGCCGTCGAATGCGGAGACATCCGACAATGAGGACGCTCAAATGGAGGATGCTGAAGAATCCGACAAAACCGACTCTGACATCTCGAAATCCGACTCTGAACCGATTCCTTTCAAGAGGAATGCTGAAGAGAAGAAGAGAAAGAGGAGCCCAGTTCCAAGAAGACGATCAGGTCGAGTTTTTACTCGAGTTGATTACTCAGACTCTTTGAGGAAGAAGAAGAAGCTAGGTGGTGATGTTGCTGAACCAATTCAGGTCTTCTCTGAATCTGAAGAAGAAGTGGTGATTGAGAAGCCAACTAAGAAGAAAGCTGATCCTAAGGGGAAGGGAAAGGCAAAGGTTGATGCTGTTCGAACAATGCCTGAAGAACCAGAACATGATTCTGATTCTGAAATGGAGATTTGTCTCAGGGATATACAACAAGCCCTGAAGAAGAATGCTGCCTCACATGCTGAATCAAGTGCTCCAGCACCAGAACCTGATGATGGAGGTGATTCAAGCAGTGCAGCTTCTGACAAAAGCTCTGAAAAGGAAGGGGAATCAAGCTCTGAATCAAGCTCTGAAGAGGTGAAAGAACCAAGCTCAAAGGACACTACTTCTGAGGAAGGTAATTCTGAAACTGAAGTAGATTCTGATATTGATGGATTGGTTGATAAGATAACTAGGTTGTCTAGGAGGAAATTGTTGATGGAAAGGAGAATTCATATTTCTGATTTTGAGAGTAAGAATTTGATTCAATTCTTAGAGGATAGAAAGTTGATGAAAGCTCTGAACTTGTGTGATACTTTTGTTTCTGATTGGGTGTATGAGTTTTATGCTTGTCTGAGGAAGAGTAATGGTAGGAGGAGTTCCCGTTGGTATGGGAATGTACAGTTTAGGGGGAGTATAGTTCCATTTACACCAGAATTGATCAATGATTTCTTAGGCATAGAACCAGTTCTTGATGATGATGAACCTGATTTGGATGTTGTTACTACTTCTATGACTGGTGGTTTATTGACTAGATGGAGGAATGGAATGTTGGCCAAAGACCTTACTTCTCTTTATTCTGTGTTGCACAAATTGATTGTTTATAACTGGATACCTTCCACCAACTCTACCAAAGTGACAAAGGATCAAGCAATCTTGCTTTATAGGATAGTGGTTTTGAGGAAGTTTAATTTGGGATTGACCATTTTCCACCACATGATGAAGTTTAGTGGTGATATTTCTGATAAAAGAAACCTTCCATACCCTGTGCTTATATGTTCATACTTGAAGATGCATGGTTTTAGCCCTAAGAAGACTGAAGTTCTTAGAGGTAAGGTTCCTTTATACACCATTTCACCTGCTTTGCTCATTGGTGAAAGAGTGAAAGATCTGCCCTTGCACAATCCTGGAAGTTCTTCTCAAAGACCAGCTCCTGCTCAACCACAACCTCAACCTCAACCAGCACAGAGACCTGAACAGAACACAACTGCATCTAATGCTGCACCAGATGCTAAGAACATTGGTGGTAACACTGACACCACTTTTTCTGTTCCCAGATCTTTTATATTACTGCAGTTACAGCACTTACAGGACCAGATTGATGAGCTCCAGTTCATCAAAGACAAGTGGACCAGGCTACTTTCCACTACAACAGGGGGAGTACCACCTTCCACTTCAGCTAGAGCTTCTGGAGTTGTTATTGAAGAGCTGAATCCTGAAGATGTTGAAGGTGTACCTGATACTGCTCCTGCTACAGAGAATGGAGGAACTGCTGCTGCTAACAATGTTGTTGCACTCTTTGCATCAACTTGTTTTATTGAGGAACCAGATGAGGCTGATGAAGACAAGTTTGCAGATGCTGCTGAAGATGATGAGGATATGGAAATCCTCTATGCTGATATCTAGAACAGATGATGCAAGACAGGGGGAGTACTGAAGTACAGATGGCACATGTGCAGGACCTTGATGCTGCTGCTATTGTTATAGCAATTCATGCCATTTTCAGTCCTACTTTTGTTTTTGATATTCTGTTATGTTTAAGTTAAATTCTGTTTATTCTGATACAATATTTACTATTTCTAGTTGATAGGTTGTATATATTTATCTTGCTTAAATTAGTTTGTACTAATGATATCTGATCACTGCTTATTGCTTAATTTGTTTTCCTATCATTAATTGCTTACTGCATGATGAATATGCCTTGTTTAGTTTATTTATGTTTCATAGTTTTTGCTCTGTTTATATTGTTTAGTCCTTGTTTGTTTTTTGTTTGTTTGTTTTTTTTGAGTCTTACATAAGTCTTAGAACTAATCTGGTATATACCCTTATATGCTCTGATTTAATCTTTGATTTTTGTAAATGTTATATGTTTGTAAACAAGTGTACTGTTTATACTTGTTTTGGTTTTGAATAAGATTACTTTGATCTTATGGCACAGATCTTAGTAAAATTATTCTTGATCTTCTTTTGATTTGATCAAACGGTTACAACAGGTATTGTCTTGACTAGTATTTAGCTTTGATGTTCAACATACCTAAATACATAATACTGAGTATGTATAGAAATATATGTGCATCAGGTGTGTTGTAGTCGAAAGGTCAAATTGGGGGAGATTGTAGATGTTGTTATCTCTTAAATGCTTTAACATTATCAACAACATCTTAATTTGACCTTCCTTGATTTATTCTAAGTCTTTTCTGAAATGTTACATTAAATGTTGTACTAAATGCTCTCACATTCAGGAACGATTCTAGAAGCTTCTACAAGAGTCTGGAACCTGGAAGATTCCAGAAGGTTGGAGAAGGTGCTAGAAGGCTTTGGAGCATTGTAGAACGACCTGGAAGATGGCAGAATGATCTAGAAAGATCATGGAGGTTGAGGTCCTAAAAAATAGGATCTCATAATGGAAGGATCTAGAAGCTGTGTATTTCTCTATAAATACCGCCAGAACCTCTCATTTCAAAGTATGCACTATTCGAGTAACACCTCCTTGAGCGTTCAACCCTAGTTAGGAGTTATGGTCAGTAGTTATATCTTTTAACGTACGCCGAGGGATACCGCCTTCCGGTGTACTTTGTTCTAGTCTTGAATCGAGTGAGAGTGAATCACAAGATTAGATTAGTTCTTTAGACAGTGTTTTACACTTAAGTCTGTTTGCGGATTCAGGCACCTGCCTCGATTGTAGTTTCCGTTTGTGGAATGTTGAAGTAATTGCTGAGACATTTCACACGACATTTTTGTATAACTTAGGAACTAAGTTACTTTTCGCCGTAAGGCTTAGCATAGGTTTTGTTATTAATAAAATCTATGTTAAAAATTATTCCATTGTGTTCGTATTGTGTTTTAGTGTTTTAGACTTTCGCTGTGTACTGTGTTTACTTATTCACATTCTGTTAGAGTTAATGCTACACTAATTGTCACAACATTCAGTGTAACATTGTTCTGTTTTTTACTTAAACACTAGATACCACCCCACACACACTTTCACTCATGTACACAACATAAAAGGACTCTCAAGCCCAAGTTCCTCAACCTGTTTGAGGTAATTACAAAGAGTCTTTTGAGCAATACTGGCAGTCTAGAGCAAGTGAGTGCTCCAAGGATAAGGATAATGGCTGCAGTAATTGATGCCAGTGATAAGTGCATCAAATTTGATTGGAGAACCTTCATCTTGTCTGAGATGATGAAGGAAAAGGCAAAATTTAAAGTGAAAGTCCATCACAAGGTTGTGTTGGAGGGCAAACTCAAGTATTGCACAAGGGCAAGCATACTGATTGAGAAGTTTGCTCACTATTCTGAGATGCAAACATTTGCCAAACCTCTCCCTGCCTAGAAAATATTGTTCAGAAAGCTAAGTAAGAAGACTGAACAAAGGAGAATGCAACTGGCCAAACCCGCTGAAGAGAAGCAAGAGGAAAAGCCAAAGTTGAAAAAGAGGACAAAGGCCAGGAGGGTAAAAATAAAGAGATTGTCTCAACTTCCCTCAGAAGAGACATCAGGAGCTTCAACTGAGATTGAAGAGGTTGCTGAAAATGGAGTGCAAGTTCCTTCTGATCACTCAAAAGAGTTGCTGCAAAAGTACAATGAGACAAGGCAGAAGAAGAAGGGTGATAAAAGGCCCAGGGAAGTTGTCCCTGAAAAAGAAGAAGGAACTGGGAGCAGTAGAGCTAGCAAGACGAGAGCCAAGCCTACTGAGAAGATTCTGGAGCTTCAGGAGGAAAGGACACTTCAAGTGGCTCTTAGGGAGAGTAGATCAGAAAGCAGGACCAAATCTAAATCCAAGACCAACTCTTCTGGTTCTGGAACCCCTAAGTCCAAACTCCCTGAAGATCCCAAATCTCCTGAAACTCGCATAACCCCCACAAACCAACCCATCACCCCTCTTAATCTTACAAAGAGATATTCTCCAGAAGAGGTGCAATTGATGTGCTAGCTGATCTTGCTGTGGATGAGACAAAACTCCAATCTCCCCTCGACTCATCCATGCTCAATTACTCAAAATTCTTAGAAGCTGCACTTCATGAGCCAACCCCCCTGAGCAAAGCCCCCTCAGATCCATTGCTCTCAAAAGCAATTGAGATACCAAGTGCTGAGCCCAACCCTTCTGAAGCTAATATCCCTGAACTCAACCTTTCTGAAGCCACTCTTCAAGCCAATTCCCCTGAACCCAGAGCTAACTCCCATATAGCCCAAAGTTCTCAAAGCTAAGCAAGGGCTATTGTGGACAGCTTGTATCCACCGCTTGCAGAATTTCCAAGGCTTTAGACAATGTTCCATGATTTAAGGATGTTGGTGGATGTGAAAGATAAATCCATTATGGAAATTTCACAAGTCATTCTTGACAAAGGTGCAAACTGGTGGAAGATTACTTCACTTTGCTGGAGTAAACAAAACAAGGTTCCTCAGTGATGAGGAAGTATTTGCCAAGTTGGTTGCTGACAAAATTGTAGAAGAGTAGGAGAGACTTGCTAAAGGGACCAAACACCCTGATAGCAGCTCTAGTGATGATGGCAAAGATGATCCCCCAAACCCTTCCAAACCTTCTCAGACCAACCCTCCTGAACCCTCCCGGTCCAATCTTACTGAACCTCCCCAACCCAACCCTTCTGAATCCAGCAAGTTTTCAAACCCCCTTGTAACCTATCATAGAAAAGGCTCTGTCTCTTCAGAGGTGTTCACCAAAGATGGTGACACAGCCAAAGATGCATCTTCCAATGAAGGTTCATCTGAACCCAAGGCACATCTTACAGATGTTGAGGCTCCTACTGTAGAAGCTGGTTTGATTAAGGCCTATTCAGTGTCAGGAGAGTTGGACACTGATCAGCCCTTAATCATTTAGGATGACTCAATGGTTGTTGATGTAAGCACTGTGATCTCCCCACAACTGCCATCTTTGAACCTTGTTGAAGGTGAATATGTTGCATGAGAAGGTGTTGAAAAGGAAAATCTAGTGAAAAAATCCGAGGGGGTTATGGATGAAAGAGAGGTAGTTATCACTAAGATTGTGAGTGTACCAACATATGAGGGTGGAATAAGTGAGGAAGGACAGGTTATTCTTGAAGTCAAGTCTGAACTTCAAGAATCCCTTGGTGAAAGGAGGCTTGTTCCTTTATGTGAGGAAACTAATATTGAAGGGAGTAAAAAAGAAGTTGAAAATGAGAAGAAGGCTGCTGATGAATCAGAGTCTTATGAAAAGAATAATGAGGGTGATGAGTGTTTATTCTCTAACCCTTTTGATTTTTCTGATATAGCAGGTATTTCTCTTGACACAATCTTTGCAGATGATATTCTAACAGATGCTCCCATCCAAGTAGACTCTGGATCAGCACAAGCATTGCTCGGGATGCAATCATATAAGCTAGACTCCTTGGCTCATCAAGTGCAATCTGCTCATGTTGAAACTTCTGGAACCTTGGATGAGCAAGGTAGAACACTGGCATCTGTGGAAATGAGATTAACTGGCTCTGAAAATGTGGTGCTACCCACATTGGAAGCAAGGATAAGTGGAGTGGAATCTGGGCTGCAAACTATCTCTACTGAGGTCCCAAAAGCAAAAGCCAGTATGAAGTCTATCTCAAAAGAGGTCAAGAAGGAGTAGAAGCTTCTAAGAGACAACCACAACTCTAATGTCAAAGCTCTTAGATTGACTGTCAAATAGGCACTTGGCAAGAAAACAACCATTTAGAAGAAAAGAGTTGAAGAAATGAGGCTAGCAATGGTGAAGGCTGCCTCAGAAAAGTTTTCCCAAGAAGTGATGGCCAACATTGCTGAAAGTGTTGTAGCCAATCTTACTGACCTGTTGAAGGCAAGCCTTGATGAATCTCTCAAAGTAACCATGGAAGAGGTTGTTGAACAGAAAATGAAGCCTGTTCTAGCCTTCCTAAGCTTGAGTAGTGACAGGATGCAGAATATACATGATGAGAATGTATATTTACTAGAAGATATGAAGTCTCTGAACGAAGCCCAATCCCTGATGGCAACTACTATGAGTGAGCTCAAACCTCAATGTTTTGATGCTGCCAAAAAGGGGGAAACAAAAAGAGCAAGGGCCAAAGGTGCCTTGATAATTGGTGATTCAGACAAGGGCAAGGACAAGGCTGCTGAAGACAAGGGAAAGAAGCAAGCAGTCCTGAATTTGGAAGAACTTGATGAAGAAGAGCAATTGACCATAGCATTGAAGAATTCAATGGCATCCGCACAAGAAGAAAGAGCAAGGCTTCAACAGAGGCCAGGAGGAGAAGTCTCAGGACAAGACAAGTCCACTGAAGGAATTCAGACAAGAGGCCAAATCAAGAAGGCTAAAGGAAACAAAAGGAAAGCTGAAACTTTTACAGACTTTCCTAACAGTCTCGATTTACCACTTGAATTCAGGATTGAAGAAGAAGAGCCTACCTCCAAAAAGGCCAAGAATGCTGAAAAGGTCAAAATTGTTGAAGTGACCAAAACTGCTGAGAAAGACATGTCTACTGAGACTGATAAGTCTACTGAGACTAAATCCACTGAAGGTCCCAAAGAAGCTGAAAATATTGAAGGACTGTATGAAGAAGGCTTTGGACCTCAACCAGTGAAGAAGACAACAGTGCTGATCAATGATCCATCAAAGCTGTTTCAGGAAGGTTATGGCAAGGATCCTGAAACACAGCAGAAATTGGCTATGATTAGAGCCCAAGAAAGGATGGACTTAATGGAAGAAGCAAAAAGAACAAGAGACAAGAGAAAGGCTGACTTTTAGAAGCCTAGAAAAAGGAGAGCAACCTACAACAAGATGAAGCCACAATTGCTGATTCCAATGGACACCAAATATCCTCACTTAGATAAATGGGTACCTAAACAACTGAATGATGCTTGGGAAGATGCAAAGAGGGAATTTATCTATGACTATTATGTCATTGACAGGTGGAATGGAAGGGATGTCAACTTCACCTTCACTGAGTTCATGATTGAATTTTACAGGGATTTGTATCAACAATTGCTTGCAACTGCTGATATTGCAAGAATTAAACTCACTGCCCCTAAACCAATCATCTACATGCCTCCCAAGAAGGAAGGCTTCATTGATCAATCCAAAATCTTTCAGGAGTTCTTTGAGATCCTGAAATTGAACAAGATGGTACTAGGACCAAAGGGCACAAATCAAGAGGCCATGGAATTGAAGAAGAGAGTACGGGCACAATATGGGATGGTGCCACCTCCTGAAGATAGCCTCTAAATTGGCTAAGTCCTCTTGACCTTTATGTGCTCAAATGGATAAATGCTTATCTTGGTTGCTGATTTGTTGATATGATCATCCATGCTGAAAGTTGCTCAAGTCTGCTGATATGTGAAGTCTGCTCTGATGATTTTTGCTCTAATAATACTGTTAATTTATGCTCTGATGAAATGTTGCATGCTCTGATATGTTTGTTCAACTATCAACATGCTTGTAATGATCTTTAAGTGAATGATAGTTGAATACATTTTGAATCAAGAAACAACATTACATAATTCTTACTTATGTGACTTATCAACCTATATGCAATGAAAACAGAAAATACAGTAACACATTTTCTTTCAGGGAACTTGACCTCAGTCACCTCCACTATAGAAAGATGTAATAACTGTAGTCAAGTCACATTTGCATAGATTGTATAGGTTTTGGCATCATCAAAAAGGGGGAAATTGTTGGGAATAAAATGAGTTTTGATTATGATACCAAAACCCCCTTAAGACATGCCAAGTAGATAAGTCAGAATACATGAACATGTTTCAATATTGTTGGAACATGTAGCCTAAGACAAGTGGAGAAGCTGATATGTTAGGCAGCTCTTAGATAAATAGATGCACTAAGTGAGGGGGAACTCATGTTTAGAAGCCTATATAGAATAAGACCCCTCAAGGCTCAGTTTTGGATAGACCCCAAGTCTGCTGAAGGACAAGTATGCTGATCAAAGTCAACTCAGTATGAAATAACTTTTCTGAAGACCAACTAAGTGGAATAGATCATCAAGATCAAGTCTATTGAAATAAATATCAGGTTCAGAAAAGTTTTCTAGCAAGATTGTCTCAGCACAATTGAACCAGATCAAAAGCTTTGAAGTTCAAGGCCAACTATGTTGATGAGGTCAAGTCCACTTATCTAATGCTATGAATGCTCAAAGAACTACTCCAAGAAGTCATCGAAAGGGAAAGAGCCAAATCATCTGAAGAGCATGCCAACACTGCTGATAAGCAGAATTTGCTGAGGTTGATAAGCAGAATTGTCCTAGTGATAAGGAATGTTGTCCTTATCTCAGGATCATTGATAAGAAGAGATGTCCATGTTTGACCAATGGAATCTTAAAGTCAGACATTGGGAAAAGTGTTTCAGAGTCAAGACAAAGTTGTTACAGCCGTTTATTTCCCAAATTAAGGACATGTCACTATCAAGAATCTGTCTTCCAGCTTGAAGAGTTTAAGGAAGACATTTATAGATATTTGAGGCTGCCTCTCCAACGGGCAAATCCTCAAATTTGTCTATAAATACAGAAGTGTGAAGACCATTTGAAAGCATCCACTAAGCACCTCAACACATCCAACTATTCTACAAGCTAACAAGTGCTTTTAAGCTCTCAAAGAGACTATCTTAGTCTTCAAACACTTCATCTAAGCTGAACCTCATTGTATATCCATACAAAGCTTAGAGAGATATCCTATCCTTATACACTGAACCTCATTGTAAAGGATATCTCATTAGTTGGAACCAAAACTTCAACCCTTATACCTTTCAAGTGAGAAAGTTAGAAGGTTGTAGTAGTAGAAGTGGAAGGAGCTGACTGTTGAGAGAAGATCAGTTCAGTTTTGAGTTGAGAAAGGGTACTAGGACTCTTGACATCCTAGGGATCAAGGCACCAAGGAGTGGTGTGGTTGATCAAGTGCACCTTGACACTATAAAACAAGTTAATTCCAAGAGAGAAGGAATTATCTTGTTAAATCAGGGAAAGTGGATGTAGGAGCTTAAGTCTCTGAACCACTATAAACTCTTATGTTGATTTACTTTCAAGCTTTAACATTCATTCAACACTGCACACAAACTGAACTTTCAAAGACATATTCACAAGACTGTGCAAAATAGATTTGGACAAGTTCCCTGAACTGGATAGATTGTTAAGGAGATTTCAGAAGTAAAAAGGAGTTTAAACTAAAGGGCCAACCACTAATTCCGCACATATAACTCCCTCAGATAGTTATTCAACTATGTACTCAATAGTACTTACTAGTTTGATTATCTTTAAAGAGTTAATCATATCAGCAGAGTTGTCCAAGACAACATTGCTGAAGTCTGGTTTGATCAAAGTTTGAAAAGATTTGCATACAAGTGTATCCCCCCCCATACACTTGTTATATACTCCGTATAGGACCAACAATAATCTCTTGAGATCTTATTAATAATCTTAAAGTTCATATGACATAGGCGTTTGTGCCATATCCAGCTGACTAATTTAGGACTTTTAGTAAGAAGGCAAACATCCATTGGACAACTATTCCAATTCACAATGTATACGCTGCCTTGTCTGACACCGACAAGTATAGTGGTATGTGTTCTTTTTTCAATAATTTCACATTTACTGCTTTTAAATTGGACTTTATATCTCCTGTCACAGAATTGTGAAACAGAAGGCAAGTTATATTTCAAACCTTCAACATAAGCGACGTCCTGTATCTCTACATCACCATTTCGAATGTATCCAAAGCCTTTAGTAATTTCCATAGAGCTATCACCAAAAATTACTTTGGGTCCTTCATGTTCATGATAGTTCGTGAGTAAGGATTTGGTACCAATCATGTGGTGTGAGCAACCACTGTCTATATACCAAGTCTCACCCACTGAACCACCTTTCTTGTAAAGATCGAGTTGACCCTACAATTGGTGATTTTAATAATTTATGTACCCTTTTGTTAATTGGGGTCCTGGGGGGTTAGTAGTTGTAAGAGGCACCCATAAGTACGTTGGAGTCTTAAATAAATGAGACCTCTTTAGTTTTCTACCATGCTTATTACAAAAAAATACTTTGTTAACCTTGTCTGAACTATCAGCAGACCTTGTGTCTACTCGTCTGAGATACCCTTTGGTTTTAACCTCGACTTGAGCAGGCATATGTGTCCTTTGATAGTTCTGATAAGGTCTATAAGCATTTGGTCCATACGGTTTATAGACTCGTTTAGGTCTTACCTCAGTCATAATATCATATAATAAAGGAGGAGGATATAAGACAAGTTGAGTATGATACTTTGGGACAAACTTCCTAGGCCTAGTTGAATAAAGTTGAGACTGCCTTATAAAAGGAGGTCAAGGCTTGTTCCAACCAGTTTGTACATGTCTAGATTTAGTCTGCTGAGGATACCTCTGCTGGTGTTGGGAAATAAAAGATATTTTGATCTAATACCAAAACCCATGAGATACTGTCTTAGATAGATTCAGTGTATTGAATTAAAAGTGTTTCAGAATAATGGAACACTTAGATCAGGACAGTTAGATTGCTTAAAAATGTTAGTCAGCAATAAATGATGAATAGCTTACTAATTGAGGGGGAACTCAAGTAGTAGTGGACAAACTCACTAATGAGTTTAAAATGGCAAAGTTTAAGACAGATGGATAAACTCACTGATGAGTTAAGGTGATAAAGATCAAACCAAATGGACAAACTCACTGATGAGTTAAGTTGATAAAGATTAAATCAAATGGACAAACTCACTGATGAGTTAAGGTGGTCAAAATTTTGTCAAATGTATAAAACTCACTGAAGAGTTCAGGCTACAAGATCATAACACAAAGAATAGATGATCATTCATACTGATATAATGAGGTGCATTAAGTATTGAAAGCAAAGTATCAAGAAGCACAGTCTCACTAAAGATAACTAGCCTGAAGCTTAAAGACTGTGAAGAGTCTGCTGATTCAAGAAACACATTCAGCTATGTTGTCTAAATCCATCCGTTGGAATGCAAATGATGAGAAGCAGTAATAGAAGGTCAACCTAACAAGATCATAAGAGCTCTATTGACAAAGCATTCATCAACACCACAAAAGTCCAAGCAAAACACTATTCATCTGAAGAAAAGATGAACATCATGTTCATACCTATAGAGAAGATAGTGTTGTATCCCTCCAACGGATACATATTTGAACTTCCTATATAAACAGAAGGATCATGAATTGATCAAATACGGGAAACCAAAGTAATCAAGCTAACAAGACAATTCTAGTTCAGAAAGCCAACTCATCTGAATTACTTGTTTCCCCCATGGTCATCTAAAATTTTGTGATCAAAGATTCTAAGCCAATTACAAATCCAAGCTTAGAGAGATATCTTATCCTTAAGCATTGATCATCATTGTAAAGGATATCTTAGTTGGAAAACAACCCTCAACCCAATCCCAGAAAAGATTGTTAAGTTTAGTGTTGTGTATAAGAAGTTGAGTAACTAAGATATAGTGTGGAACTAAAGCCTAAAGCTCTAAGAAGTAGTTTGAGTACTAGGTCTCTGTAAACCTAGGGATCAAGGCACTAAGAAGTAGTGTGGTTGATTGATTGGGTGTGAGATTGATCGTATTTGTGCTCATTTTTGCTATATCATTGTAGCATTTTGATGTGATTTTGGTTGTAATTGATAGAAATTGTGCTACTAACCTTTGTTGTTAAGAAATGTGTTCAAAGTGTAGGAAACAAGGTGAAATAGCCCATTTTAGAGGAAAACCGAGCATTGGCGCATGGGAAGTGAAGTTCAGTTGGAGGACGAGCAAGAAAAGCCAAGAAAAATAGAAGAAAAAGTCCAAGGAGCAGATGTTAAACGGCCAGTCGTTTGGATCCACACTAGCGGCCGAGTGAGATGGACTTCCAGAAACTTTCAAGAAATTTCAAGTCAAACGGGTGGCCGTTTGGATCCAAACTAGCGGCCAAGTGACTTCAAACGGGCAGCCGTTTGGATCCTAACTAGCGACCATTTCAGTTCTGCATCCCAAAATCCCCCTGTATGTTCACTCGACTCAGTTGACCGTTTGGTCCGCTCGGTTGACCGAGTCAACTTCCGTTTTTCGTGGTTTTTTGCGGATTTTGAAGAACTTCAAGGACCCAAGTGCTAATTTCGTCTCACACACTCTTAGAAGCTTTAAATAGCTTCAAACTCAGTTTGTAAAGGAGTCTTTTTGACCTCATTTATTACAACTCAAAAACCCTAGTTCATCTTAACCCCATTTTCCACATTTATTGCACTTTCAATTCTTAGTTTAGCTTCAAGTAGAATACTTAGCATAGGTTTTTGAAGAACAAGGCTCCACACTTTTCTAATAGCTAGGTATTTGGAAGAAACAACAAGGTGACTTCAAACCATACTCTCTTTTTGATATTTAAATACAAGTTGATGTTTATTTCATTCTCTATTATTGTTTTGGGCATAGGTGTTTCTCAAAACACCATGGGCTAAGTTCATTTATGCTTTGGGTGTTCTAAAACTATGTGATTGTTGACTTAGGAATTGTTGAGCTTTGTTAATGTTGATTTTAAGATTATTGCTTCTTTTATTGGGTATTATTGGTACTTTATATGTTAACTTCTATTAGTCCATATTTAGACGCATGTTTAGCGTAGACGAGAGTTACATGGACATGTTTATATTTATGGTGTGAGTTGTTGGGATGCAAATGTGTTAGTTATATTTTTAATTTGTCGAGAGAGAAAGTAAATCGTATTAGAACCCCATTAAAGGACATTAATTACTTGAATGGTTGTTTGAGTAGTTGGTGAGGAGTAGGAAGAAAACCTTATTATCGGGTTTGGGAACACCTTTGATTTAAGGCTATAGTACTCGACGGGAAATGGTTGTCATCCTGGCATTTAGGTGCTCTTAGCAAAACTTAATCGAAGCATTAACAACGTAAGAGCAATTCCTCTTAATTTCACTAGGTAGAGAACACCCGAAGCATTCTCTCACCGTTGCACTTCTTCGAATTATATTTGTAGTTGTTCTTTGTTTTAATTGCCAATTTGTTGCTTTGATAGTAATTTTCCTTCTCAAGTTGTGTTAATTTCTCTTATTGGTCATTTTCTTACTTTTAGTAGTTTAAATTACTTGTTAGTTTGTAGGTTGGTGTTTGATTTAATTTCTTGAAGTTTGGTAGTAACTTAGCTTTATTCTAGAAATCCAAAAACCCGAAACCGTAGCTACATTAGTTATGACGACACAAAACTCTAGGGATCCATTGCACAAACCCACCTCCTAGGTCGATACTACTTGGTCGAATACTTCCATTACTACTACAAACCCTTATGCTTGAGGGGAAGTAGTGAGTCAAAAATATATAGTGACCAAAATTCGTTCAAGTCATTGGCACCGCTGTCGCGGAGATGACGTAGTGCTATAAGTGGGACTTAGAGTTAGTTGAATACTAGTGCTAGCTACAATTACTTGCTTTATTTTATTTTTATCATTGTTTCAAAATTTTGATACTTGAGATTTTTCACAGGTGCATGATAACAAGAGCACGTGGTGAACAAATTGAACCTATTAACCTTGAGATTGAGGCCGCCGCACGAAGGAATAGAGCAATAAATGGAAGGATGGCGGAGAATAGACAACCGTCGATTCCCGTGGTAGATGATGAAAGTGATGGTGTAAATACTCAAGAAAATCTCCAAGTGGAACATCAAGGAGATGTTCAATTGCAAGGAGTAGGAGGAAATGGCATGCAACACCCACCTAATGCTCAAATGGGTAGTGTGTTCAATCAAGGCCACTATGGAGGTCAACCTCAAGGATATTCTCTTAATGCTCAACAAGGAGGGTATCATCAACGCTATCCACCATATCCTTGTCCACATTATCCTCAAGGATATTATCTTCCACCTCAAGGGTATTATCCTCCACCTCAAGGGTATTATCCTCCACCTTATCCATACCATACACCTCAAGGTGCATATCTTCAAGAGATACCCGTTCCACCTCAACCGGAAAGATAAGAACCTAGTCCAATACAACATGGGAGGCCCATGAGAGAGTACTTTGAGCCTCAAAAAAGGGAATATTATGATAGGTTAGCAAGGCCAAATGTGGAGGCCAACAATTTTGAGATTAGTGCTTCTTTGTTGAGAATGCTTAGAGAAAAACAATTTGAAGGGAGGATCGAGGAAGGCTTTGAAGAAGATCCAAATGAGCACTTGGCTCAATTTCTTGAGATAGCCGATACACTCAAGCAAATAATTTGAGGCTATTTCCTTTCACACTTTCCGGAAAGGCAAAAGCATGGTTGCAAACAAGCATTCCGGCTTAAAAGGTGAGAACTTGGGAAGAATTGAAGAAGAGATTTTTATTGAAGTACTATACTCCTTCCAAAACAATGGAAGCAAAGCAAAATATCTCTCAATTTAAACAAGGAGCTAATGAGAGCCTCAAAGAAGCATGGGAAAGGTTTACCAACCTACTCATAACTTGCCCTCAACATGGTTTTCCATTGGAGCAAACGACTTGTTGGTTCTTTTGTGGCTTGAGAGAAGAAGACCAACAACATTTAGATGCTTGTGCCGGAGGGTCGATATGGTTGAAGTCCGCGGAAGAGATCAAGGAAATAATGGAGGGGATAGCAAACAATGCTTTTAAAATGAGGATTGATATAGGAGGAAGGCATCGGGTTGCTCAAGTTAATGGGGTGGAAGCTATGAAAACAATGATCACCACTTTATTTGAGAAGGTGAATGCTCTTTCATCTAATCAACCAAGTGAAAGCCCATTACTAATGGTTCAAGGAGAGCTTCCGATGAATCGAGTGGAAGATGTGAACTACATGGGTCGGCCCCAATATCAAGGAAACCATCAACAAAACTTTCAAGGTGGTTGCCCATATCAAGCTCCTCAACAAAACCGTTTTCAAGGTGGTCAATCCTCAACATTCCAACCTAATCAAGGGCAACAAATGCAAGGAGGACCATCCACCCCATTTCAAGGAAACCAAAATTTTCAAAGGCATGATAACTTGGCTTATTCTAACCCAAAAGGTGCAATGCAATATCCACCCGGATTTGATCCCGGTGCAAAGCCTCTTAATGGAGAAGGAAAATCCTCAATCGATGAGCTCCTTGCACTCATCATGAAAAATATAGATGCAAGTGACAAGAGGACGGAAGCAATTGAATTTCAACTTGGGAAATTGGCTACTTCGATTGGGTCTCAACAAACCAAGGGAAAATTTCCCTCAACAACCGAGGTAAATCCCAAAGAGCATTGCAAGACAATAGAGCTTAGAAGTGGCACCAAATATGAGGGTCCATTCATGCCCACTCAACCGGGAGAAGATGATGTTAAGGTAAAATGTGAAATTGAAGAAGAATGTGAAGAGGTAGAGATGGGAAGAGCCGAAGATGAGGAAGAAATTGGGATGGAGTCAAAAGAGAAAAATAAAGTTGAGATTGAAGAAAGAATCCAAAAATGGAAAAAGATGAAGGAGAAAAAGATGGATGAAGAGAAGAGCATACCATGTGATGAGTGGGGGGTACCAAAAACAATGGTACCATTCCCTCAAAGATTCATGAAGAAGAAATTGGATGAGAAATTTGCTAAATTTATTGAAGTCTTCAAGTAACTCCACATCAACATTCCATTCTCCGATGCTTTAGAGCAAATGCCCAACTATGACAAATTCCTCAAAGACTTGATCTCCAAGAAGAGATGGATTGATGAACCCGAGCTTGTCAAATTCAATAAGGCATGTAGTGCTATGCTCCAAAAGAACATGCCACAAAAGATGAAGGATCCGGGTAGTTTTGTCATCATGTGTGATATTGGAAATGGGATCAAGAGGAATGTTGTTTGTGATTTGGGGGTTAGCATTAACTTGATGCCCCTATCATTGTTTGAAAAGCTTGAAAGGGGGGAGTTGAAGCCTACTTCGATTGCACTTCAACTTGCCGATCGATCAATCACAATTGCCAAGGGTATAGTGGAGGATATTCTTGTTAGAGTGGACAAATTTGTATTTTCCGCCGACTTTGTGGTGCTAGAAATGGAGAAAGATGAACAAGTGCCTATAATTCTTGGAAGACCATTTTTAGCAACGGCGGGAGTCGAGCTTGATGTTGGGAGGGGAGAGATCACATTGAAAGTTGGGAAAGAAGAAGTGAAGATATTGATGTACGATGCGATGAAGCATCCCATGGATGTGGAACAATTGAACTTCGTCGATATTGTAGACTTATGTGTCCAAGAATCTTTGGAAGACCCTTCTTAGTCTCTCTTCTTTGATGATTTAAATGATATTGATTCTCATTCATATTTTTCCTCTACTTATGAAAGTTTCAACTTTGACTTTGATAATAGGGAACAAATGGAGATTGAGGAAACTTTAGAGATCAAACATGGGAATTTCACTCCACCACCCTTGTTGAAGTCTGAGGAAGGAGAGCCTAAAATGGAGGAGAAGAAAGAAGGCCTAAACCACTTCCCGAGCACTTAAAGTATGCCTACCTAGGAGAAAACGAGAAGAATCCGGTAATTGTATCATCTTCTCTTGCATCACATGAATTAGATAGGCTACTTGAAGTGCTACGTAAGCACAAATCGACCATCGGTTGGTCGATTGAGGATTTGAAAGGCATTAAGCCATCAATTTGCATGCATAGGATCCGTCTAGAAAAAGATAGGAAGCCTATAGTCCAACTCCAAAGGAGAGTGAACCCTATTATCCAAGAGGTTATTAGGAAAGAAGTCATAAAATTTCTAGATTCGGGTATGATATTTCCTATTTCGGATAGTCCATGGGTGTCACCTTTACATGTTGTATCTAAAAAAGGGGGGTGACGGTTGTGCAAGGTGAGGGAGATGAGCTAATAGCTATGAGAGTCGCCACGGGGTGGCGTGTGTGTGTTGATTATCGTGAATTGAATAAGGCTACTTCCAAAGATCATTTTCCCTTGCCTTTCATGGATCAAATGCTTGATAGGTTAGGTGGTTTTTCACACTATTGTTTTCTTGATGGTTATTCAGGTTATAATCAAATCATGATTGCACCGGAAGACCAAGAAAATACCACTTTCACATGCACGTATGGTACATTTGCATGGAGGCGTATGTCTTTTGGGTTGTGTAATGCACCCGCTACTTTTCAACGTTGCATGATGTCAATTTTTCATGGTCTTATTGAACGTATCATGGAGGTTTTTATGGATGATTTCTCCGTCTTTGGAGAGTCATTTGAATCTTGTTTGACTAACCTTGATATTGTTTTGCAAAGGTGTGAGGACACTAATTAAGTGTTGAATTGGGAAAAGTGTCGCTTTATGGTGAATGAAGGAATTGTGTTAGGCCATCATGTGTCATCCAAGGGGCTCCAAGTTGATAGAGCGAAGGTGGTAGCAATTGAAAATTTGCCTCCACCATCGAATGAGAAGGGCATTCGGTCATTCCTTGGCCATGCGGGTTTCTACAGCCGATTTATCAAAGATTTTTCTAAACTTTCTAAACCTTTATCTCATTTGTTAGAAAAAGATGTCTCGTTTGATTTTACTACTGAGTGTTTTAAAGCGTTTAGGAAACTTAAGGAGGCCTTGGTGAGCTCACCTCTCCTTGTTACACCAAATTGGGAGGAGCCATTCGTGTTGATGTGTGATGCAAGCGACTATACGATGGGGGTTGTCTTGGGGCAAATGAGAGAGAAACGATTTCATGCTATATACTATGCCTCCAAGACATTCAACACCGCACAAGCCAATTACACTACTACCGAAAAAGAGCTCCTAGCGGTTGTGTATGCTTTTGACAATTTCGACCTTACCTTGTGGGAGCCAAAACGGTTGTTTACACCGATCATGCGGCCATCCGATATTTGATGAACAAAAAAGACGCTAAACCAAGACTCATTCGATGGGTCCTTTTGCTTCAAGAATTTGATATAGAGGTGAGAGATAAAAAAGAAAGTGAGAACGTGATAGCCGACCACCTCTCAAGGTTGGAGCAAAGTGAAGATAGAAAGGGAGATGTTGTAGAAGTGAAGGAAAGTTTTCCCGATGAAAGCCTATTGATGATTGATACTATACCGGTGATGGGAGTGAAATGAGATATCCCATGGTATGCCGACTTTGCCAACTTTTTGGTAAGTGGAATGATCCCCGAAGATTTAGGTCCCTATGAAAGAAAGAAGTTCACCAAGGAAGTGAAAAGCTACATATGGGATGAGCCACTTCTTTTCAAAAGAGGGGTTGATTCGGTGCTTCAGAGATGTGTGTCTCAAGAGGAATGGGAGGACATAATCAAGCATTGTCGCTCTCTTCCTTGTAGGGGACACTTTGGTACTTCAAAGACGGGAATGAAAATTCTCCAAGCCGGGTTTTATTGGCCAACAATCTTCAAAGATTGTCAAACATTCATCCGAGGATGTGATCGTTGCCAAAGAATGGGGGGCATAACAAAGAGAGATGAAATGCCTTTAAACATGTTCATTGAAGTTGAGTTATTTGATGTTTGGGGCATTGATTTCATGGGGCCATTTCCTCCATCATGTGGGTACACCTACATTCTTGTTGGTGTTGACTATGTTTCTAACTGGATCGAAGCTATTCCAACCAAGATGAGTGATGCAAGAGTGGTGATTCAATTCTTGAAGAAGAATATCTTCACTCGATTTGGAGTTCCAGGAGCTTTGATAAGTGATAGGGGAAGTCATTGTGTAAACAAAGTGATGGCTAATCTTCTACCCAAATATAATGTGAAGCACAAGGTGTCAACCGCCTATCACCCTCAAACAAATGGTTTAGCGGAGGTGTCTAATCGTCAAATCAAGCAAATTCTCGAGAAGACGGTCAACACCACTAGAAAGGATTGGGCAATGAAGTTGGATGATGCTTTGTGGGCCTATCGAACGGCATATAAAACTCCATTGGATATGTCCCCCTACCAAATTGTCTTTGGGAAAGCTTGTCACTTACCAGTGGAACTTGAGCACCGTGCTTATTCGACAATCAAGAATTTAAACTTCGATTGTGACTTGGTTGGTGAGAAGAGGTTTCTCCAATTAAGCGAACTTGAGGAGTTTCGAGAGCATGCCTATGAGAATTCTAAGATTTTCAAGGAAAAGGAAAAAAAATGGCATGATGCTCGTCTCAAGAAGAAGGAGTTCAAAGAAGGGGATGAGGTGCTCGTGTTCAACTCCCGTTTGAAGTTGTTTGGCGGAAAGTTGAAGTCAAAGTGGAGTGGTCCGTTTGTGGTGAAAAAGGTGTTTCCTAGTGAATTTCTTGAGTTGCAAAGCAAAGATGGGAGTCGCTTCACTGTGAACGGTCATCGTGTGAAACTCTACTTCAATCCGTGTCAAAAAGATGGTGGAGGTACAAAGTCTCTTAAAGAGACTTGAACTCGAAAGAGTTCCGTCCGGCATAGGACGTTAAACCTAGAGCTAAATGGGAGGCAACCCATTCGTTTATTGCTTTCTTTGCGTTTTTTGTTTTAGTTAGGTTTGTGCTTTTTGATCCTTTTGGTTTGGTTTTGTTTAGTAGGTTGAGGTATGATGTTGGTGCTTAATGGAGCTTGGACATGAACTCTTAATTGAGGAGAAAGGATACAATCAAGAAATATGGAATGATGTATGGTGCAAACTCAAAGGTAAACACTCATTTTCAAACTTATATTTGCTTAGCAAAGTCTAAGTTTGGGGGGGTGTGGTCGTTTTTTCAATTTCATTTGCACCGTTACACATTCGTCTATTGTTTGAATGAATTTGGTTTAATTGATATGGGGAAATGTTGATAATATCGAGTTTTGAATTGTTTTGAGAGTTACATTGCATGTTTTACATGAATTTTGGGGCAAATTTTTTGTGAGTCGAGGTTTTGTGGTGTTTGAGTATTGCTATGTTGTAGTGTGTATTGATTTGTTGTAGAAATTGTTGAGGAAAACATTGAAAAACTTGGAAAATCTCATGGAAGCAGAACCCAAACGGTCGACCGCGGCATCCCAAACGGCCGACCGAGTGAGTTCTGTTGGTGGGTGAAGTTTTGGAACCAGGCGAAAAACAGGCGGCCGTTTGACACGAAACTGGTGGCCGTTTGATATCTGTTCGAAGGGAACCTACTGGAACCAGGAGGTAAACGGGCGGCCGTTTGATACGAAATTGGTGGCCGTTTGAGATCTGGTCGATGGAAACTCACTGGAACTCGAAGGCAAACGGCCGACCGAGGGAGTCAATCGGTCAACCGTTTCACTTCTGGGACAAACATAGAAAATGGCAAACAATGGTGGACCAAGTTCCCAAGAGATGAATGAATGGCTTGACTGGCATCTTTATGGGTTGTGTGGCTCTTATCCCTCCCACTTTGGAATTGATCTAGGAGAGAGAGGGGAGATGTTTGCCGGCAACTTTGTAACGGTAACTCGTATGAACTTCCACCCCACGAAGTACATCGTAGACAACTGCATGGTCCACATGGGGATCAAGGAAGATGTCGATAGACTCTTTGCTTCGATTGGATGGGCGAACTTCTTGCAAATTCAGAAGCCGTCCTATGCGGAGCTTATGGTGGAGTTCTTAACCACAGCTGACATGGACTTCGATGGGCAACATGTGCCTAGAAGGATCACATTCCGCTTGGGGAATGTTGACAGGAGTTTGACGGCACAAGAGCTGAATGAACTTTTTCAAGTGCCCAACAGTGTCGACAACAGGGTCTACTTGGGGATTAGGAGTTTCAATGCACAAGATTTTTTGGTGAAGTTGGCCCGAAAGGAGGAAGACGACGTCCCTATCTATAACCCGAGTTGCTCTAAGGCATCTTTAATTCGAAGTCCAGTCTTCCGTTACGTTCAGAGGGTGTTAGCAAACTCGATCTTCGCGAGATTCGAGGTTGGGGTTGTGAGGAAGGACGAGTTATATGTCATGAAAGGCATGGTGAATATGGCCGCTTACCTCATAACACAATTGGCCCGTTAGACTAAAGCCAAAGTCAGGAACTCCCAAGTGGGTGGATTTATTACCCACATTGCTGAGCATTTCGAATTAGTACCTGGAGAGAGGTATGTCCCCCTTCCTGGAGACTTCAAGCTTGATCTTGGGGTGATGATTCAGATGAAGGTGTTGAAGATGGTCAGGGGAACATATTGTCTTAGACTTGATGAAGACACCCTCTTCCCATTGCCAAATCAAGGACTGACGAGCTTGAGAAGGCGGAGGTACGACACATGGGATTTGATATCCAACGCTCACCGTGCTTGGATGGATGATTTTAACGCTGAAAATCCAATTGATCCCGGGCAAGGTAATGCAGCTCCCATGCATGTTGATGAGCCTGAAGAGAATGAAGAGCCTCAAGAACAAGAAGAAGTTCCTCGAAGTCGAGTAGCTTGAGATCCAGTGGGAAACATTGCACTTGTCTATGAGAGGAGAAGGAGAAGTGAGTTGGAGTCACTTAGGGCGAGTATTGAGCAGTTGCATGTAGCTAATCGTGAAGAGGTAACTTGGCGAGCAAGTGTGAACACTCGCCTAGGTAATATAGATACTCAACTCCTTGAGTTGAACAACATGATCCGTCCTCATTTCGAGTGGCTCATCCAACAAGACTACTACAACCCACCTCAACCACCTCAATGATACCTCAAAGCTACAAAGATGGTGTGGTATAAGTGTCCTAATTTTCTCTCCATTTTCAGTGTGTTGATGTTTATGTCTGTTAGCATTTTGTTACTTCTACCTTTGGGTCGTTGTTTTAGTTTCTTGTATTTTGGATATTTTTGTGGATTTTTGTTGATGGGGATATTTTTCTTTTGATATTTTGTTTGGATGGATGTTAGGAATTTTATTTTGTGTGATGGTGGATTTTTGGGAGAATTTGTTGATGGATGCATGAGTTTACTATAATTGATCTTGTGATGTTTCTTGATGAGTGGAAAATTGATGCATGTGTGACTCTACCATTTGATTGAATTTCGTGTGAAGGGCTAGGTTTAGGAAAACACTTGAGTTTAGCACATTTAGCCGGTGAGACTTGAGCCTTTTGAATCGAAATATCATTCCGATTCAATTTTTCTTGAGTGAGTCATCCACGAATTATGCATGCTAGAACTTGCTCTTTGACTTGTTTGACACTTGATTTAGGAGGAAATTGTCAAAAATGATAGGAGGCATTTCTTTGAATTTGAGTCACTTGGCCAAATAAATCCCACCAAACGATATATTCTCGTAGTTAGCCCCGTTGAGCCGTAAAACCAATTTTCTTTGGCAAGCTACAAAATGTCACCATGAAACCACATCTTTTGAGCCTAATTGTCCAAATCATTTGTAGAGCTTCAATGTTGGTTGAAATGGTGAGGGAATTGAAGTGAGTGGATTTATATTGATCAAAGTGAATTCAAGATATAAGAAAGGTGAAAAAGAGAAGGGTTGAAAATAAAAAGAAGAGCTAATGAGCTTGTGCTTAATGTGAAAAATAAAAGGGAAACAAAAGTCCCAAAAGCTCAAATCACAAAAGTGAAGAGAAATGGTTTCAAAATGTTGTGAAAAGAAGGAAAAAATGGGTGAAGTTCATTATGAGTGAGAAGAAAAGAAAGAGAGCAAGTGTTGTGTGAGAGTTGAATGAAAAATGAGAGAAATACAACATTTGTTGCTCTACAAGTTGAATGAGTCACTAATTCTAAATTTATCCCACCCATTCCAAAGAGCTTACATTACAGCCCTTGAAAGACCTCTTTGATTGACAATTGATGCCTAAATAATTGGTAGAAAATTGAGTTGAAGAGCAAGCCTATGGTCTTTGTGTTTTTCGTGGATTGACATTTGAGAGCTTACATGTCCACTATACACTTGTGTGTTGAGAGAAACACTTCTTGAGAGAGTGGTGAATCAAGTGTGTTGAATTTGTCTTAGCTTGGATCACATTTTGTCTTGAAAGTGGTAGAGGAAATGCATGTGTTGATGAACCATTCATTGGAGATATTGCTTGATCATGCCTACTATGACTTGTATCCATTCCCAAATCCTTCACAATCACCCTCCTTTATTTTTTCTTTTTCTTTACTTGGGGACAAGCAAATCTCTAAGTTTGGGGGGTTTATTGGGTGTGAGATTGCTCGTATTTGTGCTCATTTTTGTTATATTATTGTAGCATTTTGATGTGATTTTGGTTGTAATTGATAGAAATTGTGCTACTAACCTTTGTTGTCAAGAAATATGTTCAAAGTGTAGGAAACAAGGTGAAATAGCCCATTTTATAGGAAAATCGAGCATTGGCGCATGGGAAGTTAAGTTCGGTTGGAGGACGAGCAAGAAAAGCCAAGAAAAATAGAAGAAAAAGTCCAAGGAGCAGATGTCAAACAGCCAGCCGTTTGACTCCACACTGGCGTCCGAGTGAGATGGACTTCCAGAAACTTTCAAGAAATTTCAAGTCAAACGGGTGGCCGTTTGGATCCAAACTGGCGGCCGAGTGACTTCAAACGGGCAGCCGTTTGGATCCAAACTGGCGGCCGAGTGACTTCAAACGGGCAGCCGTTTGGATCCAAACTGGCGGCCGTTTCAGTTCTGCATCCCAAAATCCCCCTGTATGTTCACTCGACTCGGTTGATCGTTTGGTCCACTCGGTTGACCGAGTCAACTTCCGATTTTTGGGGTCTTTTGCGAATTTTGAAGAACTTCAAGGACCCAAGTGCTAATTTCGTCTCACACACTCTTAGAAGCTTTAAATAGCTTCAAACTCAGTTTGTAAAGGAGTCTTTTTTACCTCATTTATTACAACTCAAAAACCCTAGTTCATCTTAACCCCATTTTCCACATTTATTGCAGCTTCAATTCTTAGTTTAGCTTCAAGTAGAATACTTAGCATAGGTTTTTGAAGAACAAGGCTCCACACTTTTGTAATAGCTAGGTATTTGGAAGAAACAACAAGGTGACTTCAAACCATACTCTCTTTTGATATTTAAATACAAGTTGATGTTTATTTCATTCTCTATTGTTGTTTTGGCCATGGGTGTTTCTCAAAACACCATGGGCTAAGTTCATTTATACTTTGGGTGTTCTAAAACTATGTGATTGTTGAGTTAGGAATTATTGAGCTTTGTTATTGTTGATTTTAGGATTATTGCTTCTTTTATTGGGTATTATTGGTACTTTGTATGTTAACTTCTATTAATCCATATTTAGACGCATGTTTAGCGTAGACGAGAGTTACACGGACATGTTTATATTTATGGTGTGGGTTGTTGGTATGAAAATGTGTTAGTTATACTTTTAATTCATCACGAGAGATTTAATAGTATTAGAACCCCATAAAAGGACATTAATTACTTGAATGGTTGTTTAAGTAATTGGTGAGGATTAGGAAGAAAACCTTATTACCGGGTTTGGGAACACCTTAGATTTAAGGCTATATTACCCGAAGGGAAATGGTTATCATCCTAGCATTTAGGTGCTCTTAGCAAAACTTAATCGAAGCATTAACAAAGTAAAAGCAATTCCTCTTAATTTCACTAGGTAGAGAACATCCGAAGTATTCTCTCACCCTTGCACTTCTTCGAATTATATTCGTAGTTGTTCTTTGTTTTAATTGTCAATTTCTTGCTTTAATAGTAATTTTCCTTCTCAAGTTGTTAATTTCTCTTATTAGTCATTTGCTTACTTTTAGTAGTTTAAATTACTTGTTAGTTTCTAGGTTTGTGTTTGATTTAATTTCTTGAAGTTTGGTAGTAACTTAGCTTTATTCTAGAAATCCAAAAACCCGAAACCGTAGCTACATTAGTTATGACGACACAAAACTCTAGGGATCCATTGCACAAACCCACCTCCTAGGTCGATACTACTTGGTCGAATACTTCCATTACTACTACGAACTCTTATGCTTGAGGGGAAGTAGTGAGTCAAAAACATATAGTGACTAACATTCGTTATTTATTTTGTGAGTAAAAAATAAGCTAATTCCAAGAGAAGGGATTATCATGTTCAATCAGGGAAGTGGATGGAGGAGCTTGAGTCTCTGAACCACTATAAGTGTTTGTGTTATTTATTGTGAAGTCATTTCATAACTACACTTATACTGCATAGTTGTCTATACCATCAACAATGTTTTTATAGGAAAAACTCTTTATTTGGACAACTCCCCTGATACTGTTTTAAGCAAGAATCATTCATTCAAAACAAAAGGAGATATAACTTTAAGGGCCTATCCATTCCGCAATTATAAACTTACTAAGAACACACTTTCAACTGTCTACTCTATAGTATTTAGTGGAATTGTCATCTAGTTCAAGAGTTTAACTTTGATAAAAGTTAGAGAGATTGATTGATCAGCTCTCATGAACTAATCAAGTGATAAGTCTGTTTGACAAAAAAAAAATTAGTATACACAAGTGCATTCCCCCCCCCCCATACACTTGTATCACGCTCCTTTTAGGACCAACAACTGGTATCTGATCTGGTCTGACCAGATTAGTAAACCTCTGCTGACTGGGTCTAAACTGAACATGTCTATTGTTAACATATTGTTTGCCATACTTGGTAGCAGGAGCGTTAACTCTAGTTTGTTATTGTACATTACCATTGGATATTGTTCCATTATTGTATTCCATTGGTCTTTTGCCTTTATCAATTGGTAAATAACTTGAACTAGCATCAGTAGGGTTCTTAATGACTTGAGTAGACGAGCTACGCACATCAGCACCCAACCCTGTCTTGTCATTTGGAGCCCTATACCTATCTGACAATTGTTGATTAATTATAGATGAGTTAATCATGTCAGCTAGTTTAAGGTCTAAATTTAATACTTCAGTCTCTAAGAACTTATTGCGCTCTTCAAGTTTTTTACACTTGATCTTTAAAGCATTGAATTCATTTGTCTCAGTAGCTTGGGTTTTTAACATACCCTGATACAAGTTGTCTATCAATGCATACTTGTCTTTGAGTTGATTCAAATCTCTAGTCAAGCGTTTGTTTAAGACATCTATATTAGGGTCTATTTTAGCCTGAGTTTTACTAAGATTAACGATTTCTTGTTTTAAAGAAATGTTCTCATCACTAACTTCCATGAATGCTTTATTAGCAAGTAGGAGGTCTTCTTCAGTCACTCCATTGGAATGATGAAGACTACTCCCTAGTCCACTATCAGTAGTGTCATTTTCATCAGAATCAGAACTGTCACAAGAACGAAAGGAAGTGGCAGAAGATACCTCAAATTCGATCTTTGCCATCATAACCAGTCCATCATCGGCAATAAGAGCTTATGTGTATATTTCTTACCCAGAACCTCAAGATCATTCATTATACGAGTAAAACGAGTATCTAGCTGGTAAATGGATTCGCCAGTTTTCATTTTGAATGATTCAAACTTTTGGACCGCAGTAGATAGCTTACTCTCCTTGATCAGGCTTGTGTCTTCATAAAGAACAACAATTATATCCAACATTTCCTTAGTTGTCTTACATTTTAATACATTGTCTAGATACTCATTCGGCAGTGTATGTAAAATGAAGTTCTTAGTTGTTTTGTCTCATTTCTTAAGAAGTAAGCTCTGACCTGGGTTTAGGTACCAATACACCTACAACTTTAGACGGGTCCAGAGTAGCTGTGTTTGTAGTCATTGTGACGATCGGACCTTCTTTCACGACAGACACCATGAGATCATGAGTGGAGCTAAAGATTGCCTCCATATGAAGCTTCTAGTAATCATAGTTTGAGACTGAAAACTTAGGTAGTTTGGTAGCATTAGTTTCCATGTTTAAAGAACAAATTATATCAGATATTGACAAAATGATCAAAGATATCACGAAGACTGAAAATCAAGTAAGATTCAAGGATCTATTAAATTGGACAACAAGACTTTCCCCTTAAAGTCTTTTGGAAATCTAGAAACAGCATTTTGTTAGAACCACTGCTCTGATACCACTTGTTGGTCCCAAGTATTGAGTTTTTAAAATTAGAACTAGTCTAAAGTCTAGAGGGGGATGAATAGACTTTTAAACCTTTTTTTTAAATATCAGAGATTATAGTGCGGAATATCAGGTTATGTGCCCTTAACAATTTATACTCAACTAAACAATTCAAAACCTTTACTTATCTATTCTGCAAATAATATCAAATCGTCTATTCAACTTCGATTTTACAATCTTAATTGTTGATTATACGAATTTAACAAATAAGAACAATTAACAAATAAAGAACAATAAATAAATGAACACAAGATTTATAGTGGTTCGACAAATGTCTACATCCACTCTGACAAACACCAGTTCGTGATATTTTGTTATATAATCTGACCTTGTGGCTTTAAGTTCCAAAAAATAAGACTTTGATCTTTTCGATTATATCACCAGATATATCTAAATAAAAAAAAAGAAATTAATTATCAATTTAATCTCTTATTTCACTAACATTCTTCCTTGCATCTAATATTAAATCTTTTTATACTACAAGTCTACAATTCACTGAAACTAAACTTTATAGATTTGTCAATATTTTTCCTCCCTCCCCTTTTTTTTTCTAATTTTCTTTCTCCTTTCTTCCCTCTCATTTTATCAGTATAAATTCCTTTCTTTCCCTTCCTATCCTTTCTCACCATGTATTTTTCAATTCTTAATTTTTACCATTTACCAATCTTTTAACTTCATATTAACTTAATTATAAAAATACTCCAACATTAAAAATATGAACACAATATAAATTTAAATTCTATAATATAATTATTTTTACAACCCCGTGTAATACGCTGGTCTTACACTAGTAAACTAATAAAAGTAAATTCAATAATTGAACCATGGGGATTGTACGTTGTAGCATAATACTATATACATAATGTAGGGCTGGTAAATCGTGCTATCGTGTCGTGCTGGAAGAAGGATATGCCCTGGTATTTCCTTCGGCCTTGCCAACATTGAGCTCGCACTCGCAATCCTGCTTTACCATTTTGATTGGAACTTGCCTGCTGGAGAGAATCATCAAGATATGAATATGGATGAAGGCTTTGGCATTACTGCTAGAAGACTACAAAATTTGTGTGTTGTTCCTCTCATTAAAAGGCCTTTGCCATTGCCATTGCTGATCAATTGATCAAACTTTAGCTGGTTCTTATTTGTTTCAAATAATGTTGCTTTCATTCTCAAACTAGTACAATTTATGTGTGTTGCATCGGTTCTTCAAGATATAATAGTTGTTATGAATCTTACGTTGTTGATTAATTGATACGTTATGTAACAACCAAATTACTCATTTCTTGAATGTCTGAAATATTTATTTATTCATGATGACTACTGTACAAAATAGCTTCTAGATCTCGTATTCTCTCTATAAATAAAGATGGAAGTCTTCATCATTTGGTAAGGAATAATTGAGTATCATCTATACTAGTGTTGATCCCGTGTTTAAAGTTGATAGAGCAATTATTATCCATGTACGATGTGTCGAAGTTGTTATAACTTCCAATGCAACATATATATATTTATGTTGTCAATGGATAAGGTTCATTGAAAGGTCACACTTGACGGTGTTTATACATCTAGCCCTTTTAGACAATAAAAGGTAAATCATATAAAAGAAAAGAAAACCTAGGACCATAAGCTCACAGGTCGAGCCAGAGGCCAGAGTGCTATTAAAACCTTGCCTGGAAAACCCTCCTTAGAGATAAAACCCAAGTCAAGGAAAAAGGTACACTCCTCTAAAAGTCAATGTCTATAGAAAACAATATGTAAATCATTATGCAGAAATGAGAGTAAAAAGTCTGGGGGGGTAGCCTCTCCAGACACAATCAAGGCCAGTCTTGACCACAGCATCCGCCGCCTGGTTGGCCTCTCTGAAGACGTGTGAGTATTTGATGTGCATGACATGCGTAAGAGGGTGGATCTGGCTCCAAAGGCCTTGTAGACGCCAAGGAATAGAGGGATTGGTGCTCATAAAAGTGTCAATCGTGAGTGTCGAGTCTGACTCAATCCAAAGGAAGTGTCATCCCTGATCATGTGCATACTTGATGGCCGTAAGTACCGCTGCCAACTCAGCCTCAAAAGGGAGACCCCAACCCACCTTAGTAGCGACCGCAGCCACGAAGAAACCCCTGAAGGTCCTGAAGACCGCCCCCGCATGCAGAGTACCCGGGGAAGAAGAGGCACTACCGTCTGTGTTCACCTTGTACCAACCTGGATCAGGCGGCAACCAACAGCAAGGAGGCTTCCCAGTTTGATCAGAGGGAGAAATCTCATGGAAAGATGACTATGATTGATCATGTTTTTGCCCAAAGGCAGATTGGCGTTAATGATGTCGGACGGGGTGCCAACTCACATCCCTCCGGCCCACAGGGTACGTACGATCTCCGTAGCGATTTTCCCTGCATTATTTCACACTTCGTGTACTGCTTCGTCCTCCGTTCCTCCACAAGTACAGATCCAGCCCGGAATCTCATATGCCAGGGCTACAACCAGACCGTGCACTGGGACTACACAACAACGTTCAGCTTTGCCTGCCTCTATGAGGCCGGTTCTTGATGGTGATGAGTTTATGGTTCGTATTGATGAGTTTGTAGATTTAATAAGTGTTTATTAAATCTTAGTTTCGGTTGTGAAAGTTCTATATTGAATTCGTTTGTCTAGTCACTGCATTTTATAATTTTTTTTTTTTTTGGCTCTTGAAGTAATTTGGGGTTCAGTGAATATGTTTATGCTTTGAATTTACGAAACGTTGTCTGGTTTGTAACTGTACAAGAATGATATAATGCCCATGGTGGACACAAATTTTATGCCAACCGCTTACGTGGCAATGCCACATAATTATATTTTCTTTATTCTATATTTTTAGAGGAGAATGATATAATGCGCGACAAATTTTGTGCCCACAGCTCTCTATTTTTTATAGAGTTTATTATATATACATTCACATCAGGCAATAATTCATCTGAAAGTTAAATACATATAGTTTCTTTGCGCTTCATGATGATTGAAATGTATTTTGTTGTACCAATACCTATTCGTTCACTTATAAAGAAAATAATATGCAATTTAAAAAAACTTTAACAAAATAAATACATGTCCATCCATTTATATTATAAAAAATTATTTACATAAAATATATATATTACATTTAAGTTAACATAAAATTCGGAATTTATTATGTAAAAATTGAACCTTTCTTTTCAATATTTAAAGTCGTGAACAGACATTCGTTGGACAAATAGAAACCTACGAATAACTAAGCATTACCTGATTTAAAATGGTTATGCTCATTTATTTTTCTATAACAACTCGATCTAATTTATAAAAAACCAAAAAAATAAATATTTAATCCTAATTTGATCTTACAATTAATATTGATTGTAGTTAATAATTTATTCGCAAAAAAATATTTAATTTATTTAAAGATAAGTATACAAATGGATCTTCTATATCTTCCATGAGAATGAATCTTCCTATCATTCTTGTATACTTGTAAATATTACCTGGAAAAGAACGAAATTTATCAAGTAATATTTTACTCATAAAATTTAATTGTCCAATTAACATGAATTCATCTAAAGTTTATATTTATTAGAGAGAGTGTCTAATTAATATTGAGAAAATCTTAAATGCACAGTGTGCACCAAACTAAAATGGGTGCACACGTCTTTTTTTTTTAAACAGCTTTCTTATTCTTTTCCTTTCTTCTTCTCCTTTCTTTCTTTCTCTCTCCCTGTTTTTTTTTTTACCGCTTTCTTCTTTCTCCTTTCTTTCTCTCTCTTTGTCACGTTTTTTTTTACACCCTTCCTTTTTTGGCGAGTTACTTTCTTTTTTCTTGTAAGAGTTGAGAGGATCTCCATTGATGGAGAAGAGAGAGAAAGTGATGAGAAAGAGAGAAAGTGATAAGAGAGATAGAGAGAGAAAGTGACGCGAGTTGAGAGGATCTCCATTGAAATCACTGTTTTTTTCTTTTGTGGAGTTGAGAGGATCTCCATTGATGGAGAGGAGAGAGAAAGTGGTATAAAGTGGAAACGAACCGGAAGAGAAGAGGCAGTTCATAAATTTACTTTCATGTTTCTTTTTACTCATGTTTTGTTTTTATTGGGAAAATTTGTTTTTATTTATTTATTGAAAAGTGGTAAATTTATTATTGAAAAGTGGTAATTTTATAATTGAAAAGTGTAAATGTTGTTATTGAAAAGTGGTGGTAATTTTATTATTGAAAAATTGTAATTTTGTTATTGAATTTTTTTTACTGAAAAGTGTAAGTCTTATTATTGAAAAGTGGTAAATATTATTATTGAAAAGTGGAAATTTTGTTAGTGAAACGTTGTAACTATTATTAGTGAAAAGTGGAAATTTTGTGACTGGAAAGTGGTAACTATTATTATTGAAAAATGGAAATTTTGTGACTAAAAAGTTCTTTCTCTCCCCCTGCCTTTTTTTTTTTTACCGCTTTCTTCTTTCTCTTTTCTTCTCTCTCTTTTCTTCTCTCTCTTTTATTCTTTCTCCTTTCTTTTTCGTTCTCCTTTCTTTTTCTCTCCTTGTCACGTTTTTTTTTTACACCCTTCCTTTTCTAGCGAGTTACTTTCTTTTTTCTTGTAGGAGTTGAGAGGATCTCCATTGATGGAGAAGAGAGAGAAAGTGATGAGAGAGAGAGAGAGAAAGTGATAAGAGAGATAGAGAGAGAAAGTGACGCGAGTTGAGAGGATCTCCATTGGAATCACTTTTTTTTTCTTCTGTGGAGTTGAGAGGATCTCCATTGATGGAGAGGAGAGAGATAGTGGTATAAAGTGGAAACGAACCGGAAGAGAAGAGGCAGTTCATAAATTTACTTTCATGTTTTTTTTTTTCTGATGTTTTGTTTTTATTGGGAAAATTTGTTTTTATTTATTTATTGAAAAGTGGTAAATTTATTATTGAAAAGTGGTAATTTTATAATTAAAAAGTGTAAATGTTGTTATTGAAAAGTGGTTCTCCATTGATGGAGAAGAGAGAGAAAATGATGAGAGAGAGAGAGAGAAAGTGGTGAGAGAGAGAAAGTGATAAGACAGATAGAGAGAGAAAGTGACGCGAGTTGAGAGGATCTCTATTGGAATCACTTTTTTTTTCTTCTGTGGAGTTGAGAGGATCTCCATTGATGGAGAGGAGAGAGAAAGTGATGAGAGAGAGAAAGTGGTATAAAGTGGAAACGAACCACTAGAGTCATATTTCGAAATATGGGTTAGGATGGATAGTGAAATATTAATTATATAGTGGAATGAATTAATATTAATGAGTTGGAAAAATATTGTGGCTAAATATTGATTTTTGGGCCCATTGGGAGGTACAATCCTAATTCTCCTAAAGGCCCAATAAAAGTCCATTAACTAAGGTAATTAAAAAGATAAGAATTAATCTTGTTGCAAGAAAGAGATAAAAGTAGCGCTTATTTTGGGGAGAGAATATTATGGAGAAAGATACGGAAATAATATAATATATCTTGGAGAATAAAATATTTCTAGATCTCCAATATTTTCTAATAAATAAATTAACTATTTTCTCTCTTATAAATAGAGGAAAAACCGCCACTCTTGTTTTAAGAGTTATAAAAAAAATTGGTCCTCTCTACAAAAGAAAAAAGAGAGATCTGTAATTTTCGAAATTACAGTGTGTGCAACAAGAGAAAATTAATTCTTCCTTGAGAGTTAATAGTTCGTGAGATCTCCCACCGGATCAACGGACTGGGACGTAGGGAATACTTGAGAAGGCAATTGGGTTGAAGTTGTTATTCTTCTCAACGGTATCTTTTCGATTCAAAGGTAAACACGCAATCCCTTAGTTCCGCATGTTTAGGGATTTAATTATTTACCGTACATGCACTACATAAATTAGTTGATTTAATTTGTTTAAATTATGAAATTAGATTTATGATAATTCATATTTAAATTACGTCTCAAATAGATCCGGGTAATTTTAAAGGAGTTTCAAAGGATTCCCGAGAGTCTCAAAAGATCCCTACGGCATCTCCAAAGATTCTCGGGAGTTTCAAAGGAATCCTAGCGTGATGGTCCATCACAAGTGCCAATAATTCTCCACAAAGGAGATGGGGAATGTGGTCTCATAATAATTTCCCACAAAGGAGTTGGAGACCACAAGAGTTGGGGACCACATTGTTGGGGGACTATTATTGGGTATTGGGATAATTCCCAACAGATGGTATCAGAGCCATGGTTTTGGGCTCTGTAATTTAAATTAGAATTTAAATCTATTTACATTAAATTTGATATTTGGATGGTAGAATTGTTAGATCTTTTTTGCAAGGAATCCAATTATCATGGTGTTAATGTATGTTTTAATTTATGTTGTTTGAATGTGGTTTTTTAATCTGATTCGGTTATATTTATTTTTCCGGTGAGAAAATCGACGGGTAGATTAGATTATTTAATTTGTAATAGTCTAGATATTAGATTTATTTTTTGTAAATAAATTGTAACGGATCAAAGACGAAGACCGTTGGACGAATTAAAGAATCGGAGGCGCACCCGGACGACCAAGCCACACGGGCCGGTTGTGAGCGTGGCGTGATTTTTTTGTTGCGGCCGTGGGAGTACGAATTTCTTGTTTCTTCAAAACGAGAAAATTAAACCATGATAATTGGACGTGTTTGCCTAATTTGTGTTAATTTTTGTTTTGTTATTATGCTATGATTATTTGTTAATTTTGCATTAGAATTCGTGAAAAACCTCAAGTTAAAAAATTACTAAGTATGTTTTTTTTTAATTGAATTTATTTAAGATAATAAATTGATTAAATGACCTCCATAATTTATTTATTTGTGAAGTCTTTTGGCTACGCATTGGCAAGCGCCTCTCTCCCTATCAGATAGGCCAAAAGATAAGTTCACATGAATAAATTCCTTTAAGGATGATTGTGGATTATTACTAGTGGCGGTATGACCCTCCCATCGAGTGGCTTATTCAAAACGAAATAATAGTCTTGTATTTAATTATGGTTATTACTTAGGTATAAAATTGATATATTAACTCCCCATCGGAGTCCCTGTCAATTTTATATGGCCAGGTTGAAGCCAACTATTAATTTTGAATTAAAGGTTTGTAACTGCTTTGTTTGTAACCTGCTTAAATGTATTTCAGTAAACGTTCACGCTCATCGTGACTTACTTAAATTGGTTTTAAGATGTTGGCTGATGCATGTTTATATCGGTTTTTGAGGTTTTTGATATAGTACATGTGATCAAATTATGTGATAATTTTTGTGTTAATAGATATTAATACAAATTGTATATGTTATTCTCAGTTCAGCATGTCGTCTCCTTTTAACCCACTGTTTAGTATACTTAAAGAAAATAAATTGGAAGGAGAGAATTATGTGGATTGGAAAAGACATTTATTTATAGTCTTGACTACACAACAGCATAAGTGGGTACTTGATGAACCTAAACCCCCTGCCCCTACGGATGAGACGAACCAAGAAGATAAGGAATATCATAAGGGGTGGATGAGATCCGATGAAATGGCTAGGTGTACCATCTTGGCTTCAATGTCAGATGTGTTGCAACACCAACACTAGAACATGGAATCCGCTTCAGCTATTATGATGAACCTTAAGGAACTTTTTGCTCATACGAATCGTACGACTAGACAAATGACCATGCGAGATATGTTATCACAGAAATGGTCGAGGGAACGCCCGTGAGGGATCACGTTCTTAAGATGATGGGTTTCCTTAACAAACTTGAGATTCTTGGTGCTGAATTCGATGCGGAAACACAGATCGATTTCGTACTCCATTCTCTACCGAATAGTTTTGAGCAGTTCCAACTGAACTATACGATGAATAATAAAGAGTATACGTTGGCCCAGCTCTTGCAAGCTTTGGTTTCGGCTGAGATGTTAATGGGACCAAGGAATGAGCATACGGCTATGTTGGCAAACGGTCCATCTTCTAATTCTGCACCGAAAGGTGAAAAGAAGAAGAAGGCAAATGGCCAGAAACAAGCTAATAACAAGGAAAATATACCAATTGAGGGAGGTGTCAAGAAAAAGACCACTAAGGGAAAGTGCTTTAGTTGCGGTCTGAAAGGACATTGGAAGTGAGCCTGTACCAAGCCTAAGAAGGCTGGTAAGCAAGGTAATTCTCACGCACTAATAATTGAAACTTGTTTAGCGGTGTATTCTTCCCATTCGTGGGTGGTGGATACGGGAGCCACTGATCATATTTGTTTCGATTTTCAGGGGTTCAAGCAAACCCGACAACTTAGTGGGAGTGAGATCATCATCACCATGGGCAATGCTACGAAAGTGGCGGCTGTTGCAGTGGGAGATGTGTAACAATCTTTTAGTGATAGAATTTTAGTTTTAAAAGACGTTCTTTATGTTCCGAGTTTTAGAAAGAATTTTATTTCAGTTTCTAAACTAATTTTGGATGGATATTCAGTTTCTTTTAATAAGAATGTCGTTATTTGTCGTGATGACGAGATTATCTGTTCGGGAGCATTGGTGAATAATCTTTATACTATTAATTGTGCACATTCCACACAAAATGGATCGCATAACACATCGACTATTTCTAAGAAAAGAAAGCATTTTTCATACATGAACGAAACACTTATGTGGCATCTTAGACTTAGTCATATTAATCTAAGAAGGATTCAAAGGTTGGTGAACGACGGCTCGTTGGAATCACTCTAGGTTGAGCCGTTTCCAAATGTGAATCATGTTTAGAGGGTAAAATGTCCAAAAGAGCCTTTGGGGTAAAGAAGAATAGAGCTAGTGAAGTGTTATAACTTGTTCATACTGATGTATGTGGACCAATGTCAATTCAAGCAAAAGGAGGTTTTGAGTATTTCGTTACTTTTATCGATGATTACTCAAGATATGAATACATCTATCTAATGCGGCATAAGTTTGAGACCTTTGATAAATTCAAAGAGTTTAAGGCTGAAGCAGAAAAGCATAGGGAAAAGAGTATCAAGTTTCTACGATCAGATCGTGGAGGCGAATACTTCAGTGATGAATTTTTGGGCTACTTATCAGGCGAAGGGATTGTATCCCAATTAACTACACCCGGAATCCCTCAACAAAATGGGGTTGCAGAGCGAAGAAATCGAACTCTTTTAGAGATGGTCAGATCTATGATGAGTTATTCAGATTTACCTAAGTCATTTTGGGGTCATGCCTTGAAAACAGCGACTTACATTCTGAATTTGGTACCTTCCAAATCAGTTCCTAAAACCCCTACAGAATTGTGGACCGGGCGAAAGCCTAGTCTAAGACACATAAGAATTTGGGGGTGTCCTACATACGTGTTGGACAAGGAAGCTAGAAAGTTAGACCCTCGTTCAGAATTAAGGCTGTTTGTAGGATATCCTAGAGGAACGAAAGAGGGATTATTCTATAGTCCAAAGGATCAGCGAATTGTGATAAGCACACATTCTAGATTCTTGGAAGAAAACTATATGAGTAATAGAAAGCCCAAGAGTGAGATTACCTTAAATGAATTAAGAGGGCCAACTCCTATACCAAGTGTACAAGTAGATGTACCAAGCGATACACAAACACAACCGGAACCTCGTCGTAGTGGGAGGGTTGTGAGACAACCTGAGCGATTCATGTTCGTGGGAGAGTCTTCGGACTTGGTCCCCGGAGAGGATGAATCTGACCCCTGGACGTACGATGAGGCAATCCAAGACAAGGATGCAGATTCTTGGCAAACTGCAATGGAAGCATAAATGGGGTTTATGTATCATAACAAAGTGTGGGAGCTTGTGGAACCACCCAAAGACATAAAGCCTATTGGATGCAAGTGGGTCTACAAGAGAAAAAGAGGATCAGATGGGAAGGTTGAAACCTTCAAAGCTAGAATAGTGGCAAAAGGATATACTCAAAAAGAGGGAATCGATTATGAGGAGACCTTTTCGCCTGTAGCTATGCTTAAGTCTATCCGTATTCTCTTGTCGATTGCAGCTCACCTAGACTTTGAGATCTGGCAATTGGATGTCAAGACAGCTTTCCTAAATGGAAGTCTTGAACAAGAAATCTACATGCGCCAACCCGAAGGCTTCATTGAAAAAGGCCAAGAGAATCTTGTATGCAAGCTTAAAAGGTCAATATATGGACTTAAGCAAACATCGCGAGCTTGGAATCAATGTTTTGATCAGGTGATACAATCCTATGGATTTGATCAAAATGAGTTTGAGAGTTGTGTCTATAAGAAGTGTATCGGAACTGCCTTGGTATTCTTAGTATTATACGTAGACGACATTCTGCTTATTGGAAACAATAAAAAGGTGTTAACAGACGTGAGGGTATGGTTGTCAAAACAGTTTGATATGAAGGATTTAGGAGAAGCTGGTCACATCTTTGGGATTAAGATTACTCGAGATCGCCAGAAAAGGATGATATGCTTATCCCAAACCTCATACATAGACACTATTTTGAAACGATTCAGCATGCAAAATTCCAAGAAAGAAGTTGTTCCTTTCAGACATTGAATTCATCTATCTAAAGAGATGTGTCCTAAGACACAAAAGAAGATGGATGAGATGAGAAACATTCCATATGCGTCGGCAGTTGAAAGCCTCATGTATGCAATGTTGTGCACGAGACTGGATATTTACTTTGTTGTAGGCATGGTAGCAAGATATCAAAGTAACCCAGGGAAAGAACATTGGACTGTAGTTAAAAATATTCTCAAGTATCTAAAAAGAACTCGAGATAGAATGTTGGTTTATCAGTCAGACAGTCTATTCCCTGTGGGTTATACGGACTCAGATTTCCAATCAGACATGGATTCTAGAAAAACTACCTCGGGTAGTGTGTTTTGTTTGGGGGGTGGAGCCATGACATGGAGAAGTGTGAAGCAGAAATGCATCGCTGATTCTACCATGGAAGCCGAATATGTAGCTGCTTGTGAAGCAGCGAAAGAAGCGGTTTAGCTTAAGAACTTCTTAGTGGACTTGAATGTGATTCCGAATTTGCCCAGCACTATCACTATTTATTGCGATAATGCTGGAGCAGTTGCAAATCCAAGGGAACCAAGAGCTCACAAGGCAAACAAACACATTGAAAGGAAATACCATCTTATACGAGAAATCGTTAAGAGAGGAGATATAGTAGTGGCAAAGATCGCATCGGAAGACAACCTAGCTGATCCCTTCACAAAGGGTCTGCCTCAGAGTACATTCGAGAGACATGTGGAAGGAATGGGGGTCAAGTGCGTTGCCAAGCTGCTTTGAGTATAAGTGGGAGAATTTATTAGGACATGTAGAACATGGACGTGCTGTAGTATACTTAAAAGCAGACTTTGAGTATAAGTGGGAGATTGTTAGGGTTATACTGGCAAGTATGCTTTTAGTGCTACTTATGTATACAAACCGATTTTTGCACTCATTAATGAGAATAAATTTTTTTCACTTGTTGCTTTAAATATAATGAATGGTAATTATTTATTGCATAAACGTTTAGATGTGCTTTACATTAAAGACAATGTGGTGTGTAGAAGATCACAGAAGATCGCATTGTCAGCTCCTTGTATATAAGTACAATTGATTCACAACTTAGATGAAATTGAACAATCCATTGGTAGAAGTTGAGGTGTAAGGCTCAGATTGGTTTGTCTTGACCAAGAGATTACACTAGTGCATTATGATGTGCTGAATAGGACCTACGGAGAGGTAATTCTTATAGACTGACTTAAGGAATGAAGAATTAGACCTCAGTGGTTGTTGATTTCTTAATCTCTGTCACTTAAATTGAATTATCTGTAGTTAAGAAGTATTGCTTTGATTTATTATGGGTAAAGAATTAATGTAATTCAATACTTTGTATTTTGGGCAATATTATTAATTATAGGACATATTGCCAAAATTAATACAGAGAATCGTATCTTGGAGTGTCAAGTTGATTATGTCCCCTTGGTAGGCTCAGAAGGTTTATCATATCAAATCTGATCAGTGGAATTTATTTCCGGTATGATAATAATGTTGAGCTGTCCTTACTTCGAGGAATAAAAAATATTAATTAATTAAAGCATTCAGTAACTTAAATTAATTTATGGACATTGAATCTTAAACACGTGAAATAATAACCGGGAGCCATATTTCGTAATATGGGTTAGGATGGATAGTGCAATATTAATTTTATAGTGGAATGAATTAATATTAATGAGCTAGAAAAATATTGTGGCTCAATATTGATTTGTGGGCCCATTGGGAGGTCCAATCCTATTTCTCTTAAAGGCCCCTCAAGTAGCCAAATAAAAGTCCATTAACTAAGGTAATTAAAAAGATAAGAATTAATCTTGTTGCAAGAAAGAGAGAAAAGTAGCGCTTATTTTGGGGAGAGAATATTATGGAGAAAGATATGGAAATAATATAATATGTCTTGGAGAATAAAATATTTCTAGATCTCCAATATTTTCTAATAAATAAATTGACTATTTTCTCTCTTATAAATAGAGGAAAAACCGCCACTCTTGTTTTAAGAGTTATATAAAAAAACCGGTCCTCTCTACAAAAGAAAAAAAGAGAGATCTGTAATTTTCGAAATTACAGTGTGTGCAACAAGAGAAAATTAATTCTTCCTTGAGAGTTAATAATTCGTGAGATCTCCCACCGGATCAACGGACTAGGACTTAGGGAATACTTGAGAAGGCAATTGGGTTGAAGTTGTTATTCTTCTCAACGGTATCTCTCCGATTCAAAGGTAACACGTAATCCCAGTTCCGCATGTTTAGGGATTTAATTATTTACCGTACATTCATTACATAAATTAGTTGATTTAATTTGTTTAAATTATGAAATTCGATTTATGATAATTCATATTTAAATTACGTCCAAATAGATCCGGGTAATTTTAAAGGAAATAGATCCGGGTAATTTTAAAGGAGTCTCAAAGGATTACCGAGAGTCTCAAAAGATCCCTAGGGCATCTCAAAAGATTCACGAGAGTCTCAAAGGATTCGTGATGGTCCATAACCCACAAGTGCCAATAATTCCCCACAAAGGAGATGAGGAATGTGGTCCCATAATAATTTTCCACAACGGGGTTGGGGACCACATTGTTGGGGGACTATTATTGGGTATTGGGATAATTTCCAACACTCTGTATGCTGAGACATGTCGCTCTACGTATGGATATTCCATCTTCTTAGGTGGTAATCTAGTTTCTTGGAGTGCAAAGAAGCAGCCCACCGTCTTTCGGTCAAGTTGTGAATCTGAATATCATGCCATGGCCAACACTGCACATGAAATCATTTGGGTCACCCAACTTGTTTGGGAATTGGGTGTCTTACCGCCTAGTCACCCCTTCTTCTCTGTGATAACAGGAGTGCTCTCTTTCTTTCTAAGAATCCTGTCGCACATAAACGGGTGAAAGCGCATTGACACTAATTTTCATTTCATTTTCATATGGGAACTGGTCTCGTCTGGTCGCCTCGCTACACAATTTTTTCCCTCCAAGCTCCAGGTTGCTGACATCTTCACAAAGAGTCTTCCTCGCCCCAGTTTTGAATCGCTTCGTTCCAAGTTTTGCGTGTCCGTACATCCGTTGCATCGCTTGAGGGGGGGGGGGGGGGATAATAGGTCTGTAAATATTACTTTTAATTGTTTGTTATTATTTCCTTGTATATTGCTTGTACCTTGACTATATATATTGGATTTTACCAATCACCTCATTAACGGTAATCTCATAATTATTCTCACAGCCCTTGGATGGAGGATTTAGGATCTCATAATTATTCTCACAACCCTTGGATGGAGGATTTAGGTTTATGTATTTTAAATTCATATTGCAAATTCATTCCACTTGTTTGGATTAAAAAGTAAATGAATCGATTTTAAATATTTAAATTTGAGATAATTTTAAATCTTTACTAAAAATATGTCATTTGAAGTCCGTGTATTTTTAAATGCGTACTCAAATTAAATTCCATCATCCAAACACAAGCTTAGTGTTTATAAATACTGTAGGGTGTTGATTGTTTGGAGATTAGTTAGAATTATACTTTGAAAAGGTAACTTCAGTTGGGTCGGTTCTAAATTGTGGCCTCTCTTCAGGATCGTATCTTGAATTCTTGTTGATTCCTTAATTTTTTTTTTATTTTTTCAAGCTTATTTCATTCATCTTCACTCTATCATAAATGCATAATTATATTATTTGGACTCAATTTGGTAGGGAAAGATGAGATAAGAGATGTATTAATATGTAGATATCATTTTCTCTTTTTGCCTGATTATATTGGAGGAAGGATTCTCCGCATGATGACTACATTATTAATGTTGCGCTCTAATTCCTTTCGTTTCACAATACATTTCACACTTTTTTTTTTTTTTTCGTGATGTTTCATAATACTTTTTCACACTCTTAAATTGAAAAATCTTTATAAACTTCATCTTACAATATCCACAATTTTACATAAAATATAATTACTTTTGTGTCCACGTATACGAACAAGTCAACTCATTTATTATATTTAAAAAAATATATATACCCACTTACGTGTGAAACTGTGAAAGGTATTATAGGATGGAGGGAGTACAATTTGGTAAACAAGAAAGTAAATTATCATGTAGGCAGTGGATGTGTCTAAAAAGTTTGGGGCTAAATTTCATATGGTCGTAATATTTAATTTGATTTTATACCCCTTTCTCGAAAGTGCCAATATTGACTACCGATAGTCTATCACTTGAATATTGATTATACTACATTATACATAATGGCACTCCAACAGCTAGCATAAAACTACACAATCTAACCACTTGTAATATAATCAATATTCATGGAGATCCAGTTTCCATCTCTTTTGTTACTTGTTTTCCTCTTCTTTTTCTCTACTTTGATCTTCTTCAATCGATTTAAATCCAAGAAACCAACTCCAAATCTCCCGCCAGGGCCATGGAAGTTGCCTTTGATCGGAAATATCCACAATCTCATCGGATCCCTGCCCCATCGTGCACTACGTCAACTAGCCCTGAAATACGGGCCGTTGATGCACCTGCAGCTAGGCCAACTCTCCGTTGTTGTAGTTTCCTCACCCGACGCTGCAAACCAAATATTCAAAACTCATGATCTCAACTTTGCATCCAGGCCGTCTCTTCTAGTAACAGAGATCATGAGTTACAATAACACAAGTATTGGATTTAGTCCGTATGGAGACTACTGGAGACAGCTTAGGAAAATATGCACCATGGAGCTTTTGAGCGTCAAACGTGTCCAATCGTTTCGATCAATCAGAGAAGAGGTCTTTTTAGATCTTTCGAGGTGGATCGCTAGTATTGAGGGATCCACTTTTAATCTGACGGAGAAACTTTACTCGTCAACGTATGCTGTGGTAACAAGGGCAGCGGTTGGTAAGATTACCAAGGAACGAGAGAGATTACTGCCCATAATCCGAGAGGGTCTTGAATATGCAGCAGGATTTGATATTGCAGAGTTGTATCCTTCCATCAAGTTGTTTCGAATGATGAGTACAACGAGGCAGAGACTTACTATATTGCACCGTGAAGCAGATAAGATTCTTGAGGACATCATCAGTGAGCACAAATTGCAGCCCAATTCTGATAAGCAACAAGATCTGGTAGATGTTCTTCTCAAACTTCAGGACGATGGACTCGAAATTCCGTTGACCAACGACAACATTAAATCTGTAATCTTGGTTAGTTTTCTTTTCTTGATTTCGCCTATGATATTGGTTGAGTTGAAATTAAATCGAGTTATATAAATAATTTGTTTTATAGAAGATGTTTTATAACGGATCGGTGTTATTTATGCACAAGTACTACTCATGCTTTCTTTAAATTAGTGCTAATTAAAAATCGAGTTATATATAATATAATGTGTTGAAGCATGCAGGATATATTAACCGGTGGAAGTGAAACAGCTGCGACAACTATGGATTGGGCCATGGCAGAAATGCTTAAAAATCCTCAAATTCTGGCAAAGGCTCAACAAGAGGTGAGAAAGGTTTTCGACAGCAAGGGGTTTGTTGATGAATCGTGCATTCATGAACTCAGCTATTTAAAGTTAGTTGTGAAAGAAACTCTGAGGGTGCATCCGCCATTGCCTCTCTCTGTTCCAAGAAAATGCAGCGAGACATGTGAGATTAATGGATTCCAGATCCCTGCAAACACCAAAATCATCGTCAATTTATGGGCTATTAACCAAGACTCCAACAATTGGAAAGACGCTGATTTGTTTCAGCCCGAAAGATTTGTTGATAGTGAGGTGGATTATAGGGGTAATCACTCTGAATATATTCCATTTGGTGGTGGAAGGAGGATATGCCCTGGCATGTCGTTCGGGCTTGCGACAGTTGAGCTCCCACTCGCAATGCTGCTTTACCATTTTGATTGGAAATTAGGCGACGGAGAAGAAATGGATATGAAGGAAGGATTTGGCGTTACTGCTACAAAGCTCAAACATCTGTGCCTTGTTCCTGTTATTAAAAGGCCTTTGCCAAAAGATGAATGAATTAAACTCAACTGGCGTTATTGCATCAATTATTTCAAACAGTCCGACTGAATTTTCATGTCCATTAGTTTAATTTCTGCCAAATAAAAAAAAGAATAAGTTTATGAGTATTGCGAAATTTGGGTAGTTTTGTGAAAGTTTATTCAGAATTTGTATGCTATGCTATGCTCTGCTCTGTTTATTTTGAATAAGATTGCTTGGGAATTGGTTTGTGTGTGTTTATTTTTCAAGATTACTGAATAAGTGTTGCCGATTAAAAACAAACATATTTTACAATTATTGATTGGGAACATAAGGAAGTGAAGGATATTGATAAGTTATTCATATTTAATTTCACATGCATGTTTTCAGGTTTATGAGAAGAGATAAGAATAGAAAAAGTGATGAAATAAGTGCAGATGGACTGACTTTATGATTCTCTTCAATTAATTTTCAGCAACTACATTAATTATTTGGTGGCTGAATTAATACATATATGTTCATTAATATATTCAACTGTATGAAATTAAAAACAGAGAAAAATAGGCCAACACTCATCAATCCAAAGCTATACACATCCTACTCTTTTACTCCCTCCGTCCCATTATTATTTGGTCAACGTTTTTATCTTCATTAATTCAGTCCGTATGCATGTTCAACTGTTTCCAGTATCATGAAATTAAAAAAGGAGAAAAATAGACCCAACAGTCATTTATGCATAGCTATACACATCCTACTCTTTTATCAAATTTAATTTGTACATCATATATATTTTGGAACTTTCTTTAATCTTGTTTCATGTGATTTTGCTGATATATTTAATCTAACCTAGAAGTGTACAACGTCACTAATATCCATTTTTAGAAGTCTTCGCCTAAAACTGGAAATGAGTCATTTAAAGTATTTATTCAGATGGCGTGTTAGAATTTGACAGTGGTTGAAATACGGAGTATATATACAGTAGTTTGACTGATTGGATTAGGAAACCGGTAGTGCCCCTTGGTGGAAATTGTTGTGTGTTTGAATATTTGTTTATGGGTGATGTAACTGTTGCTTCGGCAATGTTGGTTGTATGAGTTGAATACTCTTTGTACTAAATTAATTTTCATCTCTAAAAAAATATTCAAACTTGAAAGACGACTATTAAAAAAATATTTCTAAGGTTCGATTTAGTGATTCAAACTCACTCACAATTGGTAGTATTACAAACTTATTTTCTTAAATTGTTGTATTAAGGGAAATATTGTATAAAGTCAATATTGTTGTATTTTTAGATTAGACTCGTCTATTTATTCTCTTTGATTTGATTTCCCATAATTGTGGAGATCTTGTTGTAATCCCCAAGTAATCCACAAAATCTTGTCCCCAAGTAATCCCCAAGATCTTGTTGTAATCCCCAAGTATATATTAGTGAAATTCTCTAATCACCAATTAAGGGTGATCTCATATCATTCTCACATGTTGTAATGTTTGTACTCTCTTTAATTATGCTTTGGAAGACCCATCATAAAACCAGAGAACAAGAATTATGTAGCGGAACAAGAATTATGTAGCAATAAGCTCCGCTAAAGCTTAATCCCAAAAAAGTGGTTAAACTAAAGTGAGTAAAATGAATTAAAAAGATTGTGTTGCAATGCAAATAGACTATTAAGTGTGTACGCGTGTATTTTTGACACATTTGATCTGAATTTTATCGAAGTGAGTTTGCTGGAAGGAATATCACCACAACTGTAGCAACTAAGAAGGTAACTAAATAGAGAAATTACCTGGTTCTAAGCTCCTCATTTCCTACTCGCATTTGATCTGAATTTCATCGAAGTGAAATTGGTTTAGGGTTTCATATCTTTTGTGCAAATGAGGAAAGAATTATCAATAGGAAAATAATTTCATTTTCGTCTAAAGAGGAAAATTTATTTAGTTTGCCACGTGAATTTTAATTTCATTTAATTTGATAAATAAAATAATATAAAAAAGAGTGTGTTTTCAAAAAAAATAAAAAATCTTAGCTAATTTCGTAGATGATATGGTTAAAAATTGATGTCTACGAAAAATTATGTAGGCAAATAATTTTCTTTTTCACCTACACCTATTCTGTACGTAAATAAGATTTTACCTACATTTATTTCGTAGGCAAATCCACATCAATTTTTTTTTGTTTTGGTAATTATGTAGGTGAAGAGTTGTAAAATATATCATCAAAATTGGTAGGCAAATCGTACGCCATCCTCACTTTTTAAGGACGAAATTATATTTGTTGAAAAATTCCGTAAGCAATTCAATATTTTCTTGGTGATGGAGTTCTATCTCACAAGGGCTAGTCTTGTATGAAATATTGCATATGTGCATTTCAGTCATTTACACACATGTTCTTTATAAATACACCCACAAGCTTAATTCACACACATTTTTTATTAATACACCAACAAACTTAATTCACACACACATTTTTTATAAATACACCCACTGACAGCTTAATTCGAAATTTTGAATCTGATTATTTTACTCGTTTCTGTGATTTTTTTATCTTTTATTTTATTGTCGAACGCGTGATATTAAATGTAGTAATTCAAATTGTAATATGTAGTAATACACATTATTTTATGTAGTAATAACACAAACTATTTATATAATAATACAAATTCTTTTATTTAGTAACACGTTTTTTCTAGTATTTTTATTGATGTAGTAACTAACATTATAATATGTAGTAACATATATTATCGAATGTAGTAAACACAATAATCATGTTGTAATACAAAATGTTTTATTGTAGGATGATGCAAAAAATATTAGATCATTTGATAAAGTTACATATAGTAACAAATGTCTATTCAATGTAGTAATTCAAACTGTAGTATGTAGTAACATATAATTTTTTATGTAATAAAATAAATTATTACATGTAGTAAAAACACAATTTTATATAGTAATATTGATTCTTTTATATTTTTTTTATTGATTAAGTAACCCACATTATAATATATAGTAACATATATTATTGCATGTAGTAAGATATATTATTGCCTGTAATACAAAATAACATTGACCCATAATGATTAGTATTAAATAATATTTAAAGAAATATAAAATATTTAAGGATTAAGGTCATCGTAAATTGCAGCGTCCGACCGTGGCCTGAGGTGATCGAAAACTGCTCGGAGAAGACGACCATGTTCAATTTCTGTCATTGGGTGCATTTATAAAAAATGTGGGTGTGAATTGAGCTGTCAGTGGGTATATTTATAAAAAATGTGTATGTGAATTAAGCTTGTGGGTGTATTTATAAAAAAATGTGTGTGAATTAAACTTGTGAGTGTATTTATAAAGAATATGTGTGTGAATGACTGAAATGCATGTATGCAATATTGCATATAAGTTTTTGTGATCGCACAAACATCGAGGCCAACCATACCATTAAAAAAAATGGTATAATTGTTCCGGTAAATAGAGCTCTTTGATGAGTCAGGATTATTGCATTCTTTTGCGATTTAATTAAATATTATTTTCGAATTAATTTGAACTTATTATTTTATGTCTTTCAATTACCTTTGATATTTTATATTTTTATTTAATTAATTCAAGTAAAATTGAAGGGTTTTGAAAATGCCAAAGTCTCAAGTGTACTCAAGTACATTGTGTACTTGAGTATACTTTGATTGGTCAACTGTTGACTGGTCAACGGCCAAACTTTGACTTTTCAAAAAAAATCGTTTTTGAAAAAGTGTATGTTAGTATATTGAAAAGTATATATTTATTTTTTAATGAAAAGTGTATGTTATTATATTGAAAAGTGCAATATTGTTTTTAATGAAAAGTGTATGTTTTTATAACTGAAAAGTGGATGTTATTATAACTGAAAAGTGTAAATTAATATTAATAAAAAATGTATGTTATTATAATTGAAAAGTGTATGTTATTATAACTGAAAATTAAAGTGTATGATATTATAACTGAAAAGTGTATGATCTATTAATGAAAAGTGTAGGTTATTACATGTTTGATAGCTTAGATTAAACCTAGATTAACTATATATCATTTTTATTGGTTGTTTGATAACTTAGATTAAGAGTAGATTATGATTTAAAATTTATAAAGTTTAGTTATCATCCTAATCTTAGATAATCCATCTTTGCTATCAAACATATGCGTTTTATTAATGAAAAATGTTAAGTTATATATTAATGAAAAGTGTATATTATTATAACTGAAAAGTGTATGATATTATAACTGAAAAGTGTATGTTAATATAGTTGAAAATATTATTGGAAAATGTAATTTTTTCTGTAAAATAAAAATAAAATAAAAAACGAAAAAAGTCAAAGTTTGACTGTTGACCGGTCAACGGTCAACAATTGACCAATTAAAGTCTACTCAAGTATACTATGTACTTGAGTTAGTGTACTTGAGTACACAAGAGACTCATCCTTTGAAAATACATAGTCGAGCCCACATGAGAAGATATTGACCCAACATTGAGAGACGCCAATTTCATGCAGAATTTGGGAGCAAGAGGTCAAATGGGCTACATAAAGAAAGAAGAAAAAAATTTATAATAATAGGATTGATTGTGTTTTGGGTTAACTTTGGAAAGGATAAAATTAAGGGTTTGACTATTTACACTAGAGTTGCCCAATCGGTTCAAGTCTGTCGGTTCGAACCGTTAGTTCACGGTTCGAAACCGCAACCGACCCTAGTTTGAACTGAAACTGTGAATTTCACGGTCAAATCGGTTCGACCTTCACGAGTTTTGGAATCGTCGATTTCACGGTCTGAACAGGCGGTTCCTCAATTTAATTATATATATATATATATAAAAGTTTCAACTCCATCTTCCTTATATATGTGTATCTGCGTGTATGTATATTTTTGTGCTGCAAACATGGAGTATAATATATTAATATGTATCATATGTGTGTGTGGGCCACGCTAGATTACAACCATTACATTGAGCCCCAGCAGAGTGCAGAACATGGACTGATGGAGTATATAGAAGTATTTTTATAATTTTCTGAATTAAAAAAAAAATTAAACGGTTCGGTTCCGAATCGTCTAACCCAAAACCGCCCTTCCATTCTTCACGGTCCGGTTCCAGTTCATGCTCCTTAATTAGGACCGTCGAACCGGCGGTTCTTGAACCATGGGGCAACTCTAATTTACACTTCTATTTTGGAGAGATACACTCCCCCGATTGATACACCCTCCCTAAAATTTGTCTAGGATAGATGCACCCCCTTGAATTGTCTTAAATACCCTTTTGTCTTATAAAATACTTTACTAACTAAACCCCACCCTAAAACCCTAATTTTCTTCTTCTTCCTCTCTTCTTTCCCTTTACAACAACCTCCCTCCTTCTTCCTCCATTATTTCACTACAAAAAAAGGCTTGTTTACCGACGGAAATGCCGACGGAATTTTGGTCGGTATTGGGTCATACCGACGGATTTTGTCTGTCGCTACCGGATTGGTCGGTATATGTACTCATTTTCGACCTATATTTTTTTTTAAATTCACAAAATTAATTTCTTTAACTTATATTAATAATTAAATTTATAGCTATAACTATTGTAAATTTAATTTTTTTAATTTATATATTGTAAAACTAGTTTTTTCTTTGATTGAAATTTTAAAATGTGTATATATTATACATTATTTACTCTTTATTTTTTTTAAATAAATTCATTTATATATTTTCATTCTCACATATATTAGTGGTGATTAAATTATAAGTTATAACCAAATGATAAATAATTATCTCTTATAAATTGTACAAAATAAAATAGGTTACATTAATTTAATATTCATCTTCTTCGTCTTCATTTTCATTATTTGCCTCATCTTTCTCCTCCTCCTCATCTTCTTCATCCTCCCTCTCGTCATGTTCATCCTCCTCCTCATCTCCACTATCATTTTCAATTTCAATCAATTGTGGATTTGCAGCCGTCAAGTCTACCGAAAGATTAAAATCTCCCGTAAACAATTCAGTTTGATTCTCTATTTGTTCCGTTGGATACGGAGATTCATCTTCATCGTTGTTTTCCTTTTTGGGGACCTCCACCATTGACCTTGCCTTCACTTTGCAAACAAAGTGTCATTCTCTATTACGTTTTCCAGCTCCTGGATACGTGCAGTAGTAGACTTGAGATACCTGAGAGGCAAATACAAACGGATCATCCCCGCTATACTTCCTTTTCGAATTAACATCCACAAGCTTGTACTCGGATGAATTTTTATTCCTAAAGGGGATGTGTCAAACCAATGACACTTGAACAAAATTACGGTGTTCGTTGGATATCCCGAATATTCTACTTCAACGACTTCGTGCAACACCCCAAAATAATCACTTGCATCTGCATTGTAATTCGCACTGCTAACACAAACACCACTGTTGGTAGTCATTTTTGTTGATGCAAAATCTGATGTATGAAACTTGTAGCCTTTCACAATATAGCCGTTGTAAGTCCTTACACGACGTAGTGGTCCTTTGTTGAGATCCTCTAAGAACCGGCTCTGAAAATCGTATGATTGTCCCTATACAATTCAAATTAACATTAATCAAAACAATTATTTGTTTACGTAAAATATAATTAATGATACTCACATAACGTTGGAACCATCAGATAAATTGACGTTGAAGACTAGTATCTATGTCTCTATCTAAGATGTTTTGATCTGCATGTCGTAGTTCTTATGTATACATCCTAATAATTCACAACATCCAACCATATTTAATATTAATTAACAAAAAAAAATGAAGTGGTATTTAATTAGATGATAAATATATGAAATATTTACTCAATGTAAGACTGAACTTCATCACAATTCAATAACACGTACGTATGTGCTATTTCAGCCTCTGTGTTCGTTGACCAATATCGTTCAGTGGATTTTCCTATAGGTCGCCCCTTAGACTTGAATACAGAGAGCATGCCATCGTTAAACCACGCGCCATAAATCTGTCGGTAATAAAATGTACCGACAGATATTTCCGTCGGTAACCCCCATTTAGAATTAATGTCAAATATCAGTCGGCAGTGTTCGTTGCCGATGGATATTATCCGTCAGTATTGAACATTACTTTACCGACGGATAGTCATTCCATCGGTAAAGGACGCGTATAAAAAAAATATAAACCCTATTTAATGTACAAATTCTTAACACATGAAACATAAAAACAAACAATAATGCAGATATAAAATTAAACTACTAAACACAAAAACAAACAATAACTAAAAACATTAAACAACTACTACTTAAACATAAAAAAGTAAATAGTTCAACAATAATGCAGATATAAAAAAAAAACATAAAAATAAATAGTTCTACGAGACATAAATATAAAATTGTTCAACAGAAATAAAAAATAAATTGTTCAGAGACACTAATTCACCAAAGTTCCACATATCAAGGTCATTGTTGCCACCGAACTGCTGACCTATGATGTCGTTATCATGCATGGTCGGGACATTGGCTGAGGGGGCTGGGGGAACAGGCACGTTCACGTTGGCCGTCGGGGGAGGAGCTTGCATGGTTCTCTGATAAACCCCCTCGATCTTCTCGTCCGACCACCTGAACTCTCGACCCATATTCAAATGCATCACATGGATGTAATGGCTGAAGTGTGCCATCACATCAGGAGTTGGGGTGGATGATACGGAACCCTGCGATGCCTGGGACGGACTAGAGGACCTGACATCGCTGCTTAGATGACCAAGGTAAAGAATTCGTCCTCGGGTGACCGGGGAAATTTTATTGCTTACGTGGAGGTTAGTCGTGCGCCCGTATGTGGATTGATGTGTATTCTGGTCAAACAAATGAGCAATGTTCAACCGGTCCAAGTGAGTGGGTACACGCCCTGTCTCCCGTTCGTAATAATTAAATTTATGTATTATATATACTAAATAATTAAATTTATTGAAATTAATTTGAAAATTAATAAACACTTACAAGCGCAAGCGACTGCTCAAAGATGGACCGGGCTCCACCCCGATGCCTTGACATCCCACCCCCAACGTCGGATGTGCAGTTGGCCTTAGGAATCTGGCACTTCCTGATGTAATTCGGATCCAGCCACTCCCTCGTCAACGAATCTCACAACTCAACATCATTAGCATCCTTACCCAAGCTCTGCGTCGTCCCATCCTCCCGCCATGCCATTCTCCATTCGTACATTAAATCCTTATACCGCTCTTTCGCCGATGTACAAAAATGCTTGAACATAACCTCGTCCGAGTAGATCTCCCGATCCCAAGTGGTTTGTTTCTGCACATATAATAAATTGTTTATTATTGAACAAACAACAAACATTAATTAATTAAGTAATTAATTACTACCTGAAAATCCTCGAAGTACGCCCGCTTTTTTTGTTTGGGGATTTCACCAATAAGGTCTTTTCACATAGAGATTTTTCAAATAAAAACAAGGTTCAAATTAAGGTCAAAATCCAACTTAAATGTACTATCTTACCTTTAATATTTAAAACCGAGTTTTAATATATTAATTACTCAACGATTTTAAAATTTGAAATGCAAATCTTTCTCTTTTTCTCAAACCGCCGATTATCATCCCCAATTTTAGGACTTTCCCCAAATATATGATATTCAAGTCTTCCCCAAATCTCTGATATTCAAGTCTTCCCAAATTCTCTCCGATATTCAAGTTTTCCCCAATCTTTGATATTCAATTGCATTTTCTCAAAGCTCTAATATTCAATTTCATTTTCAGATTTGAAGATCTGCAAAAAAAATCGTCAAATCAAATTAAATCTTTTTCTTCAAAAAATCTCTAACTTGATTATGCAGAAAGATCTGCAGAAAAATCTTTGAATGCAGAAAAAAAAATACTAAAGTTGCAGCATATAAATAATGCAGAAAAAATGGTACGGTGCCTTCATATTAGAATGTGGTTACGCAAAAATACGTATACATATGAAAAATAAGGTTTGCATTATCCCTTGACCAAACCAATAACAAATAATCATGAACTAAATTCTAGCAACGCGCACGTAAATCATCACAATTACACGAAAACAGAGCAAAATTGAACCTAAATTAAAATCATCTAAAAAAATCCCAAATTCTCTACAAATTATGTGTGTACGTGTGAAATTAAAAATTATACCCGTGGCAAGACTCTTCTGAAATCCAGCGAAAACGTCTGCCATCGCTGAGAAATATCAAATTCACGGTCAACTTCACGCGCCAGGTATGCGGCGGACGCCGCCATAGCCGAGACCCGCCCTGAGACGTCGTATCTCCGATCAATTTGCTCCGACGTCGGCCACCGCCCTGCTAATCCTCCTATGGATCCCCATCGGAATCATACTAGTCATAATCCGAATCATCGCCGGATTAATGGTTCCCATGTGGACCATACGCTGCGTCGCCCCACTCCTAGGCGAAAAAATCATCGTCAAAGGCATACCTCCGCCTCCTCCACCACCTCCAGCGTCCTCTTCGTCTACACACATCGAACACTCGCGGATCCAGCCATCCTCTCCGCCATCCTTCGCCGTCGCATCCCCGCCGCTATCTACTCCCTCTCCCGCCTCTCCGAAATCCCTCCCCCGTCCCCACCGTCCGATTAACCCAGATCCGAGACGTCGACTCGGAGAAAATCAGATCGTGTCGGTGGCGATAAATTACAGAGTTGGTGTAAATCTGAGAATAATTGTGCATCTTTGATTGGAATTATGGAATTGACTGAATCTGAGAATAATTGTGAATCTTTGAGTTGGTGTATAATTGGAAATATTGAATTGACTGAATATTTGAAATGAAGGTCAAGAATGGTGAATGAACAGTTGAGAAAAATCTGGGATTTTGAAAAAAGGATAATTAAAAGATTGATTATTAAATTAGTCTTCATATTTAAATATAAGGGCATAAAGGGTTATTAACATATGTCTTTGTCCTTATTTAAAAAGATTATATTCGTGGTCCTTTATTAAGAAGGTATGTCTATGAATGACCTTTTTTATAAAAATTCTCTTTTTGTTTTGTGACCTTCTTCCAAGTAATTTCACCCGCACTGATCGGTAAAGTGGAAAAAGCAATCGTGCATGCCCTGGAGACCTCGTTACCAGGTAACAATATGTGACATTAATTAACAAAAAAAACACATTATAAATTAAAACAAATGCAAAATTATTAATTATTAAACAATAAAAGTATTTCCTCTGAGTACCCAAACGCGCTCCCGGCCATGCCGAGCAGGAACAGGATGCTCTCGGCCATCTACATGTGCAGAGACTGAGACGACGACTGTGGAATGGGTGGCGGCAACGATTGTGAAATGGATGGCGGCAGCGACGACAACGGTGCCCGACGCAGTATAGCAGCGCCTCGGGTCTAAGTGTGGCGCTACTCTTCCTCGACCGGCTACGTAACCCCGAGGCCCCGCGAGATCCCGAACCACCAGCACCATCTTGACTCATCTATTTAATTTAAACATTCAAATTAATAAATATATATATAATACTAATTAATAATTAAATTCTTAATTTAATAAACAATAATCTAATTAAACAGTTAATCCATAAAACCTAATTTATGTAAAAATAAACGAATTTAATTATTAAATTTTTTAATTTAATCACTTCATTTTCTAATTTATTCAATTAACAATACCTAATTTAATCAATAATAACATGTTTTAATCAATAATAACCTATTTTACGAAGCATGGAATTTGCTCCTAAATGGCGTAAATGGATTCGGGAATGCGTTTCATCGGCCTCTGCGTCTGTCCTTGTCAATGGCAGCCCTTCAGCCGAATTTCAACTTCAACGGGGGCTTCGACAAGGGGATCCTCTATCCCCGTTACTCTTTATTATTGCGGCTGAAGGATTAAGCGCTCTCATCTCTAGAGCCTCTTCTATTGGCATGTACGATGCCGTAAAAGTGGGGAGAAAGGAGGTTCCGGTTACGCATCTTCAATATGCCGATGATACTATCTTGGTGGGAGAGGCGACCACAAAAAACATATGGGATCTCAAATGCTTATTGATTAATTTTGAAAGATTATCCGGGCTTAAAATTAATTTTTCAAAGTGCTGTATCATTGGACTTAATGTGGATTCGGAAGTGCAACAGAGTTTGGCCGATTTCTTAAGTTGCTGTGTTGGGTCGCTTCCCATGAATTTTCTTGGAATTCAAGTGGGGGTTAATCATCAAACAACACTAGCTTGGAAAGGGGTGGTGGAAAAGGTGAAAAATAGAATTAAAATGTGGGAGGATCGACAAATTTCTTTCGGTGGGAGGATCACATTGCTCAACGTGGTTCTCGTATCGTTGCCTATCTATTATCTATCTCTTTATCGTATGCCTAAAAAAATCTTGAGTGAGCTAGTTAAATTGCAACGTAATTTTTTATGGGGGGGAGGGTGGTGTGAGCACTACAAAAATTCCATGGGTCTCATGGAAGGATATTCGTAGACCTAAGCCAGTCGGGGGACTTGGTGATCGAAATCTTGATTTATTTAACATTTCTCTCCTTGGCAGGTGGGCGTGGAGGCTGCGTACGGAACCACAGGCACTATGGGTCAAAATTCTTGATTCTAAATATGATATATATTCGACAGGTGAAGCTACTATACCGGAGAACAGGAGATATCACTCAAGTTGGTGGAGTATGCTTTCTGCTCAGTTTGCTGAAAATGGACAAAACTCTTGGTTCACCAATAACATGGTAAAGATTGTGGGGTGCGGTAGCGATACTTTCCTATGGCATGATAGATGGTCGGATCAACCAGCCTTGAAATATCTTTATCCTAGGCTTTACTCTCTATGTGTCAACAAGGACGCACGACTCAGTGAATCGTGCAATTGGGTAAATGGCACTTGGTCTTGGGATATTCATTGGAGGAGGGCCCTCTTCGCCTGGGAAGCTCAATTAGCAGACCAGCTGGGGTGCTCGCTGGCCGCCTTACACTTGCAGGCCTCGTCTTCAGATTCGTGGCGTTGGAAAGCTTCTGCCGACGGTCAGTACAGCCCCAAATCGGCATACGAAGGTTTCGTGTTGCCAGAACAGACGCAGGTTCTTAGCATCGAGGCTCATGCTGCAATCAAGAGGATCTGGAATAAATTGACTCCTCTAAAATTCTCGGGGTTGGCCTGGAAGGTGCTAAGAGGACGTCTTGCCACACGGAGTGAGCTTCATAAGCGGAAAATATTAAGTGCCGGTGCAGATCTGGATTGCGCTCTTTGTGGAGCAAGTGAAGAAACTCTGCATCATCTGTTTGTTGGTTGTGAAATGGCTAATAAGTTTGGAGGCTGACTTTCTCTTGGCTTGATAGTAGTTCACCAATGCCGAATGATATTATTTCACATTTCCACCAATTTTGTGGCATCGCCGGCTCTCAGCGTAAAAGGAACATTTTGGAATGCATTTGGTGCTTGACGGTCTGGTTTGTTTGGAACGCCAGAAATAAGAAGATATTCTCACATGAAAAGTCGAAACCGGAAAAGCTGTTCCATGAAATTAGAGCAAAGGCCTGGAGCATTTTTTGTCTTCATAACGTAAGTTCAACTGCGATCTCTTTTCATGATTGGTGTGCCTGCCCGAGAGCAGCAATCTGCTGCTCATAAGGAGGATTATTTCGTTATAGCATTAGCTGGGGTGGTTCCAATTCTTCGTTTTGTAATAGCATTTGGCCGTTGTAACTAGTTTAATTCTCATGAGTACCTCTGGTACTCTATTCTAATAAAAGACACCGTTTTTTCCTCTAAAAAAAAAAAAAACCTATTTTAATAAATAATTTCCTATTTTATTCAACAATACCTAATTTAATCAACAATATCCTATTTTAATTAACAATTTCCTATTTTAATTAACAATCTATAACCTAATAAATTTAGTAATAATTTTCTAACTTTAAAATAAAAATTTCCTAATATAATTAACAAAATCCCAATTTAATCAATAATTTCATAATTAGTAAATCAACAATAACCTAGCTAATTAACAATAACATAATTTTATTTGTAAAAAAAAAAAAACAATAACATAATTTAATTATGTACACTCCACTCCACGTAGACTTAAAATTAAACAATTTATATATAATTAACAAAAAAGCAAAAAAATAACTTAACAAATAACATCAATTTATAAATAACTATATACATCAACTATAGGCAATTAGCCACATACAATATCAACTAATTAATTAGATATATCAACTACAGTAAAAGAGATACTAAATCATCTATAAATTAATAATGTTGGGACCATGAAATTTTATTAATTTAAAGAGATATTAAATTATCGATAAATTAATATTTATTAATTAAAAGAGAGACTTTTTAAATTCAACAAATTTAGTACATATGCAATAAAAATAAATAAATTTATATATGTACCATTGATTATATTCATGCATCAACCAATTCTTTGTAATTAATTAAATATATTTATGTATAATATCAATTTATTATATACAATTAACTATTATATTCGTGTATGCATGTATCAATTCATTGAAATTACTTAAATATATATACATGTTTACATTAATTCGTTGCACTTAAATAACTATTATAGTCAATTAAATATATTAATGCATAATGAATGAAACATACAGTAGTATACTATATAAATCTCAATATGAAAATAAAATACTCCGTAATTCATAACACTCAACCATGTCTTCTCATCTAAAAGACATCGCAAAATCATCCATGAATGATCAAATGCGTAAAACATTATGTGAGTACCATCCCACATGCACTCAAAAAGATTTTACAAGAGTGAGATGATGAAAAATATTTATAAGAAAGACCATACCATAATATTTATAATTGTAATATTTATGAATTATTAATTTAGAGTTTTAATGGGACCTAATATTTATAAAGGAATTTTTTTTAAAAATATTATCTTATTATCTTATCGAATTTGATGATTTTTTACAAAGGCCCAAGTCGGGACCGGAAGATTTTATTATTTTAAAGAGTTTATTAATTTATAGAGTATTAATTTATAGAGGTTCTACTGTACATGCAAACTAATTAACTATATACATCAACTACAGGAAATTTCATATTAATCTATATAACAAATTAAATTAACACATGCAATTTAATTCATAATGGGCATTACAATATAACTTAAAAATTAATTAATAAATTAAGAAAGCGTACCATATAGATTTTTTAATCGGGAGGGAGATGCTCAAAACGCCCGTACAAAAATCACCTCGCCAGGACCTCTTCGCGATCGAATTTAGGAGACAAAACGACGAAAGAAGAAATTTTTTCTTTCTTACAAAAGAGTAATCTGTTTGCAAATTATATAACCAAAAATACGCCTTTAGTGGTTATTAAATTCGCGATCGATTGAGTAATATTAAATTCTACGCGTAAATCAAGAGGCGGTGTAGTTAAGTCGGGTCGGTTACCAATGGATATTTTCCGTCGGTATTGATAAATTTAAATTACCATGCGTACTTTTAGTGGTTCACGTGGGAGCACAATAATATGGGACGGTTACCGACGTAAATTTTCCGTCGGTAACTCTAATTTAAAATACCTACTGAAAATTCCGTCGGCATACGACCCAAAAACGACGTTGTGTAGAGAGTTTTGTGTTTCCGTCGGGATATCCGTCGGAATTCCATCGGTATTGCCGACGGAAAATGAAATACGTCGGCAGCGTCAATGACCTTCCGAATCCGTCGGTATAACCACTAAAGGCGTATTTGTAGTGTTTTATCCTTCCCCATCTCATTTATTTTCTCCACCCCTCCGCCACCGCCCGGCGCCCCCCTCCCCCCCACACACACACACTCTCCCTTCCTCCCGTGTAACAAAAAAAAACAAGAAAAAGCCCACCCCAACCTCCCAAAAAAAAAGCATATATATAGTAGGTATGTTATTTTAATTTTCGACACACCAGTGTCGATCATATACACTATCGTCGATAAATTGTTGTGGAGGAGAGTGTATATGGTTGACACTGATTTGTCAAAATTTATAAAAAAAAAATTGTGATTTTTTTAAGTATTTTTTTGAATTTCTGATTTATTTTTTATTATGTGGTCACCAGCAGTAGTGTTGATGGTGGCCGAAAATGTTGATTTAGGTGAAAGAAGAAAGGAATGACAATAGAGATGCATTCAGTAAGGGAAGTGCATCTAGTATGACCCATTTTAATAAATAATATGTTTTAATTTTTATATAAATTTTTATATTAATTAAATGAAAGGGGCAGTGGATCTCTCCATTTAGTAAATAGTCAAACCCTAAAATTAATTCCTCTTCGAGGAATATATCATTGGACCTAGGGGTGGGCATAAAACTGAAAAAATCGAACCGAACCGACGAATTTCGGTTTATTTGGTTCGATTTATTCGGTTGTTCGGTTCGGTTGAATTTTTTTAAAATTTCGGTTTTTTCGGTTCGGTTTATATTTTCTAAAAACCGAATAAACCGAACCGGCCGAACTATAAATAAAAATTAATATAATTAATTAATAAAATATATATATATATATATATATAAATAAAACCCTAGATTCTAAACACCCATTTCCATTTCTGCCGTTTCTTTTCCATTTCTGCATTCCCAACTTCCACCACGTTTCTTTTCCCACTACAAGAAATTTGAGAAATTGTGACGAAAAAAATTGTCATAAAAACCCCATTTTTCGTCATGAAAGTTTTTCGGCGACAAATTTTTTCGTCACAAAGAATGTCACCAAATATGCGTGGCGGTAGGTAAAATGCGACGTTATTTTGATTCGTCACTAAAAGTCTTCATTTGATGACGATAAAGGTCATCGTCACTATATCATTCATCTATGGTGACATATAAATCGTCACATTTGGTGTTAAAATTTCGTCACTTAATATGATATGTCGTCACTAAAGGTTAGAATTTTCGCGACGATTTAATTTATTGTCACTAAAAATTACTTTTTTGTGACGATTGTCCATCTATTACTAACCTTATAAAATTTTAGTGACATTGTTTTTTGTTACAATTAGACTAACTATTTTGTATATTTTGTCACGATACATTTGTTCTTTCATGACAAGATGTTGCTCGTTGTTATATGTGTGTGTATATAATGACGACAAAACTTGTCACTAAAAAGTATGATTTAGTGACAAAATTTCTAGTGTCACTAAATGATGTGGAAATTGTGACAACTTTTTTTGTCATTATAATGTACTATTTAGTGACGAAAACGGTGGTCGTCACTAAACGTTTAGTAATTGTAACAACATATTTTTGTCGTATTTCAAATCTTTCGTCATGAAAGAATTGCACTATAGTGACTAAAATTTGCTTGTCATTATATATTTAGATATAATGACAATACATTTTGCCATCTTTAGTGACAAAATGCTCAATGTCATTAAAAGATGTGAGAATGGTGACAATATATTTTTGTCATAATAAAATATTTTTCAATGACAAAAATGATAATTGTCCCAATTTTTTTTAAAACTATATAGTAACAACACATATCGTCATTATTAATTTACATACAGTGACAATATTATTTTGTAGTAAAAGTAATTTATATTACAACACAGAATTTGTCATGAAATAATTATAATTATCGTGATAAATTAATTTTGTAAGAAAACAAAAAATATTTACAACTATAAATAATTTAAAGATAAAAAATAATGTTGTATTAATAAAAAATCCTTCAAGCATTTAGAAACTTAACAATTAACAAGAAATGTTGTTCTATAACTTCATGAAACCAAAAAAACAAATATAAAGTTTATAACTATATCCCTTTATCATTCAAAAAAGCCATTAGTTTCTCAATATTTGCACCTTGAGCAGCCATCTTTGCATCTTGTGCAACCATCTTTGCATCTTGCGCAACCATATTTGCATTCAAAACAGTCAACTGCGTTTTGAGTTCTTCCACCTGAGCTTCAGACTCTTGCAGCTTTTCTTTCGCGTCTTTTAATTCCTCTTGCAATTGATTAGAAGAATCGTGCAATGTGTTGCGTCTGCTTGGAGGCTTTGGACCATAACCAAGACCTTTTACATATCCAGTTCCATGACCCAACACCTCCAATACTATCTCATCTGCATTCTTTTCAATTCCGAGCTCAATATATTCTTCTCGTTTTTTTTTCATCATCTCCTGACAATTTAGCATAAAGAGAAGTAAATTGTCATCAATTTTAGTAATAAAAGTAAATCTCATAAATAATTATCCTGATTTTTTTAAGTGATACATTTCTATCAACGAAAACCCATAAATATTATTACTACCAATAAATAGCAAAGAAACATTGAACTCTAATTAAGCATGTAATTATAATTGAAGACTCTCTGCATAATGATTTTAACAAGGAGAAAAAAAATATGTTTCAATATCGCCAAAAAAACACCATTTAATTATTAACAACATATATATACTAAGATTGAAAACTTATTATTAGATACTATGTTAAATATGTTTACAAAACTTACCCACTTTTCTTTTGCCTCCCTGGATTTCCAACCATTTTTCTGTGAACTGTGTGTACGCTCATACAAGTCAATTCGATCACATGGTTCTCCAGCTAACTCACGTTCAGACTACATAACAAAATAAGTTAATACTTGATCATAATAGACAACAATTAGTATACTAATTTACAAACTAAAATATAATAGGAATAATCAATATAATCAAAATACAAAGGCATATATCTCCACAACTATCCTCATCAAAACTCTTTTCACTTGTCGAAGTTCATACACAAAGACAAATATAGTGACAATTACATCAATTTGAGTTGATGTCAATACAAAATCCATAAATTCATATCCTTTTGAATTTAACAAGAATACATAGTCTAATTGATTTGTTAACTTTGACAAAAATGACCAATTTCTTTCTAACATCCAAAATTATATATAAGCAATATCCATCACATGATCAAAACCTGGCTCCAAAATTAAAAATTACAAGATGTACATACCCATCAACATTTCAGATAATTAACAAAAACAAAAAAATAACCCAGGAATATTAATTGCAATAAAACTGAGTTGTACAACTAAAAAAAAAAAAAAACAGGAACGTTTATTTACTCACAATTTCATGGCTGCGAACTGTAAAAGCTTTTCTTCCAGATATATGCTTGCATCGCAGTTTTTTCCTGTTGTCTCGATTCACCTCGCTTCTATGCTGCAAGAACATAAAATAAGACAATTTGGGAGTAAGTGAAGCCCCAAAATTTCTAATTTAACTGATAGACATACTCATAAGTAAGTTGTATTTATAATATTTGTTTCTTGCAATTTACAAGAGAAAATAACATATCTTCATATTTTATGTCTGGATTTCATGCTACCATGACTAAAAGATTAATGATTGTTGAAACATATGATTATTTATGATACTATTTGCATGATAATTCACATCATTACCTTGAAATTATCAGATGCGAAATGATCGCACAATTCATCCCAATTATCTTGTCTGGGACAGAAAGAGGGTTTGTTATTCTTAGCCTCTTGTACAGTTGCAAACCGAAGGAAGTGTTGATGCAACCGGTAACGTTTCTGTCGAGTACTTATTTTCATCCTATTGACCAAGCAGTGTGTCACACCGGGGACATCGATATTCACATCCATATGCATCTACAACTCACACACAAATATGCACATTAGATTACAAGAAGGTGAAAACTATATATTAAACAAATTTAATTTTTAACTCATACTTGTAGATGGTCAAATCCTGGTCCCAATCCATTAGCCTCATCTACCTCTTTCCATGTTTTTGGCACCGGAAGGACATCTCGAGTTATTACCCCAATCTGGCTAGCTAGCTTTGCTGATTCATCTCCATTTATGGGTCTCCCTATTGATGGGTCCACATTAATCTTCAGTTTGCTCTTGTAAGTATCAAAATACTTCAAGATTCCTTTTCCAATTGTTTTGCCCCGAGTCTTTTTCTTGGTACCAAGAGCTACATGTGAACAATGCAATGTTTTACAATTTATAATTTCACGTACATATATATAGACTATGAAAGTTTAAAACGTAAAAGCACCAAAACATAATAATGTCACCTGTTGTTGCAACAACATTTTCGCTAGATTCATGTTGAATGCTCTCTATAGATGGGATTTGAGAGGATTCATTTTCGGGCATTTCAGAGGCTTGAGATGGAAATTGAGAGGTTGCAGTAGCTAAATTTGGTGGTTTAACATGTAAACCTCCTTTCGATTGCTGAGTTCTTGTATCGTGTTGACCTCCTACACCACTATTTTCTTTGTTAAGAAGATCTTTAATACCTGTTCTTGCAATGAAATTACGTTTTTGCTTCAGGTTCTTTGAACCTCCGGGAGCCATATCAAAAACCTGGAAGAAAGCAATCACATCAAAAAACAAAATGATTTATTAGTAAAATTAATTATTGTGGAAATAACGATAATTGGTAATTGGGCTGGTTAATTGAAGGAGATATATATACTAGAATTGAATACATGTTTAAATGCATGAATAAGGAGAATTTCAAACAAAAGGAAACATTCAAATTGTAAACCATAATAACATTCAAGAAAATATGACATCAAACATTTTTCTGTATAGATCTAAATTAAGACACACTCTTCATTTCTTCATTAATTCTGCAGATTTCCACGCACAAACATGCATATATAATTATATATATTTTTTTATATCGGTCTACAGACTAGAATGCATCGATTATCGTCGCACTCGTCTGCTCGATCATCGGACAAGTTCTTGGTGAACTTGCAGTCCCCATCTGCTTCTAATTTTAATACACTATTTCTAAAATGTCATTTTAAATATGCTATTAGTAAATTGGCTTCTCAAATACATATTACTACGATATTATCAAATCTATCACTACACTACTTAGTAATTATCATAATATAACGGCTTCAGTTATTTTTTAAATAATTAATACCATTCGACTAATATTGTTAATGCCTAATTTAAAAAATAACAATAGCAGTTATAATTAATATATAAAATTGTATTTACCACTTAGAATTATTTTCATCCCTTTCTGTGAATTACCAACAACAATTATGTTTTTTCCCTCTCACTAGTGAAAATGCATTCTCTCGAATCCGGCGTCGATTTAATTGCGCCACACTTCAACTCGTTCTCTCGAATAGTATCTAGTTATCTTCCGGCGTCGATTTAATTGCACTTAATTTGGTTATTTTTAGGACGGGCTGATCGAAAGTCTAGAATAAATGCACTATAAAAATAAAAGTAAAAAAAAATGTGCACAGTGCACTACTTACTAATAGTAGAATTATTATTTAAGCAGAATCAAATATTTGAAGTTTGAGCTCTTATCAAATTAATTTAGACTCAATTATATTAATGAACAAAAATATAAATTCAAATCAAACTTATGAACAGCTGGATTCATTTAATAATACTACTAACACAGCCCATTATAGACAAAGTAGCAAAGTCAGAACAATGGAGTACATTAAAAAGCCTAAACAACCTTTAAAAACAAAAAGGCTAAATAAGAAAAAATAAGGTGTCCAACATTGACAAACTAAAGACTGAACAATTTACTTTATTTCACACAAAACAAGAAATGATATGGTTATTGCACATTTGCACCGCCTATAAACAATTCTATTATATATATATATTCTAAAAACTAATCTAATGCAGTGAAACTCCTCTCTCTTCCCCCCTCTCTCTCTCATGTAATTTCATTACCCACAGGTTAAAAGAAAAAAATAAGGCTCTATAAATTTCATTATCCACAAGTGAAAACGAAGAAATACAGAGGATGAAAATTGTATTAGCATAATACCTTAACCACCGGAGAGGCGTCACCAACACCAAGAGAAGTAAATAGCGGCACAAGAACAGTCGGAAGCAAGGCAACAACAAGAAGAAAGGTTAGCGACGGCGGCAACAATAGATTATTTTTTGCAACTAGGTCACATGTTAAACTGAATTTGGGATTTATAGTTTTTTTTTTTTTACTGAAGGGCTGAAAAATCTGGGTGGGCTAAAGCCCGTCCCAGCCAACGCTATGGTCCGCCCTTGATCCCGTGTGTGTTCGTATGTTATTTTGGATTGGAGGTTTGTTAACTTCATCTAAACCCTAATTTTAGATAAGCTTTTGTGAATCGATTTATTGAAATTGATTTTCTTAACCTCAATTAATTGGGAAAGTTTTATTTAGAGATTCGGGGATAGCAATATATGATTATGAGAGTTGTAATTCCTACGTATCGATAACTACTTCATATTTTTCTCTTGGATTGTTGATGATATTATTTTTGCCTCTTTTAGGATAATGCACCGTGCATGTGCTATTTTGACTCTGAGATCAGCCTGACTCTGTATTTTTTTCTTTCTGCAAATTTTATGGGTTTCTTTTTCTTCGTAATTCTTCAAAAAAAAAAAAATTGGATTTTAAAAACTAAGGCCAAAAATTTAATTCCACCAAATCAAAAATCACAAGCATATCAATAAACACCAATATTAGATCGACTCAATTACTTGAAGATCAACCTTTACCCAAATATTTCGAATTCAGAATTTCATGAGACAGTAGTAAGCAAAACAAAAATTCATGATTAAACTAGAACGAATGGATAGCTTCTCGGCGTTTACGTACCTAACGAGGCGGTAGAGTTCTCGAGTCAGTTGATCGCCAATCGCTGAAGAGGCAGAGCGAAAGTGGCGTCTTGGCCGGTATCAGAATGCAGCAGAAACTTTGTGAAGATTGTGAAAGTGGCGTCTTAATATATTGGCCGTCCCTTTAATCTTTAAAAAATCAAATCCAATTAAATCCGTGAGAATAAATGAAGATGTGTCTATTTAATGAAGGTGGAGTAAATCAATTTAAAATTACCTTAATGATATTTAGGGTTTCCTTTTCTGTAATCAAAAATTAAAAATTTGGCATAATTTACCGCCTCTATGAATTCGAAGACCGCCATACAATTTTTTTTTCACTTTTCTAAAAGTATGGTTAATTATTAATTAATAAAATAAATCACTTTTAATTGTTCATTAATTTTGTTGGGCTTAAAATTATATTTAAGCGAGATATATATCATTTTTATATTTAGTGCAAAAAGTTATATCTTGTACTCCCTCTTTTCAATAAAATTTTGCTCACTTCTTTTTATACATGTTTTTAAAAAAAAATTATATTTTAATTATAAAAAATATATGTGGAATAACGAGTAAAAAATATTGTTGGTAGATACTCAATTTTGTTAATAAAGTAAAAAAAATACTCAAAAGTTAATTATTTAAATAGAATAAACATATACTTTGTGGATCCAAAAGTTGGTATGAGCAAAATTTTACAGGATGAAGAGAGTATCATACATTCAAAAAAATATCAAATATGGTAAACTTCCTCCGTCCCGGGTTTGGTCGCACACTTTTTAAGAAAATGATATTTAGTGGTGGGTGATGTAATTTAAATGATGGGTATTTTAGGTGATTTTGTGATGGTAAACTTCCTCCGTCCCGGGTTTTAATCCGAAATTAAATAAAATTGTTTACCATTTTCGCGTTTTTATATTTAATTCACGAATTTGTGTTTACAGTGAGTTTCATTGATCTATGTCACTCTACGGTGATATGAGACTAACAAAACGAACTACGCTAGTATTGGTTCACTGATCAATTTTACTATAATATGATTTTTAGTGATCTATGTTATTGTACGGCGATACAAGATCAACTAAACGAAATATGTTATTAGTGTCAAAACACTCATTGGGTGTTGGTTCACTATCATTTCTACTGTCACATGATTTATAGTGATTTAAGTTAATGTACAATGATACAAGACTAGCAAAATGAAGTATGTTACGAAGTAGTATTTATTCATCGACCAAGTGTCGATGCACTATAATGTGGTTTCTAGTATTTAATAATAGGTAAAGTCTAGTATGCACTCAAGTGCATGTTGTGCACCCTAGTCCATGTTGCACTTTTCAGTTTACTGACTTACACTTTTTGGTAAATGGTGTTGCACTTTTCAATTATATTAAAAATATTATTATACAGTTTAATAATTAAAAAGTGCAACACCATTTACCAAAAAGTTTAAGTCAGTAAATTAAAAAGTGCTACATGGACTAGGGTGCACAACATGCACTCGAGTCCATAGCAGACCAACCCTTAATAATATCTTTATTCGCCATAATTACACAAGAGTTGAGTTTATATCAAACTTTTGCTTGAGTGTTTATCACCAAGTGATTAATGTGCTAAATAATTACTTCTCTAATGTTCGATCTCGTAAAATAATACTCTAATTAAAATATTACATTATGTGAGGAAATTTTAATTTATTATCGTTAAATTTATTATTATACAATATTAATTATATTAAAAAAAGATGTACAATGCATATAAATGTCGTATCATCATAATTCATAGGTAAGGAATGTTCTTAAAAATGGAAAATATATATAAATAAATTGAATATCATATAAAAGAAAACTGTAGATAAAATTTTTTATCACTTTTAAGGGATTCTTAAAAAGAAAAAAGAAAAAGGGAAAATTTGGCGCTCCTTGTAAAAGCGCGGGCAATGAGAAAAAAGATTTGAAAAAGGCGGGGTAAGTAGAGGGAAACCTAAATTTCTAATCCTAAATCTCAAATCTTCCGCAAAAACAATCATCCTTAAAAAATTCCTAATTCATGATATCTAAATTCTATAACCCTTTTCTGCCGGTGCTGGTCGATTTCGCCTACCATGAAAATTTTCTGCCATTTGAGTTCATGTCTCAATTTACCGTCGTGGGACTGTTGAATCGGTGTTCTGATCGCGCCTGGGGTTCCACAGAGACGCCCGCCTTTTTTTTCATAGACGCCCTTGCTGTCGCTCCGTCCTCCCACACCCTCTATGGGTGCCCAGCCCTTCGCCGGTTGCGCGCCCTTTGTATAGAAAGGCTCTTCGTCTTCAGCTTCTGTCGTAAGAGTACACAACCTACTTGATAGCCTTTCACTAGTTTTAATTCCATGGATATCGATCCAGATGACATTTTTCGTGACAATGAGGACCCAAAAAAGGAACTCTATCAGGTTAGTTTTTGCAATGACGAAACACATTTTCTTTCAGTGTCTAGAATACTTCATTTTATATGATGATAACGTGTTTGTAGAAATGCGCAGGAGAGAGAGAGAGATGTTGGTGTATTTGGTGGATGCTTCTCCCAAGATGTTCTCTACTACTTGTCCTTCGGTTAGTTTTTTTTTTTTTTCACTCTGCTTTTCACACTGTATTTAATATGTTTTTTAGAATTTCTTGCTTAACGTAGTCTAACTTTTAATTTTATACCTGTTTATCATTTCTGTCATTTTAATGGGAGTTCATTTCCTTTTTTTTTTTGGGAGGGGGAGAGAGGGGGTGGCCAGGAGAAAGGGCTCAACGAGTTGAATTCTTATTGACTATTTATTTATTTTGTGATCCATGAGTTCCTGAAATTATGGTCAATGACATTTGTCATTCTAGATAACAACACACCATCTACTTTTCCTATCATTGTAGAGGCACTTAAGAGCAGCAAAGCGTTACAATGTTCTTCTACTTTTTCGAAAGTTGCTGGAAATAAATCGAAGGAGCAAACCCCAAAATCTGTTGCTGCCCAATTGTCGTGCAAATCATGTAGCAATTATGTTTACACAATCAAGTCTTGGTATATATTCTTTCACTTAACTAGTATTTTGTTGTATTTCAGAACCTTCACTTCTGGGAATGTTCTGCAATCTCAACCAAGGCCAAGTGTGCATGGAAGCAAATGAAGATGCATGATCTGCTCTTGCATTTTATCCAGAAGAGATTAAGCAGAAGCAACAAGAATTAAGGTAAACTTGTTGGAGATATTTAAATTTCTTCCCATCTTCTCTTGAAGGTTAAATTATCTATGTTTATTGGTTGTTCATATAAGCATATTGTTAATATGTTGATCTTCTGTACGTTGAACTAAGCTCAAAACTGTAGTTTGATTCAATCAATGCCTTGTACCAAAACCTCAAGTTTTTAATCCGGTCAATCCAAATCTTGTTGGAGCATGATATTCATTGTAAATTGCTGCACTACACGAGTTAGGAAATTTTGAAAGTTATTATGGCATCGCCTTAAATTTTGTATAGCCACTGCTTCTTCATAGGTGCTGGAAGCACACCATTCCATTATTCTACATGTGGTTGTAATGCATAGTGTTAGGTTAGTTTATTTGGTGACTAAAGAAACATTGTTGTCTGCATATTTTAACATAATATATACGACTATATATGACAATTATTCATCTTTTGATTGCCAAAAGGCGCCACTCTTACCACAGAGAACGCAAATGAGTTGTTTGATTAGTTACATCTTCTTGTGTTTGAATCTCTTGGGGTGATGGAGACAGTGTTGTAATGGACTTGACACGGTAAGTAGGATAATGGAAACTGTATTTTGTTGATTATTAGTGAGACTGTATTATTATTTTAATTTATTTCTTTTGGAAAAGTTACTTGGACGAGGTGAAGGAGAGAGCGTGGAATTATGACCAAATGACGTCAGACTAGATGCAAACGGGTTTGTATGGTTAATTAAATATTTTAATCATTGCAAAATTATTGGCTTGAAGAAGTTAGTGAATTTAACCGTATTTTTGGAGTATGGTTTAGTTAGTTTTCCAATTCGATCTTTAATTTCTTATTTTGGTGTAATTATTTATATAAGAGTAAAAAAATTAAACATTGTAACTCATCATTCATGGATAAAAATGGAGGAAATGGACCCTTATTCTAATGATACATTTAGGTTTACTTCAGTTTTTTAGTAGGTAAGATAAAAAAAAAAGTAAGATAAGAACGAGTGCAACGAGAGCCTAAATGTGCATAGTTTGTGCCGATAAATATCTATGAGTCTATGACACATAAAAAAAAGTAAGATAAGAACGAGTGCCATGAGAGCCTTAATGTGCATAGTTTGTGTTGTACTTTGTAAACTTGAAAACTTGAATTGCCTGTCAGCATTAAAGCGATATTTTATTTCTGCATACCTATGTAATAAATTCTCTTGTTTTTCTTTGTGATTTAAATGTACAAGTTGCAAACACTTCACAATTTAAATGTAGAATCTCGATAAAGTTTTTTGAACTTTTATTCTTAGTTCATCTATGCAAATGAAACATGTTTATGTGTATGCCATTATATATCCAGAGTTCTTTAGTCTTGGTTTATTTATCTCTTTGTGTGAGTATTTGCTTTTTCGGCGACTTTTGATTCAGCTGAATTGTGTTTCTCCATTGGTTTGTTTCTGGTGTTTTTCAATTCTGAATTTGGTTTATTAGTTTTGGTAATTTTGCAAATTTAGTCATTTTCTATTACAAAGTTTTGGATTTCTTTTGATTTTAATTTAATTTTAACATGTTTTATATAAGTAAATACAAACTTTCAAATAGTTATGGTTAGTATTATCTAGATTAATAGGCATGAGTCTCTCATATACTTTAGATGTCAAAAGTCTGAACATCATGATTACATGACTTTTTATTTATTGAATACACTGTTAATTTTATGATGCAAGTATCAAATTTATCATGAAATATACTAGTGACAAATGAAATTCTGAATAATGAGATCAATAAAATATATTAAAAATATAACTTTTAATGATTAAATTTAAATTTGTTACGTTTTTATAAAAAATGATGATGAAATTCATGTGTCACAAAAAATCTTTATGCAATTTATAGTTTTCTATTGAAATGTGATAAATAATTATTAATCGTCACTATATATAAATATTAGTGACGAAAGAATATGTCACAAATTATTTTGAACAATTAACGACGAGGTATAATCTTGTCATGAATATAATATATTATATGACAAATATGATTGTCACTAATTACAATGAATATCGTCGCCAAATAATGTTGTGACGAAATAAATGCGTCACTAGTTAATTTGAATAATTAATGGCAAAACATAGCATCGTCGTAAAAATATTGTTTTTCACGACAAAGAATATCGTCATAAATTATTATAAATTTCGTCACAAAATTTTTTAGTGACAATTCTCTTATTATCGTCATGAGTTTTGCAAATTAGCGACGAAAAATACTACTTTTTATGACAAAATAAAATTTCGTCACAAATACAATTACTAAAGATGACAAAATAAAACTTTGTCACGAATTCTAATTATTAAGTGACAAAATTTTAATCTGTCACCTTTTACTAACAAATTGTGACGATTTTTGTGTCGTCACGAAAAAATTTGTCATGTAAAGTGTGATTTCTTGTAGTGTCCATTTCTGCCTCCCCTACTTCCACCGCCGTTAGTCCCACCAGTGCCACCAGCGCCTTCTTCGACGTCTGCCTCTCTTCATTGTCTTCGACTCTTCCACCACCACAGTATGTTCTGCTTTACTTGAATGCCTTTTTTTTTGAAATTTTTAGATTATGTTTTTAGATATTTGATTTCATTGAATATAAATGGGAGATCTACTATTCTACTGCAACATATTAATTATATTTCCAGATTTTTTGTAACATATTATTTAATTTATTTTACAGTAGATTATTTAGCATATTTAATAGCAAATTTTGTATATTTTATAAAGATTGCTTACCTTTTGTATTATTGTTTTGATTTACAACAGATGTCTACTTCTCAAGGGCAAGCAAATGAAATTAGAGAAAATTTATAAAAAAGGCCATTTAGACACCATTTAGACACCTAGCTTCTTAATAAAGGACAACTATTATAATCTTTTTAAAAAAGGACAAAAACGCATGTTAATAACCCATTATACCCTTATATTTAAATATGGAAATTAATTTATTAATTCAATAATTAAATAACAAGTCTTCATCTTCCTTATTTGTCGCCATAGATTCAACCACATACCTCTTCAATTGATTATCAACATTGACAAATGTTACCTGATCCAGGCGCTCATAGTTTCTGCTAGAATCCCATACGGGTTTCTTGGCCGGAAAACTCAAATCTTCAAGCTTTTTGGTTAATCCATGATGAATCAAACATAATCCCGCTGCATCTACAAACGATTGGCCATAGATTTCAGATTGGTGAAGCAACAATCCTCGATTTCCTCTTGAAATCAAGGGATCTTTTTCTTCTTTTAGTTTCTGTTTCAGTTTTGGGTGACCCCTCACGCCCAAAAACTGATTTCCGATGATTCTCAAAGTTTCTTCTGCTTAGAGGCTTGTTCCTCTCTTTCAACGACGGTCATGGCTATAAGGTCTCATCTCCTTTGCTCTTCCATAATTGTTTCCTCGATCTGTTCTTTCGACTGCACATGATCAAGAGACTTTCCACGCGATCGTTTCTTTATATTATTAGGGGATTCAAACTTCACCGATTTCTTCATTATGGATGACGGACGCGAAGCCGCCGGAGATACAGTAGAAACTTTTAATTCCAAGGGTCAGATGAAGAGTTTTGCCAAGGGTATGATTTTTAATTCCACACGTACACACATAATTTGCAAAGAATTTAGGATTTTTTGAGATGATTTTAATTTAGGTTCAATTTGCTCCGTTTTCGTGTAATTGTGATGATTTACGTGCGCGTTGCTGAAATGTAGTTCATGATTATTTGTTATTGGTTTGGTCAAGGGATAATGCAGATCTTATTTTGCATATGTATACATATTTTTGCATAATCACATTCTAATATGAAGACACCGTACTATTTTTTCTGCATTATTCATTTTATTATGCAGTTTTAGATTTCATTGTTCTGCATTATTCATTTTATTATGCAGATTTAACTTTTATATTACTTTTCCAACCATGGTCTAGGGAGCAAAATGTTCTTCTCACTTCTCACTTCGTTTTCTTCCGTACTTCATGGTTTCCTTTCTTCACAAATTGAAAAACCCCAAAATTCTGCACAAAATTAAGCTCTTCTGACCGGTGTTAATTAATTTTAGGAAGGTTTTAATTAATTGCGTAATTCTTGGAATTAATGAGCTGATAGAGTCAGCTTTAAATTTCAAACATTTAAAGAATTTATCCATATTAATTTCGAATTTTATGTATTAAGGGCATGATGGTACATTTATGTGCCATTTTGTCCTTATTCTGAAACTATTTTGAATCATGTCTTTATTTAAAAAAAACACTAGGTGAAATGACCTTTTATGTGAAATCCCCATGAAATTACTCAGCATGAAGAAGGATCTGAACAGCCAACAACTCCTCGTACTTCCGCTTCAGCTTCAAATCCCAAAAAAAACGGAAAGCAATTCCTAAAAGAACAATTGTGTGGGATCACTTTATTCCTTTCTTGGACGAGGAGAATGAAAGAAAAGTTCTATGCATGCATTGCGCAAAAGAGTTCTTTTGTGATAAAAAAAGAAACGGTACTACTAATCTCAAAAATCATATTGGTGTGTGTAAGAAAATCCTTGGTAGCGTAGAAACTAGTCAAACATTGTTAAACTTTAATGAGGTTACTAGTAGTTCTATGGACGTTGGGACTACTTGGAAATTTGAGAAAGAGTTGCTTAGGAAATCTATAAGTCGGATGATTATTGTGGATGAGCTGTCTTTCAAATTTGTTGAAAATGATGGGTTTAACGATGTGATGTATAATGCTTGCGGACCTAAATTTAAAGTACCATTTAGACGGACAGTTTCACGTGATTGCTTTGAGCTCTACATAAATGAAAATAATTATCTAAAAGCTTTGCTGAAATCTTCAAATCAAAGAGTTTGTCTTACTACAGACACATGGTCTTCTATACAAAGAATCAATTATATGTGTTTGACTGCTCATTACAATGATAGTGATTGGAAATTGAACAAAAAGATTTTAAATTTTTGTACAATTTCTAGTCACAAAGGTAAAGATATTGGTTTGGAAATTGAAAAGTGCTTGAAAGAATGAGAGCTTGATAGAGTGTTTACTATTACAGTAGACAATGCTTCTTCAAATGATACTGCAATTTCATATTTGAAAGAACAAATGAGTGATTGGAGAAGTACCATTCTTAGTGTGAATTCATTCATATGAGATGTGTTGCTCATATAATCAATTTAATTGTAACTGATGGTTTGAAAGAAATTAGGATTTCAGTATTGAAAATTAGGGCTGCAGTACGTTATGTGAGACAATCCCGGCTAGGTTGAAGAAGTTTAAGGAGTGTGTTGAACATGAGAAAATTGAGAGCAAAAGTTTAAGTTTGTTGTCTCTTGATGTTGCCACACAAGATGGAATAGTACTTATTTAATGTTGGAGTCTTCTCAAAAGTTTGAAAAGGCATTTAATATAATAGGTACAATTTACATGATCCCAACTTTGAAACTGAGCTTAATTTGGAGACAGGTGTTCCTTCTAGGGTTGATTGGAAAATTGCTAGAAGAATGTTGTCTTTTTTTGCAAGTGTTTTATGAGCTTACTATAACAATCTCAGGCTCTCTATATGTCACATCTAACTTATTTTTCCATGAAATTTATATGGTGGATTGTTTGTTGAAAACATGGATGGTTAGTGATGATGATGAGTTGTGTGCAATGGCAATGAGAATGAAGGCAAAATTTGATAAGTATTGGGGAGATCCAAAAAAGATGAATAAAGTGATATTCATTGCAGTTATTCTTGATCCTGGATACAAGTTAGATTGGTTTCACTTTGCTGTTTCTAATATGTATGAGGGTGAGTTGGGTGCATCGATTGCAAATGTGGTGAAAGATCAATTGTATTCTTTGTACAATGAGTACAAAAAAACAGTCAATGCCAGAAAATTCGAGTGCACCAAGTGTTATTCCTGAAGTGGTAAGTGGACTAAATGTTGGTGATCCAAGTCCGATAATGAAACTGAAAATGATGATGGATAGTAAATATAAAAAGTTCAAGTCTGAGGTGGGTGGGGGCAAAAATAGTAAATCAGAAGTGGAAAAGTATCTTAATGAAGAAATTGAAGAAGATAATGGAGGTAAGTTCAACATTCTCTTTTGGTGGAAAATGAATTCTTATAGATTTCTCATTCTCTCCGAAATTGCTCGGATATTTTTGCTGTTCCCATTTCAACAGTAGCTTCAGAATCTAGCCTTCAGCACATGAGGGACGAGTGCTTGATGCATTTAGGAGTTCATTAAGTCCAAAATAGTGCAATGTGTCATTTGTGCTTAAGATTGGCTTCGCAAGAAAAAGTCTTTTCCAGTTGGAGTTGAGGTTGAAGAAAGTATTGAGAATATTGAAGAAATTGAAAAAAGTAATATATTTATATTTTATTTGTTTATAATTTCAATTCATATTATAATCTTTTAGATTTTGATCGTTGTGTTTTCTTTTGTAGGTTTTCGAGAAATGACTTTTGAGGATTCAACCGATGCATGAAGATTTGTACTGTTTTTTAAAACTATTTATGTAATATTTAAGGACTTGTAATGGAATTTTATTGTGTGGGATTTGTGATGTTATGTGGAATTTGTTTGATTATGATTTGATTTTATTATGTAGAATTTGTTGTGTATAATTCTGTGAATGAACTTTTATAATGTAGAATTCTTCTAATATTGCAGATTCTGTGGCTGAACTTATTTCATGTAGAATTGATTTTTTTTAAATGTTTATTTGTTTAAATAATTTTTTTAAATTTTAGGCAGAAAAAATTCGGTTCGAACCGAACCAACCGAATTGTAATTCGGTTCGATTTTAATATAATTTCGGTTCGGTTCATTTTTTTAAAACTTCGGTTATTTCGGTTCGGTTGAAAAAAGGTCAGAACCGAACCGAACCGACCGAATGCCATTGGACCCATTAAGGAATGATAATCTTAACCTAGTAGAGTCAGTAGCCGCCGTGGACATTGGAGGTAGATTGGAAGCAACATAGACGTGGGCATTAGTTTGATTGTATTAAATTTCTCTTTTGATTTGAGATTATTATGGATTCTTTACTCGATTTCACTCATTCACACTCACATTCTTTATAAATACACCCAGTGACAGTTCAACCCACATTTTTTATAAATACACCCACTGACAGTTCAATTCACACCCATATTTTTTATAAATACACCTACTAGCATAAATATTTTTTTATAAATACACCCACTAGCAGAAATTGTACTTAGTCTTCTTCTCCGAGCAGTTTCGGCCACCCGAGGCCGCGGCCGAACGCTGCAATTTACGACAACCTTAATCTTTAAATATTTTCTATTTCTTTAAATATTCTTTAATTATTATTATGGATCGAGGTTATTTTATATTATTACATGCAATAATATATGTTACTATATGTTATAATGTGAGTTACTTAATCAATAAAAATGCTAGAAAAAAATACTACATAAAAGAATCGATATTACTATATAAAAATTTATATGTTACTACATATTTCAGTTTGAATTACTACATTGAATATGCGTTTGTTACTTTATGTAACTTTATCAAATGATTTGCATTACAACATGATTATTGTGTTTACTACATGCGATAGTATATGTTACTACGTATTATAATGTGAGTTACTACATTAACAAAAACACTAGAAAAAAACGGGTTACTAAATAAAAGAATTTGTATTACTACATAAAATAATGTGTGTTACTACATATTACGATTTGAATTACTACATTTAATATCCCGCGTTCGACAATAAAATAAAAGATAAAAAAACCACATAAATTGACAAAATAAACGGGTTAAATTTTTTTTTTCAAAATTAGAACACAAGTGGGCCAGTTGTCAAATAAATTAAGAATTAATCCAAATGAATTGATGGTGGCCCAATAATATATATTTTCAGCCCATTGACTTAATAAGTCAATATTTTTAGCCCAATTGACTTAATTAGTCAATATTGCATGTATGCAATATTGCATATAAGTTTTTGTGCTCGATTTGTTGTTATTTCATGAGTTATGTTTAGTGATTAATTTTATATTCTAGTTCACGGATGAAACCTTGATATAGTTGTGTCTTTTTAATGAAGTGATTAACTATTTATCTCGATTCCTATTTCGATTCCGTTATTAATTGATTTTTTGCGATTTTTTTTTATCAATTCTAGATAATTCACAATTTATAATCCGCAATTGTTATAATATTGTGGATATTGTAGCACCTGGGGCAGAACATCTTAGGTGGTGTTTGATTTTGGATTGTGGTGAAATTGATTGATATTGGAAAAAAGTGGATTGGGTAATCGTGTATAAATTGTGATTCGTTAAGGATTGAGAAGTAGGAGTAGATGTAGTTTTATGTCATATCAAAAAGTGATATTGTAATATTTTATTATTGATAATTTTTATATAATATTGTATAAAAATAAGAGTACGTGAAAATAAGTGGGTAAGTAAAAGAATAATACTTCCTCCGTCCCACAAAGATAGCTACGTTTTCCTGTTTTGGATGTCCCAAATTATAGCTACATTTCCTCTTTTACTTAAGAATTAAATGCTTTATTGACAATTTTACCCTTAATTAAACTCACCTCATAATTACTCTTAAGACCCAACTGCTTTGGAATTTACAACAAATTTATGAAATATCAAGGGCAAAATAGGTATATTAGTTAAATTTGACTACATTTATTGATTTTTCTTAATTTGTGTGTAAAGTCAAATGTAGCTATCTTTGTGGGATGGAGGGAGTAGGAGAGAGAATGGGTGTGTGAAAGAAAAGTAAGAAATAAAAGAAAGTAGGAGAGAGAATGAGTGATTGAAAAGGAAAATAGTAATTTGATTGTATAAAAATAAGTATATATGCGTATTATAGAGGTGGATTGGTATTTAGATTGAGATGGATTAAGAGAGATTGGAATGAGATTGGTCAATTCCAAAACAAACACCACCTTAGGGAATAATAACGTTTAGGTTGTATGAAAAGAGCATCTCATATTCAGAGTCAAGTTTATCCTATTGTTTTGGTTCATTAATGTGTTCCTCAAGTTGAACCTCAAATACATGTTTTGGGGTTGTTTGTAGAAAGAGATTAATTGGGGTCATGCATTCTAGTTAATTAAACTTAAGAAACAATCTGAACTAGTTTGGTCGTACTACTGATTTAGAGATAAGAATCAAGATGAGATTGAGATTACCGAGTTCAATATTTAAATTGATAAAATTAATTAAGGAAAAACTATCCGAGAACTAGATTGTTTTAAATATTCGATTGTCGTTAGTTTTCATTGCAATTTATTATTATTATTATTACTTTCTAGTAGTTAATCAATCATCTAAAACTCCCCTATTTTAATTACTTATGTACACAAAAATTTTAATTGAATTTCACTGCACGTTGAATCGACCCTTACTTACCCTAATATATTATAGTGGATTAGTTTAGGAATTATTTTTGGGTATGCCGGCCACAGCACACCACCCTTATAGTTTCTTTCAAATCAAGGCGTTGTTAGACAAGCTTCTCAACTTCTTCTTCAAGATTCTTTAATACAAAACTCTTCCCTGCCTTTTCAACTTTTCTTACGTCTCTCTATCTTCTTTTTATTAAATTACATTTTTCACGTGCCAAAAGAATGAGAGACACATGGCAGGAGTATGAGAGTCTTATCTTTCTTTTATTATACTATCTTCGTCCTCAAAAAATTTTCATACTTTACTTTTTAATTTGTCCCCCAAAATTTGCATACCCCAAAATATAAACAATCATCACCACCCTCACCCTCATAATGTACACATATTTACCCTTCATGTCATTACTTTTGGGACCCATCATATACTCAATCCACCTACTTTATTTACTTTATATATAAATGTTTATAAAATTACCCTCAACACTCTCATCGTTACATTTTTTTCTTAAACTATGTGCCCAAAATTCTCCGCAAACTTTTCGGGGACGGAGAGAGTATAAAATTTGATTGATTTTAAAAAATAATCAATAAATAATTACTATAGAAAAAAGAACTATTTTTTCATAACGTTAATGATTGAAAGTGATAATTATAATAATGATCGATCCACAAAAAAGGCCCGTGAATGGTTAAAGCATCCAACTCTAGAAATTTTATATTAATGTATAATGCAAATTGAATATTAATGAGTTCATTCTAGTGGATAGAAGAGGAGAACCGCGTTAGCTGGACAAATCCACTAAGGGTGGACAAGTCACCTGAATTCAGTAAGCCAACTTAGTGAGTCTGATCATCTCAGCCGATAGGCAATCTCGCTTGATAGTTAGTCATCTCAATTGATGTTATGGAGACAACTTGTCCGAGTCTGGTTTATGTCATCTGATCTTATCTCAGTTGAGTTGAGAACATAACAGTCGAGGTCAAGTCACCCGATAGCCAAAACATCTGAGAAAAGAGCTCAAGTCATTTGTTCGCGGCAGTTTCAGAAATCAATTTCTAAGCGATTAATTTGTTGCATGACAATTAGAAGTTAATTATTAACAGTTCTTTGAAGCACTGTACATCTATAAATACTACTCTCTCATATGGGAAATAGTTGTTGAGTTGAATCTTACACAAGAGAACTAGAATACGTAGATTAGAGTTTCTAGCTTGATTCATCCATAGTGAAATTGTGCCTCTATCCTCCGTGGACGTAGATCTTACGATCGAACCACATAATTATGTGTTCTTGTGTTTGTTCTTTCATTGTTTCATTTGATTTCTTGAAGTGTTCTTTGGGTTATTAGATTGCTTTGTGTTGTGATAATAAACCAATAACAATTGGTGTCGTCTGTGGGAAGAAGGCAAACTCAAAGTTTCAAGATGGGTTCAATGAAGATGAAAGTGGAAAAAATCAAAGGCAAAAACGATTTTTCATTATGGAAGGGAAAGATAAAGGCACTCTTGTTACACCATGGATTGAAATATGCTCTAGTTCCTATTGACCCTACTACATTTGATGTAGATAAGGCCAAGAAAAAAGAAATGATGGAGAAGGCCCAAAACATTGTGATTTTGAGTTTTGGATACAAAGTTTTGAGAGAAGCGATTAAGGAGAAAATTTTGGCAGTTGTGTGAAAGAAATTAAACAATCTTTATTTGACACAATCTGTGTCAAATAAGATGTTTATGAAACGAAAACTCATGACTTTCAAATTGTCAAAGGAGAAGACACTTGATGAACAATTGGATGAGTTTAACCAAAATGTTAAATGATCTTGAAGATCTAGGAGTATCCTTAGATGATGGAGATAAAGTATTTCGTACTTCTCAATTTCTTACAACCTTCATATGAAATATTCAAAGATACATTAATTGCTCTTTGCATAACAAGGAAATGTTACTTTTGAAGAAGTTCAGGCAACTCTCTAAATCAAAAGTCTACACTTGGCAAATTCAGAGAAGAAGACCAAGAACTAAGGAGAATGTTTGAATGTGAAGTTCACAATTAGAAGAAGAGGTTTCAAGCCAAGAAAGATGATTCCAAGGCTAATGATAAATCCAAATCTGAATTTATTGAAAGAACAAAGTGCTACTAATGTTAGAAAGACAGACACATCAAGAGAAATTGTCCAAATTTGAAGAAGGTTACTAAGTTCACAAAGCTGATGTAACTGAGGCAAAGGAAGGGTATGATAGTGTTGCAGTAATGAATGTGACTGAAATCAAGCTCTATAATGAATGAGTGTTTGACTCTGGGTGTTCATTTTGTTGGTCCCAAAACGAGTATGGTGACAGTCTAGATAGAGGGGGGTGAATAGACTGTCTAGATGTTTTAAAACTTTTTTCGTTTTTAGATCAGATGAGACGATCAGATGAGTTATATACTCTATCGCCTGAATGCAAATAAAGATGCTCTAATCTGTAGAGTGCGGAAGTGTAATATAGCATATCAAGATAACAACCTTACTGACTGTTGAATTTAGCTGGTCAGTTTGAAAGCTATCTCAAAAGTTATAAGTGCGGAAATGTGTAGGCCCTAAATGTTTAGACTCGTGTGTATTTTATGAAAACCTCTTTTAAAGAATGACTTTAAAACAATGTATGTTATCAGCTGATATGGTATCTGCTGATTTTGTAAAACAAACACTTAGTGGATTTTGACTCTTTTGTAAATTGATGCCTTTAACAAATATGTGCAATATGAGTATGAACACAAAATAATAAAGTAAGCAATAAAAACACAAGTATTTATAGTGGTTCGGATCTCAATATCCTACGTCCACTCCCTCTAATCAGATAGAGAAATTCACTATCTTGTTGCTTTATAGTCCCAAGAGAAGACTTGTGATCAAGAACCTCAACTACTGTATGAGGCTACAGATCTACTTGTTGGTTAGGTAACAAGTAACCTTTACAGGGGTTTATACGAAATATAAAGATATGTGTATAACCAACTGGTTCTAAGTACTAAAGATTGGATTCTTTATGCAGGCTTAAGATCGGAAACTTAGAGCACTTAGGATAGAAATCTTTGTAGGCTCTAAAGAACTCGACACTTAAGATATTTCTTGAAACTGGCTGTTCTTGACATCAGCTGAATGCGAAATGAGAGTTTTTGCTTGTATGGTTTTCGGTACCTTGTTCCAAAGAACTAGTGTTGTATTTATAGAGAGATTTTGGGCTCCAAAACTAGCCGTTGCACCAAATCTTCTAAGTATGGTCGATATCTTCATAGGAGAGTTGCTTGTAGATTTTCTGGTACGACATTTCCTGAAAAGATAATGTCCATTAAATGCTTCGTACTTCATCTGGCAGACCTCTGTACGACCTAGTACTTGGTCAACTTCATAGCTTCATGTTGATATGTCATTGGTCCACATCAGCTTGGTAGTTGAACAATTGTCTTGTCTTCTGATAGAGCAATTCAGAGCTAGTCCGACATTCTCTTTGACTTCTGTTATTGTTGCATCTTCTTCCTTTGACTAACACTTCTGAAGGTGTTTTATTCATAAATGTTAACTGTCATCTGATTCTTCAGATGAGCTTGACTTGAATGTTCATTGAGGCTTTCTTCGACAAGATTAGGCGAGCTCATATCTGCTGAATTGTCTTCTGATACTTGAATGTAGATTATCATATAGTTACTTTCAGTCTATAAGGTATACAACAACCTTTAGATCTGATTTCACTAATGAGCTCTAGATGTATTCTAGTCTTTATAAACTTCTCTTTAAATCTTGAGCAAGCGCGCGTTACAACAGATGAGTAATCAGCTGATATACATATAACGCATTTCTCAGACTAGACTTAGACAAATATCAATACATCTAAGCTTTATAAACATCTTAGGAAACTTAGTTCTAGATTACAAATTATTGATCTAACCTGTACTCTACTGATCTAGTTTTGGCCATCAACACTTAAACTATAAATTGCAATCAGATTAGGGGTCTGTAGATGTTGTTAATTCATAAATGCCTTAACATTATCAACAACATCTTAATTTGACCTTCCGAGATTTTTTCTAAGTCTTTTCTGAAATGCTACATTAAATGTTGATCTAAATGTTGTCGCATTTCTGGCAGGATCTAGAAGCTTCTACAAGGATCTGGAACCTGGAAGATTCCAGAACATTGGAGAACATGCTAGAGAAGCCTGGAACCATTTAGAACGACCTGGAGCATTCAAGAAGGATCAAGAAAGATCATGGAAGTTGTGGAAGTTGAGTTCCTAAAAAATAGGACCTCAATGTGGAAGCCTCTAGAATTCGCATACCACCTCTATAAATACCGATTGAAGGCTTCATAATTCAGTGTGTTCTATTCGAGCAATATCCTAGACCGAGCGTTCATCCCTGTTAGGAAATTGTGGCCAATAGTTCTACATTTTAGTTCATACGAAGTATCCCACCCGTATGGCTGTGTGTCTTCTTATCTATTGAGAGTGTAATCATTAGATAGACTAGGCATTTCGACAGTGTATAATTTATACACTTAGTTCATTTTCTAGACTTGGCACCTGCCTCGTTTATAGTTTCGTTGTGAAAGTTATTGTTGTAACATTTCACACAACATTTGTACTTGAAGATAAGTATTGATTTTACGCCATAAGGCAGACATAGATTTTTATTTATAAAATCTATGTTAAAAGTATTTCCATTGTGTCTCGTTTGTTTTTAGTGTTTCAAGTCTTCCGCTGTGTATCTTAATTTCTGATATTCTGTTAGAGTCAGTGTTGCACTATTTGTCTCAACATTCTGTGCAACATTTATCTACTTATACTTAAACACTTTTATACACCCCAGCACACTTTAAGTTGGTATCAGAGCTGATACCTGACGAAACTAGGTTAGATCTTTGGTCAAGTGTGTTTTTAGTTTAGTGTAGCAATGGAAACACATCACATATCCACTGCACTTAGGCCACCCGTTTTAGATGGTTCAAATTATTCTTATTGGAAGCCTAAGATGCGTATGTACATCAAGTCAATTGATGAACGTGCTTGGAGGACTGTACTTACAGGTTGGGAAGCTCCAAAGAGACCAGCAGACGCAGATGGTGAAGTTCAACTCAAAAGAGAAGTTGATTGGACGGCTGATGAAATAACAACAGCAAGCTACAATTCTAAAGCTTTAAATGCTATTTTTACTTCTGTTGATGTTTCAATGTTTAAAATTATATCTAACTGTTCTACTTCTAAAGATGCATGAGACAGGTTGCAAGAGCATTGTGAGGGTTCAGACAGTGTTCGAAGGACTAAGCTTCGAATGTTGGGGACAAAATTTGAGAATCTCCGAATGAAGGAAGATGAAACCATTTCATCCTACAATGAAAGGTTAAGTGAGATAATCAATGAATCACATTCTCTTGGTGACCCTATTTCTAATGTTAGAGTAGTTCATAAGATATTAAGATCTGTTCCTAAAAGATTTGATGCTAAAATTTGTGTTATTGAAGAGGCAAAAAATACAGATACATTAAGTCAAAATGAGTTAGTGAGTATTCTTAGAACATATGAAATAAACACTAATCAAGTTGATGAAAATGATGCTGATAAGAAAGTTGTGGTTTTTAAAGGGGAAACATCAAACATTTCTGAGATTCAACCTATCATTACTGAAGTTGATTCTGATGAAGAATTGCTTGATAAATGTCTTAAGGATCCTAACAACATTGCCTTACTTACTAAGCACTTTAATAAGTTTCTTAAGAAATCTGTGAACAAATCTAGCAACATTCAGCCTAAGATTCAAATCAACACATCAACACCTCAACCAGAAAGGAGGAAAGGTCAATTCACACCAAGACTATCAAAAGTGAAGGTAAACCAAGGTATGATCCTGAATTTCGAAAATCAGTTCAATGCAATGCTTGTTCTGGTTATGGCCATTATGCAAATGAATGTGCCAATACTAGACTTAAGCAAAAACTGAATTTTGGTGCTACCTTGAGTGATGATTCTGATGATGATCTTGATGAATTAAATCAGAATGAATATTCTAATTTTACCAGAATTGATTATAATGATTCCTCAGATGATGATCTGGATGAAACAGATTCTGATGTTGTACCTGATGCTTCAACATCTACAGCAACATCAGAACAGAGTCACCCAGATTTGAACTGTTTTAATGGTTTAGTTGATGATGCAGGAAAAAGGACTGATGACAATGAATACCAATAGTTGTTAGATGATTGGAAGAATCAGAAACTCACCATTGATTCTCTGAATAAAAGGAATGAGGATTTGACAGACACAATCACCAAGCTAGAAGTTATTCTTACCAAAAGAGATCTGAAAATCTGTAACTTAAAGGAGAAACTGATAAATTCTACTTTATGTTTCAAGAAATATTCCAAGAGTGCTTCTGAGGTAAATAATGTTATAGCTACTGGTAAGTCTAATAATCATGGTTTAGGTTATAATGGTACTACTGCTTCTATTTTTGATAAATTTAGAAAACATGTAAAATTTGTTAAGGCAAATGTTGACACATCTGGTGCAACATCTGCAGAAACAAAGTCATACAAGGTTAAAAGGAAGTATATCTGTCATTACTGTTTCAAAATTGGTCACATTCGTCCTTACTGTATAAAGTTGTTTGAAGAACAAAAAAACTTGAAAATACTGCATAAGAAACTGTCACATCCTGGTAAACATTTTTTGAAATCTGCATGGAAACCAAAAGCTACCTGTAATGTTGTTCATACCTCCTTAAAAGCATGTCTACCTGATTTATGGTACTTTGATAGTGGTTGTTCTAGACATATGACAGGTCGTATTGATTTCTTATCTGATTATGTGACCTTGAATAGTGGTAGTGTTACATATGGTGGAGGTTCTAAAGGAAAGATTGTTGGTAAAGGAACTTTGAATGTTGAAGGTTTTCCTAAGCTTAAAAATGTATTACATGTTGATGGCTTACTTGCAAATCTGATTAGCATTAGTCAACTTTGTGATGATAATTTGCATGTGAAATTTGATAAAGATTCATGTTATGTTCTTAATAAAGATGAAGTTTGTGTCATGACTGGTACTAGGTCAGCTGATAATTGCTATCTTATTGGAACAAATATGTGTAACTTGTCAAAACATGATGAAAATGTTCTATGGCATCAAAGATTGGGTCATGCAAATTACAGAGCAATGAAAAAGCTAATCAAAGCAGATGCAGTAAAATGAATTCCAGAACTTAGGTTTCACAACACCACTGTATGTGGACCATGCCAAAAAGGTAAACAGGTAAGAATGTCACACAAAATGCTGTCACATTGTACTTCACATCGATGCTTTGAATTACTGCACATGGATTTGATGGGTCCTATGGAAACTGAAAGCATTGGAGGAAAGAGGTATTCCTTAGTTGTGGTAGATGATTTTTCTAGATATACCTGGGTAGAGTCTTTGAGAGACAAATCTGAAGCATTTGCTGCATTTAAAATTCTTTATAAGAGGTTCAAAAATGTGTTTAACTTGAAAGTTGGCCGTATTAGAACTAATCATGGTAGGGAATTTGAAAACAGCATGTTTAATGATTTTTGTGATAAAAAGGGAATCTTGCAAGAATATTCATCTCCTAAAACTCCACAACAAAATGGAATTGTTGAAAGAAAGAATAGAACTTTACAAGAAATGGCTAGAGTTAAGCTTACATCCAAATGTCTTGCTAAGAAATTTTGGGGAGAAGCATTGAATACTGCATGCCATATTATTAATAGGGTTTTTATTCGTTCTGGCACTAATCAAACACCTTATGAGATTTTGAACAACAGAAAACCTAATGTGAAATATTTTCATGTATTTGGTTGTGTGTGTTATATTTTGAATGATAGGGATCAACTTCATAAGTTTGATTCTAAAAGTGATAAAGGTTTCTTTTTAGGCTATTCTAGAAATAGTAAAGCTTATAGAGTCTATAACCTTAGAACTAACACTGTTCAAGAATCTGTTAACATTGTGTTTGATGATGATAAAGGTCTTACAGATGACAAAGGTGAAGAAGATGTATCACAGGTTACTGACACTTCTGAGAATACACTGAAGTCTGAAAATGTTGCACCAAATGTTAACACATCTGAGTCAACATCTACAGAACAGTCAGATGTAAATTCACATAATGATCAGTACATTCCCAAAACGAATCCTTCTTCAAGAATAGGCAAAAGTCATCCTTCTGACCAGATCATAGGCGATGCTACAGTTGGAGTGCAAACAAGAGGAAGAGTAAGATCAAACAAGGTAGATGTGGTAAGAACAATATGCATGTCTTCTATGTGTAATGTTGTAAATCCTGAATGCTATTTATTTGAAATTGAACCTAAGAGTGCTAAAGAAGCCTTAACTGATGAAAACTGGATTAATGCTATGCATGAAGAACTTGGTCAGTTTGAAAGAAATGAAGTGTGGACACTTGTTCCTAGACCTAGTCATACTAATGTCATTGGAACAAAGTGGATATTCAAGAATAAAACTGATGAATCTGGTAATATTGTTAGGAACAAGGCTAGGTTAGTAGCACGAGGTTACACCCAAGTTGAAGGAGTCGATTTTGATGAAACTTTTGCACCTGTTGCTAGGATAGAATCTATTAGATTACTGCTAGCTATTGCATGTTTTATTGATATTAAACTTCATCAAATGGATGTAAAGGCTGCATTTCTAAATGGCATATTAAATGAAGAAGCATATGTTGAACAACCTATAGGATTTGAAGATCCACAGTATCCTGATCATGTATATAAACTTAAGAAAGCATTGTATGGTCTTAAACAAGCTCCTAGAGCATGGTATGGTAGGCTTACTGACTTTCTTTTGGAATATGGATTTATTAGAGGAGAGGCAGATAAAACTTTATTCATTAAGCACACTGAAGGAGATTTACTTATTGCTCAAATATATGTTGATGACATTGTGTTTGGTTCTACTTGTGATAAAATGTTGAGTAAATTTGTTGAGGCAATGACTGCAACATTTGAAATGAGTATGGTTGGAGACTTGAACTATTTTCTAGGTCTTCAAATCAAACAATGCAGTGATGGTATTTTCTTCTCCCAGAGTAAGTATGCTAAGAATTTGGTTAAAAGATTTGGTCTTGAGAATTCAAAACCAATGAAAACTCCTATGGGATCTTCTTTGAAACTTTGCAAAGACAGTGCTGGAACAGATGTTGATCCAACACTTTACAGATCTATGATAGGTAGTTTACTGTATTTAACCTCTAGTAGACCAGATATTATGTACAGTGTGTGTGCTAGGTACCAAGCTAATCCAAAGGAATCTCACCTGAATGTTGTGAAAAGGATTATCAAGTATGTTGCAGGTACAAGTGACCTTGGAATCTGGTATACTAAGGACACTAACAACATTTTGATTGGTTACAGTGATGCTGATTGGGCTGGAGATATAGATGATAGAAAGAGTACGAGTGGAGGATGTTTCTACATGGGAAACAATTTTGTATCATGGCACAGCAAGAAGCAGAATTGTGTTTCACAATCTAGTGCAGAATCTGAGTACATAGCTGCTGGAAGCTGCTGTACACAACTCTTGTGGCTGAGCAAGATGTTCCATGACTATGGTATTGAGAATGGTATACTTACAATCTTTTGTGATAATACTAGTGCTATTAACATTTCTAAGAATCCTGTACAACACTTACTCACAAAGCACATTAGCATAAGACATCATTTTATGAGGGATTTAGTAGAGAAGAATATTGTTAAGTTGGAGTATATACCTACTGAGAAACAAAATGCTGACATTTTTACTAAGGCATTAGACCATGAGAGATTCTCTATCTTGAGGAAATCTCTTGGCATGAGCACTATCTGAAAAATTCGGATGGATGTTGTCACAAATGCGTCAGCATTTGGGACAACATCATGGGTTGTAAAAATTTTATAAGCTGAATCTATCTCTTACTTTGTTAAATAATTCCTATGTAAAATATCTACGAATCTAAGAACCTTGTAGTGTAAAAATAAACATGTCTCACACCTCTCAAATGCATAAAAATGAGAATGTTATTAGGATACTAAAAGATGTACCAAATCACTGAGTAACTATGGAGCACGGAGTTCACTACTACGATGCCTTCTTTTCAAAAGGTGATTCTTTGGTAAAAACATCAATATATTAGTAATCCATTAAGTAAGTATGGGGCACGGAGTTCGCTACTACGATGTACTCTACTGGAACAATGGATCAATACAAATTAGATGCTATAACACAAAAAGAAAAAATATGGTGCAACACAAATGAAGCAAATTCATGAAAAAACCGTGTTGAGGTGTTTGTAACAGTTTTGAGCACAACATTGCCTGATTCGAATTTATTTTTATTAGTTGTAATTATTTAATTATTAATTGGGATTTATTTCATTTTATTTAACTACTAACCCACATTTTTTATTTTTCAGATTATGCGATTTTAATTATTCTGGAAGCTTCTTAATTACCTAATTTAATTTAATTAAATTTCCCCACTAATTACCCATGATCTACATTGTGGCTAATTATGTGGAGCATGATCGAAAAACTTCTGGATTTACTCTCCAACTACATAGTTCTCTCTATAAATATCACTCATAAGATTAAATGTTAATGCTAATCGTGATTTTTGATTTTGTTAAGTACTAAGTTTCTGCAGAATTGTTTATTGGCCGTGTATCTCTCAAAGTTTGTGAATACACTCCTCAAACCTATCTTGAAATTCCAACTGTCCCTTAAATGGCTGGAAACCGACCTCAATCCCACTCACAATCTCACTCTGATTCGAAGAACTCATCCCTTTCTCACACAAACCCTCTCGAAATCCTTGCTTCCATGGCGTCTCAGAAATCAACCTCGTCAAATGCTGACTCAAATGTCTCTACAACACCATCAACAACCACTCCCACTCCTCAAACTGCTCCTCAAACCGTTCCACCAACAACCAACATTCCTCAAGATGCAACTGTCGAACAGTTCAACAAGGCTATCGAAGAAGTGTCTGACTCTCTTCGAACAACTGGTCATCTGCCCGTGATGACATTTGGAGATATCACTGTGGATATCTCAAGCTATTTGGCTGATCAAACCGCCTAAATGGCTGCTACTTCAAAAAGCCCTAAATCACCTACTGTTCACAACTCGCAAGCTGAAAATGAGGAGGTTACTGCTGAAGAAGAAGCTACTGCTACTTCCGACCCTAAAGATGTTGAAATGGAGGATGCAAACATCTCTGAAGACGGTACAAACTCTTCACTCTCTGTTTCTGATGAATCTGCTCCCATTCCTTTCAAGAAGAATGCGCAGAAATGGAAAAGACAGAGGAGTCCTGTACAAAGAAGAAGATCATACCGTGTGTTCACGCGTGTGGATTATTCTGAAACCATGAGGAAGAAGAAGAAAGCTGGAGCTGAAGCTGCTGAACCCATCCAAGTGTTCATAGACTCTGAAGAAGAAGCTCCTGTTTTTGTTGAGAAAATTAAAAAGGTTGTTTCTGAGAAACCCAAGAAAGCTACTGTTGAAAGGAGGAAGAAAGTTGTTGCTGATCCCAAAGGCAAAGGGAAGGCCAAGATGATTACTGAAGATGAACCTGCAAAATCAGATTCCAATTCTGATTCTGATGTGTGTTTAAGAGATATTCTGAATTCTCTTAAGAAAAATGCTGAGCATTTTGCTGCTGCAAAGGAAGCTGCACCAGAACCTGAAGATGATGGCAGTGGTGATAACTCTTCCAGTGCAGAAAGCAGCTCTAAGGAAAGCTCTACTAAAGATTCTACATCAAGCTCTAATGACCTTGCTTCTGAAGAGGAAGGTAATTCTGATTCTCTTGAGACTCTAGAGAATAGGTTGACTATTTACTCTAAGAGGAAACTGCTGATAGAGAAGAGAATTAATATACCTGATTTTGAAAGTAAAGGCATGGTTAGTTTCTTAGAGGAAAGGAATTTGATGCATGCTGTGAATTTTGGTGAATCTTTCTTGACAAATTGGGCTTATGAATTTTATGCTTGCATGAAAAAGAGTACTGGTAAGAGATTATCTAAGTGGGATGGGACTGTTAATTTTAGGGGGAGGGATGTACCTTTTACTCCTGAGTTGATAAATGAGTTTCTGCATATTCCCAATGTTGAGGTGGATGAAGAACTTGACATGGATGTGGTTATTGCTGCTATAACTGGTGGTAGGGTAGTTAAGTGGACTAGACAGATGCTAGCCAAAGACCTCACTTCCCTACATTCTGTGTTATATAAACTCATTATCTACAACTGGATTCCCACCACAAATACTACCAAGATCACAAAAGACCAAGCTGTTCTTATGTATAGGATCTCTGTGCTTAAGAAGTTCAATTTAGGCCTCACAATTTTTCAACATATGATGAGATTTACTGGAAAAGTTTCTGAAAAAGGCAACCTACCCTATCCTGTTCTGATTTTAAATTACTTGAGGCATCATGACTTTGTTGCCAAGAACACTGATGTGTTGAGGGGGAGAGTTCCATTATTGGCCATAGCTCCTGCCTTACTCACTGGGGATAGAGTAATTGATCTGCCTTTGACTGCTCCTGGTACTGATCATCAGCACAGGCCTTCAACTACTGAACATCAGCAAAGACCCTCAACTTCTGATCATCCAGAATCATCCAGATCAAGACAGAGAAATGCACCCCCAAATGTTGAGAACATCCATATCAACATTTCTGGTAATGTGTATCTTTCACAGGAATTCATCAAACTACAACTCAAGCACTTGCAGGAAACTATTGATGAGCTCCAGTTCCTGAAGGACAGGTGGACCAGTATGCTTTCACCTACAACAGGGGGAGTACCACCACCATCAAACTCCAATGTGGTGATTCAAGAGTTAAATGATGATGGAGTTTCAGCTGCTGGTGATGGACCTGATGCTGGAGATGCTGGAGTAACAGATGTAGTTGCACATCTTGCATCTACTTACTTTGTGGATGAAGCTGATGATGATGCTGCTGAGATGGACACCATTGATGAACAGGGACAATGATGAACAGGGACAAGCTAGACAGGGGGAGATTTGAATATCATAATGGCTACTGTGCAGGAATTTGATGCTGCAGCTGTTACCACAACAATATATGCCATTTATTCAGTTCAATCTCTGTAATTGATGTTTAAGTTTGAATTCTAAAATTCTGATACACTTGTTATTTATGTTTTTAGATGATAGGTTGTTTTTGTTTGCAACTTGCTTAATTATGGTGATATTTGTTTACTGTCTTTGCTTAATATGTTTACAGATTATCATGTGTTTACTGCAGGTTGCTGAGTCTTTGTTGTGTTTATTCTTTTTGTTCGGATATTTTGTTATTTTGTTTTTGTTAGTGTCTTACTTAGATTCTAAGTTAATTCTTCCAGTTCAACTTATGATCTTAGTATAGTTACTTATGTTGTGAATAAGTATACTGTTTATGCTTATTCTATTTTGGATAAAATAGGTTTGATCCTTTGGCACGGATCATTATGAAATTATCCTTGATCTTCATTTGATTTGATCCAACGGTTACAACAGGTATTGACTTGACTAGTACTTAGCAATGATGTCAACCTCAACTAAGTACATAAAACTGAGTATGTATAGAAATATATGTGCATCAGGTGTGTTGTAGTTGAAAGGTCAAATTGGGGGAGATTGTAGATGTTGTTAATTCATAAATGCCTTAACATTATCAACAACATCTTAATTTGACCTTCCGAGATTTTTTCTAAGTCTTTTCTGAAATGCTACATTAAATGTTGATCTAAATGTTGTCGCATTTCTGGCAGGATCTAGAAGCTTCTACAAGGATCTGGAACCTGGAAGATTCCAGAACATTGGAGAACATGCTAGAGCAGCCTGGAACCATTTAGAACGACCTGGAGCATGCAAGAAGGATCTAGAAAGATCATGGAAGTTGTGGAAGTTGAGTTCCTAAAAAATAGGACCTCAATGTGGAAGCCTCTAGAATTCGCATACCACCTCTATAAATACCGATTGAAGGCTTCATAATTCAGTGTGTTCTATTCGAGCAATATCCTAGACCGAGCGTTCATCCCTGTTAGGAAATTGTGGCCAATAGTTCTACATTTTAGTTCATACGAAGTATCCCACCCGTATGGCTGTGTGTCTTCTTATCTATTGAGAGTGTAATCATTAGATAGACTAGGCATTTCGACAGTGTATAATTTATACACTTAGTTCATTTTCTAGACTTGGCACCTGCCTCGTTTATAGTTTCGTTGTGAAAGTTATTGTTGTAACATTTCACACAACATTTGTACTTGAAGATAAGTATTGATTTTACGCCATAAGGCAGACATAGATTTTTATTTATAAAATCTATGTTAAAAGTATTTCCATTGTGTCTCGTTTGTTTTTAGTGTTTCAAGTCTTCCGTTGTGTATCTTAATTTCTGATATTCTGTTAGAGTCAGTGTTGCACTATTTGTCTCAACATTTTGTGCAACATTTATCTACTTATACTTAAACACTTTTATACACCCAGCACACTTTCAGGGTTATCAATACATATAGCTCATTCCACATGTGCCCCATCAAATCTTGCTTTCAGAACCTAGAGTTGATGATGGTGGATCAGTGTTGCCGGGCAATGATGAAAGTTGTATTGTGAAGGGCATTGAGTCTGTTAGAAATCAAATGTTTAATGAAAAGCATATAATTCTAACGAATGTCAAATTTGTTCCAAAGTAAGAGAGAAACCTAATTTCTCTTAGCACACTCAACGCCATGGGGTATGAGTTCAAAGCATATGATGGACTCTTATTGATAATCAAAGCTGAGAGAGTTGTGATGCAAGGAAGAAAGAAAAATGGGTTGTACTCTTTAGTTGGAAAGAATATCACAAAATCAACTAAAATTGCTATGAGTGCTGAGAATGTTATGCTTTGTCACAAAAGGTTAGCACATGTTGGTGAGAAAGGCTTAAAGGAGCTGTACAAGAAAGGGGTCTTCAAATTCACTAGCACATCATCATTTGAAAAGAGAATTAAACCTCCACTACTTCTATTGGCTTCAATAGAAAAACAGTAAGTAAAGTTAAACATAGTTTTCCAACGATGAGCTACCCTAGAAGGTAGCTTAGATTCCATAACAAATACCACAAAAGGGTTATTTAGAGCGATAAATCGCCTAATTTTTTGGAAGGGATTAAATTTTTTTAATACATTAAGTTACCACGTTTTTTAATCTACTCCACATGATTATCACTTTTTGAATTTAGTCCATTATGTTTCAATTTTTTTTTTTGTCTAGTTACCTGCTACAGCAGGTTTATCAAGTCATTTTTTAAAACACACCACACACCCAAAATGTTAAACACACCACACTAAAATTTAAAAATCATTTTTTATTACTATACATGCCCTAATTCTTTCCTATTTACCCTTCATCCCTCAAAACGAAACATAAATTGAATAAAAAAAAAACATTATAAAAATAAACAAAATCTTCAAAAATATATAAATTTTAAAAATCAATTAACAAAAAAAATCAATAATAATTTTTTTAAAAAAATAAGAGTTTAAACATATTTTAAAAAAATAAATAAATATTAAAAAATATATAAATAAAAAAATCAATTAAAAATCTAAAACAGTTCGAAAATCAATTAAATTGAAAAAATAAGTTAAATCAAAATTAAATCTGAAAAAAAAATATTAAATAGATTAAATAAAATTTTAAAATAATTAAATTAAAAGCATCAGTTAAGAATTAAATTTTTTGAAAAACTATATAAAATAAAAAAAATGAAAGAAAAATCAACTCAAAAAAGTAGTAAATTAAAAAAAAATTAAAAAAATTAAAAGGTTAACTAAATCTTCAAAACTAATTAAATGTATTAATTTGTTTTAGCTTTATTTAATTTTTGAAGATTTAGGTGATTTTTTTATAGTTTTTATTCATATTTTTCATAAATTTGGATTCTTATCTTTATAATTTAATTATTTTGACAATTTGTTTTTAAAATTTTAGTGTGGTGTGTTTAACATTTGGTGTGTGTATAACATTTTACGGGTTGTGTGGTGTGTTTTAAAAATGACTTGTTAAACCTGCTGTAGTAGGTAACTGGACCAAAATAAAAAAATTGAAACATAATGGACTAAATTCAAAAAGTGATAATCATGTGGACTAAATTAAAAACCGTGGTAACTTAATGGACTAAAAAAAATTTAATCCCTTTTTGGAATGAGTTCTAGCCCCTTCTAGCCTTACGCATTCCACGATACAATTCCCATGTGGATGGGCCAAATTTGGATTCACCCGTCTCCGCAGCTAGCTGTGTCATCGTCACTCTTGTAACGTTTAGTGTCGCTCGATTTTCCAGCTCGTACTTGTGTTCCTTTGTCAGTCTTTGGAGCTTCAATTTTCAGTGTTGCATTGCTCGACCTTCCTCGTTTCCTATACCCTTTCATGGTGGGCTTTGCAACAACCTGTTTTGGAATCTGAATGTGAGCTTCTATTAGCATTGGTGCCTGAGTTAGTTGTTCCTTCCCCTTTTGTTTCTGCAGTACATGTAGGCCTTTTCAGCCCCTAAACCCTCCAAAAATCGATAGTTTCTTGGTGGTCCATAGAGACTAGTTGTGGAAATGTGTTGGATATGGACTTCATGTTCCATTCATATTCCCATGGCCGCGTTGTCGTAAGTTAGAAACCGACCTTCATGGTTCTCTAGCATTTGGAATTCATCATCCATAAAAACTGAGTCTGCAAAGAGAGCATCCTCTTGCAGTTGTATCTGTGTATTTTCCTTCGAGTTGGCCAGCGTGATCTCGAGTACTCCTAGAGCTACGTTCGATTGAATTGTGTGGGATGTTGAAGCTTGTGTGCCCTGATAATTTGCTTGCACTAGTGGTGGTGCAGGTTGTTCCCACAGAAACTCATATTACTTGTGATTAAACCCTTTTGACTGTCCGCCCTACGCCATAATGGGTAGCCCTTTTCATCGGATCTCCTTCGATCATGTTCATTGTATTTTTCTCAGTGTTAGTAAGATAGCCACAGATGTAGCAAAAATTGCCTAGCTTTTCGTACCTTAGTGGCAAAGTGATCGTCTCATTTTTTATGGTGATGTGAGTATTTCTATGAAGTGGCTTATTCATGTCCATCAAAACTCTTATTCTCAAGCAACGACCCCATGTCGTATCCCCTTCCGGGCATTCAAGCTCAATTATGTCTCCAAGACGCCCCCCAAGCGGTAAGAAATTGACTTCGTCATAGAATATATTGGAAGCTCATGAATTTGAATCCATACGGGAATGGTGTTGATAACCAAGTATCGTGGCTGTTCATCATCTCTGATCTTGGATAGAATGAGCATAGGCCCATTAACTATCAAAGGTTGCCCATAGAAACCTTACTCCAATCCAAGTCCTGCTCAAATTCGAACATGATATATCCATCGCCCATATGAATGATCTTCACATTGCCTTTTTCTTTCCAGATCTTCTCTAGTGTGGATAGAATTGAAGCTCCTTAGATCGAGTTTGTTTGCTTCCTAATACTGAATCTTCCAAGAAGCACATTACGTGGCAGTATTAGTTCACCATCACCAACCAGAAATGGTTGTTGTTCAGCTTTAGAGAGGTTAACTTTTCGGATGGACCATTGAATGGACGAAAAGCTCTCGATATCTCACAAGAGTAGATAAGAGAATTGGAGAAATACAAAATTAGGGCTTGCATACTAATGTGGATCAGATTGCAATGACGTGCCTGGACGCCTTGACCAGAAAACAGGATTGATGGGATCTTCCATCAATTTGGGTCAATTTGTTACCGTATTGGATGGTTTCCTTAGTTATTAGTCAAATATCAATTTATTCAAGATTGGTCATAGTTTCCTTTTATGCATTCAACGTTTTTGGTAATGATAGATAATTTAGTGGAATAAAATTCCTGAGAATAATTCTTCTAAGTTCCAGGACGATCAACAGTGATGCCTCCTCGCTGCAACCAACGCACTGCTCCCATGGAAGACGTTCTACACCGTGATAATATCGCCCAACTCCGTCGACAGGTCAAACAACTCACAGCCCAATTGGTAGCCCTTTAAGCCAATTCCCCTGCCCCTACCATAGGTTCAGATGGTAGCGCTGATGACGAGGAGGACCTCAACCCATTTGTTGCTCCCCCTCAGGCCGATCCAGTTCGCGTTCCTCTCCCACATCACGAGGATCGCCGTTGGGAATCGGGTATGCATCTCGATGTGCCATAATTCACTAGGGAATTGCACTCAGACGATTTTATCGATTGGCTAGCCACAGTAGAGGAGATTATGGAATTTAAAAATATTCTAAAATCTGCCCGTGTTCAGTTCATCAATCACTACACGGCTTCGTCAGCGTGCCCAGGCTTGGTGGCAACAATTAAAAGGACAGCGCCAACACCTCGGTAAGCCTAAAATCACTACTTGGGATAAACTTCGCAAACACATGTGAGCAGAATTTGTGTCGTACAATTACGATCGTGATTTGTACCACCGTCTGTAACATCTTCGCCAAGGCCAAAAGTCTGTTGGGGAATACACTAGAGAATTTTATTCCCTTCTTGCTCGGAACGATTTGTCTGAAACACCGTCCCAACTTGTGTCTCGGTACATAGGCAGTCTTCGTGTACCCATTCAGGATTTATTGAGCTTATGTGATCCCTTCTCGGTTTCAGAAGCTCACCAACGTGTATTGCAGGCGAAAAAACAGTTGAATCGTCGCCCTCCTACAATTTTTTTCCCAGCCTGGTCCTAATTCTATCTACTCCCTCAATCGCGAGCCTCATGCTCGTCCCGATCCTCCCCTGGGGTGCCCTACCACGGCCCCGACTCGTCCGACGACATTCCGTTGTTTTAATTGTGGCGAACCTGGCCACAGAATGTCTGGGTGTCGTCAACCACTCAATCGCACATTGGCCGCATTTGATCAACAAACAGTGGACGAAGTTTCCTCAGATGTTGTGGATACTACTCCTGCTACTGAGTTTGTAGAGGGTAATAATGGTCCTTTATTGATGCTGAGGCGCACTTTCCTCACTCCACGTAGCCCATCCGATGATTGGCTTCGATCGTCTATCTTCTAATCCTCTTGCACAATTACCGGTAAGGTATGTTCTTTTATTATTGACTCCGGAAGTTGTGAGAATGTGATTGCGGAGTCTGCCATAGAAAAGTTGGGACTTTCAGCAGAAGTTCACTCGCACCCCTATAAATTGGCGTGGCTAAGCAAGGGTCATGAATTGCTTATTTCTCGCCGTGTTGTGGTAACTATTTCTGTCGGATCTACTGATATTGAGGATATTCTCTGTGATGTGGTGCCTATGGACACTTTCCATCTCCTTTTGGGGCATCCCCGGCAATTTGATCGCGCTACTTTCCATGATGGCAGGTCTAACACATATTCTTTCATGTTTCGGTGTAAAAAAATTGTGTTAATGCCTAGCCGTAATAAAATCCCACCTTCACCTTCCACCACTATGACCTTGTTATCACAGAAACATTTTGAGACAGAAATGGTCGAGTTGGGCATCGTTTTTGCTCTTATTGTTGTTCCACCATCCACTATTGTCAAACCAGTTCCAGAAGTTCAGTTTTTACTAGATGAGTTTTGCGCTGTCTTTCCGATTGATATTCCCGATACCCTCCGTCCATTGAGAGATATTCAACACGCCATCGACCTTGTTCCTGGGGTGGCTTTACCGAACTGCCCCCACTATCGCATGAGTCATATTAAGCATGAAGAGCTTCGTCGCCATGTGGAGGTTTTGTTATCTAAAGGCCATGTGAGGGAAAGTCTCAGCCCCTGTGTCGTCCCGGCCCTCTTGACTCCAAAAAAGGATGGAACGTGGCGGATGTGTGTTGACAGTAGAGCTATCAACAAAATTACGGTCCACTATCGTTTTCCGATTTCTCGACTTGACGATCTCCTTGATCAATTACATGGTGCCTCTATTTTCTCAAAGCTGGACCTTAAAAGTGGATACCATCAGATTCGGGTCCGACCGGGAGACGAATATAAGACGTCTTTCAAAACCCGTGAGGGCTTGTTCGAGTGGCTTGTCATGCCCTTTGGCCTTTCGAATGCACCAAGTACCTTCATGAGGGTTATGAATCAAACTCTCCGACCTTTCATTGGTAAGTTTGTTGTGGTCTATTTTGATGATATACTTGTCAATAGTTCTACCTTTGCACTGCACTTGCAGCATCTCCATGCCGTCCTTGAAGTCCTCCGTCAACACCAATTCTTTGCCAAAATGCATCTTCTGCTCTCCAAGCTTTCAATTTCTTGGTTATATTATTTCAGTAGATGGCCTTTTGCTGTTGATCCCTCCAAAGTAGAGGCCATTGCGTCATGGCCGACGCCACAGTCTATTTTGGAGGTTCGGAGTTTTCATGGTTTGGCCTCCTTTTATCGGCGTTTCATACCCCATTTCAGTGGCATCATGGCCCCCATTACTGATTGTATGCGAGGTCCCAAGCTGGTCTGGACACCGACATTAACTGCTGCCTTTTCTGAAATTAAAAGGCGACTCACTTCGTCGCCTATCCTCATCCTCCCGGATTTCCAGGCCCCTTTCGAACTCCACAGTGATGCGTCCAAGCAAGGTATTGGTGTTGTTTTGAGTCAAAGTGGCAGACATGTGGCTTTCTTTAGCGAGAAATTGAAGGGCCCAAAGATTCGTTTTAGTACATACGATGTTGAGCTGTATGCTGTTGTGCAAGTAGTTAAACACTGGAGGCACTACCTTTTTCATCGTGAGTTTGTCTTGTTCACAAACCACGACGCCCTACGACACATTGGTAATCAAGACAAAATTTATGCTCGTCATGCTTCTTGGCACGCTTATCTTCAACAGTTCACGTTTGTTATTAAACACAAGGCCGGCATCACAAACCGCGTGGCGGATGCACTCAGTCGCCGCCATTCCTTGATAACACGTATGAGTGCAGCGGTTCCAGGATTTTCCTCCATCACAAATCTATATTCCTCCGATCCTTTCTTTTCTGGGATTTTACAAAATTTAAATACTGGAATTCGTGGGGAGTTCTTTTTTTATGATGGGTTTCTTTATCAGGGGTCTCGACTTTGTATACCCGAGTGCAGTTTGCGCCTCCTTCTTATTCAGGAACTGCATAATATGGGCCATCCTAGCAAAGATCAAACATTCCACTTGCTGTCTGCTGCTTATTTTTTGCCCTCCTTACGTCGCGATGTCAATCAATTTGTGTCCCATTGTTGTATTTGTCATCGGGCCAAAGGCTAGCATTGAACGCTGGCCTTTACTTACCTCTGCCCATCCCAACTCAACCGTGGACTGATATTAGTATGGACTTCGTTTTGGGCCTCCCTCGAACACAGCGTGGAAATGACTCAATATTTGTCGTTGTGGACCGCTTTTCAAAAATGGTCCATTTCTTGGCCTGCAAAAAAACTACATATGTTGTTGTAGTGGCTCACTTATATTTTCATGAGGTTTATCGTCTGCATGGCCTCCCCTATACTATTGTGTCGGACAGGGACACGCGATTTTTGAGCCATTTCTAGCGCTGCCTTTGGCGCTTGGTAAACATAACCTTGAATTTTAGTTCGGCCTACCATCCACAAACTGACGGTCAAACTGAGGTTGTCAATCGATCTTTGGGTACGTTGCTTCGTGCTCTAGTTGGCGATAATCTGAAATCTTAGGATACAAAGCTACCTCAGGCCGAGTTCACCCATAACCGTGCCATTAACCGCTCTACGGGTTTTTGTCCGTTTGAAGTAATTTATGGTTTTCTTCCACGGGGCCCCGTGGAACTGCTACCTCTTCCCGATGTTGTCCGTCCTCATGGTGGGGTAACCAAGTTCATCACTGAGATCCAACGCATACATCAACAGGTCCACACCAATTTGATTGCTGCTACAGCAGCCTACAAATCAAAGGCTGATAAGGGACGTCGTGAGGTTTTGTTCGAAGTTGGGGATTTTGTTTGGGCTATCCTCACTAAAGACCGCTTCCCGGCTCACGAGTACAATAAATTGGCAGCTAAGAAGAATGGACCAGTGCAGGTGGTCGAACGTATTAATCTAAATGCGTATCGTTTGACACTCCCTTCTCACATTCGCACGGGCGACGTGTTTAACGTAAAGCACCTCATTCCTTACACAGGGGACACCTCTTCCGTCGATGACCTTCCAGATTCGAGGACGAACCTCTCTAACCCCGGGGGAGATGATGTGGATCAGATTGCAATGACGTACCTGGACGCCTTGACCTGAAAATGGGATTGATGGGATCTTCCATCAATTTGGGTCAATTTGTTGCCGTATTGGATGGTTTCCTTAGTTATTAGTCAAATATCAATTTATTCAAGATTGGTCATAGTTTCCTTTTATGCATTCAACGTTTTTGGTAATGATAGATAATTTAGTGGAATAAAATCATTACTTATATCCCACTGTGTAGGGGTTGTGACACAGTTTGGAGATTTGAATAAAATTCCTGAGAATACTTCTTCTCATTGAGCATTAAACGGTATAATTGATTCGAGTGGAATTTACACACTTTAGAGGCACATGTAAAGCGTATTTTGATGAGTTTTTAATTGAATAATGGATTGATTATGATGATTTGAGCCAAAATGAGAGAAAGGTTGTGTTTTGTCAATTTTGTAGGAAATACGATGAAATTTAGAGCAAAACACCAACCATTCTTCACTGGATCAAGAAGAGGAGTGTACCGTTGGATTCGTCTCGAAAAACGGAGTGGAATAGCCAAAAGATTTGAGTCAATCGGACACCCGGGGCAAAAGATATGCATAAAACAAGAAGAGGTTGGAGGAGAGGCACGCCCGAGCACGAGGCTCGAGCAAGGCGTGCTCGATACAGCAACTTTTGGAAAATTGGTGGCACGGCCGAGCCACAAAGAGGATGGAGATAAAGTCAGCACGGCCGAGCTTCAGTCACGGCCGAGCTGCAAACAGTATGAATTATAATGGAATTAAAAGCAGAAGCAAGCAGCTGGAAGAAATTGTATTGGCCCATTCATTAAGCCCATTTCTGCTTATAATTAATTAAGCCCATTCCTCATGGAATGAAAAAAAAGAAAAAAATGATGAAGCCGGGGAAATATTTTTTTTTTTCGGCGAATAGAAGAAGGGGAGATTTTTTTAGAAAAGGAGGAGGAAGCCATTGGAGGCCACACAAGCTCCCTACACATCCAAATTTCATCATCTTGCTCCATTTTAGCTCGTTTTTCTTAGTTTAGCTATAGAATTAAGTGGATTTCCTTAGTTTAATTGGGATTGTGGGTTGTAATTTCATTTTCAAGCAAGGATTGAAGACTCCATTGAAACATTTTAAGGTTTTGTCTACATTTTCAATCAAAGAGGTGATATCTTACTTTAATTTGAGTATTTTGTTGATTATTTAGCATGGGTTTGTTGATTATCCCTATTTTATCTCTTAATTTCATTAAATTAGCCATGGGCTAAGCATTTTGGTGTTTGGGTGTTGTACAATTGTGATGGAATTAATGTTATAGCTTGATTTCAATTGTGGAATTCATTGGTGGGGTTTATTGGTTAGGTTTATGGGTTTTGAGAGATCATTTTACAAGAACTCAATTATTAGGTTGTATTAGAAGCATGATTAGTGCAACGAGAGTTGGTTAATCTTGACGATAGTATAATCGAGGGTTGGGAGTCGAGTGAATTGAGTTAATATTGGTTTATCGCAACGAGAGTTGGGTAAATTTCATTAGAACCCCATTTATCTATATTAATTGCTTTAATTGACATTTAAGTGATTAGTGAGAAGACCATAGGAGCTTGGTTGTTAGTATTCAAGTGGAAAAGCATAACTAGGGTTTAGTTTAGTTTAATTAGGTAGAGTCGAACCCCCTAGCCGTGTGATTACCCGGGTAAGAACACTTCTATTCATCCTCTCGATCCTAGGTGCTTTGCTCGATATATGCCTTAGCGATTGCTTCTACCAAATTCCATCTAATGAATTACACATAGACTTCGAATTTTAACATCGATTCCACACAAGGACGAACACCCGAACACTACCACTCTCACTTGATTTCTATCGTATTTTTCTTAGTCATTTGCTTGTCATTAGTTGTCATTGGTGAGTTTCATTTACATTTCATTGCACAAAACATGAGTTTTCATTATATTCAAAGAACAACATACACACTAAGGCTACTTTCACATACTAGTCCCACGGATCGATAATTTAATCGGGCCTTGCTTTTATTACACGCGAACCTCTTACACTTGAGGGGAACGTGTTGGTAAAAACACGTGTCAATAATCTTAATTATCAACGTTTTATGTTCTCTAAATAGTGTTCTTGCATTTACGTTGTGCATCACATACCATATTTGTTTTGCTCCCCCAAAAATAGGCATTTTGGCCGCAAGACTGACCTATCCGATCATAGTAACTCCCCCAAGGCAATGAGTAATCATTGCGAACAGGAGGAGCACCATTGAGAAGACGAAAGATTGCATTGGTAATCAGAGGAAATCACCTAAACACGGAGGAGGAGGACACGGTAATATATTTGGAGAGTTGCTAAACACTCAATTAACTTCCAACACATTTAATTTTATACCTTATTATAAAGGGTTATTAATTACACCCCCAGGCTAAGAACAATACTCTAAGAACAGTACTCCCTCGGTATTGTTATTCTTGTATCTTTCTTGTTTTAGTTAGTTATTTAGGTAGGCAGTTAAACTTGTTAGTTAGTAACAGTTAATCTTTCTTAGCTTATAAATATCAATTATGGCTTTTGTATTCTTTAAGTTTTATAACACACAATTTCCCAATTCCAGTTTTGTTATGAGAAGTGTTTCCTCTTTTCCAATTAAGAAATGAATGTGTGTTTGCGAGTTCGCGTTTTCTTGCCCAAATTCCTTCTTGATTTTTTTTCTGAATCCATCCTCGTCTTTCTGTATCCATGGCTCCCACCATCAACGATCCAAATTCATTGGACCTTGCTCTTAATCCGTTTTCCTCTGTGGCTCTTCATCAAAATGACAACCCTACCGTCACCATTTCCCTCGAGCCGCTCTACGGCACAAACTATGTTTCCTGGAGCCATACGGTCAAACGGGGCCTCAGTGTGAAGAACAAAGCACGTCTAATCGATGGATCGTTGGAGGTTCCCAGTGAAGAAGACGATCCAGCCACATACGCCGCTTGGGTAAGAGCCAATGATCTCGTTTTAATGTGGATTCTGAATTCTATTGTGCCTGATATTAAGCGTACCCTAGATTACTTCTCTATTGCTAAGGATGTTTGGGATGAATTAAACATTCAATATGCCCTATCTGATGGTATTATGGTTTATCACCTTGAGAAATCCCTCAGTACCATCAATCAAAGTTCTGAGACCTTAGTTTCATATTACAATCAATTTGAATATTTATGGGATGAGTATCTTAGTTTTAGGCATGTCCTTAAATGCTCTTGTGGTGCCATATATGGCTGTACTTGTGAATTACCCAAACTCATGACCACCACTTTCTATTACAATCCCCCTTTCCTACTGTTTTAAAATTCTTAATTGGCCTTCATGATTCCTATAGTGTTCTTAGAAGCCAATTTCTATACAATCCCCCTTTCCTGCTCTTTCCAAGGTCTATGGCCTCTTACTCTAAGAAGAATACCAAAGAACCTTACACACTACCCCTGATCCTATTCACCTTAGCTTGATTATATTTCCATGACTGCAAGAAATACCAAATTTTACAAAGATAGGAAGAAACCTCTTAAATGTAGCCATTGTGATGGTCTTGGTCACACTATGGATATATGCTTTCACATCATTGGTTTCCCACCTGGTTGGAGGGGCCCTAGAGGCCTCCCTAATAAGAATCTTTCAAGAACTGCCAACCTCTCCATTAAGGATACCCCCATTGAATCCAATCCACTTATTGATCAAGATCTATTTGACAAGTTTGTGAGTTTTTCTAAGATGCAGAGTTTAGAGGACCATAAGGCCATGCCCCATTCCATGGTAGGAGCCTCTACTGCTCATCTTGAATAGCATAAAAGTACCAATGATCCAGGAATGTTCTCTAGCATATGCTTACATAATAGCACTATTTCCACTAGGATTATGGACACTAGGGCCACTGACCATATGATATTTGATATTTCTATGTTTACCACCCCTCCGTCCATAGCCAATATTAAGATCTCTTTACCCAACAATGTTATTTCCACTGCCACACATATGGGCAACATTGTTATCAATGAGCAGCTAACTTTGTACAATGTTCTTTATATTCCTGACTTCACTTTTAACCTTTTGTCCATTAGTCACTTAACTAGATACTCCAATTGTACTATGAGCTTTCTCTCCTCACATTTTGTTTTATAGGACAACACCACCAAGATGGTGATTGGTACTGCTGATCAAGTGAGGGGCCTCTACCTCTTACAAACTTCTCTCCCTTCTAGCAACTCTGTTTTAAGATTTACTGCTCATCTTAGTTCTCTTGTTAAGAATGATTGTACCTTTGATCTGTGGAATAAAAGGCTAGGGCAAACTTCTAAGAACTGTATGTTGCACATTCCTGAATTGAATGTAAAAGTTATTTCTACACATAACAATTGTTTCATATGTCCTTTAGCTAAGTAAAAGAGAAAATCTTTCCATTTAAGCACATCTGTATCCAACCATGCTTTTCAATTAATTCACTGTGATGTTTGGGGACCCTTTTCTACTATCTCTGTTTCTGGACAAAGATTCTTTCTTACTATTGTTGATGATTTTAGTAGATGCACTTGGATCTACCTTTTAAGTGTTAAAAGTGATGTTAAAATATGCTTGCAAAACTTCTATAATATGATCTTAACTCAGATTGGTGTTAAAATTCAAACCTTAAGGAATGATAATGGTACTGAATTTCTTTTATCTAACTTTTATCACAACTTTTTGGGGATCCTACACCAAACTTCTTATGTTGAAACACCCCAACAAAATGGTATAGTTGAGAGAAAACATCAACATTTACTTCAAGTAGCTAGGACCCTTATGTTTCAATCTTCTTTACCTCTTAAATATTGGGATGAATGCATTAAAACTGCCACTTTTATCATAAACAGAATTGTTGTACACACAACAAGAAACCTGATTACTCTTTGTTTAGAACCTTTTGATGTCACTACAAGAAACAGGGGGAATAGCGACAAAAATTTTGCGACAAATCTAAATTTTATCGCTAAAATCAATTTTTAGCAACGAAATAGAAATTTTCGTCGCTAAATTGTTAGATTTAATATTTGCAACAAAATTTATATATTTCGTCGCTATATTAGCAACAAAATTTATATATTTCGTCGCTATATTAGCAACAAATTGCTTCATTTTGTTGTTAATAATCAAAACAGCAATGAAAATTATATTTCGTCGCTAATATTTTGTGATGAAATATAAATTTTCGTGGCTAAATTCTTGAAATTAATTTTTGCAACAAAATTTATATATTTCATCGCTATATTAGCAACAAATTGCTTCATTTTGTTGTTAATAATCAGAACAACAATGAATATTATATTTCGTTGCTAATATTTTGCGATGATATTGAAATTTTTGTGGCTAATTTTTTGAAATTAATTTTTGCAACAAAATCTATATATTTCATCGCTATATTAGCAAAAAATTGCTTCATTTTTTTGTTAATAATCAGAACATAAATGAAAATTATATTTTGTCACTAACATTTTGTGATGAAATTGAAATTTTCGTGGCTAATTTATTGAAATTAATTTTTGCAATGAAATTAAAATATTTTATCGCTATAATAGCAACGAATTGCTTCATTTTGTTGTTAATAATCAGAACAACAATGAAAATTATACTTCGTCGTTAATATTTTGCGATAAAATATAATTTTTTGTGGCTAATTTATTGAAATTAATTTATGCGATGAAATAAAAAAAATTCATCACTAAACTAGCAACAAATTCTTTTATTTTGTTGTTAATAATAAGTACAACAATGAAAATTATATTTAGTCGCTATTATTTTACGATGAAATATATTTTTTGTGGCTAATTTCTAAGAATTAATATTTGCAACAAAATTAAAATATTTCATCGCCACACTTTCAACAAATTATTTTATTTTTTTGTTAATAATAAGAATAACAATGAAAATTATATTTCGTGGCTAATATTTTAGAGACAAAATTGAAATTTGCATGATTAATTTTGTGGATTTAATATTCGATAGAAAATTAAAATATTTCATCACTATATTAGCAACACAGTATTTTATTTTATTCTAAATAACCAGAACAATAATGAAAATTATATTTCGTCTCTAATATTTTAGTAATGAAATTGATTACTTCATGTTTAATTCTAATGAATTAAAAATGGTTGTCGTTTAAACATAATAAAGGAAAAAAGTTTGAGTGCATGCACAATGTGAAATAATAGAGACGATTCCAACACTATGATGTTTGAAATAATAGGATCAATATAATTTTATTTATTTTTACTCATTAATTTGACATATTAAGTTTTTTATTTGATTTATTTTGGGGTATAATTTTTTGATTTCATTATGTATAATTTGTTTTATGTTTTTCTGTTTTCTTGATTTCATTAATTATTTATTGTTATTCCCGCTAAGAATGAGGGAAGAGTACTACTTCAACTATGCATATTAAATAAAGGAAATCGGGTTATATAATTAAATGTTTAATAATTCTCCATATTTTGTGTCTTATAAATTAGTTTGAATGTTTATAAAAATATTTATAAATATGATGATGCAAATGAAGATGGACATAAAGATGAGAGGATGAAGATTGGATGTAATATTTATTATTTTTTTGGAATTGTTAAAGCAACATTGATTTTTTACAATTGGAATTGTTTTAAAAATTATAATATATATACAAAAATATATACATATATACAAGTTAAAAATTAATCAATTAATATATGTGAAATAAATTATTAAATAAGTAAATTAACTAAATTAGTAAAAATTGAATACATATATAATTAATATTAAAAACTGAACCAAAGAGTTGTCTGCCCGAGTGGTGGGCGCTCACCCACCCGGGATCGATTCCCACCAAGACCAAATAAATAGTCATTTAAATAAAATGGGGGAGGGGGTATGTGGGTGCGGATCGGGTTGGGTTAGGGTCGGGTGTGGGTGTGGGTGCGGTAAGGGTTGGGGCGGTTCGGTTGGGACGGGTCGGGTGTGGGTGCGGTACGGGTTCGGTTGGGGCGGGTAGGGTAGGGTGTAGGTTTAGAGAACGATTGAGTTAGGGTCGGTTAGGGCGGGTCGGGTGTGAGTTGGGTACGGGTTGGGGCGGGTCGGGTGTGGGTGCGGGTTGGTCAATTGCGGAAGTGGGTTTAGAGAATAATTCGTAAATCGGATATCCATAGCCAAATATTAGCGCAACAAAAATATGGGTTTCATCACTAACATTTGCAACGAAATTAAAATATTTATCGAAAAAAAATTAGGCACAAAGTAAGGAGCTACTATTTTAGACACGAAAAAACTTTATCGCTAATTCTAATATTTTCGTCGCTAATGTGAGTTAGCGATGAAATAATTTTGTCGCGGGATTTGTTGCTATACACCCTTCGCTAACGTGTTTGCGACAAATATTTGATTTTCCTTGCAAACATTTTGCGATGAAACTCATATTTTCGTCGCTAATATTTTGCGATGAAACTCAAATTTTCGTTGCTAATAATTTGCGATGAAACTCAAATTTTCATCGCAAACATTTGCGACAAAAGTAATTTTTGTGTTGCAAACACGTTAGCGACGAGCGTATAGCAACAAATATTCACGTTAACAAGAAAATATTATAATTGGCGACAAATATTTTCACGGCTAAATCGCAGTTTTCTTGTAGTGTGTCTTTTTTTTGCCAATACCTTGGTTTCCCACAGGCACAAATTTGCCCCTGGGGCCACCAAGTGCATTTTTATTGGTTACCCTCTAGGCACCAAAGGGTACAAACTTCTTGATATTCAATCTAGAAAACTTTTCATATACAGAAATGTTAAATTTTTTGAGAATGTGTTCCCTTTTACTGACAGCATTCCTCCATTGTCTATTATCAAATCTTCTAAAGTACTGTTCTTAGTACTGTTCTCAGAGTATTGTTCTTAGCCTGAGGGTGTATTTAATAATAATAACCCTTTATACCTATTGCAGTGAATGTGCATACTTTATGAACAATGATTGGATAGTCTGTATACTTCGAATATTTCGTTTGCCCTAATTTGCCGTAAAAATAGAGCACGAAAATCGCATTGGCCAATGGTGCAGAATCGCACCTCTAGTAGGTGAAAATCGCCCATTTTCTAGCACGTGTCGATCACATGTCTATTCGCTAGTCTATTTGAAACATATATTTAGCTAGTCTATTTGAAACATATATTTAATTAAAGAGAGTATTTGTGTGAAATGATCTCAAGAAATAAATGTACTTGAGTTGACCGTTGACTTTGCCCGGTCAACGGTTCAATTTTTTTTTTTTCGGTTTTATTAATTTATTTTTATATAGAAAATTTACATTTTTCAATAATATTTTCAACTATATTACCATACACTTTTTAGTTATAATCTCATACACTTTTCAGTTATAATAACATACACTTTTCATTAATATATAACTTACACTTTTCAATTATAATAACATACACTTTTCATTAATATATAACTTACACTTTTCATTAATAGAACATACACTTTTCAGTTATAATAACATACACTTTTCATTAATAGATCATACATTTTTCAGTTATAATAACATACACTTTTCAGTTATAATAACTTACGCTTTTCATTAATATATAACTTACACTTTTCATTAATAGGTCATAGACTTTTCAGTTATAATATCATATCATACACTTTTCAGTTATAATAACACACACTTTTCAGATATAATAACATACATTTTTCATTAATATAACATACACTTTTCAGTTATAATAACATACACTTTTCAGTTATAATAACATACATTTTTCATTAAAAATAATGTTGCACTTTTCAATATAGTAACATACACTTTTCAATAAAAAATAAAGATGCAATTTTCAATATACAAACATACACTTTTTCAAATAAAAAAAGTCACAGTTTGACCGTTGACCGGTCAACGGTCAATAGTTGACCAGTCAAGGTCTACTCAAGTACAACATGTACTTGAGTGCACATGAGACTTTGACTTTGGTAAATGACTTGCCTTAATTTAAAATCTTGAAAATAAAATACGCGGGATCGTAAAAAAAAATTATTTTTTAAATGTATATGTGTGTAATTTTATATATCGTAGAATAAAATGAGAGAATGATGGAAAGAAAAATTAAAAAATAATTAAAAAATGCATAATTGATATTATAAATAAAATTATAATTAGAAAATATAAATCGAAGAAGAAGGGAAGAAGAAAGAGAAGTGATAAGAAAGAAAAAATAATTTTAAAAATTAAAAAAACTAGGGAAGAGAGAAATGAGAGGAAAGATAAAAATTATTTTAAAAAAAATCAAAATCACAGAAGTTAAAAGTTTTTAAAATAGAGGCTTTTAGAAAAGCCACGTCAACGAGAGGGAGATTTAAAACTAGTATATAAGGAAGATATACGTTGAAAGCCAACGGTGAAAAATCGTTGTTATTCCAGCAAAATAACTGTTGTTGTAGCCACTGTTGTCGTATGTGGGCGCTGATAGACAACAGTTTTTAAACGTTGTAAAAAGCTAGAAAGACAACGGTCGAAAAATGTTGTCTATCAGTGCCCACCTACGACAACGATGGCTTCAACAACGGTTATTTTGTTGATAGACTACGGTTTTCAGCTATTTTAAAAAACTAAAAAGTCAACATTTTTCAACGATTGTCTTTATTTATGAAAACCGTTGTTGATTCATATTATTTTCATGAATTTCACTAATAGATAACGGTTTTCCACCGTTTTCGTTCCAGTTTTTTACAACGGTTAAAAACTGTTATCTTTTCGAATAAAAATCATTGTCGTTGCATATGATTTTCATGAATTGTGTTGATAGACAACAAATTTTCACCGTTGTCTTTTTAACTTTTTACAACGGTTCAGAGTCGTTGTCTTTGTGAATGAAAACTGTTGTTTTTTGTATATATTTTTCGTGAGTTGCATTGATAGACAATGGTTTTCAACTGTTGTCTTTCCAAATTTTTACAACTGTTAAAAATCGTTGTCTTTTTAACTTTCTAATAATTTTTGTTTTAATAACGATTTTTAGTTGTTGTCTTTTTATTTTCTCCAAAATATCATAGACCGACAAAAAATTGTTGTCTTTTCATTATATCAAAAAAATACAATATAATTGTAATTAATTTAATGCTAATTGCCATCAAATTTCCAATCAAAAAATTAATAGTAAAAGTAATGCATGAATTTTGATGACCAACGTTAATCCACAAGTATTATCAACATTTGTTCAAAAGCACACTATCAATCAATAAAATAAAATTTTACAAAAAAAATATATATACATATATGTGTAACTGCATAAAGGAAGGAACGCGATATTTGCACTTTTCTCCTTATTAGCTACGGAGGCTCAAACCCTGGAGAACCTAATTAACAATGAAAAACTAACAAAAAAATGTGGAAGAAAAATGAAATTCAGTAACATCAAATCAAACAGAGAATATGGAAAATAGATTAAAAAAATTAATTAAGTAAACAAACCTCGATCTATTAGTACATATGTTGTTGTATGCATTCAACCCATTCAGTCTGCATATGATTGATTAATTTCTTTAGGAAATATGTATTTATTGTAAACTTCAAAACACATATGAATTATGCATCAATATAATTATATATAGGGAAACAGTTAGAAAACATGCAATTTAAAAATGAAAAGGTATAAAAGTATTACCAATGACTGTAGTGAATTCATGTTCACTATGTAAAACTAAATTATATTTATAAATAAGAAAAGGAACTTACAAATCTACTATACTCTTCCACACGCTATCTTTGTTACATTATCGAATAAACAAACTTCAAACTTGTGAGGGTCAATCACGATTAAATTCCAATGATTACTAATAAACACAAGTCAATAAAGAATAGTTAGTACTCCTAATTATATAGAAAATGCCTAATTATATAGAAAACAAGAAATTGACTATTTAATTCTTACTTAATTACTCTATGTCACATGGCACCAAAATTAGTTGATTAGAAGACATGACAATCTCTAGCTCTAGTTGAAAAGTTGTGTGTCCTTCGATTTTATATCGTTGATTTTAATTTTTATCCAGGGTAAGGTCCTGGTCGGTATTCAAGCGATAACCTATCCTTGGACATCTGTTCTTTATCCATTAATTTACCTCAAATCTAGCAAGTTATAAAAATGATGAGAAATGACTTTCAAGTATCAAGCACCAAAAAAATTATATTACCAATGAACTCTTAAATGATAACGAATTTAAAAGTATTCTTATATATTAATTCCTAATACTCCCCTCACTCGTGGGTCAGATTATCACTTTTTACACTTAAGTATTCTTATATATTAATTCCTAATACTCCCCTCACTCGTGGGTCAGATTATCACTTTTTACACTTTGAGGAGGAGATCCATATAAATGAATGGATTTGCTTTCAGCAGGAACCGAACTCAAAACGTGCCCAAGAAAAATTACAACAAACAGATTACATCAGTGAAAAATAACAAATGACAAGAGACCTATCAAGTAAAAATAGGATCCATGATCCAATATGTATAAGAGCAACCCTTACTAGAAAACTTATCAGAATTGGAGACCCGGTATAAGAGGTAGACCCAACATTTTATTAAAAGCTATAAATGCCTCTCATCATTATTTTATACCCTTACCTTAATTATAGTGCAGGAAGTTCGATGGAAATTTCAAGATTAATCAAGAAATAACAAATTACTATAATTTTATTAATTTTTGGCTTAAAAAGTCTGCATAGATAAACTAATTGCTACACTATCGGTCCTGCTGCAAGTTAATACAATAAAACTATACTAAAACTCAGGAAAATATTTAGGAATAAATTAATCATCTTTGACTTAACAGAGTAACCCATATATCTCATCCACTTTCACTATATAATATATTCGAAGGATCAGTGATTAATTAATCCAACAATAAATATCTTATTCCTTTCTCCAGAATGATAATTCAAAGACACATAATATATATATGTAAACACAAATTTCATGAATTAAATATTAAAACGCGAAAATGCGAAACAATTTTATTTCTTTCGAATTAATCCGATATTCGAATTAATCCGATAAATATTGTGGGTTACAATCTCTAATTTCTCCTCTGATTCTCTCTTCTTGACTTTACTTGAACTTCTTGAGCTTTTGAAGTTGGATCCGCAACCGAATCCTATCCGATCTTGAATTTGGGATTTTTGTAACGTTAATCCAAGGGCTTGACGGCGTATTTTAGATTAAACGTTGAATATAGGGACTTTTGAGACGAATGTCGTTGAAGATCGTTCTTGAACTTGAGACTTTGTAACGTTAATCCAAGGGTTTGACGCCGTATTTTGGATTAAACGTCGATTTTTTGGGACTTTTCGGGACTTATTCGGGACTTTTCCGAGACTTATCGGGGACTTATCGGGACTTATCCGGGGCTTATCGGGACTTTTTGGGACTTATCCGGGCTTATCGGGACTTTTCCAAGATGAACGCCATTGAAGATCCACGAAGCACCTCCTCCTTGAAGAAACGCCGAATTGAGGGGCTTAGCACCTTAATCTCCACCCGAACGCTACTTCTCACCGCTTTGCACGAAGAACGCCTTTGAAACTCCTCCGACTGCTGAAGAACACTATAAAATCTCTGCAGAGAATTTTTAGAGCCTTGAATGCTCCTGACTTCTTGATGTGAAATGAATGAAATGAGCCTCTATTTATACATATAAAACCTAGGGTTTTTTATGGGCCAAATTTGATGGGCTGGAGATATTTGTGCTAAGTGGTTAGGACTTAGTTCAAATTTTGAATTATTTGATGGGTTAAGAATACCATATCTGGGCCTAATTTGGTTTGTTGGGCTTTAGAGGCCCGTCTGAATTTGTTGGACTTCAGATACTCGATTTAAATTTGTTGGACTTTAGAGGCGGCTCATCTTGATTTGTTAGGCTTTGGAGTCCCAAATTAATTTAATTTTACGTGTCTACAATATACGGGAAACCCAAATCACCCTGCAGTTCTAATTCTATCATTAGACTCTTCAGAACGATCTCTTGTCTCCAGGTAATCTCTAAAATTTCCAAGAATTCATCTAAAATCGGCCCACTTATATATGATATATAAATAACAGAAAATTATTATAATAATATACAAGAAAACAATATTCCAACAAGAATGCACTTACCTCTTGGCTAGCCGACGAAAATAAGAGAATAAGAACGGCGAGAGAAGGGGATTTGTGGCTGAGCGTCGAAGGGTCGCGCGCTGGTAGTGGCCGCCGCGCAAAGTAGAAATACTCAAGAAAACTGCAAGTCTGCAACTGCTCGATGGAGGCCGCGTGCGACGTGAGAGGGAGTTTAATTAAAAGGCAGAGTAGAATAAGGCCGCGTGCGATGTGAGAGGGAGTGTAATTAAAAGTAGTAAAAGTAGAGTTTAATTAAAAGTATGGATTATAATCAATACAGTACTATATAATTTATATTATATTAATTATATATATATATATATATATTAAAATTACTAGTTATATTTAAAAAATGTTAGTTATATTAAAAATGCTAATTTAAAATAAAAGTGCTTTTATATTAAAAAAATTGCTAGTTTAAAATAAAAGTGTTGATTTTTGGAGTTTTTGGCGCTGGAATCAAATTCAAGCGACCCAATACATTTTTTCAAGTGAAATCGGTCTTCTGAGCAAACCCCATGCTTTTGGCATGATGTATGACCTTTTTTTTTTTTTTTTTGCCAAATTCAATCGCTTGAGGGGTTAAAATTGCGTTATTGTGTTTTTAGGTGTTTTTTTGCATATCCAATTTATTTGGGGACCTTTTTCTAATTTTTTGCTTTTATCGAATCAGGGTTCGTATTTAAACTTTTTCCAAACATCGTGGATGACATTTCAAAATAAAAGTGCTATTTATATTAAAAATGCTAGTTTAAAATAAAAGTCGATCTAGTTATATTAAAAGAGTAAATGAAAATATATTAATTAATTTTATATAGTAATTTGCATTTATATTATATATAATAATTTAAATAATGTATAAAAAATTATTATCATTAGGTATATACTTTTTACTTAATTTAATTTTTTTTAAATCAAATTTTAGTTAAGCTAGATGAATTAAAAGTGCTATTTTTTAAACACATGAATTAAAAGTGTTAATTTAAATAGTTGATTCAAACAACGTGGAAAGACAACTGTTTATGACCGTTGTCTTTCAGCGCAAAATAGCATATTATATTACTTTGAAAGACAACAGTCAGAAACCGTCGTCTTTCAACAGAAAATAGCTTATTTTATTACTTTGAAAGACAACACTAAAAAACCGTTGTCTTTTAGCGCAAAAATTAGCATATTGTATTACTTTGAAAGACAACGGTCAGAAACTATTGTCTTTCAGCGCAAAATAGCATATTTTATTACTTTGAAAGACAACGGTTAAAAAACCGTTGTCTTTCACCATTTTTTGGGGAAAATAACGTGGAACAACAACGGTCCAAAAACCGTTGTCTATTAGCGAACTTTATTTTAAATTTCATTGATCTACAACGCAGAACGACAAAAGATCACAAAAATCGTTGTCTTTTAGCACAAATATGAGCTAAACGACAACGGTTTTACTTTAAACTACATTTTTAAAACTTAAGACAACGAGTTTTCTCAAAACCGTTGTCTATTGGGCGTTGTCATTCAACCTTTTTCTTGTAGTATATATATATATATGGCCTTACATCTATTTCTAAACATTTCTTCCTCGTACGTAGCCTTCTAAATTTGCTCCTTTTTCATTTTCTTATTTTATAAAAAATCTACATTATTTTTTTCTTTTTTTTATTTCTCTCTTCCCTTCCGAGTTCCGACCTTCTCTATCTCATTTTATTCTTTTTCTACATTAATCTCTAAGGGTATGATTGATACGATGGAATGACTCATGAATGGAATCAGTGGCGGATCCAACATACAATTTGGGGGTACACCTGTACCCCCAAATTGATTATTTTTTAATTTTTTCTTATGTAAAAAAAAAAAAAATTTAATAATGCCTCAAAAAAAAATTTGATAATCAAAATTGTACCCCTAATTCTAAATTTAATAACTTTTGTACCCCATATTCTAAATCCTGGATCCGCCACTGAATGGAATCATCATTCATGGGTCTATTCCTAATTTTGTGATTGGTAGGATTTATGGAATGGAATTATCATTCCTTAATGGAATGGTGATTCCTAAAATTATGGAATTCTCATTCCTTCCAACCCTGTGGGTTTAAGGAAGGAATCAAAACTTTAATAAATACGATAATACAAATTAATAATAATATTTAATAATAATAAAAAAAATGATATAATATATAATCTAAAATATAATAAATTTAAAAAATATAAATAATAATAATATATTAATTTTAACGATAATATTATTTCTCAATAATATTAAATTATAAATATAATAATGATTCGGGTGGAATTTACACAATTTAGAGGCACATGTGAAGCATGGTTTTGATGAGATTTCATTGATTTATGCATGGATGATGATGATTTAAGCCAAAATGAGAGAAAGGTTGTGTTTTGTCGGTTTTGTAGGAAAAACGATGGAATTTAGAGCAAAACACATACCACAAGTGATCGGACCGGAGAGAGGAGTGCACCATTGGATCCGGCTCGAAAAATGGAGTGGAATAGCCAAAAGAATCGAGTCGATCGGAGGTCGGAAGCTCAAGAAACGGAGAGACGAAGTTGGAGGACGAAAACGAGGACGGAGCCAACTTTCGAAAGTTTGGCCCGGCCGGGCGGCCGAGCACCAAAATTCTGGCCAAAGTCGAAGGTTTGGCCCGGCCGGGTGGCATCACTCGCCCGGCCGGGCGGTCGCGTGCTAATTTCTGGGCTCATTTCGAAGTTATGGCCCGGCCGGGCGGCATCACTCGCCCGGCCGGGCGGCCGATCAACCTAAAAATTGCCCCAACTTACGAACCTTTGGCCCGGCCGGGCCACTTCACCCACCCGGCCGGGCGACTCAGCCCCTGTTTTTATTTCTTCTCGGCCAACACTCCGCCCGGTCGGGCCGCCCTCTTTTCGGTGCCAAACGCGAAATTTCTCCATTTTCAAGGGACCAACTTGCAAATATCACACTCAAACCCTATCCCAACATTATAAATACCTCACTTCTTGAATTTCATACCATCTTACCTCTCCTTCAAGCATCAAAACACACAATCACACACACTTGGAGGTTTTCCATCATCCACTTCTCAATTCTCCACCAATTCATGCAAGGAGGCCACCACTAGCTTGGGAATTCAATTCCTCACCACACCATAGTCTAAGCTTTCTTTTATCTTCACTTTTTATTGCTTTGATCTTTGTTTTATTTGTAATTTGAATATGTGGTTGATTGGCTAGAACACTTTTGGTTCTAGAGTCTTGTACATACTTTTGATGATATCTATGAATTAATGTTTTGCTTAATTGGTGTTTGTGTGGCTTGATTCTATTTGGATGCTTGGTTTTTGTTGCAATACATGTCATTATGTGTACAATGATGATGTGTTGATCATAGTTAATTGAATTAGGTTGATAAATCTAGTTTGGTTGATTGATTGCAAGCATTTGACCTAATTTTATTGTGAGATTGAAAGATGATCAATGATTAGGAAGATGTGTGATGATCTTAGGAGCTTGATTGGGTTTTATTGTGCAATTTAGGTAGAGATACTAGGTTGTGTGATATCTCCTTTGAATTACTTGGATCGAAAGAACTTTTAATTCATTATTACGTGATCAATCTTATAGACAAAGCATGAACACCACTTGAGTAGATAGTTAATCATGGATGGATTCATTAGTAGTGCATGTGCTTTAGGACCTACCTTCTATTAATTGGGTTTAATCAATTTCACTTTCGTTTTCTCGATTCGTATGGTATTTGATCGATTTCGTATTTACTCTTTCGTTGTCTATTTGTGACACATTGTTAGGCAATCTTAGGGGTAATTCAACATTCAATCTATTCGATCACGTCTACTTAGAACTTAATTAACAAACTACACTTTTACGCTTAACCTCCTTGTGGGATCGACTTCGTGCTTATCACGCTACGATAGACGCCGTACACTTGCGGTTGTTTATTTTAGTGTTGTATAACACGTGAATCAAATAACATAAAATATAATTTTAATTTTAAAAAAACATATAAATAATACGGAGTACTATATACTCTCTCCGTCCTGTAAAATTTTGCTCAAACAAATTTTTGGGTCTACAAAGTATATGTTTATTTTATTTAAATAGTTTTTCTTTTGAGTATTTTTTTACTTTATTAACAAGATCGAGTATGTACCAACAATATTGTTTACTCGTTATTTCACATATATTTTTTATAATTAAAATATGATTTTTTTAAAAACATGTATAAAAAGAAGTGAGCAAAATTTTACTGGACAGAGGAGTACAATATGTTATTTTCAATAATATAAAATAATAGTATAATAATTCTTGATAATATAAATAATAATATTATTTTTTACATTTATTTAATATTAAAAATAATGATAATATTCTTATTTTAAAAATAAAAATATTATTTTTATATAAAATATACATTTATTATAAATAATAAAATCAGACAAACATATATTAATAATAATAATAACTCTTCAATCAACAATAATTATTAAAATATTAATAATAAAACTAATATATTTTTAACAATAATCAATAATAAAATTATTCAATAATTATAATATAAAATTTAAATAATAATATATTTTTAACAACACTCAATAATAATAATTTAAAATAAATTTATACAATATTATATTTCATTCCCACATTTATTTCAATGGTATACCAATAGAAATGACTTATGTCATTCCATTCCCACCTTAATTCCATTTTTGAATTACTTTCATTCAATCATAAATTCATTCAATCATATCAATCATGTCCTAATAATAGTTACAAATTCTCTTTTTAGTTCTATTTTATATCAATATCCATTTTATCTTTTTAACTAATTCTTAATCTCCCAAAAGTCACTTGAAATCTCTTTAATTCTATAATTTTAATTTTTAAAAATTTCCTCTTTACCCTGTCTTCTTCATGCGTGTTTTTTAATTCTATTTTATATAAATTCTAGCTTTTTTTAATTTTTTTCTCAATCATTTCCCAATAAAATTAAATACATCTACATTTTTTTATATATTAACTTTTAATAAATAAAAAATTCCACAACCTCCCTAATTACGCAGATTTTATACTAGTATATCCCCTTCATCCGTCTATAAGCATTTTATTACTTTTGAACACATAGATTAAGAAAAATGAATAAATTATAAATATAGTACAAGTGATGTGATTGAAAGAAAGAAAGAGATAGGGAGAAAAATAAGATATAAAGTGAAATGTAAGAATAAAAAAATAAAAAGTATTTATAAAAAAGAGTAAGAAAAACTTATAGATGGACGAACTAAAATGACAAAATAGAAACTTATAGGCGGATGAAAGAAGTATATACTCCCTTTGTCCGGTGATTACTTGCACACTTTCTTTATTGAGACGTCCCAAAATTACTTGCACACTCTTAATATGAAAATTTCCCACAAAATTAATACCCTCTCATCATCATTTTATTTTTAAAATTGTCACACATTTTCTACATACATTTTACTTTATACCTCACCAAATTCACTTTACACATGACAAAATCACCTAAAATATCTTTCATTTATTTTAAATCACCCACCACTAAATTCTATTTTTTTAAAAAGTGTGCCGGTCAAAGTATGTAGGTAGTATTAAAGTGTGTCCGGTCAAACTATGTGGCAGAATGCGATGGAGGATAAGACGAAGCTCAAACTTAAAAATAAGATATGGGTGATGTTGACTTATGTGGAGGAGAAGAAACCACGTGCAAAAGAAAATTAATTAAGGAATAGTACAAAACTTGAAAAAACAGAGGACAGAGCTTTTCTAGGACTTGAAACCTGTTGCTCCAAAGTCGAAACTACAACAAGTCGAATCTACCCTTCTAAGTTCTAAACCATGTTATCACTTGAGATCAATGAAAAGCCACTACTAAAAGTTTGGGCCTAAATTTTATATTGTCGTATCCAATTCTCCAAAGTAGTCTCTCATTTGAAGAATAACTATGAGCATACTTGCATAAGCATATTATTATACTCCTACATACACTACAATATCAGAATCCAAATTTAGTGGGGACTAATTATTTTTAATAATCTAAAACACTAACATATTTATAACTTTAATATAGAAGTATGCATATTTATATTAAAATACATTAATATCAATTATCAGGCTTTTTTTTGAAGTCCACTATTATGTCTTTAATCTATTAAACTAACTAATCCATGTTTTTCGTTTGTAGTGTACATTAAAAATTGTAATGACACTCACTCTAATAACAAGCATAAAAGTACCCAATCTGACAAGTGAAACTGGTTTTTATCATAAAATATATTCAATCATGGAGATCCAGTTTCCATCTCTTCTTATATCTGTTTTCCTATTTTTTCTATCTACTTTGCTCTTCTTCAAACTCAAATCAAAGATCTCAACTCCAAATCTCCCTCCAGGGCCATGGAAACTGCCTTTGATTGGTAATATCCACAACCTCGTAGGATCCCTGCCCCATCATGCACTAAATCAACTAGCCCTGAAATACGGGCCGTTGATGCACCTGCAGCTAGGCGAGCTCTCTGTTGTCGTAGTTTCCTCACCCGACGCTGCAAAACAAATTTTCAAAACTCATGATCTCAACTTTTCATCCAGGCCGTCGCTTCTAGTAACTGAGATCATGACTTACAATAACACCAGTATAGCATCTAGTCCGTATGGAGACTACTGGAGACAGCTTAGGAAAATATGTACTCTGGAGCTTTTGAGCGTGAAGCGTGTCCAATCGTTCCGATTAATCAGAGAAGAGGTGTTTTTAGATCTTATGAGGTGGATCGGTAGCAGGGAGGGATCGCCTTTTAATCTGACGGACAAACTTTGCTCTTCAACATATGCTGTTGTAACAAGGGCAGCTCTTGGTAAGATTACCAATGAACGGGAGAGATTACTGCCCATAATCCGAGAGGTTCTTGAATATGGAGCAGGATTCGATATTGCAGATTTGTATCCTTCCATCAAGTTGTTTCGAATGATGAGTGCAGCGAGGCGGAGGCTGATTATACTGCACCGTGAAGCAGATAAGATTTTTGAGGACATCATTAGTGAGCACAAACTGCATCCCAATTCTGATAAACAACAAGATCTGGTAGATGTTCTTCTCAAACTTCAGGATGATGGACTCGAAATTCCGTTGACCAACGACAACATCAAATCTGTAATCATGGTTAGTTTTCCTTTTCTTGATTTCGTCTATGCTATTATTGGTTGAGTTAGAATTAAAAAAAATACAAGTAGAGAAAGAGGTGCTAGGCAATGCCCCCTATTCTTGTGGGAAGTCTTCAATTCAATTAGACAATCTTAAATGTAGATCCCGTGTTTTAACGGGCTGTATCACATGATAAAATCACGTAAAGGCGTGCTTACTAGATATGTTGAAATATCTATGGTCAGGTCCGGATAATTCAACTGTTTCATAGAATTCAGTTGATTGCAATGACTAAGAATTTGTTGGTATCTCTGTTTTATCTTCATTTTCCATAAGAGAAGATGTTTTATTAGGGATCGGTATTATGTATACTACAAAAGAAAGATATATTGGACCCAGTTTTCACAAATGTACCCTTGCTCAATTCTCATTAATTTTGACTCATAAAATGACTAACTCTGTTTATTTATTTACACACAAGTACTAGTACTCCTGCTTTAAACTAGTGCTATTTAAAAATCAAGTGAAACATGCAGGATGTATTGACCGGAGGAAGCGAAACAACTTCAACGGCTATGGATTGGGCCATGGCAGAAATGCTTAAAAATCCCAAAATTCTGGAAAAGGCTCAACAAGAGGTGAGGAAGGTTTTCGACAGCAAGGGGTTTGTTGATGAATCGTGCATTCATGAACTCAGCTATTTAAAGTTGGTTGTGAAAGAAACTCTGAGGGTGCATCCTCCGTTACCTCTCTCAATTCCAAGAAAATGCAGCGAGACATGTGAGATTAATGGATTCCAGATCCCTGCAAACACCAAAATCATGGTGAATGCATGGGCTATTAACCGAGACTCCAACAATTGGAAAGATGCTGATTGCTTTCAGCCAGAAAGATTTGTTGATAGTGATGTGGATTATAGGGGTAATGACTTTGAATATATTCCATTTGGCGCTGGAAGGAGGGTATGCCCTGGCATGTCGTTTGGGCTTGCGAGCATGGAGCTCCCACTAGCAATGCTGCTTTACCATTTCGATTGGAAATTAGGTGACCAAGGGAAACCTGAAGAACTGGACATGAATGAAGCATTTGGCATTACTGCTACAAGGCTCAAACATCTGTGCGTTGTTCCTATTATTAAAAGGCCTTTGCCATTGCCATTGCAAGTGATCAAATGATGCATCATGTATTTCAAATGTTAATTGTTTCCTCTTCCATTCTGAACCCATGTAGCATGTATAGTATAATTTCATGAATAAAGAAAAACAACTAATTTATTCTGTTGGTATGCATACATGATTTATAAAGGGCATAGTTGAGAAAAGGAGTAGCATAAGTTTTTGGATCATAATTTAACAATCACAAATGCCTAATTTTAGCCCATATTTTTCATTCATTAACAAATTTGATCTAAAGAACAATGCCACCTCTTATCTCATGCACTGTTGAAATTTGATCTGTAGACACATGGCAGTTCGATTCCCTCTGTTTTATTTTCATGTTCCACGTCCTAGATTAGTAACACGTGCGTGTCACTGTGATGTATGTATTGATTATTTTTTATCGTCCACGTGTCATACATTCAGAAAGTGAAACACAAAAATTAATGACAAAAGCGGGCGTGTGATATATTATGCTATTATTTGCTTGGGACCTGTGTTCAATTCTTGGTAGATGCATTGAGTTCTTTCCTGATGGGAATTTTTGGTAACACAAAATTAGAATATGTGAAAATTATGGTCACAATAATTGATGAGCCTGCACATAAACTAATTAATCAAAGTAAATTCAATAATTGAACCCTGGGATCTTTGCTAGCTATATAGTGGCAGTCCAACAGCATAAGCATAATTAATTATTGTCCTATTTTGCAAATTTAACTTAGAAAAAGATCCCTCCCTCGAAAATGACAAATGTTGATCACTATCGATTGAATTAATTAGTGTACATTAAAATTATGATCGAGCTTGCATAAAACTACACAATCTGACTACTTGTAATATAATCAATATTCATGGACATCCAGTTTCCATCTCTTCTGATACTTGTTTTCCTCTTCCTTTTCTCTACTTTGATCTTCTTCAAATCCAACATCTCAAGTGCAAATCTCCCTCCAGGGCCATGGAAATTTCCTTTGATTGGAAATTTGCACAATCTCGTAGGATCCCTGCCCCATCGTGCACTCAATCAATTAGCCCTGAAATACGGGCAGTTGATGCACCTGCAGCTAGGCGAACTCTCTGTTGTCGTAGTTTCCTCACCCGACGCTGCAAAACAAATTTTGAAAACTCATGATCTCAACTTTGCATCCAGGCCGCCGCTTCTAGCAACTGAGATCATGAGTTACAATAACACCAATATCGCGTTTAGTCCCTACGGCGACTACTGGAGACAGCTCAGGAAAATTTGCAACCTGGAGCTTTTAAGCCTAAAACGTGTCCAATCGTTCCGGTCACTCAGAGAAGATGTGTTTTTAGATCTTTCGAGGTGGATCGGTGGTATGGAGGGATTGGCTTTTAATCTGACGGAGAAACTTTACTCGTCAACGTATGCTGTGGTAACAAGGGCAGCGCTTGGTAAGATTACCAAGGAAGGCGAGAGATTACTGCCCATAATCCGAGAGGGTTTTGAATACGCAGCAGGATTTGATATTGCAGAGTTGTATCCTTCCATCAAGTTGTGTCGAATGATGAGCGCAACGAGGCAGAAGCTGACTACATTGCGCCATGAAGCAGATAAGATTCTTGAGGACATCATCAGTGAGCACAAACTGCAGCCCAATTCTGATAACCAAGAAGATCTTGTAGATGTTCTTCTCAAACTTCAGGATGCAGATGGACTAGAAATTCCTTTGACCAACGACAACGTTAAAGCTGTACTGATGGTTAGTTTTTTCTTTAATTCTCCCATTTTTAGCCTTCTTCTCAATTCTCAATATTAAAAAGCCTAGAAAAAATATAATTGAGACTCAAACACTCCACCCAACAATCATACCAAAATCTAGTATTTTGAGATTATCTAAATGAATTACAAGAATTAATGTGTCCATGTTTGCCTTTTCTCTGTTTTTCTTTTTTGTGTAGATATTTGGTAAAGGTCATTTATTTGATGAAACTGTATGCGTTGAAAGCAGGATATATTGGCTGCTGGAAGTGAAACAACTGCGACAACTATGGATTGGGCAATGGCAGAAATGCTCAAAAATCCGAAAATCCTGGCAAAGGCACAAGAAGAAGTTAGAAAGGTGTTCGACAGTAAGGGGTCGTGCGTTGATGAATCATTCTTTCATCAACTCACGTATTTGAAGGCAGTAATCAAGGAGACTCTGAGGCTGCATCCATCCCTACCCCTCATACTTCCAAAGAAATGCGGTGAAACATGTGAGATTAATGGATATCAAATCCCTGCTAACACCAAAATCATTGTCAATGCATGGTCTATCAACAGAGACTCGGGATATTGGAAAGACGGGGAATGCTTTTGCCCAGAAAGATTTTTGGACAGTGTGGTGAATTTCAAGGGTAATCATTTTGAATATATTCCATTTGGTGCTGGAAGGAGGATATGCCCTGGCATTTCGTTCGGCCTTGCCAACGTTGAGCTCGCACTCGCAACTCTGCTTTACCATTTTGATTGGAACTTACCTGCGGGAGAAAAGCATCTTGATATGAATATGGATGAAGGATTTGGCATGACTGCTACAAGAGTCAAAAATTTGTGTGTTGTTCCTCTCATTAAAAGGCCTTTGCCATTACTCATCAAATGATCCAACTCTGGTTGTTGGCCCCTTTGTTTTGACTATTTATTTCACCGTATGTAGTTTTACAAGATTTGATGAATTATGAAATTAAACTATGGTTTTTCCTTTTGGCCTATCTCTACCGTATTCTCTTACACTACAAAATTCGCTCGGAATGGCGAAGGCTTTTAGCGAGGGCCTTTAATCCCTGGCTAAATAGCGAGGGATTTAACGTGGGTTTGAACATGGCGAGGGCCTTTAACGAGGGATATGAATTACCCTCATTAATTTGCCGAGGAATATGGAAGATAATAATGTTAGTATAGATGTCTTAGAGACAATCATTATAAGGACATTGTATTTGATCATATTAAGTTATTTAAGTATTATTGACGTTAGTAACAATATTCAGTGATACACTTATAGAATGTTATGTTTGATTGTTTGCATTTATTCTTATATGTGTTCCCATGAACCAATGATGCCATTGACATGTGAGATCTCGATTGACTATATCATGGTTCTTAAAGTAACCCCAATCAAGGATCATCGAGATTGGGATATTGATGATGCGATTGAGATTGGTGTGCGATCTGCATCATATCCTTAGAGGATGTAGTGGTTCTCACAACTACGAGATACTAGGTATCTCATGATGGATGCACGGATACTTTGAGAGTATTGGCTTGCCCAATCGAGAAACCGTTTGGTGTATTCTATTTACGTGTCTACGGGAATATCGATTTTTGGAGCAATGTAATGTCCTTCGACTTGAGGTCAATACACGCGACATGTATGGCGTGATGGGCTTTGACCATGACCGACGCTTTCACTCCTAACGGGGTAGATAAGGCATGTGTTGGGCAAACCATAAAGTACATGTGCACGGTAGTTGAGCCAAGAATAGGATTCATTCCTCAAATAGATTTAAAGAGAATGCTCGTCTTCTCATAACTAATTGGATCGTTAGTCATTGGCCAATGCACGTCACATTTGGAATGGTGTTCAAATGCGACAATGTGATCAATTAGTAGAATGAGATAACATGATTAAATTATTGGAATAGACACACCATCATGTTCTAGATTTAATCGGAGTATTCGTGAATGAAAGGATCATATCATTGTGAGCTTCACATTACAGGTTGTTGCTATTTCCTCGCAACGTACCTCACATATTGAGATTGTCTGGTTCATTGTCTAGGGTTCTGCTAAGACCGTTAGTTTGACTAATCGCTTGATATGTGAGGGCCTATGGGTCACACAACAAGTAGTCCTAATTTACGAATTAAAGTTGGATGAATTAATTATTTGATTTGATCAAGATATTTAATTTATGGAGAAATATAGAATAATTCTATTGGATAGAATTATAATTTATTTAATTAAATTAGATTTAATTAATAAAATGATATATTAGATATATTATAAATATGGTAAAATATATACTTGGGCTCAAGCCCATGTGCACAGATAGGGTTTCTGTTTTACTATATAAATACCTCTAGGGTTAGAGGTTCTAAGTCGTAACAATTTGTCACTCATAATATTTCTCCGGTTCTCTCTATAGAATTTTTCCTAGCGAGTTCTTTTATAGAATTTCAATTTGGATCACAAGTTCGTAGACGAGGATTACGTGGATACCGTAGTAGAGGATCAGCATCTCGCATACGAATTACTGTAAGGATTATTAATGTTTTAATTATCCATCAATTATGTTATACAGTTATATCAGGAATCTGTGTTGGTGAAAGAAAACTTTAAACCAGGAATCTGTGTTGGTGAAAGAAAACTTTAAACTTCCGCTGCTTCAGAAACCCAACAGTGGTATCAGAGCTCCAGGCTGATTAATGAATGTATACGTAAATTTTATTGTATTCTCGTAAGTAAAATTATGTGAAACTTCAAATTTGTTTTTCCCTATTTTCCGACGGCGGGAGATCGAAGCTGCGGTTGGCGGTTGCGTCGCCTTCTCGATGGGACGCGTTACTAGGTGTTTGGAACGCCGACGGTCTGCGTCGCCCATCGTGAATCGGGATGCTGCTGAGATGGTCACCGTCAATCTTGGAACTAGTGTTCCAATTTTGAAAATCACGTTGTTGTTGCAGTTTTGGGCCTCTACTTTGAGAATTTGATTCTCTTCAGGGGTCTGAGTGCAATTAGTTAAGGGCTTGTTTGGTTGACTTAAAATCTGATTTTAAATTAGGGACTATTTGGTTGGACCACAATTCTGAATTTTTTTTCTTATAAAATAAATTTTGGGCAAAATAATTTTGAGAACAACTTTAGAATTAACTAAAAGCTTGGAGCTTGTTAGTATTTCTAATTTTAGCAATATTTTACCTACAAATATTTATTACTTGCACGTTTATTTGATTTATGTGTTAAATCCTATTATTTGCTTTATTTATAATATTTAGAATTTTATAATAAAGCATGAGAACTTGATAGTTGCTCTTATTTATCTAACTGTTTATGTAAATTGAATTTACATTATTAGTTAGAGTCCGCGTTTATTGTCTGGGTAGGCGGCGCCCAGTATTTGTCGGACCGCATTTATTGTCTAGGTAAGCGGCGCCCAGTACTTGTCGGACCGTGTATCTTATGTTTAGGTAGGTGGCGCCCAGTACTTGTCGGACCGTGTATCTTATGTTTGGGTAGGCGGCGCCCAGTATTTGCTCTTATTTGTTTGAGCATATATAATTGGAGCTTGTTTAAGCAATTAAATACCCCGCTTTGAAATGTTCATCAACAAAATATAGTTTTCATTTAAAATGAAAGATGTCTTCCATCATAATTAAAAGGAGACCGGAGATTTCATTCCAATGAGTATTTAAGACCCAAGTCTTTTGCTCGGAGTTACGTCTAACTGAACTTTTATAGGGACATGTGATGTCGCCGTGTGATGGTTGTAAACCACCTAAGTTGTTTCACTAGCCCAAGCAAGGGAACAACGATGGGACATCGATTGAACTAGGTTCAATCAACTAGAAATTGTAGAAAGTGCAATTGGTATTGAGGCCTACCAGTTCTGCCATTACAGTATTCAGCCCAAGCAGTTGTTGTGTGATTCGGGTGGAATTTACACAATTTAGAGGCACATGTGAAGCATGTTTTTGATGAGATTTCATTGATTTATGCATGGATTATGATGATTTGAGCCAAAATGAGGGAAAGGTTGTGTTTTGTCGATTTTGTAGGAAATACGATGGAATTTGGAGCAAAACACCAACCACACTTTACTGGATCAGGAAGAGGAGTGCACCGTTGGGTTCGTCTCGAAAATCGGAGTGGAATAGCCTAAAGAATCGAGTCAATCGGACAACCGAGGCGAAAGATATGCACGAAACAAGTTTGGAGTGCCGAGCAACTCGGCCGAGCTAGCCAACTCGGCCGAGCCCTTGATCAAGGCAGATTCTGGAATCAATTTCCATCCGGCCGAGCTAGCTAATCCGGCCGAGTGCGAGGAAAAGTTTGGAGAGACAACTCGGCCGAGTTGGACAACTCGGCCGAGCTACTGAAGGATGCAGAATCTGGAACCCATTTCCACTCGGCCGAGCTCCCTGACTCGGCCGAGCTGCTGAACAAGTTCGAAATCTGGAGTGAATTAACCACTCGGCCGAGTTGGACAACTCGGCCGAGTCGCGAGGCAAAACTTGGAAGCTGGAACGAGATGCATCCGGCCGAGTGACCGAACTCGGCCGAGCCCTGAAACGACTCGTAGCCCCTGGAACGAAGTGCATCCGGCCGAGTGACCCAACTCGGCCGAGCCCTGAAGATTTTAGCCATGATTTTAACACCCCAACTCGGCCGAGCTGTCCCACTCGGCCGAGTCACCCCTGCTCTCGGTGCCTTTTGCATATTTTGTCCAATTTCCAAGGACTTAAGTGCAATTTTCATCCTTAAACCCTACCCCAACACTATATAAGGCCTCATTCTTGAAACCCAAGACATTCTCCCCCAATCCACACATAGTTACACATACTTGGAGGTGTTTTGGCCATATCTTCATCAATTCTTCATCAAATCACTCAAGAAAGGATGCAATAGCTCCCAAATTCCATTCCCTACCACATTCTAGACTAAGCTTTCTCTTTCTTTTCCTTTTTATTTAGTTATTTCATTTGGGATTTGTAATTTGATTATGCTAGTTAGTAGCTAAACAACTTGTGGTTGTAAGGCATTGTAGAGATTTGGATTGATGTTTATGAGTAATTCTTGCTTTAATTGGTGTTTATTTCTTATTTGCATATTCAACTATCCATTGCAAAGCATGTTGTTAGTGGCCATAATGATTTGCTTGATTCATTGTTAATTGGGGTAGTATCGAGAGATTTATTCCATTTAATCGTATGCGAATGTGCAACCCGGTATTATTATGATCTCGAGAGAGGATTAATTATCGGAGAGGGAATCGAATGATCTTAGGAGCTATTTTAGATGGTGTAATGTTTGTGATGTAGACATACAAGCTTATATTACATTGCGTCTTTGAATTAGCAAACTACCACTTTTACGCTTAACCTCCCTGTGGGATCGACCTCGTGCTTATCACGCTACGATAGACGCCGTACACTTGCGGTTGTTTATTTTAGTGTTGCATAACACGTGTATCAAGTTTATGGCGCCGCTGCTGGGGAGGTTTTTTATAAGCTCTAGAGTGTAGGCTAGGAGAGTTTTAGTTTAGACACTTATTTGCTTTCTTTATTTGCAAAAATCCAAAAATATTTGTGTTTGTTATTTTGAGCTTATTTGTATTTCTCACTCTCGTTTGCTCTTTTGATAGACATGGTTTATGATCACACGATCTAGGAGGAACCAACAAGAAGTGCTACCTTTAGATCCGGAGATTGAGGCCAATTGTCGAAGAAGGAACGCCGAAAAGAGAAGACTAGAGTTGGAAAGAATGAACCGAAGAGAGAATCCGGTTGTAGAAGAGGTCGAGGAGGAAGTCGAGAATCAAGGGGTTGATGGATTTGAGGAACCGAATGGGAATGGGGGAAATCGACCACAAAGGGTACTAAGAGATCATTTCCGCCCAATTCCGAGGCCCTATGGAGGAGCGGGTCGGGAACCCGTTGATGCTCATAACTTTGAGCTCAAGCCGGCCCTAATCATGATGGTTCAAAACAACCAATTTGGAGGGTTGTCAAAGGAGGATCCTAACCTCCATTTATCTCAATTCCTAGAGATAAGTGGAACGGTTAAGATTAATCGTGTCCCTCAAGATTACATCCGTCTCCAATTGTTCCCATTCTCCCTCCGTGATCGTGCAAAGCAATGGTACATGTCTCTTGATTTAAGGACGATCGAAAATTGGGCCGACCTTGTGGATGCCTTCCTCATGAAATACTTCCCTCCAAGCAAGACCATCAAGATAAGAGGAGAAATTTCTTCTTTCATGCAAGACGATGATGAGTCTTTAGCCGAGGCTTGGGAACGTTTCAAGGATCTCATACGGAGTTGTCCTCAACATGGGTTCTCAAGAGATCAATTGATTTGCTATTTCTACAACGGGATGGACCATCGAACGAGAGGGATGGTGGATGCCTCGGCCGGTGGAGGTTCTTTGCTTGGAAAGACGACGGATGAAGGCTATGTGCTTCTAGAGGAGATGGCAAAGAATGGACACCAATGGCCATCCGAAAGAAGGCAAGGCTGGAAAGTTGCTTCCACTAAGGAGTTGGATGATTTGGCTACTCTATCCAACAAGATGGATAAGTTGACTTCGATGATGGCGGCCAAGTCACTAATGGGACCTAGTGATGAACAATATGAAGAGGCCCATTATATGAACAATCAAATGGACCGTCAATTTCGAGAAAGAGGTTGGAATGAGAGGCAACATCCTAATCCGAATCAATATCATCCCGGATTGAGGCAACATGAGAACTTTTCCTATGCCAATACAAGGAATGCCATTGTCCCACCTCCAAATTTCAATGTTAGGGATGGAGCTATTGTGGAGTCTTCATCAAAGCCATCAATGGAGGATATGTTTGGTGCTTTTATGGGGGAAACCACGAAATTCATGAGAGAGACTAGAGAGAATGCAAACATAACTCGACAAAGACTTGATGAGCATGGTGAGATGATCAAAGATGTGACCACCCACATGAAGGCTATAGAGAAGCAAATAGGTCAACTTGCTACCATCATTGGAAAGCAACACGTTCCGGGGCAATTCCCCTCTAACACGGAGCTAAATCCTAAGGAGCAATGCAAAGCCATAAGGCTAAGAAGTGGGACAAGCTACAAAGGGCCCAAGATGCCGTTAGAGGAGGAAGTGGTAATGGCACCCGAGGGTGTTGACAAAAGAGATGGCTTAGTGAAAGAGAAAGAAGAGAAAGAAGAGAAAGAAGGGGAGAAGAAGAGTGGGGAGGCAATCCCTCCTTTGTTTAGTAAAAATGTAATACCTCTCCCATACCCTTAAAGGATGAAGAAGAAGAACTTGGATAGCAAGTTTGTCAAGTTTGCGGAGATGTTCAAGAAACTCCAAATCAACATCCCTTTCGCCGAAGCTCTTGAACAAATACCACATTACTTCAAATTCTTGAAGGAGATAATGTCAAGCAAGAGGGAAATGGAGGCATATGAGACGGTGCACTTAGCCGAACATTGTAGCTCCATAATTCAAGCTAAGCTACCTCCAAAGCTTAGGGATCCCGGATCCTTCACCTTATCATGCACTATTGGAGATGGAGGTACATTAAGAGCTCTATGTGATTCGGGAGCAAGCATCAACCTCATGCCATTGTCACTCTTCAAGTCACTTGGTTTAGGAGAGCTCACACCAACCACAATGAACCTCCAATTGGCGGATAGGTCTATGACATACCCTTTGGGTATAGCGGAGGATGTATTGGTCAAAATCGGCAACCTCCTCTTTCCGGTAGACTTTGTGGTTTTGGACATGGAGGAAGACAAAAACATTCCATTGATATTGGGAAGGCCATTTTTGGCAACCGGAGGAGCCAAACTTGATATGAGGAATGGAGAATTGGAGCTTCGAATGAACCAAGAGATAGTTACAATTGACATGTTTAGAACTATCAAGCTCCGAAATGATGAGAATGGAGAGTATGGGTTTCCCAAAGGAGAGTACCCCCCAATACCAATGAGAAAGGAGGTGGAAGAAGAGCCCAAGATAAATATTGTGGAGGAGAACCCCAAGGTGGAAGACAAGGAGTTAGAGATGGGCAAGAAGGCCAAGTTTGGGGGAGTTTTTTCCAAAAACTCCCCCAAATCAACAAAAAGCTACTTGTGCAAGTTTGGGAGTGAATGAGGCATCAACCTCCTATGGCATGATTGAAGAGCCGGATGGAGTGGCTAGTGGATGTTTTGATGGACTTAAGAGAGTTGTATGGGCAAAGAAAGTCAAGAACAAGGGTGACAAGGGGGTGACTTGATATTCCCCTCAAGGAGAACCGTCCGGCATAGGACGTTAAAAATAGCGCTTCTTGGGAGGCAACCCAAGGTTTTATTGCTTTCTTGTTTTTATTGCTTTAGTAGTGTTGATAGCTTGGTTTATTTTGTAGGTATGGATGAAGAGTACTATGGACACCTTGTTTTGGAGAATGAAGAAGAAGCAAGGCCAACTTTGGAAAATGAAAGCAAGTGATGCAATGGTGATCTTTGGAGAGTATTGGATGTGCAAGGAGGGAGGTAACAACTTGTAGCCCCAAACTTAGAATTTTTTTTTACATAGTAAAATTCTAAGTTTGGGGGAGTTATTTTTTTTTTATTATTTTTCTACTAGTTGTTACCCTTGCACCGGTTCGTCATTCTACTTGTGTCACATTTTGCACCGGCGCACACTTGGCTTTCACATGAGTATATTGGTTTAGTTGGTTTTGAGCATATGTTGGGTAGTGGAAAATTGGTGAAATGTGAGCATGAATAGTCATTGGAATCCATTGTTGAGTAGTTGTGATGATGTTTATTTGCTTTGAATGAAAGCATGATTGATGTTGGATATAGTTTCACGATTGTGTTCATATTTGTGATCTTGGATAGCATGGATATATGATGTGTTGTTGTTTGGGGACATTTGATGAATGTGAGAGTCCTATTGAATTAACCGGTGAGAATTGAGCCTTAAATCGAGCATGTAATCCGGTTTAGTTCATTTGAGAGTGGACTAAGTTATTGCTAGTGATTCTAGAACTTGCCTAAGTTCTTGTTTGAAAGCATGATTGTGTGAGATGATGTGATGTGATATAGGCCATCTTGTTCTAAGAAAAGTCACCTAGCCAAAATTTCCCAAAACCGAAGTAATCTTCCGTAGTTAGCCCCTTGAGCTTAATCCCTCATTTTCTTGGCAAACTACAATGTTAACCACTTAGCCTTTTTTGAGCCTTTGATACCTACATCTAGTGGAGAATAAAAGACAAAGTGGAAAACATGTGCTTGAATGAATATCTTTGGTGAAAGGAGAAAGTGGAAAAGTTGAAAGAAAAAGAGAAAGATGAAAAGAAAATCAAGGGAAAAGAAAAGAGGGACAAAGAGCCCCAAAAGCTTGAAAAGAAAAAAAGTGTTCAATGGTTTTGTGGTGTAGAATGTGCTTAAAAGAGAACAAATAAATTGTGGAAGTTAGAGTTTTTGAGTTGCAATCCGCGGAATTGTAACTTTATCTTGAGAAGTTTTTGAGATGTACGTCTTTATCTCTCGCTCTCCACTAGTTTATAAGTTACTTCATCCAAATTTACCCCACCTTAACCAAAGAGCCAATGTTACATCCTTGATTAAGTCCTATTGATCACATTGTTGAGCATTTGAGTGCATGTAGAAAGTAGAAGTTGGGCAAGCATATGGTGATTGCATAGCATGACTTGGTTGATGAGTGTTTTAATATCCTTAATTTATTTGTGTGTTTGAGAGAAACACTCCATCATGTGAGTAGAGGACTTGAGCATTTGGATTTTGTTTCCCATCACAATGTGTTGTGTACTTGTGCATTCTTTGATCTATGAAGGTGGATTGTAATAGTGAGCCTATAACTTTCATTAAGAAATTCACTTGGAGAAAGAGATATCATTACATCTTACTTTGCATGTGTGATTTGCATTGAATATTCCATTGTGATCATTCCACCCTCATTGCTTTAAGTGCTTAGTTGTTTGAGGACAAACAACATTTTAAGTTTGGGGGGGTTTGATTCGGGTGGAATTTACACAATTTAGAGGCACATGTGAAGCATGTTTTTGATGAGATTTCATTGATTTATGCATGGATTATGATGATTTGAGCCAAAATGAGGGAAAGGTTGTGTTTTGTCGATTTTGTAGGAAATACGATGGAATTTGGAGCAAAACACCAACCACACTTTACTGGATCAGGAAGAGGAGTGCACCGTTGGGTTCGTCTCGAAAATCGGAGTGGAATAGCCTAAAGAATCGAGTCAATCGGACAACCGAGGCGAAAGATATGCACGAAACAAGTTTGGAGTGCCGAGCAACTCGGCCGAGCCCTTGATCAAGGCAGATTCTGGAATCAATTTCCATCCGGCCGAGCTAGCTAATCCGGCCGAGTGCGAGGAAAAGTTTGGAGAGACAACTCGGCCGAGTTGGACAACTCGGCCGAGCTACTGAAGGATGCAGAATCTGGAACCCATTTCCACTCGGCCGAGCTCCCTGACTCGGCCGAGCTGCTGAACAAGTTCGAAATCTGGAGTGAATTAACCACTCGGCCGAGTTGGACAACTCGGCCGAGTCGCGAGGCAAAACTTGGAAGCTGGAACGAGATGCATCCGGCCGAGTGACCGAACTCGGCCGAGCCCTGAAACGACTCGTAGCCCCTGGAACGAAGTGCATCCGGCCGAGTGACCCAACTCGGCCGAGCCCTGAAGATTTTGGCCATGATTTTAACACCCCAACTCGGCCGAGCTGTCCCACTCGGCCGAGCTGTCCCACTCGGCCGAGTCACCCCTGCTCTCGGTGCCTTTTGCATATTTTGTCCAATTTCCAAGGACTTAAGTGCAATTTTCATCCTTAAACCCTACCCCAACACTATATAAGGCCTCATTCTTGAAACCCAAGACATTCTCCCCCAATCCACACATAGTTACACATACTTGGAGGTGTTTTGGCCATATCTTCATCAATTCTTCATCAAATCACTCAAGAAAGGATGCAATAGCTCCCAAATTCCATTCCCTACCACATTCTAGACTAAGCTTTCTCTTTCTTTTCCTTTTTATTTAGTTATTTCATTTGGGATTTGTAATTTGATTATGCTGGTTAGTAGCTAAACAACTTGTGGTTCTAAAGCATTGTAGAGATTTGGATTGATGTTTATGAGTAAATTCTTGCTTTAATTGGTGTTTATTTCTTATTTGCATATTCAACTATCCATTGCAAAGCATGTTGTTAGTGGCCATAATGATTTGCTTGATTCATTGTTAATTGGGGTAGTATCGAGAGATTTATTCCATTTAATCGTATGCGAATGTGCAGCCCGGTATTATTATGATCTCGAGAGAGGATTAATTATCGGAGAGGGAATCGAATGGTCTTAGGAGCTATTTTAGATGGTGTAATGTTTGTGATGTAGACATACGAGCTTATATTACATTGCGTCTTTGGATTAATTTGTATCGAGAGATCGATTAGTTCTTCTTGTGTGATCACCCTATTTGAGATAACCTTAATGGCCATTTAAACGAGATAACTCTTATAAACGGACGTCTAAATACTACAATTGCCTTGGAACCCACCTTTCCTTCTTTGCGTTTTTATCCATTTTACCTTCGTTTTCTTGATTTGCATGTTATTTGATCGATTTCGTCATTACTCTTTCGTTGTTTATTTGTGACACATTGTTAGACAATCTTAGGAGTAATTCAACTTTCAAATTATCGATCACGTCTATTTAGAATTCGACTAGCAAACTACCACTTTTACGCTTAACCTCCCTGTGGGATCGACCTCGTGCTTATCACGCTACGATAGACGCCGTACACTTGCGGTTGTTTATTTTAGTGTTGCATAACACGTGTATCACTGTGATAGTAGGAATGTGGATCCTAGTCCATTATGATTTATATTTGATATAAATTCGTACTCTTCCGATGAGGTCGTTGAGTATGTGAACATAATGGAGACAAAGTAAACATAAAAACCATGTTTATTTTGATTACTGAATATTGATCATAGGAATTATTTGTTTTAATTCCCGTTCTATTATTTCTCTAAGTTAGTTGAAATGAATGATTTACCGTTGAGATTCGCACTGGAATCTGACAAATTGGCTGGGCCAAATTTTCTGGATTAGCACCGAAACATGCGTTTGGTGCTAAGGCAAGAAAAGATTGAATACGTGTTGGACACGCCAATCCCAAAAACCCCAAAACCTGGTTTTGATGAGCTTGCTACGTTTGACGTTGCTGCTCAGAAGAAGCATCAAGATGATGCAGGACAGGCGCAGTGTGTGATGTTGCTAGGCATGACCCCTGAACTTCAGAGGCAACATGAGAACATGAGTCCCTTTGAGATGCTCAAACATCTGAAAGATCTATTTGACTCTGAATCTCGTTCTGAGAAATATGAGGTCATGAGAGATCTGTTCAGGTGTAGAATGTCTGATGGAGGGAAGGTCTCACCTTATATTTTGAAGATGATAGGGCTAATTGAGAAACTAGGAACCCTAGGCATTAGTCTAGGGGACGATGTCTCCACTTATGCCATTCTTCAATCACTTCCGGATTCTTTTTCTAGCTTCATAGTGAACTATAATATGAATCAGACGGAAGCAACGATGCCTGAGCTGCACAACATGCTCAAGACTTTTGAAGTAACTACTTCTAAGGAAAGGAATGTGCTCATGGTGAGCTCATTTGCTAGATCTGACCCTAAGAGGAAGAAGAAGAAATTGAACAAGGCAAAGAAAAACGCCAAGTCCAATTCCTTGAAACCTAAAGGTGGTGTTCAAAAGAAAGAGAAAGGGGTAGATAAGGATGTGTGCGTCTATTGTAAGGAGAAGGGGCACTGGAAGAAGGTTTGCAAGGTTCTGGCTGCCGAGAAGAATGCACAAGGTGCTTCTGGCAATGGAACAGGTTGTTATTGAAATAAACATGTCCACTAACAATTCTAACTGCTGGGTATTAGATACCGGATGTGGCTCACACATTTGTACGAATGTGCAGGGTCTTAAGGAAAGTAGAGCGGTTAGACCGGGTAAAGTCGTCTTATACGTGGGAAATGGAGCACGAGTTGCTGCTGAGCGCGTAGGGATATATAGTATAGACTTACCTAGTGGTTTTAAACTAGAACTTAATAATTGTTATTTCGTTCTGTCTATTACTAGAAACATTATTTCCCTTCTGATGTTAGACATTGAAGGTTTTTTATTCCATTTTTCTAATAATAGTTGCCATTTTACGTTAAATGGTGTTACTTGTGGAAACGCTTCTCTTGTGAATGGTTTATATTTGTTGAATTGTGGACATGATATTTTTAATATACAAAATAAGAGACTTAAACTTACTAATCAGGAAAACGGTACTTTCTTGTGGCATTGTAGACTTGGTCATGCAAATGAGAAAAGAATTGCAAGGTTAAGAAAGTTGGACTACTTAACCCCGTTTGACTTGGAGTCATACAGTAATTGTGATTCTTGTCTCAAAGGAAAGATGGCCAATAAACCTTCCTGGATTATTTAAAGTTACATGGAGTCCAATCACAATGGACATCTCTCGGAACACAATAGATGATTGGTGTTTCTGAAAGGAGGAACCGAACCCTGTTAGACATGGTGAGGTCCATGATAAGTTTCTCCTCTCTTCCAACATTTCTTTGGAGTCACGCACTCCAAACTTCAATCTACATTCTGAATATGATTCAAGCTGAGTCGGTTGATCAGATACTATACGAGTTGTGGTATGGCAAGAAGCCATTATTCTCACATAGAAAGACGTGGGGTTGCCTTGTGTATGTGAGGAAGATGATCACTGATAAATTGGAATCAAAATGTGAAAAGTGTTATTTGTGGAATATCCTAATGAAACGAGAGGATATTATATCTATCTCCCTGAGAAACAAAAGGTTATTGTTTCTAGACAAGCGATGTTCCTTGAAAGGGACAATGTCTTTAAGGAACAAGGTCGTAAAAAGATAGAACTTGAAGAAATTCAAGAACAACAAAATAATACTAAGGTTGAGTACCTGTCGGAGAACCACGACATGGAATCAATGGGAGCATTCAATGACGCTCATGGTGGGAGCCTATCACTAGGTGATCGTCTTCTAGCCAGTGGAAGCGTAATTAGGGATATCTCACATACACAAGAAATCTTGAATAGGCTGAATGAGAACGATTTAGACATCGTTCAATCTCTTGCTCAGGAGACGCTAGAAAGCGTATCTCTTGAGAATTCTCCAAACGTTGATTAGATCATCGTTGAAGAACCTCCTCACGATCAGAATGTACATCCTGCACAAACGTAACTTCGTAAGTCTACTAGGAATCGTCGTCTACCCGTTAGATTTAGTTTCCTCTTGGAGGAGCATGATGACGTGGAAATCTTGGACAAATATGATCCTACGACTTATTCTGAAACGATATTAGATTTCAATTCAGAGAGGCGGACTGAGGCAAGCCTTTAGGAGTTGGAATATCCGTTTTGATGAAGTTGTCAAATCGTTTGACTTTGTCAAAAATAAGGAAGATCCTGCTAATGCAATCCATAAAAGATTGGTTGTCCAAAATCTTCATGATGAAGGATCTGGGTGAAGCATGCTACATCCTTGACACAAAGATTTATAGAGATAAATCTAGAAAGATGTTGGGGCTCTCAAAATCCACCTACATAGATGAGGTGATTCATGGGATTAAAATTTCAAGAAAGGATTGTCCTTCTGAGAAAGTTGAAATCGAGTGCATGAAGAGTGTCTCATATGCATCGGATAATGGGTCAATCATGTATGTCATAAATTGCACGAGGCTCGATGTGGCCTACGCTATTAGCATTACTGGTAGATACCAGTAGAATTTAGGTGAACTCACTGGATTGCTGTTAAGAACATCCTTAAGTATCTTAGAAGAACTAATGAATGTTTCCTAGTCAATGGTGGACAACCACAACTAGTAGTGACTGGATTCACTGACGCTAGTTTCCAGTCTGACTGCGATGACTACAGGTCACAGTAAAGTAATGCATTTACACTCAATAGCGGAACGGTGAGCTGGAATAGTTCCAAGTAAGAAACCTTTGCATATTCATCAACTGAAGCTGAGTACATTGTTGTATCAGAAGCTATGAAATGGGCTGTCTGGATTTTAGAGTTCTTAAAAGAACTAGGGGTAGTTCCGAGTGGCAGTCGTCCAATAAAGTTGTATTGTGGCAAGACTGATGCGGTTGCACAAGCAAAGGAACCAAGATCCAATAATAGAAACAAGCATGTACCTAAGCGTTAGTATTTGATCTAAGAGATCATGACAAGATGAGAAATGGAATTTGAACGAATTCCCACCGAGAATAAATTGGAAGATGTTTCACCAAACACTTAGTGTTCATGTAAACACAAAAGACTTTAACAGTCTTGAATCTTAGACATGTGGGTGATTGACTCTAGTCCAAGTGGGAGATTGTTAGTATAGATATGCTAGAGACAATCATTATAAGGACATTGTACTTGATCATATTCAATTATTTAAATATTATTGACGTTAGTAATAATATTCGGTGATACACTTATAGAATGTCGTGTTTGATTGTTTGCATTTATTCTTATATGTGTTCCCATGACCAATGATGTTATTGAGATGTGAGATCTCGATTGACTATATCATGGTTCTTAAAGTAGCCCCAATCAAAGATCATCAAGATTGGGATATCGATGATGCGATTGAGATTGGTGTGCGATCGGCATCATATCCTTAGAGGATGTAGTGGCTCTCACAACTACGAGATACTAGGTATCTCATGATGGATGCACAAATACTTTGAGAGTATTGGCTTGCCCAATCGAGAAACCGTTTGGTGTATTCTATTTACGTGTCTACGGGAATATCGATTTATGGAGCAATATAATGTCCTTCGACTTGTGGTCAATACATGCGACATGTATGGTGTGATGGGCTTTGACCATGACCGACGCTTGCACTCCTAACGGGGTAGATTAGGCATGTGTTGGGCACACCATAAAGTACATGTGCGCGGTAGTTAAGCCAAGAATAGGATTCATTCCTCAAATAGATTTAGAGAGAATGCTCGTGTTCTCATAACTAATTGGATCGTTAGTCATTGGCCAATGCACGTCACATTTGGAATGGTGTTCAAATGCGACAATGTGATCAATTAGTAGAATGAGATAATGTGATTAAATTATTGAAATAGACACATCATCATGTTTTAGATTTAATCGGAGAATTACGTGGATACCGTAGTAGAGGATCAGCATCTCGCATACAAATTACTGTAAGGATTATTAATGTTTTAATTATCCATCAATTATGTTATACAGTCATATCAGGAATCTGTGTTGGTGAAAGAAAACTTTAAACTTCCGCTGCTACGAACATGGTGTTCGTACTTCAAAACCCAACAAATAAAACTATTAAAAGACCTAACAATATGTCTACACAATAATTTACGCATGTTTTTCTCAATTAATACTTACATTACACATAAGATTAATTTTAAATTATGAACTCAAATCAAATGAAAACATGTTAACTACACTTAACCGTTAACGATATATCGACAAAATGAGTTGTGGGTGATTTGTCGAGTTTGAAAAAAAAAAGGTGTGGTTTGGATGGCTTATATGTGAGATGGGTGGAAATTTATATTGCCTGCTCGCTCAAGCGCTGCAAGAAAATTAAGAAAGCCGATGATTCCACTTTCAAGGTGAATTTTCGATATGAGAGGCTTAATAATTTTTGCTTTATTTGTGGCCGTCTGTGTCATGTGAAAAATATTGCGATATATTCCTTAGTGCCAAAGAGGGGGATATCGTCGTCAGTAACTAGGGGCCGCTTTTGACCGACGAGGAGCTGGTGGTGGACGATGGGATTGGAATGGTAGTTACGAAAATTGCGGGAGTAATTCAAGGGACGGAGTTAATGCCACTACTAACACATAAAGTAACTGCAAGGACCCAGTCTCAAATCCCGGATCACACGGGATTTGGCGAGATACCCGGAAAGAAAGTGTAACTGACCCCATTAATGGGTTGACTCTGGCGGAAAATTCCCTCTACACCAACCCTATTTTCAAGGAACTTCTCATGCATGCAATCGAGGAGAATTTTACGATGTTACCCCTGAGGAAGAGAGTAAGAGAAAGAGGGGAAAGATGGTCAACTCGAATAATATCAACCATTTTTTATCGCCAAGCTCTAGTTTAGGAGCCAGCCAGAACCAATGATCGTGTTGAGTTGGAACTGTAGAGGATTTGACCAGTTGGCTACAGTTCTTGACTCATCGAGCTAATCCGATTCCATAGGCCCGATGTTATTTTTCTCGTTAAAACTTTATCGCTTTCAAATAAACTAGAAGATATTCTTGTTAGGTTGAATTACTAGTCTTGTTTAACAGTTGATTGTGTTGGGATATTCATCCTACCCCTATTCAGATTAGATACAATGTTTAGTTTTGATGGCCAAAACAAGATCATGTAATCTGGTGTTATAATATAATTTGTAATCTAGTGATAGAGTCTAAGTTTTAGTCAATGAGACCAGTTCTATGTATATCAGCTTATACCACATCTGGTTAAACACGTGCAACCTCAAGATTTAAAGAGTAGAAGACTAAAGACTAGAAGACCCCATCAGTCCACTAAATAAGTCAGATTTGAAAGGTTCTTGTATACCTTATCAATTGACTTGCTACATGAGATCAACGGACTAGAACATGCTAGCTGATATGGACTGGATCAGCTTTTGTCAAGCCTTAAAGACTTAGAAGAATGTTCATCTGATTGATCAAATAACAAAATGCATTAAAGAAGGCAAGCAATCATAAGAAGACAAAGAGAATGTCGGATAGCATCTGGCAGACGCAACTAAAGACAAGACTGAAAGTCTAACAACGTACTCAGCTGACGTGGACCAATGAGAATGAAAGTGTGCGGTGTATGAAGTGTTTAAGTTTAAGTAGAATAATGTTGTACTAAATGTTGGGACAAATTGTACAACACTGACTCTAACAGAATATCAGAAATACAGATACACAGCGGAAGACTTGAAACACTAAAAATAAACGAGACACAATGGAAATATTTTTCACATATATTTTATAAATAAAAATCTATGCGAGCCTTACGGCGAAAATCAATACTTATCTTCAAGTATAAATTTTGTGTGAAATGTTACAACAATAACCTTCACAACTAAAACTACAAACGAGGCAGGTGCCCTGTTCTGTAAACGAACTAAGTGTATAAAATTACACACTGTCGAAATGCTAGGCTATCTATGGTTACACTCTCGATAGATAAGAAAATCACACAACCATACGGGTGGGATACTTCGTATGATCTAAAATGTATAACTACTGGCCAAAATTCCTAACAGGGATGAACGCTCGGTCTAGGAGATTGATCGAATAGAATACACTGAATTGTGGAGCCTTCCTTCGGTATTTATAGAGTAGGGTGCGAATTCTAGAGGTTTCCAACATTGAGGTCCTATTTTTTAGGAACTCAACTTCCATGATCTTTCTAGATCCTTCTTGCATGCTCCAGGTCGTTCTAAAAGGTTCTAGGCTGGTCTAGCACGTTCTGCAATGTTCTGGAGTCTTCCAGGTTCCAGATCCTTGTAGAAGCTTCTAGATCCTGGTAGAAATGCAACAACATTTAGATCAACATTTAATGTAGCATTTGAGAAAAGACTTAGAAAAAATCTCGGAAGGTCAAATTAAGATGTTGTTGATAATGTTAAGGCATTTAAGAGTTAACAACATCTACAATATCCCCCAATTTGACCTTTCCACTATAACACACCTGATGCACATATATTTCTATACATACTCAGTATTATGTACTTAGATGAGGTTGACATCATTGCTAAGCACTAGTCAAGACAATACCTGTTGTAATCGTTAGATCAAATCAAATGAAGATCAAGGATAATCTTACAATGATCTGTGCCATAAGATCAAGATAATTTTATACAAAATAAAACAAGTATAAACAATACACTTATTCACAACATAAGTAACTTTACTAAGATCCTAAGTTAAGTTTTGGAAGAACAACTTAAGACTAAGTAAGACACTAACCAAATAAAAGAAAAAAAAAACAACTAACAACTATCAGAGAAAAATAGAATATAGGACTAAGACTAAAACTAAACAACCTGCAGTAAACACATGATAACCTGTAAACAAATTAAGTAAAGGCAGTAAACAAATATCATCAAGTGTAACCATAATTAAGCAAGTTGCAAAACAATAAACAACATATCATCTAAGAAATAAATAACAAGTGTATCAGAATTTCAGAATTCAAACTTAAACATTAATTACAGAGATTGAAACTGAATAAATATCAGATCTCCCCCTGTCTTGTAGGTTCTTCCTGTTCATCAGTGGAGATCACCATATAATGTCTCCATCTTAGCAGCATCATCATCAGCTTCATCAACAAAGTAGGTAGATGCAAGGTGAGCAACTACATCAGTCACTGCAGCATCTCCAGCATCAGGTCCATCACCAGCACCAGCAGTTGGAACTCCATCATCAGTCATTTCTTCAATAATCACATTGGAGTGTGATGGTGGTGGTACTCCCCCTGTTGTAGGTGAAAGCATGTTGGTCCACCTGTCCTTCAGGAACTGGAGCTCTTCAATGGTGTCCTGCAAGTGCTGTAATTGAAGCTTGATGAATTTATGTGAAAGATACACATTACCAGAAATGTTGATACGAATGTTCTCAACTTTTGGGGGTGCATTTCTCTATCTTGATCTGGAAGATTCTGGATGATCAGAAGTTGAAGGCCTGTGCTGATGTTTAGTACCAGGAGCAGTCAAAGGCAGATCAATTACTCTATCCCCAGTGAGTAAGGCAGGAGCAATAACCAGTAATGGAACTCTCCCCCTCAACACATCAGTGTTCTTGGCAACAAAATCATGGTGCCTCAAATAGTTGGAAATCAAAACAGGATAGGGTAGATTGCCTTTCTCAGAAACTTTTCCAGTAAATCTCATCATGTGGTGGAAGATAGTGAGGCCTAGATTGAATTTCTTAAGTACAGATATCATATACATAAGAACATATTGGTCTTTTGTGATCTTGGTAGTATTCGTGGTAGGAATCCAATTATAGATAATGAGTTTGTATAACACAGAATGTAGAGAAGTGAGGTCTTTGGCTAGCATCTGTCTAGTCCACTTAACTACCCTACCACCAGTTATAACAACAATTACCACATCCATGTCAGGTTCTTCATCTACCTCAACATTAGGAATATGTAGAAACTCATTTATCAGTTCAGGAGTAAAAGGTACATCCCTCCCCCTAAAATTGACAGTCCCATACCACTTAGATGATCTCCTACCAGTACTCTTCTTCATACAAGCATAAAATTCATAAGCCCAGTTTGTCAAGAATGATTCACCAAAATTCACAGCATGCATCAAATTCCTTTCCTCTAAGAAACTAATCATGCCTTTACTTTCAAAATCAGGTATATTAATCCTCTTTTCTATCAGCAGTCTTCTCTTAGAATAAATAACCAACCTATTCTCTAGAGTCTCAAGAGAATCAGAATTACCTTCTTCTTTAGAAGCAAGGTCATCCGAGCTTGGCGTAGAACTTTTAGCAGAGCTTTGATCAGTGCTGCTTTCTGCACTGGGAGAGGTATCACCACTGCCATCATCTTCAGGTTCTGGTGTGGCTTCCTTTGCAGCAGCAAAGTGCTCAGCATTTTTCTTAAGAGAATTCAGAATATCTCTTAAACACACATCAGAATCAGAATTGGAATCTGATTTTGCAGGTTCATCTTCAGTGATCATCTTGGCCTTCCCTTTGCCTTTGGGATCAGCAACAGCTTTCTTCTTCTTCTTGGATTTTTCAGCAACAGCTTTCTTGGTTTTCTCAACAGCAACATGTGCTTCTTCCTCAGAATCTGTGAACACTTGGATGGGTTCACCAGCATCAGCTCCAGCTTTTTCCTTTTTCCTCATGGATTCAGAATAATCCACATGAGTGAACACGCGGTATGGTCTCCTTCTTTGTACAGGGCTTCTCTGTCTTTTGCCTTTCTGCGCATTCTTCTTGAAGGGAATAGGTGCAAATTCATCAGAAACAGAGAGTGAAGAGTTTGTACCATTTTCAGAGATGTTTGCATCCTCCATTTCAGCGTCTTCGGGGTCGGAAGTAGCAATAGCTTCTTCTTTAGTAGCGACCTCCACATTTTCAGCTTGCGAGCCGTGAACAGTAGGTTCAGGTGATTTGGGGCTTTTGGTTTCAGCAGCCATCTGAGCGGTTTGATCGGCCAAATAGCTTGAGATATCCACAGTGATATCTCCGAAAGTCATCACGGGCAGATGACCAGTAGCTCGAAGAGTATCAAACACCTCTTCGATAGCCTTATTGAACTGTTCGACAGTTGCATCTTGAGGGATGTTGGTTGTTTGAGGAGTGGTTTGGGGGGCAGTTTGAGGAGTAGGAGCAGTTGTTGATGGTGGGCACACACTTCTTTGAGATATACACAACCGAAAAGAAAATTCTTCAATCTTAGTATTCAACAAAATAAAAAATCACAATTAGAAAGAGAGTTAGTCTTATGATCGATATTTATAGAGAGAATTATGTAGTTGGAGGTTAAAGAAATAATCCAGAAAGTTTTCGATAATGCTCCACATAATTAGCCACAATCTAGATCATGGGTAATTAGTGGGGAAAATCCATTTAATTAATTTAATTAAATAATTAAGAAGCTTCCAGAATTTTAAGAAAAATTCTGCACAATCTGAAAAATAAATAAAGACATGGGTTAGTTTAATTAAATAAAATGAAATAAATCCCAATAAATAATCAAATAATTACAACTAATAAAAATAAATTTGAATCAGGCAATGTTGTGCTCAAAACTGTTACAAACACCTCAACACGGTTTTTACATGAATTTTCTTCATTTGTGTTGTACCATATTTTTTCTTTTTGTGTTATAGCATCTAATTTGTATTGATCCATTGTTCCTGTAGAGTACATCGTAGTAGCGAACTCCGTGCCCCATACTTACTTAATGGATTACAAATATGTTGATGTTTTTATCAAATATCACTTTTTGAAAAGAAGGCATCGTAGTAGTGAACTTCGTGCTCCATAATTACTCAGTGATTTGGTACATCTTTTAGTATGCTAATAACATTCTCATTTTTATGCATTTGAGAGGTGTGAGACATGTTTGTTTTTGCACGCCAAGGTTCTTAGATTCGTAGATATTTTACATAGGAATTATTTAACTAAATAAGAGATAGATTCAACTTATAAAATTTATACAACCCATGATGTTGTCCCAAATGCTAACGCATTTGTGATAACATCCATCCGAATTTTTTCAGATAGTGCTCATGCCAAGAGATTTCCTCAAGATAGAGAATCTCTCATGGTCTAATGCCTTAGTGAAAATGTCAGCATTTTGTTTCTTAGTAGGTACATACTCCAACTTAACAATATTCTTCTCTACTAAATCTCTCATAAAATGGTGTCTTATGCTAATGTGCTTAGTGAGTGAGTGTTGTATAGGATTCTTAGAAATGTTAATGGCACTCGTATTATCACAAAAGATAGTAAGTATACCATTCTCAATACCGTAATCATGGAACATCTTACTCAGCCACAAAAGTTGTGTACAGCAGCTTCCAGCAGCTATATACTCAGATTCTGCAGTAGATTGTGAAACACAATTCTGTTTCTTGTTGTGCCATGATACAAGATTGTTTCCCATGTAGAAACATCCTCCACTCGTACTCTTTCTATCATCTATATCTCCAGCCCAATCAGCATCACTGTAGCCTATCAAAATGTTGTTGGTGTCCTTAGTATACCAGATTCCAAGGTCACTTGTACCTGAAACATACTTGATAATCCTCTTCACAGCATTCAGGTGAGATTCCTTTGGATTAGCTTGGTACTTAGCACAAACACACACACTGTACATAATATCTGGTCTACTAGAGGTTAGATATAATAAACTACCTATCATGGATCTGTAAAGTGTTGGATCAACATCTGTTCCAGCACTATCTTTGCAAAGTTTCAAAGAAGATCCCACAGGAGTTTTCATTGGGTTTGAATTCTCAAGACCAAATTTTTTAACCAAGTTCTTAGCATACTTACTCTGGGAGAAGAAAATACCATCGCTGCATTGTTTGATTTGAAGACCTAGAAAATAATTCAAGTCTCCAACCATACTCATTTCAAATGTTGCAGTCCTTGCCTCAACAAATTTACTCAACATTTTATCACAAGTAGAACCAAACATAATGTCATCAACATATATTTGAGCAATTAGTATATCATCTTCAGTGTGCTTAATGAACAAAGTTCTATCTGCCTCTCCTCTGATAAAACCATATTCCAAAAGAAAGTCAGTAAGCCTACCATACCATGCTCTAGGAGCTTGTTTAAGACCATACAAAGTTTTCTTAAATTTATATACATGATCAGGATACTGTGGATCTTCAAATCCCTTAGGTTGTTCAACATATGATTCTTCATTCAATATGCCATTTAGAAATGCAGCCTTTACATCCATTTCATGTAGTTTAATATCAATAAAACATGCAATTGCTAGCAATAATCTAATAGATTCTATCCTAACAACAGGTGCAAAAGTTTCATCAAAATCAACTCCTTCAACTTGGGTGTAACCTTGTGCTACTAACCTAGCCTTGTTCCTAACAATATTACCAGATTCGTCAGTTTTATTCTTGAATATCCACTTTGTTCCAATGACATTAGTATGACTAGGTCTTGGAACAAGTGTCCACACTTCATTTCTTTCAAACTGACCAAGTTCTTCATGCATAACATTAATCCAGTTTTCATCAGTTAAGGCTTCTTTAGCACTCTTAGGTTCAATTTCAGATAAATAGCATTCAACATTTACAACATTACACATAGAAGACATGCATATTGTTATTACCACATATACCTTATTTGATCTCACTCTACCTCTTGTTTGCACTCCAACTGTAGCATCGCATATGATCTGGTCAGAAGGATGACTTTTACCTATTCTTGAAGAAAGATTCCTTTTGGGAACATACTGATCATTCTATAAGGTTACAACTGACTGTTCTGTAGATGTTGACCCAGATGTGTTAACATTTGGTGCAACATTTTCAGACTTCAGTTTATTCTCAGAATTATCAGTGACCTGTGATACATCTTCTTCATCTTTGTCATCTGTAAGACCTTTATCATCATCAAACACAACATTAACAGATTTTTGAACAGTGTTAGTTCTAAGGTTATATACTCTATAAGCTTTACCATTTCTAGAATAGCCTAAAAAGAAACCTTTATCACTTTTAGAATCAAACTTATGAAGTTGATCCCTATCATTCAGAATATAACACACACAACTAAATACATGAAAATATTTCACATTAGGTTTTCTGTTGTTCAAAATCTTATAAGGTGTTTGATTAGTACTAGAACGAATAAAAACTCTATTAATAATATGGCATGCAGTATTCAATGCTTCTCCCCAGAATTTATTAGCAAGACATTTGGAAGTAAGCATAACTCTTGCCATTTCTTGTAAGGTTCTATTCTTTCTTTCAACAATTCCATTTTGTTGTGGAGTTTTAGGAGATGAATATTCTTGCAAGATACCCTTTTTATCACAAAAATCATTAAACATGTTGTTTTCAAATTCCCTACCATGATCAGTTCTAATACGGCCAACTTTCAAGTTAAACACATTTTTGAACCTCTTATAAAGAATTTTAAATACAACAAATGCTTCAGATTTGTCTCTCAAGGACTCTACCCAGGTATATCTAGAAAAATCATCTACCATAACTAAGGAATACCTATTTCCGCCAATGCTTTCGGTTTCCAAAGGACCCATCAAATCCATGTGCAGCAGTTCAAAGCATCGATGTGTAGAACAATGTGACAGCATTTTGTGCGGCATTCTTACCTGCTTACCTTTTTGGCATGGTCCACATATAGTAGTATTGTGAAACTTCAATTTTGGGATTCCTTTTATTGCATCTGCTTTGATTAGTTTTTTCATTGCTCTGTAATTTGCATGACCCAATCTTTGATGCCATAAAATATTTTCATCATGTTTTGACAAGTTACACATATTTGTTCCAATAAGATAACAATTATCAACTGACCTTGTACCAGTCATGACACAAACTTCATCTTTATTAAGAACATAACATGAATCTTTGTCAAATTTCACATGCAAATTATCATCACAAAGTTGACTAATGCTAATCAGATTTGCAAGTAAGCCATCAACATGCAAGACATTTTTGAGCTTAGGAAAACCTTCAACATTCAAAGTTCTTTTACCAACAATCTTCCCTTTAGAACCACCTCCATATGTAACACTACCACTATTCAAGGTCACATAATCAGATAAGAAGTCTATACGGCCTGTCATATGTCTAGAACAACCACTATCAAAGTTCCATAAATCAGGTAGACATGCTTTTAAGGAGGTATGAACAACATTACAGGTAGCTTTAGGTTTCCATGCAGATTTCAGAAACTGTTTACCAGGGGGTGACAGTTTTTCATGCAGCATTTTTAAGATTTTCTATTCTTCAAACAATTTTATGCAGTAAGGACGAATATGACCAACTTTGAAACAATAATGACAGATATACTTCCTTTTAACCTTGTGAGTATCTGATTGTGCAGATGTTACACCAGATGTGTCAACATTTGCCTTCATAAATTTCACAGGTTTTCTAAAATTATCAGAAACAGAAGCTGTAGTACCATCATAACCTAAACCATGATTATTAGACTTACCAGTAGCTATAACATTATTTACCTCAGAAGCACTCTTGGAATATTTCTTGAAACCTAAAGTGGAATTTATCGGTTTCTCCTTTAAGTTACAGATTTCCAGATCTCTTTTGGTAAGTATGACTTCTAGCTTGGTGATTGTGTTTCTCAGATCCTCATTCTCTTTATTCAAGGAATTAAGAGTGAGTTTCTGATTGTTTCAATCATCTAACAGCTTTTGGTATTCATTGTCATCAGTCCTTTTTCCTGCATCATCAACCAAACCATTAAAACAGTTCAAATTTGGGTGACTCTGTTCTGATGTTGCTGTAGATGTTGAAGCATCAGTTACAACATCAAAATCTGTTTCATCCAGATCATCATCCGAGGAATCATTATAATCAATTCTGGTAAAATTAGAATATTCATTCTCATTTAACTCATCAAGATCATCATCAGAATCATCACTCAAGGTAGCACTAAAGTTCAATTTTTGCTTGAGTCTAGTATTGGCACATTCATTTGCATAATGGCCATAACCAGAACAAGCATTGCATTGAACTGATTTTCGAAATTCAGGATCATACCTTGGTTTACCTTCACTCTTTGATAGTCTTGGTGTGAATTGACCTTTCCTCCTTTCTGGTTGAGGTGTTGATGTGTTGATTTAAATCTTAGGCTGAATGTTACTAGATTTGTTCACAGATTTCTTAAGAAACTTAATAAAGTGCTTAGTGAGCAAGGCAATGTTGTTAGGATCTTTGAGGCATTCATCAAGCAGTTCTTCATCCGAATCAACTTCAGTAATGATAGGTTGAATCTCAGAATTGTTTGATGTTTCCCCTTTAAAAACCACAACTTTCTTATCAACATTAGTTTCATCAACTTGATTAGTATTTATCTCAAATGTTCTAAGGATACTCACTAATTCATTTTGACTCAACTTATCCGTATCTTTTGCCTCTTCAATAGCACAGATTTTAACATCAAATCTCTTAGGAACATATCTTAATATCTTATGAACTACTCTAACATTAGAAATAGGGTCACCAAGAGAATGTGATTCATTGATTATCTCACTTAACCTTTCATTGTAGGATGAAATAGTTTCATCTTCCTTCATTCAGAGATTTTCAAACTTTGTTCCCAACATTCGAAGCTTAGTCCTTCGTGCAGAAATATGAACAATTCACAATGGAATCAAATGAGCCCATTGACAAATTTTCTGGTAGATTCACTGATATAATGAATGAGATAAACTCATTGGGCAAGGTTTACTCCAAGACAGAGGTGGCACTCAAAATTCTAAGGAGTCTCACTCCAAAGTGGGATATATACTCTGTAATGATGCAGAACACCAAAGATCTTTCTACCATGCCCATGCAACAAGTCTTCTCAGAACTCAAAGCTTATGAGTTTGATCTCAATAGAAGAAAGTCAACTGAGGAACCTTCATTACCAACCAAAGGAGTGGCCTTCAAAGCCAAAGCTGTTGAACCAAAAATGCAGACCACTCCAAGATCATCAAAATCGGTTTCTAAAACTGAAATGAAGGAAGAGCTAGCCCTCATGGCAAGAAGATTTGATAAACTCAACTCAAGATTTGGTAGATACAAAAAGTTCTACCAAGACAACAAGGCCAGGAGAAGGTACAACTCTCCTGAAGCCAAGGCTGAGGACAAAAGGCCTGAAGAAAGAAAATTAGAGGACAAGTACTCTGATAGGAGAAAGTCCAGCAGAGCTAAACCTTCATCATCCAGAAGGAAAAATGACTCCAAGAAAGATGATGATGAAGACCTATACTATAATTGCCAAAAGAAGGGGCACTTTCAGTATTACTGCCCTGAGCTCAGCTCTAAAGAGAGAAAGGAGAGGCAAGCCAAAAGAGATAGAAGACTCAACAACAGAAAAGCCATGATGGCTGGTGATGAATCTCAAAGTAGTGAAAGCTTCAACTCCTTTGATGATGGACTGTTCTCTAACAGTGAAGATGATGACATATGCAACATGACTATATAAGATGATGAGGTATGTTCTTCATCTAGTTCATCATCAGTTCACTCACTAGAAGCTAGTGATGTCAACCTGAAACTCTCCTTTGGAAAGTTGATAGAAGATTTCATTAGACTATAAGAACTTCATGAAAATACTGAGAGAGAAAATGAAACTTTATTCTCTGAAATTGTAAAACTCTCTCAAGTTGAATCTGTAGTTGACATCAAGTCTACTGAGTTGTATGAACAGATTGTGAGAGAACTTGATGAAGTCTCTCTCAGGATAGTTGACCAACAAAAGCAGATTGGTGAACAATTACTAATTCAAAAGAGAAAATAATTTGATCTTTAAATTTTACAAGCCAAATTTGAAAATCTCTCTCATGAATATGATGTTCTTAAATTAAGTAAAGAGAGCCTGAATAATAAGATGTTTGCGATGAATAAACCCTCTAAAACAATAGAGGAAATTCAAAGCTTCCAAAGACCCATGCCTCAAAAGAGTGGACTTGGATATGATTCATTCGAATCTTCACCTTGTCTTAGTGTTGCTTCAACAAGTAACACTAAGAGAATCTTTGTTAAATCGGTGGCACAACAAGCTGAAAATGAATTAATTCAGCCACTAAACAAAGGAAAGGGCAAAATGATTGATGTGCCCACTCAAGTAATCTAAAGAACAAGGCCCATACCTAAGGAAATGTCCAAAGTCTCTGATTACAAGAGAAATGGTGTTCAACAGAGTAGACCCAGTGGAAGGGCAACTCATCTGAACAACATTCAGAGAGGTTGTCTAAAGTATGTTCAGCCTAGGCCAACTCTCATGAGGCAACCTCAGCTGAACAGAATTAATGCCAACTCTCCTGAAGGACACAATAAAATGAGACAACCAAAACCCTACATGCCAAAGGGTAATGGTCATCTTAATGCCCATCCTCAAAGATTTCATCAAGCTGCACAAAAACCTCATAAGTTCAGGAGAAATGTCAACTCTCCTGATACTTACAGGGTAAACACTTCCACACATTCTTTCTTGAATGCATTTAAGGGAAAAACTGTGTATGTTGATGAAATGGGAAAACAACTTAGCCACCTTGAATCAATCAGGGTTATTAGGCAAGTTTGGGTTCTTAAAGGTACAATTAACCTCTTAGGACCCAAAATTAAAAGGGTACCTAAAGCTTGATCTTTGCAAGTACCAAAGGACCACAAGAAGATGAGGAGTTTAAACAAAAACACAGCATGGTACTTGGACAGTGGATGTTCAAGGCACACGACTGGAAACAAAACACTTCTCACTGATTTCACTAAACAAGTAGGTCCTAATGTCACATTTGGAGACAACTCACAAGCCAGTACAAAAGGTTATGGTACCTTAAACATTGGTAATGTTAAGGTAACTAATGTATCATATGTGGCTGGTCTCAAGTACAATTTGCTAAGCATAAGTCAGTTATGTGATAAAGGATACAATGTTGAGTTCTCAAGTGATAAATGCTTAATCAATGACAAGATAACTCAAAAAACTCTACTGACTGGCATAAGAAAAGGAAATGTATATTTTGATAACTGGAATTTGTCTACTGATGTTGCATGTTTCATTGCTAAAAACTCAAATGAGCAGAGTTGGTTATGGCATAAGAGACTAAACCACCTGAACTTTAAATTCATGAACAAATTAGCAGGAAATGCATTAGTAAAAGGACTGCCAAATGAAGTTCTCTTTAAGGAACGTGTATGTAAACCATGTCAAGAAGAAAAACAGATAAAAGCTTCATTTAAAGCCAAACCAGTCATCTCTACTGACAGGGTACTTCAACTATTACACATGGACGTATTTGGACGAATTACCCCTGCTAGTATAAATGGAAGAAAATATACATTGGTTGTTGTAGACGACTTCTCTAGATTTACTTGGGTAGTATTTCTCCTTAATAAGAAGGAAACACAAGTCAAACTCCCTGAGTTGATGAAGAGATTGTCAAATGAGAAAAGCCTGAATATCATCAAGATCAGATCTGATAAAGGCATTGAGTTCATAAATTCTTACATTAATGAGTATTGCATTGAAAATGGTATAGCCCATGAAACTTCAGCTGCTAGAACACCTCAACAAAATGGAGTAGCTGAAAGAAGGAATATAACTCTTAAAGAGGCTGCTAGAACCTTAATAGCTGATTCTAATTTGCCTAAGAGATTTTAGGCTGAAGCTATAAACACTGCATGCTATACTCAGAATAGATGTTTAATCACTAAAGGTCAAGGAAAGACCCCACATGAACTCTGGAAAAGAAGATTGCCTAACGTATCTTACTTTCACATATTTGGTTGTTAGTGTTTCATTCACAACAATGGGAAAGAACAATTAAAATCTTTTGATAGCAAAGCTGATGAGGGGATGTTTCTTGGATATTCCCAAATCAGTAGAGCTATCAAAGTTTACAATTGTAAATCCCTTCGTGTGGAAGAAACACCTCATGTTGTGTTTGATGAAACTACTTTTGAGTACAGGGATAAAACCTTGGAATTAGATAACATCAGACAAAGAACAACCAGACTGAGCTTAAAAGACAGAGATACTCTATTCACAGAAGTTGTCCAACCCAATCTTACTGAAGATCTTACATTGGACAACTCCCCCGATGGCAATCTACCTGAAGCAAACCCAACTAAAGGAAATGATGAACTGACTGACCCAATCTCAGTTCATAATCAGGTAACAATTACCAATGAAGAAGCAGGCTCTGCTGAGGTAGTTAATAGATCCACTATTCAAGGGGGAACTAACAATGTTGAAAATGTCAATGTCCCTGACATTGATGACAACTCCCCTGAATATGATCCTGAACTTGATCCTTCATTAAATTTTCCTGAATTCTATGATCCTAGTGACTCAACCTCAGTAAAGGACAACTCTACTGAAGGGATCATGCTTAGAAGGAGACGGTTATCTGACCACCCAACTAGCATGATACTTGGAAATCCAAGTATTAAAGTCAAAACTAGAAGGTTTCATGGTGAAAGTGCTTTATTTTGTTGTTTCTTATCAGAACAGGAACCCCAAGACATTGAAGAAGCACTTCAAGATGCAAACTGGATCACAGCCATGCAAGAAGAGTTGAACCAGTTTACAGGAAATGATGTTTAGGAACTGGTTGATAGGCCATCACATCAAGATGTTATTGGAACAAAGTGGGTGTTCAAGAACAAGAAGAATGAGAATGATGTGATAGTCAGAAACAAGGCCCGATTGGTGGCCAAGGGTAATTGTCAATCAGAAGGCATAGACTATGATGAGACTTTTGCACCTGTGGCAAGACTTAAAGCTATAAGGTTGTTTCTAGCATATACTTCCCAAAGTCTATCAAATGGATGTCAAGAGGTTCAAAGTCAGATGAGAGTCGAGTTTCAACCAACTCTAATGAATACAGAGGAATAATTGGATCACTCTTGTATCTCACAACCAGTAGACCTGACATCACCTTTGCAGTAGGTGTATGTGCAAGGTTCCAAGACAATCCAAAGAAAAGTCATCTAGAAGCTGCAAAGAGGATATTGAGATATCTCAAAGGAACTGAAAATGTTGGCCTTTGGTATCCAACATATGACAACATAGAGCTTACTGGCTACTCAGATGCTGATTATGGAGGATGCAGAATTGATAGGAAGTCCACTTCTGGAACATGTCAATTCTTGGGAAGCAAGCTTATCTCTTGGTTCTCAAAGAAACAAAACACTGTGGCAACTTCAACTACTGAAGCCGAGTATGTTGCAGCTACAATTTGTTGTGCTCAAATTCTATGTTTGAGACAACAACTCAGAGACTACAATGTCAACTCCCCTGAAGTGCCAATTTTCTGTGACAACAACAGTGCAATTACAATCTCACAAAATCCAGTATTGCACACAAGATGCAAGCATGTGGACATCAAACATCACTTCATAAGGGATCATGTGGAAAAGAAGGACATCAAGCTGGTGAAAATTCACACAGATCACCAAAAGACTGATATACTAACCAAGCCTCTAGCTGAAGCAAGGTTTATGGAGCTTTTAGTGGAGTTTGGACTTCTTGATCCAGGGAAGATGGATAATTAAGTCCAAAGGTGTTCAAGGAGCAAGGGGGAACATTAAATGTTCTTCAGCAGAGTTGGGCAAGAGACACCTCTAACAGAATTAAAGTCTACTCTAGTTCAGAGAAGTTGACTCAAAAATGTTCAGAGAAGTTGGGCAGACCAATTTATTGTTCTGGGCCCACTTCAGGTGTTTTGGGTCAGGGTAGTTGTACATGTGGGACCAGATATGCATCAGATGTGGCCGCAAACACATCTGATGGTACTTATCTAAAGTATGTTTGGATGAGAGATCATTCACATGATCAAGTAATAGGAGATTCAAGCTCCGGTGTCAAAACTTGAGGGCAAAAGGCCAATGCTAACCAAGTTGTTCAAAGCATATAAACTCTCTTCTGTTATTGTTGTTTTCTTTCTTTGAAGGAACCTGCAACTATTTAAGAGGCACTTTAAGACAACAATTGGATAGTAGCTATGCAAGATGAGCTCAATCATTTCACAAGGAACGAAGTATGGGAGCTCGTAGACCGTCCGACAAATCAGAATGTCATTGGAACCAAATGGGTTTTCAAAAATAAGAAGGATGAAAATGATGCCATAGTAAGGAACAACGCTAGACTTATTGCAAAGTGCAATTCGCAATCAGAAGAGATTGATTACGATGAAAGATTTTCACCTGTCGCACGCCTAGAGTCTATTTGAATCTTCCTAGCTTATGCTTCTTATATGGGATTTAAGGTGTACCAGATGGATGTGAAAAGTGAATTTTTAAACGGAGTACTTGCGGAGGAAGTTTATGTTGAACATTCTCCAGGTTTTGAAAAGAACAAACAAGTATATCATTTAAAGATGGCTCTTTACGGACTCATACAGGCCCTTAGAGCTTCAGCACCGTACTTGGCTCCAGCACTGTACTTCACTACAAACCTCTGCTGCTCGTGGCTTGGCTTCAGCACTGTACTTCACTGCAAACCTGCTGCCCATCTACAATAGTTTTGTGGACTGATCGGTGGCAAACGGAAGAAGCACATCCTCGACTGTCTATGGTGCATGATCGTATGGTATATCTGGAAAACAAGGAATGGAAAAGTATTTGCAAACGAAGACACGAAGCCGGAGAAGATTTTTGATGAAGTGAGAATTATGATGTGGGAAATTATATCCCAAAGTAAAGACTGCCCCCATCCGTTCTCATTCAACGATTGGTGTTCATCTCCTAGATTAGTCTGGACATAGGAATTTGATTAAATTGTAATGGTGTAACACACTTTGTCTCTAGTCTTGAGTGGAACTCTGTAACCTCTGAGGGACTTTCTTTGCTGAGTACGACTGGTACTCCAGTATTATATAATATTTTTTCTCCTTCCAAAAAAAAAAAAAAAGATTAAGATATGATAATTTTACACGGTATATATATATATATATCTTTGTAAGTGTGGGTCAGTTGTTGCGAAATTATTAATTGACTTCTTGAGAGACCATTTTATATAGTAAGTGATGCAGCGATAGCGTATAAAAGATAAATATACGAAGAACACAAAGAACACACTAATTCTGTTGATTCTATGAATACCCAGAAAAGTGATAAGAACTATTTACTAAGAATACCGTAAAAGAGACATTAAGAAAAACTCTCATATTTTATTAATAACTTCAACTGCTTAATAACAATCTAAAACTTATGTATTTATAATATGAAATACTTAGAGAATAAGAAACATATAAATACTAAATATAATGAAATCTCCTAAATATAAGCATACATATCTAATCAAATATTAATATTGATTCTCATCAATATCTCCATCATTCTCCTCTTCTTAAAGATGATTCGCCCTCGAATCATGTTGGTTCTCATCGGAAAGGTACGAAGATGAGCTGAGACATCTTTGTATTCTTTTGGGCACAAAACACTAACAACTTGATATGATGTCGCTAAAGCAGTGTAACTTCCATCATCATTGGTAAAAACCACAAAATAATTATTCTTAACCTCCATATTAGGATGAACACCCTCAACTACAAAAATATTGTCCTTCTTCTTTTCCTCATAAAAAATTGGTGGTAAATAATTACAAAAATTTTCATCAAAATATTTATCGAAAATGGGTGGTCTGTCATAACCACAATCTTCATCAAAATATTTATCGAAAATTGGTGGTCCATCGTAACCACAGTCTTCATCAAAATATTTATAAAAAATTGATGGTCCATCATAACCACAATCTTCATCAAAATATTGATCGAAAATTGGTGGTCCATTATATTCACCATGACAGATTTGCATATTATCATCTTCATACGTTGATAGCTCATCACGAATAGTATCGTAAACCAGTTGAAATCTCGGAACCATCATTGAGAATCGTACCTAGTCTCTGATTACCAACTGATGCAGCGAGAGCGTATAAAAGATAAATATACGAAGAACACAAAGAACACACTAATTCTGTTTATTCTATGAATACCCAGAAAAATGATAAGAACTATTCACTAAGAATACCGTAAAAAAGACACTGAGATAAACTCTCATATTTTATTAATCAACTTCAACTACCTAATAACAATCTAAAACTTATCTATTTATAATGTGAAATACTTAGAGAATAAGAAACATATAAATACTATATATAAATATAAGCATAAATATCTAATCAAATATTAATATCGATTCTCATCAATATTATCGCAATCATTAAGTAATGTAATAACGCATGGTTGCATGGAACCTGTTTTTTTACTGTTTATAGAGATGTGCATTATTTCTAAAGCATTAACTTGGAAAATAATTTTTGGAAAAAATATCTGGAGAAGGGATGATGAAAGAGAATAAAAACTTTATTCTTTGATCTTTATGTTATCGTCTAGATTTTTTAATTTTTTATAAAATTGAAAGGCTTACCTAAATTTTTTTTTATTCATGAATATTTAATTTATTTGCATAAAAGAATCTAGGCCTAAACTGAATAACAACCTTGAGAAAGGAGACCGATTTCTTCTTTGAATAACATAAAATAACTTTAGGGATTGTTAATGCATGGTCCGTCTTTTGCTTATTGTGGTGTTGATCATAAGATCTCCAATCAACGTAAAAGTGCACAATACAAATCAAAAAGGAAAGTAAAAGCCTGAGCTCTTGTGCATGTCTTCTGTTCTGGTCTCCAAAAGAGAAGTGGTGGATGCCTGAGGACTCCAAAAGAGTAGTTGTGGACTTGTGGTGGGTAATTGATATAAAGGTTCTCAAATTTCGATTTTTTGTTACGAATTTTTTCAGGCATACATTTAGATGTCACAAATTTCAATTGTTCGCTTACTAGCTTGACCCTTCATTAAATGACATTATATTAAACGTATTTTTGAAAGGGTTAGTCTTATGTGAAATATTGCATACATGCATTCCATCCCAATTAGACAAGTCAAAACTCTAAGTCCAAAAGTCAAATTAAGTCAATTTTAAAAAATTCGCGGGTCATAGGCCTGGATCCGGGTTGCCCAGAAAATTCGCGGATTGCAAATAGGTGGTTTACTACATGACCAAAATATTGTTACTACAAGGCCAAAATATTACCACTACAAGGCCAAAAATTTAATACTATATGTCAAAACATTCTGAAAAATTCACCAAAAAATAAAGTCTCAAAAATATTTTTGAACATGTAGTAATACACTTTTGACCTTGTAGTGATAAAATTTTAGTCTTGTAGTAACATTGTTTTAGTCATGTAGTAAGTCAAAATTATTTTAGTAATTTTGCCCCCAAAAAATAATTGTCCAGAATATTTTTGGACTTGTAGTAATACACTTTTGACCTTGTAGTGACAAAATTTAGTTCTTGTAGTAACATAATTTTGGTCATGTAGTAAAATAATAATATATTAGAGTGAAAAGAAATATTTTAATTAAGGTTGACCCGCTTTGACCCGTGTTGACCCGCGTTGACCCACAAATTTTGACCTAATTACCTTAATTAGTCATATTGCATGCATGCAATATTGCATATAAGTTTTTGCGTTTTTGAAATTCACAGAGATGGTAGATTCTAAAGAACTTGAAATTTTATTGCCGAAAAAAATTAATGTTATTTAAACGAATTATTATAAACAAATTCCAAAAGCTTCGTGCATCGCACAGGCAAAAAATTAGTTAAGCAAAATAATAACAAAATCGAGACGAGAATTGAGATAAACCATGAATCATTTAATTAAAATAAGATTTCACATCCTTGAGCTAGAATAAAAAAATTAACTACTCATAACTAACAAAATAATACAAACAATAAAATAATTCATAGTTTCGAATATTAATTCAAAAGAAGAGAGTTAACAGTTTAATGATCAAACCAAATTTAAAATTATGATTATTATATAAAATCCAACTTCTCCCCACAATTTAATACAATCACTTTTAAATATGAAATGTTTATTTGTAAATGTAAAATGTGAATATAAAATGTTTGGTGTAAATGTGAAATGTTTGTTTATAAATGTGAAATGTACTATAAAGTGATTGTACTCATCAAAAATCTTTCTTTCTTCTCGGACTGACACGACCAATTGCAATCCTCAATTCCGAGCGTTGACTTCCTCCCTTCTTTACTCAATTCGGCAGCTTGTCTTCTTCTCCAAAAAAGGATTACCACCACCATCCCCCCACCCCAAAAAAAAAAAATTTTGGTCATTCTTCTTTTTTTTCATTGGGCTTCCTTTTTTTTTTTTTCAATGTGACAAAACACACCCACCGTAACATGAGGACACCAACGTGTAAAAATTAAAAATACCCTTCTTCTTCTTTCTTCTTTCTTTCTTAACCCAAATATCATTATATTTGATACACCCATTTACTCACGTCCAATTTTTTCTCTCCTCTCCCAATTCTGCGGCCGCCCCTTCCCCTCCAATCGCCGCTCGCGGCCGCCCGGCCCCTTCCGCTCTATGTCTCGCGCGCGGGCGCCCCTTTCCCTCGCTGCGCGCGGCCGCCCCTCCTCTCGCTGCCCGCGGCCGCCCCTTTCCCTCCCCTCGCCGCCCGCGGCCGCCCCTCTTCCTCCTCTCCGCCCAGTCGCCTTCCTGCCGCCATTTCAGGTAAGTTAGGTTTTCAAAAAAGTTAGGGTTTTGTGGAATATTAGGGGTTAGGGTTTTTGGAACAATTTTCTGAAAAAATTATGCTTCAGGAATTTTTTTTGAACAATTTGTGTTTGTTCAGGCAAAAATTTCGAACAACTTGAGTTTGTTCATAAATAGGATGTTCGATCTTTTTTTTCGGACAAATGAAAGTTGTTCAGAATTTTTTTCGAACACATTGAGTTTGTTCAGTAAAAATATTCGGACGTCTTAACTTTGTTCAGGTAAAATTTTTGGACACATTAAGATTTTTTTTGTTGAAATTTTGTGCTTTTAAGAGTTCTTTTTTTTTTTTATTGAAGTATGGTGGTTGATTTGATGGTGATGGTGGCCGGTGGGGATGATTCTGTGATGAAATGGAATGTGAGTGTACTCATCTTGGTTTTTTTTTTTTAATTTCACACGGGGGATGAGACATTTCACATACCTTGCAAGATGAAAAAAAATGTATAGTGGGTGTACTCAATAGGTCTGTGTGTGCGTATAACTGTGCCCTTTTTTTAGCTCAGGCCCAAATAAAACAAAATCTTGCTTAATTTAATGCACACAATTCATTAGGGGGTTTGGCTATATACCCCTCTAGCTTTGTTAAGTATACTTCCCATCCCCATTTATTAATTTAATAATAATGTAAAATACCTAAACTACCCTTACACTAAAATGATTTTGATAAATACACTCCCCTCCACTTGTTTTCAACCCTAACCCTAGTTGAAGGACCGGCAGTCGCCGCCTGTGCACCTTCGGTAGCCTCCAAAAAAAAAAAAAAACTAAAAAAAAATTATAATTTTGGACACACTAGGGTCGACCATATACATTTTCGTCGACAACAATTTGTCGACAAGAGTGTATATGGTCGATCAACAAATGTCGAAAAAAATCAAACCAATTTTTAAAAAAAAAATTAGTCAATCGTTGGTCAACCTTATACATTCTCGTCGACAAATTGTTTTCGACGAGAATGTATATGGTCGACCCTGGTGTACCAAAATTATAAAAAAAAAAGCTGAAACGTGCAACAGAGAAAAGGAAAAAAAAAGAAAAGAGGGGGACGCGGCGGTGGCCGTGGAAGTGAGGCAGGAGGGGGCAGAGTGAGTGAGAGAGGGAGGTGGTGGCGGCGTCGCTGGGCGAGGAGGCGCCGTCGCCGCTGCGTGAGCAGAAATAAAAAAAAACAAAAAACCTACCTTGCTTGATCGACGGCGGCGAGGGAGGAGAGAGCGGCGGGCGGCGTTGGGCGAGCGGCGGCAGCCGCCCCGCGCGAGCAAAAAAAAAAAGCCTAGCGTTGCCGCTAGCGGCAGCGAGGGAGAGGGGAAGGCAGGCGGCGCCACGTGGGAAGGTGGAGATGGTGGCGGCTTATTGGAGGGAAAGGAAGAAATGAGAAAAAATAGTAGAAATAGGGTTAGGGTTTTAAATGGGGGGAGTATATCTATAATTCTAATTAAATATGTAAAAGGGTATATTAGATATTTTATGGGGGAGTACATCTAACATGTGTCACTTTAAGGGCGTACGAAAATCGGGGGTATATTTAACAAGGCTGAAGGGGTATATAGCCAAACCCTTAATTAGGCCCTACCAATTTGGGCTTAACCAATTTTAAATATATGGACTCGGGCTTGTTTATGCATGTATATGAGAATTAAGCAAAAAATCATCAAAACCACCCGCAATCATACAAAATCTAATATGAAGGCAATTGTGATTATTCACTCTTTAATACAAAATCCAACTTCTCTCCACAATTTGATACAATCACTTTTAAATGTGAAATATTTGTTTATAAATGTGAAATGTGAAATATTTGGTCTAAATGTGAAATGTACTAGAAAGTGATTTCTCCAAAGCAATTTACAACCATAAAATGATGAGTCGGGAAAACACATTAAAATATCAAGTTAATTTCTATATAATTTCTAATTAAAGTACAAAATATATGCAATAATCCAAACTCATCCGTTATTGTGTTGATTTCTAACTCTTTTGTTCTGAAAAAAAAAAAAAAATCCTTCTACCACGAATTGAACTTAGGTCGCAATCAACGAATAGCATAATTTATACTCACCAGTCACCACTATGCTATAATAAATATTTATTTAATTATTATTTTCACTAATTAAATAGCAGCATATGCTCCACATATATCGGGTAAATGCAATTAATATATCTTTGTTTGACCGGATAAAATCAATATCAAGATACGCCACATTATTGAACAAGCTGCGCACCAATAAAAAATGGTTATCTTGAAATGAAAAATGTCATGATGCACTAGATGTAAATGAATATTTTAATCCTGTGAAATTGATCGTCGAGCTAATGAAGTTAAGAAAAAAAGTCAAATAATTCATGTGAAATTAAATAGGAAAACATGAATAATTAGCACTTATCAATATCTTACAAAAATAAAATAATCAGCAACAATGCATAAGCAGTACTTAAAACATGCGAATCATATATTCATTTATCATTTGATCACCGGCAATGGCAAAGGCCTTTTAATAACAGGAACAACGCAGAGAGGATTGAGCCTTGTAGAAGTACCGCCAAATCCTTCATCCATGTCCACTTCTTCAGCTTTCCCTCCATCACCCAATTTCCAATCGAAATGGTAAAGCAGCATTGCGAGTGGCAGCTCAACGGTGGCCAGGCCGAATGAAATGCCAGGGCATATCCTTCTTCCACCTCCAAATGGAATAAATTCAAAGTGATTACCCCTATAATCCACCTCACTATCATCAAATCTTTCTGGCTGAAAGCAATCCACGTCGATCCAATTGTTGGAGTCTCGGTTTATAGCCCATGCGTTAACAATGATTTTGGTGTTTGCAGGGATCTGGTATCCATTAATCTCACATGTCTCCTCGCATTTTCTTGGAAGTAAGAGGGGTACTGGTGGATGCATCCTCAGAGTCTCCTTGATGACTGCCTTCAAATACGTGAGTTGATGAATGAACGATTCATCAACGCACGACCCCTTACTGTCGAAAACCTTTCTAACTTCTTCTTGTGCCTTTCCCAGAATTTGGGGATTTTTGAGCATTTCTGCCATGGCCCAATCCATAGTTGTCGCAGCTGTTTCACTTCCTCCGGTCAATACATCCTGCATGCTTCAACACATTATATAAATTAACTCGATCGATTTTTAATTAGCATGAGTAGTACTTGTGTATCATTAAGTAAACAGAGTTTGTCATTTTATGAGTCAAAATTAATGAGCAAGAGTACAATTGTGAAAACTGGGTCCAGCATATCTTTCATTTTGTATAAATGAGACGATAAAACAGAGATATACCAACAAATTCTTACTAATTATTTTTTGTATCACATTAAATAATTAGCATAGAGACACATGAGTACTATACATAGATGAAATTGAGAAAAGGAAAACTAACCAAGATTACAGATTTGATGTTATCGTTAGTCAACGGAATTTCGAGTCCATCATCCTGAAATTTGAGAAGCACATCTACCAGATCTTCTTGCTTATTATCAGAATTGGGCTGCAGTTTGTGCTCGATGATGATGTCCTCAAGAATCTTATCTTGTTCACGGTGCAGTATAGTCAGTCTCCGCCTCGTTGCACTCATTTTTCGAAACAACTTGATAGAAGGATACAAATCTGCAATATCAAATCCTGTTGCATATTCAAGAGCCTCTCGGATTATGGGCAGTAATCTCTCCCGTTCCTTGGTAATCTTACCAACCGCTGCCCTCGTTACCAAAGCATACGTTGACGAGTAAAGTTTGTCCGTCAGATTAAAAGAGGACCCCTCCATACTAGCGATCCACCTCGAAAGATCTAAAGAGACCTCTTCTCTGAGTGATCGGAACGATTGGACACGTTTGACGCTCAAAAGCTCCAGGGTGCAAATTTTCCTAAGCTGTCTCCAGTAGTCTCCATACGGACTAAACCCAATATTGGTGTTATTGTAACTCATGATCTCAGCTACTAGAATCGACGGCCTGGATGCAAAGTTGACATCATGAGTTTTCAAAATTAGTTTTGCAGCATTGGGCGAGGAAACTACAACAACGGAGAGTTGGCCTAGCTGTAGATGCATCAATGGCCCGTATTTCAGGGCTAGTTGATGCAGAGCATGATGGGGCACGGATCCTATGAGATTGTGCATATTTCCAAACAAAGGGAGTTTCCATGGGCCTGGAGGGAGATTTGCTCTTGAGATGTTGGATTTGAATCGATTGATGAAGATCAAAGTAGAGAAAAAGAAGAGGAAAACAAGTACCAGAAACTGGATGTCCATGACTGAATAATTTAGGATAAAATCTGTGGTCAGATTCATGTGTAGTTTTATGCAATCAACTCCTTAAATGAAAGACCATTCATATGTCATTTTCGAGGGGGGATTTGATCTGTTTTTTTAAAGGGATATGTTCCCGAGATTGCAAGTCCGGATATTGTATTTTAATTACTAAGAGGAACAAGAAATGGGACACTATTAAAGTCACTAGATGAGTGCTAAGATATGGAGCTTTACAAGTGGACTATTAGAAATTAATATACAACATTTAATTTTCCATCTCTTTATAAGTTTTGACTTTTACATGAGACAATTCTTTCATAATTTCAGAGTCTGCCAAGGCTCACGCCCACATGTTCTGGGTTCAATTCCTGATGAAGTTAAAGCAACTTCACCCATTTAAATTGTCCACTCAATGGACCTCCTCCTCAAGGGGTAAAGGTGATAATTCGGCCAACGAGTGAGGGGGAGTATTAGGAAATTAATATGCAAGAATTAATTCTCCGCCTCTCTACAAGTTCCACTACAAAATTCGCTCTTAGAGGCGAGGAAAATTCGATAGGGTATATAATCCCTCGCCAGCTGGCGACGAATTTGGCGAGTGGGCAAAATAACGAGTAAAATGTCTAGGGAATTTGATGCCCTCGGAAATTAGCGAGCGCAATATCCCTCGCGAGGGAATATTTGGCGAGGGACTTGTGCTCGTCACGGGCTGATGTCAATTTTAAATTTAGCAAGGGAATGTGGCCCCGGCGAAAATCCCTCCACAATTTTAAATATAAAATTGTCGTGCTCCTTCTCCCGTAAACTAGAAAGCCAAAACCCTTCAGCCTGAGGCCATCGTCGCCTTTTTCACCCGCTGGTGCCGCCGCCGATAACTTGGATCGAGGCCCCACTAACTTAGTTCTTGCTCTACGCATCATTGTGGTCATTTCTACGATAAAATTTCTCATTTTAATCGGTTAAATTAAAAATTATGTTATATATATTTGTATGCTTATATATATGTATATGTGTATATATATGGTATGTATTATGTGTGTTTATATTATGTATTGTTTAATTATGTTAGAAATGTATTGTATAATTATTTGTATTGTTGTTATATTATTGACATGTTATTATAATTTGTTGAAAAATTAGGCATATAATTTAATTAGTAATATAATTAATGTTAATTATGATGCATGTAATTTGAAATTGTTAATTAGAAATATAATTAATGTTACACTAATATAATTGTGTTATTAATTTGTGTTATATATATGCAATTTGATTTATATATATTGTTACACCAGGTCAAAGAAGTCAATCTTTGACAAGTCAATCCTAGTCATCGGTTTATGTGGCGACAACTAGTCAACTAAGTCATGCGACGACTTAGTCAACATTGTAATGAGAAAATGTGAACATGTGTTCGCTCGTATGAAGTACAAGCAAGTTATCGGCGAGCACGTGAAGAGTTGTCTAGAAAAGACAAGTGTTTAGTCACTCGAGATTGACGAGCACGATCACCATTCGTTGGAGGCGAGGACGACCACCAAAGAGGCGGTTTACCACTGGAACAACCACCAAGGCGCATTAAATGCGACCTCCCATCACCTTTATCTGATGGGATCTCAAAGCCAATGGGTGCCTGCCACGTGTAAAGGCATGGCAGCCAAAATTCTACTATATAAGCCCCCAAGAGGCACATTGTAACATAACTTTGATAGATTGCACAAAGACCGAGGCAATAATACAAAGAGCTCTCAAAAGCTCCCAAGCTTCTCCAAGAAGCTATTACACGCATTCATCTTGTTCTTCATTGTTCATCATAAGATCATCTATTTCTAATCCTTTAATCTACGTAATAACCCCGATAATATTATATGTTTGTTTAGTTCTTGCGAAGTCCACATCCAGATCACCCATTCAAAAGCACGTACAACATTTGGCGCTAGAAGGAGGGGTCCTTTTACGTGTTCTTCATCGAGTTTCGACCGATCATCGAGCGATCGACGTCTAATTAAACTCATTTATTCCAAGTTTTAATCGGCAGAAATACCTTTTTGAACATCATCTACGTATTTTATTACGTATATTTGCGATTTTACGTACTTTGTATGGCTAGGAATTCATTTCCCAATCATCGTTGTTCTTGAATATTTGTTGTATTCTAGGCATATTTTGGAGTTTGATCTCCAAGTAAATTTGTTTAAACACTCTTTTGTTGTTATTTTGCAAGTTTCGTAGTTGTAATAGCACGTTCTTCTACGAAAGAACTCGAATCTTGTGTTTTATAGCTTCAAAGTTTAGTTTCGTTTTCACTTCGTAACCTATTCCAAGAAAATCACTCTCAAGAATGTCTCACCATTCCAATCGTGAAGAGGTTTCGCCTCCCGGAGTGAACGTTCCGCCACCACCGATAGCTCCGGTCAATCCGACAACCAATATCAATTTGAGGGCCATCTTGAACGATCCCCAAAGCTTAAGAGATTTTGCGGATTTTCTCAACAAAAAGAGGAGGAAAAACGAGGCTATAGAGCTAGAAAAAGCCAAAGAACAGGCCAAGGAAAACGCTCGGAAGGCGAAAGGCCGAGCCCACCACGATGACGAGGACGAGCAGAGGTCGTACTCGGTGACTGGTTTGAACCAACATGCCCGTGATAAGGGTAAATCTAAAATTTACGAGCGTCCCCACCATAGTCATACCGGCGACTCGAGAGATAGTTGGGACTCGGTTTTTAACCGCATGGGCGACAAAGATGGAAGAGCTCCTCGCCCAATACATTTCAAGGCCGATGCTCGACCAGGCAAGGCCGACCACGGGCACCATGGCGGGAGGAAAGATCACGGAGAAAGAGTCTCCGCCTTAGAGCGAGTAGGGGAAAGATCGCGAGGACTAGCGAGGAGTTTCCGCAGCCATCAGCCAGAAAGATCTCTCCACTACTCTTCCGAGCGATCACATCGCAACCGGTACGATCGGTCGGTCGCATCCCACAGAAGCCAGCATGGCGAGCATGTTGTCCCTCGGCCTCAAACCACCGAGGAGGGTCAAATTGCCCAGTTCATGGAGACCCAAAAACAGATGAAGCTAGAGATGGAAAATCTCCGAGCGGAAGTGGCCGCATCCAAGAAAGGGAAGATCCCACCAGTCACTCTCCCCGTTTCACCATTGAATGTCATGATTCTCAATGCCCCCATCCAGAAAAAGATCCAAATGCCTTCAATGGCAGTTTACGACGACATGTCCGACACCCGAGTGCATTTGTCGAAATACACAAATTACATGGCCTCGATTGGGGCAACGAACGCCACTCTGTGCCGGAATTTCTCCCTGACCTTAGGAGATCGGGCCCACCGTTGGTATACAACTTTGGGAGCCGGGTCCATCAACTCTTTCATCGAACTGGGGCAGCAATTCCTAACTTACTATGGGTCAACTGCTGCTCGCCCAACATCCAAGCAGCGTTTGACAAACATTTGCCAGAGCCTGACCAAATCAGAGAAAGACTTTATCGAACGTTTCGATAGGTTGGTTATTCTTGGGGAGGTTGTGAATGATGAGACGAAACTGATCTCAGTTGTTTTCGGCCTAAGAATAGGTTCACGCCTATGGGAGTCCATACATACACTTTTTTCGGAAGCTTACGCATATTTCCGCAATCGGGCCGAGAACATCATCCAGATGGAGGAAATCAGGGATGTCGCAAAGGCTAACGAGCAGCCTGAGGCGGTCAAGAAGGTGTGGCCACCGAAGAAAAAAATTATAATTGGGGAGCCGTCCCAGCCAAAAAAGCCAGTAAACCAAGGAAATAATGCCAAGCCGGCGAATTTCAAGCCCTTCGAGGATTCACCGGAAATCACACACTTGAGAGAGGCTCTCACCGTCGACCCCAAATCCATTTTCAATGCGCTCAAAGGGAAGAACATGCTCCCCCGGCGAGGGCGATGCATACAAACGAGAATAATTTGTATCTAGAGAAGTTCTGCGATTACCACAACTCCATCCGCCACCAGACGAATGGGTGCCGAGATTTGATGAAGAACCTGTACAAGCTGTACATGTGGAGGGCAAGCTCGCCCAGTACATCAAGCCAGAGAAGGCAATGGCGACCAGCGGGGCAAGAAGCGTCGCGACGACGAGGACCCACGTCAAAAGATCAACCGCCAGAAAACAGTCCCCCACAATGTCGATCGGCCCACCAGGCGACATCGATTTCGTGGGCGGACACTACAATGTCATAGAAGGTGCCCTAGAGGGTACGCAATCTGGAACGGCTCTGTCTATTCGTCGAAAGCAGAGTGAAATGCGAGCACTAAATAATGTACACCAGGTGTGCGTCGCCGCGGCTCTCACCAAGTCCATTTCACGGACGATGACCTGAATGAGGTGGTATAGCCAAACAACGATGCTTTGGTTGTCACCGGAAAGATCATGGGAATCAATGTCCACCGCCTGATGGTCGACACCGGGGCATACACCAACATCCTATTCAAACATACGTTGGATGCTCTTGGTGGTTACGAAGCATATCTCGAGCCATGCAGCGATATCATCGTGGGTTTCGGAGATACCCCCTCCATCCCCATTGGAAGAATAAGGCTAGCGGTCGAACTAGCGTCAACCAAGAATCCGGAAATGCACATCACACGAAACCTCGATTTCATGGTCGTCGACATGCCGTCATCTTACAATGCTTTCCTTGGCCGACCTCTCTTCACTGAATTCAAGGCGGCCGCCTCTACTTTCTATTACTGTATTAAGATTCCGACCCCAACGGGAGTTATAACCGTGAAGGGCCATCAGGTACGGGCGATGGAGTGTCTCGTCCGTTTTGCTAAGCGTCATTCTATGAATTCTCACGCTGAGGGAAAGTACATCGAGTGTCATAAAGAAAAAACACACATGAACTACTTGGAGGGTTTTTCCAACAAGTACCAAAGAATCGAAATCGAGGAATCAAGTCAGCAGCTTGACGACCACCAAAAAGATCTGGACGAGCATGTCCCAATGGATCTGGACGAGCACATTCAAACTGAATAGAATGATCAACTCCCTGAGGCGATCGATGACCAGGTTCCAAATCTGGAAATGCCAGATTTGGAACCTAGGCTACGCTTCGAGCCAGAGATCGGAATCAAGGACCCTTGCTGGAAAGAACCCAAAGAACGGGTAACTCCAGCGGAGGACCTTGAAACCATCCATCTAGATGAAACTCGCCCAGACCTGGAAGTATTCATAGGTTCAAATCTGCCAGAACCCTATGAAAATTCAAGCAATCATCGACATGCAAAGCCCAAGGAATGTAAAAGAAGTACAGAGATTGACAGGATGCCTGGCATCGCTGAACAGATTTGTTGCGCGAACGGGCAATCGTTGCAAACCTTTTTTCGACGCGTTGAAATAGGGAAGGTTCGAATGGACCGATGAATGCGAGAGAGCTTTCGAGAAATTAAAGGAATACCTATCCGACCCAAAGGTACTATCTAAGCCGGTTCTGGGCGAGACTTTATACCTCTACTTGGCAGCCACTAAATGTGCGATCAGTTCAGTGCTCGTCCGAGCAGAGGGGAGCACACATTTTCCAATTTACTATGTTAGTTAGTCATTGAGGGACGCCGAGCTGAGATACACCCCAATGGAAAAATTGGCTTAAGCTTTAGTCATGAGCGTGAGAAAGCTAAGGCAATACCTATTCGACCACGTGTTGGTGGTTCTTACAACTTTTCCTCTCCGACAAGCATTGCATCGACTGGATACCACTGTAAGATTATTGAAATGGTCAGTAGAGATCGGGAAATTTTGTTTAACCTACTCACCAAGAACGGCGATCAAAGGACAAGTCCTAGCAGAGTTCATCGTGGAACCTATTTTCCCAGACAAAGTCGACAAGGAAATCGAACTTCCTTGGACACTGTTCGTCGACGGCTCGTCGACAAGCACCAAAGAAGGAGCAAGGATCATCCTCACCAGCCCTTCCGGGTAAACGTTCACTTCGGCGATCGAATTTAAGTATAGGGCGACCAACAACGAGGCCGAGTACGAGGCGTTGGTCGCGGGAATCAAGATAGCGATGGTCGTGGGCACCAGAAAACTGAAATTTTTTTCGACTCTCAACTAGTGGTGTGCCAGATAAATGGCGAGTACGAGGCTCGCGGAGACAAGATGATAAAATACCAAGAGTTAGTGAAGGGATTACTCGAGCAATTCGATCAAATATACATCGAGCAAATCCCTACGTAGCAAAATACGCAAGCAGATGCTTTAGCTCAACTGGCCACTTCAGAGGGGGAGGCAGTGTTTTCAGAAGTTACAATCACAAAAATTTCTTCCCCATCCGTGAAAAGAAATCAAATAATGCAGGCTGAAGCGACCAGCCACGAGGAATGGATGGCACCGATCATCAAGTACATCAAGACCGGCGAACTCCCGGCAAACAAGGTTAAGATGACCAGATTACAGCTCTGTTTGTCCAGATACACCGTCATAGGCGATCAGCTATACAAACGAGGTTTTTCAATGCCTTTATTGAAGTGCCTAGGAGAAAAGGAAGCAGAAGTCGTCATGCATAAAATCCACGATGGAGTATGTGGAGATCACACAGGGGGGCAAACACTCGCTTTAAAGATCATGAGGCAAGGCTACTTTTGGACTACTCTAAAGAAGGACGAAATCCACCACGCGCAGACGTGCAAGAGATGCCAAGCTTTTGCTCCCGCTATACACTCACCACCAGACGAGCTCATTTCGGTGTACAGTTCATGGCATTTCGCGAAGTAGGGCATCGACCTTATAGGACCTTTTCCTCCAGCCGTGGGGGGAGTAACTTTCGGCGTTGTTGCAGTCGACTATTTCCCCAAATGGACGGAGGCAAAGGCAATGAAGACCATCACAACAGCCTAAATGACAAACTTCATTTGGAAAAATATCATCTGCAGATTCGATCTACCACGAGCAATCGTGACGGACAAAGGACGCCAATTCACTAGTCAAGACATGCTGGATTTCTGCTCGAAGTGGAACATCAAGAAGCTTTTCTCAACGCCATATCATCCACAATCGAACGGACAACTAGAGGCTATAAACAAAATCATCAAGCATACTCTGAAGGTAAAACTGGAAGGATTGAAGGGCAAATGGGCGGACGAGCTGCACATGGTGCTGTGGGCATATCGGACGACCACGAGGAATTCTACAGGCGAAACCCCGTTCTCGCTCGCGTTCAGAACAAAGGCTGTCATACCAGTAGAAGCACAAGTTTCCAGCTTCCGAGTGGCAAACTATGACGAGTAGCTAAACAACGATGCACAACTCCCCGATTTGGATTTCCTAGAAGAGCGAAGACTAACAGCGGACGAGAGAAACGTAGTTTACAAGCGAAGGTCAGAGCGTTATTACAACATCAAAGTGCAAGCTCGGTAATTTATCATTGGCCAACTCGTACTTCGACGGGAAACAGAGCAATCAATAGTCATACTTGGCCCGACTTGGGAGGGCCCGTACCGCATAACGCGCACGTACGAATTAGAAGATCTCAATGGCAAGCCGAGTCAGTACCCTTGGAACGCGGTCAAATTGAAAAAATTTTATCAATATGTTTTATTCTCGTATATATGTATAGTTTGTATTTAGAATCGTTTCAATACATGTCAGTTTCAAATTTCGTCGAAGTTTTTAGCATAAGTTTAGATTTGTAGTTTAAGGCTCTGCAAAGCCAATTCCAATCGAGGAAACTCGAAAAAAATACAGACATAAACCGAAAGGTAGAGGTCTTGGAAACGAGCACATACCGAAAGGTTTAAACTCAAAAAATATACAGACGTAAACCGAAAGGTAGAGGTCTGGAAACGAGCACAGACAGAAAGGTTGAAACTCAAGAAACATATACGGATATAAACCGAAAGGTAGAAATCCGAAGACAAGTATTCATTGAAGGATAAACTTGCAAAAAATAATCGAAGTCACAAATTAAAGAAAGTGTCGAAGACGAGCTAGTAAATAAATGAACACTATAAAAATAAGCGAACACATTTCATAGATAGAAGTTCATAAATAAAAAGGCCTTATATGCCAAGAAATTACAAAAGGCCTCGTAGGTCGAACATTACAAAGGCCTTACAGGTCGAACAGGTACCAAAAAAAAAAAAAAAGATGCCCAAATGGCCAGATATGAGCTCAAGGGGGATTCCCTTCAACAGGAGCGTCCGCATTTCCGGCAGGATCACTCTCCTCGCCCGCAGCGACCTCTTCGCCAGTAACGACAACCTCTTCGCTAGAACCGGCAACCTCCCCCTCGCCAGTTTGAGCGACTTCCCCTCCGGCCGTCTGGTCGTCAAGTTGGGGGGGGGCTCTCAAACAGAACCTTCCTCACCAAAAGGCGAGGAAACATAAGACCCATACTCACCAGGTCGAGCAGGGGAAGGACAGAGCCCTCTTTTGGATCCTCCTCAAGGAGATGATCCTCTCTTGCATAGTGGCCGTCAGTGTGCGAGCAACTTTGAGTGCACTGGAGGTCTCTATCTTCTCGTCCTCGGCAGCTTGGAGGCGAGCGCGGAGATCTTCGATCAGTTGATGGTCCACTTTCTTTTCCTTCGAAGCAACTCCAAGTTTGGCTTCCAAGTCCGCCACTTTCTTCTCGAGATCGCTGGAAGCCTTCATCAATTGCGTGATCACGATCTCTTTCTCATCATTGCCCTTTTACAGATCATAAATTTGGAGGACAAGCTGCTCGGTCATGTAGGCCGAGCGACTGATGTTGGTGGCAATCTGACGAGCGTTCTCGGCAGCATTTTGGCAGTTAACTTCTTCGATGAAGGGTTTGGTCAGCAATCGGGGCAAGTTCTTCATCGCACGAAGCGCGAGCCCATCCAACGAATCACCATCGGCCAGATCTCGCGACCGATAGAAGTTGAGAAGATCGTCGCTGATGGGAGCAGTCTCCGGGTGCTCGGCAAGCTTGGAAAATAAACGACCAGTCAGAGATACACTTAAAAAAAAGATTTGAAGGCATTTACTGAAGGAAACTCACTTGGCAACCCGTTCGGCACTCCAGCCGAGCATCGTGATATCTTCGGGAGCCCTTTGCCCGGCCGATGAGGTCGCAACGACCTCCTGCGATTGTTTTGTTTTGCGAGCAAGAGGTGTTCTCTTTGGAGGCGGCGAGGACCTCCTCGGCGGAGATTTCCTCGGAGGGGAAGGCCTTTGATCGGCGACAGTGGAGCGATGACCTCCACGAGCTGTGTTAGCATTTTTCTTGGGGGGAGGCACCGTCGTGTCTGCCCGCTCTTTCCTCTTACGGTTACTCCCTTCAACAATATCACGCTCACGATTAAGGGCCACCATACGAAGTAATCGGTTGGCCATCACGTCGTTCAAATCAAGTGTCGGAGCGAGATAGGTGGTGACCTTTGACGGAATCACTACTACAAACAAAATATCAGCATTTTTTGAGAAAACAAATATACAAGACAGTGTTTAGAAATTTATTCGATACATGGAGGAAACTCTCTAGTAATATGATGAGGAGGCACTCGAAGTCCAGCTTTCTCCCGTATGCTCTCGCGGTTAAGGAAACGATAAGATCTTTCTATATAGCGACGACGAGCGACACAACAAATGTGATACTGAAACAAGGGCGACAGAAGATGGTTGCTGACTTTCGCACGAGCAGCAGTACCTACAAGAAGCGAGGAGTTATTCAGTATAGACAAGAACGAGTACAGAATCAAAGGACTTAATGTGAATTCTTCTATAGTCGGTCGCGATAGAAACTCGATCAGAGCACACATCAGGCTTCACGTCACTTCTCCAGTCGCCGACGACCCACCACCAATTGGTTTTCCAATAACGAATTTTGTTGGGAACACACTCGACGAGTTTGAACCGATCACGGCCCTTCACGTAAAATCAGCCTTTTCCCACTTTCTTGCTGGCCTCGGACACTTGAAGGAGATAGTTTATCTCACGAGGAGTGAGAAAAATCCCTTGACAACCGTTCTCGACAACCTCCAGGCCGAACACGGTGAGCAACCCAAGGATATTCGACCACCCGTTCGGCGTCACTTGAGAGGGAGCCAACCCGAGAAAGTTCAGATAAAAGCTAACTCTCGGGTGCAGGGGGAACCTCAGCACGGCCTCCATCATACTATTGTTAATGGCGACCATTCCCTCAGGAGGCTGGTCGGCCCTTTCATCTTCTCACGAAACGAAGAAGCACACATCCTGAGGCAGGTGGTATTTCTCCCGAGAGTTGGCTAGTTGGGCCGACGAGACTGTGCTCGCATACTCACTAGCAGCTTACTCTGATTCGTATGCTTCCCGAAAAGGGCGAGGAATCGTTCTAGGTGGGTACTCGGCCGCATATTGGAAGTACATTTCCCTTACAAGCTCGTCCCCACCTAACTCTTCTCGACCACTCAGAATATCCTTGATGCTCGCAGCATAGCGAACAATGTCCTCGTACTCCTCGCGGAGGGTATTTCTTAAGGTATCCTCAATTCTCGCCGGATCAATCTGCTCGCCCATCTCCACATTCAAATCCTAGTCACCCAGATCCGAGTCTGCCTCCTCGACATCGTCCTCGGCGTCATTGCCCGCATCATCCCGGTCAGATTCGTCGGTCTCATTGTCGACCACAACACCCATTACGTTAAAAACTTCCTCCAAACTGTCGGTCGGAAGATGGGGGATCCCTACTCTAAGGGGGCTGGTCGAAAGTGTATCGGAATCCGATGATATCACCCTTTTCCCCAGGTCACGGCGAGAACCATCGCCGGAATGTTCAACATCTTCATCAAACGGCGGCGAACCACCGCTAGAAGGACCACCAACCTTCATTTTTCGATAGAAATGGGGGAGAATAAGATTTTTTAAGAAGAAAATAGAAGTTATTTACCTTTCACACCGATCGGAAGTGCTCAAAATCGTCGGAATACTCGAAGACTTGCTTGAGAAGAACGTTCGTGAGAGAATTCTAAATTTCCAAGGTTTCGAAAATGATTGTGGAGGGAGAGAGGCCATATTTATAGGCATAAATATGTGGGGGCGAAAGTGCAAGAAAAGAGGGTCATTTCTGCAATTTCCCCTAAGTTTTGGGCCGTCCCCAAAATCGAGGCGCCGATTGGTCTCCACGCGCAACCTTTAAGCGCTCGCACGCGCAAAATTTGAATTTCGTGCGCCGTTTCATGCGCTTGACACCGCCCACATCTGACGTCATTAAAGTGTGTGGGAAATTGTTCCCGTTGTGGGAAACGAGGCGACCACCGACAAATCTCATCATCATGATTTCTAGATGATTTAGGTATCGAACACGAGTCCGCATCGATTGAAGACGATCACACTACTCGCCTTCCTAACTCGAACACGAAGAAAGGCGACAAGGGGGCAAATGTTACATCAGGTCAAAGAAGTCAATCTTTGACAAGTCAATCCTAGTCATCGGCTTATGTGGCGACGACTAGTCAACTAAGTCATGCGACGACTTAGTCAACATTGTAATGAGAAAATGTGAACATGTGCTCGCTCGTATGAAGTACAAGCAAGTTATTGGTGAGCACGTGACTAGTTGTCTAGAAAAGACAAGTGTTTAGTCACTCAAGATTGACGAGCACGATCACATTCGTGGACACGGCCGGACGACCAGTTCCTCTAGCGACCACCGCGGCCCAGCTCCTCGCTGGAGGCAAGGACGACCACCAAAAAGGCAGTTTACCACTGGAACAACCTCCAAGGCGCATTAAATGCGGCCTCCCATCACCTTTATCTGATGGGATCTCAAAGCCAATGGGTGTCTGCCACGTGTAAAGGCATGGCAGCCAAAATTCTACTATATAAGCCCCCAAGAGGCACATTGTAACATAAGTTTGATAGATTGCACAAAGACTGAGGCAATAATACAAAGAGCTCTCAAAAGCTCCTAAGCTTCTCCAAGAAGCTATTACACGCATTCATCTTGTTCTTCATTGTTCATCACAAGATCATCTATTTCTAATCCTTTAATCCACGTAATAACCCCGATAATATCCTCAACTCCAACTTCTTCATATATGTTGTACGTGCTTTAATCCACGTAATAACCCCGATAATATTATATGTTTGTTTAGTGCTTGCGAAGTCCACATCCAGATCACCCATTCAAAAGCACGTACAACATATATGAAGAAGTTGGAGTTGAGGGGATGAGTTATTATTGATTGTGCGTAGATTTCGAAATCATACGTTTATAAATTCTAGTGAGGTGAAATCACATTTAAATGAATTTATACAACAATGAATTTCATCCCAACTATTATAATTGGATTTTGCACGGTGAGGAGAGTTGTGGCCCACATTCATTATTTCAGAACCCTGATGGATTTGCGTCAACTTCACACGAAGTTGAAACAACGGGCCCTACTTCTTACCATGATATGATAGAAGACCAAACTGGTGGAGGTCCAACTCTTGAAAATGTGGGAGAGGAGCAATAGAATGAAGGACCCCCTAATGAGAATGTTGCACAATTTTTTGACATGCTTCTTGCAGCGTACGAAGACTTGTATCTTGGTTGTGAATCTCATTCGTAGTTGTCATTCAACGCTCGATTATTGAACATTAAAATAAAAAACAAACTATCCAAAAGGGGTTACAGTCAGGTCGTTGACTTGATTCGTGAGATTTTCCCTCAAGAAAATAGGGTTCCCAAGAAATTTAACGATACCAAACAACTGATGAGTGGGATGGGTCTTCCGTTGGAGATGATTGATTGTTGTGTACATAACTGCATGTTATACTGGGGGGCAGACAACGAACTAGATTCTTGTAAAGTTTTTGGTGCACCACGATATAAGTGCAAGAGGTATGTCATGTCATATCTTTTGCCTTGGACATGTACATTCTTTACGAACGAGGAATTATAGGAAAGTATACCATCCCCTTAAGTGGGCTCCATAAATACTAAAAATATGTAACTTCGACGGTGTTGGGAGACGTTTCAGGTATGACTTAATTGTTTTGAAATATATGATTTAATTGTTTTGATATATGATGATTTTTTTTTTACAGAATGAAACTAGGTGGGATCCTACCATCACGAACTCCCAACTAGTGTATAAGTTATTTCGTCAAAGAACAACCTCTCGTTAGTCGAACACTAGAGTGAAAGGCCGGAATGGGATGACACGGTTTGGAACTCGTTAGTTGAACACTAGAGTGATCCCAACACAAATAAAAAAAGTGAGCAGTGTAGAAAGAATAGACTATCAGAGCCTGGAGGTCCGGATTCAAGTTATTTTTACCACAAAGGTGGATCTCATGGAGCCGCTGAGGTTGCACGACAAAGATTTAGTATTCAAACATTTTCATTAAGTTACATGTTTATATATGAAGTAAAATATTTTTTAAGTATATTATGTTTCTTCGAAATGTAGGAATTGAGAACCGGAAGACCCGCCCAACTGTGGGAGATTGTGGAATATTATAATCGTTACGGGAATGAGTTGTTTACCTATAACCATATTGCTGATATAATTGTATGTATAGATTACAATTTGCACATATTTTATTAATTGTATTTCTTGTATTTACTAATTTATTATTTTCAAACACAAACAAAATGAGGTGGAAGGAGAGGTCACTCAGTTGACCCAGCAAACTTAAGAGGATGATGCAAATGAGACAGCGGTACCTGATATGTTCAAGTTGTACCTCAAAAAAGTAAAAAAATCTCATGGACGCATCAAAGGACTTGGTCAAGTGGACAAGCATAGATGCATCTCCAGCCCTAACTCAACTTCATCTAGTACGATATTCAGGTGATACTCTCAAGAAGAGTTAGATCAACGTGTTGAACATGAGGGTCAACAAATACATACTCGGTTCGCCAAGAGATGTTGGACAGAGTGACCAGCCTAAGAGATGAGTTCACAAACCAATTAACTCAACTTCAAAATTTGGTTAACAGTTTAAGTTGAAGGTCGGGGTCCAGTACCGTTAAGGGTCGACGTGCTGAAGAGGATGTTGATGAAGGTGCTGATGATGATTGATACACTTGTGTATTTTTATGTTGTTTAATTTAAACTGAAGATTAATTAGATTGATACACTTATGCTTTTAATGTTGTGTTTTTTTTAGGTGGACAAGATGATAATGATTTTAATTATGTCTAATTAATGTTGACGTTTTAATTTTCTTGAACGTATTAATTAAATGATTTTGACTAATAATCGTTTAATTTGAATTATAATGTTGAATATATGTATAGATGTACAAGTAATCTAATAATTTAATACATTGAAAGTCAATTAATATATATATATATAATGTTGGTATTGAAAAAAATATAAAATGTATGTGTTACCAATTATTAAACAAGCAATCAAATTTAAATTAAAGAAGAAAAAACTAGAAATATAACATATATATTAGTTGCATTCAAAATATAACGAAAACAACCTCTAGCCTAACAACAACGGGGGCGCCATAAACATCATCAGGACCAAGAGGTCCCGGGTTCAATTCCACGCGCACATAGCTAGGGGGAATTAAATGGCCATATTTTGTGGCCTAGTGGTGAGGGATGTGGCTTAATAGGTTGGAAGCTTTGGTTCGAAACCCAGGTAATCCGTTTTCATTTAATACATTTTTGGTGAGGGGGAATAACGAGGGAAATCCCTCGCGACAGCGAAAATGCCGAGGAAAAAATTCCCTCGCAAAATGGTGACAAATTTGGCATGCGAGGGTTCAAACCCTCGCTGATTACCGAGGGACATATTCCCTCGCTATTGTTGATGGATTTTTGCTTGGGAATCCGCGAGGGATTATTTCCCTCGGGAAACAAATATTTTGGCGAGGGAATATTTCCCTCACGAATTACTTCACTGAATTCATTGGCGAACGTTTTTTCCTCACTAAATCCCTCGCGATATTGAGCAAAATTTGTAGTGTTCATACTTTTAAAAAAAATGAAATTATTTTATGGTATCAGAGCTTAAAGTCTCACGCCCACAAATCTTGGGTTCGACAATGATCGAAGATGCTGAGCCTGTTGGGGGCGAGGCTTTGTTGGATGCTAGCTAAATGCTTTAAGTTATCTGAATAGTTTTGTGATTGTAGACCATGCTAGTTTTGTCTTCATAAATTCTTAAGTTATTATCCTTTGATCTCAAACACATAATTTATATATACTCCGTATTGTGATTATGAACCAATTGAACAAATTAAACGATTGTTAATTAAAATTAATTGAACAAGTTGTACATACAACATAATTAAAACTGTAGGTCCCTAAGTTGAGTTAATATCGAGGGAAGCTAAAGAAAATGTCTAGAGGGGGGTGAATAGACTTTTTTAATATCTTTCGATATATGAGAATTACAATTTGCGGAATACGAAATTAACAATGAGCCCAATTAAAGTTTATACTCAACTTAATTCGAGAACTCTGTTCTATACTCAACTAGTCAAGTTCAGTTAAGTAGTTAAAACAATTAAGCAATTTAAACAATCAAAACAGTAAAGTAAATCAACACACAATGATTTTATAGTGGTTCGACAACTTGTCTACATCCACTCTCACAAACCCAGTTGTGATGTTTCCACTAAACTCTTCCAATCGAGTACAAGTGTATGTTCCTGTCTTTAAAGTCCCAAGAAGAAGACTTAGATCTTCTCGATAACACTACCAAGTGCCTCTTCGATCTTACTAGCGATTTACAAGTAACTAGCAACTTGAAACAGTAAACAAAAATAAAACTTCTCTTTGTTCAGTAGTAGCCTTCTGATTTCTTCACTTGTCTTGTGTAGCTTTACTTTCTGAACTTCAAACTCTGAGAGTAATTTCTTCACTTGAATCTTCAATAATGCTTGCAGTATCAATATTTCAGTAGTCGTATCAGTATCTCAGTAATCAGTAGTCTTCAAATGATAAACTCCTTCAAGTATTTATAGACTTCGAACTTCAAGAACTCAGGTAGTTGTAACCAACCTTTCTTGATAACTACCTTCAACTGAATCTTCTTATATCCATACATGCGTTTCTTGTTACAAATTAGTTATTCCATAACTAACTTCTCCATCCTTATCTTTCACGCGTATTTGTAACCAACATCATGTTAACTTGTCTTGTGTAGTCTAGTAGATGCATTTGTCTTGTAGTCCACCTGTCTTGAGTAGTAGACTGGTCTTCTCTTCTAGTGCAGTAGACTTCTAATAGAACTAATCTAGTCCTATCATCTAACCTAACAAGACTATTACATTACATTAAGCTTTTATAACACAAGCTTAGTCAACTTATAAATCTATACAACAAATCTATCTATTACATAGAAATATCATGAGCTCTATACATCAATTAAATAGCTCAGTAACAAACTTAAACAAATACTGTAAACACATATGAAGTACTTATAAACTGTACTTATCTTTTCATGTGAACTTATGTGAACTCTACTGATTTTGTACAAGATGACTTAACTCAACTAGACTAGATCAGTCAATACTTAGAAAATATTCATACTACTTTTGGCTTTATCAAAACATCATCTTTTATTCATCATTTAGGACTTGTTCTAGGATTCATATCCCAACAATTTCCCCCTTTTTGATGAAGCCAAAACTACTTGAACCTTTTCTCATAAGTAGACTAGTTAAGTAGTTACCTTGTCTTTTAACATCAAATAGTACTTTATCTTTTATTCATTCAAAATAGATCAGTAGATTACACATACTAAAAAAAAACTAAGTATCAGAGCAACACAGACTAATCTGAAAACAAACAACAAAAACTAATCTGAAAGAGTACCTCCTTCTGAATTTGGAACGCAGAATGCATCAAGGAGCCTCTTGTGAATTAAACAGATATGATCTTCATCTTCAATCTTCTCTTTATCTAGCAGCTCTTCTTCGAATTTCTTGATCTGATTATGATCAACTCTTTTACCTGAGCTGGTCATGGGACATTTCCATTCAGGAAATATAGGAACAAGAATGTTGAAGTTAGCACCAGCAGAAATCCTTAAGATTAGATGCCATAACTTCCTGTGTTGTCCTTCCATGAACCTGTCAAATAACGAATACAGTTCATCTTGATTTTCAGCATCACCATATTTCCTAATTATCCAATGATCAAGTTCCCATTGACTCTTCACTTCAATCCATTCAGCTCTATGCTCATTATCTATGAAGTGATCAATGAACTTGTCTTCCATTTTGTCTTCATCAGCTTTCAACTTTTGCAGCCTTTCAATATGCTTAGTAATCTTCTTTTTACTTGCATAATGAATCTCATCATCAGCAATCCTTTGTTTCTTCTCAACTGTAGTAGTAGCAGTAGGCTCTTCAATATCCAGCTTTCTCTTAACTCGTCTGGTCTGAATCTCTGCTTCAGGAGAAGCAACAGCTTTGCCTTTGTCTAATCTCTTCTGCTTTTCTGTTTCAGCATGCTCTAGATCTGCCTTCTTCACTAATCTGCCTCTTTTAGGCCTACTTAGTTCTTCAATTGCAGTAGCAGCAGCTTTCATCTCCGGTTCAGCACTAGCAGACTTCGCTACTTCAACTAGACTTGTCTCTTCCCCCTTTTTGGCTTCATCACTTGCCTTAAGAGTGAAAAGAGAAGTAAAACGAGTCATCTCTTCTTTCAAAGCTTCCTTCATAGCTTCAGCAGCTGACTCAATGTGCATCTTATGCGCTTTCTCATTACTCATCTCATCTAATCTATCAGTAACCAGTTCCAGCTTCCTTGTACATGAAACTAGTTCATCTTTCAAATGAGTAGCCGTCTGTCGAAGAAAAGTATTCTGTGTAGTCAGCTCATGCAGAACATCCCGAGAACGCACTAATTGATCCTGTGCTTCCCTTCTCTGTTCATCAGCAATAGAAATTTTGACTCTGTAAAGTCTCTCCATTTTGCTTGACTCTTCAGCTAGATTGACCTCTTCTCTGAATGATCAACTTGTTTCTTCAGAAAGTCTTCAAATTGAGCAAACATCTCTTCTCGAAAAGTTGCGTCCATCTTGTTGACCTCACTAACAAATAAGTCTCTGGATTTGTCAACAAGTGACTGATTTTGTTCAATGAGCACATCCTTCATTTTCAAGTTTAAGAACTTGTCTATGGCAGTATGAACAACATTTCCTAGATCCGTCTTCAATTCATCCAGGAATCTTTTAGGAATAACTTGAGTAGAACTGGAAGTTCCAACAAATTCAGCATCAAAAGCTGTGATCTCATCCTCATCAAACATTTCAGCATCCAAGAATTCATCATCTTCTTTACCAATCATGAGTGAGTCGACTTCATCTTCAGCACTTTCAACAATATCTTCCAATTGTTCTGAAGTCTGTACGGCTATCTCAGCTACGTCCGGCTTGATCTCGTCTTCCACCAGATCAGTCTGAGTTCCGACGTCAAAAGCGAATACATCCTCAATAACACCATCTGGAATATTCAGCAACCTTTTGACTAAATCAACTAAGGCTTTGCGAGGAAATAGCTCGGAGTGATCCTTAACTCCACTATTTTCTTTCTGTTCCATCTCCCAATCCATAAAGTTGGAGATTCCGCCCTTGCCTTGAATGACTTCAAAAAGATCATCCGTAGATGACTTCTTCAATGCGAACCATGTGCAAATCCTGACTAGCTTCTCAAACTGTTCAGAAGCTGTGTCGATGTCAAGAGTTGAGAGCGTCTTCTGCAGATTTCTTGAAACTCGAGCACGAATCCTCTTCTCTCGGAGACACATTGGATAATATACTAGGGATTCAAATCTAACATCAGACGGGTCCTGAGTAGATGGGGTCTCTAACTCAACTGTTGCAGTGGCAACTGGCGTCTTGTCTGAAGTAGATGGGTTAGAGGGTTCACCATATTCTGGTGAGGGAGAGGGAGTAAAGGCAGTGGTTTCTGTGGGCTGTGATGTGGCTAGGTCAGGTATGACAACTGTAAAAGTATCAGTTGTATCTTGTCTGGGAGTGATTTGGGGATGACTGGCTTTAAGCGGTAATGCCGCCAGTACATGTGAGGTTGAGGATAAAGGACGAGGCCTAGATCGATGTGATCTAGCCTTGGTTCGAACAGTAGAGAGAGAGAGAGACGGAATTGACAAAGATTGTGAAGATGTACCAACCTGGTGACTCGTCTCTTCTAGTGGAGGTGGGGTTCCAACTCTCACAAGAGTATACCTCTCTGGAACTTGGTCACTCGACTCCTTCTCATGTAGCGACTCTTCATCTGATTGAGTCTTCTCCGAGTCGTCTGCACTGGACTCTGCTTCCTCAGACTCAGCTTGTGAAGAACTCTCTGAATCCGCGTACGACAACACTTCAGATTCATCAAATTGAACGTGCCTAGGAGCAGCTGGCCTGACAGCAGCTTGCTTCTTCAGTGCTTCTTTCTTCAAATAGAACTTCAAAGGATGAAATGGCTTCCCCTTGCTCCAAGTAGTCTTGTTGGGCATCAAAATTGGGAGTAAGATGCTCAGCTTGTTACCATATCCAACTGCTTGAGATACTACCCAGTTCCTAGTATCAACATCCACCCTAACACTCTTCTCGAAGTGCATCATCCTGTCAGCTATCAACTTGAACCAATTTCCCTCAGTAATTCCATCATATATAGCTGCCATAATTCTTGTTTTGACTTGGGTAACTGAGTCATGAGACCCAGTGGCACATAGAAGCATCTTGCTTGCTATGTCCAGTAGAGTGCGATACTTTTCCAACAATTCACCCTTCTTGGCTGTTATAGCTTTCCCATCCGGTTTCAACCTCATTTTCTTCCCACAGAAGATACTCAAATATCTCATCTCCTGTCCTTCAGCGTACTTTTCCACATCAATCGTTCCGATGGGAAACTTTAATTGTTCAAATAGGGCTTCACGAGTGATTTCCACTCGATTTGAACCGATAAATGATTCGATAATATCTCCCCTTCTGCTGGCGTTTGCATAGAATTCCAAAACCTCTTCCTCAAGAACAACTTTAGGAAACGCCTCCAAGTAGGGTCGTAGACCACATCTGGTACACTTGGTCAAGATTTCTGCATTTCCGACCGTATGAGTTCCTTCGAAAAACAGAGATGACTCAACATGCACCTTGTTGTCATTTATATATCTCCCTAGATCAAATGTTGCCTGAATGTTGGTGCTGACATCAAAGATAGATCGAATAGACATATTAAACGATTTGAACTGAACACGAAAGAAGATTATGCAGGAGATCACTGTTAGCAAGTAGTAGAGGAGTTATGAAACGTGAGGCAAGACGTGTGCAAGTGTTGGGTTTTGTTTAAAACAGAATTTTGATCCAACGGTCAATATCGAAGGATTAGATCCAACGGTTAAGACCTTTGGCATTCAGTTATGGAACCGAGACAAAAATTGTGTTTTGATTTTGTAAGAATTGAGATCCACCTTTCTTATTGGTAGAAAGAGGAGTGTACTCATCTGACCTAACATATTCATATTTTGGCGCGAGATGAATGTGTACACCTCATTAACTTAGGGGTGTATAAATCCAATTTCTAGGATATTCAAATTTTAACACTATCAAATTATGTTAATACCCTTAGTTTGTTTCGAGTAAACACTTAACACATAATCCATTTAAATTAAAGAAAACTTAGCTTGTCTGTTCGAGTCCATCCAGAACAGATGAGTAGATCTAATCTTCATAAGGCGGGTAGACTTAATTTCACAAGACGAGGAGTCTTATGAGTACTAGTCGAGTTTCCCCTTCGACTGTGCGTGTCTATTCTGAGCGTCGAACAACTTTATGTACCTGTCTTATTTTGTACGACAGATATTCGAGTAGAATAATTCGAATGAATATTAATTTAAGTCAATGATCAAGGTGCAAGCAAGATGACTGTTACAAAACTAAAGAGTCAACATAAGGATCTTTAAGAAATCAAGGATTCCCCCTTAAATGTTTATTCCCTTAGTGTTACCCTCAGCTTTACCAGCTTCCTCATCGGGTTGTTTGGTCAACTTGGCTGACCTTGAATACCTGTCTGTTGAGTGAGTAGATGAGTGCTCCGATCTTTTGTGGTAACTTGTCTATTTCTCTCATCTTCTTAGGACTGTACCTGTCTGGTTAGTACATTGCTATATACTAGTAGGATCTAGATCAATTAGTCCTAGACTAATGCATAATTCATGGAATCGGGTCTCACCTAATGGTTTTGTGAAAATATCAGCTCTTTGAAAATCAGTATGAATCTTTTCCATGCGTATATCCTTCTTTTCAACATGATCACGTATGAAATGGTGTTTCACATCAACATGCTTACAACGTGTGTGCAGAACAGGATTTTGTGTAATGGCAATAGCACTATTACTATCACAGAATATAGGAACATTTGATTCACAAATATTATAATCTCTAAGCTGTTGAATAAGCCATAATAATTGACTACAACAACTACCAGCAGCCATGTACTCGGCTTCAGTAGTAGAGGTAGCAACACTTGTCTGCTTTTTCGAAAACCATGAAATGAGTTTTGTGCCTAAGAATTGACAAGAACCAGATGTAGATTTCCTATCTATTCTACAACCACCAAAATCAGAATCAGAGTAGCCACTTAGAGATAAATCATCATTTGAAGGATACCATATACCACGATTGATAGTTCCTTTCAAATATTTTAATATCCTTTTAGTGGTTTCCATATGACTCTCTTTTGGATTAGCTTGAAAACGAGCACATACACCAACATAAAATGCAATATCAGGTCTACTAGCAGTCAAGTAGAGTAATGAACCAATAAGACCACGGTAGTGAGTTTGATCAGTACATTTATCATTCTCGTCTGGATCCATCCTGTAAGTAGGTTGCATAGGTACTCCAGAAGATTTACATGTCTTAATACCATACTTGTCTAGTAGATTACGAGTATATTTTGCTTGATTTATGAAAATCCCTTCTGAGGTCTGTTTTACTTGAAGTCCAAGAAAGTAATTCATTTCACCCATCATAGACATCTCAAATTTACTTTGCATGAGTGTTGAGAAACTTTCACTCAGCTTTTTGTTAGGTGACCCAAAAATTATGTCATCTACGTAAATTTGGACGAGTAAAATGTCTTTCCCTTCTTGTCTTCTGAACAAGGTTCTATCTACCTTGCCTTTAGTAAAACCATTTTCTAATAGAAATTGAGAAAGAGTATCGTACCAGGCTCTTGGAGCTTGCTTTAGTCCATATAAGGCTTTCTTTAGTTTGTATACCTGGTTACCTTTGACTTCGAAACCTGGGGGTTGTTCAACATACACTTCTTCCGCAAGAATACCATTAAGAAATGCACTTTTAACATCCATTTGATATACAGTAAATTTCATGTAAGCAGCATATGCTAAGAACAATCGAATGGCTTCTAGTCTAGCAATAGGAGCATATGTTTCATCATAATCTATGCCTTCAGCTTGTGAATAGCCTTGGGCTACTAGTCTAGCCTTATTTCGAACAACTACATCATTCTCATCTTTCTTATTCTTGAAAATCCATCGAGTGCCAACTACATTATGATGTTTCGGTCTATCAACAAGTTCCCAGACGTCGTTTCGAACAAACTGATTCAACTCGTCTTGCATAGCAATGATCCAATTACTATCAGTCAATGCCTCATTAATGGTTTTAGGCTCGATAGATGAGAGGAAACAACAACAGCAAAACAGAGATGGACTAGATTGTTCTTGCGACTCAAAGAGTTGTCGTCTAGTCTTCACACCAACAGTAGAGTCACCAATAATATTTTTAGTATTATGCACTGATTTCCATGTATTTCTATTCTTAACAATAGTACTATCAACTATATCATGTACGGCATCATGCATGTCAACATCATTATCATCAGAAGATTTAATAGGAGTAGACGAGTCGACTAGTTTAGGCATGTCAACTGGTCTAGTAGAGTTACCTTGAGCACTTACCTTCTTCTGGTCATCTGACTCTAGAGCTTTCATGAATGGATTGTATGCTTGAACGGATTCATATATCTCTGAATCTTTGTCAGATTCGATAGTTAGCTCAGTAACTTTCTCACTGATCTTGTTGGCAGACGCGTCCTGTAGAGATTCTTCGAAAACCACATGTGGTGTTTCTTCCACACATAGGGTAGAGTAGTTGAATACTCTGAATGCTTTGCTAGTTGAGGAGTATCCTAAGAATATCCCCTCGTCTGCTTTAGCATCGAATGCATTCAACTTGCTTTTCCCATTGTTATGGATAAAACACTTACATCCAAATATATGAAAATATGAAACTCTGGGTTTTCTACCTTTCCATACCTCATAGGGTGTCTTACCTAGTGCTTTATTGATAGCACTTCTGTTTTGTGAGTGGCATGCAGTATTGATGGCTTCTGCCCAAGACTTCTGAGGCGTATTATACTCTGTCAGCATGGTCCTGCAGGCCTCCTTAAGAGTTCTGTTCCTTCGCTCTGCTACTCCATTTTATTGTGGTGTCCTTGCTGCACTAGTAAGGTGCTGGATGCCACGCTTAGAGCAAAATTCTTTAATATAGCAGTTAATGAATTCAGTACCCTTGTCACTACAGATCTTGACAATTGACTGATTCTTCTCATCCTGTAACTTCTTCAACAGATCAGGCAAAAGTGTTTGTGTATCACTCTTCTTATGTAAGAAGACTACCCAAGTGAACTTAGAATAGTCGTCTACCACAACAAGTGTGTACCTTCTACCGTTCAAAGTTGGAGGAGTTATTGGGCCATGTAAGTCCATATGTAGAAGTTCAAGAACTCTACTTATTGATAGGGATGGAATAGATTTAAAAGAACCCTTTACCTGTTTACCTTTTTGACAGGACGTGCATACATGTGACTTATAGTAGACTTCATTGGGAATTCCTTCCACAAGGTAGTCTCTGGCTATCTTATTAAGAACCTTAAAGTTTAGATGACAGAGGCGTCTATGCCAGAGCCAGCCAAGTTCTTTAGGATTCTTAGTAAGTAGACAGGTGTCCCTCGGACAACTGTTCCAGTTCACTATGTACACACTTCCTTGTCTTATGCCGACCAGTAAGACTGTGTGTGTTCTCTTGTCAATGATTTCACATTTCTGACTCTTGAACTGCACCTTGTATCCACGATCACAAAATTGTGAAACAGAGAGTAAATTGTATTTCAAGCCTTCAACATAAGAAACATCTTGAATCTCTATGTCTCCATTCCGAATGTAACCAAATCCTTTAGTAACAGCAGTGGAGCTATCACCAAATATCACTTTTGGTCCTTCTTGCTCATGGTAGCTTGATAAGAGAGTCTTGGTACCAGTCATGTGGTGCGAACAGCCACTGTCTATGTACCAAGTTTCTCCAGTTGAGCCACCCTTCTTGTATAGATCGAGTCGACCCTGCATTAGATGATATTTCATAATTTAGGTACCCTCCTTGTTTATTGGGGTCCTTGGGGGTTAGTCGAGTTCAATGGAATCCAAATGTACATTGGAGTCCTGAACATGTTTGATATTTTAAGCTTTCGACCATATTTGTTGCAAAATAAGACCTTGTTGTCCTTATCTGGCCTATCAGTTGAGTTCGGGTCTACTCTTTGGAGATAGCCTTTTGACTTAATCTCTACTTGAGCAGGCACTTGTCTATGATATTCAGAGTAAGGTTTGTATGCATTAGGTCCATACGGTTTATAGACATGTTTAGGTCTTTCTTCTCCTTTGATATCATATGACAAAGGTGGAGGATATAGAACAGCTTGTGTACGATATTTTGGATCTTCCTGTCTAGGTCTAGACGAGTAGAGTTGAGACTGCCTTATGAAAGGAGGTCTAGACTCTTGTCGTCTAGTCTGTACTTGTCTAGTACTAGTCTCCTCAGGATACCAATCCTCGTATCTGACCTGATTTGGTCGTCCACGATTCCTAGTCCTTTGTTGACTTGTCTTAAACGGAACAGGCTTGTTGTTAACTTTCTTTTTACCTTCTTTGGTAATTGGAATGTTAACTCGAGCTTGTTTTGGTACAGTACCTTTAGATGGAGTATCAATATCGTATATCATTGGTTCTTTTCCTTTATCATTAGTCAAAGAGCTTGAGATGAAAATAGTAGGGTTCTTAGGAACTAGAGTAGACGAGCTTGATGTCTCAGCACCTATGCCTGTCTTGTCAGCAGGAGCCGTATACCTATCTGACAGTTCAAGGTTAACCTTAGATGAGTTAACCAGGTCAGTAAGTTTAAGGTCTAGAGTGACAACCTCGGTTTCTAAGAACTTATTACGTTCTTCAAGCTTTTTGAACTTGCTTTGTAAAACATTGAATTCATGTTTCTCAGTAGCATGTGTCTTAAGTAGGTCTTGATACAACTTGTCTGTCAATGCACACTTCTCTTTGAGTTGACTCAACTCTTCTTGCAAGCGTTCATTTAGGACTGTTATATTAGGATCTACTTTAGACTGGGCTTCCTTAAGATCAATGATTTCTTGTCTTAAGATGATGTTTTCGTCACTGACTTCAATGAATGCCTTGTTGGCAAGTAGGAGGTCGTCTTCAACTGCACTAGTAGAGTGCTGAAGACTACTCCCTACTTTGCTACTGGCAGTGTCACTTTCATCAGATTCTGATTCATCACAAGATTGAAAAGATGTAGCAGATGATACCTCTTGGTCGATTTTAGCCATGCAGCATAGACCATCATCTACTATGAAGGCTTCATCGTGATCTGGTTCAGACGGGTAGCTAGATGAGGATGATGGCAACTCGTCTGAGTCAGAGTCAGAGTCATCATTGGCCATCATTGCCTTCTTACCACGGTTGTATCTTCTTTCCCTTCGTGCTTTGCGTTCTTCTCGATCATCGGTACTCAGGTCTGGACATTCATATATGTAGTGACCTGGCTTCTCACAGTTATAGCACAAGATATCATTAGTAGCCTTTTTAATAGGAGAGTTGTTCCTTCGTTTATCACGTCTATCAGAACGAGTAATCTTCCTACCATCAGACTCTCTATCTTGTCTGTTACCTTTCGAGACTTCGTCTCTCCTTTCGGACGAGTTTCGGTCTCGTCTGGTCTCAGACGAGTTCTTAGAAGCAGACCCTCTATGCTCTCTATAGAACTTCTTATATCTTCCGAAACGTTTATTCAGCCTATCAAACTTTCTAACCATGAGGCTTACCTGATCCTTCAGACTAAGATCAGTATCTAACTCGTCTTTCACAGAAGCAGACCTAGTCTTAGTCTTAGACCTGTCTACCTTAGACGAACTAGCCTTAAAGGCAACGTTCTTAGATACAGCATGTTCTCTGTCACTACTTACTATGGGTTCATCTTCGTCTAGATCAAACTCATGGGCCTTTAGAGTTTGAAACATAGTTTCTGCTGCCCATACGTCTATATCTTGGGTATTCTTAACAAGCATTTTTACCATTTTCCATCGACTATCAAGGCTTTTGAGAATCCTAAGATTGATTTCTCGTGGAGTATAAGATTTACCAAGGACTTCCAAGTCATTCATGATTTTAGTAAAACGAGTATCCAACTGGTCTATTGTTTCACCAGCTTTCATATGAAATGATTCGAATCTTTGGACTGCAGTGGAAAGCTTGCTTTCTTTGATTAGGGATGTCCCTTCACAAATGATAGCTAAGCGATCCCACATTTCTTTGGCAGTTTTACATTTTAACACTTTTCCCAGATACTCATTAGGAAGAGTGTGTAAGATGTAATTTTTGGCCAAGCTATCCAAATTATTCTGTCTCATTTCTTCTGAGGTTAGTTCTGACCTTGGTTTCTTGACGAGTGTACCCACGGGTTGATTTGCGTCGAGGGCAGCAGTATTGGGGATCATGGTCACAATTGGACCTTCAGTGATGACGGAGATCATTAAGTCGTGAGTGGAGCTAAAGATGGCTTCCATCCTTAGCTTCCAATAGTCATAGTCTTGAACCTGGAACTTAGGTAACTTGTTAGCGCTGATCTCAAGAGACATGATTTCAAGAAATAAGTGCTAAGTAGAGTTATGATCAAGAATAACAGATAAGTCAAGAACAGGGAGCACGAAACAGATATAACAAGAATATTTGATCAAGAACACGTATATAAGAGCAATCAAAGACCAAGATTTCGCCCTAAATCTTAAATTGGTTATCAAGAAACAGCAGTTCGAAAACTACTGCTCTGATACCACTTGTAGGTCCCTAAGTTGAGTTAATATCGAGGGAAGCTAAAGAAAATGTCTAGAGGGGGGTGAATAGACTTTTCTAAAATCTTTCGATATATGAGAATTACAATTTGCGGAATACGAAATTAACAATGAGCCCAATTAAAGTTTATACTCAACTTAATTCGAGAACTCTGTTCTATACTCAACTAGTCAAGTTCAGTTAAGTAGTTAAAACAATTAAGCAATTTAAACAATCAAAACAGTAAAGTAAATCAACACACAATGATTTTATAGTGGTTCGACAACTTGTCTACATCCACTCTCACAAACCCAGTTGTGATGTTTCCACTAAACTCTTCCAATCGAGTACAAGTGTATGTTCCTGTCTTTAAAGTCCCAAGAAGAAGACTTAGATCTTCTCGATAACACTACTAAGTGCCTCTTCGATCTTACTAGCGATTTACAAGTAACTAGCAACTTGAAACAGTAAACAAAAATAAAACTTCTCTTTGTTCAGTAGTAGCCTTCTGATTTCTTCACTTGTCTTGTGTAGCTTTACTTTCTGAACTTCAAACTCTGAGAGTAATTTCTTCACTTGAATCTTCAATAATGCTTGCAGTATCAATATTTCAGTAGTCGTATCAGTATCTCAGTAATCAGTAGTCTTCAAATGATAAACTCCTTCAAGTATTTATAGACTTCGAACTTCAAGAACTCAGGTAGTTGTAACCAACCTTTCTTGATAACTACCTTCAACTGAATCTTCTTATATCCATACATGCGTTTCTTGTTACAAATTAGTTATTCCATAACTAACTTCTCCATCCTTATCTTTCACGCGTATTTGTAACCAACATCATGTTAACTTGTCTTGTGTAGTCTAGTAGATGCATTTGTCTTGTAGTCCACCTGTCTTGAGTAGTAGACTGGTCTTCTCTTCTAGTGCAGTAGACTTCTAATAGAACTAATCTAGTCCTATCATCTAACCTAACAAGACTATTACATTACATTAAGCTTTTATAACACAAGCTTAGTCAACTTATAAATCTATACAACAAATCTATCTATTACATAGAAATATCATGAGCTCTATACATCAATTAAATAGCTCAGTAACAAACTTAAACAAATACTATAAACACATATGAAGTACTTATAAACTGTACTTATCTTTTCATGTGAACTTATGTGAACTCTACTGATTTTGTACAAGATGACTTAACTCAACTAGACTAGATCAGTCAATACTTAGAAAATATTCATACTACTTTTGGCTTTATCAAAACTTCATCTTTTATTCATCATTTAGGACTTGTTCTAGGATTCATATCCCAACAAAAACTTCACGAATTCGAGATACAAACACTAACTCACAAGATAAAATACTAACTCAATCAAACCAAGAAACAATAAGAACAACAAACAAGAGATTTATAGTGGTTCAATCATCTTGATCTACATTCACTTTCACCACGATTCATCACTTCTTTGATTGACCTCTTAAGAATGTTTACACACTCAATCACTCGAAAATGGAACTTTCCTCACTTCACTCGTGATCTCACACAAAGACAATAAAACACTAAACCTTAAAATGTACAACTACATATATATATATATATACTCTCCACTTTGATTGCTGTAGTTATTGACACAGTTAGTTAGTTGACTTCGTTAGCTACTCTTAGCAACAACACCACGTGTAATTTGGTCCAACCATTTGGTAGTTATATGCTTTTGAACTTGTAACTACATTCACTTAGAAACTCTAACTACTACTTTAGTAGACTTGTCATATATCAGCTGAGACCAACTCATCTCAGGATACAACTCCTCTGAAACAAATGTAAGACAACTCCGCTGATAGACGATAAACTAAGCTGAACTAGACCAACTCCCCTAAAAGACTTCAGTTGATAGTTTGGCTTGGACAACTTGACTGACTCTAATATGACTCCATCTCAATTGACTGAAACACTTCAACTTATTTTATTTTCATTCATTTGACTCCTCATCTGAATGTACTTGATTTATCTACTGACCACCCTCAGGTAATACACAACTCAAAGGGACTGTACAACTAATTACTATTAGGTTGTGTTTGAATGAAGGGATTTAATTTGAAGAGGTATTTCAAATGAAATGTTTTAAAAATAGATGGATTTCAAATGACATGGTTTTAGTGGGGATTTAAAATCCTCTCAATTTTAACTAAAAAAAAAAAGATGCTAAGGATTTTAAATCCATTCATTTATTTTTTAATCCAAACAAGTGGAGTATATTTGGATGGGTGGATTTGAAATTCATAGATCAAATCCTTCCATCCAAATGGAGCCTTAATCTCAATCTTTCTTCTAAAATGATTTTATAAAATTGTACTCCATCCGTCTCATAATAAGTTTTATAGGTAGATGGACACACATATTAAAAAAGTGAAATAATGAGTAGGGTTTTAAGGGGTGATTTTGTAAACCTTTATGTATAAAATAAATAAATTAGTTGACTTGTGTGTGTGTAAGCCCAAAAGTATTGACATTTTGTGAAACATTGAGATATTGTGAGGGTGAAGTTTATAAAAGAGTTTATATTTTAAAAGTGTAAAAATTATTGTAGAACTTTTAAAAAAAAGAAAGTGTGAAAGTTTGCTCGGAGGATACATTCTTTTTGGAAATTAATGATGATGCGCAACTTGACCAATCCATCATTTATTGACATTGTTCTTGTCGATGCCATTATTCTTGTCAATTTGGTGGTCTTACTATCCTGATTGTTTAAATATTAAATTGTGTTTCACTCAACACGCACTCATGACTCCTCATTTATGTATTAAAGTAATTTTCTAAAATATGTTTATACCAGTGGCAGTGAGAAATCCTCAAAATATCCCTCTCCCAACATTTGTAAGCAAACGAATTTCGACAAGTAAATATTTTTCCCATACAGAAGAAGCTTGAAATTTTCTGAAATCCTTGGCATACTTTGTTCAACAACTTTCTGCTCATCACTTGTTTGATATTTTTATACTGAGACAAATACACACGGGCATTGTACTAGTTTGAGACTGAAAGAAACATTATTTGAAACAAATAAGAAACAGAGTTTGATCATTTGATGAGCAGTGGCAAAGGCCTTTTAATGAGAGGAACAACACACAAATCTTTGAGCCTTCTAGCAGTCACGCCAAATCCTTCATCCATATTCATATCTTGATGATTCTCTCCAGCAGGTAAGTTCCAATCAAAATGGTAAAGCAGGGTTGCGAGTGCGAGCTCAACTTTGGCAAGGCCGAACGAAATGCCAGGGCATATCCTCCTTCCACCACCAAATGGAATATATTCAAAATGACTACCCTTGAAATCCACCACACTACTATCCAAAAATCTCTCTGGGCAAAAGCATTCTCCGTCTTTCCAGTACCCGGAGTGTCTGTTAATAGCCCAAGCATTGACAATTATTTTGGTATTTGCAGGGATCTGGTATCCATTAATCTCACACGTCTCGCCGCATTTTCGAGGAAGTAAGAGGGGTAATGGTGGATGCAGCCTCAGAGTCTCCTTGATGACTGCCTTCAAATACGTGAGTTCATGGATGAATGATTCGTCAACGCATGACCCCTTAATGTCGAAAACCTTTCTGACTTCTTCTTGTGCCTTTGCCAGAATTTGGGGATTTTTGAGCATTTCTGCCATTGCCCAATCCATAGTTGTCGCGGATGTTTCACCTCCAGCAGTAAACATATCCTGCTTTCGAGGCATACAGTTTCATCAAATCCAACATGCTGAATGCAGGCTTAAGAAAGGGAATTGAAGGGAAACTCACCAGGATTACAGCTTTAATGTTGTCGTTGGTCAACGAAACCTCAAGTCCATCATCCTGATATTTGAGAAGCACATCTACCAGATCTTCTTGCTTATCATCAGAATTGGGCTGCAGTTTGTGCTCATTGATGATGTCCTCAAGAATCTTATCTGCTTCACGCTGCAATATAATCAGTCTCCGCCTCGTTGCACTCATCATCCAAAACAAGTTTACCGAAGGATACAGTTCTGCGATATCGAATCCTCCTGCATATTCAAGAACCTCTTTCATTACCGGCATTATTCTCTCGCGCTCCTCGGTTATCTTACCGATTGCTGCTCTTACTATCAGACAATAAGTTGACGAGTAAAGTTTCTCCGTCAGATTAAAAGCCGATCCTTCCTTACCACCGATCCACCTCGCAAGATCTAAAAACACCTCTTCTCTGATTGATCGGAACGATTGGACACGTTTCACGCTCAAAAGCTCCAGGGTGCAAATCTTCCTCAACTGTCTCCAGTAGTCGCCGTAAGGACTAAATGCGATATTTGTCTTATCGTAAGTCATGATGTCAGCTGCTAGAATCGTCGGCCTGGATGCAAAGTTGAGATCATGAGTTTTCATAACTTGTTTTGCATCATCCGGTGACGAAACTACGACAACAGAGAGTTCGCCTAGCTTTAGGTGCATCAACGGCCCGTACTTCAGGGCTAGTTGACGTAGTGCACGATGGGGCAGGGATCCGATGAGATTGTGGATATTTCCGATCAAAGGCAACTTCCATGGCCCTGGCGGGAGATTTGGAGTTGGGTTCTTGGATTTAAATCGATTCAAAAAGATCAAAGCAGAGAAGAAAAGGAAAACAAGTATCAGAGGAGATGGAAACTGGATCTCCATGAATATTGATTATATTACAAGTGGTCAGATTGTGTAGTTTTATATATATATGCTAGCTTTGGAGTGCCATTATGTAGTATAATAATATGCTTATGCAAATATGATATCATCGATAGTGATCAATATTTGTCATTTTCGAGGGAGGGATTTTTTTTTTTGAGTGGATATTATCTTTTTTTTGTCTCATAGCATGTACCAATTTCATCTCAAAGAAGCAGGAATTCTCAAAACAACGTCGTTTTTTTATCAGCAACGTCTTCGCTTGAATCGAACACCCACGTGCCGAGCACATGATAAAAAACGACGTCGTTTCGAAAATTCCAAAAAACTTTAAGACGAAATTGGTACATATAAAAAATAATTGAGAGACTAAATTCGTACATTTATATCTTTTGGGTAAATTTTGGAAAAGGTGAAAACGTATGGAACGAAAAAAGATTCTATCCCTTCAAATTTGCAAAATAGGAGACAACAATTTATGCTGTTAGTGCCATTATGTATATAGGATAATAATATGCTACAAAAATCCCATGGTTCAATTATTTAATTTACTTTGATAAGTTTATGTGTCTCATCGATTATTGAGTTGATGTGTTTTATTTATTCTAGTTTTGTTTTGCAAAAAATCCCATCAGTAAAAGACAAAAAGGGCTATTAATGAATTTACTTGCAGTAGGTATGCTATAATAAATATTTATTTAATTAATTAATTTCACTAATTTAATAGCAGCATATGCTCCACATACATCGGGTAAATGCAATTAATATATCTTTGTTTGACCCGATAAAGTCAATATCAAGATACGCCAAATTATTGAACTAGCTGCGCAGTGCGCACCAATAAAAAAATGATTATCTTGAAAGTGAAAATGATTGATGAGAGAGAGCACGCTATCATGATGAAAAATATATTGTCACTATATGTAAATGGGTATTTAATCCTATGAAATTGATCGTCGAGCCAAAGAAGTTAAGAAAAAAAGTCAAATAAATCATGTGAAATTAAATAGGACAATAAAGGAGAAAAATGCAATTTTGGTCCCACCATCCACGGACACTTATGATTTTGGTCTCAACATTCTGAATTTTGGTTCCAAAAGAGAAAAACTTGACACATTGGGTCCCAAAATCGAAAAAGCTAACACATTTAGTCCCACACACGTTAAATGTTGACGGAATGAGTCACGTGCGTGTCACGTGTCCGTTAGTCGTTATTTTCTCCCCAAACGATCGTATACCCCTAAAATCTTGCCCTAACTCTCCCAAATTGAAAATTTCCCACAACTCTCAAACATCGAACATCTCTCAAAAATCGAACATTAAAACTCCCCCAAATAGATTCTTTTCCGCAGCTGCAAGAATCGGACATTAAAACTCCCCGAAATCGACAAATTCCCACATAATTAAAACTCCCCCCAGATCGATTCTTTCCCACATTTGCAAGAAACAGACATTAAAACTCCCCCATTTTCGATTAATCTCGCGGAGAAATGTCGCGGCAAAGGCGTAAGATGAAGGTTGGAGTACCCCTATATGGTAAGTTTGTTTATTTCATCTTTACGCCTATTTCCAATTAATTGTTACTAGGTGTTAATGGGTTTAGGTGTTTAGGGTTTTTTTTTTTGTTCTTGCATAAAACGAACGCATTTGGTCGTACTTGGTCAATTTCAGAAGAATTTTGGGTGGTTTACACCTATTTCCAATTAATTGTTACTGGGTGTTAATGGGTTTATGTGTTTAGGGGTTTTTTTTTGTTCTTGCTTAAAACGAACGCATTTGGTCGTACTTGGTCAATTTTAGAAGGATTTTAGGTTGTTTACGCATATTTCCAATTAATTGTTACTTGCTGTTAATGGGTTTAGTTTTTTTTTTTTTTTTGAATTACATTAAATACCCATCTCTTTTTCCCCTCCCCATGACTCGAACCCAGGATCTAAGGCCTAGGTAGTGGTGCTCTAACCACTTGAGCTATCCCACTTTGTCTGTTAATGGGTTTAGGTGTTTTTTCTGTTCTGCTCTTGTTGAATTTGAATTTTTGTTTAGTGTTCTTCTCTTCTTGTTGAATTGGAATTTTTTTATTGCCAACAATTAGTAATTAATTTTTTCAATCAAATATTTGTAGTTGCCATGGGAAAAAGACAATATTACTCATTATCATTGCAACATGGTGGGACAGTAAATGTGGATGCATATTTAGTGTACAATGGAGGAACAATCAGTGGTTTTGATTTTGTGGACAGGAGAAAGACAAATTTAAGTTATATGGATAGGTTATGTGAGCAGCTAGGTTACATTGAGGACAAAATATATTATTGTTTGAACAAAGAAGGGAAATTCGAGAAGGTTGAAGGTTCATTTGACATAGAGAGGTGTATGAACTTTGGTATTGAAACTAGGTTGTTCAAAATGTGTTTGGTTGGAAAGAACATAGACACACTGGATGATATTGATGATTATTTAGGGGAGGCAGAGTTCTTCGGTGTGGTTGAGAAGGAGCCAGAGGTGGTTCCTGTGGTTGAGAAGGAGACAGAGGTGGTTCCTGGGGTTGATAACTTGGCACAATTGGTTCCTGGGGTTGAGAAGGAGACAGAGGTGGTTCATGTGGTTGAAAAGGAGACATAAGTACGCAATTTGGTAGAGAATGAGGCAGAAGAATTCAGAAGGATTGAGAATGAGACAGAGGTGTCTTCAGTGGTAGAGAATGAGGCAGAAGAATTCAATTTGATTGATATTGAGGTTCAAAAACAACAACACGATATCAATGATGATGATGCACAAATTCAACACATTTTGGAGGTGAAGAAAGAGCTAATGGATAATGAGCATGCACTCAACAAAGGAAAACAAGTTTTGGATTATGATGGTGAGGATTCATATTTGTCATACTCTGATGAGGACTCAGATTTCATTGGTGCATAGGACAGTGATGATTATGATGATATAATATATGATGAAAATGTTGACAATGAAGTTGAATGGGCTGGTATTGATGAAGAGCAGTTTGATTCATCTAGTGAGGATGATGAAATTTGCCAAGACAATGATTCAGATTTTGACAGTCTACTAGAGTCTGATGATGAAGATAAACTTGGTAGGCCAGATCTTGTTTTTAGAAAATCTCAAGTTGTCAAGCCATTTTTCTTCCTTGAGCAAATATTTTCCACCAAAAAGCTATTCAAGGAGGCAATTACCTACCACAGTGTGCAAACAGGTAGGAGCTTGACAATAACTAAGAATAATGGGAGGAGAATATATGCAAGATGTAAGGCAGAAGGGTGTGATTGGCAAATTAATGCACTGAGGATTGCATGTGAAGAAGCCTTCCAAATTAGAAAATTCAATGCAGATCACACACGTGCTAGGAGTTTTTATGTTCAGAATGTGAAATCTGGTTGGTTGGCAAAGATGTATGAGGAAGAATTAAGGATAGAACCAAACAAAGAAGTTAGTGGGTTGAAGAAGCAAGCTATAAAGAAACTTGGGTGTCATATCTCTCACCACCAAGCATACATGGAAAAACATAAAGCAGTGTAGGCAATTGAGGGTCAGGTCACTGATCAATACAAAAAATTGTGGGACTATTTGGCCACCTTAAAGGAAAAGAATCCTGGTTCAACAGTGATAATGAAGATGGAGGAAACATCTGCTGGTAACAAATTCTCAAAGTTGTATGTGTGCTTGAATGCACTGAAGGAGGATTTCAAAGCTGGATGCAGGCCATGGATTGGTGTTGATGGTTATCACCTAAAAGGGGCTGTTCAAGATGTGTTGCTTACTGCAGTTGGCATTGATCCAAATAATGTCGACCCTTTTCCATTGGCTTATGCAGTAGTTGGATCAGAAACTAAGGAGAACTGGGAATGGTTCTTAGGCTTGGTGAAGGAAGACCTGATTATAGGAAGAGAAGATGGATACACCTTCATGTCAGACAAGTAAAAGGGTCTGATCCCGGCTTTTGAGAAGGTGTTACCTGGTGTAGAGAATAGATTCTATGTTAGGCACTTGCATGGGAATATGAAGAAGGCTGGATTCAAAGGTGATGCATTCAAGAAGGCTTTATGGTTTGCAGCCACAACAACAACAATCTCATCTTTTGACAGATTTATGAGGAAATTAAGAGAAATATATGATAGATGCTTTCAATGGCTTCAAGAGAAACCAGCTTCTCAATGGTCAAAGTCACATTTCACTACATTTGCAAGGTGTGATACTTTGGTGAACAATATGTGTGAAATTTTCAACTCTTCCATCTTAGAAGCAAGAAGCAAGCCTATACTCACTATGTTAGAATGGATCAGAGAATATATGATGATAAGGCGTCAAAAGAATAGGAAAAAATGTGAGAGAGTGTGGGAAGGGAGAAAAACTTGTGGAAGGATAACTTCTCTTATTTATAGAGAAATGGATGCTGCAAAAGATTGTATCCCTGTCAAGGCAAATGAGTTCAAGTATGAGGTTACAGTGTTTGATGGTTCAAGATTTGTTGTGGATTTGAGGGCCCACACTTGTGATTGTAGAAAATGGGAATTGAGTGGGATACCTTGCAAGCATGGTGCAAGTGCAATCCTAGCTCAGAACCATGTTGTGGAGGATTATGTGAACCAATGCTATTATGTTGATACATACCAAACTGTGTATCAACATTCAATAAGCCCTATGAATGGAGATGAGTTGTGGTAAAAAACAAGGTACATACCACCATTGCCTCCCAATTTTGGTAAAAGAAAGAGAGGTAGGCCTAGCATGAAAAGAAGAAGGAGGGCAGATGAAGGTGTAAATGGGGGAAAGATGAAAGGTGTCCAAATGATGCCAAAGCAAAAGAGGCAGAAGAGAAAGAGTGAAGGTGGATAGGGTAGTACTCCAAAGCAGAAAAGAAAGATATCTTGCAACTTTTGTAAAGAAGAAGGCCACACAACCAAAACATGTGAGTGGAGGAAGATTGCTGAAGATTTCATGGCAGATGTTGAGGAAGAAGAAAGAGAAAGGGGTGCTACAACAAGCATGGAAGAGAGGATAATTCCAGAAGTGAATAGAGAAGGGATATCTCTTGAAGTGCCTGAAGAGATGACACAAACACAAAATATGCCTCCAATTAACACACGAGAAGAAGACAATGAAGATAATGTGAGTATTTATTTATGTACTATTTTTGGTATTTTGTTCAAAACTATTTTGGTATTTATTTCAAAGTGTTTTTAGTATTTATTAGACACTGGTGCCAGAAGAGTCTAACGATTTGATAAGGGATATTAGGCCAAACACTAGGGAAGGGAGGAAAAAAATGGTAAGAGTAAAACTAATGTTTGGTTTTATGAGAATATTTGTTTTTAAACTGATTTAATCTGTTTTTATACTATTTGTGTAGTGAAGATAATGTGATTTAATCCGTTTTTATACTATTTGTTTAGGGAAAGAGAAAGAATGTATCATCTTCTTCTTCAAAGGGAACGGGAAGAGCTAGCAAGGTATGATCTCTATTAAGCACTTGTGTGGTTTTAATCATGTGTTGTTTTAACATTATGTATAACAGGTGCAGAAGAAAGGGAATGGTGATGTTGAAATCTCAAGCAATTCAAGTATGGGTTCTGTGGGTTAGAATCAGGACACTTGCACCAATGAGTTTTGATCCTCAAAATTTCATTGGTTCAGGAATAGTGTCATCTAGTGGAGACACAAGTAAGACACCTCCACCATCCAATAGAATGGCTTTCAGTCCCAACACATTCATTGGATGTAATGTGAATGTGGGAGGCAGTGGTGGTTCAACAACTACTAAGGATGGAATGAGAGTGACAATTTCAGGAGGTAAGAAATATATCACAATGTCTAGTTTAGTGGATGCTGCTAATGAGAAAAATGCTAAAGGAAAGGGGAAGAAGAAGAATTAGTTAGTTTGGTATTGGTGTTTGGATTTTGATTCTGGTATTTTATTAGAATTTGTTTATTTTGATTCTGATATTTGGATTGATGTTCATGTGTGGTGTTTGGTATTATCAGACTGTTTTGGATTGATGTTTTGTTCTGGTTTAGGATTGATATTTTGATATTTGGATTGATACTCTGTTTTGGATTGTAATTTTGGATTGATACTCTGTTCTGATATTTGAATGTACTTTGTTTCTTCATGTTTATGTGTATGTGAATGTGATGGGAGACAGGCTGTTGTTGCATTGAAGAAAGGCTGTGATAGATAAACTACATTTTCATTGAAAATTGCCTTGAAGAAAGGCTGTTGTTGTGGTTACATTACATGCATACACTAAGGATTACATAAACTTAGCAATACAAATTAGAGGCATAAACCCTAAAGCCCAGCCTATAAACTTGAACATATAGGGTAGAACACAGAATATTATGGCCACGATAAGAAAGTTCCTCTACTTCTTTAGCTCTTCAACCTTTCCAGCTTCAAATCATAATTCTAATGTTAGTTGGTCAGATGTATCCTTATACATTTCCCCAACTAGTTGTGCATGATTCAGCTTGTTGTTGAGCTCTTGTTTTCAAGCAACAGTGAGTCAATTCTCCTCACCATGCCCGGAAACATTTTGTGTGAACACATTCCTTGTTCGTGGATTTCGTGTTCATCGGCCCAAACAAAAAAGGAGCATCCAACACCACTTAGTGAATCTGAACAAGTATAAAACAGTCTACCTCTACTTTTTTCTTGCTTCAAAATGCACACACGAGCTTCCTTTCCACAATGGCATACCACAGTTTTCATCATGGAAGTGGAAGATTAAGACATGAGTTTCTGTGTTTTTTTTTTTTTTTTTGATGTTTGTGAAAAGGTAGGTTGTTTTGAGTGTGGTTGGAGTGTGTATATATAGAGGTGTGAGATCGAGGTGTATGATTTTCTCTCCAACAGGTAAGAAAATTCCCTCCAAATAGGTGAAATGATGTTTTAGGCGCCAAATTCCCCGCCAAAAGTTTATGGGACTAAAATCACTAAGGTTGACTAACGGTTGACTAACTTTGGGACCCAATGTGTCAAGTTTTTCTCTTTCGGGACCAAAATTCAGAATGTTGGGACTAAAATCATGAGTGCCCGTGGATGGTGGGACCAAAAGTGCATTTTACTCGACAATAAAGAGTATGATGTATAAAGGAAAAAGAAAAAGTGAACCTGGAACCATAAGCTCACAGAGTGCTATTAAAACTTTATTCGTGAAAACCCTACTTAGGGACAAAACCCGAGGTCAAGAAAAAATGTACATTTCTCTAAACATCAATGTGTAAAGTGAACAATAAACTGATGATAAAGCAAGTTGTAAGCAAACTACAAATGTTCCATGATAACACCATCATTCGATGTCATTAAATAGGAAAACATGAATAATTAGCACTTATCAATATCTTACTATAAAGGGTAATATAAAGTAGTGTGCTTATATTAAGCACAATAAACATGTATTGTGTCCTTTTGTAACTTCCTTTTGTTAGTTAGTTTGAATAGTTAGTGGTTAGTTAGTAACTGCTGAGGTATTTCATAGATTGAGTGTTACAATGCTTAAAATGCATGAGAAATACAAAAGACCCTAATCTATATTTATAGACTAAGTAACAATTAGCAGCCGTTACTAACTAACCACTAACTATTCAAACTAACTAACAAAAGGAAGTTAAAAAAAGAAACAATACATATTTATTGTGCTTAATATAAGCACACTACATTATATTACCCTTTATATCCGTCAGATTAAAAGAGAAACCCTCCATACTAGCGATCCACCTGGAAAGATCTAAAAAGACTTCTCTGAGTGTTCGGAACGATTGGACACGTTTCACGCTCAAAAGCTCTAGGGTGCAAATTTTCCTAAGCTGTCTCCAGTAGTCTCCATACGGACTAAGCCCAATATTGGTGTTATTGTAACTCATGATCTCAGCTACTAGAATCGACGGCCTGGATGCAAAGTTGACATCATGAGTTTTCAAAATTAGTTTTGCAGCGTCGGGTGAGGAAACTACGACAACGGAGAGTTGGCCTAGCTGTAGATGCATCAACGACCCGTATTTCAGGGCTAGTTGATGCAGAGCACGATGGGGCACAGATCCTATGAGATTGTGCATATTTCCAATCAGAGGGAGTTTCCATGGGCCTGGAGGGAGATTTGCTCTTGAGATGTTGGATTTGAATCGATTGAAGAAGATCAAAGAAGAGGAAAACAAGAAACAGAAACTGGATATCCATGAATGAATATAATTTATGATAAAATCTGTGGTCAGATCCATGTGCAGTTTTATGCAATCAACTCCTCAAATGAAAGACCATCCATATGTCATTTTCCAGGGGGGATTTGATCTGTTTTTTTAAAGGGATATGTTCCCGAGATTGCAAGTCCGGATAGTATATTTTAATTACTAAGAGGAACAAGAAATGTACCCTTTAAAAGGTCACTACATTTTAATTACTAAGAGGAACAAGAAATGAGACCCTTTAAAAGGTCACTACATTTTAATTACTAAGAGGAACAAGAAATGAGACCCTTTAAAAGGTCACTACATGAGTGCTACGATATGGAGTTTTACAAGTGGGCTATTAGAAATTAATATACAAAAATTAATTTCTCATCTTCTTTTAAATGAAATAAAATTCTTGATATTGTCCACTTTGGGTTAATAAAAAATATGGAGTTTTACAAGTGGACTATTAGAAATTAATATACAAAAATTAATTTCTCATCTTCTTTTAAATGAAATAAAATTCTTGATATTGTCCACTTTGGGTTAATCACTTTGGGTTAATCAAAAATATGGAGTTTTACAAGTGGACTATTAGAAATTAATATACAAAAATTAATTTCTCATCTTCTTTTAAATGAAATAAAATTCTTGATATTGTCCACTTTGGGTTAATCAAAAGCTCACGACTTTGCTTTTGAATTATTCCCAAAAGACCTCATACCAATGGAGATACTAGTCCCTCATTTTATACCCAATGATCCTTCAATGTCTTTCCGATGTGGGACAATTGTTTGACACTCAACAATCTCCCCTTCAAACAAAGGACCACATATCCCCCTCAAATGACCGCTCTGACGATAACCTCCCTCCTAGTCCACCGATCTAGAACATCCTGCCTAGATCCCAAGACAGTTTGCTCTGTCTAGGACATCCCGCCTAGCGCGCACATAGAGACTCTTTTCGTGTAATATTGTATCATATATTATAAAATGTACTCCTTCCGTCCCAGATTATTTACATGGTTTGATCGACACAATTTTTAAGAAAAGATGATTTAGTGGTTGGTGATGGTAGATAAATGAAGGGTATTTTAGGTGATTTGATGAGGTGTAAAGTGGATTTGATGAGGTGTAAATTAAATGTATGTAAAAAAGGAGTGACAATTTTGAAAATAAAATGATGATGGGAGGGTATTAATTTTATCGGGTATTTTCATATTAAGAGTGTGCAAATAATTTTGGATCGTCCAATAAAAAAAATGTGCAAATAATTGGAAAGAGGGAGTATAAGATATTATTTTCTTTAATATAATAAAATATGATAGTATATGTTTATATACTATACTAAAATAGATATTATTAATGTAATTAATATATATATATATATACGTATAGACATATAAATTTGATTTTATATAAGATTTCATGCATATATGCTTACAATATATATTTAAGTAATTTATTATTATTATTTAAACAGTTTTATATTGATTAATTAACCCGTTAAATCCTTTAGCCTAAATTTATCAGTTATGTTACATGTGAATTGAAACTTTGAAGTCTATTTCAAACGCCACTCAATTCAAATTCTACTCAACTAATTTTATCTTAATTCTCCCCCCTATTTTACACTCGATATTCTTCCCACAAATTAATCATATCACAAAATATTTTCACAGTAAAAATAAGTTCTCTATATCAAAAAAATCACTACGTTCCTTTCTTCATTCGCCAAGAGTAACGTGATAATTCACTCATTTGCCTACAATATTAATTTCAGGTGTGATTTCTTTGCCTTTATTAACTATTTCGTATGATTAAACTGTTATCTGCACTATGACATGATTTGAATGTGGATGATAAATTAATTAATACAAAAGTTTATATAAGGCCACATGCTTGAAAGAGGCCCGGGACTGAAGAGAGGTCCTCGGTGAAATCGGAATTGAAGAGAGATCTTTGGGATAACCGTGAAACGTAATTAATAATTAATCAAAAATATGATGTAAAGTGCTTATGTGACCTTATGTGAAGTACATGTTCATATGTTGTTAGACATTTTATTTGTATGTCGTATTTAATATTGTTAAAGTGACTTCACTGAGCTAGTGGTTTGTTCATACCATATAATTTAACATTTCAGATTCAGATTGATGAGTTAATGGCGAGGAGACGCGGTGGATGTCATTTATGTTGGGATATGAATCCTAAGACAAGTCCTAAATGATGAAAAGATGAGATAAGTTTTGATAAGCCAAAAAGTAGACTTGAATATTTTCTAAGTGTTGACTGACCTAGTCTAGTTAAGAGAAGTCATCTTGAACAGATCAGTAGAGTTCACAAGACGAGTACTAGTTCACAAGACAAGTACTAGTTCTCAAGACAAGTATTGTCAAGATAACAAAAGACAAGTACTTATAATATGAATATATTGTATTAATTGTTTAGGATGATATTGAGCTATATTAAACATTGTATAGAAGCTCATAATTTTCATATGTAATTGATATAAACTTTGTATAGTTTTTAAGATGACTAAGTTGATTTATAAAGCTTAATGTAATGTAATAGTCTTGTTAGAATTAGATGATAGGACTAGATTAGTTCTATGCTGAAGTCTATAGAAGAAGACCTGCGCAAGACAAGACGAGTAAGGAAGAAGACTCAGAATTTGTCTAAGTGTCGAAACCAGACAAGACAGGTGCGCAACAAGACAAGACAAGAAGACAGAAGTTAGTTATAGAAACGCGTATTGAAGATAAAGATTGAAGAGTTAGTTAAGGAATAACTAATTAACTGAAGAAACGCGTGGATGGATAAAGCTAAACAGTTAGAAGTTAGTTTTCAAGAAAAGTTAGTTACATAACAGAAAGTTCTTGAAGTTGAAGCTTATAAATACCCCATGGTATTCTACATTTGAAGACTACTGTTACCAAGAGAATCGAATCGTTCAAAGAGATATTAAAAGCAAACACACTCTCAGAGTTGAAGTTCAGAAAGTTCAAGCCAGAAGACAAGTGAAGAATTCAAAGAAGGCTGCTACTGGACTTAGAGAAGTTTACTTTTACGTTTTTGTTTCAAGTCGCTAGTTACTTGTATTTAGCTAGTTGTTAGATCGAAGAAGCACTTGGAAGTGTTATCGATAAGACCGAAGTCTTATATCTTGGGACTTAAAATCACAAGAATACTCGATTGGAAGAGTTAATAAATTTCACAACTGGAGTTGTGAGAGTGGATGTAGACAAGTTGTCGAACCACTATAAAATCGTTGTGTGTTGATTTACTTTACTGTTTGTTTAATTGCTTTAATTGATTAATTGCTTATCTAAACAAGACAAGTAGAGTGTTCATACAGAAGTTCGAATTTCGAATATAAGTTGAGTATAAATTTGATTGGGCTCATTGTTACTTTGATTAATTCCGCATTACGTATTCTGATATATTGAAAGATTTTTAAAAGTCTATTCACCCCTCCCCTCTAGACTTTTACTAGCTTACTCAATATTATAAACTCAACTTGGGACCAACAAGTGGTATCAGAGCGGTAGTTTTCGAACTGCTGTTTCTTGATAACACTTAAAGACTTTGGGTGAAGTCTTGGTTCGTGTTTGTTCTGATTCATACTACACTTTCTTGATATTTCTGTATCTTGATTTCTTGCTATTATCCTATCTGATCAAACTGCTAAAACATGTCTCTTGAGATAAGTGCTAACAAACTTCCCAAATTCTCTGTTCACGACTACGACTACTGGAAGTTGAGAATGGAAGCCATCTTCAGCTCAACTCATGATCTGATGGTCTCAGTGATCAAAGAAGGACCAGTCGTTACCATGATCAAAAACACTGCTACACTGGATCCAACTAAAGACGTTGGCGAGCTGATTGTCAAACCAAGGTTAGAATTGACTTCTGAAGAAATTCGTCAAAACAATTTGGATAGTCTTGCTAAGAATTATATTTTACACACCTTGCCAAACGAGTATCTTGGTAAAGTGTTAAAATGTACGACTGCCAAGCAAATGTGGGACAAATTAGTTGTTCTTTGTGAGGGTACTACACTGATCAAAGAAAGCAAACTGTCCACAACTGTCCAAAGGTTTGAAACATTTAAGATGATGCCAGGTGAATCCATTGATGAACTGGATACTCGATTTACTAAAATCATGAATGATCTTGAAGTACTAGGAAAGACTTATACTGAAAGAGAGATTAACCTGAGAATCTTGAAGGCGTTGGATGAAAGATGGAAAATGGTCAAGATGATCATTAAATCCACACAAGATATTGATTCATGGCCCTCAGAAACCATGTTCCAGACCCTTAAGGCGCATGAGTTCGAATTAGATGAGGAAGAACCAATTGCCAGTAGTGATAAGGAGAAAGTCGTGTCGAAGAATGTTACCTTTAAGTCTACTACATCTAAGAGCTCTAGAGTAGACAGGTCCAAGCCTGCTAGCATAAGAGACGAGTTAGACAAGTCTGATCTAAGTCCGAAAGATCAGATGAACCTTATGGTTAGGAAGTTCGACCGACTAAACAAGCGCTATGGTAGATATAAGAAGTTCTATAAAGACTATAGAGGTACTACTTCTAAGAACTCGTCTGAGACCAGACGAGACCGAAACTCGTCCGAAAGGAGAGACGAAGTCTCGAAAAGTAACAGACGAGATAGAGAGTCCGATGATAGGAAGATTCAGCGTTCTGATAGACGTGATAAGTGCAGGGATAAATCTCCTATTAAAAGGTCTACTAGCGATCCTTTATGCTATAACTGTGAGAAACCAGGTCACTACATTTACGAATGTCCAGACCTGAGCACTGATGATCGTGAAGAACGCAAGGCAAGAAGGGAAAGAAGATACAACAGGGGTAAGAAGGCAATGATGGCTAACAATGACTCTAAAACGGACTCAGACGAGTTACCATCGTCTTCATCTAGCTACCCGTCTGATCATGATGAAGCATTCTTAGCTGATGATGGACTCTGCTGCATGGCTAAAATTGAGCAAGAGGTATCATCTGCAACTTCATTTCAATCATGTGATGAATCAGACTCTGATGAAAGTGATACATCCGATAGTGATGTAGGGAGTAGTCTTCATCACTCCTGGTGTGACTGAAGAAGACCTCCTACTCGCTAATAAGGCATTCATGGAAGTCAGTGATGAAAACATCATTTTAAAACAAGAAATCATTGATATTAAGGAAGCTCAGTCTAAAGTAGATCCTAATATAACAGTCCTAAATGAACGCTTGCAAGAAGAGTTGAGACAACTCAAAGACAAGTGTGCATTCACAGACAAGTTGTATCAAGACCTACTTAAGACACATGCTACTGAGAAACATGAATTCAATGTTTTAAAAAACAAGTGCAATAAGCTTGAAGAACGAAATAAGTTCTTAGAGACTGAGGTCGTAAATTTGGACCTTAAACTTACTGACTTGATTAAATCTTCAATGACTAATAAAAAATTGTCAAATAGGTATAGGGCTCCAAATGATAAGACAGGGTTGGGTGCTGAAACTCTTAACTCGCCTAATCAAGTCATTGAGAACCCTATTGATGTTGGTTCAAGCTCGTTAACACATGATAAAGGCAAAAGACCAATGGAATACGATACTGGAACAACATTCCAAGGCACTGCACTCAAGCAGACTGGTGCTAACACTCCGATTACCAAAGGTGGTAAAAAGAATGTTAACAACAGACCTGTTCCGTCTAAGACAAGTCGAAAAAGGACCTCTAATCGTGGACGACTAAACCAGGTCAGATACGAGGATTGGTATCCTGAGGAGACGAGTACTAGACAAGTACAGACTAGATGGAAAGAGCCTAGACCTCCTTTCATAAGGCAGTCTCAGCTCTACTCGTCTAGGCCTAGGAATGTGGCTCCCAAATATCATATTCAACCCGTCCTATATCCTCCGCCTGAATCATATGATATCGAAGGAGAAGAAAGACCTAAACATGTCTATAAACCGTATGGCCCCAATGCATACAAGCCCTAATCTGACTATCACAGGCCTATGCCTACTCAAGTAGAGGTTAAGTCAAAAGGCTACCTCAGACGAGTAGACCCAAGAACTGCTGATAGACCAGACAAGGACAACAGGGTCTTATTTTGCAACAAATATGGTCGAAAGCTTAGAAGATCAAACTTGTTCAGGACTCCAATGTATATTTGGATTCCATTGAACTCGACTAACCCCCTAGGACCCCAATAGACAAGGAGGGTACCTAAATTATGGTATATCATCCAATGCAGGGTCGACTCGATCTATACAAGAAGGGTGGCTCAGTAGGAGAAACCTGGTACATAGACAGTGGTTGTTCGCACCACATGACTGGTACCAAGGCACTTCTATCAAGCTACTATGAGCAAGAAGGACCAAAGGTTATATTCGGTGATAGCTCTACAGCCATCACAAAAGGCTTTGGCTATATCCGAAATGGCGACGTAGAGATACAAGATGTATCATACGTAGAAGGTTTAAAATATAATCTATTATCTGTTTCACAGTTCTGTGATCGAGGTTACAAAGTGCAGTTCAAAAGTCAAAAGTGTGAAATCATAGACAAGAGGACTCATACCGTACTGCTTGTCGGCGTAAGACAAGGCAGTGTGTATATCGTGAATTGGAATAGTTGTCCGCGGGACACTTGTCTTCTTACTAAAACACCCAAAGAGATCAGTTGGCTTTGGCATAGACGCCTTTGCCACATGAACTTTAAGGTGATTAATAAGATCGCAAGAGATTACCTTGTTGAAGGTATACCCAACGAAATCTATTTCAAGTCACATGTATGCGATGCCTGTCAGAAAGGTAAAAAGGTAAAGGGTTCCTTTAAATCTATTCCAACCCTCTCAACAAGTAGAGTTCTTGAACTTCTACATATGGACTTACATGGCCCAATTACTCCTCCAACTTTGAACGGTAGAAGGTACACACTTGTTGTGGTAGACGACTATTCTAAGTTCACTTGGGTAGTCTTCTTACACAAGAAGAGTGATACACAAACTCTCCTACCTGATCTGTTGAAGAAGATACAAGTTGAGAAGAATCAGTCCATTGTCAAGATCCGTAGTGACAAGGGTACTGAATTCATTAACTGCTATATTAAAGAATTTTGTTCTAAGCGTGGCATCCAGCACCTTACTAGTGCAGCAAGGACACCACAACAAAATGGAGTAGCAGAACGGAGGAACAGAACCCTTAAGGAGGCCTGCAGGACCATGCTGACAGAGTATAACACTCCTCAGAAGTTTTGGGCAGAAGCAATCAATACTGCATGCCATTCCCAAAACAGAAGTGCTATCAATAAAGCACTAGGTAAGACGCCCTATGAGGTATGGAGAGGTCGAAAACCCAGAGTTTCATATTTCCATATATTTGGCTGTAAGTGTTTTATCCATAACAATGGGAAAAGCAAGTTGAATGCATTCGATGCCAAAGCAGACGAGGGGATATTCTTAGGATACTCCTCGACTAGCAAAGCATTCAGAGTATTCAACTACTCTACCTTATGTGTGGAAGAAACACCACATGTAGTTTTCGATGAATCCCTACAGGACTCGTCTGCCGACCAGATCAGTAAAAAGGTAACTGATCTATCGATCCAAACTGACCAAGAATCAGAATTTTATGAATCTATTAAAGCTTATAACCCGTTCATGAAAGCTCTCGAGTCTGATGAAAAGGAAAAAGTAAGTGTTCAAGGTAAATCTACTAGACTAGTTGACATGCCTGAGCTAGTCGACTCGTCTACTCCTATTAAATCTTCTGATGTAAATGATACTGAAATGCATGATGCTTTAGTTGATCTAGATGATGATAGTATGCATGCTAAGACTAGAAAAACATGGAAATCTGCTCATGATACTGAAAATATCATTGGTGACTCTACTGTTGGTGTGAAGACTAGACGACAACTCTTTGAGTCGCAAGAACAGCCTAGTCCATCTTTGTTTTGCTGGTGTTGTTTCCTCTCATCTATCGAGCCTAAGACCATTAATGAGGCATTGGCTGATAGTAATTGGATCATTGCTATGCAAGATGAGTTGAACCAGTTTGTTCGAAACGACGTCTGGGAACTTGTCGATTGACCTAAACATCATAATGTAGTAGGCACACGATGGATTTTCAAAAATAAGAAAGATGAGAATGATGTAGTCATTCGAAATAAAGCTAGACTAGTTGCTCAAGGCTATTCTCAAGCTGAAGGCATAGATTATGATGAAACTTATGCACCTGTTGCTAGACTAGAAGCCATAAGATTGTTTCTTGCATATGCTGGTTATATGAAGTTTACTGTATATCAAATGGATGTTAAAAGTGCATTTCTTAACGGTATTCTTGTGGAAGAAGTGTATGTTGAACAACCTCCAGGTTTCGAAGTGAAAGGCAACCAAGTATACAAGTTGAAGAAAGCCTTATATGGATTAAAGCAAGCTCCCAGAGCATGGTACGCTACTCTTTCTCAATTTCTATTAGAGAATGGTTTTACTAAGGGCAAGGTCGATAGAACCTTATTCAGAAGACAAGAAGGTAAGGACATCCTACTTGTTCAAATTTACGTGGATGATATCATTTTCGGATCACCCAACAAAAAGCTGAGTGAAATTTTTTCTACACTCATGCAAGTAAGTTTGAAATGTCAATGATGGGAGAGATGGCCTATTTTCTTGGACTTCAAGTAAAACAAACCCCTGATGGGATTTTTATAAATCAAGCAAAGTATACTCGTAATCTACTAGACAAGTATGGTATTGAGACTTGTAAATCTTCTGGAGTACCTATGCAACCTACCTACAGGATGGATCCAGACGAGAATGGTAAGTGTGCTGATCAAACTCATTACCGTGGTCTTATTGGTTCATTATTGTACTTGACTGCTAGTAGACCGGACATTGCATTTTCTGTTGGCGTATGTGCTCGATTTCAAGTTAATCCAAAAGAGAGTCATATGGAAACCACTAAAAGGATTCTGAAATATTTGAAAGGAACCATCAATCGTGGTATATGGTATCCTTCAAATGATGATTTATCCCTAAGTGGCTACTCTGATTCTGATTTTGGTAGTTGTAGAATAGATAGGAAATCTACAGCTGGTTCTTGTCAATTCTTAGGCACAAAACTCATTTCATGGTTTTCGAAAAAGCAGACAAGTGTTGCTACCTCTACTAAAGAAGCCGAGTACATGGCTGCTGGTAGTTGTTGTAGTCAATTATTGTGGCTTATTCAACAGCTTAGAGATTATAATATCTGTGAATCAAATGTTCCCATATTCTGTGACAGTAACAGTGCTATTGCCATTACACAAAATCCTGTGTTACACACACGATGTAAGCATGTTGATGTGAAACATCATTTCATACGTGATCATGTAGAAAAGAAGGATATTCGCATGGAAAAGATTCACACTGATTTTCAAAGAGCTGATATTTTTACAAAACCATTACCCGAGGCTAGATTTCGTGAATTATGCATTAGTCTAGGACTAATTGATCTAGACCCTACTAGTATGTAGCAATGTACTAAGCAGACAGGTACATCACTAAGAAGAAAGGAGCAATAGACAAGTTAACACAAAAAGTAGAGCACTCGTCTATTCGCTTAACAGACAGGTAAACAAGGTCAGATAAGATGACCAAACAACCCGATGAGGAAGCTGGTAAAGCTGAGGGTAATACTAAGGGAATAAACATTTAAGGGGGAATCTTTGATTTCTTAAATATCCTTATGTTGACTCTTAAGTTTGTTAAAAGTCATCTTGTTCAAAACCTTGATTACTATATTAAACTGATATTCAAATTAATTATTCTACTCTACGATATGTATCTTATCAAATGTATAGCACAAGATAAGACAGGTACAAAAAGCCGTTCGACATTCAGAACAGACAAGCACAGTCGAAGGGGGAACTCGTCTGGTGCGCATTAGTCTACTCGTCTGTTTTGGATAGACTCGAACAGACAAGATAAGTGTTCTTACGATTTAAATACTCTAAGTGTTTAATCAAAACGAATGAAAGGTATTAATGTGATGTGATAATATGAAATTTTGAAAAACCTAGAAATGGATTTATACACTCCATTTAATGAGGTGTATATACCCAGTTCGCGCCTAAATTTTACTATGCTAGGTCAGATGAGTACACTCCTCTATCTTAACCAATAGAAAAGGCGGATTTCAAAATTTTACAATATCAAATCACGTAATATTCTCGATTCCGTAAACTGAATTTCAAAGGACTTTCATATTTGTCCATTGGATCAAACCTTTTGATCTTAACCATTGATTCAAAGCTCAAGGTTTAACAAAACCCAAACTGTTTCATTCTTCAACCTCTCACAAGTTCATAACTTCTCGATTTTCATAACTTCTCAAGCATTCAACACTCTCAAATCTTCTCGATTTTCATAACTCCTTCATTATGTCAATCGTTTCGATATTTGATGCTCGCACTAACATGCAAGCAAGATTTGATTTAGGGAAATATATAACAGAAGGAAAAGTGCATGTGGAAGGATCTGTGTTTTTCAAAGGAAACCACACTGATGACAACAAAGAGATCCTCATGAAGTGTTGAAGATGTGGTTTAAGACCGTATTTGGAAGCATTTCCAGAGGTGGTTTTAGAAGAATAAGCCCTGGAATTCTACGCCACAGCTACTAGACAAGGCGACTCCATTGAAGCTTTTGTTCGCAGAAGGAGAGTAGAAATTACTCGTGAGATCGTAACTGAAGCTTTGAAGCTACCATCCGGATCGATTGATATCGAAAGATATGCTGAAGGATAGGAGCTAAAACATCTAAGCATATTCTGTGGAAAGAAGCTGAAATTGAATCGTGATGGAAAGATCCCAACAGTGAAGAAGAATCAATTACTTGATAAATTCAAGACTTTGTTGGATATTTCCTCAAAGATGTTGCTTGGAGTCACTGGGAGTTTTGACTCTATGACACTTCAAAAGGCAAGAGTGATGGTCGTAATTCATGATGGCATCACTGAAGGGAACTAGACTAAGCTCTTCTTGGATAGATTGATGCATTTCAAGAAGAATGTTCAAGTTGACACTAGTACAGTCAACTGGGTCGTATCTGCTGCAGTAAGCTTTGGAAACAAACTTAGCATTTTGCTACCGATCTTACTTCCAAACAAGACGAGCAGGAGTAAGGGCAAGCCGTTTCATCCACTGAAGCATTATCTGAAGAAGGAGGCTCTTGCGAAGCAAGCTGCTGGTAGAGATGCTGCCCCCAGACAGGTTGAAATGAATCCTGAAGATGCAATGTATGATGTTGCCTCGTCTAGTTCTGAGGAAGATGAGTCAGATGCTGAACAATCTGATGAAGTAACTGAAGCTGGAACTAGTGGAAGGCTAGTTCAGTATGTGCCGGAAGAAGCTATGTTTGAAGCTGCAAAGGATTCTGAGGAAACTCAATCAGACAAAGAGTCTAAGGAAAAAGAGGAAGAGTTGCAAGTTTATCGTCTAGTACGAGTCGAGTCGAGTCCTTCACCAGACAAGTCGACTGAAGAAAAGGTTGGTACTTCTTCTCGAACTTTGTCAATTCCTCTATCTCTCCCTGTTAAAACCAAGGCAAGATCACTCCGATCTCGTGCCAAGCCTGTACCCAAATCCTCTTCTGTGTTGGCAGTACAACCACTGAGAGCCAACATAACCCAAGACACTACTATATTTGATACAACTGATACTCCTACAGTTGTCACACCAAACCTAGCTACATCAAAGCCCCCAGAAATCACAATCCAAATTCCCTCAACCACAACAGAATATGTTGAACCCCTTAACCCATCTATTTCAGAAAAGACTCCAGTTGCCACTGCAACAATTGAAGCAGGGACTCCACCTGCTCAGATCCCTTCTGAAACTAGATTTGAATCCCTGGTTTATTATCCTATGTGCTTAAGGGAGAAGAGAATTCGTGCGAAAGTGGGCAACAATCTGAAGAAGAAGCTCTCGACTATTGAGATAGACACGACGACAGAGCAGTATGAGAAACTTCTTAGGATTTGCAGATGGGTTGCATTGAAGAAGTCCCCAACAGACGACCTTTTTGAAGTCATCTTAGGGATGGGAGAAATCTCCAATTTTATGGATTGGGAGATGGAGCAAAATGAGAACAGTGGAGTTCAAGACCATTCTGAGTTATCTCCTGCCCATGCCCTAACTGCTCTTGTGAAGAGAATGCTCAACATTCCTGATGAGGTGTTGTGTTCGGAATCCAAGTTTGATGTTGGTATTCAGACTGATCTACTGGAAGAAGAGTCGACAGCTGAGCTTATTGATGTTGCTGTTCAGACAACTTCAGAACCTATTTTGGAACAAGAAAATGTCCTTGATCATCTTGAAGATGACACTGAAAGTGCTGAAGGAGAAGTCGAGTTGGTCGAACATGGTGAAGAAGATGATGAGTTTGTAGAAGCATTCATTTTTGATGAAGATGAGATCGCTATCAAAGATGATAAAGTATCTAAAACTCGATCTACTCAAGTTTTTCCTGAAGGATATCTAGATGCATTAAAGACGGACTTGAAGAGTGTTGTTCAGTCGTCTATAGATGAGTTTTTACACTCGAAGTTGAAAGACGTGTTAGTTGAACAGAATCAGTCACTTGTTGATAGCTCAAGAGAGTTAATAGTTGGTGAGGTCAACAAGATGGACTCGTCTTTCAGAGAAGAAATGTATGCTCAGATTGAGGAATTCTTGAAAAGGCAAGTTGATTTCTCAAAGAAGCGTTCGATAACCTTTGCTAGATCTCTAGCTGAAGAGTCAAGTAAGATGGAGAGACTCTACAGGGTTAAGATTGAAATTGCTGATGAGCAGAGATGAGAAGCACAAGATCAATTGATGCATTCTTGAGCTGTTCTAACAGAGTTAACAGAATAGAACAGGCTGCTCAGACAAACTGCTACTCATTTTAAGAATGAATTGATCATTAATTCGAAGAAATTGGAATCTACTGCTGATCGTCTTGACAAGATGAGTCGCGATAAGACGCATCAGAGACAAATTGAGTTAGCTGCTGAAGCTATGAAGGATGCTCTCAAAGAAGAGATGACTCGCTTTACTTCTATTTTCACTCTTAAGGCAAGTGATGAAGCCAAAAAGGGGGAAGAGACGAGTAGAGTGGTAGAGAAGTCAAGTGCTGAACCAGAAATGAAAGCTGCTGCTACTGCTATAGAAGAGTTAAGAAGGCTGAAGAGAGGAAGGCTTGTAAAGAAAGCTGATTTAGAAGCAGAAGAGCAGAAGAGACAGGCAAAGGGCAAGGGTATTGCTCTACCTGAAGAAGAAGTTTAGTCACCTCAAATTAAAAGGAAGCTAGTGATTGAAGAACCAGAAGAAGAGACAACTGCAATCGTGAAAAAGCAAAAGATAGTTGAGAAGATTGATGATGAATCTCACTATGCTAGTAAGAAGAAAGTTGGAAAACATATAAGAAGGTTTCAGAAGTTGAAGGCAAATCCAGATCTAGTTGAAGATGCATTCATTGACAACTTCATTGACATTGAACATCGTGAAGATTGGTTCAAAGTCAAGTTGCAATGGGAGTTAGATCACTGGATAGTTCGGAAGTATGGAGATTCAGAAAGCTCTGAAGAACTTTATTCTATATTTGACAAATTCATGGAAGGTCAAGACAGGAAGCTATGGAATCTGATTATGAGGATAACTGCTGCTGTGAATTTTAATATTCTAGTACCTATCTTTCCAAAATGGACTACACCGATGCTGAGTTCTGGAAAGATAGTTGATTTTAATCATATCAAAAAGTTTGAAGAAGAATTGCTGGATAAAGAGAAGATAGAAACTGAAGATCATATTTCGGTGATACACAAGAGACTTCTGGATGCGTTTTGTGTTCCTAATCCAGAAGGAGGTACACTCTCAGATTAGTTCTATTTTTTTTAATTTCTTTTGATGTTGATTTTGATTAAGTATGTGTAATATCTACTGATCTTATCTGAATGAATGAAAAAATAAGTACTATTTTGATGTTTAAAGACAAGATAACTACTTAACTAGTCTATTATTGTGAAAAGATTCAAGTAGTTTTGGCTTCATCAAAAAGGGGGAAATTGTTGGGATATGAATCCTAAGACAAGTCCTAAATGATGAAAAGATGAGATAAGTTTTGATAAGCCAAAAAGTAGACTTGAATATTTTCTAAGTGTTGACTGACCTAGTCTAGTTAAGAGAAGTCATCTTGAACAGATCAGTAGAGTTCACAAGACGAGTACTAGTTCACAAGACAAGTACTAGTTCTCAAGACAAGTATTGTCAAGATAACAAAAGACAAGTACTTATAATATGAATATATTGTATTAATTGTTTAGGATGATATTGAGCTATATTAAACATTGTATAGAAGCTCATAATTTTCATATGTAATTGATATAAACTTTGTATAGTTTTTAAAATGACTAAGTTGATTTATAAAGCTTAATGTAATGTAATAGTCTTGTTAGAATTAGATGATAGGACTAGATTAGTTCTATGCTGAAGTCTACAGAAGAAGACCTGCGCAAGACAAGACGAGTAAGGAAGAAGACTCAGAATTTGTCTAAGTGTCGAAACCAGACAAGACAGGTGTGCAACAAGACAAGACAAGAAGACAGAAGTTAGTTATAGAAACGCGTATTGAAGATAAAGATTGAAGAGTTAGTTAAGGAATAACTAATTAACTGAAGAAACGCGTGGATGGATAAAGCTAAACAGTTAGAAGTTAGTTTTCAAGAAAAGTTAGTTACATAACATAAAGTTCTTGAAGTTGAAGCTTATAAATACCCCATGGTATTCTACATTTGAAGACTACTGTTACCAAGAGAATCGAATCGTTCAAAGAGATATTAAAAGCAAACACACTCTCAGAGTTAAAGTTCAGAAAGTTCAAGCCAGAAGACAAGTGAAGAATTCAAAGAAGGCTGCTACTGGACTTAGAGAAGTTTACTTTTACGTTTTTGTTTCAAATCGCTAGTTACTTGTATTTAGCTAGTTGTTAGATCGAAGAAGCACTTGGAAGTGTTATCGATAAGATCGAAGTCTTATATCTTGGGACTTAAAATCACAAGAATACTCGATTGGAAGAGTTAATAAATTTCACAACTGGAGTTGTGAGAGTGGATATAGACAAGTTGTCGAACCACTATAAAATCGTTGTGTGTTGATTTACTTTACTGTTTGTTTAATTGCTTTAATTGATTATCTAAACAAGACAAGTAGAGTGTTCATACAGAAGTTCGAATTTCGAATATAAGTTGAGTATAAATTTGATTGGACTCATTGTTAATTTGATTAATTCCACATTACATATTCTGATATATTGGAAGATTTTAAAAGTCTATTCACCCCTCCCCTCTAGACTTTTACTAGCTTATTCAATATTATAAACTTAACTTGGGACCAACAATTTATACCGTCACATTTTATTATTAAATTTTACGAATTGAGTTATTTAAATTTTTTAAGTGTGTTAATAATGAAACTTTTATGAGATATTCCTGTATGATTGATGTTTTAAATTAAAATTAATTTGAGTCTTTCGCTGATTATCAAGTAATATTATTGTTAAATATGTTCATAAACCTCATCCATTTAAGTTAAAATTTCAGTTCATGCCCTTTATTTTGATATTGTCAAGTATTTCCGCCAAATTTACTTTTATTAAAATTGGTGCGTGATATTTCGTCTCTCTAAGGGTTAGTCTGTCCTACTGTTTGCAGAATAGGAATCCTCCTCCTTGAGAGAACTCTCCTCCTTTACATATTGGCATATCTCGGACCTTCGTTTCTTCCAACGAACTTGTGGGTTCCCGGGCAGGACTTGCGAACTTGTGGGTTCCCGGGCAGGACTTGGACCCTCCATAGTATTCCACTTAGTATGATATTGTCCACTTTGGGTTAATCAAACCCTCATGACTTTGCTTTTGAGCCATCCCCAAAAGGCCTCATACCAATGGAGATACTAGCCCCCCATTTTATACCCAATGATCCTTCAATGCCTTTCCGATGTGGGACAATTATTTGACACTCAACACTCCACCTCTCAACAAGTTCCACTAAAAAAATCGCTCTTAGAGGCAAGGAAAATTAGAGAGGGAATATAATCCCTCGCCAACTGGCGGCGATTTGGCGAGTGGGCAAAATAACGAGTAAAATGTAGAGGGAATTTGATTCCCTCGGAAATTAGAGAGCTCAGTTAATATCCCTCGTGAATTGGCGAGGGTAATTACGAGGGAATATTTGGCAAGGGACTTGTTCTCGGCACAGGCTGACGACATTTAACATTTAGCCAGGGAATGTGGCCCCTTGCAAAAATCCCTCCGCAATTTAAATATAAAAATGTCGTGCTCCTTCTCCCCCAAACTAGAAAGCCGAAACCCTTCGACAAGAGGCCGTCGTCGTCATTTTCATTATGGTAATTTCTACGGTAGTTCTTGCTCTATGCATCATTGTGGTAATTTCTACGATAAAGTTTCTCTGAAAGATGCGCACAATATGTGCGATATTTTCTGTTAGAAGAGAGAGAAACCAGAGAGACAGAGAAGAGATAGAATTGGTTTTAATTTCTACATATTCCTCCAATTCGAAATACATTGGGTATTTATATGAATTACCCATGTCAAAACGACATCGTTTAGGGAAAGCAAAATAAATGAAATGCGATTTCTTAAAAGTAAGAAACGCGACTCTGACTCTGTTTGTAACATTCTCATTTTAATCAGTTAAATTAAAAGTTATGTTATATATATTTGTATGCTTATATATATGTGTATGTGTATATATATTGTACTATTATGTGTGTTTATATTATGGCTTGTTTAATTATGTTAGAAATTTATTGTTTAATTATTTGTATGTTATATTATTGAAATATTATTATAATTTGTTGAAAAATTGGGCATATAATTTAATTAGTAATATAATGTTAATTATGATGCATGTGATTTGAAATTGTTAATTAGAAATATAATTAATGATATACTAATCTAATTGTGTTATTAATTTGTGTTATATATATATATGTGTAATTTAATTTATATATATGATAATTAGAAATATGATGATGTTGGAGTTGAGGGGATGAGTTGTGATTGATTGTGTGTTGTAAAATGTGTGTTCCGGCTTGATTATATTTTAATCAAGTTGGAAATGAATGCACTAGGATTTTGATTATTTAAGATTACGATAGAATAAGACAATATAATCTAGCGAATAATTTAGAAAATATATATTAAAGTACTTAAAAAATGATTAACTAATCTTATAATATTTATCGATATTTACAAATGGACATGAATTATTCAAGACGTAGTTGGATGTATGGTCCAAGATCATTGTATGAAATTATTAACCTCTAATTTTTTAGTGGACAAGATGAGTTTATTGAAAAAGTCACTAGTAATTCGAATTCGATGAGGGAAGGAAAAATTAGGTGCCCTTGCACGAAAGTTAGATATCGAAATCAGACGTTTAGAGTCCTAACGAGGTGAAAGCACATTTATAAAACAATTGATTTCACCCCAACTATTACAATTGGATTTTGCACGTTGAGGAGAGTTGGGGCCCACGTTCATTATTTCAGAACCCTGATGGATTTGCGTCAACTTCACACGAAGTTGAAACAACGGGCTCTACTTCGTACCATGATATGATAGAAGATCTAACCGGTGGAGGTCCAACTCTTGAAAATGTGGGAGAGGAGCAACATAATGAAGAACCCACTAATTAGAATGATGCAGAGTTTTATGACATGCTTCGTGCAGAGGATGAAGATCTGTATCCTGGTTGTGAATCTCATTCGCAGTTGTAATTCAACGCTCGATTACTGAACATTAAAATCGAAAAATAGACTGTCTAAAGAAGGTTACAGTCAGGTCGTTGCCTTGATTCGTGAGATTTGTCCTCCAGAAAATAGGGTTCCCAAGAAATTTAACGATACCAAACAATTGATGAGTGGGATGGGTCTTCTAGTGGAGAGGATTGATTTTTTTGCAGACAACGAACTAGATTCTTGTAAAGTGTGTGGTGGACCGCAGTATAAGCCCAAACATTTTGATGCGGATGGTCAGTTGAAAAAGAAACATCATATTAGGGAGATGTTCTACTTTCCTATAATTCCTCGTTTGCAAAGATTGTACATATCCAAGGCTACTGCAAAAGAGATGACATGGCATGCCTCTTGCACTTTCGACGATTCTGGTGTTACGCGTCATCCTGCAGACTCGTTGGCTTGGAAACATTTGGATCGTTCGTATCCTGATTTCGCATTTAAAATTAGGAATTTTAGGCTGGGCTTGAGAAAAGATGGTTTCCAGTCGTTTGGCATGACGGGGAAACAATATTCATCATGACCAGTAATACTTACTTCGTACAATCTACCCCCGTGGTTGTGCATAAAGGAGAAGTTCATGTTCCTTTCGATTCTTGTGCCCGGGCCTAAAAGTCCAAAGGATAAACTTGACGTGTTTTTACAACCATTGATATTAGATTTAATTTTTTTATGGGAAAATGGGGTGCAAACGTACGATGTTGCGAGAAAGTAAAACTTTTTTATGCGAGTTGCATTAATCTGGACCAATCGCGACTTTCCAGTATACAAAATGTTGTCTGGATGGAGTACCGGCGGGAAGACCGCTTGTCCATATTGTGGGAGTAGACTGATGCATTCTCTTTGAGGCTCAGTCGAAAGCATTCAAAAACCACCGAAAGCTCTTACCACTGAATCATATATGGCGAAAGAATAGGACTGCATTCAGGGCTGGAGTAGCAGTCACATATTATATTATTCTTACATAAACTTGGTCCCTTATATTATAAGTGAAAATTAATCGCATTGAGAATAAGTTTATATGCGATTTTTCTAATGGTCCATTTGGTCAAGTCGTTACGTACTCTGGGTATTACGTGAACGATTATAAATTTCACACTGTCGCTTATGGTGCATCTAAAGCTTCAAAAAATAGTGGAGTTTGTATCAAGGGAAAAAACTGTGATGAGGATGAGAACGACTTCTTCAGGACACTGGAGGAGGTAGTCCAATTTGACTACCAAGGATACCACGAGAAGAAGGTAGTTTTGTTCAAGTGTCAGTTGTTTGATACATCCCACCATGGCACGAGAGTTCATTATGATTACAAGCTTTTAGACGTTCATCAGAGAGGACGATACGGTCGTTATGATCCTTTCGTACTAGCAAGTCAAGCCACCCAAGTATTCTATTGTACGTACTGGGACCCCGATGTGATTGGCTAGCTGTTTGCAAAATAAAACCAAGTGCTTATGTGGACGCACACTCGTCATCAACTACTCCCTCCCCCCGGTTCTAAGAAGATAACATAGAGACTTTTATGAATGTAATAGTAGATGATGATGTTGACTGTCATATTAACTGATGTCACTGGTGCATTGAAGGACGTGGAAGAAGAAGAAGAAGAAAAAGAAGAAGAAGATGAAGATGAAGAAGAAGAAGATGATGATGATGAGAATGACGATGAGGATGAAGATGAAATTGATTGATGTTATTTATATTATATTTTAGTATGATGCATGTTGATTGATGTTATTATTAATTATATTTTAGTATGATGGATGTTTATTGATGTTATTATTATAGATTTGTGATAGATTTCAATGTTATTTTAAGTTGCTTACGCTGATTGATTTTAATGTTTATCATTTATCATTTAAAGGGATTAATTTATTGCAATGTTATATTCTTACAGATGAGTGGATCTAGTTCTTTAGGTCGTGGTCGAGATAAAGATCGAGGTCGAGGAAGAGGAGGTAGATCCTCTACTAGTACACCGATGGAGACGTATGCCTAGTGTACTGATACCCCATCTTCATTGGATATATGTACCTAACATGTCGATGATCCCACTGGTAGAAGGATACACCCTATCGACGTAGGAATTTCCTCCACCGACGCAAGGATACCCCCCACCGATGCAGGGATACCCCCCATCGATGCAGGGATTCCTCACATCGATGCAGGGATTCCTCACATGGATGCAGGGGTTTCCTCCACTGATGTAGACACCGTCTCCCCCCCTCCCTCCCCGATGAAGACATCGTCTCTCCTACCGAGGCAGGCACCATCTCCCCCAGTGAGGCATGCACTGTCTCCCCACTCATCTGTCAGGGCATATCCAGTGTGGTTGGATCCGACACCCGCTTATTTCTCTTAATCTTTGAGGGAACGTACGTATAGTATGATCATCTTATTAATTTTCATTAGAAATTATAACATATTTATATATATTATAATAATTATAATTATATTATTAAAAATGTGTAACAGTTTGATGCCTTCTACCAAAGTCTCCAACAAGATACGGTGTACCATGTAATAATAACATGCAGCCTGGAGCACACACCTTTAGGCAAATTACTGATACCACACTTCGACGTTATAGAGAGACATTTCAGGTATGACTTAATTGTTTTTGTTATGGAATATGTGTTGGGAATAAAATGAGATGTTTTGATTAAGATACCAAAACCCCTTAAGACATGCCAAATAAATAAGTCAGATTTGAATGAACATGCTCTAGGAATGTTAGAACATGTAGCTTAAGGCTAGTTGAGGAGATGGAATGTTAGGCAGCTCTTATTATGTTAGATGCACAAGTTGAGGGGGAACACATGCTTAGAAAGATCACATGGATCAAGTCCCCTCAAGGCTCAGAATCAAATTGACCTTAATTATGTTGATGGACAACTGTGCTAATCATGTCTGCTCAGTTATAGAACAACCTATCTAAAGCTCACATGAACCAAATGCATCATGAAGACCAAGGCTACTGATGCAGACATCTAAGTTCAGAAGGTTTGTCCAGCAAGAATATCTCAGTACACTTGAACCAGAAGAGTTTAAAGATCAAGCCCAACTGTGCTGATAAGGTCAAGGCTAGTGATCTAAGCCATAAATGATCAATGTTCATCAAGAGATACACATGTGAAGAGACAAGAGCCAAGTCATCTGAAGAGCATGCCAACATTGCTGATAAGCAAACTCTGCTGATTCTGATAAGCAGAATTGTCCAAGTGATAAGGAATGTTGTCCTTATCATAGGACCAATCATCAGAAGTGATGTCCATATTTAATCAAGTGAATCTTGAAGTCAAACATTGGGAACAGTGCTTCAAAGTCAAGACAAAGTGCTCACAATCGTTTACTTTCCAAATTAAGGACATGTCACTTTCAAGAAACTGTCTTCCAGTTGCAGAGTTCAAGGAAGACATTTATAGACAATTGAAGCTGTCTTTCCAACGGGCAAATCCTCAATTTTGTCTATAAATATAGAAGTGTGGAGACCATTTGAAGGCATCCAACTAAATCCAACAAGTATCAACAATTCTGAAGCTAAAAAGCTTACAAGCCTTTCAAACCTCTCAAGAGACTTTCTTAGTCTTCAAACACTTCATTCTAAGCCGAACCTCATTGTATATCCATTCAAAGCTTAGAGAGATATCCTATCCCTTTACACTGAGCTCATTGTAAAGGATATCTCAAACTAGTTGGAACCAACATCAATCCTTATACCTTTCCAAAAGAGAGATAGAAGGTTGTTGTAGTAGAACTGGTAAGAATTGAATGTTGAGAGAAGAACAATTCAATTCTGAGTTGAGAAGAGGGTACTAGGACTCTGATATCCTAGGGATCAAGGCACCAAGGAGTGGTGTGGTTGATCAAGTGCACCTTGGCACTATAAAACAAGTAATTCCAAGAGATAAGGAATTATCCTGTTAAATCAGGGAAAGTGGATGTTGGAGCTTGAGCCTCTGAACCACTATAAACTCTTGTGTTGATTTACTTTCAAGTACTTACATTCATACAACACATCACACAAACTGATCTTTCAAAGATACATACTTAAGACTGTGCAAAACAAGATTTGGACAAGTTCCCTGATAGACTGTGAAACTGTTAAAGTGATTTCAGAACTTAAAAGGAGTTTAAACTAAAGGGTCAACCACTAATTCCGCAAATATAACTCCTATAGATAGTTATTCAACTAAGTACTCAATAGTACTTAGTAGTTTGATTATCTTTAAAGAGTTATTCATCTCAGAAGAGTTGTCCAGGACAACCTTGCTGAAGTCTTTTTGGTTAAGTTTTTAAAAGATTTGCATACAAGTGTATTCGCCCCCCTCCCCTCCCCCCCGTACACTTGTTATATACTCCTTTCAGGACCAACAAGTGGTATCAGAGCAGGGGTTCAAAGACCTTTTCTGAAATCTTATCATATCTGTATCTGACCCCTCTTGTTTGAGATATGGCCAACAACAATGTTGTTCCACATGATGTTGTTCAAGGCATCAACAACATGTCCCCTGATCCAGTCAACCATATATCTCATCATAAGCTGCCCATGTTCTCAATTGAGAACTATGACTTCTGGAAAATCAGGATGAGAGCTCATCTTGCTTTCCTTCACACTGATATGCTGAGAGTGATTACAAGAGGACCCTTTGTATTCACTCAAATCAATCCCAGAATCACTGTAGCTCAAAGAGCTGACATAAGGGAGGAAATTCCCAAGGAAGAAGATGACCTCACCACTGAGGAGAAAAGGAGAGAGAATCTAAATTATCTAGCAATGAACACTCTCTATCAAACAATTCCAGATGCAGTAATGGGGAGAGTCTACCACTGCACAACAGCCAAAGAAATTTGGGATACTCTTGCTGAAATGTGTGAGGCTACTGATAAAATCAAGGAGAATAAGCTCCAAGTTGTTGTGCAGAAGTTTGAACAATTCACAATGGAGTCTGAGGAGTCCATTGACAAGTTTGCTGGTAGATTCACAGATATAATGAATGAAATTAACTCATTGGGCAAGGTGTACTCCAAGAGAGAAGTTGCACTAAAGATTCTAAGGAGTCTCACTCAAAAGTGGGATGTATATTCTGTGATGATGCAGAATACAAAAGATCTCTCCACCATGCCCATGCAACAAATCTTCTCAGAAAGCCTGCTGAGGAATCTTCCTTACCAACCAAAGGAGTGGCCTTCAAAGCTGCTGAACCAGAAATTCAGCCCACTCCAAGGTCATCTAAGTCAGTCTCCAAGGCTGAAATGAAGGAAGAAATGGCCCTCATGGCTAGGAGGTGTGACGAGCTCAATTCAAGGTTTGGTAGATACAAGAAATTCTACCAAGACAACAAAGTCAGGAGAAGGTACAACTCTCCTGAAGCTCAGGCTGAGGACAAAAGGCCTAAAGAAAGAAGATCAGAGGACAAATACTCTAATAGGAGAAAGTCCAGTAGAGCTGAACCTTCATCATCTAGAAGGAGAGATGATCCAAAGAAGGATGATGATGAAGACTTGTGCTATAACTGCAAGAAGAAAGGGCATTTTCAATATGACTGCCCTGAGCTCAGCTCCAAGGAAAGAAAGGAGAGACAAGCTAAAATAGACAAGAAATTCACCAACAGATAAGCCATGATGGCTGGTGATGAGTCTGAATCTGCTGAGAGCTTCAACTCCTCTGATGATGGACTGTTCTCCAACAGTGATAATGATGATGTGTGCAACATGGCATTAGAAGATGATGAGGTATCCTCTACCTCTAACTCACCATCATTTCTATCACAAAACACTAGTGAGGTCAACCTGAAACTTTCTTTTGGAAAGTTGATGGAAGATTTCACTAGATTACAATAATTTCATGATAATTGTGTGAGAGAAAATGAAAGGCTTTCAATTGAACTTGCAAAACCTTCTGAATCTGCAATTGATGTCAAGTCTTGAGAGAACTTGAGGAAGCCTCTCTCAGGATAGTTGACCAACAAAAGCAGATTGATGATCAACTGCTTACTCAGAAGAGAAAAGACTTTGACCTTAAAATTCTTCAAGCCAAGTTTGAAAACTCTCTCATGAATATGATATTCTTAAATCAAGTGAAGAGAGCCAGAAAATTAAGATGTCTGCTATGAATAAATCCTCTAGAGCAATAAAGGAAATTCAGAGCTTCCAAAGACCTATGGCTCAAAAGAGTGGATTGGGATTTGATCCATTTGAATCTTCACGTTGTCTTAGTGTTGCTTCAACAAGTAACACTAAGAGAGTCTTTGTAAGATCAGTGGCACAACAAGCTGAAAATGAATTAATTCATCCACTGAATAAAGAAAGAGCAAAATGCATGAGATGCCCACTCAAGTGCTTCAGGGAACTAGGCCCATACCTAAGGAAAAGGCCAAAATCCCTGAATACAAGAGGAATGTTGTTTAGCAGAGTAGACCCAGTGGAAGGGCAACTCATCTGAACAATATTCAGAGAGGTTGTTCAAGGTATGTTCAACCTAGGTCAACTCCCCTGAAGAAACCTCAGTTGAACAGACCCATGGTCAACCCTACTCAAAGGCACAATAAAATGAGACAACCAAAACCCTTCATGCCAAAGGGTAATGGTTATCAATATGCTTATCCTCAAAGATTCCCTCAAGTAGCACAAAGAACTCATAAGTTCAGGAGAAATGACAACTCTCCTGAAACTTACAGAGTTAACACTTTCACACACTATTTCCCAAAGGCATTTAAGGGAAAGACAATGTATGTAGATGCTAGAGGAAAACAACTTAGCCACCTTGAATCAATCAGAGTAATTAGGCAAGTTTGGGTTCCTAAAGGTACATCTAACATCTCAGGACCCAAAATTCAAAGGGTACCTAAAACTTGATAATTGTAGGCACCTAAGGGCCACAAGAAGTTGAGGAGCATGAACAAAAGACCGACATGGTACCTGGACAGTGGATGTTCAAGGCACATGACTGGAAATAAGAACTTTCTCACTGAGTTTATTGAAAAAGAAGGCCCAAATGTCACATTTGGAGACAGTTCACAAACAATTACAAAAGGTTATGGTACCTTGATAATTTGTAATATCAAGGTATCCAATGTATCTTATGTGGCTGGTCTCAAATATAATCTCCTAAGCATAAGTCAGTTCTGTGATAAAGGATATAATGTTGAGTTCTCAAGTGGAAAATTCTTAATCAAAGACAAAACTCAACAAACTCTACTGACTGGAACTAGGAAAGGAAATGTGTATTTTGCTGACTAGGACAAGTCTACTGATGCTGCATGTTTCATTGCCAAAAGCTCTAATGAACAAAGTTGGTTATGGCATAAAATGCTAAACCACCTGAACTTTAAATCCATGAACAAGCTGGCTCGAAATGCATTAGTAAAAGGACTTCCTAATGAAGTTTTCATTAAAGACACGTTTGTAAACCATGTCAAGAAAGAAAACAGATTAAAGCTTCATTTAAAGGTAAACCAGTCATCTCTACTGAAAGGGTACTTGAACTGTTACATATGGACTTATTTGGACCAATTACCCCTGCAAGCATAAATGGAAGAAAATACACATTGGTTGTAGTAGATGACTTCTCTAGGTTCACATGGGTAGTATTTCTCCTTAATAAGAAGGAAACTCAAGTCAAACTCCCTGAACTGCTAAAGAGACTGTCAAATGAGAAAATTCTTAATATAATCAAGATAAGATCTGATAAAGGCACTGAATTCATTAATTCTTACATCAATGAGTATTGCACTAATAATGGAATTGCCCATGAAACCTCAGCACCTAGAACCCCTCAGCAAAATGGGGTAGGAGAAAGAAGAAATAGAACTCTTAAAGAGGCTGCCAGAACTCTAATTGCTGATTCAAACCTACCTAAGAGGTTTTGGGCTAAAGCTATAAACACTGCATGCTATACTCAGAATAGATGTTTGATTACTAAGGGACAAGGCAAAACCCTTTATGAACTCTGGAAAGGAAGATTGCCTAAAGTATCTTACTTTCACATATTTGGTTGTAAGTGTTTCATTCACAACAATGGGAAAGAGCAGTTGAAAGCCTTTGATAGCAAAGCTGATGAAGGGATATTTCTTGAATATTCTCAAATCAGTAGAGCTTTCAGGGTCTACAAATGTAAAACCCTTATTGTAGAAGAAACACCCCATGTTGTGTTTGATGAATCTATCCTTGAGAGCATAAACAAGAACTTGGATACTGATGAAATCACAAAAAGAACAACCAGACTGAGCTTAAAGGACAAAGATACTACATTCATAGATGTTGTCCAGGCCATTCCCCCTGAAATCACTAGACTGGACAACAATCCTGAAGGCAATACCCCTGAGGCAAATCCCACTGAAGGAAATGATGAACTGAATGACCTAATCCCAGTTCATAATCAGGTAACCAATACCAATGAAGAAGCAGGCCCTGCTGAGGTAGTTAATGGATCCAATATTCAAGGGGGAAACATAAATGTTGAAAATACCAATGTCTCTGACATTGAGGACAACACCCCTGAATATGATCCTGAATTTGATCCTGCTGTAAATTTTCCTGAATTCTATGATGTTAGTGACTCAACCTTAGTAGAGGACAACTCTACTGAAGGGATCAAAAAAAGAAGGACATGGTTATCTGACCATCCTACTGATCTGATACTTGGTGATCCAAGTATAGGAGTCAAAACTAGAAGGTTTCATGGTGAAAGTGCTTTGTTTTGTTGTTTCCTATCAGAACAGGAACCAAGTGACATTGAGGAAGCACTTCAAGATGCTAATTGGATCACATCAATGCAGGAAGAATTGAATCAATTCACCAGAAATGATGTATGGGAGCTGGTGGATAGACCTACACATCAAGATGTTATTGGAACCAAGTGGGTGTTCAAGAACAAGAAGAATGAGAATGATGTGATAGTCATAAAAAAGGCCAGACTAGTGGCCAAGGGCTATTGTCAATCAAAAGGCATTGACTATGATGAGACTTTTGCTCCAGTAGCAAGGCTTGAAGCAATAAGAATGTTCTTAGCCTATGCTGCCCACAAAAGATTCAAAGTCTATCAAATGGATGTCAAGAGTGCCTTCTTGAATGGAGTATTAAAAGAAGAAGTCTATGTTGAGCAACCACCTGGTTTTGAGATTGGAAACCAAGTCTATAGACTGAAGAAAACTCTCTATGCACTCAAGCAAGCTCCAAGAGCTTGGTATGATACACTGTCACAGTTTCTCTTGGATCATGGATTTGTCAAAGGAACTGTGGACATAACTCTCTTCAGAATTTGTGAAGGAGATGACATCTTGCTTGTCCAAATATATGTTGATGACATCATATTTGGATCCCCCAATGAGAAGCTATGTGAAAAGTTCTCAAAGCTCATGCAAAGCAAGTTTGAGATGTCAATGATGGGTATGATGAACTTCTTCTTGGGCTTACAAGTCAAGAAATCAAAAGAAGGAATTTTCATCAATCAAGCTGAATACACCAGAGAAATGATCAAAAAATTTGGATGTGCTACTAGCAAGCCAGTGAGGATCCCAATGAACACCAATTGGAAGATGGATCCTGATGAGAGTGATGTTCCAACCAACTCTATTGAGTATAGAGGAATCATTTGTTCTCTCCTCTATCTCACTGCAAGTAGACCTGACATCACCTTTGCAGTAGGTGTATGTGCAAGGTTCCAAGCAAATCCTAAGAAGAGCCACCTAGAGGCTGCTAAAAGGATTTTGAGGTATCTCAAAGGCACTGAAAACCTAGGCCTTTGGTACCCTGCTGATGACAACATTGAGTTAACTGGCTACTCAGATGCTGATAATGGAGGTTGCTGAATTGATAGGAAGTCCACTTCAGGTACATGCCAATTCTTGGGAAACAAGCTCATCTCTTGGTTCTCAAAGAAGCAAAATACTGTGGCCACCTCCACCACTGAAGCAGAGTATGTTGCAGCTGGAAGTTGTTGTGCTTAGATCCTTTGGTTGAGACAACAACTAAGAGACTACAATGTCAACTCTACTGAAGTGCCAATCTTCTATGACAACAACAATGCCATTGTAATCTCACATAATCCAGTATTGCACACAAGATGAAAACATGTGGATATCAAGCATCACTTCATTAGAGACCATGTGGAGAAGAAGGACATAGAATTGGTGAAAATCCACACAGATCACAAAAAAGCTGATATTTTGAAAAAGCCACTTGCAGAAGCAAGATTCTTGGAATTATCAGTAGAATTGAGACTTCTTGATCCAGGAAAGTTGGACAAGTAATCCCAATGGAATTAATCAATCAAGGGGGAACTGGAAGTGAACTTCAGCAGACTTGGTCAAGTCTACTGAAATCCAGAAGAAATGACTCTAATCTCTTCAGAGAAGTTGAGCAGGACACTTGTCCATGGGAGTTTAGGACACTTGTCCATAACATTTCAGGACACTTGTCCATGTGGGGTCATATAAGTTGTCTAGGCTATCAAACCAAATCTTGGTCTGATAAGCACCTATTTTGGGTAATCATTACCTAGTTTGATGGATGTCTCATTCCTTTTCAAGCCATCACCTTTTCAAAGATTTAATTTGTCCCCTACCCAAAAAGTCAATTTCAATGTATTAAATGCCAAGATTTAACTCTTGTTTGCATTAAACATTTCGAGCCATGATCTACATTGAAAACCCCCCAGCCTTTAACTAATATTAACTTCCACCCACGTTTTTTGAATAAAAACAGTTTTCAAAACTATTCCATTGTTTTTAACCGTTGGATCAATTTTTGGACAAATCTCCTGAAATTGATCTTGGTCGTTCAAAACTGGTTTTCCCCATTTGCCAACCTTTGAATAGCTTTAAGACTTACCTACTCAATGGCAAACCTTCCTTTTGGAATATACTCTAAGTCTTAAGAAGCCCCCAAGTTTCCACTTCTTCCCCACGCATTCAAACTCTCTTGAAACCCTAGTTTTTCAAAACTCTCTCAAAGCTTCTTACTGTTCTATCAATGGCACCCAAAGCTAGACCAGAGATGATGGTTGATTTCACCAACAAGAAGCTGGATAATGACTTCAATTATCTCAGTCATAAAACAAACCTCATCTTTGAGCCCATAATCTCTTTTGAAAATGAAGACCCTGAGATTACTTCAACATTGAGATGGCTGAGGAGAGCAGGTCTTCAAAAGTTTATGCAAGAAAAGCCCAGTTCTTGCTTGGAACAATATATGGCACAGTTCTTTGCCTTTCTTAAGTGGAATGGAAAGGCTAGTGAAAGAGAGTTTTGTCAACAAGGTTGCCATATGTAGGTGATGGAGAGGAGGAAGAAATGTCCCATAGAGTCAAATTCACTGCAGAGAATTTTGAAGATTCTTTTGGATTGCCCTTAGAAGGAAGGGATCCAGAAAGCTATGGGAATGGCCATGAGAAGGAGATTGCTCAAGACTGGCTGCTTGTTCCAGGACCAATCTCCTCAACTCAGCATAAAAGAACTCTCAAGCATGTGTTTATAAATCTGTTTGAAGTGGTAACTAAAAGCTTGCTAAGCAATACTGGAAGCTTAGAGCAAGTGAGCTTTCCAAGGATCAGGATTATGGCTGCAGTCATTGATGCTAGTGACAAGGGCATCAAGTTCAATTGGAGGGACTTCCTCATGAATGAGATGATGAAGGAGAAGGCCAAATTCAAGGTAAAAGTCCACAATAAGGTGGTGCTTGAAGGAAAGCTCAAGTACTGCACTAGAGCAAGTCTGTTGATAGAGACATTTTCACATTACTCTGAGATGCAGACCTTTGCCAAGCCACTTCCAGCTCAGAAAATTATGTTTAGAAAACTCTCCAAGAAATCTGAGCAAAGGAGACAGCAGCTGGCCAAACCTGCTGAAGTAAAGGTTGAAGGAAGGCCTAAATTGAATAAAAGGACTAAGGCTAGAGCTGTAAAGACAAAGAAGTTGTCTCAAATCTCTTCAGAAGAAAAGTCAGGTGCTTCAGCAGAGGTGGATGCAGTTGCTGAAGAAGGAGTAGAAGTGCCCTAAGATTCAGAGGAGATAAGGGAAAAGTTCCCTATGGTGGTGAAGCAGAAGAGGGGAGAGAAGAGGATCAGGGAAGTTGACCCTGAAGAAGAAGGGAGTGGAAGCAGTAGAGATAGCAAGAGAAGGGCCAAGCCTACTGAAAAGCTTCTAGAGATTCAGGAGGAGAAGACTTTGCAAATTGCTCTAAGAGAGAGTAGAGCTGAAAGCAAAACCAAGTCAAAGTCTAAGTCTAGAACCAACTCTTCTGGTTCTGGTACTCCAGAATCCAAACTCTCTAAAACTCAACCCCAAAACCAAGAGCCCAACTCCCCTGAAACCCACATAACCCCCCAAGATCAACCCATTGTTCCTCTGAACCTCACAAAGAGATACTCCCCTGAAGGAACTGCTCAGAGAAGTCCAATAGATGTATTGGCAGATATTGCAGTTGATGAATCAAGATTGTTGTCCCCCCTTGATTCATCCATGCTTAACTTCTCTAAACTGCTTGAAGATGTACTGATAGACCTAACCCCCTTGAGCAAACCCACTTCAGAACCATTGCTCTCAAAACCCACTTCAGAACCTTCTGAAGCCAACCTTCAAGCCAACCCTTCTGAACCCAGAGCCAACTCCCCTATAACCCAAAATCCCCAATCAACTAGAGATGAGGAGGAGTATACCTATAAGGGTATGCTCAGAGGTGGAGCAAGTGCTACTGTGGATAGTTTGTACCCCCAACTTGCTGAATTTCCAATGTTGCAGAAGCAATTTCATGATTTGAGGACTCTAGTGGATGTGAAAGACAAGACCATCATGGAGATTGCTCAAGTAATTCAAGACAAGGGTGCAAACTGGTGGCAAATAGAGGAGAGCAGACTGCTACACTTTTCTGGAGTTACAAAGTCTAGATTCCTCACTGATGAGGAAGTGTTTGCAAAATTGGTGGCAGACAAAATTGATGAAGAAAAAGAAAGACTTGCTAAAGGGATCAAGCACCTTGAAAGCAGCTCCAATGATGATGATTCCCATGATAGTCCCTCAGATCCCACAAATCCCAACCCCCTGGTCCCAAACAGCCATTCATTCATTACTTTACCTACCATAGGAAGGGTTCTGTTTCATCAGAAGTGTTGACCAAAGTTGGTGACACAGCCAAATATGCATCTACCAATGAAGGTTCTTCTGAACCCAAGGCACAACTTAAAGATGTTGAGGCTCCCCACTTAGAAGCTGGTTTGGTTAAGGCCTCATCAGTGTCAGGAGAATTGGACACTGACCAGCCCTTAACCATTCCGGATGACACAGTGGCTTTAGAACCAAGCACTGTGGTCTCCCAACAACTGCCTTCCTTGAACCCTGTTGAGGGTGGGGAAAGTGCAGGTCTAGGTGAAGGGGTTGAAAAGGATGCATTAGTGGAAAAACCAGAGGGAGTAGTAGATGAGAGAGATGTGGTGATTACTAAGATACTGTGTGTACCAACAAATGAGGGTGGTATAAGTGAGGAGGGACAGGTTATTCTTGAAGTCAAATCTGAACTTCAAGAAACCCTTGAGGAGAGGAGGCCTGACCCCGAGTGTGAGGAAATTTTGAATGAAGGAAGAACAGAAAAAGTTGAAAATGAGAAGAAGACTGGTGATGTATCAAAGTCTTATGAAAAAGAAATTGAGGGTGCTGCGTGTTTATTTGCTGACAAATTTGATTTCTCTGATCTTGCAGGTGTAACACTTGATCAATTTTTTGCTGATGAGTTTCTTACAGATGCTCCTATCCATATTGATTCAAACTCAGCTCAAGCCATTCTGGGTGAGCAATCAGCAAAGTTGAACACATTGGTTCATCAAGTGGAAACAACCCATGCTAAGACTTCAGGAGCCTTGGATGAGCAAAGTAGAACTTTGGCATCAGTATAGATGAGATTGATAGGCTCTGAAGAGGTGGTGCTGCCTACCATTGAGGCTAGAATTAGTGGAGTTGAATCTGGTCTGCAAACCATCTCCACTGAAGTGCAAAAAGCCAAATCTAGCATTGAATCAATATCAAAGGAAGTGAAAAAGGATCATAAACTGCTTAGAGACAACCACAACAAGAATGTGAAGGCTCTAAAGTTGGTTGTCAAGCAAGCAATTGGAAAAAAGAGTGCCATTTAGAAGAAAAGAGCAGAGGAAATGAGGCTGGCTATGGTCAAAGCAGCTTCAGAAAAGTTTACACATGAAGTGATGGCCAAGATTTATGAATCAGCAGTGGCCAATCTCACTGATTTCCTGAAGCCAATCAACAGAAAATGAAACTTGTTCTTGCTTTACTAAGCATGAGCAGTGACAGAATGCAGAACATTCATGATGAGAATGTGTATCTGCTTGAGGAGACGGAGTCATTGAACTTAGCCAAGTCCCTGATGGCAACTACTATGAGTGAGCTCAAACCCCAGTGTTTTGATGCTGCCAAAAAGGAGGAAAGTGAAAGAGCAAGGGCTAAAGGTACCTTAACAATTGGACAAGGCAAGGGCAAAGAGAAAGTACCAGAATCCAAAGGCAAAGAGGAAGCAGTCTTGAATCTAGAAGAGCTAGATGAAGAAGAGCAGCTGGCTATTGCTCTAAAGAACTCAATGGCATCTGCTCAAGAGGAAAGAGCAAGAATTCAGCAAATACCTGGAGGAGAGGTGTCAGGATTGGACAAAACTACTGAAGGAGTCCAAACTAGGGGAAAGATCAAGAAGGCCAAGGACAACAAAAGGAAAGCTGAGACCTTCAATAAGTTTCCCAATAGCCTTGATCTACTTGCTGAATTCAGAATAGAGGAAGAAGTGCCTACTACTTAGAAGACTAAAACTGCTCAAAAGGCCAAAGATGCTGAAAAGGACAAATCTGCTGAAATTGTCAAAACTGCTGAACCTGCCAAACCTGCTGAAGTTCAAAAGGATGTAGAGATTCTGTTTGAAGAAGGTTTTGGAGCAGAACCAAGGAAAAAGACATCAGTACTGGATCCATCAAAATTATTTGAAGAGGGCTATGGCAAAGATACTGAAACTCAGCAAAAGCTGGCTATGATGAGAGCCCAGGAGAAGATGGATCTGATGGAAGAAGCAAACAGGGCTAGAGATAAGAGAAGAGCAGACTTTCAGAAGCCTAGGAGAAAGAGAGCCACATACAACAAGCTGAAGCCTCAGTTGCTGATCAAAATGGATACCAAATATCCTCACATGGATAAATGGGTTCCAATCCAACTGAATGACATTTGGGAAGAGGCAAAGAGGGAGTTTTTCTATGATTACTATGTCATAGGCAGATGGAATGAAGAGGACCCTAACTCCACTTTTACACAATTTATGATTGAGTATCAAAGGGAGCTCTATCAACAATTACTTGCAGCTGCAGACATTGCAAGAATTGAGCTTAATGCCCCTAAGCCAATCATCTACATGCCTCCCAAGAAAGAAGGCTTCATAGACCAATCAAGGATCTTCCAAGAATTCTTTGAGATCCTGAAGCTGAACAGGATGGTGCTTGGGCCAAAGGGAACAAATCAAGAAGCCATGGAACTGAAGAAGAGGGTGTGGGCACAGTATGGGATGGTGCCACCTCCTGAAGATAACCTATGAACTGGCTAAGTCTACTTGACCCTTGTTTTGCCATAAGAGCTGAAATGGATGATTACTTGATCTTGGTTGCTATCTGGTTAATATGGTCATCTCTGTTGATTATGCTCAAGACTGTTGAAACATGTCTCTCCTGCTCTGATGATTATCTATTTTTTTTTATCATATGTTTTTGTTAGTTTAGTAATGCTCTGATCATTTGATATGTAACTTCCTTGATTCATGCTCTGATAAGTTTATTTGACTATCATCATGCCTGTAATGATCTATGAAATTATGAATGATAATTGAATCTTTATGTGAATCAAGAAATAATATATCAATGTCTCAACATGCCTGACTCTAAACCTATATGCAATCAAAACAGTGATTACACTAACACATTCCTTTTTAGGAAATCTGACCTAAGTCACATCTACTGAAGATAAATGTAATAAGTGTAGTCAAGTCACCTTTGCATAGAGTGTACATGTTTTGACATCATCAAAAAGGGGGAAATTGTTGGGAATAAAATGAGAAGTTTTGATTAAGATACCAAAACCCCTTAAGACATGCCAAATAAATAAGTCATATTTGAATGAACATGCTCTAGGAATGTTAGAACATGTAGCTTAAGGCTAGTTGAGGAGCTGGAATGTTAGGCAGCTCTTAGTATGTTAGATGCACAAGTTGAGGGGGAACACATGCCTAGAAGATCACATGGATCAAGTCCCCTCAAGGCTCAGAATCAAATTGACCTTAAGTCTGCAAATGGACAACTGTGCTGATCAAGTCTGCTCAGTTATAGAACAACCTATCTAAAGTTCACATGAACCAAATGCATCATGAAGACCAAGGCTACTAGAGCAGACATCTAAGTTCAGAAGGTTTGTCCAACAACAATATCTCAGTACACTTGAACCAGGAGAGTTTAAAGATCAAGCCCAATTGTGCTGATAAGGTCAAGGCTACTGATCTAAGCCATAAATGATCAATGTTCATCAAGAGATACACATGTGAAGATACAAGAGCCAAGTCATCTGAAGAGCATGCCAATATTGTTGATAAGCAAACTTTGCTGATTCTGATAAGCAAAATTGTCCAAGTGATAAGGAATGTTGTCCTTATCATAGGACCAATCATCAGAAGTGATGTCCATGTTTGATCAAGTGAATCTTGAAGTCAGACATTGGGAACAGTGCTTCAAAGTCAAGACAAAGTGCTCACAGCCGTTTACTTCCCAAATTAAGGACATGTCACTTTCAAGAAACTGTCTTCCAGTTGCAGAGTTCAAGGAAGACATTTATAGACAATTGAGGCTGTCTTTCCAACGGGAAAATCCTCAATTTTGTCTATAAATATAGAAGTGTGGAGACCATTTGAAGGCATCCAACTAAATCCAACAAGTATCAACAATTCTGAAGTTAAAAAGCTTACAAGCCTTTCAAAGCTCTCAAGAGACTTTCTTAGTCTTCAAACACTTCATTCTAAGTTGAACCTCATTGTATATCCATTCAAAGCTTAGAGAGATATTCTATCCCTTTACACTGAGCTCACTGTAAAGGATATCTCAAACTAGTTGGAACCAACATCAACCCTTATACCTTTCCAAAAGAGAGATAAAAGGTTGTTGTAGTAGAAGGGGTAAGAATTGACTGTTGAGAGAAGAGCAATTCAATTCTGAGTTGAGAAGAGGGTACTAGGACTCTGATATCCTAGGGATCAAGGCACCAATGAGTGGTGTGGTTGATCAAGTGCACCTTGGCACTATAAAATAAGTAATTCCAAGAGATAAGGAATTATCCTGTTAAATCAGGGAAAGTGAATGTAGGAGCTTGAGCCTCTGAACCACTATAAACTTTTGTGTTGATTTACTTTCAAGTACTTACATTCATACAACACATCACACAAACTGACCTTTTAAAGATACATACGTAAGACTGTGCAAAACAAGATTTGGACAAGTTCCCTAACAGACTGTGAAACTGTTAAGGTGATTTTCATAACTTAAAAGGAGTTTAAACTAAAGGGCCAACCACTAATTCCGTACATATAACTCCTTTAGATAGTTATTCAACTAAGTACTCAATAGTACTTAGTAGTTTGATTATCTTTAAAGAGTTATTCATCTCAGAAGAGTTGTCCAAGACAACCTTGCTAAAGTCTGTTTTGGTTAAGTTTTTAAAAGATTTTCATACAAGTGTATTCCCCCTCCCCCATACACTTGTTATATACTCCTTTCAGGACCAACAATATGTCACTTAGCTATTCCAATCACAAATGATAAAACAAGCAAACAAGAACACAATGAATTAAACAAGCAAGAACACAAGTAAGCACAAGGGATTTACGTGGTTCGATCAAATGATCTACGTCCACGGAGGATAGAGGCTCTCTTTACTAATCTTGAACAAAGTACATATTACAAATATGAATCACTTAAAAAACTTGCTCTCTCTCTCTCTCTATTCAATCTCACACAGATATATAAAAGATTTGACACAAAGTCTAACTTTGAATCTTTACACTTAGTGGTGTATTTATAGAGATACAATGCCACTTGAAACTGCCACTAACTAACTAACTAACAGAAATAACCGCTGAAACTAACCCTAGAAATAACTAAAATCAGCAGACTTGACTCAACTTCTATGCCTATCATTTGATATGGCTTCAGCAGACTTGGACCCCAACTCCCCTGATCCGATCAGACGACTTACACTAAGTAGAGTTGTGCTCACTCTATCAAATGAGTTGATCTTAATTAGATGACTAACCTTATCAGTTGAGTTGACCTCACTCAGCTGCCCTGACTCAAACCAAATGACTGGCTTCTCTTCAGATAAGCATTAACATCAGATGGCATCTCAATATTGCATTAATCCTATCAATTCTCCAACTTAATGAAAGATTGCATCCTCTCTGACCTTCTCAAGGTTATTTGTTCACTCTCCTTAGTGATCATCCCAAGTTCCAAGGTTTACCAACTCTATGCAATGATTGAATTTATTGCTTAGTAATGCCTTTAGTCAACATATTTGCTGCATTCTCTAAGTCATCCCTCACAAAATGAAACTTCACATCAATGTGCTTTGATCTCTCATGAAACATTTGATGCTTAGCTAGATGGATTGTACGCTCATTACCACACAGAACTAAAACACTCTTCTTGTATATGCCAAAGTCTCTCAAAATGCCCCTCAACCACAATGCTTCTTTGACTACTTTAGTTAAGGCTATATACTCAGTTTCTGTTGTGGATAAGTTCACCATTAATTATAAAGCTGCTCTCCAAGTGATAGCAGTGTCATACAAAGTAAATACATAACCAGATAGGGACTTACTTGAATCAATATTTCCAGCAAAATCAGAATCCACAAAACCTAGCAAAGGACTCTTAGTAGCAGCTGACCTCTCAAACACTATACCTTAGTCTTCTAATCCATTCAGATATCTTAGAATCCATTTTAAAGCTTCCTAGTGCAGTTTCCCAGGGTTTCCCATGAATCTACTAACCATACTCACAATATAGGCTAGATCAAGCCTACTGCACACCATGTCATACACGAGACTACCCACTCCATTCGCATAAGGAATAGTAATCATCTACTTCTCATCTTCTGTTTGAGGAGAATGCTTCACTGATAAATTGAATTGTTGACCAAATGAAGTGCTCACTGATTTTGATTGATGCATAAGAAACCTTCTTAAGACCTTCTGAACATAACTCTTCTGGGAAAGGAACAACTTTCCAGCATTCCTATTTCTAAAGATATCCATCCCTAATATCCTCTTGGATTCACCCAAATCCTTCATCTCGAACTTGTTACTCAGGTGCTCTTTCAGCTGAGATATCCTCTTCATACTCTTGTTAGCTATATATAAGCATATCATCTACAGAGATCAGTAGATAAGTGCTCTCTAGATTTTCTTATTTACCAATATACACACAATTGTCATATCTGCTTCTTCAGAAACCAATAGAAAGCATGAAATGATCAAACTTTCTTTACCATTGTCTGGGACTTTGCTTAAGCCAATACAATGATTTATTAAGTAAGAATACCTTACTTGCACTTTCAGGCATGATAAACCCTTTTGGTTGGTGCATGTATATTGTTTCAACTAGATCACCATGTAAGAATGCAATTTTGACATCTAGCTGATGTAACTCAAGATCATCTTGAGCAACCTTAGACAAAAGTAATCTTATTGAACAATGTTTAACAACATGAGAGAATACCTCATTGAAGTTTATTCCTTCCCTTTGAGTTAATCCCCTGACTACCAACCTTGCCTTGAATCTGATGTGCTCCTTTGCACCACTAGATCCAACTTCAAGCTTCTTCTTGAAGAGCCACCTACAGCTGACTAACTTTTGGTTGATTTGCTTCTCTTCTAAGATATAGGTCTGGTTCTTCTTTAAGGATTGCAACTCTTCTAACATGGTTGTTACCCAATGCTCTTTCTCTGGACTGGTGATAGCTTCCATATAGTTTCTTAGCTCATAATGCTCCAACTCTTCTACTATGATCAGAGCATATGATACAAGATCAGCTTGGCCAAACCAAGATGGGGGATGAATCTGCCTACCGAACCTATCTCTTGCAAGACTATAATTCCTTAGGTCAGCAGGGTTGTCCTCTATGGTAGCATCTTTTAGATCATCTCCTTCTACATGTTCTGGGACAACCTCATCTGGGGTGTTGTCTTTTAGGTTCATATCAGTTGGGTTAGCTACCTCCTCTGGTGCTAACTCATCTGATCCTAGAAACTCCACCTTAGCTGAGGAACTCTCTTCTGACTCATTTGCAATTTTCCCATCCAAGTCATGGGAATTTCCATTATGAGGATATCCCATTACCTTCTAATTGAAATCAACATCTCTGTTGATAACAAGTTTCATATGAACTGGTTCAAGGCACTATAGTCTATAGCCCTTGACACCTTTAGGATAGCCAGTGCATATACATTTCAGAGCCCTTGGCTATAACTTATCCTGTCTTATGTTGGCATAAGTTTAACATCCAAACACTTTAAGTTTTGAATAATCACTTAGCTTTCCATACAAGATCTCATCTAGTGTTTTACCTTCTAAAGCAAATGAGAGGGTTTTGTTCATCAAGTAACAAGCAGTGCACACAGTTTCTCCCCAAAAGCTTTTAGGTAACTTAGCATCAACTAACATGCATCTGACACGTTCTAAAATAATTATCTTCATCCTCTCAGCTGATCCATTTTATTGTGGATTTAGAGGTACAGTTCTATGTTTAGTGATGTCTTTCTCTTTGCAAAATTCATTGAACTCAGCTGATAGGTACTCAAGGCTATTATCTGTCCTTAAATGTTTTAAGAACTTGCCTCTCTTGTTCTTTATCTCAACTAGCCATTCCTTGAATTTTGTAAAGGCCTCACTCTTTTGTTTGAGAATAAACACCAAAACTTTCTTAGAATACTCATCTATAATGGACATAGAGTAATTCCCTCCACCAAGAGTTCGAGTTCTTGATGGTCCCCACACATATGAATGAACATAATCCAGCAACTCAGTTGTGGTGTGCTCACCCTTTTGGAATGACTTCTTCTTCGCCTTGTCAAGAACACACAGCTCACAAAACTCTAGATTCTTGAATGTCTTATGAGAGAACACCCCCTTCTTGGATAAGTCCATCATACCCTTCTCCTCCACATGTGTCAATATTTTATGACAAAGCATTGCATCATCAGAGCTCATGGTTATATCAGCTGCCCCTGTGATTGTCTCCCCAATCAAAGAGTATAACCCATTTTTCTTCTTCCCTTGCATCACTCGCATATCAGCTCAGGTAACCAGCAGACAACCACTTTATGTCCTGAATTAATAACCCAAAGTGTTCAGTGTGCCAAGAGATATTAGGTTTCTCTTCAAATCTGACATTGGTTAGGATCACATGTCTTCCATTAAACATCTTCACCCTCACAATACTAATGCCCATAACAGTACAACTCTCATCATTTACAAGCAACAATGATCCACCATCCATCATCTCAAAGTACTGAAACCAAGATTTGGTGGGACACATATATATGAAATGAACATCCATAACCCATTCATTGAATAGCTTGCTTTCTGTTATGCTCATAACTTTTGCACTTTCATAACCATTTGCCTTAGCTACATCAGCTTTGGGAGCTTCAGCAACCTTCTTCATATCAGGACAATCTTCAATGTAATGTCCTTCCTTAAGGCATTTATAGTAAACCTTTTTGCCCATAAATCCATTTTTCTCATTAGTTGGTTTGGCACGACTCTTCTTGCCTTGCCCCTTCTTGTCATTCTTGAGTTTGATGTACAGGCCTTCACCAAGGTTCTTGGCCTTCTTGGAGGAGTTTTCCACATGCAAACTCTTGGTTTGAAGAATAGATAAGAATTCTTTGTACTTGGCTTTTCCCTCCTTGGTAATTAGCAAAGTATCGTTGAAACTGTCAAATGAAGGTGGTAGGGCTTCTAGGAGTAGAGAAGATTTCTCATGATCAGCTAAGGTAACTGTTGGGAATAAAATGATTTTGATTTAGATACCAAAACCCCTGATTGATGATGTTCAGATTAGTTGAGATACACTCAAGTGAGATCAGATTAGTTGTCTCAGGATACTTGAGTCAGTGTAGAAATGCTTAAGTCTAAAATCTCATAAATGTTGTGAGATTCATAGTTCAGGATAATTGTCCAAAGCTGAAATGTTAGGCAGCTTGATAAGTATTAAGTCTCTAGGCCAAAGTTGCTGAGTTCTTACAAGACAAACTCACTGAGTGGACAACATGGCTGAAAGGATCAAAGAATGATAAAGCAAAGGCTGTTGCACTGATAAGAACTGCATCAGATCAATCAAAATGCCAATGATCAAGTGCATTGAATGCTATATTCACAAGAAGACACATTCAATGAAGCATTTATTGCCAATCATGTCTGAACCAAGCATTGAAGACTTAGAGCATTAAAGACTGAAGCATTGAATGAATGTTGGAACATTCTAAATTTGCAGCAGGAATGTTCAGGGAAGTTGTCCCATCTGACTAATGGTTGAGTGTAGAGTCTGCCACAAATCAACCTTAAGAAATGTGCATATTTGGAATCTGACACAAGTCATCTCAGTCGCATTTTTCAGAAGTCAACATATTCATTCAAGAATCCATTGAAGAAGCTTTTACACAGTGGATAAAAGGATGCCAAGCTTCATAACCGTTTCAATGGTGCTGCAAATAGACAAGTTTGAATTGCTATCCCTCCAACAGTTAGCTGCTCAAATTTGCCTATAAATACAGAAGTGATCAAATGATTCAATTAATCCAACTACAAGCTATCAAACTACTATCAAGCATTCAAAGGAAACCAAAGCTGTTCTTAAGAATCCCAAGTTTCCTGATCACTTCAATTAGCTAAGCCAATATTTGTAAAACATCCAAAGCTTAGCATTGAGATATCCTAAGCCTTTACACTGTTCTTATTGTAAAGGATATCTCTATTATTTGGAACCAAACCTCAAACCCTTATCTCATTAAGTGAAGAGAGAGTTTGTTGTAGAAGTGAGGAGTTAAGGACTGTTATTGTGAAACACAGTCTTAACTCAGAGAGATTGAGCACTAGGACTCAGATTATCCTAGGGATCAAAACACTAAGAGAGTGTTGTTGATCAGTGCACCTTGGCACTATAAAATAAGCTAATTCCATTGTTAAGGAATTATCCTGTTCAATCAGGGAAACTGGATGTAGGAGTTTTTAGACTCTGAACCACTATAAATTGTGTGCCATTTACTTACTGCATTCATTCTTACACTTGCACTCAATCATATTTCAAAAATCTATTCACAGTAAATTTAGAAAAACTATTTTGGACAAAGTTCCTGATAACTGTGTTTTTCAGAAATCATCTTGGAGTATTTCTTTGAGTCAAAGGCCAACCACATTCCGCACTTAGCAACTCTTTTAGATATTTAGCCAACTGATCACTTAATAGTAATCAGTAGGACAAGTATCTATCAAAGTTCACATTCAGTCTTGTTGTGAGACAATCTGCCTGATAAGACCAATTTGTTAAAAAGAATAGAATTTGCATACGCAAGTGCATTCCCCCCCCCCCCCATACACTTATGTTATACTCCACCAAGGACCAACAAGTGGTATCAGAGCAGGGGTTCATAGACCACTGCTTCTGAAAATCACTGATTTTCAAAATCACACTATTTCTGTGGTCACTGAACTGATCCAAATTTCTGAAAAACCATTGTGTGCTTATCTAAACCTATTTCCATATAGAAATGGCTAACAATGCAGTTCCAGGAGATGCTGTCAACACCATCAACAACATGGGTCCAAACCAAGTCAATCATATTTCTCATCACAAACTGCCAATGTTCTCAATTGAGAACTATGATTTCTGGAAGATCAGGATGAGAGCACATCTTGCTTGCCAGCATGATGAAATGCTCAAAGTCATCACCAGAGGACCATTCACCTTCACCAAGCTCAATCCCAAGGTCACTGATGCTCAAAAAGCAGACCCAAGGGAGCTATTGCCAAAAGATGAGGATGAGCTGACAGCAGAAGAGAGAAAAAGGCACAATCTGAACTACATTGCTATGAACACTTTGTACCAGACTATTCCAGATGCAGTGATGGGAAGAGTGTATCACTGCACCACAGCAAAGGAGATCTGGGATACCCTAGCACTTATGTGTGAAGGTACCCAAAAGATCAAAGAAAATAAACTTCAAGTGGCCATCCAAAAGTATGAGCAATTCACTATGGAGCCCAATGAAACTATTGATCATCTTGATGGCAGATTCACTAACATCATGAATGAGATGAATTCTCTGGGCAAGTTCTATGCCAAAAGAGAAGTTGCACTAAAAATTCTAAGAAGTCTCACATCCAAATGGGACATATATTCAGTCATGATGCAGAACACCAGCAATCTTGACAACATGCCTATGCAGCAGGTGTTCTCTGAACTCAAAGCATATGAGTTTGATCTGAACAGAAAGAAAGTGCAAGATGAGCCATCCTCTTCAAGCAAGGGTGTTGCTTTCAAAGCTGCTGAAACAGAAAAGAAGAACACTCAAAGATCTTCTCAAAATGTTTCAAAATCTGAAATGAAGGAGGAAATGGCACTCATGGCTAGGAGATTTGAGAAGCTCAACTCCAGATTTGGTAGATACAAAAAATTCTACCAAGACAATAGAACCAGAAGTAGATTCAGATCTCCTGACAACAAATCAGAGGACAAAGTCTCTGATGAGAAGAAAGAAGACAGCTGAGAATCTTAGATTATGGTATCCAGCTGATGACAACATTGAGCTCACTGGATATTCAGATGCAGATTATGGAGGCTGTAGAATTGACAGAAAGTCCACCTCAGGAACATGTCAATTCTTGGGCAGCAAGCTTATCTCATGGTTCTCCAAGAAGCAAAATACAGTTGCCACTTCAACAACTGAAGCAGAATATGTAGCAGCTGGAAGTTGCTGTGCTCAGATACTTTGGCTCAGGCAGCAACTTAGAGATTACAAAGTCATCTCAAATGAAGTTCCAATATTCTGTGACAACAATAGTGCAATTGCCATTTCACAGAATCCAGTGCTCCACACCAGATGCAAGCATGTAGATATCAAGCATCACTTCATAAGGGATCATGTGGAGAAGAAAGATATCAAGCTTGTCAAGATTCACACTGATAAGCAAAAAGCTGATATCTTGACTAAGCCACTAGCTGAAGCAAGGTTCTTGGAACTTTCAGCTGAATTAGGCTTACTTGATCCAGGGAAGATGGAGGAATGAAGGAAAGAAGCTCATAAGAAGGGGGAAGTTCATTAAGTTGAACTTCAGCAAGGTTGACCAACCTCACTGAAGCAATCTGTCAAAAAGGGAAAATCAGCAAAGTTGTCCCTAGTGCATTCAGCAATGTTGGTCAGGATGTTTGTCTTAGTGGGACCCACTCAGCAACTTTGGGACCCACTCAGGAATGTTGGTCAGACATATTGACCTTACAGAAGTCAAAACACATCTCAGGATATTTGTCCGAGTTAATAGGATAATTATTGCTATTTTTAGCATTGATTAGACATTTAAAAGGTTTCTTGGTCTAAGAGTAGGCCATTTTAGGATGGCGTGTGCTATAAAGATTTTTGCCCCCAAAATGGCAAATCAGCATTTAATGCAAAATCTCCATTAAGATTTCATGAATTCTTGAGCCATCATCAAAGCCATTGATTTGCATTAAACATTCTTTTAACCGCCTACCCCACTTTATCCAATTGGTTTTTAATTTTACCACCATTATTCACTATTAACCAACGGTTAATAAATTCCTCACATATAAAAACTCTTAGATTTTTACTCCCTTCCCTACGCACTCATACTTCCCAATTCTCAAGTTTTGAAAACCTCTCAACCTGCAAACTTCTCCAAAACCTACCCAATTCTCAAATTATCCATGGCTCCCAAAATTAAGAGAGAAGAACTTGTAGACTTCAATGATCCATCCTTGGACATTGACTTTGCATATCTCAGCAACACAAACTCTTTGTGGTTTGAGAAGCTGGTAGTTTTTGATAGCCCAGACAAAGAGGTTGAACCAGTCCTCCAATGGCTTAAGGAGGCAGGCCTTGAAAAGTTCTTAGGCATCAAGCCTGATTCTTGCCTGAATCCTTTCATGGCAGAATTCTTTTCCAATCTCAGATGGAAGGGCAAAAAGGGTGGTGTATGCACTAAGCTGACTTATGCTGAGGAAGATGAAGAAAGCCAACACACCATCATCTTCACTGCTGAGGATCTAGATGCCAGTTTTGGGCTACCTTCTGAAGGCCAAAATCCAGAAGTATACAGAGAAGGAGAGGAGCAGGAGTTCTCCAACCCATGGATGCTAGTTCCTTAAAAGCTAGTAAGTGCTCAAAACAAGAACACCTTAAAACCAGTTTATAGGCACTTGTTTGACTGTGTTGTGAAGAGCTTGTTGAGCCACTCTGGTAGTGTTGAACAAATCAGTATGCCAAAATTGAGAGTGATGGCTGCTGTGATTGACTCTGCTGAAAAGAGAGTCAAGTTTGCTTGGAAAAGTTTCATTCTGGACAAGATGATGAATGAAAAATTCAAGTTTAAGGAGGTGAAGCACCACAAGGTGGTGGTAGAAGGGAGACTCCAGTTTTGCACAAGGGCTAGCCTGCTCTTGGAAAGATTTGCTCACTATACTCACCTCCAAGCCAAGCCAAAGCCTTTTCCTGCCCAAAAGATGATGTTTAGGAAGCTGTCCTCAAAGACAGAAAAAAGGAAGCCTCCAAGAAAGCTGTAGCTGTTGTACCAACCACCAGATCCTATCCAAGAAAGAGGAAAGCTCCACCTGTGAAAGCTCAGCCAAAGATGAAGAAGGTGAAGAAGATTCTGAGTGAATCTTCCCCAGACAGCCAATCTAGAAGTGGAGGTGCCACTTCTGAGGAGATTGAGAAAGTGGCTGAAGATGGAGTCAACCCCCCTGAAGAGGGAGAAGAATTCAGAGAAGTTGTCCCCTTGCAACCTGAATCAGTAACAGAGTTCAGAGACCTTGATAAGCCAACAAGGTCAGAAAGAAGAAAAAGAATAATCAAAACCTCTGAGAAGCAGAAGTTGATGGAAGAGGAGAAGAAGAAGAAGGAATTCTTCAAGGAGATTAGACAAGCAAGTAAGTCTAACTCCAAGTCCAAATCAAAGCCCAACAGCCCTGAAGCCAATTCTCCTGATATTCAATCTCAAAGAATATCTCCATCAAGGCATGAAGAAGAGGAGTGCAAGACCCCTGAAGATGCCCCAATTGTTGCAAAGAAGGTCTACTCTCCTAAAGGTGCTCCTGATAGGACAGGAATTGATGTGTTGGCTGATTTAACTGACATTGAAGATAGGCCATTCTCCCCTCTTGATCCCAGACTTCTGTCATACACCAAACTTCTTGAAACTGCTCTTCAAGAAGGTGATCAAGTTACTCTCCCACCCATTCAAGCCATCCCAATAACCTCCTCAGGAACATTGTTCTCTAAAGCACCTGAGTCCCAAATTGTCTTAAGTTCGTCTGAACCCAACCCATCTGAACCCAGTCCACCCTTCCTGAACCCAACCTTTCTGAATCACAGCTTACACTTCCTGAAACCCAATCCAACCCCCCTGAGTCTCAATACAACTCTTCCTCTGATGATGGAGAAGAGTACACTTATGAAGGAATGCTAAGGCAGATTGCCAAGGCTAATGTTGATGAGCTTTATCCTGGGTTGAAGGAGTTTCCAAGGTTGCAGCAACAATTCTATGATCTCAGAGCCCTTGTGGAGATCAAAGATAGAACCATTGTGGAGATAGCTCAGGCTATCAAAGATAAAGGTGCTAGCTAGTGGCAGGTGGAGGAGAACAGGCTTTTACATTTTGCAAATGTAAAGAAGACAAGTGTACTGACTACTGAAGCCTTGTTCTGCACAATTGTATCTGAGAAAGTGTTTTCTGAAAGAGAAAGGATAGCAAAGGGGATCTGACACCCTGACAGCACTTCAGATGATGATAATGATGATGATGATGACAACACCAATCCCAACCCTCCTGGCCTCAATTCTGCTCAGGTACATTACTTGACCTATCATTCAATTAAGAACTCTGATCAATCAGAGGAGTTGACCAAGGGTGGTGATTCAGTCCAAGATGCATTGGCCAAGGATGGTTCTTCTGGGCCTGAGGCAAAGCTTGACAATGTTGAGACTTCCATAGGAGAAGCTGGTTTGACTAAAGCCTCATCAATGTCAAGACAGTTGGACATTGACCAGCCTTTAGTCATTCAGGATGACTCAGTGGACTTGGGATGCCCAAGCACTGTGATCTCCCAACAACTGCCCTCTGTGGATCCTGTTGAGGATATAGAGGTGTCAAGTTTAGGAATGGAAGGAGTTGAAAAGGCTGTTAGTGTTGAAAAATCAGAGGGAGATGGTGAGGATGATTGTGTGATTACAGGTAGCCTGAGTGCACCACAAAAAGAGGGAGATGAAATAGAAATATTGGGTGCAACCCAATATGAGATTCAGGCTATTCTTCAAGTCAAATCTGAACTTGATGAATCCCTTGGTGAAAGGAGGCCTGATTCTCCAATGAATGTGAGTCCATCTTATGTGAATGAAGAAGAAAAGAAATTAGTTGAAAATGAGAGAGAAGGTGCTGATGTATCAGACCTTATGGGAGAAAGAAAAAATGAGGGTGTTGAGGGAGATTTTACTAACACTCTTAGTTTTGCAGATTCTGTTGCTGTTACCATTGAACAAATTTTTGCAGATGCTTCCCTCACAGATATTCCAGTTGATGCTGATATAAACCTTGAAGTAGTCTCAGCAAATGTGTCCACCTTGAACAAGATGTACCTTGAGCAAGCCAATGCCACTGAGGCTGGTTTACAGATTGCTACTCAGACTGCAACCATAATTGAAGAGCAATCAGAGAAGTTGGACACATTGGTCAGGGAAGTTGGGAAAGCTCATGCTGAAACAGTGGACACCCTTGATGGCCAAGGCAGAACTCTAGCCTCTGTGGAGATGAGGCTCACTGGCTCAAAAGAGGTGATTTTGCCCACATTGGATGCAAGGATTTGTGGTGTTGAAACTGGACTGCAAACAGTTTCAACAGAAGTAACAAAGGCCAAAGATGCAATGGGAAAGTTCACAAAATCTGTTAAGAAAGAGCAGCAGGGTCTCAAAGATTTGTACAAGCATAATGTGAGAGCCTTGAGAAGGACAATCAAGGATGCATTGAGGCAAAGGACAGCTGCACAGAGAAAGAAGGCTGAAGAATTGAAAGCTGCTATGGTGAAAGAAGCTGTAGAAAAGTTCACTGTTGAACTGATGGCCAAAGTGTCTGATCAAATTGTGGCCAACCTCACTGATCAACTTCAGGCCAAACTTGATGAATCACTGAAAGCTACTCTGGATGCCATAGTTGCTCAGAAAATGAAGCATGTCCACACATTCTTGAGCATGGCTGATGACAAGATGCAAAACATTCATGATGAGAATGTTTACTTGCTGCAGGAGTTGAAGTCCCTCACTCAAGCCCACTCACATCTCTCAGTATCTATGAGTGAGTTGAAGCCCCAATGTTTTGATAATGCCAAAAAGGGGGAAAGAGAGAGAGCTAGGGCAAAGGGAACCTTGGTGATTGGTGAACCCAGAGGAAAGGAGAAGGTTCCTGAAGTTGAGGAGGAGAAAGAAGAAGACATTGGGAAAGGCAAAGGCCCAATAAACATTGAAAATTTGACTGAGGAAGAGCAAATCCAGATTGCTGTCAAGGAGTCTATGATGTCAGCAATGGAAAGTCAGGCAAGAAGGCTTCAGAGACCTGGTGGTGAGTTTGCAGGCCTTGACCCCAAAGAGAAGGTTGTTGATGTAAGGGGGAAGGTGACAAGAGCATCTGAAAGAAAGAGAAAGGAATTGCAAGCCTTCAATGAATTCCCAACCAGCCTGACTCTGCCATCAGAATTCCAAGCTGATGAATCCACTCCACTGAGGCAGTCAAAGAGATTGAAGAAAACTGCCAAACTGCCTAATATTCAAGAGGAGGCAGAAGAGGAAGAACAGGTCAAAGTGCCTGAAGTTAGGGTGCCCAAGCTTGCTGATGATCCTTCTAAGTTGTTTGAAGAAGGATTTGGAAAGGATCCAGAGACACAGGAAAAGCTAGCTCTTCAAAGAGCTAAAGAAAGAATGGATCAGTTGGTTGAGGCCAACAAGGCAAGAGATGAGAGGAGGGCAAACTTCAAAGCTCCAAGAAGGAGGGCTTCTTACAGAAGACTCAAACCACAGATGCTGCAAAGATGGGACACTCAGTACCCTCACCATGATAAGTGGGTGCCAATCTCATTGAATGATACATGGGAGGAGGCCAAGAGAAGCTTTGTGTATGACTTCTATGTCATAGGGAAATGGCTTGAAGAAAGTGTTGATGAAGTCTTTGTGCAGTTCATGTTTGAGAACCATAGGGACCTATACCAGAAGCTGCTTGCAGCAGCTGAGATGGCTAGAATTGAGTTCAAGGCCCCTGGTCCTATTCTGTACATGCCTCCAAAATTCAATGGGAACCTTATTGATGAGGGAAAGATTCTGGAAGAGTTCATATCTATCATGAGGATGGAGAACATGAAGCTTGGCCCTAGAGGATCCAACAAGGAAATCTGGGAGTTGAAGAAGAGGGTCTGGGCTCAATATGGCATAGCTCCTCAAGATGATGGAACGCTATAATGGATAAGTTCATTCCTTCCCTATCCTTCTGTCATTTCAATTGTTTGTTGTTATCTTGTTGTTTTTCATGTGTATCAGCTTTGTAGTCCTTTGTTTTTCTGATCTGTAATGCTCTATGATATATAAAAGGACCACTGATTTTCTATCAAGAGATAATAACTCATTATCTCAACTAACCTGACATGACATATTTACTTGATTTATTGTGCTAACAGTTTCTTTCAGGAAAGTTGACCAGTTCACTCACCCTGAAGGTAAAGTATAGTATAAGTCAAGTTCCCTTTGTCATAGGTTTTGGCATCATCAAAAGGGGGGAAATTGTTGGGAATAAAATGATTTTGATTTAGATACTAAAACCCCTGATTGATGATGTTCAGATTAGTTGAGATACACTCAAGTGAGATCAGATTAGTTGTCTCATGATACTTGAGTCAGTGTAGAAATGCTTAAGTCTAAAATCTCAGAAATGTTGTGAGATTCATAGTTCAGGATAGTTGTCCAAAGCTGAAATGTTAGGCAGCTTGATAAGTATTAAGTCTCTAGGCCAAAGTTGTTGAGTTCTTACAAGACAAACTCACTGAGTGGACAACATGGCTGAAAGGATCAAAGAATGATAAAGCAAAGACTGTTGCACTGATAAGAACTGCATCAGATCAATCAAAATGCCAATGATCAAGTGCATTGAATGCTATATTCACAAGAAGACACATTCAATGAAGCATTTATTACCAATCATGCCTGAACCAAGCATTGAAGACTTAGAGCATTAAAGACTGAAGCATTGAATGAATGTTGGAACATTCTAAATTTGCAGCAGGAATGTTCAGGGAAGTTGTCCCATCTGAGTAATGGTTGAGTGTAGAGTCTACCACAAATCAACTTTGGGAAATGTGAATATTTGGAATCTGACACAAGTCATCTCAGCCGCATTTTTCAGAATTCAACATATTCATTCAAGAATCCATTGAAGAAGCTTTTACACAGTGGATAAAAGGATGCCAAGCTTCATAACCGTTTCAATGGTGCTGCAAATAGACAAGTTTGAATTGTTATCCCTCCAACGGTTAGCTGCTCAAATTTGCCTATAAATACAGAAGTGGTCAAAGGATTCAATTAATCCAACTACAAGCTATCAAACTACTATCAAGCATTCAAAGGAAACCAAAGCTGTTCTTAAGAATCCCAAGTTTCCTGATCACTTCAATTAGCTAAGACAATCTTTGTAAAACATCCAAAGCTTAGCATTGAGATATCCTAAGCCTTTACACTGTTCTTATTGTAAAGGATATCTCTATTAGTTGGAACCAAACCTCAAACCCTTATCTCATTAAGTGAAGAGAGAGTTTGTTGTAGAAGTGAGGAGTTAAGGACTGTTATTGTGAAACACAGTCTTAACTCAGAGAGATTGAGCACTAGGACTCAGATTATCCTAGGGATCAAAACACTAAGAGAGTGTTGTTGATTAGTGCACCTTGGCACTATAAAACAAGCTAATTCCATTGTTAAGGAATTATCCTGTTCAATCAGGGAAAGTGGATGTAGGAGTATTTAGACTCTGAACCACTATAAATTGTGTGCCATTTACTTACTGCATTCATTCTTACACTTGCACTCAATCATATTTCAAAAAGCTATTCACAGTAAATTTAGAAAAACTATTTTGGACAAAGTCCCTGATAACTGTGTTTTTCAGAAATCATCTTGGAGTATTTCTTTTAGTCAAAGGCCAACCACATTCCGCACTTAGCAACTCTTTTAGATATTTAGCCAACTGATCACTTAATAGTAATCAGTAGGACAAGTATCTATCAAAGTTCACATTCAGGCTTGTTGTGAGACAATCTGCCTGATAAGACCAGTTTGTTAAAAAGAAAAGAATTTGCATACACAAGTGCATTCCCCCCCCCCATACACTTGTGTTATACTCCACCAAGGACCAACAGTAACTCCCACATTCTCAAGATCATTCACAGTTCGCATGAACTCAACTAATTGATCATCAAGAGTTTTCTCATCGGACATCTTGTAATTTGTGAGTTTCCTCTTCATGAACATCTGATTTGACAAAGATTGTGTCAAATACAGATCATCCAATGTCCCAAACACAAAAACTACATCCTTCTCCTTTACCACCTCTTTGAAAACATTATCACCTAAACTCATAAAAATAATGTTTTAAGCTTTCTCCATAAGCTCTTGTTTCTTGGCTTTGTCTGCCTCAGATGCAGCAGGGTCAAGAGGAATTAGGGCATCCTTTAGCCCATTGTATGACAAGAGTGCCTTCATTTTGGCTTTCCATAAACTAAAATAATTCTTACCCGTAAATTTCTCTACTTCCAACTTCAGATAATCCATTTCTTGATTCTTACCTTTATCTTTGCTTCCCATAGATGACGACAATTGTTATGGAATATGACACTTTGCTATTCCAATCATAAATGATAAAACAAGATAAAAAAGAATGCAATGAATTGAACAAGCAAGAACAGGAGTAAGAACACGGAATTTACGTGGTTCGATCAAATGATCTACGTCCACGGAGGATAGAGGCTCGCTTTACTAAACATGAACAAAGTACATATTACAAGTATGAATCACTTAGAAAACTTGCTATGTCTCTCGATTCAATCTCACAATGAAACTAGGTGGGATCCTACCGTCACGAACTCCCAACTGGTGTATAAGCTATTTCGTCAAAGAGTAGCCTCTCGATACAGTGATATGCTGAACGACATTAAGACCCTATGGTACGAAAAATGTGAAAGGCCGGAATGGGATGACACTTTGGAACTCGTTAGTTGAACACTGGAATGATCCTAACACAAAGAAAAAAGTGAGTAGTATAGAAAGAATAGACTATCAAAGCCTAGAGGTTCGGGTTCAGGTTATTCTTGCCACAAAGGTGGATCTCATGGAGTCGTTGAGGTTGCACGACAAATTGTAAGTATTCAACCATTTTCATTAAGTTACAAGTTCATATATTAAGTAAAATATTTTTTAAGTATATTATGTTTCTTCAAAATGTAGGAGCTGAGAATCGAAAGTCCCGCCCAACTGTGTGAGATTGTGGAATATTATCATCGTTACGGGAATGGGTTGTTCACCTATAACCATATTGCTGATATAATTGTAAGTATAGATTACAATTTGCACATATTTGATTAATTGTATTTCTTGTATTTAACAATTTATTATTTTCAAACACAAACAGGATGAGGTGGAAGGAGAGGCCACCAGTTGACCCAACAAACTTCAGAGGATGATGCAAGTGAGACAACGGTACCCGATATGTTCGAGTTGTACCTCAAAAAAGTCAAAAAAATTGCATGGACGCATCAAAGGACTTGGTCAAGTGGGCAAGCGTAGAAGCATCTCCGGCCCTAGCTCGACTTCACCTAGTATGAAATTTAGGCGATACTCTAGAGAAGAGTTAGATCAACGTGTTGAACACGAACGACAACAGATGCAGACTCAGTTGCGCCAGAGATGTTGGACAGAGAGACCAGCCTGAGAGATGAGTTCATAAACCAATTAACTCAACTTCAAAATTTGGTTAACAATTTAAGTCAAAGGTCCGGGTCCGGTACCGTTGAGGGTCGACGTGATGAAGAGGATGTTGATGAGGGTGTTGATGATTATTAATACACTCGTGTGTTTTCATGTTGTTTAATTTAAATTGATGATGCGATTGATACACTTATACTTTTTAATGTTGTATTTTTTTGGTGGACATGATGATGATGATTTTAATTATGTTTAATTAATGTTGAAGTTTTAATTTTCGTATTCAAATGATTTTGACTAATTCGTTTAATTTCAATTATAATGTTGTAAATATGTATAGATATACAATTAACCTAACAAATTTAATACATTGAAAGTTAATTAATCTATAATTATTAACACAATATTTTATAATATTTGTATTGAAAAAAATATAAAATGTATGCGTTACCAATTATTAAATACGCAATCAAATTTAAATTAAATAATTTAAAGAAGAAAAAACTGAAAATATAACATATATATTAATTGCATTCAAAATATAACGAAAATAATCTCTAGCCTAATGGCAATGGGGGCGCCCATAAGCATCATCAAGATCGAGAGGTCTCGGGTTCAACTCCACGCGCACACAACTAGGGGAATTGCATGGCCATATTTTGTGGCCTAGTAGTGAGGGGTGTGGTTGAATGGGTTGGAAGCTTGGGTTCGAAACCCATGTAATTCGTTTTTATCTAAATGGCGACGGGTTTTGTGAGGGATTGAACCCTAGCTCGCAAAAAAATTGCCGAGGAACATTTTGGAGAAGGAATATTTCCCACGCGAGTTCCCTTGCTGAATTCATTGGCGAGCATTTTTTTCCTCACTAAATCCCTTCCAATTTTGAGCGAATTTTTTAGTGTTCAGACTTTTAGATGATGTAAAATTCTTTCATGGTATTAGAGCTTAAAGACTCACGTCCACACACCCTGGGTTCGACAATGATCGAAGATGCTGAGCCTTTTGGGGGCAAGAGTTTGTTGGACGCTAATTTTGTCTTCATGAATTCTTAAATTATTATCCTTTGATCTCGAACACATAATTTATACTCTATATTGTGATTACGAACCAATTGAACAAATCAAACGATTTTTAATTAAAATTAATTGAACAAGTTGTACATAAAACACATAAAACATAATTAAAACTTCACGAATTCACGAGATATAAACACTCAAGCTCTCACGAACCTTAGATTGAAACTCACAAGATAAAATACTAACTCAATCAAATCAAGAAACAATAAGAACAACAAACAAGAGATTTATAGTGGTTCGATCAACTTAATCTACAATCACTTTCATCACGATTCACTTCTTTGATTGACCTCTTAAGAATGTTTACACTCTCAATCACTCGAAAATGGAACTCTCATCACTTCACTCGTGATCTCACTCAAAGACAATGAAACGCTAAACCTTACATTGTACAACTACAAATATATATATATATATATATATACTCTCCACTTTGATTGCTGCAGTTACTGACGCAGTTAATTAATTGACTTTGTTAGCTACTCGTAGCAACAAACCACGTGTAATTTGGCCCAACCGTTTGGTAGTTATATGTTTTTGAACTTGTACCTGCATTCAGTTAGCAACTCTAACTGCTCCTTCAATAGACTTGTCCTATACCAGCTGAGACCAAAATCAGCTCATGATACAACTCCTCTAAAACCAATGTAAGACAACTCTGCTTATAGACTATCAACTAAGCTGAACTAGACCAACTCCCCTAAAAGGCTTCAACTGATAGCTTGGCTTGGACAACTCGACTGACTCTAATGCGACTCCATCTCAGCTAACTAAAACACTTTAACTTGTCTGATTTGGCATAAGTCATCTTATCCGATTTTCATTCATTTGACTCCTCGTACGAATGTACTTGATTTATCTACTGAACACCCTCAGGTAATACACCATAGTTGATACCTAAACTAATTCAAGATTTTGAGATAAACACCTCATAAAATGATTTTATAAAATTGTACTCCATCCGTCTCATAATAAGTTTCATAGGTAGATGGACACATATATTAAAAAAATGTAATAATGAGTAGGGTTTTAAGGGGTAATTTTGTAAACCTTTATGTATAAAATAGAGAAATGAGTTGACTTGTGTGTGTATGTGTAAGCCCAAAAGTATTGACATTTTGTGTAACATTGAGATAGTTTGAGAGTGAAGTTTATAAAAGAGTTTATATTTTAAAATTGTAATATTATTGTGAAACGTTTTGAAAATGAATGTGTGAAAGTTAGTGTTGAGGGATACATACTTTTTGGAAATTTCTGACGATGTGCAACTTGACCAATCCATCATTTATTGACATTGTTTTTGTCGATTCCATTATCCTTATCATTTGGTAGTCTTACTATTCTGATTGTTTAAATATTAAATTGTTTTTCACTCAACACACACTTATAACTCTCATATATGTATTAAAGTAATTTGCTAAAATATGTTTATAACACTTGAGATCCAAATCAGTGATCGAAATCCTCAAAATATTTAAGAGAATTGGACAAGTAAATATTTTTCCCAAACAGAAGAAGCTTGCTTGTACCATTGATTTCCATCAAAATGCAGCACTAGCTCAGAAATTTTCTGAAATCCTTGGCATACTAGCTCACCACTTGTTTGATATTTTTATACGGAGACAAATAGCTTCTATTCTATCTACGTTGATTTAAGAGAATACTGTAAAGATAGGAAAAAGGGAAAACACACCCTATTTTAATTTCATGATTCAGAAAATCTTCGAAAACTGCATACGGTGAAATAAATAGCCATAACAAAACAATAAATCAACAACCACGTGACTTCAACTTATTTATCAAATTTATCAAGAACTGATGCAACACGCGGGCATTGTACTAGCAGTCATTATTTGAAAAAAAAAAAAAACCAGAGTTTGATCATTTGATGAGCAATAGCAAAGGCCTTTTAATGAGAGGAACAACACACAAATCTTTTACTCTTCTAGCAGTCATGCCAAACCCTTCATCCATATTCATGTCTTGATGCTTCTCTCCAACAGGTAATTTCCAATCAAATTGGTAAAGAAGGGTTGCAAGTGCGAGCTCAACGTTGGAAAGGCCGAACGAAATGCCAGGGCATATCCTCCTTCCAGCACCAAATGGAATATATTCAAAATGACTACCCTTGAAATCCACCACAGTACTATCCAAAAATCTCTCTGGGCAAAAGCATTCTCCGTCTTTCCAGTATCCGGAGTGTCTGTTAATAGCCCAAGCATTGACAATGATTTTGGTGTTTGCAGGGATCTGGTATCCATTAATCTCACACGTCTCCTCGCATTTTCGAGGAAGTAAGAGGGGTAGTGGTGGATGCAGCCTCAGAGTCTCCTTGATGACTGCCTTCAAATACGTGAGTTCATGGATGAATGATTCGTCAACGCATGACCCCTTAATGTCGAAAACCTTTCTAACTTCTTCTTGTGCCTTTGCCAGGATTTTTGGATTTTTGAGCATTTCTGCCATTGCCCAATCCATAGTTGTCGCGGATGTTTCACCTCCAGCAGTCAATATATCCTGCTTTCGACGCATAGAGTTTCATCAAATCCAACACGTTGAATGCAGGCTTAAGAAGCAGAGAAGAAGGCAAAAACTAAAGGGAAATGAAAACTAACCAGGATTACAGCTTTAATGTTGTCGTTGGTCAAGGAAATTTCAAGTCCATCATCCTGAAATTTGAGAAGCACATCTACCAGATCTTCTTGCCTATTATCAGAATTGGGCTGCAGTTTGTGCTCATGGATGACTCCCTCAAGTATCCTATCAGCTTCCGGCTGTAGGATACAGAGTCTCCGCCTTGCTGCACTCATCATCCAAAACAAATTTATCGAAGGATACAGTTCTGCGATATCGAATCCTCCTGCCCATTCAAGAACCTCTTTCATTATGGGCACCATTCTCTCGCGCTCCTCGGTTATCTTACCAATTGTTGCTCTTGTTAACAGACCATAAGTTGACGAGTAAAGTTTCTCCGTCAGATTAAAAGCCGATCCTTCCATACCACAGATCCACCTCGTAAGATCTAAATACACCTCTTCTCTGAGTAATCGAAATGATTGAACACGTTTCACGCTCAAAAGCTCCAGGGTGCAAATTTTCCTCAGCTGCCTCCAGTAGTCGCCGTAAGGACTAAACGCGATATTGGTCTTATTGTAAGTCAAGATGTCAGCTGCTAGAATCGAAGGTCTGGATGCAAAGTTTAAGTCATGGGTTTTCATAAATTTTTTTGCATCATCAGGTGAGGAAACTACGACGACAGAGAGTTCGCCTAGCTGCAGGTGCATTAACGGCCCGTATTTCAGGGCTAGTTGATGCAGTGCACGATGGGGCACGGGTCCAATAAGATTGTGGATATTTCCGATCAAAGGCAACTTCCATGGCCCTGGAGGGAGATTTGGAGTTGGGTTTTTGGATTTAAATCGATTGAAGAAGATCAAAGTAGAGAAAAAGAAGAGGAAAACAAGTATCAGAGGAGAAGATGGAAACTGGATCTCCATGTTCGATTATATTACAAGTTGATCTGTTTCACAGGTAAGATTGTGTAGTTTTATATATATATGCTAGCTGTTGGAGTGCCATTATGTAGTATATGTAATAATATGCTTATACAAGCATAATACTCGATCAGACCATCATTTGAGGGAGGGATCTTTTTTTAAATGGATAGTATCTTTTCTCGTCTCGTAACTTTTCACTTTTAAAAAAAAAAAATGATCCCAAAAAATATATACGCATACGAATCTTGTTTCAATTACAGCAACTTCGCCGGAATCGACCGTCTACGTGCTGAGTACATGATCAAAAAAATAACTTTGAAACGAACTTTGGTACATATAAAAAATAATCAGAACTAAATTCGTAAACTTATATTTTTTAGGACCATTTAAAAAAATTTGAAAAGTTATTAGGCGAAAAAAATTAAAAATCCCTCCCTCAGAAAATGACAAATGTAGATTAAAAATTATGATCAAATATCATGCTTGCATAAGCATATTATTATTATACTACGTAATGGCACTCCAACAGCTAGCATAAAACTACAAAAATCCCGCAGATCAATTATTGAATTTACTTTGTTAATTAGTTTATGTGGTTCATTGATTATTATGTTGACTGTTGTCTTGTGACCATAATTCAATTTTTTTTTTTCTTCCCATGTGTTTTATTTATTCTAATTTTGTTGTGCCAAAAATTCCATAAGTAAAAGACAACAAAGCTCGCAAGCAAATAATAGCATAAAATATACTCACCACTATGCTATAATAACATTTATTTAATTAATTTTCACTAATTAAATAGCAGCATATGCTCGGCATACAATTGTTTACACATCTCAAATAGGAAACTTTTTTATAAACCCCACCCTCACAATATTTACATATTTACAAAAAAATGTCTTACTTTTACCCTCAATCCAATCATTCACTTTACTTTATTCATTAAAGTTTACAAAATTACCCCTCAACAATTCAATCATTACACCTTTTTCTTAGTGTTGATGTTGGAATAAGTGTTTTGTATAATGATCCAACACTTACAGTCGAGTGTTGTAACTAATGTTCCCAACACGTACTTATGTCAACATCATAATTTGCCCTTTCTTTTCTCATTAACTCCGATCTTACACTTGTTGTTTAGTAATATCCCTAATGCAGTTAGAAGACGTGGACAACATCCAGGTCATGCAGTTGTATAGGAATGAGAAGTTACTAAGAATAATATAACAAGTTCCTACATTCAAGAAGATGTGAAGAGAAGTTGCAAACCGCTTGATGTAATAGTTAAGATGATCATAGGAGTTTAAGGCAGTTCATCCAATGAAGTCTATAAATAGTGAAGTTGTCTAACACAAGATACACAAGAAGAAAAGCTAAATCTTGATTACTAGTCTACTGAATGCGTATACGCTTCTAGTTAGGATTATTTTTGTTTCTTCTTATAGATTAGCATATCATTGTAAATCCAAACAATTTTATGTTCATCGTTATCTTATTTGATAGGTTATGTGTATAGATCTATGAGAGAGATAGTTTCATAGGATCTAGTAAATTTCCAAACTCATACGAGTTATAAGTTTTACAAACCTCTAAGAGGTTGTAATCAAGTTTCACATATTTAATATAGTGAACCATGTAGATTATTTTAAAATCTACGCAAATTTTGAATACTTCCATTTTGCAAAGTGCATTTTAATTTTCGCTACTTAATGTTGCCAGGACAGTGCCAACACAACTGACAACACCTCTAATTTTGCACGCACACACACTTACAGTTGGTATCAAAGCCAACTACTTGATACACTAAGTAGAGATTCTTCTTAGAGTGTGTGATTTAAAATGGAGTATCCACTTTCACCCGCACTTAAGCCTCTTATTCTAGATGACACAAATTATGTCTTCTGGACACCAAAGATGAGAATGTACATTAAATTCATTGATGAACGAGCCTGGAAGAGTGTTCTTGCTAGTTGGACTTAACCAAGAACTACGACGGATGAAGACAATGAAGCTCGAGTTAAGAGAGAACTCGATTAGACAAATGATAAAATCACAGCTGCAAGTTACAATTCAAAGGCGTTGAATGCTATCTTCACCTCAACTGATGCCTCAATGTTCAAAATCATCTCAAACTGCATATCCTCGAAGGATGCATGGGATCGGCTGCAAGAACATTGTGAAAGATCGGATAGTGTATGAAGGACCAGACTTCGTATACTTGGTACCAAATTCGAGAATTTGAGGATGAAAGAAGATGAAACCAATTCAACCTATAATGAAAGATTGACTGAAATAGCTAATGAAGCTCACTCACTTGGAAATCCAATATCCAATACAAGGTTAGTACATAAAATTCTTAGATCTGTTCTTAAACATTTTGATCCTAAGATATGTGTTATAGAAGAAGCTAAGGATGCTGATGTCATAAGTCAAAATAAATTGATTGGTATTTTGAAAACTTTTGAAATGAACATTTCTGAAAAGACTGATAATGATAAGAAGGTTCTTCTTTTCAAAGGTGATGCTTCATCATCCTTATCATCAGGTTCTGAAAAGTCTCCTTATGTTAATGATATTGAATCTGATGAAGATGAAATTGAGGAATGTTTCAACAATCCTGTTTACATGAATTTCATAACCAAACATTTTAAAACTTTCTTAAGGAACAAGAACAACAAGTTTAAGGATAATGTTCAACCTAAAGTTCAGATTAATAACACTCAACAATTGCCTGTTAGGAAGAATACTTTCAATCAATCTGGAAAATTGGAAAGAGGTAACAAGTTTAGATTTGATTAAAAAAATATAGGAAGAATGTTAAATGCCATGCTTGTTCTGGATATGGTCATTATGCTAATGAATGTGTCAACACCGTACTAAAAAAGAAGCTTTATTTCAGTGCTACTTTAAGTGATGAGTCTGATGTTGAGAATGATCCTGAAAAAGCTTTCTTTGAAAGGATTGAATATGATGATACTTTAGATGATGATCTGGATAATTATTATGATGCGAGATCAAATGAGCCATCATTTGAAGAATCACATACTAATACTGCTCCAGAATTTAATAGTTCACAAGTTCTGTCTCAGAAACAGTTACCTCAAGTAAAGTAGGACTATCCAGAAGTGATGCTGACATTCAAGACTTATCCAAAACTGTTTCTAAACTAGAAAGTCTTTTAACAAAAAGAGATAAAAAAATTTCTAAACTCTAAGAAAGACTAGAAGTGTCTGTTCTTGATTTTAAGAAATATTCTTATGAAAACCCCTTAACAAATGAAAAGGTTTTTAAAATATCTTCTGAAACTGAGAAACTTAATCATATAATTAAGTCTCAAAACTTTAAAAAATTTGACTTAAGAGAATCTGATGTAGATCAATGGGAGTTGAATTATGTGGAAGCTTTGACCCGAAAAGCATAATTGAGGATAATGCTTTAAGTCTTGATATATTATGCTTCAATTACGTGATTTACTACCTTATTTTGTTAATTCATTTCCTTATTTACAGTTCTATTTTAGTTCTTTATTATTGTAATAAAGCCCACGGATACTTATGGGCCTTTTTAGGGTTTTTAGATTTTGAACCTTATTTATAGTTTGTATTTTTGCATTGTAAGGGAGGTGATTTGATTAATAAAAAAACGAGAGTTTATCTCAGGATCTCTTTTACGGTATTTTGTGTGAATCAACGTATCTGAGTTTTGCCACTTTTCCGGGTATTCGTAGAATCAACGGATAGTGTGTTCTTTTGTGTTCTTCGTATATTCATATTTTATACGCTTTCAGGCTGCATCAATTGGTATTCAGAGTCCAGTCAACGCTTCTAATATGTTGATTCACGTGGATAAAATCACTATGGATGTCAATATCACCCAAAGTTTGTTTTCTGATAGTTTTGCAGTTACATATGATGATGTCAATGTGGGCTATGAGGGTCCACCGATTTTTGATGAAGATGTGGATGTTTTTCTCGTGAAAAATGATATTTTTGAAGATTTGGTGTCTACAGTTGGAGACTATGATGGTCCTCCAATTTTTGATTTTGATGAAGAGGACAATTTTAAAAATGACGACTCTTCATTTTTTAATGATGATGCAATGCTTGTGCCTCGTAAAGATTTTGTACCGATAAATTTTGAACCCTTAAAAGTGTCTTTTGTCATGGTTGCTTCATTGGTGGATGTGTGTCCCACACAACGACTTCTTTGGTGTCCATGCCTTCTAAGGAGCAATATACAAACTATTTAAGGAGAGATACATCAATCCACCAACTAAATATTATTCATTCTAAGGATGTTGTTGCAGATCAATCTCGACGCACTCTTCAGACTTTCGATTCGAGGACGAATCTTTTCTACCTCGGGAGAGATGATGCAGATCAATGGGAGTTGAATAATGTGGAAACTTTGACCCGAACAGCATAATTGAGGATATTACTTTAAGTCTTGATATATTATGCTCCAATTACGTGATTTACTACCTTATTTTGTTAATTCATTTCCTTATTTACAGTTCTATTTTAGTTCTTTATTATTGTAATAAAGCCCACATATACTTATGGGCCTTTTTAGGGTTTTTAGATTTTGAACCTTATTTATAGTTGGTATTTTTGCATTGTAAGGGAGGTGATTTGATTAATAAAAAAAAACGAGAGTTTATCTCAGGATCTCTTTTACGGTATTCTGTGTGAATCAACGTATCTGAGTTTTGCCACTTTTTTGGGTATTCGTAGAATCAACGGATAGTGTGTTCTTTTGTGTTCTTCGTATATTCATATTTTATACGCTTTCACGCTGCATCAGAATCTATTACCAAGCTTGAAGGTATTCTAACAAGGAAGGATGTTGAAATCTCTAAACTTCAAGACAGGTTGAAAGAAGCTTCACTGAGTTTGTTGAAGGAAAGATGAAACTAGAAGAGTCTCTAATGACTAACAACTCAAGGAAAACAGGTATTGGCTATCAAGGTAAAAATTCCAAATTTTCTGAAAATAAGAAACCTACTGTGTTTGTTAAAGCTGAAGTTAATTACAACCCTATTGTTTCTGCTAAAACTCAGATCAGTGTAGAAGATATGATTTGCCATTACTGTTTTAAGAAATGTCATAAAAGTCCTCAATGTTTGAAGAGGAAAAATCATCTAAAAACTTTTGTGTTGCCTAAAATGACTCAACATTCAAGACAACGTAGTCATAAATCTGTATGGATTTCAAAAGAAAATACTACTTGTAATGTTGTTCATATATCTCTAAAAGCATGTATTCCTGGACTATGGTACTTTGACAATGGTTGTTCTAAACACATGACATGTCAAATTGATTATCTATCTGATTATAAAGCTTATGATGGTGGCAATGTCACTTATGGTGGTGAATCTAAAGGGAAAATCATTAGTAAAGGGACATTAAATGTTCCTAGTTTCCCTAATTTATCTAATGTTCTGCATGTTGATGGATTACTTGCCAATATTATAAGCATTAGTCAATTATGTGATGATGATTTACATGTTAAATTTGACAAAAAATCATGTTATGTGTTATAAGATAGAGATTCTGAATGTACCATAACTGGAAACAGATCTGCTGATAATTGTTATCTCATTGAATCAAAGATAAATTGCAACAATGTGAAAAATGATGAGAGCACTTTATGACATCATAAACTTGGACATGCTAATTACAGACAAATTGAGAAATTGATCAGGTTGAAAGCTGTTACAGGTCTACCAAAACTGAGTTTAATAGACAAAAAGGTTTGTGGACCTTGTCAAAAAGACAAACAGGTAAAAGTGTCTCAAAAATGTTGGGACACTGCTCAACTAAACACTGATTCGAATTGCTTAACATGGATCTTATGGGTCCTATGGAAACAGAAAGTATTGGAGGTAAAAGATACTCTTTGGTAGTAGTTGATGATTACTCTAGATTCACTTGGATTAAATTCTTAAAAGATAAATTTGAAACCTTCGCTATTTTCAAAGTTCTTTACAAAAGATTTAAAAATATTTTTAATTCTAAGGTCTGCAGAATTAGGTCTGATCATGGAAGAGAATTTGAGAATAGTGTTTTTACTGAGTTTTGTGAATCAAAAGGGATTGTACAAGAGTTTTCATCACCTAAAACTCCACAACAAAAATGGCATAGCTGAAAGGAAAAATAGAACTCTTCAAGAAATGGCTAGAGTTATGTTGTGTTCTAAGAATCTATCTAAAAGATTTTGGGCTGAAGCCTTAAACACTACTTGTCATATTGCAAACAGAGTTTATATTATGACAGATTCTACTAGAACTCCCTATGAAATTCTGAACAATAGGAAGCCTAATCTTAAATATTTTCATGTCTTTGGCTGTGTTTGTTACATCTTAAATGACAGGGATCATTTACACAAGTTTCATTCAAAGAGCAACAATGGATTTTTCCTTGGCTACTCTAGGAATAGCAAAGCCTACAGAATCTACAACTTTAGGACTAATACTGTAAATGTTGTATTTGATGATGATACAAGCATCACATGGAAGAGCATTGAAGAAGAAGATATTTCAGACTTGATTGATGATCAAATCAACACTAATTGAAGAAGAAGACATTTCAGAATGTTGAGAAGAATGATGACATACCAGAAGAATCATCTAAGAAAACATATCCAGAAGATCTGTATAATCTCGAGAAGACACCTTCCATAAGAATTCAAAAATATCACCCACATGACCAGAAGAATGATGGGTATGAACTCAAAGGATACGGTAAGGTCTATTTGCATATCACCTATGTGCAGTAAGGTAAACCATGAGTGCTATCATTCCTCAATTGAACCTAAAAATGTTAAAGAAGCTTTAAATGATTAGAATTGGGTTGAAGCTATGCATGAAGAACTAAATCAGTTTGTTTGAAATGATGTATGGACTTTAGTTCCTAGGCCTGAACATATAAATGTTATAGGTGCTAAATGGATCTTTAAGAACAAAACTGATGAGATAAGAAACATTATTAGAAACAAAGCTAGGTTAGTTGCTCAAGGTTATAAACAAGTAGAAGGTGTAGACTTTGATGAAACATTTGCTCATATTGCTAGAATATAATCAATTAGACTCTTACTTACCATTGCATGTTATATTGATATAAAGTTGCATCAAATGGATGTTAGAGCTGCTTTTTATTAATGGTATTCTCATAGAAGAAGCATATGTTGAACAACTAAAAGGATTTGAAAACTTTGATTTTCCTGATCATGTTTTAAGCTAAAAAACGGCTCTATATGGATTGAAACAAACACCTAGAGCATGATATGAAAGAGTGTTGGTCCTGAAAGGAGTATATGACAAGTGTATGGGGGGGGGGATACACTTGTATGCAATTCTTTTGCTAATTTGATCAAACCAGAGTTCAGCAAGGTTGTCTTGGACAACTCTGCTGAAGAAGATTAACTCTTCTAAGATAATCAAACTACTAAGTACTATTGAGTACTTAGTTGAATAACTATCTAGGGGAGTTATATATGCGGAATAGTGGTTGGCCCTTTAAGTTTAGACTCCTTTAATTTCTGAAATCACTTAGTCAATGCAACACAGTCCAGTTTTCAGGGAACTTGTCCAAATAGGTTTTTGCACAGTCTTTGAATGTTTATCCTTGAAAGATCAGTTTTGTGTGCAGTGTTGGATGTAAGAAAGTACTTGGAATGTAAATCAACACAAGAAGTTATAGTGGTTCAGAGACTCAAGTTCTTACATCCACTTTCCCTGATTTAACAGGATAATTCCTTCTCTCTTGGAATTAACTTGTTTTATAGTGCCAAGGTGCACTTGATCAAGAGCACCACTCCTTGGTGAATTGATCCCTAGGATGTCTAGAGTCCTAGTACCCTCTTCTCAACTCAGAACTGAACTGTTCTTCTCTCAACAGTCAGCTCCTACCACTTCTACTACTACAACCTTCTCACTTTCTCACTTGAAAGGGGTAAGGATTGAAGTAAGGTTCCAACTAATGAGATATCCTTTACAATGAAGATCAGTGTATAAGGATAGGATATCTCTCTAAGCTTGTGTATGGATATACAATTGGGTTCAGCTTAGGAGAAGTGTATAAAGACTAAGATAGTCTCTTTGAAAGCTTAAATGTTCTATGAGCTTCAGAATACTTGAGTAGTTGGATTTTGTTGAGGTCAGTTGGATGCTTTCAAATGGTCTTCACACTTCTGTATTTATAGACAAAATGGAGGATTTGCCCGTTGGAGAGGCAGCCCCAAATTGCTATAAATGTCTTCCTTGAGTTCTTCAAACTGGAAGACAGATTCTTGATAGTGACATGTCCTCATTTGGGTAATAAACGGCTTGTAAGACTTTGTCTTCATTCTGCAGCACTTTTCCCAATGTTTGTCTTCTTGTTAGGACTTGGACATGGCTTCTGAAGGTTGATCCAATGATAGGACAACATTCCTTATCAACTGGACAACTCTCCTTATCACTATCAGCAGTTTTGCTTTTCAGCAAGGTTGGCTTGCTCTTCTTCAGATGACTTGGCTCTTTCCCTTTATTTCACTTCAAGGTGATCTTAGCTTGTTTCTTTGGTGATCTTTGGGGTGTGGTTGTCTCTTTCTCTTCAGCAACCTTTAGAACATCTGTTCTGATTCAATCATGCTGAGACAACTCTTCTGGACAACTCTTCTGATCAGCATATTTGGTCTTTTAGCATCAGAGCACTTTACACATAGAGTTGGCTTCTCTGGACAACTCTCCTGATCCAAAGCCTTTGAGTAGCCTTGTCCTTTTGAGCTAGGTAAAGTTGTTCTTGCATATGGCTAGCTTCTTTGGACAACTCTGCTGATCAGAGTTATTAAGCTTGTCCTTTTGATTTTACCAATCTTGCATATGGACACTTTCTCTGGACAACTCTCCTGATAAGATCATCTTATTGGACTTGTCCTTTTGAGCTTTACAATCTTGTTCTTGCATAAGAACATCTTCTCTGGACAACTCTCCTGATCAGTGCATTTGGTTTTCCATAGAGTGTCCTTGCTCTTAAGTGATTATTCCAGAATTTGAGCCTTGAGGGGACTTGATCTTGATCATCTTCAAAGCATAGGTTCCCCCTCAAATTGTGCATCTAATTGTCTAAGAGCTGCCTAACATTTCAGCTTCCTATCTAGCCTATAAACTATATGTTCTATCATTTCTAGAACATATTTATCTTGACTTAGGCATGTCTCAGGGGGTTTTGGTATTAGATCAAAACATATCTCATTTTATTCCCAACAAAGAGTCACTGACTTCTTGATTGAATTTGGATTTGTTAGAGGTGAGGCTGATAGAACACTGTTCATTAACATGAGAATAATACAATTATGATTGCTCAAATCTATGTTGATGATATAGTATTTTGATCTACATGTGATAATATGCTCAAACTGTTTGTGAATGAAATGACATCCACTTTTGAAATGTCCATGGTTGGTGATTTAATTTACTTCTTAGGAGTTCAGATTAAACAACAAAAAAATGGAATTTTCATCTCACAAGGCAAATATGCTAGAAACTTAGTGAAAAGGTTAGGTGTAGAAAATTATAAACATATGAAGACACCTATGGGATCAACTCAGAAACTGAGTAAAGATAATGTTTGTATAGCAAAGATACAAACTGTACCTTGATTGGGTATAGTGATGCAAATTGGGCAGGTGATTGTGATGACAGAAAAAGCACAAGTGGAGGTTGCTTTTATATGGGGAATAACTTGATCTCTTGGCATAGTAGAAAAGTAAAACCGTGTGCCTCAATCCACAACTGAATCAGGATACATTGCAGCAGAGAGTTGTACTCAATTGTTGGAAAATGAATTGGTTTTGATTAAGATACCAAAACCCTTAAATGATGATAGTCAGAGTAGTTGAGAAAGATAGTCAGTCTAGTTGTCTCAGGATAGTTGAGACAGTTTAAAATAATCTCTAAGTCTAGAATCTCAGGAATGTTGAGATCTTAGTTTTCAGGACAGTTGTCCAAGCTGGTATGTTAGGCAGCTTAATAGTTTTTGTCTTAAGCTCAAGTTTGCTCATCACATGAAAGACAAAGTTAATGAAGTGGACAATATGGCTGAATGCACAAGGCACAATCAAGCAACATGATCTGCTATTAAACCAACAATGATAAGAGCTGTATCAGATCAAGTTGATGTGTTGAAGATCAAGTGCATTAAAGGCTTCTACCTCAAGAGACAGCATTAATGAAGTATTAAAGCCATCAAGCCTGAACAAGCATTAAAGACTTAGAAGAATTAAAGACTAAAGACTTGAATGAATTGAAGAACATTCTATCTGCGGTAAAAGGTGTTTAGAGAACTCGTCCCATCTGACCGTTGGAGAAGTACAAGTTCTGACACAATTATTCTTGGAAAATCTGCAAGCTTAAAAACTGAAACAAGTATGCACAGTCGCATTTTTCAGAAGTCAACATCATTTATTCAAGAAACCATTGAAAAACCTTCTTACACAGTGGATAATAGAAGGATGCTCTAGTAGCCATTTTGTAGGTCCCAAGTTGAGTTTAATAACGAGTAAGCTAGTGAAAATGTCTAGAGGGGGTGAATAGACTTTTCAAAAATATTTCGATATATCAAAGTACAATGCGGAAATCAGAATATAACAATGAGCCCAATTTTAGTTTATAATCAACTTATTTCGAGAACTCTGTTCTATGTATACTCAACTAGTCTTGTTCAGATATGTAATTCAATTAATCAAACAGTTAATCAATTAAACAACAAACAAAACAGTAAAGTGAATCAAACACGAGATTTATAGTGGTTCGACAACTTGTCTACATCCACTCTCACAAACCCAGTTGTGATGTTCTTATTAACTCGTCCAATGGAGTAATGTGTTCTTGTAGCTTTAAGTCCCAAGAAATAAGACTTAGATCTTCTCGACTATATCACCAGATATATCTTCGATCTAACTAGAGATTTACAAGTATCTAGCAACTTGATAAAAACAAAAAGTAAAACTTCTCTATTCAGTAGCAGTCTTCTTTGATCTTCACTTGTCTTGCAGACTTGCTTTCTGAACTTCAAAACTATGTGAGTGATTTCTTCTTTTAATCTTCAATAATGCTTCAGTATGCAGTAGTATCAGTAGTCTTCAATCGATCAATACCGTGTGGTATTTATAGACTTCTGAATTCAAGAACTTGTCAATTGTAACCAACTTTTCTTGAAAACTAACTTCTAACTTCTTCAGCTTATCCATCCACGCGTTTATAGTTAATTAGTTGTTTCTAACTAACTCTTCAATCCTTAGCTTATCCATCCATCCACGCGCTTTGAATAACTAACTTCATGTTGACTTGTCTTGTTGAGTTTTGTGGTCTCACCTGTCTTCAACAGTAGACTTCATCCTTCTTCTTCTTGTGCTTCCTTCTTCAATAGTAGACTTAACAACAACTAATCTAATCCTAACAAGACTATTACATTACTTTAAGCTTTATAACACAGCTTACTCAACTTATAATCTATTCATCAATATACAATTACATATGAAAACAATGAGCTTATATACAATGATTAATATAGCTCAATAACAATCTAATCAATTAATATGAACAGTACTTATACTTCATACTTATCTTTTGTTTTATACTTAACAATTCTTGTGTGAACTCTACTGGTCTGTGTTGGTCCCTGAACGAGTAGTGAATGGGATTAAAGTCTAGAGGGGAGGGGTGAATAGACTTTAAAACTTTTTCAAGAGAGTTGGGAACCTCTTCTGATTGCTATGTCAACTGGACTACAAGTCTGCTGGTCCAGATGACTATAATGAAGAGGTTGTATGCGGAATTATGGTAGGCCTTGATTAGACTCGTTCTTATAGTTTCTTAAGAAAGTGTTAACTTGTTTTCTTTAATGAAAGTACTCAGTTGATGCTGGTTTGAAAGTTGTGGCCTTGTTTTGAAGAATGTTGAAATCACAGTATGCACTATATAATAGTTAATGAAATGACAGAATGTAAAGTGCAGTAAGTAAATAACACCAGGTTTATAGTGGTTCGGATATACGATCCTACGTCCACTCTCACGTCCTAACGTGATGTTTAATCCCTTTAATTTACCACAAATTACAAGGGTCTTGACCTTTATAGTCCCAAGGATAGGACTTTGAGATATGAGCCGTCCTAAAATCTACGGTCTCCACAAGTGATTGTAAGCACTTGCACTTTGAGGGTTTCAAAAACTTTAACCTTTCGGAGAGGGTTTGGGGTTTTTGAAGTGTATCCAACTAATGGTTCAAGCTTATAAATTGCTTAACCACTATGCCTAAAACAATTGATATACAATATGAACAGGTTTCAGGTTCTTATGGGTTTCAGGTTCTTATGGCTTTTGCTTGATTGCTTGCTTGGCTTGTTGAATTCTCTCAATGTGATCTCTTGCTTGTGATTTCTCATCCTCTTGTATTTATAATGGTGATTGCTTGCAACTAGCCGTTGGAGTTGACTAGCCGTTGGGACAATCTTTCCATATGTGGCTTGATTCCTTGATTCCAGCTGCTTGATTGCTCCAATCCTGGGATCATGTCAATCTTCTAAATAAGGTAGGTCTTCATTTGAATTGCAAGATGACTTTGGGAATCAGCCGAGTCTTGGAAGAGAACATAGTCTTCTGATCTGTACTACTAGTCTTCTGACTACTCTTCTGGCCTTAGGTCTTCTGTCTTCTGATATCAGTCGAGTAACACTCGTCTGATCTGTGAATAATTTGTGCTGCTTTAGGCCATCTTCAATCTTTGACTCCATTAGTCAAGTAGGTATACAAGCACCTTACTTAACTGGCCTTCAAGGATCTTCTAGTCTTCATGTCTTCTACTCTTCTCATCTTGAGGGAGCGCATGTAAGCCGGGACTGTGCTAATCAACTGATATCTATACAGTTGATCACACAAGACTAGTCTAAGCTGATCTATACAAAGTCAGCTGATCCTATTACATTTATAAACTCTAAGTGTTTTGGCCATCAAAACTATTCTAACATCAAGTGGGGCTTAGGGTGAATTTACATCCCAACAATTTCCCCCTTTTTGATGAAGCCAAAACTATATTTGATAAATGCTCTTAGTAATTAAGATAAGAGTTTATAAACTTCATAAAAGCTGAAGTATCTGATGAAGACAATGAGAGTTTGTCTTGAAAGCAAAGAGAACTAAACTTGATTATATATAGAGCTTTTACAGATTACAAGTAATAGTTTCTTTAAAGCTTTGAAAGTAGTCTTCATCAGGTCTTCTGATCTTCAGATGCGGAAGGCAAGGTACAGACGAGTTCGAAATTCTTCCATGTGCTGCAGGTCTGTAACATTCTCCTCTTCATAGATCTTCTCTAGAATCCTTTTGACTTCAATCAAGTCTGTTCTTCCAGAATCCAGAGTGGGAGGATCCCATTTGGGTTCTTCAGGAGTTAGGATTCTGCAGTTGTCAAGTTCTTTGGCTGTCTTGACTACTTCTTTCCAGAACTCTTGATCTTCAATGTTCATGAATTGATTGAACTGGAAGAATTCATCTTCATAGGTTGGGAGAGGGCCAAATTTTCTTACAATGTGGTGTTGAATTTGCCACTTCTTCTTCAGAGGGTACCACCTTGGTAGCTCATCTTGAAGGGCTAAATAATCCACATAGTTGCTATCAAACACCAGGACTTTATCTTTCTGTGCCATAGCATTTTCTTTCAATGCTTTGTCCTTGAGAGCTTTCCTGAGTTTGGCTATCTTCCTGTCAAATTTGGCTTTGACTGCTTTCGCATCTTTTAGCTTCTTCTGCTTAAGCTCTTGAGCTTCAAGCTCTTTTCTTTTCTTCAGCTCTAAAGCCTCTTTCTCTTCTGCAGTAGGCTCTGCTGGAGCTGACTTCTTGCTTGACTTCTGAGCTTGCTCATCTGCCTTCCTTTTCCTTGTCATCCTCTTCTCAGGAACTTGTTCTGTAGAGGCAGTGATCTGTAGACTTTTGGCAGGAGCTTGAGTGGGAGCTTGGGTGTCTTCTTGAGCAATTTCTTTGCCTTTGCCTTGCTTGCTCTTTATTTTGCTTTTTAAATCACCCAAGGTTTCATTCAGCTCATCTTGAGATACTACCATCACAGCTTGTTGTGCAGTAGCCTTCTCTAGAGCTTTTATCAATACATCTTCCCCTTTTTTGGCTTCAGCAAGTGCAGCCGCAAAAGGCTTCATGGCATTCAGAATCTCCACTTTCAGAGTCTGTTGAAGAGCCATGGCATTGACTTTGCCAACATGGGTCAGATGAGTGATGCTGTGGTCTAGAATCTGAGCATGAGAGTTGGAGGAGGAGGCAGCTTCAAGTTTAGCTGTAAGTGCTTCCAATTTTGTTGCTGTCTCCTTCAGCTGAGTCAGTAGTTTCTCATTCTCTGCTGCAGCTGACTTGAGAAGGGTTTGACCTTCATTTGTTCTTGCTTCAGCATCATCTAGCCTGTTTTTGTAGAAGCTCTCTAAGCGGTTGATCTCATTGGAATAAAGATCAGTAAACTTCTGGGTTCTGTCCGCTGATTTCTTCATTTCTAAGTTGAGATACTCCTCTAGCTGATTGTGAAGTGTTTCACCGAATTTGTCATCTATGTCAAGGATTTGTTCGGTGAGACGAGTCTTCTGTTCACGAATAGCTTTTTCTACCAATCTGCCCAGCTGCATGCCTAGTCCTTTGGCGAAATGTGTGTCAATTGCTTCCTTGATCTGAGCACACACATCTGCTCGAATATCGACAGATGAAGTGGAGGGAGAGGCAATACTTTGAGCTTCCTTGGGAAGTGCAGGAATGGGAGGCTGATTGTAGACAACTAGGGCCATTCCTTTTTCTTCCGCAGTGAGATAACCTTCTTGTAGAAAGTCCGATGTAACATCTACCAGACGAGCAAATAATCGTCCATTCCTTTGATGAGGTTGATAGATGAAGTGATCAAGCTCATGTTTAGGAAAGAAGTGAGATGGAATAGACACCACTTCTTTTTCTTTTGTCTCATCTCCAGCTGATGCAACTGTGTATTCTGCAGTTGAGTCTGGTACGCAGGGGTCTTCAGAGGGGACTCCTAGAATCCTTCGGCATACCCTGGTCAGAGAATCTGTGGGCAACAGCTCAGTGAATGAACTGACCTGAGCAACTTCTTTTTGCTCCATTTCCCAGTCGAGGAAGTTAGCCTTTCCTCCCATTCCCTCCATGACTTCAATGAGGTCATCCACATCATCTCTCCGGAGTTCAATCCAAGTACAGACTCGCAGTATCTGTTCAAATTGAACTGATTCCTCATCAATGCCAGGAATAGTAGACTTGAGCAGGTTTGCTATCTTCATCCTCATTATCTTCTCCCTTGTGCACATAGGATAGTGCACCATGCTATACTGAGGTTGAGAGGGGCCTGCTTCATCCAGGTCTGCTGGTGCCAAGTCTTCTGGTGCAGATGGGGTAGTGAGGATAGAGGATTGAGTGGTTGGAATGGTTTCCTCTGCAGTGTGAGTATCAGCAGGGATTTGGGAAGTGATATGTTCAGGTTGTGATTGATGTTCTTGGACATCTGCCATTTGAATATCAGCAGGGGTAGGCAAATGTGGCTCTGGAGTTGTTTGATGTTGGGCTTGTTCCTCTGCTGTGTGAGTATCAGCAGAGATTTGGATATCAGTGTTTGAGGGTTCAGATAGGTTTGAATCATCAGAAGGGTTGAATGATGCAATCGGGGCTATTATCATGGGAGTAGGGAGCCTCGATTTCTTTGTCTTTTTGGTGAAAGAAGAATTATTCTTCTTTCTCTTCTGACCCTTCAACAATTTAGAAGGAGTAAAAGTGAGAGAGGGGTTAGAGGTACCTGCCGTCTTCAAGGGAGAGGCAGTTGGAGTGGCATCTGAATCAGATGGGGAGATGAGTCCTGATCTGATTAGAAATCGTCTTTGTGCTAGGGTCTGATTGTCATCATCATCATCCTCAGCAGCCTTCTCCTGAGCCTCTTCTTTGGATGGCTCCTCTTCTTCTTCAGCAGAGTCATGAACAAACTCTTCTGCCTCCTTAACAACATCTTTGGAAGATGTTTCAGCCAACAGCTTCCTCTTCTCTTCTTTCAACCTTGCTGCCTCTGCAAGAGCTTCCTTCTTCAAGTAATACTTGGAGGAGTGGAAGGTCTTATGAGGACCCATCTTGTACTTCTTTGGGAGAATATCTGGAAGGATGATGCTCAGCTTGTTGACAAAGCTGACTGTTGATGTGACCTTCCATTCTCTTGATTGAAGATCCAAAGTAACCTTCTTGGCCTCAAGAGCAATTCTGTTCAAGAAAAGCCCTTGCCAATCTCCATCAATCTGATCCCAGATTGCAGCCATAACTCTAACTTTTAGAGTGGTAACAGCATCATGGCTAAAAGTGTTACCAAGCAACATCTTGCCTGCAATATCCATCAAGGTTTGGAATTTAGGTTCAAGTTGGGATTTCTTGAGCCCAGAGGCATTCTCAGCCTTGATCCGTCCATCAGTAAATATCTCCATATATTCCTTTTCTCTTCCCATGATGTAGGTAGAGATGTCGATCTCTCCCCTTGATAGTCCGAACAGTTCTTGAAGAATCTCCCTTGAGATCTCGACTCTGTGTCCACCCATGACACTTTCAACATGAGAGTCCATCATCACTGCGTTTGCATAGAAGGTCAGCACATCTTGTTCATAAACATTGGTTGGTGCTGCTTCTAGAAAGTCACGAAGGTTGAGATTGATGCAGCGAAGAAGGATTTCCTTGTTCTCAGGTGTATGTTTGCCCTTGAAAAACAGAGCATTCTCAGTGAAAACTTTTCCTTCCTTAGACCACTTTTGAGCATCTAAGGTGCCGGTACTCTTGGTCTTCTCGTCGTAAATTTTGATGATTCCCATTCTGGATTTTGAGTATTGGGGGTAGGAATGCTTTCGAAAGAATATTTCAGGACGAGAGAGATATGAGAGTAATTGAGTATTGTGAGCAAAAGGGATTTGGAAGAGGTTTAAGGGATTGTATATATACTCCATCAAAAGCTTGATCTAACGGTCAGATTAGATTTTAATGTGGAGTAGTGCCCAAGAGTTTCCTTCTTTGATTTCGGGCCATCCCTTAAATTTTGCCGGCTTAGTTCGCCATTTGGCAACTGTTGATTTGCTGGCAATATGGTAATCAAGTATTAATGACATCATACCAAAAATAGCCGTTGTGACTAATTTTGTGGTAAGAATTGATCATCAAGGCCGTTTTCTATAAGTGAATTGCATTCCTTATATAGGCCAATTTCTTTAATTACATTCATGAATGAATCTAGAATGAATTACATGATCAATGATAGTCATTATGCTTTAAAATAAAGTCTTCTTATCAGCAGAGAGAGGTCTTCTGATTTCATCGAAATGTCTGCTGATTTTCCATGAAAGTCTTCTGGTCAGCTGAGTTGATCTTCTGATCAGCTGAGTAGAGGATAGGGGTTTGCTGTGATGATCCAACCTGGATGGATCCTTCCAGCTTTATTGTGAGTGATGATCCAACCTGGTTTGATGGATCTTTCAGCTCCTTCTTTAAATCAAGTGGGACTAGCCTAGATGAAATCCCACTGATTTAACTGCTTCTCACCATCGGATGGGATGTAGCATCTAATGTGTCCTTGTTGAATTTCTTCGCTTCCTTTGAAAGAGAAGAAAAGTTGGAAGAGGCTTCAATGGAGTGTGAAGAGAGAGCCATGGACTTGGTCTCCTTGACATCTTTTGACAAAGTGGTCTTTGATAGCAAGCTCTCCATGTAGAATTTCCCCCTGGAGAAGAAGCTCCGCTTGCTTGCTACTTTGTCTTCTGCATCTCTTCTTCCTTTAGTTTTCAACAAGAACGTCTCTTCTTTCTTTAGTTTTCATAGGCATACTTATGTTGGATAACCCAAGTATGCTGATCTGCATCATCTTCAACTTCTGGACAAATCTTCATCTCCTTCACCCAATATCTTGGTTGAGGGATGATCTCCATTCCATCTCTTCTCTCGATTATCTCCATACCTGAAACAATAATAATAGTTAGTGGTTTGTGTTCGTAGGTGTTCTCATAACTTCCTCCTTTTATAGAGGTAGAAATGAGGTAATGGAGCATAAGATGACAAATACTATAAAGTTGATAGGTCTGAATTTCTGAAAAGCAATTTCTTAAGATCAACAATGAGATTCTTGATCTAAGGGTTTACATTTAAAGAGATTCAGGCTCTATCTTATGGAATGCAGAATTTATAGATTCTTGAACAAGAATTATTTGGAATTCGTACAGTGCATGTATACTGTTGAGTCGGTGAGGATGGTGTATTAATCCAACCAAGTATGACTCACTAATATACTGTATTCTTGTATAGTGATAAAGCATTTTATGAAGAATAGTTTATTACTATACATAGATATACATTGCTTAAGTATAGATTACCAATTAACTCTATTCAAGTCTTCTGAATGTAAGTATATAATGCAATGCAGATTATAGAGTATTTCATCAAGGATTCTTAAGGTATCTTTGATTCCCCCTTGATTAGATGACTCTATGTTTTCCCTCAGCTTTATTTGTCTTCATCGGGAAAAACTTACCTGAAGATGAGGGTGTCTATTCACCTCATCTGATCCTCCTAGTCTGCTGCAAATGTATCAGCTGAGGTCTTCAGCTGATCTTGTGCTCTTCATGTGCTTGGATCCAAGAGTCCTAAGCTATAGCATAGGGTCTTGAATCTTTCTTCAGCTAGGGGCTTAGTCAAGATGTCTGCTCTTTGGATATCTGTGTGAATTTTCTCCATCTTGATGTCCTTCTTTTCAAGGTGGTCTCTTATAAAATGGTGTCGAATGTCGACATGCTTGCATCTTGATTATGGATAACTTGCTCAGCTTGAGTTTGAGATCTAGTGACTGGTCTGTGTGGTTTATCTTCTTCTGGTTCTTCAGGAAATGGTTCATTGACTTCAATAAACTCATCAGACCTAGTCTTGATCACTAGTTTCTTCATTTGATCTGTAGCTGAGGTTGATTCTACTGCACTCTTTTCACAAGATTCATCAAAAACAACATGAGGTGTTTCTTCCACAAGAAGGGTACGTTTGTTGAATACCCTAAATGCTTTGCTAGTTGAGGAGTATCCCAAGAATATTCCCTCATCTGCTTTGGCATCAAACGCATTCAACTTACTTTTCCCATTGTTGTGAATGAAACACTTACAACCAAATATATGAAAGTAAGATACTCTAGGTTTTCTTCCTTTCCACAGTTCATATGGGGTTTTCTCATGGATTTTGTGAATACCTGACCTGTTTTGAGTGTGACAAGTTGTGTTGATAGCTTCTGCCCAAAGCTTCTTAGGAGTGGAGAATTCAGCAAGGAGTGTTCTTGCAGCTTCTTTGAGTGTTCTGACTCTTCTTTCAGCTACACCATTCTGTTGTGGTGTTCTTGCTGCACTTGTCTCATGCTGAATACCATTAGAAGTACAATATGCAATAATATAAGAGTTAATAAATTCAGTGCCTTTGTCACTTCTAATTTTCACAATAGGTTCTCCTTTCTCTACTTGGATCCTCTTTAATAGTTCAGGAAGCTTCTGCTGAGTTTCACTCTTCTTGTATAAGAAGATAACCCAAGTAAACTTGGAGTAGTCATCTACAACAATAAGAGTGTACTTCCTCCCTGTTAGTGTGGTTGGAGTGATTGGTCCAAAAAGATCCATGTGGAGCAGTTCAAGAAATTTGCTGGTTGATGCTGTCTTCTTGGTCTTGAAGGAGACCTTTGTTTGCTTTCCTTGTTGACATGCATCACAGACCTGATCTTTACAGTAGAGTTCATTAGGCAGACCATCAACTAAGGATTGCCTTGCTAACTTGTTCATAGTCTTAAAGTTCAGATGACTAAGGCGTTTGTGCCATAGCCAGCTGACATCTTTAGGGCTTTTCACAAGCAGGCATGTATCCTTAGGACAACTGTTCCAATTTGCAAGATACATACTTCCTTTTCTAGTTCCTGTTAGAAGGTTTTGTTTTGTTCTTTTATCACTTATGAGACACTCATTTTTAGAGAATTTTACTGAGTAACCGGTGTCACAAAAATGAGAAACAGATAATAAATTAAACTTTAAACCTTCTACATATGATACATCATGTACCTCAATGTCACCATTTTGAAGGGTGCCATATCCTTTTGTGTTACCGTGCGCGTTATCACCAAAGAAAACTTTTGGACCTTTCTTTTCTGTGTAGTTGGTCAGCAGGTCTTTGGTTCCAGTCATATGGGTTGAGCATCCACTATCTATGTACCATATCTCTCCTGCTAGACCTTCTTTTCTGTATAGGTCCCTCCTTTCCTGCAAGAAAGGTTAAGTCTTAGGTACCCATTTCGTTTTGGGTCCTTGGGTGTTAGTACTACCCTTGGGAACCCACATATACATTGGTCGTTTGAACAACCTTGAGCACTTGAGTTGTTTCCCTCGGGCATCACAGAACCAAATCTTACCAGTTAACACCTTGGACTGATCTGATTTGTTGTTTGTGTCAGCTAAGTAATAGTCAAATGGTTTTCCTTTATAGGAGTGAACATACATTATCTTTTGACTAGTTACATTCGGCCTGGGTGCATTAGCTGGTCGATGCACACGATTATATGGACCATACTCTTCTGTTCTCACAATATCATAAGAGATAGGGGGTGCAAATAGAACAGATTTGTTTGAAGAAGATTTCTTCTTCTTGGCTGGAGCAGCATACAGCTGAGACTGTCTCAGACGAGATGGTCTAGGCTGTTTGCTGTTCCTCTGTACAGGTTTGGGGTTAACTTTTCTTTTACCATTTTTGGTGTTGGAATAGTTAGCCTTAGTTGGTACAGATGCCTTTTGGTTCATATTGGGTTCATTGTGTTTAGAACACTCACCCTGTTCATGTGTCTAAGTAGTGCACTTGTTAGGTGTACTACCCCCAGCTGGAGAGGATGTTGATGGATTAAGTTCATAGCCAAAACCCATCTTATTGCCATTTGATCTATAATATTCAGAGATACTTTCAATAGTAGTCGAAGCTTTATTGAACTCTGATATCTTTTGATTTAGGCATTCCTTCTCCTTTTCTAAGAGCTTGTGTGCTTGGAAGAGGTCATCGAACTTAGATTGTAGTATACGAAATTCCTTGGTTTCTAAGGCTTGAGTTTCTAACATCCCCTCATACAACTGAGTTGTTGTGGTATTTTCTTCCTTAAGAAGTTCCACTTCTTTGGTCAACCTTTCATTCATGGTGACTAACTCAGGGGTGTTATCAAACTTAACCTTTTTCAACCTAGCAATTTCTTTCCTTAAATCCTTATTCTCCTCTTCCACTTCTATAAAGGCTCTAGTGGCAATATCCAGATCACCTTTTACCTTTCTTAACGATTGATAATAGGTGTCTTCTGATTCGCCTTCAGATGAGTTTATGTCATTTGTTTGTGAGAAAATAGGTGAATGGAAAGTAGTAGTGTAGGAATTTACCTCATTTTCTCCTATGGCCATCATAGCTAGATCATCTGAATCATCTGAGTAGATTTGACAGTCTGGTGATGTAGGAAGTTCATCACTTTGATATTCAGATTCTCCAGTCACCATTGCTTGCTTATCTGAATTTCTTCTGTCTCTCCTTGGCCTTCTTTCTTCTTTGTCATCCAGCTCAGGGCATTCATAGACATAGTGTCCTGGTTTACGACAATTGAAGCATGCTCCAGGTTTTTGATTTGAACTGCCTTTCCTTGGAGGAGTGGCATCTCTTTTTCTGGAGCCTCGGCTGTCAGATGACTCTATATCCTTTCTAGGATACCTTTCTGGTGTTCTTTCTCTGGAACCTCTAGAGGGTGAACTGGCTCTTCTATCTTTGTAGTTTCTATAGAATTTTCTATATTTGCTGTTGAGAGTGTTCATCCTTTCGAACCTTTTGATCATAAGGGCCATTTGCTCTTTCAGACTCATGTCTGATCCTTCAAAGTCTTCTGTTTTCAGAGAGGTCTTGCCAGATGAGGTGCTTGCAGCTTTTGTATTTGCTGCCTTGAAAGCTACAGTCTTGGAAGTAGATGGGGTTGCAGTAGGTTCATCATTTTCTGAGTTTTCTTCTCTTTCAAGATCATATTCATGAGCTTTTAGATTCTGAAATAGAGTCTGTGCAGACCACTCCTTGATATCTTGGGTATCTTTGATGATGGTCTTCTTGAGCCTCCATTTCTTGGTTAGAGAGTCTAAGATCTTTAGATTTTTCTCTCTATTTGTATATTTCTTGCCCAGAGATTCTATCTCATTGATGATCTTGGTAAATCTATTGTCTAGTTGATCAATAGACTCTTCTGGATGCATTTTGAAATGTTCAAACTTCTTGACTGCTGTTGTCAACTTGCTCTCCTTAATCAGCTCGGTTCCTTCACAGAGGAGTGCTAGAGCATCCCACATTTCCTTAGCTGTTTCACAACTGATTACTTTTGCAATGTACTCATTTGGAAGAGTTTGCATGATGTAATCTTGAGCAATGCTGTCAAGATTTGACTGCTTCATCTCTTCTGGTGTGAGATCCTTCATCGGCTTGGGGGCTAATTCTCCAACTGGAACTTCTGGATCACCATTTGCAGTGTTGACTGCCATGATGGTGATTGGGCCTTCGGTGATTACTGACCACATCTTGTAGTGGACTGATGTGAGATTCTTCCTCATCCTGATCTTCCAGTAATCATAATCCTCCACTGAAAACTTAGGCAACTTACGCATATTAGCACTCATGCTGTATGAGTTTTCGAAAATAAGTTTTTCAAAAGAAAAAGATCTGTTCAAGAGGACTACAGAGACACTCCCTCAAGTCTTCTGATAATCTAGAGACAGTAGTCCGTTAGAACCACTGCTCTGATACCACTTGTTGGTCCCTGAACGAGTAGTGAATGGGATTAAAGTCTAGAGGGGAGGGGTGAATAGACTTTAAAACTTTTTCAAGAGAGTTGGGAACCTCTTCTGATTGCTATGTCAACTGGACTACAAGTCTGCTGGTCCAGATGACTATAATGAAGAGGTTGTATGCAGAATTATGGTAGGCCTTGATTAGACTCGTTCTTATAGTTTCTTAAGAAAGTGTTAACTTGTTTTCTTTAATGAAAGTACTCAGCTGATGCTGGTTTGAAAGTTGTGGCCTTGTTTTGAAGAATGTTGAAATCACAGTATGCACTATATAATAGTTAATGAAATGACAGAATGTAAAGTGCAGTAAGTAAATAACACCAGGTTTATAGTGGTTCGGATATACGATCCTACGTCCACTCTCACGTCCTAACGTGATATTTAATCCCTTTAATTTACCACAAATTACAAGGTTCTTGACCTTTATAGTCCCAAGGACAGGACTTTGAGATCTGAGCCGTCCTAACAGCTACGGTCTCCACAAGTGATTGTAAGCACTTGCACTTTGAGGGTTTCAAAAACTTTAACCTTTCGGAGAGGGTTTGGGGTTTTTGAAGTGTATCCAACTAATGGTTCAAGCTTATAAATTGCTTAACCACTATGCCTAAAACAATTGATATACAATATGAACAGGTTTCAGGTTCTTATGGGTTGGATAGAAATCACTTAAGAGCTAAAAGTATTCTAATGCTTTCTGGGCTCTTGGAGAATTCTTAGAACAGTATGGCTTTTGCTTGATTGCTTGCTTGGCTTGTTGAATTCTCTCAATGTGATCTCTTGCTTGTGATTTCTCATCCTCTTGTATTTATAATGGTGATTGCTTGCAACTAGCCGTTGGAGTTGACTAGCCGTTGGGACAATCTTTCCATATGTGGCTTGATTCCTTGATTCCAGCTGCTTGATTGCTCCAATCCTGGGATCATGTCAATCTTCTAAATAAGGTAGGTCTTCAATTGAATTGCAAGATGACTTTGGGAATCAACCGAGTCTTGGAAGAGAACATAGTCTTCTGATCTGTACTACTAGTCTTCTGACTACTCTTCTGGCCTTAGGTCTTTTGTCTTCTGATATCAGTCGAGTAACACTCGTCTGATCTGTGAATAATTTGTGCTGCTTTAGGCCATCTTCAATCTTTGACTCCATCAGTCAAGTAGGTATACAAGCACTTTACTTAACTGGCCTTCAAGGATCTTCTAGTCGTCATGTATTCTACTCTTCTCATCTTGAGGGAGCGCATGTAAGCCGGGACTGTGCTAATCAGCTGATATCTATACAGTTGATCACACAAGACTAGTCTAAGCTGATCTATACAAAGTCAGCTGATCCTATTACATTTATAAACTCTAAGTGTTTTGGCTATCAAAACTATTCTAACATCAAGTGGGGCTTAGGGTGAATTTACATCCCAACAGTCTGTACAAGATGACTTCTCTTAAATAGACTAGATCAGTCAACACTTAGAAAATATTCAAACTACTTTTGGCTTATCAAAACTTCATCATTATCTTTTATCATCAATTAGGACTTGTTCTAGGATTCATATCCCAACAATTTCCCCCTTTTTGATGAAGCCAAAACTAGTTGAATCTTTTCTCATAAGAAGACTAGTTAAGTAGTTATCTTGTCTTAATCATCAAAATAGTACTTATCTTTTATTCATTCAAAATAAGATCAGTAGATTACACATACTAAATCAAAAATAAAAAACTAAGTATAAAAAAACTTAATCTGAGAGTGTACCTCCTTCTGGATTTGGAACACAGAATGCATCTAGAAGTCTCTTGTGTATCACCGAAATATGATCTTCAGTTTATATCCTTTCCTTGTCTAGCAGCTCCTCTTCAAATTTCTTAATCTGATTAAAGTCGATCCTCTTTCCTGAACTCAGCATCGGAGTAGTCCATTTTGGAAAGATAGGGACTAGAATGTTAAAATTCACAGCAGCAGCTATCCTCATAATCAGACTCCATAGCTTCAGATCTTGAGCTTCCATGAACTTGTCAAAGATAGAATAAAGTTCTTCAGAGCTCTCTGAATCTCCATACTTACGAACTATCCAGTGATCTAACTCTCATTGCAACTTGACTTTGAACCAATCTTCACGGTGTTCATTATCAATGAAGTTGTCAATGAATGCATCTTCAACTAGATCTGGATTTGGCTTCAACTTCTGCAATCTTCTAATATGTTTTCCAATTTTCTCCTTACTAGCATAGTGAGATTCATCACCAGTCTTCTCAACTAGCTTTTGCTTTTTCACGATTGCAGTTGTTTCTTCTTCTGGTTCTTCAATCACCAGCTTTCTTTTAACTTGAATTGACTGAACTTCTTCTTTAGGTAAAGCAATACTTTTCCCTTTTGCTTGACTCTTCTGCTCTTCTGCTTCTAGATCAGCTTTCTTTACTAGCCTTCCTCTCTTGGGCCTTCTTATCTCTTCTATAGCAGTAGCAGCAGCTTTCATTTCTGGTTCAGCACTTGACTTTTCTTCAACTCTACTTGTCTCTTCCCCATTTTTGGCTTCATCAGTCGCCTTGAGAGTGAAAAGAGAAGTAAAGCGAGTCATTTCTTCTTTTACAGCTTCTTTCATTGCCTCAGCAGCTAACTCAATTTGCCTTTGATTCGTCTTGTCGCGACTTAACTTGTCAAGACGATCAGTAACCAGCTCCAGTTTCTTCGAATTAATGACCAATTCATCCTTGAAATGAGTAGCTGTCTGTCTGAGCAGCCTATTCTGATATGTTAACTCATTAAGAATAGCTCGAGAACGCACCAACTGGTCTTCTGCTTCTTGTCTCTGTTCATCAGCAATTTCAATCTTCACTCTGTAGAGTCTCTCCATCTTACTCGACTCTTCAGCTAAAGATCTTGCAAACGAAATAGATCTCTTCTCCGAGAAATCAACTTGCCTTTTCAAGAAATTTCAATTTCAGCATACATTTCTTCTCTAAAAGACGAGTCCATCTTGTTGACTTCACCAACTATTAACTCTCTTGAGTTGTCAACAAGTGACTGATTTTATTCAACTAGCACATCCTTCAGCTTCGAGTTTAAGAACTCATCTATGGCAGTTTGAACAACACTTTTCAAATCTGTCTTCAGCTCATCTAGAAAACCTTCAGGAAAAACATGAGTAGTAGACTGAGTTCCAAGAGACTCATCATCATCCTTGATATTGATCTCATCTTCATCAAATATGAATGCTTCAACGAACTCATCATCTTCCTTAGCGAATATGATCGAGTTGTCTTCTTCTTCAGCACTTTCAGCTGCCTCTTCAAGGAGACCAGTCTGAACAGCAACATCAATTAACTATGTTGTCAACTCTTCTTCCAGTAGATCAGTATGAATACCAACATCGGTCTTGAATTCTGAACACAACACATCATCAGGAATGTTGAGCATTCTCATCACAAGACCAGTGAGGGCATGAGCAGGAGACAACTCTGAATGATCTTGAACTCTACTGTTCTCTTTTTGCTCCATCTCCCAATCCATGAAATTTGAGATTCCTCCCATCCCTAAAATGACTTCAAATAGGTCATCTGTTGGGGACTTCTTCAATGCAACCCACGTGCAAATCCTAAGAAGTTTTTCATACTGCTTTGTAGAAGTATCTATCTCAATAGACGAGAGCTTCTTTTTCAGATTGTTGCTCACCTTAGCACGAATTCTCTTCTCCCTTAAGCACATCGGATAATAAACAAGGGATTCGAATCTAGTTTCGGAAGGGGTCTGAGCAAGTGGGGTCCTTATCTCAGTTGTTGCAGTGGCAACTAGTGGAGTTTCCGAAATAGATGGGTTGATGGGCTCAACATTTTCTGTTGTGGTAGAGGGAATATGGGTTGTGGTTTCTGTGGGCTTTGATGTGGCTAGGTTTGGTGTGACAATTGTAGGAGTATCAGTTGTGTCAAATATAGTAGTGTCTTGGGTTATGTTGGCTCTCAGTGGTTGTACTGCCAACACCGAAGAGGATTTGGGAACAGGCTTGGCACGAGATCGGAGTGATCTTGCCTTGGTTTTAACAGGAAGAGATAGAGGAATTGACAAAGTTCGAGAAGAACTACCAACCTTTTCTTCAGTCGACTTGTCTGGTGAAGGACTCGACTCAACTTGCACCAGTCGATAAACATGCAATTCTTTCTCTTTTTCTTTAGACTCCCTGTCCGATTGAGTTTCCTCAGAATCCTTTGCAGCTTCAAACATAGCTTCTTACGGCACATACTGAACTAGCCTTCCACTAGTTCCAGCTTCAGCTACTTCATCAGATTGTTCAACATTAGACTCATGTTCCTCAGAACTAGTTGAGGCAGCATCTGTTGGGATATGAATCCTAGAGCAAGTTCTAAATGATGAATAAAAGATAAAAGATGAAGTTTTGATAAGCCAAAAGAAGACTTGAATATTTTCTAAGTGTTGACTGATCTAGTCTAGTTAAGTTGAAGTCGTCTTGTACAGATCAGTAGAAATTCAAAAGACAAGTACTAGTTGTTAAAAGATAAGTATTATTGAAAGATAAGTACGATTTATAAGTACTTCATATTTGTTATTCGTATATGTTAGATTGTTATTGAGCTATGAATGATTGTTGTATAGAGCTCATGATTTTAAATATAATAGATAGATTCTTTGTATAAGTTTTTATAAGCTGACTAAGCTTTATAACAAAAAGCTTAAAGTAATGTAATAGTCTTGTTTGGATTAGTTGATAGGACTAGATTAGTTCTATGTTGTAAGTCTGAAGAAGTCTACTGCACAAGTTAAGTTGAAGACACAGTCTACTACTACTACACAAGACAGGTGCGGACTTAAACAAGACAGGTTAACTTGAAGTTAGTTACAAAAGCGTGTTGAAGATAAAGATTGAAGAATTAGTTAAGGAATAACTAATTAACTGGAGAAACGCATCAGTTACAAGTTAGTTTTCAAGAAAAGGTTGTTACACAACTGAAAGTTCTTGGAATTAGAATCTATAAATACCTCATGGTATTGATTCATTAGAGACAACTGAGATACTGATACGACTACTGAAATATTGATACTGCAAGCATTATTGAAGATTCAAGTGAAGAGATTACTCTCAGAGATTGAAGTTCAGGAAGTGAAGCTACGCAAGACAAGTGAAGAAATCAGAAGGCTACTACTGAACGAAGAGAAGTTTTATTTTCGTTTATTGTTTCAAGTTGCTAGTTACTTGTAAAATAGCTAGTAAGATCGAAGATATATCTGGAGATATAATCGAGAAGATCTAAGTCTTATTTCTTGGGACTTAAAGCTACAAGAACATATTACTCGATTGGAAGAGTTCATAAGAATTTCACAACTGGGTTTGTGAGAGTGGATGTAGACAAGTTGTCGAACCACTATAAATCTCGTGTTTGATTTACTTTACTGTTTTGTTTGTTGTTTAATTGATTAATTGTTTAGTTAATTGAATTACATAACTGAACTAGACTAGTTGAGTATACATAAAACAGAGTTCTCGAATTAAGTTGAGTATAATCTTTAATTGGGCTCATTGTTAATTTCGTATTCCGCATATTGTAATTCTGATATATCGAAAGATTTTAGAAAAGTCTATTCACCCCCCTCTAGACATTTTCTTTAGCTTCCCTCGATATTAACTCAACTTAGGGACCTACAAGTGGTATCAGAGCAGTGGTTTACGAACTGCTGTTTCTTGATAACCAACTCAAGACTTGGTTGAAAATCTCAGTCCAAAAACATATTTGCTTACGTGTTCTTGATCAATATTCTGGATATATTGTTTTCTTGTTCCCTGTTCTTGACTCATATACTTCTTGATCATAAAACTGATTAGCACTAGACTACTCATTTAAACATGTCTCTTGAAATCAGCGCTAACAAGTTACCTAAGTTCCAGGTTCAAGATTATGACTATTGGAAGCTAAGGATGGAAGCCATCTTCAGTTCCACTCACGATTTAATGATCTCCGTCATCACTGAAGGTCCAATTGTGACCATGATCCCCAATACTGCTGCCCTTGACAAAAATCAACCCGTGGGTACACTCGTCAAGAAACCAAGGTCAGAACTAACCTCAGAAGAAATGAGACAGAATAATTTGGATAGCTTGGCCAAGAATTACATCTTACACACTCTTCCTAACGAGTATCTGGGAAAAGTGTTAAAATGTAAAACTGCCAAAGAAATGTGGGATCGCTTAGCTATCATTTGTGAAGGGACATCCCTAATCAAAGAAAGCAAGCTTTCCACTGCAGTCCAAAGATTTGAATCATTTCATATGAAAGCTGGCGAAACTATAGACCAATTGGATACTCGTTTTACCAAAATCATGAATGACTTGGAAGTCCTTGGTAAATCTTATACTCCACGTGAAATCAAACTTAGGATTCTCAAAATCCTTGATAGTCGATGGAAAATGGTAAAAATGCCTGTTAAGAATACCCAAGATATAGACGTATGGACAGCAGAAACCATGTTTCAAACTCTAAAGGCCCATGAGTTTGATTTAGACGAAGATGAACCTATAGTAAGTAGTGACAGAGAACATGCTGTATCTAAGAACGTTGCTTTTAAGGCTAGTTCGTCTAAGGTAGACAGGTCGAATTCTAAAACTAGGTTTACTTCTGTGAAAGACGAGTTAGATACTGATCTTAGTCTGAAGGATCAGGTAAGCCTCATGGTTAGAAAGTTTGATAGGCTGAATAAACGTTTCGGAAGATATAAGAAGTTCTATAGAGAGCATAGAGGGTCTGCTTCTAAGAACTCGTCTGAGACCAGACGAGACCGAAACTCATCCGAAAGGAGAGACGAAGTCTGGAAAGGTAACAGACAAGATAGAGAGTCTGATGGTAGGAAGATTACTCGTTCTGATAGACGTGATAAACGAAGGAACAACTCTCCTATTAAAAAGGCTACTAATGATCTCTTGTGCTATAACTGTGAAAAGCCAGGTCACTACATATATGAATGTCCAGACCTGAGTACTGATGATCAAGAAGAACGCAAAGCACGAAGGGAAAGAAGATACAACCGTGGTAAAAAGGCAATGATGGCCAATGATGACTCTGACTCTGACTCTGACGAGTTGCCATCATCCTCATCTAGTTACCCGTCTGAACCAGATCACGATGAAGCTTTCATAGTAGATGATGGTCTATGCTGCATGGCCAAAATCGACCAAGAGGTATCATCTGCTACTTCTTTTCAATCTTGTGATGAATCAGATTCTGATGAAAGTGACACTGCCAGTAGCAAAGTAGGGAGTAGCCTTCAGCACTCTACTAGTGCTGTTGAAGACGACCTCCTACTTGCCAACAAGGCAATCATTGAAGTCAGTGATGAAAACATCATTTTAAGACAAGAAATCATTGATCTTAAGGAAGCTCAGTCTAAAGTAGATCCTAATATAACAGTCCTAAATGAACGCTTGCAAGGAGAGTTGAGTCAACTCAAAGAAAAGTGTGCATTGACAGACAAGTTGTATCAAGACCTACTTAAGACACATGCTACTGAGAAACATGAATTCAATGTTTTAAAAAGCAAGTTCAAAAAGCTTGAAGAACGTAATAAGTTCTTAGAAACCGAGGTTTTCACTTTAGACCTTAAACTTACTGACCTGGTTAACTCTTCTAAGGTTAACCTTGAACTGTCAGATAGGTATAGGGCTCCTGCTGACAAGACAGGCTTGGGTGCTGAAACATCAAGCTCGTCTACTCTAGTTCCTAAGAACCCTACTATTTTCATCTCAAGCTCTTTGACTTATGATAAAGGAAAAGAACCAATGATATACGATATTGATACTCCATCTAAAGGTACTGTACCAAAACAAGCTCAAGTTAACATTCCAATTACCAAGGGAGGTAAAAAGAAAGTTAACAACAAGCCTGTTCCGTTTAAGACAAGTCAACAAAGGACTAGGAATCGTGGACGACCAAATCAGGTCAGATACGAGGATTGGTATCCTGAGGAGACGAGTACTAGACAAGTACAGACTAGACGACAAGAGTCTAGACCTCCTTTCATAAGGCAGTCTCAACTCTACTCGTCTAGACCTAGACAGGAAGGTCCAAAATATCGTACACAAGCTGTTCTATATCCTCCACCTTTGTCATATGATATCGAAGGAAAAGAAAGACCTAAACATGTCTATAAACCGTATGGACCTAATGCATATAAACCCTACTCTGACTATCATAGACAAGTGCCTACTCAAGTAGAGATCAAGTCGAAAGGCTATCTCCAAAGAGTAAACCCGAACTCGACTGATAGGCCAGATAAGGACAACAAGGTCTTATTTTGCAACAAATATGGTCGAAAGCTTAGAAGATCAAACTTGTTCAGGACTCCAATGTACATTTGGATTCCATTGAACTCGACTAACCCCCCAGGACCCCAATAAACAAGGAGGGTACCTAAATTATGAAATATCATCTAATGCAGGGTCGACTCGATCTATACAAGAAGGGTGGCTCAATAGGAGAAACTTGGTACATAGACAGTGGCTGTTCGCACCACATGACTGGTACCAAGACTCTCTTATCAAGCTACCATGAACAAGAAGGACCAAAACTAATATTTGGTAATAGCTCCACTGCTGTTACCAAAGGATTCGGCTACATTCGGAATGGAGACATAGAGATCCAAGATGTCTCATATGTTGAAGGCTTGAAATACAATTTACTCTCTGTTTCACAATTTTGTGATCGTGGATACAAGGTGCAGTTCAAGAGTCACAAATGTGAAATCATTGACAAAAGGACTCATACCATACTACAAGTCGGCATAAGACAAGGAAGTGTGTACATAGTGAACTGGAACAGTTGTCCGAGGGACACCTGTCTACTTACTAAGAATCCTAAAGAACTTGGCTGGCTCTGGCATAGACGCCTCTGTCATCTAAACTTTAAGGTTCTTAATAAGATAGCCAGAGACTACCTTGTGGAAGGTATTCCCAATGAAGTCTACTACAAGTCACATGTATGCACGTCCTGTCAAAAAGGTAAACAGGTAAAAGGTTCCTTTAAATCTATTCCATCCCTCTCAACAAGTAGAGTTCTTGAACTTCTACATATGGACTTACATGGCCCAATAACTCCTCCAACTTTGAACGGTAGAAGGTACACACTTGTTGTGGTAGATGACTATTCTAAGTTCACTTGGGTAGTCTTCTTACACAAGAAGAGTGATACACAAACACTTTTGCCTGATCTGTTGAAGAAGTTACAGGTTGAGAAGAATCAGTCAATTGTCAAGATCCGTAGTGACAAGGGTACTGAATTCATTAACTGCTATATTAAAGAATTTTGTTCTAAGCGTGGCATCCAGCACCTTACTAGTGCAGCAAGGACACCACAACAAAATGGAGTAGCAGAACGAAGGAACAGAACTCTTAAGGAGGCCTGCAGGACCATGCTGACAGAGTATAATACGCCTCAGAAGTTTTGGGCAGAAGCCATCAATACTGCATGCCACTCACAAAATAGGAGTGCTATCAATAAAGCACTAGGTAAGACGCCCTATGAGGTATGGAAAGGTAGAAAACCCAGAGTCTCATATTTTCATATATTTGGTTGTAAATGTTTCATCCATAATAATGGGAAAAGCAAGTTGAATGCATTCGATGCTAAAGCAGACGAGGGGATATTCTTAGGATACTCCTCGACTAGCAAAGCATTTAGAGTATTCAACTACTCAACCCTTTGTGTGGAAGAAACACCACATGTGGTTTTCGAAGAATCTCAACAGGACTCATCTGCCAACAAGATCAGTGAGAAAGTTACTGAGCTAACTATCGAATCTAACAAAGATTCAGAGGTATATGAATCCGTTCAAGCATACAATCCATTCATGAAAGCTCTCGAGTCAGATGATCAGGAGAAGGTAAGTGCTCAAGGTAAATCTACTAGACCAGTTGAGATGCCTGGACTAGTCGACTCATCTACTCCTATTAAATCTCCTGATAATGATGTTGAAATGCATGATGCTATAACTGATCTAGATGATGATACTATGCTTACGAAGACTAGAAAAACATGGAAATCTGCTCATGATACTGAAAATATCATTGGTGACTCTACTATTGGTGTAAAGACTAGACGACAACTCTTTGAGTCACAAGAACAACCTAGTCAATCTTTGTTTTGCTGGTGTTGTTTCCTCTCATCTATCGAGCCTAAAAACATTAAAGAGGCTTTAGCTGATAGTAATTGGATCATCGCTATGCAAGACGAGTTGAATCAGTTTGTTCGAAATGACGTCTGGGAACTTGTTGATAGACCTAAACATCATAATGTAGTTGGCACTCGATGGATTTTCAAGAATAAGAAAGATGAGAATGATGTAGTTGTTCGTAATAAGGCTAGACTAGTCGCCCAAGGCTATTCACAAGCTGAAGGCATAGATTATGATGAAACATATGCTCCTGTTGCTAGACTAGAAGCCATTCGATTGTTCCTTGCATATGCTGCTTACATGAAATTTACTGTATATCAAATGGATGTTAAAAGTGCATTTCTTAATGGTATTCTTGCGGAAGAAGTGTATGTTGAACAACCCCCAGGTTTCGAAGTCAAAGGTAACCAGGTATACAAATTAAAGAAAGCCTTGTATGGACTAAAGCAAGCTCCAAGAGCATGGTACGATACTCTTTCTCAATTTCTATTAGAAAATGGTTTTACTAAGGGCAAGGTAGATAGAACCTTGTTCAGAAGACAAGAAGGGAAAGACATTTTACTCGTTCAAATTTACGTAGATGACATCATTTTTGGATCACCTAACAAAAAGCTGAGTGAAAGTTTTTCAACACTCATGCAAAGTAAATTTGAGATGTCTATGATGGGTGAAATGAATTACTTTCTTGGACTTCAAGTAAAACAGACCCCAGAAGGGATTTTCATAAATCAAGCAAAATATACTCGTAATCTACTAGACAAGTATGGTATTAAGACATGTAAATCTTCTGGAGTACCTATGCAACCTACTTACAGGATGGATCCAGACGAGAATGGTAAATGTACTGATCAAACTCATTACCGTGGTCTTATTGGTTCATTACTCTACTTGACTGCTAGTAGACCTGATATTGCATTTTCTGTTGGTGTATGTACTCGCTTTCAAGCTAATCCAAAAGAGAGTCATATGGAAACCACTAAAAGGATATTGAAATATTTGAAAGGAACCATCAATCGTGGTATATGGTATCCTTCAAATGATGATTTATCTCTAAGTGGCTACTCTGATTCTGATTTTGGTGGTTGTAGAATAGATAGGAAGTCTACATCTGGTTCTTGTCAGTTCTTAGGCACAAAACTCATTTCATGGTTTTCGAAAAAGCAGACAAGTGTTGCTACCTCTACTACTGAAGCCGAGTACATGGCTGCTGGTAGTTGTTGTAGTCAATTATTATGGCTTATTCAACAGCTTAGAGATTATAATATCTGTGAATCAAATGATCATATTTTCTGTGATAGTAATAGTGCTATTGCCATTACACAAAATCCTGTTCTGCACACACGATGTAAGCATGTTGACGTGAAACATCATTTTATACGTGATCATGTAGAAAAGAAGGATATTCGCATGGAAAAGATTCATACTGATTTTCAAAGAGCTGATATTTTCACAAAACCATTAGCTGAGGCCCGATTTCGTGAATTATGCATTAGTCTAGGACTGATTGATCTTGATCCTACTAGTATATAGCAATGTACTAACCAGACAGGTACAGTCCTAAGAAGAAAGGAGAAATAGACAAGTTACCACAAAAGCACAGAGCACTCATCTACTCATCCAACAGACAGGTATACAAGGTCAGACAAGTTGACCAAACAACCCGATGAGGAAGCTGGTAAAGCTGAGGGTAATACTAAGGGAATAAACATTTAAGGGGGAATCCTTGATTTCTTAAAGATCCTTATGTTGACTCTTTAGTTTGGTAATAGTCATCTTGTTTGAACCTTGATCATTGACTTAGATTGATATTCATTCTAATTATTCTACTCGACTACCTGTACTACATCTAATCTGTAGTGCAAGAAAAGACAGGTACATATAATCACTTGATGTTCAAAGTAGACAAGCACAATCGAAGGGGGAACTCGTCTTGTGCATGTCAGTCTACTCGTCTGTTCTGGATAGACACGAACAGACAAGATAAGTGTTTCATGATGTAAATACTCTAAGTGTTTGAACAAAACGAATTAAGGATATTTATGTAATTTGAGTATTGAAAGTTTGAAAAACCTAGAATTGGATGTATACACTCCATTTAATGAGGTGTATATAACCAGTTCGCGCCAAAAACTCTACTGTGCTAGGTCAGAGGAATACACTCCTCTATTCTACCAATAGAAGAGGCGGATTTCAAATTTCACAATACTAAATCACGTAATACTCTCGATTCCGTAAAACTGAATTTCAAAAGACTTTCATACTTAACCATTGGATTAAATCGCTCAATCTTAACCATTGATTCCAAACTCAAGGTTTAACAAAACCCACACTACTCGTTCATAACTGCTCACAAGTTTTTATCTCTTGATTCTCATAACTTCTCAAGCTCTCAAGATCTTTCGAAATCTCTTATTTTTCTTACTATGTCGATTGTTTCGATATTTGATGCCCGTACTAACATGCAAGCAAGGTTTGATCTCGGTAAGTACATCACCGAAGGAAGAGTGCATGTGGAGGGTTCGGTGTTTTCAAAGGGAATCACACTGAAGACAACAAAGAAATTTTGATTAAATGCTTCAGATGCGGTTTGAGACCTTATTTGGAGGCTTTTCCTGAAGTGGTGCTAGAGGAAGAGGTGTTAGAATTTTATTCTACTGCAACTCGACAAGGCGACTCGATTGAAGCCTTTGTTGGAAGAAGGCGAGTGGAGATTACTCGTGAATTTCTAACAGAATCTCTGAAATTGCCATCCGGTTCGATAGATATCGAAAGATATGCTGAAGGCAGAGAGTTGAGGTATTTGAGTATTTTCTGTGGAAGGAAGCTGAAATTGAAAAGTGATGGAAAAGTTCCTGTGGTCAAGAAGAAGGAGCTACTTGACAAGTACAAGACTCTTCTTGATATCGCATCAAAAATGTTGCTAGGAGTCACTGGGAGTTTTGACTCTGTGACGCCCCAGAAAGCAAGAATAATGGCTGTGATTTACGATGGAATCACTGAAGGAAACTGGACTAAACTCTTCTTGGACAGATTAATGTATTACAAGAAATTTGTGCAAGTTAACACCAGTACAGTCAACTGGGTTGTAACTGCGAATGTTAGCTTTGGAAACAAGCTAAGTATCATTCTACCCATCTTATTTCCCAACAAGACGAGTTGGAGCAAAGGCAAGCCATTCCATCCTCTAAAGCATTATTTGAAGAAGGAGGCTCTGGCTAAGCAAGCTGCTGCTAGATCGGCTGCCACCAGACAAGTCCAAATCAATCCTGATGATGCCATGATTGAAGCTGCCTCGTCTAGTTCTGGAGAAGACGAGTCAGGCAGTGAAGGTTCTGAAGAAATTGAGGCTGGAACTAGTAGAAGACTAGTTCAGTATGTGGAAGAGGAGGCTATGATTGAGGCTGAAGGAGATTCGGAAGAAACTCACTCAGATAAGGAGCTGGAGACGAAAGAGGACGAATTGCAAGTATATCGACTGGTGCGAGTCGAGTCGAGTCCTTCACCAGACAAGTCGACTGAAGAAAAGGTTGGTACTTCTTCTAGAGCTTTGTCAATTCCTCTCTCTATCCCTGTTAAAACCAAGGCCAGATCACTTCGATCTCGTGCTAAACCTGTACCCAAAACCTCGTCAGTGTTGGCAGTGCATCCACTTCGAGCCAACATAACCCCACACACTACTATATTCGATACAGTTGATACTTCTACAACTGTCGAACCAAACCAAGCCACATTAAAGCCCCAAGAAACCACCATCCAAATTCCTATTACCTCAACAGAATATGTTGAACCCCCCAACCCATCTACGTCAGACAAGACACCAGTTGCCACTGCAACAACTGAGACAGGGACCCCACCTGCTCAGACCCCGTCTGATATTAGATTTGAATCCCTTGTTTATTATCCGATGTGCTTAAGGGAGAAGAGGGTTCGTGCTAAAGTAAGCAACAATCTGAAGAAGAGGCTCTCGTCTATTGAGATAGACACCTCGTCCGAAAAGTATGAGAAACTCATTCGAATATGCACATGGGTTGCATTGAAGAAATCTTCTACTGATGATCTATTTGAAGTTATACAAGGCATGGGTGGTATCTCCAATTTTATGGATTGGGAGATGGAGAAAAGGGAGAATAGTGGAGTTCAAGACTATTCAGAACTTCTCCCACCTCATGTTATTACAGCTCTGGTAAAGAGAATGTTAAATGTACCAGATGATGTGTTGCCTGCATCACACATGTTTGATGTTGGTATTCAAACTGATGTTGTGGAAGAAAAGTTGACAGCTGAATTAGTTGATGTTGCTGTTCAGACTGATCCGTCTGAGGAAGATGCTGTAAATGTTGATGAAGAAGACAACAACTCAATCGATTTTGGTGAAGAAGATGATGAGTTTGTTGAAGCCATCTTGTTTAATGAAGATGAGTTAACTGAAACTCATTCTACTGCTCATATGTTTCCAGAAGGACTTATAGATGAGTTGAAGACAGAATTAAAGAAAGTAGTAAAGTCGTCTATTGAAGTGTTCTTAGAATCAAAGTTGAAGACAGTTCTTGTTGAACAAAATCAGTCACTAGTTGACAGCTCCAGGGAATTGATAGTTGGAGAAGTGAATAAGATGGATTCTACGTTTCGACAAGAAATGTATACGCAAATTGAAGACTTCTTGAAGAGACAAGTTGACTACTTGGAGAACAGGTCTGTTAATTTTGCTAGGTCATTAGCTGAAGAGTCTAGTAAGATGGAAAGACTATACAGAGTAAAGATTGAGATAGCAGATGAGCAAAGACGAGAAGCACAAGATCAGTTGGTGCGTTCTCAAGCTATTCTCACTGAGCTGACTAAGCAAAACACCCTACTGCGTCAGACAGCTGTTCATTTCAAGGATGAATTGGCAATTAACTCGAAGAAGTTGGAGTCTACTGCTGATCGACTAGACAAGATGAGTCGTGATCAGTCCCAACAAAAGCAGATAGAGCTCGCGGCTGAAGCAATGAAGGAAGCACTGAAAGAAGAAATGACTCGATTCACTAGTCTATTCACTCTTAAGGCAAGTGATGAAGCCAAAAAGGGGGAAGAGACAAGTAGAGTTGAAGAGAAGTCAAGTGCAGAACCTGAAGTTAAAGCTGCTGCGACTGCGATAGAAGAGCTAAGGTATCCCAAGAGAGGAAGGCTGGTCAAGAAAGCTGATCTTGAAGAAGCTGAAGAACAGAAAAAGAAAAGATTGCTAAAAGGAAAAAGTATTGCATCTCCTGAAGGTGAAGTTCAGACTAGACAAGTCAAGAGGAAACTTGTTCTAGAGAAGAAGAAAGAAGAACTAGGAGATATTCTAGCTGATATTGGTGATGAAGAGGTTGAAGCTCTTCATAAGAAGCAGAAGCTGGAAGAAATTCATTATGCTAACAAGAAATTGCTAGGAAAGCATATCAAGAATTTGCTGAAGTTGAAGACTGATCCAGATCAAGTTGAAGATGCATACATTGATAATTTCATTGATGATGAACATAAAGATGCATGGTTCAAAGTCAAGCTGAATTGGGAGTTGGATTACTGGATTATTCGCAAGTTTGGAGATCCAGAGAGCAAAGAAGAGTTATATGCAATTTTTGACAAGTTCATGGAAATTCAAGACAGGAATCTATGGAACTTGATCATGAGGATTGCAACTGCTGTAAGTTTTAATATTCTTGTTCCTATCTTTCCTAAATGGATTACTCCTATGTTAGGTTCTGGAAAAAGGATCGATTACAACCATATTAAGAAGTTTGAAGAAGACCTACTGGAGAAGGAGAAGATCGAGACTGAAGAACACATGACTTGTTGGTCCTGAAAGGAGTATATGACAAGTGTATGGGGGGGGGGGAATACACTTGTATGCAATTCTTTTGCTAATTTGAACAAACCAGAGTTTCAGCAAGGTTGTCTTGGACAATTCTGCTGAAGAAGATTAACTCTTCTAAGATAATCAAACTACTAAGTACTATTGAGTACTTAGTTGAACAACTATCTAGGGGAGTTATATGTGCGGAATAGTGGTTGGCCCTTTAAGTTTAGACTCCTTTAATTTCTGAAATCACTTAGTCAATGTAACACAGTCCAGTTAAGCTTCAGGGAAGTTGTCCAAAACAGTTTTGCACAGTCTTTGAATGTTTATCCTTGAAAGATCAGTTTTGTGTGCAGTGTTGAGTGAATGTAAGTATTTGTAAAGTAAATCAACACAAGAGTTTATAGTGGTTCAGAGACTCAAGCTCCTACATCCACTTTCCCTGATTTAACAGGATAATTCCTTCACTCTTGGAATTAACTTGTTTTATAGTGCCAAGGTGCACTTGATCAAGAACACCACTCCTTGGTGAATTGATCCCTAGGATGTCTAGAGTCCTAGTACCCTCTTCTCAACTCAGAACTGAACTGTTCTTCTCTCAACAGTCAGCTCCTACCACTTCTACTACTACAACCTTCTCACTTTCACTCTTGAAAGGTGTAAGGGTTGAAGTAAGGTTCCAACTAATGAGATATCCTTTACAGTGAAGATCAGTGTATAAGGATAGGATATCTCTCTAAGCTTGTGTATGGATATACAATTGGGTTCAGCTTAGAAGAAGTGTATAAAGACTAAGATAGTCTCTTTGAAAGCTTGAGAGCACTTGTCAACTTGTAGGATAGTTGGATATTCTTGTCAAGGTTGAGGTGCTTTCAAATGGTCTTCACACTTCTGTATTTATAGACAAAATGGAGGATTTGCCCGTTGGAGAGGCAGCCCCAAATTGCTATAAATGTCTTCCTTGAGTTCTTCAAACTGGAAGACAGATTCTTGATAGTGACATGTCCTCATTTGGGTAATAAACGGCTGTAACAGTTTTGTCTTCATTCTGTAGCACTTTTACCAATGTTTGACTTCTTGTTAGGACTTGGACATGGCTTCTGAAGGTTGATCCAATGATAGGACAACATTCCTTATCATCTGGACAACTCTCCTTATCACTATCAGCAGTTTTGCTTTTCAGCATGGTTGGCTTGCTCTTCTTCAGATGACTTGGCTCTTTCCCTTTATTTCTCTTGAGGATGGTCTTAGCTTATTTCTTTGAGGACCTTTAGGGACTGGTTGTCTCAAACTCTTCAGCATAGTTGATCTCAGGCTTTCAGAGCACTTGATCTTGATCAATTTAGCTGAGACAACTCCTCTGGACAACTCTCCTGATCAGTATATTTAACTTTTTGCATCAGAGCACTTTATGCATAGAGTTGACTTCTCTGGACAACTCTCCTGATAAAAACCTTTGAGTAGTCTTGTCCTTTTGAGCTAGGTAAGCTTGTTCTTGCATATGGCTAGCTTCTTTGGACAACTCTCCTGATCAGAGCATATGAATATTTTCTCTGGACAACTCTCCTGATCAGAGCATCTTCATTGGACTTGTCCTTTTGAGCTTTACAATCTTGTTCTTGCATAAGAGCATCTTCTCTGGACAACTCTCCTGATAAGAGCATCTTAGATTTCATAGAGTGTCCTTGCTCTTAAGTGATTGTTCCAGAATTTGAGCCTTGAGGGGACTTGATCTTGATCATCTTCAAAGCATAGGTTCCCCCTCAAATTGTGCATCTAATTGTCTAAGAGCTACCTAACATTTCAGCTTCTCATCTAGCCTATAATCTATATGTTCTAACATTCTTAGAACACATTTATATTAACTTAGGCATGTCTCAGGGGGTTTTGGTATTAGATCAAAACATATCTCATTTTATTCCCAACAATTTCCCCCTTTTTGATGATGCCAAAACCTACACAATTTAAGCAAAAGTGACTTGTCTACATCTATTACATATATCTTCAGAAGACATGACTAAGGTCAATATTCCTGAAAAGATAATGTGTTAGTGTATTCACTGTTTTTGTTGCAAGTAGGTTTCAAGGATAGTCATAGAGAGATTTGTGTTTCTTGATTCAAAATAAGTTCAACTATCATTCATTCAAAAATCATTACAGGCATGTTGATAGTTGAAATTAACATATCAGAGCATGAATCAATACATCAGAGCAATTCATTACAATAATTCAAAATAATATTTTCAGCATCAGAGCACAGAACTTGTATCAGAGCAATTCATAACAAACCAGAGCAAACAGATTAACACATCAGCAATCTTGACCATATTTCAGCATAGTTGATCATTCAAGTAAGGTCAGAAGACTTAGCCATTTCAAAGATCATCCTCAGGAGGTGGCAGCATTCCATACTGTGCCCACACTCTTCTTTTCAGTGCCATGGCTTCTTGGTTGGTTCCCTTAGGTCCATGAACCATCTTGTTTAGCTTAAGGATCTCAGTGAATTCTCTCAGAATTCTTGCTTGATCAATCCATCCTTCAAGCTTTGGAGGCATGTATATGATTGGCTTGGGAGCTGTGAGTTCAAATCTTGCAATGTCAGCAGCTGCAAGAAGTTGTTGATACAACTCTCTGTAGTATTCTAGCATGAACTCAGTGAAGGCAGAGTTTGCATCTCCTCCATTCCATCTGTCAATGACATAGTAGTCATAGACAAACTCCCTTTTGGCTTCTTCCCATGTGTCATTCAGTTGAATTGGCACCCATTTATCCAAGTGTGGATATTTGGTGTCCATTGGGATTAGAAGCTGAGGCTTCATCTTACTGTAAGTTGCTCTTCTCCTTCTTGGTTTCTGAAAGTTTGCTCTCCGTTCATCTCTTGCTCTGTTGGCTTCTTCCATCAGATCCATTTTCTCATGGGCCCTCATCATGGCCAGTTTCTGTTGTGTTTCAGGGTCTTTGCCATACCCTTCATGAAACAGCTTTGATGGATCATGGGCTAGAACAGTTGTCTTCTTCTTGGGTTCAGGTCCAAATCCTTCAGCATATATTTCTTCAATGTCTTCAGTGGACTTGGTACCTTCAGCAGTTTTGGCTTTCTTTGATGTAGGCTCATCTTCATCAATTCTGAATTCAGGTGGGAGATCAAGGCTGCTAGGAAAGTCAGTGAATTTCTCAATTTGTCTCTTCTTTCCTTGGGCCTTCTTGATCTTTCCTCTAGTTTGGACACCTTCAGCATCTTTGTCCAAACCTGACACTTCACCACCTGGTCTTTGTTGTAGCCTTACTCTTTCCTCTTGAGCTGAGGCCATTGAGTTTTTCAATGCCAATGCTAACTGCTCCTCTTCATCTAAATCTTCCAAGTTCAGCATTTCTGGCTCTTTTCCCTTTCCTTCAGGGACTTTGTCCTTCCCTTTCACTGGACTCCCAATTACTAAGGCACCTTTTGCCCTTGCTCTTTCCCTTTCCCCCTTTTTGGCAGCATCAAAACACTGGGGCTTGAGGTCACTCATTGTTGAGGCCATCAGGGATTGGGCCTGGTTTAGGGACTTCATCTCCTCCAACAAATATACATTCTCATCATGTATATTCTGCATTCTATCACTGCTCAAGCTAAGGAAAGCTAGAACAGGCTTCATCTTTTGTTGGACAACCTCTTCCATGGCTGTTTTCAGAGATGCATCCAGTTGGGCTTTTAAGAGCTCAGTGAGGTTGGCCACTGCACCTTCAGCAATGTTGGCCAACACTTCTTGGGAAAATTTTTCTGAGGCAGCTTTGACCATAGCTAGCCTTTGCTCTTCAGCTCTTCTCTTTTGCAGTGCAGTCTTCTTTCCAATAGCTTGTTTGACAGTTAGCCTGAGAGCTTTGACATTAGCATTGTGATTGTCTCTCAGCAGCTTTTGTTCTTTCTTGACCTCCTCTGAGATGGCTTCCATGGTTGATTTGGCACTTTGAACTTCAGTGGAGATGGTTTGGAGACCAGATTCCACACCACTGATTCTTGACTCAAGGGTTGGTAGCACAACATCTTCAGAGCCAGTGAGCCTCATTTCTACAGATGCTAGAGTCCTTCCTTGCTCATTCAATGCTCCTGAAGTTTCAGCATGAGCAGATTGGACTTGATGAGCCAAGGAGTCCAACTTCTCTGATTGCATTCCAAGTAGGGCCTGAGCTGAGCCTGTATCAACTTGGATAGGTGCATCTGTGAGGAACTCATCTGCAAAAATTTGGTCAAGAGAAATACCTGCAACATCAGATAAATCAAACAAGTTAGGAAATAAGCACTCATCACCCTCAATTTCTTTTGCATAAGACTCTGATACATCAGCAGTCTTCTTCTCATTTTCAACTTGTTCTTTTCTCCCTTCATAATTGATGTTCTCACTCAAGGAATCAGGCCTCCTCTCATCAAGGGATTCTTGAAGTTCAGATTTGACTTCAAGAATAACCTGTCCTTCCTCACTTATTTCACCCTCATATGTTGGTACACTCACTATCTTAGTGATGACTACCTCTCTTTCATCCACAACCCCCTCTGATTTTTCAACTAATCTCTCCTTTTCAACTCCTTCTCCTAATCCTGCAGCATCTCCACCTTCAACAAGGTTCAAAGATGGCAGTTGTGGGGAGATCACAGTGCTTATATCAGCAGCCACTGAGTCATCCTGAATGATTAAGGGCTGATCAATGTCCAACACCTCTGACACTGAATAGGCCTTAATCAAACTAGCCTCTAGTACAGGAACCTCAACATCTTTAGGCTGTGCCTTGGGTTCAGAAGAACCTTCATTGGCAGATGTGTCTTTGGTTGTGTTACCACCCTTGGTCAACACCTCTGAAGTTACAGAGCCTTTCCTATGATAGGTTTTAGGAGGATTGGAAAGTCTATCTGCTACAGAAGACTTGGGTTGAAGGGGTTCAGGGAGGTTGGCTTGAGGGGTTTCAGGAGGGTTGGGATTTGAAGGGTTTGAGGGATCATCAGGGGAATCATCATCATTAGAGCCACTGTCAGGGTGTTTGATTCCCTTGGCTTTTCTTTCTTTCTCCTCTTCAATCTTATCGGCTACCAACTTTGCAAAAATCTCCTCATCAATGAGGAATCTTGTCTTTGAAACTCCAGCAAAGTGTAGCAATCTGTTCTCCTCTATTTGCCACCAGTTTGCACCCTTATCTTGGATGACTTGTGATATCTCCATCATAGATTTGTCTTTCACATCAACAAGCATCCTCAAATCATGAAAGGCCTTCTGAATTCTTGGAAATTCAGCAAGTTGTGGATACAAACTGTCCACAGTAGCCTTGGCTCCTCCTCTGAGCATACTTTCATAAGTATACTCCTCCTCATCTCCACTTAAATGGGGACTTTGGGTTATAGGGGAGTTGGCTCTGGGTTCTCCTAACATGGCTTCAGGCAAATTGATTTCAGGGATAATGGTCTCAGAAGGGTTGGGTGCAGTAGAAGGATCTTCAGTTGCTTTTGAGAGCAATGGGTCTGAAGGGGCTTTACTCAGAGGGGTTGGCTCATTGAGTGCATGCTCTAAGAGCTTTGAGTAATTCAGCATGAATGAGTCAAGGGGAGACAGGAGTCTTGTCTCATCTACTGCTAAGTCAGCAAGCACATCAATGCCACTTCTTTGCTCATTCCCTTCTGGAGAATACCTCTTAGTGAGATTTACAGGGGTAATGGGTTGGTTGGAAGGGGTGACATTGGTTTCAGGGGAGTTGGGCTCAAGGTACTGAATTTCAGGGAGATTGGCCTCTATAGGTTGACCTTCAGGGACTTTGGATTCTGGAGTTCCAGAACCAGATGAATTAGTCCTTGACATGGATTTGGCCCTGCTTTCAGCTCTGCTCTCCCTTAGAGCCAATTGAAGAGACCTTTCTTCTTGAAACTCCAACACCTTCTCAGTAGGTTTGGCCCTTCTCTTGCTGGCCCTACTGCTTCCACTTCCTTCCTTCTCAGGGACAATTTCCCTGATTCTCTTATCACCCTTCTTCTTTTGCCTAGTCTCATTGTACTTCCTCCTCAACTCTTCTGAGTGGTCAGAAGGCACACTCACTCCCTCTTCTGCCACTGCATCAACTTCAGCTGATGCTCCTGAGGCTTCTTTTGAAGACAATTGAGACATCTTTCTTGTTTTGACAGCCCTGGCCTTTGTTCTCTTTTTCATTTTAGGCTTATCTTCCTCCTGTTCTTCAGTAGGCTTGGCCAGTAACATCCTTCTTTTCTCAGTTTTCTTGCTGAGCTTTCTGAATAGGATCTTTTGGGCTGGGAGGGGTTTTGCAAAGGTTTGCATCTGGGAATAGTGGGAAAACCTCTCAATCAACAAGCTTGCCCTGGTGCAATACTTGATTTTCCCTTCTAGCACCACTTTATTGTGGGCTTTCACCTTAAATTTAGCCTTCTCCTTCATCATTTCAGACATAATGAAGGTCCTCCAATCAAACTTGATGCCCTTATCACTGGCATCAATAATGGCAGCCATGATTCTGATCCTAGGATGGCTGACCTCCTCTAAGCTTCCAGTGTTGCTTAAGAGGCTCTTAGCAACTACCTCAAAAAGATTGAGAAACTCTGGCTTGAGAGTTTTCTTGTTTTGAGTTGAGGAGAGAGGGCCTGGAACTAATACCCACTCTTGGGCTATTTCCTCTTCATGTCCAGTACCATAGACTTCTGGATTCCTTCCCTCATAAGGCAATCCAAAGGCTCCTTCCAGATCCTCTGAGGAGAATTTCACTCTGTGGAATCTCTCCTCCCCCTCTCCTTCTGCAGTGTAAGCTAACCTGGTTAATACTTCTCCATCTTCAGGTTTGCCTCTCCACTTTAGAAAGGCAAAGAATTCTGCCATGTAACTCTCCAAGCAAGAGCTTGGTCTTTCTTCCAAGAACTTTTGGAGACCAGCCCTTCTCAACCACCTTAGGGTTGGAGTAATCTCAGGATCTTCACTTTCAAAGGAAATTATGGGCTCAAAGTGAAGATTGTTTTTGTTGCTAAGATAGGCAAAATCTAGGTCTAGATCCTTGTTGGAGAAATCAACAAGCATCTCAGGTCTAACCTTGGGGGCCATTGAAAGTTGCAGAGAAAAGTTTGATGAAGAATGAGAGAGTTTGAAGAACTTTTGAGTTAGGGTTTCGAATACTTGGGGAAGAAGTGTTTGTGGGTATCTTAAGACTTGTGAATATTCTAAAAAGAATGTTTGTCAATGAGTTGGTAAGGTCTTGAGACAATTCAAAGGTGAACAAAAATGGAAATCCAAAATGGACGGCTAGGATTGATTTCAGGGGAGTTTTCCATTTTTGATCCAATGGTCAAAAACCAATGTAACAGTGAAATAACTGTTTTATTCAAAACGTGGGTGGTTTTTAATGTTTGTTTAAGGCTGGGGATTTTTCGAGATAGATCATGTCCCAAAAAGTTTAATGCAAACAAGAGTTAAATCTTGGCATTTAATGCATGGAAAGTGACCTTTTGGTGGGAGACAAATTAAATCCCAAAAAGGTGAAAACTGTATTTCAATGGGACAGATTTCGAAATAGGTATTGATCACCAAAAATAGGTGCTTATCATACCAAGATTTGGTTTGATAGCTAGGACAACTTATCTGACCCTACATGGACAAGTGTCCTGAATTTCAAGAGACAAGTGTCCTGAAGAAGTAAGGTCATGTTTCTGAGTTTTCAGTAGACTTGACCAAGTCTGCTGAAGTTTGAGTTTGTTTCCCTTTTAATCAATGAACTTCTTTGGATTCATTTGTCCAACTTCCCTGGATCAAGAAGTCCCAACTCTGCTGATAATTCCAGGAACCTTGCCTCTGCAAGTGGCTTAGTTAGTATATCAGCTTTTTGATGGTCTGTGTGAATTTTCACTAGCTTGATATCCTTCTTCTCCACATGATCTCTAATGAAGTGGTGCTTGATGTCCACATGTTTGCATCTTGTGTGCAAGACAGGATTTTGTGATATAGCAATGGCACTATTGTTATCACAGAAAATTGGCACTTCAGTAGAGTTGACTTTGTAGTCTCTGAGTTGTTGTCTTAGCCAAAGGATTTGAGCACAATAACTTCCAGCAGCAACATATTCAGCTTCAGTGGTGGAGGTGGCTACTGTATTTTGTTTCTTGGAGAACCAAGATATGAGTTTGTTGCCCAAGAATTGACAAGTCCCTGAGGTGGACTTTCTGTCAATTCTACATCCTCCATAATCAGCATCTGAGTAGCCAGTTAGCTCAATATTGTCATCAGCAGGGTACCAAAGGCCTAGATTCTCAGTGCCTTTGAGATACCTCAAGATCCTCTTTGCAGCCTCAAGGTGACTTTTCTTAGGATTTGCTTGAAACCTTGCACAAACACCTACTGCAAAGGTGATATCAGGTCTGCTGGCAGTGAGATAGAGGAGTGAACCAATTATTCCTCTATACTCAGTAGAGTTGGTTGGAATACCACTCTCATCAGGATCCATCTTCCAATTTGTGTTCATTGGGATCCTTACTGGCTTGCTAGTTGTACACCCAAACTTTTTGATCATTTCTCTGGTGTACTTAGCTTGGTTGATGAAGATTCCTTCTTTAGATTGCTTGACTTGTAGACCCAAAAAGAAGTTCATCAACCCCATCATTGACATCTCAAACTTGCTTTGCATGAGCTTGGAGAATTTCTCACACAGCTTCTCATTAGGGGATCCAAAAATTATGTCATCCACATAAATTTGGACAAGCAAGATGTCCTCTCCTTCAGAGATTCTGAAGAGAGTTCTGTCCACAGTTCCCTTGGTGAATCCATGATCCAAGAGGAATTGTGACAGTGTATCATACCAAGCCCTAGGGGCTTGTTTGAGTCCATATAGAGCTTTATTGAGTCTATAAACTTGGTTTCCAATTTCAAAACCTGGTGGTTGCTCCACATAGACTTCTTCTTTCAAGACTCCATTCAGGAAGGCACTCTTGACATCCATTTGGTACACTTTGAACCTCTTGTGGGCTGCATAGGCTAGAAAGAGTCTTATTGCTTCTAGCCTTGACACAGGTGCAAAAGTCTCATCATAGTCAATGCCTTCATGTTGACAATACCCTTTTGCCACTAGTCTTGCTTTGTTTCTGACAATCACATCATTTTCATTCTTCTTGTTCTTGAACACCCACTTTGTTCCAATAACATCTTGATGTGAAGGTCTATCCACCAGCTCCCATACTTCATTTCTGGTGAATTGGTTCAGTTCTTCCTGCATGGCTGTGATCCAATTGGCATCTTGAAGTGCTTCCTCAACATTACTTGGTTCTTGCTCTGACAGGAAACAACAGAAAAGAGCACTTTCACCATGGAATCTTCTTGTTTTGACTCCAATACTTGGGTCACCAAGTATTAGATCAGTAGGATGGTCAGACAACCAAGTCCTTCTTTTTCTGATCTCTTCAGTAGAGTTGTCCTCTACTGAAGGTGAGTCATTTTGATCATAGAATTCAGGATAATTTAATGCAGGATCTAATTCAGGATCATAATCAGGGATGTTGTCCTCAATGTCAGGGACATTGGCATTTTCAACATTTTGTGTTCCCCCTTGATTATTTGACCCATTAACTACCTCAGCAGGAACTGCTTCTTCATTGGTAGTTGTTACCTGGATGTGAACTGGGATTGGATCATTCAGTTCACCATTTCCATCAGTGGGATTTGTCTCAGGAAGGTTGCCTTCAGGATTGTTGTCCAATGTGGATTTTTCAGGCAGATTGGCTTGAACAACATCTATGAATTCAGTGTCTTTGTCTTTTAGGCTTAATCTGGTTGTCCTTTGTGTGATTTCTTCAGGTTCTAAATGAACATTCCTGATCTCAAAGATAGATTCATCAAACACAACATGAGGTGTTTCTTCCACTATAAGGGTTTTCTTGTTGTAGACTCTGAAAGCTCTACTGATTTGAGAGTATCCAAGAAATACTCCCTCATCAGCTTTGCTGTCAAAAGCTTTCAACTGTTCTTTCCCATTATTGTGAATGAAACATTTACAACCAAATATATGAAAGTATGACACTTTAGGCATTCTTCCTTTCCAGAGTTCTTAGGGGGTTTTGCCTTGCCCCTTAGTGATCAAACATCTATTTTGAGTATGGCATGCAGTGTTTATAGCTTCAGCCCAAAACCTCTTAGGTAAATTTGAGTCAGCAATTAGAGTTCTAGCAGCTTCTTTTAAAATTCTATTCCTTCTTTCTGCAACTCCATTTTGTTGGGGAGTTCTAGCTGCTGAAGTTTCATGAGCTATTCCATTTGATGTGCAGTACTCATTGATGTATGAATTAATGAACTCAGTGCCTTTATTAGATCTTATCTTGATAATGCTAAGGGTTTTCTCATTTGACAATCTCTTGAGAAGTTCAGGTAGTTTGACTTGTGTTTCCTTCTTATTAAGGAGAAATACTACCCATGTGAACCTAGAGAAGTCATCTACTACCACTAATGTGTATTTTCTACCATTAATGCTTGAAGGGGTAATTGGTCCAAATAGATCCATATGTAGAAGTTCAAGTACCCTTTCAGTGGAGATGACTGGTTTTCCTTTGAATGAGGCTTTAATCTGTGTTCCTTCTTGACATGGCTTACACACATGTTCTTTAATGAAAACCTCATTAGGTAGTCCTTTAACTAATGCATTTCTAGCAAGTTTATTCATAGATTTGAAGTTCAGGTGGTTTAGCCTCTTGTGCCATAGCCAACTTTGTTCACTAGAACTTTTAGCAATAAAACATGCAACATCAGTAGACTTGTCCCAGTCTGCAAAATACACATTTCCCTTCCTAGTTCCAGTCAATAGAGTTTGTTGAGTCTTATCCTTGATTAGACATTTTCCACTTGAGAACTCAACATTAAAATCTTTATCACAGAATTGACTGATACTCAGGAGGTTATATTTGAGACCAGCTACATAAGATACATTGGTTACTTTGATGTTACCAATCATCAAAGTACCATAACCTTTTGTTGTTGCTTGTGAGCTGTCTCCAAAGGTGACATTTGGGCCTTCTTTTTCAATAAAATCAGAGAGGAGTTCCTTGTTTCCAGTCATGTGCCTTGAGCATCCACTGTCAAGGTACCATGCTGTCTTTTTGTTCATGCTTCTCTTCTTGTGGCCCATTGGTACCTGCAATTAGATAGGTTTAGGTACCCTTTGAGTTTTGGGTCCTGAGAGGTTAGCTGTACCTTTGGGAACCCAAACTTGCCTAATAACCCTGATTGATTCAAGGTGGCTAAGTTGATTTCCTAGTGCATCAACATACACTGTCTTTCCCTTAAATGCCTTTGGGAAAGTATGTGTGAATGTGTTAACTCTGTAAGTTTCAGAGGAGTTGTCCACTCTTCTGAACTTATGAGTTCTTTGTGCAGCTTGATGAAATCTTTGAGGAAAGGCCTTTTTATGACCATTACCCTTTGGCATGAAGGGTTTTGGTTGTCTCATTTTATTCTGCCTGTGAGGGTGGTTGTCCTTAGGTCTATTCAGCTGAGGCTTTCTCAGATGAGTTGGCCTAGGCTGATTATACCTTGGATAATTCCTCTGAACATTGTTCAGGAGAGTTGCCCTTCCATTGGGTCTACTCTGCTGACCAACATTCCTCTTGTGCTCAGGAGCTTTGGCCATTTCCTTAGGTTTTGGCCTTTTCTCCTGAATCACTTGAGTAGGCATTTCATTCAATTTGCCCTTTCCTTTGTTCAGTGGCTGAATTATTTCATTTTCAGTTTGTGCCACTGACTTAACAAAGATTCTCTTAGTGTTACTTGTGGATGCAACACTAAGACAAGGTGAAGATTCAAATGGATCAAAGCCTAATCCACTTCTTTGAGCCATAGGTCTTTGATAACTTTGAATTTCCTCTATTGCTCTAGAAGATTTGTTCAAAGAAGACATCTTTAATTTCAGGCTCTCTTCACTTGATTTAAGAATATCATACTCATGTGAGAGGTTTTCAAATTTGGCATTTAGAATTTTAAATTCAAATTCTTTTCTCTTCTGAGAGAGAAGTTGATCATCAATCTCCTTTTGTTGGTCAACTATCCTGAGATTTGCTTCCTCAAGCTCTCTCAAGATTTGTTGATACAATTCAGTAGATTTGATATCAACTGCTACCTCAGAGTTTTTGGAAAGTTCAATAGCCAATCTTTCATTTTCTTTCACACAATTATCATGAAATTCTTGTAATCTAGTGAAATCTTCCATCAACTTTCCCAAGGAAAGTTTCAGATTAACCTCACTAGTGTTTTGTGAGATGAATGATGGTGAACTAGAAGTAGAGGATACCTCATCATCCTCAAGAGCCATGTTGCAAACACCATCATCATCATCACTGTTGGAGAATAATCCATCAGAGGAGTTGAAGCTTTCAGCACTATCAGATTCTTCACCAGCCATCATGGCTTTTCTATTGGTGAACTTTCTGTCTCTTTTAGCTTGTCTCTCTATTCTTTCTTTAGAGCTCAATTCAGGGCAGTCATATTGGAAGTGCCCTTTCTTTTTACAGTTATAGCACAGATCTTCATCATCATCCTTCTTGGATTCTTCTCTTCTCTTAGATGAAGAAGGATCAGCTCTACTGGATCTTCTCCTATCAGAGGACTTGTCCTCTGATCTTTTCTCTTCAGGCTTTTTGTCCTCAGCCTGATCTTCAGGGGAATTGTATCTTCTCCTGAATTTGTTGTCTTGGTAGAATTTCTTGTATCTACCAAACCTTGTGTTGAGCTTGTCAAACCTTCTAGCCATCAAGGCTAGTTCTTCCTTCATTTCAGTCTTGGAGACTGTCTTTGATGATCTGGGAGTGGGTTGCATTTCTGGTTCAGCAACTTTGGCTTTGAATGCCACTCCCTTAGTAGGATTTGAAGGTTCCTCAACAGGCTTTCTTCTATTGAGGTCAAACTCATAGGCTTTAAGTTCTGAGAATATTTGTTGCATGGGCATGGTGGAGAGATCTTTGGTATTCTGCATCATCACAGCATAGACATCCCACTTTTGAGTGAGACTCCTTAGGATTTTCAGTCCAACCTCTCTCTTGGTGTAGACCTTGCCCAATGAGTTAATCTCATTCATCACATCAGTGAATCTACCAGCAAATTTGTCAATGGACTCATCAGACTCCATTGAGAATTGTTCAAACTTCTGCACAGCAACTTGGAGCTTGTTCTCCTTGATTTTTTCAGTGCCCTCACACATTTCAGCAAGGGTATCCCAAATTTCTTTAGCTGTGGTGCAGTGGTAGACTCTACCCATAACTGCATCTGGAATTGTTTGATATAGGGTGTTCATGGCAAGATAATTCAAATTATCTTTCCTCTTTTCATCAGCAGTGAAGTCATCCTCATCTTTGGGAATCAGTTCCCTTATATCTGCTCTTTGCTCATCTGTCAATCTGGGGTTAGTTTGAGTAAACACAAAAGGTCCTCTTGTGATTACTCTAAGAATATCAGTATGAAGAGATGCAAGATGAGCCCTCATTCTAATTTTCCAGAAATCATAATTGTCTATAGAAAACATGGGCAGTTTGTGATGAGAAATGTGATTGACTGGATTTGTGGCCATGTTGTCTAATCCTTGAACAGCAGGTGGAGGAACAGCATTGTTGTTGGCCATATCTCACAAATAATCAGTTAGTCAACAAATGATGGATTTCAGAAAGAGATCAGTTCAGTGACCACACAAATATGAGAGTTTTGAAAATCAAGATGGATTTTCAGAAGCAGTGGTCTATGAACCCCCGCTCTGATACCACTTGTTGGTCCTGAAAGGAGTATATGACAAGTGTATGGGGGGGGGGGAATACACTTGTATGCAATTCTTTTGCTAATTTGAACACACCAGAGTTTCAGCAAGGTTGTCTTGGACAATTCTGCTGAAGAAGATTAACTCTTCTAAGATAATCAAACTACTAAGTACTATTGAGTACTTAGTTGAACAACTATCTAGGGGAGTTATATGTGCGGAATAGTGGTTGGCCCTTTAAGTTTAGACTCCTTTAATTTCTGAAATCACTTAGTCAATGTAACACAGTCCAGTTAAGCTTCAGGGAAGTTGTCCAAAACAGTTTTGCACAGTCTTTGAATGTTTATCCTTGAAAGATCAGTTTTGTGTGCAGTGTTGAGTGAATGTAAGTATTTGTAAAGTAAATCAACACAAGAGTTTATAGTGGTTCAGAGACTCAAGCTCCTACATCCACTTTCCCTGATTTAACAGGATAATTCCTTCACTCTTGGAATTAACTTGTTTTATAGTGCCAAGGTGCACTTGATCAAGAACACCACTCCTTGGTGAATTGATCCCTAGGATGTCTAGAGTCCTAGTACCCTCTTCTCAACTCAGAACTGAACTGTTCTTCTCTCAACAGTCAGCTCCTACCACTTCTACTACTACAACCTTCTCACTTTCACTCTTGAAAGGTGTAAGGGTTGAAGTAAGGTTCCAACTAATGAGATATCCTTTACAGTGAAGATCAGTGTATAAGGATAGGATATCTCTCTAAGCTTGTGTATGGATATACAATTGGGTTCAGCTTAGAAGAAGTGTATAAAGACTAAGATAGTCTCTTTGAAAGCTTGAGAGCACTTGTCAACTTGTAGGATAGTTGGATATTCTTGTCAAGGTTGAGGTGCTTTCAAATGGTCTTCACACTTCTGTATTTATAGACAAAATGGTGGATTTGCCCGTTGGAGAGGCAGCCCCAAATTGCTATAAATGTCTTCCTTGAGTTCTTCAAACTGGAAGACAGATTCTTGATAGTGACATGTCCTCATTTGGGTAATAAACGGCTGTAACAGTTTTGTCTTCATTCTGCAGCACTTTTCCCAATGTTTGACTTCTTGTTAGGACTTGGACATGGCTTCTGAAGGTTGATCCAATGATAGGACAACATTCCTTATCATCTGGACAACTCTCCTTATCACTATCACCAGTTTTGCTTTTCAGCATGGTTGGCTTGCTCTTCTTCAGATGACTTGGCTCTTTCCCTTTATTTCTCTTGAGGATGGTCTTAGCTTATTTCTTTGAGGACCTTTAGGGACTGGTTGTCTCAAACTCTTCAGCATAGTTGATCTCAGGCTTTCAGAGCACTTGATCTTGATCAATTTAGCTGAGACAACTCCTCTAGACAACTCTCCTGATCAGTATATTTAATCTTTTTGCATCAGAGCACTTTATGCATAGAGTTGACTTCTCTGGACAACTCTCCTGATAAAAACCTTTGAGTAGTCTTGTCCTTTTGAGCTAGGTAAGCTTGTTCTTGCATATGGCTAGCTTCTTTGGACAACTCTCCTGATCAGAGCATATGAATATTTTCTCTGGACAACTCTCCTGATCAGAGCATCTTCATTGGACTTGTCCTTTTGAGCTTTACAATCTTGTTCTTGCATAAGAGCATCTTCTCTGGACAACTCTCCTGATAAGAGCATCTTAGATTTCATAGAGTGTCCTTGCTCTTAAGTGATTGTTCCAGAATTTGAGCCTTGAGGGGACTTGATCTTGATCATCTTCAAAGCATAGGTTCCCCCTCAAATTGTGCATCTAATTGTCTAAGAGCTACCTAACATTTCAGCTTCTCATCTAGCCTATAATCTATATGTTCTAACATTCTTAGAACATATTTATATTGACTTAGGCATGTCTCAGGGGGTTTTGGTATTAGATCAAAACATATCTCATTTTATTCCCAACAACTATCATTCACAAAAGGCTACTAGATGCTTTTGGTGTTCCAAGTTCTTAAGAAGGTAGTATTTCAGATTAGTTTTTTTTGCTCTGATTACTTAGTTTTATTTTGATTAAGTATTTGTAATATCTACTGATCTTATTTCGAAATGAATGAAAAGATAAGTACTATTTGATGTTTAAGACAAGATAACTACTTAACTAGTCTATTATTGTGGAAAAGATTCAAGTAGTTTTGGCTTCATCAAAAAGGGGGAAATTGTTGGGATATGAATCCTAGAGCAAGTTCTAAATGATGAATAAAAGATAAAAGATGAAGTTTTGATAAGCCAAAAGAAGACTTGAATATTTTCTAAGTGTTGACTGATCTAGTCTAGTTAAGTTGAAGTCGTCTTGTACAGATCAGTAGAAATTCAAAAGACAAGTACTAGTTGTTAAAAGATAAGTATTATTGAAAGATAAGTACGATTTATAAGTACTTCATATTTGTTATTCGTATATGTTAGATTGTTATTGAGCTATGAATGATTGTTGTATAGAGCTCATGATTTTAAATATAATAGATAGATTCTTTGTATAAGTTTTTATAAGTTGACTAAGCTTTATAACAAAAAGCTTAAAGTAATGTAATAGTCTTGTTTGGATTAGTTGATAGGACTAGATTAGTTCTATGTTGTAAGTCTGAAGAAGTCTACTGCACAAGTTAAGTTGAAGACACAGTCTACTACTACTACACAAGACAGGTGCGGACTTAAACAAGACAGGTTAACTTGAAGTTAGTTACAAAAGCGTGTTGAAGATAAAGATTGAAGAATTACTTAAGGAATAACTAATTAACTGGAGAAACGCATCAGTTACAAGTTAGTTTTCAAGAAAAGGTTGTTACACAACTGAAAGTTCTTGGAATTAGAATCTATAAATACCTCATGGTATTGATTCATTAGAGACAACTGAGATACTGATACGACTACTGAAATATTGATACTGCAAGCATTATTGAAGATTCAAGTGAAGAGATTACTCTCAGAGATTGAAGTTCAGGAAGTGAAGCTACGCAAGACAAGTGAAGAAATCAGAAGGCTACTACTGAACGAAGAGAAGTTTTATTTTCGTTTATTGTTTCAAGTTGCTAGTTACTTGTAAAATAGCTAGTAAGATCGAAGATATATCTGGAGATATAATCGAGAAGATCTAAGTCTTATTTCTTGGGACTTAAAGCTACAAGAACATATTACTCGATTGGAAGAGTTAATAAGAATTTCACAACTGGGTTTGTGAGAGTGGATGTAGACAAGTTGTCGAACCACTATAAATCTCGTGTTTGATTTACTTTACTGTTTTGTTTGTTGTTTAATTGATTAATTGTTTAGTTAATTGAATTACATAACTGAACTAGACTAGTTGAGTATACATAAAACAGAGTTCTCGAATTAAGTTGAGTATAATCTTTAATTGGGCTCATTGTTAATTTCGTATTCCGCATATTGTAATTCTGATATATCGAAAGATTTTAGAAAAGTCTATTCACCCCCCTCTAGACATTTTCTTTAGCTTCCCTCGATATTAACTCAACTTAGGGACCTACAACATCATACATAGCATCGTCATGATTGATCTTGACTTGTCTGGGGGCAGCAGCTCTACCAGCAGTTTGCTTCGCAAGAGCCTCCTTTTTTAGATAATGTTTCAACGGATGAAATGGCTTGCCCTTACTCCAGCTCGTCTTATTTGGAAGTAAGATCGGTAGCAAAATGCTAAGTGTGTTTCCAAAACTTACTGCAGCAGATACGACCCAGTTGATTGTGCTAGTGTCAACTTGAACATTCTTCTTGAAATGCATCAATCTATCCAAGAAGAGCTTAGTCCAGTTCCCTTCAGTGATGCCATCATGAATTACGACCATCACTCTTGCTTTTTGAAGTGTCACAGAGTCAAAACTCCCAGTGACTCCAAGCAACATCTTTGAGGAAATATCCAACAAAGTTTTGAATTTGTCGAGCAATTGATTTTTCTTGACAACTGGAATCTTTCCTTCTCGATTCAGCTTGAGTTTCTTTCCACAAAAGATACTCAGATACTTCAGCTCTTGACCTTCAGCATACCTTTCAATGTTAATTGATCCGGACGGCAGCTTCAATGCCTCAGTTACGATCTCTCGAGTAATTTCAACTCGTCTTCTTCCAACAAAGGCTTCAATGGAGTCGCCTTGTCTAGTAGCTGTGGCGTAAAATTCAAGAGCTTCTTCTTCTAGAACCACCTCTGGAAATGCTTCCAAATACGGTCTTAAACCACATCTCCAACACTTCATGAGGATCTCTTTGTTGTCGTCGGTGTGGTTTCCTTTGAAAAATACAGATCCTTCCACATGCACCTTACCCTCTGTGATATACTTCCCTAAATCAAACCTTGCCTGCATGTTAGTGCGAGCATCGAATATAGAGACGATTGACATAATGAAGGGGTTATGAAAATCGATTGGTTTTGAGAGTGTTGAATACTTTGAGAAGTTATGAAAATCGAGAGGTTATGAAAATGTGAGAGGTTGAAGAAAGAACAGTATGGGTTTTGTTAAACCTTGAGTTTTGAATCAATGGTTGAGATCGAAAGATTTGATCCAATGGACAGATATGAAAGTCCTTTGAAATTCAGTTTTACGGAATCGAGAATATTACGTGATTTGATATTATAAAATTTTGGAATCCCCCTTTCCTATTGGTTAAGGCAGAGGAGTGTACTCATCTGACCTAGGATAGTAGGATTTGGCGCGAACTGGGTGTATACACCTCATTAAAATGGGAGTGTATAAATCCAATTCTTGGATTTTCCAATTTTAAAATTATCGAATTACTATAATACCCTTAATTCAAATTGATTAAACACTTAGAGTATTTGAATCATAAGAACACTTATCTTGTCTGTTCGAGTCTATCCAGAACAGACGAGTAGACTTAAGCACATAAGACGAGTTGGCTCAAGTGCACAAGACGAGTTCCCCCTTCGACTGTGCTTGTCTGTTCTGAATGTCGAACGCCTTCATGTACCTGTCTTATCTTATGCGATGCATGAGTGTAGGTACAAGTAGAGTGGAATAATTAAGATGAATATCAATATAAAGCAATGGTCAAGGTTTTCGAACAAGATGACTGTTAACAAACATAAGAGTCAACATAAGGATTTTTAAGAAATCAAAGATTCCCCCTTAAATGTTTATTCCCTTAGTATTACCCTCAGCTTTACCAGCTTCCTCATCGGGTTGTTTGTTCATTTTGTCTGACCTTGTATACCTGTCTGTTGGGCGAGTAGACGAGTGCTCTGTTCCAGTGATCTTGTCTCCTTATTTCTTTGATGTACCTGTCTGGTTAGTACATAGCTATAGGCAAGTAGGGTCTAGATCAATTAGTCCTAGACTAATGCATAACTCACGAAAACGAGCTTCAGCCAATGGTTTTGTGAAAATATCAGCTCTCTGAAAATCAGTATGAATCTTTTCCATGCGAATATCCTTCTTTTCTACATGATCACGAATGAAATGATGCTTCACATCAACATGCTTACAACGTGTGTGCAAAACAGGATTTGGTGTAATGGCAATTGCACTATTACTATCACAGAAAATAGGAACATTCGATTCATATATGTTGTAATCTCTAAGTTGTTGCATGAGCCAAAGTAGTTGACTACAACACCTACCAGCAGCCATGTACTCGGCTTCGGTAGTAGAGATAGCAACACTTGTCAGCTTTTTTTAAAACCATGAAATGAGTTTTGTGCCTAAGAATTGACAAGAACCAGATGTAGATTTCCTATCTATTCTACAGCCACCAAAATCAGAATCTGAGTAGCCACTTAGAGATAAATCATCATTTGAAGGATACCATATACCACGATTGATGGTTCCTTTCAAATATTTCAATATCCTTTTAGTGGTTTCCATATGACTCTCTTTTGGATTAGCTTGAAAACGAGCACATACGCCAACAGAGAATGCAATATCAGGTCTACTAGCAGTCAAGTATAGTAATGAACCAATAAGACCACGATAATATGTTTGATCAACACATTTACCTTGTTCGTCTGGATCCATCCTGTATGTAGGTAGCATAGGTACGCTAGTAGACTTACATGTCTTAATACCATACTTATCTAATAGATTTCTAGTATATTTTGCTTGATTTATGAAAATCCCTTCTGGGGTCTGTTTTACTTGAAGACCAAGAAAGTAATTCATTTCTCCCATCATAGACATCTCAAATTTACTTTGCATGAGTGTTGAGAAACTTTCACTCAGCTTTTTGTTAGGTGAACCAAAAATGATGTCATCTACGTAAATTTGGACGAGTAAAATGTTTTTCCCTTCTTGTCTTCTGAACAAGGTTCTATAGATCTTGCCCTTAGTAAAACCATTTTCCAATAGAAAGAGAGAGAGAGAGTATCATACCATGCTCTTGGAGCTTTCTTTAGTACGTATAAGGCTTTCTTTAATCTGTACACCTGGTCACCTTTGACTTCGAAACCTGTGGGTTGTTCAACATACACTTCTTCCGCAAGAATACCGTTAAAAAATGCACTTTTAACATCCATTTGATATACGGTAAATTTCATATAAGCAGCATATGCAAGGAACAATCGAATGGCTTCTAATCTAGCAACAAGAGCATATGTTTCATCATAGTCTATGCCTTCAGCTTGTGAATAGCCTTGGGCTACTAGTCTGGCCTTATTCCTAACGACTACATCATTCTCATCTTTCTTGTTTTTGAAAATCCATCGAGTGCCAACTACATTATGATGTTTAGGCCTATCGACATGTTCCCAGACGTCATTTCGAACAAACTGGTTCAACTCGTCTTGCATAGCGATGATCCAATTACTATCAGCCAATGCCTCTTTAATGGTTTTAGGCTCGATAGATGAGAGGAAACAACAGCAGCAAAACAAAGATGGACTAGGTTGTTCTTGTGACTCAAAGAGTTGTCGTCTAGTCTTCACACCAATAGTAGAGTCACCAATGATGTTTTCAGTATTATGCGCAGATTTCCATGTTTTTCTAGTCTTAGCATGCATACTATCATCATCTAGATCAACTATAGCATCATGCATATCAACATCATTTGTATCATCAATAGTTTTATCAGGAGTAGATGAGTCAACTAGAGCAGGCATATCAACTGGTTTAGAAGACTTACCTTGGGCACTTACCTTCTCTTTGTCATTAGACTCGAGAGCTTTCAGAAATGGATTGTAGGCTTGAACGGATTCATAAACTTCTGATTCTTTGTCAGATTCCATTGATAGATCAGTCACCTTCTTACTGATCTGATCGGCAGACGAGTCCTGTAGGGATTCATCGAAAACTACATGTGGTGTTTCTTCTACACATAGGGTAGAGTAGTTGAACACTCTGAATGCTTTGCTAGTCGAGGAGTATCCTAAGAATATCCCCTCGTCTGCTTTAGCATCGAATGCATTCAACTTACTTTTCCCATTGTTATGGATAAAACACTTACAGCCAAATATATGGAAATATGAGACTCTGGGTTTTCGACCTTTCCATACCTCATAGGGCGTCTTACCTAGTGCTTTATTGATAGCACTTCTATTTTGGGAGTGGCATGTAGTATTGATTGCTTCTGCCCAAAACTTCTGAGGAGTGTTATACTCTGTCAACATGGTCCTGCAGGCCTCCGTAAGGGTTCTGTTCCTACGTTCTGCTACTCCATTTTGTTGTGGTGTCCTTGCTGCACTAGTAAGGTGCTGGATGCCACGCTTAGAACAAAATTCTTTAATATAGCAGTTAATGAATTCAGTACCCTTGTCACTACGGATCTTGACAATTGACTGATTCTTCTCAACTTGAATCTTCTTCAACAGATCAGGTAGGAGTGTTTGTGTATCACTCTTCTTGTGTAAGAAGACTACCCAAGTGAACTTAGAATAGTCGTCTACCACAACAAGTGTGTACCTTCTACCGTTCAAAGTTGGAGGAGTAATTGGGCCATGTAAGTCCATATGTAGAAGTTCAAGAACTCTACTTGTTGAGAGGGTTGGAATAGATTTAAAGGAACCCTTTACCTGTTTACCTTTTTGACATGCTTCGCATACATGTGATTTGAAATAGATTTTGTTGGGTATACCTTCAACAAGGTAATCTCTTGCAATCTTATTAATCACCTTAAAGTTCATATGGCAAATGCGTCTATGCCAAAGCCAACTGATCTCTTTGGGTGTCTTAGTAAGAAGACAAGTATCCTGCGGACAACTATTCCAATTCACGATATATACACTGCCTTGTCTTATGCCGACAAGTAGTACGGTATGAGTCCTCTTGTCTATGACTTCACACTTTTGGCTTTTGAACTGCACTTTGTAACCTCGATAACAAAACTGTGAAAAAGATAGTAGATTATATTTCAAACCTTCCACGTAAGATACGTCTTGTATCTCTACGTCGCCATTTCGGATATAACCAAAGCCTTTTGTGATGGCTGTAGAGCTATCACCGAATATAACCTTTGGTCCTTCTTGCTCATGGTAGCTTGATAGAAGTGCCTTGGTACGAGTCATGTGGTGCGAACAACCACTGTCTATGTACCAAGTTTCTCCTACTGAGCCACCCTTCTTGTATAGATCGAGTCGACCCTGCATTAGATGATATTCCATAATTTAGGTACCCTCCTTGTTTATTGGGGTCCTGGGGGGTTAGTCGAGTTCAATGGAATCCAAATATACATTGGAGTCCTGAACAAGTTTGATCTTCTAAGTTTTCGACCATATTTGTTGCAAAATAAGACCTTGTTGTCCTTGTCTGGCCTATCATTAGTCCTTGGGTCTACTCGTCTGAGGTAGCCTTTTGACTTAACCTCTACTTGAGTAGGCACAGGCCTGTGATAGTCAGAGTAGGGCTTGTATGCATTGGGGCCATACGGTTTATAGACATGTTTAGGTCTTTCTTCTCCTTCGATATCATACGATTCAGGCGGAGGATATAAGACTAGTTGAATACGATATTTTGGAGCCACATTCCTAGGCCTAGACGAGTAGAGCTGAGACTGCCTTATGAAAGGAGGTCTAGGCTCTTTCCATCTAGTTTGTACTTGTCTAGTACTTATCTTCTCAGGATACCAATCCTCGTATCTGACCTGATTAGGTCGTCCACGATTTTTAGTCCTTTGTTGACTCGTCTTAAACGGAACAGCCTTGTTGTTAACATTCTTTTTACCTCCCTTGGTAATTGGAATGTTAACTTGAGTCTGTTTGGGTACAGTGCCTTCAGATGGAGTTCCAATATCGTATATCATTGGTCCTTTTCCTTTATCATTAGTCAAAGAGCTTGAGATGAAAATAGTAGGGTTCTTAGGGACTCGAGTAGACGAGCTAGGTGACTCAGCACCTATGCCTGTCTTGTCAGCAGGAGCCCTATACCTATCTGACAATTCAAGGTTAGCCTTAGAGGAGTTAACCAGGTCAGTAAGTTTAAGGTCTAGAGTGACAACCTCGGTTTCTAAGAACTTATTACGTTCTTCAAGCTTTTTGTACTTACTTTTTAAAACATTGAATTCATTTTTCTCAGTTGCATGTGTCTTAAGTAGGTCTTGATATAACCTGTCTGTCAATGCACACTTTTCTTTGAGTTGTCTTAACTCTTCAGTCAAGCGTTCATTTAGGACTGTTACATTAGGATCTACTTTAGAATGAGCTTCCTTAAGATCAATGATTTCCTGTTTTAATGCAATGTTCTCGTCGCTGACTTCAATGAATGCCTAGTTAGCGAGTAGGAGGTCGTCTTCAACTGCACTAGTAGAGTGCTGAAGGCTACTCCCTACTTTGCTACTGGCAGTATCACTTTCATCAGAGTCCGATTCATTACAAGATTGAAAGGAAGTAGCAGATGATACCTCTTGGTCGATTTTAGCCATGCAGTATAGACCATCATCTACTATTAAAGCTTCATCGTGATCTGGATCAGACGGGTAGCTAGATGAGGACGATGGCAACTCGTCTGAATCAGAATCAGAGTCATCATTGGCCATCATTGCCTTCTTGCCACGGTTGTATCTTCTTTCCCTTCATGCTTTGCGTTCTTCTCGATCATCAGTGCTCAGGTCTGGACATTCATATATGTAGTGACCTGGTTTCTCACAGTTATAGTACAAGAGATCATTAGTAGCCTTTTTAATAGGAGAGTTATTCCTTCGTTTATCACGTCTATCAGAACGAGTAATCTTCCTACCATTAGACTCTCTATCTTGTCTGTTACCTTTCGAGACTTCGTCTCTCCTTTCGGACGAGTTTCGGTCTCGTCTGGTCTCAGACGAGTTCTTAGAAGCAGACCCTCTATGATCTCTATAGAACTTCTTATATCTTCCGAAACGTTTATTCAGCCTATCAAACTTTCTAACCATGAGGCTTACCTGATCCTTCAGACTAAGATCAATATCTAACTCGTCTTTCACAGAAGCAGACCTAGTCTTAGACTTCGACCTGTCTACCTTAGAGGACTTAAACGAACTAGACTTAAAGGCAACGTTCTTTGATACAGCATGTTCTCTGTCACTACTTGCTATGGGTTCATCTTCGTCTAAATCAAACTCATGAGCCTTTAGAGTTTGAAACATGGTCTCTGCAGTCCACACGTCTATATCTTGGGTATTCTTAACAAGAATTTTTACCATTTTCCATCGACTATCCTAAGATTGATTTCACGCGAAGTATATGATTTACCAAGGACTTCCAAGTCATTCATGATCTTAGTAAAACGAGTATCCAACTAGTCGATAGTTTCACCAGCTTTCATATGAAATGATTCAAATCTTTGGACCGTTGTGGAAAGCTTGCTTTCTTTGATTAAAGATGTCCCTTCACAAATGATAGCTAAGCGATCCCACATTTCTTTGGCAGTTTTACATTTTAACACTTTTCCTAGATACTCGTTAGGAAGAGTGTGTAAGATGTAATTCTTGGCCAAGCTATCCAAATTATTCTGCCTCATTTCTTCTGAGGTTAGCTTTGACCTGGGTTTCTTGACGAGAGTACCCACGGGTTGGTCCTTGTCGAGGGCAACAGTATTGGGGATCATGGTCACGATTGGACCTTCAGTGACGTCAGAGATCATTAAGTCGTGAGTGGAACTGAAGATGGATTCCATCCTCAGCTTCCAATCGTTATAGTCCTGAACCTGGAACTTCGGTAACTTGTTAGCACTAATTTCGAGCGAAATGATTCAAGAAGATACGTATAGCACAGTATAGTATTAAGAGACATATATTTTCAAGAACAACGATAAAGAACACGTAAGAGCACGTACAGTCACGGACCAAGACTTCACCCAAGTCTTAAGTCGGTTATCAAGAAACAGCAGTTCGTAAACTACGGCTCTGATACCACTTGTAGGTCCCAAGTTGAGTTTAATAACGAGTAAGCTAGTGAAAATGTCTAGAGGGGGGTGAATAGACTTTTCAAAAATCTTTCGATATATCAAAGTACAATGCGGAAATCAGAATATAACAATGAGGACAATTTTAGTTTATACTCAACTTATTTCGAGAACTCTGTTCTATGTATACTCAACTAGTCTTGTTCAGATATGTAATTCAATTAATCAATTAAACAACAAACAAAACAGTAAAGTAAATTAAACACGAGATTTAGAGTGGTTCGACAACTTGTCTACATCCACTCTCACAAACCCAGTTGTGATGTTCTTATTAACTCGTCCAATGGAGTAATGTGTTCTTGTAGCTTTAAGTCCCAAGAAATAAGACTTAGATCTTCTCGACTATATCACCAGATATATCTTCGATCTAACTAGAGATTTACAAGTATCTAGCAACTTGATAAAAACAAAAAGTAAATCTTCTCTATTCAGTAGCAGTCTTCTTTGATCTTCACTTGTCTTGCAGACTTGCTTTCTGAACTTCAAAACTCTATGAGTGATTTCTTCTTTGAATCTTCAATAATGCTTCAGTATGCAGTAGTATCACTAGTCTTCAATCGATCAATACCTTGTGGTATTTATAGACTTCTGAATTCAAGAACTTGTCAGTTGTAACCAACTTTTCTTGAAAACTAACTTCTAACTTCTTCAGCTTATCCATCCACGCGTTTATAGTTAAATAGTTTTTTCTAACTAACTCTTCAATCCTTATCTTCATACGCTCTTTGAATAACTAACTTCATGTTGACTTGTCTTGTTGAGTTTTGTGGTCTCACCTGTCTTCAACAGTAGACTTCATCCTTCTTCTTCTTGTGCTTCCTTCTTCAATAGTAGACTTAGCAATAACTAATCTCATCCTAACAAGACTATTACATTACTTTAAGCTTTATAACACAGCTTAGTCAACTTATAATCTATTCATCAATATACAATTACATATGAAAACAATGAGCTTCTATACAATGATTAATATAGCTCAATAACAATCTAATCAATTAATATGAACAGTACTTATACTTCGTACTTATCTTTTGATTTATACTTAACAATTCTTGTGTGAACTCTACTAGTCTATACAAGATGACTTCTCTTAACTAGACTAGATCAGTCAACACTTAGAAAATATTCAAACTACTTTTGGCTTATCAAAACTTCATCATTATCTTTTATCATCAATTAGGACTTGTTCTAGGATTCATATCCCAACACATTTCAATGGAGCTACAAATAGACAATTTGAATGTCTATCTCTCCAACAGATAGATGATCAAATTGTTCTATAAATACAGAAGTTATCCAAGGATTCAAGTATCCAACCATCTGCTATCAAACTATTATCAAGCATTCAAGGAAACAGAAGCTTTCATCTTAGAATCCCAAGTTTCCTGATCACTTCTAGCTAAGCCAACTTGTAATATCCAAACTTAGCAAAGAGATATCCTATCCCTTTACACTATTCTTATTGTAAAGGATATCTCACTTAGTTGGAACAAAACCTCAAACCCTTACCTCTTTAGTGAAGTAGTGTTTGTTGTAGAAGTGAGAAGTTAAGAGTTGTTAAGTTAAAATACAGCTTTTAACTCAGAGAAGTTGAGCACTAGGACTCAGATCTCCTAGGGATCAAAACACTAAGGATAGTGTTGTTGATCAGTGCACCTTGGCACTATAAAACAAGTTAATTCCAGGTGTTAGGAATTATCCTGTTCAATCAGGGAAAGGAGATGTAGGAGCTTGAGTCTTTAAACCACTATAACTTGATGTGTTATTTACTTACTTCATTCTCTCATTATCACATTGCCCACAAACTTTTCTGAAAAAGGTTTGATATCATAAAATTAAGTAAAACAGTTTTTGGACAAAGTCCCTGATAACTGTTGTTTTTCAGAAATTAATCAAGAAGTATTTTCAAAGAAAAGGCCAACCACATTCCGCATTTAATAAATATTTTAGATAGTTGTCCAACTGACTACTACATAGTTTTCAGTAGGTTGATTATCTATTAAAGTTTACTCACTCAGAGAAGTTGTTAGACAACTCTCCTAATAGGTCAAGTTGTTTTAAAAAAGTTAGAATTTGCATACACGAGTGCATTCCCCCCCCCCTCCCTGCTTCTGAAGACCACTGCTTCTGAAAATCCAACTGATTTTCAAAATTCACAATTTTTGTGGTCACTGAGATGCAGTTGAGACCATCAACAACATAGGTCCGAACCAAGTAAACCACATTTCTAATCATAAGCTGCCAATGTTCTCAATTGAGAACTATGATTTTTTGAAGATTAGAATGAGAGCTCATCTTGCCTGCCAACATGATGAGATGTTGAAGGTCATCACAAGAGGACCATTCACCTTTACAAAAGCAAATCCCAAACTCACTGATGCACAAAAAGCTGATCCAAGGGAATTGCTACCAAAGGATGAAGATGACCTAACAGCAGAATAAAGAAAAAGGCACAACCTGAATTACATTGCCATGAACACATTGTACCAGAAAATTCCAGATGCAGTGATGGGAAGAGTGTATCACTGCACCACAGTAAAAGAAATTTGGGATACCCTAACACTTATGTGTGAAGGTACCCAAAAGATCAAAGAGAACAAGCTCCAAGTGGCAATTCAGAAATATGAGCAATTTACCATGGAGCCCAATGAAACAATTGATCATCTTGATGGCCGATTCACTGACATCATGAATGAGATCAATTCTCTTGGAAAGTTCTATGCCAAAAGAGAAGTAGCACTGAAGATCTTGAGATGTCTCACATCCAAATGGAACATCTATTCAGTCATGATGCAGAACACAAGCAATTTTGACAACATGCGCATGCATCAAGCGTTCTCTGGTGAGTTTGATCTGAATAGAAAGAAGGTGCATGAGAAGTCATCCACCTCCAACAAAGGTGTTGCATTCAAAGCTACTGAGACAGAAAAGAAGAGTGCTCAGAGATCATCGCAGTCAGTCTCTAAGAATAAAATGAAGGAGGAGCTGGCACTCATGGCCAGAAGATTTGAGAAGCTGAATTAAAGATTTTGTATATACAAGAAATTTTACCAAGACCACAGAAACAGGAGAAGGTAAAACTCTCCTGACAACAAATCAGAGGACAAACACTCTGATGAAACTAAAGAAGACAAATATGCTGACAAGAGGAAGTCCAGCAAGGCTGATCCATGAGGAAGGAGTCCTCAAGCAAGAAAAATGATGATGAAGACGTGTGTTACAACTTCCAGAATAAAGGACACTTCCAATATGACTGTCCTGATTTTAGCTCTAAAGAAAGGAAAGAAAGACAAGTTATGAGGGACAAGAGGCAAAGCAACAAGAAGGCCATGGTTGCTGGTGTTGGGAATAAAATGAGTTTTGATTAAAATACCAAAACCCCCTGAGACATGCCAAGTGGATAAGTCAAAATTGAATGAACATGTTTTAGGACTGTTGGAACATGTAGACTAAGACAAGTAGAGAAGCTGATGTATTAGGCAGCTCTTAGAATAATAGATGCACAAGTTGAGGGGGAACACTTGCTTAAAAGCTTAAACCTATATCAGTCCCCTCAAGGCTCAGTTATGGAATGATCTCAAGTCTGCTGAAGGTCAAGTATGATGATCAAGAGGAATCAGTCAAAAGACAACTTAGTGAATGCCACACATGAGTTAAGATGCAACATCAAAGCACCAATCTACTACATTACAAAGCTCAGAAGAATTGTCCAACTAGAATGGTTCAGAAGAGTTGTCTCAGTACACTTGAACCAGAATCTGTCTCCAAGACAACTATGCTGAAGAGGACAAGTTCATCTGTCCAAGACATATACACAAAGAGCTATTCTAAGAAGTCATGGAAAGAGAAAAAAGCCAAATCATCTGAAGAGCTAAAGAGCCAACACTACTGATAAAGTGAACTCTACTGAATCTGATAAGTAGAGTTGTCCAAGTGATAAGGAAGCTTGTCCTTACCTCACAAAAGTTGATAAGAAGAGATGTCCATGTTTAACCAAGTGAATCTTGAAGTCAGACATTGGGAAAAGTGCTCAAAATGAAAACAAAGTTGTTACAACTGTTTATTTCCCAAAACAAGGACATGTCACTATCAGAATCTGTCTTCCAGTTTGAAGAACTCAAGGAAGACATTTATAGCAATTTAAACCTGCCTCTCCAACGGGCAAATCCTCAAATTTGTCTATAAATATAGAAGTGTGAAGACCATTTGAAGTATCAACTAGACCTCAACACATTCAACTATCCTACAAGTTGACAAGTGCTCTCAAAAGACATTCTTAGTCTTCAAACACTTCATCTAAGCTGAACTTCATTGTACATTCATACAAAGCTTTGAGAGATATCCTATCCTTATACACTGACCTTCATTATAAAGGATATCTCATTAGTTGGAACCTTACTTCAACCCTTATACCTTTCAAGTTAGAAAGTGAGAAGGTTGTAGTAGTAGAAGTGGAAGGAACTAACTGTTGAGAGAAGAACAGTTCAGTTCTGAGTTGAGAAAGGGTACTAGGACTCTAGACATCCTAGGGATCAAAGCACCAAGGAGTGGTGTTCTTGATCAAGTGCACCTTGGCACTATAAAATAAGTTAATTCCAAGAGTGATGGAATTATCCTGTTAAATCAGGGAAAGTGGATGTAGGAGCTTGAGTCTCTGAAACACTATAAATCCTTGTGTTGATTTACATTCAAAGTACTTTACATACATTCAACACTGCACACAAACTGAACTTTCAAAGACTCATATCACAAACTGTGCAAAACCTGATTTGGACAAGTTCCCTGATAGACTGTGATAAACTGTTAAGGTGATTTCAGAATATAAAAGGAGTTTAAACTAAAGGGCCAACCACTAATTCCGCACATATAACTCCCTTAGATAGTTATTCAACTAAGTACTCAATAGAACTTAGTAGTTTGATTATCTTAGAAGAGTTAATCTCATCAGCAGAGTTGTCCAGGACAACCTTGCTGAACTATGGTTTGATCAAGTTTGAAAAGAATTTGCATACAAGTGTATTCCCCCCCTCATACACTTGTTATATACTCCTTTCAGGACCAACAAGTGGTATCAGAGCAGGGGTTCAAAGACCACTGCTTCTGAAAATCCATCTTGATTTTCAAAATCACATATTTGGTGTGGTCACTGAACTGTTCCTTATCTGAAATCTATCTGTATCTAACCCATCTTGTTTTTTAGATATGGACAACTACAATGCTGCTGTTCCACCTCCTGTTGTTCAAGGACTGAACAATATGGCAACCAATCCAGTCAACCATATATCACATCACAAATTGCCCATGTTCTCAATTGACACTTATGATTTCTGGAAAATTAGAATGAGAGCTCATCTTGCATCTCTTCATACTAACATGTTGAGGGTGATTACAAGAGGACCCTATGTGTTCATTTAGCTCAACCCCAGATTGACTGATTAGCAAAGAGCAGACACAAGGGATGTAATTCTTAAAGATGAAGATGACTTCACCTCAGAGGAGAAAAGGAAAGATAATCTGAATTATCTAGTCATGAATACCCTCTATCAAATAATTCCAGATGCAATCATGGGAAGAGTTTACCACTGCACAACAGCCAAAGAAATTTGGGATACTCTTGCTGAAATGTGTGAGGGTACAGAAAAGATAAAGGAGAACAAGCTCCAAGTGGCTGTGCAGAAGTTTGAACAATTCACAATGGAGTTAGATGAGTCCATTGACAAGTTTGCTGGTAGATTCACTGATGTGATGAATGAAATCAACTCCTTGGGCAAGGTGTACTCCAAGAGAGAAGTTGGACTGAAGATCTTGAGAAGTCTCACTCAAAAGTGGGATGTGTATGCTTACAATGATGCAAAACACCAAGGATCTCTCCACCATGCCCATGCAACAAATCTTCTCTAAACTCAAAGCTTATGAGTTTGACCTCAACAGAAGAAAGCCAGCAGAAGAGCCTTCCTTACCAGTCAAAGGAGTGGCATTCAAAGCTAAAGTTGCTGAACCTGAAATGCAGTCCACTCCAAGATCATCAAAGTCAGTCTCTAAGGCTGAAATGAAGGAAAAATGGCTCTTATGGCAAGGAGGTTTAATAAACTCAACTCAAGGTTTGGTAGATACAAGAAATTCTACCAAGACAACAAATTCAGGAGAAGGTACAACTCTCCTGAAACACAGGCTGAGGACAAGAAGCCTGAAGAGAAAAGATCAGAGGACAAGTCCTCTGATAGGAGAAAGTCCAACAGAGCTGAACCCTCCTCATCTAGAAGAAGAGATGATGCTAAGAAAGATGATGATGAGGATCTGTGCTACAACTGCAAGAAGAAAGGGCACTTCCAGTATGACTGCCCTAAACTCAGCTCCAAGGAGAGAAGAGAGAGGCAAGCCAAAAGAGATAGAAAGTTCACCAACAGAAAAGCCATGATGGCTGGTGATGAATCTGACAGTGCTGAAAGCTTCAACTCTTCTGATGGACTGTTCTCATACAGTGATGATGATGATGATATGTGCAACATGGCCATTGAGGATGATGAGGTACCTAAGGGCCACAAGAAGATGAGGAGTATGAGCAAAAAGTCAGCATGGTACCTTGATAGTGGATGCTCAAGGCACATGACTGGAAACAAAGAACTCCTCACTGACTTTACTGAAAAAGAAGGCCCAAATATCACATTTGGAGACAGCTCACAAGCAACAACAAAAGGTTATGGTACCTTGATAATTGGTAATATCAAGGTATCCAATGTATCTTATGTGGCTGGTCTCAAATACAATTTGTTAAGCATAAGTCATTTTTGTTATAAAGGTTTTAATGTTGAGTTTTCAAGTGGAAAATGCTCAATTAAAGATAAAACTCAACAAACTCTACTGACTGGAACTAGAAAAGGGAATGTGTATTTTGCTAACTGGGACAAGTCTACTGATGTTGCATGTTTCATTGCTAAGAGCTCTAATGAACAGAGTTGGTTATGGCATAAAAGGCTAAACCACCTGAATTTTAAATCAATGAACAAACTTGCTAGAAATGCATTAGTAAAAGGACTACCTAATGAGGTTTTCATTAAAGAGCATGTTTGTAAACCATGCCAAGAAGGAAAACAGATTAAAGCCTCATTCAAGGGAAAACGAGTTATCTCTACTGAAAGGGTACTTGAACTTTTACACATGGATTTATTTGGACCAATTACCCCTGCAAGCATAAATGGTAGAAAATACACATTGGTGGTAGTAGATGACTTCTCTAGGTTCACATTGGTAGTATTTCTCCTTAATAAGAAGGAAACTCAAGTCAAACTCCCTGAACTGTTAAAGAGAGTGTCAAATGAAAAGAGTCTTAATATAATCAAGATAAGATCTCATAAAGGCATTGAGTTCATAAACTCATACATCAATGAGTATTGCACACAAAATGGTATAGCTCATGAAACCTCAGCAGCTAGAACTCCTCAGCAGAATGGAGTTGTAGAAAGAAGGAATAGAACTCTAAAAGAAGCTGCTAGAACCTTAATTGCTGACTCTAATCTACCAAAGAGGTTTTGGGCTGAAGCTATAAACACTGCATGCTATACTCAGAACAGATGTTTGATAACTAAGGGTCAAGGCAAAACCCCATATGAACTCTGGAAAGGAAGAATGCCTAAAGTGTCATATTTTCACATATTTGGTTGTAAGTGTTTCATTCACAACAATGGGAAAGAACAGTTGAAAACTTTTGACAGCAAAGTTGATGAGGGGATATTTCTTAGATATTCCTAAATCAGTAGAGCTTTCAGGGTGTACAACTGCAAAACCCTAATTGTGGAGGAAACACCTCATGTTGTGTTTGATGAATCTATCTTTGAGATCAGGAACAAAAACCTGGACACTGAAGAGATCACACAAAGAACAACCAGATTAAGCTTAAAAGACAAGGACACTGTATTCACAGATGTTGTCCAAGCCAATCTCCCTGAAAACATAATACTGGACAACAATCCTGAAGGCAATCATCCTGAAGCAAACCCCATTGAAGGAAATGATGAACTGAATGACCCAATCCCAGTTCACACTCAGGTAACAACTACCAATGAAGAAGCAGGCTCTGCTGAGGTAGTTAATGGATCAAATATTTCAGGGGGAACCATAAATATTGAAAATGCCAATGTCCCTGACATTGAGGACAACACCCCTGAATATGATCATGAATTAGATCCTGCATTCAATTATCCTGAATTCTATAATACTGGTGACTCAACTTTAGTAGAGGACAACTCTACTGAAGGGATCAGAAAAAAGAAGGATTTGGTTGTCTGACCATCCTACTGATCTGATACTTGGTGATCCAAGTATAGGAGTCAAAACCAGAAGGTTTCATGGTGAAAGTGCTTTGTTTTGTTGTTTCCTATCAGAACAGGAACCAAGTGACATTGAGGAAGCACTTCAAGATGCAAACTGGATCACAGCTATGCAGGAAGAACTGAACCAATTTACCAGAAATGATTTATGGGAGCTGGTGGATAGACATTCACATCAAGATGTTATTGGAACCAAGTGGGTGTTCAAGAACAAGAAGAATGAGAATGATGTTATTGGAACCAAGTGGGTGTCAGAAACAAAGCCAGACTAGTGGCAAAAGGCTACTGTCAATCAGAAGGTATTGACTATGATGAGACCTTTGCACTTGTGGCAAGGCTAGAGGCAATAAGGCTTTTCTTAGCCTATGCAGCCCACAAGAGGTTCAAAGTGTACCAAATGGATGTCAAGAGTGCCTTCTTGAATGGAGTTTTGAAAGAAGAAGTCTATGTGGAGCAACCACCTGGTTTTGAAACTGGAAACCAAGTTTATAGACTGAAGAAAGCTCTATATGGACTCAAGCAAGCTCCAAGAGCCTGGTATGACACACTGTCACAGTTTCTCTTGGATCATGGTTTTATCAAGGGAACTGTGGACAGAACTCTCTTCAGAATCACTGAATGAGAAGACATCTTGCTTTTCCAAATATATGTGGATGACATCATATTTGGATCCCCCAATGAGAAGTTGTGTGAGAAGTTCTCAAAGCTCATGCAAAGCTAAGTTGAGATGTCAATGATGGGGATGATGAACTTTTTCTTGGGCTTACAAGTCAAGCAATCTAAGGAAGGAATTTTCATCAACCAAGCCAAGTACACAAGGGAAATGATCAAGAAATTTGGGTGTACAACCAGCAAGCCAGTAAGGATCCCCATGAACACAAATTGGAAAATGGATCCAGATGAGAGTGGTGTTCCAACCAACTCTACTGAATATAGAGGAATCATTGGTTCACTCCTCTATCTCACTGCCAGCAGACCTGACATCACCTTTGCAGTAGGTGTTTGTGCTAGGTTTCAAGCAAATCCTAAGAAAAGCCATCTAGAGGCTGCTAAGAGGATCTTGAGGTATCTCAAAGGCACTGAAAATTTAGGCCTTTGGTACCCTGCTGATGACAACATTGAGCTAACTGGCTACTCAGATGCTGATTATGGAGGATGTAGAATTGACAGAAAGTCCACTTTAGGGACATGTCAATTCTTAAGAAACAAGCTCATTTCTTGGTTCTCTAAGAAACAGAACACAATGGCAACCTCCACCACTGAAGCAGAATATGTAGCTGCTGGAAGTTGTTGTGCTCAAATCCTTTGGTTGAGACAAAAATTAAGAGACTACAATGTCAACTCTACTGAAGTGCCAATCTTCTGTGACAACAACAATGCTATTGCAATATCTCAGAATCCAGTTCTACACACTAGATGCAAGCATGTGGACATCAAACATCACTTCATTAGAGACCATGTGGAGAAGAAGGATATCAAGCTAGTAAAAATCCATACAGATTATCAAAAAGCTGATATTTTGATAAAACCACTTGCAGAGGCAAGATTCTTGGAATTATCAGCAGAGTTGGGTCTTCTTGATCCAGGGAAGTTGGAAAAATGAGTCCAAAGGAGTTTACTGATCAAGGGGGAACTAAAATCAAAAGTTCAGCAGACTTGGTCAAGTCTACTGAAATTCAGAAGAGATGACCTCAATTGTTCAGGACACTTGTCCATTGAAATTCAGGACAATTGTCCACATCTCTTCAGGACACTTGTCCATGTAGGGTCAGATAAGTTGTCTCGGCTATCAAACCAAATCTTGGTTTGATAAGCACTTATTTTGAGTAATCATTGCCTATTTCAATAACTGTCCCATTCCTTTTAAAGATATCACCTTTTCAAAGATTCAATTTGTCCCTTACCCAAAAAGTCGCTTTCAATGCATTAAATGCCAAGATTTAACTCTTGTTTGCATTAAACAATTTGAGACATGATCTACCTTGATAACCCCCCAGCTTTAAACAAACATTAAAACTTCTCCCACGTTTTGAATAAAACAGTTTTTCACTATTTCATTGATTTTTGACCATTGGATCAAAAATGGCCAACTCCCCTGAAATTGATCTTGGTCGTCCAAATTGATTTCCTCATTTGTAAACCGTTGAATTGCCTTAAGACTCACCTACTCATTGACATACATTCCTTTTGGAATATTCACAAGTCTTAAGAAGTCATACAACATGTAGATGTTGTTAACTCTTAAATGCTTTAACATTATCAACAACATCTTAATTTGACCTTCCTTGATTTATTCTAAGTCTTTTCTGAAATGTTACATTAAATGTTGTACTAAATGCTCTCACATTCAGGAACGATTCCAGAAGGTTCTACAAGAGTCTGGAACATAGAAGAGTCCAGAAGGTTGCAGAACGTGATAGAAGAGTTTAGAGCATTGTAGAATGACCTGGAAGATGGCAGAAAGATCTAGAGAGATCATGGAGGTTGAGGTCCTAAAAAATAGGATCTCATAATGGAAGGATCTAGAAGCTGAGTATTTCTCTATAAATACCGCGATAATCTTTCATTTCAAAGTATGCACCATTCGAGTAACACCTTCTTGAGAGTTCAACCCTAGTTCGGAGTTATGGCCAGTAGTTGTATCATTTAACGTACGCCGAGGGATACCACACCTTCTAGTGTACTTAATTAGTTCTAGTCTTGTATCGAGTGAGAGTGAATCATAGATCAGACTAGTTCTTTAGACAGTGTCTTACACTTAAGTCTATTTACAGATTCAGGCACCTGCCTCGATTGTAGTTTCTGTTTGTGGAATGTTGAAGTAATTGCTGAGACATTTCACACGACATTTTTGTGTATAACTTAGGAACTAAGTTATTGTTTTCGCCGTAAGGCTTAGCATAGGTTTTGTTATTAATAAAATCTATGTTAAAAATTATTCCATTGTGTCTTTATTGTGTTTAGTGTTTTAGACTTCCGCTGTGTACTGTGTTTACTTTTCACATTCTGTTAGAGTTAATGCTACACTAATTGTCACAACATTCAGTGTAACATTGTTCTGTTTTTTACTTAAACACTAGATACCACCCCCCACACACTTTCAGTTGGTATCAGAGCCGATACCTGACGACACTAGGTTTAGATCCTTGCTTAAAGTGTGTTTTTGTTTATGTTAGCAATGGAAACACATCACATATCCACTGCACTTAGGCCACCCGTTTTAGATGGTTCAAATTATGTTTATTGGAAGCCTAAGATGCGAATGTACATCAAGTCAATTGATGAACGTGCTTGGAGAACTGTTCTTACAGGTTGGGACGTACTAAAGAATCCAGCAGATGCCGATGGTGAAATTCAACTCAAGAAAGAGGTTGATTAGACAGTCGATGAGATAACAACAGCAGGATACAATTCTAAAGCTTTAAATGTTATTTTTACTTCTATTGATACCTCTATGTTTAAAATTATATCTAACTGTTCTACTTCTAAGGACGCATGGGACAGGTTACAAGAGCATTGTGAAGGTTCCGATAGTGTTCGAAGGACAAAGATTCGGATGTTGGGGACAAAGTTTGAGAATCTCCGAATGAAGGAAGATGAAACAATTTCATCCTACAACGAAAGGTTAAGTGAGATTATTAACGAATCACATTCTCTTGGTGACCCTATTTCTAATGTTAGAGTAGTACATAAGATATTAAGGTCTGTTCCTAAAAGATTTGATGCTAAGATTTGTGCTATTGAAGAGGCAAAAGATACTGATAAGATGAGTCAAAATGAATTAGTGAGTATTCTTAGAACTTATGAAATAAACACTAATCAAATTGATGAAACTAAAGATGATAAGAAAGTTGTTGTTTTTAAAGGAGAGACATCAATCAAATCTGAGATTCAGCCTATCATTACTGAGGTTGATTCGGATGAAGAATTGATTGATGAATGCCTTAACAATCCTGACAACATTGCCCTTCTTAAAAAGCATTTTAACAAATTTCTTAAGAAGTCTATGCATAGATCTAAAGGAAATATACAACCTAAGATCCAAGTCAACACATCAACACCACAACCAGAAAGGAGGAATATTCAATTCACACCAAGACCATCAAAGAGTGAAGGTAAACCAAGGTATGATCCTGAATTTAGAAAATCAGTTCAATGCAATGCATGTTCTGGATATGGTCACTGTGCAAATGAGTGTGCCAATACCAGACTGAAGCAAAAACTGAATTTTAGTGCTACCTTGAGTGATGAATCTGATAATGATGATCTTGATGAGTTTAATGAAAGAGAAAGTGCTCATTTTACCATAATTGATTATAATGATTCCTCAGATGATGATCTGGATTCTGATGTTGCATCAGATGTCTTCACATCTATAGTAACATCAAAACAGAGTCACCCAGATCTGAACTGTTTTAATGGTTTTGTTGATGATGCAGGAAAAAGGATTGATGATGAGACATATCAGAAATTGTTAGATGATTGGAACTCTCAGAAACTCACTCTGAATTCTTTGAATAAAGAGAATGAGGATCTGAAAGACACAATAACTAAGCTAGAAGTCTTACTTACCAGAAGAGATCTTGAAGTTTGTAAACTGAAGGAGAAATTGATCAACTTTACTTTAAGTTTCAAAAATTTTTCCAAGAGTGCTTCTGATGTGAATGATGCTATAGCTGTAGGTAAGTCTAATAATTATGGTTTAGGTTATGATGGTGAAACTGCTTCTATTTCTGAAAATTTTAGAAAACCTGTAAAATTTGTGAAGGCAAATGCTAGCACATCTGGTGTAACATCTGCACAAACAGATTCTCACAAGGTTGAAAGGAAGTATATTTGTCATTATTGCTTTAAATATGGTCATATTCGTCCCTTCTGCTTGAAAATGTTTAAAGAGTTAAGAACTGAGTTTATGCCATCCAGAATGTCTTCACATCCTAGGAAACATTCTGTGAAATCTGCATGGAAACCAAAAGTTACCTGTAATGTTGTTCACACATCCTTGAAAGCATGTTTACCTGGTCTATGGTATTTTGATAGTGGTTGTTCTAGACATATGACAGGACAAATAGACTACTTATCTAATTATGTGACCTTGAATGGTGGTAATGTTACATATGGTGGTGGATCAAAAGGAAAGATAATAGGAAAAGGAACTTTGAATGTTAAAGGTTTTCATAAGCTTAAAAATGTTTTGCATGTTGATGGCTTACTTGCTAATCTGATTAGTATTAGTCAACTTTGTGATGATAATTTGCATGTAAAATTTGACAAAGAGTCCTGCTATGTTCTTAATGAAGATGATGATTGTGTAATGACTGGTACTAGGTCTGCAGATAACTGTTATCTTATTGGAACTAATGTATGAAATTTGTCAAAACATGATGAGAATGTCTTATGGCACCAAAGATTAGGACATGTAAATTACAGGGCAATGAAGAAACTAATCATATCAGATGCAATCAAAGGAATACCTAAACTGAGCTTCCTGAATACCACTGTATGTGGATCATGCCAGAAAGGTAAACAGGTAAGAGTGCCGCATAGAATGTTGTCACATTGTTCTACACATCGATGTTTTGAATTGTTGCACATGGATTTGATGGGTCCTATGGAAACTGAAAGCATTGGAGGTAAGAGATATTCCTTAGTTGTGGTAGATGATTTTTCTAGATATACTTGGATTGAGTTTTTAAGAGATAAATCTGAAACATTTGCTGCTTTTAAAGTTCTCTATAAAAGGTTCAAAAATGTGTTTAACTTGAAAGTTGGCCGTATTAGAACTGATCATGGTAGGGAATTTGAGAATAGCATGTTTAATGATTTCTGTGATAAGAAAGGTATCTTGCAAGAATATTCATCTCCTAAAACTCCACAACAAAATGGAATTGTTGAAAGAAAGAATAGAACTTTACAAGAAATGGCAAGAGTCATGCTTTTATCTAAAAGTCTTTCTAAAAGATTTTGGGCTGAAGCATTGAATACAGCATGTCATATTATTAATAGAGTTTATATTCGATCTGGTACTAATCAAACACCTTATGAGATTCTGAATGTTAGAAAACCAAGTGTGAAATATTTTCATGTATTTGGTTGTGTGTGTTATATTTTGAATGATAGGGATCAACTTCACAAGTTTGATTCTAAAAGTGATAAAGGTTTCTTTTTAGGCTATTCTAGAAATAGTAAAGCTTATAGAGTTTATAACCTTAGGACCAACACTGTTCAAGAATCTGTTAATGTTGTGTTTGATGATTATAAAGGTCTTACAGATGATAAAGATGAAGAAGATATATCACAAGTCACTGACAATTCTGAGAATACACTGAAGTCTGATAATGCTGCACCAAATGCTAACACATCTGGAGCAACATCTACAGAACAGTCAGTTGTAATTCCACAGAATGATCAGTATGTTCCCAAAACGAATCCTTCTTCAAGAATGGGGAAAAGTCATCCTACTGACCAGATCATAGGCGATGCTACAGTTGGAGTGCAAACAAGAGGAAGAATAAGATCGAATAAGGTAGATGTGGTAAGAACAATATGCATGTCTTCTATTTGCAATGTTGTGAATGCTGAGTGTTACTATTCTGAAATTGAACCTAAAAGTGTGAATGAAGCATTAACTGATGAATATTGGATAAATGCTATGCATGAGGAACTTAATCAGTTTGAAAGAAATGAAGTTTGGACACTTGTTCCAAGACCTAGTCATACTAATGTCATTGGAACAAAGTGGATTTATAAGAATAAAACTGATGAGTCTGGAAACATTGTTAGGAACAAAGCTAGGTTAGTTGCACAAGGTTACACCCAAGTTGAAGGAGTTGATTTTGATGAAACTTTTGCACCCGTTGCTAGGATAGAATCTATTAGATTATTGCTAGCAATTGCATGTTTTATTGATATTAAACTACATCAAATGGATGTAAAAGCTGCATTCTTAAATGGCATATTAAATGAAGAAGCATATGTAGAACAGCCTAAAGGTTTTGAAGATCCACAATACCCGGATCATGTGTACAAACTAAAGAAAGCATTGTATGGTCTAAAACAAGCTCCTAGAGCATGGTATGGTAGGCTTACAGACTTTCTTTTAGAGTATGGATTTATTAGAGGAGAAGCCGATAGAACTTTGTTTATTAAGCACACTGGAGAAGGTTTACTAATTGCTCAAATATATGTTGATGACATTGTGTTTGGTTCAACCTGTGATAAAATGCTGAACAGATTTGTTGAAGCAATGACAGCCACATTTGAGATGAGTATGGTTGGAGACTTGAATTATTTTTTAGGTCTTCAAATCAAGCAATGTAAGGATGGTATTTTCTTCTCTCAAGGTAAGTATGCTAAAAACTTGGTCAAACGGTTTGGTCTTGAAAACTCAAAAGTAATGAAAACACCTATGGGTTCTACTTTGAAACTTTGCAAAGACAATGGTGGAAAGGATGTTGATCCAACATTGTATAGATCCATGATAGGTAGTTTACTTTATCTAACCTCTAGTAGACCTGACATTATGTATAGTGTGTGTGTTTGTGCTAGGTACCAAGCTAATCCAAAGGAATCTCACCTGAATGCAGTGAAAAGGATTATCAAATATGTTTCAGGTACAAGTGAACTAGGGATATGGTACACTAAGGACACCAACAACACATTGATTGGATACAGTGATGCGGATTGGGCTGGAGATATTGATGACAAAAAGAGTACTAGTGGAGGATGTTTCTACATGGGAAACAATCTTGTGTCTTGGCATAGCAAGAAACAAAATTGTGTTTCTCAATCCACTGCCGAGTCTGAATACATAGCTGCAGGAAGTTGTTGCACACAGCTATTGTGGTTAAGTAAGATGTTTCATGACTATGGAATTGAAAACAATATCCTCACAATTTTTTGTGATAACACAAGTGCTATTAACATATCTAAAAATCCGGTACAACACTCACTCACTAAGCACATTAGCATTAGACATCATTTTATGAGAGATTTAGTGGAGAAGAACATAGTTAAGTTGGAATATGTGCCTACTGAAAATCAAAATGCTGATATTTTTACTAAGGCTCTTGACCATGAGAGATTCTCATTTTTGAGGAAATCTCTTGGTATGTGTAATATCTGAATAATTCTTGAGAGGATGTTGTCACAAATGCGGTAGCATTTGGGACAACAGCCTAAGCTGGTATAGTTATTATAAATTTGATTTATTTCTTATTTTCGTTGAATAATTCCTTTGTAAAATATTCTTGAATCTGAAATTTATGTGTGCAAAAATAGGCATTTACTACACCTCTCAAAAGCTTGAAAAAATTGAGAATGTTACAGCATACTAAAAGATGTACCAAATTCACTGAGTAACTATGGAGCACGGAGTTCGCTACTACGATGCCTTCTTTTCAAAAGGTGAATTTTGGTAACAACATCAAGAGGTTCGTAATCCATTAAGTAAGTATGGGGCACGGAGTTCGCTGCTACGATGTACTCTACAGGAACAATGGATCAATACGAATTAGATGCTGTAGCACAAAAAGAAGAAATGCAATGAAAAGAAAAATGCTGAAAAATTGGCTACATTGGATAGGTAAAACCTGTGAAAAACCAATGTTGAGGTGTATGTCAAATCCTTGAGCACAACATTACATGATTCAATTATATTTTTATAAGTTGTAATTATTTAATTAATTGTGGGAATTTATTTTATTTATTTATAATTATACTAACCACTTGTTTTATTTCAGATTTTACGCATTTTTATTTTTGATTAATTCTGGAACTTTCTTAATTTAATTAATTAATTAACTTAATTTATTAATTAGGATTTTACCCCACTAACTCACCCATGATATTACTTTTGGCTGAATTTGTGGAGCATTATCGACTATTATCTAGAATTTTCATAAGTCAAGCCTTGATCACACGTACAACATTCCAACTACTAAGTCTTCTCTATATAAACTCAATTTCATGATTTTCTAATCTTTGTAATTAATTGAGTAAGTTGAGTATTAGTTTTGCAGATTTTGTTATAAATCATTTTGTGCTTATCTCGATTCTAGTGTAGTGCTTTTCGAATTCTTGGTTTAAATGGCAGGAAACAAGAAATTAAACTCACAGAAACCAAACTCTCCCAACTCACAACCGTCATCTTCATCCCTCTCGAATCTTCACACTCTAGCTTCCATGGCTGCTTCACACGAAAATTCACCCCCAACTGCCGCAACCGTCACACCCATTCCAGCTACTCCGACAACCATCCACATCCCAAACCAAGCTACACTCTCCGAGCTGAGCTAGGCGGTTGAAATTTTTTCTCAATCGATGAGATCACCTAATCCACCCATCCTCACGATTGGTGATATGTCCATTGACATCTCTCACTACTTGCGCACCCAAGAAGTGATCACTACTGCACCTTCTTCATCCACAGCCGAAAAGCCCCAAATTCCGAGCCCTAACGCTGAAACAGAGGCCCCGACTGCTGCCTCTATGGGGGAGACTGAAAAGGAGATTGAAGAATCCCCTGTTGCTGAGTCAAAGGAGCCGTCGAATGCGGAGACATCCGACAATGAGGACGCTCAAATGGAGGATGCTGAAGAATCCGACAAAACCGACTCTGACATCTCGAAATCTGACTCTGAACCGATTCCTTTCAAGAGGAATGCTGAAGAGAAGAAGAGAAAGAGGAGCCCAGTTCCAAGAAGACGATCAGGTCGAGTTTTTACTCGAGTTGATTACTCAGACTCTTTGAGGAAGAAGAAGAAGCTAGGTGGTTATGTTGCTGAACCAATTCAGGTCTTCTCTGAATCTGAAGAAGAAGTGGTGATTGAGAAGCCAACTAAGAAGAAAGCTGATCCTAAGGGGAAGGGAAAGGCAAAGGTTGATGTTGTTCGAACAATGCCTGAAGAACCAAAACATGATTCTGATTCTGAAATGGAGATTTGTCTCAGTGATATACAGCAAGCCGTGAAGAAGAATGCTGCCTCACATGCTGAATCAAGTGCTCCAGCACCAGAACCTGATGATGGAGGTGATTCAAGCAGTGCAGCTTCAGACAAAAGCTCTGAAAAGGAAGGGGAATCAAGCTCTGAAGAGGTGAAAGAACCAAGCTCAAAGGACACTACTTCTGAGGAAGGTAATTCTGAAACTGAAGTAGAATCTGATATTGATGGATTGGTTGATAAGATAACTAGGTTGTCTAGGAGGAAATTGTTGATGGAAAGGAGAATTCATATTTCTGATTTTGAGAGTAAGAATTTGATTCAATTCTTAGAGGATAGAAAGTTGTTGAAAGCTCTGAACTTGTGTGATACATTTGTTTCTGATTGGGTGTATGAATTTTATGCATGTCTGAGGAAGAGTAATGGTAGGAGGAGTTCCCGTTGGTATGGAAATATACAGTTTAGGGGGAGTACAATTCCATTTACACCAGAATTGATTAATGACTTCTTAGGCATAGAACCAGTACTTGATGATGATGAACCTGATTTGGATGTTGTTACTGCTTCTATGACTGGTGGTTTGTTGACTAGATGGAAAAATGGAATGTTGGCCAAGGACCTTCTCTTTATTTTGTGTTGCATAAATTGATAGTTTATAATTGGATACCTTCCACCAACTCAACCAAAGTGACAAAGGATCAAGCAATCTTGCTTTATAGGATAGTGGTTTAGAAGAAGTTTTAATTTGGGATTGACTATTTTCCACCACATGATGAAGTTTAGTGGTGACATTTCTGATAAAGGAAACCTTCCATACCCTGTGCTTATTTGTTCATACTTGAAGATGCATGGTTTTAGCCCTAAGAAGACTGAAGTTCTTAGAGGTAAGGTTCCTTTATACACCATTTCACCTGCTTTACTCATTGGTGAAAGAGTGAAAGATCTGCCCTTGAACAATCCTGGAAGTTCTTCTCAAAGACCAGCTCCTGCTCAACCTCAACCTCAACCCTCATCAGCACAGAGACCTGAACAGAACACAGCTGCACCTAATGCTGCACCAGATGCTGAGAACTTTGGTGGTAATTTTGATACCATGTTCTCTGTTCCCAGATCTTTTATTTTACTGCAGTTACAGCACCTACAGGACCAGATTGATGAACTCCAATTCATCAAAGACAAGTGGACCAGTCTACTTCCCACTACAACAGGGGGAGTACCACCTTCCACTTCAGCTAGAACTTCTGGAGTTGTGATTGAAGAGCTGAATCCTGAAGCTGGAGGTGTACCTGATGCTGCTACAGAGAATAGAGGAACTGCTGCTACTAACAATGTTGTTGCACTATTTGCTTCAACTTGTTTTATTGAGGAACCAGAGGAGGCTGATGAAGACAAATTTGCAGATGCTGCTGAAGATGATGAGGATATGGAAATCCTCTATGCTGATATCTAGAACAGATGATGCAAGACAGGGGGAGTACTGAAGTACAGATGGCACATGTGCAGGACCTTGATGCTGCTGCTATTGTTATAGCAATTCATGCCATTTTCAGTCCTACTTTTGTTTTTGTTATTCTGTTATGTTTAAGTTAAAATTATGTTTATTTTGATACAATATTTACTATTTCTAGTTTATAGGTTGTTTATATTTGTCTTGCTTAAATTAGTTTGCACTAATGATATTTGATTACTGCTTATTGCTTAATTTGTTTTCCTATCATTAATTGCTTACTGCATGATGAGTATGCCTTGTTTAGTTTATTTATTTTTGTTTGTTTTGTTTGCTCTGATTATATTGTTTAGTCCTTGTTTGTTTTTGTTTGTCTGTTTTTTAGTCTTACATAGGTCTTAGAACTAATCTGGTATATACCCTTATATGCTCTGATTTAATCTTTGATTTTTTGTAAAAGTTAATTGTTTTGTAAACAAGTGTACTGTTTATACTTGTTTTGTTTTTTAGTAAGATTACTTTGATCTTATGGCACGGATCTTAGTAAAATTATTCTTGATCTCTTTTTGATTTGATCCAACGGTTACAACAGGTATTGTCTTGACTAGTATTTAGCTTTGGAGTTCAACTCACCTAAATACATAATAGTGAGTATGTATAGAAATATATGTGCATCAGGTGTGTTGTAGTCGAAAGGTCAAATTGGGGGAGATTGTAGATGTTGTTAACTCTTAAATGCTTTAACATTATCAACAACATCTTAATTTGACCTTCCTTGATTTATTCTAAGTCTTTTCTGAAATGTTACATTAAATGTTGTACTAAATGCTCTCACATTCAGGAACGATTCCAGAAGGTTCTACAAGAGTCTGGAACATAGAAGAGTCCAGAAGGTTGCAGAACGTGATAGAAGAGTTTAGAGCATTGTAGAATGACCTGGAAGATGGCAGAAAGATCTAGAGAGATCATGGAGGTTGAGGTCCTAAAAAATAGGATCTCATAATGGAAGGATCTAGAAGCTGAGTATTTCTCTATAAATACCGCCAGAATCTTTCATTTCAAAGTATGCACTATTCGAGTAACACCTTCTTGAGAGTTCAACCCTAGTTCGGAGTTATGGCCAGTAGTTGTATCATTTAACGTACTCCGAGGGATACCACACCTTCCAGTGTACTTAGTTCTAGTCTTGTATCGAGTGAGAGTGAATCATAGATCAGATTAGTTCTTTAGACAGTGTCTTACACTTAAGTCTATTTACAGATTCAGGCACCTGCCTCGATTGTAGTTTCTGTTTGTGGAATGTTGAAGTAATTGCTGAGACATTTCACACGACATTTTTGTGTATAACTTAGGAACTAAGTTATTATTTTCGCCGTAAGGCTTAGCATAGGTTTTGTTATTAATAAAATCTATGTTAAAAATTATTCCATTGTGTCTTTATTGTGTTTAGTGTTTTAGACTTCCGCTGTGTGCTGTGTTTACTTTTCACATTCTGTTAGAGTTAATGCTACACTAATTGTCACAACATTCAGTGTAACATTGTTCTGTTTTTTACTTAAACACTAGATACCACCCCCCACACACTTTCACAACACTTCATTCTTCCCCGCGCATTCAAAATTCTCTTGAAACCCTAGTTTTCTTACTCTCTCAAACACTCTCTCAAAATCCTTCACTGATCTTCAATGGCTCCTAAAGTTAGAACATAAATGATTGCTGACTTCACAAACAAGGAGTTACACCTTGATTTTGGCTATCTTAGCCACAAAAACAATCTTATTTTTGAGCCCATCTTATCTATTGAGAGTGAAGACCCAGAAATCACTCCAACCTTGATATGGTTGAGAAGAGCAGGACTTCAGAAATTTATGCAAGAGAAGCCAGATTCTTGCTTGAAAACATATATGGCTGAGTTCTTTGCTTTTCTAAAATGGAGAGGAAAGCCAGAAGATGGTGAGGTCACCACAAGGCTATCTTACAGGGCACAAGGAGAAGAGGAAGAAAGATTCCACATAGTGAAATTCTCTGAGGAGGATGTAGATGCTGCCTTTGGATTGCCCTCTGAAGGGAGGAATCCAGAATTCTATGGCAATGGCCATGAGGAAGAGATTGCACAAGATTGGCTCCTTGTTCCAGGACCAATCTCATTTACTCAACACAAGAGGACTCTCAAAGCCAAGTTCCTCAACCTATTTGAGGTAATCACCAAGAGCCTCATGAGCAACACTGGCAGCTTGGAACAAGTAAGTGCTCCAAGAATAAGAAATATGGCTGCAGTGATTGATGCCAGTAACAAGGGCATCAAGTTTGATTGGAGGACCTTCATCTTGTCTGAGATGATGAAGGAGAAGGCAAAGTTCAAAGTGAAGGCTCACCAAAAGGTTGTGTTGGAAGCCAAACTCAAATATTGCACAAGGGCAAGCTTGTTGATTGAGAAGTTTGCTCACTACTTTGAGATGCAAACCTTTGCCAAACCCCTCCCTACCCAGAAAATCTTGTTCAGAAAACTGAGCAAGAAAACTGAGCAAAGAAAGATGCTTTTGGCCAAACCTGCTGAAGCTAAGCAGGAAGAGAAGCCCAAGTTGAAGAAGAGAACTAAGGCCAGGGCTGTCAAAACCAAGAAAATGTCTCAAGTTCTAACAGAAGAAGCCTCAGGAGCATCAATTGAAGTTGATGAAGTGGCAGAAGAGGGAGTGAATGTGCCTTCTGACCACTCAGAAGAGTTGAGGCTGAAATACAATGAGACAAGGCAAAAGAAGAAGGGTGATAAAAGGCCCAGGGAAGTTGTCCCTGAAAAGGAAAAAGAGGAAGGAGGTGGAAGCAGTAGGGCAAGCAAGAGGAGAGCCAAGCCCACTGAGAAGGTGCTGGAACTTCAAGAAGAAAGATTTCTCCAAGTAGCTCTAAGGGAGAGCAGGGCAGAAAGCAGGACAAAATCTAAGTCCAGGACCAACTTTTCTGGTTCTGGAACCCCAGAGTCCAAAGTCCCTGAAGGCCTACCCTTAGTAGCCAACCTTCCTGAAACCAAAAATCCGGAACCCAACTCCCCTGAAACCAAAAATCCGGAACCCATCACCCCTGTCAATCTTACAAAGAGATATTCTCTAGAAGGGAGTGTGCAAAGAAGTGGGATTGATGTGCTAGCAGATTTAGCAGTAGATGAGACAAGACTCCTGTCTCCCCTTGACCCATCTATGCTCAATTATTCAAAGCTCTTAGAAACAACACTTCATGAGCCAACCCCCCTTAGCAAAGCCCCTTCAGATTCATTGCTACCAAAAGCAACTGAAGTACCTTCTATTGAGCTCAACCCTTCTTAAGCCAACCCTCTTGAACTAAACCTACCTGAAGCTGCAATTCCTGAAACCAGAGCCAACTCCCCTATAGCCCAAAGTTCTCAATCAAATGAGAATGAGGAGGAGTATACTTATGAAAGTATGCTCAGAGGTGGAGCAAGGGCTACTGTGAACAACTTATATCCTCAGCTTGCAGAGTTTCCAAGACTTCAAGCTACATTCCATGATTTGAGGATGCTAGTAGAAGTGAAAGATAAGTCCATTATGGAAATTGCACAAGTCATTCATGACAAAGGTGCTAACTGGTGGCAGATAGAAGAGGGCAGATTACTCCATTTTGCTGGAGTAAACAAAACAAGGTTCCTCACTGATGAGGAAGTGTTTGCCAATTTGGTTGCTGTCAAAATTGCTGAAGAAAAAGAGAGACTGGCTAAAGGGATCAAGCACCCTGATTGTTGGGATATGAATCCTAAGACAAGTTCTAAATGATGAAAAGATAAGATGAATTTTGATAAGCAAAAAAGTAGACTTGAATATTTTCTAAGTGTTGACTGATCTAGTCTAGTTATGTAAGTCGTCTTGAGCAGATCAGTAGAGTTCACAAGACAAGTAAAGTTCAAAAGATAAGTATAAATGTTTGAAAGACAAGTACAGTTTATAAGTACTTTGTATATTTGCTAGGATTTATACTCAGCTGTTCGAGATGTATAGAAGCTCATGTTTCGTTTGTATTCGTTTATATTCAGTGTATAGATTCTAAGGTGACTAAGTTATTTTATAAAGCTTAAAGTAATGTAATAGTCTTGTTAGGATTAGATGATAGGACTAGATTAGTTCTATGCTGAAATCTACAGAAGAAGACATGCGCAAGACAAGTCAAGTTGGAGACAAGACATGTGCGCGACCACAAGACTCAACAAGACAAGAAGACAAAAAGTTAGTTATAAAAAAGCGCGTATTGAAGATAAGGATTGAAGAGTTAGTTAAGGAATAACTAAGTAACTGAAGAAATGCGTGGATGGATAAAGATAAACAGTTAGAAGTTAGTTTTCAAGAAAAGTTAGTTACATAACAGAAAGTTCTTGAAATTGAAGCTTATAAATACCCCATGGTATTCTACATTTGAAAACTACTGTTACCAAGAGAATTGAAGCGTTCATAAGGGATATTCAAAGCAAAACACTCTCAGAGTTGATGTTCAGAAAGTTCAAGCCAGAAGACAAGTGAAGAAATTGAAGAAGGCTACTACTGGACTTAGAGAAGTTTACTTTTTACGTTTTTGTTTCAAGTCGCTAGTTACTTGTATTTAGCTAGTTTTAGATCGAAGAAGCACTTGGAAGTGTTATCGATAAGACCGAAGTCTTATTTCTTGGGACTTAAAATCACAAGACTACTCGATTGGAAGAGTAATATGAATTTCACAACTGGAGTTGTGAGAGTGGATGTAGACAAGTTGTCGAACCACTATAAAATCGTTGTGTGTTGATTTACTTTACTGTTTGTTTAAATTGCTTAATTGATTAATTGCTTATCTAAACAAGACAAGTAGAGTGTTCATACAGAAGTTCGAATTTCGAATATAAGTTGAGTATAAACTTGATTGGGCTCATTGTTACTTTGATTAATTCCGCATTACGTATTCTGATATATTGAAATATTTTTTTAAAAAGACTTTTACTAGCTTACTCAATATTATTAACTCAACTTGGGACCAACAAGTGGTATCAGAGCAGTAGTTTTTGAACTGCTGTTTCTTGATAACATTTAAAGACTTTGGGTGAAGTTTTGGTTCATTTCTGTTCTGATTCATATCACACTTTCTTGATATATCCATATCTTGATTTCTTGCTATTATCCTATCTGATCAAACTGTTAAAACATGTCTCTTGAGATAAGTGCTAACAAACTTCCCAAGTTCTCTGTTCAGGACTACGACTGCTGGAAGTTGAGGATGGAAGCCATCTTCAGCTCAACTCATGATCTGATGGTCTCTGTAATCAAAGAAGGACCAGTCGTTACCATGATCAAAAACACTGCTACACTGGACCCAACTAAAGCCGTTGGCGAGCTGATTGTTAAACCAAGGTTAGAATTGACTTCTGAAGAAATGCGTCAAAACAATTTGGATAGTCTTGCTAAGAATTATATTTTACACACCTTGCCAAACGAGTATCTTGGTAAAGTGTTAAAATGTAAGACTACCAAGCAAATGTGGGACAAATTAGTTGTTCTTTGTGAAGGCACTACGCTGATCAAAGAAAGCAAACTGTCCACATCTGTCCAAAGGTTTGAAACATTTAAGATGAAGCCAGGTGAATCCATTGATGAATTGGATACTCGATTTACTAAAATCATGAATGATCTTGAAGTACTAGGAAAAACTTATACTGAAAGAGAGATTAACCTGAGAATCTTGAAGGCTTTGGATGAAAGATGGAAAATGGTCAAGATGATCACTAAATCCACACAAGATATTGATTCATGGCCCTCAGAAACCATGTTCGAGACCCTTAAGACGCATGAGTTCGAATTAGATGAGGAAGAACCAATAGCCAGTAGTGATAGGGAGAAAGCCGTGTCGAAGAATGTTGCTTTTATGTCTACTACGTCTAAGAGCTCTAGAGTAGACAGGTCCAAGCCTGCTAGCATAAGAGACGAGTTAGACAAGTCTGATCTAAGTCTGAAAGATCAGATGAACCTTATGGTTAGGGAGTTCGACCGACTAAACAAGCGCTATGGTAGATATAAGAAGTTCTATAAAGACTATAGAGGTTCTACTTCTAACAACTCATCTAAGACCAGACGGGACCGAAACTCGTCCGAAAGGAGAGACAAAGTCTCGAAAAGTAACAGACGAGATAGAGAGTCTGATGATAGGAAGATCAAGCGTTTTGATAGACGAGATAAGAGAGGGGATAAATCTCCTGATAAAAAGTCTACTAACGATCCTTTATGCTATAATTGTGAGAAACCAGGTCACTACATTTACGAATGTCCGGACCTGAGCACTGATGATCGTGAAGAACGCAAGGAAAGAAGGGAAAGAAGATACAACAGGGGTAAGAAGGCAATGATGGCTAATAATGACTCTGAAACGGATTCAGACGAGTTACCATCGTCTTCATCTAGCTACCCGTCTGATCATGATGAAGCATTCATAGCTGATGATGGACTCTACTGCATGGCTAAAATTGAGCAAGAGGTATCATCTGCAACTTCATTTCAAACATGTGATGAATCAGACTCTGATGAAAGTGATACAGCCGATAGTGGTGTAGGGAGTAGTCTTCATCACTCTACTGGTGTGACTGAAGAAGACCTCCTACTCGCTAATAAGGCATTCATGGAAGTCAGTGACGAAAACATCATTTTAAAACAAGAAATCATTGATCTTAAGGAAGCTCAGTCTAAAGTAGATCCTAATATAACAGTCCTAAATGAACGCTTGCAAGAAGAGTTGAGACAACTCAAAGACAAGTGTGCATTGACAGACAAGTTGTATCAAGACCTACTTAAGACACATGCTACTAAGAAACATGAATTCAATGTTTTAAAAAGCAAGTGCAATAAGCTTGAAGAACGCAATAAGTTCTTAGATTGTTAGTGTATACTGTAAAGCAAACTTTTAGTGGGCTTTTGTGACGTATATTTGATTTCCTTTTTATCTGAAATAAATGGTTTTTCACATTATCGCATTCTTTGTGATTACTTGTATGTCTGCTTATCTTGCATTGTAGACGATGTGGTGGGTTTGTAGTCACACAGAAGATCACATTCCCAGTTCCTTGTAAGATATAAAATATTCACAACTGAGATAGTTATGGACAAAACTATTGGTTTAAGTTGTAGTGTAAACTTGTTAGTGGTTTGTCTTGGCCATTAGTTTATACTAGTGCGCTGTGGCGTATTGAATGGATCACAGATAAGACATGTTCTTCTGTTCTGACTGTTATGAAGAACTAGAAGTCTTGGTGACTTTTATGATTCTTAACCCTAAGTGTGATATTTAGATGTGTGGGGTGCTTGTTCACTACTTTGATGTACCATAGGTGAGAATCTTGTTAGATTCTTCACGCTCCGTATTTTGGGTAGTGGCATCGCTCGCATGATGTCTACTGATTGGCATTAGGGCACCGTGTCCTGTACATCCAGGCTGATGACGTCCCCTTGAGGAAACTCATAAAGGATTGTCGTACTAAACCCTGCAGGTGGATTTAATCCGTACGACAACGAGGTTGAGTGGTACTACTCAAAGGAATTATAGAGATTAATTATTTAAAGAAGTCAGAAGCTTTAATAATTAATGGACGTGCGATATCTTTAACACGGGGAATTATAAAGTCTAATAGAAGCCCTGATTCGGTTTGGGATAGGACGGGAGTGCAACATTAATTCTCTAGTGGAATGAATTAATGTTCTCGGGCCAAATTATATGTTCTGGGCTGAACATAAGAGTATTTGGGCCTGTAAGAAGCCCAAGCCCTATACCTTCTAATGGATCCCTAGTCTGGCCCATGAAACTTATGGAAATTATAAATAGGAGCCTCAATTCAGTTTTGAAACCCTAGCACACACGAAATTAAGAAAAACGGCTAGGGTTTCAAGGAGACGAAACTGAGGCACCTTCTCCACGTTTGATAGCGCGCCGTCCACCCGGTGTTCGAGCGAGGTTGGGAGACAGGCTAGAAGATCCGTAGATTGTAATCAACGTCTCGATCTTCAAGGGTAACGAATCTAAATTCTGCTTTAGATGCATGTTTAGGTTTTAATTCGTTATTTATACGTTTGGCAACCGACAACGATCCCGGTGATGGACCCCCTTCGCCGGCGCGTTCCAGCAATTGGTATCAGAGCCTGGATTCGTAGATTGTTGGCTCTGCCTGAAACGTACTGTTGTATGATTCAATTTTTTTTGTTTCATGTATGGATTCGTTTCTGTCATTTGTTATTTAAGGTTTTTATTCTATCGCAACCCTTGTGTGATGTTGTAATCGTTTTTCCCACCAGATAATAAGTGTGGGTAGTATAGGATTTTTTCATAGATCACTGTAGTAGGGTTTTGCTCATTTATATTGTATTTTTTGATCGTGAGAATGGGCGGTGTCGATGGAAGATCTGAAAACAGTAATCTGAGTTTTTCGGGTTATGGCCTTGGACGGTGAAAACTGTTTTGGCCATAACTTTTGACTCGGGTGTCCGTTTTCAGCCCACAAGACCTTTTCAGAAACGTCTCGACGAGATCTACAGGAGTCACAACTAAGCTAGGACGACGAGTGGCGAGGCCTAATTCAAAAGCCTTGATGAAGTTTTCTGCCAGTTTTTGTCGGTGGACGAGAATTCGAGGTTTCTGCATTGCGTGAGAGGCCGATGCGAGGCATCCGTCCGCGCCACTGTTTTTTTTATCATTGTAATAGCTTATAGTAGGCTGTTTTTGATAGGTTTTCAAGGGGTTGCGATAGATGTGCATTTATTTATTTTTGCCTATGTTTATCGCATCTTGTATTGTTATGGCATGCATGTGTTAATTTTTGTTAATTTGCTATGCCAATGAATAATCTTCATGTTAAAATGACTAAGTGAGATAATTGAATTTTAATTAATTTATAGGCCTCCACAATTGGTCTTTAAGTAAGGTGTATGTTGCTCGTGGGACCTTGGGAGTCTTCCCCTAACGGGTGCAACATTCACGAGCTTATTAGTTAAGACTTCTAGTAAAACTGTTTTAATCTTTAGATGAAATGTGTGATCTTCCCTAACGGATGTGTCATCCATGAGTTCATCAGTAAAGAATAATTCAAGATAACTGTTGTTAAATTGTGGTCATCACTTAGATGTGAATTTTAATATAACCCCCCAACGGGGTCACTATTCTAGTTCACATGGCCAGTTAAAGTTCGACTGTTAATTTCATTCGTCATAAGGATAAGTTGACGTGATATTGAAATTAAAGACTAAATGTCTGGTCGATGAATAAATGTGTAAACGACCACCCTAACGTGGCTTGCATATGTGTTTGTTGGGCTGTTGGAGGTTGTGTTGAATATTGGTTTTGAAGGTTTCCAATGTTTTATACTTCAAACTTATGTGATTTATTGCTTGCATTTTATTTATTTCAGATACATTATGGTGACATTCAACCCACTTATGGTTATCTTAAATCAAAATAAGCTTATTGGTCAAAATTACTTGGATTGGAAAAGAAATTTGGACATTGTCCTAGTTGCTGATGAGTACAGGTTTGTGCTCGATACACCTGCTCCTGCCCCTTTGGGAGCCGAATCTACTGAAGAGCAAAGGGAGGCTCATAAGAAGTGGCACAAGGCTGATGATATGGCTCGTTGTTACATTTTGGCCTCGATGTCAAATGTTTTACAACAGCAGCATCAAACTATGCCTAGTGCCGCAGCTATGATGTTGAGCCTCAAAGAGCTTTTTGGTGAGAAAGATAGGGCTGCCCGCTTTGAGGCTATGAGGAAGATCATGTCAACCTCTATGCCAGAGGGAGCGTCCGTGAGGGACCACGGTCTCAAGATGATGGAATATCTGAATGAGATTGAGGTCCTCGGAGGGTTAATCGATAATGACACCAAGATCGATATGATCCTACACTCGCTCCCAAAGTCTTTTGAGAACTTCCGTGTAAACGCGATCATGAGTAAGAAGGATTATACTTTAACCGAGCTTCTTACGGAATTGGTCGCGGTGGAGGGTCTCATGGGTAAACGACCACAGGCCAATGTTACTGTTCAGGCTGGACCTTCTTCGTCTAATGGCAAGAAGAAGAAAAAGCCTTTACAATAAGAGAAAGGAACCTTCTAAGTTGAATCAAACATACCTTTGGCATCTAAGATTGGGTCATGTCAACCTAAGAAGGATTCAAAGACTAGTAAGTAGTGGGTTTTTGGAGTCTCTCCAAGTGGAACCATTCTCAGTCTGCGAATCCTGTTTGGAAGGCAAGATGACCTCGAGGCCTTTTAAGGCCAAGGGTAATAGGGCTAATGATGTGTTGGAATTGATTCACTCTGATTTGTGTGGGCCTATGACTGTTCAAGCTAGAGGAGGCTTTGAGTACTTCGTCACTTTCATTGACGATTACTCAAGATATGGATACATCTACCTGATGCGCCACAAGTCTGAATGCTTTGGCAAGTTCAAAGAATTTAAGGCAGAAGTGGAGAACCGTCATGGTAAGAGTATCAAGTCACTGCGTTCTGATCGTGGTGGCGAGTACCTTAGCAATGAATTTAGGCAATACTTATTTGATAACGGGATTAGATCCCAGCTCTCCGCGCCTGGTACTCCGCAACAGAATGGCGTGGCTGAGAGAAGGAATAGGACTCTATTAGATATGGTGAGATCGATGATGAGTTATGCTTCATTACCTACCTCTTTTTGGGGTTATACCTTGGAAACAGCAGTGTACCTTCTAAATTATGTACCTTCTAAAGTGGTTCCAAAAACCCCGATTGAATTGTGGTCTGGGCGAAAGCCTAGTCTAAACCACATTCGGATTTGGGGTTGTCCAGCACATGTGCTGAACAAGGAAGCTGATAAGTTGGCACCTAGAACTGAAGTACGGTTGTTTGTAGGATACCCTAAGGGAACGAGAGGTGGTTATTTTTATAGTCCTAATGATCAGAGGGTGGTGGTGAGTACCAATGCCCGATTTTTAGAAGAAGACTATATGAATGAGCATAAGTCCAATACTGAGATCATTCTAAATGAGTTGAGAGGAGACAGTGGCACACCGAGTGTGCAAGGGGAAATACCACAAGAGACTGCACAACGTGGCGACTCTAATGAACCTTTGTATACATTGCCTCGTCGTAGTGGGAGGGTTGTTCGCCAACCTGATCGTTTCATGTTTGTGGGAGAGTCTATGGACTTGATTCCAAGCGATGAACATGATGATAACGACCCCTGGACATACAAAGAGGCAATCAAAGACAAAGATGCAGAGTCTTGGCACAAGTCCATGGATTCAGAAATTGAATCTATGGATGCAATGGAAGTGTATGACCTAAGTGAACTTCCCCACGACAAGAAAGTCGTTGGGTGTAAGTGGGTCTACAGACGTAAGAGAGGGTCTGATGGGCAGATTACTGCTTTTAAGGCACGGTTGGTGGCAAAGGGTTTTACCCAGAAAGAAGGAATCGACTATGACGAGACCTTCTCACCAGTAGCCATGCTAAAATCGATCCGGATTCTCTTATCCATAGCTAATCACATGAACTATGAGATTTGGCAAATGGATGTCAAGACAGCTTTCCTTAATGGAAATTTGGATAAGGACATCTATATGCAGCAACCCGAGGGTTATGTGAAGAAAGGCCAAGAGCATCTAGTCTGGAAGTTAAAAAGTCTCTTTATGGGCTAAAACAAGCTTCCAGGTCTTGGAACATTCGTTTTGACGAGGTGATCAAATCTTTTGGATTTGAACAATGTCAAAATGAAAGTTGTGTGTACAAAAAGAGTGACGGAGACGTAGTGGTATTCTTAGTACTATACGTAGATGATATTCTTCTTATTGGCAACAATGTGAAAGTATTATCAGACGTAAAGGTGTGGCTTTCAGAACAGTTTCAAATGAAGGATATGGGAGAAGCATCGTACATTCTTGGTATTAAGGTCACTCGTGATCGAAAAAAGAGAATTTTGTGTTTATCTCAAGCGTCTTACATTGATACTGTGATTGCTCGTTTTGGCATGTAGAATTCCAAGAAGGGTGTGCTACCTTTCAGACATGGAGTCCCTCTATCTAAAGATATATTTCCTAAGACACAGAAGGAGATAGAGGAGATGGCTAAGGTTGCTTATGCTTCGGCTGTAGGAAGCCTTATGTATGCGATGCTGTGTACGAGGCCTGATATTTGCTATGCAGTCGGCATGGTAGCAAGATATCAGTCTAACCCTGGTCAAGGACACTGGACTGCTGTTAAGCATATTCTCAAGTACTTGAAAAAGACTCGAGATTATATGCTAGTATACCAGTCACATAGTTTGATTCCTTTGGGTTATACCGATTCAGATTTCCAAGCTGATCGAGATGAACGGAAGTCAACCTCGGGTTATGTGTTTATGCTGGGAGGCGCAGCCATGTCTTGGAGAAGTGTGAAGCAGAAATGCATCGCGGACTCCACTATGGAAGCCGAGTACGTAGCTGCCTTAGAGGCTGCAAAGGAGGCTGTCTGGCTACGTAATTTCTTTCTGGAATTAGGGGTATCTCAGAGTATGCCGATGTGTATCACTGTTTATTGTGATAACGCGGGTGCAGTGGCAAACTCGAAAGAACCTAGAGCCCATAGAGCAAGTAAACACATAGAGCGAAAGTACCACATTATACGAGATATCGTAAATCGAGGAGACGTGGCTGTAGCTAAGATTGCGTCGTTGGATAACTTGGCTGATCCTTTCACAAAGACGCTGGCCATAAAAGTCTTTGAGAAACATGTAGAGGGTCTTGGTTTACGGTGTATTACAAGCTAGACTTTGAGTATAAGTGGGAGAAATGTTGATGTCTTTATGTGTATACTAAAAGTTAAGCTTTAGTATAAGTGGGAGATTGTTAGTGTATACTGTAAAGCAAACTTTTAGTGGGCTTTTATGACGTATATTTGATTTCCTTTTTATCTGAAATAAATGGTTTTTCACATTATCGCATTCTTTGTGATTACTTGTATGTCTGCTTATCTTGCATTGTAGACGATGTGGTGGGTTTGTAGTCACACAGAAGATCACATTGTCAGTTCCTTGTAAGATATAAAATATTCACAACTGAGATAGTTATGGACAAAACTATTGGTTTAAGTTGTAGTGTAAACTTGTTAGTGGTTTGTCTTGGCCATTAGTTTATACTAGTGTGCTGTGGCGTATTGAATGGATCACAGATAAAACATGTTCTTCTGTTCTGACTGTTATGAAGAACTAGAAGTCTTGGTGACTTTTATGATTCTTAACCCTAAGTGTGATATTTAGATGTGTGGGGTGCTTGTTCACTACTTTGATGTACCATAGGTGAGAATCTTGTTAGATTCTTCACGCTCCGTATTTTGGGTAGTGGCATCGCTCGCATGATGTCTACTTATTGGCATTAGGGCACCGTGTCCTGTACATCCAGGCTGATGACGTCCCCTTGAGGAAACTCATAAAGGATTGTCGTACTAAACCCTGCAGGTGGATTTAATCCGTACGACAACGAGGTTGAGTGGTACTACTCAAAGGAATTATAGAGATTAATTATTTAAAGAAGTCAGAGGCTTTAATAATTAATGGACGTGCGATATCTTTAACACGGGGAATTATAAAGTCTAATAGAAGCCCTGATTCGGTTTGGGATAGGACGGGAGTGCAACATTAATTCTCTAGTGGAATGAATTAATGTTCTCGGGCCAAATTATATGTTCTGGGCTGAACATAAGAGTATTTGGGCCTGTAAGAAGCCCAAGCCCTATACCTTCTAATGGATCCCTAGTCTGGCCCATGAAACTTATGGAAATTATAAATAGGAGCCTCAATTCAGTTTTGAAACCCTAGCACACACGAAATTAAGAAAAACGGCTAGGGTTTCAAGGAGACGAAACTGAGGCACCTTCTCCACGTTTGATAGCGCGCCGTCCACCCGGTGTTCGAGCGAGGTTGGGAGACAGGCTAGAAGATCCGTAGATTGGAATCAACGTCTCTATCTTCAAGGGTAACGAATCTAAATTCTGCTTTAGATGCATGTTTAGGTTTTAATTCGTTATTTATACGTTTGGCATCCGACAACGATCCCGGTGATGGACCGCCTTCGCCGGCGCGTTCCAGCACTTAGAGACTGAGGTCGTAAATTTGGACCTTAAACTTACTGACTTGATTAAATCTTCAATGACTAATCAAAAACTGTCAGATAGGTATAGGGCTCCAAATGATAAGACAGGGTTGGGTGCTGAAACACTTAACTCGCCTACTCACGTCATTGAGAACCCTAGTGAAGTTGGTTCAAGCTCTTTGACACATGATAAAGGCAAAAGACCAATGGAATACGATGCTGGAACAACATTCCAAGGCACTGTACTCAAGAAGACTGGTGCTAACACTCCGATTACCAAAGGTGGTAAAAAGAATGTTAACAACAGACCTGTTCGGTCTAAGACAAGTCGAAAAAGGACCTCTAATCGTGGACGACCAAACCAGGTCAGATATGAGGATTGGTATCCTGAGGAGACGAGTACTAGACAGGTACAGACTAGATGGAAAGAGCCTAGACCTCCTTTCATAAGGCAGTCTCAGCTCTACTCGTCTAGGCCTAGGAATGTGGGCCCCAAGCATCGTATTCAACCCGTCTTATATCCTCCGCCTGAATCGTATGATATCGAAGGAGAAGAAAGACCTAAACATGTCTATAAACCGTATGGCCCCAATGCATACAAGCCCTATTCTGACTATCACAGGCCTGTGCCTACTCAAGTAGAGGTTAATTCAAAAGGCTACCTCAGACGAGTAGACCCAAGAACTGTTGATAGGCCAGACAAGGACAACAGGGTCTTCTTTTGCAACAAATATCGTCAAACTTGTTCAGGACTCCAATGTATATTTGGATTCCATTGAACTCGACTAACCCCCCAGGACCCCAATAGACAAGGAGGGTACCTAAATTATGGAATATCATCTAATGCAGGGTCGACTCGATCTATACAAGAAGGGTGGCTCAGTAGGAAAAACCTGGTACATAGACAGTGGCTGTTCGCACCACATTACTGGTACCAAGGCACTTCTATCAAGCTATCATGAGCAAGAAGGACCAAAGGTTATATTCGGTGATAGCTCTATAGCCATCACAAAAGGCTTTGGCTATATCCGAAATGGCGACGTAGAGATACAAGATGTATCATACGTAGAAGGTTTGAAATATAATCTATTATCTGTTTCACAGTTCTATGATCGAGGTTACAAAGTGCAGTTCAAAAGTCAAAAGTGCGAAATCATAGACAAGAGGACTCATACCGTACTGCTCGTCGGCATAAGACAAGGCAGTGTGTACATTGTGAATTGGAATAGTTGTCCACGGGACACTTGTCTTCTTACTAAGACACCCAAAGAGATCAGTTGGCTTTGGCATAGACACCTTTGCCACATGAACTTTAAAGTGATTAATAAGATCGCAAGAGATTACCTAGTTGAAGGTATACCCAATGAAATCTATTTCAAATCACATGTATGCGATGCCTGTCAGAAAGGTAAACAGGTAAAGGGTTCCTTTAAATCTATTCCAACCCTCTCAACAAGTAGAGTTCTTGAACTTCTACATATGGACTTACATGGCCCAATTACTCCTCCAACTTTGAACGGTAGAAGGTACACACTTGTTGTGGTAGATGACTATTCTAAGTTCACTTGGGTAGTCTTCTTACACAAGAAGAGTGATACACAAACACTCCTACCTGATCTGTTGAAGAAGATACAAGTTGAGAAGAATCAGTCCATTGTCAAGATCCGTAGTGACAAGGGTACTGAATTCATTAACTGCTATATTAAATAATTTTGCTCTAAGCGTGGCATCCAGCACCTTAGTAGTGCAGCAAGGACACCACAAGAAAATGGAGTAGCAGAACGGAGGAACAGAACCCTTAAGGAGGCCTGCAGGACCATGCTCACAGAGTATAACACTCCTCAAAAGTTTTGGGCAGAAGCAATCAATACTGCATGCCATTCCCAAAACAGAAGTGCTATCAATAAAGCACTTGGTAAGACGCCCTATGAGGTATGGAAAGTTAGAAAACCCAGAGTTTCATATTTCCATATATTTGGCTGTAAGTGCTTTATCCATAACAATGGGAAAAGCAAGTTGAATGCATTCAATGCTAAAGCAGACGAGGGAATATTCTTAGGATACTCCTCGACTAGCAAAGCATTTAGAGTATTCAACTACTCTACCTTATGTGTGGAAGAAACACCACATGTAGTTTTCGATGAATCTCTACAAGACTCGTCTACCGATCAGATCAGTAAGAAGGTAACTGATCTATCGATCCAAACTGACCAAGAATCAGAAGTTTATGAATCGGTTCAAGCCTATAACCCGTTCATGAAAGCTCTCGAGTCTGATTATAAGGAAAAGGTAAGTGCTCAATGTAAATCTACTAGACCAGTTGACATGCCTGAGCTAGTCGACTCGTCTACTCCGATTAAATATTCTGATGCAAATGACATTGAAATGCATGATGTTATAGTTGATCTAGATGATGATAGTATGCATGCTAAGACTAGAAAAACATGGAAATCTGCTCATGATACTGAAAATATCATTGGTGACTCTACTGTTGGTGTGAAGACTAGACGACAACTCTTTGAGTCGCAAGAACAGCCTAGTCCATCTTTGTTTTACTGGTGTTGTTTCCTCTCTTCTATCGAGCCTAAAACCGTTAATGAGGCATTGGCTGATAGTAATTGGATCATCACTATGCAAGAAGAGTTGAACTAGTTTGTTCGAAACGACGTCTAGGAACTTGTCGATAGACCTAAACACCATAATGTAGTTGGCACACGATAGATTTTCAAAAATAAGAAAGATGAGAATGATGTAGTTGTTAGAAATAAGGCTAGATTAGTTACCCAAGGCTATTCTCAAGCTGAAGGCATAGATTATGATGAAACTTATGCACCTGTTGCTAGACTAGAAGCCATAAGATTGTTTCTTGCATATGCTGCTTATATGAAGTTTACTGTATATCAAATGGATGTTAAAAGTACATTTCTTAACGGTATTCTTGTGGAAGAAGTGTATGTTGAACAACCTCCAGGTTTCGAAGTGAATGGCAACCAAGTATACAAGTTGAAGAAAGCCTTATACGGATTAAAGCAAGCTCCCAGAGCATGGTACGATACTCTTTCTCAATTTCTATTAGAGAATGGTTTTACTAAGGGCAAGGTCGATAGAACCTTGTTCAGAAGGCAAGAAGGTAAGGACATCCTACTTGTTCAAATTTACGTGGATGATATCATTTTCGGATCACCCAACAAAAAGCTGAGTGAAAGTTTTTCTACACTCATGCAAAGTAAGTTTGAAATGTCAATGATGGGAGAGATGACCTATTTTCTTGGACTTCAAGTAAAACAAACCCCTGATGGGATTTTCATAAATCAAGCAAAGTATACTCGTAATCTACTACACAAGTATGGTATTAAGACTTGTAAATCTTCTGGAGTACCTATGCAACCTACCTACAGGATGGATCCAGACGAGAATGGTAAGTGTGCTGATCAAACTCATTACCGTGGTCTTATTGGTTCATTACTGTACTTGACTGCTAGTAGACCGGACATTGCATTTTCTGTTGGCGTATGTGCTCGATTTCAAGCTAATCCAAAAGAGAGTCATATGGAAACCACTAAAAGGATTCTGAAATATTTGAAAGGAACCATCAATCGTGGTATATGGTATCCTTCAAATGACGATTTATCCCTAAGTGGCTACTCTGATTCTGATTTTGGTGGTTGTAGAATAGATAGGAAATCTACATCTGGTTCTTGTCAATTCTTAGGCATAAAACTCATTTCATGGTTTTCGAAAAAGCAGATAAGTGTTGCTACCTCTACTACAGAAGCCGAGTATATGGCTGCTGGTAGTTGTTGTAGTCAATTATTGTGGCTTATTCAACAGCTTAGAGATTATAATATCTGTGAATCAAATGTTCCTATATTCTGTGACAGCAATAGTGCTATTGCCATTACACAAAATCCTATTTTGCACACACGATGTAAGCATGTTGATGTGAAACATCATTTCATACGTGATCATGTAGAAAAGAAAGATATTCGCATGGAAAAGATTCACACTGATTTTCAAAGAGCTGATATTTTTACAAAACCATTACCTGCGGCTCGATTTCGTGAATTATGCATTAGTCTAGGACTAATTGATCTAGACCCTACCAGTATGTAGCAATGTACTAACCAGACAGGTACATCCCTAAGAAGAAAGGAGCAACAGACAAGTTACCATAAAAAGCAGAGTACTCGTCTATTCACTTAACAGACAGGTAAACAAGGTCAGACAAGATGACCAAACAACCCGATGAAGAAGCTGGTAAAGCTGAGGGTAATACTAAGGGAATAAACATTTAAGGGGGAATCTGTGATTTCTTAAATATCCTTAAGTTGACTCTTAAGTTTGTTAAAAGTCATCTTGTTCGAAACCTTGATTACTATACTAGACTGATATTCAAATTAATTATATTACTCTAATATATGTATCTTATCTAATGTGTCGCACAAGATAAGACAGGTACAAAAAGTCATTTGACATTCAGAATAGACAAGCACAGTCGAAGGGGGAACTCGTCTGGTGCGTATAAGTCTACTTATCTGTTCTGGATAGACTCGAACAGACAAGATAAGTGTTCTTATGATTCAAATACTCTAAGTGTTTAATCAATTTAAATTAAGGGTATTATAGTAATTCGATAATGTGAAAATTGGAAAACCCTAGAATTGGATTTAGACACTCCCATTTTAATGAGGTGTATACACCCAGTTCGCGCCAAATTCTACTACCCTAGGTCAGATGAGTTCAATCCTCTGTCCTAACCAATAGGAAAGGAGGATTCCAAATTTTACAATATCAAATCACATAATATTCTCGATTCCGTAACTGAATACCAAAAGGCCCAACCGTTGGATCTAATTCCTCAATCCTGGCCATTGATGCTTAAATTCAGTTTTAACAAAACCCAACACTTACACACTAATCGCCCCATGATTTTCCTAACTCTCCTACTCAAGTTTTCGATTTCTTGCAAAACCCAAACCTTTTGTTCTCAATCAATCTATTCACTATGTCGATCATATCTCTTTTCGATGTAAGGACTAACATGCAGGCTAGGTTCGACCTAGGCAAGTTTGTTGGGATGTAAATTCACCCTAAGCCCCACTTGATGTTAGAATAGTTTTGATGGCCAAAACACTTAGAGTTTATAAATGTAATAGGACCAGCTGACCTTGTATAGAACAGCTTAGACTAGTCTTGTGTGATGAACTGTATTGATATCAGCTGATTAGCACAGTCCCGGCTTACATGCGCTCCCTCAAGATGAGAAGAGTAGAAGACATGAAGACTAGGAGATCCTTGAAGGCCAGATAAGTTAAGGTGCTTGTATACCTACTTATCTGATGGAGTCCAAGATTGAAGATGGCCTTAAAACAAGTTACTGAATTGCCAGATCAGAAGAGTGTTACTCGACTGATATCAGAAGACAAAAGACTTAAGGCCAGACGAGTAGTCAGAAGACTTTGAGTGAAGATCAGAAGACTAAGTGCTCGTCCAGGACTCGGCTAATTCCCAAAGTCATCTTACAATTTGAATGAATACTTACCTTACTTAGAAGATTGACATGATCCCAGGATTGAAGCAATCAAGCGGCTGGAATCAAGGAATCAAGCCAACATGGAAAGATTGCCCCAACGGCTAGTCAACTCCAACGGCTAGTTGCAAGCAATCACCACTATAAATACAAGAGGATGAGAAATCACAAGTAAGAGATCACAACGAGAGAATTCAACAAGCTAAGCAAGCAATCAAGTAAAAAGCCATACTGTTTAAGAGTTCTCCAAGAGCTAGAATCCATAAGAACATCCTTAGCTCTTAAGTGATTTCTATCCAACCCAAGAACCTGAATCATATTCATACTTGTAAATCCTTTGATTTAGGCATAGTGGTTAAGCATATTATAAGCTTGAACCATTAGTTGGAAACATTCAAAAACCCCAAACCCCACCGAAAGGTTAAAGTTTTTGAACCCCTGCAAAGTGCAAGTGCTTACAATCACTTGTGGAGACCGTAGCAGTTAGGACTGCTCAGATCTCAAAGTCCTACCATTGGGACTATAAAGGACAAGCCCTTGTAATTTTTGGTAAATTAAAGGGATTAAACATCACGTTAGGACGTGAGAGTGGACGTAGGATCGTATATCCGATTATCCGAACCACTATAAACCTGGTGTTATTTATCTTTCTGCACTTTACATTATTGTCATTTCTATACATCTTATATAGTGCATACTGTAATTTAAACTATCTTCAAATCAAGGCCATAACTTTCAAACCAGCATCATCTGAGTATTTTCCTTAAGTAAACAACTTGGCATTTTCAAAAGAAACAAAAAGAACGAGTCTAAACAAGGCCTACCATAATTCCGCATATAATCTCTTCTATCATATCACTATAGTCATCTGGACCAGCAGACTTGTAGTCCAGCGGACATAGAGATCAGAAGAGGTTCCCAACTCTCTTGAAAAAGTTTTAAAGTCTATTCACCCCTCCCCTCTAGACTTTAATCCCATTCACTACTCGTTCAGGGACCAACAAAGTTCATTTCTGAAAGCAAGGTGCACGTGGAGCCTTCTGTATTTTTCAAAGGAAAACACACTGACGGCAATCAAGAGATTTTGACAAAATGTTGGAGATGTGGTTTAAAACCATATTTGGAGGCTTTTCCACAAGTCGTCTTGGAGGAGGAGGTGTTAGAGTTCTTTGCCAATGCCACTAGACGAGGCGATTCCATAAAATCGTTTGTTGGAGGCAGTCTAGTGGAAATCACTCGTGATGTTGTGTTCAAGATTTTGAAGCTGCCCATCGAATCGATTGATGTAGAGGAGTATACCGTTGGTCAAGAAGCTAGATATCTAAGTATCTTTTGTGGAAAGAAATTAAGGTTAAACCCGGATGGAAAACTCCCAGATGTCAAGAAGAAGGAACTTCTTGAGAAGTACAGAACACTCCTTGACATAGCTAGCAAGATGTTGCTATGTGTCACTGGTTCATATGATTCGGTCACATTGTAGAAGTCACGAGTGATGGCTGCAATATATGATGGAATCACGGAAGGAAATTGGTTCAAGTTGTTCGCAGATCGATTAATGTACTTCGAAAGAAGTGTTCACGTTGACACCGATACAGCTAATTGGGTGGTGTCCAATGTGGTTGGTTTCGGAAACAAGTTAAGTATTCTTCTACCCATCTTATTGCCGAACAAGACGGAATGGAGCAAAGGCAAGCCGTTTCATGTCTTAAAGTTTTATTTGAAGAAGGAAGCCTTGAGGAAGCAAGTTGCTGCGAGACCTGCTGCCCCCAGGCAAGTGCACATCAATCCTCTTGATGCAATGCCTGAGGCTGCCTCGTCTAGTTTAGAGGAAGATGAGTCGGATGATGAAGAATCTAAAGATGTGGCACAAGTTGGATCTAGTGCAGAAGATTCGGAGGAGACTCAATCCGATGAAGAGCCTGAGAAAGTTGAGGAAAAGGTGCTGAAGTTCCTCAAGTCTATCGCCTGGTAAGAGTTGAGTCGAGTCCTTCACCAGACAAGACGACTACTCAACAGGTTGGTTCCTCTTCTCAATCACTTTCAATTCCTCTCTCTCTCTTTCCTGTTCGAACCAAGGCAAGATCACATCGATCTCGTGCCAAACCTGCACCCTCATCCTTACAAGTGTTGGCGGTACATCCACTGAGAGCCAACATAACTCAAAACACTACTATAATCGATACAACTTATACTTCTACAGTTGTCAAACCAAACCAAGCCTCATTACAGCCCCCAGAAACCACAGCCCAAATTATCGCCTTACCCTCAACAGAAAATGTTGAACCACTTAACCCATCTATTTCAGAAAAGACTCCAGTTGCCACTGCAACAACTGAAGCAGGGACCCCACCTGCTCAGATCCCTTCTGAAACTAGATTCGAATCCCTGGTTTATTATCCTATGTGCTTAAGGGAGAAGAGGATTCGTGCAAAAGTGAGCAACAATCTGAGGAAGAAGCTCTCGTCTATTGAGATAGATACTTCGACAGAGCAGTATGAGAAACTTCTTAGGATTTGCACGTGGGTTGCATTGAAGAAGTCCTCAACAGACGACCTTTTTGAAGTCATCTTAGGGATGGGAGGAATCTCAAATTTTATGGATTGGGAGATGGAGCAAAAGGAGAACAGTGGAGTTCAAGACCATTCTGAGTTATCTCCTGCCCATGCACTAACTGCTCTTGTGAAGAGAATGCTCAGTATTCCTGATGAGGTGTTGTGTTCAGAATTTAAGTTTGATGTTGGTATTCAAACTGATCTACTGGAAGAAGAGTCAAAAGCTGAGCTTGTTGATGCTGCTATTCAGACTTCAAAATCTCTATTGGAACTAGAGAATGTTCTTGATCATCTTTGTTGGTCCCTAAACAAGTAGTGAATGGGATTAAAGTCTAGGGGGAGGGGTGAATAGACTTTAAAACTTTTTCAAATGAGTTTGGAACCTCTTCTGATTTCTATGTCAGCTGGACTACAAGTCTGCTGGTCCAGATGACTATAGTGATCTGTTGAAGAGATTAAATGCGGAAGTGAGTAGGCCTGTTTGTTTAGACTCGTTCTTGAATTCTTTTGAAAACACTAACTTGTTTACTTAATGAAAAGCTCACCTGATGCTGGTTTGAAGATTATGGCCTTGTTTGAAGATATTTGAAATACACAATATGCACTATATAAAGATATGAATAAGCAATAAAGTAAAGTGCAGAATGTAAATGACACCAGATTTATAGTGGTTCGGATATACGATCCTACGTCCACTCTCACGTCCTAACGTGATGTTTAATCCCTTTAATTTACCAAAAATTACAAGGGCTTGTCCTTTATAGTCCCAAGGGTAGGACTTTGAGATCTGAGCAGTCCTAACTACTACGGTCTCCACAAGTGATTGGAAGAACTTGCACTTTTACAGGGGTTCAAAAACTTTAACCTTATGGTGGGGGTTTTGGGGTTTTTGAATGTATCCAACTAATGGTTCAAGCTTATAAATTGCTTAACCACTGTGCCTAAATCAATGAGTATACAATGAGAGTAGGATTCAGGTTCTTTGGTTGGATGGGAAATCACTTAAGAGCTAGAAGGCGTTCTAATGATTTCTGGGCTCTTGGAGAATTCTCAACGGAATAAGACTTGTTTCTTGCTTGCTTGATTAGCTTTTGTGAATTCTCTCTTAGTGACTTCTTCTTGGTGATTTCTCATCCTCTTGTATTTATAGGGATGATTGCTGCAACTAGCCGTTGAGGCAATATTTCCATGTTTGCTTGATTCCTTGATTCCAGCTGCTTGATTGCTTCAATTCTGGGATCATGTCAATATTCTAAGAATGGTAAGTCTTCATTTGAAATGCAAGATGACTTTGGAATCAGCCGAGTCCTGGACGAGCTCCTAGTCTTCTGATCTTCACTACTAGTCTTCTGGCTAGTCGTCTGGCTTTAAGTCTTCTGTCTCCTGATATCAGAAGAGTAACACTCTTCTGATCTGGCAATTCTTTGTGCTCTGTTAGGCTATCTTCAACTTGGACTCCATCAGCTAAGTAGGTATACAAGCACCTTACTTATTTGGTCTTCAAGGATCTTCTAGTCTTCATGCCTTCTACTCTTCTCATCTTGAGGATGCGCATGTAAGCCAAAACTGTGCTAATCAACTGAGATCAATACAACTGATTACACAAGACTAGTCTAAGCTGATCTATACATAGTCAGCTGATCCTATTAAATTTATAAACTCTAAGTGTTTTGGCCATCAAAACTATTCTAACATCAAGTGGGGCTTAGGGTGAATTTATATCCCAACAATTTCTCCCTTTTTGATGAAGCCAAAACTATACTTGATAAACGCTCTTAATGAATAAGATAAGAGTTTATAAAATCTTAAAAACATGAAGTTTCTGATGAAGACAGTGAGAGTTTGTCTTGTAAGCAAAAAGAACTAATACTTGAATATATATGAAGAAATTACTCTCAGAGTTTGAAGTTCAGAAAGTGAAGCTACACAAGACAAGTGAAGATCGAAGAAGGCTACTACTGAACGAAGAGAAGTTTTATTTTGTTTTTACTGTTTCAAGTTGCTAGATACTTGTAAATCGCTAGTAAGATCGAAGAGGCACTTGGTAGTGTTTTCGAGAAGATCTAAGTCTTATTTCTTGGGACTTAAAACCACAAGACTACTCGATTGGAAGAGTAATAAATTTCACGACTGGAGTTGTGAGAGTGGATGTAGACAAGTTGTCGAACCACTATAAAATCGTTGTGTGTTGATTTACTTTCTTGTTTGTTTAATTGCTTAATTGATTAATTGCCTATCTAAACAAGACAAGTAGAGTGTTCATAACAATAATTCGAATTACGAATATAAGTTGAGTATAAATCTGATTGGGCTCATTATTAATCTGATTATTCCGCATTGTGTATTCTGATATATTGAAAGATTTTTGAAAAGTCTATTCACCCCTCTCCTCTAGACATTTTCACTAGCTTACTCAATATTATAAACTCAACTTGGGACCAACAAGTGGTATCAGAGCAGTAGTTTTCGAACTGCTGTTTCTTGATAACATTTAAAGACTTTGGGTGAAGTCTTGGTTCGTTTCTATTCTGATTCATTCCACACTTTCTTGATATATCTGTATCTTTATTTCTTGCTATTATCCTATCTGATCAAATTGCTAAAACATGTCTCTTGAGATAAGTGCTAACAAACTTCCCAAGTTCTCTGTTCAGGAATACGACTACTGGAAGTTGAGGATGGAAGCCATTTTCAGCTCAACTCACGATCTGATGGTATTTGTGATCAAAGAAGGACCAGTCGTTACCATGATCAGAAATACTGCTACACTAACTTTTTGTCTTGTTGAGTCTTGTGGTCGCGCACCTGTCTTGTCTCCAACTTGACTTGTCTTGCGCAGGTCTTCTTCTGTAGATTTCAACATAGAACTAATCTAGTCCTATCATCTAATCCTAACAAGACTATTACATTACTTTAAGCTTTATAAAATAACTTAGTCACCTTAGAATCTATACACTGAATATAAACGAATACAAACGAAACATGAGCTTCTATACATCTCGAATAGCTCAGTATAAATCCTAACAAATATACAAAGTACTTATAAATTGTACTTGTCTTTCAAACATTTATACTCCTACTTGCTAACCAGGCATTCATTGAAGTCAGCGATGAAAACATCATTTTAAAACAAGAAATCATTGATCTTAAGGAAGCTCAGTCTAAAGTAGATCCTAATATAACAGTCCTAAATGAACGCTTGCAAGAAGAGTTAAGTCATCTCAAAGACAAGTGTGCATTGACAGACAAGTTGTATCAAGACCTACTTAAGACACATGCTACTGAGAAACATGAATTCAATGTTTTAAAAAGCAAGTGCAAAAAGCTTGAAGAACGTAATAAGTTCTTAGAAACTGAGGTTGTCACTCTAGACCTTAAACTTACTGACCTAGTTAACTCCTCTAAGGTTAACCTTGAATTATCAGATAGGTATAGGGCCCCTGCTGACAAGACAGGCATAGGTGCTGAGACACCCAGCTCGTCTACTCAAGTTCCTAAGAACCCTACTATTTTCATCTCAAGCTCTTTGACTAATGATAAAGGAAAAGGACCAATGATATACGATATTGGAACTCCATCCGAAGGCACTGTACCCAAACAGACTCGAGTTAACATTCCAATTACCAAGGGAGGTAAAAAGAAAGTTAACAACAAGGCTGTTCCGTTTAAGACAAGTCAACAAAGGACTAGAAATCGTGGACGACATAATCAGGTCAGATACGAGGACTGGTATCCTGAAGAGACAAGTTCTAGACAAGTACAAACTAGATGGAAAGAGCCTAGACCTCCTTTCATAAGAAAATCTCAGCTCTACTCATCTAGGCCTAGGAAAGTGATTTCAAAATATCGTATTCAACCCGTCTTATATCCTCCGCCTGAATCGTATGATATCGAAGGAGAAGAAAGACCTAAACATGTCTATAAACCGTATGGCCCAAATGCATACAAGCCCTACTCTGACTATCACAGACATGTGCCTACTCAAGTAGAGGTTAAGTCAAAAGGCTACCTCAGACGAGTAGACCCAAGAACTGCTGATAGGCCAGGTAAGGACAACAGGGTCTTATTTTGCAACAAATATGGTCGAAAGCTCAGAAGATCAAACTTGTTCAGGACTCCAATGTACATCTGGATTCCATTGAACTCGACTAACCCCCCAGGACCCCAATAAACAAGGAGGGTACCTAAATTATGAAATATCATCTAATGCAGGGTCGACTCGATCTATACAAGAAGGGTGGCTCAATAGGAGAAACTTGATACATAGACAGTGGTTGTTCGCATCACATGATTGGTACCAAGGCACTTCTATCAAGCTACTATGAGCAAGAAGGACCAAAGGTTATATTCGGTGATAGCTCTACAGCCATCACAAAAGGCTTTGGCTATATCCGAAATAGCGACGTAGAGATACAAGATGTATCATATGTAGAAGGTTTGAAATATAATCTATTATCTGTTTCACAGTTTTATGATCGAGGCTACAAAGTGCAGTTCAAAAGCCAAAAGTGCGAAATAATAGACAAGAGGACTCATACCGTATTACTCGTCGGCATAAGACAAGGTAGTGTATACACTCTGAATTGGAATAGCTGTCCGCGGGACACTTGTCTTCTTACTAAGACACCCAAAGAGGTCAGTTGGCTTTGGCATAGACGCCTTTGCCACATGAACTTTAAGGTGATTAATAAGATTGCGAGAGATTACCTTGTTGAAGGTATACCCAACGAAATCTATTTCAAATCACATGTATGCGATGCCTGTCAAAAAGGTAAACAGGTAAAAGGTTCCTTTAAATCCATTCCATCCCTCTAAACAAGTAGAGTTCTTGAACTTCTACATATGGACCTACATGGCCCAATAACTCCTCCAACCTTGAACGGTAGAAGGTACACACTTGTTGTGGTAGACGACTATTCTAAGTTCACTTGGGTAGTCTTCTTACACAAGAAGAGTGATACAGAAACACTCCTACCTGATTTGTTGAAGAAGATACAAGTGTAGAAGAATCAGTCCATTGTCAAGATCTGTAGTGACAAGGGTACCGAATTCATTAACTGCTATATTAAAGAATTTTGTTTTAAGCGTGGCATCCAGCACCTTACTAGTGCAGCAAGGACACCACAACAAAATGGAGTAGCAGAGCGAAGGAACAGAACTCTTAAGGAGGCCTGCAGGACAATGCTAACAGAGTATAATACTCCTCAAAAGTTTTGGGCAGAAGCGATCAATACTGCATGCCATTCTCAAAACAGAAGTGCTATCAATAAAGCACTAGGTAAGACGCCATATGAGGTATAGAAAGGTCGAAAACCCAGAGTTTCATATTTTCATATATTTGGTTGTAAGTGTTTTATCCATAACAATGGGAAAAGTAAGTTGAATGCTTTCGATGCTAAAGCAGACGAGGGGATATTCTTAGGATACTCCTCGACTAGCAAAGCATTTAGGGTATTCAACTACTCAACTCTTTGTGTGGAAGAAACACCACATGTAGTTTTCGATGAATCTCTACAGGACTCGTCTACCGACCATATCAGTAAGAAGGTAACTGATCTATCAATCCAAACTGACCAAGAATCAGAAGTTTATGAATCTGTTCAAGCTTATAACCCGTTCATAAAAGCTCTCGAGTCAGATGATCAGGAGAAGGTAAGTGCTCAAGGTAAATCTACTAGACCAGTTGACATGCCTGGACTAGTCGAGTCATCTACTCCTATTAAATCTTCTGATGTGAATGATATTGAAATGCATGATGCTATAAATGATCTAGATGATGATAATATGCTTACTAAGACTAGAAAAACATGGAAATCTGCTCATGATACTGAAAATATCATTGGTGACTCTACTGTTGGTGTGAAGACTAGACGACAACTCTTTGAGTCGCAAGAACAACATAGTCCATCCTTGTTTTGCTGGTGTTGTTTCCTCTCATCTATCGAGCCTAAAACCATTAATGAGGCATTGGCTGATAGTAATTGGATCATCGCTATGCAACACGAGTTGAACCAGTTTGTTCGAAACGACGTCTGGGAACTTGTCGATAGACCTAAACATCATAATGTAGTTGGCACACGATGGATTTTCAAGAACAAGAAAGATGAGAATGATGTAGTCGTTAGGAATAAGGCTAGACTAGTAGCCCAAGGCTATTCACAAGCTGAAGGCATAGACTATGATGAAACTTATGCACCTGTTGCTAGACTAGAAGCCATAAGATTGTTTCTTGCATATGCTGCTTACATGAAGTTTACTGTATATCAAATGGATGTTAAAAGTGTATTTCTTAACGAAATTCTTGTGGAATAAGTGTATGTTGAACAACCTCCAGGTTTCGAAGTCGAAGGCGACCATGTATACAGATTAAATAAGGCCTTATATGGACTAAAACAAGCTCCAAGAGCCTGGTATGATACACTTTCTCAATTTCTATTAGAAAATGGTTTTACTAAGGGCAAGGTCGATAGAACCTTGTTCAGAAGACAAGAATGGAAAGACATTTTACTTATCCAAATTTACGTAGATGACATCATTTTTGGTTCACCTAACAAAAAGCTGAGTGAAAGTTTCTCAACACTCATGCAAAGTAAATTTGAGATATCTATGATGGGTGAAATGAATTACTTTCTTGGACTTCAAGTAAAACAGACCCCAGAAGGGATTTTCATAAATCAAGCAAAGTATACTCGTAATCTACTAGACAAGTATGGTATTAAGACTTGTAAATCTTCTGGAGTTCCTATGCAACCTACCTACAGGATGGATCCAGACGAAAATGGTAAATGTACTGATCAATCTCATTATCGTGGTCTTATTGGCTCATTACTGTACTTGACTGCTAGTAGACCTGATATTGCATTTTCTGTTGGTGTATGTGCTCGATTTCAAGCTAACCCAAAAGAGAGTCATATGGAAACCACTAAAAGGATATTGAAATATTTGAAAGGAACCATCAATCGTGGTATATGGTATCCTTCAAATGATGATTTATCCCTAAGTGGCTACTCTGATTCTGATTTTGGTGGTTGTAGAATAGATATGAAATCTACATCTGGTTCTTGTCAATTCTTAGGCACAAAACTTATTTCATGGTTTTCGAAAAAGCAGACAAGTGTTGCTACCTCTACTACCGAAGCCGAGTACATAGCTGCCGGTAGCTGCTGTAGTCAACTACTTTGGCTTATTCAACAACTTAGAGATTATAATATCTGTTAATCAAATGTTCCCATTTTCTGTGATAGTAATAGTGCGATTGCCATTACACAAAATCCTGTTTTGCACACACGTTGTAAGCATGTTGATGTGAAGCATCATTTCATTCGTGATCATGTAGAAAAGAAGGATATTTGCATGGAAAAGATTCACACTAATTTTCAAAGAGCTGATATTTTCACAAAACCATTACCTGAAGCTCGTTTTCGTGAACTATGCATTAGTCTAGGACTAATTGATCTTGACCCTACTAGTATGTAGGAATGTACTAACCAAACAGGTACATTCCTAAGAAGAAAGGAGAAACACACAAGTTACCACAAAAGAACAGAGCACTCATCTACTCACCCAAAAGACAAGTATACAAGGTCAGACAAGATGACCAAACAACCCAATGAGAAAGCTGGTAAAGCTGAGGGTAATACTAAGAGAATAAACATTTAAGGGGGAATCTATGATTTCTTAAAGAGCCTTATGTTAACTCTTAAGTTTGTTAAAAGTCATCTTGTTCGAAACCTTGATCATTGCTTTAAGATTGATATTCATCTTAATTATTCTACTCTGCTACCTGTATCTCATCTAATGTGTCGCTTAAGATAATATAGATACAAATAGGCGTTCGACATTCAGAATAGACAAGCACAGTCGAAGGGGGAACTCGTCTGGTGCACATTAGTCTACTCGTCTGTTCTGGATAGACTCGAACAGACAAGATAAGTGCTCGCTTGAACTAGAACACTCTAAGTGTTTAATTAATTCGAATTAAGGGTACTATAGTAATTTGATAATGAGAAAATTGGAAATTTCTAAAAAAATTGGATTTATACACTTCCATTTTAATGAGGTGTATACACCCAGTTCAAAACCCACTCCACTATGCTAGGTCAGATGAGTACACTCCCCTGTCCTAACTAATAAGAGGAGGCGGATTTCAAATTTTACAATATCAAATCACGTAATATTCTCGATTCCGTAACTGAATTCCAAAAGGCACACCGTTGGATCATATCTTTAAATCTTGCCAACACGTTTTCTTAACTCTACTACTCTCAAGCATCTGAATCTCTTGAAAATTTAAGATACTCGTTCTTACTCAACTCATCACCATGTCTATCATATCTCTTTTCGATGTGAGGACTAACATGCAGGCTAGGTTCGACCTAGGCAGATTTATTTCAGACAACAAGGTGCATGTTGAACCTTCAGTGTTCTTTAAAGGAAAGCACACAGATGGAAATTTCAGAAATATTGACCAAATGTTGGAGATGTGGTTTGAAACCTTATTTGGAGGCGTTTCCTCAAGTCGTCTTGGAGAAAGAAGTTCTAGAGTTCTATGCCAACGCCACCAGACAAGGAGATGTGATCGAATCCTTCCTTGGAAGAAATCGAGTGGAAATCACTCGAGAAGCCATGTTTGAGCATCTAAAGCTGCCCATTGGAACTATTGATGTGGAGAGCTACGCAGCTGGACAAGAAGCAAGATATTTGAGCATATTTTGTGGAAGGAAGTTGAGGTTGAAACCTGATGGTAAGCTCCCCGCCGTCAAGAAGATGGATCTTCTAGAGAAGTATCGAACTCTATTGGACATAGCTAGCAAAATTTTGCTATGTGCCACTGGTTCTCGTGACTCTGTCACTCTAAGTAAAGCAAGGGTCATGGATGCCATTTATGATGGAATTACCGAAGGAAATTGGTTCAAACTTATAGTAGATCGAATCATGTACTTTGAGAAGAGTGTTCGAGTTGACACTGAAACTGTTAGTGTATACTGTAAAGCAAACTTTTAGTGGGCTTTTGTGACGTATATTTGATTTCCTTTTTATCTGAAATAAATGGTTTTTCACATTATCGCATTCTTTGTGATTACTTGTATGTCTGCTTATCTTGCATTGTAGACGATGTGGTGGGTTTGTAGTCACACAGAAGATCACATTGTCAGTTCCTTGTAAGATATAAAATGTATTCACAACTGAGATAGTTATGGACAAAACTATTGGTTTAAGTTGTAGTGTAAACTTGTTAGTGGTTTGTCTTGGCCATTAGTTTATACTAGTGCGCTGTGGCGTATTGAATGGATCACAGATATAACATGTTCTTCTGTTCTGACTGTTATGAAGAACTAGAAGTCTTGGTGACTTTTATGATTCTTAACCCTAAGTGTGATATTTAGATGTGTGGGGTGCTTGTTCACTCCTTTGATGTACCATAGGTGAGAATCTTGTTAGATTCTTCACGCTCCGTATTTTGGGTAGTGGCATCGCTCGCATGATGTCTACTTATTGGCATTAGGGCACCGTGTCCTGTACATCCAGGCTGATGACGTCCCCTTGAGGAAACTCATAAAGGACTGTCGTACTAAACCCTGCAGGTGGATTTAATCCGTACGACAACGAGGTTGAGTGGTACTACTCAAAGGAATTATAGAGATTAATTATTTAAAGAAGTCAGAAGCTTTAATAATTAATGGACGTGCGATATCTTTAACACGGGGAATTATAAAGTCTAATAGAAGCCCTGATTCGGTTTGGGATAGGACGGGAGTGCAACATTAATTCTCTAGTGGAATGAATTAATGTTCTCGGGCCAAATTATATGTTCTGGGCTGAACATAAGAGTATTTGGGCCTGTAAGAAGCCCAAGCCCTATACCTTCTAATGGATCCCTAATCTGGCCCATGAAACTTATGGAAATTATAAATAGAAGCCTCAATTCAGTTTTGAAACCCTAGCACACACGAAATTAAGAAAAACGGCTAGGGTTTCAAGGAGACGAAACTGAGGCACCTTCTCCACGTTTGATAGCGCGCCGTCCACCCGGTGTTCGAGCGAGGTTGGGAGACAGGCTAGAAGATCCGTAGATTGGAATCAACGTCTCGATCTTCAAGTGTAACGAATCTAAATTCTGCTTTAGATGCATGTTTAGGTTTTAATACGTTATTTATACGTTTGGCATCCGACAACGATCCCGGTGATGGACCGCCTTCGCCGGCGCGTTCCAGCAATTGGTATCAGAGCCTGGATTCGTAGATTGTTGGCTCTGCCTGAAACGTACTGTTGTATGATTCAATTTTTTTTGTTGTTTCATGTATGGATTCGTTTCTGTCATTTATTATTTAAGGTTTTTATTCTATCGCAACCCTTGTGTGATTTTGTAATCGTTTTTCCCACCAGATAATAAGTGTGGGTAGTATAGGATTTTTTTCATAGATCACTGTAGTAGGGTTTTGCTCGTTTTTATTGTATTTTTTGATCGTGAGAATGGGCGGTGTCGATGGAAGATCTGAAAACAGTAATCTGAGTTTTTCGGGTTATGGCCTTGGACGGTGAAAACTGTTTTGGCCATAACTTTTGACTCGGGTGTCCGTTTTCAGCCCACAAGACCTTTTCGGAAACGTCTCGACGAGATCTACAGGAGTCACTGCTATGCTAGGACGACGAGTGGCGAGGCCTAATTCAAAATCCTTGATGAAGTTTTCTGCCAGTTTTTGTCGGTGGACGAGAATTTGAGGTTTTTTGCATTGCGTGAGAGGCCGATGCGAGGCATCCGTCCGCGCCACTGTTTTTTTTATCATTGTAATAGCTTATAGTAGGCTGTTTTTGATAGGTTTTCAAGGGGTTGCGATAGATGTGCATTTATTTATTTTTGCCTATGTTTATCGCATCTTGTATTGTTATGGCATGCATGTGTTAATTTTTGTTAATTTGCTATGCCAATGAATAATCTTCATGTTAAAATGACTAAGTGAGATAATTGAATTTTAATTAATTTATAGGCCTCCACAATTGGTCTTTAAGTAAGGTGTATGTTGCTCGTGGGACCTTGGGAGTCTTCCCCTAACGGGTGCAACATTCACGAGCTTATTAGTTAAGACTTCTAATAAAAATGTTTTAATCTTTAGATGAAGTGTGTGATCTTCCCTAACGGATGTGTCATCCATGAGTTCATCAGTAAAGAATAATTCAAGATAACTGTTGTTAAATTGTGGTCATAACTTAGATGTGAATTTTAATATAACCCCCCAACGGGGTCACTGTTCTAGTTCACATGGCCAGTTAAAGTTCGACTGTTAATTTCATTCGTCATAAGGATAAGTTGACGTGATATTGAAATTAAAGACTAAATGTCTGGTCGATGAATACATGTGTAAACGACCACCCTAACGTGGCTTGCATATGTGTTTGTTGGGCTGTTGGAGGTTGTGTTGAATATTGGTTTTGAAGGTTTCCAATGTTTTATGCTTCAAACTTATGTGATTTATTGCTTGCATTTTATTTATTTCAGATACATTATGGTGACATTCAACCCACTTATGGTTATCTTAAATCAAAATAAGCTTATTGGTCAAAATTACTTGGATTGGAAAAGAAATTTGGACATTGTCCTAGTTGCTGATGAGTACAAGTTTGTGCTCGATACACCTGCTCCTGCCCCTTTGGGAGCCGAATCTACTGAAGAGCAAAGGGAGGCTCATAAGAAGTGGCACAAGGCTGATGATATGGCTCGTTGTTACATTTTGGCCTCGATGTCAAATGTTTTACAACAACAGCATCAAACTATGCCTAGTGCCGCAACTATGATGTTGAGCCTCAAAGAGCTTTTTGGTGAGAAAGATAGGGCTGCCCGCTTTGAGGCTATGAGGAAGATCATGTCAACCTCTATGCCAGAGGGAGCGTCCGTGAGGGACCACGGTCTCAAGATGATGGAATATCTGAATGAGATTGAGGTCCTCGGAGGGTTAATCGATAATGACACCAAGATCGATATGATCCTACACTCGCTCCCAAAGTCTTTTGAGAACTTTCGTGTAAACGCAATCATGAGTAAGAAGGATTATACTTTAACCGAGCTTCTTACAGAATTGGTCGCGGTGGAGGGTCTCATGGGTAAACGACCACAGGCCAATGTTACTGTTCAGGCTGGACCTTCTTCGTCTAATGGCAAGAAGAAGAAAAAACCTTTACAGAAAAAGAGTGGTGGTGAAAGCAGTGGGAGCAAGAAACTAGCAACTTCTGGTGGCGTGAAAAAGCCGAAGGGCAAATGTTTCAAGTGCAACAAGACGGGACATTGGAAGTCTGATTGTCCTCTCCTGAAAAAGGACAACTCTGGTACGTCTCTCGCTTTAGTTGTTGAAACATGTTTTGCGGCTTGTTCTGCCTTTTCTTGGGTAGTAGATACAGGAGCCACTGACCATGTTTGTTACACCTTGCAGGGGTTTCTGTAGACAAGGGAACTGAGTGAGGGCGAGATTACTATTAGTTTGGGCAATGCTGCGATAGTATCAGTGGTTGCAGTGGGAGACGTGCACTTATGTTTTTCTAATTCTGTTTTAGTATTAAAGAACGTTTTATACGTGCCGAATTTTCGGAGAAATTTAATTTCTGTTTCGAAGTTGTTTTTAATGACAATGTTGTTATTATGAGAAATGACTCTTTAATTTGTTCTGGCACGTTAGAAAATAATCTTTATACTATTACGTGTGCATATCATACTGTGACTGAAGCTCATTCATCATCATCATTAAATAAGAGAAAGGAACCTTCTAAGTTGAATCAAACATACCTTTGGCATCTAAGATTGGGTCATGTCAACCTAAGAAGGATTCAAAGTCTAGTAAGTAGTGGGTTTTTGGAGTCTCTCCGAGTGGAACCATTCTCAGTCTGCGAATCCTGTTTGGAAGGCAAGATGACCTCGAGGCCTTTTAAGGCCAAGGATAATAGGGCTAATGATGTGTTGGAATTGATTCACTCTGATTTGTGTGGGCCTATGACTGTTCAAGCTAGAGGAGGCTTTGAGTACTTCGTCACTTTCATTGACGATTACTCAAGATATGGATACATCTACCTGATGCGCCACAAGTCTGAATGCTTTGGCAAGTTCAAAGAATTTAAGGCAGAAGTGGAGAACCGTCATGGTAAGAGTATCAAGTCACTGCGTTCTGATCGTGGTGGCGAGTACCTTAGCAATGAATTTAGGCAATACTTATTAGATAACGGGATTAGATCCCAGCTCTCCGCGCCTGGTACTCCGCAACAGAATGGCGTGGCTGAGAGAAGGAATAGGACTCTATTAGATATGGTGAGATCGATGATGAGTTATGCTTCATTACCTACCTCTTTTTGGGGTTATGCCTTGGAAACAGCAGCGTACCTTCTAAATTATGTACCTTCTAAAGTGGTTCCAAAAACCCTGATTGAATTGTGGTCTGGGCGAAAGCCTAGTCTAAACCACATTCGGATTTGGGGTTGTCCAGCACATGTGCTGAACAAGGAAGCTGATAAGTTGGCACCTAGAACTGAAGTACGGTTGTGTGTAGGATACCCTAAGGGAACGAGAGGTGGTTATTTTTATAGTCCTAATGATCAGAGGGTGGTGGTGAGTACCAATGCCCGATTTTTAGAAGAAGACTATATGAATGAGCATAAGTCCAATACTGAGATCATTCTAAATGAGTTGAGAGGAGACAGTGGCACACCGAGTGTGCAAGGGGAAATACCACAAGAGACTGCACAACGTGGCGACTCTAATGAACCTTTGTATACATTGCCTCGTCGTAGTGGGAGGGTTGTTCGCCAACCTGATCGTTTCATGTTTGTGGGAGAGTCTATGGACTTGATTCCAAGCGATGAACATGATGATAACGACCCCTGGACATACAAAGAGGCAATCAGAAATTGAATCTATGGATGCAATGGAAGTGTATGACCTAAGTGAACTTCCCCACGACAAGAAAGCCGTTGGGTGTAAGTGGGTCTACAGACGTAAGAGAGGGTCTGATGGGCAGATTACTGCTTTTAAGGCACGGTTGGTGGCAAAGGGTTTTACCCAGAAAGAAGGAATCGACTATGACGAGACCTTCTCACCAGTAGCCATGCTAAAATCGATCCGGATTCTCTTATCCATAGCTAATCACATGAACTATGAGATTTGGCAAATGGATGTCAAGACAGCTTTCCTTAATGGAAATTTGGATAAGGACATCTATATGCAGCAACCCGAGGGTTATGTGAAGAAAGGCCAAGAGCATCTAGTCTGGAAGTTGAAAAAGTCTCTTTATGGGCTAAAACAAGCTTCCAGGTCTTGGAACATTCTTTTTGACGAGGTGATCAAATCTTTTGGATTTGAACAATGTCAAAATGAAAGTTGTGTGTACAAAAAGAGTGACGGAGACGTAGTGGTATTCTTAGTACTATACGTAGATGATATTCTTCTTATTGGCAACAATGTGAAAGTATTATCAGACGTAAAGGTGTGGCTTTCAGAACAGTTTCAAATGAAGGATATGGGAGAAGCATCGTACATTCTTGGTATTAAGGTCACTCGTGATCGAAAAAAGAGAATTTTGTGTTTATCTCAAGCGTCTTACATTGATACTGTGATTGCTCGTTTTGGCATGCAGAATTCCAAGAAGGGTGTGCTACCTTTCAGACATGGGAACTGGATCATTGGATTATTATGAAATATGGTGACTCTGAAAGTCCAGATGAGTTGTATGCTATGTTTGACAAATTCATGGAAGGTCAAAACAAGTTGCTATGGAATTTAATCATAAGGATATCGGGTGGTGCAAATTTCAACATTTTAGTTCCGATCTTTCTGAAATGGAAGTGTCCTATGACCAGCTCTGGAAGAAGAGTTGATCTTAACCAGATCAAGAAATATGAAGAAGAGTTGCTAGATAAAGAGAAGATTGAAGATGAAGAACATATCAGAGTTATTCACAAGAGACTCCTAGATGCATTCTGTGTTCCAAATCCAGAAGGAGGTACTCTTTCAGATTAGTTTTTTTTGTTTGCTCTGATACGTAGTTTTTAATTTTTGATATTAAGTATGTGTAATATCTACTGATCTTATTTTGAATGAATGAAAAGATAAGTACTATTTGATGATTTAAGACAAGATAACTACTTAACTAGTCTACTATTGTGAAAAGATTCAAGTAGTTTTGGCTTCATCAAAAAGGGGGAAATTGTTGGGATATGAATCCTAGAACAAGTCCTAAATGATGATAAAAGATAAAGATGAAGTTTTGATAAGCCAAAAGTAGACTTGAATGTTTTCTAAGTATTGACTGATCTGGTCTAGTTAAGAAGAGTCATCTTGCACAGATCAGTAGAGTTCACAAGACCAGTACTAGTTCACAAGACAAGTACTAGTTTCAAAAGACAAATGTTATTAAAATATAAGTACGAATTATAAGTACTTCATATGTGATATTCATATTTGTTTATATTAACTGATTAGTTTGTTACTGAGATATATTAATCATTGTATAGAAGCTCATGATTGTTTTTATGTAAAAACATATTGATGTATAGTTTTCTAATTTGAGTAAGCTTTATAAGAAGAGTTTAATGTAATGTAATAGTCTTGTTAGGATTAGATTAGTTCTATGTTGTAATCTGAAGAAGTCTACTGCACAAGACAAGTAGATGCACTAGTTCAGGGGGAACACTTGCTTAAAAGCTTAAACCTATATCAGTCCCCTCAAGGCTCAGTTATGGAATGATCTCAAGTCTGCTGAAGGTCAAGTATGATGATCAAGAGGAATCAGTCAAAAGACAACTTAGTGAATGCCAAACATGAGTTAAGATGCAACATCAAAGCACCAATCTACTGCACAACAAAGCTCAGAAGAATTGTCCAACTAGAATGGTTCAGAAGAGTTGTCTCAGTACACTTGAACCAGAATCTGTCTCCAAGAGAACTATGCTGAAGAGGACAAGTTCATTTGTCCAAGACATATACATAAAGAGCTATTCTAAGAAGTCATGGAAAGAGAAAAGAGCCAAATCATCTGAAGAGCTAAAGAGCCAACACTACTGATAATGTGAACTCTGCTGAATCTGATAAGTAGAGTTGTCCAAGTGATAAGGAAGCTTATCCTTACCTCAGGAAAGTTGATAAGAAGAGATGTCCATGTTTGACCAAGTGAATCTTGAAGTCAGACATTGGGAAAAGTGCTCAGAATCAAGACAAAGTTGTTACAACCGTTTATTTCCCAAAACAAGGACATGTCACTATCAGAATCTGTCTTCCAGTTTGAAGAACTCAAGGAAGACATTTATAGCAATTTGGGACTGCCTCTCCAATGGGCAAATCCTCAAATTTGTCTATAAATATAGAAGTGTGAAGACCATTTGAAGTATCAACTAGACCTCAACACATCCAACTATCCTACAAGTTGACAAGTGCTCTCAAAAGACATTCTTAGTCTTCAAACACTTCATCTAAGTTGAACTTCATTGTACATTCATACAAAGCTTAGAGAGATATCCTATCCTTATACACTGACCTTCATTGTAAAGGATATCTCATTAGTTGGAACCTTACTTCAACCCTTATACCTTTCAAGTGAGAAAGTGAGAAGGTTGTAGTAGTAGAAGTGGAAGGAACTAACTGTTGAGAGAAGAACAGTTCAGTTCTGAGTTGAGAAAGGGTACTAGGACTCTAGACATCCTAGGGATCAAAGCACCAAGGAGTGGTGTTCTTGATCAAGTGCACATTAGCACTATAAAACAAGCTAATTCCAAGAGTGAAGGAATTATCCTATTAAATCAGGGAAAGTGGATGTAGGAGCTTGAGTCTCTGAACCACTATAAATCCTTGTGTTGATTTACATTCAACGTACTTTACATACATTCAACACTGCACACAAACTGAACTTTCAAAGACTCATATCACAAACTGTGCAAACCCTGATTTGGACAAGTTCCCTGATAGACTGTGATAAACTGTTAAGGTGATTTCAGAATATAAAAGGAGTTTAAACTAAAGGGCCAACCACTAATTCCGCACATATAACTCCCTTAGATAGTTATTCAACTAAGTACTCAATAGCACTTAGTAGTTTGATTATCTTAGAAGAGTTAATCTCATCAGCAGAGTTGTCCAGGACAACCTTGCTGAACTCTGGTTTGATCAAGTTTGAAAAGAATTTGCATACAAGTGTATTCCCCTCCCCCCCCCATACACTTGTTATATACTCCTTTCAGGACCAACAGCTGGTGAATCTGGAAGTGAAGAAAGTGTCTACTCATCTGATGATAGACTATTTTCCAACAGTAACAGTGATGATGAATGTCAAATGGCCTTTGAAAATTAAGAGGTGTGTTCATCTTCCAATTCCTCAATTAACACACATGAATCTAATGAAGCCCACCTAAAACTATCCTTTGGAAAGTTGATGGAGGACTTCACCAGACTGCAAGAGCTACACAACATAACATTGAGAGAAAATGAACTTCTAATTTCTAAAAATAAAAACCCCAACCTGCTTGAACCTGAGTTTGGAATTAAATCAACTGAGTTGTTGTTGGTTCCTGAACGAGTAGTGAATGGGATTAAAGTCTAGAGGGGAGGGGTGAATGGACTTTAAAAACTTTTTCGATTAAGTAAGGTAATAACTCGACTGGTTCACTTAGTCAACTAGACTACAAGTTTGTCGGTCCAGTTGACTTTAAGTGATTTGATAGAGTATATGTTTGCGGAAATAGTGTAAGCCTTTGTTATTTATACTCGTTCACTTATTTAAGAAAAGCTTTAAGTAAATCTTATATGAAATACTCAGCTGGTTTGAAAGATTAGTGGCCTCCTTTTGAAGTTGGTTTAAAACACAGTATGCAGAGATGATAATAATCTATGAAAATGACAGAAGATAAAGTGCATAAAACAGAAATGACACCGTAGTTTATAGTGGTTAGGATTGCAGGTCCTACGTCCACTCTCACGAATTGATCGTGATGTTAATCCCTTAAATTCTCCAAATTTTACATGGGCTTGACCTTTATAGTCCCAAGAGAAGGACTTTGAGATCTGAGCAGTTCCAAACTACTACGGTCTCCACAAGTGATTGGTGACCACTTGCACTGTTACAGCGAATCAAAAACTGAACCTTATGAGGTAGGGTTTGGGGTTTTTGATGTGATCCAACTAGTGATTCAAGCAGATAGATATGCTTAACCATTGTACCTAAATCAAGGTGTTTACAAGTGTAATTTGGATTCAGGTTCTAGTTGGAGAGCAAAACTTAAGCGCTAGAATAGAGAAAATATGAATGGCTCTTCAAGAACTCTTGATTGATATTATTTTTGATGTTTGCTTGAATTTAGCTTGTTGGAGTTCTTGCGTAGTTTTTCCGTACTTTTGTCTTCTTCTTCATCTTGTATTTATAGGCATAGATTAGCATCAACTAGCTTGTAGATGTTGTTAACTCTTAAATACTTTAACATTATCAACAACATCTTAATTTGACCATCCTTGATTTATTCTAAGTCTTTTCTGAAATGTTACATTAAATGTTATACTAAATGCTCTCACATTCAGGCACGATTCCAGAAGGTTCTACAAGAGTCTGGAACATGGAAGAGTCCAGAATGTTGCAGAACGTGATAGAAGAGTTTAGAGCATTGTAGAACGGCCAGGAAGATGGAAGAAGGATCTAGAGAGATCATGGAAGTTGAGGTCCTAAAAAATAGGATCTCATAATGGAAGGATCTAGAACTTGGCTATTTCTCTATAAATACCGCTGGAGTCTTTCATTTCAAAGTATGCACTATTCGAGTAACACCTTCTTGAGAGTTCAACCCTAGTTCGGAGTTATGGTCAGTAGTAGTATCATTTAACGTACGCCGAGGGATACCACACCTTCTAGTGTATTTAGTTCTAGTCTTGTATCGAGTGAGAGTGAATCATAGATCAGATTAGTTCTTTAGACAGTGTTCTTACACTTAAGTCTATTTGCAGATTCAGGCACCTGCCTCGATCGTAGTTTCTGTTTGTGGAATGTTGAAGTAATTGTTGAGACATTTCACACGACATTTTTGTGTATAACTTAGGAACTAAGTTATTGTTTCGCCGTAAGGCTTAGCATAGGTTTTGTTATTAATAAAATCTATGTTAAAAATTATTCCATTGTGTTCGTATTGTGTTTTAGTGTTTTAGACTTCCGCTGTGTACTGTGTTTAATTATTCACATTCTGTTAGAGTTAATGCTACACTAATTGTCACAACATCCAGTGTAGCATTGTTCTGTTTTTTTACTTAAACACTAGATACCATCACCCCACACACTTTCAGTTGGTATCAGAGCCGATACCTGACGACACTAGGTTTAGATCCTTGCTTAAAGTGTGTTTTAGTTTATGTTAGCAATGGAAACACATCACATATCCACAACACTTAGGCCACCCATTTTAGATGGTTCAAATTATGCTTATTGGAAGCCTAAGATGCGTATGTACATCAAGTCAATTGATGAACGTGCTTGGAGGACTGTTCTTACAGGTTGGGACGTACCAAAGAATCCAGCAAATGTCGATTGTGAAATTCAACTCAAGAAAGAAGTTGATTGGACAGCCGATTAGATAACAACAGCAGGATATAATTCTAAAGCCTTAAATGCTATTTTTACTTCTGTTGATACCTCTATGTTTAAAATTATATCTAACTGTTCTACTTCTAAAGATGCATGGGACAGGTTACAAGAGCATTGTGAAGGTTTCGATAGTGTTCGAAGGACAAAGCTTCGAATGTTGGGGACAAAGTTTGAGAATCTCCGAATGAGGGAAGATGTAACAATTTCATCCTACAACGAAAGGTTAAGTGAGATTATTAATGAATCACATTCTCTTGGTGACCCTATTTCTAATGTTAGAGTAGTGCATAAGATATTAAAGTCTGTTCCTAAAAGATTCGATGCTAAGATTTGTGCTATTGAAGAGGCAAAAGATACTGATAAGATAAGTCAAAATGAATTAGTGAGTATTCTTAGAACTTATGAAATAAACACTAATCAAATTGATGAAACTAAAGATGATAAGAAAGTTATTGTTTTTAAAGGAGAGACATCAAACAAATCTGAGATTCAGCCTATCATTACTGAGGTTGATTCGGATGAAGAATTGATTGATGAATGCCTTAACAATCCTGACAACATTGCCCTTCTTACAAAGCATTTTAATAAATTTCTTAAGAAGTCTATGCATAAATCTAAAGGAAACATTCAGCCTATGATCCAAATCAACACATCAACACCACAACCTGAAAGGAGGAAGAGTCAATTCACACCAAGACCATCAAAGAGTGAAGGTAAACCAAGGTATGATCCTGAATTTAGAAAATCAGTTCAATGCAATGCATGTTCTGGATATGGTCACTATGCAAATGAGTGTGCCAATACCAGACTGAAGCAAAAACTGAATTCTAGTGCTACCTTGAGTGATGAATCTGATAATGATGATCTTGATGAGTTTAATGAAAGAGAAAGTGCTCATTTTACTAGAATTGATTATAATGATTCCTCAGATGATGATCTAGATGATACAGATTCTGATGTTGCACTAGATGTCTTCACATCTACAGTAACATCAAAACAGAGTCACCCAGATCTGAACTGTTTTAATGGTTTTGTTGATAATGCAGGAAAAAGGATTGATGATGAGACATATCAGAAATTGTTAGATGATTGGAACTCTCAGAAACTCACTCTGAATTCTTTGAATAAAGAGAATGAGAATCTGAAAGACACAGTCACTAAGATAGAAGTCTTACTTACCAGAAGAGATCTTGAAGTTTGTAAACTGAAGGAGAAATTGATCAACTCTACTTTAAGTTTCAAAAAGTTTTCCAAGAGTGCTTCTGATGTGAATGATGCTATAGCTATAGGTAAGTCTAATAATTATGGTTTAGGTTATGATGGTGAAACTGCTTTTATTTCTGAAAATTTTAGAAAACCTGTGAAATTTGTGAAGGCAAATGCTAGCACATCTGGTGTAACATCTGCACAAACAGATTCTCACAAGGTTGGAAGGAAGTATATTTGTCATTATTGCTTTATATATGGTCATATTCGTCCCTTCTGCTTGAAAATGTTTAAAGATTTGAGAGATGAGTTTATGCCATCCAGAATGTCTTCACATCCTAGGAAACATTCTGTGAAATCTGCATGGAAATCAAAAGTTACCTGTAATGTTGTTCACACATCCTTGAAAGCATGTTTACCTAGTCTATGGTATTTTGATAGTGGTTGTTCTAGACATATGACAGGACAAATAGACTACTTATCTGATTATGTGACCTTGAACGGTGGTAATGTTACATATGGTGGTGGATCAAAAGGAAAGATAATAGGAAAAGGATCTTTGAATGTTAAAGGTTTTCCTAAGCTTAAAAATGTTTTGCATGTTGATGGCTTACTTGCTAATCTGATTAGTATTAGCCAACTTTGTTATGATAATTTGCATGTAAAATTTGACAAAGAGTCTTGCTATGTTCTTAATGAAGATGATGATTGTGTAATGACTGGTACTAGGTCTGCAGATAATTGTTATCTTATTGGAACTAATGTATGCAATTTGTCAAAACATGATGAGAATGTCTTATGGCACCAAAGATTAGGACATGTAAATTACAGGGCAATGAAGAAACTAATCATATCAGATGCAATCAAAGGAATACCTAAACTGAGCTTCCTGAATACAACTGTATGTGGATCATGCCAGAAAGGTAAACATGTAAAAGTGCCGCATAGAATGCTGTCACATTGTTCTACACATCGATGTTTTGAATTGTTGCACATGGATTTGATTGGTCCTATGGAAACTGAAAGCATTGGAGGTAAGAGATATTCCTTAGTTGTGGTAGATGATTTTTCTAGATATACTTGGATTAAGTTTTTAAGAGATAAATCTGAAACATTTGTTGCTTTTAAAGTTCTCTATAAAAGGTTCAAAAATGTGTTTAACTTGAAAGTTGGTCGTATTAGAACTGATCATGGTAGAGAATTTGAGAATAACATGTTTAATGATTTCTGTGATAAGAAAGGTATCTTGGAAGAATATTCATCTCCTAAAACTCCACAACAAAATGGAATTGTTGAAAGAAAGAATAGAACTTTACAAGAAATGGCAAGAGTCATGCTTTTATCTAAAAGTCTTTCTAAAAGATTTTGGGCTGAAGCATTGAATACAGCATGTCATATTATTAATAGAGTTTATATTCGATCTGGTACTAATCAAACACCTTATGAGATTCTGAATGTTAGAAAATCAAGTGTGAAATATTTTCATGTATTTGGTTGTGTGTGTTATATTTTGAATGATAGGGATCAACTTCACAAGTTTGATTCTAAAAGTGATAAAGGTTTCTTTTTAGGCTATTCTAGAAATAGTAAAGCTTATAGAGTTTATAACCTTAGGACTAACACTGTTCAAGAATCTGTTAATGTTGTGTTTGATGATGATAAAGGTCTTACAGATGATAAAGATGAAGAAGATATATCACAAGTCACTGACAATTCTGAGAATACACTGAAGTCTGATAATGCTGCACCAAATGCTAACACATCTGGAGCAACATCTACAGAACAGTCAGTTGTAATTCCACAGAATGATCAGTATGTTCCCAAAACGAATCCATCTTCAAGAATGAGGAAAAGTCATCATACTGACCAGATCACAGGCGATGCTACAGTTGGAGTGCAAACAAGAGGAAGAATAAGATCGAATAAGGTAGATGTGGTAAGAACAATATGCATGTCTTCTATTTGCAATGTTGTGAATGCTGAGTGTTACTATTCTGAAATTGAACCTAAAAGTGTGAATGAAGCATTAACTGATGAATATTGGATAAATGCTATGCATGAGGAACTTAATCAGTTTGAAAGAAATGAAGTTTGGACACTTATTCCAAGACCTAGTCATACTAATGTCATTGGAACAAAGTGGATTTATAAGAATAAAACTGATGAGTCTAGAAACATTGTTAGGAACAAAGCTAGGTTAGTTGCACAAGGTTACACCCAAGTTGAAGGTGTTGATTTTGATGAAACTTTTGCACCCGTTGCTAGGATAGAATCTATTAGATTATTACTAGCAATTGCATGTTTTATTGATATTAAACTACATCAAATGGATGTAAAAGCTGCATTCTTAAATGGCATGTTAAATGAAGAAGCATATCTAGAACAACCTAAAGGGTTTGAAGATGCACAATACCCGGATCATGTGTACAAACTAAAGAAAGCATTGTATGGTCTAAAACAAGCTCCTAGAGCATGGTATGGTAGGCTTACGAACTTTCTTTTAGAATATGGATTTATTAGAGATGAAGCTGATAGGACTTTGTTTATTAAACATACTGGAGAAGATTTACTTATTGCTCAAATATATGTTGATGATATTGTGTTTGGTTCAACTTGTGATACAATGCTGAACAAAATTGTTGAAGCAATGACAGCAACATTTGAGATGAGTATGGTTGGGGACTTGAATTATTTTTTAGGTCTTCAAATCAAGCAATGTAAGGATGGTATTTTCTTCTCTCAAGGTAAGTATGCTAAAAACTTGGTCAAACGGTTTGGTCTTGAAAGCTCAAAAGTAATGAAAACACCTATGGGTTCTGCTTTGAAACTTTGCAAAGACAATGGTGGAAAGGATGTTGATCCAACATTGTATAGATCCATGATAGGTAGTTTACTTTATCTAACCTCTAATAGACATGACATTATGTATAGTGTGTGTGTTTGTGCTAGGTACCAAGCTAATCCAAAGGAATCTCACCTGAATTCAGTAAAAAGGATTATCAAATATGTTTCAGGTACAAGTGAACTAGGGATGTGGTACACTAAGGACACCAACAACACATTGATTGGATACAGTGATGCGGATTGGGCTGGAGATATTGATGACAGAAAGAGTACAAGTGGAGAATGTTTCTACATGGGAAACAATCTTGTGTCTTGGCATAGCAAGAAACAAAATTGTGTTTCTCAATCCACTGCCGAGTCTGAATACATAGCTGCAGGAAGTTGTTGCACACAGCTATTGTGGTTAAGTAAGATGTTTCATGACTATGGAATTGAAAACAATATCCTCACAATTTTCTGTGATAACACAAGTGCTATTAACATATCTAAGAATCCGGTACAACACTCACTCACTAAGCACATTAGCATTAGACATCATTTTATGAGAGATTTAGTGGAGAAGAACATAGTTAAGTTGGAATATGTGCCTACTGAAAATCAAAATGCTGATATATTTACTAAGGCTCTTGACCATGAGAGATTCTCATTTTTGAGGAAATCTCTTGGTATGTGTAATATCTGAATAATTCTTGAGAGGATGTTGTCACAAATGCGGTAGCATTTGGGACAACAGCCTAAGGTGGTATAGTTATTATAAATTTGATTTATTTCTTATTTTCGTTGAATAATTCCTTTGTAAAATATTCTTGAATCTAAAATTTGTTTGTGCAAAAATAGACATTTACCACACCTCTCAAAAGCTTGAAAAAACTGAGAATGTTACAGCATACTAAAAGATGTAACAATTCACTGAGTAACTATGGAGCACGGAGTTCGCTACTACGATGCCTTCTTTTCAAAAGGTGAATTTGGTAAAAATATCAAGAGGTTCGTAATCCATTAAGTAAGTATGGGGCACGGAGTTCGCTGCTACGATGTACTCTACAGGAACAATGGATCAATACGAATTAGATGTTGTAGCACAAAAAGAAGAAATGCAATGAAAAGAAAAATGCTGAAAAATTGGCTACATTGGATAGGTAAAACCTGTGAAAAACCAATGTTGAGGTGTATGTCAAATCCTTGAGCACAACATTACATGATTCGATTATATTTTTATAAGTTGTAATTATTTAATTAATTGTGGAAATTTATTTTATTTATTTATAATTATACTAACCACTTTGTTTTATTTCAGATTATACGCATTTTTAATTCTGGAACTTTCTTAATTTAATTAATTAATTTATTGATTTAATTTATTAATTAAGATTTTACCCCACTAACTCACCCATGATTTTACTTGTGGCTAAATTTGTGGAGCATTATCGAAATCTTCTGGAATATTTCTTAGTTTTTTCGCATAACTTCCAACTACTAAGCTCTCTCTATATAAATACTCCCATTTCATATTTTTCTAAGCTTTGTAATTAATTGAGTAAGTTGAGTATTAATTTTGCAGATTTGTTATAAGCTAACTGTGTGTCTCGGTTCTTGTTTTGATTCTTTTCGAATTCTTGAGTTTAAATGGCAGGAAACAAGAAAACCCACTCACATAAACCAAACTCCCCCAACTCACAACCGTCATCTTCATCCCTCTCGAATCTTCACACTCTAGCTTCCATGGTTGCTTCAAACGAAAACTCACCCCCAACTGCCGCAACCGTCACACCCACTCCAGCTACTCCAAAAACCATCCACATCCCAAACCAAGCTACACTCTCTGAGCTGAGCCAGGCGGTTGAGAATTTTTCTCAATCGATGAGATCACCTAATCCACCCATCCTCACGATTGGTGATTTGTCTATTGACATCTCACACTACTTGCGTACCCAAGAAGTCATCACAACTGCACCCTCTTCTTCCACAGCTGAAAAGCCCCAAAATCCGAGCCCTAATGTTGAAACAGAGGCCCCGACTGCTGCCTCTATGGGGTAGAACGAAAGGGAGATCGAAGAGTCCCATGTTGCTGAGTCAAAGGAGTCGTCGAATGCGGAGACATCCGACAATGAGGACGCTCAAATGGAGGATGCTGAAGAATCCGATAAAACCGACTCTGACATCTCGAATGCGGAGTCAACCAAGAAGAAGGCTGATCCAAAAGGGAAGGGAATGGCAAAGGTTGATGCTGTTCGAACAATGCTTGAAGAACCAGAACATGATTCTGATTCTGAAATGGAGGTTTGTCTCAGGGATATGCAGCAAGCCCTGAAGAAGAATGCTGCCTCACATGCTGAATCAAGTGCTCCAGCACCAGAACCTGATGATGGAGATGATTCAAGCAGTGCAGATTCTGACAAAAACTCCGGAGAAGAAGCTGATTCCAGTTCTGAGGAGGAGAAAGAACCAAACTCTAAGGAAAGTACTTCTGAGGAAGGTAATTCTGAAACTGAAGTAGATTATGATATTGATGGTTTGGTGGATAAAATTACTAGGCTGTCTAGGAGGAAACTGTTAATGGAAAGGAGAATTCATGTTTCTGATTTTGAGAGTAAGAATTTGGTTCAATTCTTAGAGGATAGAAAACTGATGAAAGCTCTGACTTTGTGTGATACTTTTATTTCTGATTGGGTGTATGAATTTTATGCATGTCTGAGGAAGAGTAATGGTAGGAGGAGTTCCCGTTGGTATGGAAATATACAGTTTAGGGGGAGTACAGTTCCATTCACCCCAGAGTTAATTAATGATTTCTTAGGCATAGAACCAGTACTTGATGATGATGAACCTGATTTGGATGTTGTTACTGCTTCTATGACTGGTGGTTTGTTGATTAGATGGAAAAATGGAATGTTGGCCAAGGACCTTAATTACATCTCTTTATTCTGTGTTGCATAAATTGATAGTTTATAATTGGATACCTTCCACCAGCTCTACGAAAGTGACAAAGGATCAAGCAATTGCTCTATATGATAGTGGTTTTGAAGAAGTTTAACTTGGGATTGACTATTTTCCACCACATGATGAAGTTTAGTGGTTACAATTCTGATAAAGGCAACCTTCCATACCCTGTGCTTATTTGTTCATACTTGAAGATGCATGGTTTTAGCCCTAAGAAGACTGAAGTTCTTAGAGGTAAGGTTCCTTTATACACCATTTCACCTGCTTTACTCATTGGTGAAAGAGTGAAAGATCTGCCCTTGCACAATCCTGGAAATTCTTCTCAAAGACCAGCTCCTGCTCAACCTCAACCCACATCAGCACAGAGACCTGAACAGAACACAGCTGCACCTAATGCTGCACCAGATGCTGAGAACTTTGGTGGTAATTTTGATACCATTTTCTCTGTTCCCAGATCTTTTATATTATTGCAGTTACAGCACTTACAGGACCAGATTGATGAACTCCAATTCATCAAAGACAAGTGGACCAGGCTGTAGGTCCCAAAGATTGAGTTAATATCGAGGGAAGCTAAAGAAAATGTTTAGAGGGGGGTGAATAGATTTTTCTTAAATCTTTCGATATATCAGAATTACAATGTGCGGAATACGAAATTAACAATGAGCCCAATTAAAGTTTATACTCAATCTTTAAAATTCAAGAACTCTGTTCTATACTCAACTAATCTAGTTTAGACGTGTATTTGGGCAATTAAACAATTAAGCAATTAAAACCACCAAATCAGTAAAGTAAACAACACAAATGATTTATAGTGGTTCGACAACTTGTCTACATCCACTCTCACAACCCAGTTGTGATATTCTTATTAACTCGTCCAATGGAGTAATATGTTCTTGTGGCTTTAAGTCCCAAGAAATAAGACTTAGACCTTCTTGACAACACTACCAAGTGCCTCTTCGATCTAACTAGCTATTTTACAAGTAACTAGCAACTTGAAACAGTAAACAAAAATAAAACTTCTCTTCGTTCAGTAGTAGCCTTCCTGTTCTTCACTTGTCTTGCGTAGCTTCTTTCTGAACTTCAATCTCTGAGAGAAACTTCGAACAATTCTTCAGTATGTAGCTTCAGTATATGTATTTTCAGTATTCCTTGAATGATAAATACCTTGAGGTATTTATAGATTCTAGAAATCAAGAACTCAGTTAGTTGTAACCAACTCTTCTTGAAAACTAACTTCTAACTGAATCTTCTTATCCTTCCACACGTTTCTTGTTTAAGTAGTTATTTCTAACTAACTTTGTAATCTTATCTTCATACGCGCTTCTCCTTTAAGTATCTCCAAGTTGACTTCTAGATAACTTGTCTTGTGGAGTCATGTAAGCACTTGTCTTGTAGTCCACCTGTCTTGTGTAGTAGACTTTAACTCTTCTTGTCTAGCCTTCTCTTGCAATCTTCAACAGTAGACTATTCTATCTTTTAACAAGATTATTACATTACTTTAAGCTTATAGCTTAGTCAACTTAAAACTATACAAACAATCTATCTATTACAATAAAAAATTATGAGCTCTATACAATGATTATTCATAGCTCAATAACAATCTAATCAGTTAATATAAACACATATGAAGTAATAATACGATATCAATTATAAGTACTTGTCTTTTCATATGTTAACTTATGTGAACTCTACTGATCTTGTTCAAGATGACTTCAACTTAACTTAGACTAGATTAGTCAATACATAGAAAAATTCAAACTTCTTTTGGCTTATCAAAACTTTATATTTTATCATTCAATCATCATTTAGGACTTGTTTTAGGATTCATATCCCAACAATTTCCCCCTTTTTGATGAAGCCAAAACTACTTGAATCTTTTCATAATAGTAGACTAATTAAGTAGTTATCTTGTCTTAACACCAAATAGTACTTATCTTTTCATTCATTTCGAAATATGATCAGTAGATATTACACATACTAAATCAAAAATAAGAACTACTAATCAGAACAAACAAAAAAAAACTAATCTGAAAGAGTACCTCCTTCTGGGTTAGGAACACAGAAAGCATCAAGGAGTCTCCTGTGAATAACTCTGATATGGTCTTCATCATCAATCTTCTCTTTCTCAAGTAACTCTTCTTCAAATTACTTGATTTGATTGAAATCAACTCTTCTACCAGAACTTGTCATAGGACATTTCCATTTTGGAAATTCAGGAATAAGAATGTTGAAATTCGCTCCAACAGATATCCTTAAAATAAGATGCCATAGTAGCTTGTTCTGGCCTTCCATAAATCTGTCAAACATAGAATACAGCTCATCTGGACTTTCAGAATCACCATACTTTCGAATAATCCAGTGATCGAGTTCCCGTTGCCTCTTCACTTTCATCCATTCAGATCGATGTTCTTTATCTATGAAGTAGTCAATGAACTGATCTTCCATCTGATCTTCATCTGCCTTCAACTTCTGCAAATTCTCAATATGTTTTCCAACCTTCTTCTTGCTTGCATAATGAGCTTCATCACTTGGATCAACAACCTTCTGCTTCTTCACTTTTGTTGTTGTCTCCACCTCTTTCGGCTCTTCTAAATGAATAGATTTCCTTTTAGATACCAGTCGAGTGTGAGCTTCGGCTTCAGGAGATGCAACTGTTTTGCCCTTCTCCTTCTTCTTCAACTCATCTGCTTCTGCCTTAGCTTGCTCAAGTTCTGCAGTTTTAACCAATCTGCCTTTGCCTCTCTTAGGCCTTCTGAGATCTTGCATAGCTTCAGCAGCTTCCTTAGCTTCTGATTCAGCACTGGACTTAGATTTTTCACCTTCAGCAACAATATCAACTCGACTTGTCTTTGTCTCTTCCCCCTTTTTGGCTTCATCAGTCGCCTGGAGAGAGAAAAGAGAAGTGAAACGAGTCATCTCTTCAAACATAGCTTGCTTCATAAGGCTCTTAGCTCTTTCAATCTGCCTTTCATGAGAACCACTTTGACTCAACTTGTCCAGCTTGGTTGCCACCAACTCCAGCTTTTGAGTAGACAAGTTCAACTCATTTTTAAAATGCGTTGCAGTCAAACGTAATTTCTTGTTCTCGTTAGTCATAGCACTAATAATTTCTCTAGCTTGTGCTAACTGATCATAAGCTTCTTTCCTTTGAACATCAGCAACCTCGATTCTTGCTCTATAGACTCTTTCCATCTTCCTAGATTCAGTAGCTAACACACGAGCAAAATCGACTGAGCTTTTCTCCGAGTATTCAACTTGATCCTGGAGAAATCCTTCAAGTTGCTCAAACATCTGTTGTCTGAATTCAGCATCTATCTGGTTGACCTCATTCAAGATCATCTCTTTTGAACTTGTCACAATGACACGATTCTGTTCAACAAGAGTCTTCTTTAACTCAGATTTGAGAAATTCATCGATGGACGTCTTGATGACAACTTTCAAGTCTTCTTTCAACTCATCTATTGAAGCAGCTGGGATGGCTTGAGACGAATGTCCAACTTCAACATGAGTAGCTTCTTCCATGATCTCATCATCAGCAACAGATACAACTTCAAGGAACTGACCTTCTGTATCAGTAGCTAAGACCTCGTCTTCCACTACTTCTGTTTCTGGAAGCACACTTCCAGCAATAGCTTTCAGACTTGGGAAAGGATAATAAGGCACTATAGCTAACTTAGCTTCCTTAGCCCTCCTTGCAGCATCAGCCAAGTCCTTTTTCAACAAGGCGTGCAACTTCTCCATGTATCCACAAAGATCAATGGGAAGCAAAACATCAGAATATCGATTTATAAAAGCAAAATCTGACCTTGGACTGTTAGCATGGTCTACTTGAAATCTGAACACAATGCCTCTCAACTGGTCTGAGACATTGTCTAACTCCACTATAGGATCAGTAGACTGGATCTCGTCAACTTGTGTGGCTTCAAACATAACCACATCATCTTCAAAATCTGAATCTGAAACTTGAACACCCACATCAAATTTCGATTCTGAGCACATCAAGTCATCAGAAATGTTTAGCAATCTCTTTGCAAGAGCAGTAATGGCATGAGCTGGAAATAACTCTGAGTGGTCTCGAACACCACTGTTCTCCTTCTGTTCCATTTCCCAGTCCATGAAGTTTGAAATGCCTCCTTTTCCTAAGATGACTTCGAAAAGATCATATGTGCCGGACTTCTTCAATGCCACCCAAGTGCATATTCTTAGAAGTTTTTCAAACTGCTCTGATGAATAGTCGACTTCGATAGATGAGAGCTGCTTCTTCAAGTTCCTGCTCATCTTCGAACGAACTCTCTTATCTCTTAAGCTCATAGGATAATAAACCAAGGATTCGAATCTAACTTCAGACGGGGACTGAGTAGGTGGGGTCCCTATCTCAGTTGTTGCAGTGGCAACTGGCGTCTTATCTGAAGTAGATGGGTTAAGAGGTTCAACATATTCTGTTGAGGGTAGAGAGAGAGTTTGGGCTGTGGTTTCTGGGGGCTGTAATGTGTCTAGGTTTGGTGTGACAACTGTCGGAGTATCAGTTGTGTCAATTATGGGAGTGTTTTGGGGATGACTGGCTCTCAGCGGTCGTGCTGCCAGTACTTGTGAGGTTGAGGAAATAGGTCGAGGCCTAGATCGATGTGATCTATCCTTGGTTCGAATAGCCGGGAGAGAGAGAGGAATTGAAAAATCATGAGAAGAGGTACCAACCTGAGGACTCGACTCTTCTGATGGAGGAGGTGTTCCAACTCTTACTACCTTGTATAACTCTGGAACTTGACTTGACTCCTTCTCTTGATCAGACTGCTCTTCTGATTGAGTCTCCTCCGAGTCAGCTGAACTAGACTCAGCTTTTGCAATATCCTCTGATTCTTCCTTTTCTGACCCATCTTCTGAAGCGCTAGATGAGTTAGCATATGGCAAAACATCGGAATCATCATACTGAACTTGCCTTGGGGCAGCTGGCCTTGCAGCAGCCTGCTTCTTCATCGCCTCTATCTTCAGGTAGAACTTAAGGGGATGAAAGGGCTTTCCCTTGCTCCAATCAGTTTTGTTCGGCATCAATAACGGGAGTAAGATACTCAGCTTGTTACCATATCCAACCACATGCGATACCACCCAATTGCGAGTATCAATGTCCACTCTAACACTTCTTTCGAAGTACATCATCCAGTCAGCTATCAGTTTAAACCAATTACCCTCAGTAATTCCATCATATATCGCTGCCATTACCCTAGTCTTGGATTGGGTAACTGAGTCATGAGACCCAGTGGCACATAGAAGTGCGATACATTTCCAAAAAGTTCGGACTTTATTACGGCCGGAGCCTTGCCATCTGGTTTCAGCCTCATTTTCTTACCACAGAAGATGCTCAAATACCTCATCTCCTGTCCTTCAGCATATTTTTCCACATCAATCGTTCCGATGGGCAACTTTAACCTTTCGAACATAACTTCTCGAGTGATTTCCACTCGATTTCCACCAATAAACGACTCGATTATGTCTTCTCGTCTGTTGGCGTTGGCATAGAATTCGAGTACTTCTTCCTCCAAGACAACTTGAGGAAATGCCTCTAAGTAAGGTTTTAGACCGCATCTTGTGCATTTGGTCAAGATTTCTGCATTTCCTTCCTTGTGATTTCCCTTGAAGAATACCGAAGGTTCAACATGCACTTTATTGTCGTTGATGTATCTGCCTAGATCGAAGGGAGCCTGTATATTGGAGCTCACATCGAAAATAGATCGAATCGACATGGTGATAGTTTTGTTATGAACAAGAGAATTGAATATGCAAGAAATCAAATGTTTGAGAGTAGTAGAGGTATGAAAACGTGGGGTAAGATGTGTGCAAGTGTTGGGTTTTGTTCAAAACTGAATTTCTGATCCAATGGCCAAGATCGAAGGATTAGATCCAACGGTCGGGACTTTTGGTATTCGGTTACGGAATCGAGAAAATAATGTGATGTGATATTGTAACGTTTGAAATCCGCCTCTTCTTAGTTTGGATAGGAGAGTGAATTTATCCGACCTAGTATAGATGAGTGCAAGCTGAATGTATACACCTCATCAACTGGGAGTGTATAAATCCAATTCTAGGATATTCAAATTTTAACAATATCAAATTACTTTAATACCCTTAATTTGTTTCGAATAGACACTTAGCATATTTTAATCAAAAGAACACTTAGCTTGTCTGTTCGAGTCCATCCAGAACAGATGAGTAGGCCTAAGCTTCATAAGTCGAGTAGGCTTAATTGCACAAGACGAGTAGTCTTATGGACACCAGTCGAGTTCCCCCTTCGACTGTGCTTATCTATTCTGAATGTCGAACACCTTTATGCACCTGTCTTATATTTTGTAATCCGTGTAATCGTAGGTACAGGTAGAGTAAAATAAATAAGATGAATATCAATGTAAAGCAATGATCAAGGTTTCGAGCAAGATGACTGTTAACAAACATAAGAGTAAACATAAGGATATTTAAGAAATCAACGATTCCCCCTTAAATGTTTTATTCCCTTAGTATTACCCTTAGCTTTACCAGCTTCCTCATCGGGTTGTTTGGTCATCTAGTCTAGCCTTGTATACCTGTCTGTTGAGTGATTAGTCGAGTGCTCTGATCTAGTGATCTTGTCTCCTTATCTCTTTGATGTACCTGTCTAGTTAGTGCGTAGCTATAGGCAAGTAGGGTCTAAATCAATTAACCCTAGACTAATGCATAACTCATGAAAACGTGCCTCGGCTAATGGTTTTGTGAAAATATCAGCTCTTTGAAACTCAGTATGAATCTTTTCCATGCGAATGTCCTTCTTTTCTACATGATCACGTATAAAATGATGCTTCACATCAACATGCTTACAACGTGTGTGCAAAACAGGATTTTGTGTAATAGCAATTGCACTGTTACTGTCATAGAAAATAGGAACATTTGATTCATGTATATTGTAATCTCTAAGCTGTTGCATGAGCCAGAGTATTTGACTACAACAGCTACCAGCAGCCATGTACTCGGCTTCGGTAGTTGAAGTTGCAACACTAGTCTGCTTTTTCGAAAACCATGAAATGAGTTTTGTACCTAAGAATTGACAAGAACCAGATGTAGATTTCCTATCTATTCTACAACCACCAAAATCAGAATCAGAGTAGCCACTTAGAGGTAGATCATCATTTGAAGGATACCATATACCACGATTGATGGTTCCTTTCAAATATTTCAATATCCTTTTAGTGGTTTCCATATGACTCTCTTTTGGATTAGCTTGAAAACGAGCACATACACCAACAGAGAATGCAATATTAGGTCTACTAGCAGTCAAGTATAGTAATGAACCAATAAGACCACGATAATGTGTTTGATCAACACATTTACCTTGTTCGTCTAGATCCATCTTGTAAGTATGTAGCATAGGTACGCCAGTGGACTTGCATGTCTTAATACCATACTTGTCTAGTAGATTTCTAGTATACTTTGCTTGATTTATGAAAATCCCTTCTGGGGTCTGTTTTACTTGAAGACCAAGAAAGTAATTCATTTCACCCATCATAGACATCTCAAATTTACTTTGCATGAGTGTTGAGAAACTTTCACTCAGCTTTTTGTTAGGTGACCCAAAAATGATGTCATCTACGTAAATTTGGACGAGTAAAATGTCCTTCTCTTCTTGTCTTCTGAACAGGGTTCTATCGTCTTGCCCTTAGTAAAACCATTTTCTAATAGAAAGAGAGAGAGAGTATCATACCAGGCTCTTGGAGCTTGCTTTAGTCCATATAAGGCCTTCTTTAATCTGTAAACTTGGTCACCTTTGACTTCGAAACCTGGAGGTTGTTCAACATACACTTCTTCCGCAAGAATACCGTTTAGAAATGCACTTTTAACATCCATTTGATATACGGTAAATTTCATGTGAGCAGCATATGCAAGGAACAATCGAATGGCTTCTAGTCTAGCAACAGGAGCATAGGTTTCATCATAGTCTATGCCTTCAGCTTGTGAGTAGCCTTGGGCGACTAGTCTAGCCTTATTCCTAACAACTAAATCATTCTCATCTTTCTTATTCTTGAAAATCCATCGAGTGCCAACTACATTATGATGTTTCGGTTTCTCGACAAGTTCCCAGACGTCGTTTCGAACAAACTGTCTCAACTCGTCTTTCATAACGATGATCCAATTACTATCAGCCAATGCCTCTTTAATGGTCTTAGGCTCGATAGATGAGAGAAAACAACACCAGCAAAATAGAGATGGACTAGGTTGTTCTTGCGACTCAAAGAGTTGTCGTCTAGTCTTCACACCAACAGTAGAGTCACCAATGATATTTTCAGTATTATGCGACAAGTAGAGTTCTCAAACTCCTACATATGGACCTACATGGCCCAATAACTCCTCCAACCTTGAACGGTAGAAGGTACACACTTGTTGTGGTAGACGACTATTCTAAGTTCACTTGGGTAGTCTTCTTACACAAGAAGAGTGATACACAAACACTCCTACCTGATCTGTTGAAGAAGATACAAGTTGAGAAGAATCAGTCCATTGTCAAGATCCGTAGTGACAAGGGTACTGAATTCATTAACTGCTATATTAAAGAATTTTGTTCTAAGCGTGGCATCCAACACCTTACTAGTGCAGCAAGGACACCACAACAAAATGGAGTAGCAGAGCGAAGGAACAGAACTCTTAAGGAAGCCTGCAGGACCATGCTAACAGAGTATAATACTCCTCAGAAGTTTTGGGCAGAAGCGATCAATACTGCATGCCACTCCCAAAATAGAAGTGCTATCAATAAAGCACTAGGTAAGACGCCCTATGAGGTATGGAAAGGTAGAAAACCCAGAGTTTCATATTTCCATATATTTGGCTGTAAGTGTTTTATGAGGGATGGAATAGATTTAAAGGAACCTTTTACCTGTTTACCTTTCTGACAGGCATCACATACATGTGATTTGAAATAGATTTCGTTGGGTATACCTTCAACAAGTTAATCTCTTGCAATCTTATTAATCACCTTAAAGTTCATGTGGTAAAGGCGTCTATGCCAAAGCCAACTGACCTCTTTGGGTGTCTTAATAAGAAGACAAGTGTCCCGTGGACAACTATTCCAATTCACGATGTACACACTTCCTTGTCTTATGCCGACGAGTAGTACGGTGTGAGTCCTCTTGTCAATGATTTCACACTTGCGACTTTTGAACAACACCTTGTATCCACGATCACAGAATTGTGAAACAGAGAGTAAATTGTATTTCAAGCCTTCAACATATGAGACATCTTGGATCTCTATGTCTCCATTCCGAATGTAACCAAATCCTTTGGTAACAGCAGTGGAGCTATCACCAAATATTACTTTTGGTCCTTCTTGCTCATGGTAACTTGATAAGAGAGCCTTAGTACCAGTCATGTGGTGCGAACAACCACTGTCTATGTACCAGGTTTCTCCTACTGAGCCACCCTTCTGGTATAAATCGAGTCGACCCTGCATTAGATGATATTTCATAATTTAGGTACCCTCTTTGTTTAATGGGGTCCTGGGGGGTTAGTCGAGTTCAATGGAATCCAAATGTACATTGGAGTCCTGAACAAGTTTGATCTTCTAAGCTTTCGACCATATTTGTTGCAAAATAAGACCTTGTTGTCCTTGTCTAGCCTATCAGTTGAGTTCGGGTCTACTCTTTGGAGATAGCCTTTCGACTTAATCTCTACTTGAGCAAGCACTTGTCTATGATAGTTAGAGTAGAGTTTATATGCATTAGGTCCATACGGTTTATAGACATGTTTAGGTCTTTCTTCTCCTTCGATATCATATGACAAAGGTGTTGGATATAGGACAGCTTGTGTACGATATTTTGGACCTTCCTGTCTAGGTCTAGACGAGTAGAGCTGAGACTGCCTTATGAAAGGAGGTCTAGGCTCTTGTCGTCTAGTCTGTACTTGTCTAGTACTCGTCTCCTCGGGATACCAGTCCTCGTATCTGACCTGGTTGGGTCGTCTACGATTAGTGGTCCTTAGAAGATTAGTTCTAGGTTGAACAGGCTTGTTGTTACCATTCTTTTTACCTCCTTTGGTAATTGGAATGTTAACTCGAGCTTGTTTTGGTACAGTACCTTTAGATGGAGTATCAACATCGTATATAATTGGTCCTTTTCCTTTATCATTAGCCAAAGAGCTTGAGATGAAAATAGTAGGGTTCTTAGGAACTTGAGTAGACGAGCTTGATGTCTCAGCACCTATGCCTGTCTTGTCAGCAGGAGCCCTATACCTATCTGACAGTTCAAGGTTAACCTTGGAAGAGTTAACCAGGTCAGTAAGTTTAAGGTCTAGAGTGACAACCTCAGTTTCTAAGAACTTATTACGTTCTTCAAGCTTTTTGCACTTGCTTTTTAAAACATTGAATTCATGTTTCTCAGTAGCATGTGTCTTAAGTAGGTCTTGATACAACTTGTCTGTTAAAGCACACTTGTCTTTGAGTTGGCTCAACTCTTCTTGCAAGCGTTCATTTAGGACTGTTGTATTAGGATCTACTTTAGCCTGAGCTTCCTTAAGATCAATGATTTCTTGTTTTAAAATAATGTTTTCATCGCTGACTTCAATGAATGCCTGGTTGGCAAGTAGAAGGTCGTCTTCAACTGCACTAGTAGAGTGCTGAAGGCTACTCCCTACTTTGCTACTGGCAGTATCACTTTCATCAGATTCTGATTCATCACAAGATTGAAAAGATGTAGCAGATGATACCTCTTGGTCGATTTTAGCCATGCAGCATAAACCATCATCTACTATGAATACTTCATCGTGATCTGGTTCAGACGGGTAGCTAGATGAGGATGATGGTAACTCGTCTGAGTCAGACTCAGAGTCATAATTGGCCATCATTGCCTTCTTGCCACGGTTGTATCTACTTTCCCTTCGTTCTTTGCGTTCTTCTCGATCATCAGTGCTTAGGTCTGGACATTCATATATGTAATGACCTGGCTTTTCACAATTATAGCACAAGAGATCATTAGTAGCCTTTTTAATAGGAGAGTTATTCCTTCGTTTGTCACGTCTATCAGAACGGGTAATCTTCCTACCATCAGACTCTCTATCTTGTCTGTTACCTTTCGAGACTTCGTCTCTCCTTTCGGACGAGTTTCGGTCTCGTCTGATCTCAGACGAGTTCTAAGAAGAAGACCCTCTATGCTCTCTATAGAACTTCTTATATCTTCTGAAACGTTTATTCAGCCTATCAAACTTTCTAACCATGAGGCTTACCTGATCCTTCAGACTAAGATCAGTATCTAACTCGTCTTTCACAGAAGTAGACCTAGTCTTAGACTTCGACCTTTCTACCTTAGACGAACTAGCCTTAAAAGCAACGTTCTTAGATACAGCATGTTCTCTGTCACTACTTACTATAGGTTCATCTTCGTCTAAATCAAACTCATGGGCCTTTAGAGTTTGAAACATGGTCTCTGCTGTCCATACGTCTATATCTTGGGTATTCTTAACAAGCATTTTTACCATTTTCCATCGACTATCAAGGCTTTTGAGAATCCTAAGATTGATTTCTCGCGGAGTATAAGATTTACCAAGGACTTCCAAGTCATTCATGATTTTGGTAAAACGAGTATCCAACTGGTCTATTGTTTCGCTAGCTTTCATATGAAATGATTCAAATCTTTGGACTGCTGTAGAAAGCTTGCTTTCTTTGATTAGGGATGTCCCTTCACAAATGATAGCTAAGCGATCCCACATTTCTTTGGCAGTTTTACATTTTAGCATTTTTCCCAGATACTCGTTGGGAAGAGTGTGTAAGATGTAATTCTTGGCCAAGCTATCCAAATTATTTGTCTCATTTCTTCTGAGGTTAGTTCTGACCTTGGTTTCTTGACGAGTGTACCCACGGGTTGATTTATATCGAGGGCAGCAGTATTAGGGATCATGGTCACTATCGGACCTTCAGTGATGACGGAGATCATTAAGTCGTGAGTGGAACTGAAGATGGTTTCCATCCTTAGCTTCCAATAGTCATAATCTTGAACCTGGAACTTAGGTAGCTTGTTAGCGCTGATTTCGAGTGACATGATTCAAGAAGATATGTATTAAGCAGGTTTATGATCAAGAAGCAGTCAGTTCAAGAACAGGGAATAAGAAACAGATATATCAAGAATATTGATCAAGAACACGTAAGCAAGTATGATTAAGAACCACAACTTCACCCTAAGTCTTAAGTCGGTTATCAAGAAACAGCAGTTCGTAAACTACTGCTCTGATACCACTTGTAGGTCCCAAAGATTGAGTTAATATCGAGGGAAGCTAAAGAAAATGTCTAGAGGGGGGTGAATAGACTTTTCTTAAATCTTTCGATATATCAGAATTACAATGTGCGGAATACGAAATTAACAATGAGCCCGATTAAAGTTTATACTCAATCTTTAAAATTCAAGAACTCTGTTCTATACTCAACTAATCTAGTTTAGACGTGTATTTGGGCAATTAAACAATTAAGCAATTAAAACCACCAAATCAGTAAAGTAAACAACACAAACGATTTATAGTGGTTCGACAACTTGTCTACATCCACTCTTACAACCCAGTTGTGATATTCTTATTAACTCGTCCAATGGAGTAATATGTTCTTGTGGCTTTAAGTCCCAAGAAATAAGACTTAGACCTTCTTGACAACACTACCAAGTGCCTCTTCGATCTAACTAGTTATTTTACAAGTAACTAGCAACTTGAAACAGTAAACAAAAATAAAACTTCTCTTCGTTCAGTAGTAGCCTTCTTGTTCTTCACTTGTCTTGCGTAGCTTCTTTCTGAACTTCAATCTCTGAGAGAAACTTCGAACAATTCTTCAGTATGTAGCTTCAGTATATGTATTTTCAGTAGTCCTTGAATGATAAATACCTTGAGGTATTTATAGATTCTAGAAATCAAGAACTCAGTTAGTTGTAACCAACTCTTCTTGAAAACTAACTTCTAACTGAATCTTCTTATCCTTCCACGCGTTTCTTGTTTAAGTAGTTATTTCTAACTAACTTTGTAATCTTATCTTCATACGCGCTTCTCCTTTAAGTATCTCCAAGTTGACTTCTAGATAACTTGTCTTGTGGAGTCATGTAAGCACTTGTCTTGTAGTCCACCTGTCTTGTGTAGTAGACTTTAACTCTTCTTGTCTAGCCTTCTCTTGCAATCTTCAGCAGTAGACTATTCTATCTTTTAACAAGATTATTACATTACTTTAAGCTTATAGCTTAGTCAACTTAAAACTATACAAAAAATCTATCTATTACAATAAAAAATTATGAGCTCTATACAATGATTATTCATAGCTCAATAACAATCTAATCAGTTAATATAAACACATATGAACTAATAATACGATATCAATTATAAGTACTTGTCTTTTCATATGTTAACTTGTGTGAACTCTACTGATCTTGTTCAAGATTACTTCAACTTAACTTAGACTAGATTAGTCAATACTTAGAAAAATTCAAACTTCTTTTGGCTTATCAAAACTTTATCTTTTATCATTCAATCATCATTTAGGACTTGTTTTAGGATTCATATCCCAACACAGGCTACTTCCCAATACAACAGGGGGAGTACCACCTTCCACTTCAGCTAGAACTTCTGGAGTTGTTATTGAACTTCAGCTAGAACTTCTGGAGTTGTTATTGAAGAGCTGAATCCTCTATGCTGATATCTAGAACAGATGCTGCAAGACAGGAGGAGTACTGAAGTACAGATAGCACATGTGCAGGACCTTGATGCTGCTGCTATTGTTATAGCAATTCATGCCATTTTCAGTCCTACTTTTGTTTTTGTTATTCTGTTATGTTTAAGTTAAATTCTGTTTATTCTGATACAATATTTACTATTTCTAGTTGATAGGATGTCTATATTTATCTTTCTTAAATTAGTTTGCACTAATGATATTTGATTACTACTTATTGCTTAATTTGTTTTCCTATCATTAATTGTTTACTGCATGATGAATATGCCTTGTTTAGTTTATTTATTTTTCATAGTTTTTTTTTTTGGCTGATTATATTGTTTAGTCCTTGTTTGTTTTTGTTTGTCTGTTTTTGAGTCTTACATAAGTCTTAGAACTAATCTGTTATATACCCTTATATGTTCTGATTTAATCTTTAATTTTTTGTAAAAGTTATATGTTTTGTAAACAAGTGTACTGTTTATACTTGTTTTGGTTTTGAATAAGATTACTTTGATCTTATGGCACGGATCTTAGTAAAATTATTCTTGATCTCTTTTTGATTTGATCCAACGGTTACAACAGGTATTGTCTTTAGACTTGATGTTCAACTCACCTAAATACATAATACTGAGTATGTATAGAAATATATGTGCATCAGGTGTGTTGTAGTCGAAAGGTCAAATTGGGGGAGATTGTAGATGTTGTTAACTCTTAAATGCTTTAACATTATCAACAACATCTTAATTTGACCTTCCTTGATTTATTCTAAGTCTTTTCTGAAATGTTACATTAAATGTTGTACTAAATGCTCTCACATTCAGGCACGATTCCAAAAGGTTCTACAAGAGTCTGGAATATGGAAGAGTCCAGAATGTTGCAGAATGTGATAGAAGAGTTTAGAGCATTGTAGAACGACCTGGAAGATAGAAGAAGGATCTAGAGAGATCATGGAAGTTGAGGTCCTAAAAAATAGGATCTCATAATGGAAGGATCTAGAACTTGGCTATTTCTCTATAAATACCGCTGAAGTCTTTCATTTCAAAGTATGCACTATTCGAGTAACACCTTCTTGAGAGTTCAACCCTAGTTCGGAGTTATGGTCAATAGTTGTATCATTTAACGTACGCCGAGGGATACCACACCTTCTAGTGTACTTAGTTGTAGTCTTGTATCGAGTGAGAGTGAATCATAGATCAGATTAGTTCTTTAGACAGTGTTCTTACACTTAAGTCTATTTGCAGATTCAGGCACCTGCCTCGATCGTAGTTTTTGTTTGTGGAATGTTGAAGTAATTGTTGAGACATTTCACACGACATTTTTGTGTATAACTTAGAAACTAAGTTATTGTTTCGTCGTAAGGCTTAGCATAGGTTTTGTTATTAATAAAATCTATGTTAAAAATTATTCCATTGTGTTCGTATTTTGTTTTAGTGTTTTAGACTTCTGCTGTGTACTGTGTTTAATTATTCACATTCTGTTAGAGTTAATGCTACACTAATTGTCACAACATTTAGTGTAACATTGTTCTGTTTTTTTACTTAAACACTAGATACCATCACCCCACACACTTTCATAGCTGTTGGAGTTGACTAGCTGTTTGCAAATCTTTCCTTGTTGATGATGATCCCTTGATTCCATGATGATTGATCTTGATTGATTCAATTCTGGAATCTTGTCAATCTTCTATATAAGGTAAGTCTCTTTTGAATTTTAGAAATTGACTAGGAAACTGTTCTTAGGCGAATTTACTTGCTAGACAGGTACTGATCTGAACTTAGTCTTAGTTGCTTGGTGTAGTCGTCTGATCAGGTGTCTTCTATCATCTGTTATTAGATGAGTAAAACCTCATCTGATCTTATTAGTATTCTTCTGAATAGACGACTTCCTTTTTGGACAGTATCAACTAAGTAGGTATACAAGCACCTAACTTAGCTGTTCTTCAAGGGTCTTCTAGTCTTCTAGTCTTCTTCTCTTTATCTTCTGAGCTTGCGCGTGTAAGATGTGATTGTGATATTAGCTGAGATATATACAACTGATTTCATAAGACTAGTCTAAGTAGATAGCTGATCTATACAACATCAACTGACCCTATTACATTGGTTTATAAACTCTAAGTATTTTGGCCATCAAAACTATTATTATTACATTGAATACCTTAGGGTGGATTTATATCCTAACAGTTGTATCAGCAGATTGTGAGAGAACATAATGAAATGTCTCTCAAAGTCTTTGAACAACAAAAGTTGATTGATAAGCAAAATCTGGCTCTGAAGAAAAAGGATTTTTATTTTAGAACTCTTCAAGCTAAATTTGACAATCTCTCACATGAATTTGATGCTCTTAAATTGAGTGAGGAAAGCCTAAAATTAAAGATGTCCTCCTTGAACAAATCCTCTAGGGTAATAGAAGAAATTTTAGGATTTCAGAGACCAATGGCTCAAAGAAGTGGATTAGGTTATGATCCATGTGAATCCTCACTTGGTCTTAGTGTTGCATCATCCAGTAACACTAAGAGGGCATTTGTAAGGTCAGTGGCATAACTAAAAGAAAATGAAATGGAAGTAAACCAGCCACTGATCAAGGATAAGGGCAAAGAAACTCTTATACATGCTCAAGTAAACAATATTCCTAAGCCCAAACCTAAGGAAAAGGCTAAGAATATTGAATACAAGAAATATGAGGTTCAGAGATGTAGATCCAATGGAAGGACAACCTATCTGAATACTCATGAGTGGAGTTGTCCAACATCTGTCCAGAAAAGGCCAACTCAAATGAGGCAACCTCAACTGAATAGATCAAGGCCCAACCCCCCTGATAGGAATTATGGTTTCAAGAAGCCTAGACCCTGTATGCCAACGGGAAAAGGCAATCCAAGAACATACGCACAAAAACCCTACCAAGCTGCACCTAAGCCCAATAAGTTCAGGAAATTTGTCCCAAAGAACTTCTCACACCCTCCTGAAACTTATAGGACTAACACTTATGCACAGAAACCACCTAAGACATTTAAAGGTAGGACTATGTATGTAGATGTAAATGGAAACCAAGTCAGTCATTTTGAGTCAATCGGAGTAATTAGGCAGATTTGGGTTCCAAAAGGTACAACTAACCCTCTAGGACCCAACATTCAAAGGGTACCTAAAGCTTGAATTTGCAGGTATGCAAGGACCACAAGAAGAAGAGAAGTATAAACAAAAGGACAGCATGGTACTTGGACAGTGGATGTTCAAGACACATGACAGGAAACAAGGAACTTCTCTCAAACTTCATTGAAAAAGATGGTCCTTCAGTAACCTTTGGAGATAGCTCACAAGGAATCACAAAAGGCTATGGTACATTAAACATTGGTTCTGTAAAAATTACTAATGTTTCATATGTCCTAGGCCTGAAATACACTTTTCTATCTATAAGTCAAATATGTGATAAAGGATATAATGTTGAATTTGCATGCAATGAATGTATCATTAAGAACAAATCAACACAACAAGTGCTACTAATAGGGTTGAGAAAGGGAAATGTTTATTTTGCAGATTGGAGCAAAACCCCTGATGAAGTATGCCTTGTTGCCAAAGGCACCAGTGAGCAGAGCTGGTTTTGGCACAAAAGGTTAAATCACCTGAATTTCAAAACCATCAACAAGCTTGCAAGAAACTCTTTAGTGAAAGGGCTGCCAAACCAAGTGTTCATCAAGGAACATGTGTGCCAGCCATGTCAGGAAGGAAAGCAAATCAAAGCCTCATTCAAAGGAAAGTCTGTCATATCCACTGAGAGAGTTCTTCAACTACTACACATGGATTTATTTGGCCCAATAATTCCAGTAAGCATAAATGGAAGAAAATATGCTTGGGTGGTGTTTCTTCTGAACAAAAAGGAAACTCAAGTCAAACTACCTGAGTTGATGATGAAGCTGAGTAATGAAAAGGGCCTAAGTATTGTCAAGATCAGATCAGACAAAGGCACTGAATTCATTAACTCATACATCAATGAGTATTGTAGTAAAAATGGCATCACACATGAAACTTCTACAGCAAGAACACCTCAACAAAATGGTGTTGCTGAAAGAAGAAACAGAACCTTAAAAGAAGCAGCAAGGACATTGATTGCTAAATCCAAATTGCTAAAAAGGTTTTGGGCAGAAGCCATCAACACTGCATGAAGGTCAAGGTATCCATATGAATTACTAAAGGTCAAGGTAAAACTCCATATGAATTTCTCAAAAACAGATGAATTACTAAAGGTCAAGGTAAAACTCCATATGAATTATGGAAAGGTAGATATCCCACTGTTGCATATTTCCATATATTTGGTTGTAATTGTTTCATTCATAATAATGGGAAAGAGCAATTAAAAGCTTTTGATAGCAAAGCTGATGAAGGAATATTCATTGGACATTCCCAAGTTAGCAAAGCTTACAGAGTTTATAATTGCAGAACTCTTATTGTGGAAGAAACACCTCACATTGTGTTTGATGAATCTATTAACGAGTTTAGGGACAGAAACCTGAACATTGATGAGAAACACAAAGAACAACCAGATTAAGGCTTCAAAACAAAGAAACAGTGTTCATAGATGTTGCCCAGCCAGAACTCAATGGAGATTAGAATTTGGACAACTTACTTGATGGCAATCAACCAGGAGACAACCAACCTAAAGGAGAAATTGAACTGAATGATCCAATCCCAGTTCAAAACCAGGTAACAACTACCAATGAAGAAGCAGACTCTGTTGAGGTAGTTAATGGATCCAATATTCAAGGGAGAACTAATGAAAATACCAATGTCCCCGACATTGAGGATAACAACCCTGAATATGATCCTGAACTTGATCCTTCAATTAATTTTCTAGAATTTAATGAATCTAGTGATCCAACTTCAGAAGAGGACAATCCTCCTAAAGGAATCAGGTCTAGAAGGACTTGGTTGCATGACCACCCAACTAGCCTGATACTTGGAAATCTAAGTGAAGGGATTAAAACTAGAAGATTTCATGGAGAAAGCGCTTTGTTTTGTTGTTTTCTTTCAGAACATGAACTAAGAGACATTGAGGAAGCACTTCAAGACACAAACTGGATCATTGCTATGCAAGAAGAGCTTAACCAGTTCACCAGAAATGAAGTATGGGAGCTGGTGGATAGGCCAACTCATCAAGATGTCATTGGAACCAAATGGGTGTTCAAAACCAAGAAGAATGAGAATGACATTATTGTGAGAAACAAAGCAAGATTGGTGGCCAGATGATACTGTCAATCTGAAGGGATTGATTATGATGAGACCTTTGCACCAGTGGCCAGACTTGAAGCAATCAGGCTATTCCTAGCCTATGCACCTCACATGAGATTCAAGGTGTATCAAATGGATATGAAGAATACATTTCTCAATGGGGTACTGAAAGAAGAAATATATGTTGAACAGCCCCCAGGCTTTGAAGAAGGAGACAAGGTGTACAGACTAAAGAAGGCTCTATATGGATTGAAGCAGGCACCAAGAGCCTGGTATGACATCTTATCACAGTTTCTATTAGATCATGGTTTTGTCAAAGGCACTGTTGACGGAACCTTGTTCAGAATCTGTGAAGGAGATGATATCTTGTTAGTCCAAATCTATGTGAATGACATTATATTTGGATCTCCAAATTAAAAAATGTGTGAAAAAATCTCAAAACTCATGCAAAGCAAATTTGAGATGTCCATGGTGGGATTGATGAATTTCTTCTTGGGACTTCATGTCACTCAATCAAAGAAAGGAATTTTCATCAATCAAGCCAAGTACACAAGGGACATGATCAAGAAATTTGGATGTTCAACAAGCAAGCCTGTCAGAATTCCAATGAACACCAATTGGAAGATGGATCCTGATGAAAGTGGAGTATCAACCAACTCCACTGAATATAGAGGAATTATTGGATCCCTACTATATCTCACTGCAAGAAGGCTTGATATTACATTTGTAGTTGGAGTGTGTGCAAGATTTCAAGCAAATCCAAAGAAGAGTCATCTAAAGGTTGCAAAGAGAATCCTAAAATATCTCACAGGGAATGAGAATCTTGGATTATGGTATCCAGCTGATGATAACATTGAGCTCACTGGATACTCATATGCTGACTATAGAGGATGTAGAATTGACAAAAAATCAACCACTGGAACATGGCAATTCTTGCGAAGCAAACTGATCTCATGGTTTTCTAAGAAGCAAAACACAGTTGCAACATCAACAACTGAAGCAGAGTATGTAGCAGTTGAAAGTTGCTGTGCTCAGATACTTTGGCTCAGACAACAACTAAGATACTACAAAGTCATCACAAATGAAGTTCATATCTTTTGTGACAACAACAGTGCAATTACTATTTCACAAAATTCAGTACTTCACACAAGATGCAAACATGTATAAGGGATCATGTGGAAAAGAAGTATATCGAGCTTATTAAAATTCACACTGATAAGCAAAAAACTGATATCTTAGCTAAGCCATTAGCTGAAGCAAGATTTCTGGAGCTTTCAGCAGAGTTGGGCTTACTTGATCCAGGAAAGATGGAAAAATGAAGAAGAAAGCACAAATGAAGGGGGAAGTTCACTCAAATGGACTTCAGAGAAGTTGTCCAACCTCACTATACCAACTCAACTGAAAGAAGAATTCAGACAAGTTATTCAGCAAACTTGCCCCTATGCCTTTCAGGATACTTGGTTAGGATGGTTGTTCTTGTGGAACCCAGTCAGCAACTTTGGGACCCACTCAGGTATTTTTGCCAGACCATTTGACTGAAATAAGGGCAGATCACTTATCAGGACATTTGTCCGATTTGATAAGGTGATAAGTGCTATTTTTAGCATTGATTAGACATTTAAAGGAATTTTTGGGAAAAGAGTAGTCTATCTTTAGAATGTCGTGTAATTTTCAAATTATAGCCCCCAAATGGTCATTCCAGCATTAAATGAAAAAATCTTTTAAGGTTGCATTTATTATTATGATAGAGTGTAGAAGAACTAACAAGAATATAGAGACGTAAGACTAGAATAGAACTCCTCTTTCGAGGCCACGAAGAAATCTGCCACAACCGAAGGTTGCCAACTCAAAGTATATTCATCCAAAAGTCTGTACAAGGACTCAATACATCCTATTTATACAAGTCATTTGACCCTAGGCCTTCTAACTGCCCTAAGCCCAATATTGTAACTAATCATTTAATAATTCCAAAAGGCCCAATTCAACTTGCTTGAAGCGTTCTGTATCATATTGAGCCTCTCATCAAAGCCATTGATTATCATCAAACCTACATCTAATCGTTCAACCATTGCACCAAAACTGAAAAGAGATGAGCTAGTTAACTTCAATGATCCCTCATTAGACATTGATTTTAATTATCTCAGCAAATCCAGTTCATTATGGTTTGAGAAACTGGTAGCATTTAATAGTCCAGATGAGGAAGTGCATCCAGTCCTCAAGTGGCTTAGAGATGCAGGTCTTGAACAATTTCTGGGGACCAAGCCTGATTCTTGATTGAACCCATACATGGCAGCATTCTTTGCCTACTTGAGGTGGAAGGGCAAGAAGGGTGATATTTGCACTAAACTCACCTATGCTGAGGAAGGAGAGGAAGAAGAATCTCATCACACCATAATCTTCACATCAGAAGATTTGGATTCATGTTTTGGATTGCCTTCAGAGGGAAGGAATTCTGAGTTGTACACAGAAGGAGAGGAACAAGAGTTATCAAATGATTGGATGCTGGTTCCTCAGAAACTCTCAAGTGCCCAACACAAGAAAACCTTAAAAACAAGGTATGAGCATTTTTTTGACATAGTTTTTAAAAGCTTGCTCAGTCATTCAGGAAGTGTAGAACATATAAGCTTGCCAAAATTGAGGGTAATGGCTGCCATCATTGATTCTGCTGAAAGGGGAATCAAGTTTGACTGGAAAACATTTATCTTGGGAAAGATGATGACTGAGAAGTACAAATTCAAAGTGAGGACACACCACAAGGTGGTGGTGGATGGGAAACTACAATATTGCACAAGAGCAAGCTTGCTCCTGGAGAAGTTTGCCCATTACACTCATTTGAAAATAAAGCCCAAGCCCCTTCCTGCCCATAAAATCATGTTCAGAAAGCTCTCAGACAAAACTGAGAAAAGAAAGCAAAGTGTTGCAGCAAAACAAGCAATGGTGACTGCACGTGTACCAAGATCTTCTCCAAGAAAAAGGAAAGCACATCCCACAAAATCCCCACAAAAGATGAAGAGGATGAAGGAGATTCTAAGTGAATCTTCACTTGAAAGTGCCTCTTAGAGTGGTGGAGACACTCCAGTTGAGATGGATAAAATTGAGAGAGAAGGGGTCAACCCTCCTAAAGCTGGTGAAGAGTTCAGGGAGATTGTCCCTCTACAACCTGAAGTTGTTACAGAGCTCAGAGACATTGAGAAACCAACCAAGGCTGAAAGAAGTAAGAGGATAGTCAAAGCCTTTGAGAAGAAAATGTTGATAGAAGAGGAAAAATAGAAGAAAGAGTTCTTCAAGGAGATTAGAAAAGCAAGTAGTTTTAACTCCAAGTCAAAATCTAAATCCAAAAGTCCTGAAACCAACTCCCCTGATATTCAATCTCAGAGAATCTCACCAACTTTGGATCCCCCAAACCTGAAGAGGAAGAATGCAAAACTCCTGAAGATGCCCCAATTCTTCCAAAAAAGACTTACTCTCCTGGAGGTGCTCATGATAGAGGAGCAAGGAAAGGCAATTTTCCCCCCTTGACCCAAGATTGATTTCCTACACCAAATTACTTGAGAATGCAATTCTTGAAGGTGATCAATCTACCCTGCCCCCTATTCAGCCCATTCCCATCAATCTTTCATCTACCCGCTCAGGAACATTGCTCTCTATAGCACCTGAGTCCCAATTGATCCCACTTTCCTCCCAACCCAACCTATCTGAATCTAAAGCTAACTCTTCTGATGATAACAATGATGATGATGAAGATGAAGAGGAGTATACATATGAAGGGATGTTCAGACAGATTGCAAGAGCCAATGTTGATCAACTTTATCCAGGTTTGAAAGATTATCCCAGATTGCAGCAGCAGTTCTATGATCTTAGAGCACTTTTTGAGATCAAAGACAGAAAAATAGTGGAAATAACGCAAGCTATTAAGGATAAGTGAGCTAGCTGGTGGCAGATTAAACAGAACAGGCTCCTGCACTTTGCAAATGTTAAAAAGACAAGTGTCCGGACCACTAAAGCCTTGCTCTGCACAATTGTGCATGAGAAAGTTATTGCTGAAAGGAAGAGAATAGCTAAGGGGATCAAGCACCCTGATAGCACCTCAGATGATGCTAATGATGATGACAACACCAACCCCAAACCTCCTGGACCTAACCCTGTAAAGGTACATTACTTAACTTATCATTCAATTAAGGACTCTGAGCAATCAGAGGTGTTGACCAAAGATGGTGACACATTCAAAGAGGCATTGGCCAAGGATAGTTATTCTGAGCCTGAGGCACAGCTGAACAATGCTGAGACTTCCATAGGAGAGGCTAGTTTGATTAAAGCCTCATCAGTGTCAGGAGAGTTGGACACTTACCAGCCTTTAATCATTCAGGATGACTCAGTGGACTTAGGTAGCCCAAGCACTGTGATCTCCCAACAACTGCCCTCTGTGGATCCTATTGAGGATATTGAGGTGTCAGGTTTAGGTCATGAAGGAGTTGAAAAGGATGTTAGTCCTGAAATATTAGAGGGAGGTGATGGTGAGTGTGAGATTCTAGGAAGTATGAGTGCACCACCTAAAGAGGGAGATGAAGTTGAAATGTTTGGTGAAGCCCAACATGAGAGTCAGGTTATTCTTCAAGTCAAATCTGAACTTGATGAATCCCTTGGTGAAAGGAGGTCTGACTTTCCTGTATGTGAGAGTTCATTACGTGAAAAAGAAGAAAAGAAATTAGTTGAAAATGAGAGAAATGATGCTGATGTATCAGATCATAAGGGAGAAGAAAAGAAAGAGGGTGATGAGGGTGTTTTACCTAACCCTTTCTGTTTTGCAGATACTGAAGCTGTCACACTTGACCAAATTTTTGCATCTGATACCTTAACTGATATTCCAGTCAACACTGATGTTGATCTTGAAGCTATTTCAGCAAACATGACCACCTTGTCCAAAATATACTTTGAACAAGCCAATGCCACTGAAGCAGGACTGCAACTTATTTCACAGACTGCAACATCCATTGAGGCCCAGTCAGGCAAGTTGGACAATCTGGTCAGGGAAGTTGGGAAGGCCCATGCTGAAACTTCAGACACTTTGGATGGTCAAGGAAGGACTCTTGCCTCAGTGGAGATGAGGCTAACTGGTTCTGAAGAAGTGGTTTTGCCAACTCTTGATGCCAGGATCATTGGAGTTGAGACTGGACTGCAAACAGTCTCCACTGAAGTTACAAAATCCAAAGAAGCTATGTCCAAGTTCACAAAAGTTGTGAAGGAAGAGCAAAAAATCTTGGCAAATAACTACAAACATAATGTGTTGGCATTGAAGAGGACCATAAAAGATGCATTAAGGCAAAGGACTACAGCACAGAGGAAGAAGGCAGAAGAGTTGAGAGCTGCCATGGTCAAAGAAGCTGCTAAGAAGTTCACCACTGAACTCATGACCAAGGTCTCTAATCAGGTTATAAGCAACCTCACTGATTTGCTGCAAGCCAAACTTGATCAGTCCTTGAAGGCCACCATAGATGAGATTGTCGCCCAAAAGATGAAGCCACTTCATGCTTTCTTAAGCATGAGTGATGACAAGATGCAGAATATACATGATGAAAATGTATATCTCCTTCAAGAGATCAAGTCCCTCAGCATAGCTCAGACTCAGCTCTCCATCACTATCAGTGATTTAAAGCCCCAATGTTTTTATTATGCCAAAAATGGGGAATGAGCAAGAGCAAAGGCCAGAGGTGACTTAAAAATTGGTGAGCCCAAGGGAAAGGACAAGATGCCTGAAGCTGCCGAAGAAGAAGAAGAAGAACAAGGAAAAGGCAAGGAGCATATGAGCATTGAAAATTTGACTGAAAAAGAGCAAATTCAGATTGCTGTAAAGAAGTCCATGGCTTCTGTCTTGCAAGATCAGGCCAGATGGGAGCAAAGGCCTGGAGGAGAGTCAGGTGGTTTGGATCCTAAGGAGAAGGACATTTCAGTGAGGGGGAAGGTTTCTAAAGTGACTGGAAGAAAGAGAAAAGAGCAAACCTTCACCTCTTTCCCAACAAGCCTGAGTTTACCTGCTGAATTTCAATCTGAAGAAGAGCCTCAAGTCAAAAAGCCAAGAAAGTCCAAGAAGGCAGTCAAGTTGCCTGAAATTCAAGAAGAGAAAGAAGAAGATGCTAAAGAAGAAGTGCAAGACAAAGAGCCTGAAACAAGAATTCCCAAACTTGCTGATGATCCATCCTAGTTGTTTGAAGAGGGATTTGGCAATGACCCTGAAACTCAAGAGAAGCTAGCTCTTCAAAGAGCTAAGGAGAGGATGGAGCAATTGGTGGAAGCCAACAAGGAAAGGGATGTTAGGAAGGAAAATTTCAAAGCTCCTAGAAGAAGAGTTTCATACAGAAGGCTCAAGCCCCAACTGTTGCAGATATGGGATACCCAGTATCCACACCATGATAAGTGGGTGCCAATTAAGCTGAATGATGAGTGGGAAGAAGCCAAAAGAAGGTTTGTCTATGATTTCTATGTCATAGGCAAATTGCTTGGTGAGAATGTGGAAGAAATCTTTGCTCAATTTATGTTTGACAACTACAGAGAGTTGTATCAGAAGCTGTTTGCAGCAGCTGGCATTGCAAGAGTAGATTTCAAGGCACCAGGTCCCATTCTATACATTCCTCCCAAGTTCAGTGGGAACTTGATTGATGAGCAGAAAATTCTGGAGGAGTTCATCTCCATAATGAAGATGGAGAAGCTGAAGTTTGGACCAAAGGGAAAAAATCAGGAAATTTGGATGCTGAAGAAAAGAGTGTGGGCTCACTATGGCATTGCCCCCCAAGATGATGGCTCCTTCTGAATACATAAGTTTATTCTCCCCTTTACCCCTTTTTCTTTCATGTTGTTATTTGCTTCTGTCTTTCACATTCAACATAGTTAGGCCTTTTCAAAATTTCTGAACTGTAATGCTTGATCATATATGAAAAGGATAATTATTTTCTATCAGAGATAACAACTCATTATATCAACTAACCTGACCTAACCTATGTTACTTGATTTATTATTGTGCTAACAATTTATTTCAAGGAAGTTGATTGAATTATCATCTCTGAAGACAAGTTTAGTATAAGTCAAGTCACCTCTGTAAATAGGTTTTGGCATCATCAAAAAGGGGGAAATTGTTGGGAAATGAATTGATTTTGATTAAGATACCAAAATCCCCGAATGATGATAGTCAGAGTAGTTGAGAAAGATAGTCAGTCTAGTTGTCTCAGGATAGTTGAGACTGTTTAAAATAATGTCGAAGTCTAGAACCTCAGGAATGTTGAGATCTTAGTTTTCAGGACAGTTGTCCAAGCTGGTATGTTAGGCAGTTTAATAGTTTTTGTCTTAAGCTCAAGTTTGCTCATCACATGAAAGACAAAGTTACTGAAGTGGACAATATGGCTGAATGCACAAGGCACAATCAAGTAACCTAATCTGCTATTAAACCAGAAATGATAAGAGCTGTATCAGATCAAGTTGATGTGTTGAAGATCAAGTGAATTAAAGGCTTCTACCTCAAGAGACAACATCAATGAAGTGTTAAGCCATCAAGCCTGAACAAGCATTAAAGACTTAGAAGAATTAAAGTCTGGAGACATGAATGAATTGACGGACATTCTATCTCCAGCAAAAGGTGTTTAGAGAACGTGCCCCATCTGACTGTTGGAGAAGTACAAGTTCTGACACAATCATTCTTGGAAAATGAGCAAGCTTAGAAACTAACACAAGTCTGCACAACCGCATTTTTCAGAAGTCAACACCATTCATTCAAGCAACCATTGAAGAACCTTCTTACTCAGTGGGTAATAGAAGGATGCTCTAGTAGCCGTTTCAATGGAGCTGCAAATAGACAATTTGAATGTCTATCTCTCCAACGGATAGATGATCAAATTGTTCTATAAATACAGAAGTGATCCAAGTATTCAAGTATCGAACCATTTGCTATCAAACTACTATCAATCATTCAAGGAAACAAAAACTTTCATCTTAGAATCTCAAGTTTCCTGATCACTTCTAGCTAAGCCAACTTGTAATATCCAAGCTTAGCAAAGAGATATCCTATCCCTTTACACTATTCTTATTGTAAAGGATATCTCACTTAGTTGGAACAAAACCTCAAACTATTACCTCTTTAGTGAAGTAGTGTTTGTTGTAGAAGTGAGAAGTTAAGAGTTGTTAAGTGAAAATATAGCTTTTAACTCAAAGAAGTTGAGCACTAGGACTCAGATCTCCTGGGGATCAAAACACTAAGGATAGTGTTGTTGATCAGTGCACCTTGGCACTACAAAACAAGTTAATTCCAGGTGTTGAGGAATTATCCTGTTCAATCAGGGAAAGTGGATGTAGGAGCTTGAGTCTCTAAACTACTATAACTTGCTGTGTTATTTACTTACTGCATTCTCTCATTATCACATTGCACACAAAACTTTTCTGAAAAAGGTTTGATATCATAAAATTAAGTAAAACAGGTTTTAGACAAAGTCCTTGATAACTGTTGTTTTTCAGAAATTAATCAAGGAGAATTTTCAAAGAAAATGCCAACCACATTCCGCATTTAATAACTATTTTAGATAGTTGTCCAACTGACTACTACATACTCCCTCCGTCCGTCTATAAGTTTCACGTTAATTTTGGCACAAAGATTAAGAAAAGTGATTAAATAATAGATTAGTACAAGTGATGTGATTGAGAGAGGAGAAAGATAGAGAGAAAAAGTAAGATATAAAGTGAAGTGTAAGAAAAAGTACTTACCAAAAAAGGTATGAGAAGCTTATAGGCGGACGGATAAAAATAGTAAAATGGGAAACTTATAGACGGACGGAGGGAGTAGTTTTTAGTAGGTTGATTATCTATCAAAGTTTACTCACTCAGAGAAGTTGTCAGACAACTCTCCTAATAGGTCAAGCTGTTTTGAAAAAGATAGAATTTGCATACACAAGTGCATTTCCCCCCTCCCCCCCCCCCCATACACTTGTGTCATACTTCATAAAGGACCAACATCAATTATTATGGTTGCAAAAAATGTTTCATGATTATGGCTTAACTAGTGATGTATTTACTGTGTACTGTGATAATACAAGTGTTATTAATATCTCAAAAAATCCAGTGCAGCATTCCTTAACTAAGCATATAAGTATTAGACATCACTTCATTACAGATCTTGTTGAAAAGTAATTGACTGACATTTTTACTAATGCTTTTGGTGATAAGAGGTTTTCATCCCTTCGAAAATCTCTTGATTTATGTAATATCTGAATTTATGATCAAAGGTGTTGTATCAAATGCAGTAGCATTTGAGACAACACTAGGACATGTCTCTTATTTGTTTCCTTGCTATAATTTTCATAATTATTGAATTTAATGTAATTCCTTATGATTGTATTTAAATTTTGAGTGACTTGTGAAAAATACAAAAAAAAAAAAAAAAAAATGCATATACATCTATCAAATGCATAAAATAAAATCACAAATTAGATGCTTTATAAATCACCAAGTTACTATAGGACACGGAGCTCGCTACTACGATGATCTCTTTTGAAAAGGTGATATAAATTGCATCAATATATTCACAAATCCATTGAGTAACTATGGGACACGGAGTTCGCTGCTACAATGTACTCTTTTCAAAAGATGGATCAATGTGAAGTGTGATAAAAATAAAAAGAAAAAAAAAATAGTGCAACACATATGAAGTAATTTCATGAAAAAACTGTGTTGAGATGTATAGAATGCCAACAATAGTCAACACTTGTACACTCAGATTTAAATTTCAATTTTTTGGAATTGGTTACTTTTGATAATTATTAATTTTATTCTCTAAAATAAATTAATTGATTTATTCCGTTTATTTATTTTCAGTTATTATTTTTATTATTTTATTTCAGAATTGTCTCCACTTATCACACGATCTTATAATGGGGGAATTAATTTCTCCACTCATCCACTCTCCAGAAATCGTGATTATTAAACTCCGTTTCATTCCTCTATATATTGAGATCTTGTGTTTGATCTTTAATACATCTTAAGCTGAATTAAGACTTTGGAGCACGAATTTTAAGGTTTATAATTACTATGTATTTTGGGTTGGTCTGCTATGGACTCGAGTGCATGTTGTGCACCCTAGTCCATGTTGCACTTTTCAGTTTATTGACTTACACAGTTTAATAATTGAAAAGTGCAACACCATTTACCAAAAAGTGTAAGTCAGTAAACTGAAAAGTGCACATAGACTAGGGTGCACAGCATGCACTCGAATAGACTAGGGTGCACAGCATGCACTCGAGTGCATACTAGACTTTACCATGTATTTTTTTGCAGTGAATGCCTCATCACTAGTCACGTCATTTAATTTTTTGAAAGCCCCAGAATTCGAAAAGTTTGTTTGGTAAATTGATTGTTTTTAAAAAAAATTTGTGCAGGTACTTAAATGGAAAGCAACACACAATCAAACACTCCACCTTCGAACTCTAGCTCTCAAAAATCTTCCCAATCTCAAAATTCACTCAACTTGCTTGCTGAAATGGACTCTTCTCCAAACACTTCTTCCCCAAATCAAAACTTGAAATGGCCTCTTCTCCAAACACTTCTTCCCCAAATCAAAACTCACCAACTCTCACCGTATGAACAATTCAAGTTCCTTACGAAGATATCAATGCAATTCTATTCAATCCTCTAGACATTCGCTCTGAAATCGTGAATGCAAACACTACTCCTGAAGTTTTTATTTTTGAACCCACAGTTGATCCTCAAAATGATCAACCATATGACATCCCTATCCTTGAAACATAACTCATCACTACTTTCCTTTAGGTACCCCCTTTGAAACTCTAAAGGATGCCTATGAAACCCTAGGTCGCGAAACCATATACCTTGTTATTGTGCTCGAGGGAGAAGTCTTGGACAATGCCATGTTAAAAAATGATGCACCACCACCACCAACACAGGATGTTGACATGCAAGATCGAATGGATACCTCTAATGGAGAAGTCCTCACTGCCAAGTTTGAAAGATTGCACAGGAAACGACGAGGAACAAAGAAAACCCTTGTTCCCACTGCAAGAAAATGGCTAGGAGGAAAGAAGAAATCTCAAAGAAATCTTAGAAAATGGGTGGATTACTCTGGAAAAAGAAAGAAACCCAGAACGGATGGTGATGCTTCTGAGCCTATTACGTTCTCTGAATCTGAGCCCGAAGCTGAAACTAAACAGAATCAAGCCTAGGAGGAAGTGAACGAGGCTGATGTTGATGAAGTTGCCAAGGATATTGAAGAACAGAATGAAGAAATTGATTACACTCCAAGGGTTTGGACTAGTCGAAGGTCAAAAAGGCTCCGCAAGCCCGCTAGTGTTGCCTCTCCAATGGCAACACCCGAACCATCAGACCCCGAATCATCATTTAGTTCGTCAGAAGATGAAGATGAGGTACTATTCTCTTCTGATAATAGAAATAGTGACATTGATGAAATTACCATGATAACACAAGTGAACAATATAGAACTGTAAGGAATAGGCAGATTCTGAGTGAAAGGCTGATCAAAGTAACTTACTTTGAAGATATGAATCTGTTAGATTGGCTTAGGGAGAGATCATTGTTGAATGCTCTTCTATTTGCATGTCCTTACATTGTTTACTAGGTGTATGAATTTTATGTTAATGTCACTGAACACACTGGAGATCCCAACTCTACTCGTTATGGTCATATTTGGTTTAGAGGTAATAGGATTATGATCACTCCTAGATTGATCAATATCATGCTCAAAACCAAAATTATGGAGGATCCTGTTGTAACAGATTGTGATGTGATGATTAGTATATTGACTGGGGAGTAATTACCAAATGGAGACAAAGACTGCTTGCATCCAAATTGACCAGTTTATATTATGTCCTGTATAAGTTGGTATGTTTCAATTGGTTTCCAACCACAAACAACACCACCTTAACACTTAAACAGGCTGTATTGATGTACAAGATAGGTCATTTGAAAAGGTTCAACCTAGGACAGGTTATTTTCAACAACATGATGACCATCAAATGCAACATGTCTGGAAGAGGTATACTCTCATATCCTTGTTTGATGTATAAGTTCTTGGTTGATAAGGCTCTCCCAAGGCCTGAAAGTGAAGTGATCAACAATTATATCCCTGGGTTTAGTATATGAAATCAGTTTAGGGCTGCAGGAGAAAAGGTGGTGGATCTGACTCTTAGAAGAAATGATGAAGATAGTGGTCCCAGTTCTGTCCCCAGGAATGATGCTCAGAATGACCCCATTCATTCCACAACACTGCCTCCAGAAGGAGTTGTTGCTTTTGTGTACTTATCTTCAGACTATATTATGATGCAAATTGATATCTTGCAGGGCTCAATCACTAATTTGCAGAGTTTAGCTGGGGATCTTCTCATCCAAAAACGATTTTGGATGGATCTCCTTTCTACCTCAACAAGAGGAGTAGTTGATGGTTCTCAAGTTCCACAACCAACTAACCTTGCTCCTGCTGCTGTAGATGAGGATCCTATTGGAGCTGATAGAAATGATGGTGATGCTGTTGATACTGGAATGAGGGAGACCACTTCTGAACAAGAAGGAGAAGATCAAGATATTCAGGATCTATATGGATATCTAAATGTAGGATGAGCTTGAAGACAAGGGGAGCTTACATTATGGGGGAGTTTGTGCAGATTATGGAGATGCAGCTGATTTGTTTCAGCCCAATCCTTTCCCAGAATGTTAATTCAGTTCTCTTACTTGTAAAAGCTTTGTACTTATGTTATGTTGTTTATTTCCTAAAACACTGTTTTACATTATGTAATTATTTAGGATTTCCCTTAAGTTTGTGTTATTTAAATCTAAGAATGTTCTTTGGTTTAGATGTTGTTTCTATAAATTTGATCTAATACAACTGTTACTTCAATTTTTGAAATATCAATTGTGTTAATTTCTTAGTCAATGTTTCTGTATGTGCGAACATCAGTAGTGTTGATGTAGAAATGTCAAATTGCGGGAGATTGTTGATGTTAGAATAAGTGTTTTGTATAATGATCCAACACTTACAGTCGAGTGTTGTAACTAATGTTTCCAACAGTTATGACAACATCAGAATTTGCCCTTTCTTTTCTTACTAACTCCGATGTTACACTTGTTGTTTAGTAATGTCCCTAATGCAGTTAGAAGACGTGGACAACATCCAGGTCATGTAGTTGTGTAGGAGTGAGAAGTTACTAAACATAATATAACAATTTCCTACATTGAAGGAGATGTGAAAAGAAGTTGCAAACCGCTTGATCTAATGGCTTAGATGATCATAGGAGTTGAAGGTAGTTCATCCAATGAAGTCTATAAATAGTGACGCTGCCTCAACACAAGATACACAAGAAGAAAAGCTATATCTTGATTACTAGTCTATTGAATGCGTATACGCTTCTAGTTAGGATTTTTTTTTCTTCTTGTAGATTAGCATATCATAATAAACTCGAATAATTGTATGTTCATAATGATCTTATTTGATAGGTTATGTGTATAGATCTATGAGGGAGATAGTTTCATAGGATCTAGTAAATTTCCAAAGTCATACGAGTTATAAGTTTTACAAACCTAGAAGTTGTAATCAAGTTTCATATATTTAATATAGTGAACCGTGTAGATTATTTTATAATCTATGCAAATTTTGAATAGTTCCATTATGCAAAGTGAATTTTAATTTCCGCTGCTTAATGTTGTCAGGATAGTGTCAACACAAATGACAGCACCTCTGATTTCGCACGCACACACACTTTTACTTAATTTTACACCATTTTCTTAGTTTGTCTGCCCATAAAGTGGTGCAAATAGTTCCGGGACGGAGGGAGTATATATCAAACGATGCAAAAATTGGCCCTAGGCGGCGCCTAAGCGTTGGTAAACCGCCCGGCTTTTGGGCTAATCGGGACAATTCCTCGGCATGGCCATCAGTTGTCATCTCGGTGGGCAACATGCCGCCTAGGAGGTCGATTCCGACAAGGCGGTGGTTTTTTTTTTTAAATATCTGAAAGAAAAATATGTGCCACGGAGAGGAAAGGAAAAGTAGGGCTCACTTGTTCAATTCAACACTTCAACATCATTCTCAAAAATTCAAACTAAAATCTTAGGCCTCTCATCCCTGCCCCCGTCGCTGGTTTGCCTGTGTCCGCGCCGTCCTTGTGCTGCTCTCCTATGTCAGTGTCCTTGCGCCGCTCTCTTGTGTCTAATAAGGAGAATAAAGATGTGTAATGAATTAAGCGATGGAGGGAACTGACGAAAGGGCCTTGGTTATTTTTCCGTTTGAAAGAAATTCCGCCATTTATAGAAGAATTATGGATTTTGCATAATCTTCTATCTATTCATGGGCTGTATATTTCAATAACCCATATTTTTGGGCCACATTATTGGGTAAGTAGGTAATAATTAAAAAAAAAATTGGAATCGCCTAAACGCTACGCGGACGAGAAAGGCCCGACTGACGATTTTTTTTCTTCAACTTTGATATCAAGACATGCCAAATTATTGAACAAGCGTTGCACCAACAAAAAATGGTTATGTTGGAATGAAAAAAAGTTTGATGAGAGAGAGCACTCGACCGCGATGGAAAATGTCACTAGATGTAAACTAATATTGAAAATTAAATTGATTGCCAAGCCAACAATGTTAAGAAAAGGAGTTTTATGACTCTTAGATTCAAAATGGTGTGGCATAACACTATTAGGTGAAACTTTTTTTTATATTACTATTGTGTGCAAAATGGTGTGCATTTTGAGTTCGTAGTGTGCATTACAGTTATTAGTGTGCAATGTGCATTTCTAGTGTTCTTGCACCTAAAAGTAACCCACTCTAAGAAAAACAACGCATTCAGCCAACGCAATGTTTCAGAGTTAAGGTGGTAACTCGACTTTTACCTCTTATAATCCTGCTACAGTACTATGAATGTGCATAGTTGGCTTATGTTGTGGCTCCTCCTTTGGTATAGATACTACCGACCCGTTTGTATGCAGAGATGGTGGTAGGCTTGGCCCCCACTGGCGATGCCCATCCAACTATAAGCGCTTTTCCAGATCACGTGCGGCCGATTAAAAAGGGAGGGGTTTTCAATATTAGAGACGGATTAGGTGTCCGTCTCAAAATTTCGGTATGAAAATCAGGCTTTTTTTGTTGTATACAATTGACAGTGATACTTACCAGTCGGCATATATTGATCGGTAGATTTCTCACTTCATACGGTAAACTTCATGACCCGTACTCGGATCTGACTAAGAGTGTTCGTCCTGGAAGGAGTATATAACAAGTGTATGGGGGGGAATACACTTGTATGCAGATTCTTTCAAACTTTAATCAAACCAGAGATCAGCAATGTTGTCTTGCACAACTCTGCTGAAGAGATTAACTTTTCTAAGATAATCAAACTACTAAGTACTATTGAGTACTTAGTTGAGTAACTATCTAGGGGAGTTATATGTGCGGAATTAGTGGTTGGCCCTTTAGTTCAAACTCCTTTAAGTTCTGAAATCACTTAAGCAATATAGTCCAGTTTTCAGGGAACTTGTCCAATACATTTTTTGCACAGTCTTTGAATATATGTTCTTTGAAAGATCAGTTTTGTGTGCAGTGTTGAATGTATGAAAGTACTTTGAAAGTAAATCAACACAAGAGTTTATAGTGGTTCAGAGACTCAAGCTCCTACACCCACTTTCCCTGATTTAACAGGATAATTCCTTCACTCTTGGAATTAACTTGTTTTATAGTGCCAAGGTGCACTTGATCAAGAACACCACTCCTTGGTGAATTGATCCCTAGGATGTCTAGAGTCCTAGTACCCTCTTCTCAACTCAGAACTGAACTGTTCTTCTCTCAACAGTCAGCTCCTACCACTTCTACTACTACAACCTTCTCACTTTCTCACTTGAAAGGGGTAAGGGTTGAAGTAAGGTTCCAACTAATGAGATATCCTTTACAATGAAGATCAGTGTATAAGGATAGGATATCTCTTCTAAGCTTGTATGGATATCCAATGGGGTTCAGCTTAGATGAAGTGTATGAAGACTAAGATAGTCTCTTTGAAAGCTTGAGAGCACTTGACAACTTGTAGGATAGTTGGCTTAGTAGTTGGTTGGATGCCTTCAAATGGTCTTCACACTTCTGTATTTATAGACAAATTTGAGGATTTGCCCGTTGGAGAGGCAGTCCCAAATTGCTATAATTGTCTTCATTGAGTTCTTCAAACTGGAAGACAGATTCTTGATAGTGACATGTCCTCATTTGGGTAATAAACGGCTTGTAAGACTTTGTCTTCATTCTGCAACACTCTTCCCAATGATTGACTTTAAGATTCACTTGTTAGGACTTGGACATGGCTTTTGAAGTTTGATCCAGGACAACATTCCTTATCAAATGGACAACTCTGCTTATCACTATCAGCATACTTGCTTATCAACATAGTTGGTTTGCTCTTCTTCAGATGACTTGGCTGTTTCCCTTTGCTTCATTTAGATGTGATCTCAGCATGATTCAATGAAGTCTTTTAGGGTATAGTTGTCTTTATCTCTTCAGCATAGTTGGCTTTCAAGCTTCAGAACATTTTGTTCTGGTTTAATTGGGCTGAGACAACTCTTCTGGACAACTCTCCTGATCAGCATACTTGGCCTTTAAGCTTCAGAACCTTTGTTCTTGTTTTGATTGTGCAGAGACAACCTCTCTGGACAACTCTTCTGATCAGAGCATTTGAATATACTTGGCCTTTAAGCTTCCAGAACATTTGTTCTTGTTTTAATTGTGCAGAGACAACTCCTCTGGACAACTCTCCTGATCAGCATACTTGGTCTTCAATAGACTTAGTGATTGTTCCAGAATTTGAGCATTGAGGGGACTTGATCTTGATGGTCTTCAAAGCATATGTTCCCCCTCAAATTGTGCATCTATACAACTAAGAGCTGCCTAACATATCAGCTTATCATCTAGCCTTAAGCTATATGTTCTAACACTCTTAGAACATAATCATCATGACTTAGGCATGTCTCAGGGGGTTTTGGTATTCAATCAAAACATATATCATTTTATTCCCAACAATTTCCCCCTTTTTGATGATGCCAAAACCTATACATTTTATGCAAAATTGACTTGACTACACCCATTACATTTATCTTCAGAAGACATGACTAGAGTCAATTTTCCTGAAAAAGAATGTGTTAGTGTACTCACCATTCATGTTGCAAATAGGTTTCAAAGATAGGCATAGAGAGATTTCTGTAACAGTGTTTCTTGATTCAAAGGATGTTCAACTATCATTCATTCAAAAGTACATTACAAGCATGTTGATAGTTGAAGTTAACATATCAGAGCATGAATCCAAAACACTATACATCAGAGCATATACTAAATACTTAATAATATCTAGATCTTCAAGTATCATACCAAAACTTTTATTAGAGCATATCAGAGCAAACAGATTTTCAAAGCACATCAGCATTCTTGACCAGACTTCAGCATAGATGACCAATTAAACATATCTTCAGATAAGATAAGTTTTCAACCACCAAAAAGGTCAGAAGACTTAGCCATTTTAGAGATCATCTTCTTTAGGTGGCACCATCCCATATTGTGCCCACACTCTTCTTTTCAGCTCCATGGCTTCTTGGTTGGTTCCTTTGGGTCCAAGGGTCATCTTGTTCAACTTGAGGATCTCTAGAAACTCTCTCAGGATCCTTGACTGGTCAATCCATCCATCAAGCTTTGGAGGCATGTAGATGATAGGCTTGGGAGCATTAAGTTCAATTTTTGCAATATCAGCAGCTGCAAGCAATTGTTGATACAGCTCTCTATAATACTCTATCATGAACTCAGCAAAAGAAGAGTTGGCATCTTCTCCATTCCATCTGTCAATGACATAGTAATCATAGACAAACTCCCTTTTAGCCTCTTCCCATGTGTCATTCAGCTGAATGGGCACCCATTTATCCAAGTGTGGATATTTGGTGTCCATTGGAATCAGTAGCTGGGGCTTCATTTTGTTGTAGGTTGCTTTCCTTCTCCTTGGCTTTTGGAAGTCAGCTCTTCTCTTATCTCTTGCTCTGTTGGCCTCATCCATCAAGTCCATTTTCTCTTAGGCCCTCATCATGGCCAGTTTCTGTTGAGTTTCAGGGTCTTTGTCATACCCTTCATGAAACAACTTTGATGGATCAAGAACTAAGACAGTAGTCTTCTTTTTTGGCTCAGGTCCAAATCCTTCAGCAAACAATTCTTCAATATTTTCAGTGGACTTGGGATCTTCAGCACTCTTGTCAGTTTCAGAAGATTTATCCTTTTCAGCACTCTTGGATACTTCAGCAGTTTTGTCTTTTTCAGCATTCCTTGCCTTTTTGGAAATAGGCTCATCATCATCAATTCTGAACTCAGGGGGCAGATCAAGGCTGTTGGGAAAATCAGTGAATGTTTCAGCTTTTCTTTTGTTTCCTTTGGCCTTCTTAATCTTTCCTCTAGTTTGGACACCTTCAGCATCTTTGTCCAAACCAGATACCTCTCCTCCTGGTCTTTGTTGTAGCTTAACTCTTTCCTCTTGTGCTGAAGCCATTGAGTTCTTCAAGGCAATTGCTAACTGCTCTTCTTCATCCAAATCTTCTAAGTCAGCACTGCTGGCTCTTTTCCTTTAACTTCAGGAACTTTGTCCTTTCCCTTGACTGGGCTTCCAATGACTAAGGCACCTTTTGCTCTTGCTCTTGCTCTTTCCCTTTCCCCCTTTTTGGCAGCATCAAAACACTGGGGTTTGAGCTCACTCATTGTTGTAGCCATCAGGGATTGGGCTAGGTTCAGAGATTTCATTTCTTCCAACAGATATACATTCTCATCATGTATATTCTTCATCCTATAACTGCTCAAGCTAAGGAAAGCTAGAACAGGCTTCATCTTTTGTTGGACAACCTCCTCCAAGGTTGCTTTCAGAGATGCATCAAGTTGGGCCTTAAGAAGCTCAGTGAGATTGGCCACTGCACCTTCAGCAATGTTGGCCATCACCTCTTGGGAAAACTTTTCTGAGGCTGCTTTCACCATAGCAAGCCTTTGTGCTTCTGCTCTTTTCTTCTGCAATGCTGTCTTCTTTCCAAGTGCTTGTTTGACAGTTAGTCTGAGAGCTTTGACATTTGCATTGTGGTTATCTCTCAACAACTTTTGTTCCTACTTGACCTCTTCTGAGATGGATTCCATGGTGGATTTGGCTTTTTGAACTTCAGTGGAAATGGTTTGGAGACCAGTTTCCACGCCACTTATCCTTGCTTCTAAAGTGGGTAGCACCACATCCTCAGAGCCTGTTAATCTCATCTCCACAGATGCTAGAGTTCTTCCTTGCTCATTCAATGCTCCTGATGTTTCAGCATGAGCAGATTGGACTTGATGAGCCAAGGAGTCCAACTTCTCTGACTGCATTCCAAGCAAGGCTTGTGCTGAGCTTGTATCCACTTGGATGGGAGCATCTGTCAAGAACTCATCTGCAAATATTTGGTCAAGGGAAATACCTGCAATATTAGACAGATCAAAAATGTTAGGAAATAAACACTCATCACCCTCAATTTCTTTTTCATAAGACTCTGATACATCAGCAGCCTTCTTCTCATTTTCAACTCTTTCTTTTCTTCCTTCATTTAAAATGTCCTCACCCAAGGAATCAGGCCTCCTTTCATCAAGGGATTCTTGAAGTTCAGATTTGACTTCAAGAATAACCTGTCCTTCCTCACTTATACCACCCTCTATTTGTGGTACACTCACTATCTTAGTGATCACAACCTCTCTTTCATCCTCTACTCCCTTTGATTTTTTGACTAATCTCTCCTTTTCAACAACTTCTCCTAGACCAGCAACATCTCCACCTTCAGCAAGGTTCAAATATGGCAGTTGTGGGGAGATCACAGTGCTTATTGCAGCAGCCACTGAGTCATCCTGAATGATTAAGGGCTGATCAGTGTCCAACTCTTCTGACACTGAATAGGCCTTAACCAAACCAGCCTCTAATAAAGGAACCTCAACATCTTTAGGATGTGCCTTGGGTTCAGAAGAACCTTCATTGGCAGATGTATCTTTGGTTGTGTTACCACCCTTGGTCAACACCTCTGATGAAGCAGAGCCTTTCCTATGATAGGTTAGGAGGGGGGTTGAAGGCAGATTGGATTCAGAAGGGTTGGGATTGGTTTCAGGAGGATTGGGGTTTGAGGGGTTTGAGGGATCATCAGGGGAATCATCATCATTTGAGCTACTATCAGGGTGTTTGATGCCCTTAGCTTTTCTTTCTTTCTCCTCAATGATCTTTTCATCTACTAACTTTGCAAAAACTTCCTCATCAATAAGAAATCTTGTTTTTAGCACACCAGCAAAGTGTAGTAGTCTGCTTTCTTCTACTTGCCACCAGTTTGCACCCTTATCTTGGATGACTTGTGATATCTCCATTATAGTTTTGTCTTTAACATCCACAAGCATCCTCAAATCATGAAATGTCTTCTGAATTCTTGGAAATTCAGCAAGTTGTGGATACAAACTGTCCACAGTAGCCTTGGCTCCACCTCTGAGCATACTCTCATAAGTATACTCCTCCTCATCTCCACTTGAATGGGGACTTTGGGTTATAGGGGAGTTAGCTCTGTCTTCTCCTAAAGTGGCTTCAGGTAGGTGAAGTTCAGGAATGTTGGCTTCAGAAGGGTTGGGTACAGTTGAAGGTACTTCAGTTGCTTTTGCGAGCGATGGATCTGAAGGGGCTTTTCTCAGGGGGGTTGGCTCAATGAGTGCAGATTCTAAAAGCTTTGAATAATTGAGCATGGATGAGTCAAGGGGTGACAGCAACCTTGTCTCATCTAAAGCTAAATCTGCAAGCACATCTATGCCACTTCTTTGCACACTCCCTTCTGGAGAATATCTCTTAGTAAGATTGACAGGGGTGATAGGTTGGTTGGAAGGGGTAATATGGGTTTCAGGGGAGTTGGGTTCAGGATTTTGGGTTTCAGGGATGTTGGCTTCTAAGGATTGGCCTTCAGGGATTTTGGACTCTGGGGTTCCAGAACCAGAAGAGTTGGTCCTGGACTTAGATTTTGTCCTGCTTTCAACCCTGCTTTCCCTTAAAGCAATTTGAAGAGACCTTTCTTCCTAAAGTTCCAGCACCTTCTCAGTGGGCTTGGCCCTTCTCTTTCTAGCCCTACTGCTCCCACTACCTTCCACTTCTTTCTCTTCCTCAGGGACAACTTCCCTGGCCCTCTTATCACCCTTGTGCTTTTGCCTTGTTTCATTGTACTTCTGCCTCAACTCTTCAGAGTGATCAGATGGCACTTGCACTCCTTCTTCTGCCACTTCATCAACTTCAATTGAAGCTCCTGAGGCTTCTTCTTAGAGTACTTGAGACATTTTTCTTGTCTTCATAGCTGTGGCCTTTGTCCTCTTTTTCAACTTTGGTTTCTCCTCAACCTTCTCTTCAGCAGATTTGTCCAGAAGCATCCTTCTTTGCTCAGTTTTCTTGTTGGGCTTTCTGAACAGTATTTTCTGGGCAGGGAGAGGTTTGGCAAAGGTCTGCATCTCAGAGTAGTGAGCAAACTTTTCAATCAAGAGACTTACCCTGGTGCAATATCTCAGCTTTCCTTCCATCACAACCTTGTTGTGAGCTCTTACTTTGAACTTGGCTTTTTCCTTCATCATTTCAGACAAGATGAAGGTCCTCTAGTTGAACTTGATGCCTTTGTCACTGGCATCAATCACAACTGCCATAATCCTTATCCTTGGATGGCTGACTTGCTCTAAACTTCCAGTGTTGCTGAGCAAACTCTTTGCTACAACCTCAAACAGTGTAAGAAACTTTGGTTTGAGGGTTCTCTTGTGTTGTGTAAAGGATAATGGCTCTGGAGTGATAAGCCAATCTTGAGCAATTTCTTGCTCAAGTCCATTTCCATAAAATTCTGGATTCCTTCCCTCTGAAGGCAATCCAAAAGCAGCATCAACTTCCTCCTCAGAAAATTTCACTCTGTGAAATCTTTCCTCCTCTTCTCCTTCTGCTACAAAGGACAGTCTTGTGGCAACTTCTCCATCTTCAGGTTTGCCTCTCCATTTGAGAAAAGCAAAGAACTCTGTCATGTAGGATTCAAGGCAGGAGTCTGGCTTGTCTTACATGAACTTCTGGAGACCTGCCCTCCTCAACCATCTTAAGGTTGGAACTACTTCAGGTTCCTCACTTTCAAAAGAGAGGATTGGTTCAAAAGTGAGGTTGTTCTTGTGGCTGAGATAGCCAAAATCAAGGTCAAGTTCCTTGTTGGTGAAATCAACAACCATCTCTGGTTTTGCTTTGGGAGCCATTGAAGGTTACAGAGAGAAATTTAAGAAGGTTTAAGAGAGTTTGAAGAAGATGAAAGCTAGGGTTTCGAATACTTGGGGAATAAGTGTTTGTGGGGGATCTTAAGACTTGTGAATATTCTAAAAAGAATGTTTGTCAATAAGTTGGTGGAGTCTTGAGGCAATTCAACTGTTAACAAAAGTGGAAAACAAAATTGGACGGCCAGGATTGATTTCAGGGGAGTTGTCCAATTTTGATCCAATGGTCAAAAATCAATGTAACAGTGAGTAATTGGTTTTATTCAAAACGTGGAGGTTATTTAATATTAGTTAATGGTTGGGGAGTTTTCAAGGTAGATCATGTCTTGAAAAGGTGTAATGCAAACAAGAGTTAAATCTTGGCATTTAATGCATGGAAAGTGACCTTTTGGGTGGGAGACAAATAAAATCCCAAAAAGATGATATATGTATATGGAATGGGACAGATTTCGAAATAGGCAATGATTACCCAAAATAGGTGCTTATCAGACCAAGATTTGGTTTGATAGCTAGGACAACTTATTTGACCCCACTTGGACAAGTGTCCTGAAAAGATGTGGACAAGTGTCCTGAATTTCAATGGACAAATGTCCTGAATGATTTAGGTCATCTCTTCTGAGTTTCAGTGGACTTGACCAAGTCTGCTGAACATCATTTATGTTCCCCTTACTCTCAATAATTTCAGTGGAGTTTACTTGTCCAACTTCCCTGGATCAAGTAATCCCAATTCTGCTGATAGCTCTAGAAACCTTGCCTCTGCAAGTGGTTTAGTCAATATATCAGCTTTTTGTTGATCTGTGTGGATTTTCACCAACTTTATGTCCTTCTTCTCCACATGGTCTCTAATGAAGTGATGCTTGATATCCACATGCTTGCATCTTGTGTGTAATACATGATTCTGTGATATTGCAATAGCACTGTTATTGTCACAGAATATAGGCACTTCAGTAGAGTTGACATTGTAGTCTCTTAATTGTTGTCTTAACCAAAGAATTTGAGCACAACAACTTCCAGCAGCAACATATTCAGCTTCAGTGGTGGAGGTAGCCACTGTGTTTTGCTTCTTGGAAAACCAAGATATGAGTTTGTTGCCCAAGAACTGACAAGTCCCTGAAGTGGACTTTTTGTCAATTCTACATCCTCCATAATCAGCATCTGAGTAGCCAGTTAACTCAATGTTGTCATCAGCAGGGTACCAAAGGCCTAGATTTTTAGTTCCTTTGAGATACCTCAAGATCCTTTTTGCAGCCTCAAGATGGCTTTTTTCTTAGGATTTGCTTGAAACCTTGCACAAACACCTACTGCAAAGGTGATGTCAGGTCTGCTGGCAGTGAGATAGAGGAGTGAACCAATGATTCCTCTATACTCAGTAGAGTTGGTTGAGATACCACTCTCATCAGGATCCATCTTCCAATTTGTGGGGATCCTTACTGGCTTGCTAGTTTTACACCCAAATTTCTTGATCATTTCTCTAGTGTACTTAGCTTGATTGATGAAGATTCCTTCTTTGGATTGCTTGACTTGAAGTCCCAAAAAGAAATTAATCAGACCCATCATGGACATCTCAAACTTGCTTTGCATTGAGCTTTGAGAACTTCTCACACAGCTTCTCATTGGGGGATCCAAATATGATGTCATCCACATATATTTGGACAAGCAAGATGTCCTTTCCTTCAGTGATTCTGAAGAGAGTTCTGTCCACAGTTCCGTTGATGAAACCATGATCCAAGAGGAACTGTGACAGTGTGTCATACCAGGCTCTTGGAGCTTGCTTGAGTCCATATAGAGCTTTCTTCAATCTGTAGACTTGATTTCCAATCTCAAAGCCAGGTGGTTGCTCCACATAGACTTCTTCTTTTAAAACTCCATTCAAGAAGGCACTCTTGACATCCATTTGGTATACTTTGAACCTCTTGTGGGCTGCATAGGCTAAGAACAGTCTGATTGCTTCTAGCCTTGCCACAGGTGCAAAGGTCTCATCATAGTCAATGCCTTCTGATTGACAATAGCCTTTTGCCACTAATCTGGCCTTGTTTCTGACAATCACATCATTTTCATTCTTCTTGTTCTTGAACACCCACTTGGTTCCAATAACATCTTGATGTGAAGGTCTATCCACCAGCTCCCATACATCATTTCTGGTGAATTGGTTTAGCTCTTCCTGCATTGCTGTGATCCAGTTTGCATCTTGAAGTGCTTCATCAATGTCTTTTGGTTTCTGTTCTGATAAGAAACAACAAAACATAGCATTTTCACCATGAAAAGTTCTGGTTTTGACTCCTATACTTGGATCACCAAGTATCAGATTGGTAGGATGGTCAGATAACCAAGTCCTCTTTTTTCTGATTCCTTCAGTAGAGTTGTCCTCTACTAAAGTTGAGTCACCAGTGTTATAGAATTCAGGATAATTGAATGCAGGATCTAATTCAGGATCATATTCAGGGATGTTGTCCTCAATGTTTGGAACATTGGCATTTTCACCATTTATGGTTCCCCCTTGAATATTGGATCCATTAACTACCTCAGCAGAGCCTGCTTCTTCATTGGTAGTTGTTACCTGAGGATGAACTGAGATTGGATCATTCAGTTCATCATTTCCTTCATTGAGGTTTGCTTCAGGAATATTGCCTTCAGGATTGTTGTCCAGTGTTGTGTTTTCAGGGAGATTGGCTTGGACAACATCTATGAATTCAGTGTCCTTGTCTTTTAGGCTCAATCTGGTTGTTCTTTGTGTGATCTCTTCAGGGTCCAGGTTTTTGTTCCTGATCTCAAAGATAGATTCATCAAACACAACATGAGGTGTTTCTTCCACAACAAGGGTTTTCTTGTTGTAGACTCTGAAAGCTCTACTGATTTGAGAGTATCCAAGAAATACTCCCTCATCAGCTTTGCTGTCAAAGGCTTTTAACTGTTCTTTCCCATTATTGTGAATGAAACACTTACAACCAAATATGTGAAAGTATGACACTTTAGGCAATCTTCCTTTCCAGAGTTCATAGGGGGTTTTGCCTTGCCCCTTAGTAATCAAACATCTATTCTGAGTATGGCATGCAGTATTTATAGCTTCAGCCCAAAACCTCTTAGGTAGATTAGAATCAGCAATTAATGTTCTGGCAGTTTTCCTTTAAAGGAGGCTTTAATCTATTTTCCTTCTTGACGTGGTTTACACACATGTTCTTTAATGAAAACCTCATTAGGCAGTCCTTTAACTAATGCATTTCTGGCAAGTTTGTTCATTGATTTAAAGTTCAAGTGGTTTAGCCTCTTGTGCCATAACCAGCTTTGTTCACTAGAGCTCTTAGCAATGAAGCATGCAGCATCAGTAGACTTGTCCCAGTCTGTAAAATACACATTTCCTTTCCTAGTTCAAGTCAATAGAGTTTGTTGAGTCTTATCTTTTATTAAGCATTTTCCACTTGAAAACTCAACATTGAAGTCTTTATCACAGAATTGACTGATACTTAGGATATTATATTTGAGACCAGCTACATAAGATACATTGGTCACTTTGATGTTACCAATCATCAAAGTACCATAACCTTTTGTTGTTGCTTGTGAGCTGTCTCCAAATGTGACATTTGGGCCTTCTTTTTCAATAAAATCAGTGAGGAGTTCCTTGTTTCCAGTAATGTGCCTTGAGCATCCACTGTCAAGATACCATGCTGACTTTTTGTTCATACTCCTCTTCTTGTGGCCCAAAGGTACCTGCAATTAGCAAGTTTTAGGTACCCTTTAAATTTTGGGTCCTGAGAGGTTAGCTGTACCTTTAGGAACCCAAACTTGTCTAATTACCCTGATTGATTCAAAGTGGCTAAGTTGTTTTCCTTGTGCATCAACATACACTGCCTTTCCCTTAAATGCCTTTGGGAAGGTGTGTGTGAAAGTGTTAACTCTGTAAGTTTCAGGAGAGTTGTCAAATCTCCTGAACTTATGAGTTCTTTGTGTATCATGATGAAATATTTGAGGAAAGGCCTTTTTATGACCATTACCCTTTGGCATGAAGGGTTTTGGTTGTCTCATTTTATTCTGCCTTTGAGGATGGTTGTCCTTAGGTCTATTCAGCTGAGGCTTTCTCAGAAGAGTTGGCCTTGGCTGATTATACCTTGGATAACTCCTCTGAACATTGTTCAGTAGAGTTGCCCTTCCAATGGGTCTACTCTGCTGATCAACATTCCTCTTGTGTTCAGGGACTCTGGCCATTTCCTTAGGTTTGGACCTAGTCTCCTGAAACACTTGAGTTGGCAAATCATCCATTTTGCCTTTCCTTTGTTCAGTGGCTGAATTATTTCATTTTCAACTTGTTGTGCCACTGATTTGACAAAGATTTTCTTAATGTTACTTGTAGAAGCAACACTAAGACAAGGTGAAGATTCGAATGGATCAAAACCTAATCCACTTCTTTGAGCCATAGGTCTTTGATAACTTTGAATTTCCTCTATTGCTCTAGAGGATTTGTTCAAAGCAGACATCTTTAATTTCAGGCTCTCGTCACTTGATTTGAGAATGTCATACTCATGTGAGAGGTTTTCAAATTTTGCTTGAAGACATTTTAATTCAAACTCTTTTCTTTTCTGAGTAAGTAATTGAGCATCAATCTGTCCTTGTTGGTCAACTATCCTGAGATTTGCTTCCTCAAGCTCTCTCAAGACTTGTTGGTACAACTCAGTAGATTTAATGTCAACTACTGTCTCAGTAGGTTTTGAAAGCTCAATTGAAAGTCTTTCATTTTCCCTTACACAATTGTCATGAAATTCTTGTAGCCTAGTGAAATCTTCCATTAACTTTCCAAAGGAAAGTTTCAAGTTGACTTCACTAGTGTTCTGTGATAAGAATGATGGTGAGCTAGAAGTGGAGGATACCTCATCATCCTCAACAGCCATGTTGCACACATCATCATCATCATCACTGTTAGAGAACAGTCCATCAGAAGAGTTGAAGCTTTCAGCACTATCAGATTCATCACCAGCCATCATAGCTTTTCTGTTGGTGAACTTCCTGTCTCTTTTGGCTTGCCTCTCTCTTCTTTCTTTAGAGCTGGGTTCAGGGCAATCATACTGGAAGTGCCCTTTCTTCTTGCAGTTGTAGCACAGATCCTCATCATCATCTTTCTTGGATTCATCTCTTCTTTTGGATGATGAAGGTTCAGCTCTACTGGACCTTCTCCTATTAGAGTACTTGTCCTCTGATCTTTTCTCTTCAGGCTTTTTGTCTTCAGCCTGTGCTTCAGGAGAGTTGTACCTTCTCCTGAATTTGTTGTCTTGGTAGAATTTCTTGTATCTACCAAACCTCGAGTTGAGCTTGTCAAACCTCCTTGCATAAGAGCCATATCTTCCTTCATTTCAGCCTTAAAGACTGACTTTGATGATCTTGGAGTGGGTTGCATTTCAGGTTCAGCAGCTTTGGCTTTAAATGCCACTCCTTTGACTGGTAAGGAAGTCTCTTCTGCTGGCTTTCTTCTATTGAGGTCAAACTCATAGGCTTTGAGTTCTGAGAAGATTTGTTGCATGGGCATGGTAGAGAGATCCTTGGTGTTTTGCATCATAACAACATAGACATCCCACTTTTGAGTGAGACTTCTCAGGATCTTCAAGCCAACTTCTCTCTTGGAGTACACCTTGCCCAATGAGTTGATCTCATTCATCACATCAGTGAATCTACCAGCAAACTTGTCAATGGATTCTTCAGTCTCCATTGTGAATTGTTCAAACTTCTACACAGCAACTTGGAGCTTATTCTCCTTGATCTTTTCTGTACCCTCACACATCTCAGCAAGAGTATCCCAAATTTCTTTGGCAGTTGTGCAGTGGTAGACTCTACCCATGATTGCATCTGGAATTGTTTGGTAGAGGGTGTTCATGGCAAGATAATTCAGATTATCTTTCCTCTTTTCATCAGTAGTGAAGTCATCTTCATCTTTGGGAATCAGTTCCCTTATATCAACTCTTTGCTCATCTGTCAATCTGGGGTTAATTTGAGTAAACACAAAAGGACCTCTTGTGATTACTCTCAGCATGTCAGTATGAAGAGATGCGAGATGAGCTCTCATTCTGATTTTCCAGAAATCATAATTGTCTATAGATAACATGGGCAGTTTGTGATGTGAGATGTGGTTGACTGGATTTGTGGCCATGTTATCCAATCCTTGAACAGCATCATTAGGAACAGCATTGTTGTTAGCCATAGTTCAAGAATAAGATGTTAGTCAACTAATAGGATTTCAGATAGATCAGTTCAGTGACCACACCAAATATGTGATTTTGAAAATCAAGATGGATTTTCAGAAGCAGTGGTCTTTGAACCCCTGCTCTGATACCACTTGTTGGTCCTGAAAGAAGTATATAACAAGTGTATGGGGGGGAATACACTTGTATGCAGATTCTTTCAAACTTTAATCAAACCAGAGATCAGCAATGTTGTCTTGGACAACTCTGCTGAAGAGATTAACTCTTCTAAGATAATCAAACTACTAAGTACTATTGAGTACTTAGTTGAGTAACTATCTAGGGGAGTTATATGTGCGGAATTAGTGGTTGGCCCTTTAGTTCAAACTCCTTTAAGTTCTGAAATCACTTAAGCAATATAGTCCAGTTTTCAGGGAACTTGTCCAATACAGTTTTTGCACAGTCTTTGAATATATGTTCTTTGAAAGATCAGTTTTGTGTGCAGTGTTGAATGTATGAAAGTACTTTGAAAGTAAATCAACACAAGAGTTTATAGTGGTTCAGAGACTCAAGCTCCTACACCCACTTTCCCTGATTTAACAGGATAATTCCTTCACTCTTGGAATTAACTTGTTTTATAGTGCCAAGGTGCACTTGATCAAGAACACCACTCCTTGGTGAATTGATCCCTAGGATGTCTAGAGTCCTAGTACCCTCTTCTCAACTCAGAACTGAACTGTTCTTCTCTCAACAGTCAGCTCCTACCACTTCTACTACTACAACCTTCTCACTTTCTCACTTGAAAGGGGTAAGGGTTGAAGTAAGGTTCCAACTAATGAGATATCCTTTACAATGAAGATCAGTGTATAAGGATAGGATATCTCTTCTAAGCTTGTATGGATATCCAATGGGGTTCAGCTTAGATGAAGTGTATGAAGACTAAGATAGTCTCTTTGAAAGCTTGAGAGCACTTGACAACTTGTAGGATAGTTGGCTTAGTAGTTGGTTGGATGCCTTCAAATGGTCTTCACACTTCTGTATTTATAGACAAATTTGAGGATTTGCCCGTTGGAGAGGCAGTCCCAAATTGTTATAAATGTCTTCCTTGAGTTCTTCAAATTGGAAGACAGATTCTTGATAGTGACATGTCCTTATTTGGGTAATAAACGGCTTGTAAGACTTTGTCTTCATTCTGCAGCACTCTTCCCAATGTCTGACTTTAAGATTCACTTGTTAGGACTTGGACATGGCTTCTGAAGTTTGATCCAATGATAGGACAACATTCCTTATCAAATGGACAACTCTGCTTATCACTATCAGCATACTTGCTTATCAGCATAGTTGGCTTGCTCTTCTTCAGATGACTTTGCTCTTTCCCTTTGCTTCATTTAGATGTGATCTCAGCATGATTCAATGAAGTCTTTTAGGGTGTAGTTGTCTTTATCTCTTCAGCATAGTTGGCTTTCAAGCTTCAGAACATTTTGTTCTGGTTTAATTGGGCTGAGACAACTCTTCTGGACAACTCTCCTGATCAGAATACTTGGCCTTTAAGCTTCAGAACCTTTGTTCTTATTTTGATTGTGCAGAGACAACCTCTCTGGACAACTCTTCTGATCAGAGCATTTGAATATACTTGGCCTTTAAGCTTCCAGAACATTTATTCTTGTTTTAATTGTGCAGAGACAACTCCTCTGGACAACTCTCCTGATCAGCATACTTGGTCTTCAATAGACTTAGTGATTGTTCCAGAATTTGAGCCTTGAGGGGACTTGATCTTGATGGTCTTCAAAGCATATGTTCCCCCTCAAATTGTGCATCTATACAACTAAGAGCTGCCTAACATATCAGCTTCTCATCTAGCCTTAAGCTATATGTTCTAACACTCTTAGAACACAGTCATCTTGACTTAGGCATGTCTCAGGGGGTTTTGGTATTCAATCAAAATATATCTCATTTTATTCCCAACAAAGAGGCTTACTGAGGCTTCGTCCCTACAGGGGGAAGGTTCTCCGGGGACAATTAGCAACTCGAGTGGAGTCCTTGGAAATGGCGATGATATGTCCTACGGTCTCTGTAGCCTTGAAGGTGAGACGGTGCAACACCTTTTTTTCTCCTGCAGGTTCTCGGCTAAGGTACAGAACCTTTTTTGCTCATGGTTAAGATCCCCCACGGCTAAGCATAGAAACCCAGCAACACATTTCCACCAATACTGTGGATCGCTTGGAGGCAAACAGTCGAAATTCCTTCTGGAATGCTTGTGGTGTGGCTTCGTCTGGTTCGTGTGGAGATCAAGGAACAACAAGGTTTTCTCAAATGAGGAATCTAAACCAAAAAAGGTCTTCAATGAAGTTAGAGCTATGGTGTGGAATTTATTTTATTATCACAACCGTTGGTTACACCAAACAACGAGCTTCTAGGGTTTAGAGAGAATGGTTTGTTTGTAGTGTATGGGTGCCAACTTAGTGAATCAAACAAGTTTGGTCACTATTTTCTAAGCTAAGATATGGATATCTTTGAACGGACATAAGATCGGAAACACTTTAGAGCTCTCTGATTTTGAATCGTCGATGCTGGCTCTTTAAGACCTCTTCAGTCTTCAGGAAGCTTGGACGCTTGAGTATGAACGTCTAAGATTAATTCTTCAGTGTTTTTCCGATATTTGACTTACTCATCACTAAGGATGAATTCTTGTATTTATAGGAGGATTTGAAATAGTCGTTTAAATCAAATCTTCTGTTGTATGATGAAAATCTTCATGACTTGATCGGCCATGGTGATAGTTGTTATTTCCAACTTTGTATTAATTTTGCATTAAATGCTCAGTTGTTTGGGCCGTACATGCTATGACATTCTACAGAGCATGTCAAATCAGTAGTTGTGTTGTGGTCCACGTCAGCATAGTTATACATAATTAATTTCCCAACGGATCTTTAGATGAGACAAGAAGGATCGATGATAAATTGAAGTTGATCATTCTTTTATCTTATTGGAATGTCTTTTCCCTTAACATAAGACGTTGAAGCTTTCAGAAGAGTTAAGTTGCATAGCTTACGTCCATATATATCACTTGGCATTGATTATTCGGGTTATTGCATGATGTAAGTATCAATTGACTAATGCATACAAGGACCTTGTCATCTGGTCTTACTTATGTACTTTATTTTCAAGGCATTCTTGTCTTTAGTCTCCTGATCTTCAACTTACTAAGGAATCAGCTGACAGATAGTTCAACTATTTCATAAAAATAAGAGTTTTTCTATACATTTTTAGCTTATAAACCTATCCAATTACAAATTAAACTAAGTACAAAAATTACATGTGTTTGACCATAAAAACTAATACATGTTGATCTAAGTACGTTTAGAGGTGGATGAATATCCCATCATAGGTTGTACGAAACGAGCGTCTCGTATTCATAGTTTAGTTTATTCTATTGTTTTGGTTCGTTAATGTTTTCCTCGAGTTGAACCTTGAATACATATTTTGAGGTTATTCATATATTGGAATAGATTAATTAGGGGTCATACCTTCTTGTTAATTAAACATAAGAACAATTCGAGCTAGTTTTGTCGTACCACTAATTTAATTTAAAGATAAAATTCGAGATTAGATTGAGATTACCGGATTCAATAATTAAATTGATAAAATTATTCAAAGGAAAACTATACAAGGACTAGATCGTTCTCAATATTTAATTTCTATTTATACTTTTCATTGCTTTATGTAAAATGTCACTAGACGTAAATGAATATTTTAGTCCTATAAAGTTGATCGTCGGAAAAAAGTCAATTAAAGCATGTGAGATTAAATAGGAAAACATGCATAAGCAACACTTAAAACATGTGAATCATATATTCTTGACATGTCAGATGGACGGAGGATCGATAATTTTTTTATTAGGGTCTAATATTTTAAATTCACGAAAGTTCAAGGACCAATTTAGCATCAACTCACTTTCTTCTTCAAAATTACCTGAGTATACTAACTTGTACTCAATTTAAACGTACTATTCCATTCATTTGCATTTTAAAAGTTGTTTTGCACATTTCAGTTTTAATTAATTACTCACTCCGTCACATAATAATTTTCATATATAGATGAGCACATATATATTAAAAAAATGTAAAAATGAGTAGAATTTTGAGAGTAATTTTGTAAACTTTTATGTATAGGGAAATTCTCAAATGCACCATGTGCACCAAACCAGGTTTGGTGCACATGCTTTTGTCCTTATCCTCCTATTCTAACTTATTATCCTTTTTTCTCTACTTATGGTTATAATTCTATTTTTTTCTATTAATTAATTAATTAATTTATAATCTATTACTTTATTAATTAATTAATAAATTACAGTCCTTTCAAACTTTTTTTTTTTAGTTTTTTTTTTAGTTTTTTTTTTCGTTTTTTTTTTTCGTTTTCTTTTTTTCGTTACTCACCCCCACTTTTCAATAATAATAGTTGCTACTTTTCATTAATAAAATTTCCACTTTTCACTAATAACAGTTACCACTATTCAGTAACAAAATTTCCACTTTTCACTAATAATAATTACCATTTTTTTAACAAAATTTCCACTTTTCAATAATAATAGTTACCACTTTTCAGTAACAAAATTCCCACTTTTCAATAATAAGAATTACACTTTTCAGTTAAAATATTTACCACTTTTCAGTAACAAAATCTCCACTTTTCAATAATAAGAATTACACTTTTCAGTTAAAGTGTAATTCTTATTATTGAAAAGTGTAATCTTATTATTGAAAAGTGGTAGATATTTGAACTGAAAAGTGTAATTCTTATTATTGAAAATGGTGGATATTTTAACTTAAAAATGTAATTTTTATTATTGAAAAGTGATAAATATTTTAACTGAAAAGTGTAATTCTTATTATTGAAAAGTGGAAATTTTGTTACTGAAAAGTGGTAGATATTTTAACTGAAAAATGTAATTTTTATTATTGAAAAGTGGTAGATATTTTAACTGAAAAGTGTAATTCTTATTATTGAAAAGTGGTAACTATTATTATTGAAAAGTGGAAATTTTGTTACTGAAAAGTGGTAGCTATTATTAATGAAAAGTGGTAATTTTGTTATGAAAAGTGATAATTATTATTAGTGAAAAGTGGAAATATTAATTAATTAAAACGGGTATATTTAATTATAAATTGTACAGTTAAAATTATTATTAAAATTGAAAAAATGTTATTCTTATTATTGAAAAGTGGTAGATATTTGAACTGAAAAGTGTAATTCTTATTATTGAAAAGTGGTAGATATTTTAACTGAAAAATGTAGTTTTTATTATTGAAAGTGGTTGATATTTGAACTGAAAAGTGTAATTCTTATTATTGAAAAGTGGTAGATATTTGAACTGAAAAGTGTAATTCTTATTATTGAAAAGTGGTAGATATTTTAACTTAAAAATGTAATTTTTATTATTGAAAAGTGATAAATATTTTAACTGAAAAGTGTAATTCTTATTATTGAAAAGTGGAAATTTTGTTACTGAAAAGTGGTAGATATTTTAACTGAAAAATGTAATTTTTATTATTGAAAAGTGGTAGATATTTTAACTGAAAAGTGTAATTCTTATTATTGAAAAGTGGTAACTATTATTATTGAAAAGTGGAAATTTTGTTACTGAAAAGTGGTAGCTATTATTAGTGAAAAGTGGTAATTTTGTTATGAAAAGTGATAATTATTATTAGTGAAAAGTGGAAATTTTATTAATGAAAAGTAGAGACTATTATTATTAAAAAGTGGAAGTGAGTAACGAAAAAAAAAACGAAAAAAAATGAAAAAAAAAACAGAAAAATAAACAAATTTGAAAAAAAACAGAAAAAAAAAACGAAAAAAAAAAACAAAAAAAAAAGGAAAAAAAAAACAGAAAAAAAAAAAACAAAAAAAAAAAAAAAAACAAGTTTGAAAGGATTTGAACCTGTGACCTCAAGCTTTTAAAAAGGTATCTATAACCACTAGAATATTCATTACTTAATTATTTATGTTTATCTTTATAAATAGATATATGATTGGTCTGTGCATTAGTGTGCACGTGCACGCTGTGCACAGGAGACCAACTCTTATGTATAAAGTAAAAAAGTGATTTAACTTATGTGTATATGTTGGACAAAAACTAATGTCATTTTTTGAAAAATTGTGAGAATAGAGTTTATAAAGGGGTTTACATTTTATGAGTGTGAAAGTTATTGTGGCATGTTCCGATAAGAAAAGTATATGAGTTTATAAAGGATTTTTTTTTCCTTTTTACCCTTAAACTCATTAAAAGTTAATTGGATTAAATAATACTCCATTCATCCCATAATAACTATTCATATGTAGGTGAACACACATATTAAAAAAGTGTAATATTGAGTAGGGTTAATTTGAGGGATAATTCAAAAAACGTACCTTATGTATAATTTAAGTTTACTTGTGTGTATGTGGACCAAAAATAATGTCATTATGTATAAAATTATAAGGGCGCAGCTAAAGGCACCCGGATTTCCTATGAGTACACCCACGGAGAATTTTTTTTTTTGTCCCAAGAGTGGTGCGAAAAGACGTTTTTACCCCTCCTGTAGTTTTTAAAAAAAAACGCCGGATGAGTACACCCATCTATTCCGGTTCACACGCGATTCATCACATTTCACATCCGAATCATTCTGGATTCCCACCGTCAACGCCAAAACATCAAAAATCCTAAAAATTCAAAATTTCAACAATAAAAATAAAATCTTAACATGTTCGAAAATTTTACCAAAACAAGAGTTGAGATGTTCGAAAATTTTACCAAAACAAACCCAATATGTTCGAAAAAAATTTCAAAACAACTTAGATTAATTTGTTCGAAAAAAAAATTCGAACATCTTGTTCGAAATTCCAAAACAAACCCAAGTTGTTCGAAAAAAATTTCAAAACAAACGCAATATGTTCGAAATTTTTTCCAAAACAATCTTGATATGTTCGAAAATAATTCCCGAACTACTAAAAACCCTAATTTTCCTAAATTTTCAAAACCCTAATTTTTGGGAACTGTAAAAATTGTAAAAAAAAAAAAACTAACCTTCGAACGGCGGCGTGGGTAGCTGGGTGCGATGAAGGGGAGTGGGAGGGGTTGCGGCCGCGAACGGCCGCGAAGGAAAGGGGAAGGGGCTGCGGCCGCGAACGGCCGCGAAGGGGAGAGGGAGGAGTTGCGGTCGCGAACGGCCGGGAAGGGGAAGGGACAGCGGCCGCGAAGGGGAGAGGGAAGAGTTGCGGCCGCGAACGGCCGCGAAGGGGAGAGGGAAGAGGTGCAGTCGCGAACGGCCGCGAAGGGGAGAGGAAGGGACTGCGGCCGTGAACGGCCGCGAAGTGGAGAGGGAGGCGTGCGCGGCGCAGCGAGGCAAGGCGGTGGCATGGGCGGCGGCAGCACTGTGCGAGCGGCCGCGTGGAAGGAGGCGGCGGCGTGGGCGACGGTGGCGTGGGCGCGGGTGGCGCCGTCATCTTCAAGAGAGTGGAGGAAGATGGAGGAAATGGGTCTCAAGGTGGGTGTACTCTTTTAATTTTGAGAATGGGGGAGGATTTAGGGATTTAATAGGACGAAGGGTATTTTTGTATTTTCCACGTGGGTGTCCTCATCCATTTTGTGGGTGTCCTCATCGCGTGGGTATCCTCATAAGATCCTTGGGTGCCTTTATCCGCACCCAAATTATAAATATAGTGAGTAGATGTATTAAAATGGGCTAGACCTTTGGGCCGAACTGTCCGCCGCCTAAAAGTGGGTTGGGTGAATGCAATTAATATATCTTTGTTTCACCCGATAAAGTCAATATCAAGATATATATGTCAAATTATTGAACAAGCACCACCAAAGAAATGGTTATCTTGTGGTTATTAAACTTTGTGACGTCAACTTTACCCTTGTGTTTCACCTCTTACGGCCTGCTACTAGCCTACTAAAGTGAAATGTCGATCAATTGAAAATTATCAAATAATTCTCAATTTTTTAAAGTCGACCAATTAAACTGAAATATCATGACAAAAAAATATTAGCAAATGCAGATGACATTTTGTTTGCAGACCATATATACAAGATTAAAGAAAGTTCCAAAATATATAGATGTACAAATTAATCAAATTTGATAATCTTTGTTGCGTCAAAAAGTGACGAGGTGTGATATCGAATCCACCGGTTTGGATTAAGGCTTTTTCGAGCTTGAATTATCACTCTTGAGCAAGCTTCCTTGCGAATAATCCTCTTCCAAGCTCCCAAAAACCTACAAAATCACGTCGGAGAAGATTTCGGCGTGAAATCTCCGACGCTCAAGTCAGATATGCTCACGGGAGAATCAAAGAGGAACTTCCCTACAGATGGAGGGAGAGTTCTCGCAAGAATGGTGTAACTTCAAGGTGTTCTTTGTATTATCTCGTGTTTAAGAATGTAAAAACTGTGGTATCGATTATAATGATCGTATATGTTGTATTCAATCACTTAAGACTGCTTAAAAAACGTACCTTGGGGAAAAGGTAGGTTTTTCCCCATTTTTCTCAACCACTTCCCCTAGAATCGGTCTAGAGGCCCATCTTCTTTATTCCAGCCCATACCCCTAGATTTTCGGCCTCAATTGCTATCTTCCAGCTCTGACTTTTCTCCTAAATCGAAGGTCTCCCTTTGAATAAGACTTAATATAATCCACTTGACCTTGTATTTGGGTCGAGAATATGGGCCAAGGGTTAGCCCTGGGCTTGGCCCATGGATTTGGACCGAGGGTTAGGTCTGTCTCCTCCATTCATTTCTCTAGGACTCGGGCCCACTTCCTTTGCTATTATCAAATTGGGCCACTTCAGGACCTACTCTACAATTTGGCTCCTAAGAAGCCCGTTGGGTTATTTACAAAAACATATAATCAATGGTGTATTAATCATCTTAAAAAATAAATATAAATATTTAATGAGGATAACTCATCGTTTATTCACGTGTCATATTCTCGTGAGACATCATATTTTGGGCGCATCAATCATAATCTCAAAATAGACGTGATATTGTGAATCTGTGATGTGTATATCTTTGGGTAGATGAGAGTTGGGACTATTTTACTCCATTATTAATTGCATACTGGACAGTTGAACGTGCATACGAAAACGTTGACCAAATAATTAATGTAGTTGCTGAAAATGAATGCTTGGGCACGTTAATTGAAGAGAATAATATCCTTCAAAGTATGGGTAAAAATATCCTTGAATTGAAAATGTTTCATTTTACATTTTCAACCGCTTAAAATTAAACCATTGGTTGATCATAATAAACTCGATCTGCACTTGAGGGTAATTATTTAATCACTTTTTCACTTAATCCCTTAAAACAAGCATGTGAATTGAAATTAAATATTACTCCCTCCCTCTGTTTATAAAGTTTATTGTATTTCTCATTTGATATAAAATTAAGAAATATATATTTTTTTTTTTACACATTTACTCCTCATTAATTTTTCTCTTTTTCCTTTTCTTTTTCCCATATTCCATTTCTCACATTCCTTTTCCACAATTTCTTTGATCTTTTCATAAAAAATCATTAATATATTTCCAAAAATAATAGAGATAATTTAGAAAAATTATTGGTAAAATTAGGAAAAACGATAAACTTTTTTAAATAAAATTTAAGATAAAATGCGACAAATTTTATGAAACGGGATTACGGGAGAGTATATGAAAACATGAATAAGTAACACCTTATCAATATCTTTGCCAAAACAAATAAATCAGCAACAATTACAACATGTGAATAATGTCAACTTTTTTTTTTGGTATTTTTTTTTTAGTGTTATATTTTTAATTAATTGTCGTGACTTACACTTTTCAAAATAATATTTTTAGTTATATTGACGCATATTTTTTGGTAATGTTATATTGCACCTTTTAGTTATATACACATGCACTTTTCAGTAAAATTGTGTTGCACTTTTTCGTTATAATAACTTACATTTTTTACTAAAAATATTTTATTGTACTTTTCAATTATACTAACTTGCATTTTCTAGTTATTATAACTTAACACTTTTCATTAAAAGTTGTGTTGCGTTTTTCAATTATAGCGACTTACACTTTTTAATAAAAAAATGTGTTGTACTTTTTAGTAATATTGTGTTATACTTTTCAACACATACGTTTTAAAAAAAAATTACCAACAAAAAAAACTTTACAAAAAAAAAAAAAAAAAAACAATTTGAACAAGTCAACTCAATTCTTGTATAGAATTGATTCTATATAAGACCAATCTATGAATAATATATTCCTTATGTTCCCACTCAAAAATTGTAAATTATTGTTTTTTTTTTAAAAAACAACACTAATTCATGAGTAATCTTGAAAAATAAATGGAGAAACAAAGGCATAAACAGAGCATAGCATACAAATTCTGAACAAACATTCACAAAAGTACCCAAATTTCGTAATACTCATCACAAAATCACCAATTTCACGTTTTTCATCGTTTTTTTAATTTAGTCTTACCATTTTTTTGTCAGAAATTAAACTAATGGACATGAAAATTCCGTCTAAAACAGACTGTTTGTGGACCTCTTGTGGCCAAAAGTGTGAGGGAGCATAATAGGTGAGACCATAAGTGAATTTTTCTTGGAGTCTCCTTTCAAAAGTTAGAAAAAGGTCATGGGAATTGTGTTTGTTAAATTATGGTACAAAAATTAAGCACTTATTTGTCCTCGTACAACTATGCCCTTGAGACTTTTAACTGGATCATATATAATAATATACCAACTGAACAAGTTCGTTCATCTTCTTTATTCAATACTACATTCATCTTACATGGGATAAGGATGGAAGATGTAACAACATTTGTAGTGAATCATTCAGTTTCATCATTTCATCACCGGCAAAGGCCTTTTAATAACAGGAACAAGGCACAGAGGTTTGAGCCTTGTAGCAGTAGCGCCAAATGCTTCATTCATGTCCACTTCTTCTCTAACACCTAATTTCCAATCGAAATGGTAAAGCAGCATTGCTAGTGGGAGCTCCATGTTAGCAAGCCCGAACGACATGCCAGGGCATATCCTCCTTCCAGCTCCAAATGGAATAAATTCAAAGTCATTGCCTCTAAAATCCACCTCACTATCAGCAAATCTTTCTGGCTGAAAGCAATCACTGTCTTTCCAATAGTTGGAGTCTCGGTTAATAGCCCATGCGTTAACGATGATTTTTGTGTTTGCAGGAATCTGGTATCCATTAATCTCACATGTCTCGCTGCATATCCTTGGAACTGAGAGAGGAAATGGCGGATGCACCCTCAGAGTTTCATTCACAACTAACTTTAAATAGCTGAGTTCATGAATGGACGATTCATCAACAAACCCCTTGCTGTCGAAAACCTTCCTCACCTCTCGTTGAGCCTTTTCCAGAATTTTGGGATTTTTGAGCATTTCTGCCATGGCCCAATCCATAGTCGTCGCAGCTGTTTCACTTCCTCCAGTCAATACATCCTGCATACTTCAACACATTATATATATAACTCGATTTTTAATTAGCACTTGTTTAAAGAAAGCATGAGTTTTACTTGTGTATAAGTAAAGTAGTAAACAGAGTTTGTCATTTTATGAGTCAAAATTAATGAGCATTGAGCAAGAGTATATTTGTGAATGTTAGGAATTAATATACAAGAATTAATTCTCACCCTCTCTACAAGTTTGGACTTTTAGATGAGACGGAATTCTTTCATGGTATGAGAGACAAGTTCGGACTTTTAGATGAGACGGAATTCTTTCAGTGAAAAGTGGTCTAATATTTCCTTTGGTATAAATAAGACCGATCCCTTATAAAACATCTTGTATTCTGGAAAGTGAAGATAAAACAGAGATGCCAACAAATTTTTTATCACATTTATATTTATATGTGGGGTCACCACTTCTTTTCTTTCACTTGTATTTTTCAATTCCGACTCAACCAGTAGCAATGTAGCATAGACGAAATCGAGAAAAGGAAAACTAACCAAGATTACAGATTTAATGTTGTCGTTAGTCAAGGGAATTTCGAGTCCATCATCCTGATATTTGAGAAGCACATCTACCAGATCTTCTTGCTTATCATCACTACTCTTGGCCACTTTGTGCTCACTGATGATGTCCTCAAAAATCTTATCTGCTTCATGGTGCAATATAATCAGCTTCCTCCTCGTTGCGCTCATCATTCGAAACAACTTGACAGAAGGATACAACTCTGCAATATCAAATCCTGATGCATATTCAAGTACCTTTCGGATTATGGGCAGTAATCTCTCACGTTCCTTGGTAATCCTACCAAGCGCTGCCCTTGTTACAACAGCATATGTTGATGAGCAAAGTTTCTCCGTCATATTAAAAGGCGATCCCTCCATGCTACCAATCCACCTCATAAGATCTAAAAAGACCTCTTCTCTGATTGATCGGAACGATTGGACACGTTTCACGCTCAAAAGCTCCAGGGTGCATATTTTTCTAAGCTGTCTCCAGTAGTCACTGTACGGACTAAACGCGATACTGGTGTTATTGTAACTCATGATCTCAGCTACTAGAATCGAAGGTCTGGATGCAAAGTTGAGATCATGAGTTTTCAAAACTTGTTTTGCAGCGTCGGGTGAGGAAACTACGACAACAGAGAGCTCGCCTAGCTGCAGGTGCATCAACGGCCCGTATTTCAGGGCTAGTTGATGTAGTGCACGATGGGGCAGGGATCCTACGAGGTTGTGGATATTTCCAATCAAAGGTAGTTTCCATGGCCCTGGAGGGAGATTTGGAGTTGAGAACTTGGATTTGAGTTTGAAGAAGAGGAAAGCAGATAGAAAAAATAGGAAAACAGATATCATTAGAGATGGAAACTGGATCTCCATGACCATGAGTGTTCTTGCACTGATGTTGGAGTATTATGCTGGTGGAGTCCATTATGTATGTAATACAATGCTAATATATACTTGTTCATTATTTTAATTTACGCAGGAATGTTGGTCAAACATTGTCACCTTCGAGAAAGGGGTATTTTCAAATTGACTACAAAGGCTCTAATACGGCGACAAAGTGGGATAGCTAAAGTGGTTAGAGCACCACTACCTAGGCCTTAGGTCCTGGGTTCGAGTCATGGGGAGGGGAAAAAAGGGATGGGTATTTAACTTTCCATAAAAAAAAAAAAGGCTCTAATACGGCACTATGCTACTAATTAATAGAGATAAACGTAATTATAGATAGGGATTGATGAGTTCGAGTTATTGCATTTTTTTTTTTTTTTTAATTGGATATTACTACCTCCGTCCACAAATTATATGTTCACTTGACTTATTAGTCCGTCCACAAATTATATTCTCATAGTATCTTTTATGGAAAAGGTAACTTTATTTTTATCCTTCAACAATCATTTAATTACTTAAAATGTCATCCAACTTTATTCACAATCGATCCCATAATACAATAGTCTTATTCTATATATGTTTGTCTTAAAAATTGTGCCCAAAAGTAGGGATGGGAATGTGTCGGGCTACCCCATAATTACCAAACATTTCGTTATTGAGTGCGACGCTTAGGGGAGTGTATTAGGTGCAGTCTTGATGCAATATAAGAAACTCATGGCATATTTTAGTACAAGACTGTGCGGTCGCCACCTTGGGAAATCAACATACGAGCATGAAATGATGGCCCTCGTTCTGACCATACAGTATTAGCGGCCATACCTGCTGGGATGATGCTTCGAAGTACGCACCAATCAACGCACCCTGAAACAATTACTCTCGCAGCCCCTTACGAACAAAACTAGGTAGCCAAACTCTTGGGTTTCGACTTCGACGCCGGGTACAAGAAAGGGGCGCCGAAAAATAAAGCGGCAGACGCCCTATCATGGCAAGACGAGGAGATGGAAGTTACGGGTATATCACTTCCTGTTTGGATGGACTAGTGTAACCTCCATAATGAAGTGCAAGATCATAACCCGAACCTAGCAAAGATCAGGTTCGATCTATCGCATGGCCTGCTCGGCCTGGTGCACTACACGGTGGCTCATGGCATACTCTACTATAAAGGGAAATTGGAATTACCACATTCCTCGTCTTGGATCCTTTTAGTATAGATGTCCTAAAGACAATTATTATAAGGATATTGTACTTGATCATATTTAGTTATTTAAGTATTATTAATTTCATTGATAATATTCAGTGATACATTTATAGAATGTTATGTTTGATTGTTTGCATTTATTCTTATATGTGTTCCCATGAACTAATGATGTCATTGAGATGTGAGATCTCGATTGACTATATTATGGTTCTTAAAGTAGCCCCAATCAATGATCATCGAGATTGGATATCGATGATGTGATTTAGATTGGTGTGGAATTTGCATCATATCCTTAGAGGATGTAGTGGTTCTCACAACTACGAGATACTAGGTGTCTTATGATGGATGCATAAATACTTCGAGAGTACTGGCTTGCCCAATCGAGAAATCGTTTGGTGTATTCTATTTACGTGTCTGCAGGAATATCTGATTTGTGGAGCAATGTAATGTCTTTCTACTTGAGGTCAATACACGTGCATATGCGGAGTGATGGACTTTAATCATGATCGACGCTTGCACTCCTAACGTGATAAATTAGGCATGTGTTGGGCACACCATAAAGTACATGTGCACGGTAGTTGAGTCAAGAATAAGATTCAGTCCTCAAATAGATTTGAAGAGAATACTCGTCTTCTCATAATTAATTGGATCGTAGTCATTGGTCAATGCACGTCACATTTGGAATATTGGTGTTCAAATGCAACAATATGATCAATTAGTGTAATGAGATAACGAGATTAAATTATTGGAATAGACACATCATCATGTTCTAGATTTAATCGGAGTATTCGTTAATGAAAGGATCATATCAATGTAGCTTCACATTACAGGTTGTTGCTATATCCTCGCAACATACCTCACATATTGAGATTATCATTAGTTTGACTAATCGCTTGATATGTGAGAATTAATTATTTAATTTATAATGATATTTAATTTATGAAGAAATATAGAATAATTTTATTGGATATAATTATAATTTATTTAATTAAATTAGATTTAATTAATAAGATGATATAGAACCCACCTTCTGGTTTTTTATGGAACATTAATATATTTTAAATTTAATTTAAAACAAATATTATCCATTAAAATATATTTTAATTTTCTAATATCTAATCTCCCACTTAACCCGTTAGTAAAAACAGAAAACATCTCAAAACCAAATCAAATCTTCCATCTGCCCACCAACGATTATTTTTCCTGATTTACGATTTATTTTTCCTGGAAAAATCAGGAAAAACAGAAAACTTTCTCCCACGGAACAAAAACAGAAATGAGAAATGAAGCCCATTTTTCCTCTGAAGGTGGCTGTTGCTCTTCCTCCGCTCGTGTGAGAGCCGGTGCGGTCGAAGTTATTTTCTGTGGCACCTTTGCTTCCTAAGTCGTCTCAAGAGAAGACGAACACTGCTTTAAATACAACGTCGTAAACAACCTTTCAAGGAAACTATCCCAAGGATGAGAGACGACGGCTATCGCTTTATGAAAGTCCAAGAGATCAAAGCTACTGATAGAGTCCGGACTTCGCAACTGAAGGAGGCTTTACGATCCCGACTTGGACTTTTTCTCACCAGTGAGAATAGCCGCAAAATATTAGCGACGAAATATAATTTTTATTGTTGTTCTGATTATTAACAACAAAATGAAGCAATTTTTTGCTAGTATAGCGATGAAATATATAAAATTTGTTACAAATATTAAATCTAAGAATTTAGCGACGTAATTTTTTATTTTGTTGCTAAAAATTGATTCGTCGCTATTCACCCTCTTTCTTGTAGTGAATTTTGAAGTATGTGTATCTTTATATAAAAAAAAATATGTGGTACATTTGTTTTCAAATGAAAAAATATTGGTTAAAATTAAGCGTTTGTGATAATAAATTAATTATCACCTAAAAACTTGTTGGTCCTTGCCCTTTATAAATCGTATATACATACCAACAGAACAACTAGTTCTTTGTCTTGATTCATTCATGAAATTATGCAATACAATACATGGGTTCATATTGGAAGATAAAACATTAGTAATTCATGAAATAAATACTGCTTATTGATCCAAAAATAAAAATAAAAAAAATACATGAAATAAATACCCAAATCGATCGAAAAAATTCATCATATGGTCGGCAAAGGCCTTTTCATAACAGGAACAACGCACAGATGTTTGTCCCTTGCAGCCGTAATGCCAAATCTTTCCTTCATGTCCATTTCTTCAGCTTTCCCTCCGTCACCTAATTTCCAATCGAAATGGTAAAGCAGCATTGCTAGTGGGAGCTCGAGGTTAGCAAGGCCGAAAGAAATTCCAGGGCATATCCTTCTTCCAGCTCCAAATGGAATATATTCAAAGTGATTACCCCTGTAATCCACCTCACTATCATCAAATCTTTCTGGCTGAAAGCAATTCGCGTCTTTCCAATTGTTGGAGTCTCGGTTAATAGCCCATAAATTGATGATGATTTTGGCGTTTGCAGGGATCTGGTATCCGTTAATCTTACGCGTCTCGATGCATTTTCTGGGAACCGAGAGAGGTAATGGCGGATGCATCCTCAGGGTCTCTTTCACAACTAACTTCAAATACTTGAGTTCATGAATGCACGATTCATCAACAAATCCTTGGCTGTCGAAAACCTTTCTGATCTCTTGTTGTGCCTTTGCCAGAGTTCTTGGATTTTTCAGCATTTCTGCCATGGCCCAATCCATAGTTGTTGAAGATGTTTCAGTTCCTCCTGTCAATATATCCTGCATGCTTCAACACATTATATATAACTCACATCTAATCAATGATTTTTTAATTAGCGCTAGTTTAATTAAAGCATGAGTGGATTTTCAACACAAAAAAAAAAGAAGACAAAAATTATATAACTGTATTATATATTTACAGTACTCAAGATAAGTTATAAGAGTACATTTCTGAAAAGTGGGTCTATGATCTTGTGTAAAAATAAGATCGACCCTTTATAAAAAATGAACATAAAACAAGAGTTAATAAAAAAAATCGTCATGTATCTTTAGGCCAAGACCAATTTTAGTCTAGTATGTTGTAGCTTTTTCAGTTTGATCCTTCTGGTGTATGTCAATTTTGGTTCTTTTCTTAATTTTTGTCCAAAAGTACTAAAATTAAACACGGCCTAAGTTACAGGAAGATTCGGAACATTAACAACTTAAGCTTGTCCCATTGGAGACTTCGATCCCGCGAAGACGATAGGTAGCTGTATAAAGGAGTAGAGAAGGAGAACTAACCATGATTACAGCTTTGATGTTGTTGTTTGTCAAGGGATGTTCAAGTACATCATTCTGATATTTCAGAAGAACATCTACCAGATCTTCCTGCTTATCATCATCACTCTTCACTAAATTACCCACTTTGTGCTCACAGATGATGTCCTCAAGAATCTTATCTTGTTCAAGGTGCAGTATAGTCAGTCTCCGCCTCGTTGCGCTCATCTTTCTAAACAACTTGATCGAAGGATACAAATCTGCAATATCGAATCCAGATGCATATACAAGTCCCTCTTTGATTAGGGGCAGTAATCTCTCGTGTTCCCTTGTAATCTTACCAACCGCTGCCCTTGCTACCATAGCATACGTCGAGGAGTGAAGTTTGTCCGTCAGATTAAAAGCCAATCCCTCCATACTACCGATCCACCTCAAAAGATCTAAAAACACCTCTTCTCTGATTGGTCGGAACGATTGGACACGTTTCACGCTCAAAAGCTCCAGGGTGCAAATTTTCCGAATCTGTCTCCAGTAGTCGCCGTATGGAGTTAACCCGATACCGGTGGAATTGTAACACATGATCTCAAATGCTAGAATCGAAGGCCTGGTTGCAAAGTTTAAGTCATGAGTTTTCATGACTTGTTTTGCAGCATCGGGCGAGGAAACTACGACAACAGAGAGTTCGCCTAGCTGCAGGTGCATCAACGGCCCATATTTCAGGGCTAATCGACCAAGTGCATGGTGTGGTAAGGATCCTATGAGATTGTGCATATTTCCAATCAAAGGAAACCTCCATGGCCCTGGAGGGAGATTTTCTGTTGAGATTTTGGATTTGAATCGGGATCCGAGTTTGAAGAAGATGAAAGTACAGAAGAAGAGGAAAACAAGCACCACAAGGGATGGAATCTGAAACTCCATGAACGTTTAAACTAGTGTAGTTAGCTGCACTGCTCGATCAGATGTTCTAACTCCGTCCCAGGCTAATAAGAATAATACGGAGTAGTATTAAATGAATACAGGTAGAGGTAGAGAGGTAGGGAGGAAGATATACGATCCCTCCGTCCCCTAAAAGTTACTCCCTCCGTCCCGGAAGTGTTTGCACCACAAAGTGGGCACACTTTTTAAGAAAAAAGTGTAATGAGTGGAGTGTTGAGGGGTAATTTTGTAAAGTTATATGAATAAAGTAAAAAGGTGATTGGAAAGAGAGTAAAAGTAATGGCATTTTGTGTAAATATGTGAATATTGTGAGGGTGAAGTTTATGAATAAGTTTCCTTTTATGGGTGTGCAAACAATTGTGGGACGGACAAATAAGGTAAGTGTGCAAACAGTTGTGGGACGGAGGGAGTATCTATTTTGTCATTTGGGTTTGTCCGTCTATAAGCTTCTCATACCATTTTTGGCAAATATCTTTAAATTTTCTTTTTTACACTTCACTTTATATATATCTTATTTTTTTCTCTCTATCCTTTTTTTTTTTTTTTTTTTAGTAACATATATTACTTGTACTATAGTTATTATTTAATCTCTTTTCTTAATCTTGTGTCCAAAAGTAACGAAAAATATATAGGCGGACGGAGGGAGTAATAGAATGTTAGACAAAAATGAAAATGAATAACCTAGTGTGTCCTAAATAATAAAATAGGACACTTAATTGCATTTGTATATATGTGTGTAATTAATTAGCATGCAGGTCGCGCCTGTATTTTTTAATTAACTCATCAAAAGCGTGGTTACCGATTGTCAAAAGTTGTCACTTTCAAGATAGGGTTTTTTTAACAAATGAATTCTTTTTTTTTAATATTTGGTATTCCACTTTATGTCTAAACACTGAACCAACATGTGTTAATGGTCCGGTGTAACATTAAGTTTAACATGAAAATTGGAAAAGATGAATCGAAGCGTTATTTAAATGTTAAATAATACTCCCTCCTTCCCCTTTTAAATTTTACATTTTGTCATTTTGGATGCTCCATTTAAAACTTGGGTTAGTTATTAATAGAGTCATTTCACTACTAGTTTAATCTAATTGAACCTCGAGCATATTTTCTTGTCTAATAGAGTAAAATTGAAAAATGTAAGACAATTATACCCTTTCATTAATTTGAAACAATTCGAAATTCTGAATTCAAATTAATAGGTCAACTAAATCCTCTAATTAGATATAAACAGAGGATCTCGAAAATTGAGTAATTTAAGGAGCTTCCAAAAATTTAAAAATTTCCTAAAGAGTAGGTATCCTCATTAATTCGTTTAACTTGCTTGAGCTTTGAGATTTTTACAGTTTGCATTTACTTCCAGCGATTGTTTCATCTTTCTCTGCATTTTCCGGCGACGAGTTTGACGATTCGCCACATCAGGTAATCCGATCATATATGTGTAAAGGTAAAATATGAATTAAGTGCTGCATATATATGTCGTAACATGATTATATATGTGTTAGTGCATATAGAGTGTAGACTAAAAAATATGAAAGCATACGAGCAGAGAAATTTGAACTAATAATTCTTTAATTCAAATAAGGAGCATAAAAAATATATGGAGGGGAATAGTGCATGGTATTGTAATCTATGCACATAGAACTGCATGTCTGTATGTGAGTAAAGGCAAAATGTGAAGTAAGTAGTGCATATCTATGGCGTACCATGTATTTAACATGCATATGCATTGTGTAGTGCACACTCTCTTATATGCATTGTGCAATTAACTTGTTTTTCCCATTGAAATCAACCTTGTAGAAAATAATATAATCCATTTGAAACCTTGACGATATCGACAGCCTGTTCAACGCAAATATATTGGAAAATCGATTAATGGATGCACTAAAATACGTAATATACATAGGCGAAATTAAATCAAAAATTGAATTTACGGTATGAATATTGCTGGTTGAACAAGTACTGCATATATCCGACGAAATCAATGATTGGTTTGATGAGATGAACAATAATCGAAAGATAAACAACAAAAGATAAGAATTGGATACGTACTGTGCAAGCGAATCTTGATATAATATTAATATGACCGATATATCTAATTCTGATCTCAGGCGAATTGGAGAAATAGAATCAGAGATATTGAAATTGAAATGCGAATTTGGGAAAAAAATTATGGTGCGTAACAAGAATCTGAGGGAATACGTACTTTTTTAAAATCAAAATTGGAAAGTAGTTGAATTATGGGAAACATAACCTAAATTTTAGGAATTTGTCTCTGCAACTTTTTTGAAATTTAAAATATGCAGTTAGTTTTTTATTGGCATAAATAGATTAAATAATTAGATTAAGGGTATAATTGTATTTTTTTGCTTTAATTTGACTCTATTATAAAATTATACATCTTGGTGTTTCTATTAGCTTAATGGGTTCTAATAGTGGACTTATTAGGCAATAATCTCTTAAAACTTTACATTTAATTTTTTGATAAGTTGTGGTCCCACGTACATTTATTAACAACTATCTGTACTTTTACACAAAATTACATTAATTGTCACTCATTTATCCTTTCTTTCTCCACCTTTTTACTTTCTTACATTTTCTCGCTCCACGTTTTTTTTTCTTACACACTTTTCATCAACAATATTACTCTCTCCGTTTCATTTAATGTTTGCACACTTTTTAAGAAAAAAATATAATTAAATGAATAGTCAAACATTGAGGTAGAGAAAGGAAATAATAAAAAAAAAAGTGTTGATAAAATAAAAAATTAATAACTTAATTTGATACTTCTTAAGTGATAAAATGAGACACTTAATTTAAAAAGAAGCAAGAAGTTCATTGCATTTGTATATATGTAGTATAATTAATTAGATGCCCTCGTATTATTTAATTAACTCTTGAGTAGTTAACGATTGTCAAAAGTTGTCACTTTCCAGATAGGGATTTTGTAGAGGGGTGTTTGAAAAGACTGTTTTCATAATTATTTATTATTTAAAACCTGTGAGATTGAAAATTGTTAGTTATGTTTGTAAATACATCTAAGCTTGTTAAATTTTATATTTTTAACAAGTTGTGGCCTCATATTTATTATAATTATTATCCCCATTTTTACATAAAATTATATTAATTGTCACTCACTTTTCTTTTTTCTCTTTACATTTTTCCTTTCATACATTTTTTTCCCTCCACTTTTTTTACTTTTCTTACATCAACAACGTACTTTACATAACATATAGAGTACTATATTTTTTTAATATTTGTGCAATCCTTCAAATGTAAAATTTACAGGAGTAAGACATTGTTGCATAAGCTGGATTACCAGATTTTTAATGGTGAAATATATGGGTATTTTAAGTTTGTAATTTTATAAGAAAAAGACCGATGGAATCATGAAAACTGGATCTCCATGAGTAGTGATTATATATATATATATATATATATATATATGCTTGTAGTATATACCCATTTCTCTTTCAAAGTTATATAACATTTTTAACATCCTACGAAAGTTACTTTTTTTTTAATAACGCTTACTATTTTTATATACATTTTTTGTCTGTCTATCTCTTTTCTCTAATTTTTTCTTTCCTAACTCACTCTCTAGCTACTTTTTCTTTCTTTCTTTTTTTCCGTATCTCTTTCTTACTCACCAACCCTACAACATGTATAATATTAAATTTCTAGATGTGAAAAAAATAAGTGACAGGAGGAAGTATAATAATATGCTTGTGCAGAATGATGCTTATAATATTTAATTGACTCTTCAAATTATAGACTATCCATAGTCAAACATTGTCACTTTCGAGAGGGAGGGATTTTTTTAAGGGAAATTTGCAAATTAGGACAATAATATTTTTTATAGGAATAAAGAAATATATTATTGGGGAATACGATAATTATTAATTAGTTACATATTACTAGACAAAACGGGAAATAATTTTTTTACGTTCCATAACTTTACAACTTTTCCAAAAACGTCCAAAAAAAGTTAAGTTTTCCAATTACGTCCCAAATTTTAGCTAACTTTTTCAATTACGTTCCAAAGTCGCCGGAAACATCAAAACGACGTCGCATTACGTCATGGTTACGACGTCGTTTTGATTTTCCGGCGACTTTGGAACGTAATTGAAAAAGTTAGCTAAAATTTGGGACGTAATTGGAAAACTTACCTTTTTTGGGACATTTTTGGAAAAATTTAAAAAAATGTAACTAATAAAATTTTAACACTAATAAACATGACAATATTATATATTCCGTATAATATTTCATTGAATTATTATATACACATGTAATATATTAAAATGTTCACTAATATTAAAATTTTGAATTGTATAAGATAAATTAATATTAAAATTATAATCATCTACTTTAAAAATAATTAATAATAATAAATAAATAGATTGATTGATAATAAAATTTCATATACTCCGTATTAATTAAAAATTATGAATCGATTTAACTTTATTATTTTATCTTATACAATTAAAAAAATTTAGCCTTTATTTCGTTCAATTTTAGAATATAAAATTATACTGAACAAAATTACATGATATTTTGTTAAATATTATATTTATGGTCATTAATATTAGCATAATTTCTTATGGGGAATTATGGTAATTATTAATATTTTTATTTTTTAAATTTAAATTTAAATCAATTCACATTTCTTAATTAATATTAATGACCATAAATATAATATGTTAACAAAATATCATGTAATTCTATTCAGTATAATTTTATGTTTTAAAATTGAATGAAATAAAGGCTAAAATTATTATAAAATAAATAAATGTGATAACATACTATTTAATATTATCCAAAAACTATAATTACTAATTTATTTATATAAATAATATATATCGATTATATACCTTTATGGCGACGAGGATATACCGATAATAAAATATAAGTAAATTTATTTGTTTAGATTTGCATTACAAAGAAATTTTTTTAAAAAAGTATATAAATATCAAGTATATAAATTTTAAAAAAAAGTATATAAACATATACAATCAATTAATCAAACAATTTCAATAAAATATATTTTTAGGTCCATAACTATTCTATTTTTTCAAAAACGTCCCAAAAAAGTTAAGTTTTCCAATTACGTCCCAAATTTTAGCTAACTTTTTCAATTACGTCCCAAAGTCGCCGGAAAATCAAAACGACGTCGTAACCATGACATAATACGACGTCGTTTTGATGTTTCCGACGACTTTGGGACGTAATTGAAAAAGTTAGCTAAAATTTGGGACGTAATTGGAAAACTTAACTTTTTTGGGACGTCTTTGAAAAAGTTGTAAAATTATGGGACGTAAAAAAATTATTTCCCAGACAAAACCACGAAATTCCCCAGAAGAAGTAATATTTTTTTGTGAACAAATCTGATATCGTTAGATTTCTACGACACTGTGTTCCCGAGCTTGCATCCGGATAATATTTTTTCAAATTTTCACAAGGACAAATTTAATTATCTCCATAAATTTTTCATTCTAATTTGGATCCAAGCGGCAATATTTGACAATTTTTTTTTTGGCTTAATTAAGTAGTGCACTGTTCATGTCATCATGAACTTATTTAATTGAAGGGGAATTATTTAGCTAGGGATATGACCAACCTACGTACATCTACCCCGAGGTGGCCATGCCACCCAACCCTACTCAGCAGAGTTAGACATTTGACTAAGTGTAGAGATCAGATGAGGGGAGTCAGCTGATGAGTCTTTTGATAAGGTCATCTGTTACGAGTTACAAGGAAAGGGACAAAACTGTCATTTCGATTGGGTATAGAGCTAGAACACGTGACTTTTTTACACGATTGCAGACTGTTGTAACTGCATCATGCTTTTAACATTGCAGCAGTCACCATTGATTAGTATAAATACCCTATCACTTGCATTTTGTAAAGATTGACGCGTACGAGCATTCGTCTTTGAGTTGTGAGTTCACGAGTGGAGTGAGGATAAATCGTATTTCGAGTGAATGAGTGTGTAAACATTATTGATCAATCAAAGTTGAAGTCGTGTGTCCAATGGATGTAGATCACATTGATCGAACCACTTAAATCCTTTGTTTGCTCTGTTTTCTTATCTTGTTTTGTTTGCTTTGGTGAATTACCATCTTAGTTGGGTCGCTTCATTTATAATCTATTTTCTGCTTGGTTGAAGACGTTTAATCTTGCGAATTACTTGACAATTAGCGCCGTCTGTGGGAATCGAAAGTAATTTCCAGATCTAAGATGGGGAGTTCCATCAAGTATAACATTGAGAACTTTACTAGGCACATGGGACTTTGAGACGTGGAGAGTCAAGATGTAGGCTCCTCTAGAACAACAGGGTTTATTCGATGCGCTCGAAAAACCAGAAGACATTGCGGAGGAATCTACAACAGCTGCGGCTGAAAGGAGCAAGATGCTTAGGAAAGCTCGAAGCACTATTCTACTTTGCCTTGGTGATAAGGTGTTGAGGGAGGTTGAGAAATCCGCGAAGGAGGTTTGGGATAAGCTTGGGAAACTTTACATGGTGAAAACCCTAGCAAATCGTCTCTATTCGAAGCAGAAGTTGTATGCCGTTAGAATGGGTGATGACAAGCCTATTCTGGATCAGCTGGATGAGTTCAACAGGGACCTTGATGATCTAGAGAATTTAGATGTCAAGTTAGAAGAAGAGGATAAGGCTCTGATCTTGTTGAGTGCTCTTCCTAAGTCCTTTGAAATCCAAATGGACACCATATTTTATGGTTGAAAGGAGACCATTACATTGGAGGATGTAATGTTGGTTTTCAAGTCCAAGCTGTTGCACAATAAGATATCTCAAGGAGATAAGAGCAGCAGTGGAGAAGGACCGGCAATCAAAGGAGGTCATAAGAAGTCTGTCTCTAAGAAGGGGCCTAGTCAACCCAAAAGATCGCTCATAAGGGTAAATCAGTTGTGTCCAATCAAGGGGATGTAGTGTGCTACCACTGCAACAAGCTTAGATGTTATAAGAATGTTTGCTACAAGTACAAGCAGTTCTTGAGAAAATCTGGTGCCAAGAACTCAACTGACAAGAATCAAACTAATCAAACCCAAGAAGATAAGGAGCAAGACGGCTATGAGTCTGCTCAAGCACTAACCATCACATCCTTTGGAGAACAGCAAGCATGGATCCTAAATTTAGGGTGTTCTTTCCATATGACTCCAAGAAGAGATTGATTTCATGATTTTAAGCATTAGAAGGGAGGTTCTGTGTTGCTAGGAAACGATCACACTTGCAAGGTTATGTGTGAAGGTTCAATTCACTAGAATATGTATGATGGTGTAGTGAGGATTCTCAAGAGTGTTAGGTATCTGCCTGAACTCAAGAGAAATTTGATATCTCTTGGGATGCTAGATTCTGAGGATTCAGAGCTCAGGGTATCTAAGGGGGAGCTGACTGTCCTGAAAGGTGTGAGAATGAATGATCTCTACTTTCTGAAGGGAGGTACAATGACTGGTAGATCAGACATAACAGAGGTGCAAAACAACTCAATGTTGTGGCACAGAAGAATATCTAGCTCAGGTAGGTGAGAAAGGCCTACTGGAGCTGTCTATGCAAGGTTTGTTTGGCAATGACAAAATCACAAAGTTGGATTTGTGTGAGTATTGCATTCTTGGAAAAGCCAAGAGGTTAAAATTTGGGAAGAGTGAACACTCTACCAAAGGGATTATAGACTATGTCCATTATGATCTGTGGGGGCCAGCTAGGAATCAGACCATATCGAAGTGGTGGGACATACTTCTTGTCTATCATTGATAACTACTCAAGGAAGGTGTGGGGAACTATCCTGAAATCTAAGGCAAAAGCATTTGAAAATTTTAAGGTATAGCTCACTGAGGTTGAGAATGTCACTAGAAAGACTCTCAAGCATTTGAGAACTGATAATGGTTTAGAGTACGTACATATAAGAAGAATTCAATGTGTTCTGTAGGAAGAAAGAAATAGTGAGCACAAGACTGTGCCAGGTACTTCTCAGCAGAATGGAATAGCTGAGAGAATGAACCAAACCCTACTAGAGAGAGTCAGTGCATGTTGAGCAGCTCTGGTCTTCCAAAGGTGTTTTGGGGAGAAGTTGTGTCAACTGCAGCCTTCTTAATAAATAGAAGCCCTTCCTCAAATGTGTAGTTTAAAACTCCAGAAGAGTTATGGTCTGACCATGCAGCTGAGTATAAGTGTTTGAAGGTATTTGGATGTGCAGCATATATATGCTCATGTCAAGCAGGATAAGATTGAGCCTCGAGCCTTGGAATATGTGTTCGTAGGGTATCCTTCAGGAGTGAAAGGATATAGGTTGTGGTTCCTTAAAGCTGGTATGCAGAAGTGCATTATCAGCAGAGATATGACTTTCGATGAAAGCAGAATGCCCCTATCAGAAGAGGCAAGAACAAGTTCAAGCGCAGATGATAACCGACCAGACGAGACACATTTTGAGGTGGAGAATGTTGACACCAGTAGAACTGTTGAAGATCATATTGATCCAGATGAGGAGGGCGGTCCTCATAGTGAGAATGAGCTTCATGAATACCACCCGCCTCAAAGGTATGGTCAAGTTGACATTGTATCATTTGCACTTTGTGCATCTCTTGAGATGGAGTCTATGGAACCAAAAACTTACCCTAAAGCCATCAGTTGCCATGACAAAGAGAGGTGGCTAGTTGCAATGGAGGAGGAATTGTTATCTCTCAACCAGAACCAGACCTGGGAGATTGTTGAGAGACCTAAGAACAACAAGCTTGTTGGGTGTAGGTGGATCTATAAGAAGAAGGTGGAGGCTCAGAGAGGTGGCAAGCTTAGATACAAGGCGAGGCTTGTAGCTAAAGGATTTAAACAGAAAGAAGGTATTGATTTCAATGAAATCTTGTTGGCTATGTGAATTTTTCGTATTTCTGCGAATTTTAAAGCATAAAAATAACTTACCCAAAAGCGTATGGATTCGTTATAGTATTGCAAGTATACGACCAAGTAGTATCGATCTAAGACCTAGAAGAGCGTGGAGCCCCAAAACTATACGTCGTGTGGTAATATAGGAACGAGAGGATAAATAAAATAACAATAAGAAAAAGAAACACTAAATAAACAACTAAAACTCTCAAATATGAAAGTGCAAGTGGAATATTGTTTCGGGTGTCTTCCTTATGTGGGATCACTAATGAATTAACGAACTAATCACAATAATTAAGCCTAATGTCTTGAATTATACTAAAGGCTATCACATATGTGTGTAGACCAATCCCTCATGAGGCTCAGGCGAACACATGCACTAATTAAAAATTATGGGATCTAAATAGTACTATAAGCTCCTAGGATAGTGACTCGTAAACACTTTCAACGCAGTTACTAATGTTTACGACTCTCCCTCTCACTAATCTCCTAGACGGCCTCCATTCGATTAATGTCTAATGTTGTCGATCTAAGCAATCAACCATCTCTCGGTTAAGCTAATTACTATTTAACTTCAATTAATTAATCAAGGCTCACACCCACACCCTAATCATGCAAACCCAACTCTCGTTGCAATTAACATAATCGAAAATGCTAGCTAATAAAATTGATTAACAATAGAAACATTAAACACCAAAACATAGGTAAATTAAGAAATTAATTAATAAACCCACTAATTATCCACATAAAGCACCCAAAGCAATAAGACTTTACCCTATATCTAAATTAACTACTAGAATGAAACTCATGTAAAATAAACTATAAAACATAAATGAAATTGAAATTAATTACCCAATTAAACTTGCAATAATGGAAAAATGTCACCTCTTGATCTTCAAATACTTTAATGCCACAAATAAAATAACATGTTAAATTAAATCTATCTAAGAAATGAAATAACAACTTAAACTAATCTATTGAGTGGAGTGGTGAGAGGAGGGGACTCTCAAAACCCTAGCTATTTTTCTCTCTATTTCCCCCTCCTTTGTAAAATGTGTTGCTCTCTGCTTTTATCTACATGCAGAAGCTCATGGCTTGGATGGAGGCAATGGATGGGCTTCCTTGACTAAGTTGACAGCTGCAAATGATTTAGGAGGGGCCCGCTTCATTTCCTCTTCAAAATAGAAGCCCAAATTTAATTATTTTCACTTCATTAATTCGGTTGCAAGCTTCCATGTCCATTAGCTAAATGCAATTGGGGTTCTTTTTCATCTTGATAATGGCTGCCTAATTAGCCCATCAATTTAATTAATCACGTAGGCGGCTCTTTGGTTCATGAAATGGGCCAAAGATTGGACTGCTTCTTTATCAATTTATAATGAGTCAAAATGTAGCTCATTTTTCTTCTTTTCTCTTCTCGATTTATTTATTCGGTTGACGCCACAATATAATCGTGACAAGGCATATTTATAGGCAAAACATGGTCAGGGATCAAAATGCAAAAAACAGGGTAAAATTCGTAATTTACCGAAAGTTTTGGGCCGATTCCGCGTTGATTGACCTCCCGCACGCGCCGCACACGCCTTTTTTGAATTCAAGGTCAGCCCACGCGCCTGTCACCATGCACCTTTTCATACGTCATTTAAAGCGCCTCAAATCACACGGGAAACGAGGAAACCTTTATGGAAAGGATTCAATCAAATAATTTGGATAAGGACAAGTATCAACACGGATACAAGTTTAGGAACGAGCATACTACCCACCTTCCTAGCGAGCATAAGGAAAGGGACCAGGGGACAAATGTTATATACGGTCAGAGAGTCAACCTTTGAAATGTCATGATCGTAATGATTCATCTATGTGGCGACGACTAGTCAACTTTTGTCATGCGACGACTAATCAACATTTAGTCAACACGTCAACCGTTTGGTTTATGGTCGTTGGTGAGAAGATATGTATGAGATGTCGACGAGCACGAGAAGAAGAAAAATGGCTCGATTGAAGACAAGTCCCCATGATCAGTATAGAAGTCGGTGACCAGCGACCAGGCGACCACCAAGACTTGGATATATGTCCTCCTTGCCCTTGTCGAGGACAAACATGGCAAAGCAATAATGCAATATAATTCGTCCGAAGCGCATTTAATGCGACCATCCCATCACCTTTAGTGATTTAGAGTGTAGGCCGAATAAGGGTTGCCAGCTGTAAAGGCAAGCACCCTCAAACCTAGTATATAAGCCTATTTTAGCTGAATGTAAACACAACTTGAAATATATGCACAGAAATCAAGACACTCTATTATTACTACTTTAAGAGCTTCCTGAAGAAGCTTCTTGCTGTTCATCACTTTGTTCTTCATCTTCGATCATCTTTAATCTTTTATTACACGTAAAACCCATACAAATATATATATGTTTATTTAGTGCTTTGACAAAGTTCACATCCAAATTATCATACAAAAAGCACCTACAACATGGAATAAGTAGTCTTGATTGTTTAATAGGAGTACAACCTGGCGGCGTGCTGCGTAGAATTTGAAAATGATAGATGAAACAGTAGATATTTAAAACAAGTGAGCATATATATGCATGGATATGATATTTGATAAACGGAGTTTCATTTAATCGGCATTGGCAAAGGCCTTTTAACAACAGGAACAACACGCAATTCTTTGAGTCTTCTAGCAGTCAGCCCAAATCCTTCTGCCATATCCATATCTTGGGGCCTCCCAGATCCATCAGGTAAATTCCAATCAAAATGATAAAGCAAGATTGCGAGTGGGAGCTCAACGTTGGCAAGGCCGAACGAAATGCCAGGGCATATCCTCCTTCCAGCACCAAATGGAATATATTCAAAATGATTACCCTTGAAATCCACAAGACTATCGAGAAATCTCTCAGGGTGAAAGCATTCTCCGTCTTTCCAATATTCGAAGTCCCTGTTAATAGCCCAAGAATTGACGATGATTTTCGTGTTTGCAGGTATTTGGTATCCATTAATCTGGCCCGTCTCGCCGCATTTCTTTGGAAGTAGGAGGGGTAGGGGTGGATGCAGCCTTAGAGTCTCTTTGATGACTGCCTTCAAATACTTGACTTGATGAATGCATGACTCATCAACACACCCCTTGATGTCAAAAACCTCTCTAACTTCTTGCTGTGCCTTTGCCAGAATTTTCGGATTTCTGAGCATTTCCCCCATTGCCCAATCCATAGTCGTCGCAGATGTTTCGCTTCCTGCTGTCAGTACATCCTGCATCAAATCAAATACATTGTTTTAGTAGATGAAGGTAGAGATGTAATACCTCTGTCCCGTCCTAGGTTTTTCACTTACCTATTTTGGACGTTTGTCTCAAACTTTTTTAAATTACAAAATTTAATATATATCCTTCTACTTTTTTTTTCTCATTTCTATCTCTATATCTTTTCTCTTTCCTACATGTATTTGCATTAACTAGACACCACACATTAAATACTATAGTCCTTAATTTTCGTGCGAAAAGTAAAGGGAAAAGTTATGGTAGAACCTAGTCAGACTCAACATGATTAATACTAATGACCGAGGTCTGTACTAAAATTGGTCACATCAATCACATCTCTGATGATAGGCTAGCGAGACTAATTAACTAGTATTATGTGTTGAGCAGAGTACATTTAATTTTACCACATTGAATATAAATAAATTATTTTCGGTTTTGAACTTTTAGAGATGAATATGGGCTAAGATGCAGAGGAAAGAAGAAAAGAGAATTTAACTAACCATAATTACAGATTTGATGTTGTTGTTGGTCAAAGGATGTTTATAAAGTCCCTCATCCTGGTATTTGAGAAGCACATCTACCAAATCTTCTTGCTTAGCAGCATCACTCTTGTTCACAGAGTTGGTCATTTTGTGCTCATTGATGATGCCCTCAAATATCCTATCTGCTTCCTGGTGTAATACACTCAGTTTCCGACTCACCGTGCTCATCATTCGAAACAGTTTGATGGAAGGATACAAATCAACAATATCGAATCCTCCTGCCAAACCAAGAGCCTCTTCGATTATGGGCAGTAATCTCTTTCGTTCATTCGTTATCTTACCCAGAGCTGCCGTTGCTACCAGAGCATATGTTGACGAGTAAAATTTCTCTGTCAGATTAATTGGCGTCCCCTCCCTACTCCTGATCCACCTTGAAAGATCGAAAAACACCTCTTCTCTGAGTGATCGGAACGATTGGACACGTTTCTCACTCAGAAGCTCGAGGGTGCAAATTTTCCTAAGCTGTTTCCAGTAGTCACCGTAAGGTCCAAATGTGATACTGGTGCAATTGTAGCTCATAATCTCAGCTGCTAGAATCGGGGGCCTGGATGCAAAGTTTAAGTCATGAGTTTTCATAACTTGTTTTGCAGCGTTGGGTGAGGAAACTACGACAACGGAGAGTTGGCCTAATTGCAGATGCATCAACGGCCCGTATTTCAGGGCTAGTTGATGCAGTGCACGATGGGGCACGGGTCCAATGAGATTGTGGATATTTCCGATCAAAGGCAACTTCCATGGCCCTGGAGGGAGATTTGGATTTGGGATCTTGGACTTGGATCGGGTTCGGAGTTTGAAGAAGATCAAAGTAGAGAGGAAGAGAAAAGCAAGTATGAGAAGGGATGGAAATTGGATCTCCATGAGTGTTTATTAAATTAGATGATAAAATACTTGTGGTAGAAGTTGTAGACTTGTAGGGACGAGTGCATTATGTATAGTAATATGTTGCTTGATTTCTTTATTCCACTTTTCTCGTTACACGTGGTATTCTACCTGTTGAATCTTTAACCCATGTCAATTATTCATACAATAGAATAAAATGTGAACATTAAAATTGAAACAAATGATAGTATTTTTGAAGAGAGGGGGACCATTGATTTTAATTGTTACTTTTGTCTATAAGGGCATGTTTGTTTTGGGATTTTGAAATTCGAATTTCAAAATCTAGTGGATTTCAAAATCCTAATACTTTTTATGTTTTGTGTTTGTTTTGAGATTTATGTAGGGTATGATTTAACTTTATAGTATAGGATTATAGGTTTTATAGGTATTTATATAGGATTTGTAGGTATTTATAGAGTTGACTTTTATAGGGTTATAGGGTGGGATTTTGAAATCCTGAATTAAAATCCCAAACTGTAACGGGGGTGGAGTTTCGAAATCCCAAATCCGAATTTCCCATTCCAAAACAAACATGCCCTAAGTTACTTTTTTTAATGCGGCACACGGATCAAGTTACTTTTTTAAATGCGGCACACGGATCAACGTGAGAGAATCAAATTAGAGATATGAATCACATTATCAAATAGATTTCTTGAACTTATTTTAAGTTGGTAATTTGTCTTGAACGTGGAATATAATTAAAAAAAATAAGAGTCCACGTTGTTAAAAAGATCTCTTGAGATTTTTTCAAATTGGACAATTTTTCTTGATCCTAGTATATCATTATGAAATAGAGGTAGTCACATTAATTAACATTTGCACAATTATTTCGAGTATAAATATTTATTGAAACACGACCTACTCATGACACCAACCATTTCTTAAGATATTCTTTTTATTCTAAAATTCAAGAAGCTTGTGCTTGACCATAATACTTGGGAAAAGGGTGTCGATCTGGCTACTAAATAATAGCATGTGATTAAAGGACTATAGCCCGCAATTATTGCTCCTCTGTTTTGTTTTAAATTAAGAGGGACACATATATGAAATACTTCGGGTAAAATATTAGTATATTTAAGAAAATGAAAAAAATTCGCAGGTCCTATTGAATTAAATAGATCTTTATAAAAAAATCGCGCAAAAGGTAATAGAAAAACGGGTTCCAGGTCTGTGTTACTGTAATTAATTGTGTTAAAAGGCTAATATGTGTTACTAAAAACGAGTTGCAGGTCTGTGTTATAGAAAGACTAATAGTATATTTTGAATAACACATATTTGTCCTTAACGTAACACGTGTAAGGTATTAAAAATTGTGTTACTATATAAACACAAATGTATTACTTTACAGAGAAAAAATGTGTTATTGTATGAATAAAATGTCATTACTGCGTGAATGAAATACTCAGTTCATCCTCAAAACAAAAAATATAGATTTAGATCCACGCATCTTGAATAGTTCGTCCCTAAAATTACAAAATGCATAAAAATCAACACTTAATTAAAAAAGATCCACATATAATTTTATCTTATTCCATTTTTAGTTTTATATTTTTATATTTTCTAGTAAAATAAAAAATGTTAAACATATGTCAAATGCTAGTTTAAACATTAGAAAGATGGTTCTAACTCTAAATTGTGTTACTATATAAACACAAATGTATTACTTTACAGAGAAAAGATGTGTTATTGTATGAATAAAATGTCATTACTGCGTGAATGAAATACTCAGTTCATCCTCAAAACAAAAAATATAGATTTAGATCCACGCATCTTGAATAGTTCATCCCTAAAATTACAAAATGCATAAAAATCAACACTTAATTAAAAAAGATCCACATATAATTTTATCTTATTCCATTTTTTGTTTTATATTTTTTAGTAAAATAAAAAATGTTAAACATATGTCAAATGCTAGTTTAAACATTAGAAAGATGGTTCTAACTCTAAATAGGGTTCTTCTGACTCATAAAATAGAGAGGCAGGCCATCCAATATAAAGAGTCGACTCAATCTATTTTTTTTTTAAATTAAAGGTGAACTCATAAAATAAGGCGTGCAAATTTAGTATTTGGTGGATCTAATCCAAATAGCTTTGGGCATATTTCACAATAGCACTATTCTGAAGTATTTCATAAAAAGTTTTCGTCTTAAATTAAACCTCACAAATTAGCCCTAATCTTTCTTTGGACAATTATGCCCTAGAAATCAACTTTAGGTATCACAAATGAATAGCAATAGAGCTGAGCTTCTCTCTCTTCCCCTTAGCTTCCCCTTAGCTTCCTTGGTAAGCTATTCTCATTGGTCCCAAAAGAAATGTGACACGTGTATGGGAAGAATACATGTGTATGTGCTTTTCAAAAACTTTTTGCAAGTAATCAACACAAATAATCAGAATTAAATAAGTTGTACAGTATGTCAAGTCCTATGAAAATAGCAAATAGAATATTCTAACAGAACTTAACAGTAAACAACTTGTATGCGAAATAAATGATAGGCCCTATTATACTCCTCAAATAATATGCACTTAAGTACTAAGTTACCAAATAACAATAAACAATTATAACAACACAAAAGCTTAAGCAAGAAGATAAATGCAGTAAATATGAACACAAGACGTATAGTGGTTCGGAGGCTAAACTGCTCCTACGTCCACTCTCCTAATTTAATATGATAATTCCTTAATCACTTGGAATTAACTTGCTTTTACAGTGCCAAGGTGCACTCTACTTCTTCTTTTTCTCTTCTCTTGATTTCTTACAACCTTCTCTCGTTGCAATACTCTCAACACTTCTACGAACTGAACAATACTCTCAATCTTTCTCTCAAGGTGAAAGTAGGGTTTTGTTCTTGTACCAACTAAGTGTGATATCCTTTACAATTTAAGAACGAATGTAAAGGCTAGGATATCACTTTCTAGGCTTAGGATAATAAAACAGTAAGCTTGCCTAGTGGGGACTAAAGATAACACTCACAAATGAATATGCTTAAAAGATTTAATCTCTCGAGTGTTTTTAATACTTTTGAATGATAAAATATTGCTAGAATGTGTATGGCTTGTGTGTCCCGTAATCTCGAAATGATTCAAGATATGGCCTATTTATAGAGGAAGCAAACTATATGTTGGTGAAGATAGTAAGCTTATCTATAAATTTGAACTTTCAAATTGTTCAGGGCCCTGCATGCAAATAGTACATGCATTCACGTCCATTCTGTATTTTGCATTCCATTCTCAGAATTTGTTATGCGCAGTGACAGATGGCACTAAATCATTGGCTGTTTTTGAATAATTCCGTCTTTTCCACTAACGGCTTCGTACTGGGTAAAATGCCTCGTCATTCATCGTCTTTGACCATAAGTGTGCCAAGTCCAAAGTATATGAATATCCTAATTCATCATACTTGACTTTTGTCCTTCAACATACTTGTCTTCATGAGTCCTTGTCACTTTTTCATAACACTTCAGCTTCTTGTCTTCAATGCTACTTGTCTTCATGCTCTTTGTGCTTTCAGGTCATTAAAATAATCTATCTAATAAAAATTAAAGATCCCTAACATATATGAGCTTTTCTAACCTGAAAATCTAGACTTGGCAAATCATCATACTTGGGGTTTTACTTAGGGTTTTGGTATCTAATCAAAATCAAATTTTCTTTTATTACTATAAACCATATCCCAACAATTTCCCCCTTTTTGATGATGCCAAAACCTACTTACTTCAAAAGATCCATAGGCATTTCTTTTTCAGTAGATTTGACAAAAATAAGACAACTAACATGTATTTTCTATACTTCGAAAATTTCACAGAATAAATTCAGATTATTAACCTAATAGGGCTAAGTTCTCTGAGATCTATAAAACTTGATCTAAGCAAGAATCATTTAAAAATTTGCTAGAGCCTATTTTTAGACAAAAATAGCATAAGTAAGTAGACTCAAAAATTGTTGTCCTGTGCATAAGATAGATAACCATCATCCGAATAAAATAGCACAGAGTAAGAGCAGAAAGTTGTAAGTTCTAGCTCTTAATGAGCAACAATTGTTTGGAAATTAAAATAAACATAGATAAAAAGTTCATGATAGTTTGAATCTTGACTTGACCTTCAACAGCTTCATCACTTGCCTGCATCTGACTTTTTCTTCAAAAAGGTTGGGAGCTCCTTGAACAGGGGAGTCAGTCCATAAGATGCAAAGTGTCTATTCTTCAAGGCCATGACTTCTTCATTCTTTCCAATCAATTCTTCATCCTTGACAAGTTGCACAAACTCATCAGTGATGGCTTTCCTATCAATTCCACTGCCATCAGTCTTCATTGGTGGAGTCCAGAAAATCTGTTCAGGAGCCTTGACAATCACATTCTCCTTCTGAGCAGCTCCTAAGATCTTTGGGTACAGATCTGAATAATTCTCCATCATAAAACCTTCATACAAACCATCAATGTCTTCAAAGTCTCCCCATCTCTTGACAACATATAAGAGATGATCTCATACTCTTTTTGCTTCTTCCCAAGCATCATTGAGTTCAGCAGGAACCCAATTGTCAGTATGAGGGAGTCTTTTCAAGGTTTCAATCTTCCTCTTAGCTCTGTTCTCCATCATCAGAGCATAAGAACTCTTGTAGGATTTTGAGTTTCCTGGATTAAAGTTTTTGTGCCTCTTCAGCCTGCATTGTTCAGCATCTTTGAACATTTTTATTCTTTCTTCAATGACAAACCTCCATACTCCTCTTCTGGTCTCTGCATCTTGACCAGCTCCTTCAGCAAATATGTTTGCAACTTCTTCAAAACCAGGAGTTTTGGCTTTTGCAGGCTTAGCAACAACTTCAGGAGAAGCTCTCCTGACAAGTAACTTATCCTCCCTTCTTACTAAAGTTGAGGTTTCCATTTCTTCCAACTCTTCCTCATCATCAGGTTCACTTGACTTGTATTTCTTGCTCTTCTCACAATCAGTCAATTCAGCAAGTTTCTTTCTCTTTTGAGTGGGTTTCCTTAACTTTCCACTTCTGGTCTTGGGGCAATCCTCCTCCTCAGTTACATCAGTAATTTCCAGTGCTTTGGCTTTCCCCTTGCCAGTGCCTTTGCTTCCTTCCCCCTTACTCTTCTCTTCCCCATTTTTCTTCTCTTCCCCATTTTTCTTCTCTTCCCCTTTTTTGGCATCATCATATGCCTCAAGGTCAATGGGGTCAGCAGAGTTGGCATCAATCTTGGCCACAGTAAGTGATAGCTCTTGTTGATAGGTGTCCATTCTCTTCATCTGATCAGAAATGGGGTCAACATGGCTTAGCAAAAAGGCAGAAATAGTGGAACTTACAGATTCATCCATTTGCTTCTTCACAGCTTGATCAACTTGGTTTCTCATCACTCTTATCACTTCTTCCAAGTTGGCTTTGAATAGGTCAGAAGCAGCATCTAGTGAATTCTTGATGGTCTCTCTAATCAGTTGATCTTTCTGATTCCCCATAAACTGAGTTAGTTTGTCAATGTCCTTCGACAGCATCTGAGAAATTTCCGCCTTCTCCTTGGCAACTTCATCCTTTATTTTCAAGATCTCCTCTCTTTCCTTTTTAATCAAGTCTTTTTCAGTGTGGAAGTATGTAGTAACAACATTTGACATGATCTTTGATGACTCACCAATCTTGAGGGTGGAGTCTTTCACATCCTTTCTAACACTCTCCATCTTTTTATCAAAAGATTCAAAACCTTTCTCTATAGCTTCCAGCTTAACAGTAGTAGAGTTCATTCTTTCTTCCAAACTCTCAACTTTGATACACAATTCTAAGGAATTGTTATCAACAGTTTATTCCAAGTTCTCCATCCTTCTTGTCATTCTACTTGCTTTAGTGTTCAAATTAAGCAATGATTGGTACTGAGCCTCATTTGTAGGTATGATTGTCTCATCTAGGCTGTCTCTTACATACTTTCCCATATTCAGACAGAGACCTACAACATTCTCCAATCTTCTTCTTTTAGCTTCATTAATTTGTTCAATCTGGGAATTGAACTCCTCCTGCACAGCTTTCAATTTCTTGTCCTTCTCATCAATGATGCAAACTTCAGTCAGTGGAAGAGCATCTAAATGAATTGGGAACTCCATCGAGTGTTGCAGCTATTGCCTCATTTTCCAAGGTCTTCTCCATAGCAGCTGGTTCCTCAGGTTTCACAACTCATTCCATAACAATATTGGCCTCCACTTCATCTTTCCTGGCCTCAGCGTCAGTGACTTCAGCAGGAATTGACTCAATTAACTCAGCGTCATAGATGACAGATTCTTCAGCAATTTTGTCAGTTGAAGTTTCATCCACAATGACAATCTCCATAGATTCAGTTGTCTCAACACCTAGTTGTGCTTCTTCTCCAACATTTTCAATCAACTGACTCTGATCAATCTCTTCAATCTTCTCTCCTTCACTTGATTCTCCATTCTTTATCTCTTCAATAGCAGTATCAACTCCATCAAAAAAGTCCTTTTCACCAGTAATTTCTCCTTCATTTTTGTCTTCCTCCATGGCTTCATTCTTTTCTTCTTCTTTGTCCTCAACAGTCTTGGACATCCCCTCTATCTTGTCCTCAGTACTTTTGGACATCTCATCATCCTCCTCCATCTTGTCTTCAAGATTCAGATCAATTTCAGCAATGATGGACTGAATAGCTTCCTTTTGAATCTTATTACCTTTCATCTGTAAGCTCAAATGTGGATTCCACCTCAGCAAACTCAGTCAATCTTGACTCTTCATTCTCCCACCAGTCAAGTCCCTTGGACTCAATAACCTTTCCAATATCATACATTGACTTCTTCCTTATGTCAACAATTAATCTAAGATCATAGAAGGTGGATCTTAAATAAGGATATTTGGCAAGTTGGGGGCAAAGCTGGTCTAGAAAACATTTGGATTCATCTCTCAATGACATTTCATAGGTGTATTCTTGGGATGTATCTGATTTGGACGAGGATTGGGGTTCTTAAAAAAGAATGGATATGGGGGTATCAGACTTGTATGAAACTTTAAGAATGGTTGGGTCATTCAAGTGAGGGGTAGTTTCAATAGTTTTTGAGCTGTGAATAGATGGTTTTGGATCATTCAAATCCAAGTTTCCTGGTGACACTCTTTCATTATTATCACCTTCATCATCATTTTCTGAACCTTCAAGTTCAGCTTGTTCATCCACATCTATCTCTTCATCAGAAGTATCATCATACTCCTCAGTTGTCTCTTCTTCACTCGAACTAGGGTTTGATATAGCCCTCTTTTTCTTAGATTTTGAGGCTTGCTCAACCTCCTTTCCTTTCCCTTCTTTCTTGGCTTTTTCAAGAATGTTGATCACCATTTGTGTTGCTTCTTCACTTTTTTGTTTTGCAGTCTTTGCTTGCTTTCTTGTTGAGGTTTTTGGTGATTTAATCTCCAAACCCAATCTCTTCTGGGTTCTCACAGATAATTTTCTGAACATAATTTTGGTGGTGTTGAATTTCACTCCATCTTCAACAATGTCATCAGGTCCTTTCTTATATAGAAATGCAGCAACCTTTGTACAGAATGCAAGTTTCTTCTCAATGAATACCTTTCTTACATCCACAATCTTGAATTTTGATTTCTGTTCTGCAAGTTTCTTTAGAAAATATCCTGTCCAGTTCATTGGTTTCTTCCCTCCATCAATGACTGCTTTCATCAATCTTACTTTGGATCTGCTGATCTGATCATAGCTTCCTACGGTGCACATTACAGTCTTTGCAACCACATCTAGTAGAAGTTGGTAGTCCTTCTTTAGAACTCTTTTGTGTAGACCAGATTTGAGAGGTACTGGTTTATCCATCCATTGGTTGGCAACTTGTTGTTCATTATGTCTCATGTACTCTTCAGGATCCTCTCCAGCAGGAATTAAACCAAAGAAATCATCAAATTCTTTTTCAGTAAACTCAAACTTTTGAGTTGTCTTCTTGGTTGTATCTAGTTTATGAGTCATTATGTAACCAGATCCTGAGCTTTTCTAAGTGAAAGTGCCTAAGAACTGAGTGGTTGATAGTTCCAGGCATGTTTTGGGAATGGCCTCGAGCCATTTTCTTAGGCCAGTTTGCGTGTTTGTTTGACAGATTATCAAAGCAAACAGTCTGCTCAAAATGGAGCATGGTTGCTCACTACTACAAAAATGGGCTTTAGAGAAGTTCAAAAGCGTCTCTAAACGTAGTTTTAATGACGCTTTTGATATAGTGACGCTTGGGTCAAACGTCACTTGATTTGGCGTTTTTATAAATTGTTATCGTAACGGTTGAAAAGCGTCACTGTATTTGGCCATTGTGATGTTATTATGCGTCATAGGAATAGTATTTAGTGACACTTACCGACGTCCCGATGGTGTGCTTTAGTTATGCTCTCTCACGTCACGAAAGAGTTCTAATTAACATAATTGTGTGTCACGATACACACTTTTAGTGACGCTTGTTTGCATCACGTAAGGGTGAATATAACTAATGTAACTCCCGCATTTAAGATTGGGTCAAAAAAGAGGTGAATCTGCTTGATAACAACTTCTTATGCTGAAAGCACGGTGTATTCCTTTCATGCTTCTTTTACAAATTCAATTTAAAATATCAAATATCAAATTCAATTTAAAATATCAAATATCAAATTCAATTCATAAAATTCCAATACGTCATCAAATTCTTCCTAATACATTAAAATTCTCAATACCAACCAATCATCATAAATTTTAAATGCATTGCCCTACACATAAGCATATAAAACAATGTAAACTCAATAATGAAATTAAAATGAGTGGCCCTACAGTAAACACATAAAACAATGTAACCTCAACACATAAATTACATAATTGTATCACTCTGCTCAACACATAAATCCCAATTTTTGATTGGACGTATTACTCTACTGAATTCACAAACCTGTAGAAAGCGTAAATGCATCGTCAGGAATTCCAGATTCATGGAGCTGTCCAGATAATGCATCAATCTGCTAAACACATAAAACAATGTAAGCTCACTAGTGAAAAACAGGGACGGAACCAGAATTTGAAGTTAGGGGGTCGAATTTTTTTTTTTTAATGATCCAAAATACATTAATATTATTTATCAAAAATTTTAAATACTTTATTATGTTTTTAATCTATTACCCCAACTAATTGAATAAATATATATTACACGGGTTTGGAAATTTGGCTGATAAAAACACTGAGAATGGACTGAACACAATATTAAAATTCAAAAACTGGACTGATAATGTGTAATATATAATATATACTTAAATATATATTACTCAGAATATATAAAAAAAAATAAAAAATGAGGGGGGCAGGGCCACCCCCCAAGCCCTTGCTAGTTCCGTCCCTGGTGAAAAATGTGTGGCCCTACCATAAACACGCAAATTACAGAATTTTGATTGGGCGTATTACTCTAGTGAATACACAAACATGTAAGAAAAGTTTAAATGCATCGTGAGGAATTCCAGCTTCACGGAGCTGTCTAGATAATGCATCAGTATGCTCAACACATAAAACAATGTAAGCTTAGTAGTGAAAAATGAGCGACCGTACCATAAACACATAAATTACAGAATTGTGACTGAACGTATAACTCTATTGAATACACAAACTTGTAGAAATATGTTTTGGTAACTAATTGAATGGCAAGTCTGGTGAAGTCAATCTTTTGCTTCAAATATATTATATAACAAATATCTTTGCAGCAAGTGATATAATGAAACTTAAACAACAGACTAAAGCAAGATAATTTATAACAAATATCTTTGCAGCAATCATATTATATTCTCCCTCCGTCCAATTTTATTATGCCCACTTCTTCGGGCACGGGTTTTAATGAATATTGATTAGTTTATTTATAAAGTAGATAAGTTGGGGGTATGATAGAGTATTGTGGGGTCAATTTATAAATAAATGATTGTTTATGAATAAAGTGAATGGCAAAGTGGGTAAATAAGTGATGGAAAGAGGGTGAAAATAAAGTAGTATGAATAGTATTGTTTCCAAAAAGGGTATGGGCGTAATAAAATTGGACAACCAAAAAAGAAAAGTGGGAATAATGAAATTGGACGGAGGGAGTATAACAGTTAAAATTGTGCCAGAACCTCAGCAATCAACTGGAACACATAAGATCATACTAAATGAAGAGCAGAAATTAGCTAAGTTGAAAATAGGCATCAGCCCCCCTCTGGAAGAACGCATAGGCATCAGCCCGCTCTGGAGTTAATGTGTTAGTTGATCAGAAAAATTTGTAGCGTCTTTTGTACAATAGCCCTGCAAAATTCAACAATAGTCTCTATATAAAAAAAGTATAAAGATGGTCGCATGATCATGCATTAAATAAATACAAAAACTAGTAACTTATATTTCATGCTTGGAAAAACAAAAACTTTATCGCAAAAACAGACGCATCTTCATTTGCATATGAGGAATGGATATAATTAAATAAAAAGTGAAAATTTAAAAAATATCTTGGAAGATGGAAATCAGATTCCAGTATGAATATTAGAATTCAATCTTGTTACTTTTATATCTATACTTTGTGCTTGCATTAATCCTCTTATAAATTTTAGTTAGTGTGGCGGCACCCAAAGAAGAACGCCCAAGCAGTTAAATAAACCAAAGAAATAAGCAAGATACATCACTTAGTCTAATAAAGTTTTCTACTTCAGGGTCCAAACAGATGTCTCAATTAATTTCTTTCATATCAGCGGTAACTAATCCACATATGTAAATCAAGTTAAGACACTTGGCTGAAGCAAATATCATAAGCCAATCAAAAAAACTAGAAGGCAATTTGAGGAGGCAACAGATTAGTGTGAATCACCTCTTTGCAAGGTTTTAGGAAGATGAAAAATAAGGTTGGACTTCCATGGTGGCATTGTTGTTCAATATATGCAAAAAGAACCTTTAATCTCCAATCTCATCAATATCACTATCTAAACCTTTGGTCCTATCCTTCGTATTCTTTTTTTTTTTATCAGACGAATAATTTATATTAATAGAAGATAACAGAAGCAAAGGCATAAGGAATATCTCTGCTTTATACAACAAGTTTTAATTAGAAGGTTACAGAAAACATTAGTAGTCGATCACCATACAAGGATTAGTTAACCAATCACTAAAATAAAAATAAAGCAGCACCGAATCCTATCCCTCATATTCAAACAGTCCGATTAGTTCAAATCATCTTGCAGAGCACTGCCGTGAAGCACCATCTCCACGCCCAACTGGACTATTTGAAACCGAAACCAAGAAAATGTCCAGAATTAAAAACGAATCTGAATAGCACCAAAATAATTCAAAGACGCAAACCAAGAACTAAAAGAACTGAATTTAATCGCATCAAATCATAACCAAACCTAATTGTGTCCAAAAAAAAATTAAAAAAAATATCAGAAAATTAAACGTGTCTGATTTGTGCAAAATCGCAATTGTGCGATTTAATAGATAATCTTTCTTTCCGAAAATTCTATCTTCCATCAACAATCTTCCAAGAAGGCGATTTGTGGAATCATCAAACAAATAAAATTTTGCTCTAAACAATTATACAAGTGGAAAATAGACAAACCTGTTAGTATTAGCTTCAGAGAAACTGGGCGATGAGGTTGAACTAGATTTGTAGAATCATCAAACCACCGGTAAAAGCTCTGAGGTGTGTGGAATTAGGGTTCCCTCGTACGCTTGACGAAATTAGAGCGGGGAGAGAGAATACGATGTACGGTGCACATAGGTAAATTATGAAGGTTTGTGAAATTAAAGTCTAGGGCTGCCTCTTGGTGTGGAGAATAAGAAGGAATTAGAGGGAACATTAATTTAGATAAAAAGATTAAGAGCGGTTTTAGCAGATTCGAGTCTGGAGTTTTTTTTTTTCCCATAGTCCGTCCTTCATTAGACTCGAACTCAAGACTTCGAGAATTAGGAGCCGCGGTTAAAATTCAAGCGTCACTAAATTTAATTAAGAAATGTAAGCATCATTTTATATATATTAATGTGACCCTTACGTAAAAGCGTCTCTATAGAGGGTATTTTATAGTAGTGGCTTCACTTAAGTAGTTCCAGTTGATGTCCAAATCAGGGTGATTGAAGTCAACTAAAACATAATCAAAGCATAATATTAGTATGGATACATATCAAAATCTCTCCATGTAACCACTTTAATATATGATTAGACTATATTTAATCAATATCTTGCAGTTATGTCTAAGATTTATTGTGGATAGATTTACAGAGCATGTTTATAATCAATAATACTATATCCAACAATGTACTTAAGCTCGTAATCATGATATCTAGATTCAATATCTGTAAGATTCTAAGGCTTTAATCATATCAATCATGTATTTAACAACATATCAATCAATAAATAGAGAATCCGCAAATATAGCATATTTAAATTTCAAACAGAAATCATTTGAAATAAAAACAGAGCATGTCGTTTGTTCTTGAAATCTTGATGTATATGCATGTTTTCAAAAGATGAACATGAGAAAAACTAACCCATTTCCAAAGACATTTTTGTGAAGATAGTAGAGCTTATTAGAGCAAAGCTTGAAGATGAGCTTGAGGATTCTTGAGAAATTTAGCTTAGGGCTTTTTCAGAATTTTTGAAAACGTAAATGATGAAAAATTCTAAGTCTTGCTTTTATATCTCCTCAGCTGTACGTTTTGAAAAATGTTAGGTGTAGGGCTGAGATTAATTTGATCAAGATCAAAGGCTTAAATTAATTATGTTATGCCAAAGGACGCAAATGTCGTGTCCAGTGCACAGTAAGTTGCTTTTTCAAAAAATCGTGCAATTGATCGTCTTTTAGCAAAAATCTCTTGTTTGTCGATTATGAGCATTAAATGCGTACTATAATGATGAACAGAGTTTAACTTATATGAAAAAGAAAACTTATCTACTGTCAACTTCCATTGAAGTTTCTCATGTACTTTCTCATTTTCTGCGTTGTCCTTCGTATTTCCTCGTACTTGTCAAGAATTGTCTAGTATCTTTCATTGATATAATCAAAGAATTTATTCAAGGAATCCATGTGCTTTGTCCAAGTTTCCTGCATGAAAAATGCTTGAAATAACATTAGTAATAGATTATTCATAAGTAATAGACCTTGAAACTAATCAGATCTTATCTTATTCTTTATCTGTGTTGTCCTAAGATTCATTCTAAGTTCCCCCTTGAATTGATATTAGTATCTCTGGCATGATTAATGTAATTCCTTATACTTTAAACATTCTCTCGAGAATCTAATAAACCAAGTTCCACTGAAAGTTCCTTGAATCTTGTTTCAGCTAGAGGTTTTGTGAGAATATCAGCCTTTTGCTTATCAGTATGAATCTTTTCCATTTTGATATCCTTTTTCTTTGGATTTGACTGAAATCTAGCACACACTCCAACTGCAAAAGTAATATCAGGCCTGCTTGCAGTTAGATACAGAAGTGAACCTATTATTGTTCTATATTCAGTAGGGTTGGTATCTACACCATCAATATCAGGATCCATTTTCCAATTTGTATTCATAGGAATCCTAACTGGTTTGTTATTTTCACAACCAAACTTCTTGATCACTTCCCTAGTATACTTAGCTTGATTGATGAAAATTCCTTTCTCTGTTTGTTTGACTTGTAGACCTAAGAAAAAGTTCATCAATCCCATAATAGACATTTCAAACTTCCCTTGCATGAGGTTTGAGAATTTCTTGCACATATCCTCATTAGGTGAACCGACAATGATATCATCAACATATATATGTACTAATAGAATATCATTTCCTTCACTTATCCTAAATAAGGTCCTATCAAATGTTCCCTTCACAAATCCATTATCCAATAGGAATTGTGATAAAGTCTCATACCAAGCTCTTGGTGCTTGCTTGAGACCATAAAGTGCTTTCTTCAATCTATACACTTTGTCTCCTTCTTCAAAACCAGGTGGCTACTCCACATATATTTCTTCCTTAAGTACACCATTCAAAAATGCACTCTTCACATCCATTTGGTATACTTTGAATTTCATATGAGCTTCATATGCTAAGAACAACCTAATTGCTTCCAATCTAGCTACTGGGGCAAAGGTCTCATCATAGTCTATTCCTTCATGTTGACTATAGCCTTTGGCAACTAGTCTGACATTGTTTCTAACTATAACATCATTTTCATTCTTATTGTTCTTGTAAACCCATTATGCTCCTACAACATCCTGATGTGTTGGTCTGTCTACCAGCTCCCAAACATCATTTCTTTTGAACTGATTTAGTTCTTCTTGCATAACTGTAATCCAATTGGAGTCTTCCATTGCTTCTTCAATGGTTGTGGATTCTGTTTCAGAAAGAAAACAACAGAATAAGACACTCTCTCCATGTTGTCTCCTAGTGATTACACCACTAGTAGGATCACCAATGATCTGGTCTGAAGGATGAGCATCTAGCCATGTCCTTCTAGACTGATCACTTATAGATGAATTAATCTCATCTGGTTCAACATTTAATTCAAAATAGAATTCAGGAAAATTAAAAGTTGGATCAGTTTCATATTCAGGGGTATTGTCCATGTCATTGACATTGGTACTCTTAGGTTGAGTTCCCCCTAAATCATTTGATCCATGTACTCCCTCAGCATTACCAGTTTCTTCATTCGGAGAACTTACCTCAGGTTGAGTGGGTTCATTCAACTCAACATTGCAGTTTTCCTCAATGATATTGGCTTTAGGTGAGTTGTCTTTATCTTGATTGACTTCAGATATGTTGGGTATCTTGAGGTTTTCCAAGTTAGGATAGTTTACATCAATAAATACATATTATTTTCTTTCATCATCCCTTAGCCTTGTCATCCTTGTGTTGATATCACCATGAGATTTGTCTTCTTTGTTTGAGGTCTTGTGCTTGAAAGAAAACTCATCAAAGATAACATGAGGTGTTTCTTCAACAATAAGAGTTCTACAATTATAAACTCTGAAAGCTTTGTTGGATGAAGAATATCCTAGAAAGATTCCTTCATCTGCTTTGCTATCAAAAGTTTTTAATTGTTGCTTGCCATTATTGTGAATGAAACATGTACATCCAAAAATATGAAAGTAAGAAATTCTTGGTTTTCTCCCTTTGAAAAGTTCATAAGGGGTTTTTCCTTGTTCCTTTATTAGCATGGATCTGTTTTGGGTGTGACAAGCAGTATTAATTGCTTCTGCCCAAAATCTCTTTGGAATCTTTGCTTCTGCTATCATGGTTTTTCCAGCTTCCCTGAGTGTTCTAACTCTCCTCTCTGCTACTCCATTTTGTTGAGGTGTTCTAGTTGATGAAGTCTCATGAGTGATTCCATTGGCTTGACAGTATTCATTTATGTATGAGTTGATGAATTATGTCCCTTTGTCTGATCTGATCTTCACAATGCTCAAGCCTTTCTCATTTGTAATTTTCTTCATAAGTTCTGGTAGCTTCTCTTGAGTCTCCTTCTTCTTTAGCAAGAATATTACCCAAGTGTATCTTGAGAAGTCATCAACTGCTACTAGTGTATACTTCTTTCCACTGATGCTCACAGGGGTAATGGGTCCAAATAAATCCATATGTAGTAATTGTAGTACTCTTGCAGTTGAGATGGCAACCTTTGTTTTGAAGGATGCTTTGACTTGTTTTCCTTCCTGACATGCTTGACAGACATGTTCTTTTGTGAATACTTCATTTGGTAGGCCATCAGCTAAAGATAATCTTGAAAGCTTGTTCAAAGTCTTAAAGTTCAGATGGTTTAGCCTTTTGTGCCATAGCCAACTGAGGTCTTTAGAGCTTTTTTCAATCAAGCAAATATCTTCAAGATATTTATTCCAATCTGCAAGATAAACGTTACCTTTCCTTGACCTAGTTAGTAGTAACTGTTGATTTGATTTATTCTTAATATAACATAAGTTACTAGAAAACTCAACATTAAAACCTTCATCACAAAATTGATTTATTGAGAATAGATTGTGTTTCAGACCATAGACATATGAAACATTTGAAATACTTACAGTACCAATTTTGAGAGTTCCATAACCTTTGGTTGTTCCTTGTGAGTTGTCACCAAAAGTTACTTGTGGTCCATCTTGTTCAACAAAATCAGTTAGAAGCTCCTTATTTCCAGTCATATGTCTTGAACATCCATTGTCCAAGTACCATGTAAGTTCTTTAGGATTTCTTTTCTTTGTAGATGGAACCACTGGAACCTGTTACAAATCAAAACTTAGGTACCCTTTGGAAGTTGGGTCCTAGAGGGTTAGATATACCTTTTGGAACCCAAACTTGCCTTATTTTCATTACTTGAAAACGGATAATTTGTTTTCCATAAACATCTAAATACACAATCTTCCTTTTAAATGCCTTAGGTTGAGATTGAGTATTAGTGTGAATCTTGGACGATTTAGAAGAGTTATATTTATTCTTGTGAATATTTCTACTAAATCTATCTTTTGATTCATGTGCAGCATGCTTGAATCTTTGTGGATAGGCATTCAGATTACTTGATGTCCTTGGCATGTAGGATTCAAGGCTTCTGTACTCATTGTACTTAGGCTGAAAATCCCTTTGATAATTCATTGTAGACTTTCTCATTTGAGTTGGTCTTCTTTGAATACCTTGTGGTTTTCTTGCCTGAGTCTGAGAGTTTTTCAGCTGAGTTGTCTTCCATTAAGTCTTACTCATCTGAATTGTCTCAGGCTTCTGGAACCTTGTCTTAGATTTTGCAACCTTTGACTTGGTGTTCAAGATTGTTGGTACAATGAGTTGTTTACCTTTGTCCATTTTCTGTAGCAGCTTTGGTTCAACAATTTCAGTCTGAGCCACAGATTTTACAAAGACTCTCTTAGTAATACTTGTTGAAGTATCACTGAGACATGGTGAAGATGCTTTATCTGGATTGTAACCAAGTCCAGATTTTTGAGTCATAGGCCTTTGCATTCCTTATAGTTCATCTATTGAATTAAATGATTTGTACAAAGCAGCCAGTTTAAGTTTCAGACTCTCTTCACTTATTTTAAGACATTCATGTTCCTTGAAAAGATGTTCAAAATTAGCCATCAATGCTTGGTAATCTGAATCCTTACTCTCTTGAAGCTTAACTTGTTCTTCCAACTTATTAAGTTGTTCAGATGACTTGTCCTTCAGAGTATACAACTCTTTAGTTAAGTTATTGAACAACTCATTAGTTCTCAGATCATGTTCAGCTTCAACCTGAGTAATTCTTTCAATCTAATCATTCAAGGTTTGATCATGAATCTCTTGAAGTCTCATGAAGTCTTCCATTATCTTACCAAAGGTAAGTTTCAGGTTGTCTTCATTTGACATCATCGTGTTATTAGAATTGACAGAACTAGAAATCGACTGTACCTCATCATTGTCTTCAATAGCCATTAGACACTCTTCATCACTGCTGTCAGTAAACATCTCAGATGATGAAGATGGAAGTTGATCATCTTCAGAGGTTTGTTCTTCAGCTTTCAATGCTTTCCTTTTTCCATATTTCTTGTCCCTCTTAGCTTGTCTTTTCTTTCTTTCCTTGGAAGTCAGCTCTGGACAATCATATTGGAAATGTCCTGTCTTCTTGCAATTGTAGCATGCATCCTCATCTTCATCTTTCTTCTTTTCAGTATCTCTCTTCTTAGTTGATGAAGATGGTTCTTCTTTGGAGTTGTCCCTTCTGGGTCTTCTTTTATCATTCTTCTTCTCATGTGAGTTGTATCTTCTTCTTCTGTCTTGGTAATATATACTTCTTGTATTTACCAAATCTAGAATTTTGCTTTTCAAATCTTCTAGCCATCATTGTCAACTCATCTAAAATGTCAGCTTTAGAAACTCATTTTCCACCTTTGTTGGATTTACTGACCTTCTTGGAATCAGGTTCATTGGATTTGGGCTTCAGTGCAATTCCTTTGCTTCCAGGTTCCTGAGTGTTGTTCTTTCTGTTCAAGTCATATTCATATGCCTTGAGTTCTGAGAACACCTGTTGCATTGGCATGATTGACAAATCATTTGTATTTTGCATCATGACATCATACACATTCCATTTGGATGTCAAGCTCCTAATAATCTTCAAGGCCACTTCTCTCTTGGAGTATTCCTTTCCAAGTGAGTTGATCTCATTCATGATGTCTGTGAACCTTCCATCCAGTTGATCAATGTTTTCATCAGACTTCATTGCAAATTGCTCATACTTTTGAACAACAACTTGAAGTTTATTTTCCTTGATCTTGTTAGTTCCTTCACACATTAGAGCTAATGTGTCTCAAATCTCCTTTGCAATTGTGCAGTGAAACACTCTATCCATTATAGCATCTGGAATGGTCTGATATAGGGTGTTCATTGCCACATAGTTGAGATTCTGCTTCTTTCTTTCTTCAGGAGTGAGCTCATCATCATCTTTTGGAATTTCTTGCGCTCCAGCTGCTCGTTGGGCTTCTGTAACATTTGTGTTTGGTTTCATGAACACAAATAGACCTTTAGTGATTACCCTTAGCATTTCATCATGGAGACAGGCCAAGTGAGCTCTCATCATTATCTTCCAAAAGTCATAATTTTCAATTGAGAACATAGGCAGTTTCTGGTAAGATATCTTGTTGATGGGGTTTGTTCCCATAGCAGTAGGTGGTGGAACAGCTACACCAGAATTCTCAGAAGAAGATGTGTTAGGCATAGTGAATGATAAAGATAATTAATATCAAAGAAAGTGCACAAGTACATCAGTTTAGGTAACGAAAGTTGATCCTCAAAGCAGTGGTCTTTAAACCCCCTGCTCTGATACCACTTGTTGGTCCCAAAAGGAGTGTGACACGTGTATGGGGGGGAGGGGGAATACACGTGTATGTGTTTTTCAAAAAAAAATTACAAGTAATTAACCCAAATAATCAAAGTTAAATAAGTTGTACAGTACGTCAAGTCCTATGAAAATACCAAATAGAATATTCTAACAGAACTTAACAGTAAACAACTTGTATGCGGAATAAATGATAGACCCTATTATACTCCTCAAATAATATGCACTTAAGTACTAAGTTACCAAATAACAATAAGTAATTATAACAACATAAAAGCTTAAGCAAGAAGATAAATGCAGTAAATATGAACACAAGACGTATAGTGGTTCGGAGGCTAAACTGCTCCTACGTCCACTCTCCTAATTTAATAGGATAATTCCTTAATCACTTGGAATTAACTTGCTTTTATAGTGCCAAGGTGCACTCTACTTCTTCTTTTTCTCTTCTCTTGGTTTCTTATAACCTTCTCTCGTTGCAATACTCTCAACACTTCTATGAACTCAACAATACTCTCAATTTATCTCTCAAGGTGAAAGTAGTGTTTTGTTCTTGTACCAACTAAGTATGATATCTTTTACAATTTAAGAACGAATGTAAAGGCTAGGATATCACTTTCTAGGCTTAGGATAATAAAACAGTAAGTTTGCCTAGTGGGGACTAAAGACAACACTCACAAATGAATATTCTTAAAAGCTTTAATCTCTCGAGTGTTTTTAATACTTTTGAATGCTAAAATATTGCTAGAATGTGAATGGCTTGCGTGTCCCGTAATCTCGAAATGATTCAAGATATGGCCTATTTATAGAGGAAGCAAACTATCCGTTGGTGAAGATAGTAAGCTTATCTATAAAGTTGAACTTTCAAATTGTTCAGGGGCCTGCATGCAAATAGTACATGCATTCACGTCCATTCTGTATTTTTCATTCCATTCTCAAAATTTGTTATGCGCAGTGATAGATGGCACTAATTCGTTGGCTGTTTTGGAATAATTCCGTCATTTTCGCTAACGGCTTCGTACTGGGTAAAATGCCTCGTCATTCATCGTCTTTGACCATAAGTGTGCCAAGTCCAAAGTATATGAATATCCTAATTCATCATACTTGACTTTTGTCCTTCAGCATACTTGTCTTCATGAGTCCTTGTCACTTTTTCATAACACTTCAGCTTCTTGTCTTCAATGCTACTTGTCTTCATGCTCTTTGTGCATTCAGGTCATTAGAATAATCTATCTAATAAAAATTAAAGCTCCCTATCATATATGAGTTTTTCTAACCTGAAAATCTAGACTTGGCAAATCATCATATTTGGGGTTTTACTTAGGGTTTTGGTATCTAATCAAAATCAAAATTTCTTTTATTAATATAAACCATATCCCAACAATTTCTGCCACCGTCTCTGGCTTTCTTCCGGGTCTGAGGGTCCGGGTCATTCTCGACATCTCTAAACCTTTATGTTGTGGTATTTTGATCTCAATCGGAGAAGAAAATATTTTTTATTTTCTTCAAGTATGAGAAGCTCTCATATTTATGTTATTTGTACGATAAGCTTGAGCACGTCGAGAAGGATTGCCCTCTCGCTATCGGTAAGCCTGAAAAGTGGTGCATTGAGAACTGTCGACACCTGCTTTGGCTGGGAGCTGATGGCCAGAAGCCTCATACCATTGATGAGATGAGGTAGTTCATTGAAGCTACTGAGCCCATGATAGCGGAGAAGCTGGGAAACACCTTGAATACGAAGAGAATTAAAATGCCCCAGGTGAAGACAAAGGCCAGGAAAGGGTATATTTGTTATTGAGAACCAAAGTAAATTGTAGAAGCCTACACAGAGCAAACCACGCCAAGTTGAGCCCCTCTAAAAGCCAGGCTGCTATAGAGAATATGTACGTAAGTTGAGCCCCTCTTTTTTCCATTCCAGAAGACCATGAGCATAGGTTGGTGAAGAGCCCCTCTATATGTTCGATAATGGAAGAGACTATCTAGTTACTCATTATGTGGGTAGAGACTTTAATTTATTGCCTATTGTTACATGGCGTATATGGAGAGTATTGGTGAAGAGGAAATCCCATACTCTCCTTCCTTGGATACTCTTTCTCAGGTGCAGCGCCCCTTAACTACAGTAACCCATTATGGAGCCTTAGCTCAATGTGCTACAAAACTCTTGTGAGTGTTATCTCATAATCTCATATTAGTTGTGTTAGTCCGCTGTAGTGTTAGCTGGTTGGAGTCAGGCAAGTAACACATGTAAATTAATTGAAAATTGTGTTACTATATAAACACAAGTGTATTACTTTATAAAGAAAGATGTGTTACTTAATGAATAAAATGTCATAACAATCATCCCAAAAATAAAAATGTGTTACTTTATATAGAAAAATGTGTTACTTTATAGAGAAAAATGTGTTACTACGTGAATGAAATACTCAATTCATCCCTAAAATAAAAAAATATAGATTTAGATCCACACATTTTGAATAGTTCATCCCTAAACTTGCAAAATACATAACAATCAAAAGTTAATTAAAACAGATCCACATATGATTTTATCTTATTTCAGTCTTAATATATATTTTTGTATTTTTTTAGTAAAATGAAAAATGTTAAATATATGCCAAATGCATGGTGGGTGCAGATTAAGTATGAATGGTGGGTCAAATCTGAATAGCTATTTGGGCATATTTCACAATAGTACTATTGTGAAATATTTCATAAAAGTGTTTATCCAAATTAAACCTCGCAAATTAATCCTAATCATTCTTTGGATAATTATGCCCTAGAAACCTGATGAGACCTCATCAAATTCACGGAAGTGAATAAAAATATTGGGACCTCATAATAATGAAAAGTGACAAGTACCTAAATGAGCTTCCTCGAAATCCTTCAATGGTGAGCAATAATGGGTTTTGAGAACTGGAATTGTGAACTACAAGAAAACCGGGTCGGAGAGGTGTTCGGCGATAGCACTCCAACGCTCAAGTTAGTTGAGAACAATGGAGAAGATGATAAATAGTAGAGAGAGAAAGTGTATAGTAACAAGAGTGAGATTAACCTTTGAAAAATGAGAAAGGATGGCTTATATACCTTTTTACTTGAGGGGTAGAATAGTTATTTTACGAATTAGGGTTTGTGATCGGAGTGGGCCACATCATCGTACGGCTCTGACATATCATAAATGCTCTAGGTAGTGCGCCCACATTTGTAGAGATCTTCTAACATATCAAGATCGTGTGATCTCCTTTTCCGTATAAAGGATATTCTCTTTAGAGAGCCCTTAGTCAGAGACCACTCATATCTTCCCTGGAATATCAGAGTAGAGATGAGAAGTTACTCTCGCAGGATTTGCCCAGGTCAGATCTTGGAGGAGGAGGTCAGTATGATCCCTCTCTGAACTCTCAATCTATTATGCTCCTCTAATTAGGAAGTAATCTTAGAGAAAACTCTCTTCCAATATTGAGAGATGAGTAGCTAGGTACACTACTACACATTTTAGCTTGGAGAGTTGCACTTGGAGAGCTCTTTTTTCAAAAAGCTCTCCAAGTAAACACTTGGAGAGCGGTTTTATAAAAAAAAAAAAATTAACATAGAGAGCGGTTGAGAACCGCTTTGCTAGGATGGTTATAGGGCGGTTTAGAACCGCTCTCCAAGTATACACTTGGAAAGCAGTTCATAACCGCTCTCCAAGATCAATTTCTTGGTCAAAAGCCCTAAATCCCCTAAGTCAATTTATTTCTACGCGTTTTCTCCCCCAAACAATATTTGAAGCTGGTTTCAACCTTCTCCCCCAAATCACAATTAACGCCGCGTTTTCAACCTTCTCCCCAAATCAACAGTCGCCGTCGCCTCCCTCCCTCTCCCTTCTCGCGCCGTACAATAACTTCCATACCTATATATGGGAAATCAAAACACAAGATGCCTTATTGAAATTTAAGCACCGCTAGCGCGCTCTCTCTCTCTCTCTTTTTTTCTTCCTCTCTTTCTTAGATTATTTCTGTTTTAGTTTCCAAGATGGAGTTCGACAATGAAGCTCGAAAGATGTGAGTTTTTTTTGTTGTGGCTTGTTACTAAAAAAAATTGTGGGATCCTGTTTTTTTTTTCTTTTGGGCATTTTTAAATTTTTTTTTTCTGTTTTGAAGGTTGTATCGGTATATCTACAAGTATTTCTTGAGTAAAAATCTGCCCACAGTTGCAGAGGCTTTTGCACGAGAGGTTAACTTGCAGCCGGAGAATATTGGTATATAATCTCTTTCTCGCCACTCTTCTGATGATGATAATGCTTTTGATTTACTTTACATTATATTTCTTAAATTTAATTTACCTATTAATGGAATTGTTTTAACCGTTTAGAGATTTTATGATACGACTATTATGATATTTATGCCATGCCAGCTCAAATTTGTTTTTGCATCTCATTTATTATTCTTGTTCATGGAAAAATAATATTATTAATTTCTAATTTTTTATGTGATTGATTCAGAATGGCCAAAAATATCTAATCCTAACCTGTTTATTGTTTAATGAGCAATCATTTTAAGAATTCATAGTTTCTTTTCCTGATCTTGAGAACGACGACGGATTTCTCTCCCAGTGGTGGGCCATGTGAAATTAATAAAAAAAAATTTGACATAGAGATGAAATTAATAAAAAAAAAATTTGACATAGATAGCGGTTATGAACCATTCTCCAGGTGCTTTTACTTGGAGAGCTCTTTTAAAAGCTCTCCAAGGCCCTTTTCCAAAGCTCTCCAAGGCCAAATATGTATTAGTGGTATGATCAAATGGTTCTTCCACGCACGTCCTGTCAACTATGATCTCTCTTCTTGTTGGGATATTCATCCACCCCTAATCTGATATAAATGTATAAGTTTAGTTTTGATGGTCAAAACCAGACTAGCAGACCAAGTGATAGTATAGTAATTTGTAATCTAGTAATAGGTTACTTAAGATGTCTTACAAAGCTTAGAAGTATTAAATAGAAGTCTAAGTTTTAGTCTGTGGGATCAGTTGTATGCATTTAAGTTGATACCACATCTGATCAACATGCGTATTCTCAAGACTTCTGATCAACATGCGTATTCTCAAGACTTGAAGAGTACGACGTATTTTGTAAAGTTAGAAACTTAAAAGATTTATTTTGGAATGTTCCAAACTTACATGACCAAAAAAAAAATGTCCTCGAAATATATGATATATTATGGGGATTAATTAATATAGTAGACCAGTTTTCAAAAAAAAAATTAATATAGTAGACCATGTATATATACGTGCTAGGTTGTTCAAATAAAGAATTTATATAATTAAATACTCGGAGGTTGCAAATGAATTGGTATGCACGTTCATTGAATTGCTTGAAATTAAAGAAAATTTTAAAAAAGGTTGCTGCCTTTTCTTGATCGACTATAAATATGGCGTAACTTTTCTTCCATATATCATCAAATTCAAATACATAACCTCTTATAGGAAAAGAAAAGATTAATTCGATCAAATGGGAGTGATTAAGGTGAATGCATGCATTTTACTAATAGTTTTTGTAGTGATGATCACCCAAAGCAGCTGCCAAGCCACACGCCAACTTTTACAAGCGGACGTGGGATTTGACTCAATGCCAACTTTTACAAGCGGACGTGGGATTTGACTCAATGAATGTTGGGACAGGTATGGTCAGAAAAACTGTTGGATTCTAATGGGAAGATATTGATGATGCTCTTTATAATGCACCCGGAGGACATTTGAAAGAATTCCGTCTCATCTAAAAGTCCGAACTTGTAGAGAGTTGGGGAATTAATTCTTGTATATTAATTCCTAACACTCCCCCTCACTCGTGGGCCAGATTAACACCTCTTACCCTTTTTGGGGAGGAGGCCCATCGAGTGGACAATTTAAATGAGTGGAGTGCTTTCAACAGGAATCGAACCCAGGTCGTTTGCCCGGTTTGCTCTGATACCATGAAAGAATTCCGTCTCATCTAAAAGTCCGAACTTGTAGAGAGTTGGGGAATTAATTCTTGTATATTAATTCCTAACAACATTAAGTTGTTAATGTTGATGATCACGATCAACGCTAATTACCAATTCCCTCTTTTTCACTTTCTTTTTCTCTTAATTTGTACGTGCGATTTCACTCTCCTTACCGATTTGCTGTTGATTACTGGTATATTTATGTTTGTGATTTCTCGTAATTTGTTTAAAGTTATCTTTTAATTTTGTAATTTTATTAAACTATGTCATGTAATGTAGTGCAATTTTTTATGTTATTGATTAGTATGAAAATTGCTTGTATTTAATTTGTTTAATCTAATAATGTACTTTTTATGCATTATTTACACTAATTGCTCTTAAAATGAAAAAGGTACGTGCTTTGTTATTTTTTACAAAAATGAGAAAAGCTCTTTGATTGGGCCTAAAATTGACTTTTGTTGATATCACCCACCGGGTGGGTTCACCCACACAAAGGCTGTGTTTACCCCTCCCATTTTTCAACACTACCCCTCGTTCATAAACCCTATTCTAACTCATTTTTTCCAAAAAATTTCCACCCACTCTTCTGTCCTCCCTCTCCCTCTCCAAGTTGTGGCCGCCACCCGGACCTCCACGTCCGACGTCGCATGTTGCACAGACACAGCGACGGCATTACCCCCAGCGTACAACCCACCCCTCCCCTGTGGCACAGTCGCAGCGACACCCACCCACTTCGTCGCGCCGCTCGCCGCCCACGACGAAGCCATCGCCGTCCAAGGTCTGTAATTTTTTATTTTTTATCTTTGATTTTGTATGTCTTTTTTTTATATATATATAGTTTTGTTGTTGGATCTGTGTAATAGAAGATATATGTTGTTTTCCTTTTGAATTTTTCTTGAATTTGTGATAGAAGTTCAAATACTAAGATTTGTGTCAATCGAGTTTTTCTCCTTTTTTTAAAAACTATTTTAAAAAAATTAGCACATTTTCGAAAATAATTTTCAAGAATTTACTACTCCCTCCATACCACAAGAATTTGCACACTTTTTATAAATGGATGTCCCATACCAATCTGCACACCCCATAAAAGGAAATATCTTCATAACCCTCACCCTCAAAATGTACTCTTATTTACCCATATGTCATTACTTTTCCACACTCAATCTACTTTTTACTTTACTTTATTCATAAAACTTTACAAAATTACCCCTCAAAATATCACTCATTACACATTTTCTTACACATTTCTTAAATTGTGTGCCATTGGGAATGAGGGAGTATTATTTTGGATATTTTTTCCGAAATCGTATTTTTCAATTTTTTTCTCGAACTATGAACTCGTTGTTAACTCGGCGCTCGAGGGTAATTCAACGATGACTCAGTGTCGGATGGTAAATGTTTAAATTAGGGTTGACTGTATTATTATTTTAAATTAATATAAGGGTAATATTGTCTTTTATATGTATATTTTTTTTTTTAAAAAGCTTGGAGTTTACTCCTCCCGTCCCACAGGAATTTGCACACTACAAAAATAAAATTTTTTTTATAACTTTTACCCTCTCAGTAATCACATATTTACCCATATGCCATTACTCTCTCTCTCTCTCTCTCTCTCCCTCCCTCCCTCCCTCCCTCCCTCCCTCTCCCGCTCCCCCTCCCCCTCCCCCTCCCCCTCTCAACTTCATCTTCACCTTTTGATTTTGGGGTTTTCTCACTCAATCTGAAATTCTCTCAAGCATTTACTTGCTTCAATGTCTTCTTCGTTCTTGAGTTTGGATCGATTAATGTGTCGGATTCTATGTCGATGTCTCTCGATTCAAAGGCTAGCACTACAAAAAATGCTTCGATTAGAGACCAATATTTTAAGACCGACATAAATCAGTCTTAAATAGAGACTGATTTGAGACTGGTCCTAAAAAATTCGAGTTTTGAGACTGTTTTCAGTTCGGTCTTTAATATTATGTTTTCAGACCGCTTAGAGACCGAATTTCGGTCTCTAAACCGAAATTAAAAAATTTATTTTAGAATCCTAAAATTTTAATTGGTATCAAAAATTCTGAATCCTAAAATTTTAATTGACTACCAATTTTAACCGCTCGTTTAGAGACTGTTTTCAGTTCAGTCTTTAATATTATGTTTTTCAGACCACTTAGCCACCGAATATCAGTCTCTAAACCAAAATTAAAATTCTGATTTTGAATTTTAATTGGAGACCAAAAATTCAGTCTTTAATTGGTATAAAAAATTTCGACAGGTTGTTTTATACGTATGTGAATCGATCACTTACCGTCGGGATCGGGCGAGAATCCTTTAAGCTCGGACAAAGTATCCACATTCGAAAAAGAATCTTTTACTATTTTATCTAAATTCGTGGAATCTTTCACCACATCCTCTAAATCAACTAAAGCAGGCACTACGATCTCTAAATCAATTGAATCAGTCACTATGATCTCTAAATCAATTGAATCGCGCACTATCGTCTCCACTTCCAACGAATCTGGCTTTATAACTTTGTTCGAGATGGAGGAATCGAATTTAGGAGAAGATGAATATTTGTCCATTGTTGGGAGAGACATATCAGATTAGCGATTAAAGAGATATGAATAATATTTAAAGATACAAATCTTTTAAATATTATCCCTAATATTTTATATATATATATATAATTTTAAGAAGTAGAGATCGATTTTTCGGTCCCAAATCGGTCCCAAATCAGGTGGTTGTGTTTATAGACCGATTTTTGTGGTCTCAAATTGGTATCAAATCAAGTTGTTTGTTTTGAGAGACCGATTTTAGCGGTCTCTGAACACTCCGGAAGAAAGACCAGCACACGCTCCATTCTTACGAATAAATAGTCCATATATATCACATGTCATTATCTTAATTTTAACCCACAAACCAGCTTCTAAATAGATCATTCCTTGATTATATATCATCTCCAATATCAGTTTGAAGATCTCGTTTCGAATTCAACGTAAGGTTTTTCATTCCCTCTTCGTTTAAATTAATGTTTTCTCATATTTCTCAAATTAATTAATTTATGAAGTGTTCACATTATGATAATTTTCTTTTAATGTATATTACATCATATAATTAATATATATGTATAATAGTAGTAAATAATATAGACCAGGGACAGTGTTATCTTCATAAATCAAATACTAGTACTAATTAAAGTTATTTATTCTAAAAAGTATTATGATCATCTTCAAATTACTAATAAATTGGAACGACTATGAAACATGCTGATGTCGACCCATATTTAATCAACCCATATTTAATCAAAAACCAAATATACACCTTTATTTTCTGATAATTTATTTATCTTCGATTTAATTGATTTTTCCGCTTTGAAAATTTAAGTTCTTAATTATGTTCAACTGTTTTTCGTGATTATAAATTATACTCCTAAAGTAAATCATACATCATAATTCTTGATATAATGATTGTTATTCGAATTATGTTTTAAAGTAAAATAATTGTCAAATATTAAAATAAACAATGTCAAAAAATCACGATTGAATCGGAATGACGTCGGTATCAAATGATTGTTATATGGCAATATCTATCTTATATACATATGTCAATTATATATTTCCTTAAAATTTTGATTATAAATGGAACTACCTGATCGTCGGTGGATGTATTATACTCCTCGATTCGTTGATGGAAGTACGAACAATGAATTTTACAATCAAGTTCGCAAATTCATTGATTTTGCGAAGATGAGGCCACAATATATGTTTAACGATAAAATCAAGTGTCCGTGTACTTTGAGGAAATGTCGGAATAAAAGATTTAAAAGCGTTGAGGAAATGTCGGAATAATTATTAGTTTTAAATAGTTATTAATATTATTTTGGACTTTTTAAAGTAACATTGATTTTTTACAATTAATTGAATACTTTTTTATCAATTAATATATGTGAAATAATTTAACAAATGAAGCTTTGAAAATTTATTACTTATCTTAATATCATATATTTGCAAACATTTTAAGAGCCACATGTTATAAAATAATTGGTTTATCCCAATCTATTTTTTCTCAAATTTCTCCATTTCAAAATCTCTTTTTTCTCATTCATTTCACTTTTTATTAATCTTAATCATTAATCTTAACCGTACATTTTTTAATCTCATATTTTAAATGCACAGTTTTAAATATTAAAATTTAAATGAAACAGAACTTTTGAATAATCACTTCAATATTAATTTAAATAATAAAATTTATAAATATAAATTAGTTATATTTATATTAAATATTAAATTAAATATATTTGTGTCAGAACTTCTAGAAAAATTAAAAAAAACTTCGATATTAATTTGAATAATAAAATTTAAAAATATAAATTAGTTTTATTATATTAAATTAAATAATAAATTTTTTTATAAATATAAATTAGTTATTTTTATATTAAATATTTTATATTAAATATTAAATTAAATATATTTGCGCAGAACTTCTCGAAAGAATAATCACTTTAATATTAATTTGAATAATAAAATCTATAAATATAAATTAGTTATTTTATATTTAATTTAATAATAAATTTTATAAATATAAATTAGTTATTTTATATTAAATATTAAATCTTAATATCATAATGTAATATATTATAATTTATTAGATCTCTATTTAATAGTATAATATTAAATTTATTAAATAGAATACGTACATAATTTAATAAATCTTAATATTATAATGTATAATATTAAATTTATTAAATAGAATACATACATAATTTAATAAATCTTAATAGAGAAATTCTCATATGCACAGTGTGCACCAAACCTTGTTTGGTGCACACGATTTTTTACCTATTATATAAAACACCTTTTTTCATTTCTATTCTTCAACAAAGACGTTTTTCCTTCATTCTCCTCAATTTCTCTTCTGTTTACTTGATTTCTCTCCTTCGTCTCAACTGTGGATTCCGCCTTCTCTCCTTCGTCTCTTTCAGCCATTGATTCCGCCGACCTTTCTTTTCCGCCACCTCTGTAGGTGGGACCTTGCAACCGCTAGTTTCCGTCGCCTTAGTGGGCGGAACGCGCCGTCGCTGTCTCGCGTAGCCTAGATTCTTCGTTGTGTTGCCTCTACATCGTCGCCGCCTGCAACGGTGCCCATTCGCCGCGTCGGTGTCCTGTAATTCGACTTAATCTGGTAATTCAATTTCGTTTAGGGATTCTATTTAATTCCATGAATTTGATTTAGTTTAGGAATTTCTGTACATCAATTTAACAAACTTGGATCAATCTGTCTTAAGTATTGTGCTAATCTTTCACTTGTTTAATTCCAATCGCGCTTCAAAAGATTTACTAGTCTTTTTTCTTCTTAGGTTAAGAACTGGTCTAATTTTTTTAATTTGGGATGTTTAAATTTCTGGAAATATCAGAATTCATTAGTTTTTTCCTCAAATAACAAAAACTTTTTTGGATTCTGAGAATTCCTTCATGAAACGGAATCATCTGGATTAGGAATAGGAAACATGTTGATGATGGTTGTAGTTTGTTCAATCTTTGATGAGATATAATTTTCAGACTCGTCGATGACTCAGGTGTATTTAATTTACTTGTAAATTGGACAAACATAAATCGAAGAAATCGACATATGTCCCTTCTCTTGACCCAAATGTTGTACTTTTACCTGATGTAGTGTGTCATTCTTCCATTATCACGTTTTTACAGCCAAGAGAGCAGAAGAGAAGCCACAGTGAATTCAATTGTTATTGCCATGGGGACTTGGATTTGGAAAAGGGAAAAAATACTAAAAAGAAATAAAATAAGTAGAAGTATTGTTGGGAAATAAAATGATTTTGATTAAGATACCAAAACCCCTGATTGATGATGATCAGATTAGTTGAGATACATTCAAGTCTAGATCAATCTAGTTGTCTCAGGATTGTTGAGACAGTAAGAATGCTTAAGTCTAAATCTCAGAAGTGTTATGAGATTTATAGTTCAGGATAGTTGTCCAAAGCTGGAATGTTAGACAGCTTGTTGAGCATTAGCACTTTAGGACAAGTCTGCTGAAGGATACAACATTGACAAGCTTGCTGAAGTGGACAACATGGCTGAATGATCAAGAATGATAAGGCAAGCTTCATGCATTGATAAGAACTGTATCAGATCAATTGAAGTGGTAATAATCAAGAGCATTGAATGCTATACTCACAGAAGACATATTTATTGAAGCATTTATTGCCATCAAGCCTGAACAAGCATTGAAGACTTAGAAGCATTAAAGACTGAAGAATTGAATGAATGTTGGAACATTCTAGTTAGCAGCAGGAATGTTCAGGGCAGTTGTCCCATCTGACCATTGGTTGAGTGTAAAGTCTGCCACAAATCAACCTTGGAAAATGTGCAAATATGGAAGCTGACACAAGTCATTTCAGCCGCATTTTTCTGAAGTCAACACATTCATTCAAGCAACCATTGAAGAGCCTATTACACAGTGGATAATAGAAGGTCAAGCTTCATAACCGTTTCAATGGAGCTGCAAATAGACAATTTGAAATGCTAGCTCTCCAACGGATAGTTGCTCAAATTGCTCTATAAATTCAGAAGTGATCCAAGGATTCAAGTATCCAACTATCTGCTATCAAACTATCATCAAGCAATCAAAGGAAACCAAAGTTATTCTCAAGAATCCCAAGTTTCTTGATCACTTCAAAAGCTAAGCCATTTCTTGTAAAATCCCAAGCTTAGCATTGAGATATCCTAAGCCTTTACACTGTTCTTATTGTAAAGGATATCTCTATTAGTTGGAACCAAACCTCAAACCCTTACCTCATTTAGTGAAGGAGTGTTTGTTGTAGAAGTGAGAAGTTAAGGACTGTTATTGAGAAACACAGTCTTAACTCAGAGAGATTGAGCACTAGGACTCAGATTATCCTAGGGATCAAAGCACTAAGGAAGTGTTGTTGATCAGTGCACCTTGGCACTATAAAACAAGCTAATTCCATTGTTAAGGAATTATCATGTTCAATCAGGGAAAGTGGATGTAGGAGTATTGAGACTCTGAACCACTATAAATTGCTGTGTCTTTTACTTACTGCACTCATCCTACTACTTGCATTACTCCCAATCATTCATTTTCAAAGGAGTTAATTCAGTAAGTTAAGAAAAACTGTTTTGGACAAAGTCCCTGATCAACTATTTATTTTCAAAAATTAACTTGGAGTATTCTTTCAAAGAAAAGGCCAACCACATTTCGCACTTAGTAATTCATTTAGATATTTATCCAACTGATCACTTTCTAGTTTTCAGTAGGACAGGTATCTATAGAAGCGCACTCAGGCTAGTTGTCAGACAACCTTCCTGATCAAATCGAACTACTGTTTTTAAAAAGAAAGAATTTGCATACACAAGTGCATTCCTCCCCTCATACACTTGTGTCTTACTCCACTAAGGACCAACAAGTGGTATCAGAGCAGGGGTTCAAAGACCACTGCTTCTGAAAATCCAACTGATTTTCAAATCACTTTATTTCTGTGGTCACTGAACTGATCCAAATTTCTGAAAAGCCTATTTGTGTTTATCTAATCTATTTCTATAGAAATGGCTAACAATGCAGTTCCAGGAGATGCTGTCAATACCATCAACAACATGGGTCCAAATCAAGTGAATCATATTTCACATCATAAATTGCCAATGTTCTCAATTGAGAACTATGATTTCTGGAAAATCAGGATGAGAGCACATCTTGCCTGCCAGCATGATGAAATGCTCAAAGTCATCACCAGAGGGCCCTTCACATTGACCAAAGTAAATCCCAAAGCCACTGATGCTCAGAAAGTAGATCCAATGGAATTACTACCAAAGGATGAGGATGAGTTTACAGCTGAAGAAAGAAAAAGGCATAACCTGAACTACATTGCCATGAATACTTTGTACCAGACCATTCCAGATGCAGTGATGGGAAGAGTGTACCACTGCACAACAGCAAAAGAGATTTGGGACACCTTAGCACTTATGTGTGAAGGTACCTAAAAGATCAAAGAAAATAAACTTCAAGTGACTATCCAAAAATATGGACAATTTACTATGGAGCCAAATGAAACTATTGATCATCATGATGGCAGATTCACTGACATCATGAATGAGATAAACTCTCTTGGCAAGTTCTATGCCAAAAGAGAAGTTGCATTGAAAATTCTAAGAAGTCTCACATCTAAGTGGGACATATACTCTGTCATGATGCAAAACACCAGCAATCTTGACAACATGCCCATGCAGCAAGTGTTCTCTAAACTCAAAGCATATGAGTTTGATCTGAACAGAAAGAAGGTGCATGATGAGCCATTCTCCTCAAGCAAAGGTGTTGCATTCAAAGCTGCTGAGCCAGAAAAGAAGAGTGCACAAAGATCATCTCAAACTGTCTCCAAGTCTGAGATGAAGGAGGAGCTGGCACTCATGATCAGAAGATTTGAAAAGCTCAACTCCAGATTTGGTAGATACAAAAAGTTCTACCAAGACAACAGGACCAGGAGAAGATTCAGTTCTCTTGACAACAAATCAGAGGACAAACTCTCTGATGAAAAGAAGATAGACAAATATGCTGACAAAAAGAAGTACAGCAAAGGTGAACCATCATCATCCAGAAGGAAGGAGTCCTCAAGCAAGAAAAATGATGATGAAGATGTGTGTTACAACTGCCAGAAAAAGGGTTATTTTCAGTATGACTATCCTGACCTAAGCTCAAAAGAAAGGAAAGAGAGGCAGAACAAAAGAGACAAGAGGCTGAACAACAGGAAGGCCATGGTAGCTGGGGAATCAGCTAGTGAAGAAAGTCTATACTCATCTGATGATGGGTTATTCTCCAACAGTAACAGTGAAGAAGACTGTCAAATGGCCTTTGAAAATGAAGAGGTATGTTCATCTTCCAACTCTTCTAATAACACACATGAATCTAGTGAAATCCACTTTAACTTTGGAAAGTTATTGGAAGATTTCACCAGAATGCAAGAAGTATGCAATATGGCATTGAGAGAAAATGAACAGTTGAGATCTAAAGTCAAAATCTCCAACCTTCCTGAATCTGAGGTTGACATTAGATCAACTGAGTTGTATCAGCAGATTGTGAAAGAACATAGTGAAATGTCTCTCAAAGTCTCTAAACAACAAAAGTTGATTGATGAACAAAATCTGGTTCTGAAGAAAAAGGATTTTGACCTTAGAACTCTTCAGGCTAAATTTGATAATCTCTCAAATGAATTTGATACTCTTAAATTAAGTGAGAGGAGCCTAAAACTGAAAATGTCTGCCTTGAACAAATCTTCTAAAGCAATAGAGGAAATTCAAGGGTTTCAAAGACCAATGGCTCAAAGAAGTGGATTAGCAATAGATGACCTTTTTAAGGTCAGTGGCTCAGCAAAAAGAAAATGAAATGGAAGTGAACCAGCCACTGATCAAGGGTAAGGGTAAAGAAACTCTTATACCTACTCAAGTAAACAATGCTTCTAAACCCAAACCTAAGGAAAAGGTTAAGAACATTGTATACAAGAGGAATGAGGTTCAGAAGGGGAGAACCAATGGAAGGCCAACCCAACTGAACACTCATCAGTGGAATTGTCCAAGAACTGTTCAGAAGAGGCCAACTCAAATGAGGCAACCTCAATTGGACAGATTGAGGCCCAATCCCACTGACAGGTATAACAGCTTCAGAAAGCCTAGACCCTTCATGCCAAAGGGAAAAGGCCATCCTAGCTCATATCCTCAAAGGTCTTACCAAGCTGCACCTAAGTCTAGTAATTTCAGGAGACATGCCCCAAAGAAATTCACCAACACTCCTGAACCTTACAAGACTAACACTGATGCACAGAGACTACCCAAGGCATTTAAGGGTAGAACTGTGTATGTAGATGTAAATGGAAACCAAGTCAGTCACTTTGAGTCAATCAGAGTAATTCGACAGATTTGGGTTCCTAAAGGTACAACTAACCTCCTAGGACCCAACATTCAAAGGGTACCTAAAGTTTGACTTTGCAGGGCTACAAGGACCACAAGAAGAAGAGAAGCATAAACAAGAGAACAGCATGGTACTTAGACAGTGGATGTTCAAGGCATATGACTGGAAATAAGGAGCTTCTCTCATAATTCATTGAAAAAGATGGTCCTTCAGTAACCTTTGGAGATAGCTCTCAAGGAATCATTAAATATTGGTAGTGTAAAAATTACTGATGTTTCATATGTCCTAGGCCTAAAATATAACTTGCTATCTATAAGTCAAATTTGTGATAGAGGATACAGTGTTGAATTTGCACCTAATGAATGCATTATCAAAGACAAATTAACACAACAGGTGCTACTAACAGGGGTGAGAAAGGGAAATGTCTATTTTGCAGATTGGAGCAAAACCCCTGAAGCAGTCTGTCTTGTTGCCAAAAGCATAAGTGAGCAGAGCTGGCTGTGGCACAAAAGACTGAATCACATGAACTTCAAAACCATCAACAAACTAGCAAGGAACTCTCTAGTGAAAGGGCTGCCAAATCAAGTGTTCACTAAGGAACATGTATGTCAGCCATGTCAGGAAGGAAAGCAAATCAAAGCTTCATTCAAAGGAAAGCCTGTCATTTCTACTGAGAGAGTTCTCCAACTACTGCATATGGATTTATTTGGTCCAATTATCCCAGTAAGTATAAATGGAAGAAAATATGCTTTAGTAGTTGTTGATAATTTTTCCAGGTACACTTGGGTGGTATTTCTTCTGAATAAAAAGGAAACCCAAGTCAAGTTACCTTAACTGATGATGAAACTGAGCAATGAAATGGGCCTAAGTATTGTCAAGATCAGATTAGACAAAGAAACTGAATTCATAAACTCATACATCAATGAGTATTGCAGTAAAAATGGCATCTCTCATGAGACTTCTGCAGCAAGAACCCCTCAGCAAAATGGTGTTGCTGAAAGAAGGAACAGAACCTTGAAAGAAGCAGCAAGAACACTAATTGCTGAATCCAAATTGCCTAAAAGGTTCTAGGCTGAAGCCATCAACACTACATGCCACACTCAAAACAGGTCCTTAATCACTAAAGGACAAGGTAAAACTCCATATGAACTATGGAAAGGTAGATTGCCCACTATTGCTTATTTTCATATATTTGGTTGTAAGTGTTTCATTTACAATAATGGGAAAGAGCAATTGAAAGCTTTTGACAGCAAAGCTGATGAGGGAATATTTGTTGGATATTCACAAATCAGCAAAGCTTACAGAGTCTACAATTGTAAAATCCTTGTTGTGGAAGAAACACCTCATGTTGTGTTTGATGAATATATTAATGAGTTCAGGGATAGAAACCTGAATATTGATGAGATAACACAAAGAACAACCAGATTGAGGCTTCAAAGCAAGGAAACAGTGTTTGTAGATGTTGCCCAGCCTGAACTCCATGAAAACCAGAAACTGGACAACCTACCTGATGGCAATCAACCAGAGCACAACCAATCTGAAGGAGAAATTGAACTGATTGACCCCATCCCAGTTCAAAACCAGGTAACAACTACCAATGAAGAAGCAGGCACTGCTGAGGTAGTCAATGGATTCAATATTCAAGGGGGAACCAATGAAAATGTCAATCTATCTGACAATGAGGACAACACCCCTGAATATGATCCTGAACTTGATCCTTCAATAAACTTCACTGAATTTAATGAATCTAGTGATCTAACCTCAGAAGAGGAAAATCCTTCTGAAGAGATCAGGTCTAGAAGGACTTGGTTGCATGACCACCCAACTAGCCTGATACTTGGTAATCCAAGTGAAGGGATAAAAACTAGAAGATTTCATGGAGAAAGTGCTTTGTTTTGCTGTTTTCTTTCAGAACAGGAACCAAAGAACATTGAGGAAGTACTTCAAGACACCAACTGGATTATTGCCATGCAAGAAGAGCTAAACCAGTTCACCAGGAATGAAGTATGGGAACTAGTGGATAGGCCAACTCATCAAGATGTCATTGGAACTAAATGGGTGTTTAAAAATAAGAAAAATGAAAATGACATCATTGTGAGAAACAAAGCAAGACTGGTGGCCAAGGGATATTGTCAATCTGAGGGGATTGATTATGATGAAACATTTGCACCAGTGGCCAGACTTGAGGCAATCAGACTCTTCTAGCATATGCAGCTCACATGAGATTCAAGGTGTATCAAATGGATGTGAAGAGTGCATTTCTCAATGGGGTACTGAAAGAAGAGGTGTATGTTGAACAGCCCGCAGGCTTTGAAGAAGGAGATAAGGTGTACAGATTGAAGAAAGCCCTCTATGGCTTAAAGCAAGCTCCAAGAGCTTGGTATGACACCTTATCACAGTTTCTTCTAGATCATGGTTTTGTCAAAGGCACTGTTGACAGAACCTTGTTCAGAATCTGTGAAGGAGATGATATCTTGTTAGTCCAAATTTATGTGGATGACATTATATTTGGATCTCCTAATGAGAAATTGTGTGAGAAATTCTCTAAACTCATGCAAAGCAAATTTGAGATGTCCATGATGGGATTGATGAACTTCTTTCTGGGACTTCAAGTTACTCAATCAAAGAAAGGAATATTCATCAATCAGGCCAAATACACCAGAGACATGATCAAAAAGTTTGGATGTGCTTCAAGCAAACCAGTTAGAATTCCCATGAATACAAACTGGAAGATGGATCTTGATGAAAGTGGAGTATCCACCAACTCCACTGAATATAGAGGCATCATTGGATCTCTACTTTATCTTACTGCAAGCAGGCCTGACATCACATTTGCAGTTGGAGTATGTGCCAGATTTCAAGCAAATCCAAAGAAGAGTCATCTTGAAGCTGCCAAGAGGATTCTAAGATATCTCAAGGGAACTAAGAATCTTGGGCTATGGTATCCAGCTGATGACAACATTGAGCTCACTGGATACTCAGATGCAAATTATGGAGGATGTAGAATTGACAGAAAATCCACCTCAGGAACATGTCAATTTTTGGGCAGCAAGCTGATCTCGATCATGGTTTTCAAAGAAGCAAAATACAGTTGCAACATCAACAACTGAAGCAGAATATGTAGCAGCTGGAAGTTGTTGTGCTAAGATACTTTGGCTCAGACAGCAACTCAGAGATTACAAAGTCATCACAAATGAAGTTCCCATATTCTGTGACAACAATAGTGCAATTGCTATTTCACAGAATCTAGTGCTCCACACCAGATGCTAACATGTTGATATCAAGCATCATTTCATAAGGGATCATGTGGAAAAGAAAGATATCAAGCTTGTCAAAATTCACACTGATAAGCAAAAGGCTGATATCTTAACAAAGCCACTAGCTGAAGCAAGATTTCTAGAACTTTCAGCTGAATTGGGATTACTTGATCCAGGGAAGATGGAGAAATGAAGTAGAAAGCTCAAATGAAGGGGGAAGTTCATTAAGTTGAACTTCAGCAAGGTTGACCAACCTCACTGAAACTGTCAACCAAAAAGGGAACCTCAGTGGAGCTGTCCATATAGCCTTCAACAATGTTGGTCAGGAAGATTGACCTTGTGGGACCCATTCAACAACATTGGGACCCACTCAGGCATGTTGGTCAGTCATTTTGACCAAAACAGAGGTCAAAACACCTTTCAGGATGTTTGTCCAAGTTAATAGGGTGATAATTGCTATTTTTAGCATTGATTGGACATTTAAAAGATCTCTTGGGCTAAGAGTAGGCTAATTTTAGGATGGCGTGTGATATTAAGGTTTTAGCCCCCAAATGGCAAATCTGCATTTAATGCAAAATCTCTTTTAAGATTGCATTAATTACTGTGCTATCATCAAAGCCATTGATTAACCTTAAAACTTCATCTAACCGTTCCACAGCCCACTACCCCACTTTATCCATATGGTTTTAAGATTTGTCCACCCTCAAAAGCTTTTGTCCAACGGTTAACAAAAGTCCTACATATAAAAACATTCATTTTTTACCATCATTTCTTACACACCCATATCTTCAAACCCTTAAGCAATTTTTTGAAAACCTCTCAAACCTTCAAACTCCCCGTTTCATCTCTTTCAAAAAATTATCCATGGCACCCAAGATTAAAAGAGAGGAACTGGTAGATTTCAATGATCCATCTCTGGATATTGACTTTACCTATCTAAGCAACACAAACTCCCTATGGTTTGAGAAGCTTGTGGCTTTTGATAGCCCTAATGAGAAAGTACATCCAGTCCTTCAATGGCTTAGGGATGCTGGGCTCGAAAAATTCTTAGGCACCAAGCCTGACTCTTGTCTCAACCCATTCATGGCTGAATTCTTTGCTTACCTAAGGTGGAAGGGTAAGAAAGGAGATGTGTGCACCAAGCTCACATATGCAGAAGAAGATGAAGAGGAGGAGACTCAACACACCATCATCTTCACTTCTGAAGATCTAGATGCCAGCTTTGGTCTACCCTCTGAAGGCCTGAATCCAGAACTCTACAGAGAAGGAGAGGAACAGGAGTTCTCTGATCCATGGATGAAAGTCCCCAAAAATCTGGTAGGTGCTCAAAATAAGAAAACATTGAAGCCATTATATGAGCACTTGTTTGATATTGTTGTAAAGAGTTTATTAAGTCATTCTGGGAGTGTTGAGCAAATTAGTTTGCCAAAGTTAAGAGTGATGGCTGCTGTAATTGACTCTGCTGAGAAGAGAGTCAAATTTGATTGGAAGAACTTCATTCTAGGAAAGATGATGAATGAGAAGTTCAAGTTCAAGGAGGTAAAGCACCACAAGGTGGTAGTAGATGGGAAACTTTTGTTTTGCACAAGAGCAAGCTTGCTCTTGGAAAGATTTGCCCATTATACACACCTTCAAGCCAAGTGAAAGCCCTTCCCAGTCCAGAAGGTGATGTTCAGAAAGATGTCCTCCAAAACAGAAAAGAGAAAGCAAGGGGCAGCAACCAAGCAAGACCTGACTGTTGCACGTGTGACCAGATCTTCTCGAAGGAAAAGGAAAGCTCAGACAGTGAAAACCCAGCCCAAACTGAAAAAGATGAAACAGATCCTTAGTGATTCTTCTCCAGAAAGCCAATCTAGAAGTGGAGGAGCCACTTCTGAGGAGATTGATAGAGTTGAAGAAGAAGGAGTTAACCCTCCTTGTTGGGTAAATATACGAGTTATGAATCCTCAAGCCCTCGTAGAGTTGGGCAGGACTTGGACCCTCCATAGTATTCCACTTGGTATGATATATATTGTCCGCTTTGGGTTGGCGAGACCCTCAGGGCTTTGCTTTTGAGTTTTCCCCAAAAGGCCTCATACCAATGGAGATACTAGTCCCCCCTTTTATACCCAATGATCCTTCAATGCTAATTCGATGTGGGACAATTGTTTGACACTCAACACTCCTGAAGAGGGAGAAGAGTTCAGGGAGATTGTCCCTCTTCAGCCTGAGTCTGTAACTGAGTTTAGGGACCTTGATAAGCCAACAAGGTCTGAAAGGAGAAGAAGGATAATCAAGACTTCTGAGAAGCAGAAGTTAATGGAGGAGGAGAAACAAAGAAAAGAGTTCTTCAAGGAGATTAGACAAGCCAGTAGGTCTAACTCCAAGACTAGGTCCAAGTCCAAGAGTCCTGAAGCCAACTCTTCTGATATTCAATCCCAAAGAATATCACCATCACATGAGGAGCCAAAGCCTGAAGAAGAGGAGTGCAAGACTCCTGAAGATGCTCCCATTATGGCAAAAAGACTTATTCTCCTGAAGGTGCTCCCTAGCCTCCTTTCCCTTTAAAATTTTACATTTTGTCATTTTGGATGCTACATTTAAAAATTTACTTTTTTTTTTTTTGACAAGTTGTGGTCCCACATTTATTAACAACTATCCGTAATATACACAAAATTACATTAATTGTCACTCATTTTTCTTTTCTTTCTCTACCTTTAGCTACTTTCATACATTTTCTCACTCCACCTTTTTATTTTCTTACACACTTTCTACTAACAACGTCATTATATAAAATACACTCTTCGTTTCATTTATTGTTTGCATACTTCTTAAAATATTATATACTCTAGAATTAAATGAATAGTCAAATACTTATTATTTAAAAGCTGTGAGAGGGAATTTTGAAATTAAGTGGGGTAGAAAATTGTTAATTACATTTGTAAATACATCTTAATTTTTAAATTTCAAATTTCGTCATTTTTGAATGTTTCTTTTAAACCTTTACGTTTTATTTTTGACAAGTTGTGACCTCATATTTATTATAAATATTATCCCTACTCTTATAAAAAAATTATATTGATTCTCACTCACTTTCCTTTTCTCTCTTCACATTTTTTCTTTTTATTCCCTCCACTTTTTTACCTTTTTTACAGTTTTCACCAACTTTATATAACATAAGAGGACTATATTTTTTAATATTTGTGCAATCGTCCAAATGTAAAATTTACAGGTGTAAAATATTGTCGCATAAGCTGGATTACCAGATTTTTAATGGTGAAATATATGGGTACGTATTTTAATTTTAAGTTTGTAATTTTATAAGAAAAGACCGATGGAATCATGAAAACGTACTGGATCTCCATGAGTAGTGATTATATATATATATATATATATATATATATGCTTGTAGTATAAGTATATACCATATTCCTCTTCTCTAAAATTATCCATTTTACCATTTTGAACGTTTTATGGAAAGTTACTTTTTTTTTTAATAACACCACTATTTTTTATATACATACTTTTCTTTTTTGTTTGTCCCCCAAAAGTTTACATACCCTAAAATAGAAATAATCATCATAATTCGTCATACCCTCACAATATACATATATTTACCCTTCATAATCATAAACATCTACTTTATTTATTTTATATATAAAAATTTATAAAATTACTCCTCAACACTCTCATTATTACCCCTCTTTCTTAAATTGTGCATCCAAAAAATTTCATAAACTTTTTAGGGAGGGAGGAGTACATTTTTTCCTTATCTTCTCTGACGACTACCTTTTTTCTTTTCTAACTCCACTTTACTTTTTTTTTTCTGTATCTCTTTCTTACCAAGGATGAAAATATCGCTATCGCAATAAATATCACAACCTTAATTTTATATATCGATATCGCATATCGATATCGCAAAAAAATTAAAAAAAATGACGGAAATCTTATTAAAATCTTGAAAATTTAAAATGAAATTTTAGGGATTATTAAAACATACTATTATACATATATTCCATTCAAAAGTCATTAAAATTATATGTTTAAAACAAACATATGGATAATAAATTATATAAATACTGGCTGACGAAAACTAATTGACAACATAATACAACATAAAATGATTAAATATACATGATGAAATACAATTAATATCAAAATGATGACATATGAGGTTCAATTATAGTAGGTGAAATGACATCTTTAATTTGTCCAAACAATATTGATAAAATACAATTAAATACTGACTGACGAAAATTAATTGACAATATAATACAATACAAAATGATTAAATAAATATACATGATAAAATACAATTAATATCAAAATGATAACATATGGGATTCACAAATAGTAGGGGAGATGACATATTTATCCAAACAACATTCATACTAACTCTCAAATTATAGTAATTTAGGATATAGTTATGCACGTGTAATTCATATGTTTAAAAAAACTACTAAATATATGAGGTGAACTGAAAAATATATATTCGCTTGCACTATTAAAAATAAATAAAATGTATAATTTTGTGCATAAAGAAATAAAATTTCAAATAAGTTTGCGATTTTTTCAGATTTTGCGATATTGTGCGATATCGTGCGATATATCCGCGATATTTCCCGATTCCCGTCCAATTTTACACTACGTTTGAACGATATCGATATCGACATCGATATTTAGCGATATATCCGCGATACTCGAGAAAAAATACATTAGACCCCAATATCCATATCGCAATATCCAAATTTGCAATATATCCGCGATATTTCGCGATATTTTCATCCTTGTTTCTTACTCACCAACCTACTACATATATATAATAATATACTCACTCCGTCCCAGGATTTTGTGCATGGTTTTACCGGCACGGAAATTAATAAAATGAAATATAGTGATGTGTATGGTAGAATAAAGAAGGGGTATTATTGGTAATTCATTGACTAAAGTGGGTGGAGATTTGACTAAAGTTATAAATTTAGTTAAGTTGTGGGCCCAAGTAAAATAAATGAGGGGTAATATTGGTAAAAATTATTTGAGTTATTTCCTTTTTTAGAGTGTGCAAATAATGTTGAGACGCCCGTTAAGAAAAGTGTGCAAATAATTACAAGACAGAGGGAGTATTTCTAGATTAATGTGAATAAAATAAGTGACAGGAGGAAATATAATAATATGCTTGTGCAGAATGATGCTCATAGTATTTAATTAACCGTACTCTTCAAATTATAGACTATCGATAGTCAAACATTGTCACTTTCGAAAGAGGGATTTTTTTAAGGGAAATTTGCAAATTAGGACTGTTGATATGCCTTGAATCACACACTTCGCTGAGTTGTACGGGGGTCTCAGTATTGGGCTTTAAGCCCAATTTCGGTGTTTTATCTCAGTGTTATATATATGGTCTTTGAGATCTGTAATCTGTAACCCTAATTAGTAATAAAATCCGTTCTCCTCTCTGCCCGTGGACGTAGCCAATTCATTGGTGAACCACGTAAATCACTTGTCTTCTTTACGTTTCTTGTTCATGCTCTATAATCCTATTCTGTCACAACAAACTGGTATCAAGAGCCTGGTCGTTTCGATCAAGTTTTTTTTTCCGCACTGTTAGGGTTTTTTGGAGCCGATCGAGAATGTCTGCTTTCAACGTAAAGGTTGACAAATTCACCGGGAGAAATAGTTTTGGCCTATGGCAAATAAAGATGCGATCTCTGCTGAAGCAGCAGGGTTTGTGGGCGCCGCTATCAGGAAAACCTAAATCTGAGGATGTAAATGAAGAAGAGTGGAATACCCTAGAAGAAAAGGCCCACTCGACTATCATGCTATGTCTGTCTGACGATGTTATCATCGAGGTTGCGGATCAGGAAACTGCCGATGGTCTCTGGAAGAAGTTAGAGAGTCTCTACATGACGAAGTCTCTAACCAACAAATTGCTTCTGAAGCAACGTCTGTTCCGTTTACGCATGCAGGAAGGTACATCTCTTCGGGATCATCTAGATAAATTAAATAAAATTTTACTAGATTTGCGTAATATTGATGTTAAAGTAGAAGATAAGGACGCTGCTTTAATTCTGTTAGTATCTTTGCCTGAATCGTATGAGAATTTTGTTGAATCGTTCATTACTGGGAAAGATACTCTGTCTCTGGAAGATGTTCGATTTGCTCTCCACAGCAGAGAAGACCGTCAACAGGCAACTGGCTCAGTCACAGAAAATCAGGCATCGGGGCTGTATGTTACGGGTAAGGGACAAAAGAAATCTGGGAAGAAAACTGGGAAGCCGAATCTGAAAGGATCAAAAGGTCCTAAACCCGATGACATCTGCAATTACTGTAAAGAACCAGGGCACTGGAAGAATGATTGTCCTAAGAAGAAAAGGAAGCAGGAGAAGAAAGATGGTGTCGGCGGTTCTGCAGCTGTTGCAGAAACTGATACAAATTCTGAAGTTGATCTGGCCTTGGTTGCAGCTGGACAGTCACATCGTAATGATGTGTGGGTTCTTGATTCTGGGGCATCATACCACATTTGTCCTAACAGGGAGTTCTTCTCAACCTATGAGCAGATAGATGGAGGAAATGTTACCATGGCTAACAGTGCTGCCTGCAAGGTGGTTGGGATTGGCTCAGTCAGGATACGGACACATGATGGGGTATTCTGCATCTTGGATGAAGTCAGGCATGTTCCACAGATGACGAAGAATCTGATATCTTTGAGTCTCCTTGACAGCAAGGGTTTCAGTTTCAAAGGTGAAGGTGGAGTTATGTATGTTTGTCAAGGTTCAAAGGTGGTTCTGACAGGCTTGAAACGTGGTACCTTATATTATCTGCGAGGTTCCACTGTGACAGGTTCTGCTAATGTTGCATCATCTGAGGTTCAGACCATGGATATGACCAGGTTGTGGCATATGAGGCTCGGTCATATGGGAGAAAGAGGGATGCAGATTTTGTCAAAGCGGGATCTTCTTTCTGGGCATAAAGTGCAGAGTCTTGAATTCTGCGAACATTGTGTATTTGGGAAGCTTCATCGCAGCAAGTTCCCAAAGAAGGCAGTTCATCAGACCAAGGGGACTCTTGACTACATTCATATGGATTGTTGGGGTCTGTCACGTGTTGAGTCTATTGGAGGCCACATATATTTTGTGTCTATGATTGATGACTACTCAAGGATGACTTGGGTAATTATGATGAAACACAAAAGTGAAGCTTTCAAGAAATTCAAGCAGTGGAAGGCGTTGGTAGAAAATCAGACTGGGAAGAAGATCAAGAGACTGCGAACTGATAATGGCCTGGAGTTCTGTTCGTCTGAGTTCAATGAGTTCTGCAAGGATGCAGGGATTGCTCGACACCACACTATCCGACATACACCGCAGCAGAATGGTGTGGCAGAGCGCATGAATCAGACATTGCTGGAGAGAGCGAGATGCATGCTCTCGAATGCTGGTTTGGCTAGAAAGTTCTGGGCAGAAGCAGTAAACACGGCATGCTATCTAATCAACCGTGGTCCACACACTGGCATTGATTGCCAGACACCTTATGAGGTATGGTCTAATAAACTTGCAGATTATTCTTTGTTGAAGGTTTTTGGTTGTACTGTTTACTATCATGTTAGTGAGGGTAAATTAGAACCAAGAGCTAAGAAGGGTATATTTGTTACTTTCGGGGATGGAGTTAAGGGATATAGAATCTGGTCACCTTCAGAGAATAGAGTTATATTTAGTAGGAATGTGATTTTTGATGAGAATTCTATGCTTAACCCCATTGTGAAGTCTGTTTGTACAGAAAATTGTAGTAATGTTAAACAGGTGGAGCTGCAAGTCACTCTCGATGAGAGTAAATCACAACTCCAAGGTGGAGAAGATCAACATACTATTGCTGAAAGTACAAGTTCTGATGTTCATCCAGAAGCTCGCCAGACAAGCATAGCTATTGATAGAGCTAGGAGAACAGGCGTGAAGCCTCCTGTGCGGTACGGTTTTGAGGATATGGTGACTTATGCATTACAAGTCGCTGACGAGGTGGAAGAGGAAGAACCATCTGCAGGTGAACCATTCACCTACAGAGAGGCTGTTTCATGCAGTGAGTCGGCCCAATGGCTCGCTGCAATGAGAGAAGAGATGGAATCACTTGCCAAGAATGAGACTTGGGAGCTAGTCAAACGGCCTAAGGAGAGGAAGATTGTTACTTGCAAATGGATATTCAAGAGGAAGGAAGAAACCACACCTGGTGAGGGTGTGAGATACAAAGCTCGGCTAGTTGCAAGAGGGTTCACACAGAAGGAGGGGGTTGATTATAATGAGATATTCTCACCAGTGGTCAGACACACTTCCATCAGAGTGTTACTAGCAATGGTGGCACATCAGGATTTAGAACTTGAGCAACTAGATGTGAAGACAGCTTTTCTACATGGAAAGCTTGAAGATGATATCTACATGACTCAGCCAGAGGGGTTCCAGGTTCCGGGGAAGGAAGATTATGTTTGCAAGTTGATGAGGTCTCTATATGGGCTAAAGCAGTCTCCAAGGCAGTGGTATAAGAGGTTTGATAGTTACATGATCCAGTTGGGATACAACAGGAGTCCGTATGATTGTTGTGTGTATCACAATAAAGCTGATGATGGTTCCATGATCTATCTCGTCCTGTATGTGGATGATATGCTCATAGTTGCGAAGTCCAAGTCTGATATTCAGAAGTTGAAGGATCTGTGCTGAGTTCGATATGAAGGATTTGGGTGCTGCCAAGAAAATTTTGGGAATGGAGATATATAGGGAAAGAGAGAAGAAGAAGCTTTTCTTGTCACAAAAGAGTTACATTCAGAAGATCTTGTCTAGATTTGGCATGTCTACCGCCAAGCCTATTGATACTCCAAGTGCTACAAATATTCACTTATCCACTGATTATGCACCAAAAACTGTAGCTGAGCAGGTGTACATGTCTCGAGTCCCATACTCTAATGCAGTAGGGAGTTTGATGTATGCTATGGTCTGCACTAGACCAGATCTTGCACATGCTGTTAGTGTTGTCAGCAGGTTCATGGGACAACCTGGAAAGGAGCATTGGCAAGCTGTGAAGAGGATTTTTCGTTATCTCAGAGGTACGTCTGATGTTGGTCTCATTTATGGAGGTGATGCTCACGTTTCTGTGACTGGTTATTCTGATTCTGACTATGCTGGAGATGTTGATAGTAGAAGATCTATGACTGGTTATGTTTTCACCCTTTGTGGTTCTGTTGTTAGTTGGAAGGCAACTCTGCAGGCTAGAGTCACTTTGTCTACAACTGAAGCAGAGTATATGGCACTGACAGAAGCTACTAAAGAGGGAGTTTGGTTGAAAGGGCTTGTAGGTGATCTTGGTCTACATCATGATCAAGTTATTGTATTCTGTGACAGTCTGAGTGCAATCTGTTTGACCAAGGATCAGGTCAATCATGAGAGGACCAAGCATATTGATGTGAGGTATCATTTTCTGAGGAATGAGCAGAGAATCAAGGTGATGAAAGTAGGTACTGCTGATAATCCTGCTGACATGTTCACCAAGCCGGTCCCACATAGCAAGTTTCGACATTGTTTGAACTTGCTAAATGTTACAAGCTGTTAGTTGCCCAAGGAGGGCAAATCTGAGGCAGAAAGGAGGAGTCTGTTCATCTGGCATTGTAATGATGCATCTGCAAGGAAGATTCAAGTCAAGGTGGAGATTTGTTGATATGCCTTGAATCACACACTTCGCTGAGTTGTACGGGGGTCTCAGTATTGGGCTTTAAGCCCAATTTCGGTGTTTTATCTCAGTGCTATATATATGGTCTTTGAGATCTGTAATCTGTAACCCTAATTAGTAATAAAATCCGTTCTCCTCTCTGCCCGTGGACGTAGCCAATTCATTGGTGAACCACGTAAATCACTTGTCTTCTTTACGTTTCTTGTTCATGCTCTATAATCCTATTCTGTCACAACAAGGACAATATTATTTTTGATTGGAATAAAGACCACGGAGCATATTATTGGGGAATACGATAGTTATTAGTTACATATTACAAGACAAAACCACGAAATTCCCAAGAAGAAGTAATATTTTTTTGTGAACAGATCCGATATTGTTAGATTGCTACGACACTATGTTCCCGAGCTTGCAACCGGATTATATTGTTTCAAATTTTCACAATTCAAGTACAAATTTAGCTCCATAATTTTTTCATTCTTAGAGAATTCCGTTCGGGGAATTAATTCTTATATATTAATTCGTAACGCTCCCCCTCACTCGTGGGCCGAATTAACACATCTTACCCTATTTGGGGAGGAGGTCCATCGAATGGACAATTTAAATGGGTGAAGTGCTTTCAACAGGAATCGAACCCATGTCGTTTTGCCCGCTAATACATATTTGGCTTTGGAGAACTTTTAAAACAGCTCTCCAAGTGATAGCTGTCCAAGATTAGACAGCGGTTAAAAATCGTTGTCTAAGTGCTTACACTTGGACAGCGATTTTTAACAACATTGCAAGTGGGGGGTTTAGACAGCGGTTCATAACCGCTGTCTGTCTAAGTAAAGGCACTTGGACAGCGGTTCATAACCGCTGTCTATGTATTTTTTATTTATTTATTTCACTTGGACAGCGGTTCATAACAGCTGTCTAAGTGATATTTTTTTTAATTTTCGTTTCACTTGGACAGTGGTTATGAACTGCTGTCTAAGTATTTATTTTTATTTTTATATATTTATTTTTAATAATTATTTTATATTTTAAAAATCCTGTTTATACAAAACCAAAATTTAATTATATACCATTACAATATACATATATACGTCAAATACCAAAAAATCAAATAAATAAACGTACACAAACATACGTCCAATATACACAAAAAACATGAAATATCATCACAAATGTATAAGTTAATATATTACATGCTACCAAAAGTTATACTACTTTAATTATGCATATACAAAAATGGATTGTAAATGTACCCTGTCCAATCTTTTTTCCATTTGTCCATTCTTTTGTCGTTGTAAGTCTTGAGCGGACGGTCATAGACAAACTGCAAACAAAGATCAATCAATATAATTAGATATATAGTATATGAATTTTTATTTAATCAATAATAATTTAAATAAATCGATAAATTGACTTACAGTGTTAGGAATCGTCAATCGATAAAAATTGATTATATCCTCAATATAACAACATACAAAATGTCCACAATGGTGTCCATCACGTTGCCTCGGAACCTGTTATGATTAGCAATTATAAGCACGCGTGCATTACAATTATGATTATTTTCTATTAATTTGATAACTTACTAAATTAAATTACCTTAACATCCATCCAGCTCACTTTATTGAAATTAGATCTTGAGCCTTGATTGTGAAGGCGACTCCGATACATCGTCATCACACTATTATTATTATAATTAGAAAAAAAAGATTAAAAAATATGCATAATTTTAAAAGTAAAACAAATCATTATATTAGAATATTAAAAATGAACTTACGCATCCATGTATGACATGAGATCACGACGATTTGCAACCACCCCCATCCACATGAAAGAGGGGTGATGATGAATGAGAGGGAGATCACGCACCCTCATTTTTTTGGTCCCATGACTTCACATTTAGTCCCAATAGGTTAAATTTTATCACATTTGGTCCCACCGTTAGTCAGCCGTCAGTCAGCTGTTAGCGTTTTTGGTCCGATTAATATTTCTTCCATTTTGGAGCGAAAATTGACACTTCTACTTAAATAATCTTCATTACATCCCAAAAATCTATAATTAAGAAATTAATTAAACATAAATTTATAGTAAAATAATCGAATCAATGTCCGGCCGAAGAGTCGCCAAAGAGTGGAAATAACAAATAAATTAAGTAATATGCAGATCTAGCATCATCTGCTTTTCAAAACACCAAACCGCATAGGTATACAATATACCTCTCTTCTCTTCACTCTAAACCAACAAAAAATTGTGTCGCCTGCAACCTACACTCATTACTAAATTTGAACACTTCACAAATATTATATATAATCAACAATGGAGATAGAAGATCAAAGATGCCAAATCCCCAATTTCGCTGAAAATTCTGTTGAATTACAACAAATTGAAGATGATGATGATGAAGCCCTCTCGTTAAGCGATTTCCCTCTCATTCATCATCACCAAGGAAAAAATACAGAATAGGGAGAAGAAATCATCGAAGAAGCTCTAATTCACGACGTTTCAGTTTCTGCTCTCTCTCCACACAATCGGAAATGTGCGCCGCCGATGAACTCTTCTTCCAAGGCCAAATTCTGCCCTTGCGTCATTCAATTAGTCGATCTGTTTCCAGATCCGAATCCATGGACCATTTTTTACTCAGGTCGGTTAATTTCCAGCTGGAGTAGCAGTATCAGCAGCAGCGGCAGCTCCTCCGCCACCGCCACCGTCGTCCGGTACAATTCCAGATCCAGATTACCGCCGCGTAACCAATTCCATTCCCACCCGAGTCCGTCGCCCAGACTCAGTTTCTCTCAACGAACAACGACAACAACAACAAACGGAAGTAGAAATAATGACTGAGGCCACGTGATGCGAAAATGTCCGGCGAAGGAGAGAAGATGACGACTACGATTTGGGGATTTTGGTTTTTTTAATTTGGGGATTTTGGCCACAATCTTAGGGTTCTGAAACAATTTGGGGTTTTTTTTGTTAAGGGTGAACTTTGATTTGAAGTGAAAAATAATGACTGACGGCCACGTGAGTCTGTCTGTTAAAACTTAACGGGGCTGGGACGAAATTACAAAATTTGTACAATACGGAGACCAAATGTGATAAAATTTAACCTATTGGGACTAAATGTGAAAGTCATGGGACCAAAAAAATGAGGGTGCGTGGCAGGTGGGACCAAAACGATAATTTTCTCCCTTGTGTGCTTCAAACACCAATATACTTACACAATTAATATACATACACAAATACATACAACATTATAATATACACCAATATAAATGATATACGTACATACACTAATTAATATACTAATTAATAATTAAAATCCAACCGTACGTCTAATTAAAATCCAACAGTACTTGTAATTATTTAAGATACAATTTTATTAAATGTTTTTGACAATTAGAGAAGCAAAACAAGAGTTAATTATCTAGAAAACGCCTTTGACCTACCACATACTTTGTTTCTTCCTCAACAAACAAAACAAATATTAAGAAACTAGTTCAGATCACAAACAAAGAATCACCAAGCCAGCAAAAAGCCTAAAAATGAAGAGATGGAAAATTATGATCCAAAAAAGCCTGAAAACTCAAAAATAACATAAATAAACCAATGGTAATTCGAGAAAAATTCCAATTCCGAAGAATAATATTAGCTACAGCACTGAAGAAGATAGCTCGGGTTTAGATGAAAAACTGTTATTAATTTCACTTCACATTTTCTTTTTAAATGCTAAATATTACAACAAATTGACAACATAATATTATCATCCACTAGTAATAGCTCAATCATCAAATATATATATATATAATTTTCGGTAGAAAAATCCTCATCAATGTTTAGATATTCTGGGAACCAATATTCACATCAATGCGTTCTATAACATACACATTAACAAGTAGAATTAACCACAAATTCAATATTAATGTACCTTGGTAGAGGGAGCCGACGCCAACAAAACCGGCGGCACTCACTGAATATCGACGGCTGGAGAGGAAGTCGACGGCGATGCGCGGCTGGAGATTGAGGAAGTCGACGGCGACGAGGAGTACGTGAGAGGGAGTGAGGCGACGGCGCGAGGAAGGAGGCAACGGTGGATTTGGCTTCACAATACTCTGTTTTTTTCTTAATTTTAGTTTAAAACGCGTTTGTGACTTTGTGGGATTTGGGGGAGAACTAGTACTGCTTCAATTCTACGTGTCGTGATTAATGGGGGAGTGAGCTAGCTTTGACCAAAAAAATCATAACGCTCTCCAAGTGCTTACTTGGAGAGCGGTTCTAAACCGCTATCTAATCTTGGCTTGCAAAGCAGTTCTTAACCGCTGTCCAAGTCAATTTTTTTTTTTATAAAACCGCTCTCCAAGTGCTATCTTGGAGAGCTTTTTGAAAAATTAAAGAGCTCTCAAAGTACAGCTCTTCAAGCTTAAATGTGTAGTAGTGCCGGTTTGGTCTGATACCATGATAGTATTGATAAATCGAAAGAGGCATGAAACTGAAATAATTCTTATTCAGAAAAAGTGATGAAGGCGGAAGTTACATGGAGTATATATACAATGCATATATGCAGCCCTAACACAATTGGGCTCAAGATATTAAGGCACATGGGCCAAGATATAAACAGCCCAAATAATAATAATCCAATATCAATACATTCTGATTTAATTTGGATCCAAGTGGCAATATTTGACAAATTTACATGTCATGAACTTATAATTTGAGGGGTATTATCAGGAACCAACCTACATCTATATACGCTGAGAAAAAAAAATATTGAAATTGTACCTTTTCTCCCTTTAAGCTTTACATTTATGGGACACTATGCCAGTGTCGATGATACACGACGTTTTTTAACCGCTATAAATTGGAATCAGCAACCGATGTGGAACAAAACGCTATAAAAAGGGGGCGCTGATAGACGGCGGTAATTAATCGTTGTCGTATCTATATACAATAGTGGTTATTAACCGATGTTATTCCTTCAAATCGATGTTGTATGTGTTCATTTTTTAAGTTTTAGCCCCCTACAATATCTATGATAGCAGTTTTATTAGCTACGACAGCGGTTATTAATTGTTGTTTGAATTTACTACAACGGTTAAAATCGTTGTTATTCCTTTAAAACCGATGTTGAACTTATGACATCAATTTTATTAGCGAGGACAAAACCGCTGTTGTAAATATTAAATATTAAATTAAAAAAAAACAGTATTTATTAGGAATGATGTTAAAAGTCTCTACCATATCATGAATCAAACATCATAATTAATGTTCATGAATGCATGACACATTCATGTAATTTTATATAAAGTTGTCGGTTGAAAGTGAATAAAAAAAATGTGAAGAAAAAAAAAGTTAAAAAAAAAAAGTGTAGTTCAAGAGAAATGAAAAGTGGGTGACAATTTAATTAGGATATATATATGTTGCTTCGAAAAAATAATAATAAGGATATATGTTAATATATGTGATCGAGGACACAATTTAATAAAAAATGAAATGTAAAGTTTTAAATAAGACACCCAAAATGACAAAATGTAAAGTTTAAACAGGAACAAAAATATATATATGTAATATGCTTAGTATTTTTTTTTAATAAAGTAAAATTAACGATAGATTAATTTAATAAATCATTTTAGTAGTGTGTGATCATCGAGTTTTTTGAAAAGTCGTCAAAAATAATTATCGCACTTTTGGTACTTATTTTAAAAGTGATTATTTTGTATGTATTTTATTTACAAAGCTGGTCTCAAAATGGTACTCCCTCCGTTCAACAAAAGTATGTTCACTTTCCTTTTTTGTTTGTTCACCAAAAATATGCTCATTGGAAAAAATTATTTTATTTTTACCTCACAACAACCTCACAACACCTAATTTACTTTATTGATTTTTTCTTAAAACCTGTGTCCAAAAGTATGAACATACTTTTAGTCGACGGAGGGAGTATATTTTACATGTTTGAAACTATTATTTATAGAAAGAGGGTCATTTTTTATTACTTTAATTAGTATTTTTAAAGCATGTTTTAATTAACTCACAGAGTAGTATTTGTTGGGATATTCATCCACCCCTAAACTCTAGAAGAACAATATGTTTTAATTTAGTTTTGATGGTCAAAACAATGTATTTTTCCTGTATTAAATTAAATTTGTAATTGGATAGGTTTATAAGCAGAAAATGTATAGCACAACTTAATTATTTTTTGTCTTAGTTAAATGGACAACTGGTACAACAATAAGTTGAAGATTTGAAAATTAAAGATCGAGAAGACCTTGAAAATACAATCCATAAGTAAAGATCAGATGACAAGGTCCTTGTATACCTTAGCCAACTAATATTTACACTACGAAATCAGTTAACCATCCAAAAGTAGCTGATATGGACGCAAACTATACAACTCAATTGCTCTTAACCCAAAAAGGGAAAAATCACTTCAAATAAGACAAAAAGAATGTTCATTTTCAGCTGATCACTTCCTCATCTCATTTAAAGATCCGTTGAGAAGACGCCAACACAAATAGTGATTTAACAGACGTTACAAAAAAAGACATAGCATTTAGGGTGCAAACACCAGATCATTTAATAATGCAAAGTTGGAAATAACAATCTGCCAAGATCAAGTCATGAATGTTAAGATTTAAGGGGTATTTCATTCATGATTAACAAAGTTTACAACTACAAGTATATATAGACAGAGACTCACGTTGAGCTTGCCATCTAACTGCTTCCTATTCTAGATGTTTCTTGAGGTTTCTAGAACAAGGTTGTTACAACTAATTAACTAATGAATGTAGACGTGAGTTTGTACAAGATACATAATTACTTGTGAACATATTGTGTCAATGAGATTCAGTTTCTCACAATTCGAGATTCAGCTACCGGTTCAACCACTTCGAATCCGGAATACGTCAAGTGGATTCGGAATGATTAGTTTCTCATGAGTTGGATATTCAACTCAATTTCTGAATTGATGCTCGGTCATGTTAGCCGCCGCAATCACTCAATTTCTGAATTTGATGCGGTTATTGTCAATTTGACAACCAGGTCTGATCCTCTCTCTCTCTATCAGAAATTCACTCCATCCTTCAAACTGATGAGATGCGTTTCTTACACAACTCCTCTGATGCTCGCATCGCACTACCGACACCGGCGGCTCATGTTCCTTTGAAACGATTGAAGCAATCGTTAGAAACACACAACAGATTCGTAGAAATGAAGGAAAATTAGAGAGAATTGGGAGAGAGAATAACCGCCAATTTTATTGAAACAGTTCTAAATGTACAAGATAGGGTGGTTCATGGGTAAATCACGGGTTATATACCCGACCCATGCCCAAACGAAGTCGCATTCACGACTTCAATTACAAATTGCGCTTTTACAAAATGGAATTACAAAGTGAAACGGAATTACAAAGTGAATTACAAATAGACCAGGGATTAATACACCCCGTGCCCTAGCCTATTACAATTATTTCTACCCTAAAACGCCGTCGTCTTGCGCGTCTTCTTCTTCAGTCTTCTTCCTCGTAACATTACCCCCTCCTCAACACTGTGCTTGTCCTCAAGCAAAAATCCAAGAACACAGTCCCCTCAGCTCAAGAAAATAGCTGGGGATAAAGGCCTGCAAAAGTGGTGTAGTCTTCCCACGTTGCTTCTGTATCCGGGAGGTGAGACCAACGGATCAACACTTCCGCCGCCGGGGAATTGCCCCTTCGCACGAGGCGACGAGCGAGCACCTTCAATGGCAGGAGAAGAACCTTCCCTTCCTCATCAAATTCAGGTAAGTGCTGTGAGACTATGTCTCCAGTTCCTATTTTCTTCTTAAGCACAGAGACATGAAATGTAGGATGTATTTTAGCTGTTGTTGGCAGTGCCAACGTATAGGCAACCAACCCCACCCTCTGCACAACCCGAAAAGGGCCTGCAAACTTGGGACTCAGCTTCCACATGTGGCTTTTCCGTAGTGTAAGCTGCCTGTAGGGCTTGAGTTTCAAGTACACCCAATCACCCACTTGAAACACCCTTTCTGTCCTGTTTCGATTAGCATAGAAACGCATGCGGTCTTGAGCTTGGTATAGTACCTGTTTTAATTGTTGCAATATGTGTTGATTAGTGTGTAATAGATCATCTACACCCTGCACTGAACTTTGAATTAGTGGACCAAATGATAGGAATTTAGGACAGTAACCATAGAGAGCCTCAAAAGGTGATCTCTTTATGGCTGAGTGGAAGCTGGTGTTATACCAGAACTCAGCCAAAGGTAGCCACTGAGCCCACTGCCTGGGGCTCCTTCCACACATGCACCTCAAATAAGATTCTAGACATTGGTTGACCCTCTCAGTCTGTCCATCAGTCTGAGGGTGGTAAGCTGTGCTCAACAGCTGCTGTATGTCTAGAAGTTTCATCAATTGCTGCCAAAATTGACTGGTGAACACCTTATCCCTATCAGATACAATGGATGCAGGCAATCCATGTAATCTATAAATTTCAGCAATGAAAATTTGAGCCAAATCTGAAGCTGTAAAGGGATGTGAGAGTGCAATAAAGTGGCTGTATTTTGTTAATCTATCCACAATCACCCATATAGTATCCTTGTGATTAGATTTAGGGAGTTTCTCTATAAAGTCCATAGAAACATCAGTCCAGGCTTGATCAGGGATAGGTAGAGGCTGAATCAAACCTGGAGACTTCAAAAGCTCATGCTTACACAATTGACATATTGAGCACTCAGAAACCACCTTATGGATTGTATCCATCATCTTTGGCCACCAGAAAACCCCTCTCATTCTTTCAAAAGTGACAGCCTCCCCAGAATGTCCTCCTTGAGTTGAAGTGTGAACATGCACCACTAGCTTTACCCTCAGTTCTGTAGCTATTCCCACATAAACTTTCCCTTTGTATCTCACAATGCCTCCACTATAGGAATAGAGTGATATGTTATAAGGGGTAGTGAGGCTATCAGTAATCACCTCAGATACCAAACTATCTCCAGCATAGCTCTCTTGAATCTCCTCCACCCAATGGGGTTTCACCATAGATAGGGCAGCACATTCTCCTTGAGTGTGATTCCTTCTTGAAAGGGCATCAGCTACTATATTCTCTTGTCCTGCCTTATACTCAATCCTATAATCAAAAACCAATAGTTTTGTTAGGTATTTGTGCTGTAAAGGAGTAGAAATTTTCTGCTCAATCAGATACTTAAGACTTTGATGATCAGTCCTTATGACAAATGGAGCATGGATCAAGTAACATCTCCATTTGTCCACAGCCATTAAGATTGCTAGAAATTCCTTCTCATAGATTGATAATCCCAGATTTTTGACCCCCAAAGCCTTGCTCAGAAATGCAATTGGCATCTTTCCTTGCAGTAAAACAGCACCTATCCCTCCATAGCATGCATCAGTTTCCACAATAAACTCTTTCTTAAAATCTGGGAGTTGCAAAATGGGAGCTGAGACCATAGCAGCTTTAAGTTGTTGGAAAGCTGCCTCTGCCTCTTCATTCCAAATAAATTGACCTTTCTTAGTTAAGAAAGTTAAGGGTTTAGCAATGATGCCAAAGTGCCTTACAAACTTTCTATAATAACCTGTCAATCCTAGGAAACCTCTCAACTCCTTTAAGGATTTTGGTGCTGGCCAATCCTGCATCACTTGAATTTTACTTGGATCAGCTTTCACACCATCCTCAGTGATGATGTGCCCCAAATATTCTACTTGATTTACCCCAAACACACATTTAGAAGCCTTGGCTTTTAAGATGTTTTCCAGTAGAGTTTGTAGCACCCTTGTCAAATGAGACTTGTGTTCTTGCATATCCCTGCTGTAAATGAGGATGTCATCAAAAAATACCAGGACAAAGTCTCTCAAATATGGTGCAAAGAGCCTGTTCATTATGGCCTGAAAAGTGGCAGGTGCATTGGTCAGGCCAAAGGGCATGACTACAAACTCATATAAGCCAGAGACAGTGACAAAAGCTGTCTTTTGAATGTTAGGGGGATGAACCCTGATCTGGTGATACCCTGCTCTAAGGTCTATTTTAGAGAAGACCTTAGCCTGCCCTAGCTCATCCAATAGATCCTCAATTAGTGGTATTGGATAGCTGTCTTTGATTGTTATAGAGTTCAGCTTTCTGTAGTCAATACAGAATCTCCATGAGCCATCTTTTTTCTTCACTAAAAGCACTGGAGAAGAATATGGAGAGTTGCTGGCTTGTATAACTCCACTCTCCAACATCTCAGAGACTAGCTTCTCAATTTCTTGTCTCTGTAGATAAGGGTATCTGTAAGGGTGTTGTTTTATAGGCTTTTCCCCCTCCTTTATAGTTATCTTGTGATCCAATTGCCTCTTAGGGGGTAGTTCAGTTGGAGGTGCAAACACCACCTGAAAATCTTCAATAATAGTTTCCAATTCAGGTGCCACTGAACACTTTTCAAACTCAGGATTACCTTTCAGATAACAAAGATATCCCATTCCCTCACACTGCTTCCTCCTCACCATTTTCTTTAATTGCTTTCCTGAGATCATGGATATTTTGATCTCCTCATCTCCTGACCCTTGCAAAGTGATGGTTTTCCCATTCTTTTGAAATTGCACTGTATGCAATCTGAAATCAAAAGTGACAGGTCCCAATTGGCTCAACAAATCCACCCCAATGACCATGTCACACCCTCCTAGTCTCAATATCCTCACTGGTGCAGTAAACTTGCAGCTCCCCATTGTCCATTCAAAACCAGCACACTTGGAATTACATTCAATTCTACTGCCATCAGCTATAGTGACCATTAGTGAGTGTGTATACTCCACCACACAACCCAACCTCTTGGCAGTACTAGGGTCCAAAAAACTGTGTGTACTCCCAGAATCCAAGAGAACTGTAATCTCTTGATTCCCCACCTTACCCACCACCTTGATGGTATCTGGATGTTGATGTCCAGCCAAAGCATGTAGAGATACCAAAGGTTCTACACCCATCTTCAATTCATCTTCTTCAAATTCCAGCTCCTCAGGCTCTTCAACCTCCTCATCCTCCTTTGACATTATCACAAAAATTTTCTTGCATTTATGCCCAATGTGGAAAGTCTCATCACAATTGAAACATAAATTCTGCTTCCTTCTAACATCCATCTCAGCCTGTGTTAATCTTTTAGCAAAAGCTGGCTTGCTCTTTTCATTTCCTTTTTCATTTTCTGGTGGTTTTTGTGAATTGCTCCATGATGTTTTAAAGCCTGGCTTATACACTTTCTCCCTACTATTGATCACTTGTTCCTGCCTGATAGCCATCTGAACAGCTTGGTTAAAATGAGTGGGATGAAAAGCTTGAACAGCATGACTTACCTCTTCTTTCAAACCACCAATGAAACTTTTAACAAAATATCCTTCAGTTAAGAAAGGATGTTCAGCACTAACATATGATTTGACTTCCCCAAACTCCTTAACATATTTTCTCACAGTTGATGTCTGCACCAGTCTATGGAATTTTCCCACTACATTCTCATCCTCAGGGTTAGTGAACCTCTGTGTCACTAAACTCTCAAATTCCATCCAGGTCAAATCATCCTTTCCATCAACATAATCCATGTACCAATTGTCAGCTTCATCCTCCATGTTTAATGCAGCTAATAATATCTTCTCTTGATCTGTGAGAGGATTAAACAGGAAATATTTGTGGCATTTCCTGATCCATGCCCTAGGTTTGTCACCTCTAAACTTAGGGAAATCAACCCTAGGTTTTCTAGATGTAGTGTGACTATCCTGGAATTTAGTGGCAGCAGGAGTAATATGAGGGTAATGATGCTTATTCAATTCATTTTCCTCATCACCATAATGCATCCTGGAAAAATTAGCATCATACCTTCCTCCATGCTTGGTTGCCACTTTTGGTGTAGCTTCAGCTTTGGATCTGCTATTGGAGTTGACATCCAAGCCTTTAGAAGCACCAAACTCTCCAAACTCCTGAAATCTGGTATGAATAGGTGGTGTGGGTAATAATCCATCTTCTTTTCGAGCTCTGAGATCATCTTCACCATTCATAACTGTCTTAGAACATTCCTACCCTTCACACACCTCCTGAGCCTTTCCTTTGCTCGAACTCAGCTGCTTAAGCAGTTCCATAAGTTGAATCTTCAGTAGCTCAGATTCCTTTGCTTGTTGATCGAACCGCTTGAGCAATTCATTCCTTCCTTCAATTTGCTCATTCCGCAGCTCAGTAAATTGATCACCGAGTGAATTTACTTGAATTTCTACGGATCCAAACTGAATCTCCAGCGAACTGATCCGATCCGCGTGAGTTACCATTTCAATTACAATTGCGCAGACTACGAGCGAGATCAAACTAGCTCTGAGGCCACTGAAACGATTGAAGCAATCGTTAGAAACACACAACAGATTCGTAGAAATGAAGGAAAATTAGAGAGAATTGGGAGAGAGAATAACCGCCAATTTTATTGAAACAGTTCTAAATGTACAAGATAGGGTGGTTCATGGGTAAATCACGGGTTATATACCCGACCCATGCCCAAACGAAGTCGCATTCACGACTTCAATTACAAATTGCGCTTTTACAAAATGGAATTACAAAGTGAAACGGAATTACAAAGTGAATTACAAATAGACCAGGGATTAATACACCCCGTGCCCTAGCCTATTACAATTATTTCTACCCTAAAACGCCGTCGTCTTGCGCGTCTTCTTCTTCAGTCTTCTTCCTCGTAACATCCTTCAAGTAATCCAGTAGCTAATACTGCCACTAGGGGACAACCGAAGCAGTTTGCGCTATATAAAGGAAAAGGTAGAATGTTCATGAAACCTAGGGTTATTTTTCAACTGTGCGGCAAAGGTAACCACGTTGCTGCTAAATGCTGCAAGCAGTTCGATATCAATTTCCCATCTCATAATTCATCTACTCAGGCACATCTTGCTCGTGCACATTACTCTCTGCTCCACCTCAATACTCCCATACACCACATGCCTATCATATCATGAATGGTACAACTCAAACACTCTCTTATCCTCATGATGCTAACTCCTCTACTTCTTCAGGCCAATGGTTCGTTGACAGTGGGGCTAAGCACCGTGTCACATCTGCTCTTGACAATCTCCACATTCATTCCCCTTATAAAGGTACTTCTTATTTGGTTGTTGGCAATGGTTCTTCTGCATCTATTAAACATGTTGGATATGTTTCTATGCCAAGCTTGGATAACTCAATTGATCTTACGTTGAATCATGTTCTCCATGTCCCCGACATTACTAAGAATTTGGTTAGCATTTCACAATTTTTTAGATCGAGATAATGCTGCATACATGGATTTTCATGCTACTTATTGTCTTGTTAAGGACCCGAGGACTAGCCAGGTGGTCCTCCGGGGGACGCTTAACAATGGTTTGTAACAACTGGATACTCGCATGCTTGATCCTTACTCAGCTAATAAAGGTGGTTTTCATTTGAATAAAGAAGGATCACCTCAGTTGCAGTGTAAAGCATGTTTCACTACCACCTAGAATAAGAAGAATATTGATAATAGTCTTCTTTGGCACAATAGATTAGGGTATCCTTGTGCTAGAACTCTTACTACTGTACATAGAGAGCTTCAACTTCGTACTGTAAGAGTTATACACATGGATGTTTGGGGTCCTGCATCTACAATTTCAAGTGATGGTTTCAAGTATTATCTTGCAATAACAAATGATTTCACTAGATACACTTGGATTTTTCCTCTGAAACTTAAGTCAGATGTTCCATTGATGGTTCATCAATTTTTTGCTCTTACAGAAAGGTAATTTAATATGAAAATCAAGAGTGTTCAATGTGATATGGGTGGTGAGTTTATTGCACTTAAACAATTCTTTGGAAATCTTCGGGTGAAAATGCATTTTTCTTATCCTTACACATATGTGAAAGGATTGATTGAAAGGAAACATCAACACATATGTGAAGTTGGTCTATCTCATCTTGCTCAGGCCTCTATGCCCATGAAATATTGGTGGGAAGCCTTGTCTACAACAGTTCTTCTTATTAATTCTCTTCCAACTGCAGTCCTGCATAATGTATCCCCTCATTCTAAGCTTTATGGTATTGCTCCTGACTACTCGTTCCTGCGAGTGTTTGGATGATCTTGCTTGCCCTTTTTACGTCCATACAACACATCGAAACTTCAATTCCGATCATCAAAATGTCTCTTTCTTGGGTATAGCTCAGATCACAAGGGGTACAAATGTTTGCATTCCTCTGGCCGATTATATATCTCCATTGCTATTGACTTCAATGAAAAAGAATTCCCATATCCCATCTTATTCCAGCCCTCACCTCATACTCATGCTACTTGACACGTGATTTTACCAACACGCTCCCCTCAAGTATAAGAGGATCGTATGTAATAAAAGCAAGGCCCGGTTAAATTATCGATCCGCGAGACTAGTATGTTAAAGTAGCCTTAGTGCTATGTATTGATCTTTGAATATAATGAGAATTCATGTTTTGTGCAAAGAAATGTAAATGAAACTCACAATTAACAACTATGATAAGCAATAGCTAAAGAGATAATGATGAAAATCAAGTGATGAGAGGTTGTGTTCGGGTGTTCGTCCTTGTGTGGAATCGATGTTAATAGTTGACTTCTATGTGAATTTCATTGGATGGCACTTGGTAGAAGCAATCACTAATGCATATATCGCGTAAAGCACCTAGGATCGAGAGGATGAATAGAGGTTTTCTTACCCGGGTAATCACACAACTAGGGGGTTCGACTCTACCTAAATTATACTAAACTAATCCCTAATCATGCTTTTCCACTTGAATACTAACAACCAAGCTCCTATGGCCTTCTCACTAATCACTCAAATGTTCATTCAAGCAATTAATGTAGATAAATGGGGTTCTAATGAAATGTACCCAACTCTCGTTGCGATAAACCAATATTTACTCAACTCACTCGACTCCCAACCCTCGATTATAATATCTACCCCGATTAACCAACTCTCGTTGCATTAATAGAGCTTCTAATATAACCTACTAATTGAATTCTAGCAAATGATCTATCAAAACCCATAAACCCAACCAATATACCTTCCAATGAATTCCACAATCAAAACCAAACACAAATATGCTTAGCCCATGGCTAATTTAATGAAATTAAGGAAGGAAAGAGAGATAATCAACAAACCCATAATTAATAAAACTAAATTGCTTGAATAAAAGTAGGGTATCACCTCTTGAATGGAAAATGTAGACAAAAACCTTAAAGTGCTTCAATAAAATCTTCAATCCTTTGCTTGAAATGAAATTACAACCTAAATTAACAACTAAACTATGAAAACTACCAATATCTAAGGATTAAACTAGCTAATTTGAGTGAAAGATGATGAAATTTGGATTTGGGGAGCTTGAGTGGTGTTCCAATGGCTGCCTCCTTCTTCAAAACGAAAATTTGGGCTTAAATACTCTTCTCATCCATCTTGGCACGTGTCCCTAGGTCAAAGGGGAAGGAGACAAAATTTTTCAGCAGAGCACGGTCGTGCACGGGTCTCGGTCGAGCTACCCGTGCATAAAAAACGTGCATGTGACTTCATCGCCAAGGAGCTCGGCCGTGCCCTGGCCATTTTCAATCATCATCGAGCTCGGTCGTGCCTATGTCTCGGCCGTGCTCCTCCAACTTCTTCCATTTTCGGTGTCGGGCACGTCCAGCTCGAGCCAAAGGCTCGACCGTGCCCCTTGAATTTCTTATACGGGAAAGCTCAGCCGTGCAGAGGCCTCGACCGTGCCGTGCTCGACCTTCAACATTCTGTCTCGAGGAAGGTGTGCTCGATCCTCGTGCTCGAGCGTGCTCATTCTCCTACCTCTTTTTGTTTTGCTCATATCTTTTGATCCGGGTGTCCGATCGACTCAATCCCCATCTCATTTTGACCCTCTCCTCAATGCCTTTCATGTGGTTGAATCTTTGGATTGATCAAACGGCTGGATTTTTTGTGGTTTGCTTCGAAACTCCTCGTTTTACCTAGAAATCAAACAAGAACGTCGTGTATCAAAATTTCGAGAATTAACTCACAATTACACGATTCTTGCAAGAATAACTTGATATTTGAAGCACAATTCATCACAAATTTGAGCAATATCACGACAAATCACTACTCCTCTCATATCATCTACATTACCAAATTTTACCTCTTCCACATTCTCAAACCCATATACCCTCTCATGTATCTAATGGATCTCATTCCCCACACTATCCATCTTAAAACGCTCTGATACCATGTTAAGATTTAAGGGATACTTCATTCATGATTAACAAAGTTTACAACTACAAGTGTATATAGGCAGAGACTCACGTGGAGCTTGCCATCTAAGTGCTTCCTATTCTATATGTTTCTTGAGGTTTCTAGAAAAGGGTTGTTACAACTAATTAACCGCTTCCTATCTTGTGTAGCTGATCTATTTTAGCTAATGAATGTACACGTGAGTGTGTACAAGATACATAATGACTTTTGAACATAATGTGTGAATGAGAAACAAATACATTAACAATGAAAATATGCATGTGAAATTATGAATAAGTGGCACCTTATCAAATATTATTCACTTCCTTATGTTCCCAATCAATAATTGTAAAATATGTTTTTTTTTTTTTAAACAACACTAATTCCGAAGTAATCTTGAAAAATAAATAAAGAAATAGATGCATACCAATTCCCAAGCAGTCTCCCCTAAAAGTTAGGAGAAGGTCATGGATATTGTGTTTGTTAAATTAATATGGTCCAAAAATATATTTAAGCACTTATATATATGACCTTCATACTTTTAACTCGAAGCAACTGAACAAATTCAATTCGTTCATCTTCTTTATTCATGAAATTATATTATTGAATACTACATGCATGTTACATGGATGAGGATGGAAGATGAAATAACATTAATTTGAAGTGAATGGCAATGGCCTTTTAATCACCGGCAATGGCAATGGCCTTTTAATAACAGGAACAAGGCACAGAGGTTTGAGCCTTGCAACACTCGCGCCGAAACCCTCTCTGACGCAGCGCAAGCTTATGAACGAACACATAAACCGAAGGGACGATAATAAACCGTAGGGACGAGAATAAACCGAAGGGACAAAATCATCTATTTTATTAATCAATTCAACTCCCTAATAACAATCTAAAACTATCTATTTATAATATCAGATACTTGGAGAATAAGAAACATATAAATCATAAATATAATAAAATCAAAACAAATCTTCTAAATATAAGCATAAATATAATAAAATCAAAACAAATCTCCTAATATAAACATAAATATCTAATGAAATATTAATATTGATTCTCATCAATATCTCCATCATTCTCCTCTTCTTGGAGATGATTCGCCCTCGAATCATGTTGGTTCTCATCGAAAAGGTACGAATACGAGCTGCAACATCTTTGTATTCTTTTGGCCATAAGATGATAAGAACCTCCATCGTTAAGTCAGAAATATTGAGATGAACGCGAACACTCTTAACTACAAAAATATTTCCCTTCTCTTTTTCCTCATAAAAAATTGGGGGGCCACAATATCCATCATCAACACCATCAACCAACCTATCAACAAACTCATAGAAAACTGGTGGTACATCATAACCACAATTTTCATCAAAATATTTATCGAAAATTGGTGGTTCATCATAACCACACTGTTCATCAAAATATTTATCAAAAATTGGTGGTCCATCATAACCACAATTTTCATCAAAATATTGATCGAAAATTGGTGGTCCATTATATTCACCGTGACAGATTTGCATATTTTCATCTTCATACGTTGATTGCTCATCACGAATAGTATCGTAAACCGATTGAAATCTCGGAACCATCATCGAGAATCATACCTAGTCTCTGATTACCAACTGACGCAGCGCAAGCTTATGAACGAACACATAAACCGAAGGGACGATAATAAACCGTAGGGACGAGAATAAACCGAAGGGACAAAATCATCTATTTTATTAATCAATTCAACTCCCTAATAACAATCTAAAACTATCTATTTATAATATCAGATACTTGGAGAATAAGAAACATATAAATCATAAATATAATAAAATCAAAACAAATCTTCTAAATATAAGCATAAATATAATAAAATCAAAACAAATCTCCTAAATATAAACATAAATATCTAATGAAATATTAATATTGATTCTCATCAATATCTCCATCACTCTCCCATATCCATATCTTGACGGTTCTCTCCAGCAGGCAGATCCCAATCAAAATGGTAAAGAAAGATTGCGAGTGGGAACTCAACGCTGGCCAGCCCGAATGAAATGCCAGGGCATATCCTCCTTCCACCACCAAATGGAATATATTCAAAGTGATTACCCCTATAATCCACCTCACTATCATCAAATCTTTCTGGCTGAAAGCAATCTGCGTCTTTCCAATAGTTGGAGTCTCGGTTAATAGCCCATCCATTCACGATGATTTTGGTGTTTGCAGGGATCTGGTATCCATTAAACTCACATGTCTTGTCGCATTTTCTAGGAAGTAAGAGGGGTATTGGAGGATGCAGCCTGAGAGTCTCCTTAATCACTGCCTTCAAATACTTGAGTTGATGAATGCATGATTCATCTACAAATGACCCCTTGCTGTCGAAAACCTTTCTTACCTCTTGTTGTGCCTTTTCCAGAATTTTCGGATTTTTCAGCATTTCTGCCATTGCCCAATCCATAGTTGTTGCTGCTGTTTCAATTCCTCCAATCAATACATCCTGCATGCTTCAGCACATTATATATATATATATCTCTAATAAAAAAAAATCTTGGCCTTGCAAAAGTGATCCCTTAACCTATGATATTTTAATTGCAAAACTGATCGCAAAACCTTGCAAAATTATTCGGACTACATTGATAAAAATGATCACTTTTGCAATGAGCTTGTTCTCATGGGATCACTTTTGCAATTAGCGCCATTTTATGAATTAGGAAGAAGAGAAGGATCGGAGAAGTAACCACGATAACATCTTTGATGTTGTTGTTTGCCAAGGGAAGTTCAAGTCCATCTGAATCCTGAAATTTGAGAAGAACATCTACCAGATCTTGTTGCTTATTATCAGAATTGGGATGCAGTTTGTGCTCACTGATGATGTCCTCAAGTATCTTATCTGCTTCATCATGCATTATACTCAGTCTCCGCCTCAGTGCACTCATTCTGTAAAACAACTTCACAGAAGGATACACTTCTGCAATATCAAATCCTCCTGCATATACAACACTCTCTCGGATTAAAGACAGCAATCTCTCCCCTTCTTTCGTAATCTTACCAAGCGCTGCCTTTGCTACTAGAGCATACGTTGACCAGTAAAGTTTCTCCGTCAAATTAAAAGGCGATCCCTCCATACTCCCAATCCACCTTGCAAGATCGAAAAAAATATCTTCTCTGAGAGATCGGAATGATTGGACACGTTTCACACTCAAAAGCTCCAGGGTGCATATTTTCTTAAGCTGTCTCCAGTAGTCGCCGTAGGGACTAAAAGCAATATTGGTGCTATTGTAACTCATTATCTCAGTTGCTAGAATTGAAGGTCTGGATGCAAAGTTTAAATCATTTGTTTTCATAACTTGTTTTGCAACATCCGGTGAAGAAACCACAACAACGGAGAGTTCGCCTAGCTGCAGATGCATCAACGGTCCGTGTTTCATGGCTAATTGATGCAGTGCACATGGGGCAAGGATCCTATGAGATTATGCAAATTTCCGATCAAAGGTAACTTCCATGGCCCTGGGGGAAGATTTGGAGATTTGGATTTGGATTTGAATTTGATCAAGAAGATCAAGGTAGACAATAGGATGAGGATGAGGAAAAAAAACATTTCAAACTGGATCTCCATGAGAAAATGGTGTATGTAGATGAGTTGCACTCGTCAGATGTTCTAATGCTTTTAAATTATATGCTAGTCAAGTGCATTATGTTACGTATACTAGTGTATAACCCGCGTAATAAGCCGGATTGGAGATAATTTTGTATATTATCTTAAAGCATATTTAAAAATATATATAATATATATTTACTTTCATATTTTAAATTTATGGTAAAAATTATTATTGACAAAGTGAATTGGTAGAAGGAGAGAATGAGAATAAAGAATAACTTAGTGAAATGAGAAAAGGTAGTAAGGAATTTGGAGTGCCACGTAGAAGAGAAAAATATTTAGAATTATATGTATGGGAGATATGTAATAAAATAAGATGGGTTGGTATTAATTCATGCTATAACGATACCCGCTGGCATTTTTTAATTAACTCTACGAAATAGATATTATCGTATTGTCAAAACTTGTCAATGCATATTTGCCAAATCTTTCGATTTGGGCTTTTCACGTGTAAATTTTTCTGTCTTAAGGATTAATTTTTTTCCAAAAATGGGCTAAACAAATTTGACAAGACAGGGTTGTTGTATGATTTCAAAATTGAGAAAACTGTGTATATGTTGAAGAGAGACGTTTCGATTTTTACTTGGGGGTTGGGAAGGGGCCAGGCTACTGGACAAGGCCTACGGCTCGGCTCGGCTTGACTCGTTTAATAAACAAGTCAGGCTCAAGATTTTTTAGAAGTCTATTTAGTTAAATAGATCGGGCTTGAGCTTTTTTGTAGGCATTTGAAGTCCAACAGGCCGACCTATTTATATATATTAATTTTATAATATATAATTTATAAAAATATAAAAAATACAATATAATATATGTGATAATATGTGAATATAGGTATAAAATTTGATTTATTTTATGTTGCTTCGTATCTAAATCTACTAGTTTCTTCATTATTTGTAACCGTTCTTTACTTGGGGGAGATTATGTTGAAGAATTGATGTATTTTTTTATTTATATTTATTTTATAATTGTTGAAAAGAAAATTTGAATATTATTCTTTTTTTGACCATTTGAAAATTTTGTTATTGTTTTTTATGATTGGATGATAATTCAATTGTTTGTTGTATTTTTTTTTTAATGCACTTAAAAAGGTCTTTGAAAGCCTTTCGGGTCAGGCCAAGCCTTTAGAAAAAGCCTATCATGACAGGCCACGGACCAAGCTTGGGCCAAAAAATTATATACCAGACCCAAACTTTTTTCTCTTAAGGCCCGTCCCATTCCCACACCTACTTAATTGTATATATATATGATCTCATAACTCTCGTTTCAACATTTCATTTTCTATTTACATTGAGAATTTAATATAAGCTTGACACATGAGCAAAATTTTACAATATATCGGCGCTTACACTCAATCCAACCAATTTCTTTATTTTATACGATTATACATAATTAAAATTTTTAAAAAATTATCTCTCAATATATACTTTACTCACTACACATTTTTTCGCAAACTGTTACGGAACGAAGGAAGTATAAAAGTAATAAAATGCATATTTAAACTTTTTTTTTTTTTTTGAGTTTGAGAGTTCTAAATCGGCAGTTTCGATTGGATCCCCAATTCAAATCGGCGGCAGTTTACCTCCAACCGAAAAGATTTGTGTTGCACGTCGATCAAAATTTGTTTTTTCTCAAAAAAAAAGATTGAACAAGTAGTTTTGGGTGCAAACCTTTTTTGGTGAAATAGTCGGGTTTTCATTTTTTTTTCTAGAAAATAATTGCACTTTTAGTCCCACTAACCATGTCAATGTTTGATTTTGACCCATGGTCTTTGGATTTGGTCCCATACGATTTGTTTTTCGCAAAATTGGTCACATACAAAATTTTATTTCAAGCTTAGTCCCAAATTCTGTCAAAAGTTAACGAAAGGTGTACTATGTGCAACTCACATGGCCGTTAAGTGTATTTCTTGCAGACTTGGTCCTATACGAAACATTCGTTGCAAACTTGATCCCAAACGTTATGAAAAATGCAAAACTAACTCTAAAATCATATTCATAACGTTGAAAATATCGAGACCTTAAATTTGCGGAAATATTGATTGATATATATTGATATCGATTATCAATATCAATAAATTAAAAAAATTATGAAAAAATTAATAACAAATTTTATTACATAAATTTAACAAAACAATTTGATAAATTTTACATATGTGATAAATTTACATAAAATATAATATAAAATGGTATCTCATATGATAAATTTACATAAAAAAATAATAAAATCGATATTCTCTAAAAATATTCACTCGATACTTTATCAATATTAGGCTCGATATTGCTATTTCATACCGATATTTAATCATGGATATTTTTTTTTATTTTTACAAATATCGTGGAATGTCCTTCTTCCCAATATCAATATCGGTGATCACGAAAATTGTATATATCGAGGAAGAAGAACATTTCCACGATATTTTAAGAAGATATCAGGAAAGAATAAAATCATTTTTTTCCATTTTAAGAAGGGGCAATCTAATAAGGGACGAACCGAAATAGAAAAATGACAATCTAATTAGGGACGGAGGGAGTATTAAATTTTCATTATTTTTTAAGATTTACCGATATCAATATTCGATAATGATATTTCCAAAAATTTAAGATCTCAATATTTCCAAATACTGATATTTTCAACCTTGGAAAAAACAGATATAAAATAGCAATTTTGTATTGTGTGGGACCAAATATTAAAAAATGTGTTAGGCAATTAGGGGTAATCAAACATTTAACTTTCGATCATGTCTATTTAGAACTTAGTCAACAAACTTCATTTCTACACTCCCCGTCCTTGTGGGATCGACCTCGTACTTACTTCGCTACAATATACACCGTATACTTGCGGTCGTGTATTTTGGTGTTGTGAAATACGTGAACAACAAATCCCTGTTTTTTGGGTGATACTTGTGTTTCTTGCCATCTGAGCAAAGCTACTAGACTCTCTTTCAATAAATCATCGTTTACTGCTCCGCACACCCCGTAACAAATGGCCTTACTGAACGCTACAATCGCCACATACTTGAAATTAGTCGAGCTTTATAGACAACCGTCTATCTAATAAATCAGACGCCACATTCATGCCAAGTTACCTGATCAATTTTGGTCCTTTGCCTTACAAATGACCGTCTATCTAATAAACCGGATGCCAACACCTGTTCTTCATTATCATAGTCCGTTCCGAGTTCTATTCAACAAAGATCCAAATTATATGAAACTCCGGGTGTTCGGTTGCCTCTGTTTTTCGTGGTTAAGACCATATGTTCTTGGCAAATTGAGTCCACCTTTGACACAGTGCATCTTTATTGGGTATTCCATATCTCAGAGTGCTTACTTATGTTACGACTTCGCCACTGGCTGTTTATTTGTTTTGCGTCATGTGTGTTTCACGTAAAACACGTTCCCGACCCTTCCTAACACGACGTCTCCTCCTTTGCTATTTTCACCAACCGTCTCCATAGTTTTACCCCTGGTTCCTTTAGTGCCTCAGTCTGCCATACACTCCCAGTAGTCTACTACACCTGCCGCTACACCACTACCATCAAACTCTCAACTGTCGTCTATATCATCACTTGTTGTGCCCCTTACAGGTGTGCAACGGCCCCAGACTGCCCCTGTCCGCACTCACATCATGCACACACGTGCCTTATATAATATTCACAAACCAAAAAAATTATATGCGACAACGAAGCATCCACTTCCTCATGATGATGAACCTTCATTTATCTAGCATGAACTTTTTATTCCTCATTGGCGGGTTGCAATGTCCGAGGAGTTTATGACTCTTCAATGTGATGGCACATGGGACTTGGTACCTCCTCCTTCCTGAGGAAATATAATTGGGTGTAAATGGTTTTTTCGGACGAAGCGCAATCCCGACGACACTATTAATAAGTTTAAAGCACGGTTGGTCGCTAAGGGTACGTTTTCACCAAAGGCCCAGGATAGACTTCACTGGGACATTCAGTCCCATTATCAAATAGACAACTATTCATACGGTACGCACGTTAGTAGTCTCCTCGAATTGGCCTCTTCGCCAATTAGATATCAATAATGCCCTTCTTCATGAAAATATTGATATCCCAGTTTATATGCACCAACCATCGGGCTTCAATGATTCGTCTCATCCTTCTTATGTGTGTCTGCTCTGCCGCTCTTTCTATGGTATTCGTCAGGCCCCTCTGGCTTGCTATGACTCACTTTCTGCGGCACTTGAAAAGTTTTGTCGCATCCGCTCAAAGGTGGACACGTCCATCTACTCTTCACATTGGCCCTGACAAATTATTTGTGTTGGCATATGTTGAAGATTTTATTTTAACAAGTACTTCTATGTCTCTTATTTCGGGTCTCACTCAGCACCTTCATTCATTCTTCGCCGTTAAAGATATCAGGCCCATGTCCTATTTTTTAGGGATTGTAGTTGCTTCATGCAAAGTAGGTGTCTTCCTTTCTCAACACAAACACTTGGTCGATTTGTTTCGACGCCACAAGATGGAGGGTGTCAAACTTGTTTACACGCCTTCTTCTCTCAAACCTACAACGGGTTTTATAGTTGTTGAACCGTCTGAATACCGTAGTGCATTTGGCGGTCTCCTATACTTGACAATGACTCGTCCGGATATTGCCTTTACTGTGAATCGTCTTGCACAATCAATGTCCTCTCCGACATTAGACGCATGGGCCTCTATCAAGAGACTCTTTCGGTACGTTAAAAGTACATTACATCATGGAGTCTTGCTTCGTCGAACGTCGAACCTCACTCTCACTGATTGCAAGTCAACATCCGGTTACGTGGTTTTTCTTGGGTCGACTCCCGTTTCATGACCCTCTCGAAAACAATGTGATGTCGCTCCTTCATCGACGGAAGATGAATACCGAGCTCTAGCCACAACAGCTTCTGAGGTTTGATGGCTTCGACATCTTTTTAATGGCCTGCAACTTCGTCTCTCTACCCCTCCTCGTATCCTTTGTTACAATATGGGGGCTACCCGATTGGCTTTGAATCCAGTGCAACACTCTAGAATGAAGCACATAGCCCTTGATCTACATTTCGTCTGGGATTTAACAACGAAAGGGATGCTCTCGGTTGCTTATGTGAATACTTTGGACCAGCTAGCGGACGTCCTCACAAAGCCCCTCCCTCGAGCACGGTTCCAGTCCCTCCGTTCCAAAATTGTCGTTGCGGACAAAACGTCAATTTTGCGGGGGCGTATTAGTCAAACATTTTCAAGATAGCCTCCATACAATTAGCTAATCTCAATCCCTAATTTCTAGCCACAATTCTGTATAGTCAAACTTCCCTTTCATTTGTAAATCTCTCATTGTATATAATCACGATGTACTGCTATTGGATTTAATAAAAGACTTGATGGCTTCTACCACTACTACACATTTGGCTTTGGAGAGCTGCACTTGTAGAGCTCTTGTTTCGAAAAGCTATCCAAGATAGCACTTGGAGACCTCTTTTTTCGAAAAGCTCTCCAATTGCTAAATTGGAGAGCGGTTTTATAAAAAAAAAAAAAAAAAAGCTCTTAGAGAGCGGTTCAAAACCGCTGTCCAAGTGAAGCTCTTGGACAGCGGTTAAGAACCGCAGTGCAAGAGGAACTTATACAGCGGTTTGAAACCGCTCTCCAAGTATTCACTTGGAAAGCGGTTCATAACCGCTCTCCAATCTCAATTCCTTATTCAAATCCCTAAAACCCCAAAATCAATTCATATATTGTACGCGTATATAGGTCGAAGCTCTATCTCCCTCCCCCAAACAAACGCGCCTCCACCTTCGAAATCTTGGTTTCTCCCTCCCCCAAACATTAACGCGTTTCAACCTTCCTCGCGGCGTCGTTTCAACAGTCCTCGCGGCGTCGCCTCCTTCCTCGCGGCGTCGCCGTCGCTTCCTTCCTCGCGGCGTCGCCGTCGCTTCCTTCCTCGCGGCGTCGCCGTCGCTTCCTTCCTCGCGGCGTTGTCATCACCGGCGCCTCCCTCTCTCTCCTTGCGCCGACGCTCCCTCTCCTGCGTGCTGTGCTGTTACTGTCGCCGTCACCGTCGCCGTCGCCGTCACCGTTGCCGTCGCCGTCGCTGTCACCGTTGCCGTCGCCTTCACCTTCGCCCAACTCCCTCCGCCACTCCCACTGCTGTAGAGGTACGTCTTATTTCGTATGTTAATTGCCTCTGAATTCAGGAAACGAGTTTGTTTTTTGTTGCATCAAGTTCCATTTGCTCTTTTGAATTTTAATGGTAATGACTCTCTACACTCTTTGCATATACCCTAACTATTCAAGCTTTCCAAATCAAAACAGTGTACACCATGTGTTTGGCATATTGTCCAAGAGATCATTTGGGTTTTAAATCAAAATTTAGATTGTATTAATATTGCTGGCAAATACTTCTGCGTTATATTTGCTCAAAAAATAAAAATTACTACTGCGTTGTAACTATTTTTGTGTCATTACTTGTTGCTGTCAATTGCACATGATATATTATCTAAGAAACCATTTTGGGTCAAAACTTGAAAACATTAGGATAATGTAATTTTAAAGATGAAACATTTTTAGATTCAGTTTACGTGACCATTTAGCATCTGTACTTCTAGGCCTCCATGGATTTACATAGAAACTTGCTGCTGGGTAATCAGCAGATGGCTTTCATTCTAGGATAATTTATGACCATTTTGTTTATGTTAGTGTGCTGTCCGAATGGAGGTTCCGAGGGAGTTTGAGGTGAAACACTTTGAGTGATAATTTATTACAACTTTTCCAATTTGAAACAGTACTCAATTGCAAGCCCATGTGGAGGGGAAACAAGTTGCCTTGAAAACCATTGTTTTTTGGTTATTATGTCTCTTGTGCATCAATTACCCCATGTAATTGAATACATGGTAAAATGTGATAATACTTTTAGTTAAAATATATGAATTAAGTAATACTCGTAACTAGAACATTATTATTCATGTTATGAAACAATCACAAATAAATAAAACGTGAAACTAGTTTGAATTGAAACACGATAGGTGCACACATATAAGATTCGTGTACCTATAAATCATGGTTTTTAAAAATATTTTAAAATTTATGATGTCAGTTAGATCAACATTCAAAATTCCGACAGGGGAATGATATGATCATGTGGCTTCCCATGTGCCTTCAAGAACTGTGTGTTGTCTTTAGTGGTGGCTCGATATTGTCTTGGACAAGCGATGCAATTCCATTGAAAAGACAGTTTTTGGAATGTTAAGTTTGTTTGTTTGATCTGTATTATGTATTAATTAAAACACAATAAATTTGATTCTTTCATTTATTAATGGAATATCATTGTTAAAATAAATTAGGAGATGATCTAACAAGTTTAATACATTAGGATTAATGTAATACTTTTAAGTTTAATACTTTTAGATTTAATACATTAGAATACATTGTCTATATATAGTTTTATATGGATCGAAAGTGGGTTCGAGCCGATCGATTATCAGAGGAGTATAGGAATGGGGTGGAAGAGTTTTGTAATTATGCACTTAGAAACTGCACCGACCATCGGTACATTCCATGTCCTTGTTGGAAATGTATGAATGGAAAAACTGTTAGAGACAGAGAAAGTTTGTTCACCCACTTGATGATTCACGGTATTGATAAAGCATACACTGTTTGGACATTTCATGGTGAGACAAAAGATAGATGCGGCTCAAGCAACTTAGAAACCGACTTTAGGTTTGAAGATACAGTGGATGCAGATAATTTAGAAGATGTACCTACTGTTGATACATCGAATGGGGATGGCGATGAGTTGCGAGATCACCCGTATATGTCAGAGAAGTTAGATGATTCAACTGGATTACCTCTTTGGCCCGGGTGTGAGAAGGCAACAAAACTGTCAGCCGTGTTGATATTGTTGAACTTAAAAGCAACTTACGCGTTATCTGATATGTGCTTCACAAATATGCTGGAAATAATTAGTGATCTATTGCCTGATGGAAATGTACTGCCTAAGAGAGCGTATGATGCTAAACAAATGCTCAAGTCCATCGGGTTAACACACAAGAAAATTCATGCTTGTCCGGATGATTGTATCTTATTTCGGAAGGAGTATGCAGACCTCGATGAATGTCCTAAGTGTGGGAAGAAACGATATAAGAAAAATAAATCTCCCGCGAAGGTGATGTGGTACTTTCCAATAATACCAAGATTCAGGAGAATGTATAGTAGCGCTGTGGATGCTAGAAATTTAACTTGGCATCATGATGATAGGATCAAAGATGGAATGCTACGACACCCTGCTGATTCACCACAGTGGAAGACATTCGATGTCAGGCATCCAGAATAAAAAATAAAAAAAATCGTACAAAACCAAATACAAAGACTTTGGGTCAAAATCAAACATACCATGGTTAATGGGACTGAATGTGTGCTTGGGTCCAAGGGAGATAAGGGCCCAATGTTTGAATCAAGGAGGTGTTGTTTAGGCCCACAAGACTTGACGATCTAGCAAGGGCACTGTGCAAAATGTCGACTGCTCCAATACCAAGGTTCTAAATTACCAGTGGTCTAACGTCTCTTGTTACATGATAGAAGAGAGAACATGTTCATTAATTAATATTCTCTGTTTGTTAGTTAATGAGTAGTAATATTTCCTTAATTAATCCCTCTCTGGTGCAATAAAAATTTGTTACACCATAGTGAAACTGAAGATCGTGACCTTTTTTTTTGTGCCTTGGTATCTAATTCGGGGGACCAGTCACACTATCCACTTGGGGGGGGGTTCATTTGTATGGACCGGTCCCTTACCGTACGTTCATAAATTCTATCATATCCACCACTTCTAGACTTTCAATCAAATAGACATATATAGTAAAAAATTGAAGACATTTATGTTCCTTGTTCATGAAATTATTGAATACACTGGCATTTGTGTAATTTGAAAATTGAAGATGAAACATTAATATTTGAAATAACATTTATGATAACCGGACTAATCTGTGGACAATGGCAAAGGCCTTTTAACAGCCGGAACAACACACAAATGCTCAACTCTTCTAGCAGTAATGCCAAATCCTTCCTTCATATCCATTTCTTCTCCACCGCCTAATTTCCAATCAAAATGGTAAAGCAGCATTGCTAGTGGGAGCTCCATGTTCGCAAGCCCGAACGACATGCCAGGGCACATCCTCCGTCCAGCGCCAAATGGAATAAATTCAAAATTATTACCCTTAAAATCCACCACACTGTCCACAAATCTTTCTGGCTGAAAGCAATCCGCATCTTTCCAATATTGGGAGTCTCTATTAATAGCCCAACCATTGACAATGATTTTGGTGTTTGTAGGTATCTGGAATCCATTAATCTCACATGTCTCGCCGCATATTCTTGGAAGTAGGAGGGGTGCCGGGGGATGCAGCCTCAGAGTCTCCTTGATAACTGCATTCAAGTACTTGAGTTGATGAATGCATGATTCATCAACGCATCCCCTGTTTTCGCCATCGAAAACTTTTCTAACTTCGTGTTGCGCCTTTACCAGGATGTTGGGATTTTTCAGCATTTCTGCCATTGCCCAATCCATAGTTGTCGCTGCAGTTTCACTTCCTGCTGTCAATATATCCTGCTTCAACATCATATATATTAGCATTTGGATCAATTTTTCAATGAGCTTATTCTTGTGGGACCATGTCCTATATATTACTTCCTCTGTCCACCCCACCCCGAACTTTTAAAAAAAATAGATAAAGTAAGGGTATTGTGGAGTCTATTACTATTAGGAATAAAGTAATTATTTATAAGTAAAATTCATCGTACTGTGCTCTCCAAAGAGAAACACTTCTCAAAATCTCACTCAAAGGGTGCTGAGTTGGAATCCATTCTAACTCAGGATTCTTGCGGTTCCGGAGGTTCCAGCTAGGAGAATCGGGAACGGAGAGCCCCCCTTTTCTGCCAAACTCTTTGTTCTTAAGAACACTGGTTTTAAGAATGAGGGATTGCCCTTCTCCAACCCTTACTGCACAAACTAAGAAGGGATAGCTAATGCGTCCCACTTATTGAATAGGGTTCTATGGTCGGTCTGACGGGTCTGTGACCCCTAGATGCCGAAGGGCGTCCTTGGGGTAATAATTGGTTGAAAGGTGAATATAAAAAATTTTGATTTCTAAAAAAAAGTATGAGGACAAATTCGGTAGACTAGATATTATGTGACACCCGGAAATTAGTCTGGTGCAAGGTTGGCTGTCACATTATGTAGTCATGCAAGAAATTAGTCCAGCGCATCGAATCGAAAAAATTAATTATACACAGTTTGAATGAGGTAGTGAGAAGATCTCAAGAAGAACATAGACAGTTGAAAGCATAAAAACAGAGTAAAGGAAAGGAAAATTAACCAAGATAACAGCTTTGATGTTGGTGTCGGTCAGAGGAAGTTGAAGTCCCTCATCTTGATATTTGAGAAGAACATCTACAAGATCTTCTTGCTCATCATCACTCTTCAATTTGTGGTCTGAAATAATGTCATCAAGAATCTTATCTGCTTCACCACGCAGTACAATCAGCCTCCTCCTCGCTGCACTCATCATTCGAAACAATCCGACAGAAGGATACACTTCTGCAATATCGAATCCTCCTGCTAATGCAAGAGCCTCATCCATTATCGGCACCAATCTCTTGTGCTCATCCGTTATCTTACCAACTGTTGCCCTTACTATCACGCCATACGTTGCAGAGAAAAACTTCTCCGTCAGATTAAACGCCCTTCCCTCCATACTACCCACCCACCTCGTAAGATCTAAGAACACCTCTTCTCTGATTGATCGGAACGATTGGACTCGTTTCGCGCTCAAAAGCTCCACGGTGCAAATTTTCCTAAGCTGTTTCCAGTAGTCGCCGTGTGGAGCAAACGAGATATTGGTGCAATTGTAGCTCATGATCTCAGCTGCAAGAATCGGAGGCCTCGATGCGAAGTTTAGGTCGTGAGTTCTCATGACTTGTTTTGCAGCGTCGGATGAGGAAACTACCACAACGGAGACCTCGCCTAGCTGCAGATGCATCAACGGTCCATATTTCAGGGCTAGTTGATGCAGAGCACGATGGGGCACGGATCCGATGAGATTGTGCATATTTCCGATTAAGGGCAACTTCCATGGCCCTGGAGGCAGATTTGCAGTTGAGATCTTCGATTTGAATTTTAACAAGATCAAAGTAGAGAAAAAGAAGAGGAAAACAAGTATCAGAAGAGATGGAAACTGAATCTCCATGATTGATTAGTTAGATAGGATAAAATAGTGTTGTGTTGATATTTTGCACTAGTCAGATGTTTTATATATATATAGTAATATGCTGATGCATTGACTTATGCAAGGATGATCAACTCGATAGTATTTTCTAATTAAAAACCATTCAAACGAGAGACTATAGATGGTCAAAACATGTCACGTTCAAGTTTGAATAGAGGATTTTTTTGCCTGTATTCAGTGACGGTCCCAGGTAGTGCCCAGGGGGGCCCATGGGCCCCCCACTGATTTTTTTTAATTTTTTTTATATATATATTTCTTCCGTCTCGTAATTATTCGTTCATTTTTTTATTGAGACATTTCAAAGTATTTAGCACACTTATAATACGTAAATAATCTAAAAAATAAATAATCTTACTACATTATTTTATTTTCAAAATTGTCACTCATTTTGGATCCACATTCTTTCCTACATCTCACTAAATTATCTTTTACACCTCACTAAATTACATTTAAGCCTCACTAAATCACCTAAAAATATACTCTCCTACATTATTTTATTTCTAAAATTGTCACCACATTCTTTCTTACACCTCACTGGATCACATTTAAACCCTTCTCATTTATTTAACCTCATTAAACTCCATTTAAATCTCACTAAATCACTCAAAATACTCCTCATTTATTTGACCTCACACATCACTAAAAATTCAAAAGTGAACTTGTTAAGGTATGCAAGTCATCACTGGATATGAGAGATATATTTTAAGTTCTACATTTGTTGACTAATGTCTCAACGAGAATGCACGTTAAATTTTAACACTGTTTCACTTATTATGAGGTAAGACAGTTAAAATTAATTTTTTTTTAACAAAAGTCTTTAAATTTAAATTAATAAAATGAGGTTTATTGAAAATTTTATAATAAATTTTTGTTTGTAGATACAAAATTTTATAATATTATTTTTTATTTATAGTATTGTAAATCGGGCCCCCCAATCCAAAATTTCTGGGTCCGTCACTGCCTGTATTTAATGAATTGATTTCACGTTTCACTATAAATTTAAACTTTAATTTTAGATTATATTAAATTTTTTCATGGTATCAGAGATTATGTTCGCTCATCACTATGGGTTCAAATCTTGCTAAAAGTGATTTCATTCATATAAACTTTTCAGTACTCAACAAAAAAATAGTCCATCTTTGGACCGGATACCGAGACTTCAAAAAGAAAAAAGTACTCAACAATCCTGCTTGACAAGAAAGTAAAGTTGAGAATTAAGCCAGAGTGAGGGATTGTATAGGAAATTAATATAAATGAATTTATTTCACAAGTACAACTCTACAATACGGACTTTCAAGTGAGATTGAATATTTTGAGAAGAATGGAAATTATTTAGATCTTTAATATAAGTAGAAACCTAGCTATATATGTTTCCAAGCTTGCAATTGCAAACTGCATCTTATAATTAAATTTTGTACTCATTTGCAAAATCAGTCTAACCAAAAATTTGTATGTAGAATTCATTTAGGGTGTGTTTGATAGGATCACTAATGAAGTTTATGGTTCTCAGATCAGTGAACCAAATTCATACAAATTTTTATTATCGCATAATGAATTCACATTATCAAAAAGGTGTCTTACAAATTGTAATTACTTTTAAGTTGGTCAATTGTGTTGATGGTTGAATATATATTATCTAAGGCCACCTTTGGTAGCTCCTAGTAGTTATCCATGATATAAGCCCACAATTGACTAAACCATGATAAATATAAGATTATGAAATTAATTTATGTTTGATATACACACAGTTGGAGGGGTGATTACATGGTCAATTGAATTTCTTTCAAATGTTCATTTACAAAAATGTCCTCATTAACTAAAAATAATTCCAAAAATGTCCTCTTCAAAATCTAAATCCAAAATGGAGAATCTTACACGCATAGGTTCCGAAGATGAAGTGTCCTCTTCTTCACTATACAATTGGAGACGCCATTGCCGCCGGCGTATTGAAGATGAGGTACGTCGTATTAATTTTATCTGTCGTTCTCATTGTTGGTATCATAAGGTTTGGTGAAATACAATTGTATTGTATGTTTTCCGACGCTTGTCCTGTGTGTTTTCGGAAACAATTGTGTAGTGTCTTTTTCGACGATCATGAAACCGTATTTGATTTATGTTGGGCACTGTTATTTTGGGCATAAATTTGCCGATTATTTTGCGTTGTTTATGATTTAGGGCATAAGTTTTTTCAATCTATTTGTGTGGTCTTTGGTATTTTCTTACTCGTTTGGGTTGGGTACATAATTTTTCTTCTTTTGTTGGATATCAGTGAGTGCTTGAGTTAGATAATGAAGTCAATGCATCAGGATGCTTGTAAAGGAACTTGCACCATTCCTCAAACACGAGAACTGGGGTTTCTCACTTCTCATTTTTTGTGAGGGTGAATATGGTGGTTCTCATCACTGGAGCTTCCTCTGGTATCGGAGAGGTATTATAAATTCATTTCCTCTTTGGACCGGATATCGAGACTTAAAAAATAGTCGATCTTTGGACCAGATACCGAGACTTCAAAAAGAAAAAAGTACTCAACAATTCTGCTTGACAAGAAAGTAAAGTTGAGAATTAAGCCCATAAATGAGTGATTGTAAAGAAAATTAATATAAATGAATTTATTTCACACGTAGAGCTCTGCAATACGGACTTTCAAGTGAGATGGAATATTTTGAGAAGAATGGCAATTATTTAGATCTTTAATATAAGTAGAAACCTAGCTATATATGTTTCCAAGCTTGCAATTGCGAACTGCATCTTATAATTCAATTTTGTACTCATTTGCAAAATCAGTCTAACCAAAAATTTGTATGTAGAATTCATTTAGGGTGTGTTTGATAGGATCACTAATGAAATTTATGGTTCTCAGATCAGTGAACCAAATTCATACAAATTTTTATTATCGCATAATGAATTCACATTATCAAAAAGGTATCTTACAAATTGCAATTACTTTAAGTTTGGTCAATTGTGTTGATGGTTGAATATGATTTAGACACACAACTCTACATGTCATATAGATTTCTTGAAATTTTTTATATTTTCAAATTTTAGATTTTTAAAAGCCTTTAAAAATTTTGAGGTAATCAATACATATTTTAAAAAGTCTTTAAAAATCTTTAGGTATTCAACCATATATGAATTTTAATACTCTATACATTTTGTTGGATTCTCCTTAAAAAAATATAAATAAATTTCACTATTCAAAATTTCTTCTAAAAACTAGAGATTTCAATGGATTCTCTCACATAACTGTGAAGACGAAAGATCAGAAGTAGGGATGACAATATTGACTACCCACCCCGCGAGCTTTGGGTCAGGTCAGATCCGCCCCATATTGAATATGAGTCGGGTCTGGGTCTTATGTCCGACCCGCGGATATCCGACCCACTCCGAATTAATATATAAACTTTATATAGTGTATATATATATATATTTTTTTATTGGTAAAATATTATATATATATATAATATTAATTTAAAAAAACAATTCACATTAAACTCTTCGCATCAATATTGGAGTGTATGAAAATCTATATAAATCAATAAAAAAAGTATATTCTACAATCTTGTCAAGTCTATGAAAATCCATATAATTCAATAAAAAAAAAAGGTTAGTCAAACTGACTCTATGAATTTTTATAAATTCATGTACTTTTTAAAGTTAAAAAAAATTCAATAGAATCCCAATTGAATACATCCCCTAAGTTTATGATCATTTTCAAGAAAGACAAAATTAATGTTAATTAGCATATTAACGTTTTATTTTACCGTTACATTCAACACATTTATACATCTTATATTTTAATTATTATTTTTACTTTTTAATTTTTTTTTAAAAAATATTAATCATAAAATTATATATATATATATAATTAAGTCCCAACAATTTTAGATTCTGGGTTCGAGTTATGGGGAGAGAAAAAGGGATGGGTATTTAATGTAATTCAAAAAAAAAAAAAAAGTAAAAGCTTCTTACAATTATTTTAAGTATATAATTTTTGGAGCCCGACTTACTAGCACCAACAACGGATAAATTAATTTTAAAATCAAATTCAAATGTTAGGTATCCCACTACAAAAAAATATGGAGATTTGCGACGGTCGAAAAATTGCCACTAATTGTGAACATGCAACGAAAATTGTCAAATGAACAAAGTCAACAAAATTTGCGATGGAATTTTAGGTCGTTGCAATTTGGGACGGTTCAATTCATTTTAAAATCAATTCATTTCAAATTTGCAATAGATTTTGCGACTTTTTTCAAATTTAATTTTTTGTGACAGATATTCTATTCGTCTCAAATTTGTGATGAATTTTGCAACGAAAATATGTCTCAAATTTGCTACGGATTTTGCATCGATTTTTTAATATTGTTTATGATTTGTTATTTTTATTTTTTGCGAAGAAAATATATTTAATCACAAATTCGCGATAAATTTTGTGACGATTTTTACGACGGAATTATGGTTGGCACAATTATATATGTGCTCCTATAAAACTTTGTGAAAACCCGACTAAGTCACATGTAAGTTTTCCAATTCTATGAAAACATTTTTTCTTGTGTTTGTTTGTCTTGAACAAAATCAAATAATGTATAATCATATATAAGAAGATATGATCAAGTAGTATATACGTAAATGAAAGACATGTAAAGAAACAAGATTTATAGTGGTTTAGAGACTAAAGCTCATACGTCCACTTTCTCTGATTGAACAAGATAATTTCTTAACATTGGGATTAACACTGATTAGATATGATCAACTCTTGATAATCTAATCCCTAGAATATAATGTCTAGCTAGTACACTCTCCTCTTCTCTTCTTCTCAAAGATATCAAACGATCTCAATACTGTCTTACTCTCAGTTCTTGATCTCACTCAAGCTTGCTAACTATCTCTCAAGCTAGTTTGGAAGGGTTTTATTCTGGATTTCCAACTAACTTGTAATAGAATCTGGGAATTGAGATGAACTCTTGATGAACAATGTTGGGCTTGGGCCCTATTGCTGTTTTGGCCCATGTGGTAAACCTTTAGGCCCACTCCATTTGTTTGTCCTAGGGCTGTTTGACAGCCATACAAATACACTACAAGTCTCTCTTCCTTCTTTGTGACGTTAAACTATATTGGGAGAAGTGTGTGAGACTTGTGTGGGTGTTGTGCTACCCAGTCTTAGTCTTTTGGTTATTCTCTCTACTATCCTTATTGATCCGATACTCAGGTGACCTGAGCTTGTCCCTATCGAAATACTCACCGGAGTTGTTCAACGGAGACGACGAGGAGACCTAAATGTGGTATCAGAGCCACGGGTTGGTCATCGTCCGCCGGTCTTGTGGGCGGGACCCTAGGTGCCGCTGCCGTCGTCGACTGCAGTGCCGCCGTGTCGCGTCGCCCTCACTTGCTAGTTGCAGTCGCTGCCTGCCGCTCAAACCTGCCGCCCGCTGCCGGATTGCTAAAGGTAAGTTTCCTTTTAACCCTTGTTTCAGCCGATAGGTAAGAGGTAAGATTTTACCTTTTTTGCTTTTCTGTTGTTATTAGTTTTCTGCAGTAGGGGTAGTTTTATTTAATTGATTTGGGTTTTGTTAATTCTTGTCAGTGCAGCATATCAATTTAAAATTAATTTGGTTAATAGGTTTTAAATATTTATATTTATTTAACATGTGATTTAAGAATTTGTTCCAGATTAATTTTAATTCTGCACCCGTGGTTAGTCCGTCGTTTTGAGATCCTTACCTAGGGTCTCGATTTGGTATAAAAGCTTATCTCTTCTTTTTACTTCTTTTGTAGTGTAGCCCATGGCCGGGGATTATTTGCTTGGGACTTTGGTGCTGTAGATTTAAGTTTTTTTTTTATTCGCTTATATATTTGTTATCTCTGTTTTGTGGTCTTGATTTTGGTGACCTGTGTGTGCCTGCTTCCGCTTGCCATTTACAGTTTTTTCCCTTGCATATTTCTGTGGTTTTTTCCATTTGGGCTCAAAACTGTGTAAACCAAATGGTCAACCCTACTCCTACATGTGTGTTGGCCCCCTTTACTGAAAAAGGTGATTTCAGTATCTGGCAATAGAAAATGGAATGCATCCTAATCCGGCAGAATGTTTACGCAACCGTTGACCATTGTTATGAGAATAATGAAACTGATAAACAGAAAAAAGTAATGAATAGACATGCTTTATCTTTCATAATCTTGCATTTGTCTGATTGTGTGCTGAGAAAGGTTGGTGTGATGAAAGATGCTAAAGAGTTATGGAATAAGTTAGAAAATTTATACACCGAAACCTCTTTGCTTAGTGAAACCTTCTTACTTGAAAAGTTATTTAGTTTTAAACTTGACTTGAATAAGGATATGGATGAAAATCTTGATGTGTTTACTAAGCTTATTCAAGATATCAAGCTTACTGGTGATAAGGGCATTAATGAATATACCCCTATTGTTTTGTTGAATGTTATTACTGATACTTATACTGATGTTAAATCTGCGATTAGGTATTGTAGAGATAATTTCACTCTTGATATTGTCGTTAATGGCCTAAAAAGTAAAGAGCATGAATTAAAACATGATGGGTGTAGTAGTTCTTCTGGTGAGGTTATGCATGTTAGAGGGAGGGGTGGTAAGAACTTAAACTATGACGACTCTAGAGGTAGGTCGAAACCCCATGGTAAGCCTTGAATTAGAAAGTGCTATAATTGTGGCGACTCTAGTCACAAGATTAATGAGTGCACTGAACCTAGAAGGAACCAGAAGCATAATAAGACCTCTCATGCTAATCGTGCTAATATTGCCACTACTGATGACGGTGATGAACTTGGTGATGTCTACTGAGTGTTTGTGTACTTTTTGTGTTTCTTTGGTGTCTTTGTGGTTATTTTCTTTGTGGATTTTCTTTGTGCTTATATCTTTGTGTTGCTCTATGATGCATGAGTAGATGATGGGTCAGTGGGAAGGTGGGGGAATGGTTGCATGTTTATATGTATGTGTGTTATGCATGACTTCATACATTGTGGTTTCATGTTTTCCCCCTACCCCATATACATCTAATTGCATGTGTTATTTGTTTCTTTGTGTTTAGAGATTATTCCTAGTAAGGTGGAGTGATTGTGTCTTTGTGATTTATATGTATTTTATGATATCATGTCTTTGTGCCTTTGTGTGAGTCTTTGTGAGTGCTCCGAGTGAGGTGGAGCTTGTCTTTGTGTGCCTTTGTGTGAGTCTTTGTGAATGTTTCCCATGATAGCTTATTTTGCATTTATTGTTAATTTATGCATGTGTTGTGTGTGCTATGTGTGTGTGGGAGTGTGTGTGTTAGGCGATGATGACCACCTACGAATTTCAGATTGTAGTTGGGGATGGCAAAAAAAGGTGGAGATTGTTGGACTTGGGCCCTATTGCTGTTTTGGCTCATGTGGTAAACCTTTAGGCCCACTCCATTTGTTTGCCCTAGGGCTGTTTGGCAGCCATACAAATACACTACAAGTCTTTCTTCCTTCTTTGTGGTGTTAAACGATATTGAGAGAAGTGTGTGAGACTTGTGTGGGTGTTGTGCTACCCAATCTTAGTCTTTTGGTTATTCTCTCTACTATTCGTATTGATCCGATACTCAGGTGACCTGAGCCCGTCCCTTTCGGAATACTCACCGGAGTTGTTCAACGGAGACGACGAGGAGACCTAACCAACAATTTAATGAATACTGAGTTCTTTCTTACTTTTGAATTTGCTATAGTTTCTGCTCTTGATTATAATTCTTGTGGTAAAGTCTAGTATGCACTCGAGTGCATGCTGTGCACCCTAGTACATGTGCACTTTTTAGTTTTACTGACTTACACTTTTTGGTAAATGGTGTTGCACTTTTTAATTATTACTAAAAATATTATTATACAGTTTAATAATTAAAAAATGTAACACCATTTACCAAAATGTGTAAGTCAGTAAACTGAAAAGTGCAACATGGACTAGGGTGCACAACATGCACTCGAGTCCATAGCAGACCAACCCAATTCCTGTAACCTTGAAGTGTTTAAGGTTGTGTTTGGATGGAGGGATTTGATTTGAGGAGGTATTTCAAATGAAAGGGTTTAAAAATAGATGGATTTCAAATGACATGATTTTAGAGAGGATTTAAAATCCTCTCAATTTTAACTAAAAAAAATATGCTAAGGATTTTAAATACATTCATTTCATTTTTAATTCAAACAAGGGGAGTGGATTTGAATTGATGGATTTAAAATCCATAGATCAAATCCCTCCATCCAAACTAAGCCTAAGAGATTCCTTATTTATATGTAGACATGAGGAAACTATTTGTTAGTGGAGATAACCCTTAGTCTATATATTTCAACTATTTTGAATAGTTCAGGGACTTGCATGCAAATAAGGACACGTAAGGTGGCCGATTCTGTGAAGACATAAATCATCCGAACAAATTAGTCATTTCCAGTTCTAGGCTGTGCCTATCCAAAAGACTTCTAAAAATGGATCGGATATCATAGAATTGTGCATTTATCGGTTAGATTAAAAATATTAGCAAATGCACATGAAATCTTGTTTGACCATAAAGATTAAAGAAAAGTTCCAAAATATATATGATGTATTGTATTGGGAGATATGAAGTTATCAATATATCAAGTTGAAGTTATCAAATTGAAACCGTCTTCTGTTATCTATTTTTTTGGTTAGGCCCGTGTATTTAGGGCTTCTTTATAATTGTGTATATATATATATATATGCTGTTGGTGCATAAGTTTTTGTCTTCGATGAATAAAAACACAATAAAGTTGCAGTTATCCATAGATTTTATCATGGTACCAGAGCAGTGCCGATAATCCTGGTAATCTTTCTTTCACATCCGCGGAACGAGCGTTGGCCGTGCTACAGCGTTCATGCTTCACCGTCGAATCATGTCAAACCGCAATCTTGTTGAGAAAAGCGACAATACCGACAGTAGCACAGTGGTGGCGCCTGTTGTGATTGATACGATGTCGCCGTATCATTTAAAGATGGGAACGTTACTCAAAGATGGAAACACCAACCATACATATGATACTTGCTTCGATCATATTGTTTATTCACCCAATTAGAATAGAAGAAATCAGCGTGACAATTGTTGGATGCATATGTCGGGCAATCAAGAAAACAAGCAGTTAAATCAACCACAACCAGTCCAAGTGAGTAAAACCGAGGCTGATGGTGGTGACAACATACCCTCGGAACCGTCAATCAATATGGCAGGTACGAGAAAGTTTTTATCGAATTATTGGATTATTGATTCCGGAGCGACAGAACACATAACATGTGATAATAATGAATTATTTGATGAAATAATATGCCGAGATGAACCACCAGTCAAGATACCGAATGGAGAAACTATTCCTGTACGTTCGGTTGGGAAAATTAATTTGGGTGGCAGATTGCAGTTTAATCGAGTTTTATACATCCCACAATTCCACTGCAATCTCATCTCCGTTAGTCGTCTTACTAAGGATTTAAATTGCACGTTCACATTCTTGGCGGATTTTTGCTTGATACATGACTCATACTCGAAGACGTTGATTGGAGTGGGTAAGCAGCATGATGGTCTTTACTATATAGAACCCCTCAAGACTCAAGGGGCAATACTCGCAGTGGTTGGAGACTCGAACTTGTGGCATAAACGTTTGGGACATGCTTCGTATGGAAAGTTGCAACACATTTGTAGTTTCAAGAAATTTAAGAGAGACGTTTCTTTTTGTGATTCTTGTGTTAGAGCAAAACAAACTCGCTTACCATTCCCTATTAGCACTAGTAGAACTTCTCGTTGTTTTGAGTTAGTTCATTGCGATATTTGGGGACCGTATAGGTGTGAAACTTTTACTGGTGCACAATACTTTCTGTCTATTGTTGATGATTTCAGTCGAGGAGTTTGGGTTTTTCTCATCCAACATAAATCCGAGGTTCCTAAATACTTGATGCAATTTTGCAATATGGTCCGTACACAATTCAGCCAAATTGTTAAGCGCATTCGCTTGGATAATGGTGTCGAGTTTCAAACATTCGCATTGACTACTTATTACGAAGAACATGGGATCTTGTTTGAGAGCTCGTGCACAGATACACCTCAACAGAATGGCGTTGTTGAGCGCAAACACAGACATATATTAGAAGTGGCTAGAGCTCTACGGTTTGAATCTGGTTTGCCCATCGAATTTTGGGGGGAGTGCATTCTCACAGCTGTATACATCATTAATCGGTTTCCCTCATCAGTCGTATCCAACAAGACACCGTTTGAAATTCTATTTGACAAACAACCCACATACGAACACCTTCGAGTTTTTGGGTGCTTGGTATATGCTCATGAAAATCGTCGAAGGGATAAATTCGGTGAAAGGGGGAGTGCTTGCATATTTGTTGGGTATCCAAATGGCCAAAAGGCATACCGTGTTTTTGATCTACAAAGTCAGAAATTCTACAACTCCAGGGACGTTACTTTTTTTGAAGAGATATTCCCTTTCAAAAGCAGTGATGACATGGCCTTTGCAGATGCTGTTTCTGTAGCACGTGCTCGCATACACAACCCTCAAGTATTGGCTCCTCGCCCTTTTGTTCGCCCTCCAACTAAACAGCGTGTCGAGCAATCTGTTGAGCATCAGTCTGTAACCAAGGACAACATCGAGCATGTTATTGAAAATTCATTCGAGGCAGTTGTTGAGCAACCATCCGAATACTCACCTGCTGCCCGCGAAACATCGGACACACCTCCCGTTGACGAGACTGTTGTTGTTCCTCGTCGAGAGAGCCATAGAGTAAAGAGACGCCCAAAACACCTCGATGGGTACATCACAGACCTTCCCCCTTCTGTCGACCACTCTCATTCTGCCGAGAATTCAGACGATTCGATAGTATATCCACTATCGAATTTCGTTGCTTATAACAAGTTTTCAGCTGCCCACAAAGCGTTCCTAGCGGCTGTGACATCTCGTGATGAGCCGAAGTATTTTTCCCAAGCCGTTAAAGACCCCCTGTGGCGTGAAGCAATGCAGAAAGAAATCCACGCCTTGGAGAAAAATGGGACTTAGAAATTAACGACTCTCCCGCCGGGCAAGAAGGTCAATGGCTCAAAGTGGGTTTACAAAATTAAATACAAACCAAATGGAGAAGTTGAGCGATACAAGGCTCGACTTGTGGCTAAAGGTTTTACCCAGATTGAGGGTATTGATTTTCACGAGACGTTTGCGCCGGTTGCAAAGTTGGTCACTGTTCGATGCTTGCTCACCATTGCGGCTAAACGAAATTGGAAAGTTCACCAATTAGACGTTAACAACGCCTTCCTCCACGGCGATCTGCGTGAAAACATGTATATGCACATCCCACAGGGATTTGCAAAGGACGGGGACACTCGAGTGTGCAAGCTCGAAAAATCCCTCTATGGACTACGCCAAGCCTCCCGGAATTGGCATGAAAAATTCACCCAAGCTCTTATTGCAATTGGATTTAGACAATCGTATGTCGACCACTCCCTGTTCATATTCCGAAAAGGTACCACCTACGTTTCCGCTCTTATTTACGTCGACGACGTTTTATTGGCCGGCAACGATCCGACACACATTGCTTTTGTGAAGAGGCATTTAGATAAAAAATTCAGCATTAAAGATTTGGGCATGTTGAAGTATTTCTTGGGAATTGAGGTTGCACGATCGCCTGAAGGTTTTGTATTGAGTCAGCGAAAGTATACGTTGGATATTCTTGAAGAAAGTGGTTTGCAAGGTGGTAGACCAAGTGAGTTTCCGATGGAACAAAATCTAAAGTTGGTACCGGACGATGGTAGTCCAGTGGTCGACGCCTCACAGTTTCGACGTCTAGTGGGTCGTCTATTGTATCTCACTGTGACACGCCCCGATATAGTGTTCGCTGTAAGTCAATTGAGCCAGTTTTTAACTCAACCGAGACAAACACACCTCAATGCAGCGCATAGGGTGCTCAGATATCTAAAACAAACTCCCGGTCAAGGAATTTTTTTGTCATCCTCCGGCGATTATACCATGCGAGCACACTGTGATTCAGATTGGGCAGGCTGCCCGTTCACAAGACGTTCTTCCACCGGGTATGTTGTATTCATCGGCGCCTCTCCTATCTCTTGGCGGACTAAAAAGCAATCCGTTGTGTCCCGTTCCTCAGCAGAAGCGGAATATCGTGCCATGGCAACGACGGTTTGCGAAGTTGTTTGGCTTCGTTGGCTACTTCTTGATTTTGACGTAGTGCAAACTGGACCCACTCCTCTTTTTTGTGATAATCAGGCGGCCCGACATATTGCAATTAACCCTGTTTTCCACGAGCGGACGAAGCATGTTGAAATGGATTGCTACTTCGTTCGAGAACACGTCGCTGCAGGCGATGTTCAACCATGTATGATCTCCACCGAGCAGCAAGTTGCCGACATTTTTACAAAGGCACTCGGTGCGGTGCGTTTTAAGTTCCTTCGTTCCAAGCTGGGTATTCGTAATCTGCATACTCCAGCTTGAGGGGGAGTATTGGGAGATGTGAAGTTATCAATATATCAAGTTGAAGTTATCAAATTGAAACCGTCTTCTGTTATCTATTTTTTTGGTTAGGCCCGTGTATTTAGGGCTTCTTTATAATTGTATATATATATATATATGTATATATATATATATATATATGCTGTTGGTGCATAAGTTTTTGTCTTCGATGAATAAAAACACAATAAAGTTGCAGTTATCCATAGATTTTATCATATTGATGTACAAATCAAATTTGATAACAGAGTGGGATGTGTATATCTTAATCTTAAAATAGACGGGATATTGTGAGTGTCTATCTTTGCATAGATGAGTATTGGGTCTATTTTTCTCTGTTTTTAATTTCATACAGTTGAACATGCATATGGAGTGAATATGAGCATTAATGAATTAAGATGTATATGTATTCAGCCACCAAAACGTTGACCAAATAATTAATGTAGTTGCTGAAAATTAATGTTTTTGCACTTCATTCTTCGATTGCGGCCAAGTATGGAAAAAAATATCCTTGAATTGAAGGCCATCTGACCAAAACTAACTGTTGTGGGCCTCTTGTGACCAAAAGTACTGACAGGGACCATAACGGATGAGACCAAAAGTGATTTTTTCTCGGAATCTCGATCCCCTCAAAAGTTAGGAGAAAAGGTCATGGGAATTGTGTATGTTAGGCCGAGTTTAATTATCGGGGAGGGGCGTGACGCCGTCCACCGATAGAAGACAAAAAAAAAAAAAAAGAATAATAATTCAAAATGAAATAAAATTCTGTGACAAGGTCCTCGAACCTTCAAGGCTTGGTCCAAAAGCTCCAACCACATCATGCCATGTGTCCCTTTCTAATTGGGTATTTAACATTGTGTTGGAAAAATTTTATAATTTTAATTTTATAATATTATTAATAATATATATATATTATATCAAAATTCATAATTTTTTTTTTGTGTATAAATAGAGACCAATATTTTATAGGTTTTGGATTACAATTTCATATTCTCTTCCAATTCTCTTTCTCTAAATTTTTACTCTATCATTTTCTATCATGATACAAGTCATTCAAATTATTTTTCAAACTCTTCAAATTATCCAAACTCACAAAATTGTCCTCATTTTCAATCTTTTATGAACATATGGAGGCAAAAATTTGGCACTGATAATTAAATATGTAATTTTGTTTTTTACATTCTTGTATTTTATGCATCTATTTGTTTATTTAATATATTGTATTTCAAATTTTCAACTCTTGTAATTTTATTTTATTTTTTAGATTGTATTTTATTTTAATTGTATGATAAAATGTCTTTTTATTACAATTTATAAATTATTAATTTCAAATAATTTAATAGATTTCTTAAATCTTTTAAATATAATAAAAATTGATTATAGATAATATATGATTAAAAAAATAATATATTTGAAGGTTGGGGTGGGTTGTTGATAAAGTATGAAAAAAGAAAAAGTAGAAGGTTGTGTATGTGGAGGAGAGAAAAATTATTTATTTATTAGAAGGTTGGGGTGTGAGAGGGTTGTTGATAAAGATAGTCTTAAATTATGGTCAAAAAATTTAAGTCCTCGTACAACTATGCCCTTGAGACTTGTTGGTCCCTAAACGCGTAGTGAATGGGTTTAAAGTCTAGAGGGGAGGGGTGAATAGACTTTAAAACTTTTCTAAATAGAGTTGTGTGTTACTCAGCTGATATACTTAGTCTTTCTGGACTATATTAATCTATAACCATGTGACGGCTATAATTTTCTCTTACCAGGTCTTAACATCAACTAACACGATTGGAGGATTGCTATAATTCATAAGGACTCTAGGGGGAATAGTGAATATGCAAGACTGAAAACGTAAAGAAGTTAGAGCTCCACTCATGATAGGTCTTGAGGCCTGGTGGAGTAGGGGTCGTGTTAAGTTGTTAAAACTATCAAACTCCAAACAAGTAAGTAAAAGATCTGATGATTTGATGCTTATGTACATGGATTTCCTATTCATATAGAAACCTCAAAACCATACATGAGCTGGAGATATGCTTCATGAATTTTGTTTACACGAGCTAGAAATACATTTTATGAGTATTTGATTACAAGATATGAATGCTTAGCTATGAGAAATGTGAGAATAAAATCATAACTCTAAGCACGACATATGATGTAAGTATCAATGAAAAACGAGATGTATATGCATGAGATGTGAAGTGTAGGTACATACGTATATAAAAAGAAGAGTATATGAAGATGAAAGAACATGAGAACTAAGAAAACAAAATATCAGTCTGACGGTTCGAAAGCCCTAACCCTCCACAAACAAAATAAGGGGTGTGGTGTCCCCTGGTAGTACTGAAAGGGCACGAAGGCCCTGAAAAGTATGTTAAAGTTGCACGAAACAAAACAAGGGCTTTTGAATGCTCCTGATATACCTGGGCCTATAGAACATCACATTGTTGCACAACCTGTAGGGACTATTAAAACATTCCCGAGAAGAGAAGTCCGAACTATGAAAAGAGAATGAGATAGAGAAATTGAGTCATTTATGATCGAGAAACTGAAGACATTATAGACAGAGAATGAAATAGAAAGAGGATACTCCTCCACACTTAATCCCTCCAAGGATATAATGTTGGTTGGAGGTAGATAGCGGTAAATGAAGCTTGATACACCATCCAGGCCAGTAGGGAGAGAAGGATCGAAGTCGATTGCATCCGAAAGAGTGGCAACCCGTTTGCTCTTAGGTTTCTTAACGGAAGTACCTGAGTCGGGGAATGCAGAAGCGAAAAAAACCTTACCCGAGGATAACCTAGTCCTCTTAGAAATAAAGCTAGGGGCTGGCATGGTAGATCCAAGAGAAATATTTAGAAAATACAGAGAGTAAAATAAAGTTAGGGGCTTTAGAGGAAAATCTTGAAGACAAAAGTCGAAATGAGATAGGGCTCGGGGATTTTTGCAAAGATTACAGACATCAAAGAACCCCTTGGCTCGGACGTGGTCATTAAGGTTTGTCATAACTGAAAAGTTGAGTTGGGAGTAAGCTGTGAGGGCAGGACATCGAACACCGAGATTCTCATAGATCCAGTGTTCGTGAGGGAAGGTCCATGGAGAAGATTTGGTGACAAAAAAGTAATTGTCCCTCCATTCCTGGCTCCCTTCATGGAGTTATCTAAGAACTTACAGACACAGGACCTTCGTCCACAAAGATAAAAGAATCCGTCTAAGAACTTACACGAGTATTGGGTAAGAAAAAGATGCGTAGAAGGGTCACCATCGTTTCCCTTAACTAACATATAAAACCCGATCATAGCCCTGATGGAATTAGGGGTAAACTTATTGAGGGGAACCTGGAGATAATTGTAGATCTCTGAAAGGTACAGATTAATGTGGAATCGTAAACCAGCTTTGAGTTGAGCCTAAAAAAAAGCTAGGGTAAAGGGTCCCGTGAAATTGGGTCTTTCTTCTTCGTGAGGAGCTTTATGGATATATTTTGGGGAAAAGATCCCCGCACGAGTGAAAGCAAAAATGTGAGTTTTGGAAATCAAGTAAGAATGGTAAATTAAGTTCTTCACCTCTAAGTCTGTTACCGGAAAAAGTTTGACGGGGGTGAAGTCGAGCTTTCTAGGGAGGCAGAATCTGAAAGATACCCCTCCGGAAAGATACATGATAGAAAAATCCCTAAAGAAAAGAACTAAGAGATGAGGGGGAAGGAAATTACCTTGAATGTGAAGGAAGAACGGCAGCAGGTTTCCGGCAGGCCTATGAGGATTGATAATGCTATGGAAGACCACTGTTACGAGCGTTGAGTTAATTGAGAAGAGGAGAAAGTAGAAAATTCTCGAGAAAGAGGTCAATGAATAGAAAAGGAACAAGAAAGGTTATGGAGAAAATGAGAGGAAATTTCGAGGAGTTCAATAATGGGGAGTTAAAGAATTTGAAATAGGAGTTATTGAGAAAACGGTAAAGAGGGGGAAAACCAAGAAAGTCCTAGGCCTCATAGGTTAGCTACGTGGAGAGCGTGCGCGGAGCAATTACTGAAGCAAATGTGACAAGGCTCGGGCGCGTGAGACTAACGCGAGCGCGAGATTCGAAGCGTCGCCAAGTAAAAATGATTGAAATAAGAAAGGGCCTTTATGATTGAGCCGAAATTTTTTGAGAGGTTGGAGCTTCCTTAGCCTTCTGAGGCCCATTTGAGCTGGTGCATCTCTGCAGCCTCAAGACTAGAGAGCTCTAAACTTTGTTAGCCCTCATTGCGCTCGAGATGTTTAGGACCTCGAGGTACCTCGGAGCATCTTTAGCAATTTGAGGGCTGAGAGGGTCATGTGCCCTTCGGAGTGGAATGACGCCCTCTCAAGGGCATGCGAGTAAAATGACGCCCTCTTAGGGGGATTGTGTATTGAAAAGGATTAAGGAAGCTGAAGCTAACTCGTCTAGTTTTTCCTACTCTGATAAGTTTGAGGTACTTTATGAGAGTAAGGGGGAGTGGTTGATGCAACCAAAATATGTCATCCTATAGGGAAATGACACGTGGACACGAGATGAGTTATCTATTATGATTATCCATTATTTTATTTAGACATATTTAAAAGTGTATTTTGATATTGGATTAATGGGCCTTCTTATAGCCCATTTGTAGTGTGATTTGGGTAATATTGAGCCCAATAAGATGAGGACAGGGTGTGTGGGCCCAATATATGTGATAACAGGTCTTATGATGAGGATTCATGGGCTTGTGCACGTGGATAAGGAAATAGATAAGCTCATGGGCTTGTTTGAGATCGACCCAGGGCTAAGAGGGCTCCGGCCTAGACAACTTTGAAGGAAATGAGAACTCGAGATTGATATTATTTTTAGGAGCTTCCCATTGATATGGATTGCTCCACCAGTCGATTCCTTGAGATCTCCAACTGACTTGAGCGTCAGAGACCCCGCGCCGAAAATCTCTCCGGCGTGTTTGGCAGGTGCTCGGGAGCTTGGTGAGGACGAACTACATTTCCAAGCAATCGAAAGATTACAATGCAACACTCCGAATTATCAATCCAAGGGTGTCATTTTTTGACACAACACCTATAATCCACCTCACTATAAGCAAATCTTTCTGGCTGAAAGCATTCACATCTTTCCAATTGTTGGAGTCTTGGTTAATAGCCCATGCGTTCACGATGATTTTGGTGTTTGTAGGTGATGTGGTACATGCATGACTAATCAACTTCTATGGTCAAATTCACTCATTTTACTATTTTTCTTCAAGTTCTTTTAATTACATTTAATTCTTAGTTTGAATACAAGGAATCTAGAAATTCATCTTTCTTGTAATCTCACCTATATATAGGTGATATTGTATTTAGAATTATCATTCAATAATATTTTTCAAGTTCTAAGAAAATACTTTCCTCTTTCGTAAGAAGAACGTTTGTCTTCTACGTACCACTCCCGTGTCAGTTGGTATTCAGAGCCAAGCTTTCCTTGGTGATGGCTAACAACGGCGAACCCACCCTCGCTGACGTGATCAGAGAGATGCAGCGTTTGACTACGACAGTCCAAACGTTAACCACTCGCGTAGAACAAATTAAGGACACTCAGGGCGGTCATGAAGAACATCTTGACAACCTAGAAAACGATGAAGGAACCAGGAGATTTTCTCGTGGCCCTCAACGTGAAATTTCTCAACAGAATCCCATGGGACAGACCTATGAAGAGGAATCGTCAGATGAAGAAGCAGCAAATATATTCCGGGGAAATCGTAATATTCCTGATCGTAGGGACAATCGACAACACAGGCATGATGAATTTCGATTGAAGGCGGATCTCCCTTCCTTCAATGGAAATTTTAATATTGAGGAATTTCTTGATTGGGTCGCTGAAGTTGAGAGATTCTTCGACTTTCCAGAAATATCAGAAAATAAGCAGGTGAAGCTCGTAGCCTATCGCTTGAAAGGAGGAGCATCATCGTGGTGGGAGCAAGTCCAGAACCAACGACGACGATTGGGCAAACAACCTGTCCGATTGTGGACCAAAATGAAGAGGATGATGATGGCACATTTTTTCCCTCCAGATTATGAACAATTTCTATTCCAGCAGTACCAGACATTAGTTCAGGGACAAAAATCAGTGGCAGACTATACCTCAGATTTCTTACGTCTCTCCTCGCGTAACAACCTGATGGAGACTGAGGGATAGCAGGTAGCAAGGTATGTCCATGGACTCAAACCCATGATTCGTGAGAAGATCGGGTGTCAGATCATCCTAACCCTCAGCGAGGCAATCAATATGGCGCAACGAGTTGAATCAATGGGGTTTCGAAATTTTTATGGGAGAGAGGAGCCTCGTAAGAATTTTGTTGATTCACCGAAACACAATCCCAAGCCCAACCTGGAGGCTTCTAGTTCTATGAAGCGTGGGGTAGAGAGAGAGAGGCCGCAAAGAAGGCGGAAAACCCATACGTAAGACCAAAGAAGGTGTCACGAGGTTGGACACCGATCAAACAATTGCCCCCAGCGTCTTCCGGTCAACATGATCGAGCATACTAGAAATGATGATGACGAATGGGAAGAAGAGGATGGAGTCTGCGAGCCGAATGGTGAGGAGTATGACGAACAACAAACAATGGTTGTTCGTAAGGTCCTGTTGGCGCCAAAGAGGGATGACTCCCAACGAAACTCATTGTTTCGAACCAGGTGTACCATTTCTAATCAAATTTTCGAGTTGATTATTGATAGTGGGAGCTGTGAAAATATTATTTCTCATAACTTGGCTAGGACTTTAGAACTGTCTATGGAGAAACATCCCGAACATTATAGTATTGTGTGGATTACTAAAGGGGAATGAATTAAAGTAAAAGAGAGGTGTCACGTTCCCTTATCCATTGGAAAATTTTATAAAGATGAAGTAATGTGTGATATTGTGGATATGGATGCTTGTCAATTACTGTTTGGTAGGCCTTGACAATTTGATCTTGCAGCCGTTCATGATGGGAGAAAGAAAAGTACTTACCAGTTCTTCAAAGATGGAAAAAGGATAACATTGCTGCCGTTGGGGTTCAAGCCAAAGAACGAGGCCCGGAAATTCCTGACCCTAACTAGATCGGTGAAGGAATGGATAGAGGACGCACGTGACACTAAAGAAATACACGCTTTAGTAGTGAAGACGACATTTTTGGTCGGTGGTTTCGAGAAGAGGGATGAGGTCCCTAATTGTGTCCTTGATTTGTTTAAAGGATTTCAAGAGTTAATACCCGAAGACCTTCCTGCGGAATTACCACCAATGAGAGGTATACAACATGCTATTGATTTGGTACCCGAGGCCACATTACCAAATCTTCATCACTATCGCATGAACCCAAAAGAAAGTGCGATTTTACAACAAATGGTGGAAGAGTTGTTATATAAAGGCCTGATCCAAGAAAGTATGAGCCCATGCGCAGTCCCCGCGTTACTAACTCCGAAGAAGGATGAATCTTGGCGTATGTGCGTGGATAGCCGAGCAATAAATAAAATAACGGTGCGTTACAGGTTTCCGATTCCGAGATTAGAGGACATGCTGGATAATCTGTCCGGGGCCAAAATTTTCAGCAAAATAGATTTGCGGAGTGGATATCATCAAATCCGTATCAGACTGGGAGATGAGTGGAAGACAGCCTTTAAGACAAAGGAAGGGTTGTACAAATGGCTTGTTCTACCATTTGGGTTATCTAACGCCCCGAGCACCTTTATGCGATTAATGAATGAGGTACTAAAACCATTTCTGGACAAATTTATTGTAGTATATTTCGATGATATTCTCGTCTACAGCACTAACGAGGAGGAGCACCTAGACCATTTGCGCCAAGTGTTGGTTGTATTGCAGGTTAATAAACTCTATATTAACCTGAAAAAGTGTAGTTTCATGCAAACGAGCCTTATCTTTCTCGAGTTCGTGGTTGGAGGGGATGGCATTCGTGTGGACGAGGAAAAGGTTCGAGCAATCCGTGATTGGCTGACTCCGAAGTCTGTGGTGGAAGTGCGAAGTTTCCATGGACTAGCCACATTCTATCGACGGTTCATTCGAAATTTTAGCACCATAGTAGCACCAATGACCGATTGTCTAAAGAAAGGAAGCTTCCGTTGGGGACCGGAACAACAAGAGAGTTTCGAGACAATTAAGGAGAAATTATGTTCGGCTCCTGTTTTAGCACTTCCCAGCTTTGAGAAGTTGTTCGTGGTAGAGTGTGATGCATGTGGGGTCGGAATAGGCGTTGTCTTGTCCCAGGAAGGCAGACATATCGCCTATTTTAGCGAAAAACTAAGCGAGGCGCGTCGGAAATGGTCCACTTATGATCAAGAATTCTATGCTGTTTTCAGAGCTTTGAAGTATTGGGAACATTATCTCCTCCAAGATCAGTTCGTGTTGTATACTGATCATCAGACCCTAAAATACATTAATAGCCAGAAAAATATAAGTAAGATGCATGGGAGATGTGTGGCGTACTTACAACAATTCCCCTTTACACTAAAACATAAGGCTGGGGTTCAAAATAAATCTGCAGATGCATTGAGTAGGCGTGCGTCCTTGCTCGTAACAATGAGTCATGAGGTAATAGGTTTCGAAATTCTTCCTGAATTATACTCCACTGATGAGGATTTTGCAGGAATTTGGGATAACCTTCCTTTTGAAGATTTCTATGCATATGATGGTTATCTTTTTAAAGGAGCTCGATTGTGTATCCCCCGAATATCTCTGAGGGATAAACTAATTCGTGATTTACATGGTGGTGGATTGAGCGGGAACCTTGGAAGGGAGAAAACCACGGTCAGTTTAGAAGAACGATATTATTAGCCACAATTGAAAAGGGAGGTGAGAAAGTTTGTGAGTCGGTGTTACGTTTGTCAAACATCAAAAGGGCACGCCCAGAATACCGGCCTCTACATGCCCTTGCCTGTTCCTGAAGGTATTTGGGAGGACTTATCCATGGATTTTGTCCTAGGATTACCTCGTACACAATGGGGTGTTGATTCGGTATTTGTGGTGGTGGACAAATTTTCCAAGATGGTGCATTTCATCCCCTGCAAAAAACCATCTGATGCCTCTCATATTGCTCGACTCTTCTTTCGAGAAGTGGTGCGACTGCATGGCGTACCGAAATCTATCACCTCAGATCGTGATAGTAAGTTCTTAAGTCACTTTTGGATTACCTTGTGGAAAATGTTTGACACCTCACTTAATTACAGCAGCACGGCTCATCCCCAAATTGACTGTCAAACTGAAGTCGTCAACCGGACCCTTGGGAACCTGATTCGGTGTATTTGCGGGGATCGACCGAAATAATGGGACTATGCCTTACCACAAGCAGAATTTACCTTCAACAACGCAGTTCATAGTTCTACAGGAAAATCACTTTTTTCTATAGTTTATCAGAAGGCTCCAAGTCACGCTGTTGATCTTGTAAGATTACCGGGTGTTGCTAGTGTGGCTGCCAAAAAACTGACTAAAGATGGGTTGAATATTCAAGCAGAAGTTCGTCAAAGATTGATGGAGACTAATCAGAAATTTAAGGATGCTGCAGACAAACATAGACGGTCAAATCACTACAACAAAATGCATTTTTAGTAACAAAAAAAGTGGTTATAAAAAGTCTTTTTTGGTTACAAAAACATTTTGTAACGAAATATTTCGTTACAAAAGTTGGTTTTTTAAAGCTCGTTGAAAAAAGTTTTCGTAACGAAAAAAATTCAATTTCGTTACTAATACAATTGTAACGACATTTTGTTTGTTACAAAAACCTTAGTTGTGGTAACAAAAGTTTTGTTATAAAATGTTGTACGTTTTGTTCAAATATCAATTTCGTTACAAATACGTTGTTACATAAAATTATATATTTAGTAGTAAAATATTTAATTTATTACTAATATTTTATTACATTTACTACCTCATTTCATAAATAAATACAAATAACGGATATGAGAGACCTTAACAACAAAGGGTAATAATGAAATCATTTTATTTCAAGAAAATAACAATTTCAGTCAACATAAAAAAAAAACAACAACTATCATTCTAAACAAGTATTCGAAAATGTATTTGGAACTTCAATGTCCTAATAACTAGCATAAAAACAACTATATACTTGAAGCCTTTGATCATTCTTCTTGTCAACGATCAAAGTGAAACTTCATTTTCCTACAAAAGGTACACACCAATAATAAGATTAAGAATATGTAATGCACAAATATAAGTTTACTACATAGATATATAATATAAAAAAAAAACAGCTTAAACAATTAATTAATGCAAGTAAATCATACAAAGTAAATAATTAGAGAGATGTAAATAATCACTAAATGCACATCCTAGAATCATGAATTCATCCTCCACAGCTCAAGTTAATCTGCAAGCAAAGTTATAATCTCATTGAACTTCAGAGACGTACAAAAGCAAATTTATATTCTATTTAATCAACATCTAAGATATATCCACATTGTATAATACACATGGAATACTTTCAAGACCAAGTCCCTTTTGCTTCAATAACACTTTATTTCTTAGTATCTATCATCAATCATGCAACCCAAATCCATCTCCAAACCATACAATCAGTTGCTGAAAATTTGAAAATCACCATTCGAAATGGAACCTTAACCGAAACATTTTCAATCCTAAAGCTCACATATCATTAATTATATGGAACTATACCACCAGCTACAATAGATATAAGGAGAAGAATACCTTGAGAAGAGGTTCTCCTATGTTGATTTTGTTGGTTTTCTTTGCAGCAGCAACTAGCTGTGCTTTTTCTAGCCAGCAATCATCGCCATTAAGTTCAAATAAATCTAAGAATATTATTAGTGATATAGAACTCGAGAGAAAATGAAATTTGTAGAGCAATACAAGAAGCCAAATTCACATAACTTATAATTTCATCCACCACAAAAATCAACAGAACCCAAAACAGAGCAATACCACCAAAAAATCACAACCAAATAGTAAAAAGCAGGGGGGAAAGAAGCACAAAATAACAAGCCAACATTTTAGAATCTAGAAAAGCCCGTCTTATAGGTCTGGATATCTGGAAGTGGAAGTTCAGTCTTTCTATCTATTTTACCTGGACTCAGGAGACCAGGATCAAAACTTTCAATTTCAAGAATTACTTTTACACCTCCTACTGGATTACTTCATAAAATATATGGAAACAGACTGGCCGATGGAGCAAGGGCGGAGCTAGAAAAAAAAATTAGGACGGGCTGATAGTCTAAAGTGAATATAGTAAAAAAAAAAGTTTACATAATTTGTAACACACTCTACAATTTTTTATCCATAGAATTCATCAATAAAAGTGATTTATTTTGAGTTTTGGTTGATTTTGAAAATCATCATGATAAAATTTGTGGGCAATAGTATAAATAAAATTCTCATTAAATAACCTGAAGTTGTTCTTGAGATCCAAGACATTATTAAGCATAAGAAGTTTGACCGTCACATCTCTAAATTTAATAATGATTTCAGGCAATTGAGTATGCATATATAGTGTTGTTAAAGACATTAACTAGGTCTATATGGAAAGAAACAAATTATTTATGTCTAGTAACTTTCAACCTTTTTGAAAAACGTCCCAGAAAAGATAAAATTTTAATTTACGTCCCATAATTTCATAAATTGCTTAATTTATGTCTCATAATTTCGTAAATTGGTTAATATACGTTCTTTTTCTTCATTATGCAAATTATAAATAGTGACTTGTTAATTATTTTTTTAATCCACATAGCCATTGTTTTCCCATGCTATACAAGTCAATTTTGATCACGTTACAACTTCTGTCGGTTTTTCATAATTTTTGTGCGCACAACTTCTGTCGATTTTTCATAATTTTTATGTGCACTTGACAAAAGCGTAAGTGAAAACATGTCGTTTTTGTGTATCGTAAAAAAAAAAATGAACGTAAATTAAGCAATTTACAAAATTATGGGACGTAAATTAAAATTTTATATTTTTCTAGATGTTTTTCAAAAAAGGTAAAAATTATGGACATACATCATTTTTTTTCTATGTATATGGAAGTCACTAATTCAAATTTGATATGCTTTTTTTACCCATTAGAGATTTGAAATTGAGGGATTTAGTGTAGATTTGTTATTTAATTGAAATTTTAAATATAATATATTATACAATTAATTTTAAAAAAAAAAGTAAATATGGCTGAGTGGAAAACATCTCTCCTATTTAGGTGTGGTTTGAGTCGGTCAAATAGGATAGGTTGCAAAGTTTTTTTTTTTTAAACATATATATATAATAATTTTTTTTTTTAAATTAGGGTGGGCTATAAGCCCTCCCTAGCCCACACAAAGATCCGCCCTTGCGATGGAGTTCCATTGTGAAGAAAATGAGAACGATAGCAAAACCAAAATTGATTAGATGCTCCACATATTTAATTTCCTAAACTAGCTAGAGTTCTTAATAATTGAAAGTATCTAGAAAATCCAGTTAATTCAAACCAACGAAAATCAGAGAGATTAAATTTTGTGTAGTTTCAAACATCAGAAAAACGCAGAGAATATAATAATTTCAGAAATTGTAGAATAATTTGAACTGCAATAAAATTGAGTCAACATACAATAGATCAATAGTTATTAAGTGAAGCTAGCATCTGCAAGAATCCATGCCACTAACGAAGCATTTGTTCCAAGTTCCTAAATACAGATTCCCCTGCCCATCTCTCTCATGTCCACAAGTTTTCAAGTTATGCAAGTCCGCACATTAGTAGTTTATCAACTGATTCAACTCACAACCTTTATCAAACTATTCAACTTTATTATTTAGCGCATGACCTTAATCAGGGAGTATACCAATATATATAACATCTAATTGAGCATTAAATGTGCAGAAAATATAAATTTGAAATGAAACATTCAAATATCAACAAACAAAGATGATGAGTGTTGAAATTCAACCAGTAGAACAAATACATACTTGGTGAAAATTAGTTTTCAATTGGTTTTCAGAAGTTTTTCATTAAGTGATTGAATGTAGGTGAGGCCTGAAGATAGACCAGAATTTCAAGTTTCCAATAATTAAAAATTATGGAAACATGTGCAAGGTAATATTTATATAAGAAAATTATACAATATACAAATTGAGAGAAGAGTTCTTGTTTTCATATATACGAACAAGTCAATCTAACCACGGAGCCGAAGATTCATATTATACATACCCTCAAAAGTAGCATCAATATTTTCCCTCTCAATTTACACTTGATAAACTATTTATCAATTATCCTTCTTGTGAAAATTACTCCCTGAAATAGGAAAAGAGTAGAAAGGAAAAAAATGGCCAGAGACTGAAATCAATTAGTAAGCACGAGGCAGCATCAACTGAACAAGAAAGTGGCTATTGGTGAATTCTAATGCCTAATACATGTCTAACTACACTACTCTATGAAATCAACCATTTTTCATGGTGAGTTCTTAACCAATTTTGGCATAAACTAGACAACTCAATTGTAAAGTTAATTTAAACAAAATCTGAAGAGGTACATTTGGTCAAACAGTATATTTGCAAGTGCATTTGACTAATGATCGCAATCCATAAGCCTCAACTCCAACAATTAATTACATAAATCAAAATAAGTATCATAGAATGCGTAGAGAGAAGATTAAAACTAAATCTTCAAGAAAATGATAACTTACTAATCATAATCCAATTCAAGTAACAAGCCACTCCACATTAAGATTCCTCAATCGAGCAAAGAGCATCTCCAATCCAATTCGACTTGCGCAACCGTAGCCTCCAGCCTCACCATTATTTCCCGAGCTCTTATCTCGAATAGCGACGGCATCTTACGCTTCTTTCGAGGCTCTGGATTACCAAGGACCGGTGGCAAAAGAACGTCTCTCCCTCATAAAATTAGGGCTAAGGGAGGTTTTCCTTCTTTTATACTGTATTTATTTATTTATTTTTTTTTTGACAATATACAAGGAGGATATAAAATTTAATGATTACAAATCTCCTTAATATATTGGGGAATATCTTTTTTAACCCAATCAAAATGTGCTGAAAAATTCCAAGCTTCCTGAGCCATCATATGTGCTGCAAAATTGTTATCTCTTGGAAATAACATCACAGTCCCAGACTACCAAAGATTGCAGTAATTTCCTAATACATCTTTCACCAAATTATTTTCCATTCCTTGAAACCTCAAATAAGCATTAATAGCTCCAATTGAATCAGCAGAATCCATTCTAAGGCTTGATATCCGAGATTATGCTTGATGCAACATTCCATTCCTTTCTTTGCTGCAATTAATTCTGCTGCAACAACAGAACCTGGATTTTTAATGCGTTCACCTCCAGCCAAAACCACAACCCCCTTACCATCATATACCACAAACCCAGCAGCAAAAAAATTCTTATCAATGTCAAAAGCTGCATCCGTAAAAAGGGTACCTTGGCCATGCTTAAAGATATCCCCTGTCCTTCCTTGACAACCACCAGATTCCAATTCCAGTTCCAACCACCGCATATTTTGGAAATCATTCCAATAATCTATAGCCCATTGTACTTTAAAATTAGCGCATGGTGAACCTGGCTGATTCTTAACAACATCCGAATGTAACCAACTACATCTTTCTCTCCAAATAGCCCATGCAATAATGAGAAACAAAGAAAAGAACTTCTGATCAAACCGTTCCTTAATATTGCATAATAATTGAAAAAAAGTACCTTTAGTTTGTCCTCTTATCTGCTCCCATATCCCTTGGTCCTTCCATACACGCTTAGCAAAAACACAATGAATAAGAACATGCAAAGTATCAGCCCAAAAAGCACCACAACACAAACATGAAGATGCAATTGGAATATGATGCTTAACCAAATTTCCCTCTGTTGCTAGCGAGTCATTCAAAAATTTCCACCCAAAAATACGAACCTTAGGAGGAATCTTCAATTTCCACAAATACTTCCACAATAGCTGAACATGATTACTTCCAGATGTGCTTGGTATAGAAATGAACCAGGATTGTATTGAAATTCTGGAAATAAACTTATATCCCGAGGCCACTAAATAATTCCCCGATGCATTTTCTGGCCAAATTTGCTGGTCTTTTTTACAAACCCCAAACAAAGGGGTTTTGAGAATAGCACCCGCTTCATTGGGCCAGAACGCTTGACGAACAAGATCCTCATTCCATTCAGAGTTTGGAAATATATATCGGCTAACAGTAGAGGTACTAGCTATTCTTGATTTTATCAAACCATCCTCAATGCCCCCAACCCATCTGTCTTTGAAAATATGCACACCCATTCCATTACCAATGCGCCATCGAATTCCTTTTTCCAGTACTTCCTTGCTCCACATCATAAACCTCCACACAAAAGATGGATTAGAGCCCACTTCAGCATTCAAAATGTTCGTGAGTCTAAAATATTTTACTTTAAAAACACTACTCACAAGGGAATCTGGACGAAGCAACATCCTCCAAACCTGCTTTGCCAGGAGGGCTTTATTGAACAGAACCAAATTACGAAAACCCAATCCCCCCTCCTCACGCGGCTTACATAATTCACTCCATTTTTTCCAATGAAGCTTGTTATGATTCTCCTCTGAACCCCACCACAAATTAGCAATCATCCTTTCAATATCCCGACAAATCGAAGTAGGAATCCTAAAGCATGACATTGCATAACAAGGGATAGCTTGTAAAACAGATTTAATTAGAACCTCCTTTCCACCCTCCGAAAATTTCTTATGACTCCACGAATTAATTCGCTGTCTCACCCGGTCCACCAAGTATCCAAATTGATGACGCTTTGTTCTGATTGAAAAAGTAGGCAAACCCAAATAGATATCATGCCCATTCGTAGAATGAACGCCCAATACCTGCTTCAGTATATCCCGATTCGCCATTTTAGTAAAAGGGCTAAATGTAATGGCCGACTTCTCAAAATTGATCAATTGACCCGACGCAACTTCGTAAGAACGAAGACATCCTTTCAAAATCTCAGCTTGTCGTTGTGAAGCCTTCAAGAAAATCAAGCTGTCATCTGCAAAAATCAAATGAGAGACACAAGGGGCACCTCTGGCAATTTTAATACCCGAAAATGCTTTCCTTTCCATAGCAATTCGAATTAAAGAAGACAACGCCTGAGCACACATAACAAACAGGAATGGTGATAGCGGATCCCCTTGCCGCAGACCCCTAGAAGGTGTGAAGGATTCAGTAGTCGATCCATTAACACAAACATTATAGGAGACCGATGATATACACCTGAAAATAAGCTCCCTCCATCTGTCAGAAAATCCAAATTTTTTCAAAACTTGTAATAAAAAGGGCCACTCCACCCGATCATATGCCTTGCTCATATCCAATTTCAAAGCAGCATACCCTTCCTTGCTTTTTGACGACCGGATCCAATGTAAACATTCAAAAGCAATTAAAATATTGTCCGAAATAAGCCGTCCAGAAACAAATGCACTCTGAGAAGGATCAATGATATCATTCATAACAACCTTCAGCCTGTTCGTTATGACTCGTGACAGAATCCGATAGCTCACATTACAGAGACTGATGGGTCTATATTGTAAAACATTAACTAGATTTTTGACCTTTGGAATGAGAACAATCGTGGTATGATTCCATAAGTTTAGAGGTTTCTCACTGTTTAAATGCAACAAAATTTGCTCACTAACCTCATCCCCGATCGTACCCCAATTGATTTGATAAAACGAAGCCGGAAATCCATCTGGTCCAGCAGCCTTCCACAGATTAAGATCCTTGATAGCTTTATTCACTTCCTCTCTAGAGAATGGAACATCAAGCAGACTCATATGATCACTATTCAGCTGCATATCCATCTCCTTTGTTGCTGCATGAAGTACTGAAAAACTAGGGTTACTTGATTTAAAGATATCTTTAAAATAATCAACAATCACCCTCTTGATTCCATAGTCATTATACATCCATTCCCCATAGGCATTCTGAATTTTAGTAATATGATTCGTGCTTCGTCTTTGATTAGCCCGACTATGGAAGAATTTAGTATTTCTATCCCCTTCTTTAATCCATGAAACCCTAGATCGTTGTTTCCAATACCATTCCTCTTGTGAATACAAATTCTCCAAATCTTTTTCCAGCTTCTTTACTTGATGCACATCCGGAATTTTAGAGTCATTGTCCACCTCCTTCTTAATTTGAGATTGAATGTTCCCAATTCGTGCTTTCAACGTACCACCCTCTTTCATAGCCCATTTCTTAATTGACTCACCACATTGCTTCAAGGATATGGATAAATCTAACTTCTTTTCCTTAACAGCCCAAATCTTTTCAACCACATTCTTAAAGCCAGGTTCTTTGATCCAATGATTTTCAAAATGAAATCCAATCCTTGAATGCTCAGCAATAGTGGCATTGTTCATGTTGCATGTAAGTAGAAGAGGTCGATGATCAGATCCCATAAAATCAAGCACTCTAACTTCATAGATTGGAAAAAACTTAATCCATTCATTAGTAGCAACATATCTATCTAATTTTTCTTGAATAAAGTCCATGCCAAACCTCTTATTCATCCATGTAAATTTTAATCCATTAACCCTCAAATTAATCAATTCATTATAGTCAAGAGCCTCCTGAAATTGCAATAATCTGGACAAAGGTTTCTTAATTCCCCCCATCTTCTCAGAATGAAACAACGTTTCATTAAAATCCCCACCCACAAGCCAAGCTTTTTTTGCAAATTGATAATAATTACCAAGTCTTTTAAGCAATTCCCATGAAAACTTACGGTCCTCCAATTTAGGATTCCCTTGGAAACCTGTAAATCGCCATTGATTATCTTGGAATGAGATCAAAGAATCAATATGTGCGGGGGAATAAGAAACAATATCTAACATAATATCCTTCCAAAACAACAACAAACCACCAGAAAAACCCCTTGCATTCACTGAAAAACAACAACTAAAACCAAGTTTAGACTTCAAAAGATCGACTCTAGCCGATGAACACCGAGATTCAGAAATAAACAACAAAGATGGACGAAATTTAAACACTATTCTACTAAGATTATTGAATGCCCGAGTACCATGAACCCCTCGATCATTCCAGCAGATCACTATCATTCCCCGGGGCGGGGCTGATTCACTTCAGCCTCCGCCAAATCACGAATCACAAGCGGTGCCCCATATGTTTCAAACATACTCCGAGCCCTCTTACAGTTTGCTTCCACCTCCTTCATCACTTCTACCTCAGACCAACCCTTACCATCTCCCCAAAATTCCATAACTGTTCCAGCAGCATCTGCCCATGATCTCTTCTTATACGGGACAACATAGCTGTTAGCTGAATCTGCCTGACCCGTAACCTCCTTATCACGAATCTCCCCATCATTGTCAGGTTCTGCATGCTTAGGTAAAGCTATCGTTTCATAGATCGGAGCAAAGGGTTTCTCGCCATCATAAAGGATCTCAACATAGGAAGCATAATAAGAAGTACTGAGATCTCTTCCCACAAAGTGTACTACACGGTAATCACTCCCATTTTCCACACCATGCAAAGGTTCCTTCAGAAAACAGTGTTGAAAACCCGTAGGAACAGTAAAAGAAATTGGTTCCAGATACTTACCTGTTCTTGGATCAAGACGCCTCCTCTTTTCAGGTAAACGGCTACAACGACCCTCCTCCACTCCATCCTTCTCAGGCATAAGATCATCAAAGTTCCTCACTATCTGTCGGCGCTGTGGGCCGATTTCCAGCCTAGTCTCCACTTCCTCATTCTCCACCACCACCGCCTTACCCTTCATTGCCCTTCTCTCCTCTTCCTCTAGCTGAGAAGGCCCATGAGCTTGCTCCCCATCCCCGATTTGAAGAAGATGAAAAAATTGATTTAGCTCATCCTCTGTGGGACTCTTCTTTTTATCTGCTTGGAGCCATAAGGGAAAAAAACTGTGTTCCTTACACCACTCATCAGATTTGTCACATGCAAGTGAACATTCCTTCTCCGAGTGATTCAGCATTCCACAAACCGTACAAAATTTGGACAAACGCTCGTATCGAAAAACCGCAGTAATCGGTTCATCCTCCACCGTGATATAGAAAAACATGCAAAGAGGTTTAGTGACATCCAAAAGCACCCGAATGCGCAAGCATTCCCCCCATGCCTCTTCACCATCTTTAGCATCAACCTCAACAACTTCACCCACAATACTACCTATTTTGAGGCCTAAAATCTTGCTCATGGCAAACAACTGGAGACCATGAACCTGGATCCAAATAGGTACAAAGTTTAATTTGAGTTGGCCTAACCTTTCTCCCCCATGCATCCTATCCAAAACAACCAAGGACCTACGAACATTCCAAGGTTGTTGAAGTAGAACCTCTTTCATCTTAGCAGCATCCCCAAAGGTAATAAGAAAAAGGCCCTCCCCAGCACTCACAATCCTCAACGGGGTACGCATCCGCCACGCTCGTCCCAATATCTCAGTCAGTTCAGCAATACTGATGGGCCTTCTCGCCACAAATCGCATGGCCACCGTGTTCTGCGGAATCGCCAGTTCATTCCTCTGCGCCACAAGATGAGTGGCATCTCTCTGTGAAATGCGAAAATTCTCCATCATTTGGTTAATAGATTCCGCCATAAGATTAAGAAGAGAAAAAACTTTATAGGAGAGAAGATTGTGTAGTAAGAGTGAATGAGATAGGGAGCCTTCCACCCAATATATAAAGGAGGAAAACCCAACCGCCGGTGGTAAATAAAAAACCACGCACATGAAACTATCAGCGCCCCCAACACCATCATTGTGAAATAGAGAAAAACCCCCGAGATATGTTCGGCCAATCATCTTGTTTGCTTTCAAAAATTATCTCCAAGAAATGATGAAACCTGGCTCTCCCCCAATGTATGAGCGAGTATTCTGCACAATCTGAGCAACCAAATTCTCAACCCAAATCTAATGATTAGAGAATTTGTGATGACCAATACAAACAAAACCCAGTAAGAGACGAAAAGTAATCACACAATCCAAGAAATCCAAACAAGAATCAAGAAAAAGGGCAGAATTCGAAGCGGTGGAAAAAGTTTTACAAGAAAACTTCGGATATCAAGAAACCTCTCTTAAAGGAGAGAGAAAACTTGCGGATAAAAGAGAGAAGATTAGAGGAAGTAATATTTAATGTGGAGTGAATATTGACATACTGTATTTATTTTGAAGTGGTGCATTTTTTAAATCCACGTTTTATTTTTGAGCGCATTTCTAAAAAAAAAATTGTTTAAGTTTTAATACTTATATTTTTTGAATATATATATATATATAAAGATCGAAGCTTATGTACGTCAAATTCTTATTAACCAGTAGATTAAAAAGAAAATCATGTTTAATATAGATATGTTTTAGAAAACGAAATTGAAAAATACATTTACGCAGTAGGATAATGGAAAATATCTATATATTACATATGTTAAAAAAAATGAACGAATAAAACAAAATAAGAAGACATTTACTATTTGTAACCAATATTTTATTATTTGTAACAACAATTACGACTTGTTATTTAAAATATGACTTTTTGTAACGAAGATATAATTTAGTTACAATAAATCATCCTTTTGTAACCATTTAAACGTTGGTTACAAATAAATTCGTTACAAAAAACGTATTTTGTTGTAGTGAATATTTTTGAAGTTGGGGACGATGTGATGATCTTTCTTCGTCGTGAGCGTTTTCCAGTGGAAAAATATCACAAGTTGCAGCCGAAGAAGTACAGACCTTACAAAATCACTCATAAAATCAATGATAATGCTTATGTGGTGGGTCTTCCAGACTCGATGGGAATCTCAAAGACTTTTAACGTAAGTGATTTGTACCGTTACTTTCCTGAAGAACCTTCATCCTACCCAGATCACTCGGGGTCGAGTTCTTTTCAAGTGGGGGAGACTGATGTGGTACATGCATGACTAATTAACTTCTATGGTCAAATTCACCCATTTTACTCTTAGTTTGAATACAAGGAATCTAGAATTTCATCTTTATTGTAATCTCACCTATATATAGGTGATATTGTATTCAGAATTATCATTCAATCATATTTTTCAAGTTCTAAGAAAATACTTTCACTCTTTCATAAGAAGAACGTTTGTCTTCTACGTACCACTCCCGTGTCAGTTGAAAATATACCATGCGCAGGAATATTATGATTTCCCCAGAATATATTTGCTGCTTCTTCATCTGACGATTCCTCTTCATAGGTCTGTCCCATGGGATTCTGTTGAGAAATTTCACGTTGAGGGACACGAGAAAATCTCCTGGTTCCTTCATCGTTTTCTAGGTTGTCAAGATGTTCTTCATGACCGCCCTGAGTGTCCTTAATTTGTTCTACGCGAGTGGTTAACGTTTGGACTGCCGTAGTCAAACGCTGCATCTCTCTGATCACGTCAGCGAGGGTGAGCGTCAAAGACCCCGCCTCGGAAATCTCTCCGGCGTGTTTGGCAGGTGCTCGGGAGCTTGGTGAGGACGAACTACATTTCCAAGCAATCGAAAGATTATAATGCAACACTCCGAATTATCAATGCAAGGGTGTCATTTTTAAACACAACACCTATAATCCACCTCACTATAAGCAAATCTTTCTGGCTGAAAGCATTCACATCTTTCCAATTGTTGGAGTCTTGGTTAATAGCCCATGCGTTCATGATGTTTTTGGTGTTTGTAGGGATCTGATATCCATTAATCTCACATGTCTCCCCACATTTTCTAGGAAGTAAGAGGGTTGTTGGTGGATGAAGCCTCGGAGTCTCCTTGATCATACTCAGCTGATCTTAGTCGAGTTCCCCCTCGACTGATTCTTCTTCTCCTGGTATTCTTCTTCTCTTCTCTTCTCTTCTTTTCTTGAGCATTGTCATGTCTCTCCAATACATCAGCTGGTTTCCCCATCGGCTGATGTTGACTAGAACTAATCTATTACAAGATGAATAATGAAGTTATATATACAATACAACTTATCATATTACATGTTGATTTGATTTATCAAAATAAAGCATAAGGGATATCAATATCCCAACACTATTCAAACTAGGGTTGGGATGAATATTCCAACAACAACTTGATGTAAATAACAAATCCCAACAATAATCCTTACTTAAAATGAAGTTTTAATCACTAAACCAAGTTAAACTATGAATTTAAAGTGAAAAACTCTTAAGAACACCTCTAAATATGTGAACTATGTGTAAAATGTCTTCAAAAGTGGGTAGCTCCCTCCAAAAACAAAAAAATGGCCCTTTTATACCCTTTTCCATCAGCATGGCATGTGGCCCTAGGCCAAAACGGGTTTGGAGCAAAATAACGAGTTGGCTCGGCCGAGTTGGGTGGCTCAACCAAGTCGGGCCTTAATAAAAGCGTGCTAGCATTTCTTAATAGTAGGGACTCGGCCGAGTCAATCAAGAATTCCCAAGTTGTAGTCCAAGCTCGAACTCGGCCGTTTCTGAACACTCGGCTGAGTCACTATGAATTTCTAAAGTTGCAGATATTTTTCCTAAGTCGTTTCTAAACACTCGGCCGAGTTACTGGTTTAGCTTTTCCTCAAATCGGCTGAGTTGGCAACTCGGCCGTGGCCTTAGTTTCATTGTCTCTGATCATTTTGCTCGGCCGTTTCTGAACACTCGGTCGAGCCACTCCCTTCACCTTGTTTTGTGCGTAGTTTTAATTCCCGAACTCCGATTTGACCGGTTCTCATTGTAGTATGACCCTCTATTCGTGGTCTATCACTTGATCTTCACCTTGATATGATCCATCTACTTGATTCTCTGTTATTTGCTTCAAAACACATCATTTTCCCTAAAAATTAAGCGAAAATGATTGTGCATCAATAATTCGACAATCAATCCACATTTACACGATATTTGCAAGCATAACACGACATTCAAAGCATAATCACTTCACAAATTAAATCAATCTCACCACAAATCACCCCCAAACTTTAAAGATTTACTTGTCCCCAAGTAAATAAAGAAATGAGAGTGATTTTTGTGAAGGATTTGTGAATGGATAGAATGCAAAGTAGGCATGATCAAGCAACTCTCCCTATGAATTGTTCATCAACACATGCAAATTCCTATAACTTTCAAAACAAAATGTGATCCAAGCCAAGGTAAATTCCCACACTTGATTCACCACTCTTGTAGATGTTGTTACTCTTAAATGTCTTAACATTCACAGCAACATCTTAATTCGACCTTTCTTATTTTGTCTAAGTCTAAATTCTGTTTTCTAGTTGATGCTGCTTTGGATGTTGTAACATCGCAGGTTGAAGATCTAGAACATTCTACACAGTTCCAGACTGGAAGGATCTGGAAGCTTGCAGAAGTATGTAGATCATGCGGTTGCCTTTGAAAACGTCCAGAATAGGCTGGAAGGTGCTAGAATTCATTGGAATGAAGAGTGGGCTAAAAAGAAGGGATGGGATCCTAAAAAATAGGATATGGATTATGAAGCTTCTAGAATTCGTTTTTTCCACTATAAATACACAAAGAAGTCTTCATTATTCGGCATGGAGAATTAAGAGTAATCACATAATGTCTATGTGAAGTGTTCGTCCTACTTAGACATTATCGTGATTATTATTTCTTCTTCATCAGATTCTCGTACATCATGAAGAAATACAAATCAGATCCGAGAGTCACATATTTCACGAAGTGCTATTCTTTAATTCCTAAACTAGTGTTCATCCTGTTAGGAATTAATTGTCATTAGCATGTTCATGTCGTTGTGCCGAAGAGTCCAAACTTCCTGTACAACATAGACTTTTATATACTTCTTTGATAGAGAGATCATAGAGTTAGATTAGTTTTTGGTAGTGTAATTTTTACACTTAAGCCGTCTTTAGACTAGATACATTATCAAGTCTTGTTTCCGTTGTGAATATTTGTTCACACACCATTTGTATTCACATAATTATTAGTGAAAGTTTCGCCATGAGGCTCGCATAGATTTTAAATTAAAATCAATGTTAAAAAGTTAATTCTGTGTCTTTGTGTTTTCATACTTTCAAGTCTTCCGCTATTCGTATTCTGATATTCTGTAATCGAGTCAGTGTTACATTGAGTGTTCTAACATTGAGTGTAGCATCAGTCTTGTTTTACTTAACACGCATTGTGTTCAGTTTATTTCTAGTGTTTTAGTCTTCCGCTGTGTCTGTCTTTTCTGATATTTTGTTTGAGTTTATGTTACACTGTTTGTCTCAACATTCAGTGTAACATCGTTCTGTTTTTCACTTAAACACTAGTAATACCATCCACACACACTTTCAGTTGGTATCAGAGCCAATACCTGACGACACTAGGTCTAGATCCTTGTTTTAAGTGTGTTTTAGTTTATGTTAGCAATGGAAACACATCACATATCCACTACACTTAGGCACTCGAACATATTATCCATATTTAAAGCCTAATTTGTGCATGTATATCAAGTCGATAGATGAACGTGCTTGGAGGACTGTATTTACAGGTTATGATGTACCAAAGATCCAAACCAACACATCAACACATCCACCAGAAAGAAGGAAAAGTCAATTTCAACCAAGGTTATCAAAAAGTGAAGGTAAACTAAGGTATGATCTTTAATATAGAAAATCAGTTCAATGCATGTTTTGAATGTGGTCATTATGAAAATTAATGTGCCAATATTAGACTTAAGCAAAAACTGAATTTTAGTACTACCTTAAATGATAAACCAGATGATGAATTTGATGAATCAAAAGAAGTTGAATTTTCTTTTCATACCAAGATTGATTATGATGATTCTTTAGATGATGATCTGGATGATACAGATTCTGATGTTGCACCTAATGTCATAACATTTATTGTAACATCAAAATAGAGTCACCCAGATTTGAATTGTTTTAATGGGTTTGTTGATGATGCAGTCATAAGGATTGATGATTCTAAATACCAAATTTTGTTGGATGATTGTAACTCTCAGAAACTCACTCTTAATTCTTTGAACAAAGAGAATGAGAATCTGAAAGGAACAATTACTAAGCTAGAAGTCATACATACCAGAAGAGATTTTGAAGTTTACAAACTGAAGGAGAAATTGATCACCTCTACTTTAAATTTCATAAAATTTTATATGAGTGCTTCTGATATATGTTATAGCTATTGGTAAATCTGATAATTGTGGCATACGTTATGATGGTTAAACTGCTTCTATTTCTAAGAATTTTGAAAATGCTGTGAAATTTGTGAAGGCAAATGTTAAAACATCTGTTGTAACATCTGCACAAGCAGATTCTCACAAATTCAAAAACATTGAAAAGAAGTTTGTATGTCATTATTTTTTCGAAAATTGATCATATTTGTCCTTACTGCATAAAAATGTTTGATGATCTGAGATATGAGAAAATGTTACCTAAAATGATATCACATCCTATGAAACATTTTCTGAAATCTGCATGGAAATCTGATGTTACTTGTAATGCTGTTCACACTTCCTTGAAAGCATGTTTACTTGGTCAATGGTATTTTGATAGTGGTTGTTCTAAACATATGACAGGATAAATTGACTACTTATCTGATTATGTGACCTTGAATGATGGTAATGTTACATATGGTGATTGTTCGAAAGGACAGATTATAGGAAAATGAACTTTGAATGTTGATGGTTTTCCTGAGCTTAAAAATGTTTTACATTTTGATGGCTTGCTTGCTGATTTGATTAGTATTAGTCAACTTTGTGATGATAATATGCATGTAAAATTTGACAAAGAATCATGTGTATGTTCTTAATGAAGATGAAGATTGTCTAGGGCAGTAGATAATTGTTATCTTATTGGAACAAATGTGTGTAATTTGTCAAAGAATGATGATCATATCTTATTGCATCAAAAATTGGGACATGCACATTATATATCAGTGAAGAGACTAATCAAAGTCGATGCAGTGAAAAGGATTACCAAAACTGAAGTTTCAGAGTACCACTGTATGTGAACCATGCTAGAAAGGTAAGCAGGTAAGAGTGTCGCATAAAATGCTGTCACATTGTTCTACACATCAATGTTTCAAATTGTTGCACATTGATTTAATTGGTCTTATGTCTTTGATGTAAGAAAGAATATAACTCTACAAGAAATGACAAGAGTCATGATTTTATCTAAAAGTCTTTCTAAAAGATTTTGGGCTAAAGCATTGAATTCAGCATGTCATATCATTAATAGAGTTTATATTCGATCTAGTTCTATTCAAACACCTTATGAGATTTTGAAAATTAGAAAACCGAATGTGAAGTATTTTCATGTATTTGGTTGTGTGTGTTATATTTTGAATGATATGGATCAACTTCATAAGTTTGATTCTAAAAGTGTAAGGTTTCTTTTTAGGCTATTCTAGAAATAGTAAAGCCTATAGAGTTTATAACCTTAGGACTAACACTGTTCAAGAATCTGTTAATATTGTGTTTGATGATGATAAAGGTCTTACAGATGGAAATGAAGAAGAAGATGTTTCAGAGGTTACTGAAAAATCTGGAGATTCTCTGAGAACTGAAAATGTTGCTCCGAATGTTACAACATCTGTAACAACATCGATAAAAAGTTCAACAGAATCTACAAGGAATAATCAGTATGTTCCCAAAAGGAATATTTCTTTAAGGATTGATAAAAGTCATCCTTCTGACCAGATCATAAGTGATGCTACAGTGTGCAAACAAGAGGAAAAGTAAGATCAAATAAGGTAGATGTGGTAAGAACAATATGCATGTCTTCTATTTGCAATGTTATGAATGCAGAGTGTTACTATTCCGAAATTGAACCTAAAAATGTTAATGAAACATTTACTTATGAGTCTGATAACATTTTTTTTAGGAATGAGACTAGATTAGTTGCACAAGATTACACTCAAGTTGAAGTTATTGATTTTGATGAAATTTTTGCACTTGTTGCTAGGATAGAATCTTTTAGATTATCGCTAGCAATTGCATGTTTTATTGACATTAAACTTCATCAAATGGATGTAAAAGTTGCATTTCTAAATGACATTTTGAATGAAGAAGCATTATGTTGAACAATTTAAAGGATTTGAAGATCCACAATACCCTGATCATTTTTGTTAGAGGAGAAGCCGATATAACTTTGTTCATTAAGCACACTGGAGAAGATTTACTTATTGCTCAAATATATGTTGATGACATTTTGTTTGGTTTAACTTGTGATAAAATGTTAACCAATTTGTTAAAACAATGATTGCAACATTTGAGATGAGTATGGTTGGAGACTTGAATTATTTTTTAGGTCTTCAAATCAAGCAATGTAAGGATGATATATTCTTCTCTCAAGGTAAGTATGCTGAGAACTTGGTTAAAATGTTTGATTTTGAAAGTAGGAAAACTTTCATGAGATCTACTTTGAAACTTTGCAAAGACAATGCTGGAAAGGATGTTGATCCAACATTGTATAGATCTATGATAAGAAGTTTTACTTTATCTAACCTCTATTAGACCAGATATAATGTACAGTGTTTTTTGTTTGTTCTAGTTACCAATATTATCCAAAGGAATCTCACCTGAATGTTTTGAAAAGACTTATCAAGTATGATGCAGGTACAAGTGAACTTGGGATATGGTACACTAAGGACACCAACAACACTTTGATTGGATACAGTGATACAGATTGAGCATGAGATATAGACGACATAAAGAGTAAGAGTAGATGATGTTTCTACATGGGAAACAATTTTGTGGTTAAGCAAGATGTTTCATGACTTATGAAATTGAAATTGATATCCTTACAATTTTCTGTGATAATACGAGTGCATAAACATTTCTAAAAATTCAGTACAACACTCACTTACTAAACACATTTGCATTAGGCATTATTTTATGAGAGATTTAGTGGAGAAGAACATAGTGAAGTTGGAATACGTACCTTCTGAAAATCATAATGCTGATTTATTTACTAAGGTTTTGACCTTGAGACATTCTTATCTTTAAGAAAATCTCTTGATATGTGTAGTATCTGAATAATCCTAGATGGATGGTGTCACAAATGTCGTAGCATTTGGGACAACATCATAAGGTTGTATAGTTGTTATAGATTTAATTTATTTCCTATTTTCGTTGAACAATTCCTTTGTAAAATATTCTTGAATCTAAAATTTGTTGTGCAAAAATAAACATGTCTTACACCTCTCAAATGCATATAAATAGAATGTTGTTAGCATACTAAAAGATGTAGTTAATCACTGAGTACCTATGGAGCACGGAGTTGACTACTACGATGTCTTCTTTTCAAAAGGTGATTAACAAATACATCAATAGGTTCATAATCCATTGAGTAATTATGGGGCACGGAGTTCGCTACTACGATGCACTCTTCTAGAAAAATGGATCAATATGAACTAGGTGCTACAACACAAAAAGAAAAGAAAAAATGGTGCAACACAAATGAAGTAAATTCATGTAAAAACCGTGTTGAGGTGTATGTAAGAGTTTTGAGCATAGCATTAGATGATTCGATTATATTTTTATAAGTAGTAATTATTTGATTATTTGTGGAAATTTATTTCATTTATTCTGATTATACTAACCCATGTCTTTGGTTTATTTTCAGGTTATACACATTTAAATGTTAAATATTCTAGATTGTTCTTAATTTAATTAATTATTTAATTATGATTTTACCCACTACTTATCCATGATCTATTTTTGTGGCTAAGTTTATGGAGTATTATCGAATTTCTTCTAGAATTAATCTTCCTTAGTTAGTTCTTATTTTTATACGTATTACTTCCAACTATGCATTCTCTCCTATATTCTTCTCATAACATGATATACTAAGCATTGCATTTTTTCGAGTGATTTGAGTATTGCATTTTAAGATTTGCTAAAGCCTTGTTTGTCTCGAATTTTGTGATTATCTTTTCGATTTCTTGGTGCTTAAATGACAGGAAACAAAGAAACTACCTCACCACACTCAAACTCCCACGAAACCGTCATCTCCATCTCTCTCCAATCTTAATAGTTTCGCTTTCATGGCCGCTCACACCAAAACTCACCAACTACTACAAGAAAAGCTGAAACACTTACCCAAACAACTCCAGTTACACCCATTCTAGAACTGTTCACATTATGAGAATCTAATTTTTCTTACTGTTGGAAATATGTCCATAGACATTTCTCACTACTGAAAACCGAAAAACTCACCACTACACTTGGTTCGTTCACCTCACAAAAGCCATAATTTCTAAGTCATAATACTGAAATAGAGGCAAATGCCTCGATCGCTTCATCTCTGGGGGAGATTGAAAAGGAAATTGATGATTTTTCTGTTGCTGAGCAGAATGAGTCTGCAAATGATGAGACATCCGATTCTGAGGACGCTCAAATGAAGGAGGTCGACGCGAATACTAACTCAGGTGAAACTAACTCTTATCTTTTTAATACTGATGAATCTGAATAGATTGCTTTTTGGAGGAATTTTGAGAAAGAAAAGAGAAAGAGGATCCCTGTTCAACGAAGGAAATTCGGCTGTGTGTGTACGAGTTGATTACTCTAACTCACTGAGGAGAAAGAAGAAAGAAAGTAGTGTTGCTGATGAACCGATTTAAGTTCTTTTCTTAATCGGAGGAAGAAAATGTGGTTACTGAGAAACGAGTCAAAAGGAAGTATGATCCAAAGGGAAAGAAGGTTGCTGCTGAACGAGACTTGCCCAAAGGAATTTAAAATTCTGATCCAGAAGATAATCCCATTGTGTATGAGATTAAGAAGACTCTGAGGAAGAATGCTGCATCAAATGCTGAAGCAAGTGCCGCAACACCAGACCCTGATGACAGTAAAAGTGATGATTATGAGAAGAGCAATAGTAAAGACTCTGAATCAGCTGAGGAAACAAATTCTAAAGGAGGTAATTCTGATCCTGATAATAATTTTTAGACTGATAGGTTAGTTGCTAAAATCACTATGTTATCTAGATGAAAGTTGTTATTGGAAAGAGAATTAACATTGCTGATTTTGAGAGTAAGGGTTGATACAATTTTTGATTTAAAGGAAATTGTTGAAAACTGTAACTTTGAGTGATACTTTTGTGTTTGATTGGGTATATGTATTTCATGCTTGACTTAGGAAGAGTACGGGTAGACGTAGCTCTAAATGATATGGGAATGTACAATTTAGGGGGAGATCAGTTCCATTTACTTCAGAATTGATTAATGATCTATTAGAGATAGAGCATGTGATTGATGATATGAACCTAATTTGAACTTGGTTGCTACTTCTATAACTAGGGTAGATTAACTAGGTGACATATTTTTATGCTTGCTAAAGATCTCACATCTCTATACTCTGTACTCCATAAATTGATTGTCTACAATTAGATACCCTATACAAATTCCACTAAGGTGACTAAGGATTAAGCTATATAGTTGTATATGATGGTTGTGTTGAAGAATTTCAATCTGAATTTAACTATTTTCACCACATGCAGTTTATAGTGATATTTCTTATAAAGGGATTTTACCTTACCCTGTGCTGACATGTTCATACCTCAAGAGGCATGAATTTTTAAACCTAAGGAAACTAAGGTTATTAGAGGCAAGGTACCCTTGATGACTATCTCACCTGCTCTGTTACTTGGTGAAAGTATTGTTGATTTGCTTTGTTACAAAATTCAGATAGTTTTGATCACATAAATGCTCTTATTCCAGTTCGACCAGCTCCAGCAAGACCTGAACAGAGAAATGCTACACCGAATGTGAACACATTGGCGGTCACATTGGTCAAAATATTTCTGTTTCTAGATCTTTTATTTTACTTCAACTGAAACGTTTACAGGACTCTATTGATGGCCTTCAGTTCCTTAAAGTCCAGTGGTTAGAGATGCTTTCTACTACCACAGGGGGAGAAACACCATCAACTTCTGAGGTTCGAAGTGAAGAGCTCCATGAAGATGTACCAGAAGCTGATTGTGTACCTGATGCTATTCATGAAGAGATTGTTGAACCAGATGTTGTAGTTCACTTTGCTACAACGTGCACTGTTGTTGAAGAGGAGGAAGATTAATTTCTTTATGACATCTAAACAGGTTATGATAACATCTGAACAGGTTGATACAAGACAGGGGGAGGGCTGAACATTATAAGTGATTATGTGCAGGAACATATAGAAGTACACCTCTCTTTAATTATCATGTGCTTAGTGCTTACTACTTAAATTGTTTGCTTTGATAATAATATAATTTAGAAGTACACTTCTTTTTAATTCTCAGTTGCTTACTGCTTATTGTTTAAGTCTTTGTTAGATATTGTTGTTTTTCACATTTTTTGCTCTGTTTTTTATTCTTAAGTCTTTGCTCTATTTGTTTTTTCTTTTCTTCATTATTGCTCTGATTTTATTGAGTCATACATAAGTCTTAGGTTGATCTAGTACATATTCATATATGCTCTGATTTAACTTATGATTTTTGTAAGTTTATATGTTGTTCAGATAAGTATATTGTTTATACTTATTGTTGTTTTGAGTGAGATCACATTGCTCTTATGGCACAGACTATGTGAAATCATTCTTGGTCTTTCTTACTTTGATCCGGAAGCTACAACAGGTGTTGACTTGATTAGTACATGGATATGATGGTAATACTCTAGCATGTACATAATACTGAGTATATATAGAAATATATGTGCATCAGGTGTGTTGTAGTCGAAAGGTCAAATTGGGGGAGATTGTAGATGTTGTTACTCTTAAATGTCTTAACATTCACAGCAACATCTTAATTCGACCTTTCTTATTTTGTCTAAGTCTAAATTCTGTTTTCTAGTTGATGCTGCTTTGGATGTTGTAACATCGCAGGTTGAAGATCTAGAACATTCTACACAGTTCCAGACTGGAAGGATCTGGAAGCTTGCAGAAGTATGTAGATCATGCGGTTGCCTTTGAAAACGTCCAGAATAGGCTGGAAGGTGCTAGAATTCATTGGAATGAAGCGTGGGCTAAAAAGAAGGGATGAGATCCTAAAAAATAGGATATGGATTATGAAGCTTCTAGAATTCGTTTTTTCCACTATAAATACACAAGGAAGTCTTCATTATTCAGCATGGAGAATTAAGAGTAATCACATAATGTCTATGTGAAGTGTTCGTCCTACTTAGACATTATCGTGATTATTATTTCTTCTTCATCAGATTCTCGTACATCATGAAGAAATACAAATCAGATCCGAGAGTCACATATTTCACGAAGTGCTATTCTTTAATTCCTAAACTAGTGTTCATCCTGTTAGGAATTAATTGTCATTAGCATGTTCATGTCGTTGTGCCGAAGAGTCCAAACTTCCTGTACAACATAGACTTTTCTATACTTCTTTGATAGAGAGATCATAGAGTTAGATTAGTTTTTGGTAGTGTAATTTTTACACTTAAGCCGTCTTTAGACTAGATACATTATCAAGTCTTGTTTCCGTTGTGAATATTTATTCACACACCATTTGTATTCACATAATTATTAGTGAAACTTTCGCCATGAGGCTCGCATAAATTTTAAATTAAAATCTATGTTAAAAAGTTAATTCTGTGTCTTTGTGTTTTCATACTTTCAAGTCTTCCGCTATTCGTATTCTGATATTCTGTAATCGAGTCAGTGTTACATTGAGTGTTCTAACATTGAGTGTAGCATCAGTCTTGTTTTACTTAACACGCATTGTGTTCAGTTTATTTCTAGTGTTTTAGTCTTCCGCTGTGTCTGTCTTTTCTGATATTTTGTTTGAGTTTATGTTACACTATTTGTCTCAACATTCAGTGTAACATCGTTCTGTTTTTCACTTAAACACTAGTAATACCATCCACACACACTTTCAACTCTCACAAGAAGTGTTTCTCTCATCACACAAGTGTATAATGGAATGTAGACTCTTGAATGTCAATTCACAAAACACAAGAACCATAGGCTTGCTATTCAACTCAATTGTCAACCAAAAATTTAGGCATCAATTATCCATCAATGAGGTCTTCCAAGGGTTGTATTGTAGGCTCTTTAGAATAGGTAGGGTGAATTTGGAAATAGTGACTCGTTGACTTGTTGAGCAACAAATGTTAGTTTTTTCACTCATATTCATTCAATGTTCACACAACACTTGCTCTTTTTTTTTTTTCACTTAAAATGTACTTCACCCATTTTTCTTTCTTTCACAACTTTTGGAGCAATTTCTTTTCACTTTTGTTCTTTGAGCTTTTTTGGCTTTTTGTTTCCCTTTTTTTTTTCACATTTAAGAACAAGCTCATTGTTATTTTTCTTCTCTTTTTCAACTTTTTCTCTCACTTTGATCAACACAAATCTCTCATTTGAATTCTCACCATTTCAACCAACATTGAAGATCCACGAGTCATTTGGAAAATTACGCTAAAAAAGTATGGTTTCATGGTGACATTTTGTAACTTGCCAAAAGAAGATAAGTTTTACGGCTCAACAGGGCTAACTACGAAAATGTTTTATTTGGTAGGATTTTTTTGGCAGAGTGACTCAAATTCAAGAAATGCCTCTTATAATTTTTTACAACTTACTTCTAAATCAAGTTCCAACTAAGTCAAATAGCAAGTTCTAGAATGCATTCATTGTGGATGATTCCCTCACAAGAATTGAACAGGATTGGTATTTTGACTCAAAAGGCTCAAAACTCACCGGCTTAATGTGGTGAACTCAAGTGTTTTCCTAAGCCTAGCACCATCACAAAAGATGCAATCAAGTGATATTGTCATACATGCATCGACTTACAACTCATGTAGAAGGATCACAAAATCACCTAATGTAAGATCATGCATCCATAAACAAACATCCACAATAACTCAAACCAAAAATCCCTCAAACAATTACATCAACCAACATAAAGATCAAAGTAACATCAACCATCAAATATCCAAGCAACATAACAAAAGTAGCAAGTGAAAGAGAGAGTATCAATACGAATTACAATCAAATCGACATTCATCAATCCAAATGTTCAAGTTTAAAGAGTAAAGTGTGAGATTGATAGAGGAGAACTCCCTTTAAGAATCGGAAGGTGGAGGAGGAGGATAGTAGTGGCTATGATGGAGGTGCCACTCATTCATGTTTAGGATCATCGAGTTCACTTGTTCTTAAGCCGCCCACTGAACTTGTTGAGCCTTCCATTGATCTCGTTCGACTCTTCAATGATCTTGTTCGGCTCTCCAATAATCTTGTTCGACTTTCCAATGACCTTGTTCGGCTTGCCATTGGTCTTGTTGACCTTTCATGAAGTCCTCTTAGGTCTTCATGTAGGAAGATTTATACATGCTTTTCATCCAAGAGGACTTCATGAAAGCTCAACAAGACCAATGGGTCAAAAGCATGTTGTTGATGCTTGAGATTATGAGTCTTGATAGGGCAAGGTGATTTTGTGTCAAAATCATGCTTAAGTCTTTATTGCATAGTGAATGAGTTTTAGGCATGACATTTATATTTGAAAGAGCATGTGGAAATTGATGACAAAATATGAACTTGCGAGCTTTTGAGCTAAAACAAGACTTCCAATTTTGAAGTCTCATTTCTTTTCATTGAGTGAATAAAAGTCAATCTTTATATTAGTCTCTTATAACTTGTCAATATTCTTATTCGAGACCGCGTGTTGTTAGTGAAATTGAAAAATGATTTAAGGCCATCTTTCGTAATTTTAGTCACTTGGCCATGATAAAAACAATCCTACCTGAAAACAATTATCCATTGCTAACCCCTTGAGCCTTTACACCTTTTTGTTAGCTGACCATGATATAAATATAACCTTTTTGCCTATAAGCTTTGTCCCTTTAAGGATCATATTTATATCAATAGGTTTCACGAAAAGATGAAATATATATTGCTAAAGGGAGAGATTGAGAATAGAGTCTTAAAAATTTATCTCTCAAATGGCTGCTAAAAGAGAATAAGTTGGAGTAGCTTAGTGAAAAGAACAGTACAAGTCATTGTGTTTAAAGAATTGTACAAGTTTGAGCATGAAGAAAAAAAAATCATAAATCAAGGATATATCCTTGATTGAAAAGAAGCTCATGAAAGCCGTAGAAAGAAAAAAAAAATGGTGAAGAAAGCTAAGTATTATAGCTTTTTTGGAATTTGAAGGGGGTGACGATAAAATGTTGGATGATAAACGTAGTCTTTTATATAATTGATCCAATAATTTAGTCACTTTCATCCAAATTTTTCCCACCATGTACGTCCAAAGCGCCTCATTGCGGTCCAAAATAAAGAGCTTATTGATTTCTTTTTCATTAATACTTAAAGCGGTGGAGATGTAGATAATCAACAAGCATATGGTAGATCGACGATATATATATTGACTTGAGTGTAAACACGTCCTAAATTTGTGCTTAATTTTCTTTTGTCGCTCGAGGACAAGCAACGGATGTGCTTGAAACTGTTCTACTTTTCATGTGAGACGATGAGCATGAATTGATGATTTTTCACTAAAGCCTAAGAGATTTCATATGATCCTGTGTTGAGGAGCTGTCTTGAGTATTCTTTTTAGAGTTAAAATTCCCCTTAATTTGTGATTAATTTTCTTTTGTCGCTTGAGGACGAGCAACGGTTTAAGTTTGGGGGAGTTGTGTTATTTTGAGTGTTTTTAGGTAAAAACGAGAATTAAAATTTTGTCAAATATAATTCAAAGCTATCACATAAGAAGCGTATCGAAAAGATGATCGCAACGAAATAAGAATCAAGTAAATTTGAATTTGTGAACTCAAGTTATAAATAAAACAATGGTGAAGAACGATAAAGATCGAAGAATAAGACCTGAAAGTTATAAATAAAACAATGGTGAAGAACGACAAAGATCGAAGACCACGAAGCAGACGTATAGTTCATGGGCATCACTTTGGATCCAATAGTTTTGGGCTTATTCCTACCTCAACAACATAAGCCCAACACGATTTTAGATATATATGAATAGATTTTAAACCAATAATTTTGTTTGAATTACATTATAAGTTATAACCCATTCCTTTTCCCCTTTCCATGCCTCGAAACCAGGATCTAAGGCCTAGGTAGTGGTGCTCTAAACACTTGAGCTATTCCACTTTGTCATTTTAAACCAAGAATTGACTAAGTCATTTGATGACGTGAACAAAGTCGAAGATGGATAATTTAACAAAATAAATAATGTTATCGTAAGAAACAAGCCAGCGAGGAAAAGACGCGCATGGATCTAGGAAGCAGAGGAATTGACGAAAATATATTGGATTTCGGAAAAAAGATAAAATAATATCTTAAGGCCCAAGATATATACTGATAGAGGAATAAAGACTCTCTCTCAACTATATAGACACGTACTATATAAGTTATATGTGCGAAATAGTAGTTTAAACTCCTTTTAATTTCTGAAATCCTTGTTATCACAAGTGCTGCTATTTAGGTGACTTGTCCCAAAACAGTTTTGAACAAACTTAAGAGGTTATCTTTAAAGAACAAGTTTGTGTGCATTGTATGAGTGTATTTGAATGATAAAATATTGTAAGTAAATAACACACAATTTATAGTGGTTCAGAGACTTGAGCTCCTACATCCACTTTCCCTATTTGAACAAGATAATTCCTTATCTCTTAGAATTAAGTTGTTTTATAGTGCCAATGTGCACTGATCAACAAAAATACTCTAGTTTTGAGTCCAAGTGCTCAATTCTACTGAGTTAAATTGTTCTTTCACTTGATAGTATTAACTCCTCACTTCTACAACAACACTTCTCTCTTGAAATGTTTAAGGTTGAGGTTTGGTTCCACTAAACGAGATATCTTTTATGCTTAAGCTTAGGAATTGAAGTTATGGGAAACTTTGATGATTTGCTTGAATGTGATTGATAGCTTGATTGCTTGAATGCTTAAAGTTTATGTAGCTTCTTCAGTTTGAATGTCTTCAGTATTTATACAGCAATTTTAAAATTTGTCCGTTGAAGAGACATAGTTCAAATCATTCTATTTTCAGCACTTCTGGAATGAGACATTGATCTTCCTTGTACATGATAGTTACATGTCTTCACTTAAGGAAAAACGATTGTCAGATTTGTTTTTTGTCTTCGAGTTGCAGTCTTGCACTTATCTCAAGATATCAGACCTATTTATCTAACATATAGAATAGGGACAATCCTTTTGAAAGTTGTTTAATCTTGTCTTTTAGGAACATTCCATGTGCTAGCTAACTGCTTTGATCCTCATTTCACTTCTATTGATTGTCAGCTGATTTGACTTCAGTAAGGTTAAGTGCTTACTTTAGTAGACTTGGACTTCCATCTTCTCTGAACTTGACTTGGAAGCTCTAATTGAGTATAGACATTCCATCATTGGACTTGTCTTTTTCAGCATAGTTGGCACTTGCCTTGGTGTATATTTTGATCTTGATTTTACTCTTATCTAGCTTCAGCAAGGTAGACCATTTGAGTCTTGTTCTATCTCCGCTGATCTTGTTTAGGGAACTTCATAATTAACTTAGATTTGAGTTCCCCCTCAACTACTTAGTCTATTAAGGCTGCCTAAAATTCCAGCCATTCAACTAACCTGATCTATATATTTCAACATTTCTGAAACATACTAGAGTATAAGCTGACATTTTCTAAGACACTTCATCAGGGATTTTGGTATCTAAATCAAAATCTTTATTATTTCCCAACATTTATCATTTTGATTTGGTTTGTATTGAGACAAATCATAACACATTTGAAGTAAACTATTGAGTTTCATCATTTGATCACCGACAATGGCAATGGCCTTTTACCTTTTAATAACAGGAATAAGGGATAGAGGTTCATTCATAATGGAAGATCAAACATTAATAATACATGAAATAAATGACCCAAATCGATCGAGAATATTCATCATATGGTCGGCAAAGGCCTTTTAATAACAGGAACAACGCACAGAGGTTTGAGCCTTGCAGCAGCAGCGCCAAATGCTTCACTCATGTCCACTTGATCTTCTCCATCGCCTAATTTCCAATCGAAATGGTAAAGCAGCATTGCTAGTGGGAGCTCAATGTTCGCAAGCGCGAACGAAATGCCAGGGCATATCCTCCTTCCAGCGCCAAATGGAATATATTCCAAGTGATTACCCCTATAATCCACCTCACTATCAGCAAATCTTTCTGGCTGAAAGCAATTAGCATCTTTCCAATTGTTGGAGTCCCGGTTAATAGCCCATGCGTTCACGATAATTTTGGTGTTTGCAGGGATCTGATATCCATTAATCTCACATGTTTCCCCACATTTTCTAGGAAGTAAGAGAGGTGCTGGTGGATGCATCCTCAGAGTCTCCTTGATGACTGCCTTCAAATACGTGAGTTGATGAAAGAACGATTCATCAACGCATGACCCTTTATTGTCGAAAACCATTCTAACTTCTTTTTGTGCCTTTGCCAGAATATGGGGATTTTTGAGCATTTCTGCCATGGCCCAATCCAAAGTCGTCGCGGTTGTTTCACTTCCTCCGGCCAATATATCCTGCATGCTTCAGCGCATTATATATATAACTCGATAATAATTAATAGCACAAGTTTAAAGCATGAGTAGTAATTCTGTATAAATAAACACAGTACAATTGTGAAAAGTGGGTCCAATATAATATATCATTCATTTTGTATTAATAAGACCGATCTCTTATAAAAAATCTTCTCTTATGGGAAGTGAAGATAAAACAGATATACGGGAAAATTTCAAAAACATCCTGTAACTTAGGTTGATTCCATTTTAAATCCTTTAAATTTTCACTCTTTTAAAATACGTTCTAAGGTGTCCAATCTAGATCCTCTCTATCCAATTTACATCCCTTTTTGTCCAATTTACATCCCTTTTTGTCCAATTTACACCCTCTTGGTTGAAAAAATTAAAAATTTCGCCGAAAACTGACACGTGCGACTCGAATATGTGTCAAAATTGGGACTTCCGACAGATTTGGTGACTGAGTGCCACATGTAATAAAAATTGTCACATTTATTTTAAAATATGGACACATCACCATCTCCTCTCTTATAAATTTAAACAACAATATTTTGTTTATAACAAATGTTCCAAAATACACCCACAAAACTCAACTCGATGGCCACTAATAAAAATAAGAAAAAAACTCAACTCGACGGGATTTACAGATAAAAGGAAGCAAAATTATAGAGCAAACGTACAAACGGCATGATCCAACTGTAGACACCTACATTTTAAATTCTTTTGGACCTCTAAAGTCCAGTAAATCAAGACGGGCCTCTAAAGTCCGATAAATCAAGACGGACCTCTAAAGTCCGGTAAATCAAGACGGGTCTCTAAAGTCCGGTAAATCAAGACGGGCCTTTAAAGTCCAGTAAATCAAGACGGGCCTTTAAAGTCCAGTAAATCAAGACGGGCCTCTAAATTCCGGTAAATCAAGACGGGCCTCTAAGGTCCCATAAATGAAAACGGGTCTCTAAAGTCCAACAAACCAAATTGAGCCCAAATAGGGTATTCTTAGCCCAAGTAATTCAAAATTTGAATTAAACCCTAACCACTTGCACAAATATCTCCTTGGCCCATAAGAAACCCTAGGTTCTACACCTATAAATAGAGGCCTCATTTCATTCATTGAAAATCAAGAAATCAGAAGCATTCAAGGCTCTAAAATTCTCTACAGAGATTTTAGAGTGTTCTTCAGCAAGCGGAGGATCTTCAAAGGCGTTCTTCGGGCAAAGCGGCGAGAAGCAGCGTTCGAGTGGAGATCGAGGTGCTAAGCCCCTTCGATTTGGCGTTTCTTCAAGGTGTTCTTCGTGCAAAGCGGCGAAAAGCAGCGTTCGAGCGGAGATGAAGGTGTTGCCTCTTCGATTCGGCGTTTCTTCAAGGAGGAGGTGCTTCATGGATCTTCAACGGCGTTCATCCCGGAAAAGTCCCGACAAGTCCCGAATAAGTCCCGGAAAAGTCCTGAAAGTCCCGGAAAAGTCCCAAAAATCGACGTGCAATCCAAAATACGGCGTAAAGTCCTTGGATTAACGTTACAAAGTCCCAAATTCAAGAACGATCTTCAACGACGTTCATCACAAAAGTCCCTAAATTCAACGTTTAATCCAAAATACGGGGCTAAGCCTTTGGATTAACGTTATAAACCCCCAAATACAAGATCAGATAGGATTGGGCTGCAGATCCAACTCCAGAAATTCCAAAAGCGCTCAAGAAATTCAAGAAATTCAAGAAATTCAAGAAGAGAGAATCAGAGGAGCAAATTAGAGATTGTAACCCACAAATACTCGGTTTTAATCCGAAAGAAATAAAATCGTTTACCATTTTCGCGTTTTTATATTTAATTCAAGAATTTGTGTTTACAAATTGGCACGCCCAGTGGGACAATCTCTACCTCTCATCTCTACTCTTCAAGCAAATCAAGTCACGACGATGGTGCCAATCAAGATTAAGATCAAGAGAGGCGTTGCATCTGGATCAACTGGCGTCGACTTTGAAGACGTGAACGTAATCACAAGAAGTATGTTAAGGAGCTCCAAGTCATCTGCTGCTTCAAAGAAGAATATTGGAGAGGGTCCACCACCCAACACTGTGAACGAGGAAAACAATGCAACATGTTCTCCCACCCACTACATAGCAAGCTCATCATTAGATTCAAGCTTCAGCAATGGCGACAAATGCCACGACTGTTGAGGAGCAATTGACAAGCTTGACTAGAGCCATAGAAGGACTCACGAAACATGTCCAAGAACAGGATGCTCAAATTGCTAAGTTGATGAGCAATGCAAACAACGGGCAGTCAAGTCGTGCAAAGGGAAAGCAAGTCGAAGGACATGATGTTGAAACGTCTGGTGAACGTCAGCAAATGGAAATTCACCAAACTCTTAAGGAGTTACAAGTTTCTCCCGATGGTTTGGTGCCCATTGACCGGCTAAAAGAAATCATACTCGGGGCGATCAAAGATAAGTTCCAGGAAAGTCCTAAGTCTTCGTTCACCTACATCAAGCCTTACACGAAGAGGATTGACAGTTTGAAGATGCCAGCTGGTTATCAACCTCCAAAGTTGCAGCAGTTTGATGGCAAGGGTAATCCAAAGCAACATATTGCTCACTTCGTGGAGACTTGCAACAATGCCGGCACTTACGGAGATAAATTGGTGAAGCAATTCGTGCGCTCTTTAAAGGGCAATGCATTTGATTGGTATACCGATGTGGAGGATAGCTCGATTGACAGTTGGGAGCAGATGGAGCAGGAATTTCTCAATCGATTTTACAGCACTCGAAGAACGGTTAGCATGCTTGAATTGACGAACACTCGTCAATCAAAGGAAGAGCCGGTGATCGATTACATAAATCGATGGAGAAATCAAAGTCTAAATTACAAGGATAGATTGACTGAAACTTCAGCCATCGAGATATGCATCCAAGGAATGCAGTGGGGTCTTCGATATATCCTTCAAATAATTCGACCAAGATCATTCGAGGATTTGGCTACTAAGGCTCATGACATGGAGTTGAGCATGTCTACAAGTGGATTTGAAGGGCCGCTATCTCAAGAGTGGGGGCAAAGGAAAACGAGTTTGAAGGAGTTGCAACGAAAGCAATATCCATTTCTAGACTCAGACATCCCCAAAATTTTCGATGACTTGATCAAGAATGATCTCATTGAACTACCACGAATGAAATGACCCGATGAGGCTGGGCGAACGGACGACCCCAAATATTGCAAGTACCATCGATTGGTAGGACATCCAACTCAAGACTGTTTTATACTTAAGGAGAAAATTATGCAGCTAGCCAAAGAGGGGAAGATCTTGCTAGAAGAAAGTGTAACAATGGTGAATCACATCACCGTTGAAGACAATCAAATGAAGGAAGATTACGCAAATGACGCCTACAAATTGATTTCTAAAGACGGCGTATACATTGGTCCTATGAACGGAAAGTTTTTGAAACACTACTACGCGTAAAGAAAACAAGTATGCTCCATAAACGCATGAGCCTAAACTGCTTGTTGCTCCATAAACGCATGAGCCTAAACTGCTTGTTGCTCCATAAACGCATGAGCCTAAACTGCTTGTTGCTCCATAAACGCATGAGCCTAAACTGCTTGTTACTCCATAAATGCATGAGTCTAAACTGCTTGTCGCTCCAAAAATGCACGAGGCTAAACTGCTTTTTGCTCTATAAACGCATGAGTCTAAACTGCTTGTTGCTCCATAAACGCATGAGTCTAAACTGCTTGAAGCTCCATAAACGCATGAGTCTAAACTGCTTGTTGCTCCATAAATGCATGAGTCTAAACTGCTTGTTGCTCCATAAACGCATGAGCCTAAACTGTTTGTCGCTCCAAAAACGCACGAGCCTAAACTGATTGTTACTCCATAAACGCATGAGCCTAAACTGTTTGTCGCTCCAAAAATGCACGAGTCTAAACTGATTGTTGTTCCATGATGCACGAGCTTAAACTGCTTATTGCTCCATAAACGCATGAGCCTAAACTGCTTGTTGCTTCATAAATGCATGAGCCTAAACTGCTTGTCGCTCCAAAAACGCACGAGCCTAAACTGCTTTTTGCTCCATAAACGCATGAGCCTAAACTGCTTGTTGCTCCATAAACGCATGAGCCTAAACTGTTTGTTGCTCCATAAACGCATGAGCCTAAACTGCTTGTTACTCCATAAATGCATGAGTCTAAACTGCTTGTCGCTCCAAAAATGCACGCGGCTAAACTGCTTTTTGCTCTATAAACGCATGAGTCTAAACTGCTTGTTGCTCCATAAACGCATGAGTCTAAACTGCTTGAAGCTCCATAAACGCATGAGTCTAAACTGCTTGTTGCTCCATAAATGCATGAGTCTAAACTGCTTGTTGCTCCATAAACGCATGAGCCTAAACTGTTTGTCGCTCCAAAAACGCACGAGCCTAAACTGATTGTTACTCCATAAACGCATGAGCCTAAACTGTTTGTCGCTCCAAAAATGCACGAGTCTAAACTGATTGTTGTTCCATGATGCACGAGCTTAAACTGCTTATTGCTCCATAAACGCATGAGCCTAAACTGCTTGTTACTTCATAAATGCATGAGCCTAAACTGCTTGTCGCTCCAAAAACGCACGAGCCTAAACTGCTTTTTGCTCCATAAACGCATGAGTCTAAACTGCTTATTGCTCCATAAACGCACGAGCCTAAACTGCTTGTTGCCCCATAAACGCATGAGTCTAAACGGCTTGTTTCTCCATAAACGCATGAGTCTAAACTGCTTGTTGCTCCATAAACGCATGAGTCTAAACTGCTTATTGCTCCATAAACGCACGAGCCTAAACTGCTTGTTACTCTAATAAACGCACGGGCCTAAACTGCTTTTCGCTCCATAAACGCATGAGCCTAAACTGATTATTGCTCTATAAACGCACGAGCCTAAACTGCTTGTTGCTCCAAAAAATGCACGAGCCTAAACAACTTTTTGTTCCATAAACGCACGAGTCTAAACTGCATGTTGCTCCAAAAAATGCACGAGCCTAAACAACTTTTTGTTCCATAAACGCACGAGCCTAAACTGCTTGTTGCTCCAAAAAACGCACGAGCCTAAACTGCTTGTTGCTCCATAAATGCACGAGCCTAAACTGCTTGTTGTTTCATAAACGCACGAGCCTAAACTGCTTGTTGCTCCAAGAACGCACGAGCCTAAATTGCTTGTTGCTCCATAATTTGAAATAATTTCGCAATTCGTCCACTTCGAAGACAAACGTTCTTGTGAACGAAATGCGAGGGGGCATTTGTAGACACCTACATTTTAAATTCTTTTGGACCTCTAAAGTCCAGTAAATCAAGACGAGCCTCTAAAGTCCGATAAATCAAGACGGACCTCTAAAGTCCGGTAAATCAAGACGGGTCTCTAAAGTCCGGTAAATCAAGACGGACCTTTAAAGTCCAGTAAATCAAGACGGGCCTCTAAAGTCCGGTAAATCAAGACGGGCCTCTAAGGCCCCATAAATGAAAACGGGCCATTAAGGTCCCATAAATGAAAACGGGCCTCTAAAGTCCAACAAACCAAAATTGAGCCCAAATAGGGTATTCTTAGCCCAAGTAATTCAAAATTTGAATTAAACTCTAACCACTTGCACAAATATCTCCTTGGCCCATAAGAAACCCTAGGTTCTACACCTATAAATAGAGGCCTCATTTCATTCATTGAAAATCAAGAAATCAGAAGCATTCAAGGCTCTAAAATTCTCTACAGAGATTTTAGAGTGTTCTTCAGCAAGCGGAGGATCTTCAAAGGCGTTCTTCGGGCAAAGCGGCGAGAAGCAGCGTTCGAGTGGAGATCGAGGTGCTAAGCCCCTTCGATTCGGAGTTTCTTCAAGGCGTTCTTCGTGCAAAGCGGCGAAAAGCAGCGTTCGAGCGGAGATCAAGGTGCTAAGCCTCTTCGATTCGGCGTTTCTTCAAGGAGGAGGTGCTTCGTGGATCTTCAACGGCGTTCATCCCGGAAAAGTCCCAACAAGTCCCGAATAAGTCCCGGAAAAGTCCCGAAAGTCCCGGAAAAGTCCCGAAAAGTCCCGAAAATCGACGTGCAATCCAAAATACGGCGTAAAGTCCTTGGATTAACGTTACAAAGTCCCAAATTCAAGAACGATCTTCAACGACGTTCATCACAAAAGTCCCTAAATTCAACGTTTAATCCAAAATACGGTGCTAAGCCTTTGAATTAACGTTATAAAGCCCCAAATACAAGATTGGATAGGATTCGGCTGCGGATCCAACTCCAGAAATTCCAAAAGCGCTCAAGAAATTCAAGAAGAGAGAATTAGAGAAGCAAATTAGAGATTGTAACCCACAAATACTCGGTTTTAATCCGAAAGAAATAAAATCGTTTACCATTTTCGCGTTTTTATATTTAATTCAAGAATTTGTGTTTACACCAACCAAATACCAGAAGATTTCACTTGTACGTTTGCTCTGTAATTTCGCTTCCTTTCATTTGTAAATTTCGTCGAGTTTTTTTTTTTTTTTTGAGGGTCGTCGAGTTGAGTTTTGTGAGTGTATTTTGGAACATTTTCTATAAACAAATCTGATATTTATAAGAGGGGAGGATGATGTGGCCATATTTTTATTTACATGTGGTGCCTAGTCACCAAATTTGTCGGAGGCCCCAATTTTAAACATACATTCGAGGCGCGCGTGTTAGTTTTCGGCGAATTTTTTTAATTTACGATAAAAAAGGATATAAATTTGACACCTTAGAACGTATTTTGAAAAAGTGAAAACTTAAAAAGAATTTAAAATTAAATTGACATAAGTTATATATAGGACGTATTTTAAAATTTTCCATGATGTAAATTGGATACCTTATGACGTATTTTAAAAATGTGAAAACTTAAAGGATTTAATATGGAATTGACCTGACGTATTTTGAAATTTTCCCAAATATACCTACAAATTCTTAGTAATTATTTGTTGTAAATTTTCCCAAATATACCTACAAATTCTTAGTAATTATTTGTTGTATCACATGAAAGAATTTCGTCTTGTAAAAGTTCTAACTGATAGACAGGTGATAGATTGTATAAAATACACATATATTATCATATTTTCCATGATTTATATATCAATTAATCCTTAAATATTTAATTGGTGTTTGAGATGATTTGAAGTGAAATTTGAAGAAAATGAATTTGAGTCTCTAATAAAAAGATACTAGGAGAAATCTTTGCATAAGCTGTGGGCACGCCTAAGGTCCTAACAAAAATTTACTCAAGTGGCGTTCAAAATTCTACTCGAAGATTCTAAATTAATTCTTTCCATCGGAGTCTTAAATATTAATTATATACTTATCTTATATTTATATTTTTAATTAAATAGTTTTAATTGCTTTTAATAATTTAATTAGATTAGAATAGTTAGTTTTAGTTACTTTTTATTATTTGGATTTGGATAGTTAGTTTAGGGAGGAGATAACGTCTCCCGGGTATAAGACCCAGTGTCTCTCTCTCCCTCCTCGCTATCTCTTCTCAAATTACATTTGGGGAAATCACTTTCTATACATTTGGGGATTCCTTACTACAATGTAGTTCAATCACTTTCTAATACATTTCACATTTAAACAAACATTTCACATTCACAATTCACATTTATAAACAAACATTTCACATTTAAAAGTGGTCGTATTAAATTGTGGGGAGAAATTGGATTTTGTATCAAAAAGTGAATAATCACATTATCTTTATTTTATAGTTGTATTTACGTTTGTTCAAAAAGGGATAAAATCTAATTACAAATATATGTGGATTCGATCCTGCTCACCACTATCACAATTAATCTTTTTGTGTGTAATTAATGCATTTATATTAACGAAATTAATGGCATAGAGACACATGAGTACTAGACACAGACGAAATTGAGAAAAGGGAAATTAACTAACCAAGATTACAGATTTGATGTTGTCGTTGGTCAACGGAATCTCGAGTCCATCATCCTGATATTTGAGAAGCACATCTACCAGATCTTCTTGATCATTATCAGAATTTGGCTGCAGTTTGTGCTCACTGATGATATTCTCAAGAATCTTATCTGCTTCACGGTGCAATATACTCAGTTTCCCCCTCATTCCGCTCATCATTCGAAACAACTTGATGGAAGGATACAAATCTGCAAGATCAAATCCTGCTGCGTATTCAAAGCCCTCTCGAATTATGGGCATTAATCTCTGGCGTTCCTTGGTAATCTTACCAAGCGCTGCCCTTGTTACCACAGCATACGTTGACGAGCAAAGTTTGTCTGTCAGATTAAAAGTGGATCCCTCCATACCAGCGATCCACCTCGAAAGATCTAAAAAGACCTCTTCTCTGATTGATCGAAACGATTGGACTCGTTTCACGCTCAAAAACTCCATGCTGCATATTTTCCTAAGCTGTCTCCAGTAGTCTCCATACGGACTAAACCCAATATTGGTGTTATTGTAACTCATGATCTCAGTTACTAGAAGCGACGGCCTTGATGCAAAGTTGAGATCATGAGTTTTCAAAAATTGTTTTGCAGCGTCGGGTGAGGAAGCTACGACAACAGAGAGTTCGCCTAGCTGCAGGTGCATCAATGGCCCGTATTTCTGGGCTAATTGATTGAGTGCGCGATGGGGCACGGATCCTATGAAATTGTGCATATTTCCAAGCAAAGGCAGTTTCCATGGCCCTGGGGGGAGATTTGCTCTTGAGATCTTGGATTTAAATCGTTTGAAGAAGATCAAAGTAAAGAAGAAGATGAAAACAAGTATCAAAAGAGATGGAAACTGGATCTCCATGATTGAAATATTCTATTAGCAGTACTGATCAGATTGTGTAGTTTTATTCATGGTAGCTGTTGGAGTGCCATTATGTAGTATAATAATAATATGCTTATGCATTGACTTCTGCAAGAATGATACTCTATCAAAATTTTTAATTAATTCCTCAAATGAAATTAAGGCCATCCATAGTCAACATTTGTGTAATTTTCGAGGGAGGATCGATCTGTGTAATTTGCAACTCCGGATAGTGAGTATATTTTAAATTTACAAAGTTCGAGGATTTTTTTTTTTTTTTGAAAACAAGTTCGAGGAATTTAGCATCAATATTATAGATGGATTTCTTCCATTAACCATGTGCCGTGGACACCACAAATTAAGCAAGGTGTAATGGGCCATTTCTATTTGTTATATTCAGCCTAACAAGTAGAAGAAATAGGGCCCATGCTTATTACCAATTTGAAAATAAAATGGGTATATATGGTTATTTACACCTCCATGGTTGTTAACCCTCCCATTATTTATTATTTAAATAATATTGTAAAAATACCAAAATACCCTTTTAGATACCATCCCTAATTTCTAACTTAGTAGATACACCATCTCCATTTAAACAACTGTAGCCGCTGCCGACATAACCTCCGCCCAATCGGTGTCAGAATCATAGGAAAAAATTCTGAAATTAAAAAAAAATAAAAAATCTTAGAATTCTCAGTTTTTTTTTTCATTTACATTTTTTGACAAACTAGTGTCGAAATCCATATTCAATTTCTTTTTTTCATAATTTTCGACAAATAGTAGTAAAAAATTGTGGGGTTTATTGACAAGTATGTCTAGCTCCATCTTGGTCAATGGAAGTCCTACAAAAGAATTTCCCATGGAGAAAGGGATTAGACAAGGCGGCCCGTTGTCCCCATTTCTATTCATCGTCGTTGGGGAATGTCTTAGCATGATGGTTTCAAAAAATGGTGAGGAGGGTTTATTCAGTCCCTCCTTGGTGGGGAATCGGCGAATTAAAGTGTCACACCTTCAATTCGCGGACTACATTCGTTTCTTTGGAGAGGCTAATGACAATAATATTTTGGTCCTTAAGAGCATATTAAGGATGTTTGAAATTTGGTCAGGGCTCATAAATAATTTTTCGAAGATCCGGAATTAATGTGAGGTCATTTGATTTGTCAAGATGAGTTTAACTGCAAAACAACCTTCCTTCCGATTAATTATCTTGGCCTGAAGGTGGGCGCTACCATCAGAAACTCCTCATCTTGGAAGGATGTCATAAATGAGCTGGACAATCATTTGAATAGTTGGGCTTCCAGTTCCCTCTCTTTTGGTGGGAAGTTGACCCTTATCAAATATGTTTTCGCCTCCCTACCTACTTATTCACTATCCCTTTTTTTAGCCCCTACTTGCATCATCAATAAAATGCATGCCATCCAACGACGTTTCGTGTGGAGCAGCAGAGATTCAAAGGTTAGACGTATACCATGGGTGAATTGGATCATGTTATGCAGTGATAAACAAAGGGGTAGTTTAGGTGTTAGGAATCTCGAGTTTGTTTAATCTAGAATTGATGCGAAAATGGATTTAAAATTTGCTTAATAATTAGGGCATTTTGTGGGGTGAGATTTTAGGCTCGAAATTTGGTTCATTTAGGGAATGTGTTAAGTACTATTCTTTGAGGGTAAATGTCATAATTTGTGGTCTCCTTGGTGGTCGAATTTGATTAAATATGTAGGGTCTAGGGAGTAGTTTTGGGGGAATTGTTAATTATTTGGTAGTGGGAAATGAGAAATTGATTAGCTTCTGGGAGGATGAATGGGTGAGGGAAATAGTCTTAAACATTTGTTTCCTATACTATTCAGGATTGACAAGGATAGGGAGTGTGCTATTGCCCATAGAATCAAATGGGATGATGGGATCTGGTATATATAGTGGAAATGGAGTAGGAATCTATTGGAGAGAGAGGGGAGGGTTGTTAATGAAATTTGTGAGCTATTGGCTAGTACATATCTCATTCAACGCAAGACGATAGCTGGAAGTTGTATCAAACTGGAGCATATTCAAACGACAGACGAGCCGGAGATCGACGCTCTCAAGATTATTTGGATGAAAGGGATCCCTCTCAAAGCTAATATAATTTTTCATGGAGACTTCTTCAAGATAAGATTCCTACTATCACAAATCTTAGAAAAAAAGGTGCATACAAGGAAAATTTCGATTTGACATGTAAATGGTGCGGAAGCAACGAGCTAGGAAACCTCGGCCCACTTATTCTTTCATTGCACGCATTCACCCAGTGTGTGGGGAAGAATTTACGGCTGGTTCAATCTATTATATGTGAAGGGCTTCAGTAACATGGATCACTTCAGGAAGCACGGGGAGGTAGCTTTTGGCAGCTGGACACAAGCATGGATGATCATTTGGCATTGCTCGATCTAGACTATATGGAGAGCTAAAAACAACACGGCTTTCAATGGCGTCCATTTTCGAGTTGGAGAATATTTTCGACAACATCAAATTGGTGGCTTTCAGATGGCTGAAGGCTAAACATATGTTATATGCTTGGACCACTTTCGACGATTGGAGAAGGGAACCGATATTGTGTATTTGCTAGTTATATCTAAATGGGAGTTTGTTTTTTATATGTAACGTTTGTAACACTTGTTTTTTGGTATTTCTGATACCTGCTATATTATTTTTTCCATTTAAAAAAAAATAAATGAATGACGTCAGTTCTGCAAATTTGGTGTAATTTTCGGCCATATAGAACCAAAATCGAGCAAATTAAACAATTGTGGGACTACATCATTTCAAGAATTAGTTGTGGGATTAAATCAAAAAAGTTAAAAAATTACAGGATCAATTTTTTTTTGAATTCTCGGGTATTCGATCCAAGGAACCACTGACCCACTTGCAGGGTCCCGTTTAAAGCCAGAGCTCAAAAGCTCTGTATGAAATTACAGGATCAATTTGACTATAATGATCTAATAAAAAAAGGGAGTATGAGGGTTACTTAATCCATACAACAAACGTTGCCGAGGCAACAATTAGATCTCTAAACAAATATTCAAACACACAACAATTTCCTCTAAGACACACTACTGGGTTCCTAAACCAATCCGTCAAACTATACTCCGCTCCATAGTCCATATATACTACTCACTCTTGTATATTTCAACCCGCACTACAAAAACGCTCGTTTATGCCGACGGAAGTATACCGACGGATTTCCTTTCCGACGGCTGTACCGACGGATTACCGACGGAATTGAAAGTCAGAAGACTTTACCGACGGAATTCAATTTCCGTCGGCTTTCCCGACGGAATACTGACAGAAACTCAGAACTCTCTACACGGTGTCGTTTTTGGGTCACCGGCCGACGGATTTGTCAGTCGGTATTGTATATTAAGGTTACCGACATATATTTTCCGTCGGTAACCGCGCCATATTATTGGCCCCTCGCGTGATAATTATAAACGGGCGCGGATAAATTTGAATTCGCCGTTACCGACGGAAATATCCGTCGGTAACCAACCCGCATTAACTAACCGCCTCTTGACCGACTCCCAAAATTAAATCTGGTCATTACCGACGGAAATTTCCGTTGGTAAAGGCAATTTTTTTTTTGTATATAAACTGAAGAACAGATTACTCTTTCTCTTTCGAGAGAAAGAAAACCTCCCCTCCTCCTCCCTGTTTCTATCTCCCTCCTTCCCTGTTTCGTGTTCGTTTGTCTTCATCGCGCGAAGAGGCTCTGCCGAGGTTATCTCTCGACTCGATTAGAAAATCTATACGGTACGCTTTCTTAATTTGTTAGTAATTAATTTTTAAGTTATATTGTATTGCCTATAATTATGAATTAAATTGCATGTGTTAATTTAATTTGTTATATAGATTAATATGAAATTGTTTGTAGTTGATGTATATAGTTATTTATAATAAATTGATGTGATTTGTTAAGATCGATATTGCATGTTTTGCATAATTGATGTTATATATATAGTGGATATTATTGTTTAATTTGCATATACGTTGGAGTGGAGTTAATTACATAATTAAATTATGATATTGTACGTTATAATTAGCTAGATTAATATTGTTGATTTACTAATTATGAAATTATTGATTAAATTAGGGACTTTGTTAATTATATTAGGAAATTGTTATTTTAAAGTTAGACTAAATTGTTACTAAATTTATTAGGTTATAGATTGTTAATTAAAATAGAAAATTGTTAATTAAAATTGGAAATTATTGAATAAATTAGTTATTGTTGAATAAAATAGGAAATTATTTATTAAAATAGGTTATTATTGATTAAATTAGGTATTATTGTTGATTGAATAAAAAATTATTTATTAAAATAGGTTATTATTGATTAAAATAGGTTATTATTGATTAAAATAGGTTATTATTTAGGGATTAAATTTTAATTTATTAATTTTTTTTTTTATTAAATTAAGAAATTTATTATTAATTAATTAGTATTATATATATAATTTATTAATTTAAATGTTTAAATTAAATAGATGACTGGAAATGGTGCTGGTGCCTCTGGTGGCTCGGGATCTCACGGGGCCTCCAGGTCACGTAGCCGATCAAGGAAGAGCCGATCCAAACTTAGACCCGAGGCGCCGGCGCCTATACTGCCACGAACACTATTATCGTCGCCTCCGCCACCCATTCCACACCCGTCGCCTCAGCCGTCGTCTCATTCGTCTGTCCGGTACCATCCTGCTGTTCCTGCTCGGGATGGCCGGGAGCGCGTTTGGGTTACAAGTGGAGGAGTGTAAGTAATTAAATACTTTTATTGTTTAATAATTAATAATTAATTTCGCATTCGTTTTAATTTATAATGTGTTTTGTTTCTTAATTAATGTCACAGATTGTTACCTGGTAACGAGGTCTCCAGGGCATGCACGATTGCTTTTGGCTCTTTACCGATCTCTACGGGTGCAATTACCTGGTCGAAGGTCCCAAAACAAAAAAAGTTGGCGTACTTCGAGGAATTTCAGGTAGTAATTAATTACTTAATTATTTAATTAATGTTTGTTAATTTGTTCAATAATAAACAATTTATTAATTATATGTGCAGAAACAAGCCACTCGGGATCGGAATATGTACTCAGACCAGGCTATGTTCAGGTATTTCAGTAAATCGGCGCAAGAGCGGTATAAGGATTTAATGTACGAATGGAGAATGGCATGGCGGAGCGATGGGACGATGCAGAGCTTGGGTAAGGATGATAATGATGTTGTGTTGTGGGATTCATTGACGAGGGAGTGGCTGGATCCTGAGTACATCAGGAAGTGTGAGATTGCTAAGGCCAACCGGAGATCCGACGTTGGGGGTGGGATGTCCAGGCATCGGACTGGAGCCCGGTCCATCCTTGAGCAGTCGATGGTCATTGTAAGTGTTTATTAATTTTTTAATTAATTTCAATAAATTTAATTATATATTTAATATATATAATACATAAATTTAATTATTAGGAACGGGATACGGGGCGTGTACCCACTCACTTGGACCGGATGAGCATTGCTCATCCGTTTAATGCTGATACACAGCAATCCACATACGGGCGCACAACTAACCTCCACGTAAGTAATATAATTGTTTAATTAAATACATTTTTTATAATTTATTCTATTAATTTAAAATTATTAATTATGTAGTTGGAGATGAACCGGAGGATGGCCGAGATCGGAACTCAAGTCGACCCTACTCAAGCCGGAACCAGCGGTGCCCCTACAGTCGAGGAGGTGGACTGGGCTTATTTGGAAGTTGCCCCCACCACCCGCGGACGAGTTCTAGGCCTTGGTCGTATGAGCGCTGATGTCAGGTCCGGCGCTGGTCCGTCCCAAGCGGCATCGCAGGGTTCCGTATCTTCCGCCCCAACTCCTGATATGACGATGGCACAATTCAACCATTACATGCATGTGATGCATGTGAATATGGGTCGAGAGATGGGGTGGTCGGACGAGAGGATCGAGGAGGTTTATCAGAGAACCATGCAAGCTCCTCCACCGACGGGCAACGTGAGCGTGTCTGTTCCCCCAGCCCACTCAGCCTATGTCCCGACCATGCAGCAGGATGATGACATCATGGGTCAGCAATTCGGTGGTGGCACCGACGTTGATATTGATTTGTGGAACTTTGGTGAATGAGAGGTGAACAATTCTATTTCTCTCATTTAATTAGTTTTTAGTATAAGAAGCCTTATTTTAATTTGTTAACTATTATAATTTTAGGTATCTCCACAACTTGAAGCGCAATGCTAAACAAAAGGCAAACGTCGAAGCATCGATTGTTAATGCGTATTTGAATGAAGAGGTTGGCATGTTTTGTTCATATTATTTTGAAGACCATGTCAACACGAGGATCAGGAATGAACCACGTAACTTCGATGGTAGAGGTACGCAACAAGAAGTCGATGGCATGCTCTCTGTATTCAAGTATAAGGGGCGACCTGTAGGAAAAGCCACTGAACGACATTGGTCAACAAACACAGAGGCTGAAATAGCACAAACGTACGTGTTATTGAATTGTGATGAAGTTCAGCCTTACATTGAGTAAGTATTTCATATATTTATCATCTAATTAAATAGCACTAAACGTACGTCATTTATCATCTAATTGTGTTGTGAATTATTAGGATGTATACACAAGAACTACGACATGCAGATCAAAACATCTCAGATAGAGACAAAGATACTAGTCTTCAACGTCAATTTGCTCGATGGTTCCAACGTTATGTGAGTATCATTAATTGAATTTTACGTGAACAAATAATTGTTTTGATTAATGTTAATTTTAACTGTACGTATAGGGACAATCGCACGATTTTCAGAGCCGGTTCTTACAGGATCTCAGCAAAGGACCACTGCGGCGTGTGAGAGGACTTACAACGGCTAAATTGTGAAAGGCTACAGGTTTCATACATCAGAGTATGCATCAACAAGAACGACTAACAACAGTGGTGTTTGTCTTAGGGGTGCGAATTACAATGCAGATGCAAGTGATTACTTTGGGGTGTTGCACGAAGTCATTGAAATTGAATATCCGGGATATCCAGTGAAAACCGTAATGTTGTTCAAGTGCCATTGGTTTGACACATCCCCTTTAGGAACCAAAATTCATCCGGAGTACAAGCTTGTGGATGTTAATTCAAAAAGGAAGTATAGCGGGGATGATCCGTTTGTATTTACCTCTCAGGTATCTCAAGTCTACTACTGTACATATCCAGGAGCTGGAAAACGTAATAGAGAATGGCACGCTGTTTGCAAAGTGAAGGCAAGGTCAATGGTGGAGGTCCCCCAAAAGGAAAACAACGATGAAGATGAACCTCCGTTTCAAATGGAACAAATAGAGAATCAAACTAAAGTGTTTGCAGGAGATTTTAATCTTTCGGTAGACTTGACGGCTGCAAATCCACAATTCATTGTTATTGAAAACGATAGTGGACATGAGGAGGAAGATGAACATGACGAGAGGGAGGATGAAGAAGATGAGGAGGAAGAGAAAGGTGTGGCAAATAATGAAAATGAAGACGAAGATGAAGATGAATATTAAATTAATGTAACCTAGCTATTTTATTTTGTACAATTTATAAGATTTCATTATTTATCATTTGGTTATAACTTATAATTAATTTAATTATTTATCATTTGGTTATGTTATAACTTATAATTTAATTATTTATCAATTGGTTATAAAAATCCATTGGCGACGGAACATATACGTCGCTAACGGCAACGAGCCAAAGCCGACGGAACATATACGTCGCCATTTCCGTCGCTAACGGCAACGAGCCAAAGCCGACGGAACATATCCGTCGCCATTTCCGTCGCCAACGGCAACGAGCCAAAGCCGATGGAACATATCCGTCGCCATTTCCTTCGGCATTTTCGAATATAAATGTAACTTTCTCTCATTTCACGCGTATTTTCCCTCCCTCTCTCTATGTCTCTCCCTCTCCCCCACTCCACGCATCCCCTTCCGACCGTCTCCTCCTTTAGGCTTCGCCACATGCTGCCCCTTGCCCACGTTCGCAGCGGCGCCACCCCCTTCTCCGGCCGTTCGTGCTCCTTCTCGCTGCGACCGTTCGCACACCCTCCTCCATACCAGCAGAGTCCGCCCATCCCCTCCTTGCCGTGGCCGCGGCCGCCGCCGCCGCCCATCCTCCCTACCTGCAGTCGTCGCCCATCCTCTCTCCAAGAAAGCCGTCGCCCACCGCCTCCTCTGCCGTCGCCGTCTACGTTTGAAAGGTACGTTTTTACATATCTAAAAAAATTAGGGTTTTGGATTTTTTTTGTATTTGTTCAAAAATTTTCTTGTGTCTGATTTCTTTTCTAACATTTAATCTGTTTTTCATGTTTTTTTTCGAACATTTAATCTATGTTCAATGTTTTTTTTTCGAACATATAATCTGTTTTCATTTTTTTTTCGAACAATAGTGTTTTTTTTTTTTTTTTTGTGTTTCTTAAGAGTTTTGAAGATGATGGTTGTTTTGATGTTATGGGAGTTGTTTTGAATCTTTTGATGGTGGAAGTGAGATAAAAATGACAATTTTTTTAATAAAATTTAAATTCAAATGCAGTAAATTTTCTGAAACGGAGTAATTATTATTTTGGTGTACCAAGAAATTAAAGTCCATTAGTTATAATTTGAATACGGTGATTTACAAATTTTCAAAACTGTACACTAGTATTTTATTAATGTATATGGTCAAGATTTACAATTTTTACAAGTTTTGTCATGTAAGATTTAATTTTATTAAACTCTTCCACCCATGTATTTACTTAGTTTGTGTTTCTAAATTAATAAATAATGGTTTTTTTACCATTTAAATTTTAAAGTGATAGAGCGCCCCCTTTCATTTTTCTCTTTTTTATTTCTAGATTTCGAGAAAAAGACTAGTATACAAAAATTAGTACTGTTTTATGAATAAAATTTCAACATACTGTTGTTTACTAGTTTTGTCTTTACCTTTCAAGTACTGTTTCAATATTTAGGTGTTGGATCTATTTATGAATTGATAAATCATATATTTGATGTTGTAGTAATGAAGTTTGCTGAGACCGACCGAAACTATGCGAGCCTAATGAAGTTACTTGATCTCGTAGTATTGTTGAGGTATGTTCAATTTTTATGATAATTTAATTTATGTTTAAATATATAAAATGACAATTGAATCTTGATTCTTTGGAATTGATTTTGAAATGGCAGGATGGAGTCGGCGAAGGACAGTTTAATCAAGTTCTTCTCTTTCCTGGTAATTAATTAAACTGATCTAATTCTTACTCTGTGAATAAATGGAAAAGAAATTTTTTACTAAAAGGGTCATTATCACCCTACATTAATCTAATTGCAACGCCTAATTAATAGTTTGTCTATTTGTTTCATTTTCGAGATAAAAACCTCTAATTACCCTTAAATCATAATTACCATTAAATTATTCAAATTCAGATTTAAATTTTCAAAACTCTCCCTATTTCTGATTTTTATTCTGCCTTAATTATCGGGTTCAATTAATTAGGTTATACAATTGGAAAGACTACGACTTTCCAAATTTTGAATTCCCAAATTTTCATTTCGATCATCTCCAGATTCTACCAATTTAGATTCGATATTCATCTTCAATTCCGATCATCTACATCGCGCGTACGTATATTCATTTTCAATTCCATGAGTATTAATTCTGCATTTTCTGATATTATCAATTCCATGTGTTAATCTCACCCCAATTCCATGTCGTGGTTGAAGTGGATCGAGATCGTTTTAGAATCTCGTTCGATGACGTCATCGAGATCGCGAAGGTGATGAGCTCCAGATCCATTGCGAAGAACTGGGCAGGAGATTAGGATTGAGGTTTTGTTGGATTTTGATTTGAAGTTTAAGGTAATTGAATTTTCTGTTTAGGCTATGATCTCTACATTTTTTAGTTTTGTTTAAGCTTTGGTTGTACTGATTCTGAAGTGATGGAATATGCATTGAAATGACGTTACTTTAGTTTGCATGTACTTCAATATGCATATTATTAAAATGCACTTTAATTTGCATACTCCTGAACGTAATTCACATGAACTTCAATATACATATGTTTAGACTGCACTTTAGTTTGCATGTTTTTATGCAAAATTGTCGAAATGCACTTTAGTTTGCATAATAGTGAACGTAATTCACATGAACTTCAATATGCATATGTTTAGATAATACATACGCTTCTATTTTTCTGTTCCTCTACACTTCGCCGTTTTTGCAGAAGCTTTTTCCTAAACCTGTAGATTGAATTGCAGATTTCTCAAAACCCTCAGTTTAACAAGATTATCTTTTAGAAATTTTTTTATATTTTAGATATACCTACTTTTTAGGAAAATTTTAAATCTTTGGAAGGTGCTAAAATTTCTCTGTTTTTTAAATTCTCCATTAATCGGATAATTATGATAATTATGGTATATAATTGACTTTTGAATTCCTATAAAATATCCGATTTATTTGAAATTAATTGAAGGGTATAAATGTCTCAAAGTTTTCAATGTGATGCTATTAGACAATAAATTATATTGTAGATTTTATTAGATAAAACTAGTAGTGAAATGACCTTATTAATAAATAACCCAATGGAAAATAAGATTCTTACCCTCTTGTAATTCTTTTTTAAACGATTTATCTTATAATCCTCTTGTAATTTTATATATTAATTAATTTCCTTATGTGAAAAATAGGTTGTGGAGCTCTACTACAACACACACAAAGATTGCTAGATTAATAAAATCTGAAGCAAGCAACGCCTAAAGCCAAAAGGATGATATTGAGAGTAATGTTTCAAAAATCAACCAACAAGAGTTCGATTTTGTTTATTCTGTTGGATCTAATGTAGATTTGTGTATTGAATTATTTAAGCAATTTTGATCGGGTCGGATCCCGATCACAAATAATTTTTTTTTTAATTTTTGGTACTTACCGACGGAATATTCCGTCGGTTTAGCGTCGGTAATGCCGACGGACAGGCCGACGGAATATAATTTTTTTAAAAAATGTTAGGTACATACCGACGGAAATTCCGTCGGTTTAGCGTCGGTAATGTCGACGGGCGAGCCGACGGAATATCATTTTTTTAAAAAAATATTGGTACTTACCGACGGAAAATTCCGTCGGTCAATTAAAATAATATAATTTATGTCCAAAATATACCGACGGAAACTTGACCCGGTTTGAAAACGGGTTGGCTTGACTGCCGACGGAATTGAATCCGTCGGTACGAGCGACCCGGATTGAAAACGGGTTGGTTTGAATCCGTCGGTATATACCGACGGACGCATATTTTCCGTCGGTAACCAATACCGACCAATTCATCGACGACGGATGGAATCCGTCGGTAAATCCGTCGGCAAGAGCCAATACCGACTGAATATCCGTCGGCATATACGTCGGTAAAACACCTCTTTTTTGTAGTGCCGACATGAATCATCTGAACAAATACTTTAAACTAGTCAATATTTCTGGTTCTAGGCGGTGCCTACACTACAAAAAATACTTTGATTAGAGACCAAAATTTTGAGAGAGACATAAATCAGTCTCAAATAGAGACTGATTTGAGACCAATCCCAAAAAAAATCGAGTTTTATAAGACTGTTTTCAATTCGATATTTAATATTATGTTTTCAGACCGCTTAGCCACCGAATTTCAGTCTCTAACCCGAAATTAAAATTCTGATTTTGAATTTTGTTTAGAGATCGACAATTCTATCTTTAATTGGTATAAAAAATTCAAAAAAAATTTGAATCCTAAAAATTTTAATCGACTACCAATTTTGACAGCTCGTTTAGAGACTATTTTCAATTCGGTCTTTAATATTATATTTTTCAGACTGCTTAGCCACCCAATTTCAGTCTCTAAACCGAAATTAAAATTCTGATTTTGAATTTGAATTTTAATTGGAGACCGAAAATTTAGTTTTTAATTGGTATAAAAACTTTTGAATCCTAAAATTTTAATTAACCGCCAATTTTGACCGCCCATTTTCAGACTGTTTTGAGAATTCTATGTCTAAACCCTATAATATAAAATGTGCCCACTTTCCTTTCAGTCTTAGACCGCCCAACCCCCTCTCTCTCTCAAAACAAAGCTTTTCAATTGGCGCATCCCATCTTAATAAATGGTATTAATTGCTCATTTGTGTTGCTCATCAATTGTGTAAGAACATTTTGGCCGTATAATGCATATATTCCAATAAAAAATATATCAATTAATGTTAAAATAAACAAATCTCCAAAAGAAAGATCTTTACCGTAGAAGAGCAGGCATGCAAGACAAAACATAGAAGCTAGTATTTAAATGTATACTCAAAAAAAAAAAAAAAAGGCTAGAATTAGAAAACCATTTATTGCAAAAATTAAGGAACTCGTTGCAATCTTGTGTTTTTCATCTTATATTTTTCCACAAGAACATTCTCCTACATATGTACTGCCACAAAAAGAAAAAAAATTACTAATATATTATATATATATATATATATTTTAGTTGTGACATTATTTTGATGTGATGAAATAATGATGGGAAAGTCTCATATACACCATACACACCAAACAAGTTTGGTACACATGCTTTTTTCTTTTAACCGCTTTCTCCTATCTACTCTCTTATTTTTTTACAAATTTTTTTAACCGCTTCCCTAATTTTCTATCTTATCTTTCTTCAACAAGAAATCGCGACCAGAGAGGCATTAGCCACCATCATCATGCATTTTAATATATAATTAATAATTACACAAACAATATATATATATATATATATATATATATATATATATATATATATATATATATATACGGTTTAAGCTTTAATTTTCAATTAAAAGATATGAAATATGCGTTGCTTATTATTTTTGTAAATGAAAAAAGTGATAATTGTTGTTACTGAAAAAGTGTAATTCTTTCTAATTGAAAAGGGGTGACTATTATTATTAAAAAGTGGTGATTTTATTACTAAAAAGTGAATTGAAAAGTGGTGACTATTGTTATTGAAAAGTGACGACTATTATTATTGAAAAGTATTAATTTTGTTATTAAAAAGTGACTACTATTATTATTGAAAAGTAGTAATTTTGTTATTGAAAAGTAATTTTTTTTTTTTACTAAAAAAATGTATTTAAAAATTATTATTACTGATATTTTTTTAATAAAAAAATTATGGTAATGTCTGTGCACCCTAGTCCATGTGCACTTTTCAGTTTACTGGTTTACCTTTTTTGGTAAATGGTGTTGCACTTTTCAATTATTACTAAAAATATTATTATACAGTTTAATAATTGAAAAGTGCAACATGGACTAGGGTGCACAACATGCACTCGAGTCCATAGCAGACCAACCCAAAAATTATTACTAATAGGTCACAAGGATTTGAAACTGTGATCTCATGCCATTGTTGAAACCGCCTTGAGAAATGTTAATTTGACAAAAAATATTCGATCTAAATTATACATATTGATTGATCTGTTCATGCACTTTGCACACTATGCACAGAAGACCAACTCAATAATAATATGTTAAAACGAGAATACATGTTAGAGCTAGAATACCTTTCGATTAGAGCTAAAACTCCTGAAATCCAATTCGAGTAGCACTCAACAGTGTAGTGACGTAGTTCAAGGTCCGTTGGGCCCTTTCCACAACCCCAAATGGTTGCGTAATCGTCATGCTCACCTACATAAAACCCCTTTTCAATTTTTTCCACTTTAACTGATTATATATTAAAATTCACATTAATCAAACTTGTCATTTAAACTAAATATAGTGTATTGACGTAGTTTAGGGTCCGTTGGGCCCTTTCCACAACTCAAAATGATTGCGTAATCGCCATGCTCATTCACATAACACCCATTTTCAATTTTTTTCCACTTTAACTGATTATATATTAAAATTCACATTAATCAAACTTATCATTTAAACTACAATATGACGAAATTCAACATAACTTTTCTCATATTAATTAATTTATGAAGTGTTAGTTGATAATTTTATTTTAGTTAACTTAATTTGTCACTCTCCCAAATTCAACATAACTTTTAGATTCTTTTACAGCAATGCTTCTTCTATTTGTAATAACTCATTTTCAAATAGATGATAGAAATTATATTTATACTAACTCATTTTCTAAATGAATAATATAATTTTTTTTTATCTAAAAACTTTAGGAAACTTTTTAAAAACCTTATACAAAATTATTTACAAGTATTGTTTAAATATATATAGAAACTTTAAAAAATTATTAAATGGCACCATAGCATGTTGGGAATAAGGAGGACATTTCATACGTATTAAAATGTCAGTAACTATATATATATATATATATATATATATATATATATATATTCTCATATAAAAAGATATGAAAGATATAACATAATATTATTATCGTGACATATAGAAGATATATTTGATTTTTACTATTTAATAATAAAATATAAGAGTAAATAAATTAATATAACTCAATTCACTTGTACATTGACTACATTCTACAACCCTATTCTCGATTCTTAAGGGGTGTATTGGTTGTGGATTCTCTAGGATTTTTTTGGACTTTCAAAGTTTGGGGGTATTCAATTCAGATTTTAAAAAGTCTTTTAAAATTTTGAAGTATTCAATACGGATTTTAATATTCTATGGATTTTGTTGGATTCTGCCCAAAAAATATAAATAAATTGCACTATCTAAAATCTCTTCTAAAAAGAAGAGATTTCAACGGATTCTCTTAGAAAACTCGATGAAGACGAAAGATCAGAAGTAGGAATGACAATATTGACCGACCCGTGATACCCACCCCACCCGCAAGCTTTGGATCAGGTCAGATTCGCCCCGTATTAAGTATGGATCGGGTTTGGGTCTTATGCCCGACCCGCGGGTATCCGACCCACCCGAATTAATATATAAATTATATATATATATATATATATTTATATATTTTATTGGTAAAATAATTTTTATATATATATATATATATTATTGATAAAATATTTTATATAATATTAATTTTTTAAAAAAATAATTTTTTGCATCAATATCAGAGTTTATGAGATTCTATGCATGGACTCTATGAATTTTGGGTTGGTCTCTTGTGCACTCAAGTACATGGTGTACTTGAGTGGACTTTTATTGGTCAACAGTTGACAGTTGACTTTGACCGGTCAACTGTTGACCGTTGACCAAAATTTTTTTTTTCGATTTTTTTTTAACATAAAATTTTATACTTTTCAATAATATTTTTAACTATTTTAACTTACACTTTTTAGTTATGATATCATACACTTTTCAGTTATAATAACATACACTTTTAAGTTATGATATCATACACTTTTCAGTTATAATAACATACACTTTTATTCCCGTAAAAAAAAAAAAAACATACACTTTTATTTAATAGAACATACATTTTTCAGTTATAATAACATACATTTTTCATTAATAAATCATATATTTTTCGAATATAATAACATACACTTTTCAGTTATAATAACATATACTTTTTAGTTATGATATCATACACTTTTCAGTTATAATAACATACACTTTTATTTAATAGAACATACACTTTTCAGTTATAATAACATACATTTTTCATTAATAAATCATACACTTTTCAGTTATAATAACATACATTTTTCATTAAATATAACATACACTTTTCACTTATAATATCATACACTTTTCAGTTATAAGAACATACACTTTTCATTAAAAACAATGTTGCACTTTTCAATATACTAACATACACTCTTTTCATTAAAAAACAAAGATTCACTTTTCAATATACTAACATACACTTTTTCAAAAAAAAAAAAAAATCGAAAAAAAGAAATGAAAAAAAAAATCGAAAAAAAAATTTAAAAAAAGTCAAAGTTTGACCTTTGACTGGTCAAAGGTCAACAGTTGACCTGTCCAAAGTCTACTCAAGTACACGGTGTACTTGAGTACATACAAGACTTTGGCATGAATTTTATAAATCCACGTACTTTTTAAAGTCCAAAAAAATCCAATAGAATCTCAATTGAATACACCCTCCTTAGTCTTCTACGGTTTGAATATACTGCCGGTCTTTGCTTGGTTGATATAATAATTATTGATTCCTAAATATTTTAATGTACATTTAATACGCAGAAAATACTCCTCAGTTAGAGCATTAGGCCTAAATTAATATATGTCAAAATTATGTAATTCCTTAAAATTTTTATAATAATTCAATGATTTTTATCAATTAATATATGTGGAAATAATTATTTTATTTGAGAAAATTATTTTGGACTTCTTAAATTAACGTTGATTTTGAAAATTTATTATTTATAACATATACAATAAAAAAATTAATTATATATGTATATAATTATTTTTAAAATTTACACAAGACAATTACTTGTCAAAGTAGTGGGTTCCTAGAAATGGACACCCATCCACCAGGGATCAATTCCCACAAAGACCAAAATAAAATGGTCGAATTAAATAAAGAGTGTGGGGGGTGGTTGTGGGTGTAAATAAAGAGGGTAGGGGTGGTGAGTACGGGTGTGAATAAAGAGGGTTGGGTCGGGCCAGTGGGTCGGGTCTCGGGGGCGAGTACTGGGTTGGTTTTGTATTTTATATAATATCGATTTAGGGACCGAATATTCAGTCCCTAATTATATAGACCGATTAGAGACCGTATTTGACCCGAATATTAAACGGGTCGTGTTCAAATTAGAGACAGTTTTATGACCGTCATGTGTGGTATGTAAGTTTGTAGACCGTTTTTGACCCAATTAATAAAACGAGTCAAAATTTAAATTAAGACCGTTTAGTGACCGAAAAAATGGTCCCTAAATTTAAGACCGATTTGAGCCTGTTTTAGGGCCCGAAAATAGTTCAGGCCGACTCACGTTTATGGATCATTTTAAGACCAAATTGTCTGTCCGAAAAAATGGTCCCTAAATTTAAGATCGATTTGAGCCTGTTTTAGGGCCCGAAAATAGTTCGGGCCGACTCACGTTTAGGGATCTTTTTAAGACCAAATTGTCGGTCTGTTATTTAGAGACTGACCGAAAATCGGTCCCTAATTCAGAGACCGAATTTATGACACGGTCTCTGAATATCAGGTACCAAGCGAATAAGGACCACATAAATCGGTCCCAAATCAGTCTCTAACGTGTGTTGAGACCGCCTTTACAGTCTCAGAATCGGTCTCTAATCGATGCATTTTTTGTAGTGCTATCCAAAAGACTTCAAAAAAATGGATGTCATAGAATTGGCACTAGTAGTGACGTTGTACACTGAGGGCATGTTTGCTTCATGGGTTTAGAAGGGTTTAGTGATAGTTTGATATGTAAACCCATTTCCTTTCATGTTTGATTTCTCATAACTTTAAACACTTTAACCCGTGTTTATAATTTGACCTGATTTTTATAAACTAGATTTCGTGGGTTTAGACAACCTAGCCTTCCCTTGGGTTTATGAAGTCAAGGTTTACATATCTCACCCCATCTAAACCCATCTTATCCCAACCCATGAAGTAAACATGCCCTACACCCATCTTATCCCAACCCATGAAGCAAACATGCCCTACGGTTAGATAAAAATTATTAGCCAATGCACATGAAATTTTGTTGGACCATACAAGATTAAAGAGAGTTCCAAAATATATAGATGTACAAATCAAAATTGACACGGCAAGTTCAAATGAGTACTGTGATGTGTATATATATCTTCGGGTAGATGACTGTTGGGTCTATTTTTCTCCATTATTAATTACATACTGGACAGTTGAACATGCATACGAAAACGTTGACAAAATAATTAATGTAGTTGCTGAAAATTAATGAAATTATTTTTCTTACACTCCCTTTACTAGTGTGTCGGATTATTACCTCTACACGTCGAGAGGTTGAGGGTGGAGTTTTTTTTAACGAAACTTGAACTCAGAACGTGTAAGCGTGAGCCTACCATAAAAAAAAATCACGTTCTTACTCATAATCTTAACCTTTTTTATTTTTTTTGTCAAGAATTAAACTAACGTCAAATTGACTGTTTGTGGGCCTCTTGTGACCAAAAGTGTGAGGGAGCATGACGGATGAGGCCAAAAGTAAAAAACAAAAAATCGAAGTCTCGATCCCCTCAAAAGTTAGGAAAAGTTTATGGGAATTGTGTTAGTTAAATTAAGCTCTTAATTATTTTTCCTCGTACAACTATTCCCTTGAGACTTTTAACTCTCGCGATCATATATGATAATATACCAACTGAGCAAATTTGTTCATCTTCTTTATTCATGAAATTATATTATTCAATACTACATGTTGCATGGGAGTAGGATGGAAAATGAATGAAACAACATTTGCAGTGAATTATTCAGTTTCATACACAAATGGCAATGGCCTTTAATACCAGGAACAAGGAACAGAGGTTCATTCATGAAATTAAACAATACATGGGTTCATAATGGAAGATAAAACATGAAATAAATGATGCAATAACCCCAAATCGATTGATATTCATCATATGATCGGCAAAGGCCTTTTAATAAAAGGGACAAGGCAGAGAGGTTTGAGCCTTGTAGCAGTAGCGCCAAATCCTTCCTTCATGTCAAGTTCTTCAGGTTTCCCTTCGTCACCTAATTTCCAATCGAAATGGTATAGCAGCATTGCCAGTGGGAGCTCAACCGTGGCTAGGCCGAACGCCATGCCAGGGCATATCCTCCTTCCAGCGCCAAATGGAATATATTCAAAGTCATTACCCCTATAATCCACCTCACTATCATCAAATCTTTCTGGCTGAAAGCATTCTCCGTCTTTCCAATTGTTGGAGTCTCGGTTAATAGCCCATAAATTCACGATTATTTTGGTGTTTGCAGGGATCTGGAATCCATTAATCTCACACGTCTCGCTGCATTTTCTTGGAACAGAGAGAGGTAATGGCGGATGCACCCTCAGAGTTTCTTTCACAACTACCTTTAAATAGCTGAGTTCATGAATGCACGATTCATCAACAAACCCCTTGCTGTCGAAAACCTTTCTCACCTCTTGTTGAGCCTTTCCCAGAATTTGAGGATTTTTAAGCATTTCTGCCATGGCCCAATCCATAGTTGTCGCAGCTGTTTCACTTCCACCGGTCAATACATCCTGCATGCTTCAACACATTATTATATATAATGTAACTCGATTTTTAAAGAAAGCATGAGTAGTAAACAGAGTATTTGTGTATTAGTAAACAGACATATCCCTTATAAAAACATATTCTATTCTGGAAAGTGAAGATAAAACAGAGATACCAACAAATTCTTTGTATATGTGGGGGTCACCACTTCCTTTCTCCACATGTATTTTTTAATTTCAACTCAACCAATAGCATAGAAAAAATCGAGAAAAGGAAAACTAACCATGATTACAGCTTTAATGTTTTCGTTGGTCAACGGAATCTCGAGTCCATCATCCTGATATTTGAGAAGAACGTCTACCAGATCTTGTTGCTTATCAGAATTTAGCTGCAGTTTATGCTCACTGATGATGTCCTCAAATATCTTATCTGCTTCACGGTGCAATATAGTAAGTCTCCGCCTCGTTGCACTCATTTTTCGAAACAACTTGATGGAAGGATACAAATCTGCAATATCGAATCCTGATGCATATTCAAGAACCTCTCGGATTATTGGAAGTAATCTCTGGTGTTCCTTGGTAATCTTACCAAGGGCTGCCCTTGTTACCACAGCATACGTCGAAGAATAAAGTTTGTCCGTCAGATTAAAAGCCGATCCCTCCATACTACCGATCCACCTCAAAAGATCTAAAAACACCTCTTCTCTGATTGATCGGAACGATTGGACACGTTTCACGCTCAGAAGCTCCAGATTGCAAATTTTCCTAAGCTGTCTCCAGTAGTCTCCATACGGACTAAAAGCGATACTTGTGTTATTGTAAATCATGATCTCAGTTACTAGAAGCGACGGCCTGGATGAAAAGTTGAGATCATGAGTTTTCAAAATTTGTCTTGCAGCGTCGGGTGAGGAAACTACAACAACGGAGAGTTGGCCTAGCTGTAGATTCATCAACGCGCCATATTTCAGGGCTAGTTGATGCAGAGCACGATGGGGCAGGGATCCGATGAGATTGTGGATATTTCCGACCAAAGGCAACTTCCATGGCCCTGGAGGGAGATTTGGAGTTGAGTTGTTGGATATAAATCGATTGAAGAAGATCAAAGTAGAGAAAAAGAAGAGGAAAACAGATATCAGAAACAGGATCTCCATAATTGTTTGTAGTGGTCAGAAGTTGATACAAGTAATATAGTTGTGCATTAATTAGTTTAGGCAAGCATGATGCTCTTTATAAGTAATCAATTCTTTAAATGAGCGTCCACGACCACATGTTGTATTTTACTACTATGAAATAAAGGATATACTTCATCTCAATATGACAATCGCCGCAGGGATGGAGACATTTTTTTCCCATTTACTTTGTTGAAGAGTGAGTGAGAATTGTCCCGTTCATGATATTCCTACACATTTAAGCTTGGAGAGCTTTTAGAAGAGCTCTCCAGGTGGGAGCTCTCCAAGCTAAATTGCACTTGGAGAGCCCTTAATTGCATTTGGAGAGCCCTTAATTGCATTTGGAGAGCCCTTAAGCTTGGACAGCTCCCACTTGGAGAGCTCTTTTCAAAGCTCTCCAAGCTTAAATGTGTAGTACGTGCAAAAAAAAAGTGTTAGGGATATGGTTCAAACATTTAAGAGAAAATGCATCCATTCGGTTTTCCATGTTTCCTTATTGAAGGGGCTGTTGGGAGAGGCGGCCGTGGAGGCTTCGGTTACCGGATGAGTTGATGGTTTCAGACATGCCAGTCTTACCATAATCTGTTTTGGGTCGTCGGCAAATAACAAAGGACGGCGTGTTAGTGGAGCAAGTTTTAGTACAATGGCTGGGACGGAATGTAGACGAGGCGACATGGGTAAACGTGGCAGATATGAAGGTCCAATTTCCAACTTTCAGACTTGAGGACAAGGCTGTTTCGGACCGGGAGGCAATTGATAGCTCTCAAACTCAACCTTTACAAGTTTATACGAGAGGAAGAATAAGAATAGGAATTGTAAATTTGTGATACTAGTTATTTGTTCTTTCTTTGGGCCTTTTTATTATTGGGCCGGTTAGTATGTCTAGTAGTTGTTTTGTTAGTAGGCCTTATGATACATATATATGTCGTGGGTTATTTGTCCCTCCAACAATGTTAGATCCACTCCCCCCTCCGTTTATTAATTAAATATGTATGAAAAATACTATATTTGCCCTTTTAGTAAAATATTATAGATACATACACTCCCCCCTCAAAACCCTAACCCTATTGGATTAACCCTAATTTTGTTGCTTGCAGCCACCGCCCCCCTTCGGTGGCCCACAAAATTTTTTAAAAAAAAATCAGAAATGCAACAACGTAACAATTCATAGAAAAAAAAACACTCCTGTCAACACTAGTTTGTCGACCAAACACTACAAGTAAATTGACTTTTAGTGACAACATCATCTCATTATTGCTTCTCTCACTAAAAGTTAATTACCGTCACTAAAGACTTTTAGCTAGAGAAGCAATAATGACATGATTTATGTCACTAAAAGTCTTTTTTTTTTTTGTAGTGAAACACACTACCGTCGACTCTGGTTTGTCGACCAAAAATACTCTCGTCGATAAGATTTTTTTTTAATTAAAAATTGAAATTTTCGACAATAAAGACTCGACCATAAACACTCTCATCGAAAAATTGTTGTCGATGGGAGTGTTTATGGTCGAGTCTTTATTGTCGAATTTGTTTTAAAAAAAAAAGGAAAAACGAAAGCATACCTACGACGTCGGAATGAATGGCGGCGCTGGAGGCTGGCGGTGGGGTGAAGGGCGCCACTGGAGGTTGTGGGAAGAGCGGAGGTGACGCTAGGCAGAGGGAGGGCGATAGCGCCATTGTTGCAGACGAAAAAAACAAAAAAAAAATGTGGGCGGCGGCGGCTTGTTGAGGAAGAAGAAGTGTGGAGAATGAATGAGTTGAGGAAGAAGAAAATGGAGAAAATTAGGGTTTAACTGTGAAAAATAGGGTTTGTGTGGGGGGGCATTTATCATAAGAAATTTTGAGAGAAAATGGTACTAAAGGTAATTTGGGGGGAGTGCTGTTACACTTGGTAAATCGGTAGAGAGAAGATAACATTAAGGAAAAATATTTTTCACATTGATAATGAATGTGTGGTATACCATAGTACTTATACAAATCAGAATCCACATATCTAAGTGATGCGTCGAAAAAGAACGCCTTGAGATATCAGCCGTTCCTCTACGAGCACTGCTAATCACGAATCAAATCGCTCGTTTTATCCTCGGCAGTCTTCAAGCAAATCTCCTTGAGAATCCGAAAATGACCTGCAAAAGTACGCCGGAGGGGGGCTCCGGCGTAGAAGCTCCGACGCTCAAGTCAGAATCGGTTGTAGGCGAAATCGAAGAGGAATTCCCCTGTATCTCTTGGGAAATTCCGGCGAATATATTTCTATTTCTCTCAATTCCGTGTATATTTCATAAAAAATGTGTATATTATGTCAAAAAACGTAAGTAAGAATATGGAAATAACCTGTTTTTATACCTGGCCCCCCTTTCCGGAGGGGGAAAGACTTGTTCTCCCTATATCTTTGGCCCATTCCCTAAAGAATCGGTCTCACTTTACCTGGAGACTTGGTTCTTCAGCATATCCGCCCCCTATCTTCGTGGGTTGACCCACTCATTTGACTTGGCTTAGAAAGGATTAACTACTCGTCCTTTATTTGGGCCGAATCCTTCCAGGCCCAAGGGCTATTAATCTCTCCAAATATGGGCTAAAGGCCCAATCACCCTGATTTCTCTAATTTCCCTGCTTAAGCCCAGGGGTATATTAATCCTGTTTCTTCGGTGTATTGACCTAATCACAACTATCATAATTTATCCCGTTTCCACGTGTCGACTTCTCAAAGAGCGACATATTTATCTGCATCAACCACTCCCCCCTACTCTCATAAAAGGAATAATTTTTAGGAGAGTAGGAAAACAATAACACTGAGATAGATATTAAAGATGCATTCCATTCCTTAAAATACCCTTCGAAATATTAATGATTTGATTCCCCTCGTAATAATTACCCTCAGAAGGCTTCAGGCCTTTTGCAGTTCCACACGCAATCGTGCCCTCGAAATACGTAACCGCGCATACACTCAAGGGCCAACATCAAGCCGCCCTTCTTCATTCACGCGCCTTTTGATTGGGGTGCCATTAATTCTCCTCGGTCCTCTCCTTTCTCTCTCCTTTGCCTAATTATTTCAAAACCCCTTTTTTCCCCCAAAAAAATCCCCTTTTCCTTCCTTCCAAACTTATCTTTTTTTCATCTTCTTTTTCATTTCTGCAATTTTAACTCCTCTACACACGTCTAGCGGCCATTCCGTCATCACTCCTAAAACCGACTTTGCTCCAGGTATCTACTCCTTCCTTTCTTTTCTCATTTACAATATCCTTATGTCATCCTCCTCAGACTCCATATCCATGGAGAGTTCCACTTCCGACTCGTTTCCCATATTTCCCGTAACCGACCAAGCTTTGGAAGACAAAATTTCTGGTCCCTCGATCCTTACTCCTGAGCGTGTTGCCTCTTTTATCCGCTCGGGGATCTTCCCCGCCGATTATTCCGTTAGGGCTGCCCATAGGAAAGAGCGCCCTAATTTTCTAGGTCATAATACCTTAGCCTTTTGGGAGGCTCAACTAAAAGCGGGCCTCCGTTTCCCGATCCACCCTTATCTCTGTGAAATTTCCACTTATCTCCGCATACCTCTGAACCAGTTCACCCCCAACGCTATACGCGCAATGTTAGGCTTCTACATCCTGATGAGAGGAAACGGTGGGGATCCTTCAGCTCAACTCTTTCTAACCCAGTACGTGTGCAAGTTTGCGGACGGGTTTTTTTATGTTAGTGGTCGTACCTCCAGGACCGGCAAATTCATGGAAAAGCTCCATGAAGGGGTCCAGGACTGGAAAGACTATTATTTCTTTGTTACAAATCCTCTTCCTTGGGAATTTCCTCATGAGGGGTAGATTTATGAGAATCCTGGGGTACCTCGTCCTCCTCTTTCCGTTTGTTCTACTATAAACCTGGACGTTATGAATCATTTAAATGATAATGTCTCTGCCCATGGCTTTTTTGACGTGATGAGTATCTGTAAGAATCCTAGAGCCCTCTCTCATTTCGGTTTTGGTCGCCCCGATTATCCCCTAGGTCCCGTCGATGGTAATATCATTTCTTTTTTTGTATTGTCTTCAAAATTCACCTTGTTGTGATTGTTAACACCTTTTTCATGTTTCTTTGTGCAGCCATGAGTTGGTTAACTCAAATCTCCCGCGATGCCACTCCCCTCTCAATGGTTGCTAAGTCTCCGGCCCCTGAAAGTTCCTCAAAGGCTCAACTTCCTCCTTCCCCAGTGAAACCTGCTACCGGGTCAATCACTAAACGTACCAGGTCATCCACTGAGAAGGCCCTGGTTTCCACATTGCCTCCCGTCTCTGATGCTTCTAGGAAGAAGAAGTCCAAGACTAAATCCTCCCTGCCTAATGTCACTTTCGACGCTTCTGATGAGATTAATGTCGATCATCTCCTGGCGTTCATAGAGCGTCATACTCCGACCCCTGCTATCGAGGCCCTTAACGCTCTGTCCTTCGAAGAGCGAGTTGTGCATGCCGCCCACAGATTTACTCAGGTAGACTATTCATGCAGATATATTTCTAGGTAATTTAATAAGAAAAAAGTATACCTGTCTTACTTCTTTAGATTGTTCATTGTGTAGTTTGGTCTCCTATTCTCCAATGTGTCTGAACGAGCTCTCCAGTCCCTTCAGCTAGTGAATGATCTCCAAAGCCAACTAGAGTTGGAGAAAGTAAAGAAGGAGATACTCGAAGCAGAGTTACGGGAGGCTAACCAGAAATGTAAGACACTTCAAGCGCAGAAGACAAGGTTGTCGGAGGAGGTTTCTTCGTTGAAGAAAGAGTTTGGTAAACGGGTTGAACAACTGGAGGTTACTCTTCCTCTGGCTGGTATGAAATTATGTATAGAGTCCCTGTTTACCTCTGCCATAGGTAAAAAATTTCTAGGTACCTTGCATCGGGAGTTGTTGGAGGCCTTTCTTCAGAGTAGCAGCTTTTTAGGGGCAATGGGAGCATATATCCCCCATTTCATTGACCATGGGTTTTCTAACGCCGTAGCTGAACATTCTGCTCCAGGATTTAATGGTCAGTATACTCGTGCCCTTCGGTTGGACGAACTGGACACTCTCCCTAAGTTCCCTGTAGATGCTAAGGAGGACATCAATACCCCTTGGTGGTTACCTGGGATGAGGAAAGCAGTTTTGGAACTGAAAGATGCTACCCTAAACTTGGATGATCTTGCACCGGAAAAGGATATGGCTTTCCCTATTCATGTGGACAACCCAACTCCAGTGGCTACCGTGGCCGCAGGTGCTCTGATGGAGAAGGCGGAGGGAGGTGACTCCAGTGGGTGAGTTGAGGAAGCAGGAGAAGGTTTCGAGGGAAAGAACGATGTTCCCCTCTCTTCATAACTCTATTTCTTTGATAACATTCCGGTACTTTTAAGACACTTTAATTTTTGTTAAGGACTTTAAGGCCCCTTTTGGTATTTTCAGGAGACTCCACACTCCTGCGTTTTTCTGTGGAGGGCTAGGGTATGATGCCCCTAGTGTGGGATATTTCTGTTTTATCTGCTACTTCATATCGTACATGCACATTATCATTTGGCATGCACATATATATATATCTCTGTCGTATATATGGTGTGATACCTGTTATGTTTTTCCTTTACTATGAGTTTGGCATGTCTCTAGCATTTTCTTGACGCGTAAAGGCTCTAAAGTTCATAGAGAAGTCTTAATCATGAAAGTATAATATTTCCTTATTTCTGTACTTACTTGATGTCTTGATACTGCATCTAGTTTCTCTCTGGAGTTAGAGTTCTTAGGGATTATACTCTCCCAAAAGTTAGGATGTTTAGGGATTATACTCTCCCGAAAGTTAGAGTTCTTAGGGATTATACTCTCCCAAAAGTTAGGATGTTTAGGGATTATACTCTCCCGAAAGTTAGAATGTTTAGGGATTATACTCTCCCAAAAGTTAGAATTCGTAGGGATTATACTCTCCCTTAAGTTAGAATTCGTAGGGATTATACTCTCCCTTAAGTTAGAATTTGTAGGGATTATACTCTCCCATAAGTTAAGATTCGTAGGGATTATACTCTCCCTTAAGTTAAGATTCGTAGGGATTATACTCTCCCTTAAGTTAAGATTCGTAGGGATTATACTCTCCCTTAAGTTAGGATTCGTAGGGATTATACTCTCCCTTAAGTTGTTTATACTCGTAAGAGTTCTTAGGTGATGTAGATAAATATGTTGCTCTCCGAGGAGCCGACACGTGGAAACGGGATAGATTATGATAGTCATGATTAGATCGGTATGCCGAAGAAACAGGATTAATACACCCCTGGGCTCGAGTAGGGAAATGAGAGAAAGCAGGGTTATTGGACCTTTGGCCCATATTCAGAAAGGTTAATATTTCTTGGCCCGGAAGGGACTCGACCCAAACATGGAACGGATAGTCCATTTTTCTTGGCCAAGTCAAATGAGCAGGTCAAACCCACGAGAATAGGGGAGGATATGCTCAAAAACCAAGTCTTCAGGGTTGAGGGACCGGATTCTGGGGAGTGGACCAAGAATGTAGGGAGAATAAGTCCCCCTCTTTCCCGGGGAGAGGGGGCCAGTTATATAAGCCAATTATTTTACATTATCAGGTAAGTTTTATGAGGATACACACATCTTTTACATACAATACGTATTTTCCTAAGAATTATACACTGATTTGAAGAGAAACTTCATTACATTCGCCGGAATTTCCCTAGATACACAGGGAATTCCTCTTTGATTTCGCCTACTATCGAATCTGACTTGAGCGTCGGAGCTTCTACGCCGGAGCCCCCCTCCGGTGTACTTTTGCAGGTTATTTTCGGATTTCCAAGGAGATTTACTTGAAGATTGCAAAGGATAAAATGAGTGATTTGATTCGTGATTAGCAGTGCTCGTAGAGGAACGGCTGATATCTGAAGGCGTTCTTTTTCGACGCATCAACTGGCGCCGTCTGTGGGAACAATTCAAGCTAAGGCGTGAGAAAAGTTCCGTACTTAATGGGTGGAGGACATGATCAAGTGAAGCAGACGAAGGAGAAAGGAGATTCCACTCCTCCTCCTCTTCCTCCGCCTCCTCCAGGTTTTCCCTCAAATCGAAATTTAGGGAAACGACCCGTGGATAATACACCAGAAGATATTCCCCCTCCAGGTTTTCCCTCAAACCGAAATCTAGAAAAACAGCCCGTAGATCATATACTGTAAGATATCCTTCCCACTCTGGAGGGAGATGCACCAGGCACCTCAGGAGCTTCAGGGAGTGGGATCAATAGGGATAACCCTAACGCTCAACCGGAACTCCTGACTGTCTCTCGAGATCAATTAGATGAGATGATCGCGCAATCAGTTGAAAGAATAATCGCTACTCGAGGACTTCGCCCTCCCGAACCTATTCCAACCACTCGTAAGGGTACAAGACAAAATCTCCCAGAACAGGTCATTGATTCTGTTCCAGTCCCTTCCAGGAATGAGGATCCCCCTCAGAACCCAGAAGAAAAAGTACCTTCTCAGGCGGAGAGAAGCATCTTGGAAAGACCCCCTCGGAGGGACACGGAGAGGATCCTTGGGGATACCACTCTGGAGACAGGGATGGGAGAAAGCACGGACGACACGTATCAAGGAGCCGTCAGCGATCAAATACAGGCCTTGCGGAAGGAGATGAAAGACATGCATAAGCATATGATTGATAACATAAGTAAACCTTCTTACGTTACTGGTTATCAATTTTCATCCACTATTTTACAAGATGAACTGCCTCCTAATTTTAAATCTTTAAATTTTGAATATGATGGCACCACGGACCCGTACGAGCATTTGATGAGGTTCGAGAATGCCGCCCTATTGCATCGATACGGAGAGGGCGTCAAGTGCAGGGTATTTCTGACTACCCTATCTAAAGCGGCGCAGCAATGGTTCACCCAGTTAGGGCCAGATACTATCCATTCATGGTCGGAGTTCAGCGAACTATTCCTGCACCAGTTTGCCAGCGCTAGGAGGCAACCTAGGGCCACCCTCACCTTGTTTAACATGCGACAAGGGGAGAATGAGAGTCTTTGGGCTTTCTTGAAAAGATTCAACCAAGCAGCTCTCGAAGTACCTACAGCCTCCTCAGAGGTCAAAATTAACGCCCTCACCAACGGGCTAAGAGATGGGGATCTTTTCACATCTCTAGCCAAGAAGCCAGTTCGGACCTTTGATGAATTGTTGAGGAGAGCAGAGAAATACCTTACCCTGGAAGTGGTAAGGAAAGCTAAGCGATCAGAGACCAGGACAATAGTGGGTAACGGAGAAAGGAGGAAAGAGATTTCGTTTAGGAGGCCAAGTCCGGAGAGACATCGAGGCTCCAGGAGACTAGAAAGTGTAAGAAGAGAGGAAGTTGTACCCTGGAACCCAAGGAGGGGGGGCGAAGAGATATACCCCGTTGAGGATGGAGCCAGCCGAAGTCCTAGAGGTGGCAGGGGACCATCCAGATATGAAATTCCCCTACTCAAGAAGCAGATGTCCCCAAAACCCTAAGTCAAACAAATTCTGCAGGTTCCACAACGACTATGGCCACGATACCAACCAATGTTGGCATCTGAAGGATGAGATAGAAAGGATGATTCAGGCAGGCCACCTGAAGGAGTTTATCTTTAGAGATCGACAAGGCCCCAGGGGTCAAAAGCGAAAGGACCCCGAAGGGAAACAGGAAGATGATAGAAGAGATCAAAGGAAGGGAAATGAGGAGCCACCACCCCCTCCCCAGAAGAGGGGAACTATTCATATGATTATGGGAGGCCCCGCTGATGGGGATTCGTTCAGGCAGAGGAAGCAGAGCGTTCGGTCGCTGAAGAATGAGAGGAATATAGAGCACCATGAGGTGGGAAAGATGACAGAAGGTCCAGACATTCATTTCGGGCCAGAAGACGCAGGGGAACCTAGAGAAATTCATAATGACGCATTAGTCATTACCACGGATATAGCAGGATACGATGTGGCAAGAATTTTTGTGGATACTGGAAGCTCTGCCGATATCATGTTTTTGGAGTGCTTTAAGAAGATGGACTTGAATATAAAGCTCAGACCGGTGGAAACCGCCCTCTACGGATTCTCAGGGGGAGCCATTCAACCCCTTGGTTCAGCGTTATTGCAAGTAGGGTTAGGAGTAGCCCCTAACCGTCGAGTACAAGTCATAGAATTCTTGATTGTAGACGTCCCATCTTCCTACAATGTAGTAATGGGAAGGCCAAGCTTGAATATTTTTCAGGCAGTGATCTCCACCTTCCACATGAAGATGAAGTTCCCTGCCTTGGGGGGTGTGGGAGAGATATGTGGCGATCAGTATCAGGCAAGGAAGTGTTATGTGGAATCGGTCAAGATAGCAGACAGGGCCATGTTCCGGGGAATGGAGAGATTTAAGGGTGAAGACCCTGAATTGAAGAGACAGAAAGTGGGTGAGCTAGTACAAGAGCAACCCAAAGTTAAAGCAGATGAGGAGTTAATGAGCATCGAGCTCTATCCAGGAATGGAGGGATTTACAACCAGGATAGGTATGAATATGAACCCTGAGCTCCAGGGAAAGATGATACTTGCCCTCCAGCAAAATGCAGACATCTTTGCATTCACAGCGACGGATATGACGGGTATCCCTCCAGAAATAGTTGTGCACCATCTGAATGTGGATCCCAAAGCTAGGCCCGTGAAGCAGAAGTTGAGGAACTTCGGTAAAAAGAAGAACCTCATTGTAAAGGAGGAGATCGATAAATTGTTGAGCACAGGGCACATGAAGAGAGTGCAGTTCCCTAAGTGGCTCTCGAATGCAGTACTGGTGTCTAAGGGAGCCGGCAAATGGAGGATGTGTATTGACTTCAGGGACTTGAACAAGGCGTGCCCTAAAGACCACTATCCACTGCCTAGGATTGTTCAGCTGGTGGATGCCACGTCCGGGTTTGAATTACTCAGCATGATGGATGCTTATCAAGGGTATCATCAAATCCAGTTGAACCCCCTCGATATACCAAAGGTATGCTTTAAAGCGACATGTGGTACTTTCGGTTATGTACGTATGCCTTTTGGACTGATAAATGCAGGAGCCACCTACCAAAGAATGGTAGACTCAGTGTTCCGAGGGCAGATAGGCAGGAACATGGAGGTTTACGTGGATGATATGCTGGCTAAAAGTGTCAAGGCAGAGGGACATATTGATGACTTGAAGGAGATATTTCAGGTAATCCGAGAGAATGGTATTAAATTAAACCCTGCTAAATGTTCTTTTGGAGTAGGGTCAGGGAAATTTCTGGGATATATGGTGACTCAGAGAGGGATAGAAGTGAACCCTGCTAAGGTGAAGGCGGTGCTCGACATGCAACCCCCTCGGAATTTGAAGGAATTGCAAACCCTGAATGGTAGGATCGCAGCTCTCAGTAGGTTTATATCAAGGTCAGCAGAAAAGAGCCACCACTTCTTCAGAACCTTAAGGAAGGGGTCGAAGTTCGAGTGGGACGACCAGTGTCAGAGATCTTTCGAGGAACTCAAGCTTCACCTTGAACAGCTTCCGAAGCTGACAAAGCCCTCTCAGGGAGATGTATTGCTCTTATATCTTTCAGTAGGGGAACACTCCCTGAGCACCGCCCTGATGAAAGAGGAAGGTTCCGCACAGCAACCCATATATTATGTGAGCAAGGTCATCCAAGGAGCGGAAATGAGGTACTCAGAGGTAGAGAAGGCAGCCCTGGCAGTGGTGGTAACGGCTAGGCGATTACGCCCCTACTTCCTGTCCTATAAAGTTATGGTGCGAACTAATTTCCCTTTGAAGCAGACATTAGGGAGAGCAGATTTATCAGGGAGAATGGTTAGATGGGCAGTGGAATTACAGGAGTATGATATAGATTATGAACCAAGGAGAGCCATCAAGGCTCAAGCTCTAGCAGATTTTATTCAAGAGTCTACCAGAGTGGAAGAAGAACAAGGATGGAAGGTATATGTGGATGGCTCAGCATCCGCCTTGGGGTGTGGAGCAGGGATATTATTGATCGACCCTGAGGGTCAAGAACTGCAGGTGGCTGTCAAATTCCGATTTTCAACCTCAAACAATGGTGCAGAGTATGAGGCCCTGATTAGAGGAGCGAGCATGGCTGCAGAGTTGGGAGCACAGAAGGTCACCCTATACTCCGATTCACAGCTGATAGTACAGCAGGTCATTGGGGAGTACCTTGCCAAAGATGAGAGAATGATCACCTACTTAGAAGAGGTAAAGAAGTTAAAAAATAAATTCCATACTTTTGAAGTGATACAGGTACCAAGAGAAGAGAATATGAAAGCAGATGGACTGTCCAAACTGGCTAGTTCCACTGAATTCGAGGGAGACGGAAAGGTAACCCTGTTGGTGGCAGATCAAGTAGCTACGGAAACTCTGATCGGAGAGATAACAGCAGGGGATGATTGGAGGAAAGAAATATGGGAAGAATTGAACAGGGATCCAGCAGCCCCAATGTCCAGAGAAGCAAAGGCTTGGAGAAGGAAGTATTGCATCCTAGGAGGTCAATTGTACAAGAGGTCCTTCACCCAACCTTATTTGAAATGTCTTTCAAGAAGAGAAACAGAGCTAGTGATCAAAGACATCCATGAAGGTTGCGCATCCAGCCATGAAGGGTACCAGACCATGGTGAAGAAGGTATTTAGGGCAGGTTTTTACTGGCCCAACATAATCAGAGATGCTAGAGAGTATGTGAAGAAATGCGAGAAGTGTCAGAAGAATGGACCCCTGATACGAATACCTGCAGAAGAAATGGGGGCTATGTACTCGCCCTGTCCCTTCGCCAAATGGGGAATCGATCTGGTGGGACCCTTCCCCTTGGCACCAGGAGGGAGGAAATTTCTGATCGTAGCTGTGGATTATTTTAGTAAATGGGTAGAGGCCGTGCCTTTGGCCAAAATTGAAGAAGATAACGTAATTCTTTTCCTTGCTAGACATATTTGTTGCAGGTTTGGAATACCCAGGATCCTGGTTTCCGACAATGGAACGCAGTTCAATGGAGAGAAAGTAAGGAAGTGGTGCGAAAGGTGGAATATCACACAGAGGTTTACTTCAGTAGCTCATCCACAAGTTAATGGGCAGGTGGAGGTTACAAACAGAATCCTAGTGGATGGTATTCGAACGCGATTGGAAGAGGTAGGAGGAAAATGGGTGAAGGAGTTAGACAATGTCCTCTGGTCCTATAGAACCAGCCCTAAGACAGCTACAGGCGAATCTCCCTTCTACCTAGTATATGGAGCAGCAGCAGTGATACCCCCTGAAGCTAGACTCAAATCGCACCGGATCACCTATTTTGAAGAAAAAAGAAATGAAGAGTTGATGAGGGAAGCGCTGGATCAGATAGATGAAGAAAGGGAGATGGTGAGATTAAAAGCAGAAAGGTACAAGAGTCGGATCAAAGCAGCCTATGATCGCAAAGTAATCCCTCGCTGCTTTAAAGTGGGAGACTTAGTCCTTCGGAGAGCAGATGCTTTGAAAAACACGGGAAAGCTAGAACCCAACTGGGAAGGTCCATACAGGGTAATACAGGTGCTAAAAGGCGGAGCATACAAGCTCCAAGACATGACAGGGATAGAGATACTAAGGCCATGGAACGTGTGTCACTTGAAGAGATTTTATGTTTGAGGAAGGTGTTATTCCCCTACTTCCTTTTTCTTTATGAACAATTTCGAACATTTACTTCTTATTCGAATAATTGCTTCACCGGCACTCTTTTTCCCTCTACGTGGGTTTCCCTTTGGGGTTTTACCACGGAGAGGTTTTTAATGAGGCCGGCATAGGTTCCCCTTATTTGCCTATGTTGATAAACATTTTTGATCAATGGAGCATCGGTTTTGATAAAATTTCAGCAATTTCCCTAAATGCATGTTAATATTGTGATGAGATGACTCTTATGTGCTAATTTTATGATGAAATATTTCTCATATGTTAATATCGTATTAAGATAATTGTTGAAGGCCTGCGTAATGAGTGTCGGAATAACAAATATGCTTTGGGAAACTGAAATATAGTGTGATAGAGACATTGCAAGATAGAGAAATTTACGCCAATTCATACATGTCCGAATAGAAAATACCTAGGGAAAATTCCTAAAGTTCCTATTCACGACAACCTCTAAAGCTAGGGGGAGTAGGGGGTAGAGTGGTACAGTAGCGGAAGACATGATTAACTCGTCGATGAACCCTATCCCTAGCGACTCTCACGACTCTCAAAACTCTTACGAGTATAAACAAACTCTTACGAGTATAAACAAACTCTTACGAGTATAAACAACCTAAGGGAGAATACGATCCCTAAGATTCTAACTTCAGAAGAATATAATCCCTAAAAATTCTAGTACTAAGAGAGACTAGAAGCATTATCAAATCACCAAGTAAGTACAGGGAAATAAACCCTATCTCCTCGTTAAGATTCCTCTAGGAGCTTTAGAGCCTTTACGTATCAGGAACATGCTGGATTCATAAGCAGGAAGGATATTAAGATTACGCATCTAATAATAGAGTCAGATATCTATATATGCATGTCAAGTGATAAATGTGCAGGTACGATATTAAGCGGAAGAAAAGCAGAAATATTCAAGGCTTAAGGCACCATGTCTAAGCCCTCCACAGAAAAACCCCGGAGTGTGGAGTCTCCGGAAAATATCCAAAAGGGGCCTTAAAGGCCTTAACAAAACAAAAAGTGTTTTAAAAGTACCAAAGTGTTATCAAGGAATTAAAGTTATGAAGAGAAGGGAACATCATTTTTCCCCTCGGAACCTGCTCCTGCCTCCCCCGTTCGCCCGCTGGAATCACCTCCCTCTGCCTTCTCCATCAGAGCATCCGCTGCCACAGTAGCTACTGGAGTTGGGTTGTCCACATGGACAGGGAAAGCCATATCCTTAGCCGGTGTGAGATCATCCAGTTTTAGGGCAGCATCCTTCAACTCCAGGATCGCCTTCCTCATCCCAGGTAACCACCAAGGGGTATGGATGTCTTCTTTAGCATCTCCAGGGAACTTGGGGGGAGTGTCCAATTCTTCTAACCGGAGGGCACGAGTATATTGACCGTTAAATCCAGGAGCAGAATGTTCCGCTACAGCGTTGGAAAATCCATGATTAATGAAATGAGGGATATATGCACCCATCGCCCCCAAAAAGCTGCTACTCTGAAGAAAAGCCTCCAGCCACTCCTGATGCAAGGTACCTAGAAATTTTTGACCTGCGGCAGAGGTAAACAGGGAATCTATGCACAATTTCATACCAGCCTGAGGAAGAGTAACCTCCAGCTGTTCCACCCGTTTACCAAATTCCTTCTTCAGTAAAGATATCTCCCCCGAAAGTGTCGTTTGGAGTACTTTATACCTCTGATTAGCGTCATGTAATTCTGCTTCGAGAATATCCCTCTTCACCTTCTCCAATTCTACCTGGCTGTGGAGATCATCCACCAGCTGAAGGGACTGAAGGGCTCTTTCAGACACATTGGAAAACAGGAGACCAAACTACACAATGAATCTTCTAAAGGAGTAAGACAAACATATTCTTTTTTATTAGAATTACTTAGAAATGTATTTTCACGAAGAGAATACCTGGGTAAAGCTGTGAGCGGCATGCACAACTCGCTCACCGAAGGACAGAGCATTGAGGGCCTCAGTGGCATGAGCCGGAGTGTAACGCTCTATAAAACCCAGGAGATGGTCAACATTCATCTCATCTGGAGCATCAGAAGCGACATTGGGCAGAGAGGATTTGGTCTTGGACTTCTTTTTCTTGGAAGCATCGGAGACAGGAGGCAACGTAGAAACTATGGCTTTTTCAGTAGAGGAACGGGTACGCTTAGCAACAGATCCAGCAGCAGGTTCCACTGGAGAAGGAGGAATTTGAGCCCTCGAGGAACTTTCGGGCGCTGGAGACCTATTAACCATCGAGAGAGGGGCAGCATCACGCGAAATCTGAGTCAACCAACTCATAGCTGTACAAAGAAACATGAAACGGCATTAATAAGTATAATGGGTTAGGGTCTTAAGTACAATACCAGGAGAGGAGAAATGGTATTACCATCATCGGGACCTAAAGGGTAATCAGGGCTACCAAAACCGAAATGAGAAAGGACTCTAGGATTTTTACAGATACCCATTACATCAAAAAAGCCATGATTAGAGACATGATCGTTTAAACGGTTCATCACATCCAAGTTTAAGGAGGAACAGACGGAAAGAGGAGGACGTGGCACCCCAGGATTTTCATAAATCCACCCCTCATGAGGAAATTCCCAAGGAAGAGGATTTGTAACAAAGAAATAGTAGTCTTTCCAATCCTGGACTCCTTCATGGAGCTTCTCCATGAACTTGCCGGTCCGGGAGGTGCGACCACTAGCATAAAAGAACCCATCCGAAAATTTGCATACATATTGGGTTAAAAAGAGTTGAGCTGAAGGATCCCCACCATTTCCCCTCATCAGAATGTAAAAGCCTAACATTGCGCGTATGGCATTGGGGGTAAATTGGTTCAAGGGTATGTGGAGATAACTGGAAATTTCACAGAGATAAGGATGAAGGGGAAAGCGGAGGCCCGCTTTTAATTGAGCCTCCCAAAAGGCTAAAGAATTATGACCTGGAAAATTAGGGCGCTCTCTCTTATGCGCAGCCCTAACGGAATAATCTGCGGGGAAGATCCCTGAACGAAGAAAAGCGGCAACGCGCTCAGAAGTAAGAAGGGAGGACCCAGAAATTTCATCCTTCAAAGCTCGTTCAGTTACGGGAAATATGGGGAGTGGGTTGGAAGTTGAACTCTCCATGGAAATGGAGTCTGAAGAGGACGACATGAGGATATTGTAAATGAGAGAGGAAATGGAGGAATAGATACCTGGAGTAAAGTCGGTTCTAAGAAGTGATGACGGAACGGCTGCTGAACGTGCACAAAGAGGTTAGGATCGTAGAGGTGAAAATGAAGATGGAAATTAGATAAGTTTGAAATGAAAGAAAGAAGGGTTTTTGGTGGAAAAAGGGGTTTTGAAATGATTAAGCAGAGGAGAGAGAAGGGAGAAGATCGAGAAGAATTAAATACCCCCCAATCGAGAGGCGCGTGAATGAAGAAGGGCGGCCTGATGTTGGCCCTGAACTGAACGCCTGGCTGCGTGTTTCGAGGGAAGGATTGCGTGTGGAAGTGCAAAAGTCCTGAAGCTTTTTGAGGGCAATTATTATGAAGGGAATCAAATCAAGAGTATTTCAAAGGGTATTTAAAGAATGGAATATTTTCATAATATATGTCTCAGGGTTATTATTTTCCTACTCTCCTAAAATTATTCCTTTTATGAGAGTAGGGGGGAGTGGTTGATGTAGATAAATATGTTGCTCTCCGAGGAGCCGACACGTGGAAACGGGATAGATTATGATAGTCATGATTAGATCGGTATGCCGAAGAAACAGGATTAATACACCCCTGGGCTCGAGTAGGGAAATGAGAGAAAGCAGGGTTATTGGGCCTTTGGCCCATATTCAGAAAGGTTAATATTTCTTGGCCAGGAAGGGACTCGACCCAAACATGGAACGGATAGTCCATTTTTCTTGGCCAAGTCAAATGAGCAGGTCAAACCCACGAGAATAGGGGAGGATATGCTCAAAAACCAAGTCTTCAGGGTTGAGGGACCGGATTCTGGGGAGTGGACCAAGAATGTAGGGAGAATAAGTCCCCCTCTTTCCCGGGGAGAGGGGGCCAGGTATATAAGCCAATTATTTTACATTATCAGGTAAGTTTTATGAGGATACACACATCTTTTACATACAATACGTATTTTCCTAAGAATTATACACTGATTTGAAGAGAAACTTCATTACATTCGCCGGAATTTCCCTAGATACACAGGGAATTCCTCTTTGATTTCGCCTACTATCGAATCTGACTTGAGCGTCAGAGCTTCTACGCCGGAGCCCCCCTCCGGTGTACTTTTGCAGGTTATTTTCGGATTTCCAAGGAGATTTACTTGAAGATTGCCAAGGATAAAACGAGTGATTTGATTCGTGATTAGCAGTGCTCGTAGAGGAACGGCTGATATCTGAAGGCGTTCTTTTTCGACGCATTATTAGGGATTATACTCTCCCTGAAGTTGTTTATACTCGTAAGAGTTCTTAGGGATTATACTCTCCCTGAAGTTGTTTATACTCGTAAGAGTTCTTTTAGGGATTATACTCTCCCTGAAGTTGTTTATACTCGTAAGAGTTCTTAGGGATTATACTCTCCCTGAAGTTGTTTATACTCGTAAGAGTTCTTAGGGATTATACTCTCCCTGAAGTTGTTTATACTCGTAAGAGTTCTTAGGGATTATACTCTCCCAGAAGTTGTTTATACTCGTAAGAGTTCTTAGGGATTATACTCTCCCTGAAGTTGAGATTCGTAGGGATTATTGCCAGGTTAATCACATCTTCCGCTACCATATCCCCTACTCCCCCTAGCTTTAGAGGCTGTCGCGTATAGAAACTTTGGGAATTATCCTTAGGTAAAATATTTATGAATCGATGTATGTTTCTCTATCTCGCAATATATCTATCATCTTATGTTGAACGCATTTATTATCTCCACACTCATTACATGGACATTTGGCAATTATCTCAGCACAATACTCAATATATAAGAAATATTTCATCATAAAATCAACATGCATAAGGGTCATCTCATCATAGCATCAGGATATAAAAATCATCTCATCACCGCATTAAACATGCATTAAAGGAAATTGTTGAAATTTTCCAAAAACTATCCTCCATTGATTCAAAAATGTTTATCAACATAGGCAAATAAGGGGAACCTATGCCGGCCTCATTAAAAACCTCTCCGTGGTAAAACCCCAAGGGGAAACCCACGTAGAGGGAAAAAGAGTGCCGGTGAAGCAATTATTCGAATGAAAAGTAAACATAAAATTTGTTCATAAAGGGGAAGATGGTAAAGGGATAACACCTTCCTCAAACATAAAACCTCTTCAAATGGCACACGTTCCATGGCCTCAATATCTCTTTCCCTGTCATGTCCTGGAGTTTGTATGCTCCGCCTTTTAGTACCTGTACTACCTTGTAGGGACCCTCCCAATTAGCTTCCATTTTTCCTGTATTTTTCAAGGCATCTGCTCTTCGAAGTACTAAATCTCCAACTTTAAAGGAACGAGGAATCACCCTGCGATCATAAGCTGCTTTGATCCTGCTTTTATATCTCTCCGCTTTCAGTCTTGCCATCTCTCTTTCTTCCTCTACCAGGTCCAGGGCCTCCCTCATCAGCTCTTCATTCTTCTTTTCTTCAAAATATGTAATTCTGTGGGATCCAAGCCTGGCCTCGGGAGGTATCACCGCTGCTGCTCCATACACCAAATAAAAGGGAGATTCCCCTGTGGCCGTTTTAGGACTGGTCATATAAGACCCAGAGAACATTATCTAGCTCCTTCACCCATCCTCCTCCTACTTTTTGCAATCGCGTTCGGATGCCATCTACTAGGATTCTATTTGTAACTTCCACTTGTCCATTGGCTTGTGGATGGGCCACCGAAGTATATCTCTGTATGATATTCCATCTTTCTCACCACTTTCTCACCTTCTCCCCATTGAATTGTGTCCCGTTGTCAGAGACCAATATTCTGGGCACTCCAAACCTGCAACAAATATGTCTAGCCAGAAATAGAATTACATTATCCTCCTCTATCTTGGCCAAGGGTACAGCCTCTACCCACATACTAAAGTAATCCACAGCCACAATAAAAAATTTCCTTCCCCCAGGTGCCAGGGGGAAGGGTCAGACTAGATCTATTCCCCATTTGGCGAAGGGGCAGGGCGAGTGCATGGCCCCCATCTCCTCTGCAGGTACTCGTATTAAGGGTCCGTTCTTCTGGCACTTCTCGCATTTCTTCACATACTCCCTAGCGTCTCTGATTATATTAGGCCAGTAGAAACCCGCTCTAAATACCTTCTTTACCATAGTCTGATAGCCTTCATGGCTAGATGCACAACCTTCATGAATATCCTTAATCACTAGCTCTGCTTCTCTTTTCGAAAGGCATTTTAAATAAGGTTGAGCGAAGGACCTCTTGTATAATTGATCCCCCAAGATACAATACTTCCTTCTCCAAGCTTTGGCTTCTCTGGACAATGGAGTTACCTGTCCTTTCTTCAGCTCTTCCTAAATCTCTCTTCTCCAGTCATCTCCTGCTGTTATTTCTCCGACCAGGGTCTCGGTGGCTAATTGGTCCGCCACTAACAGGGTTATTTTTCCGTGTCCCTCAAATTCAGTGGAACTAGCCAGCTTAGATAGCCCATCTGCTTTCTCATTCTCTTCTCTTGGTACCTGTATTACTTCAAAGGTCTGGAATTTATTCTTTAACTTCTTTACCTGCTCTAGGTAGGCGATCATCCTTTCATCCTTGGCAAGATACTCCCCCTTGACCTGTTGTACTATCAACTGTGAGTCGGAGTACAGGGTGACTTTTTGTGCCCCTAACTCTGCCGCTATGTTAGCCCCTCTAATCAGGGCTTCATACTCTGCACCGTTGTTTGAGGTTGAGAACCGAAACTTGATGGCTACCTGTACTTCTTGGCCATCAGGGTCCACCAATACTATCCCTGCTCCACATCCTACAGCAGATGCGGAACCATCAACATATACCTTCCAACCTTGTTCTTCCTCCATTCTGGTAGATTCTTGGATAAAGTCTGCTAAAGCTTGGGCTTTGATGGCCCTCCTTGGTTCATAATCAATATCGTACTCTTGTAATTCCACTGCCCATCTAACCATTCTACCTGATAAGTTTGCTCTCCCTAGTGTCTGCTTCAAAGGGAAATTAGTACGCACCATAACTTTATAGGACAGGAAGTAGGGGCGTAATCGCCTAGCCGTTACCACCACCGCCAGGGCTGCCTTCTCCACCTCTGAATACCTGATCTCTGCCCCTTGGATGACCTTGCTCACATAATAAATAGGTTGCTGTGTGGAACCTTCCTCTTTCATCAGGGCAGTGCTCAGGGAGTGTTCCTGCCTATCTGCCCTCGGAACACCGAGTCTACCATTCTTTTATAGGTGGCTCCTGCATTTATTAGTCCAAAAGGCATACGTACGTAACCGAAAGTACCACATGTGGCTATAAAGCATACCTTTGGTATATCAAGGGGGTTCAACTGGATTTGGTGGTACCCTTGGTACGCATCCATCATGCTGAGTAATTCAAACCCAGACGTGGCATCTACCAACTGGTCGATTCGGGGCAGGGGATAGTGATCCTTTGGGCATGCTTTATTCAAATCTCTAAAATCGATACACATTCTCCACTTGCCAGCTTCTTTAGATACTAGCACCGCATTTGACAGCCACTCAGGGAACTGCACCCTCTTCACATGCCCTGCACTCAACAGCTTATCGATCTCCTCTTTCACAATGAGATTTTTCTCCTTACCAAAGTTCCTTAACTTCTGCTTCACTGGCCTAGCCTTGGGATCCACATTAAGGTAATGCATTGCTATCTCTGGAGGGATACCTGTCATATCCGTCGCTGTGAAAGCAAAAATATCCGCATTCTCCTAGAGGGCGAGTATCATCTTTCCCTGGAGCTCAGGGTTCATATGTGTACATATCTTGGTTGTGAATCCCTCTTTTCCTGGGTAGAGCTCGATGTTCATTAATTCCTCATCTGCTTTGGCTTTGGGTTGCTCTTGCACTAGTTCACCCACTTTCTGTTTTTTCAACTCAGGGTCTTCACCCTTAAATCTCTCCATCCCTCGGAATACGGCCCTGTCTGCTATCTTGACCGATTCTACGTAACACTTCCTTGCCTGGTACTGGTCTCCACATATCTCTCCCACACCCCCCGAGGCAGGGAATTTCATCTTCATGTGGAAGGTGGAAATCACGGCCTGAAAGATATTCAAACTTGGTCTTCCCATCACCACATTATATGATGATGGGACGTCCACTATCAAAAACTCTATCACTTGCACGCGTCGGTTATGAGCGGTTCCTAACCCTACCTGTAATAACGCTGAACCAAGGGGTTGAATGGCACCCCCTGAAAATCCATAGAGGGCTGTCTCCACTGGCCTGAGTTTTATGTTTAATTCCATCTTCTTAAAACACTTTAGGAACATGATATCAGCGGAACTTCCCGTGTCTACAAAGATCCTAGCCACATCGTATCCTGCTATATCTGTGGTAATGACTAGGGCGTCATTATGTATCTCTCTGGGTTCTCCGATGTCTTCTGGTCCAAAATGGATATCGGGAGTTGTTGTCATCTTTCCTATTTCACGACATTCCATGTTCCTTCCACTCTTCAACGACCTAACGCTCTGCTTCCTTTGTCTAAAGGAATCCCCGTCAGCGGGGCCACCCATAATCATGTGAATAGTTCCCCTCTTTTGAGGAGGGGGTGGCTGATCTTCCGTGCTCTTTCTCTGCTCCTTTCTATTCTCCTCTGGTTTGCCCTCAGGGTCTTTTCTTTTCTGCCCTCTGGGACCTTGTCGATCTCTAAAAATAAATTCCTTTAGGTGGCCTTCTTGAATCATTCTCTCTATTTTGTCCTTCAGGTGCCAGCATTGGTTCCTGTCGTGACCATAATCATTATGAAATCTACAGAATCTATCTGACTTGGGGTTCTGGGGGCCCCTGTTACGTGAGTAAGGGAACTTTATATCGGGATGGTCCTCTGCCACTTCTAAAACCTCTGCCGGCTCGATCCTCAGAGGGGTATACCTCCTTATCCTTCCCCTGGAATTCCAGGGCGCAGCTTCCTCTCCTTTTATATTTCCCGGCCCCCTCACGTTCCGATGTCTTTCTGGACTGGTCCTCCTCGGCACTATCTCCCTTCTTCGTTCTCCATTACCCACTATCATCTTGGTTTCCGATCGCTTAGCCTTCCTCACCTCCTCCAGGGTGAGGTACTTCTCTTCTCTCCTTAGTAGTTCGTCAAAGGTCCGTACCGGCTTCTTGGCTAGAGACGTAAACAAGTCTCTGTCCCTCAGCCCATTAGTGAGAGCATTGATTTTGACCTCCGAAGAGGCTGTTGGTACCTCTAAGGCCGCTTGGTTGAACCGTTTCAAGAAAGCCCGAAGACTCTCATTCTCCCCTTGTCGCATGTTAAACAAGGTGAGGGTGGCACTAGGTTGCCTCCTAGCGCTGGCAAATTGGTGCAAGAATAGCTCACTGAACTCCGACCATGAATGGATAGTATCTGGCCCTAGCTGGGTGAACCATTGTTGTGCCGCTTTAGATAGGGTAGTCAGAAATACCCTACACTTGACGCCCTCTCCGTATCGATGCAATAGGGCGGCATTCTCGAACCTCATCAGATGCTCGTACGGGTCCGTGGTGCCATCATATTCGAAATTTAAAGATTTAAAATTAGGAGGCAGTTCATCTTGTAAAATAGTGGATGAAAATTGATAACCAGTAACGTAAGAAGGTTTACTTACGTTGTCACTCATATGCTTCTGCATGTCTTTCATTTCTTTCCGTAGAGCCTGTATTTGGTCACTAACCGCTCCGTGGTAAGTGTCATCCGTACTCTCTTCTATCCCCGTATCCAGAATGGTATCACCAGGGATCCTTTCCGTATTCCTCCTGCGAGGGCGATCAAGAACACTTATTTCGGCTTGAGAAGGTACCCTTTCTTCTTGATTCTGGGGGAAACCTTCATTATTAGAAGGGACTAGAGCCGAATCGATGACATGCTCCGGTGGATTCTGCTTTGTTCTTTCATTAACTGGTGGAGTAGGTCCAGGAGGGCGAAGTCCTCGAGATGTAATTATTCTCTCTACTGCCTGCTCTATCATCACGTCCAATTGGTCTTGAGAGACAGTGAAGAGTTCCGGTTGAGCGTTGGGTTGTGGAGTGTCCTTATCTGTACCACTTCCCGAAGCTTCCAAGGTACCCGCCGTGTTCCCCTCCTGGACGGAAGGGATATCTTCCACTGTAGGATTTACAGGTTGTTTCCCCAGATTTCTATTCACGGGAAAACCTGGTGGGGGCGGAGGAAAGGGAAGAGGAGTGGAATCTCCCTTCTCCTTAGTCTGCTTCGTCAAATCTTGCCCTCCACCCATTTAATATGTTAATATGGAACTTTTCTCACGCCTTAGCTAGAAATGTTCCCACAGACGGCGCCAGTTGATGCGTCGAAAAAGAACGCCTTGAGATATCAGCCGTTCCTCTACGAGCACTACTAATCACGAATCAAATTGCTCGTTTTATCCTCGGCAGTCTTCAAGCAAATCTCCTTGAGAATCCGAAAATGACCTGCAAAAGTACGCCGGAGGGGGGCTCCGGCGTAGAAGCTCCGACGCTCAAGTCAGAATCGGTTGTAGGCGAAATCGAAGAGGAATTCCCCTGTATCTCTAGGGAAATTCCGGCGAATATATTTATGTTTCTCTCAATTCCGTGTATATTTCATAAAAAATGTGTATATTATGTCAAAAAACGTAAGTAAGAATATGGAAATAACCTGTTTTTATACCTGGCCCCCCTTTCCGGAGGGGGAAAGACTCGTTCTCCCTATATCTTTGGCCCATTCCCTAAAGAATCGGTCTCACTTTACCTGGAGACTTGGTTCTTCAGCATATCCGCCCCTATCTTCGTGGGTTGACCCACTCATTTGACTTGGCTTAGAAAGGATTAACTACTCGTCCTTTATTTGGGCCGAATCCTTCCAGGCCCAAGGGCTATTAATCTCTCCAAATATGGGCTAAAGGCCCAATCACCCTGATTTCTCTAATTTCCCTGCTTAAGCTCAGGGGTATATTAATCATGTTTCTTCGGTGTATTGACCTAATCACAACTATCATAATTTATCCCGTTTCCACGTGTCGACTTCTCAAAGAGCGACATATTTATCTGCATCACTAAGGAAACAACTTATGCGCATTATAAGGAAAAAACTAAATGAATGACCAAGTCAACAACTAACTGAGCCCACTTGAGCCCATATGCTGATATAACAAAATACATCCCAATACTCCCCCTTAAGTTGGCGTATGGAGATTCCGAACACCCAACTTGCCTCGAAGAATACTGAATGTATCCGCCCCAAGTGCCTTGGTGAAAATGTTGGCAACCTAGTTCACGGTGGAAACCATCGTTGGTTGAATGTATTTGTAACTCGTTCTCTAACAAAGTAGCAATCCATCTCCACGTGTTTGGTGCGCTCATGAAAGACAGCGGTTTGCCGTTGTTTGACGAGCCACTTGATTATCACAAAATAGGAGTGTAGGGCCTGATTAGACAGCATCAAAATCATATAAAAGCCCATGTAACCATATAATTTCTGAAGTTATTGTCGCCATTGCTCGATATTCTGCTTCCGCCAATGATCGAGACACTACGAATTGTTTCTTGGTACCCCAAGAGATTGGAGAGGTGCCAAGAAAAATAACGTACCTAGTGGAGGAACGCCGCGTATACGTACAAAAGTGTGAGGTCGCTGGTTACCGAAATCAGAATGCCCTGTCCAGGCGACTATTTTATATATTGAAGGACTCGGAATGCAGTAGTGAGATGAGTTTGGCGTGGTGCATAGAGGAATTGAGTTAATTGGCTGACCGTGAAGACGATGTCGGGACGGGTCACTGTCAAGTAGAGCAATCTGCCTACCAATCGAGGATATGGAGACGCGTCAACCAAAGGGTTATCATCATCAGGACGCAACTTCAAGTTTTGCTCCATGGGAAATGTGCTTGGTCGCCCCCCTAGAAGACCACTTTCTTCCAAGATATCCAATGCATACTTGTGTTAGCTCAAAACAAAATCATCACGGGAACGAGCTACTTCGATCGCCAAAAAATATTTCAACTTTTATGTTGAATTTTCTGTCCAAACACTGATTTACAAATGAAATACGAGAGGTGTCGTTACCTACTAGTGAGACGTCATCCACATAGATGAGAGTTACTACATATGTGTGTCCTTGGTGGTACACAAACAACGAGTGGTCGGCTTGGGATTGCTTGAAGTTAATGGTAATGAGTGTTTAGGTATATTTTCCGATGTCGAGCGATATAACGCAAGATTGGTCTCCAAAGGATTCACACAAATTGAAGGGGTGGATTTTCACAAAACTTTTACACTCGTTGCCAAATTAGTCACAATCTGATGCATGTTGATTGTGGCTGCAAAAAGAAATTGGGAGGTCCATCAGTTGGATGTTAACAATGCGTTCCTCGATGGAGATTTACACGATGAAATTTATATGCATGTTCTGCAAGGGTTTGCACCCACTTCGAGCCGACAACTTTCTTTCCCAGGGGAAGTGGAGTGAGTTTCCGTCCCATTAGATTCCAATGCATCAATTTCCTTTTGCATTGCTTTACACCATAATGAATCTTTCACGGCTTGTGAAAAATACTTCGGCTCATCACGACGTGTGATGGCCTCTAGAAAAGCCTTATGAGTCACAGAAAATCAATCATAAGTAAAATAATGCAAAAGAGGGTATACCGTCGAGTTGACTAAATTTATGGTGGATTGCGAATGATCTAGTGAGGGGGGAAAATTTGTCACGTTTGCATCAAAGTGAGTAGGTCTTCGTTTCTTCCTGTGACTTTCACGCTGGACGGGTATCGATGGTGTGGGTGTGATAGTGTCGACGATTGAAGGGACGTCGATCACCATATCACATGATTGTGGTGTAGGAGTGACGACTGGATTTTGACTTGGTTTCAAGTCGTTGTTGGGTATGTGTCGTCGCACATATGGGTGTGGCATGATAGGATCAATATGACCTCCTTGAAGGCGTGCGAGAGCTTTAGTGATGGCTGCGAAAAGATCATCGGTGGCAATGCCCTTGAATGGTAATATGTTTTAAAAAAAAGTGCCATCTCGTGACGTATAAAATTTGCGTGTATGGAGGTCGAAGACCCGATATGCCTTTTGCCCATTAGGATACCCAACAAGCACACATGCACTTCCTCTTTCATCAAGCTTGTCTTTGCGACAATTTTCATGTGCATAAACCAAGCACCTTAAAACCCTAAAGTGCTCATATGTTGGTTGTTTCTTCAATAAGATCTCGTGAGGCATTTGATTGTTGATGGTCGTGGAAGGCAAGCGATTAATAGTGTAAACTGCCGCGAGTATGCACTCTCTCCAAGATTCAATAGGTAAACTAGATTGAAAACGTGACGCCCTTGCTACATCCAATATATGTCTATGCTTTCTCTCCACGACACCATTTTATTGTGGGTGTTGGTGCATGAACTCTCAAAAACAATTCCATTGTCGTTAAAGTGTGTAAGTAAAGCGGAAGCTTGAAATTCAACGCCATTATCCGAGCATATCCGTCTAATATTCTGACTAAACTAGGTGCGAACCATGTTGTGAAAGTGAATCAAAAGACTAGCCACTTCTAACTTTCGTCCCATTAAAACACCCAAACTCCTCTACTATAATTGTCCACAATTGACAAAAAATAATGGGCGCCACTGAAGGTATCACAACGATAAGGACCCCAAATATCATAATGGATCAATTCAAAACAATGAGTTGTTTTAATGACACTATTTGGAAATGGTAAACGAGTTTGTTTCGCTCGTACACAAGAATCACAAAATATGGTATTTTCCTTAAAATTCTTCAATGAGGTCATGTGTCGCAATTTCCCATTAGAAGAATGACCAAGGCGTTTGTGACACAAATCAGAATCTCCAATTGTTGCTAATATAGCCCCCTCACTCTCCAAGGGCTCCATATAATATAGACCATTGCAATGTTTACCCACTCCAATCGGCTTTCTCGGGGGTAAGTCCTGTATCACACAAAAATCACAGAAGAACGTGAAGGCAGAGTTTAAATCATTCGTAAGACGACTAGTAGAAAGTAAATTGCAATGAAATTGAGAAATGTAGAGAACACGACTGAGAAGCAGCCCATTTAATCTGACTTTTCCAACACTATGAACTGGAATGACCTCTCCATTTGGTATTTTAACAGGTGATTCACCGTGATTTTTTACTACATCAAATAGTGCATCTTCATCGCAAGTAATGTGTTCGGTTGCCCAAGAATCAATTATCCAAGATCCCGGGAAATTATTCTTCATAGTTGCCATATTCACAATCGGCTCGGATGAGGAGCCGCCCATAATGGAGTTCTCTCCCTGCGTAAAATCACGTAGCAGTCTCGAGTCGCACACATTGATGGCAGCGGATACATCCCTGGGTTTATTAGAGGCATATAAACAATACAGTGACACGACATCAATCGCAACGGGCGCTGTGACTGCCCCAACGCCAAAATCGTCCCCCTTCTTGGTGGTTTTATTTTATGTCATGTTCTTGCGAACATGAAGAATATGGCAGCGAGGAGTACTGTTATCCCTCTAATCTTGAATGGTAGAGAGAAGATAACATTAAGGAAAAATATATTTCACGTTGATAATGAATGTGTGGTATACCACATTACTTATACAAATCTGAATCCACATCTAAGGAAACAACTTATGCGCATTATAAGGAAATTAACAACTAAATGAATGACCAAGTCAACAACTAACCGAGCCCACTTGAGCCCATGGGCTGATATAACAAAATACATCCCAATACATCTATCTTATGTTTGTTTTGAGGGGTACATGTATCGGGGGAGTACATCTAACATTGTTGGAGGAGCAAATAACCCATGCCCATATATAAGGCTGAAGTGAATGATCTTGGAATATTCACTATCGAGATATTAATTGCGGTTTTACGCTTGTGGCAAGAGGTTTCTCTCGGGCACTTCATTGGGAGTTCGTTATCTTCTTGGTTCTTGAGTTCTTGTATTTCTCTTCGATAGCGTGGTTTATCAGAGTATAACTTTTAGGTATAAAAAAGAAAATAAATAAAAAATTGAACTGCCTAGACACAGTCCAAAACTAACAAACTATTGATTTTCGACTTATGCACCCTTGCTGATTTTACAGTTTCGATCACGTGAACAAAGGCTGATTTTTCAACCGCATAAAACCACTGTTCGATCTGCACACTTTCACTTCTCTTGGGTAATTATTTCATCACTTTTTCTACTATTATTATCTCTTCGCAGTCTATTCCTAAACCCGAAAACATGCATGTGAAATTAAATAGGAAAACATGAATAAGTAGCACTTATTAATATCTTACCAAAACAAATAAATCAGCAACAATACATAAGCATAACTTAAAATATGTGAATAATATATTAAAATATGTTTTTTTTTAAAGAGATAATAGTAATTCAGTAATCTTGAAAAATAAAAAAGAGAAACAGAGGCATACCACTTTGCAAGCAGTCTGATGGGCCTCTTGTGACCAAAAGTATGAGACCAAAAGTGATTTTTTCTCGGAGCGATCCCCTCAAAAGTTAGTAAAGGGTAATGGGAATTGTGTTTGTTAAATTATGCTCCTAAAAATTAAGCACTTATTTGTCCTTGTACAACTATGCCCTTGAGACTTTTAACTCGAACCAACTGAACAAATTAGTTCATCTTCTTTATTCAATACTAAATACATGTTACATGGGATGAGGATTTAAGATGAAACAACATTTGAAGTGACTTATTGAGTTTAATCATTTGATCACCGACAATTGCAAAGGCCTTTTAATAACAGGAACAAGGCACAGAGGTTTGAGCCTTGTGGTAGTAACACGAAATGCTTCATTAATATCAAGTTCTTCAGCTTTCCCTCCGTCACCTAATTTCCAATTGAAATGGTAGAGTAGCATTGTCAGTGGGAGCTCAACGGTGGCCAGGCCGAACGACATTCCAGGGCATATCCTTCTTCCAGCGCCAAATGGAATATATTCAAAGTCATTACCCCTATAACCCACCTCACTATCAACAAATCTTTCTGGCTGAAAGCAATCGGCGTCTTTCCAATTGTTGGAGTCTCGGTTAATAGCCCATGCATTCACCATGATTTTGGTGTTTCCAGGGATCTGGTATCCATTAATCTCACATGTCTCGCTACATTTTCTTGGAACAGAGAGAGGTAATGGTGGATGCACCCTCAGAGTTTCTTTCACAACTAACTTTAAATAGCTGAGTTCATGAATGCACGATTCATCAACACACCCCTTGCAAGTATCTTATATCCATTAATCTCACACGTCTCGCTGCATTTTCTTGGAAGTAAGAGGGGTACTAGTGGATGCAGTCTCAGAGTCTCCTTGACGACTGCCTTCAAATACGCGAGTTGATGAATCAATGATTCATCAACGCATGACCCCTTATTGTCGAAAACCTTTCTAACTTCTTCTTGTGCCTGTCCCAGAATTTGGGGATTTTTGAGCATTTCTGCCATGGCCCAATCCATAGTGGTCGCGGTTGTTTCACTTCCACTGGTCAATACATCCTGCATGCTTCAACACGTTATATATACATAACTCGATTTTTAATTAACACTAGTTTATATGTTAAGAACAAGACAAATTTAAAATTCATTTTATTGAAGAGATATCAAAGTTACAAATGACCATCTCCACATTCCTATTTATTCAGTAGCAATACACTTAGCTGTAGAGAATTGGAAACCGTTACTAACTAACTTAACAATTACAAACAATAAAGGCTCCTAATATATTCTAGAAGCAGTAGCATATTCCAAAGGATTCCAGAGTATTCCAGAGATTCATCAATACGCTCACGTTGGCTCTAAACCCCCATAAATGAACAAACCAAGTTTAGCACACAAGATTGAGAAACGCGACGGAGACAGAGGCTTAGTGAGAATGTCAGTTGGCTGCTCCTCCATGGGAATGAACCGAACATCAAGAGATTTAGATTGGACGTGCTCGCGGAGGAAATGAACGTCGACTTCTATATGCTTCGTCCGAGCATTAAAAGTCGGGCTGAAAGCAAGTTTTATTGCACCATCATTATCGCACCACAGGATTGAAGGTGAGGCAAGCGGAAGACTAAGCTCACGAAACAGTGATGAAATCCATAACAAACCAGTCGTAGCCATGGCAAGTGAACGATACTCTGCCTCCGTTGGCTCTAAACCCCCAGAAATGAACAAACCAAGTTTAGCACACAAGATTGAGAATGCGACGTAGACAGGGGCTTAGTGAGAATGTCAGTCGGCTGCTCCTCCGTGGGAATGAACCGAACATCAAGAGATTTAGATTGGACGTGCTCGCGGAGGAAATGAACGTCGACTTCTATATGCTTCGTCCGGGCATTAAAAGTTGGGCTGAAAGCAAGTTTTATTGCACCATCATTATCGCACCACAGGATCGAAGGTGAGGCAAGCGGAAGACTAAGCTCACGAAACAGTGACGAAATCCATAACAAATCAGTCGTAACTATGGCAAGTGAACGATACTCTGCCTCCGTACTACTACGAGCAACAACACTCTGTTTTCGTGAGCTCCAAGATAAAAGGTTGGATCCTAGCTTAACACAAAATCCACTTGTACTCCGTCGATCATCAATCGACGCAGCATAATCGGCATCGGCATAGGCTTGCAATCTGAAATCAAGAACTGGAGTAAAGAGTAAGCCATGCGAAATAGTCCCCTTAACATACCTCAACACACGTTTACATGCTTTCCAATGATTTTTTGTAGGCGAGGAGAGAAACTGACTAAGCTTATTTATGGAATAAGCAATATTCGGTCGTGTGAGAGTTAGATATTGTAAAGCTCCCACAGTACTGCGATAGAGTGTCGGATTAACAAACGGAGGAGAATCAAATCTGGACAGCTTCTGACTCGGGCATGAAGGAGTAGGCACTGAATTGCAGTCACCCAACCTAGTCTTCTAAAGCAAATCGAACACATACTTTGATTGTGTAAGTTTAATACATGAGGAAGACACTACTGCCTCTATGCCAAGAAAGAAATTCACTTCACCCAAGTGCTTCAGAGCAAAACGTGCATGAAGTGTGGAGATAAGTTGTTGAACAAACATGGCATCATCCCCAGAAATAAGAATATCATCCACATATAGTAGCAACAAAATTAAAGAGCCATTCATATGAAGATAGAACAAACAATGATCTGAAGAGGAGCGAGAAAAACCAGTAGCAAGAAGAAAACCGGTAAAAGTGTCATACCATGCCTTCGGGGCTTGCTTCAAGCCATAAAGTGCCTTATTGAGCTTGTGAACATGAGTTGGCTTAGTAGAATCAATAAATCCCTCGGGTTGTTGAATATATACAGTTTCGTTCAACTTCCCATGAAGAAAAGCGTTATTTATATCAATTTGCTGCACACTCCATTTTCGAGTAATAGCTAGAGAGAATAAAATCCGCAAAGTTAACGGCTTCACCACAGGACTAAACGTGTCAAAAAATCCACGCCCGCTGTTTACTGAAAACCACGAGCTACTAATCGAGCCTTATACTGCTCAATGGACCCGTCCTTCAAACGCTTGATTCGAAAAACCCACTTAGTGGAAATAATGTTCAAATCAGGATTATATGGAACAAGTGACCAAGTATCATTACGGATTAGAGCATCAAATTCATCTTGCATAGTCGCCTTCCACTCAGGAACAATCAAGGCCTGAGACACCGTATCTGGCTCATTCGTCACATCAGTAGTAAGAAGAGCCTTAGGCTTGAAAATCTCTTATTTTGATCTTGTCTGCATCGGATGAGCAGAGGAACTAGGAGGGGGAATACTAGGTAGAAGAACCTCAATATTAACCCCAGTGGACGCAGAGTGGTCGCCAGAGGAAGAAACATGTGAAGAAGAAGGAGAAACCCTTGGTGAAGAACCATTATCCGGCTGAGAAAAAGACAATGGAGATGGTGGAGGCCGTGAAAATGAGGGTATAAGTGTAGTTGATGAGAATGGAGGATGAGCAGCCCCAGATGGAGTCGGTAATAAGGACTGATGAGGAAACTTAGACTCGTTGAACTCCACAGTACGAGTAATATACACTCTCCCCGAAGGATGTAAACATCGATATCCTTTATGAATAGGGCTGTACCCAATGAAGGTGCATTTGGATGACCAAAACTGTAGTTTCGAAGAATTGTAGGGCCTAAGATATGGACAACACGCACAACCAAAGACCCTCAAGAAATTGTAATCCGGAGATTTACAAAACAACATCTGAATCGGAGATGCGTTAGACAATACCGGTGTAGGTAAACGATTGATTAAAAATATGGCAGTATGAAACGCATCAAACCAAAAATGCATGGGAAGAGAACTTTTAGCCAGTAATGCAAGGCCAATTTCCATGATGTGACGATGTTTGCGCTCGGCAAGACCATTTTGTTGATGCGTATGGGGACACGAATGTCGCACCAAAATACCAAGATCGGTCTAAGTCTTATACAAAGCCACAAACTCACCACCCATATCACATTGAAACGCCTTTATATGAAAAGGAAATTGTCGTTCTACCATTGCAATGAATTTGGTAACAACACCCTTGACATCTGACTTTAGAACAAGAGGATATAACCAGGTATAACGAGTGTAATCATCAACAATAACCAAGTAATATCTATAACCATCCGAAGATATAGTAGAGGCTGGACCCCACACATTAAGATACACAAGTTCAAAAGGCTTAGAAGAATAATGAGCAACTGAAGGAAAACACATTTGATTCATTTTCCCAAGCTTAGAAGCTTCACAAAACATAATATCCATAGAGGCAGTAGGAACATGTAACAAACGTAACACCTTAGAGAGGGTGGCATTACAAGGGTGCCCCAATCTATCATGCCATAGCATGGATTTATTACAATCAGTAGACGTAGCTACATAACACTCTTTATTCAAAATAGGAGTAGCAGAAGTAGTGCCAAAATGTGACATATCCAATTGATAGAGACCGTCCTTAAGATCGAGCTCCCTTCAGCAGAGTCTCGTGAGAAGTCAGATCCTTTACCACACAAAAATCAGCATGAAATTCTATATATGCAACATTATCTTTCAAAAATTGAGATATACTAACAAGGTTTTTTAGTTATATCTGGCACATGAAGTACTTTATTAAAATGTATACATCTATCAAACCCAATACTCGGTACCGAAAGAGAACCAACACTTTTAATCTCAGTAGGAGAGCCATTCCCAACAAAAAGATGAGATGTACCTTTGTAAGGAGTGTTCATGTGGAGATTGCCAAGAGAAGAGGTTACAAGGTGAGATGCACCACTGTCTATGAACCATTCCTGATTCCTGTTTCCCTGAGAATCGGAAGAATTAGCAGCGTGAATATAATTAGATGAACAACCCTCACCATCATAAACAAATTTAAAATTCATTTTATTGAAGAGATATCAAAGTTACAAATGACCATCTCCACATTTCTATTTATACAGTAGCAATACACTTAGCTGTAGAGAATTGGAAACCGTTACTAACTAACTTAACAATTACTAACAATAGAGGCTCCAAGCATATTCTAGAAGCAGTAGCATATTCCAAAGGATTCCAGAGTATTCCAGAGATTCATCAATAGTTTAAAGCATGAGTAATACTTGTGCATAAATAATAAACAGAGTGGATGATTTTATGAATCAAAATTAATGAGCAAGAGTAGAATTGTGAAAAGTGGGTCCAATCCCTTATAAAACATCTGCTCTTATGGAAAGTGAAGATTAAATAGAGATACCAACAAATTCTTTGTGTCACATTTATATTTATATGTGGGGGTCGTCACCACTTCCTTCCTTCACTTGTATTTTTAATTCCGACTTAACCAATACCGCGCATAGACAAAATCGAGAAAAGGAAAACTAACCATGATTACAGCTTTAATGTTTTCGTTGGTCAACATAAAACTAACCATGAAGAACATCTACCAGATCTTATTGCTTAGTATCAGAATTTGGCTGCAGTTTGTGCTCACTGATGATGTCCTCAAAAATCTTATCTGCTTCACGGTGCAATGTAATCAGTCTCCGCCTCGTTGCACTCATCATTCGAATCAACTTGATGGAAGGATTCAAATCTGCAATATTGAATCCTGCTGCATATTCAAGACCCTCACGGATTATTGGTAGTAATCTGTGGCGTTCCTTGGTAATCTTACCAAGGTCTGCCCTTGCTACCACAACATATGTTGACGAGTAAAGTTTGTCCGTCAGATTAAAAGGCAATCCCTCCATACTAGCGATCCACCTCAAAAGATCTAAAAACACCTCTTCTCTGATTGATCGGAACGATTGGACACGTTTCACGCTCAGAAGCTCCATGGTACATATTTTCCTAAGTTGTCCCCAGTAGTCGCCGTATGGACTAAAACCAATATTTGTGTTATTGTAACTCAAGATCTCAGTCACTAGAAGCGATGGCCTGGATGCAAAGTTGAGATTATGAGTTTTCAAAATTTGTCTTGCAGCGTCGGGTGAGGAAACTACAACAACGGAGAGTTGGCCTAGTTGTATATGCATCAACGGCCCATATTTCAGGGCTAGTTGATGCAGAGCACGATGGGGTACGGATCCTACGAGATTTTGCATATTTCCAATCAAATGCAGTTTCCATGGCACTGGAGGGAGATTTGCACTACTTGAGATGTTGGATTTGGATTTTGTTGTGGAAGGTGCCAAAATCAGAGTCGATTGCTCGACGCAGCGGAATGCACAAAAACAACAATCACTTCCACAAAAGCTCAATAGACAACATACCAAATATGCAAATTAACTACGAAAATAAATACGCAATAACACCAAGAATTTTTATGTGAAAAACCCCTTCACAAGAGGGTAAAAACCACGAGACCCCGTCCAGCAAAATACTCCACTATATCAGATGGGAATACAAAGTTTCCTTCTCTATTACAAATAGAGGAATCAACACCAATAACACCAAACTATCCTCAAGAATACTATTCTTGGAACACACAATAAAGAAAAACAGGGGAGAAAGGGAGAGAAAGAAAAAGAGAGACTACTACACATTTGGCTTTGTAGAGCTTTAAAAAAGGGTCTTGGAGAGCACAACACTATCCTCAAGAATACTATTCTTGGGACACACAACACTACAAGAAATTGTTGAATTGCCTACAGAATTTTCCAACGAAAATAATTTCGTCTATAAATATTGAAAATTGCCTACAGATTGCCTACGGATCTTTATAAATTATTTTACACATTTTCACCCATGAAATTACCAAGGAAAAATCTGATGGTGATTTACCTATAAAATAATCCGTAGGTAAAATCGCATTTCCCTACCGAAACGGTTGTAGGTGATTTTATTTTTATTTACGAAAAAAACTTTCCTAACTATTTATATGTATAAATTATCTAATTGTATTACCTACAAAATTAGCTAGGAACTTAAAAAATATTGATTTACCTACAAAATAATCCGTAGGCAAAATAGCATTTCCCTACCAAAATGATTGTAGGTGATTTGTTTATTTATTTACCTACCTACAAAAATTTTCCTAGCTATTTATATGTATAAATTATCTAGCTAATTGTATTACCTACACAATTAGCTAGGAACTTAAAAAATATTGATTTACCTACAAAATAATCCGTAGGCAAAATAATATTTCCCTACCAAAATGATTGTAGGTGATTTGTTTATTTATTTACCTACAAAAATTTTCCTAGCTATTTATATGTATAAATTATCTAATTGTATTACCTACAAATTTAGCTAGGAATTTAAAAAATATTGATTTACCTACAAAATAATTCGTAGGCAAAATAGCATTTCCCTACCAAAATGATTGTAGGTGATTTGTTTATTTATTTACCTACAAAAAATTTCCTAGCTATTTATATGTATAAATTATCTTATTGTATTACCTACAAAATTAGCTAGGAACTTAAAAAGGCAATAGTGTTATAAAAAATAAATATATGAACTTTAGTATGTCCCACATCGAAAGAGTAGAAAAAATATAAGAGAAAAAACAATATAAAAGTAGTAGTATTAATAAGTTAGTAACCAACAAACATAATTTTTTTGTCCCACATCGAATAAGGAGTACAAGAAACATGAGAGAAAAACATTATAAAAGGGGCCTAATGTGCACCTAAGTTTGTATTTTAAAAATGTTTATATATTTTAACACTTTTTGAATCGATTTTATGATCGATTCATGGTTGGACCGGTTGAACCGGCTGGTTGATTCGGGTGGAGTTTACGCATTTTAGAGCCACATGTGAAGCATGTTTTTGATGAGATTTCAGTGATTTATGCATTGATTATGATGATTTGAGCCAAAATGAGGGAAATGTTGTGTTTTGTAGGAAATACGATGAAATTTGGAGCAAAACACCAACCATACTTTACTGGATCAGGAAGTGGAGTGCACTGTTGGGTTCATCTCGAAAAACGGAGTGGAATAGCCTAAAGAATCGAGTCAATCAGACAACTGAGGCGAGAGATATGCACGAAACAAGTTTGGAGTGGCCAACAACTCGGCCGAGCTACTGATCGAGGCAGAATCTGGAACAATTTTCCACTCGGCCGAGCTCCCTGACTCGGCCGAGTTGCTGAAAAAAGTTTGGGGACTGGAACAAATTTCACTCGACCGAGTGGGACAACTCGGCCGAGCTGCTGAACAATCCTAAAAACTGGAACAATTAATCACTCGGCCGAGTCGTGAGGCAATATCATTTGGCCGAGCTCCCTGACTCGGCCGAGCTAAGGGGCGAACTCAGAATCTGGAACAAATTGCACTCGGCCGAGTGAGACAACTCGGCCGAGTCCTGAGATGAAACTTTGAAGCTGGAACGAGCTACACTCGGCCGAGTGACCGAACTCGACCGAGTCGTGAGATGAAGTTTGGTCCCTGGAATGAATTGCACTCGGCCGAATGGGACAACTCGGCCGAGTCATGAAGAAGCCGTTTCACCCATTCGAACACCCCAACTCGGCCGAGTGGTCCCACTCGGCCGAGTCCTCCCTGCTCTCGGTGCCTTTTGCATATTTTGTCCAATTTCCAAGGACCTAAGTGCAATTTTCACCCTTAAGCCCTACCCCAACACTATATAAGGCCTCATTCTTAAAACCCAAGACATTCTCCCCCAATTCCTAAAATTCCACACATAGTTACACATACTTGGAGGTGTTTTGGCCATTTCCTCTTCATTTCTCCATCAAATCAAGGAAGGAAGGATGCAATAGCTTGGAAATTCAATTCTCTACCACATTCTAGACTAAGCTTCCTCTTTCCCCTTTCTTTTTACTTAGTTATTTCAATTGATTTTGTAATTTGACTATGCTAGTTAGTGGCTAGAACACTTTTGGTTCTAGAGCCTTGTAAATACTTTTGTTGAAGTTTATGAATTAATGTTTTGCTTATTTGGTGTTTGTGTGGCTTAATTCTATTTGGATGCTTGATTTTCATTACAAGGCATGTCATTAGTGTACAATGATGAGATGTTAATCCTAGTTAATTGAATTAGGTTGAGAAATCTACTTTGATTAATTGATTGCAAGCATTTGACCTAATTTTATTATGAGATTGAAAGATGAACAATGATTAGGAAGATGTGTGATGATCTTAGGAGCTTGATTGGGTTTTATTGTGCAATTTAGGTAGAGATACTAAGTTGTGTGATATTTCCTTTGGATTACTTAGATCGAAAGAACTTTGAATTCATTATTATGTGATAAATCCTATAGACAAAGCATGAACACCACTAAAGTAGATAGTTAATCATAAATGGATTCATTAGTATTGCATGTGCCTTAGAACCTACCTTCTCATACTTGAATTTCATCCGTTTTACTTCTCGTTTTCTTAGTTTGCATGCTATTTGATCGATTTTACATTACTCTTTATTGCTTATTCGTGACAATTTGGTAGGCAATCTTAGGGTAATTCACCACATTCACTTTATCGATCACCGTCTATTTAGAATTTCGTTAACAAAATACAGTTTACGCTATACCTCCTCGTGGGATCGACCTCGTACTTACTTCTCTACGATAGACGCCTTGCGGTCATTTATTGTAGTGTTGTAGAATACGTGAATCACTGGTCCAATTTATTAATAAAAATATAATTTATTAATTTAAAATTTAAAATATATATTTAAAAAATTTTCCCACTGAAATGTTTGTTGCCAAATTTACCTACGAAATTACCAACGAAATGTTTCGTAGTTGATATTTACCTACGAAATTTCATTTATTATGGTAATCATATTACCTACCGAAATGTTATGGATTTGCTACGAAAATGTGGTAGGTAATTTACCTACGGATTAAATTTTCATGGGTAACCGAATTACCTACGAGCGAATTCCATACAAATGGTTTTCGTTGGTATTCCGTAGGTAAATATAAATGCCTACAAAATTGGAATTATTGCCTGCAAATTATTCCCTAGCCAACTAATTATTTTCTTGTAGTGCAATAAATATAGGAAGAGAGTATACTAAAATAGTACAATGAGAATAAAACAATCAATTTCTCTTTGTACCTCTTGGAGACGATTCGTGAAAATCTACTCCAACCAAAATGAAGAGCACGTCACCACGAACTCCCCTCGAAATTTGAGACAAAACGGTGAAGAAACGAGTGCCCACGAGACAAACCCTTCTTCTCCCTCCACTACAAAAAAAGAGGTTTTTAGTATCGAAAAATTGGTATCTGATGCATTTTCCGATACTAAATCTTATCATTTAGTATCAACAATAAAAATATTGATACTACTTGCATACTTGGTATCAAAATTTTATCTTTTGATACCATTAATTTCATTGCATCCGTTATTTTTTTTATACCAAAGTTATTTTGGCATCAAAGTTTTTTTATTGATACTACTTATTTTTTTGCATTAAATAATTTTTTGATACTACTTATCATTGGTATTGGAAATTGAATTTCCGATACTATTAATTTTACTTTTAGTATTAGTAATTGTTTTATTGATACAACTTATTTTTTGTATCAAATAATTTTTTTGATACTACTTATCATTGGTGTCGGAAATAAATTTTCGATACTATTAATTTTATTTTTAGTATTAGTAATTGTTTTATTGATACCACTTATTTTTTGTATCAAACATTTTTTTATTGGAAATTGAATTTCTGATACTATTAATTTTACTTATAGTATTAGTAATTGTTTTATTGATACAACTTATTTTTTGTATCAAATAATTTTTTTGATACTACTTATCATTGGTGTCGGAAATTAAATTTCCGATACTATTAATTCCTGGAAAAATCTTGGCTTAATACTATGCATTAAGATCAAATTATTTTCGTGAACAGAGATGGCACCCTGATCGATTCTCTGCTTCTGGAAATTCTAAGTACTTGGAAGAGGCCAAGAAGAAATTTCGAGGCATTCAACAAGCCTATTCAGGAACACTTTTTTTCTTCTTTTAATTAAAATGAGATGATTTTCAAATTTTCATGCATATTTATTCCAAAAAATTAACTTCTTACTTAGGCAATAGTGAAGGTAGATGTTTAAAGCTGAAATTTTGTAAGTAAGTGTCTATATTATATTTATTCTACTTCATGGTTTATGGCCATCTCTTTGAGTAACTTATTAGTATTTGGTGTGTATTTGTATGTGAATTCAAAGCTCTATACAAAATTAGCCCTGAAATTTTACTCGTTTCATGATTGTTTTCTTTTGGACTTTTGGCCTTTGGAATATATTTTTATATGATACCAGTATAATTCACATAATTTTATTGTTGTTAGGTACAAGCCAGCTTTTTTTAATCCATATATAGTCAATGTGCAATTAATTATTATATGCCATATGAATTTCATTTATATGAATTTGTGCTTTAATGTTCGATCATTTGTGGAAAATATGTGATAGATCTGAAAGTGGCTCAATTGCAGGAGATTATGGCAACGGCGAGGCTTTCCACAATTTGCATGTTCGGAAATGCTCCACAAACCAACCTAATATACTAGTTCTTGAAAAGCACTTCACGTTAAATATTTTGTAATGGAGCTTATATACTAGTTTTTGTATATGAAACTAATATACTTGTGGTTCATTGTTGATAAATGTTACTCGTATTTTGATATTTGAATTAGTAATATGGAGGGCAAATAAAGCTAGATTTGAATCATACATATTGAATATTAGCATTTTATGCGTGTAATAAAGCTAGTGTGATTTTTGCTATTCGAAAATTAATATTAGAACATTTTTATAATACCATTAATTTTAGAATCAGTTGGAACTGTTTTAAATACAATAAATATAATATTATATTAAAAAATTAATATAATTATCCGATGTTAAATGCCTTTTTTGATACTAAATAATTCATTTTTTTAGTATCAAAAAATATTTATTGATACTATATATTTACAATGTAGTATTAAAAAAAATTGATACCATTATTCGATACTAAATATTTTTCTGACACTAAAGGTTATATCCTTTAGTATCAAAATAATTGATACTAAAAATACAATCCGATACTAAATATTTTTCTAATACTAAAGGTTAAATCCTTTTAGTATCAGAAAATATTTATAGATACTATACCATTATCCGATACTAAATATTATTTTGATACTAAAGGGTTCAATCATTTTATCAAAAAATATTTATTGATACTATATGTTTAGTATCGGTAAAAGTTTGCGATACTATAAATGCATTGTTGTATCAAAACAAATTGATACAATAATCCGATACTAAATACAATTCTGATACTAAAGAGTTCAATCCTTTAGTATCAAAAAATATTTATTGATACTATACATTTCTGATACTAAAGGGTTACCCATTAGTATTAGACTTTTTTTCTGATACGCGGTCTTTAGGATCGGGAGTATAGGTATCGGAAGTGGTATCGAAAATAAATTTGATACCAATACCCTTTTGTATCAAATATTTCATTTTTAGTATAAAAAAAAATTCGATGCTAAAAACCTCTTTTCTTGTAGTGCTCTCTCACTATTACACATTTGGCTTTGGAGAGCTGCACTTGGAGAGCTCTTGTTTCGAAAAGCTCTCCAAGATAGCACTTGGAGAGCTCTTTTTTCGAAAAGCTCTCCAATTTAGCACTTGGAGAGCGGTTTTTAAAAAAAATAAAAAATACTTAGAGAGCGGTTCAAAACCGCTGTCCAAGTGAAGCTCTTGGACAGCGGTTGAGAACCGCATTGCAAGTAGAACTTATACAGCGGTTTAGAACCGCACTCCAAGTATTCAATTGGAAAGCGGTTCATAACCGCTCTCCAATCTCAAAACCTTGGTCAAAGCCCTAAATCCCCAAAATCAATTCATTCTACGCGTTTAATTTATGTCGAAGCTCTCCCTCCCCCAAACAAATTAAACGCATTTTCTCCTCCAACCTTCCCTATGTAAAATCGAAGCTTGCTCTAGTTATTGGTGTATATATGTGTGCGCGTGTATCTGTTGGTGTGGGAAATTGTGATTTATTGACTGTGTACGGCAGGAGTCGCCTAGTAATTTAAGGCCGCGGATGCGGGAAATGATGGAGGAGAAGATGATTTTTAAGGCGCTGCCACATGGAGATTCCGGCGGAAACTCAGTAGAGACGATCCCCTTTTAGGTGTGTATTTTTTCCAGAAATTGAAGCAATTGTGTTTGTTTTGGTTTGCAGCGAGCAGTATTCACTACTATCAGTTGGAATGCTTTTTAATTGGGTTTGGTGGAGAATGCGAGTTAGTAATTTGCTGTTGACCAATCTACTCATTCCTAGGGTTTTTTGCTTTCCTTGATTTCATCATTGCTAGTTCGTAATTTATTCTTTCGAAATATATATTATTGCCCTGGTAACCTTTTTCTTCACAATATTTAGTCCAAACATTCTTGTTCACCATTAGCCATTGCGTTGAAGTAGGTTCACTGACTTTTTTTTGAACTTAATGACCTCCATTTTTTAAATATAATTTCGATTATTATTCTACTATCCACCTTTTGACGACGTTCAAATGACTGGTCCAGATGAGCAAGACTCATTTTATACAAACTAACCTGAATGAATAGGTTTGGTGTTCAGGAAAATGATTTCATCACAACTTCATTAGCAGACCCTAATGGATGCTTTTGTATATTTTATCTTAAAAGTCCTAAACTAAAGTTGTATGCATAGTTGAGATTATTTTTTGGCTCTTAGATCCTACGATAAAACAGATTATGGATAACTCTATCTTTAGAGTTGATATTGAATGTTCCTCCATGCTGATTGTTCTTGTAATGCCTGGATATTTGCAAATATGAACTTGCTATAGAATTTAGTGCCTTTCGTGGTTTGTTAGTAGAAGGTAAATACTAAACGTCTAAACCTGATAAATCAGCCTTCAGTGATGTGCTTGAATATCAAACCTTAGCATGTCATTACTAGATCATTGATGTGCAGCCTGATGTTGTAATTGGTTTTTTCCTTCACCTTTGTTGTATATTTTGCTTGTTTAACACAATTGTTTTGTCCCTTTGATTTTCATATGTAGATCCTGAGCTGGAACCCTCGGGCATTATATTTTCCTAAGTTTGCTACTGCAGAACAATGCCAGAGAATTATTAAAATGGCAAAACCACAACTTAAACCATCATCCCTAGCTCTACGTCAGGGAGAAACAGCAGAAAATACCAAAGGAATTAGGACAAGGTAATTACCATTTGCGTATAGAGTGGAACAATGGATTAATTAACATGTATATATTCTAATGCACACTCTTTCTAATCCTTTCGTTTAGATGCTGGATTTTTTTTCACGATATTAGTATACTTTTCTTATGCTGAATGTCTCTCGTATTAGTTCTGGTATGTTTATAAGCGCATCTGAAGATAAGACTGGGATCCTGAATCAGATTGAGGAAAAAATTGCTAAAGCAACAACGATCCCAAAGAGTCATTGAGAGGTAATGCAGTTTAAGAAAATTTGGTTATTTTTGTTCTGCTATATCGACTGTGTATAATTAGTTCATAATCTGAGCTGCGAAATTCATGAAGAGCACACTTGCATCATCTGGGATAATGGTTGAGCAGATTCATTAAGAACCGATGATCTTTCAACAATACCCTAAAAATAAATGGCTTTTTAGGATGCTAAGCGAGATAAGGAAAATGGTATTGGCTTCTGAGTTTTATTTGATTATCTTGAAAACATCTACTGTGATACTGTATGGGCATATTTTGTGAGATACAAATATAGAATCCCTGCTAGTAGGTCTGATGCAGTTCCACTATTTATCATTTGATTATTTCACCATGCATAAGTCATCACACAACGAGCCCCCATGTTATATTTCGTAGTTACAGAGGTTTAAACTCTATGTCTGATCTTATATGGAAGGGATTTCAACAATTTATATCATCAACACTTTAAGTATATAATGATATCCATGCAGTTAAAATTACAGTGATATGGTTTATTATATGTCTCAATAAACATGGATCCAGGAAGATTTCAACAGGTTTTGGTTTCAAACAACATAACTAACCAATCCATTGATTTGGAATTTTGTTTTGTTGTGCAGGGTGGTATATGATTGTAATGCTTGCATTATTAGTTCAATTTAGTTTGAATTGACTTGTTTGATGTTTCTTAAATACTAATTTCAGAAAATGTGTTGTGGGGAATGTCTAGTCTAGGTACATCAGCAAGTTGGACCTTTCATTGATTTGATATGTCTACATGAGAGTCATACTTTATTTGTGTCCTCAGACTCCTCTGCCCAAAACACATGCTCCATAGTATGATGAGTTCACTGTATTTTGAGGCCATATAATATTCTACTATAAAACGAATTGTAGTAGTATGATTTAATTATTCAATTCTTGTAGGTCATTTGTCTCTTTTTACTCAAGTGGCATGTCATTGTAGATTGATTTGCCTGATGATATATTCTGTTTTGAATGCTGCAGGATACTGGGCTATGGCCCTTAGTAGCTCCCTTGCCTTCTTATGGGAGAGGGAGAGAACGACCTGGAGAAAGGTATATGAGTTTCATCCATGGGGATGGGCTCCATGATGTAATATTAACAGGTCAGTCACTAGACTACTTGCTACACTTTAGTCAAAGGATAAATCTCCAGCCTATCTTTTTTTATCTTAAAAACTTTAGCAAGTGCTTTAGTGGATTTATCATGATTATATCAACAGCCCTCAGAATTTCACTCATCATCTACTTGAACATGATATTGGAATGACATAAAAGATAATGAGTATAATTCTCGTGTTTGTTCACATTTTTTCTATCTTTATAGGTGAAAATGGGACAATTGATGGCCAAGGTGATGTCTGGTGGAACATGTGGAGGCAAAGGAGTCTTCATTTTACTAGACCCAGCCTAATTGAATTTATGAATTCTAGAAGTCTAATCATTTCCAATTTAACTTTCAAAAACTCACCATTTTGGAACATACATCTAGTTTATTGCAGGTAATACTCATCTGCTCCCCATAACTTGTTTATAATACATTAACTGTACTAAATTGACTTGTTAGAAGGGGTAGGCTGAAACATAAAGGTAACTGAGAAAATAGGACCAGGGTATAGTCTGTGAGAGTTCTTAGTTTATTTAAATTATTATTGATTGAATAAAAATTCATATACTATATATCTAACTATATTGATTGATCGTTGTTTGCAGTTTGTCTATGCCCGTCCGCTCAACTCTTACAAAGACAAAAGAATTGACAAATGGAAAAAAGATTGGATCGGGTACCTGTACAATCGATTTTTGTATAGGTTTAATTTAAGTAGCTAGTATAACTTTTGTTGCATTTAATATATTAACTTATACATTTGTGATGATATTTAATGTTTTTTGGTGTTTATATTAATTGAATGTACGTTAGTGTACGTTTATTTATTTAATTTTTTGGTATTTGACGTGTATAAAATGGATTTGTATAAAATGGATTTTTAAAATATAAAATTTATTTATTGGTATATAAATAAATTTGGTTTTGTATAAAATTGATTTTTTAAAAAAAAATTGACTTAGACAGCGGTTCGTAACCGCTGTCCAAGCCCATGCGTTTTAAAAAAAATTGACTTAGACAGCGGTTATGAACCGCTGTCCAAGTCAAAAAAACATTAAAAAAAAATACACATAGACAGCGGTTATGAACCGCTGTCCAAGTGACTTTACTTGGACAGCGGTTCAAAACCGCTGTCTAAGACCTCTCTTGCACAGCCTTTAAAAAGAGCTCTCCAAGTGCAATTTCACTTGCATAGCTCCCACTTGGAGAGCTCGTTTAAAAGCTCTCCAAGACCCTTTTTTAAAGCTCTACAAAGCCAAATGTGTAGTAGTCTCTCTTTTTCTTTCTCTCCCTTTCTCCCCTGTTTTTCTTTATTGTGTGTTCCAAGAATAGTATTCTTGAGGATAGTTTGGTGTTATTGGTGTTGATTCCTCTATTTGTAATAGAGAAGGAAACTTTGTATTCCCATCTGATATAGTGGAGTATTTTGCTGGACGGGGTCCCGTGGTTTTTACCCTCTTGTGAAGGGGTTTTCCACGTAAAAATTCTTGGTGTTATTGCGTATTTATTTTCGTAGTTAATTTACATATTTGTCCGTTGTCTATTGAGCTTTTGTGGAAGTGATTGTTGTTTTTGTGCATTCCGCTGCGTCGAGCAATCGACTCTGATTTTGGCACCTTCCACAACAAATTTGAATTTGAAGAAGATCAAAGTAGACAAGAGGATGAGGATGAGATAAAAAAACATCACAAACTGGATCTCCATGAGAAAATGGTGTATGTAGATGTTCTGTTCTACAGCCTTTAAGTTATATCAGTATGCTAGTCGACTGCATTATGTACATATATATATATATATACAATGTAAATACTTTGTTCCACTTTTCGTATTCTACTTGATATTCCATCATACTAGATCATTAACACGTGTTGTTCCATTATTATGGCGTGTTTATTAACAATACACAAACGATGTGAAACACCAACAATTGAAACAATTTTTTGAACTGTTAAAAACAATGGGGGCAGTATCTTTTAAATGACAAATTTGCAAATATTTCGATTTGGGCTTTTCACGTGCAAACTTGTTCTGTCTTGAGGATTAAGAAAGTTCCAAAATTGGCAAAACTAATTTGACAAGACAGGGTTGTTGTATAATTTCAAAATTGAGAAAACTGTGTTTACGTTGAAGAGAGAGGTTACGTCGTGAGATTTTGTACGCCTGGGGCGAACAAAAAAATGGATCCCTTTTCTAAAAAAAAAAAATCAAATAAAATAAGTGAAATAGGTATGCACATATTAAAAATGAATGAATGTTATAAAAATAAATCATTTAAAATGACTTCTTCTAGCATTTTGAGAAGCAAATTCTTCAATAATATCTTCATAATTAATTTTTTCTAGCATATCTTTTTCAATAGTTTTTAGTCCATTTAATCTTTCTTGTGACATAGTGGATCGTAGGTATGTTTTTAGCAATTTTAATTTAGAGAAACTTATTTTTGTAGATGCCACAGTCACAAGAATAGTCAACAATATTTTATACGCAATTAAACCATTAGGATAACAACCCAAAGCATTTACAAACTCAAAAATTTCTAGGGCCATTTTTTTTTTCTGTTGATAAAGTTACTTGCAACACTTTTAGTTCGGAAAATAAGTCATTTGGAAAAATAGGTTCAATATCCATTTCGTTTTTTTTTGGAAAAATAGGTTCAATATCCATTTCAAGTGCAAGACTTATAGCGGAAGAAATAGCTAAAGTAAATCCATTTTCTCTATAATCTTCAAAAAAAAAAACAAATTATCCCCTTTAATTGTGTTATCGCATTATCAATATGCATATCTTTATGTTGTAATATTTTGCTAACCATGTTAATTTTAACTAAAATGTCATGCCAAATAATCATACTTAACAAAAATTCAAAATGTTCTAGTTCATTTGCTAAACTTTGAGCTTCACTTTATGTTTTAGGATCAACAGTTATTTCAAATAATTATAACAAAGCTTCTCGTATTTGGGGAGTCTGATATCTAATGGCTTTCACACTTTCGACACGACTCTCTCAACGTGTATTCGACAATGACTTAAGAGTTAAACCATGCACATGATCTTGTAATGTTTTCCATCGTTTTGTAGAACTACTGAACAATGAATATACACGTTGAACAACTCCAAAAAAAGATATTTCTTTAATACATCTATTTGCCATATCACAAATAGTAAGATAGTGAGAATGTCAGGCACATGGCACATACAATGCTCTAGGATTGATTTCAAGTAACCTTTTTTGCACACCTTGATGTTTACCTTTTATATTTAATCCATTATCGTATCCTTGACCCCTCACATCATGAAAATTAAGACCAAGAGATTCCAATGCATGTAGTTATTCACTAAAAAGACCATATCCGGTTGTATCGTGAATATTCAAATATTCTAAAAAAACTCTTCAATTTTTATTTTTCTAATCGACATGTCTACACATCGTATAATCAATGTCATTTGTTTTTGGTGACTTATATCTGGAGTGCAATCAAGAATTACAGAAAAATATTTTGCTTCTTTAATTTTAGAAATAATTGCACTTTTAATTTTAAATGCCAACTTAGAAATCAACTCATTCTGAATTTTATGACTAAGATAATGATAATGTATTTCATTGTCCTTAATACGTCGAATGTGTTCTTGCATCACTAAGTCAAACTCTGCAATCATTTCAACTAAACCTAAGAAATTGTCATTGTTTTCTACATAGACTCTCTCTTTTATTCCACGAAAAGCCAAATTATTATTAGCAAGACATTTTACTATAGCAATTATTCTAGAAAGAACTTGTTTCCAATGTATTTTTTCTTTAGATATTTGTTATTGTAGATTTTTGTCAATTGTTTCGTTTTTTCTTAATCTAATTTGTAACTTAATCCAAGTATTCATATTAGTGATGTGCTCAACACCGTTTTCATGCATTTTAAGTCTTTCACTAAGATGCTTCCAAGCATTATACCCTTCATTTGCTAAAGCACTTTTAGAAGCCGGTGATTTAAATAACTTGCAATAAAAACAATATACTTTATTCACACTTTTTGAATAAACTTATATAAATAAAGTAAAGAGAGTAGTTGGAATAAGTATAAAAATAATGACATTTTATGTAAATATGTATATTTTGTGAGGGTGAGGTTTATGGAGGAGGGAGGGAGTACATGGTATCCGCCTAATAGATGGATACCTTTTTCTCTCTTCTCCGTGTAAATCATGGTGGATCCGACGACCTTGACCCTGACTAAAGAAGGAACATTTGAACCAAAACCTGACTACACTATCTAATTAATTTGCCCACGATCAAACCGTTCGTGTTTTCTTGGTATCCAATTTGACGGAGGAAACTATGATTGCACTTTTGGTCATTATACTCCCCCTCCATCCATGAAAAGTAGTCTCATTTGCCTCATATTCTTTGTCCACAAAATGTAGTCTCATACCATTTATGGAAACTATCACCCTTCAACCATCACTTAATTACTCAAATTGCCATCAACTTTATTCGCAAACAATCACTTTATTCACAATGGACCCCACAATCACTTTATTAAATATAATTTTTCTTAAGCTGACACCTAAAATGTATTCTTAATTTGTCTCTATTGATTTTTTTAATACATATATAAATTAAAGATGAATGCAAAAATTTAAGTTTCTGCTCATATAACCTTTTTAAATAAATAAATATTATATTTATTTATTTAAATTTTATTTTAATTATAATATATATATTTTTTACAATCCAATAATTATAAACATTTATACTACAATTGAAAAATAAAATCCATGAGAGTGAGAACTCAAGTCCTCCACACGCGAAAATTTGGTGATTTCAAACCTGCTCTAGCACCGTCGCTCGTCGCCTACAGCCGCTCGCCGCCCACAGTCGCTCGCCGCCAACCGTCGCTCGCCGCCAACCGTCGCCGCCTCTTCTTTCTTCGTGGTTCACTGCTACAACTCGCCATAGGAAATAGAGTACTTTGCCACAAAGGAAACCGAGCGCGCACACCGCTGTACACCCCGACCACGAAAACACGTCGTACGCCTCGCGTCGTATTCTCATCGCCGTGTACCGTCTTGCGTTGGCCTCCTTTACCGCCGTTAGGTAAGCCCTAATTTATTTTCTAAGCCTTAATTTGACTAATCCAAAATTTCAGCCCTAATTTTTTTGTGGCAGCAATCTTCATCAAGAAAGCTCTAGTAACAAACTCTAGTATTCTCAAATATGGATGTATAGGATTCTCAAATATGGATCCACTATTGATGCTGGCTGAATTTCATTATCTGGTTGCTGTAGTTATTTTTTGTGTATGGTATTTTCACTTTTCGTACTTACTTTTGGTTCCATGAGATGTCGCTGAACCTAACATGTGAAGTCCATTATAAAAACAAGTGGGAATTGAAAGTGTCTTGGATAGTTGTGCAAGTATTTGGTTTCTGCTAACAAACTTTCTTAATATTACATGTTGAAGCTGAAGAACAATCTGAAATTTCTGAGGCATACTCGGTTTCTGCTGTACCTTTCTTCGTTTGCTTTAAGGTACTATAATACTGATACACTTCATGCCTTTCTCTCCCATGACTGCGTGCAAAGTTCTATAGTTGTTATTTGTGAAATTGCATACGTACTAATAAAACAATTCTTGCAGTGTGCTGTGAACCTTATGAAAAGTTTCTGTTTTCATTTTAGTTGATGGTATTGTTTCTTCTATCCCATGACAAATGACAAATTCTGGTATTGTTCCAATAAACCAGATAATGGAAAGCTCTTTGAAAAGTATATTGTCCCATTATTCTAAGTACTAATTCAAGCACAACAAGTGTATTACATGCATGGATGACATAAAGTGTGGAAGACATTGGAAAGTCGTCATTAAAGTACAACATCGTGAGATTTTTGAAGCAGTCCAAGAGGAAGATGAAAGTAATGGTGAACCTCATAATTCTGGTGGTAACAATGAACCCGATCAAGATATCTCATCTAATGACACAAGTTTAGTGGTCGGTGAAGATATATAAACTTTCCAACTTGACAGAATTGGAGTTCAACCTAATTATATAGAATTGGCAGAAACACAAATGCAAAAGTCTGATGATTTTCAAGATTTTATCAATGATGAAGATATTGAAATCGAAGTAGGTAGCGATGAAGATGAGCTAATACTTCAATCTGATGAAGATAGTGACTGATTTATTTAACAGCATAAGGTATTTACATAATATGCTTGTGATCAGATAAGCTTTTAGAGAAGGGGCAGAGGCCAACAATCAGTATGCCCTTTTTATTTAAGCCAGCCATGCGTCTTTGTTTTTCCGTCCACCATAGATAAAGGCATGTTGGAACAAGGAAATAGTGGGAGGGGGCCATCATGAAGATCGCATGCTGGAACATAAGGTCTCCTTGAGCCTTAAACAGAAACAGAATGGGGTTCGAAACCTAATTAGGCAACATAACATTGACATGATTGGAGTTCAGTTCTGGAGACTAAATCTAAATCCTATGTCCTCGTGCTTGAGCCAAGCCTATTTGGAAGCCAGTCGTGGAAGATGTAGCTCTGGCTCTAGAAAGAAGCTATGAAGCGAGAGCCTCTGAATTTATGTTCACTGTGGATGGGCGTCAAGCTCCTGTGGCCATTGATAGAAAGAAGTGGTCTTCCGGGGCCAACGGTAGAAGCGGTAAAAGCATTGAAAACAATGTTCCTGGTAGAGAACTTCTGGTTTCAAATATTGCAATGACATTGATTTTACTTACTAACTTAATATGCACTATGGCTATTTTATTTATTTATTACGTTTCACAATTACTTTACTTTGTGCATATATGCTTCTTAAGAGAGTACACAATCAAGTTAATTGTTCAAGTGGGGGTCAATCCATTGTTGAGGAGAGTTCAGGTAAAAATAAAAAATGTCTACGGGTTGGTTATAAAATTGATCATGTTGGGAACTTGCTTGATGGATATATGGATTTTTTCTAGCTTGTCATTACAATTTTTTTGTTTTTGATTACTATTTTACTTTTACTTTTTTACTTTTTTAATTTTTTACTTATTATTGTTGTTGTTATGGGTTTGTTGGTTGTTGTCATATGTATATATTATGACGGTACATTTACGTTATTGTTGTCTTTAGTTAGTTTGCTGCTGGTTTCTTAATGGCTTGTTGTTGATGTTCAAGGAGAATTTATGCTACCATTGCGTATGTGTGTGTTTCCTGCTGATTTTTGGTGTTGTTTCCTACTAGTTTCGGTGCTATTTCCTGCTGATTTCGGTGTTGTTTCCTGCTGGTTTCGGTGATGTTTCCTACTAGTTTTGGTGCTGGTTTTGGGCTGGTTTTCTGCTGTTTTCCTAGTGGTTTTTAGGTATTTTTTTTTACGGAGGCTTTTTTTTCCTTTTTTGATGTATTAGACATTTTTGGATGTATTTTTGATGAATGCTCTTTTATTTATAAAATATAATGATATTATTGATTTTATTAGGGTGAAATTTAAATTTCGTAGCTATTATGATTAAATACTTTTGCAATGAATGATTTACTTTTGTTGTTAAATCAGCTATGAAAAATATATTTACATCGTTATTATTTTGTGAAATTCTTAGTTTCGTGGCTAACATTTGCAATGAAAACATGATTTTTATCGCTAACGTTTTGCAATGAAATCTATATTTTTATCGCAAAATATTAACGATGAGTTTCATCGCAAATATTAGCGACAAAAAAGTCTTTTCATTGCAAAATGTTAGCGAAGAAAACATGATCAGTTTCATCGCAAATGTTAGGGCAAAAATATGGGTTTCATCGCTAACATTTGCAACGAAATTAAAATATTTATCGCAAAAATATTTGTTATGAAGTAAGAAACTACTATTTTAGACACGAAAAAATTTATCGCTAATTCAAATATTTTCGTCGCTAATGTGACTTAGCGATGAAATAATTTTGTCGCAGGATTTGTTGCTATACACTCGTCGCTAACGTGTTTGCAACAAAACTTTGATTTTCCTCGCAAACATTTTGCGATGAAAATTATATTTTGGTCGCTAATATTTTGCATTTTCATCGCTAATATTTTGCGATGAAACTCATTTTTTCATCGCAAACATTTGTGACAAAATTATTTTTTTTTATCGCAAACACGTTAGCGACGGGTGTATAGCAACAAATCCTACGATAAAATTATTTCATCGTTAACTCACGTTAGCGACGAAAATATTAGAATTAGCGACGAATTTTTTCGCGGTTAAATTATAGTTTTCCTGTAGTGTTTATATCAATAATTCTAACCATAAATATTTAAATTAAGTTGTTCTTGAAATTGTTCTTAAAATTTAAAGACAATATCTCAAATTACATGCAGTTCTTAGAATGTAAACATAATATCGCAAATTATATGCAAAATTTAAATTTAAATCCCATATCTCAAATTTACATCTCCGTGACTATTTTCGATTGGAAGTTCAAAATTGAACAGTTTAGAATTGAAGAAAAATATGGAACTAGAATAGTACAACAGATTTGGGCGAGGGGTTTACCGAGGGCCCACTAACCCTCGGCAATTTTTAATTGACGTGGCATATTTCCGAGGGACAGTTCCTCGGCAATTTTTTAATTTGAATTCCCTCGGGAAATTACTCGGTAACGCCGAGGGATTTAATTTCCCTCGCCAATTAGCGAGGGATTTTATTTCCCTCGGTGTTTTTCCTTGCCCAGTGTGCCCCTCGCCCAGTCCGTCACCATTTTTCGAGGGATTTCTTCCCTCGGAAAATTCCCTCGGTATCAAGTGTTGGGATATTCATCCAGCCTCAAATCTGATTGTAATTTCTCATGTTTAGTTTTGGTGACCAAAATCAGATCAGTGGAGCAAGTGTTAGTATAATAATTTATAATCTAGTAATAGGTTACCTAAGTTGTTTTATAAAGATTAGAAGTATTGAAATAGAGTCTAAGTCTTAGTCAGTGGATCAACTGTATGTATATCTGTTCATACCACATCTGGATAAACACGCGTATGCTCAAGACTCTAAAGAGTAGAAGACTAAAGACAAGAAGACCCTCGAAGCTCATTAGTGAAATCAAATTGAAAGGTTCTTGTATACCTTATCAACTGATAGAAGCTATATGATAATCTGAAAATAAATCAGAAGACGTATTCAGTAGATATGATCTTCGCCTGATCTTGTCTAATAAGAAGCCTTAAAAAGTTAGTTCATCTGATTTATCAGATGACAGTTAGCATTTAAGATGAAAGTACTTTGAAGAAGAGGCAGTTCATTAAATATTTTACACATTGAAAGAAGAGGCATTTATGATAGCAGAAGATAAAGAGAATATCAGACTACGTTTGAATTACTCAAACAGAAGACAAGACAGATAGTCTAACAACTCGGCTGATGTGGACCAATAAGAAGATGACAACACAACTATTTGAGTTGACTTGGACTAGGTTGCAGAGATCTTTTGCAGGATCGTACACAGCATTAAATGGACATTTAATGCACATTCCCATTTAAGAAAACGTCATACTAGAAAACAAGGATTACATCAAATCAGAAAGATCCCATACCAAATATAGAAGGATTGCATACAACGACTAGTTTGAAGCTCAAATCCTCTTTAAATACAATACTTGTTCTTTGGAACAACTTACGGAAACTCCACAAGCAAGAACTCTCAAGAAATCAGCAGACCTCAAGAACAGTTAGCTTTCTAAAATCATATCGAGTTCTTTTGAGCCAGAAAAGATTTTCTATCCTTACCTCTAAGTTTCCGATCCTAAGCCAGCCTTAACATTCTTATCTTTAGTTCATAAAAAATCAATTGTGAATCTTTCACACTGAAGTTGGTTATACACTTACATTCACACTTTCAACTTAGAAAACCAATTGTAAAGGGTATTTGTTCTCTAACCAAAGAGTAGACCTGTATACACACTACAAGAAACTGCAATTTAGCTGCGAAAAAAATTGTCGCTTAGCGATGAAATAATTTTGTCGCATGATTTGTTGTTATACACCTGTCGCTAACGTGTTTGTGACAAAAAAATTAATTTTGTCGCAAATATTAGCGATTAAAATTTGAGTTTCATCGCAAAATAATAGCGACGAAAATATGAGTTTCATCGTAAAATGTTTGCGAGGAAAATCAAACATTTGTCGCAAACATGTTAGCGACGGTTGTATAGCGACAAATCCTGCGTCAAAATTATTTCATCGCTAACTCACATTAGCGACGAAAATATTAGAATTAGCGACAAAATTTTTTTGTGTCTAAAATAATAGCTTCTTACTTCGTTTCTAATTTTTTGCGATAAATATTTTAATTTGGTTGCAAATGTTAGCGATGAAACCCATATTTTTGTCGCTAATATTTGGCTATGGATATCCGATTGTGAATTGTTCTCTAAACCCACTTCCGCCCTCGACCAACCCGCACCCCACACCCGCACCCAACCCAACCGACCCGCACCCAACCAGCATACCCCTCCCCATTTTTTCAAATGACTATTTATTTGGTGTTTGTGGGAATTGATCCCGGGTGGATGGGCACCCATAGTTGGGCGCCCACCACTTGGGCAGACAACTCTTTGGTTCAGTTTTTAATATTAATTATATATGTATTCAATTGTTACTAATTTAGTTAATTTTACTCATTTAATTAATTTATCTCATATATATATTGTAATTTTTAAAATAATTTCAATTGTAAAAAATCATTGTTACTTTAACAATTCCAAAAAAATAATAAATATTGCATTCAATCTTTATCCTGTCATCTTTATGTCCATCTTCATTTGCATCTTCATATTTATAAATATTTTTATAAACATTCAAACTAATTTATATAAGACACGAAATTTTGGAGAATTATTAAACATTTAAACCGATTTTTTAGATTTAATATGCATAGTTGAAGTAGTACTCTACCCTCATGCTTAGTAGAAATAACAACAAATAATTAATGAAATCAAGAAAACAGAAAAACAGAAAAATATAAAACAAATTATACATAATGAAATCAAGAGATTATACCCCAAAATAAATCAAAAAAAACACTTAAAACGTCAAATTAATGAGTGTAAATGAAATTATATTGATCCTATTATTTCAAACATCATAGTGTTAGAATCGTCTCTATTGTTTCACACTATGCATGCGCTCAAACTTTTTTCCTTTATTATGTTTAAACGACAACCATTTTTAATTCATGAGAATTAAAGATGAAAATTTATATTCATCACTAAAATATTAGAGACGAAATATAATTTTTATAATTGTTCTGATTATTAACAATAAAATATTGTTTTGCTAATAAGGTGATGAAATATCTTAATTTTCTCGCAAATATTAAATACACAAAATTGGTCATACAAATTTCAACTTAGCGACGAAATATAATTTTCATTGTTGTACTGATAATTAACAACAAAATGAAGCAATTCGTTGCTTGTATAGCGATGAAATATTTTAATTTCATCCAAAAATTAATTTCAATAAACTAGCCACGAAAATTTCTATTTTATAGCAAAATTTTAGTGACGAAATATAATTTTCATTGTTGTTCTAATTATTAACAACAAAATGAAGCAATTTTTTGCTAATATAGCGATGAAATATATAAATTTTGTTGCAAAAATTAATTTCAAGAAATTAGCCACGAAATTTTTTATTTCATCGCAATATATTAGCGACAAAATATAATTTTCAATGATGTTTTGATTATTAACAACAAAATGAAGCAATTTGTTGCTAATATAGTGATGAAATATATACATTTTGTTGCAAAAATTAATTTCAAGTAATTAGCCACGAAAAATTCTATTTCATCGCAAAATATTGGCGACGAAATATAATTTTCATTGTTGTTCTGATTATTAACAACAAAATTAAGCAAATTGTTGCTAATATAGCGATGAAGTGTATAAATTTTGTTGCAAAAATTAATTTCAAGAAATTAGCCACGAAAATTTCTATTTCATCGCAAAATATTAGCGACGAAATATAATTTGCATTGCTGTTTTGATTATTAACAACAAAATGAAGCAATTTGTTGCTAATATAGCGATGAAATATATAAATTTTGTTGCAAATATTAAATCTATGAATTTTGAGACGAAAATTTCTATTTCGTTGTAAAATATTAGCGACGAAATATAATTTTCATTGCTATTTTGATTATTAACAACGAAATGAAGCAATTTGTTGCTAATACAGCGATGAAATATATAAATTTTGTTGCAAATATTAAATCTAAGAATTTAGCGACGAAATTTTTATTTCATTGCTAAACAATGATTTTTGCGATGAAATTTAGATTTGTCGTAAAATTTTCATCGCTATTCCCCATGTTTCTTGTAGTGACACCAAGGCGAGTGTATCTTGATCAAAAATCTTCTCTTGGGACTATAAAGCAGCAAGGAATATAATTTCACTATATGATTAGTGAGAGTGGACGTAAAACAAGTTGTTAGAACCACTATAAATATTGTGTTGTTTACAACTTTATTTACTTACAGTCCATTCTTTATTTTGTTCATACTTTGATAAAATCATAATTTTTCATAAGAGTCAAAACTCACAAGTATAGTTTTATAAATCAGCAGATACCTTGTATCAGCTGATATCATTCATTCATTTAAAGTCATTCTTTAATCAAAGGTTTTCATTCGACCCACGAGTTTAAACATTTAGGGTCTACACATTTCCGCACTTATAGCTGTTAAGATAGCTTTCCAACTGACCAGCTGATTTAAGCAATCAATAGGTTTGTTATCTTGATCTGCTATACACATTAGCACTCTAGATCAGAACATATTATTTGCATCAGACGATATAACATATAGCTTTTCTGATCGTCTCAACTAATCAGCACACAAAAGTCTATAAATTTAGAAAGTTTATTCGCCCCCCCCCCCTCTAAACTTTTCCTCCATTGATACTCATTTTGGGACCAACATCAAGGCCAAATTTTATAGTGTTATGATGGAGAATTATCCAGATATGTATCCCAAGATACTTGAACCTGCTCAGAAAGAGAAGGTGATAGTGAAAGCTCCTGTGCAGATATTCTAGACTCCACCAATGAAGGATGGTGGCAGTGGAATTGATAAGAAAGCCATCATTGATGAATTTTTGCAGTGATCAAGGATGAAGACCACATAGGAAAGAATGATGAAGTCGTGGCCTTGAAGAATAGGCATTTTGCTTCTTATGGGTTGAGTCCACTGTTCAAGGAGAACCCAACCTTCCTGAAGAAGAAAGCAGAAGCAAACAAGTGATCAAGTCCAAGAAGGTCAAGTCAATGTTTCCTCTTTCCTAGTTATTTATGATTTTATTGTATAAACAATTGTTGATCCAAGAGTTAGAATTTACAAACTTCTGCTCTGTACTTGTGCTACATTATTTTGGATATCTTTAATCAGCTTATGCACTGGACAACAATTGTTGAGTCTTTTTATTGTGCTTATTTGTCTAAACAAGGCTCTAGATGAAATTTGAAATGATTCTGTACTTAACTTAAATTTTATAGATTTAAGAGAACTTAGACTTCATAGGTCTTTGCAATCTGAAAATATTCTGTAAAAAAATTTAACTATAGAAAATACAAGCTAGTTGTCCTTAAGTTTGTCAAATCTGTTGAAAAATAAATCCTTATGGATCTTTTGAAGTAAGTATGTTTTTACATCATCAAAAAGGGGGAAATTGTTGGGTTATGGTTTATATTAATAAAAGAAAATTTTATTTTGATTAGATACCAAAACTCTAGAAAAACCCCAAGTACGATGAATTGTCATTATAGATTTTCAGGGTTAGAAAAGCTCATTCATGTTAGGGAGCTTTATTTTACTTAGGATCGATTTTTTAAAATTTATGACAAGTGACCTAAAATGCAAAGAGCAATGAAGTCAGGACTCATGAAGACAAGAAGACTGAATGAAGGTGACAAGTCTAAAAGAGAAGTTCATTGAAGTTGACACTAGATAAAGAGTCAAATGCATGAAGAAATTGTGAGAAGAACTTTTGGACAAGCTGGCATGGACAAAGGATAAGTGAAATGGTCAAGCCATAGGAAGATCAAGTCGTATAAAGTAAGGCTCATAATTAATGTTCAGTATGATAAGTCAAGTATGCTGAAGTGACCTTGAGATGAGTTTGCAAAATGGACAAGTACACTCAAGTGACATTAAGAGAGCTTTGCATAGAAGACAAATAGCTTGAAGTGGCTTTCAGCTAAGTTGAATTCTACTCACTTATAGACAAGGAGGATGAATGACAAATGAATAAATGAATCAACCTAGTACAAGATCAAGTTGTTATATGCAGTGCCATAAATTATTCTATGAAGACCAATAATCATGCGTCTTGTGTCACCTACACATAACAAATTCTGGAATTGGAATGAAGTTTTCAGAATGGACGTAAATGCATGTACTATTTACATGCAAGCCCTTGAACTATTTGAAAGTTCAAATTTATGGATAAGTTTGCTATGTCCACCAACGAATAGTTTACTCACTCTATAAATAGGCCAAGACTTGAATCTTTTTATAAGGCTACAAGTTACACAACGTGAACATACACAACCCTAAACACTCAATCATTCGTGAGGATTAAGCTTTTAAGCATACATTGAGTGTTAATCTATAGTTCCCACTAGGCAGTTTTACACTATCATCAAAAGCCTTTTTAATGATATCCTAGCCTTTACATTCGTTCTTAATTGTAAAGGGTATCACATTAAGTTGGTAACGAAGAACAAAATCCTACTTTCACTTTGAGAAATATTTGAGAGTATTGTTGAATTCGTAGTAGATTGAGGGTATTGCAACGAGAGAAGGTTGTAAGAAATCAAGAGAAGAGAAGAAGAAGGAGGAGGAGGAGGAGGACGACGAGAGTGCACCTTGGCACTATAAAACAAGCTAATTAATTACAAGAGATTAAGGAATTATCCTATTAAATCAGGAGAGTGGACGTAGGAGCAGTTTAGCCTCTGAACCACTATACATCTTGTGTCATTTACTTTCAGTATTTACTTGTTTACATACTTGTTTATTTTCTTACTACTTATTTGATTATTATCTACTCATTAACATTGATAAGCATTTATTAAACATGTTAAGTGTTCGTTAGACTTGGCATAAGAATTGTTTTGAGTGAGTAAAATCTAGGTGATTCTCTAAGTTATTTTTAAGGAGTATAAATGGGCCTATCATAATTTGGCATATAGTTTGTTTATTTGATCTAGACTTGAGAAAATATTCAAAGATATTTTCATAGGACTTGACATTTGAACAACTTACCTGACTCTGTCTATTGTGTGCTTATTGTTTGAAAAAGTTTTGAAAAACGCACACACGTGTCCCACCCTACACGTGTCACGCTCATTTTTGGACCATCATATATATATATATATATGTACAAATTTTGGCAAGTTCAAATGAGTGAGATGTGTATACATATGACATATCTTTGGGTAGATGACTGTTGGGTCTATTTTTCTCCATTATTAATTTCATAATGGACAGTTGAACATGCGTACAGGTCGAAAAAAATGTTAACCAAATAATTTATGTAGGTTGTCGCGGAAAATTAATGCTTTAGTTAGAGAGACAGTGAAATTATTTTTCTTATAAACCCTTTATTAGTGGGTCGGATTATTACCTCTACGTGTCAAGAGGATGAGGCCAAGGGCGGAGCTACAGCATGGGTATGGAGGGCTGTAGCCCACCCCATATTTAAAAAAAAAAAAATTACTTCTATAGATTTAAAAAAAAAATTAAAAACCTAAATAGCTATGGAGCTCCTTTCCGTTAGTTTCAAGACTGCAATTTTCCTCTTTGAATTTCAACAGTCGCCAAATTTTTCATTCTCTGTAATTCTTCGTTTTCTCAAGTGGATAGCAAAATATACAGGGACGAGAGAGTGAGAGCCCAAAGGATTAGTAACAGGAGCCTTTCCTCTAATTGGTGGAAAATGATCTATGAATATTTCATCTCTGAATCCTCTTCTTTTCAGTGGTTCAGCGACAACCTGACACGGACATTGGGAGATGGCAGCCTCTCCTCTTTCTGGCACGACAGGTGGACGGACGAACCAGCCTTGAAGACCCGATTCCCAAGGTTGTTCTCGATCTGCAGCAATCTGGAGGCAAAGGTATCCGAATCTGGGGAACAGGTTAATGGCAATTGGAGGTGGAATATATCCTGGAGGAGAGCCCTATTCTCATGGGAAGACACTTTAGCCGAGCAGCTGTATCGTTGGCTGGAGAATATTAATTTGCAAGCATCAACTTCGGACACCTGGAGATGGAAGCTAACCAAGGACGGTATTTATACTCCAAAATCAGCGTAGTCAAGTAATTGCAGCACAGACCCAAATTCTACAAGATAATGTGCTAGAGGTTCTGCGGATCATCTGGAATAGATCAACACCATCAAAATTCTCAGGGCTAGCCTGGAAGGTGATTAGAGGAAGACTGGCCACACGGACTGAGCTACGAAAAAGGAAAATCCTGAGAGACGGAGACGATATGACGTGCGCCCTCTGTGGAGCTGCTGAAGAGAATATCCAACACCTCTTCTTCGACTGTTGCTGGGTAGGAAAGATATGGCGACTTCACAACTCATGGTTCAACAATAGAATGCCATCTCCGTCCAGTCCGGTAGCGTGACTTCATCAGTTTGGGGGCATCATGGGAAATAGGAGGAAAAAATACATTCTGGAATGTATCTGGTGAATATCAGTATGGCACATCTGGGATGCTAGGAATAGGAAAATATTTGCGAAGGAGGAGCCGAAAGTAGAAAAAACTTTCGACGAAATCAGAGCCAAGGCTTGGAGCATATTTAGCCTTCAAAAGGACTGTCCGACAACAGCCACATTTCAGGACTGGTGCGCGGACCCGAGGGCAGTGTGCAATTAACTCTACGGAAAGAATGGCAAGCTTAGTGAGAATGGCGATCTAGAATTATGAATTAATTTCATCAGGCTTGTATTTTATCACTTGTAACTGAATCCCTTTTTTGGGTACCACTGGTGCCTAAAGTTTTAATAAAATTACTTTTTTTCCTCTAAAAAAAGAAGTATTAATTATTGTAGAGCAGCCTTTTAGAGTATATATACACTAATCTAATAGAATTGTTTTGTAGGCTGCAAATGTTCAGACATAATAAATATATACAAAAGTTGTCTAAAAAAAATAAAAAATCACGCATATACAAAAGTACTCCATATTTGATGCGGCCTAAAAATGTCGTCTAATGAAAAGTCGACACGTGTATAGAAGATAAGATAAAGAATGAGACATTGGATTGAAGAAGGCTCTCTGGATATAGAGGCTCCTCTGGAGGTCCTTCTGGAAAGAGCTCCTCCTGGAGAGAAGTATCAGGGAGACTCAGTCTTGGTATGACTTGGTAAGCCGAGAATGTAGGAGAGCCACCATGATTCGGTCCACTAAGAGGGAATGGTCTCGATTCTTTGGGGAAGGAAGAGAATTGAGGGCTCGGTCAACTCAGCAGGGCTTAGTCTCAGTGGTAGCTCCGAGATAAGAGGACTCTCTAACTTCCTCTTAAGAGGAAATCTTCTATAAATAGGTAAGGCAAGGTATATTTTAGAGGTTAGACTCTTTACTTTTTACAAGACTGAATATATTTCTTATTATACACTGCAAGATCTTTTGAGAACTTGATTGGATAAATCAAGGACTTCGAAGTCCTTGTGATATATTAAAAAGCCCTATACTGACTTAGGCATCGGAGTGTCCGCGCCGGACCCCCTCCGGCGTGTTCTTTGCAGGTTCTAGAGGATCATATTGAAGGCAGTAGCGCACCTGGATTATTTATACGTGTTTGGGAATCCAGATCTTCGACTCCGAGGATCCCCAATCCATCCGTGCAAATTTTAGCACATCAACTAGCGCCGTCTGTGGGAACGAGTTGAAAAATTCTCTCACGAATTTCTATCTGTTCGAGTAATGGGTGGTGGAAATAACACGGTCACATCTACTTCGGGAAAGAAGGCTCTTTTAGGGGAGAATCCCCCTTTGTCGACTGATCCCACACCAAAAGGAGACTGGGGGAAGGATCTAGTTCATACCCCTTCCCGATCAAATCCGCCACTGATGCCTGCCGTAGGCCTAGGTGACGAAAACCATCCCCTCTCGATCGAAGAGGGGATAACGGCGAACATTGAAGCCCCAGCGGTCCGAACTTCCGATCCCCAACGGGAGGACATTCCAAATTCGGAACCCTTCCTGGTTTCTCCCGATCAATTAGATGCCCTCATCAAGCAGGCTGTAGAGAGAGCTTTCGCAGCTCAAGGAGATCGAGCCCCTAAAGCTACACTAGGAAATGTGGAGATACCTACCCCGAGACCCCAGGAAGAAGCACCAGGAGCCTCCCAAGTGCTATCCAAAGAAGTAGGGATGCGGGTAGAAGGAGATGATAAGGTACCCTCCCAAGCGGAAAGAAGCATTCCCCCTCGGAATACAAGAAGGAATGCAGATCTGGGACCCCGAGAGACAGAACTCCCTAAAGCAGAAGAAAGCACTGATGATACCTACGGAGGGCCAGTCAGCGACCAACTACAGGCTCTACAGAAGGAGATGAGGAGACATATGAACAATCGAGCAAGTAGATCCGCGTATGTTTCTGGATGTCAGTTCTCTCCTAGCATACTACAGGATGAACTGCCATTCAATTTCAAGCCCCTCAATTTTGAATAAGACGGTACGGCAGACCCGTATGAACACCTAGTAAGGTTCGAGAATGTTGCGTTATTACACCGCTACGGAGAGGGAATCAAGTGTCGGGTGTTCCTGACCACCCTGGCAAAAGCGACACAGCAATGGTTCACTCAATTGGAACCCAATACAATCCGATCTTGGGAGGAATTCAGTGAGTTATTCCTCCATCAATTTACAAGTGCCCGGAGACAGCCGCGGGCCACTTTAACCCTCTTCTGAGGCAGGGGGAGAACGAGAGTTTGAGAGCTTTTCTCCGGAGGTTCAATCAAGCAGCTTTAGAGGTCCCTACAGCCTCTCCGGAGGTGAAGATCAACGTTCTTACTAATGGATTACATGATGGAGAATTCTTCTCCTCCTTGGCTAAGAAGCCGGTTAAGAACTTTGATGAGTTGCTACATAGAGCAGAGAAGTACCTCACCCTGGAGGAGGTTCGTAAAGCCAAGAGACTGGAGGTTAGGCCACAAGATCGAGAGAGAAGAAGAGAAGGCCCCTCCCGACGTTCCAGTCCAGAGGTCCCTCAGACCGCCGGCTCAACGAGAGACATCAATCTATCTGGAGGTTCCCGGCCAGGTCGTCATGGGAGGTTTGAGAAATACGCACCCTTAAGAATTAAGCCTGCCGAAGTACTAGAGGTGGCTGGAGATCACCCTGACTTGAAATTCCCCTACTCCAGAAGTCGAGGACCTCAGAAGCCCAAGTCTGATCGATTCTGCAGATTTCACAATAAGTATGGACATGACACGAATCAATGTTACCACCTGAAAGACGAGATTGAGAGGATGATCCAGGCAGGGCATCTGAAAGAATTTATATTTAGAGACAGGCAGGGCCCTCGGGAGCAGAAGCGGAAGGAGCATGAAAGGAAACCGGAAGAGAAGGAGACCAAGGAAGCGGTCGAAGATATGCCCCATCCACCACCAAAAAGAGGAGTAATCCACATGATTGTGGGGGGACCAGCAGATGGGGATTCCTTCCGAAAGAGAAAACAAAGCGTCCGAGCTCTAAAAGCGGGGCAAGGAGGTCAACTGAAAGAAGTAGGACGTATGACAGAGACGCCCAATATTCGATTTGGGCCGGAGGATGTTAAAGGGGGTAAAGAAGATCACAACGACGCCTTGGTGATCACTACCGACATAGTTGGCTTCGACGTCGCTCGAATCTTTGTAGATACGGGAAGCTCGGCTGATATTATGTTTTTTGAATGCTTCAAGAGGATGGAACTGAGTGTGAAGCTACGACCTGTGGATACCTGTTGGTCCTGAAAGGAGTATATAACAAGTGTATGGGGGGGGGGGAATACACTTGTATGCAATTCTTTAATAACTTTGATCAAACCAGAGTTCAGCAAGGTTGTCTTGGACAACTCTGCTGAAGAGGATTAACTCTTCTAAGATAATCAGACTACTAAGTACTATTGAGTACTTAGTTGATTGACTATCTAGGGGAGTTATATGTGCGGAATAATGGTTGGCCCTTTAAGTTTAGACTCCTTTAATTTCTGAAATCACTTAGTCAATGCAACACAGTTCAGTTTAGCTTCAGGGAACTTGTCCAAATCAGTTTTGCACAGTCTTTGAATATGTATCTTTGAAAGATCAGTTTAGTGTGCAGTGTTGAATGAATGTAAGTACTTGTAAAGTAAATCAACACAAGAGTTTATAGTGGTTCAGAGACTCAAGCTCCTACATCCACTTTCCCTGATTTAACAGGATAATTCCTTCACTCTTGGAATTAACTTGTTTTATAGTGCCAAGGTGCACTTGATCAAGAACACCACTCCTTGGTGAATTGATCCCTAGGATGTCTAGAGTCCTAGTACCCTCTTCTCAACTCAGAACTGAACTGTTCTTCTCTCAACAGTCAGCTCCTACCACTTCTACTACTACAACCTTCTCACTTTCACTCTTGAAAGGTGTAAGGGTTGAAGTAAGGTTCCAACTAATGAGATATCCTTTACAATGAAGATCAGTGTATAAGGATAGGATATCTCTCTAAGCTTGTGTATGGATATACAATTTGGTTCAGCTTAGAAGAAGTGTTTGAAGACTAAGATAGTCTTTGAAAGCTTTGAAAGCACTCTAGCTTGTAAGAACTTTGAGCTTAGTTGGATTGTGTTAAGGTGCTGGTTGAGGTGCTTTCAAATGGTCTTCACACTTCTGTATTTATAGACAAAATGGAGGATTTGCCCGTTGGAGAGGCAGCCCCAAATTGCTATAAATGTCTTCCTTGAGTTCTTCAAGCTGGAAGACAGATTCTTGATAGTGACATGTCCTCATTTGGGTAATAAACGGCTGTAACAGTTTTGTCTTCATTCTGCAGCACTTTTCCCAATGTTTGACTTCTTGTTAGGACTTGGACATGGCTTCTGAAGTTTGATCCAATGATAGGAACAACATTCCTTATCATCTGGACAACTCTCCTTATCACTTATCAGCAGTTTTGCTTTTCAGCATGGTTGGCTTGCTCTTCTTCAGATGACTTGGCTCTTTCCCTTTATTTCTCTTGAGTATGGTCTTAGCTCATTCCTTTGAGGACCTTTAGGGACTAGTTGTCTCAATCTCTTCAGCATAGTTGATCTTAGGCTTTCAGAGCACTTGATCTTGGTCAATTTAGCTGAGACAACTTCTCTGGACAACTCTCCTGATCAGTGTATTTAATCTTTTTGCATCAGAGCACTTTATGCATAGAGTTGGCTTCTCTGGACAACTCTCCTGATCAAAACCTTTGAGTAACTTTGTCCTCTTGAGCTAGGCAAGCTTGTTCTTGCATATGGCTATCTTCTTTGGACAATTCTCCTGATCAGAGCATATGAATATTCTCTCTGGACAACTCTCCTGATAAGAACATCTTAGATTTCATAGAGTGTCCTTGCTCTTAAGTGATTGTTCCAGATTTTGAGCCTTGAGGGGACTTGTTCTTGATTATCTTCAAAGCATAGGTTCCCCCTCAAATTGTGCATCTAATTGTCTAAAAGCTGCCTAACATTTCAGCTTCTCATCTAGCCTATAATCTATATGTTCTAACATTCTTAGAACATATTTATATATTGACTTAGGCATGTCTCAGGGGGTTTTGGTATTCAATCAAAACATAGCTCATTTTATTCCCAACAATTTCCCCCTTTTTGATGATGCCAAAACCTATACAATTTAAGCAAAAGTGACTTGTCTACACCTATTACATGTATCTTCAGAAGACATGACTGAGGTCAATATTCCTGAAAATTAATGTGTTAGTGTATTCACTGTTTTTGTTGCAAGTAGGTTTTAAGATAGGCATAGAGAGATTTGTGTTTCTTGATTCAAAATAAGTTCAAATATCATTCAAAAAAAAAAAAATCATTACAGGCATGTTGATAGTTGAAATTTAACATATCAGAGCATGAATCAATAACACTTAAATATATCAGAGCATTTCATTCTAGTAATTCAAGACAAAAATAATATTTTCAGCATTAGAGCACAGAGCTTGTATCAGAGCAATCTTTAATAGATCAGAGCAACCAGATTAACACATCAGCAAACTTGACCATATTTCAGCATAGTTGATCATTCAAGTAAGGTCAGAAGACTTAGCCATTTCAAAGATCATCCTCAGGAGGTGGCAGCATTCCATACTGTGCCCACACTCTTCTTTTCAGTGCCATGGCTTCTTGGTTGGTTCCCTTAGGTCCAAGAACCATCTTGTTCAGCTTAAGGATCTCAGTGAATTCCCTCAGAATTCTTGCTTGGTCAATCCATCCTTCAAGCTTTGGAGGCATGTATATGATTGGCTTGGGAGATGTGAGTTCAAATCTTGCAATGTCAGCAGCTGCAAGTAGTTGTTGATACAACTCTCTGTAGTATTCTAGCATGAACTCAGTGAAGGCAGAGTTTGCATCTCCTCCATTCCATCTGTCAATGACATAATAGTCATAGACAAACTCCCTTTTGGCTTCTTCCCATGTGTCATTCAGTTGAATTGGCACCCATTTATCCAAGTGTGGATATTTGGTGTCCATTGGGATTAGAAGCTGAGGCTTCATCTTGCTGTAAGTTGCTCTTCTCCTTCTTGGTTTCTGAAAGTTTGCTCTTCTTTCATCTCTTGCTCTGTTGGCTTCTTCCATCAGATCCATTTTCTCTTGGGCCCTCATCATGGCCAATTTCTGTTGTGTTTCAGGGTCTTTGCCATACCCTTCATGAAACAACTTTGATGGGTCATCAGCTAAAACATTTGTCTTCTTCTTAGGTTCAGGTCCAAATCCTTCAGCAAATAGCTCTTCTATGTCTTCAGAGGACTTGGTACCTTCAGCAGTTTTTCCAGATTCTGAAGATTTGGGCTCTTCAGTAGTTTTGGCTTTCTTTGATGTAGGCTCATCCTCATCAATTCTGAATTCAGGTGGAAGATCAAGGCTGCTAGGAAAGTCAGTGAATTTCTCAATTTGTCTCTTGATTTTTCCTCTGGTTTGGATACCTTCTGCATCTTTGTCCAAACCTGACACTTCACCACCTGGTCTTTGCTGTAGCCTTACTCTTTCCTCTTGAGCTGAGGCCATTGAGTTTTTCAATGCCAATGCTAACTGCTCCTCTTCATCCAAATCTTCCAAGTTCAGCATTTCTGGCTCTTTTCCCTTTCCTTCAGGGACTTTGTCTTTCCCTTTCACTGGACTCCCAATCACCAAGGCACCTTTTGCTCTAGCTCTTTCCCTTTCCCCCTTTTTGGCAGCATCAAAGCACTGGGGCTTTAGGTCACTCATTGTTGAGGCCATCAGGGATTGGGCCTGGTTTAGGGACTTCATCTCTTCCAACAAATATACATTTTCATCATGTATATTCTGCATTCTATCACTGCTCAAGCTAAGGAAAGCTAGAACAGGCTTCATCTTTTGTTGGACAACCTCTTCCATGGCTGTTTTCAGAGATGCATCCAGCTGGGTTTTTAAGAGCTCAGTGAGGTTGGCCACTACACCTTCAGCAATGTTGGTCAACACTTCTTGGGAAAATTTTTCTGAGGCAGCTTTGACCATAGCTAGCCTTTGCTCTTCAGCTCTTCTCTTTTGTAGTGCTGTCTTCTTTCCAATTGCTTGTTTGACAGTTAGCCTGAGAGCTTTGACATTAGCATTGTGATTGTCTCTCTGCAGCTTTTGTTCTTTCTTGACCTCCTCTGAGATGGCTTCCATGGTTGATTTGGCACTTTGAACTTCAGTGGAGATGGTTTGAAGACCAGATTCCACACCACTGATTCTTGCCTCAAGGGTGGGTAGCACAACATCTTCAGAGCCAGTGAGCCTCATTTCTACAGATGCTAGAGTTCTTCCCTGCTCATTCAATGCTCCTGAAGTTTCAGCATGAGCAGATTGGACTTGATGAGCCAAGGAGTCCAACTTCTCTGATTGCATTCCAAGTAAGGCCTGAGCTGAGCCTGTATCAACTTGGATAGGTGCATCTGTGAGGAACTTATCTGCAAAAATTTGGTCAAGAGAAATACCTGCAACATCAGATAAATCAAACAAGTTAGGAAATAAGCACTCATCACCCTCAATTTCTTTTGCATAAGACTCTGATACATCAGCAGTCTTCTTCTCATTTTCAACTTGTTCTTTTCTCCCTTCATGAATAATGTTCACACTCAAGGAATCAGGCCTCCTTTCATCAAGGGATTCCTGAAGTTCAGATTTGACTTCAAGAATAACCTGTCCTTTCTCACTTATTCCACCCTCATTTGGTGGTACACTCACTATCTTAGTGATGACTACCTCTCTTTCATCCTCAACTCCCTCTGATTTTTCAACTAATCTTTCCTTTTCAACTCCTTCTCCTAAACCTGCAGCATCTCCACCTTCAACAAGGTTCAAAGATGGCAGTTGTGGGGAGATCACAGTGCCTATATCAGCAGCCACTGAGTCATCCTGAATGATTAAGGGCTGATCAATGTCCAACTCTTCTGACACTGAATAGGCCTTAATCAAACTAGCCTCTAATACAGGAACCTCAACATCTTTAGGCTGTGCCTTGGGTTCAGAAGAACCTTCATTGGCAGATGTATCTTTGGTTGTGTTACCATCCTTGGTCAACACCTCTGAGATTACAGAGCCTTTCCTATGATAGGTTTTGGGAGGGTTAGAAAGTCTTTCAGAGACAGAGGACTTGGGATGAAGGGATTCAGGGAGGTTGGCTTGAGGGGTTTCAAGAGGATTGGGATTTGAAGGGTTTAAGGGATCATCAGGGGAATCATCATCATTGGAGCCACTGTCAGGGTGTTTGATTCCCTTTGCCTTTCTTTCTTTCTCCTCCTTAATCTTATCAGCTACCAATTTTGCAAAGATTTCCTCATCAATGAGGAATCTTGTCTTTGAAACTCCAGCAAAGTGTAGCAATCTGTTCTCCTCTATCTGCCACCAGTTTGCACTCTTATCTTGGATGACTTGTGATATCTCCATCAAGGATTTGTCTTTCACATCAACAAGCATCCTTAAATCTTGAAAGGCCTTCTGAATTCTTGGAGATTCAGCAAGTTGTGGATACAAACTTTCCACAGTAGCCTTAGCTCCTCCTCTGAGCATACTTTCATAAGTATACTCCTCCTCATCTCCACTTGAATGGGGACTTTGGGTTATAGGGGAGTTGGCTCTGGGTTCTCCTATCAAAGCTTCAGGCAGATTAAGTTCAGGGATGTTGGCTTCAGAAGGGTTGGGCTCAAGTGAAGGTACTTCAGTTCCTTTAGAGAGCAATGAATCTGAAGGGACTTTACTCAGGGGGGTTGGCTCATTGAGTGCATGCTCTAAGAGTTTTGAATAATTGAGCATGGATGAGTCAAGGGGAGACAGGAGTCTTGTCTCATCTACTGCCAAATCAGCAAGCACATCAATGCCACTTCTTTGTTCATTCCCTTCTGGAGAATACCTCTTAGTAAGATTTACAGGGGTAATGGGTTGGTTGGAAGGGGTGACATGGGTTTCAGGGGAGTTGGGCTCAGGATACTGAACTTCAGGGAGGTTGGCCTCTATGAGTTGACCTTCAGGGACTTTGGATTCTGGAGTTCCAGAACCAGATGAATTGGTCCTTGACATGGATTTGGCCCTGCTTTCAGCTCTGCTCTCCCTTAGAGCCAATTGAAGAGACCTCTCTTCTTGCAGCTCCAACACCTTTTCAGTAGGTTTGGCCCTTCTCTTGCTGGCCCTGCTACTTCCACTTCCTTCCTTCTCAGGGACAACTTCCCTGACTCTCTTATCACCCTTCTTCTTTTGCCTGGTCTCATTGTACTTTTGCCTGAGTTCTTCTGAATGATCAGATGGCACTTGTACACCTTTTCTAGCAACTTCTTCAATCTCAGCTGAAGCATCTGAATTCTCTTCTGAGATTCTCTGAGACATTTTTCTTGTCTTTACAGCCCTGGCCTTTGTTCTCTTTTTCATCTTAGGCTTCTCTTCCTCCTGTTCTTCAGCAGGCTTGGCCAATAGCATCCTTCTTTTCTCAGTTTTCTTACTGAGCTTTCTGAACAGGATCTTTTGGGCTGGGAGGGGCTTTGCAAAGGTCTGCATCTGGGAATAGTGGGAAAACCTCTCAATCAACAAGCTTGCCCTGGTGCAATACTTGATTTTCCCTTCTAGCACCACCTTGTTGTGGGCTTTCACCTTAAATTTAGCCTTCTCTTTCATCATCTCAGACATGATGAAGGTCCTCCAATCAAACTTGATGCCCTTATCACTGGCATCAATAATGGCAGCCATGATTCTGATCCTTGGCTGGCTGACCTGCTCTAGGCTTCCAGTGTTGCTTAAGAGGCTCTTAGCAACTACCTCAAAGAGATTAAGAAACTCTGGCTTGAGAGTTTTCTTGTTTTGAGTTGAGGAGAGAGGTCCTGGAACTAATAACCACTCTTGGGCTATTTCCTCTTCATGTCCAGTGCCATATACTTCTGGATTCCTTCCCTCATGAGGCAATCCAAAGGCTCCTTCCAGATCCTCTGAGGAGAATCTAACTCTATGGAATCTCTCCTCTTCCTCTCCTTCAGCTGTGTAGGATAGCCTGGTTGATATTTCACCATCTTCAGGCTTGCCTCTCCACTTGAGGAAGGCAAAGAATTCTGCCATGTAACTTTCCAAGCAAGAGCTTGGTCTTTCTTCCAAGAACTTTTGGAGACCAGCCCTTCTCAACCATCTCAGGGTTGGAGTAATCTCAGGATCTTCACTTTCAAAAGAGATAATTGGCTCAAAGTGAAGATTGTTCTTGTTGCTAAGATAGGCAAAATCTAGGTCTAGATCCTTGTTGGAGAAATCAACAAGCATCTCAGGTCTAACCTTGGGGGCCATTTGAAGTTTGCAGAGAAAGTTTGATGAAGAATGAGAAAGTTTGAAGAACTTTTGAGTTAGGGTTTCGAATACTTGGGGAAGAAGTGTTTGTGGGTATCTTAAGACTTGTGAATATTCTAAAAAGAATGTTTGTCAGTGAGTTGGTAAGGTCTTGAGACAATTCAAAGGTGAACAAAAATGGAAATCCAAAATGGACGGCTAGGATTGATTTCAGGGGAGTTGTCCATTTTTGATCCAATGGTCAAAAACCAATGTAACAGTGAAATAACTGTTTTATTCAAAACGTGGGTGGTTTTAAATGTTTGTTTAAGGCTGGGGATTTTTCGAGATAGATCATGTCCCGAAAAGTTTAATGCAAACAAGAGTTAAATCTTGGCATTTAATGCATGGAAAGTGACCTTTTGGGTGGGAGACAAATTTAAATCCCAGAAAGGTGAAAACTGTATTTCAATGGGACAGATTTCGAAATAGGTATTGATCACCAAAAATAGGTGCTTATCATACCAAGATTTGGTTTGATAGCTAGGACAACTTATCTGACCCTACATGGACAAGTGTCCTGAAGAAAGGTGGACAAAGGTCCTGAATGTTAATGGACAAGTGTCCTGAAGAGGTAAGGTCATGTTTCTGAATTTCAGTAGACTTGACCAAGTCTGCTGAAGTTTGAGTTTGTTTCCCCCTTAATCAATGAGCTTCTTTGGACTTATTTGTCCAACTTCCCTGGATCAAGTAATCCCAACTCTGCTGATAGCTCCAGAAATCTTGCTTCTGCAAGTGGCTTGGTTAATATATCAGCTTTTTGATGGTCTGTGTGAATTTTGACCAACTTGATGTCCTTCTTCTCCACATGGTCTCTAATGAAGTGGTGTTTGATGTCCACATGCTTGCATCTTGTGTGCAAGACAGGATTTTGTGATATAGCAATGGCACTATTGTTATCACAGAAAATTGGCACTTCAGTAGAGTTGACTTTGTAGTCTCTTAGTTGTTGTCTCAACCAAAGGATTTGAGCACAACAACTTCCAGCAGCAACATATTCAGCTTCAGTGGTGGAAGTGGCCATTGTGTTCTGCTTCTTGGAGAACCATGAAATAAGCTTGTTGCCCAAGAATTGACAAGTCCCTGAAGTGGACTTTCTGTCAATCCTACATCCTCCATAATCAGCATCTGAGTAGCCAGTTAGCTCAATATTGTCATCAGCAGGGTACCAAAGGCCTAGATTCTCAGTGCCTTTGAGGTACCTCAAAATCCTCTTTGCAGCCTCAAGGTGGCTTTTCTTAGGATTTGCTTGAAATCTTGCACAAACACCTACTGCAAAGGTGATGTCAGGTCTGCTGGCAGTGAGATAGAGAAGTGATCCAATGATTCCTCTATACTCAGTAGAGTTGGTTGGAATGCCACTCTCATCAGGATCCATCTTCCAATTTGTGTTCATTGGGATCCTTACTGGCTTGCTAGTTGTACATCCAAACTTTTTGATCATTTCTCTTGTGTACTTAGCTTGGTTGATGAAGATCCCTTCTTTAGATTGCTTGACTTGTAGACCCAAAAAGAAGTTCATCAACCCCATCATGGACATCTCAAACTTGCTTTGCATGAGCTTGGAGAATTTTTCACACAGCTTCTCATTAGGGGATCCAAAAATTATGTCATCTACATAAATTTGGACAAGCAAGATGTCCTCTCCTTCAGAGATTCCGAAGAGAGTTCTGTCCACAGTTCCCTTGGTGAATCCATGATCCAAGAGGAATTGTGACAGTGTATCATTCCAAGCCCTAGGGGCTTGTTTGAGTCCATATAGAGCTTTCTTGAGTCTGTAAACTTGGTTTCCAACTTCAAAACCTGGTGGTTGCTCCACATAGACTTCTTCTTTCAAGACTCCATTCAGAAAGGCACTCTTGACATCCATTTGGTATACTTTGAACCTCTTGTGGGCTGCATAGGCTAGAAAGAGCCTTATTGCTTCTAGCCTTGCCACAGGTGCAAAAGTCTCATCATAGTCAATGCCTTCATGTTGGCAATATCCTTTTGCCACTAGTCTTGCTTTGTTTCTGACAATCACATCATTTTCATTTTTCTTGTTCTTGAACACCCACTTTGTTCCAATAACATCTTGATGTGAGGGTCTATCCACCAGCTCCCATACTTCATTTCTGGTGAATTGGTTTAGTTCTTCCTGCATGGCTGTGATCCAATTTGCATCTTGAAGTGCTTCCTCAACATTACTTGGTTCTTGCTCTGACAAGAAACAACAGAAAAGAGCACTTTCACCATGGAATCTTCTTGTTTTGACTCCAATACTTGGGTCACCAAGTATTAGATCAGTAGGATGGTCAGATAACCAGGTCCTTCTTTTCCTGATCTCTTCAGTAGAGTTGTCCTCTACTGAAGGTGAGTCATTTTGATCATAAAATTCAGGATAATTTAATGCAGGATCTAATTCAGGATCATAATCAGGGGTGTTGTACTCAATGTCAGGGACATTGGCATTTTCAACATTTTGAGTTCCCCCTTGATTATTTGACCCATTTACTACCTCAGCAGGAACTGCTTCTTCATTGGTAGTTGTTACCTGGATGTGAACTGGGATTGGATCATTCAGTTCACCATTTCCATCAGTGGGATTTATCTCAGGAAGGTTGCCTTCAGGATGGTTGTCCAATGTTGTATGTTCAGGTAGATTGATTTGGACAACTTCTATGAATTCAGTGTCTTTGTCTTTTAGGCTTAATCTGGTTGTCCTCTGTGTGATTTCTTCAGGTTCCAATTGATCATTCCTGATCTCAAGGGTAGATTCATCAAACACAACATGAGGTGTTTCTTCCACTATAAGGGATTTCTTGTTGTAGACTCTGAAAGCTCTACTGATTTGAGAGTATCCGAGAAATACTCCCTCATCAGCTTTGCTATCAAAAGCTTTCAACTGTTCTTTCCCATTATTGTGAATGAAACATTTACAGCCAAATATATGAAAATATGACACTTTAGGCATTCTCCCTTTCCAGAGTTCATAGGGGGTTTTGCCTTGCCCCTTAGTGATCAAACATCTATTTTGAGTATGGCATGCAATGTTTATGGCTTCAGCCCAAAACCACTTAGGTAAGTTTGAATCAGCAATTAAAGTTCTAGCAGCTTCTTTTAAAGTTCTATTTCTTCTTTCTGCAACTCCATTTTGTTGGGGAGTTCTAGCTGCTGAGGTTTCATGAGCTATTCCATTTGATGTGCAGAACTCATTGATGTATGAATTAATGAACTCAGTGCCTTTATCAGATCTTATCTTGATAATGCTAAGGCTTTTCTCATTTGACAGTCTCTTGAGAAGTTCAGGTAGTTTGACTTGTGTTTCCTTCTTATTAAGGAGAAATACTACCCATGTGAACCTAGAGAAGTCATCTACTACCACTAATGTGTATTTTCTACCATTTATGCTTGAAGGGGTAATTGGTCCAAACAGATCCATATGTAGAAGTTCAAGTACCCTTTCAGTGGAGATGACTGGTTTTCCTTTGAATGAGGCTTTAATCTGTTTTCCTTCTTGACATGGTTTACACACATGTTCTTTAATGAAAACCTCATTAGGTAGTCCTTTAACTAATGCATTTCTAGCAAGTTTATTCATAGATTTGAAGTTCAGATGGTTTAGCCTCTTATGCCATAACCAGCTTTGTTCACTAGAACTTTTAGCAATAAAGCATGCAGCATCAGTAGACTTGTCCCAGTCTGCAAAATACACATTTCCCTTCCTAGTCCCAGTCAATAAGGTTTGTTGAGTTTTATCCTTGATTAGGCATTTTCCACTTGAGAACTCAACATTAAAGTCTTTATCACAGAATTGACTGATACTTAGGAGATTATATTTGAGACCAGCTACATAAGATACATTGGTTACTTTGATGTTACCAATCATCAAAGTACCATAACCTTTTGTTGTTGCTTGTGAGCTGTCTCCAAAGGTGACATTTGGGCCTTCTTTTTCAATAAAATCAGAGAGGAGTTCCTTGTTTCCAGTCATGTGCCTTGAGCATCCACTGTCAAGGTACCATGCTGTCTTTTTGTTCATGCTCCTGTTCTTGTGGCCCATTGGTACCTGCAATTAGATAGGTTTAGGTACCCTTTGAGTTTTGGGTCCTGAGAGGTTAGCTGTACCTTTGGGAACCCAAACTTGCCTAATAACCCTGATTGATTCAAGGTGACTAAGGTGATTTCCTAGTGCATCAATATACACTGTCTTTCCCTTAAATGCCTTTGGGAAAGTATGTGTGAATGTGTTAACTCTGTAAGTTTCAGAGGAGTTGACCACTCTTCTGAACTTATGAGTTCTTTGTGCAGCTTGATGAAATCTTTGAGGAAAGGCCTTTTTATGACCATTACCCTTTGGCATGAAGGGTTTTGGTTGTCTCATTTTATTCTGCCTTAAAGGATGGTTTTCCTTAGGTCTATTCAGCTGAGGCTTTCTCAGATGAGTTGGCCTAGGCTGATTATACCTTGGATAATTCCTCTGAACATTGTTCAGGAGAGTTGCCCTTCCATTGGGTCTACTCTGCTGACCAATATTCTTCTTGTGCTCAGGAGCTTTGGCCATTTCCTTAGGTTTTGGCCTATTCTCCTGAATCACTTGAGTAGGCATTTCATTCAATTTGCCCTTTCCTTTGTTCAGTGGCTGAATTACTTCATTTTCAGCTTGTTGTGCCACTGACTTAACAAAGATTCTCTTAGTGTTACTTGTGGATGCAACACTAAGACAAGGTGAAGATTCAAATGGATCAAAACCCAATCCACTTCTTTGAGCCATAGGTCTTTGATAACTTTGAATTTCCTCTATTGCTCTAGAGGATTTGTACAAAGCAGACATCTTTAATTTCAGGCTCTCTTCACTTGATTTAAGAATATCATACTCATGTGAGAGATTTTCAAATTTGGCATTTAGAATTTTAAGTTCAAATTCTTTTCTTTTCTGAGAGAGAAGTTGATCATCAATCTCCTTTTGTTGGTCAACTATCCTGAGATTTGCTTCCTCAAGCTTTCTCAAGACTTGTTGATACAACTCAGTAGACTTGACATCAACAGCTACCTCAGAGTTTTTGGTGAGTTCAGTAGTTAATCTTTCATTTTCTCTCACACAATTGTCATGAAATTCTTGTAATCTAGTGAAATCTTCCATCAACTTTCCCAAGGAAAGTTTCAGGTTAACCTCACTAGTGTTTTGTGAGATAAATGATGGTGAACTAGAAGTAGAGGATACCTCATCATCCTCAAGAGCCATGTTGCAGACATCATCATCATCATCACTGTTGGAGAACAATCCATCAGAAGAGTTGAAACTTTCAGCACTATCAGATTCTTCACCAGCCATCATGGCTTTTCTATTGGTGAATTTTCTGTCTCTTTTTGCTTGTCTTTCTCTTCTTTCTTTAGAGCTTAGTTCAGGGCAGTCATATTGGAAGTGCCCTTTCTTTTTGCAGTTGTAACACAGATCTTCATAATCATCCTTCTTGGATTCATCTCTTCTCTTAGATGATGAGGGTTCAGCTCTACTGGATCTTCTCCTATCAGAGGACATGTCCTCTGATCTTTTCTCTTCAGGCTTTTTGTCCTCAGCCTGATCTTCAGGGGAATTGTATCTTCTCCTGAATTTGTTGTCTTGGTAGAATTTCTTGTATCTACCAAACCTTGTGTTGAGCTTGTCAAACCTTCTAGCCATCAAGGCTAGTTCTTCCTTCATTTCAGTCTTAGAGACTGACTTTGATGATCTGGGAGTGGGTTGCATTTCTGGTTCAGCAACTTTGGCTTTGAATGCCACTCCCTTAGTAGGATTTGAAGGTTCCTCAACAGGCTTTCTTCTATTGAGGTCAAACTCATAGGCTTTAAGTTCTGAGAATATTTGTTGCATGGGCATGGTGGAGAGATCTTTGGTATTTTGCATCATTACAGCATAGACATCCCACTTATGAGTGAGACTCCTTAGGATTTTCAGTCCAACCTCTCTCTTGGTGTAGACCTTGCCCAATGAGTTAATCTCATTCATCACATCAGTGAATCTACCAGCAAATTTATCAATGGACTCTTCAGAATCCATTGCAAACTGTTCAAATTTCTGCACAGCAACTTGGAGCTTATTCTCCTTGATCTTTTCAGTACCCTCACACATTTCAGCAAGGGTATCCCAAATTTCTTTAGCTGTGGTGCAGTGGTAGACTCTACCCATAACTGCATCTGGAATTGTTTGATAGAGGGTGTTCATGGCAAGATAATTCAAATTATCTTTCCTCTTTTCATCAGTAGTGAAGTCATCCTCATCCTTGGGAATCAGTTCCCTTATATCTGCTCTTTGCTCATCTGTCAATCTGGGGTTAGTTTGAGTAAACACAAAAGGTCCTCTTGTGATTACTCTAAGCATATCAGTATGAAGAGATGCAAGATGAGCCCTCATTCTAATTTTCCAGAAATCATAATTGTCTATTGAAAACATGGGCAGTTTGTGATGAGAAATATGGTTGACTGGATTTGTGGCCATATTGTCTAATCCTTGAACAGCAGGTGGAGGGACAGCGTTGTTGTTGGCCATATCTCAATAAGAATCAATCAATCAACAAGTAATGGATTTCAGATAGAGATCAGTTCAGTGACCACACCAAATATGTGAGTTTTGAAAATCAAGATGGATTTTCAGAAGCAGTGGTCTTTGAACCCCTGCTCTGATACCACTTGTTGGTCCTGAAAGGAGTATATAACAAGTGTATGGGGGGGGGGAATACACTTGTATGCAATTCTTTAATAACTTTGATCAAACCAGAGTTCAGCAAGGTTGTCTTGGACAACTCTGCTGAAGAGGATTAACTCTTCTAAGATAATCAGACTACTAAGTACTATTGAGTACTTAGTTGATTGACTATCTAGGGGAGTTATATGTGCGGAATAATGGTTGGCCCTTTAAGTTTAGACTCCTTTAATTTCTGAAATCACTTAGTCAATGCAACACAGTTCAGTTTAGCTTCAGGGAACTTGTCCAAATCAGTTTTGCACAGTCTTTGAATATGTATCTTTGAAAGATCAGTTTAGTGTGCAGTGTTGAATGAATGTAAGTACTTGTAAAGTAAATCAACACAAGAGTTTATAGTGGTTCAGAGACTCAAGCTCCTACATCCACTTTCCCTGATTTAACAGGATAATTCCTTCACTCTTTGAATTAACTTGTTTTATAGTGCCAAGGTGCACTTGATCAAGAACACCACTCCTTGGTGAATTGATCCCTAGGATGTCTAGAGTCCTAGTACCCTCTTCTCAACTCAGAACTGAACTGTTCTTCTCTCAACAGTCAGCTCCTACCACTTCTACTACTACAACCTTCTCACTTTCACTCTTGAAAGGTGTAAGGGTTGAAGTAAGGTTCCAACTAATGAGATATCCTTTACAATGAAGATCAGTGTATAAGGATAGGATATCTCTCTAAGCTTGTGTATGGATATACAATTTGGTTCAGCTTAGAAGAAGTGTTTGAAGACTAAGATAGTCTTTGAAAGCACTCTAGCTTGTAAGAACTTTGAGCTTAGTTGGATTGTGTTAAGGTGCTGGTTGAGGTGCTTTCAAATGGTCTTCACACTTCTGTATTTATAGACAAAATGGAGGATTTGCCCGTTGGAGAGGCAGCCCCAAATTGCTATAAATGTCTTCCTTGAGTTCTTCAAGCTGGAAGACAGATTCTTGATAGTGACATGTCCTCATTTGGGTAATAAACGGCTGTAACAGTTTTGTCTTCATTCTGCAGCACTTTTCCCAATGTTTGACTTCTTGTTAGGACTTGGACATGGCTTCTGAAGTTTGATCCAATGATAGGAACAACATTCCTTATCATCTGGACAACTCTCCTTATCACTTATCAGCAGTTTTGCTTTTCAGCATGGTTGGCTTGCTCTTCTTCAGATGACTTGGCTCTTTCCCTTTATTTCTCTTGAGTATGGTCTTAGCTCATTCCTTTGAGGACCTTTAGGGACTAGTTGTCTCAATCTCTTCAGCATAGTTGATCTTAGGCTTTCAGAGCACTTGATCTTGGTCAATTTAGCTGAGACAACTTCTCTGGACAACTCTCCTGATCAGTGTATTTAATCTTTTTGCATCAGAGCACTTTATGCATAGAGTTGGCTTCTCTGGACAACTCTCCTGATCAAAACCTTTGAGTAACTTTGTCCTCTTGAGCTAGGCAAGCTTGTTCTTGCATATGGCTATCTTCTTTGGACAATTCTCCTGATCAGAGCATATGAATATTCTCTCTGGACAACTCTCCTGATAAGAACATCTTAGATTTCATAGAGTGTCCTTGCTCTTAAGTGATTGTTCCAGATTTTGAGCCTTGAGGGGACTTGTTCTTGATTATCTTCAAAGCATAGGTTCCCCCTCAAATTGTGCATCTAATTGTCTAAAAGCTGCCTAACATTTCAGCTTCTCATCTAGCCTATAATCTATATGTTCTAACATTCTTAGAACATATTTATATATTGACTTAGGCATGTCTCAGGGGGTTTTGGTATTCAATCAAAACATAGCTCATTTTATTCCCAACAATACCTCCTTGTACGGCTTCTCCGGAGGTGCCATCCAACCCTTGGGATCTGTAATGTTGCAGGTAGGATTGGGGGACGCTCCAGCTCGAAAGGTCCACCTGGTGGAATTTCTCATTGTGGATATTCCCTCATCATACAATGTAGTAATGGGGCGACCCAGCCTGAACCTCTTCCAGGCGATCATCTCCACATTTCATATGAAAATGAAATTCCCTACGGCTACAGGAGTGGGAGAAGTAAGAGGAGATCAATACCAAACACGGAAGTGCTACGCAGAATCTGTGAAGATGGCGGACAAGGCTTTAACCAAGGGCCTGGAGAGGACAAGAGGAGACGACCCGGAGGTAAAGAAAAAGAAAGTGGAAGGATTGGCACCTGAGCAAGTAAATGTTAAAACAGATGAAGAGATGATGAATGTGGAGCTCTTCCCAGGGAAACTTGGCTTTGCCACCAAGATAGGCACCCAATTGGGACCTGAACTTACAGAGAAGGTAATCTCTACATTACGTCGAAATTCCGATATATTTTCATTTTCTCCAGCTGACATGACAGGTATCCCTCCGGAGATAGCTATACATTGTCTTAACGTTGATCCAAAGGCAAAGCCAGTGAAACAGAAGTTACGAAACTTCGGAGTGGAGAAAAATAGCATTGTGAAAGAAGAAGTTGAAAAACTATTAAAGGCAGGACATGTGGTGAAGGTGCAGTTCCCAGAATGGCTCTCCAACGCAGTGTTAGTGCCTAAGGGGGGAGGGAAATGGAGAATGTGTATCGACTTCAGAGACCTCAACAAGGCCTGCCCTAAAGATCACTATCCACTGCCAAGGATAGACCAGTTGGTGGACGCGACCTCTGGCTTCGAGCTACTGAGCATGATGGATGCATACCAAGGATACCACCAGATCCAGCTAAACCCCTCTGATGTTCCTAAAGTATGCTTTATAGCAGCATGCGGAACTGTTGGGAATAAAATGATACATGTTTTGATTAAATACCAAAACCTCCTGAGACATGCCTAAGTCAAGATGATTGTGTTCAAAATATGATAGAACACATAGCATAAGGCTAGATGGGAAGCTGATATGTTAGGCAACTCTTAGATGATTAGATGCACACTGTGAGGGGAAACCTATAACTTCAAAATGATCAAGATCAAGTCCCCTCAAGGCTCAAAGTCTGGAACAAACTCTAAGGACAAGAAAACTCCATATGAAACCAAAGGCCTTGATCAGGAGAGTTGTCCAGAAGAGTTATTTCTATGCAAGAAGAAGATTGCAAAGCTCAAAAGGACAAGATTAGTCAAATATTATGATCAAGAGAGTTGTCCAGAGAAGTCAACTCTATGTGAAAAGCTCTGATGCTAAAAGACCAAGTATGATGATCAGGAGAGTTGTCCAGAAGAGTTGTCTCAGCAACATTGAATAAGAACAGATGCTCTAAAGGTTGAAGGTCAACTATGCTGAAGAAGCTAGACACAACCATACCCTAAAGAACCTCATTGAAACATGCTAAGATCAAGTTAAAGTGAAAGAAAGGGAAAGAGCCAAGTCATCTGAAAATGAGCAAGCCAACTTTGCTGAAAAGCAAAAATGCTGATAGTGATAAGGAGAGTTGTCCAGTTGATAAGGAATGTTGTCCTATCATTGGATCAACCTTCAGAAGCCATGTCCAAGTCCTAACAAGAAGTCAAACATTGGGAAAAGTGCTGCAGAAAGAAGACAAAGTCTTACAAGTCGTTTATTACCCAAATAAGGACATGTCACTATCAAGAATCTGTCTTCCAGTTTGAAGAACTCAAGGAAGACATTTATAGCAATTTGGGGCTGCCTCTCCAACGGGCAAATCTCCATTTTTTCTATAAATACAAGGAGTGTGAAGACCATTGAAGCACCTCAACCTTGACAAGAATATCCAACTATCCTACAAGTCAAAGTGCTTTCAAAGTTGTCAAAGACTATCTTAGTCTTCAAACACTTCTTCTAAGCTGAACCCAATTGTATATCCATACATAAGCTTAGAGAGATATCCTATCCTTATACCTTGATCTCCATTGTAAAGGATATCTCATTAGTTGGAGCCTTACTTCAATCCTTACCCCTTTAAGTGAGAAAGTGAGAAGGTTGTAGTAGTAGAAGTGGTAGGAGCTGAATGTTGAGAGAAGAACAGTTCAGTTCTGAGTTGAGAAGAGGGTACTAGGACTCTAGACATCCTAGGGATCAATTCACCAAGGAGTGGTGTTATTGATCAAGTGCACCTTGGCACTATAAAACAAGTTAATTCCAAGAGTGAAGGAATTATCCTGTTAAATCAGGGAAAGTGGATGTAGGAGCTTGAGTCTCTGAACCACTATAAACTCTTGTGTTGATTTACCTTACAAAGTACTTACATTCATTCAACACTGCACACAAAACTGATCTTTCAAAAGATAAATATTCAAAGACTGTGCAAAACTGATTTGGACAAGTTCCCTGAAACTAAACTGGACTGCATTGGATTGACAAAGTGATTTCAGAAACTTAAGGAGTCTAAATTTAAAGGGCCAACCACTATTCCGCACATATAACTCCCCTAGATAGTTATTCAACTGAGTACTCAATAGTACTTAGTAGTTTGATTATCTTAGAAGAGTTAATCATCTTCAGCAGAGTTGTCCAAGACAACCTTGCTGAGCTCTGGTTTAATCAAAGTAGAAAAAGAATTGCATACAAGTGTATTCCCCCCCCCCCACCATACACTTGTTATATACTCCTTTCAGGACCAACAGGAACATTTGGCTACGTCCGGATGCCATTTGGCTTAATCAATGCTGGCGCAACATACCAAAGAATGGTCGACGCTGTTTTTCGAAGACAAATAGGAAGAAATATGTAGATTTATGTGGACGATATGCTGGCTAAGAGTGTGAGAGCAGATCAACACGTGGAGGACCTGGAGGAGATTTTTCAGGTAATCCGAGAAAACGGCATCAAATTAAACCCAGCCAAGTGTTCTTTTGGAGTGAAATCGGGGAAGTTCCTTGGATACATGGTTACTCAAAGAGGGATAGAAGTCAACCCAGCTAAAGTGAAGGCGGTACTGGACATGCAGCCGCCGAGGAACGTGAAAGAACTCCAGACGCTCAATGGAAGGATTACAGCGTTGAGTAGATTCATAGCCAGGTCCGCTGAGAAAAGTCACCCCTTCTTCAAGATTCTCTGGAAGAGGTCCAAGTTCGAATGGAGTGAAACATGTCAGAAGGCTTTTGAGGACCTGAATCGCCACTTGTCCCAGATGCCGAAGCTGATTAAACCATCTCCAGGAGATACCCTCATTCTGTATCTCTCTGTAGGGGAATTCTCACTGAGCTCAGCCTTAGTTAAAGAAGAAGGATCGATCCAGCACCCTATTTACTATGTCAGCAAAGTCATTCAAGGAGCTGAAGCTCGATACTCGAAAATTGAAAAGGCCGCTCTAGCCGTGGTATTTACGGCGCGGAGACTGCGTCCATATTTCCTCTCTTATAAAATACTGGTCCACACTAATTACTTGTTGTTGGGATATGAATCCTTGAAACAATGTTCTAATTGATGATTGTATGTTTTGATGGCCAAAAGCAACTTAAAGTTAGTAATATATGTGGTTCTAAGTCATCTTAACTAAGTCATTTGAAATAAGTTTACTAATCTTAATGAGATATTTGAAATCTGAGTTACTGGTCTTATATGAGTTACTGATCTTATTGTGTTTACTGATCTGATATAAGAACTGTTAGGAACTATAGAGAAATAAACAATATTGGAAAATATATTTTCTTGATTAGTTGTAAAGGAGATTTACAATGGATATTTATACAAGAGAGAATTAGGTCTAACCTAACCCTAATGGGCTTTATAATAGAGCCCATAGGAAACTAAGATGGGCCTATACAATAAATAAGAATGAGAGTGTATTTACTAATATAGGTCCAATATGCCCCCTCAAGATGGAGTACCATAGGATAGTCCAATCTTGGTCATAAGGAGCTGAAGGCGAGCACTGGAGAGAGGTTTGGTGAGGGCATCGGCAAGCTGGTCGGCAGTCGAGACATGCGAGATGCGGAGCCGAGCAGTTTTGACTAGATCACGAACAAAGTGGAAGTCGATGGCAATGTGTTTCATTCGTGAGTGAAACACAGGATTTGAGCATAAGTAGGTGGCCCCAATGTTGTCACAGTAGATGACTGGCACTGGAGAATTGGGAAAGTGTAGTTCTTGAAGTAAGGATGTTAGCCATTGCACTTCAGAGGCCGCTGCGGCAATGGCTCGGTATTCGGCCTCAGTTGATGAGCGAGCAACAGACTTCTGCTTTTTGGACGACCATGAGATAGGATTGGCCCCCAAAAAGACGACATAAGCACTTGTGGAAGTGCGATCATCATGGTCGCCTGCCCAGTCAGCATCCGTGAAGCAGTGGAGCGAGGAGGATGAGGATGGGGTAATGTTGATTCCGACATCCCTTGTACCATTGAGGTAGCGGAGTAGACGCTTGACAGCATTCCAGTGAGTGATGGTGGGTACATGCATGAACTGAGATAGCTTATGGACGGCAAAGGCGATGTCAGGTCTGGTGAGCTGGAGATACTGAAGGCTGCCGAGCACTTGACGATACTGAGTGGAGTCAGTGGGAGAGGAGCCATCGGATAGAGTAAGGCGAGCAGAGGTGGATAGTGGAGTTTGGACTGGTTTGGAGTCGATCATGTTGTATCGGGCGAGCAGATCAGTGACGTATTTGCGTTGGGAGAGCAGGCATGAAGTTTTAGAGCGAAGAACTTCCACTCCCAAGAAATAGGATAGAGGGCCAAGGTCCTTGACTGAGAATTTGGCACTGAGGTCGGCAGCTACCCGGGCGAGCATGGGCGAGGAGTTGCCCGTCAGAATGAGGTCGTCAACATAAACAAGGAAGTAGGCGACCACCCCATTGGTGTTGTAGACGAACAGAGATTCATCAGAGTGAGTGGGGATGAATCCAATTTCTACAAGAAGAGAGCGAAGAGCATAGTACCATGTGCGAGGAGCCTGCTTCAGGCCATAGATGGATTTGCGAAGTTGGCAGACATAAGTGGGAAAGGTCTTGTCTTTGAAGCCCGGAGGTTGAGCCATGAAGACTGTGTCTGAGAGCTTTCCATGGAGGAAAGCGTTGTTGACGTCGAATTGGCGAAGGGGCCAGTCGTTGGTAACCGCAATGCTGAGGACTGTTCGCACAGTGGCGGGTTTGACGACGGGGCTGAATGTTTCAGTGAAGTCAACACCTGGTCGCTGATGAAAGCCTTTGGCGACCAGACGAGCCTTGTATTTATCCAAGGTGCCATCAGGTTTTCGCTTAATACGAAACACCCACTTGGAGCCGACCACATTTTGAGATGTAGTGGGAGGAACTAAGTCCCAAGTGCCATTCTGAAGGAGGGCATCGAATTCAGCCGACATGGCTGCTCGCCAATTTTCGTTCTTGAGTGCCTGGAAGACACAGCTTGGTTCAATGTCAGAAGCAACAGTGGAAGTAAGTCCATACCTTGGATTAGGTTTGAACACGTGATTCTGAGCCCGAGTAACCATGCGAGGTACAGAAGGTCGTGGGGAAGCATTGGTCAGCACAGGGATGTCAGGTGTGGGTGTGGCGAGCTGAGGTGCGGTTGGAATTGGATGGTGGAGATCAGGTGTAGTTGTGTTCGGCTGGGGCGTGTTCGGCACTGGGTTAGGGGCGAGGACAGGTGTGATAGAGTTGGGTAGTGTAGGCGCTAGAAGAATGGGCGAGGAGTTGGAATCGGAGGAGGTGGGTGGCGAGGAGATGGAGGTCGCCAAGGGAGATGGATGAGGAGGGGGGTGGAAAAGGGGAACGTATGTTCAATGAATTGAACATGCCGCGAGGTGTAGATTCTGTTTGAGGAGCGATCAAGGCAAAGGTAGGCGCTTTGCGTGGGCGAGTAGCCAATAAAGATACATGGAGTGGAGCGGGGATCAAGTTTGTGATTTGTGTAAGGGCGAAGCAAAGGATAGCAGAGACATCCAAATATGCGGAGTTTGGCTAGATTGGGTGGGCGAGAAGTGAGCTTTTCATAAGAAGATAACATGTTAAGGTTAACTTTAGGAAGACGATTTATGATGTAGGCGGCCGAGCAGACAGCATAGGGCCAATAGATAAGGGGCATGGAAGCATGGTGAAGAAGTGCAAGAGCTGTGTCGACCACGTGGCGATGGCGACGTTCAGATAAGCCATTATGTTCAGGGGTGTGAGGCGGGGTGGTAAGGTGGGCGATGCCATGAGATTGAAGAAAGGGGCGAAGAGCAATGAACTCTCCCCCATTGTCAGAGTAAAAGGTTTTGATCGTGTTTTGGAAGTTGTTTTCAACAAGGGCTTTGAATGTGATAAATGTGGAAAGAACATCTGATTTCCTTTTTAGGGGGTACACCCATACATATTTGCTAAAGTGATCAACGAATAGCACATAGTATTTTAGATTATCAGGAGATAGAATAGGCGACGACCAAACATCAGAAAAGATAACATCAAGTGGTTTAGTAGATATAATGCTTGAATCATAAAATGGTAGTTTGTGACTCTTGATACATGAGCATGAGTTACAGTTGAAGTGTTTGGAAGGTGCACTGGATAGGCTAAGTGTAGAGAGAGTGTGAGCAAGTATTTTTGTTGATGGGTGGCCAAGGCGAGCATGCCAGGTGGTCGTCGTGAGGTGTTGAGTGGTGAAGGCTTGTGGAGGGGTGATGGACATTTGTGCCGGCCAAACATATAAATTATTGATACGACTCCCAACGAGGAGAATGCTCCCCGAGTGACCATCCCGTACCTGAAAGGAAGAGCGATCAAAAACAATGTTAACATTATTATCACGACAGAGACTGGAAACTGAAATCAAGTTTTTCGAGATGTGTGGGACGACCAGGACATTCGAAAAGCTGAGTGACTTAAGTTGAGGAAAGTGCATAGAGCCAGTGTGCGATATGCGTAAACCTTTACCGTCACCAATTTCTACATTGTCAGACCCAGCGAAGGGCGAGTGAAGGGAGAGGTTGGCGAGGTCGTTGGTGATGTGATGGGAAGCGCCAGAGTCAAGGATCCAGTGCTCGGCAGGATGTGCCGAGGAGGCTGAGTGAGCCGAGTAGGCCGGGCGAGCAACTGTCCGATTCAGACGGGAAGGTGGTGGGAACTGCCCATGCGGGCGGCGAGGACCCATAGAGGCGGCAGGAGGCGAGGGTGAAGAAGGAATTTCAGGGCAGGTGCGAGCAGTGTGGCCCGGTGCCCGACAGTATTGGCATGTGCCAAGATAGGGTCTTGGCGAGGAGTGGCGAGGGCGAGTATCAAGAGTTTTAACCCTCGTATCTGGTCGCGAGGAGCGATGATGACGTGTACCAGCAGTAAGTGCAGATGCAGGCAGTGCGGCTGAGGATGGTCGCGAGGCAATTTGAACCTCGGCGCTGAGGAGCTTGTCGCAGAGCTCAGCAAAGGTGATGGGCTGTTCGCGAGCTTGGATGGCATTGGCAATGTCATTGTAAGATTCGTCAAGGCCAGTGAGGACTTGGAGAGTGACGTCCTCGGCATCAGAGGAAATGCCGAGGAGAGCAAGCTCGTCGACTACAGAGCGAACTTCCATGAGGAAGTCGGAGACTGGGCGAGCACCTTTGGACAGAGAGCGAAACTTGGTTTTGAGGGCAAGAATGCGACCTCGCGAGGGCTTCCCATACATGCTCTCAAGCATTTTCCAGGCTTCGAAGGAGGTTTTTGACGAAGCAACGAAGGGTATTAGTTCCGGGGACATAGATCCGACCATGGCCGAAAAAATGAGGTTGTCCTGACACACCCACAAGTCGTGTGCAGGATTGGGAACTGTGACGGTGGTGTTGGTGTCGCCGTCAGCGGCTGGGGATGTGGACGAGGGGCATGGATGTGTGCCCAAGACATAGCCTAGGAGGTTGTGTCCAGTGAGGAGAAGCCGAAGTTGGAAAGACCAAGCACCATAGTTGGTGGAGGTGAGCTTCAGGGACATATTTGTGAGTCCCTTGAAGGTGATTGGTGCCGGCGATGGAGGAGGAGCGGCCATTGGGTTGAGTGGAGCAGCGGAGATAGATGCAGCAAGGAGGGAGGCGTCGTAAGACGGATGGCGACGGTGGCGCGTCGGAGACGAAGGCGGCGGCGGCAAAAAGTGTAGTGGCGGCGGCGGCTAGGGTTTGTAGCGGCGGCGGCGACTATGGTTTGGATCAGGCGTGAGCCAAATGACTCGATGATACCATATAGAGAAATAAACAATATTGGAAAATATATTTTCTTGATTAGTTGTAAAGGAGATTTACAATGGATATTTATACAAGAGAGAATTAGGTCTAACCTAACCCTAATGGGCTTTATAAGAGAGCCCATAGGAAACTAAGATGGGCCTATACAATAAATAAGAATGAGAGTGTATTTACTAATATAGGTCCAATAGGAACTAAGCTGATGTTTTGTGTTGTATAGACAGCTTATAGTGTAGGACTTAGATATACTCATCTGTATATAGTTCAGTTGATGTATAAATAGGTTTTATATATGTAAAGTTGTATTCTATTGTATTCAGCATTGTAAAAGTTCAGAACAGTAAGTTTAGAATACTAGATTAGAAGATCAGAAGACTACTCCAGAATAAGAAGACTTCAAAGAAGAGTTGAAGAGAAGCTTAGAAGAATTCTGGAGAAGTGCAGAACAGTTTTGAGGACTGTGCTGACTGGCTCAGAACAGTAAAAATCAGAACAGTAAGTTACTGTGCTGATTTGGTGAATTTGAAGAATAAGTTTGGATAGCTTATTTAAAGAGTAACTGAAGATATATTTGAAGATATGCTGACTTGGAATAAGAAGGAAGTTATAAAGTCGGTTACAAGAAGAAGTTACAACAAAAACAGTTTTAGAGTTAGTTGAGAGTTAGTTCACAAACTGCTAATTGTCATACTAAGTTCTATAAATACTGTATGATCTCCTACTTGAAGAGACTACTGCTACTAATGAACAATTACTGGTCTTAAAGAATCAAAGAGCAAGTATACAAGCAAGAACTCACAGAGTTAAGGAAATCAAAGCAAGGAGAAGCCACTGAATTGAAGAGAAGAAATCAAAGGCTACTCAAAGAGAAGTTTTACTTTTCAGTTTTAAGTTTGTGTTTTGTAAACAAGTGTGCTAGTTACTTGTAGAATTACTAGTAGATCGAAGATATACCTAGAGGTATAATCGATAAGATCACGGTCTTAATCTTGGGACTTTAAGCCACAAGAAACTAAAGGAAGAGTTAATAAATCATCACAACTGGGATTGTGAGAGTGGATGTAGACTTATTGGTCGAACCACTATAAAATTCTGTGTTCTTTATTTTCTGTTTGATATCTGTTTAATATTCGTTTAACAAGAACAGTAGAATTTAATAAGTAAAGATCTGATTAAAAGTTGAGTATAAAACTAAAACTAGAAGTACTGATCTAACTCAGTAAGAACAGTATTATTCAGAACACTATTCCGCATTATAAACTCTGATATTTTGAAAGATTTTTGAAAGTTTATTCACCCCTCCCCTCTAGACTTTCTTAGCTTACTCAATCTTAACTCAACTTGGGACCAACAAGTGGTATCAGAGCAGTAGTTCTTTGGACTGCTGTTTCTTGATAACCTTGTAGATGTTGAGGGAAATCTCACTGATCTTAATACTATTTCTTGATATTTGTCACTATCTGAATACTTGAAAATTATCTGCTATACTACTGATCATATTTGTCTAATCAAACATGGATGACACTAATGTGAATAAACTTCCTAAGTTCAAGATTGCAGATTATGACTACTGGAAGCTTAGGATGGAGGCCATCTTTAGCTCAACCCATGATATGATGGTTTTTGTGGTGACTGAAGGACCAATTGTCACCATGGTGGAAAACACTGCAGTTCTGGATCCTTCTAAACCAGTTGGAGCACTGGTCCATAAACCAAGGTCAGAACTGACTTCTGAAGAAATGAGACAAAACAATTTAGATAGTCTTGCTAAGAATTATATTTTACACACCTTGCCAAATGAGTATCTTGGTAAAGTGTTAAAATGTAAGACTGCAAAGCAAATGTGGGACAAATTGGCTATTCTTTGTGAAGGTACTACACTGATCAAAGAAACCAAATTATCCACAGTTGTCCAAAGGTTTGAAACATTTAAGATAAAGCCAGAAGAAACAATTGATGAATTGGATACTCGATTTACAAAGATTATGAATGATCTTGATGTGTTATGAAAAACTTATACTGAAAGAGAAGTTAACCTGAGAATCTTGAAAGCTTTGGATGAAAGGTGGAAAATGGTCAAGATGATCATTAAAATCACACAAGACATTGATTCTTGGCCAGCAGAAACTATGTTCCAAACCCTTAAGGCACATGAGTTTGAGTTAGATGAAGAAGATCCTATTACTATGATTCATAAGGATAAGGATGCCTCTAAGGACATAGCTTTTAAAGCCTCTACCTCTAAGGGGTCTAGATCATCTAAGTCTAAAGCCTCAAGCATAAAAGATGAACTAGATAGTTCTGATCTTAGTCTGAAAGATCAGATGAGCCTTATGATCAAAAGATTTGATAGACTAAATAAGAGGTATGGTAGATACAAGAGATTCTATAAGGAAACCAAGGGTTCTAGTAACAGGGACTCTTCTGTGAACAGAAGGGATCAAAACTCTTCTGAAAGAAGGGATGAGATCTCTAATGAGAACAGGAGAGATAGGAACTCATCTGATAAGAGGGATATAAAGTATTCTGATAAGAAAGACAGGAACTCAATTGACAAGCTTGACAGGAACCGAAACCATTCACCTCCTAAGAGAACTTCTAACAATCTTGTTTGCTATAATTGTGATAATGTAATACCCGATATTTTATGTTTACTTTAGTCTAAATTTACTTTCATTTTAAATTTTATTTATTCAAGTCTTAGCTCTATTTTTACCCCCAAATCTTTCCCAATTTAGAACCCAAAATCTCAGCCAATTGAATATTAAGTTGGTCCTTAATCACAATCAACCCGGAGGCCAAATATTTCGCCAAAACCCAAAATTTTCTCTATCAATTATCATAGTAAGTCAACCTTTGGAGAGAAGCATGGAGACGTTATATTCATAACCAAAATTTCAGGAACAGATTTTCTTCTTTTAGAACCCAAAACAGATATTGATCTCACTTCTTCCTCACAAAGAAAATTTTAATCACTCCCTAGCACCTTCAAGCAAATTCGTGTTGCAGGAATTCTTTACTTCTAAGACTATTGTTCTTCTCACTATTTTGGCACAAATGTCACAACAATCACGGAGGCTAGTTTGATTCGAGGTTTCTGCGTTACGCATTCGCATTGAATATATAAGGTGGGGGTTTCTATCTAATTCGTTTGTCATTATTAAATATGATATGTATTTACATTGATATTCATGTGAAAGATGTACAAGGACAGATCATTTGACCTTTATAAACGAGGGTAGGTCATTTGACCTTTATAAACGAGGATAGGTCATTTGACCTTTATAAACGAGGATAGGTCTTCTGACCTTTATAAACGAGGATATGCCAATTGATATTTACGAACAAAGTGATGATATTGAATTGTTATGGAGTTATACATGTTGTTGATTTAATTACTTATTGTATTTATTTTTGACAAACTTGTCCCCACTGAGCTGTGGTTGCTCACCCCTTATTTTTAACATTTCAGGTTAAGGAGTTGGCGGCGGGATGAGGCGATGGATGTAGTTAATTAACAATTTTTTTCGAACTAGTTTATTTTAATTTTCAGCAATCCAATTGTTAAGTCTTTTTATAAGATAATTAAATGTGCATGGTTGACATTTTTTTTTATCTAAACACAATTTATATTTTTTCTTGAATCTTCTGCAATTAATATTTTAAGTAATTTTTGTTGAGTAAATTCGCAAATAAAAATCTCATATTGCATTCCCTTTTTTTGCTATATTGATAGTTTTATTGTTAAAATTCACTTTTATGAAAAATGGGGCGTGACAGAGTGGTATCAGAGAAGGTCTATGTTTCTGTAGACTTGTAAAAAAAAAAAAATTATTTCCTTTTTAGTTAAGAGAATATTTTTTCAAATAAAATTAAATCATGTATTATTGTGTATAGTTTACGACATTCACCATCGCCCACCGCCACCACTCCAATAAGGTAAGATATGAGATTTTGTTTGATATAATATATATTTATCATGGAAAATAAGTGGTTTATTGTACCGGGAACAAAATTTCCTAAAGATTTATGGAAGACCATAATAAATTCTTTTATTATAATAATGACTGGTAGAGACATATAAAATGGCGCCGCGTCGACAACCAAATCGAGATCAAGCAAGGGGAAATCAAGATCAGGACAACGATGAAGATGTTCCATTAGCAGAGATGTTGCGGGCACAAAATGCCGCCAATCAGAATCGAACCATTAACAATGAAGCTCAGAATTTTCAGAACAATGTTAGCATCGTGGAGCAGTTCCGCCGCTATAAACCACCCACTTTCAATGGACGCGATGGACCCAATGCCGTTGAGGAGTGGTTTCGATCCCTCGAACGCATCTTTCGCCTCCTCAGATGCACATCTCACCAGCGTGTGACTTGCGCAGAGTTTCAACTAGTGGAGGATGCAGACCATTGGTGGGAAGGCTATTGGAGATCGAGAACGGAGGATGAACGTGATGGGGTGTCATGGGATAAATTTAAGGAGATAGTTATGGAAAGGTTTTTCCCTGACACCTATCGGGAACAGTTGGAGTCCGAATTTTTTGAATTTCAACAAGGGGACTTAAGTGTGGAGGAGTACGAGAGAGAGTTTTGTCAGTTGGCCCGCTTCGCCCCACACATGGTAGATACCGAACGAAAGAAAGCTCAAAAATTTAAGAAAGGATTGCGTTCTGAAGTACGTAGTATCCTTGCAAGCCACGGGGACATGCCTTTCAGTGACTTAGTGAGAAGAGCGGGAGAAATCGAGGCAAGTCAACAGCCTAAGAGAACCAAGTTAAGGCCAACTGAAAACATGGGAAAAAGAAAACGAGAAGATGAAAACCAAAACGACAACTAATATAAGGAGGAAAGATTTCGGAGTACCACTGCACCAGACGAATTTGATAATACTATGAATGCAAATGCTCAACCTACCATGCCGCTTTGTGCAAACTGCGGCAAGAGTCACAAGGGAGAATGTCTACTTGGACAAGGGAGGTGTTACAAATGTCGTGAACCGGGACACAAAACACACAATTTCCCCAAACTAAATCACGGATCGGGATCAAAGGCAAACACTTCAGGAGGGAAAGCACGAGTTTACTCTTTAATTCGTCAAAACAAAGAACACAAACACGCATCATTCCCAGGTACAAAAAAATAAATAAATTTTTAAGACGTACTTGGATGTTTTACAAGCTTGATTCTAATACTCATTTAATTCAAGTGTAATTTCGAGGACGAAATTTTAGTTAAGTGGGGTAGGATGTAATACCCGATATTTTATTTTTACTTTAGTCTAAATTTACTTTCATTTTAAATTTTATTTATTCAAGTCTTAGCTCTATTTTTACCCCCAAATCTTTCCCAATTTAGAACCCAAAATCTCAGCCAATTGAATATTAAGTTGGTCCTTAATCACAATCAACCCGGAGGCCAAATATTCCGCCAAAACCCAAAATTTTCTCTATCAATTATCATAGTAAGTCAACCTTTGGAGAGAAGCATGGAGACGTTATATTCATAACCAAAATTTCAGGAACAGATTTTCTTCTTTTAGAACCCAAAACAGATATTGATCTCACTTCTTCCTCACAAAGAAAATTTTAATCACTCCCTAGCACCTTCAAGCAAATTCGTGTTGCAGGAATTCTTTACTTCTAAGACTATTGTTCTTCTCACTATTTTGGCACAAAGGTCACAACAATCACGGAGGCTAGTTTGATTCGAGGTTTCTGCGTTACGCATTCGCATTGAATATATAAGGTGGGGGTTTCTATCTAATTCGTTTGTCATTATTAAATATGATATGTATTTACATTGATATTCATGTGAAAGATGTACAAGGACAGATCATTTGACCTTTATAAACGAGGATAGGTCATTTGACCTTTATAAACGAGGATAGGTCATTTGACCTTTATAAACGAGGATAGGTCTTCTGACCTTTATAAACGAGGATATGCCAATTGATATTTGCGAACAAAGTGATGATATTGAATTGTTATGGAGTTATACATGTTGTTGATTTAATTACTTATTGTATTTATTTTTGACAAACTTGTCCCCACTGAGCTGTGGTTGCTCACCCCCAATTTTTAACATTTCAGGTTAAGGAGTTGGCGGCGGGATGAGGCGATGGATGTAGTTAATTAACAATTTTTTTCGAACTAGTTTATTTTAATTTTCAGCAATCCAATTGTTAAGTCTTTTTATAAGATAATTAAATGTGCATGGTTGACATTTTTTTTATCTAAACACAATTTATATTTTTTCTTGAATCTTCTGCAATTAATATTTTAAGTAATTTTTGTTGAGTAAATTCGCAAATAAAAATCTCATATCGCATTCCCTTTTTGCTATATTGATAGTTTTATTGTTAAAATTCACTTTTATGAAAAATGGGGCGTGACAGATAAGCCAGGTCATTATGCTTATGAATGTCCTGATCTGAGTTCTGAAGATCGAGAAGAAAGGAAAGCCAGAAGAGATCGAAAATATGCCAAGGGTAAGAAGGCAATGATGGCATACAATGATTCTGATTCGGAATCAGAAGAGTTGCCATCGTCTTCATCTGAATACCCCTCTAGCAATGAGAATGAAGCCTTCATAGCAGATGATGGACTGGTAATGATGGCCAAAATAAATGATGAGGTATCATCTGCTAACTCTTTTCAATCTTGCAAAAATTCTGACACTGATGAAAGTGATGCTGCTGATAGCAGTGTAGGAAGTAGTCTTCATCATTCCCAAGGAGTGACTGAAGAAGACCTTCTACAAGCTAACAAAATATTCATTGAAATTAGTGATGAGAATATAACTTTAAAGCAAGAAATCATTAATCTAAAAGAAGCTCAGTTGAAAGTGGATCCTAATATAGTTGTCATAAATGCAAGACTATCAGAAGAGTTGTCCCAACTCCAAGAAAAGTATGCATCCATTGATAAACTATATCAGGGTATGCTTAAAACTCAAGCCAAAGAGACTAATGAATTCAATGATTTAAAGATTAAATGTGAAAAACTTGAAGAGCGCAATAGATTCTTAGAATCTGAAGTGGTGAGCCTAGATCGAAAGCTATCTGGGATGATTAACTCTACTAAGATTAATCAAACAATCTCAGACAGATATAGAGCTCCAAATGATAAAAGTGGAATAGGTACTGATCTGCCTAGTTCCTCTACTTCAGAATTTAAGAACACTAATGGAGCTAGCTTAAGTTCTTTGTAACTAGATAAAGGAAAAGAACCTATGACTTATGATAATGATCTCAAACCTAAAGTACAGTCTAAATACATCCCTCCTATTACCAAGAATGGTAAAATGAAGAATGTATTAAGACCAGTACAGTCAAGACCATACCAGAAGAGTTACACTCCTCTGACCAGATCAGATCAGTCCTGGTATCAGAAGAGATAAACTCAGAACAGTAGGTCAAGACAAGCACAGGCAAGTTGGGAACAGTCTAGACCTCCTTTCATAAGGCAGTCTCAGCTGTATTCAACTAAACCTAGGAGATTTGTGCCTCATTATCATAACAAACTTGTTCTTTATCCTCCACCTTTATCTTATGATATCATTGGAGAGGAAAGACCAAAACGCATCTATAAGCCGTATGGTCCACATGGTTTTAGACTTTATTTAAACTATTACAGGCGTACTGATCTTACTGAAAAAGGGATAGAACCAAGGAAAGGCTATCTCAGAAAAATAGATCCTAAGTGTGCTGATAATTCTGAATTGGTTAACAAAGTACTGTTTTGTGATAAATTTGGAAGGAAACTGAAGAGGTCCCATTTATTCAAATCCTCAATGTTCATTTGGGTACCTCTCACTACTAACCCCCAAGGACCCCAATAAACTAGGGTACCTAAATTATTATGATCACTACCTTGCAGGATCGACTGGACTTATACAAGAAAGGTGGTTCAGTTGGGGAGACCTGGTACATAGACAGTGGGTGTTCACACCACATGACTGGTACCAAGGCCTTGCTTACTGACTATCATGAGAAGGAAGGACCAAAAGTCATCTTTGGAGACAGCTCCATGGCAATCACAAAAGGATTTGGATTCATCAAGAATGGAGATGTTGAAATCCAAGATGTCTCCTATGTTGAAGGTTTGAAATATAACTTGCTATCTGTATCTCAATTCTGTGACAGGGGATACAAAGTTCAGTTCAAAACCAGAAGATGTGAAATAATAGACAAAAGGACTCACAATGTTCTACTTGTTGGCACAAGACAAGGAAGTGTATACATTGTGAATTGGAATAGTTGTCCTAAGAATGCCTGTCTTATTACTAAGAGTCCTAAAGAAAACAGTTGGCTCTGGCATAAACGCCTCTGCCATCTGAACTTTAAGATAATCAACAATATTGCTAGAGAACATCTTGTTGAGGGCATTCCTAATGAAATCTATTCCAAATCACAAATGTGTGACTCCTGTCAAAAAGGTAAACAGGTAAAGGTTTCATTTAAGTCCATTCCAACTCTTTCAACAAGCAGAGTTTTAGAAATCTTGCATATGGATCTTCATGGTCCTATCAAACCTCCTACATTGAATGGAAGAAGGTATACTCTGGTTGTAGTAGATGATTACTCTAAGTTTACTTGGGTAGTCTTTCTACACAAAAAGAGTGATACACAAACACTACTTCCAGATCTATTAAAGAGGTTGCAGGTTGAAAAGGGTCAACCCATTGTCAAGATAAGAAGTGACAAGGGGACCGAGTTTATTAACTGTTACATCTCTGACTACTATTCTAAGTCTGGCATACAACATTTGACAAGTGCATCCAGAACACCTCAACAAAATGGTGTTGCAGAAAGGAGAAACAGAACACTAAAAGAAGCATGTAGAGCAATGATTGCAGAATTCAACACACCTCAGAAGTTTTGGGCTGAAGCCATTAACACAGCTTGCCACTCCCAGAACCGAAGTGCTCTTAATAAGGTGCATGGTAAAACACCTTATGAGGTATGGAAAGGCAGAAAACCTAGAGTTTCTTATTTTCATATCTTTGGATGTAAGTGTTTCATTCATAACAATTGCAAAAGTAAGCTAAATGCCTTTGATGCAAAAGCTGATGAAGGGATATTCTTAGGATACTCTTCAGTAAGCAAAGCATTTAGAGTGTTTAATTACTCTACCCTATGTGTGGAAGAAACACCCCATGTAGTCTTTGATGAGAATGTGCAAGACTCTGCTGATCATCAGCTCAGTAAGAAAATTGACAAACAACAGCTCCAAACCAACAATGAAGATGATGATACAGAAACATATGAATCTGTACAAGCCTATAATCCTTTCCTGAAAGTCCTAGATCAAGATTCTGATAAAGAAAAGGTAAAAGACAAAGGTGAGTCATCTAAAAAGTCTGATATGCCAGAATTGAATGACTGCTCTACTATGAACAAATCTGCTGATTTAATGCAAAACAATGATACTGATATGCATGATATAAATGATGATAGTATTTCTGTTAAGAATAGAAGGACATGGAAGTCTGCTCATTCTACTGATCTGATTCTAGGAGATTCCAGTATAGGTGTTAAAACTAGAAAACAATTGTTTGATTCCCAGGAAGAACCTAGTAAGTCTCTATTTTGCTGGTGTTGTTTTCTATCATCTATTGAGCCTAAAACTGTAATTGAAGCTTTAAGTGATAGTAACTGGATTATAGCCATGCAAGAAGAACTTAATCAGTTCACTAGAAATGAAGTCTGGGAACTTGTTGATAGACCTAGTGATCATAATGTTGTAGGCACTAAGTGGATTTTCAAGAACAAAAGGGATGAAAATGATCTTGTAGTTAGAAATAAAGCTAGATTAGTTGCTCAGGGCTACTCTCAAGCTGAGGGTATTGATTATGATGAAACTTTTGCTCCTGTAGCTAGACTAGAAGTTATAAGATTGTTGCTTGCTTATGCTGCACATATGAAATTCATTGTGTATCAAATGGATGTGAAAAGTGCATTTTTAAATGGTATACTTGCTGAAGAAGTTTATGTGGAACAACCACCTGGTTTTGAAGTGAATAGTCACCAAGTATACAGGTTAAAGAAAGCACTATATGGACTGAAACAAGCCCCAAGAGCCTGGTATGATACACTTTCTCTATTCTTACTTGAAAATGGTTTTACAAAAGGCAAGGTTGATAGAACTTTGTTTCGAAGACAAGAAGGTAATGATATATTACTTGTTCAAATTTATGTGTATGATATTATTTTTGGATCACCCAACAAAACCTTGAGTTAAAGCTTTTCTACACTCATGCAAAGTAAATTTGAAATGTCTATGATGGGAGAGATGACATATTTTCTTGGTCTTCAAGTAAAACAAACTACAGAAGGTATCTTTATAAATCAAGCAAAATATACTAAGAATTTGCTAGAGAAATTTGGTATTAAAACCTGTAAGACAGTTGGTGTGCCCATGCAACCTACATACAGAATGGATCCTGATGAAGGAGGTAAGTTTTTTGACCAACCTCACTATCGTGCTTTAATTGGCTCTCTACTCTATCTAACTGCCAGCAGACCTGATATTGCTTTTTTTGTTGGAGTATGTGCAAGATTTCAAGCAAACCCCAAAGAAATTCATCTGGAAGCTGCCAAAAGGATATTGAAATATCTAAATGGGACCATTAATCGAGGATTATGGTATCCTGCAGATGATGATATATCTCTAAGTGGTTATTCAGACTCGGACTTTGGAGGTTGCAAAATAGATAGGAAATCTACTTCAGGTTCATGTCAATTCTTAGGAACTAAGCTCATTTCATGGTTTTCAAAGAAACAAACAAGTGTGGCAACTTCTACTACTGAAGCAGAATATATGGCTGCAGGTAGTTGTTGTAGTCAGCTTCTTTGGCTAATACAACAACTCAGAGACTACAATATTGTAGAATCTAATGTACCTATATATTGTGACAGTAATAGTGCCATTGCCATCACACAAAATCCCGTTCTACATACTAGATGCAAGCATGTTGACATTAGGCATCACTTTATTAGGGATCATGTGGAAAAGAAAAATATTAGGATGGAAAAGATTCATACTGATATTCAAAGAGCTGACATTTTTACAAAACCATTGGCTGAAGTGAGATTTAGAGAGTTATGCATTAGCTTAGGGTTGATAGATATGGATTCTATATGTATATAGAACTGTACTAACATTTCAGGTACTGATCCTATACCAAGAGGAAGACAAAGCAGAAATTAAGAACAGTACATCAAATGCATAAAATTCAGAAGAGACAACCCCATGTCAGACCACTACATTTAAAACAGGTAACAAGGTTACTAAAGTGACCTTAATCCCGATGAGGAAGCTGGTAAAGCTGAGGGACACTGAGAACACACATTAAGGGGGAATCTGTGATTTCTTAAAGATCCTTTTGTTGACTCAGAACACTAAGTCACTTTAGCATAAACCTTGATGTGATCATTGATTTAATTATTCATTACTGATCTGTACTGTAATTCACCAATTATTGATGAACTAACACTTCTACCAAGGTGAAACAGGCACAGAAGAGGAATTCTCCACTGAAGGGGGAACTGATCTGATTACAGATTTGAAAAGTGTACTAATCTGATCTGATTACAGGCTATATCAGTCTACAGATATATTCTGATTAATACATTGACTTGTCTACAGAACTATACTGATTACAAAGTTTCTTTGTCTACAGTACTGATCTGATTACAATTCAATTATTCTACAGAACTAATCTGACTACTGATTAAACTGTCTACAAAAAGATTTGATTACTACTAATCTGTCTACAGAATAGCACTGATCTGTCACAGTACTGATCTGATGTCTGAAAAAGGTTTACTCAGCTGATCACAGTACTCAGCTGATCCAGATAAGTACATTTTCTTCATATACAAGTAAGAGAATGAAGTGAAATATTTTTGGAAACTATTGTGCTGATATGCATCAGAACAGTATTTTGTCTCAGAATACTCTAAGTCAAAAACTGCTCAATTTTAGATTACTAATAGAGAAGATTAGTACACTCCTCTATTTTTAACCTAATTACTGTGGTGTATTTATCAAACACAAATTGGCTCCAAAATTAAGAATGGTACTAGAATATGAACAGTTTCTTTTAAACACGAATTTCAAGACTTAATCTCAACCATTCTTTGTGATTAACAAATTCAATCCTAGCCCTAGATTGGTTTTGAATTTACCAAATACGATCACTTTTCATCTTCATCTTTCTTACGAGTTCATTTCTGGAAAGCTCATAACTCAAAATCCACTGCAAAATCTAAATAATCTTTCTTCTACAAAACCCTACAATGGCGATTATCAATATTATCAGTGAATCTAACGAAGTTGCAGGAACTTTTGATTCTGATTTCTGGGTTCGAGAAAAGGGAATTTTTGTGGAAAATGCAGTATACTTCAATGGCCGACATAGTGCTGAAAACCAAGCGATTCTGACAATGTGTGAAGAATGCGGGCTGAGAAAATTCCTTGAATCATCTCCGATGAATGTGTTTGAACCAGAAGTGATGGAATTTTATTTGCAACTTGAAGGTGATAACAATGGTGTCCATTCAATGCTCTTAGGGCACAAGGTAGCAATTACAAGAGAAATCCTTGAAGTCATGCTGGACTTACCTCAAGGCCCTGTAGATATTCTGACCTACAAAGAAGGAGAAGAGAAAGAGTGTGTAGGCAGATGGACGAGTGAAGAACCAGAGTCTCTAAGCCATCTTAAGAAGGATGTTCTTCCTACTGGTCTTCAATTTCTAATGGACATAGCTGGAAAATGTCTGTTAGGACAACATCACAGTCAGGATGCTCTATCGAATTTGAAAATCCGAATCATGGCAGCAATCATTGACAGAGTGCAAGGTGATTGGCAAGGGTTTTTCTTAGAAAGACTGTTCAGTGAGAAAGAAAAGGTCTTGTTCGATGAGGATACAATGGAATTTTCGATTAAATCGAAATTAGGGTTCGGAAACAAACTGAGTATTTTGTTGCCTCAGTTAGTTGTCAAGAAGGCGTACTGGAGTAATCCCAAGAAATTCCATCATGGAAAATTCTTGATGAAAAAGGAGTCTGTTCGCTTTGAACAAGAACATCCTTTGGAGCAACCTCAAGAAACTGAAGCTCAAGAGTCTGGTGCTTCAATGTACAGATCTGATGATAATCAACCAAAGATAAGATCGAAAGCGAGGCATAATCCGAGCAGTACTAGACCAAGAAGAGGAAGGTCTGCTACCGCTGCCTCAGAGCAATCATTCCGGTTTATTGAGACTGTGGTGCAAGAAAGCTCTGAAGAGCAAGAGGTTAGTAATTCAAGTCCTGTTGTTTTACATAAGAGAACCAAGGGTAGATCTGCTTCTAGACCTAGGAGGAGACTTGTTAATTCCTCTCCTACCCCTTCTAATTCTGATCCAAGCCCAATTGATCCCATTGGCAACCAACCTTCATGTTCTGGAGAATCAGCTCACTACTTTCCAGTATCTCAGAACACTCCCCATTCATCCCCTCAGAACACTCCTGTTTTAAGTCATCAAAACCAACCACCTCCACCTCATTCACCTACACAAGTTCATGATCACTCTACTGAACATGAATTTGAGCCTTCTACTGTACCAATTGACATTTCATCATCCCCTGAACCTGAATTTATAGCCCCTAAACCTGCTGGTTTAATGGATTATCCTATCTGTGATAAAGAGGATCGAATTAGGATAGATTTGATATTGGCTCTGTTGAAGCAGTTTCCTGGTTTGGATGAAAGCTCAGTTGAGTTTGAGAAACTTCTTAGGATAGGCACATGGGTGTATCTTAAGAGGAGTACTCTCAAAGAGAACCTAGCTGTTATGGAAGGAATGGGTGGTGCTTCAATCTTTGATGATTGGGAAGCAGAGCAGATGCTTGCAGCTGGTGTTAACTCATTTCTTGAGCTAGTAACTCCTGAGTCAGTGGTGCAACTTGTTGAAAGGTTGACAGGATTTAAATATTCTGTGGAAAATGTTGTCACTACTGCTGCAGATGAAAATGATGATGTTATTATGGTAAGTGAAGAGAAGGTTGTTGATGAAGCTGAGAAAGTTGTTGAAGAGGAAGTTATGGAAGTTGATGAAGCTGGTGACAATACAACAGAGGTGTTTGAGAACACTGTTGTACTTGAAGAGACAGAAGTTGTTGGAAATCAAGATTTGAATGCTGATGAACTAGAAAGCATCCCATTTCAGTCTGCTGATCCTATCATTCCTGAAGATGTGCAGGAATAGATCAGAACAGTTCCTGTTGAGAAGGAATCTGAAAATTCTAGCTTTGAAATGTTGAGAAAGCAGAATGCAGAGCTTCAAGCTAAGTTGGAAGATGCTGTGAGAATGTTCCAAGAAGCTACTGAAAGAATGAATAAGATGCATTCAGAAAACTCAGTTGAAAGAGTTATGGAGCATACAATGTCTAAAATCTATGATCTCCATAGATTACAAGAGAAGAACCTATCTCAGGTGTTGCATGCAAAGATGGAACAACACTTGACTCCCTTGAAAGAGTGGCATGATGAAGCCAAAAAGGGGGAAGACAGGATAAGAAGAGTGATGGAGCAAACTCAATCACAACAAGCTCAACTAGTTGTGAGTCAAGATGAGTTGAAAGAAGAAATTGCCAGTTTAAATGAGAAAATCAAGATTAGGAAGCAACAGAAACAACAAGGTCAAGAAATTGTTGAGAAGAAGAAAGCTGATGTTGCTGAAAGTTCTAGTCAGAAGAAGAGGAAATTAATATTGTCTGATGAAGAAGAACAAGAAGAAGAGACTGGTAGAATTACCAGATCCAGAAGCAAATTGAAAATTGATGTTTCAAGTGAAGAAGCAGAATTGAAAAAGAAAAAAGATAAGGATGTTAAGTTTTTGAAAACAAGGTTTGATAATAGAGTTGCAGCTTTGAAGAGAAAAATGAAAGCTCAGAGAAAAGCTGAAGGAAGAGAGTTTGACAAAAAATTTCAAGATGAGAATTTTGTTGATTTTATTGTTCTGACTGAAAATATGGAATATTGGAAAAATCTGAAGAAGAAGTGGCAGATTGCAAACTTCATTGTGAAGAAGTTTGGTGATCATCTGAACAAGGAAGCTGAATATGCTGATTTTGAAGAATTCATGTTGAACATAGATAAAGATTTTTGGGAAGATATAGCACAAGTTGCTGCTCGTGCTGAAGTAAGGATATTATGTCCTGAAGAACCAAGTTGGGAACCTCCAAGACTTGAGAATGGAGAACCAGATTACAAGGAGATTAGTAACATAATTGCTGAGATTATCAAATAAGAAGGAATAACTGATCATCAACATATGATGGATATCAAAGCAAGGCTTTATGTTGCATTCAGAATCTGAAGATAAAGAAAGAAGATGAAGGAGAAGCTCACAAGATAACATTTCTAACCTTAATCTTTATTTCTATATTTTCTGTTTGTTTCATATTTTTGTTAGTATGTGTAATATGTGCATTATCTGATCTAACTTGAATATGAATCTGGAATTTTGAATTGATGAACTGTTATGATAGACTACATACTTAACTACTGATTTATTAACATTTAAGTAGTTTTGGCTTCATCAAAAAGGGGGAAATTGTTGGGATATGAATCCTTGAAACAATGTTCTAATTGATGATTGTATGTTTTGATGGCCAAAAGCAACTTAAAGTTAGTAATATATGTGGTTCTAAGTCATCTTAACTAAGTCATTTGAAATAAGTTTACTGATCTTAATGAGATATTTGAAATCTGAGTTACTGGTCTTATATGAGTTACTGATCTTATTGTGTTTACTGATCTGATATAAGAACTGTTAGGAACTAAGCTGATGTTTTGTGTTGTATAGACAGTTTATAGTGTAGGACTTAGATATACTCATCTGTATATAGTTCAGTTGATGTATAAATAGGTTTTATATATGTAAAGTTGTATTCTATTGTATTCAGCATTGTAAAAGTTCAGAACAGTAAGTTTAGAATACTAGATTAGAAGATCAGAAGACTACTTCAGAATAAGAAGACTTCAAAGAAGAGTTGAAGAGAAGCTTAGAAGAATTCTGGAGAAGTGCAGAACAGTTTTGAGGACTGTGCTGACTGGCTCAGAACAGTAAGTTACTGTGCTGATTTGGTGAATTTGAAGAATAAGTTTGGATAGCTTATTTAAAGAGTAACTGAAGATAGATTTGAAGATATGCTGACTTGGAATAAGAAGGAAGTTACAAAGTCGGTTACAAGAAGAAGTTACAACAAAAACAGTTTTAGAGTTAGTTGAGAGTTAGTTCACAAACTACTAACTGTCATACTAAGTTCTATAAATACTGTATGATCTCCTACTTGAAGAGACTACTGCTACTAATGAACAATTACTGATCTTAAAGAATCAAAGAGCAAGTCTACAAGCAAGAACTCACAGAGTTAAGGAAATCAAAGCAAGGAGAAGCCACTGAATTGAAGAGAAGAAATCAAAGGCTACTCAAAGAGAAGTTTTACTTTTCAGTTTTAAGTTTGTGTTTTGTAAACAAGTGTGCTAGTTACTTGTAGAATTACTAGTAGATCGAAGATATACCTGGAGGTATAATCGATAAGATCACAGTCTTAATCTTGGGACTTTAAGCCACAAGAAACTCAAGGAAGAGTTAATAAAACATCACAACTGGGATTGTGAGAGTGGATGTAGACTTATTGGTCGAACCACTATAAAATTCTGTGTTCTTTATTTTCTGTTTGATATCTGTTTAATATTCGTTTAACAAGAACAGTAGAATTTAATAAGTAAAGATCTGATTAAAAGTTGAGTATAAAACTAAAACTGGAAGTACTGATCTAACTCAGTAAGAACAGTACTATTCAGAACACTATTCCGCATTATAAACTCTGATATTTTGAAAGATTTTTGAAAGTCTATTCACCCCTCCCGTCTAGACTTTCTTAGCTTACTCAATATTAACTCAACTTGGGACCAACACTTGTTGAAACAGGTTATTGGCCGAGCAGACCTCTCGGGAAGGATGGTGAGATGGGCAATAGAGCTTCAAGAGTATGATGTGGATTTCGAGCCACGGAGGGCCATAAAAGCCCAAGCTTTGTTCGATTTCATCCAGGAATCTACCAAACCAGAAGAAGTTGAGGGATGGAAGATATATGTGGATGACTCAGTGACTCTGAGTGGATGTGGAGCAGGAATAGTGCTAGTAAGTCCCCAGGGAGAGGACCTACAGTTTGCGGTGAGGTTTCAATTTGTAACCTCAAACAATGGAGCAGAATACGAAGCTCTGATCCGAGGAATGGAGATGGCAGTCGAATTGGGAGCTTTGAAGGTAATCCTATACTCCGACTCCCAATTAGGTGTCCAACAGGTAAATGGAGAGTATACAGCCAAAGACAGCAGAATGGATGCTTACTTGGAACGGGCTAAAGAAGCAATGGGCAAGTTCCAAGATTGTAAGGTGATTCAAATACCTCGAGAGGAGAACATGCAGGCTGATGGCCTTTATAAGCTCGCAAGCTCCACAGAGTTTGAGGGACAAGGAACAGTGACCTTGGTAGTAGCAGAAAGAGAGACTCTTGGAAGTCCCATTGGTTCCATCGAAGGAGGAGAGGACTGGAGGAAAGACATTTGGACGGAGCTCACTAAGGAAGCAGACGCCCCTACCACTCGAGAGACTCGAGCTCTTAGGGTCAAATACTGTATTATTGGAGGACACTTATATAAAAAGTCATTTACCCAACCATATTTGAGGTGCATATCAATCCGAGAAGCGATGTACACACTCAAGGAGATCCATGAAGGAGATGCGGCCAGCCATGAAGGGTATAAGACAGTGGTGAAGAAAGCCTTAAGAGCAGGATTGTATTGGCCCTCCATGACGAAAGATGCCAAAGAATTCGTAAGGGAATGTGTTAAGTGTCAGAAAAACGGTCCTTTGATAAGGATTCCGGCAGAAGAGATGGGAGCTATGCGCTCCCCATGCCCTTTCGCTAAGTGGGGAATCGATTTGGTGGGGCCCTTTCCTCCAGCCTCAGGAGGAAGAAAGTTTTTGATAGTGGCAGTAGATTATTTTAGTAAATGGGTTGAAGCTGCCCCTCTAGCAACGATAGATGAGGAGAACGTAATCAAGTTCCTGGGAAAACAAATTTGTTGCAGATTCAGAGTACCCAGGATATTGGTCTCTGACAATGGGATGCAGTTCAATGGAGAAAACGTACGAGGATGGTGTGCAAGACTGAACATAATACAAAGGTTTACCTCCGTAGCCCATCCTCAAGCTAACGGACAGGTAGAAGTTACAAATCGAACGATAGTAGATGGTATCCGGACGAGGTTGACAAAGATAGGTGGAGGATGGGTGAACGAATTAGATAATGTGCTATGGTCCTGCAGAACTAGCCCAAAGACAGCAACAGGGGAGTCCCATTTCCAATTGGTCTACGAAGCTGCGGCGGTGATACCTCCAGAAGCTGTGCTGCAGTCCCACCGAATTGCCCAATTTGAGGAACATCAGAATGAGAGGTTGATGAGAGAGGCCCTGGATTTAATGGAAGAAGAAAGGGAGACGGTTAGAGTACGTGCGGAAAGATACAAGAGTAGAATTAAAGCTGCATATGACCGAAGAGTGATTCCTAGGTCCTTTAGAGTGGGGGACCTAGTGCTAAGGAGAGCTGATGCCCTAAAGAATACAGGAAAGTTAGAGCCCAACTGGGAAGGACCTTATAAAATCACGCAGCTACTAAAGGGAGGAGTCTATCGATTGCAGAGCATGGAGGGAGTTGACATAGCTAGACCTTGGAACGTTTGCCATTTGAAGAGGTTCTTTGTTTGAAGAAAGTGTAAGGTCTTGAGACCATTTGTGATTTTTGCTTTGTGATTTTTGCACCGATCCATATTTTGATTAATGTATTTAGTGGCTTGACCGGAGCTCTTTTTCCCTCTTTACGGGTTTCCCCTTTGGGGTTTTTCCGTAAAGAGGTTTTTAATGAGACCGGCGTAGGTTGTCCATGGCCTATGTTGAAAACTGACAATAATCAATGAAGCTTTATCCCTTTTTGAAAAAAAGAGATTTATACAGAATTATCGTGTCTTGATTATCTTTCTCTTACTCGAATATATGATATATGAATATGAAACTTATGAGAGTGACAAACACTCAGAGGCCTAGAGGCCGAGGAGCTCCAGAGAGCCCTCAACGTATTAATGAGAAGATTTTATGAATCAAAATCTTTTAAGAATAAGAGTGAGAAACACTCAGAGGCCTAGAGGCCGAGGAGCTCCAGAGAGCCCTCAACGTATTAATGAGAAGATTTCATGAATCAAAATCTTTTAAGAATAAGAGTGAGAAACACTCAGAGGCCTAGAGGCCGAGGAGCTCCAGAGAGCCCTCAACGTATTAATGAGAAGATTTTATGAATCAAAATCTTTTTAAGAATAAGAGTGAGATACACTCAGAGGCCTAGAGGCCGAGGAGCTCCAGAGAGCCCTCAACGTATTAATGAGAAGATTTTATGAATCAAAATCTTTTAATAATAAGAGTGAGAAACACTCAGAGGCCTAGAGGCCGAGGAGCTCCAGAGAGCCCTCAACGTATTAATGAGAAGATTTTATGAATCAAAATCTTTTAAGAATAAGAGTGAGAAACACTCAGAGGCCTAGAGGCCGAGGAGCTCCAGAGAGCCCTCAATGTATCAATGAGAAGATTTTATCTTTTAAGAATAAAAGGAAGAGATACTCAGAGGCCTAGAGGCCAAGGAGCTCCAGAGAGCCCTCAATGTATCAATGAGAAGATTTTATCTTTTAAGAATAAGAGTAAGAGATACTCAGAGGCCTAAAGGCCGAGGAGCTCCAGAGAGCCCTCAACGTATCAATGAGAAGATTTTATGAATCAAAATCTTTTAAGAATAAGAGTAAGAGATACTCAGAGATCAAGAAGCTGGGGAGCTCTGGAAAGCCCCCACCACACTTAAAACCCAAAAGGGTTACTGAATGAAAAGAAAGATTTTATGAATCAAAATCTCTTAAGTGAAAGTGAGAGACAAGTAGAGGCTTAAAATCCAAGGAGAACTGGGAAGTATCTCCCCATGACCGAGACCCAAGATGAGTAATTAGAAAACAAAAAGAGCGCTAGTCGAAGAAAACCTCCCCAAGCCATCTGAAACTAGAAGTGATTCTTTGAAAGGGAGAGAGCTCCCTCATATTTCTTGAGAGAATACTCTGAAGGTTATGAAACCAAGAAACGATTATGATGCAACCTACAAGACCAACAGAGGGGGAAGAAGAGCACGCCTCCAACATATTCTTTACTGGGCTTATAGGTTGCCCACGAGAGCATAAAAGGAAAAGACAACATGCCAACAAGCAAACAATATGAAGCTAACACAACTACTACAAAAAGCCCCCACATATCCAGGAGTGTGGGGTCCCTTACAAAATACGAGAAAGCAAGTATTACGAGCAGAAATTAAAAGAGTGTAGCAAAACAAAAGAAAGGTAAATTGTTTGTTATGACCATCTAAATATGAAATTTAAACTGTTTCTTCAACAGCAGCTCCCTCAGCAACAGCTTCCTCAACCATGGCTCCCTCGATCGCAGCCTCCTCAATAGCAGCATGACTGCTAGACCCTCCGCCCTCCTCTGGGCCCTCTTCATCTCCTAAAGGAGCCTCAGTACCCTTTCCTCCATTTGACCCTGCTACAGTCTTGGGAGCGGAGGCATAAGGATAGACCAACTTCTCCAGAGGCTTTAGCTCAGCCATACCCACCTTGGCAGCTTGCAACTTGGCAATGGCCTGACCCATTCCAGGTAGCCACCAAGGACTATCGGGGCTCTCCTTAGGATCCCCTAAGAATTTAGGAGGAGTAGCGAGCTGGTCCAGACGAAAAGCGCGAGAGTAGGTCCCATCGAATCCCGGGGTTGAATGCTCGGACACGGCATTGCTGAAGCCATGGTCGATGAAATGAGGAATATGTGGCCCCATGGCGCATAGGAAGCTCGAACTCTTCAAAAAGCTGGACAACCACTGAGTGTGAAGGGTCTCCAAGAATTCTTGACCCAAGGAAGAGGTGAACAGAGATTTGATGCAGGCTTGTACTCCAATGTCTGGTAGTTCGTGCTCCATCCTTCTCATCTCTACTCCCATCCTTTCCACCTCCTCTTCCAGATGCTTGACCCTAGCTGCATCCTGCTTGCCCTGAGCCCGTAGAAGAGGCAACTCCTCAGCCAGAGCTTGAGCTCGTTTGTGAGCTTTGTCCTTTTCCGCGGTGATACCCTTGAGAGTCGACTAAAGAGAGGATGCCTCAGCTCGAAGGAGTTCAATCTCAACAACCATCTCAACACCTTGATCAAATATCTTAGTGTAGACAAGGCCGAACTACATGAAGAAAAGGAACAATGTTTAAGATATAGAGAAGGTAGAAACCATGAAGGTAATGGAAAATACCTCTGAAAAAAGATGAGCACCACGAAGCAGTTGATCTTCAGGAAGGGGCTTGTCGGAGAGCTCAATGTTGGAAGGAGGAGGACATAGGCTGATAAGGCGCTGGAGAGGTTCATACGCAGCAGAGGGGGAAACTTCTTTCTCAGCAAGAGCTCGAGCAGTTTTTCCCTTCTTCTTCTTAGAAGTGCCGCAGTCAGAAAAGAAGGCATTGGTGGCTGAGCGAGTTCTCCTGGCAACAGAACCCGGGACTTGGGTCGAAGAGCTGGGAAGAGGAGGAACCTTGGAAGGACTCTCTAGAGCCGGAGTCTTTATTGAGCTTTCTAGAGCAGGAGACTGAGGAGCTTTTGGGAGATCTTCTGGAGCAGCCAACGAAGGGGTCTTCACTATTCCGAGAGCAGGGGCATCCCGCGAGATGTGAGTTAACCAACTCATTGCTGCAAATAACCAAGGGGATTTTCAGAACTAAGAAAAATAACCACATGCAAGGAACGAAATACAAAAACAATAGATTTTTTACCATCTCGAGGTTCTAAAGGGAAATCTTGAGAACAGAAGCCAAAGTGGGAGAGGATGCGGGGATTTTTGCAGATACCTAACATCAAAGTAGTCGTGTAGACTGATATGGGTATTGAGATTAGTCATGACAGTGTGGTTCGAAACAGAATAAGCCTTCAGAGAAGGAGAAGGTATCCCCGGATCATGGAATATCCAATTTTCGTGGGGAAATGGCCAATCAGTGGGGCTAGTAACGAAAAAATAGTAGTCCCTCCAGGACGACTCTTCTTCATGGAGTTTTTTCAGGAACTTGCAAACACGAGATCTCCTTCCACAAGCATAGAAGAAGCCGTCGGTTAATTTGCAAGAATGTTGACTCAGAAATAGTTCAGCAGAAGGCTCACCGCCATTCCCTTTCACCAAAATGAAAAATCCTATCATGGTACGGATAGCATTTGGAGTGAATTGATTAAGAGGGATCAGTGTGCGGGCAGATATGGAGGCCAGATAAGGGTGAACCGGAAATCGAAGACCTGCCCTAATTTGAGCTTCGAAAACAGCTAGAGTTCGGGGTTCGGGGAGATCAGGGCGTTCGTCTAAGCGAGGAGCGCGAAAGCTGTACTCCGGGGGAAAAGCGTGGGCTCGAATAAGGCTGGCTAGGTGAGTATTGTCGACTACGGAAGAAGTGGAAATCCTATTTTCGGGACTCCCCATCGGAAGTGGACGAGACTTAGAAGGGTTTTGGCCGGAAGATTTAAGGGGAGAAAAAGGGCAAGACATTGACTAAAAATGTAACGCCCCCAAAATCCCGGTGGGCGCTACGATTTGAAAGAACACTTTTTGACTTAAATAAATTCAAGCGGAAGACTTTTCAATAAAAGATACACGAGTTTTTTTTTTTTTAAAGTGGCTAACCATACTTGTGCCTAACTCGTGTGTCACCCACATTTCTAAGTCAAACGTGCACTTGACTAAAACATTATAAAATTCTAAATCGTTATATGAGTGATGTGATGTCTAAAATACCTTAATATTAGAAGACACGATAATTTGCAATAAAGTTGTTACGCATGAAGATTAACATTTAAAGAGTAGACAGACATCCTAGTAGTTTAAATAGGTTTGATCAGTTGACCTAGTAGTTCATAATTAATTACGGAGTTAAACTCAAAGATAACATCAGTCGTAAAAATACTAAATATGTTTCTTACGTAAAACATAAAATTTTAGGAGAACGTTTATTAAAGCTTGCCCAGTCAGTCACACGTCCTCCTCGTCGTCTACGAAACCTGAAATAATTAAAGTAGCATCATGAGTTTCTCCCGGAGGAGAAGCCCAGTGGGATAACATTTACTATGCATGCACATTAAGAAGGCTAATTAATATGTCAATCGAGTACACGCCGAGTCCCATGAACCCGGCTCACTTCACACAGAACTTGGTCCGAAGACTTGTCTGTTTCTCACACAGAGTATAGTCCGTAGACTTCCTTTTCTCACACAGAGTATAGTCCGTAGATTTTATTTTCTCACACAGAGTATAGTCCGTAGACTTTATTTTCTCACACAGAGTATAGTCCGTAGACTTCCTTTTCTCACACAGAGTATAGTCCGTAGACTTTATTTTCTCACACAGAGTATAGTCCGTAGACTTTATTTTCTCACACAGAGTATAGTCCGTAGACTTTATTTTCTCACACAGAGTATAGTCCGTAGACTTTATTTTTCTCACACAGAGTTCACACAGAGCATAATCCGAAGATCTGCCTGCTCGTATTCACACATAAATTAATCTAAATAATGCAAATGTAAATAAATGTTACCCACTTTTGTCGTTTGTTTATAGCGGGCTAGCCTTCCAAGGATCCGACTGACTTGCACTGCACTCGACACATTTACTCAACTTTTTAGGTTTAAAGTATATATGTATATATTCGTATATCTTCTTGTACATATATCTATATAGGTGACACTATCAACTTTATCAATAAGCTTAGAACATATCTATTTCAGTTTTGTCACATTTCAAATGGTCAAACCTAGTTATGAAGCTATTTGGAATCACATGAAAATACACATTGGAGAAGATAATTAAATTAATCCTAAACACCTTTAAAGTGTATTATAAAAATGCTTCAATTACACATATAATTCCAATTTGTTTGTTCTAGAAAAATAATAACTTTCCAATAAACAGTTTATTCACAAAATTTTGTCAAATTCATTTCATATATTTAAATTATCTAAAAAGACAGCCTGTAGTAAATTATTTATCATAAATCATAGAAATTCTTAAAATTCATGAATTTTGTAAAATAGACTCTAAATATTCATTGGTGCACATAATAAAATTTTCATTTAAAAATAACTTATAGAATATTACTTATAAATTTTGTAAGACCATTGAAAAATTAGACCGAAATGGACCGTGATAAGAGATTTTCTAGAATTTGTTAAAACTTTTTCGTTTCTTATAAAAATGTAAGGCCAAAACCTACACAACTATAAAGCCAGTAGCAATATCTATAAAACATTTCATTTTAATATTATCCATTGTTATTTAATCTTGTATTCCTTTTGAACATCAAAACAGTTTACTTTTATAAAGAACAAACACTGTTTGTTAAAAAAGTCATTAAAAATATAATATAAATCCAAATGTGTCTAGGTATTTCATAAGACACATTAAGTTAACATAGTCGAAAATTAGCTCAAAAAACGAAGCAAGATGTGTGAGGGAATTTTTGTAATCTCAACCCATAGGGCAGTTTTTCAGTTCCGACCTCTGTACATTGCCTCAAAGAAAAATCCCATAAAATTGAAAACGCATCAAATAATTTTGGCATTTTAACCACTTATCCCAGGTTTCAATTACCTCAATGTGGTAAAATGGTTTGAGCTAAAACATTGGGGAAAGGGCTGTACTCTTTTAAAATTAACATGCAATAACAAAAAGACTTCTCAACCTATTTTAAAAACATCCATGGCCTCAAACGGATATCCCAGTACCATAAGAAAATGTGTTCATCAAGAAAAAGAAACTCAAATCACACATGCAATAGCAAATACCAATCAAAATATAAGCTTCAATGGTATGCAAATCTCATGAGTTCAACAAGAAATTCAACATAAATTACTCAGGTAATAAACCGTAGGCGTACAGTGGGTAAAATGAACTCAGATCTCACATGCAATGACAAATACCACATGTAATCCAAATATAAGCCTAAATAAGTCACGTAATATTCAAATCCCACAAGTTTTAAGAAGAAATCGACACAAAAACTCAATCCGCAACTCATACGGCATTCTTACTTCAAATAAAGACGACTCAGTAACCATAGAGTAATAACCATGAGAAAATATCAATAACCAGAAACATCGCTTAAAGAAAGAAAAAAAAATGGTTTTATTTCTTTAAAACTGTTTAAAAAGAAGAAGGCCTTCATACCTGACTCAGATTTTAGAATTACAGTGAAAATAGGAGGTTCTCAACTATTCAGGAATGGCGTTAGTTAAGGAGATTCATGTTTTCTACTGTGAGGATTTGAGAGGAAATGATTTAAGAGGGAAGAGAGTTTGAGAAGGAGAGGGTTTCTGAGAGAAAGGAGCCTTTCAGAGAAGAGATGCGTAAGAATGACTCTTCGCACCCTTCAATAGCGTCTTAAATAGAGGAAAACTCTTCGCATTCCTCCGCGTTTTAAATAAAAATCATTGGTTCTTGGTTAAATTTTAATTTAAAAGAATATCATAATTTAATGTAATATTATTATTATTATAAATATTTTTTTACTCTATTATTTAGCTTATTTTCATATTAATAATTCACTGGATAAATTTCTTATCATTAAATTCTATTATAATTTACTTCATTTTAAACTTATCTCATCACCTTATTAAATCGTGTCAGTGAGTCACAAATCGAGTCCGATCTCCTCAGTAAGCTATCCTGCAAACTTTGTACAACTTATTGAAAACATTAGTTCATAAATTATATAAAATCATATATCTTTAACACTTCAAATAAATTTGTCATTTAATAAAAAGATATTTTAATTTCTAAAAATCATGGAATGCAAAAATTTAGATTTTAAAAACGGGGTGTTACAGCTCTCCCCACCTTTTAAAAATTTTCGTCCCCGAAAATTGGGCCTGTGCGAAAAGTTCTGGGTACTTGTTTAAAATTTCTCCCTCGCGTTCCCAAGTCGACTCTTCTTCCCCGTGCCTATTCCACTGAACTAAGACTAAGGGTATATCTCTATTCCTCAAGGTTTTAACCTTTCTGCCGAGGATACTTATGGGTCGTTCTTCGTATGTAAGATCCTCGTTGACTTCTAAACTTTCGAGTTCAATGTGGTGAGATGGGTCTGAGACGTACCTCCGAAGCATTGACACGTGGAAGACATCGTGAATTTTGGACAATTTTGGGGTCAAGGCGAGTCGATAAGCTACGTCCCCAACTCGCTCCAATATTTCGAACGGTCCAACGTATCTTGGTCTCAGCTTCCCCTTCTTTCCAAACCGAACTATCCCCTTGATGGGAGAAACTTTCAAAAATACCTTTTCACCTTTTTCGAACTGCAAGTCCTTTCTTCGCGAGTCTGCATAAGACTTTTGGCGATCTTGGGCAACCTTGATTCTTTCCCGAATCCTTTTGATTGCCTCCACATACCTTTCCACTAATTTTGGGCCTAAAATTTGTCTCACTCCAACTTCGTCCCAATGGATGGGCGTTCTGCATCTCCGTCCATAGAGTGCTTCGTATGGTGCCATCCCAATGGAGGATTGATAGCTATTATTATACGCGAATTCTACTATGGACAAGTATTCTTCCCAGTTTCCTCCAAAGTCCAAGGTACATGCCCTCAGAAGATCTCCTAGAATTCGGTTCGTTCTCTCCGTTTGCCCGTCTGTCTGTGGATGAAAAGCAGTGCTGAAATTTAGCTTAGTTCCCATAGCTGATTGCAAACTCCTCCAAAATTTTAACCTAAACCGTGGATCACGGTCGGATACAATTGACGTCGGCACTCCATGTAGTCGTACCACTCCATCAACGTACAGTTTAGCCAATCGATCCATTGAATAATTCATTTTGATTGGTATGAATCGAGCTACTTTGGTCAACCTATCGATAACTACCCACACAGCCTCGTGTTGTTTAGGGCTTCTTGGTAAACATGTCACAAAGTCCATTGTCACATGTTCCCATTTCCACTCCAGAATTTCTAATGGGTTCAAAAGTCCAGCCGGTCGCTGATGATCTGGTTTGATTCTCTGACAGGTGAGACATCGTTTGACAAACTGTGAGATCGACCGTTTCATGCCCCTCCACCAAAAGTTGCCCCTAAGATCTCTATACATCTTTGTTTCACCAGGATGTGCGGTATATGGTGTGTTGTGAGCTTCCCTCATAATCTCGTCTCGCAATTCCTCCTTCTTTGGTATGCAGATTCTTCCTCTGAACACTAACGCACCATCGGGGCTAACGTAAAGTCCTTGGTCGAGTTCTCCTTGACCTTTTTGCTCATTAATTGGAGAAACCGATCGTCATTTTGTGCTTCTATTATTCGTTCTCTCAACATTGGTTGGACTGACATGGTGGTTAACATTGAAGTTGTTTGGTTTGATTTGACGATGGTTAAACTCATTCTATCAAATTCTTCGATCAGATGGTCTTGTTGGGTGAGTAATGATGCTAAGCATCCATCTCCCTTCCTACTAAGCGCATCAGCTACTACATTTGCCTTACCTGGGTGGTAGAGGATGGTACAATCATAATCTTTTACCAATTCTAGCCACCTTCGTTGGCGCATGTTCAACTCTTTCTGTGTGAAGAAATATTTCAGACTTTTGTGATCTGTATATATTTCACACTTCTCACCATACAAGTAATGTCTCCAGATTTTTAGTGCATGAACAACTGCGGCCAACTCTAGGTCATGTGTTGGATAGTTCTGCTCATGAACCTTCAACTGTCGTGATGCGTATGCTATGACCTTTCCATGCTGCATCAGAACGCACCCTAGTCCTGACTTGGAGGCGTCTGTGTAGATTACAAACCCTCCTGACCCATCCGGGACTGCTAAAACTGGTGCAGTTGTAAGTTTCAGTTTTAAGTCTTGGAAGCTAACTTCGCATTCTGGCGTCCACTTGAACTTTTCACTCTTCTTTGTGAGATGCGTGAGTGGTTTTGCGATACGCGAAAAGTTCTGTATGAATCTTCGGTAGTACCCAGCCAAACCAAGAAAACTGCGAACTTCATTTGCATTGGTTGGTACCTTCCAATTCAAGACTGCCTCAACTTTCGCGGGATCAACTTCTATCCCTTGGGCCGTGATTACATGTCCTAGAAAAGCCACTTTATTGAGCCAAAACTCACACTTGCTGAACTTAGCGTACAACTTCTTCTGTCGTAGAACTTCTAAGCGACTGCCTTAAGATGTTCCTCATGTTGTCTAGTATCCTTTGAGTAAATTAAAATATCGTCAATGAATACGATGACGAATTTGTCTAGGTATTCGTGGAACACCCGGTTCATCAAATCCATGAAGACTGCGGGCGCATTCGTAACTCCGAATGGCATTACAGTGAACTCGTAATGACCATACCTAGTCCTAAATGCAGTCTTTGGGATATCACTTTCCCTGACTCTAAGTTGGTGATATCCCGATCTAAGATCAATCTTGGGGAATACGCTCGCATTTCTCAATTGATCGAAGAGATCCTCAATCCTAGGCAACGGATACTTATTCTTTATGGTCAGTCGATTAAGTTCTCGGTAATCAATGCACATTCTCATAGTCCCGTCTTTCTTCTTTACGAAAAGGACTGGTGCTCCCCACGGCGAAGCACTGGGTTGGATAAACTTCTTATCCAACAGCTCCTCTAACTGTACCTTCAATTCTTGCAATTCCTTTGGTGCCATTCGATATGGGGCTTTTGACACTGGTGCAGCTCCTGGGACCAAGTCGATAGTGAATTCTATGGATCGATCCGGTGGAAGTCCAGAAAGGTCTTCTGGAAATACATCAGGGTAGTCCTTCACTATTAATATGTCAGCCGGTGTCAACTTCTCCTTTTCCACTTTTACAATATTCACTAAGTACGTTTGACACCCTCCTTTCTTCAACAACTTAGCTATCTTCATGGCAGATATGATAGGTATGCGCCCTTGCTTATCTTTCCCGTGGAAAGTAAGACGTTGACCGTCCAATGTCTCCAGGTCTACTTCTCGATCCATGCACCGAATCACAACTTTATTTTTTACTTAACCAATCCATTCCTAAAATGATGTCAAAGCCCTTCATTCCGATCACGTGTAAGTCGGCAGGTAGGTCATTCCCACTGATACTTAACTTAACATCCTTGGCTAAGCTTCTAATCATAATATTTTCTCCTGAAGGAACTCTAACTTCTAAGTTTACATTCTTAGTGCAGTTTAACCTAAGTTCTTTCCTAAAGGCATCAGATATGAAGGAGTGCGATGCTCCAGTATCAAATAAGACATACGCATGCATATTTGAGACAAGTTTCGTACATGCCACAGTTTCGTTGGCCCTGTCGCCTTCCTCCATTTGCTCTTCTTCTAGGTACTCATCCTCCTCGGCGAACTCGATGTTAGGCATTGCGTTTAGCTTAGCCTTACTCTTCTGGTTCACTCCTCGAGGGTTTAGCGCCCTTGGTGGTCGTGGCTCGTTACCCCTTGCAACTCCAGATTGGGTACCCATTGCTTCAGGACACGCATTGGCCAGGTGACCGGATTTCCGGCACCGATAACAGTTGCGTGTTCCTAGGAGACACTCTCCTTGGTGATCCTTGTTGCATGTTGAGCAAAGAGGGGTGTTTCTCGAGGGATACGGGGCTGAGGGGGGTCGGACTTTCCTGATCATAGTATTCTCTCTCGATCCAGATTGTGGCGCACCCTTCCGCTTAAGTTGGATCGGGATTTGTTGTTGTTCATTCTCCAACCCTAAACTCATTGACACAATATTTGCTCTTTCGAAAACGTCTCTAAAGTGTGGAAATCTCAACCCAGATACTATTCCTCCCACTTCTGGACGTAGTCCTCTCAAAGCTACGTGTCCTACGATTATCGGTTCCACCAAATGTGTCGCATACCGATAGAGAGAGTTGGTCTTAGGCTCGTATTTCGTAACGATAATGGGCTATTGGTTCCATTTTTTTTACTAAGCTAGTAACAGTCTCGACACTCACTCTCGTAATGCGCTCGACGTGCCTCGTCACGATCCATCATAGGCAATCATTTCTAAGTCATGTTTAATCGCAAGATATCGGGGTTTACATTTAAAACAATGTATGACATTTCGAAGAAAGAACATTTGTGAATCGATTTATCAATTAAAACATTTCATAAATCATTTCGTATACATTTCCTTTGTCATAACTCTTTGTCATTCATTAATCATGAACATAAATCCCGTTTTCTCGTAAATATTCATTTTCCATAAAACTTCTCATAAACTTTAAAAATAATATTAAACGGTTACCTTGAGGCGATTCGGATGTGCGCTGACTGTGGGCCTTTTATTCTTTCTCATTCTTAATATTCATATGATAAATTTTCCATGTATGGTTATCATGCATATCACTTCATTGAAAATGTTTGACATAGAGTCCGAGGAGGAAAAACCCAACCTCGGCTCTGATACCACGCTGTAACGCCCCCAAAATCCCGGTGGGCGCTACGATTTGAAAGAACACTTTTTGACTTAAATAAATTCAAGCGGAAGACTTTTCAATAAAAGATACACGAGTTTTTTTTTTTTTTTTTTAAAGTGGCTAACCATACTTGTGCCTAACTCGTGTGTCACCCACATTTCTAAGTCAAATGTGCACTTGACTAAAACATTATAAAATTCTAAATCGTTATATGAGTGATGTGATGTCTAAAATACCTTAATATTAGAAGACACGATAATTTGCAATAAAGTTGTTACGCATGAAGATTAACATTTAAAGAGTAGACAGACATCCTAGTAGTTTAAATAGGTTTGATCAGTTGACCTAGTAGTTCATAATTAATTACGGAGTTAAACTCAAAGATAACATCAGTCGTAAAAATACTAAATATGTTTCTTACGTAAAACATAAAATTTTAGGAGAACGTTTATTAAAGCTTGCCCAGTCAGTCACACGTCCTCCTCGTCGTCTACGAAACCTGAAATAATTAAAGTAGCATCATGAGTTTCTCCGGAGGAGAAGCCCAGTGGGATAACATTTACTATGCATGCACATTAAGAAGGCTAATTAATATGTCAATCGAGTACACGCCGAGTCCCATGAACCCGGCTCACTTCACACAGAACTTGGTCCGAAGACTTGTCTGTTTCTCACATAGAGTATAGTCCGTAGACTTCCTTTTCTCACACAGAGTATAGTCCGTAGACTTTATTTTCTCACACAGAGTATAGTCCGTAGACTTTATTTTCTCACACAGAGTATAGTCCGTAGACTTCCTTTTCTCACACAGAGTATAGTCCGTAGACTTTATTTTCTCACACAGAGTATAGTCCGTAGACTTTATTTTCTCACACAGAGTATAGTCCGTAGACTTTCTTTTCTCACACAGAGTATAGTCCGTAGACTTTATTTTTCTCACACAGAGTTCACACAGAGCATAATCCGAAGATCTGCCTGCTCGTATTCACACATAAATTAATCTAAATAATGCAAATGTAAATAAATGTTACCCACTTTTGTCGTTTGTTGATAGCGGGCTAGCCTTCCAAGGATCCGACTGACTTGCACTGCACTCGACACATTTACTCAACTTTTTAGGTTTAAAGTATATATGTATATATTCGTATATCTTCTTGTACATATATCTATATAGGTGACACTATCAACTTTATCAATAAGCTTAGAACATATCTATTTCAGTTTTGTCACATTTCAAATGGTCAAACCTAGTTATGAAGCTATTTGGAATCACATGAAAATACACATTGGAGAAGATAATTAAATTAATCCTAAACACCTTTAAAGTGTATTATAAAAATGCTTCAATTACACATATAATTCCAATTTGTTTGTTCTAGAAAAATAATAACTTTCCAATAAACAGTTTATTCACAAAATTTTGTCAAATTCATTTCATATATTTAAATTATCTAAAAAGACAGCCTGTAGTAAATTATTTATCATAAATCATAGAAATTCTTAAAATTCATGAATTTTGTAAAATAGACTCTAAATATTCATTGGTGCACATAATAAAATTTTCATTTAAAAATAACTTATAGAATATTACTTATAAATTTTGTAAGACCATTGAAAAATTAGACCGAAATGGACCGTGATAAGAGATTTTCTAGAATTTGTTAAAACTTTTTCGTTTCTTATAAAAATGTAAGACCAAAACCTACACAACTATAAAGCCAGTAGCAATATCTATAAAACATTTCATTTTAATATTATCCATTGTTATTTAATCTTGTATTCCTTTTGAACATCAAAACAGTTTACTTTTATAAAGAACAAACACTGTTTGTTAAAAAAGTCATTAAAAATATAATATAAATCCAAATGTGTCTAGGTAAAATTCTTATGAAATATAAGACACATTAAGTTAACATAGTCGAAAATTAGCTCAAAAAACGAAGCGAGATGTGTGAGGGAATTTTTGTAATCTCAACCCATAGGGCAGTTTTTCAGTTCCGACCTCTGTACATTGCCTCAAAGAAAAATCCCATAAAATTGAAAACGCATCAAATAATTTTGGCATTTTAACCACTTATCCCAGGTTTCAATTACCTCAATGTGGTAAAATGGTTTGAGCTAAAACATTGGGGAAAGGGCTGTACTCTTTTAAAATTAACATGCAATAACAAAAAGACTTCTCAACCTATTTTAAAAACATCCATGGCCTCAAACGGATATCCCAGTACCATAAGAAAAGGTGTTCATCAAGAAAAAGAACTCAAATCACACATGCAATACCAAATACCAATCAAAATATAAGCTTCAATGGTATGCAAATCTCATGAGTTCAACAAGAAATTCAACATAAATTACTCAGGTAATAAACCGTAGGCATTCAACATAAATTACTCAGGTAATAAACCGTAGGCGTACAGTGGGTAAAATGAACTCAGATCTCACATGCAATGACAAATACCACATGTAATCCAAATATAAGCCTAAATAAGTCACATAATATTCAAATCCCACAAGTTTTAAGAAGAAATCGACACAAAAACTCAATCCGCAACTCATAAGGCATTCTTACTTCAAATAAAGACGACTCAGTAACCATAGAGTAATAACCATGAGAAAATATCAATAACCAGAAACATCGCTTAAAGAAAGAAAAAAAATGGTTTTATTTCTTTAAAACTGTTTAAAAAGAAGAAGGCCTTCATACCTGACTCAGATTTTAGAATTACAGTGAAAATAGGAGGTTCTCAACTATTCAGGAATGGCGTTAGTTAAGGAGATTCATGTTTTCTACTGTGAGGATTTGAGAGGAGGGTGCGCTATAACCTGAACCGCGAGGGAATACCATAGTCAGGAATGTTCGACCTTCTTCAGCCCCATATCCCTCGAGAAACGCCCCACTTTTCTCAAACGTGCAACAAGAATCACCAAGGAGAGTGTCTCTTAGGAACACGCAGCTGTTATCGGTGCCGGAAACCTGGTCACCTGGCCAATGCATGTCCTGAAGCAATGGGTACCCAATCTGGAGTTGCAAGGGGTAACGAGCCGCGACCACCAAAGGCGCTAATCCCTCGAGGAGTGAACCAGAAGGGTAAAGCTAAGCTGAACGCAATGCCTAACATTGAGTTCGCTGAAGAGGACGAGTACCTAGAAGAGGAGCAAATGGAGGAAGGCGATAGGGACAACGAAACTGTGGCAGGTACGATACTTGTCTCAAATATGCCTGCGTACGTCTTATTTGATACTGGAGCATCGCACTCCTTCATATCTGATGCCTTTAGGAAAGAACTTAGGTTAAACTGTTCTAAGAATGTAAACTTAGAAGTTTAGAGTTCCTTCAGGAGAAAATATTATGATTAGAAGCTTAGCCAAGGATGTTAAGTTAAGTATCGGTGGAAATGACGAATTTATTTCATGATTTTTTGAAATTTAAAATATCTCTTTTAAGTATTAAATGACGAATTTATTTGAAGTCTTAAAGATACATGATTTTATGTAATTTATGAACTAATGTTTTCAATAAGTTGTACAGAGTTTTGCAGGATAGCTTACTGAGGAGATCGAACTCGATTATGACTCACCCGACACAATTTAATAAGATAATGAGATAAGTTAAAGATGAAATAAAATTATAATAGAATTGAATTAAAAATAATAAGATGCACAATATATCAAATAAGTCAGGAATAATAGGGTGTGTTTAAAGGATTGAGTAAAAGTGTTATATTAATAATAATAGTATTGATAATGATAATGTTACATTAAATTTTTATATTATATTAAATTAAAATTTAACCAAGAGCCAAGACTTTTATTTAAAAACACGGAGGAATGCGGAGAGTCTTTCTCTATTTAAAGGGGGTTCAGAGTCATTCTTATTCACATCTCTCCCTCGAAAGACTCCTTACTCTCAAAACCCCTCCCATTCTCAAAAACGTTCCTCTTAAACCATTTTCTCTCAAATCTACACAAAATATGAATCCCTTCAATCAACACCATTCGGAAAGTTGAAGAAAACTTAAATTTCACTCTCATTCCTGAAATCGTAGAAGTCAGGTACGAAGGCCTTCTCCTCTCTTAAACAGTTTTAAAAAAAAATAAAACCATTTCTTTTCTTTCTTTAAGCGATGATTGTGGATATTGTTATTTTCTCATGGTTCTTACCTTATAGTTACTGAGTCGTCTTTATTTGAAGTAAGAATGCCTTATGAGTTGCGGATTGAGTTTTGGTGTCGATTTCTTTTTAAAAAATTGTGGGATTTGAATATTATGTGACCCATTTAAGCTTAGATTTGGATTTCATGTGGTATTGTGTGATCTGGGTTCATTTTACCTATTGTACACCTTCTCTTAAAGTACGGTTGTTTCCTAGGTGGATTGTGTTTGATTTCTTCTTAAAACTTGTGGGATTTGAATATTATGTGACTCATTTAAGCTTATATTTGGATTGCGTGTGGTATTTGTCATTGCATGTGTGATTTGAGTTCATTTCACTTATTGTACACCTTTTCTTATGGTACTGGATAATCCGTTTAAGGCATGGATGTTTTAAAATAGGTTAAGAAGCCCCTTTTATTATTGCATGTTAATTTTAAAAGAGTACAACCCTTTTCCCAATGTTTTAGCTCAAACCATTTTACCACATTGAGGTAATTGAAACCTGGGATAAGTGGTTAAAATGTCAAAATTATTTGATGTGTTTTCAATTTTATATGGTTTTTCTTTGGAGCACTGTACTGTACAGAGGTGAAAAACTGCCCTGTTTCTGGGTTGAGACTACAAAAATTCCCTCACACAGCTAGCGAAACTAATTTTCAACTATGTTAACTTACTGTGTCTTAACTTACTGTTACTGTGTCTTAACTTTCATAGGAATTTTACCTAGGAACATTTGGTTTTATATTATATTTTTAATGATTTTTTCTAACAAACTGTTTGTTCTTTATCAAAGTAAACTGTTTTGATGTTCAAAAGAAATACAAGATTTAATAACAATGGATAATATTAAAATGAAATGTTTTATATATATTGCTACTGGCCTTTATAGTTGTGTAGGTTTTGGCCTTACATTTTTATAAGAAACGAAAAAGTTTTAACAAATTCTAGAAAATCTCTTGTCACAGTCCATTTCGGTCTTGTTTTTCAATGGTCTTACAAAATTTATAAGTAATATTCTATAAGTTATTTTTAAACGAAAACTTTATTATGTGCACCACTGTATGTTTGGAGTTTACTGTACAAAAAATTGTGAATTTTAATATTATCTATGATTTATGATAAATAAATTACTACAGACTGTCTTTTTAGATTCGTAATGTATGAAATGAGTTTAACAGAACCTTGTGAATAAATTGTTTATTAAAAATTTAATATTATTCCAGTATAAACAAATTGGTCTAATATGTGTGTTTGAAATATTTTAAAGGTGCTTATGATTAATTTAATTATCTTCTCCAACGTGTATTTTTCATGTGATTTCAACTAGCTTCATAACTAGGTTTGACCATTTGATATGTGATGAAACTTAAATAGAAACGTTTTAAACCTATTGAGAATTTGATAGTGTCACTTACATAGATATATGTACAAGAGGATATATGAATATATGTATATGTATATATACTTTAAACCTAAAAGTTAAGTGAATGTGTCGAGTGCAGTGCAAGTCAGTCGGATCCTCAGGAGGCTAGCCCGCTATCACCGAACGAGAAATGTGGGTAACATTTATTTACATTTGCATTGTCTAGATTAATTTATGTGTGAATACGAGCAGGCAGATCTTCGGATTATGCTCTGTGTGAACTCTGTGTGAGAAAAGAAAGTCTACGGACTATACTCTGTGTGAGAAAATAAAGTCTACGGACTATACTCTGTGTGAGAAAATAAAGTCTACGGACTATACTCTGTGTGAGAAAATAAAGTCTACGGACTATACTCTGTGTGAGAAAATAAAGTCTACGGACTATACTCTGTGTGAGAAAATAAAGTCAACGGACTATACTCTGTGTGAGAAACAGACAAGTCTTCGGACCAAGTTCTGTGTGAAGTGAGCCGGGTTCATGGGACTCGGCGTGTACTCGATTGACATATTGATTAACCTTCTTAATGTGCATGCATAGTAAATGTTATCCCACTGGGCTTCTCCTCCGGGAGAAGACTCATGATGCTACTTTAATTATTTCAGGTTTCGTAGACGACGAGGAGGACGTGTGACTGACTGGGCAAGCTTTAATAAACGTTCTCCTAAAATTTTAAGTTTTACGTAAGAAACATATTTAGTATTTTTACGACTGATGTTATCTTTGAGTTTAATTCCGTAATTAATTATGAACTACTAGGTCAACTGATCAAACCTATTTAAACTACTAGGATGTCTGTCTACTCTTTAAATGTTAATCTTCATGCGTAACAACTTTATTGCAAATTATCGTGTCTTCTAATATTAAGGTATTTTAGACATCACATCACTCATATAACGAATTAGAATTTTATAATGTTTTAGTCAAGTGCACGTTTGACTTAGAAATGTGGGTGACACACGAGTTAGGCACAAGCACGGTTGTTCTTTAAAAAAAAAAAAAAAAAAACTCGTGTACCTTTTTTTGAAAAGTCTCCCGCTTGAATTTATTTAAGTCAAAAAGTGTTCTTTCAAATCGTAGCGCCCACCAGGTTCTACTGTGAGGATTTGAGAGGAAATGATTTAAGAGGGAAGAGAGTTTGAGAAGGAGAGGGTTTCTGAGAGAAAGGAGCCTTTCAGAGAAGAGATGCGTAAGAATGACTCTTCGCACCCTTCAATAGCGTCTTAAATAGAGGAAAACTCTTCGCATTCCTCCGCGTTTTAAATAAAAATCATTGGTTCTTGGTTAAATTTTAATTTAAAAGAATATCATAATTTAATGTAATATTATTATTATTATAAATATTTTTTTACTCTATTATTTAGCTTATTTTCATATTAATAATTCACTGGATAAATTTCTTATCATTAAATTCTATTATAATTTACTTCATTTTAAACTTATCTCATCATCTTATTAAATCGTGTCAGTGAGTCACAAATCGAGTCCGATCTCCTCAGTAAGCTATCCTGCAAACTTTGTACAACTTATTGAAAACATTAGTTCATAAATTATATAAAATCATATATCTTTAACACTTCAAATAAATTTGTCATTTAATAAAAAGATATTTTAATTTCTAAAAATCATGGAATGCAAAAATTTAGATTTTAAAAACGGGGTGTTACAAAAAAAGTGTTAATAAAAGAAAATGAGATAGCTAGGTTACCTTGATTGGGAGAATTATGAAGTCAGTCGGGGCGACAGGCGACAGTGAGACTCAGGAGAAAAAACGCCTGAGAAGAGAAGTGGAGACAACAAAAGAACTTTTTAGAAAATAAGATTTGCAGAAAGAAAAGGAAAAGGCTGCGTGAAGTAAGTGATAAAAAGGGGGAATCGAGATTTTTCCTTGGGAAGATAGCCGGAGAGAGAAAAAGGCGATTGCGTGGGACCCGGGCGTAGAAGTCGAAACGTCTTCATAATTGAGAGCGGGAAATTTTTTGGAGAAGAGCACTTTTTGAAGTTCCTCTCTGGAACGAGAATCATACACGTCTCTCCAGAAACATCTCAGTGCTAGGCTCGCTTTAATTTTTCTACTCTCATAAAAGATGTACTCCTTTCACGAGAGTAGGGGGAATAGATGATGCGGCCTAAAAATGTCGTCTAATGAAAAGTCGACACGTGTATAGAAGATAAGATAAAAAATGAGACATTGGATTGAAGAAGGCTCTCTGGATATAGAGGCTCCTCTGGAGGTCCTTCTGGAAAGAGCTCCTCCTGGAGAGAAGTATCAGGGAGACTCAGTCTTGGTATGACTTAGTAAGCCGAGAATGTAGGAGAGCCCCCATGATTCGGTCCACTAAGAGGGAATTATCCCGATTCTTTGGGGAAGGAAGAGAATTGAGGGCTCGGTCAACTCAGCAGGGCTCAGTCTCAGGGGTAGCTCCGAGATAAGAGGACTCTCTAACTTCCTCTTAAGAGGAAGTCTTCTATAAATAGGTAAGGCAAGGTATATTTTAGAGGTTAGACTCTTTACTTTTTACAAGACGGAATATATTTCTTATTATACACTGCAAGATCTTTTGAGAACTTGATTGGATAAATCAAGGACTTCGAAGTCCTTGTGATATATTAAAAAGCCCTATACTGACTTAGGCATCGGAGTGTCCGCGTCGGACCCCCTCCGGCGTGTTCTTTGCAGGTTCCAGAGGATCATGTTGAAGGCAGTAGCGCACCTGGATTATTTATACGTGTTTGGGAATCCAGATCTTCGACTCCGAGGATCCCCAATCCATCCGTGCAAATTTTAGCACATCAATATTGTTTCTTGTTTTGTGTGAAAATAAATTAAATTGTTCAGACTTTAATTTGTTAACTTTTGGCCACAATCCTTTTTCTTGTTTAATTAAGTTTTTTTTATGTATATTGTCGATTTTAATTTAATGTATATTGTTTTGTTTTCTTGTTAATGTATTATGTAATATTGTATTGATTTGTAACGTTTCTTCAAGTATATAATGTGGTGTAGTGAGTAGTGCTATTAAACGAGCTGCCTGTGAGTTTAAGTTGAACTCGTTTTTTTACTCGTCAATATAATTGAGTCGTGTTCGTCTTCTTAAGAGTTTGAGTCGAGTTCAAACTTTAAGTATTCAACTCGACTCGAATAACAGTGTGCACTTCTTTTTAGTACTGTATTTATTTTAGACCTTCAGCCCATCCTAAAAAAAATTCCTGGCTCCGCACTTGGATGAGGGTGGAGTTTTCTTCTAATGGAACTTGAACTCAAAACGTGTAAGCCATAAAAAAATTCACGTTCTTACTTAAAATCATATATTTTTTTTTATCAGGAATTAAACTATCGTCAAACTGATTGTTTGTGGGCGTCCTGTGACGGATGAGACCAAAAGGGAGCATGACGGATGAGACCAAAAGTAATTTTTTTCCAAAGTCTCGATCCCCTCAAATAAAGTTAGGAAAAGATTGTGGGAATTGTGTTTGTTAGATTATTGTCCCAAAAATTATAAGCACTTATTTTTCCTCGACAACTATGCCCTCTAGGGCATGTTTAATTGCAAAGACGGATTATCTAACATTAGGATAATAACTAAACTTTATAAATTTTAAAGCATAATCTACTCTTAATCTAAGTTATCAAACAACTAATAAAAATGATATATAATTAATCTAGGTTTAATCTAGCTATCAAACATGGCCTTATATTTTAACTCGCGCGAATCAACTGAGCAAATTTGTTCATCTTCTTTATTCATGAAATTATATTATTCAATACTACATGCAAGTTACATGGGATGAGGATTTAAGATGAAACAACATTTGAAGTGAATGATTTGAGTTTTTCATCATTTGATCACCGGCAATGGCAATGGCCTTTTAATAACAGGAACAAGGCACAAAGGTTTGAGCCTTGTAGCAGTAACGCCAAATGCTTCATTCATGTCCGGTTCTTCATGCTTCCCTCCGTCACGCAATTTCCAATCGAAATGGTAAAGCAGCATTGCGAGAGGGAGCTCAATGGTGGCCAGACCGAATGAAATGCCAGGGCATATCCTTCTTCCACCACCAAATGGAATATATTCAAAGTCATTACCCCTGTAATCCACCTCACTATCAGCAAACCTTTCGGGCTGAAAGCAATCAGCGTGTTTCCAATTGTTGGAGTCTCGGCTAATAGCCCATGCATTGATGAGGATTTTGGTGTTTGCAAGTATCTTATATCCATTAATCTCACACGTCTCGCTGCATTTTCTTGGAAGTAAGAGGGGTACTGGTGGATGCAGTCTCAGAGTCTCCTTGACGACTGCCTTCAAATACGCGAGTTGATGAATCAATGATTCATCAACGCATGACCCCTTATTGTCGAAAACCTTTCTAACTTCTTCTTGTGCCTGTCCCAGAATTTGGGGATTTTTGAGCATTTCTGCCATGGCCCAATCCATAGTCGTCGCGGCTGTTTCACTTCCAGCGGTCAATACATCCTGCATGCTTCAACATATTATATATATAACTCGATTTTTAATTAGCACAAGTTTAAAGAAATCATGAGTAGTACTGGTGTATAAGTAAACAGAGAGTTTGTCATTTTATCAGCAAGAGTACAGACATATCCCTTATAAAAACATCTTCTATTCTGGAAAGTGAAGATAAAACAGAGATACCAAAAAATTCTCCACATGTATTTTTTAATTTCAACTCAACCAATAGCATAGCCGAAATCAAGAAAAGGAAAACTAACCATGATTACAGCTTTAATGTTTTCGTTGGTCAACGGAATCTCCAGTCCATCATCCTGATATTTGAGAAGAACATCTAACAGATCTTCTTGCTTATCAGAATTTGGCTGCAGTTTGTGCTCACTGATGATGTCCTCTAGAATCTTATCTACTTCACGGTGCAATATAGTAAGTCTCCGCCTCGTTGCACTCATCTTTCGAAACAACTTGATGGAAGGATACAAATCTGCAATATCGAATCCTGATGCATATTCAAGAACCTCTCGGATTATTGGCAGTAATCTCTGGTGTTCCTTGGTAATCTTACCAAGGGCTGCCCTTGTTACCACAGCATACGTCGAAGAATAAAGTTTGTCCGTCAGATTAAAAGCCGATCCTTCCATACTAGCGATCCACCTCAAAAGATCTAAACACACCTCTTCTCTGATTGATCGGAACGATTGGACACGTTTCACGCTCAGAAGCTCCATGGTACATATTTTCCTAAGCTGTCTCCAGTAGTCGCCGTATGGACTAAAAGCAATATTGGTGTTATTGTAACTCGAGATCTCAGTCACTAGAAGCGATGGCCTGGATGCAAAGTTGAGATCATGAGTTTTCAAAATTTGTCTTGCAGCGTCGGGTGAGGAAACTACAACAACGGAGAGTTGGCCTAGCTGTAGATGCATCAACGGCCCGTATTTCAGGGCTAGTTGATGCAGAGCACGATGGGGCAGGGATCCGATGAGATTGTGGATATTTCCGATCAAAGGCAACTTCCATGGCCCTGGAGGGAGATTTGGAGTTGGATTCTTGGATATAAATCGATTGAAGAAGATCAAAGTAGAGAAAAAGAAGAGGAAAACTGCAGATATCAGAAACTGGATCTCCATAGTGTACATTATAAATTGTAGTGGTCAGAAGTTGTAGGTATTATTTATGCATGTAATATAGTTGTGCATTAATTAGTTTTGGCAAGAATGATGCTCACAAGTCATCAACTCTTTAAATGAGTGACTATCACCCGTATTAATTTGGAACGTTATATTGTTTTGGATGACCACATGCATGTTGTATTTTACTACTATGAAATAAAGGGATATACTTCATGTCTTCATTTGTCCTGCAATTACTTGTGCATATTTTTTACTAACATGTTGCACACCCTCAATATGACAATCGCCGCAGGGATGGAGACATTTTTTTTTTTCCATTTACTTTGTTGAAGAGTGAGTGAAAATTGTCCCATTGATATTCCTAGGAGTTTGAAAAGAAAAAAAAAACGTGTTGGGATATGGTTTGAACATTAAGAGAAAAATTGATTTTGATTGGATATCGAAACCCTAAATCCCAAGCTTCATAATTTAGTTAAGTACTCTCTCCGTCTCCCAAAAGTTACGTTCCTTTTTTGTTTGTACCCCGAAAAATTTGCATACCCCAAAATAGAAATAATCATCACCCTCACAATATACACATATTTATCCTTCATGCCATTACTTTTGAGGTCCACCATACACTCAATCCACCTACTTTATTTACTTTATATATAAAAGTTGGGGAAGTTGTTATAAGAGTCATTTCACCTATAGAAACTACAAATAAAAACAAACCATTTAAAAGTTAGAAAAAAGGACAATTTGGTGTATAAATGTACAATTATACCCTTTCTTTATAATTACATTCGAAAATCGGTTTTAGTTAATTAGTAAAATATTATTAAAACTAATTTTGTACAGAAAATCGCTAAACACGGTAATTGATCACCTTTCCATATTTAAAATTTTAATTGGCAACTCTAACCTGCAAATGAATCACGGTGGAGAGGAATTTCATTTTGAATTCAAAATTCATTTCCAGATATTTATCTAATTAGTGGTTAATTCGGTTCTTGTTTTTCAATGAAAATTAGAGATAATGCAAAAGATTGAGAAAAAAACTATTTACGTTCCGTAACTTTTACCTTTTTTGAAAAACGTCCAAAAATAGTTAAAATTTTAATTTATGTCCCATAACTTTTTCAATTGCTTAATTTACGTCCAATTTTCACTAGAAATCCCCAAATTTATGTTAATGGGACGTAAATTGAGCAATTAAAGAAGTTATGGGACGTAAATTAAATTTTTAATTAAAATGGAACGTTATACGAAATTAATGTATTTTATGTTATAATACAATCAAATAAAAAAATAATTCATAAATTCACAAATAAATTAATTATTATAAAAATCAATTAACTTACCTAATTCATTATTAGGAAAATTATTAACTTACATAATTATTAGAAAAAAATTATAATTACAATATAATTATTATAAAATAAATTATGAATAATAATTAAAATACTAAATAATATTTTAAAATATATGAAAATAAATTTAGAATAATATTTAAATAAGTAAATAATTTTTCATAACTCAAAAAAATATATATATAATATCAAAAAAAAAATCAATTAACATACTCAAACAAATATAAATTTTATCTTTAAAATAATAAAAATTCCAAATAAATTTTTTTATTAAAATGGTCAAGAACTCTTATTAAAACTTAACAATTATTTTAATATTTTAAATAAATACAAAAATCCATAAATATTTAAAATTCCCAAATAAATTAAAAAATATTCAAATATATCCAAAATTCTCACCCCTTACCCACGGTAATTGAAAGATGATGATGAACAATATATTTTTTAACAATTTGTTAATTTTTTTGTTTTTCATTTTTATTAAATAATTTTTAATTTGATATTAGTTCGTACAAAGATATGTGGACCTACTTTGTGTAATACTTAGATTAATTTTTATATTTATTTAATTACTTTAAAATAAATAATTTTATAATACTTATATTGTAATTATAATTTTTTTCTAATTAGGTAAGTAAATATATTTTCTAATAATAAATTAGGTAAGTTAATTGATTTTTATAATAATTGATTACTTTATTAATAAATAAATTATTTTTTATATTAAAATAAGTTAATTTATGAATAATTAATTTATGAATAAATGAATTATTTTTTTATTTGATTGTATAACATAAACTACATTAATTTATAGTGAATTGTACACATTTGTTGAATATTTTTATCTTTTTCGCATAATGTCCCATTTTAATTAAAATTTTAATTTACGTCTCATAACTTCTTATTTGCTCAATTTACGTCCCATTTACATAAATTTGGGGATTTTTAGCGAAAATTGGACGTAAATTAAGCAATTGAAAAAGTTATGGGACGTAAATTAAAATTTTAACTTTTTTGGGACGTTTTTCAAAAAAGGTAAAAGTTACGGGACGTAAATTATTTTTTTCTCCAAAAGATTTGTATTTATTTTTAAAATATATTAATAAATTTCAATTATTTATTTTAAATTATACTCCGTATTAATTGATTATGTGGATAATGATTTTGTGACAACTTACTAATCTGGTTCCATAACAAATAGATGGTTGGTTATATATCACTCCTATATATGCAAATTTGAAAACATATATGCAAAAAATTGTTACATATTCTTGTGGACATATGCAAAAATATGTTGCATATAACTTGAAATACGTGATAATATGCAATAAAACAATATATTTGTAATAAAATGTTCTAAAAAACGTGGTACGCCGAAAGGTCAACGACCGGCAGCCTGAGGAAGAAGACGGTGTTTGACAAAAGTTCAGTTCCCCGGTCCCAGGGGAACTAAATCTGCATCCATCGCGAACTCGAAACAACCACCGACGGCGAACAACTGAATCGCAAAATCAGATCGCAGAATTGAACAACCACCGGAAATGCATCCACCGCAGACGAAGAGCGTGAGAAAGCTAACCGCCGACGACGAGCAAGTTGATCGGCAACAAGAACCAAGATTAGAGAACCAATATCCCTCAAATCGCCGGATGAAAGTAATTGAGCGATTAAATGTGTGAATCAATTAAATCAAATTTGAAAAGGAAAGTGAATTAGGTTAAATCAATTTCTACATTTTAAGGAAGTTTCGAAACTGAAGGACAAGTGAAATTTAAATTTCAATTATAATTTAAATTTCAATTTGAATAACAAATGCGTGGAAAATGGTATTTCAAATTCGAAATTTATTATATTAATGAATTAATATTGTTTTAAGACCAAGGGCATAATTGAGTATTAACACATTAATTTGACTTTAATTGTATTGTTTTGATTTGTTTCTTTTATTTTAATATTAGTCTATAAATTGTCCTTCCTAATAATTAAACTCTATAAAAGTTTACAAAATTTCCCTTAACACTCTCATCATTACACTTTTTTCTTAAATTATGTGTCCAAAATTCTCCGCAAACTTTTCGGGAACGGAGGGAGTATATATTTTTCAAGTTAGAAAGTTTATTATGTTAGGGAGCTTTATTTTATTTGGAATAGATTTTTGAATATCTATGAAAAATCGATCTGAAGTCAAGAAGCCTGAAGGTTCAGACGAGATGTCATGTGGAAACTCAGATTAGTTGTCCAATGTCCATCAGAAGTTTTGTCCTCAGATAACTTGTCCAAAAAGATGATTTCAAGTTCAAGTTTTAAAATCTACTGTACAAGATAAGACTAAGATCCCATATGAAATCCTGTAAAAAAAAAAAAAAAAAAGATCCCATATGAAACCTCTAGCTAGGACGCCAATGCCATTATTTTTTAAAGTGTCAAAGAATATTTCAAGGAAGACTAATGATCAAATGACACGGGGCACCGTGCAGTTTGTGCCTAACAAACTTTGAATATTAAATTAAGTTTAATTTTTAGAATTTGACATAATTGCATATATATGTACTATTTGCATGCACATTAATCTTAAATTAGATGACTGTTTTGGATCTATTTTTCTCCATTATTAATTTCATACAGGACATGCAGTTGAACATGCATGCGTACGGGAGCGACGAAAACGTTAACCAAATAATTAATGTAGCTGCTGAAAACGAATGCTTTGCAATTGGCACTTATACACTAACAAAAAAACTGTGAAATACCAACGGATTACCGATATCAACCGATTTATCGACGGAATTTGTTATCTGTCTATGATTTTTTATTACTGACGGAAATTTTGATGATTACCGACATAAATTTTCATGGGTAATCACTAAATTAAAAAAAAATATATGTGTGTGATTACCGATGGAAATTTCCGTGGGTAATCACAAAATTAAAAGAAATATATATGTGTGTGATTACCGACGGAAATTTCCGGGGTAATCACAAAATTAAAATATGTGTGTGTGTTACCGACGGAAATTTTCGTGGGTAATCACAAAATTAAATAAGTGTGATTACCGACGGAAATTTCCGTCGGTAATCACAAAATATAAATTATTGATTAAATTAGGAAATTTGTTAGCTAGAAATTATTAATTAAATTAGAAAATTGTTGATTAAATTATGAAATTTGTTGATTAAGTTAGTTAGGAGATTATTGATTAAATTAGAAAATTGTTAATTAAATTAGGAATTTTTTTATTAAATTAGGAAATTTTATTTATAATGTGTTTGTTTGTTAATATCACCGAGTGCTACCTCATGATCAGGTGTCTATGCACTGCACGACTTTTTTTATTTGATAATTATTTTATTAAACACAGAAAAAAAATAACCTATTATGACCGGAGGACGTACTCAATGGTTGAATTATTTAGTGTTTTTTATATTATGTTGTTAGGTATAATTTACTATTTAGTTTTTATATCCATTTATTTTATATGATAAAATATGATAAATAAGTGTTTGTTGTGTAAATTAACAAATAAAAGAATTATTAAAAAAATAAAAGAATTATTAACAAACAAAAGAATAAAAAAAAATTACATTTACAATTTATAAATTAAAAAAAAATTACAATAATTATAAGTCACAAATTTAGTAATTAATATAAGTGAAAAAAATTTCAATTATTAAATGGATTTATTTAAAAAAAAGAGTAAAAAATGTATAGAAATTTTAGAATTTTAATCAAAGAAAAAAAAAATGATTTACAATATATAAATTAAAAAATTTAATTTACAATAGTTATAACTCACAAATTTAGTTATTAATATAAAGGAAAGAAATTAATTTTGCCAATTTAAAAAAAAAAATAGGTAAAAAATGACTACATTAACAATTAATATTACAATTATAAACGAAAAATTGACTTGTACTTGCCAAAAATTCGGCCAATTATTTACATTGCCTCTCGCGGGCCTGGACTGGACCGGGTTAGGTTCAACCCATTGGATTGGGCCCGTCGTTAATTAAAATAATAATGTTCCGTCGATAATTAAAAAAATAACAAAAATAATGTTCCATTGGTAATTAAAAAAATAACAAAAATAATATTTCGTCAAAAGTTAAATTTTTCCATCGATGTACGGGCCCTTTTTTTTAGTGATAATTGAAGAGAATTTGTCGTTGTATGTTTGTTCCATTCTTCAATTGCGGCCAAGTATGGGCAAAAATATCCTTGAATTGATGATGTTATATATATTTTCCTTTATACAAAAATTAATTGGGACTAAACGATCTGATTTCCTGCAAATCAGTAGTGTTTAGGCAGGATATGCACTACCTAGACGATCGTGAAGAATCTCGATGACTCTTTTTAGACTATTTTTATCCACAACCCTAATCAACCCAACCTTTCAATATAATATTCATTTCTCTCTCATCCACAAACACAATCTACAACCCAACCCAATTTCAATTTTTTTTTTTTCACTTTATCAATGACACCAACCCAACCTAAAATATTTATTACTCCCTCCGTCCCATACTTGAAGCTACAAACCAAATTCGCACGAGTTTTAATAAATGAGTTGTTTATTAGTATTGTGTAAGATAAAGTGGGGGTAATAAAGACTTTTTAACTTTATAAATAATAATAAAGTTACTTTTTAGTATAATAAAGGAGTGGCATTTGTTGTAATATTGTGATGTTTTAAGGGGAGTGTTTAAAAGTGCTTTTACTATTTTAGGTAATGTTGCTTCAAGTATGGGACGCCCAAAATGGTAAAATGTAGGTTCAAGTATGGGACGGAGGGAGTATTTCTTTATTATTTTCCAAAATATGTTATCTATAATTAGTTTTTCTATTTTATTTTTAGGTGTGAAATAGTATATAACTATGATTTGATATTCTAAAACCACAATTATAAATTGGAAAAAAAATACATATTCTTAAAATAAAATTACAAACTCAACCAAAATTAAAATTACAAGATAACCAATAGGAAACTAAAATGAAATAAAAAGAAAAATACAAATAGATGCATTAAATACTAAATTACAAATACAGAAAATGAAAGTTTCATATTTAACTCGACGGGTCGAATTTTTGCCATATATGCTCAATCAAGTCCTTCTGAAGAGCGTTATGAACTTCTCTATTGCGGAGTTGTTCCCGATTAATCATATAAGTGGACAAACTCAAAATGCGTTCAGTAGAGTATCAATAACGATGTTCGTCATCTGTGGGATTATCCATTATAAATTCTGTGGGATCCTGGTAATTTTGATATATGTCTCGCTCATCCTCTACTATCATATTGTGCATGATGATACAAGCCATCATAATCTTGATGTTTGAGAAAATGTTGGGATTATTTGGATCCATAGTAGAAAATGATACAAATATGAGAGAAAGAGAGAAAGAGTGATAATTGATTTGTTTTCCAAAATGCATCAAGATTGGACTCTATTTGTAGAGGATTTTTTTTATGAATTTTGATAAAAAAAAAATTTAAAAACATTATCTTCAATAATTTACCTGATACAAAAAAAAAATTGGATAGCCAATAATAAGGTGCCAAGTGTCACAATATTAAAGGAAGTCATAAGCATGACATACGGTTGCTCCACCCACCATGTCAAAGCTTGAGTGTCACCATTTTATTATTTTATTATTATATTGTTTTGTCATTTTGTGCAATTTGGTGGTGACACCCATTTGGGTGTCACCGATAAATGTAGTCTTAATAGAGTTATAAAAAAAAAAAAAGTTTGAATAGTAAATAAACGTCACATTTAAGCTTGGAGAGCTTTGAAAAGAGCTCTCCAAGTGGGAGCTCTCCAAGCTTAAGGGCTCTCCAAGTGCAATTAAGGGCTCTCCAAGTGCAATTTAGGCTGGAGAGCTCCCACTTGGAGAGCTCTTCTAAAAGCTCTCAAAGCTTAAATGTGTAGTAATGGTCGCTCAAGTCTTTTTTAAAATAATTTCAAATAAACGTACATGCGTTATATTTTTGTCGATTGAGGAGTAGTTTGTACGCCCTCGAACCGCACCAATGAAATCATCAAAGATTTTACCTTTTTGAACTCTGTCTGTAACTCACTAGAGACCCGAAAAATAAAGAAAAGATGTGTACGAACGAGATATGTAGCAAAACGAAGAAGGAAAAGGATTAAATAGAGAACTCCCGAATATTTGGCGGTCTTAAATGCGTCGATGGTGACTCATTATTTCGTTGTATCATTTCTTCGGACTTTCTTCTTTATTCGAATGGATTACTATGATTATTATTTTTTCCTCATGCAAGTTGATGGTTTTTTTGTATTAATTGTGTATATGTTTATACTTTCATTATGATATTATTATGATTTTTAGAAATTACTATTCCCTCCGTCCCATGGGTAATCACTAAATTAAAAAAATATATATATGTGTGTGATTATTGATGGAAATTTCCGTGGGTAATCACAAAATTAAAAGAAATATATATTTGTGTGATTACAAAATTAAAAGAAATATATATTTGACGGAAATTTTCGTGGTAATCACAAAATTAAAAAAAAAAAATATATATATATATATATATATATATAAATGTGTGTGTGTTACCGACGGAAATTTCCGTCGGTAATCACAAAAAATAAATTATTGATTAAACTAGAAAATTTGTTAGTTAGAAATTATTAATTAAATTAGAAATTGTTGATTAAATATGAAATTTGTTGATTAAGTTAGTAATTAGGAGATTAAGAAGATTATTGATTAAATTAGAAAATTGTTAATTAAATTAGGAATTTTTTTATTAGATTAGGAAATTTTATTTATAATGTGTTTGTTTGTTAATATTACCGGGTGCTGCCTGATCACGAGGTGTCTACGTACTGAACGACTTTTCTTATTTGATAATTATTTTGTGTGATTGAATTCACTCTTTGATACAAAATCCAACTTCTCCCCACAATTTAATACAACCACTTTTAAATGTGAAATGTTTGTTTGTAAATGTGAAATGTAATAGAAAGTGATTGTACTACATTGTAGTAAGGAATCCCCAAATGTACTATAAAATGATTCTCTTATTTTGCTAAACACAGAAAAAAAACCTATTAGGACCGGAGGACGTACTCAATGGTTGAATTATTTAGTGTTTTTTATATTATGTTGTTAGGTATAATTTACTATTTAGTTTTTATATCCATTTATTTTATATGATAAAATATGATAAATAAGTGTTTATTGTGTGAATTAACAAATAAAAGAATTATTAACAAACAAAATAATAAAAAAATTACACTTACAATTTATAAATTAAAAAAATTACAATAATTATAAGTCGCAAATTTAGTAATTAATATAAGTGAAATAATTTTCAATTATTAAATGGATTTGTTTAAAAAAAAGAGTAAAAAATGTATAGACATTTTAGAATTTTAATCAAAGGAAAAAAAATGATTTTCAATATATAAATTAAATTTTTTAATTTACAATAGTTATAACTCACAAATTTAGTTATTAATATAAAGGAAAGAAATTAATTTTGTCAATTTAAAAAAAAAATAGGTCAAAAATGACTACATATACAATTAATATAACAATTATAAATGAAAAATGGTTTTGTACTAGGTACCCACACACCCGGGTTCGAGTCCCACCCTTCCCGAAAATTCGGCCAATTATTCACATTGCCTCTCGCGGGCCTGGCCTAGACCGGGTTAAGGTGAACCCATTGGGTTGGGCCTGTCGATAATTAAAAAAATAATGTTTCGTCAGTAATTAAAAAGATAACAAAAATAATATTTTGTCGGTAAAAATTAAATTTTTCCATAGATAAAGTCGTCAGTAAACAAAAATCGGTAAAAATTAAATTTTTCCATAGATAAAGTCGTCAGTAAACACGGTTTATAATTGAAGAGAATTTGTCGTTGTATGTTTGTTTGTTCCATTCTTCAATTGGGGCCAAGTATGGGCAAAAATATCCTTGAATTGAAGATATCTTAGGTGGTGTTTGGATGGAGGGATTTGATTTTAGGAGGCCTTTCAAATGAAAAGAGTTTCAAATGAAAGGAGTTAAAAGTATATAGATTTAAATTAAATTTTTCCATAGATAAAGTCGTCAGTAAACACGGTTTATAATTGAAGAGAATTTGTCGTTGTATGTTTGTTTGTTCCATTCTTCAATTGCGGCCAAGTATGGGCAAAAATATCCTTGAATTGAAGATATCTTAGGTGGTGTTTGGATGGAGGGATTTGATTTTAGGAGGCCTTTCAAATGAAAAGAGTTTCAAATGAAAGGAGTTAAAAGTATATAGATTTAAATTAAATTTTTCCATAGATAAAGTCGTCAGTAAACACGGTTTATAATTGAAGAGAATTTGTCGTTGTATGTTTGTTTGTTCCATTCTTCAATTGCGGCCAAGTATGGGCAAAAATATCCTTGAATTGAAGATGTGTTAGGTTGTGTTTGGATGTAGGGATTTGATTTTAGGAGGCCTTTCAAATGAAAGGAGTTAAAAGTACATAGATTTCAAATGGTTTTAGTGAGAATTTGAAATCTCTCTCAATTTTAACTAAAAAGTGTGTGGACACAAATTTAAGTATTTGAAATCCATTCCAATCCAAACATGTAGAATGGATTTGGGATGTGGATTTGAAATCCATAAGCCCAAATCCACCCAACCAAACGCAACCTTATATATTTTTATTGATACAAAAATTAATTGAGACTGATCGAACGACCCGATTTCTTGCAAATCATTAGTGTTTAGGCAGGCTATGCATTGGCTAGACAATCGCGACGAATCTAGATAGATGACTCTTTTTTTATTTTTTTATTTAGATTGTGTTTGGATGGAGGGATTTGATTTGAAGAGGTATTTCAAATGAAATGTTTTGAAAATAGATGGATTTCAAATGACATGGTTTTAGAGAGAATTTAAAATTCTCTCAATTTTAACTAATTAAAAAAATATGCTTAGGATTAAATCCATTCATTTCATACGTCTTTAGAGTTTATTAATAAAATAAATAAAAAATTTGTTTGTAATTCCATCCGCATACCTGCCCTTTTTTTAGTGATAATTGAAGAGAATTTGTCGTTGTATGTTTGTTCCATTCTTCAATTGCGGCCAAGTATGGGCAAAAATATCCTTGAATTGATGATGTCATATATATTTTCATTGATACAAAAATTAATTGGGACTGAACGATCTGTTTTCTTGCAAATCAGTAGTGTTTAGGCAGGCTATGCACTACCTAGACGATCGTGACGAATCTCGATGACTCTTTTTATAGAGTTATAAAAAAAATGTTTGAATAGTAAATAAACGTCGCTCAAGTCTTTTTTAAAATAATTTCAAATAAACGTACATGCGTTATATTTTTGTCGATTGAGGAGTAGTTTGTTCGCCCTCGAACCGCACCAATGATATCATCAAAGATTTTACCTTTTCGAAATCTGTTTTGTTACTCACTAGAGACCCAAAAAATAAAGAGAAAATGTGTACGAACGAGATATTTAGCAAAACAAAGAAGGAAAATGATTAAATAGAGAACTCCCGAATATTTGACGGTCTCAAATGCGTCGATGGTGACTCATTAGTTTGATGAATCATTTCTTCGGATTTTCTTCTTTATTCGATTAATGGATTACTATGATTATTATTTTTTCCTCATGCAAATTGATGGTTTTTTTTGTATTAATTGTGTATATGTTTATACTTTCATTATGATATTACTATGATTTTTAGAAATTACTATTCCCTACGTCCCAATTTAGATTGTGCATTTACTGTTTACGCGTAGTTTATTGTGGGAGTTGTTTATTACTCCCTCCATCCCAAAGGAATTTGAACCATTGGGATGACACACAATTTAAAAAATATGTAAGAAAATGTATAATGAGTGATATTTTGAGGTGTATTTTTTAAAGTTTGTGAATAAAGTAAAGTAAAAAGTAGATTGCGTGTGAAAAAATAATGACATATGGGTAAATAAGAGTATATTTTGAGGGTGAGGGGTTATGAAGATATTTCCTTTTATACAGTGTGCAAATTGGTATGGGACATTCATATATGAAAAATGTGCAAATTTATGTGGGACGAAGTGAGTAGTATTAAAGGGATAAAGTAGATGGTATGACAGTCTTTTGAGTAATAAAATAAAGAATAAAATATTATGTATAATAAAATAGAGTGATAAAATAATGACATGTGATTTAATTTTGAGACGTTTGAAGGGTGTAGTTTAAAGTGAAAAGTGTTTTATAGCCAAATAAGAAATCGAGTTGACCAGGCACCTTTTTTTTTTTGTTAATTAATTTTTTTGTGGTGTTGCACTTTTTATTTTTAGTGACTTACACTTTTCAATAATATTTTCACTTATATTGACGTACAATTTTTGGTAATGTTATATTGCACATTTTAGTTATATGGTGTTGCACTATTCAAATGTAGTGTCTTACACTTTACAATAATATTTAGTGACATACACTTTTTATTAATATTGTGTTGCACTTTTCAATTATTAATATATAACTTACACTTTTCATCAGAAATTGTGATATTGACTTGCACTTTTCAATAATATTGTGTTGCACTTTTCAGTTATCATAACTTACACTTTTCATTAAATATTGTGTTGCACTTTTCAGTTATACTGTCTTACATTTTTTAATAGTATTGTGTTGCACTTTTTAGTTATAATGACTTACACTTTTTAATAATACTTTACACTTTTTAATAATACTGTGTTGTACTTTTCAATTATAATGACTTACAATTTTTAATAAATTAAATATTGTGTTGCACTTTTTAGTTATAATGACTTACACTTTTCATTAATACTATGTTGCATTTTTCAACTATAGTGACTTACACGTTTCAGAAAAAAAATTGTTTGATCAACTCGAGTTCTTATATAAACTCGAGTCTATTTGAGACTTTGCTCAATCTAAATTGGAACATCCATTTTTGGCAAATGCACAATCTAAATTGAAAAAAATGGAGTATAATTTTATATATATATTAAAAATTGGATTGCCTAGACACGGTCTAAAACTTTTTTTTTTTTTTTGGAAGAAAGATTTACAGGAGAAATGCAATGAGATGAAACGCTTCCGGTCTCCCGTTCTTTCGAGAAAAACTACTCCATTTCAATTTTGGGAAATGGTAGAGTGAACAGCCAATTGCACTTGACGATGTGCCCTTGCATTCATGGATCGTGGAACACAATTGAATTTGCACACTATAAATTCCTTTGAGAAGTCAATGATTCGTTCCATAATGCCACTCTCTGGTCCTTGACTCCGTTGGTGTCCTGTGCACAAAGCAATAACCTGCTCTGAATCAATACGTATGCCTACTCCCTGAATATCAAGTCGTGTTGCCTCAAGAAAATCGGTCTCAATCGCTTTTAGCTCCGCGTCCAACGGTCCACGTTGAGGTTGTATTTTCAGGGAGAAGCTTTTACAGCAAGTGACATCACTATTGTAGATAACCCCTCTATACCATACCTCTTGTCCTCCGCACTGAAGGCCCATCCACTTTGATCATCGTTAGATCGTGGGCCAAACATGATTCACCGCCATGATCATCTGACATTCCTTCAAGGTTCTTCGTTATCCCCCTCTCCTGCATGAGTGCGGTACGCTTGAAGGTAATGCACGACTTTCTCTGCAAATTGTTGTTTGAACACATGTACCGAGTTGTGCTCTTTGTGCAAAATGTTACACCGCTCTTGCCAAATGGCCCCGGAAATCATAACCATATCCTCCATATCTACATCTTGAAGCGCAGTCCTAATATAGTCGAAGAAATCCAAGGTTGAAGCTCGTTCACCTTTCATAATACAGTCATATAATCCAAAGTGTTTACAAATATGTTTAACTCTCTCACATAGAAAAAGGACATGCAATGTATCGGGCATACTACCACCGTACAATCCACAGACCGGGTTTAAAGGAACATGTCGTCGTGTTAAATTGCCTTTCGTCGGTATAAAATCATGGCACATTCTCCACATAAAAATAAGAACCATCGGCGGCACCCTCAAATTCCAAACTGATTTCCACCAATTACTCATCCAGGCACAATCAGACGCCAAGGCTCTGTCTCTTAGGTATACATATCTCATGTTGTAGCAGCTCCTTGTATCCCAAGCTAACCGAGTATATGCCGTAAGGATCATTCTTCCAAAATCTTGCATCCTCACATTTCTCGTCACCCATTGTTGTCTTAATGATACCCTCAACCTCGAATGGAAGGAATGTCTTTCTCAGTACATCTTCCTTCCATTCTCTTCTACTCCCTCCGTCCCTTGATTACTTGCATACATTCCTTATTTGGACATCCCAAAATTATTTGCAAACTCTTAATATGGAAATATCCCACAAAATTAATACCCCTCCAACATCATTTTATTTTCAAAATTGCCACCTTCTTTTTACATACATTTTACTTTACACCTCCCCATATCCACTTTACACCTCACCAAATCACACAAAATACCCCTCTTCTATCTTACATCACCAACCACTAAATTCACTTTTCTTAAAAATTGTGTCGGTTAAACCGTGCAAATAATTCTGGGATGGAGGGAGTATCATCTAAAAAGATTGAGATATTCGAAGCGGCTGGAACTTTTGATTGAATACGGCCACCTGCAAGTCCATGCACCCATGCATGTTTTTATAAACTAACCGTGTTTCCATTGCCCAAAGTCCATCTTAACCCCTAATCAAGAAAATCTCTACTCGAGCATAGTGGTATCCAAGTGAAAGAAGGATTATGCCCAGTCTCAGCCTCTAAGATGTCCCCATGTTTAAAATACCTTGCTTTAAAGATCTTGACAATCAATGTATTTAGTGTATTTATCATTCTCCAAACTTGCTTTGCTAAGATAGCTTTGTTGAAGAGATGCATCCTCCTGAATCCCATCCCATCCTCTTCTTTAGATTTGCAGAGATTCTCCCATTTTTGCCAATGTAATCTGTTGTGACCCTCTTTATTGCCCCACCAAAAGTTCGCCATTAATGATTCCATTTGTTTGCATATTTGAAGAGGAATCTTGAAACACATCATTACATAAGTTGGAATGGCTTGCAGCACAGATTTAATAAGAACTTCTTTTCCTTCATCCGAGAATTCTTTATTTTTCCAGTTGTCGATTTTCTTTTTCATCCTATCAACTAAATAGGAGAATTTCACCTTTTTGGAGCGAAGTGAAAAAGTAGGCATCCCAATGTAAATTTGATGCCTATGTGTCATACGAATATTGAAAATTTGTTGCACCTCCCCTTGCTATCCTCTTCTGTTTAGGGCTAGAGAGGATTGTTGATTTGTCAAAATTGATCATCTGCCCCGTCGCATGTTCATATTCCTTAAGCAATCTCCTGACTTCAAAACCATTTTTTGGTTGCTTTGAAAAAAAGTACAGTACTATTATCCACAAATTAAAGAAAAGATGAGTTACCATTGGTGCACCTCTAGCTACGGAAATGCCATGCAGCCTCTCTTCACGTGCACTATCACTGATACTTGAATAAAGCCCCTATGCACATAATACGAATATGAATGGGGAAAGAGGATCCCCTTATCTCAAACCTCTAGATGGTTGCACATTTCCAATCACCGTGTTATTTATTCTAAAGGCGTACCTGACTGTAGTAACACACCTCATAACCAACTCCGTAAGTTTCAGTGAGAATCCAATAGCCCGTAGTTGTTCCTGTAGAAAGTCCCACTCAATACGATCATAAGCTTTACTTATGTCAAGCTTCATCACCGCATACCCAGTTTTGCTCGATCTTATTATTACGCAGCCAATGCACACACTCATAACTGATGAGTATGTTATCTGAAATTATTCTCCCATGGAGAAAGCACTATGATTATCATAAATCACCTATGTCATAATCTTCTTCAGTCTATTCATAATAACTTTAGCCACTATACGATAGCATACATTACTGAGGTTGATTGGCCTAAAATATTTCAAGGCAAAAGGCATATTGATCTTGGGAATCAACGTAATCCATGTTTCATTCCAGCCTGCTATGTCCCCTCCCTCATTAAAAATATTAAGTACCCCTTGAGTAACTGCATTACCCACAATGTGCCACATTTCTTGATAGAAATCCGCATTAAAACCATCAGTACCAGGTGCTTTATTTGGGTGAAGGTCGAAAATAGCTTTCTTTACTTCTTCCTTCGTGTAGTTGCATTCCATGAAAACATTCATATTGGGAATAAAATGAGATTTTGATTAAGATACCAAAACCCCTTATGACATGCCAAGATAGATAAGTCAAAATTACTAAGTATGTTTCAAGAATGTTGGAACATATAGTTCAGGCTAGTTGAACAGCTGACCTGTTAGGCAGCTTATAGATGTTTAGATGCTTAATTTGAGGGGGAACACAAGCTTAGAAGATCACATAGTTCAAGTTCCCTTAGGCTCAGAATTAGAAGACTTCAACCCTATTGATAAAACAAGATCAGAAGAGTTCAACGCTACTGACATCAAATTCAAAAGAGTAGATCAGAAGAGTTAACCTCTCTGATAGTCCAATGTTGGGAGATCACATCAATTGGACCAAGTATACTGATAAGAACTCCATCAAGATCAGAAGAGAAGAATAACAGAGTTCATCAACATACTAAATCAGAAGAGTTCAAAAAGAGTCTAAATCAAGAGACAACCATGCTGATGAAGTCAACCTCACTGATATGGAAGATATACATTTGAGAAGTGGTATTAAGATTGAGTCAGTAAAGATGAGAAGCCAACTCAACTGAAGAAGCTATCCAACACTGCTAATAGCCAAGTCAGCTGATGAGATAAGCTTGAGCACAAATCTGTTCTGATGATAAGGAAAGTTATCCTTAATCATGGTTCAATGATCTGGAAGAATGTCTTCAAGTTGACTGCTGAAACTACAAATCAGACATTGGAAAAAATGCAAACAAGTTAAGACAAGAAGCTCTAGCCATTTACTTCCCAAGAAGAAGACATATCACTTTCACAGAATCTGTCCTCAAGATGCAAAGACCAAAGAAGATGGAAATAGACAGTTTGAGGTTGTCTCTCCAACAGACATATCCTCACTCTGCTCTATAAATATTGGAATTTTGGAAACCATTCTAGTGGAAAACTACAAGCATTCAAAACACACAAGTCTATTGTTGGTCCCAGGTAGTTGGGTTATTAAGATTAGAACTAGTCTAAAGTCTAGAGGGGGGTGAATAAACTTTTAAACTTTTTTCTAAAATATCAGAGATTAATAATGCGAAATATCAGATTATGAGCCCTTAACAATTTATACTCAACTAAACAATGAACAACCTTACTTGTCTATTCTGCAAATAATATCAACTCGTCTATTCAACTTCGATTTTAAAATCTTGTTGATTATACGAAGTAAATCGACACAAGATTTATAGTGGTTCGACAAATGTCTACATCCACTCTCACAAACCCAGTTCGTGATATTTTATTAATCTGATCTCGTGGCTTTAAGTCCCAAGAAATAAGACTTTGATCTTTTCGATTATATCACCAGATATATCTTCGATCTGTACTAGTTATTTTCTAAGCAACTAGCAAGCTTATACAAACTAAAAACAATAAAGAAGACTTATATGTTTCTTCAATACGCCTTCTTAAGTAGTCTTTTCTATTCTAGGCTTTATTCTTCAATATGAACTTTGAACTCTGAGAGTGTTTGATATCTCTTGAATACTTAAATATATGTAGATTCAGTAGTCTTCAAATGTCGAATGTCTTCAACTATTTATAGACTTCACCTTGTCAAGATAAGTTAGTTATCCAACAAACTTTCTTGATAACTTCCTTTAACTAACTTCTTGTAACTGTCTTTTGATATGTATCTTCCAATACGACAGTTAATTAGTTACTTAAGTTGTAACAACCTTCATATCTTCTATCTTCAACTTTGATACGAATCTTCACTTCTGTTCAGCTTGACTTGTCTTGTTTTCATCATATTCAACACTTAGAATATTTCAGACTTCTTCATAACTTGTATTGTCTTGTCAAGTCTTCTTGTCTTCACATATCTTCTGATCTTGTATGGCTCTGCTTGTTCTAACTTCTAAGTTAACTGGTCTATTACATTACTTTAAGCTTTATAGATCATCTTAGTCATCCTATAGAATATTACAATCATAACACAATACAAACATAAGCTTCTATACAATCAATTAAAGCTTATCTTGAAAACCTATATAAAGTAATCTGTCCTTTTATACTTAGTCATATTTCAGCATTTACTTCATCTCATCTGATCTTATATCATACAAGATAACTTCCATAACAGACCAGTCAACACTTAGAATATATTTAAGTCCCCTTTTTGGCTTATCAAAATTCATCTCATCATCAAATAGAACTTATATTAAGATTCATATCCCAACAATTTCCCCCTTTTTGATGAAGCCAAATCTACTTAAATTATTTAGGTAAGTAGATTAGTTAAGTAGTTATATTATATAGATCATCAAAATATTTCATCTTTTCATTCATCAAAATAGATCAGATAGATTACAAATACTTAGCAAAATAAAAATAAAGCAAACTTCTTACTTTAGAATATGTTTCCACCTCCATCACTTTCAGCATCCTTGTCTGGTACCTGAAAAGCATCCAATATCCTTTTATGAATTTCACAGATGTGATCTTAATTATTGATATTCTCTTCATCTAGTATCTTCTCTTCAAATTTCTTAATAACATTGTAGTCGATTCTTGTACCAGATGCCAACATTGGAGTTTTCGACTTAGAAAATTCTGGAGACAAAATGTTATAACCAGCAGCAGTAGCTATCCTTATGATCAAATTCTATTAGAGCTTGTCTTCTGCTTCCATGAACTTCTCAAATTGTAAGAACTCATCTTCTTTAGTAGGTAGCATTCCATACCTGCTAACAATCCAATGAGCAATTTCCCATTTCTCTTTGAGAACTTTCCAACTTGCAGCATGATCAGCATCGATGAAAACATCAATCTGAGCATCTTTAAAAGTTTCTTCATTTGGTCTACCTTCCTTCAATTTCTTGATGTGTTTTCCTAACACCTTCTTGTTTGCATACTTTTCTTCATCAATCTTTTGTTTGTTTTGGATTGTTTCAACATCAATGTCAGCCATCATCTGTCTAGTAGTCTTCTTAGACTCACTAGATGTTTAAACATCATCTAGCTTCCTTTTAACTTGTCTGATAGGAACTTCCTTTTCTTCAGACACCTTTCCTTTGCCTTTAGCAATTTTCTTCAATTCTTCAACTGTCTTTTCTTTTTCATGAGCCTTTACTAGTCTTCCTCTTCTAGTCTGGACTCTTTCAACTTCCTCAACTTCTGCTCCCTTCTCTTGCTTATCTTCCCCCTTTTTGACTTCATCAACAGCCTTTAAGGTAAAAAGAGAAGTAAATCTAGTCATTTCATCAAATACTGCCTGTTTCATCGTTTCAGTAGCAGTCTTGACCAACTTTTGATGACTATCAGCTTTAGCAAATTTCACCAACTTATCAGATGTATACTCAAGTTTTGAAGTGGAAATCGATACTTAATTCTTCAAGTGGTTTACTATGAACTCCATCCTTGAAATATGTTCTTTCAATGAATTGACTTGAGATCTGGCTTCTTGTAATTGAGCTAATGCCTCTCTTCTCTGCTCATCAGCAATCTCAATTTTCGTCCTATAAACTCTTTCCATCTTTTCTGATTGAGAAGCTAACTCTTTAGCAAAATCAATCGAACATTTCTCAGCAAAATGAAATTGATCTTGTAAGAACTTTTCCAACCGATTTACCATTTCTTGTCTAAATTTTGTATCCATCTTGTTCACTTCCTCAAAGATGATACTCTTCGAATTCTCTACAAGAGAGATGTTCTGTTCCAACAGGGCTTGTCTGATGTCAGAACCAAGATAATTCTCAATAGCCGATTGAATCACATTCTCAAGGTCTTTTCTTAGATTATCTAATGATATCTTCTGAACAATTGTAGTCCGAACTACATTATCAGGCACAATCTCCTCTTCTTCAGTAACAAGAACTTCAATTAATCCGTTTTCAGTAGACAAGACCACGTCTAATTCTAGTGGCATAACACTTCTTGCTATTGCTTTTAAATGTAAAGGAGTGTAAGGAACGATTGCCAACCTTGCATCTTTGGCTCTTCCTTCAGCTTCATCCGACTCTTTCATCACCATCTCAACCAGTCTGGCAACATATGCACAAGTTTCAACAGGAAAGTACTTCTCAACTTGTCTGGTGATCTGCCCAACATTACATCTTGGACCATGGGCATGTTCCACTTGAAATTCGAATACCTATCCTCTAAGATGATCAGATGGATTATCCAGGTCAATCACTGGATCAGACGGCTTCACAACTTCTGGTTCTGCTTCAACAATCACCTCGTCTGGTACTTGAATTCCAATGCTATGTCTCGTTAGAGGAATCTTCTCTTCTGGAATATCTAACATTCTCTTGACTAGATCAGTCAAGGCTTCTGATGGAAGTAATTCAATGTACCTTTTTACAACACTGTTTTCTTTCTGTTCTAACTCCCAATCTTGAAAATTCCCAATTCTTCCCATACCCATAATTACTTCAAACATATCTTCAACAGGTCCTTTCCTCAAAGCAACCCAAGTGCAGATTCTGTTCAGTTTTTCATAAGCTCCTGACAGTACAAGAAATAGGGGGAATAGCGATGAAAATTTTGCGACAAATCTAAATTTCATCGCTAAAATCAATTTTTAGCAACGAAATAAAAAATTTCGTCGCTAAATTCTTAGATTTAATATTTACAACAAAATTTATATATTTCATCGCTATATTAGCAACAAACTGCTTCATTTCGTTGTTAATAATCAAAATAGCAATGAAAATTATATTTCGTCGCTAATATTTTGAAACGAAATAGAAATTTGCGTCGCTAAATTTTTAGATTTAATATTTGCAACAAAATTTATATATTTCATCGCTATATTAGCAACAAATTTCTTCATTTTGTTGTTAATAATCAAAACAGCAATGAAAATTATATTTCGTCGCTAATATTTTACGATGAAATAGAAATTTTCGTGGCTAATTTCTTGAAATTAATTTTTGCAACAAAATTTATATATTTCATCGCTACATTAGCAACAATTTGCTTCATTTTGTTGTTAATAATCAAAACAACAATGCAAATTATATTTTGTCGCTAATATTTTGCGATGAAATAGAAATTTTCGTGGCTAATTACTTGAAATTAATTTTTGCAACAAAATTTATATATTTCATCGCTATATTAGCAACAAATTGCTTCATTTTGTTGTTAATAATCAAAACATCAATGAAAATTATATTTTGTCGCTAATATTTTGCGATGAAATAAAAAATTTCGTGGCTAATTTTTCTTGAAATTAATTTTTGCAACAAAATTTATATATTTCATCGCTATATTAGCAACACATTGCTTCATTTTGTTGTTAATAATCATAACAACAATGAAAATTATATTTCGTCACTAATATTTTGCAATGAAATAGAAATTTTCGTGGCTAATTTATTGAAATTAATTTTTGCGATGAAATTACAATATTTCATCGCTATACTAGCAACAAATTGCTTAATTTTGTTGTTAATAATCAGAACAACAATGAAAATTATATTTCGTCGCTAATATTTTAGCGACAAAGTTGAAATTTAATTTGTATGACTAATTTTGTGGATTTAATATTTGCGAGAAAATTAAAATATATCATCACCTTATTAGGAAAATAATATTTTATTGTTAATAATCAGAACAATAATAAAAATTCTATTTCGTCTCTAATATTTTAGTGATGAAATATAAATTTTCATGTTTAATTCTCATGAATTAAAAATGGTTGTCGTTTAAACATAATAAATGAAAAAAGTTTGAGTGCATGCATAGTGTGAAACAATAGAGACGATTCTATCACTATCATGTTTGAAATATAATAGGATCAATATAATTTCATTTACACTCATTAATTTGACATATTAAGTTTTTTGTTTGATTTATTTTGGGGTATAATTTCTTAATTTCATTATATATAATTTGTTTTATATTTTTCTATTTTCTTGATTTCATTAATTATTTGTTGTTGTTTCTACTGAGCATGAGGGAAGAGTACTACTTCAACTATGCATATTAAATCAAAAAAATCGGTTTAAATGTTTAATAATTCTCCAAAATTTTGTGTCTTATATAAATCAGTTTGAATGTTTATAAAAATATTTATAAATATGAAGATGCAAATGAAAATGGACATAAAGATGAGATGATGATGAATGGATGTAATATTTATTATTTTTTTGGAATTGCTAAAGTAACATTGATTTTTTACAATTGAAATTGTTTTAAAAATTACAATATATATATATATATATAAATAATTGTTACAAGTTAAAAATTAATCAATTAACATATGTGAAATCAATTAATTAAATGAGTAAAATTAACTAAATTAGTAACAATTGAATACATATATAATTAATATTAAAAACTGAACTAAAGAGTTGTCTGCCCGAGTGGTGGACACCCATAGCTGGGGTGCCCATCCACCCGGGATCGATTCCCACAAAGACCAAATAAATACTCATTTAAATAAAATGGGAAGGGGTATGCGGATTGGGTGCGGGTCGGTTGGGTGCGGGTGTGGGTCGGTTGGGTCAGGTTGGGTGCGGGTGTGGGTCGGTTTGGTCGGGTTGGGTGCGGGTCGGGTTGGTCGAGTGCGGAAGTGGGTTTAGAGAACAATTCGAAAATCGGATATCCATATTAGCGACAAAAAATATGGGTTTCATCGTTAACATTTGCAACGAAATTAAAATATTTATCGCAAAAAATTAGTAACGAAGTAAGAAATTATTATTTTAGACACAAAAAATTTATGTCGCTAATTCTAATATTTTCGTCGCTAATGTGAGTTAGCGATGAAATAATTTTGTCGCAAGATTTGTTGCTATACACCCGTCGCTAACGTGTTTGCGACAAATGCTTGATTTTCCTCGCAAACATTTTGCGATGAAATTCATATTTTCGTCGCTAATATTTTGCGATGAAACTCAAATTTTCATCGCTAATATTAGCGACAAAATTAATTTTTTTTGTGACAAACACGTTAGCGACGGGTGTATAGCAACAAATCCTGCAACAAATTTATTTCATCGCTAATTCACGTTAGCGACGAAAATATTAGAATTAGCGACAATTCTTTTCGCGGCTAAATTGCAGTTTTCTTGTAGTGTGAGCTTGTATCAATTTCAAATGATGGTAGAATCTTCGAAAGATTTCTGGTCATCTGTGCACGAAGTCTCTTCTCTCTCATGCACATGGGGTAGTTGACCATGGATGGATACTGATTTGTGTGTGGAGTTTGAGTGAGTGGGGTCCTCATCTCAGTAGCCGAAGTGTCAGCTAATGGTGTACCCAAATCAGTAGGGTTAGGGACAACATTTTCTGTTGAGGGTAGAGATAAAGTTTGGTTTATGAGGCCAGTTGTCGACGTATCAACTGGTGCATATATGGCAGTGTCTTGGCTAAGTAGGTTAATTAAATATTGCACGAACTTCGGAGGGGCTTGGGGATCAGGCTTGGCACGAGAACGATGTGTTATTGCCTTGGTTTTAATCAAAATAGAAGGAGATAAGATAGGTACAGAAATGATAGGATCACTAATCAGTTTTGCCTTCTTAGCTGGTGAAGGAGTCGTGTCCGAGATCAGACCAGGTGGGGGAGGACCAGACAAGTCACCTCTTGGGATCTTGCTGATTCTAAGTTCATATTCCTCTTCAGTCTCAACTTCTTCCTCTGAGGACTCATCTAATTCAGTCTTCTCAAAATCATCTTCAGCCTCGATCATTGCTTCATCTGAGTTGTATTAGACTAAAGCACTACTAGTCCCAACTTCTTGAGTCTCCTTGTCTGCTCCATCAGACTCTTCTTCTTCTTCAGACGACTCAGATTCAATCATCGCATCATTTGGATTAACCTGATATTGTTGTCTTTCTACTTCTATTCCTCTAGCCTGCCTATCCAAGGCATCTTTCTTCAAGTAGAACTTAGAGAAGTGAAATGGCTTCCCTTTGCTCCAAGTTGATCTGGTGGGCAACAAGATGGGTAGAAGAATACTCAACTTGTTTCCAAAATTGACAAAAGCCGAGACGACCCATTCTCTGGTAGTCTCATCCACCTTAACATATTTCAAAAAATACATTAAACGATCCATTATTAATTTCTGCCAATCACCATCTTTGATTTCGTCATGAATGGCAGCCATCACTCTAGCCTTTTGCTGGGTAACTGCATCAAAACTACCCGTAACACCAAGCAACATCTTGCTTGCAATGTCTAGCAATGTCTTGTCTTTTGGTAAGAGCTGGTTCTTCTTAACAGCCGGAACCTTTCCATCCTTATTGAGCTTTAATTGTTTGCCACAGAAAATACTTAAATACTTCAATTCTTGTCCAGCACCATACTGTTCAACATCAATCGAACCATGCTTCAATTCGAACGAATCATCCAATAACTGTCTTGTAATTTTGATTCACCTACCATCAACAAAGGCCTCGATATAACTGCCTCTAAGAGTGGCACAAGAGTAGAATTCCAACACTTCTTCTTCGAACATAGTTTTTGGAACCGCTTCCAGATATGGCTTCAATCCACAATTGTAACATTTAAACAAGATCTCCTTGTTTTCAGGCGCGTGTCTTCCCTTGAAGAATACTGAGATTTCAACATGAACCTGTCCTTTACTAGCCCACTTTGAAACATTAAATCGGGCCTGCATGTTAGTTTCTGAGTCGAAAATGGTGAGAATCGGCATTTTCGATAGCAGAGGTATGAACAACTAACACAGAAGATTAGTAAGATGAAAGTAAATTTAGGAGAGAAAATAGAAATTGTGAGAAACGTGAGGAGAGATTCTTGGAGAAGAAGGTTTTGATCAAAAAGGGTTTTTGAATGAGTGGGTCAGATTTATTCGAGATCGATCTAACGGTAGATTAAAAACCTTTGGAATTCATTGCTGGATTCTAGAATATTATGTGATTTGATATTGTAACATTTGGAATCTGCCTTTTTATTGGGCAAGGCAAGAGGAGTGTACTCATCTGCCCTATTGTACTGAAAAATAGGCGGGAAACAGGGTGTATGTACCTCATTAAATGGGGTGTATAAATCCAGTATTAGGTTTCCAATAAAATTTTAAAATATCAAATTACTATATTATCCTTTAGATTGTTTACAATCACTTAGTCAAATAAGAATAAATTCAAAGCTTATCTGGTCTGTTCGAGTTTATCATAACAATATAGTTCCTTCATCGTGCACCAGTCGAGTTCCCCCTTCAACTATGTTATCTTATCTGATGAGTGAACGTCTTCTGGTACCTATCCACCTTAGTAGAAGTGTTACTATAAAGGTACTAGAAGTAGATTAGAATAATTATTTTGAATATTAACCATGATTATAACTACGGTAGCAACAAGATGACTAATCTGTTCTGGAGTCAACATAAGGATCTTTAAGAAATCATAGATTCTCCCTTAATTATATATTCTCCTTTTACCCTCAGCTTTACCACCTTCCTCATTGGGTATATAGTCACCTTGGTGACCCTGTTACCTGTTTGAGGTTGAAGGAAAGTGACCTGGTAGAGTAGTCTACTCGTTTTGTCTCTTGATCTAACGGTATATATCTGCTTTACTTTTGGTTTGTTAGTATAGTTCTATGCACCAGTAGGGTCAAAATCAATCAATCCTAAGCTAATGCATAACTCTCTAAATCTTGCTTCAGCCAATGGTTTTGTAAAAATGTCAGCTCGTTGTATGTCAGTATGAATCTTTTCAATGAGAATGTTCTTTTTCTCAACATGATGCCTAATAAAATGATGCCTAACATCTACATGCTTGCATCTAGTATATTGTAAAATGGGATTTTGAGTAATAGCAATAGCACTATTGCTGTCATAGAATATTGGTACATTAGATTCTACAATGTTGTAGTCTATTAGTTGTCGCATTAGCCATAGTAGCTGACTACAACAACTACCTGCAACCATGTATTCTACTTCAGTTGTAGAGGTTGCTACACTAGTCTATTTCTTTTAAAACCATGAAATGAGTTTAGAACTAAAGAACTGAAAGGAACCAGATTTAGATTTTCTATCTATCCTGCAACCACCAAAGTCCGAATATGAATAACCACTTAAGGATAGATCATCATCTGTAGGATACCATAATCCTCGATTAATGGTTTCCTTTAGATATTTCAAAATCCTTTTAGCAGTTTCCAAATGACTTTCCTTGGGGTTAGCCTGAAACCGAGCACATACACCCACTACAAATGTTATGTCCAGTCTACTGGCAGTCAAGTAGAGTAAAGACCCAATTAAAGCACGAAAATTAGATTGATCGACACATTTATCTCTCTCATCTGAATCAATGCGGTAGACGGGTTGCATAGGTACTCCAACAGTTTTACATGTTTTAATACCAAATTTATCAAGTAGATTGCGTGTATACTTGGCTTGATTAATGAAAATGCCTTTTGGTGATTATTTTACTTGAAGGCCAAGAAAGTAGGTCATCTTACCCATCATGGACATTTCAAGTTTACTTTGCATAAGTTTTAAAAAACTTTCGCTCATGCTTTTGTTGGGTGAACCAAAAATGATATCATCCACGTAAATTTGAACAAGTAGGATGTCTTTCCCTTCTTGTCTTCTGAACAAAGTACGGTCTACTTTGCCCTTAGTAAAACCATTTTCAATTAGAAAGAGTGAGAGGGTATCATACCAAGCACGTGGAGCATGTTTCAATCCGTAAATAACCTTCTTTAACTTGTACACTTGATTTCCTTTGACTTCGAAACCAGGAGGTTGTTCTACATAAACTTCCTCAACAAGTATACCATTAAGAAATGCACTTTTAACATACATTTGAAACACAATAAACTTTATATGAGCAGCATATGCAAGAAATAATCTTATGGCTTCTAGACGTGCAACATGTGTGAAAGTTTCTGTTGGTCCCTGAACGAGTAGTGAATGGGATTAAAGTCTAGAGGGGAGGGGTGAATAGACTTTAAAACTTTTTCAAGTAAAGAGTTATAACTCGTTTGGCTCACTAAGTCAGCTGGACTACAAACCTGCTAGTCCAGCTCACTTCACGTGATCTGATTGAGTTTATGTATGCAGAAATGTGTAGGCCCTACGTCCACTCTCACGACTCTATCGTGATGTTAATCCCTTAAAATCTCCAAATTTGAAGGGGCTTGTCCTTTATAGTCCCAAGAGAATGACTTTGAGATCTGAACAGTTCCAAACTGCTGCGGTCTCCATAAGTGATTGGTGAGCAGTTGCACTCTTACAATGGATAAAAAACATAACCTTAATGTGTAAGGTTTGGGGGTTTTTGATGGGATCCAACTATTGGTTCAAGAAGATAGATATGCTTAACCACTATACCTAAATCAAGGTGTATACAAAAGTAATTTGGATTCAGGTTCTTGTTGGATGAGGAAAACTTAAGAGCTAGAATAATGAAATTAGGAATGGCTCTTTAAGAACTCTTGGATGATGTTGCTTTTGATGCTTGCTTGAATTTAGCTTTTTGGAGTTCTTGCGTACTGTTTTTCGTGTTGAGTTTTCCTCTTCATCTTGTATTTATAGGCATAGATTAAGACAAGCTAGCTGTTGGAGTTGACTAGTTGTTGGTCCTGAAAGGAGTATGACACAAGTGTATGGGGGGTGATTCGGGTGGAATTTTCGCATTTTAGAGCCACATGTGAAGCATGTTTTTGATGATATTTCATTGATTTATGCATTGATTATGATGATTTGAGCCAAAATGAGGGAGAGGTTGTGTTTTGTCGATTTTGTAGGAAATACGAGGGAATTTAGAGAAAAACACCAACCACACTTTACTGAATCAGGAAGAGGAGTGCACCGTTGGATTCTTCTCCAAAAACGGAGTGAAATGAAAAAAAGAATCGAGTCAATCGGAGGTCAGAAGCTCGAGATACGAAGAGACGAAAAAGCATGCCCGGGTAGAATCGACCAGGGCGGGTTAAAACCACCCGGGCGGGTCATTTTAACCCGGCCTAGCACTATCAACATGGAGGGTTCGTATTGTGCCCGGGTAGATTTCACCCGGCCGGGTGGATTCTACCCGGGCAAGGCCAATTTGCCCCAAGGTTCGTATTTAGGCCGGGTGGGATGCCCGGGTGGAATTCACCCGGCCGGGTGACATTATTCTCGGGGGGTTTTGGCCATTTTCTCCATTTTTGAGGGACCAACTTGTAATTTTGGCATCCAAACCCTACCCCAACATTATATAAGCCCTCTTTCTTGAAATCCAAGACATTCTCCCCCAATTCCTCAAATTCCACACATAGTTACACATACTTGGAGGTGTTTTGGCCATTTACTCTTCATTTCCCCATCAAATCAAGGAAGAAATGATGCAATAGCTTGGAAATTCAATTCTCTACCACATTCTAGACTAAGCTTCCTCTTTCCCCTTTCTTTTTACTTAGTTATTTCAATTGATTTTGTAATTTGACTATGCTAGTTAGTGGCTAGAACACTTTTGGTTCTAGAGCCTTGTAAATACTCTTGTTGAAGTTTATGAATTAATGTTTTTTTATTTGGTGTTTGTGTGGCTTAATTCTATTTGGATGCTTGATTTTCATTGCAAAACATGTCATTAGTGTACAATGATGATGTGTTAATCCTAGTTAATTGAATTAGGTTGAGAAATCTACTTTGATTAATTGTTTGCAAGCATTTGACCTAATCTTATTGTGAGATTGAAAGATGAACAATGATTAGGAAGATGTGTGATGATCTTAGGAGCTTGATTGGGTTTTATTGTGCAATTTAGGTAAAGATACTAAGTTGTGTGATATCTCCTTTGGATTACTTGGATCGAAAGAACTTTTAATTCATTATTATGTGATCAATCTTATAGACAAAGCATGAACACCACTTAAGTAGAAAGTTAATCATAGATGGATTCATTAGTATTGCATGAGCTTTAGAACCTACTTTCTCATACTTGAGCTTCCATTCGTTTCCATATCGTTTTCTTGATTCGCATGCTATTTGATCGATTTTATAATTACTCTTTTAATTGTTTACTACTGGCAATTTGGTAGATAAATTAGGGGTAATCACACCACATTCACTTTAATCGATCACGTCTAAATAGAATTTCGTTAACAAAATACACTTTTACGCTATACCTTCTCGTGGGATCTGCCTCGTGCTTATCACGATACGATAGACCCCGTTTACTTGCGGTCGTATATTCTAGTGTTGCATAACACGTGAATCGGGGGGGGGGGGGGAATGCACTTGTGTATGAAAATCTTTTCAATTTTAATAAAATCAGGCTATTAGCAGAGTTGTCCTGGACAACTTCTCAGAGTATGTATAACCTTGTTAAGATAATCAAACTACTGAATACTATGAAGTGTTCAGTTGAATAACTATCTAAGTAGGTTATATGTGCGGAATTATGTTTGTCCCTTTATATTTAAACTCTTCTTATTCTGAAATTCTTCTTAACACATAAACTGTTTTCAAGGAACTTGTCCCAAAACTGTTTTACACAACTTGTGATGGTTTTCTTTTAAAGGTCAGTTTGTGTGCAGTGTATGATTGTGTTACTTGAATGAAATAACTTGAAAGTAAATAACACAAGAGTTTATAGTGGTTCAGAGACTCAAGCTCCTACATCCACTTTCCCTGATTTAACAGGATAATTCCTTCACTTGGAATTAACTTGTTTTATAGTGCCAAGGTGCACTGATCAACCACACTACTCCTTAGTGCCTTGATCCCTAGGAATTCAGAGTCTTAGTACTCTCTCAACTCTGAACTAAACTGTTCTTCACTTGACAATTCTAGTCCTCACACTTCTACTTCAAGAACTCTTCTAACTTTCCTTGAAAAGTTTAAGGGTTGCGGTTTGTTCCAACTAGGGTGAGATATCCTTTACAATTAAGCTCTGTATAAGGATAGGATATCTCTCTAAGCTTTGTATGATTTACAATGTGGTTTAGCTTAGGTAGGATTGAAGTGTTTGGAAACTCTTAAGAATGATATATTCTTGAATGAGCTTAAGGATTGATGGCTTTGTAAGCTTGTAGTTTCCTTGGCAAGTTAAATGCCTTGACTGGTTTCTAAACTTCAGTATTTATAGAGCAAGATGAGGTTATGTCCGTTGGAGAGACAACCTCAAAATGTCTATATTTGTCTTCCTTGAACTTAGCAACTTGAAGACAGATTCTTGAAAGTGACATGTCCTTGATTTGGAAGGTAAACGACTTGAAGCTCTTTGTCTTGACTTTGATGCACTATTCCCAATGTCTGATTTGAATCTTCAGTAGTCAAACATGGACATTCCTTCTGATCATTGATCCATGATAAGGGACAACTTTCCTTATCATCAGGACTGAGTTGCTCATCATTTTCAGCTGACTTGTCCTTTCAGAAATGTTGGCCAGCTTCTTCAGTTGAGTTAGCTTCTCATCTTCACTGATCATAATTGATAGCTTCTGAGCATCCATTCTTTCATATCAGTGGATTTGACCCTATCAGCACAGTTGTCTCTTGCCTTAGACTGAATTAGAACACTTCCAGTTTTAGTGTGCTGATCAACTCTGCTGGACATCTCCTCTGATCTTGATTGTGTGCATATCAGTAGACTTGGCCTAACTGATGTATTCTTCTGAATGGATCATCAGGGAGGTTGTCTCTTTATTGAGCTGACTTGATTATCAGCATAGTTGAGCATTAAGACCATCAGTAGTGTTGGGATTTTTTTGGTTCTGAGCCTTGAGGAACTTGATTCTTGTAATCTTCTGAGCTTGTGTTCCCCCTCAACTTATGCATATAAAGCATTTATGAGCTGCCTAACATATCAACTTCTCAACTAGCCTGATCTATATGTTCCAACACTTCTGAAACATATTCATTCAATTTGACTTATCTATTTTTCATGTCTTAAGGGGTTTTAGTATGTTAATCAAAATCACATTTTATTCCCAACAATTTCCCCCTTTTTGATGATACCAAATCCTATACGAAGGTGACTTGACTATACTATTACACATATCTTCAGCAGAGATGACTAAGGTCAAATTTCCTGAAAGAAGGTGTTAGTACAATCACACTTTAAGTGCATATAGGTTATGTCATGCAAGTTGAGACAATGAGATATTATCTCTTAAAGCAAAAATGGTTAACTTTTATTCATATAACATATAAGCATGATGATAGTCAATTAACCAATCAGAGCATAAGTACAATTAACACATCATAGAATCAGCACCTTTGATCAATAGGGAACAAGGAAACTTAGCAGTTTCATAGATCATCTTCAGGAGGTGGCACCATCCCATATTGTGCCCAAAATCTTCTCTTAAGATCCATGATCTCTTTATTGGTTCCATTAGGTCCAACTTTCAGCTTCTCCCTCTTGAGTATGTCAATGAACTCCTGGAGGATTCTGTGCGATCAATGTAGCCTTCATGCCCAAACTTAAGAGGCATGTAGATGATGGTACCAGGAGCTTTGAGTTCCACTCTTGTAATATATACAGCAACAAAGAGTTTCTGGTAAAGCTCTCTATGGTTGTCACACATAAATTGAGTAAAAATGCACTTAATATCTTCATCCATCCATCTGCCTATGACATAAAAGTCATAAACAAATTCTCTTTGAGCTTCCTCCCATTCCTCATTCAGCTGGATTGGGACCCATTTATGAAGATGGGGATACTTAGTGTCCATCTTGATCAGCTGTTGTGGCTTGAGCTTAGTGTAAGAAGCCCTCTTTCTTCTTGGCTTCTGGAACTTCTCTCTCCTTAAGTGTCTGGCTCTGTTTGCTTCCATGACAGCTTCCATCTTCTCCTGAGCTCTCATCATTGATAACTTTTGCTGAGTTTCATAATCCTTTCCAAAACCTTCTTCAAACAATTTTGAAGGGTCATCAGCTAAGAATGGGGTCTTCTTCTTTTTAGGGCACTTGGCCACTTCTTCTTTAGCAGTCTTGCTCTTCTCTGGTGTAGGTTCTTCATCAATTCTGAACTCAGCAGGCAAGTCCAGGCTGTTTGGAAAATCAGTGAAGGTGTCTTCTCTTCTCTTGCTCTTCTTTGCTTTCTTCACCTTCCCCTTGACTTGGACATCATCTTCAGCTTGCTTGTCCAAGCCTGCTGATTCTTCACTTGGCCTTTGCTGCCATCTTGCACCTTCTTCCTGAACTGAGGCCATAGAGTTTTTCATGGCAATGGCTAATTGCTCTTCTTCATCCAGATCCTTTATGTCCATCACTTTCTTGCCCTTCACTTCAACTTCAGGCACTTGCTCTTTTCCTTGGCTGTTTCCACCAATTTTCAAGGCACCTTTGGCTCTAGCTCTTTCCCTTTCCCTCTTTTTGGCAACATCAAAGCATTGAGGCTTAAGATCAATCATTGTAGTAGCCATTAGTGACTGAGCCTGGTTCAGGGACTTGATCTCCTCAAGGAGGTAAACATTCTCATCATGAATGTTTTGCATTCTGTCACTGCTCATGCTAACAAAAGCAAGGACATGCTTCATCTTCTGCTCAACAACCTCCTCCATAGTGGCCTTTAGTGATGCATCTAAGTTAGCCTTGAGAAGCCCAGTGAGGTTGGCCACTGCAGCTTCAGAGATCTTGGCAAGCACTTCTTCAGAGAACTTGGCTGATGCTTCCTTAACCATAGCCATTCTCATTTCTTCAACTCTTTTCTTCTAAAGAGCAGATTTCTTTCCAATTGCTTGCTTCACAACCAGCTTGAGAGCTTTGACATTTTTGTTGTGGTTGTCAAGAAGCGGCTTTTGATCTGTCTTCAGGGCTTCTGTCCAGAGCTCTTCATCTTCTATTTCCATAAACTGAGTGAACTGAAGTAGCTCTTCTTCATGGGTAGGAAGGGGGCGATATTTTCTGACAATGTGATGAGCTGGCTGCCATTTCTTCTTCAATGCATACCAGCTAGGTAGCTTATCTGGCAGTACCAGCAGATCCACATAGGTACTATTACAGATATCGTTGTTGTCTTCTTTTTCCTTATCTTTCAGTGCTTTCCTGATTTTGGCCAATTTCCTTTCAAATTTGTTCTTAACTGCCTTAGCAACATTCAGTTTCTTCTGCTTGAGTTCTTGAGCTTCTTGCAGCTTCATTTTATTTAGTTCTTGAACCTCTTTCTCTTCTGCAGTAGGCTCAGATGTGGCTTCAGCTACCTCAGCTGCCTTTCTTTTCCTTGTAATTCTTCTAGATGGAGTGGACTCTTCTTTTTTTTTTTTTTGAGCAAAAGGATAAAAACTTTCATTACTCAAAAACACGCTCACCCCCTAAAGGATGACGCCGACGGTACAAATCGCTCACCTCTCAACTTCCCCATCCATCGGGACTCCGGATTAAAATCCCCACTTAGTAAACCCTTTGGGAAAAACTCAAGTAGGGAAAAACCGTGGTCCGTCACCTGAATGGGTACTCCTCCCGTATAGTCAATTCCCCTAGTGCTATTACAACACCAAATCATCATGATGTTTACAACAAGAAAATTGTAAAAATCAAAACTAGTCCTATCCTTTGCCATGCAGCAATTCCAGCAAGTTAGGCTCTTCCTCGCCCAGCAACCCTTATGGCAGCTACTACCCTTATTCCAGCCGCTAACACCCTTCCTTACACAGCAACAGTCCTGTGGCCACTCTTCCATGCACTGACCACACACCACCATGTCCAAGCCACAATTCCTTGCTTCCATGGCCTCCGCAACTCCTGCATTCACCATAAAAACACAGCAGTACCTATTCGAACTTACAAACCACACTAATAGTATACACAAGCTATCAAGAATAAACTCAATCAACATGCAAACAACAACAAAACTCATGTTAAGTAAAACACTCATCGAGTCTTTTAATACCATCCCCATATTGATACACACTCACTTTCACCCTACGGATCACCTCAGCCACATTAAAACGCTTCACCTAGAATATATGCCAATTTCTAGCCATCCATATGTGGTAGATAGTAGAACACATAATAAACAGCAAGAGATCTTTTTTATTTTTCGTCACAACCCTACTTCTCTTAATTTTCTTACACATTTCGGAAATGGTTTTAGACTGAAATTTGCACCCAGCCCACCCCCAAAGACATCTCCAAATAAACATGGCAAAAGGGCATTCAAAAAACAAGTGATTAATAGACTCATTAGCATTAATACACCAATTACAGTTTTTATCATCATCAACATAAATTCTGTCCTTAGTGGCAAGCCTCCCACGCACAACCAACCAAGTTATCATAGAGAACTTCGGGGGAATACACCCCTTCCAAATATCAGTAAAACGAAAATCAAACATGTTTTTATGCTGGTTCAATTTCTTATACAGCAGCTCAACATTCACACAATTATCCGAAACAGTAGTGTTAAATAGATTAATAGCACCATCTACACTACCACGCTTCAAGATAATCTCATTCTTAATTCTCACAAGGTATTTTCGAAGAGTAGACCCATCATACCCACACTCCATGTCCCAAGCTCCCTCACCTATTTTCCAGTAATTGTGAATCCACCGGATCCAAAGGCAGTCCTTTTTACGATGGCTACCCAGCAAAACCTTATTCCACTCTTTAAGATTCCTAAGCCCAAGGCCCCCAACATCTTTAGGCTTGCATACATCCTTCCAAGCCACCAAATGTCTCTTACCCCCCCCCCCCCACAAGAAAGCACTACACATGCTATTAATTCGATTAATAACCAGTTTCGGAATAGGCAGTACCCCAAGCCAATAAGCACAAATCCTCTGAATAACCGATCTAATAAGCTCCAATCTCCCCGCATACGACAGGGTCTTAGAGCCCCACTTGCGAATTTGATCCCTGATTTTATTAATTAGAGGGTCAAACTGATTAATTTTAAGTATGACTGAAGAGAGAGGTATGCCCAAGTATTTTATGGGGAGCTTACCCTCTTCAAACCCCAGCATACCCAAAATTTCCCTTTTAACATCCTCTTTAACACCCGTCATAAGAATTTTAGATTTATGCGGACTTATAGCTAAACCAGGAGTGGACTCTTCTGCTTGAGCTACTTGTTTATGCTTCCTGGTCTTGGTCTCTTCTGCAGTAGAGGTCTGAGCCTGAGTTCCTTCTTGGCCAACTTCTTTACCCTTTCTGTTCTTGATTTTGCTTTTCAGACCACTCAGGGTTTCAGTCAAGTCATCTTGTGCTACTACTAGCACAGCTTGTTGAGTTATGGACTTCTCCAGAGCCTTTAACAATATATCTTCCCCCCTTTTGGCTTCAGCAAGGGCGGATGAAAAAGGCTTCATGGCATTTAGAATTTCAACTAGAAGAGTCTGCTTGAGAGCCATGACATTGACCCTACTGACATGGTTTAGTTGGGTAATGATGTGCTCCAAAACTTGAGCATGAGAGGTCGAGCTTGTCATCTTTTCAATCTGGTCAGTGATTAAGGCTAGCTTGTTAGTTGTTTCCTTCAGTTGAGTTGACAGCTTCTTGAGTAGGGCTTGACCTTGTTCAGCCCTTGATTCAACATCCTCAAGTTTTGATTTGTAGAAGCTCTCCATTTTCATAGTCTCATTGGTGTAAGCTTCAGCAAACATCATGGATCTGTCAGCTGCTTTCTTGATTTCATTTGTGAGGTACTCATCTATCTGGCTTTGCAGTGCGTTCCCAAACGTATCATCAATGTCATGTATTTGGTTGATGAGTAGATTTCTATGTTCTTTAGCAACTCGATCAATATATATTGCCAGTTGCAATCCCAGCCCTTTCTCAAAGTGTGAATCTATTGCTTCTTTCACTTGGGCACACACATTTGCTCTTACATCAATGGAAGAGTGTGGGAGAGAAGTGTTACCTGAAGTGTGCCTTAAAGTCATCTAAAATGGACTTGGTTGGTATTCCACTATTGCAAGCCCTATTTCCTCTGCTGTCAGATGACTTTCATCAAGAAAGGTAGTTGTGACGCCCACTAAGCGAGTAAATAAACTCTTCTCTTTATGGATTGGGTAAGAAATGAAATGCTCAAATTCATTTCTATGCTTGAAGTAGGCTGGAATCTTCAATACTCCCTTCTCAGCTTCTACAAATTCAGTTGTACCAGTTGACTGATCCAAACTTCAATGTTCCTGAGCCAGTGAGACCGGGGGTTGTGATTACTCAGCTGATACCATTTCAGGTGACTGACTTGTTGGATCGTTCGAGGGAACCAACTCATCTGCCAGCACACTCTCAACTGTCTCTAGCTTACTCTGAGTTTGTTCCATGGCTTCAGAGACTAAGGTGTCTTCTGAGGCTAGAATTATTGAATCCTCGGCAATTGGTTGTGAGTGTGAGATAGGGGTATATCCAAGGATCCTATTACACACTTTAGCAAGTGCATCGTCGGATAATAGTTCTGTGAATGTCTTGACTTGAGCAATCTCCTTTTGCTCCATTTCCCAATCAAGGAAGTGTGCTAACCCTCCCATTCCTTCCACGACCTCAATAAGATCATCTACATCATCTCTTCTGATTTCGATCTAAGTACATACTCGAAGTACTTGCTCAAATTGAATCGAACTCTCATTTATTCCACGCAGTGAGGATTTTAGCAAGTTTGCTATCTTCATTCTAATCAACCTCTCTCTGGTACAGATGGGATAGTTGACCATCTTAAACTTGGTTTGAGTCTCAGCTGTGTCTGCTGGTGCTGATTCTTTTGGAATAGAAGAGTCCTTCGGTTCAGGTGATGGGGTTTTCTGGATTGTTTCATCTGCTTTGTGAGTATCAACAGATGTTTGGACATATGAGTTTATAAGGTTAGAAGGGTTAATGGGGTTAGAAGGGTTTATGGGGTCAGAAGGGTTTAATGCTGAGATGGGTATGATATCCTTTGGTTTGGGGAGTTTTGTTTTCTTGAAGATATTGGACCTGGATTTCTTTGCCTAGAGTGTTTAGAGACTGTTGCCTTTTTAAGCGGAGATGCAGTCGGGGTAGCATCTGAATTAGAATGTGATATGAGGCCTGATCTGATCAGCATCCTCCTTTGAGCCAACGTTTGGTTGTCATCTTCATCATCATCAACCTTCTGAGGATCTTCATTCTTGGTCTCCTCCTCCTTTTCCTTAGCTGACTCAGTCTTCTCCTGCACAAGTTCCTCCTCATCTGCCTCTGGATCAGCTGCCTCTGAGTCTGTTGCCTCAACTAACTTTTTCTTCTCAGCTTTGAGCCTTACTGCTTCTGCAAGAGCTTCTTTCTTTAGATACCATTTCGATGAATGGAACTTCTTGGCTGGTTCCCATACATTATCTTCAGGAAGAAGTTCGGGTAGAATGATACTCAGTTTGTTAACAAAGATGACAGTTGCAGTCACCACCCATTCCTTCTTTTTCACATCTAGGGTGACCTTCTTTGATTCTAGGCCTATTCTTTCCATAAAGAATCCTTGTCAGTCTCCATCAATATAATGCCAGATAGTAGCCATAACTCTTACTTTCATCGTTGAAACTGCATCATGACTGAAAGTGTTTCCTAGAAGCATCTTGCTTGCAATACCCAGCAAGGTTTGAAATTTCTCTTCCAAATCTGGGTTTCTAACACAAACAACATCTTTAGCCTTAATTCTGCCTCTGGTAAATAGCTCAATATATTCTTTCTCCCTGTCCATTATATAAGTAGATATATTGATTTTCCCACTAGGAAGATCAAATAAATCTCGAAGGAGTTCCCTGGTGATTTTTACCCTATGATCACCAACATAGCCTTCCACATAAGAACCCCTAAATACTTATTTTGTGTAGAACGCTAGTACTTCTTCTTCATACACATTAGAAGGTGTTGCCCTGAGAAAGTTATGGAGATTTAAGTTTATGCAGCGAAGAAGTATTTCTTTGTTACCTTCTATGTGGCATCCTTTGAAGAATAGAGCATTCTCTGTAAAGATCTTATGATTTTTTGACCATTTAGCAGCATCAAGGGTACCAGTGGTCTTGGTCTTTTCATCGTAAATTCTGAGAATACCCATTATGAGTGTTTAAAAAGTTTGTAGAGATTTTTCAGTAGGGTAATTTGAAGATTTTGAGAGCGAAGGGTTAACAATGGAGAGTTAGGTGTCTTATATATACTCTCAGAATTTTCGGAATAAGGGGTGTGGATTGCCTTGTTCCAACTGCTTAGATTAGGGTTTGGAGAGGGGAGGATTCGAGGCGGGACCTTTCACCTTCAGCCCATCAAATCTGAATTTTGGCCCAATCAGCTACGTGTCTCAATTTGATTGGTCCGAGAATTTTGTTGTTGGGATATAAATTTACCCTAAGCCTCTCAATGTAATAGGATAGTTTTGATGGCCAAAACACTTAGAGTTTATAAAATGAATGTAACAGGGTCAGCTGATATTGTATAGATCAGCTCTCTTTTTAGTCTAGTCAAGAGTGATCAGTTGTATAAATCTCAACTGATAACATGGTCTGAGTCTTCACGCGCAATTTCAGAAGATGAAGAGTAGAAGACCTGAAGACTAGAAGACCCTTGAAGAATAGCTAAGTCAGGTCCTTGTATGCCTACTTAGCTGATAATGTCCAAGCTGAAGCTGGCCAAGTCAGTAGAGTATTACCTAAATCAGAAGAGGGTTACTCATCTGATAATAGAAGTCAGATGATACCCGACCAGACGAGCTTATCAGGAGACTAAAGGATAACATCAGCAGACTAGTGTCTCATCAAGAGAATTCGCCTAAGGACAAGATTCCAAGTCATCTTACAACTTTCAAAAGAAGACTTACCATAAATAGAAGATCGACAAAGATTCCAGAATTAAAGCAATCAAGATCAATCAACTGGAATCAAAGAATCAACATCAAACAAGGAAAGATTGCTAACGGCTAGTCAACTCCAACGACTAGAGAGAAGAAAATTCAGAGAATGAAGAGCAAACACCAACTCCATCGACCACCAAAATCGTAGCCTTCAAAGCATCTACAAGTGCAAGAGCTGCTAGCACTTCATCTGGCAAAAATTCTCAAAACACAGAAGAGGTAGGAGGATCAGATATGAGTTTGAAAGAGCAGATGGCTCTTATGATCAAAAGATTTGAATGGATGAATAACCGGAACAACAAATATAGAAAATTCTATAGAAACTACAAAGATAAGAACGCTGGTTCATCCACTGGAGAAGCAAGAGAAAAGACTCCAGAAAGGATAAGGAGTCATCTGGTAGCAGAGGTTATAGGAGAAGAGATGCTACACCTCCAAGAAGAAAGGATAAGGAGTCATTTGAAGTTCAATTTACTGTCAGTATCTCATTTTTGTGACACTGGATATTCAATAAAGTTTTTTTAAAGATAATTGTCACGTAAGTGATAAACGCACAAAACAAACTCTTCTAACAGGTTCTAGAAAAGGTAGTATGTATCTTGCAAATTGGAACAAATGTCCTAAGGATACATGTCTGCTTGTGAAAAGTCCTAAAGATATCAGCTGGCTATGGCACAAACGTCTTAGCCACTTGAACTTTAAGACTTTAAACAAACTAGGAAGGGAATCCTTAGTTGATGATCTACTTAATGAACTCTACTGTAAAGATCAGGTATGTGATACATGTCAACCAGGGAAGAAAACAAAGGTTTCTTTCAAAACTAAGAACACTGCATCAACCAGCAGAGCTCTTGAACTGCTTCACATGGATCTAATTGGACCAATCACTCCAACAACTCTGACATGGAGAAAGTGCACTCTAATTGTAGTAGATGATTACTCCAAGTACACTTGGGTCATCTTTCTATACAAGAAGAGTGAAACTCAACAAAAGCTTCCTGAATTGCTCAAAAGGATCCAAATAGAAAAGGGAGAACCTATTGTCAAAATTTTAAGTGACAAAGGCACTGAATTTATAAATTCTCTTATTATTGCCTATTGTACTTCTAATGGTATTCAACATGAAACTAGTGCAGCAAGAACACCCTAAAAAATGGTGTAGCTGAAAGGAGGATTAGAACACTTAAAGAAGCTTCAAGAACCCTTCTAGCTGAGTTCTCCACTCCTAAGAAATTATGGGCAGAAGCCATCAATATAGCATGTCACACCCAAAACAGGGCAGGTATTCACAAAATTCATGAGAAAACTCCATATGAACTATGGAAAGGTAGGAAACCTAGGGTATCTTACTTTCATATATTTGGTTGTAAGTGCTTCATTCACAACAATGGGAAGAGTAAATTAAATGCTTTTGATGCAAAAGCAGATGAGGGAATATTCTTAGGATACTCATCAACTAGCAAAGCATTTAGAGTATTTAATAAACGAACCCTTCTTGTGGAAGAAACACCTCATGTTGTATTTGATGAATCTTGTGAAAAGAGTACAGCTAACACAGACTCAGCAGCAGAAAAGATGAGGAGACTAGTGATCAGATCTAAAGAGAAAACAAAAGAGTTTATCGAAGTTGATGAACCCTTCTCCGAAGATCCAGAAGAAGACAAACCTCATCGACCTGTTACCAGATCACAGATTCAAGCTGAACAGCGAACTCCTAGACAAGATGCTCCAATTCCAAATGCTAGGGGTAATGATATGCTCGACACTCAAGATATAAATGATGATTGAGCAAATCCAGTCAACTCTCCTGACAACACTAGGACAAATGAGGATCCAAACTCATCTGGTGTCAATACACCTGTAAGGAATTCATAGAAGTCCAACCATCCATCTACCCTCATCTTAGGAGGAGCAGACTCAGGTGTTAAGACCAGAAGACAGTTAAATTAGAATCCTCAAACCTCTATGTTCGGCTGGTGTGCCTTTCTATCCAACATAGAACCAGCTGACATAGAAGAAGCAACGAAAGATAGCATCTGGATCACTGCTATGCAAGAAGAATTGAATCAGTTCACACGAAATGAAGTGTGGGAACTAGTAGATTGTCCTAAACACCACAATGTAGTTGGAACAAAGTGGGTGTTCAAGAACAAAAAGGATGAGAACGATGTGATAACTAGAAATAAAGCCAGATTGGTAGCTAAGGGTTACTCACAATCTGAAGGGATTGACTACGATGAAACCTTTGCTGCAGTCGCCAGACTTGAAGCCATTAGGTTATTTCTAGCTTATGCATCCTACATGGGTTTCAAAGTATACCAAATGGATGTCAATAGTGCATTTCTAAATGGAATACTTGTGGAAGAAGTGTATGTAGAACAGCCTCCAGGCTTTGAAAAAGGAGATCAAGTATATCGATTGAAGAAAGCTCTCTATGGCCTGAAGCAAGCACCAAGGGCTTGGTATGACACTTTGTCACAGTTTCTTCTTGACAATAGATACATTAAAGGCAAAGTGGATAGAACATTGTTCAGAATTCAAGAAGGAGAAGATATCTTAATGGTACAAATTTATGTGGATGATATCATATTTGGATCGCCCAATCAAGAGATGTGCAAAAAGTTCTCTGAACTAATGCAAGGAAAGTTTGAAATAAGCATGATGGGCGAAATGAATTATTTCCTAGGACTCCAAGTAAAGCAAAGTCCAAAAGGTATCTTCATAAACCAATCCAAGTACACCAAGAGTCTACTGGAAAGATTCAATGCACAACAGAGCAAGACTGCGAGAATTCCCATGATGACATCCTTCAAGATGGAACTAGACGAGTCTGAAAAAGCAGTCGACCAATCTGAATATAGAGCACTTATTGGATCTCTCCTATACCTTACAGCCAGTAGACCAGACATAACATTTGTTGTAGGTGTATGTGCCAGATTTCAAGCCAATCCAAAGCAAAGTCATCTAGAAGCAGCACAAAAGATCCTTAAGTATCTAAAAGGAACAATCAACTTAGGATTGTGGTACCCTGTTGATGACAATATAGAGCTAAGTGGATATTCTGACTCTGACTATGGTGGATGCAGAATAGATAGAAAATCCACATCAGGAACCTGTCAATTTCTTGGCAACAAATTGATATCCTGGTTCTCAAAGAAGCAAACATCTGTTGCAACCTCCACTACTAAAGCATAGTATATGGCAGCTGGAAGCTGTTGCAGTCAGCTACTATGGCTGGTTCAACAACTAAAAGACTACAATGTAAATGCAAGAGAAGTGCCCATTTACTGTGATAGCAGCAGTGCTATAGCCATTACTCAAAATCCAGTCCTCCATACAATGTGCAAGCATGTTGATATCAGGCACCACTTCATAAGAGATCACTTGGAAAAGAAGGACATAAAGATGGAGAAAATTCACACAGATATCTAAAGAGCAGATATCTTAACTAAGCCTCTCGCTGAAGAAAGGTTCAAGAGTCTATGCTTCAATCTAGGACTACTTAATCCATCATCCTGAGGAACAAGAAATCAACTGAGTTAACATCAGTTGATACAATTGCAGCAGACCAAGAACATAGAGAACTAGATGAGGTGAATAGACACCCTCATCATCAGGTAGGTTATTCCCAATGAATACAAATAAAGCTGAGGGAAAACTTTAGAGTTACTCAATCAAGGGGGAATCATTGATACCTTAAAAAGCCTAGATGAGAACACTCTATTTGCACGCTTTACCTAAACACTTACACATATATATTGGTCATATCCAGATACATAAATAGAATTATCTAGCTCTAACCTTTCAAGAATGAAGTCTATCAAGCTAGAAACACACATGGATCAGGCCAAACTAACACTTGAAGGGTGGAATACAAGCAACCAAAAATATCAGCTGTTCACAGAACACAGCTAACCTGGTTCTAATCTTAAATTAAATATGTTGAACAAAGTTAGTTAGAGGATGTATTCAAATAATGATGTATATTTGTATATGCATAAAGAGAGAATATTCTTTGTAAAATACTCTGTCCTTATACGTATAAATACAGTATACTGTTGAGAAATATTAGGTTAGATTACTTCACCACCCTCACCGACGCAACAGTAGACAAATCTAACTTGGATACGGACCTCCAAATAATTCATGTTCAATTTTATAAATTCTGCATTCCACAAGATAAGTCTGAGCATCTTTAAATCTGAACCTTCAGATCAAGAATCTCATTGTTGATCTTGAGAAATAACCTTTTCAGAAACTCAGAACTATCACCTCATAAATATTTGTTATTTTACTCCCCACTCTCTCATCTCCACCTCTATAAAAGGAGCTGCTTATGAGATCACTTGAAGAAACACACACTCTTAAAAATTTATCTTTTTTCAGGTATGGAGAAAACTGCAAGGAAAGAAGGCATGGATGTCATCCTCCAACAAAAGTGATGGGTGAAAGCAATAAAAATATGTCCAGTAGATGAAGATATCAAGGACAAGCATACTTGGATCATCCAACATAAGTATGCGTTAAAGAGAAAAGAAAGAAGAGGAGGTTACGTTAAAGAGAAAAGAAAGAAGAGGTGCAAGAAACAAGGTATTACGAGGAGACAGCAAGCAGAGCTTCTTCTCCAGAAAACCCTTGTCCAAACGATTCAAGAGACCACCTCTCCTTAGTTTTTTCACAGGCTCTTCATTGAAGCACCTTCCTCACTTCTTCCTCCCACTAGAGAGGCAGTTGAGGCAAAGAAATTCAACAAGAGCTCATTAGATGCTACATTCCATCTAATGCACAACACAACTTATGCCAATGGAAATTCATCTAGGCTGCCCAGCCTCATATGGCTAAGAAGGTTCCACATGGTTGAGGGGGAATCAACGCAAGACTCAGAAAATTAGAAGTCACAAAAGATACCAAAAGTCTAAGATCCCTGCTGATCAGAAGGTCTACTCAGCTGATGAGAAGAGTTACTCAGCTGATCAGACGACCTACTCAGCTGAATAGAAGACTTACGGTGCTGATCAGACGACTTCTACTCAATTATTCAAAAGATTAGACTAATTGATTATTCATTCTAGATTTAATTCTGAATATATTTATGGGAAAAAGATATATAAGGAATGTATGTTACATACATACGTTAAATTCAGCCTTATTTGATTGAAGAATTGGAGTAATTATCGAAATTAAGTCACAACGACTATTTTTGGTAATGATGTCATTTGCTCTAAATTACAAAATTTTCGAACGAGTCAATGCTGGACACGTAGCAAATTGAGCCGGTAAAATTAATTTTGATGGGCTGAAGATGAAGAGCCCAACCTCGATTTTTACCCTTCCCAGCCCTAATTTGAGTCGTTGGAACAAATCAATTCATTCTCTTTTTGAAATTATTGAGAGTATATATTGAGCACTTAAACCCTCATTACAAACCCTTCACTCTCAAAAATTTTCAAACTCGATAACTCTCTAACTGAAAATCATTCTACAAAGCTCTCTACTACTCACACAACTCATAATGGGTGTTATCGAAATCTATGATGATAAGACCAAGATCACCGGAACGCTTGATGCTGCAAAATGGTCGAAACAGGGCAAGATTTTTACTGAGAATGCTCTATTCTTCAAAGGTCGACACACAGAAGGTAACAAAGAAGTACTCCTTCGCTGCATAAACTTGAACCTCCATGAATTTCTCAAAGCAGCACCGTTGAACGTATATGAACAGGACGTATTGGCTTTCTATTCGAAAGTTGTGTTAAGAGGCTCGTATGTGGAAAGCTATGTTGGTGGTCATAGAGTAAAAATCACTAGGGATGTGCTTAAGGATCTCTTTGATCTGCCTAGTGGGAAAGTCAATATATCAACCAATATAATGGAAAAGGAAAAACAATATATTGAGATGTTCATTGGTGGAAGGATTAAAGCAAAGGATGCTTCTGGCGTTCGAAAGCCACAACTGGAAGAAAAGTTTCAAACCTTGCTAGATATTGTAGGGAAAATGCTTCTGGGAAACACTTTCAGTCACGATGCCGTCTCTACAATGAAGGTACGAGTTATGGCTGCAATCTGGGATCAGATTGATGGGGACTGGCAAGGATTTTTCATGGAAAGAGTTGCTCTCGAAGCAAAGAAGGTCTCTCTAGACATAAAGAAGAAAGAATGGATAGTCACATCTACTCTCGGCTTTGTTAACAAGCTGAGTATCATTCTTCTAGAGGTTCTACCTAAAAATCATGTATGGGGACAAGCCAAGAAGTTCCATTCATCAAAATGGTACCTAAAGAAGGAAGCCCTTGTAGAGGTAGCAAGGCAAAAGGAAGAAAAGAAGAAGTTGGCAGAAGTAGCAGAGGCAGATACAGCTAACCCAGAGGCAGAAGATGAGGAACTTGTACAAGAACAAACTGAGTCAGCTGACGAACAAGAGGATCAGCAGACTAAGGCTAAAGCTCCTCTGATTGATAATGATGATGATGATGATCAGACTCTAGCCCAAAGAAGGATACTGATCAAATCAGGCCTCATTACACCATCAGACTCAGATGCAACTCCTACTGCATCTCCACTGAAAAAGGCAAGAACTTCGAAACTCTCTACTTCAATTTCTCCTTATAAATTATCCACTCATCTGAAAGGCAAGAAATCCAAATCTAACCTCACAAGGAAAACCAAACTCCCAAAACCCATGGACATTATCCCCATCTCGTCCATGAACCCTTATGAACCCATCTCAGATCTAAACCCTGCTGATCTCAGTAACCCTACTGATCCCATACACAATACCGCTCAAACATCTACTGATACTCACACAACTGATAAACCTAGCCAACAAAAACCATCTCCTGAAGATATAGAACCACAAATTCCAAAGGACTCAGCTTCGGCAGACCTAGCACAGAGTCATTCCAAATTCAAAATGGTCAACTACCCCATCTGTACTAGAGAAAAGAGGATAAGAATGAGGATAACACAACTGCTAAGGTCCACAGTTCCAGGAATAGATGAGACATCTCTTCAATTTGAGCAAGTACTTCGTGTATGTACTTGGGTAGAACTCAGAAGAGATGATGTAGATGACCTTGTCGAAGTCATAGAAGGAATGGGAGGATTATCACACTTCCTTGACTGGAAAATGGAGCAAAAGGAAGTTGCTCAAGTCAGGACATTCACCGAACTATTATCCGACGAAACACTGGCCATAGTGTGTGATATGATCCTTGGATTCAATCCTAACCCCCACACTCATCCAACTGTTGAGGATTCAACAGTTCCAGCTTCAGAAGAACTTCAAGTTCCTGAACCCGTGGAACAAACTCACGTCCAGCAAAACACGGTTGAGTTTGCGATAATTCCTACAACAGATCCATCAATACCAGCTGAACAATCACAACCCTCGGTCTTAGTAGCTCAAGAACTCCAGAGCATGGATCAACCAGTTGAGCCAACGGAAGAAGCTGAAGTTGAAAGGGAAGTGGTGACGGTCCCAGCATACTTCAGAGAAAAATATGACCTTGAGCACTTCATTCTCCACTCTGAAAGAAATCCTTTCACATGCTTAGAGGACTTGCACTGGTGGAATACAGACCAAGTCCATTCCAGATGACTTCAAGATAAGTACCGGGTAATTCTTCTCTACCTCATGCTCCGATTGATATAACTGTAAATGTATGTGCCCAAATGAAAGAGGCACTGGATTTTTAATTTGAGAAAGGCCTGGGAATGCAACTAGCACGATACATTGATCGAGCTGCCAAAGAACAGAAAAATCTACTCATAGATCAAATCAGCGACATTGAAGACACATTTGGGAATGCACTGCACAATGAATTAGATGAGTATCTCAGCAAAGGGATGAAGAAGGCAGTTGACATATCCCAAATGTTTGCTGAAACTTACACGAACGAGCTCAACAAAATGGAAAATCTCTACAAATCCAAACTAGATGATGCTGAATCAAGGGCTGCACAAGGACATGCCCTCCTCCAAAAGACAACAGAGGAGAATAATAATCTTTCGAATCAGCTGAAGGAAACAACTGACAAATTGGCCCTCCTCACTGCTTAACTTGAGAAGATGACAAGCTCAACCTCACATGCTGATGTTTTGGAACACAGCATTACCCAATTGTCTCATGTCAGCAGAGTCAATGCATTGGCTATCAAGCAGACCTTACACGTTGAAATAATGAATGGCATGAAACCGTTTGCGGCTGCGCTTGCTGAAGCCAAAAAGGGGGAAGATGTATTGATAAAAGCTCTAGAGAAGTCTACTGCTCAACAAGCCGAGCTAGTGGTAGCTCAAGATGATCTGTCTGAAACCTTAAGTGGTTTGAAAAACAAAATCAAGAACAGAAAAGGAAAAGGAGGTGTTCAAGATGAAACTCAAGCAACTCAAACCACTACTTCTGTAGAAGAGTCTACTCCATCTATGAGAATGACAAGGAAAAGAAAGGCAGTTGAGATCACAGCAGAGCCTACAACAGAAGAGAAAGAAGCCCAAGAATTGAAGAAAATAAAGTTGCAAGAAGCCCAAGAACTCAAACAGAAGAAGGTAAATGATGCGAAAGCTGTCAAAAACAAATTTGAGAGAAAATTGGCCAAGATCAGGAAAGCACTGAAGGAAAAGGAACAAGAAGAAAGTGCTTAGCTAACAGACAACACTTATGTGGATTTGCTAGTTCTACAAGACGAGCTACCAAGATGGTATCCTCTAAAGAAGAAATGGCAGCTAGCTCACCATATAGTCAGAAAGTTTGGCCCTCTCCCTACTTATGAAGAAGAACCACTTCAATTTTCTCAGTTCATGGAGATTGAAGATGAAGCTCTCTGGACAGAAGCCCTGAAGACAGCTAAGGCTTTAGGCTATAAAATTCTAACTCCCGAAGATCCTGTTTGGAAGCCTCCTACGCTGGAATCTAGAAGAACAGACATGGCTGAAGTCAAGAGGATTCTGGAGAGAATTTACATTGAAGAAAATGTTACAGACTTAGAGCACATGGAAGGAATCCGCTCTCGTCTGTATCTTGCCTACCGCATCTGATGACCTAATGAAGACTACTTAAGAAGCTCAAGGAAACTGAAACTTGTAATCTGTAATCTCTAAACATCTAATATGCAAGTAATATTCCTTTTGACTTACAAGACAAATTCTTATTGTCTTCATCAAAACACTTATATGATAATTTATAAACTCTTATCCAATAGTAATACATAAGAGCATTTATACAGATAGTTTTGGCTTCATAAAAAAAGGGGGAAATTGTTGGGATATAAATTCACCCTAAGCCTCTCAATGTAATATGATATTAAATGAATGTAATAGGGTCAGTTGATATTGTATAGATCAGCTCTCTTTTTAGTCTAGTCAAGAGTGATCAGTTGTATACATCTCAGCTGATAACATGGTCTGAGTCTTCACGCGCAATTTCAGAAGATGAAGAGTAGAAGACCTGAAGACTAGAAGACCCTTGAAGAACAGCTAAGTCAGGTCCTTGTATGCCTACTTAGCTGATAATGTCCAAGCTTAAGCTGACCAAGTCAGTATAGCATTACTTAAATTAGAAGAGGGTTACTCATCTGATAATAGAAGTCAGATGATACCCGGCCAGACGAGCTTATCAGGGGAATAAAGGATAACATCAGCAGACTAGTGTCTCATCAAGAGAATTCGCCTAAGGACAAGATTCCAAGTCATCTTACAACTTTCAAAAGAAGACTTACCATAAATAGAAGATCGACAAAGATTCCAGAATTAAAGCAATCAAGATCAATCAACTGGAATCAAGGAATCAACATCAAACAAGGAAAGATTACTAATGGCTAGTCAACTCCAACGGCTAGTTGTTCTAATCTTCCCTATAAATACAAGAAGATGAGGAATAACAAGACACGGAAAAACCACGCAAGAACTCTAAGCTATACTCAAGCAAGCAATCTAAAGTCATATCAACAAGGAGTTCTCTAAGAGCCTGTTTATTTCAGATTAAGTTTAGCTCTTAAGTTTTTCCCTCATCCAACTTAGAACCTGAATCCAAATCATTCACTGTATACACTTTGATTTAGGCATAGTGGTTAAGCGTACATATAAGCTTGAACCACTAGTTGGAACCATTCAAAAACCCAAAACCCTCACCAAAAGGTTTAGTTTGTGTACCCTTGTAAGAGTGCAAGTGCTCATCCATCACTTATGGAGACCGTAACAGTTTGGAACTGTTCAGATCTCAAAGTCCTTCTCTTGGGACTATAAAGGACAAACCCCTGTAATTTTGGGGAAATTAAGGGATTAACATCACGATTGGAATCGTGAGAGTGGGCGTAGGACATGCAATCCGAACCACTATAAATCTACGGTGTCATTTACTTATCTGCACTTTATCTTCAAGTTATTTCATCTATTATCCACTATAGTGCATACTGTGTTTTAAAACTACTTTTATAACTAAGGCCTTACATTCTGTATGGAGTCCATCTCAAAAGAAGTCAAGAAGGAACAGAAGTTGCTAAGAGATAATCACAATTCTAATGTTCAAGCTCTTAGACTAACTGTCAAGTAGGCACTTGGGAAGAAATTAGCCTTGCAGAAGAAGAGGGCAGAGGCACAAAGGCTAGCAATGGTGAAAGCTGCCTCAGAAAAAATTTCCCAAGAAGTGATGGCCAACATTGCTGAGAGTGCAGTGGCCAACCTCACTGAATTCCTTAAAGCCCAACTTGATGCATCTCTAAAAGCAACCATGGAGGAAGTTGTCCAAAAAAAGATGAAGCCTGTTCTAGCTTTCCTTAGCTTGAGCAGTGACAGAATGCAGAATATACATGATGAGAATGTATATTTGTTGGAAGAGATGAAGTCCCTGACCCAAGCCCAATCCTTAATGGCATCCACAATGAGTGAGCTCAAACCTCAATGTTTTGATGCTGCCAAAAAGGGGGAAAGGGAAAGAGCAAGGGCAAAAGGTGCCTTGATCATTGGAGGCTCTGATAAGGGCAAAGACAAGGTTGCTGAAGGAAAAGGAAAAGAGCCAGCAGTGCTGAACATAGAAGATCTTGATGAAGAAGAGCAGTTAGCCATAGCCTTGAAAAATTCAATGGCTTCAGCTCAAGAAGAAAGAGTATTGAGAAAGTTCAAGAAGATGTTGTTGTTGAAGCTCAGTCGTCTACTCAAGCATTTCCTGAAGGCTATCTAGAAGAGCTGAAGACGGACTTGAAAGTTGTTGTCCAGTCTGCAATAGATGAGTTCTTAAACTCAAAATTGAATGATGTGTTAGTTAAGCAGAATCAGTCGCTTGTTGACAGCTCAAGAGAATTGATTGTTGGTGAGGTCAACAAGATGGACTCATCTTTTAGAGAAGAAATGTATGCCCAGATAGAAGAGTTCTTAAAAAGACAGATCGATTTTTCCGAGAAGAGATCGATTACTTTTGTAAGATCTTTGGCTAAAGAGTCGAACAAGATGGAGAGACTCTATAGAGTAAAGATAGAAATTGCTGATGAACAGAGACGAGAAGCACAAGACCAGTTGGTGCGTTCTCGAGCTATTCTTACTGATTTAACAGAGCAAAACAGACTCCTTCGACAGACAGCTACGTATTTCAAGGATGAACTCGTGTCAAGTTCAAGGAAGCTAGAGTTGGCCACTGAACGTCTTGACAAGATGAGTCATGACAAGACACATCAGAAGCAGATTGAGCTAGCTGCTGAAGCCATGAAGGAAGCTGTTAAGGAAGAAATGACTCGCTTTACTAGTCTTTTCACTCTCAAGGCGAATGATGAAGCCAAAAAGGGGGAAGAGACAAGTAGAGTTGAGAAAGCTGAAATTGAAAAAGCTAAGTCAATTAGTGCTGAACCAGAAGCTGAACCAGAAGAGATGAAATAAGCTGTTACTGCTATGCAAGAGCTGAAGAGGCCTAAGAAAGGCAAGTTGGTGAAAACTGCAGAGCTTGAGCAAGCTAGAGCAGATGAGCAGAAAAGATTGCAGAAGGGCAAAGGTGTTGCATCTCCAGAAGCTGAAGTTGAGGTTCATACAAGAAAGACAAAAAGGAAGTTAGCTATGGAAGAAGTGGAAGACCCTACTGCTACTGTGATTGTGAAGAAGCAGAATGTGGTTGATCCTAATGATGAAAGTCATTATGCGAGCCAGAAGAAGATCGGTAAACATATTGAAAGGCAGCAAAAGTTGAAGGCTGATGAAGATCAAATGGAAGACCAGTTCATTGATTACTTTATTGACAAAGAGCATCGAGTTGATTGGATGAAAGTGAAGAGACAATGGGAGCTAGACCACTGGATCATTAGAAAATTTGGTGATACTGAAGGCCCAGATGAGTTGTACTCGATGTTTGATAAGTTCATGGAAGGCCAGAACAAGATGTTTTGGAACTTGATCATGAGGATATCAGCTGCTGCAAACTTTAACATTCTAGTGCCTATCTTTCCGAAATGGAAGACTCCTATGACCAGCTCAGGTAAAAGAGTTGATCTTAACCAGATCAAGAAATATGAAGAAGAGCTGCTTGACAAGGAGAAGATTGATGATGAAGATCATATCAGAGTGATACACAAGAGACTCCTAGATGCATTCTGTGTTCCAAATCCAGAAGGAGGTACTCTTTTAGATTAGTTGTTTTTTTTTTGCTCTGATTGATAGTTTTTTTTATTTTGTTTAAGTATGTGTAATATCTACTGATCTTATTTGAATGAATGAAAAAGATAAGTACTATTTTGATGATTAAAGACAAGATAACTACTTAACTAGTCTACTATTGAGAAAAGATTCAAGTAGTTTTGGCTTCATCAAAAAGGGGGAAATTGTTGGGATATGAATCGTGGAACAAGTTCTAATTGATGATTAAAGATAAAGATGAAGTTTTGATAAGCCAAAAGTAGTTTGAATATTTTCTAAGTGTTGACTGATCTAGTCTAGTTAAGAGAAGTCATCTTGTACAGACCAGTAGAGTTCACATAAGACAAGTGTTTTTATATAAGACAAGTACGATTTATAAGTACTGTTTGTATTAACTGTTTAGGTTGTTATTGAGCTATACTAAACATTGTATAGAAGCTCATGATTTTCATATGTAATAGATATATTCATTGTATAAATTATAAGTTGACTAAGCTGAGATATAAAGCTTAAAGTAATGTAATAGTCTTGTTAGGATTAGAATAGTCTACTACTGAAGGTTTGCGCGAGACCAGACAAGAAGAGAAGGTGTCTACACAAGACAGGTGCGCAACAAGACTCAACAAGACAAGTCAACTTGAAGTTAGTTATTCAAAGCGCGTATAAAGATAAGGATTGAGGAGTTAGTTAGAAATAACTAATTAACTACTTAAACGCGTGGAAGGATAAGTATGAAAGGATAAAGTTAGTTTTCAAGAAGAGTTGGTTACAACTGACAAAGTTCTTGAATTCAGAAGTCTATAAATACCTTGGTGTATTCAACGTTTGAAGACTACTGATAAGCTGCATACTGAAGTGATATTGAAGATTCAAAGAAGCAAACACTCTCAGAGTTGAAGTTCAGAAAGCAAGTCCGCTAGACAAGTGAAGAAACCAGAAGACTGCTACTGAATAAGTTTTTCATTGAGAAAATTTATAAAAAAGGCCATTTAGGCACCTAGCTTCTTAAATAAAGACAACTTTTATAATCTTTTTAAAAAAGGACAAAAACGCATGTTAATAACCCATTATACCCTTATATTTAAATATGGAAATTAATTTATTAATTTAATAATTAAATAACAAGTCTTCATCTTGCTTATTTGTCGACATAGATTTTTGGTTAATTTATTAATTTAATAATTAAAGAACGGGTTTCTTGGCCGAAAAACTCAAATCTTCAAGCTTTTTAGTTAATCCATGATGAATCAAACATAATCCCGCTGCATCTACAAACGATTGACCATAGATTTCAGATTGGTGAAGCAACAATCCTCGATTTCCTCTTGAAATCGAGAGATCTTTTTCTTCTTTTAGTTTATGTTTCAGTTTTGGGTGACCCCTCACGCCCAAAAACTGATTTCCGATGATTCTCAAAGTTTCTGCTGCTTAGAGGCTTGTTCCTCTCTTTCAACGACGGCCATGGCTATAAGATCTCGTCTCCTTTGCTCTTCCATAATTGTTTCCTCGATCTGTTCTTTCGACTGCACATGATCAAGAGACTTTCCACGCGATCGTTTCTTTATATTCCTAGGGGATTCAAACTTCACCGATTTCTTCATTATGGATGACGGACGCGAAGCCGCCGGAGATACAGTAGAAACTTTTAATTCCAAGGGTCAGATGAAGAGTTTTGCCAAGGGTATGATTATTAATTCCACACGTACACACATAATTTGCAAAGAATTTAGGATTTTTTGAGATGATTTTAATTTAGGTTCAATTTTGCTCTGTTTTCGTGAAATTGTGATGATTTACGTGCGTGTTGCTGAAATGTAGTTCATGATTATTTGTTATTAGTTTGGTCAAGGGATAATGCAGATCTTATTTTGCATATGTATACGTATTTCTGCATAATCACATTCTAATATGAAGAAACCGTACTATTTTTTCTGCATTATTCATTTTATTATGCAGTTTTAGATTTCATTGTTCTGCATTATTCATTTTATTATGCAGATTTAGATTTTATATTAATTTTCCAACCATGGTCTAGGGAGCAAAATGTTCTTCTCACTTCTCACTTCGTCTTCTTCCGTACTTCACGGTTTCCTTTCTTCAAAAATTGAAAAACCCCAAAATTCTGCACAAAAATTACAAAGTTTGACCGGAGTTGTTGATAGAGTTTAATTTTAGGAAGTTTTAATTAATTGCGTAATTCGGGGGGCTTTAATGAGCTAATAGAACTTTAGTACCAAACCTGTTTTTCTTCTCATTTAATTTTAGGAAGGTTTTTCTTAATTGCGTAATTCTCGGAATTAATGAGCTGATAGAGTCAGCTTTAAATTTCAAACATTTAAATAATTTCTCCATATTAATTCCGAATTTATGTATTAAGGGCATGATGGTACATTTATGTGCCATTTTGTCCTTATTCTGAAACTATTTTGAATCATGTCTTTATTTAAAAAAACACTAAGTGAAATGACCTTTTATGTGAAATCCCCCTTTTACATTTTTGTTTACTGTTTTCAAGTTGCTAGATACTTGTAAATCTCTAGTAAGATCGAAGATATACTTGGTAGTATATTCGAGAAGATCTAAGTCTTTTTCTTGGGACTTAAAATTACAAGAACACACTGTACTCGATTGGAAGAGTTAGTAGAAACATCACAACTGGGTTTGTGAGAGTGGATGTAGACAAGTTGTCGAACCACTATAAATTGTTTGTGTTGTTTACTTTACTGTTTTGTTTGTGTTTAATTGATTAATTGCATATCTGAACAAGACTAGTTGAGTATACATAGAACAGAGTTCTCGAATTAAGAAGTTGAGTATAAACTTGAATTGGGCTCATTGTTTAATTCTGTATTCCGCATTGTACTTTGATATATCGAAAGAATTTTGAAAACGTCTATTCACCCCCCTCTAGACGTTTTCACTAGCTTACTCGATATTAACTCAACTTTGGGGACCTACAAATATAATTTATTTTACTCAACTCAAAAGATATAATTTTGCAAGTTTACAAGAACGTAGACCCGCTCTAATACCACTCTGTCACGCCCCAATTTTCATTAAAATAGATTTTACGGAAAAATTGACAATTTAAAAATAAAAGGGAATGAACTAAAATTTATACTTAAGAAATAAGGCTTACAATTTTATTTTACAATAAAAATAATTAACATTCGGCGGAAGCTTAAAGAATTAAATAGCAACTTAAAATAATTTTAAAAATATTTAGGAAGCAACAACGTCTCAATTGATTTTACTAGATGATTGTCATCCGCCGCCCCTCCTCGCCATATTAAAATGAAGGGGTGAGCAAAGCACAGCTCAGTGGGGACATGCTTGTCAAAACTAAATACAATAAGAAATTAAATTACCACAGACGTAAACATGCATTTAATGTATTGCCCCTTCTCAACTTCTTGTTTATACAGGTCAAATGACCTACTTCTCAACTTCTCGTTTATAAAGGTCAAATGACATGTTTGTCTCAACTTCTCGTTTATAAAGGTCAAATGACCAGTTTGTCTCAACTTCTCGTTTATAAAGGTCAAATGACCTGTTTGTCAACTTCTCGTTTTTAAAGGCCATAAGACCTGTATTTCTCATACATAATTCACATGAGTAACAATAAAATTACAAATCGCATTTAATAATGACAAACAATTGAAATAAAAATCCCCACCTCGATAGATGAACGTATACGTGATATGTGGAAGCATCTCTTATGAAATAGTTCTTGTAATTGTCGTCGTCGATCCTGCCGTATTACATAAAATAATAAAGGATTGCATTTTATTTTAAGCTAAATACTCAATTCTAAGAATTTAAAAGTACAAAGATTGCGTTCTTTTTTTCTTTAACCACTTCATCCTCACGGCATTATATATATAGTCATATAGAACAATTGATTTTTCTTGGAAGTTACATAAATTAATGTTGGGGAGTTACAGGAATTATTGTGAGGGAGTTAAAAGATTAACGTGCAATTACATTTTAATTAATAAAAATTAAGGGTTTTAAATTGACGATTTCTTTCCCTACTACTAAATGTAAATGGGAGTTACTTAAAATTATTTGATACAATTGCATGTATTAACTAATGCATATACACATACGCATATCTATATATATATATATATATATATATATATATATATATATATATTATATAATATAATTTGCTTTTGAAATAATATATAAATTAATTATTTATTAAATAAATTTATTTTTCTTATTATTATAAAATTCCTGGATATTACACTCATGTTCTCTCTAAATCCTTTTTCAAGGTTACAGGTCGTTCTAACATGCTTCCAAGCCCTTCTAGCACTTCTAGCACGTTCTCCTTTGTTCTGAAATCTTTCACCAATAAAAAGGTATGGAATATAAAAGAAAAAGAAAAAGAGAATCTAAAACCATAAGCTCACAAGTTGAGATAGAGGTCGGAGTGCCGTTAAAACCTTGCTTGGGAAAACCCTCCTTAGGGACAAAACCCGAGGTCAAGGGAAAAGGTACACTCCTCTAAATAACAAAGTCTAAAGTATAATAATGAAAGTATGACAAATATAAGTGTTCCTTGAAACACCCTCAATCCGTGTTATCCAGCATATCCGACCAACGATCGTGAAGGGACACCTGCATAAACTCTGAAGTGTTAGAGTCAGCTGAACCATCCGGCGGCTGCTGAGGCGGACCCTTCCCCGACCAACACCTGGTGTGTTGGCTAACACCTGCTAGCTCTGTTAGACTAGAATTGTCTACCATAAATGACGCATTGGCTGTATACCTAAGAGAGTCATAATCTGGAGCACTTCGTCCTTTGTTCAGCTCATCTAGGTGAGCAACCTTAGTATTTGTGATGTCCTGAGTGGCTCGTTCCCGGAGGTGTGTGAGAGGCTCACGAGTCTTCTTAATAGTACGCTTTGGCTGGAAGAGCACCCTAGTGGTGGTGGAACCCTTCATTCTATTGGCGGCCTTCCGAGCTGCCACGACCAAAGATGGAGCCTTCTCTGTGAGAGGCTGATACGTGGAGGTCGTTGCCCTAGTAGGGTTCGGGTGACCCCCTTACTTCAGTAAAGCATTCTCCAACACCGCCGCGTCTAAGTTCTCCTTTGAGAGCTGCCCAAAAGCGTTGTCCAACGGAACTGAGTAGGTGTTCCCCATAGCCGGATCCTGTTGATCCTCTGTTGCATGGTCCTCCTCTCCCAAGTGGGCCTCCCCTTCCAAGTAGGCCTCCGAAGGCGTGGTAGTGGTAACTAGGGCTGAAGTAGGGTTAGCAAATTAAGATGTTGTTGATAATGTTAAGGCATTTAAGAGTTAACAACATCTACAAACGAGAGAATTTTCAATTTTTGCTCTCCCCTCTCACACACACTTTGTTGTGTTTTTTCACGCACTTCGTCCCTATCAATTCCTATGATCCCTACCAATTCCTATCAGCCGTTGACAGCGGTCGGAGCTCCGGCGGCTTGGTCGCCTCCATCCTCTCTGTCGTACCCCATGGCTCCCGTCCTCTAAGCCGGCATCCCCGACGGCAGAACTGGCGTTCCGGCCAAATGTAGCTCCACTTAAAGCGTGAGCCCTTCACATCACGTTGCCTCTTCTTCGCTGCCATTTAACGCAACTCGTCCTCTACCGCCTTCAATGGCTTCTTCTGCAAACGACCAAGGTATTAAGCAACCCACGGCCGCGGCGCACGTCTTCGCTGGGCAAGTCGCCGGCGACCTGCCTACGACGCTGCAACACTCTCTTCCGCCGTCAATGGCCATTCGTGTCGAAGCCCAGGGACCGCCCCCTGCCTCCTCCGCATATCTTCCTCATGGCGATGCCATGCCCAGCTTCTGTGTCGAAGCCCCTGCAAGTCGCGAGAGTGAACCTCCGACTCCGATCGACCTGTCTTCACTCATCTCGTTTCACGTCGAATCCACTCTTCGGCGACTTTTCTCCACGGCGGCAATGAGCTCCTGTTCCACTATGCCAGCGCCGCCCGCGTCTCCTTTTGTTGTTGGCGCCTCGGGTGGCTTTCCCGTCGACCAGCTCTCGGCCAACACTCCATCTTTGTATTAGTTGGTAATCAGAGCCTAGGTACGATTCTCGATGATGGTTCCGAGATTTCAACCGGTTTACGATACTATTTGTGATGAGCAATCAACGTATGAAGATGATAATATGCAGATCTGTTATGGTGAGTATAATGGACCACCAATTTTCGATCAATATTTTGATGAAGATTGTGGTTATGATGGACCACCAATTTTTGATAAATATTTTGACGAAAATTGTGGTTATGAAGGACCACCAATTTTCGATAAATATTTTGATGAAAATTGTGGTTATGATGTACCACCAGTGTTCGATGAGTTTGTTGATAGGTTGGTTGATGGTGTTGATGATGGTTATTGTGTCCCCCCAATTTTTTATGAGGAAAAAGAGAAGAAGAATATTTTTGTAGTTAAGAATGTTCGTGTTCATCTCAATATTTTTGACTTAACTATGGAGGTTCTTATCGTCTTATGGCCAAAAGAATACAAAGATGTTCCAGCTCGCCTTCGTACCTTTTCGATGAGAACCAACATGATTCGAGGGAGAATCATCTTCAAGAAGAGGAGAATGATGGAGATATTGATGAGAATCAATATTAATATTTGATTAGATATTTATGTTTATATTTAGGAGATTTGTTTTGATTTCATTATATTTAGTATTTATATGTTTCTTATTCTCCAAGTATTTCATATTATAAATAGAATGGTTTTAGATTGTTATTAGGGAGTTGAAATTGATTAATAAAATATGAGAGTTTATCTCGATATCTCTTTTACGGTATTCTTAGTGAATCAACGTAGTTGAGTTTTATCACCTTTCCGGATATTCGTAGAATCAACGGATTTGTGTGTTTTTGTTAGTTCTTCGTATATTCTTCTGGATTTGTGTGTTTTTGTTAGTTCTTCGTATATTCTTCTTTTATACGCTCTCGCCGCTGCATCAGTCTCCCTATTTGTGAACACGGTGATTGGTAGGGTCATCATCCAGTCAGGGGAGAAACCTTATGATCATGCACGCCTGCTTGAGACACTTCGATCCCTATGACAGATTCCGGATCTCAAGGTTGTTTCTTTGGGCAAGGGTTTCTTCAGTATCAACTTTCTCACTTCGGAGGACAAGGACAAGATATTCAAGACCCGGTCTTGGCAGTTGCGGCCAGGGGTCATTCATCTCATGACATGGTCCCCTGATTTCAATTCGAACACCTTTAGGTCTTCACTGGCCCAAGTCTGGGTTCGTCTCTCGGATCTCCCAATGGTGTATTGGGATCCTTTGATCTTAGAGGCATTGACTTCTGTGTTATGTACTCTAGTGAAGATCGACGAGCGCACCTTACAGGGTACGATGGCCCATTATGCCAGATTACTGGTCGAGGTGGATATGCATTCCGCTCCCCCAGAAATCATCCCTTTTCAGTTGGATGGTCACAGATATCTCGCTCAGGTCCATTTTGAGACTCTCCCAGAATATTGCACCTCCTGCAAGATCGTGGGCCATTCTCTCGCGGTTTGTAGGAAATCTGCCAAGCGGCGTGAACGGAGAGCATCTGCCCGTCGTGGACGGAGCAAGTCTAGGAAGGGCACCAGGCCTACTGATGGGGCACATGTGGAGGACTCCAACTCAGCACTAGTTCCTACGAGGAACACTTTTGAGGCCCTTTCAGATGACAACCTTGATTTCGAGCAGCATCAGGGTGACGAGTCAGACTCTGGTTCTATTAGACTGAACAACTTTCAGATGGTGCCACCTCCTTTGGTCTCTTCCATCTTGGAGCACGCCCGTAGTAGATATGCTAGATCCATAGCATCGCCGCTTCGACGTCCTGTCAGGGGACGGAGTGCCCCGGCTTATGACTCCATCAGGGATACTGTCAAAGAGCCTTTTATGATAGAGGACTCCAGTTTGACGGAGCAATCGAATGTTTTGAGGCATACCAGACGCTGGTCTGGGGAGGATTCTTGTTATCAGCCACCGATGCACGGCTCGACGAGTGATCAATGATAGTGTTGTCTTGGAACATTTGCGGGGTGAGGCATATTCGGTCGAGGAATGCCCTTTATGAGCTTTGCCGCACTCACAACCCTGACTGGGTCGCCATCTACGAGCCTAAGGTTATGATTTCTAGCCTATCCTCTCGTTATTTACAGTCTTTAAATTTAGTTGTGTTTACTGTTAACGATAGAGTTGCATCGGTTCCCAATATTTGGATTTTTTGTAAGCCTACTCATGTTCCTACATCTAGAGTTTGTCATAGCTCAGATCAGATTGTTATGATTGAGACTAGGGATGCCACTCGTTCTTGGTCTTTTGGTTTTACGCATGCTAGTAATTCCTATATAACTCGTCGTTTGATGTGGTCTGATGTTTTCGCTTCTTCTGCTTCTAGTCTCTGTGTTTAGGGTGATTTTAATGTGGTGACAGGGACGCATGAGAGAAGTCCGGGTTCTGTGGCTACTCCTAGAGCTTCTCTTGATTTCAGGGAATTCATAGATGTCACGCCCCAATTTCCATAAATGAGCATTTTAATTAAAAAGAATTTTCATAGTATTTAAGAGGAAATCTTTAGTTCAACTATATTTCTAAGGCATGAACAAACTTTACTTCTAAGAGATAACAAAAGTTTTTTTAAAGTAAATTTCCCCTTTTGACTACACTTTATAGAAAATTTTAAAACATAACCAAAGTAAAACTTGTTACTAAACATATAAATAAGACCAGAATAGCACTAAAGTCATCTTTAAATAAAAATAAACATGATAAATAAGTAATTCATAAAATTCTTGTGCCATGCATCCTCCAGCGTACCACGTCGGCTCCCAATCTGAAAAGTGTGAAATAAGAAGGGGGTGAGCAAACCATAGCTCAGTGGGGATAAGCTTGTCAAAACTAAATAAGATAAGCAATTAAATTACCACAAATGTAAATATGCATTTAATGTATTGCCACTTCTCAACTTCTCGTTTATAAAGGTCATAAGACCTACTTCTCAACTTGTCGTTTATAAAGGTCAGATGACCTGTATTTCTCAACTTCTCGTTTATAAAGGTCAAATGACTTGTTTGTCTCAACTTCTCGTTTATAAAGGTCAAATGACCTACTTCTCAACTTCTCGATATTTTTCAATACATAATTCACATAAGTAACAATAAAATCACAGATCGCATTTAATAGTGACAAACAAATAAGTAGAAATCCCCACCTCAAAACGAATGGCGCGAAAGCAATAGTCTCAAAGCTTACTCCTCACGATTACCGTCACCTAACATAAAATTAAGTCTACTTAGATCATAAATCTCAATACACAATTATTATTCCATAAATTATTATACTATCACAAACATCTACTGCACCAATATATAGTTATATACTACAACTTTGAAATTACAATATTCATCTCAAATATTTTAAATAGCAAATGTAGCATATCAAATACACGTGTCTGACTTATATATAAACAACTCATTACATATTGAGATTTATAAAAGTTGAGCACTTTGATTTGGGATTTACAAGCATATGTACAAGAGATTTAACATAATATTCTTAGCAAAATAATTGGAAATTAAAGATTTAGAACTTAAATATAGTGATTGTTGTCGAGAATACTTGTTGAAAATTTAGGGACTTTGAAATGTTTTAAAGAAAAGGATTTATCGCAGACCATTCAAAATATGGAAACAACCAAATTCATTTATGTTTTGCAAAATTGGTTTGACTAATACAGCTTGCGGCTTTTACCAAAACATGACTTAATAGTTTCATAAAAGTAGCATGACATTAGTATAACTACACATATTGAGAAGTACGAAAGCAACGAAAGCAGCATAAATAACATAGAGTAAATTAAAGATTAAATCCAAGAGGGTAAAGATAGTTACTGATAGACAAGAAGAGTCACAATTGATGACTTAGCAAAGAGGATGAACAAGCGCTGCCATTTGGAGGTGCTTTTTCTCACGGTAAAGGAATTTTGTGAGTGGTCTCTGTAAATCTAGGGCAAAAGCCAATATATATGGGTATTTTAAAATTGGGCTTGGGCTTAAAAATATATTTAAATCATAATAGACTTGATTTAAATGGGCTTTTAAATATTAAATCTCAAAATATTATGAATTATAATATAATCTTTAAAATAAATTGAGCACATAATTTAATTTTAAATATACTAAAAACTTAGGGATATTACAATAGATGAGTCGGGTCTGATTGATTTGGATGCCGCTGGGTCTCAGTTCACGTGGTCTATTCGTCGGGGTCGTATGGGTTTTCAAGCTGCTAGGTTGGATAGAGTGTTAGCTAATCAGGATTTTCTGGATTTATGGGCAGGCGTTGAGGTTATTGCTCTTCCCAGACATAAGTCAGATCATCATCCTCTGCTCCTTACTGTCAGATCAGACTGGGTTCAGGTTCGTCGTCCATTTCGGTTCCTCAGTATGTGGTGCCAGCATGATTCCTTCAGATCAGTTGTTGAGTCTTCATGGACCCAACCGTTGATGCACCAGAACTCTATTGTCTGTGTTATGTGGAAATTGAAGAGGCTCAAGTCTGCTTTGAAGATTTGGAACAAGACTGTGTTCAGGAATGTTTTCAATCAGATCGAGGCTGCCACCCGTCGTTTGGCTGACATTCAGCACCGTATAGAGTTGGAGGGTGATTCTGAGGCAGCCTTTGCAGAAGTGATTCAAGCGCAGGTTGATCTTGATGAGTTGTTGACGGGTAGGCATGAATACTACACTCAGAGGAATCGTTTGCAGTGGTTGACTGACGGAGATAGAAACACCAGATTATTTCACATTTCTCAATAGACCAGGATCGCTAGAGGGGGTAACACGTCTTTGCTCATTGACGATATCCTTACTACGGACTTGGACACCATCAGTTCCCATGTGGTTACTTACTATTCTCAGTTGTTTGCGGATGATCAATCTTCTCCTTTCGATGCTAGTATTTTGGATAGCTTTATGGATATCGTTGTGACTGATGCCTATAATGGTCTCCTTATGAGTGTTCCCTCAGCGGAGGAGGTTCGAAGGGCTATCTTTGATATGGATGCTTCGAGTGCTCCAGGTCCGGATGGTTTTGGGGGCTGCTTCTATCACGGATGTTGGGACATTGTGGGCCAGGAGGTGATCGATGCTGTTAGACACTACTTCATTTTCAGACTTTTACCTCATGGGCTGAACTCCTGCTTCATGACGCTTGTTCCCAAGATGGAAGGGGCCCGTAAAGTGGAGGAGTTTCGCTCGATTGTGATGGGTAACTTCATCTTTAAGGTCATGACCAGAGTTTTGTCTTCGAGATTGGGCACTTTTGTTAGTAGCTGTCTCTTTACATATCAGTTTGGTTTCGTCCCGGGCAAGCGGATTCACACCTGCATCGCTCTTGCATCTGACGCCATTAATACCCTGGACTACCCGAAAGTTCACGGGCATATGGCCTTGAATATTGACATGATCAAAGCGTTTGACACCATCTCTTTGCGGTTTCTTGAGGCAGTCATGGCAAGGATGGGCTTCTGTAGTACTTTCATATCTATGGTGAGAGGAGTCCTGGACTCGGCTAGGATTTCAGTTCTCATCAATGGGGAGCCGAAGGGGTACTTTTCTTGCTCCCGGGGTGTGCGTCAGGGAGATCCTCTATCTCTATTGCTTTTTTGTATTGCGGAGGAGGCGCTTGGGAGATGGATTGATTGGGAGATCGATAGATGCCGACTTCGTCCCATCCGATATGTCCCTCGTTATCTCTTCTATGCAGACGACATCATGATATTTTTTAGGGCCACTAAGTGTAATATCAGGAACCTGCATGCTGTTTTACAGGGATATGGTCGTCTTTCAGGTCAGATCTATAGTCCTCCAAAGTCTAGGGCTTTCTTTGGGCGTGCTGTTCCCCAAAGGCTTTGTCGTCGGATGCTCAGGGTCATAGGCATCGTAGAAGGTTCCCTTCCTTTCACATACCTAGGAGTTCCGATCTTTTGTGGTTGCCCCAGGAAGGCTCATCTACAGCCTGCGGCAGACGATGTTATTGCTAAGTTTAGTCGTTGGAAGGTAGCTCCCTTTCCTTGGAAGGGAGACGATGTTTGATTAACTCGGTTATCACGGGATCTACGGTCCACTCTATGATGGTCTACAAGTGGCCTATTTCTCTACTTCGCCAGGAGGAATCTGCTATGCGCAACTTTCTTTGGAAGGGAGACGTTAATCGAAAGAGTGGTTCTTGTTCGGTCTCGTGGAAGAGGGTTTGTGCTCCCTTTGGAGAAGGAGGTATGGGAGTTCGCTCCATTAGATTGGCGAATGCCTCCTTTCTCTGTAAGTTGAGTTGGGACATTCTCCAGCACAAATCTCCAGATACAGCTCTACTTCACAGGAGACACTTTACCTCGGATAGCAGATTGCGTCCCCATGGGAGGGTCTCATCTATTGGTCCGGGTATTCGTCCTCACGTTTCGAGGCTTTCTAATGGGTCTAGATGGTTGATTGGTAGGGGTTCGACAGTTAGCTTCTGGCATGATAACTGGTTGGGTTACACTATATCTGATAAGATTGGCCTCCCGGATTAGTTTGCTGCTACCCTGAACAGCACGGTTGGGGACTTCTTCTATGACGATTGTTGGCACTTTGTGGAGTGCTTCGTTACGGACTTCACAGATATCGTCAGAGACAACCTTCAGATTAGGGTTCTTCATGGCCCTGACATACGTATTTGGGAAGGTACCACCTTAGGGGAGCTAACCTCTCGAGTGGCCTATGACATGCTCAGATCTCCTCTCCCTCGTCTTGGCTGGTCATCGTGGATTTGGAGTTCCTTCATTATGATGTGTCGTTCTACGGTTATTTGGAGGGCGATATGGGGCAAGCTCCCTACTTCTGATTGGCTGGTCTCATTTGGGATTCACGGTCCTTCGAAGTGTGTGCTCTGTCGTAGAGACTCTGAGTCTTTAGACCACTTATTAGCTCACTGTCCTTTCACTCTAGAGGTTCTTCAGCATCTGACTCAGCTTTTTGGAGTCACGATCCACACGGGGATCAGCTTTCTTGATATCTTCTTCCAGGTTACTAGAGTTCGGTTGGGTCCGCAATCTTTTGAGTTATGGAGAGCGGCATTTGTCACTACAATTTGGGCTATTTGGGCTCTGCGGAACAGGGTGGTCTTTGATGGGGTCTCCCCCTCAGTCAGACGATGTATGGCGCAGATCGTTGCTGGTATTAGGGAAGCCTATAACATCTCTCGGGGTTATTCTGACGGTTCGGTTCGGGATCTCTTGATTGCCAGGTCTCTTGGTGTTTTGGGCAGGCACAAGCCGACTCGACAGGGTTCGTCTGTTAGATGGATCCCCCCGGATCCAGATTGGTACAAGATCAACACAGACGGTAGTGCAATATCCTCTCCAGGTAGTCTGCATGCAGGGGCGGTGTTTAGGAACTTCAGGAGGTTCTTTGTTGCAGTTATTGCCCAAAAGGTTGGTTGGGGTATTCCTTTTGAGGCGGAGTTAGCAACGGCACTTATTGCTATTCAGTATGCCCATGCCCAAGGGTGGCGGTTCTTATGGATCGAATCGGACTCCAGTCTGACAGTTAGCACTTTGATGAGCTCTACTCGTTCTGTCCCTTGGCGTCTGCAGGGTCTCTGGAGTCAGGTTCATCCTCTTACCACAGACATGCACATCCGGTATTCTCACACTTTTAGAGAGGCCAACCAGGCGGCTGACGCAGTGGCTAAGACGAAGATCAACTGCATTTGGAGGGGCTATCCTCCAGATTTCTTACATACTTTCTTGCATAAAGATTTGTATACCGTCTTTTACAGACATTGATTTTTAGAGGAGTTTACCTTTTTCCTTCGCCTGGGTTTTGTCCCTAAGGAGGGTTTTCCCAGGCAAGGTTTTAACGGGACTCCGGCCTCTGTCTCAACTTGTGAGCTTATGGTTTTAGGTTTTCTTTTTTCTTTTATATTCCATACCTTTTTATTGGTATCTACACATTTAAAAAGTAAAATATAATGTGTAATGATATTATTAGGTAAATAAGATACGTGGCAATAATATTATGGGTGTAAAATGTAGGTCCCCAAAGTTGAGTTAATAACGAGTAAGCTAGTGAAAATGTCTAGAGGGGGGTGAATAGACTTTTCAAAAATCTATCGAAATATTAGAATACAATATGCGGAAATACGAAATTAACAATGAGCCCAATTCAAGTTTATACTCAGCTTCTTAATTCGAGAACTCTGTTCTATACTCAACTTGTCTAGTTCAGTTATGTATGTTTAAACAATTAATCAGTTAATCAATTAAAACAAACAAAACAGTAAAGTAAACAACACACAACGATTTATAGTGGTTCGACAACTTGTCTACATCCACTCTCACAAACCCAGTTGTGATGTTTCCACTAAACTCTTCCAATCGAGTACAAAGTGTATGTTCCTGTGATTTTAAGTCCCAAGAAGAAGACTTAGATCTTCAAAGAATATACCACCAGATATATCTATGATCTAACTAGCTATTTAACAAGCAACTAGCAACTTGATAAAAACAACAATAAAACTTCTATGTTCTTCAGTAGTAGCCTCCTGGATTCTTCACTTGTCTTCTGGCTTCTTTCTGAACTTCAATAAACTCTGAGAGTAATTCTCTTTTTGAATGCTTCGATAATGCTTCACTTGAGTATGAACGTCAGTGTATCAGTAGTCTTCAATTGATCAACACCATGAATTATTTATAGACTTCAATCTTCAAGAACTTAGGTAGTTGTAACCAACTTTTCTTGAAAACTAACTTCAACTGAATCTTCTTATCAATCCACGCGTTTCTTGTTACGAATTAGTTATTCCCATAACTAACTTCTTCATCCTTATCTTTCCACGCGTATTTGTAACTAACTTCAAGTTGACCTGTCTTGTGTAGTCTAGTATACACTTTGTCTTGTCTTGTAGTCCATCTGTCTTGACTAGTAGACTCCAAGTCTTCTTGTCTGATCTTCACGTGCGATCCTCAATAGATGACTATACTAATCCTAACAAGACTATTACATTACATTAAGCTTTTATAATACAAGCTTAGTCAACTTATAATCTATACAATGAGTCTATTTATTACATTCAGAACATGAGCTCTATACACCATTTATCATAGCTCAATAACAAACTAACAAACATATATGAAGTACTTATAAATCGTACTTATCTTTTAATAAGAAAAACAATACTTATCTTTCATGTGAACTCTACTGGTCTTGTTCAAGATGACTTAACTCAACTAGACTAGATCAGTCAACACTTAGAAAATATTCAAACTACTTTTGGCTTATCAAAACTTCATCTTTTATCTTTTCATCATGTAGGACTTGTTCTAGGATTCATATCCCAACAATTTCCCCCTTTTTGATGAAGCCAAAACTACTTGAATCTTTTCTCAATAGTAGACTAGTTAAGTAGTTATCTTGTCTTAACACCAAAAGTTGTTATCTTTTCATTCATTCAAAAATAAGATCAGTAGATATTACACATACTTCAAAAAAAAAATCACAACAAGACTAAACTAAACTGACAGATTACCTCTTTCAGATTCTGGAACACAGAACGCATCTAGTAGTCTTGTATGAATAGCCTTGATATGGTTTTCATCTTCAATCTTCTCCTTCTCTAGTAGTTCTTCTTCATACTTCTTGAGCAAATTTAGATCAACTCTTTTACCAGAACTAGTCATGGGACACTTCCATTTCGGAAAACTAGGAATGAGTATGTTAAAGTTTGCACCTGCAGATATCCTTATGATCAAATTCCATAGCATCCTATGCTGTCCTTCCATGAACTTATCAAATACTGAGTACAAATCTTCAGAATTATCAGAATCTCCAAACTTCCTGATAATCCAGTGATCTAGTTCCCATTGCCTTTTCACTTTTACCCATTCTTGACGATGTTCTTTGTCAATGAAATGGTCAATGAACTTGTCTTCCATAAGCTCTTCATCAGCCTTCAGCTTCAGCAAATTCTCTATGTGTCGTCCAATTTTCTTTTGACTAGCATAGTGAGTTTCATCACTTGGATCAACAACCTTTCGTTTCTTCATGACTGTTGTCTCAGGAGTAGGTTCTTCTATAACAATAGACTTCCTTTTCGATACCTGTCTTGTCTGAACTTCAACTTCAGGAGATGCAATAGCCTTGCCCTTCTCCCTTTTCAACAACTCATATGCTTCAGCCTTAGCATGCTTAGTTTGTTCAAGTTCAGCAGTTTTCACCAACCTGCCTTTGCCTCTCTTAGTCCTTCTAAGATCTTGAATGGCTTCAGCAGCATCTTTAGCCTCTGGTTCAGCACTAGACTTGTCTTTATCATCAACTCGACTCATCTCTTCCCCCTTTTTGGCTTCATCAGATGCCTTGAGAGAGAATAGAGAAGTGAACCGAGTCATCTCTTCCAGCATAGCTTGCTTCATCAGGATTGTAGCTTTCTCGATCTGTCTTTGATGAGAACCATCTTGACTCAACTTATCTAGCTTGGTTGCCACCAACTCCAGCTTTTGAGTAGATAAGTTCAACTCATTCTTGAAATGGGTTGCAGTCAGTCGTAGCTTCCTGTTCTCCTCAGTCATAGCACTTATAATCTCTCTAGCTTGTGCTAACTGATCAAAGGCTTCCTTTCTCTGAACATCAGCTACTTCGATTTTAGCTCTATAGACTCTTTCCATCTTTCTGGATTCAGTAGCTAGAACTCGAGCAAAATCGACTGAGCTCTTCTCCGAATATTCTACTTGATTCTGGAGAAATCCTTCAATTTGATTGAACATCTCTCGTCTGAAATCGTTGTCCAGCTGGTTGACTTCGTTCATGATCATCTCCTTTGAACTTGTCACAAGGACACTATTCTGTTCAACAAGAGTTTTCTTAAGTTCGGACTTGAGGAACTCATCGATAGACGACTTGATGATAGCCTTCAAATCTTCTTTCAACTCATCTATTGAGGCGGCTGGGATAGCTTGAGACGACTGTCCAACCTCAACACGAGTAGCGTCTATCATGACCTCATCTTCAGTAGTAAGAGAGATACCTTCAATCAACTGACCTTCTGGAGCAGTAGCTAAGACCTCGTCTTCTACTACTTCAACATCAAACACACTTCCAGCAATCGCCTTCAGACTGGGCAGAGGACAATAAGGCACCATAGCTAACTTAGCTTCCTCAGTCCTTCTTTCAGCATCAGCAAAGTCCTTCTTCAATAAGGCATGCAGCTTCTCCATATATCCACAAATTTCGATGGGAAGCAATGGATCAGTGTATCTATTAATGAACTTGAAATCTGACCTTGGACTGTCAGCATGATCCATTTGAAATTTGAACACAATGCCTCTCAACTGGTTTGAGACATTATCTAGCTCTACGACCGGATCAGTAGACTGGATCAACTCAGCTTGTCCAGCTTCAATCATCTCAATGTCTTGCACAAAGTCAGATTCTGAAACCTGAACACCAACATCAAACTTGAATTCTGAACACATTAAGTCATCAGAGATACCCAGTAACCTCTTAGCAAGAGCAGTGATAGCATGATTTGGGAAAAGCTCTGAGTGGTCACGAACACCACTATTCTCCTTCTGCTCCATCTCCCAATCCATGAAGTTAGAAATACCACCTTTCCCTAAGATGACTTCGAAGAGATCATCTGTACTTGACTTCTTCAAGGCCACCCAAGTGCATATTCTAACCAGTTTCTCAAACTGTTCTGAAGAGTAGTCGACTTCGACAGATGAGAGCTGTATCTTCAAATTCTTGCTCATCTTCGAACGGATTCGCTTCTCTCGCAGACACATAGGGTAGTAGACCAGGGATTCGAATCTAACTTCAGACGGGGTCTGAGTAGATGGGGTCTCTATCTCAGTTGTTGCAGTGGCAACTGTTGTCTTATCTGAAGTAGATGGGATAATAGGATCAACATATTCTGTTGAGGGTAAGGAAAGAATTTGGTCTGTGGTTTCTTGGGGCTTTCACGTGGCTAGGTTTGGTGTGACAACTGTAGGAGTATCAGTTGTATCCATTTTGGGAGTGTTTTCAGGTGGGCTGACTCTCAGCGGATGTGCTGGCAGCACTTGTGAGGTTGAGGTAAAAGGTCTTGGCCTAGATCGATGAGATCTTGCCTTGGTTCGAACAGAAGGGAGAGAGAGAGGAATCGATAAATCATGAGAAGAGGAACCAACCTGGGAACTCAATTCTTCTGGTGGTGGAGGTGTTCCAATTCTCACTAGTGTATACATCTCGGGTTCTTGAGAACTTGGATCTAACTCCTCTTCCGACTGAGTCTTCTCAGAGTCATCTGCACTAGACGAGTCTTGTGCAGCTTCCTTTGACTCTTCTCCAGCAGACTCATCTTCTGAAGAACTAGACGCACCACCATACGGCAAGGCTTCCATGGGGTCAATTCGAGCTTGCCTAGGTGCAGCTGACCTTCCTGCAACTTGCTTCGCCATAGCCTCCTTCTTTAGGTAAAACTTCAAAGGATGGAATGGCTTTCCTTTACTCCATTCCGTTTTGTTTGGCATCAAGAGAGGGAATAGGATACTTAGCTTATTACCGTATCCAACAGCCGTAGACACCACCCAATTTTGAGTATTGTCATCTACTCGAACACTTCTTCCAAAGTACATGATTCGACCTGCATTTCGCTTGAACCAGTCACCTTCAGTAATACCATCGAATATTGCAGCCATAACCCTTGTCTTTCCAAAGGTCACCGAGTCATGAGAGCCAGTAGAACTTAGCAAAACTTTGCTGGCTATATCCAATAGTGTGCGATACTTGTCTAGAAGATCTGCCTTCTTAACTGCAGCATACTTGCCATCTGGTTTCGGTTTCAGCTTCTTGCCACAGAAAATGCTCAAATATCGAATTTCTTGCCCTAGTGCGTAATTCTCAATATTAATCGTTCCGGTGGGCAGCTTTAGATGTTTGAACATCGCTTCTCGAGTAATTTGCACTTGATCTTCTCCAATGAAGGATTCGATTATATCACCTCGTCTGGTGACATTAGCATAAAACTCTAGCACCTCCTCCTCCAAGACGACTTGAGGAAATGCTTCCAAATACGTCTTTAGTCCGCATCTGGTGCATTTGGTCAGGATCTCGGTATTGCCATCTGAGTGATTCCCTTTGAAAAATACAGACGGTTCAACATTCACTTTATTGTCGGAGATGTACCGGCCTAGGTCGAATGTGACCTGCATGTTGGTTCTTAGATCGAAAATTGATCGAGTAGACATAGTGTTTTACGAGTATTTGCAGATAACTTGAAGAATAGCAAGAAATCAAATGCTTAAGAGTAGAGGAGTTAAGAAATTGTGGGGCAAGACGTGTGGGAGTGTTTGGGTTTTGTTCAAAACTGAATTTTAGATCCAATGGTCAAGATCGAAGGATTAGATCCAACGGTTGAGACTTTTGGAATTCGGTTACGGAATCGAGAATATTATGTGATTTGATATTGTAAAATTTGGAATCCGCCTCTTCTTAATTAGGACAGGGGAGTGAACTCATCTGACCTAATGTAGTTGAGTATGAGCTGGGTGTATACATCTCATTAAAATGGGAGTGTATAAATCCAATTCTAGGGTTTTCAAATTCTAGCATTATATAATTACAATAATACCCTTAATTCGATTGACTTAAACACTTAACATATTTCAATCAAGAGAAACACTTAGCTTGTCTGTTCGAGTCCATCCAGAACAGACGAGTAGACTTTAAGCTTCATGAGGCGAGTAGGCCTAAGTGTACAAGACGAGTAGGTTTATGAACACCAGTCGAGTTCCCCCTTCGACTGTGCTTGTCCATTCCAATCGTCGAACGTCTTCATGTACCTATCTTAGCATTTGCAAAGTGTAATTGTAGGTACAGGTAGATTAATAAATAGAATGAATATCAGTTTAATGCAATGGTCAAGGTTTCGAACCAGATGACTTGTAACAAACATAAGAGACAACATAAGGATATTTAAGAAATCAGAGATTCCCCCTTAAATGTTTATTCCCTTAGTATTACCCTCAGCTTTACCAGCTTCCTCATCGGGTTGTTTGGTCATCTAGTCTAGCCTTGTATACCTGTCTGTTGCGTGAGTAGTCGAGTGCTCTGTTCTTGTCTCCTTTTCTTTGATGTACCTGACTGGTTAGTGCATAGCTATAGGCAAGTAGGGTCTAAATCAATTAGCCCTAGACTAATGCATAACTCACGAAATCGTGCCTCAGCTAATGGTTTTGTAAAAGTATCAGCTCTTTGAAAATCAGTATGAATCTTTTCCATGTGGATGTCCTTCTTTTCTACATGATCACGTATGAAATGATGCTTCACATCAACATGCTTACAACGTGTGTGCAAAACAGGATTTTGTGTAATGGCAATTGCACTATTACTATCACAGAAAATAGGAACATTTGATTCATATATATTGTAATCTCTAAGCTGTTGCATAAGCCAGAGTAGTTGACTACAACAGCTACCAGCAGCCATGTACTCGGCTTCGGTAGTTGAAGTTGCAACACTAGTCTGCTTTTTAGAAAACCAAGATATGAGTTTTGTGCCTAGAAATTGACAAGAACCAGAAGTGGATTTCCTATCTATTCTACAGCCTCCAAAGTCTGAGTCTGAAAAGCCACTTAAGGATAGATCATCATTTGAGGGATACCATATACCACGATTGATGGTCCCTTTCAAATATTTCAAGATCCTTTTGGTGGTTTCCATGTGACTTTCTTTTGGATTGGCTTGGAATCGAGCACAAACACCAACAGAGAATGCAATGTCTGGTCTACTAGCAGTTAGGTACAGTAGGGAACCAATTAGACCACGGTAATAGGATTGGTCAGCACATTTACCGTTCTCATCTGGATCCATTCTGTAAGTTGGTTGCATTGGTACGCCAGTGGACTTACATGTTTTGATCCCGTACTTGTCTAGAAGGTTTCTTGTGTACTTCGCCTGATTTGTGAAAATGCCTTCTGGAGTTTGTTTTACTTGAAGTCCAAGAAAGTAGTTCATCTCACCCATCATTGACATTTCAAACTTACTTTGCATGAGTGTAGAAAAACTTTCACTCAGCTTTTTGTTAGGTGACCCAAAAATGATGTCATCTACGTAAATTTGGACGAGTAGGATGTCCTTCCCTTCTTGTCTTCTGAACAAGGTTCGATCGACCTTGCCCTTAGTAAAACCATTTTCTAATAGAAAGAGAGATAGAGTGTCATACCATGCTCTTGGAGCTTGCTTTAATCCGTATAAGGCTTTCTTCAATCTGTACACCTGGTTGCCTTTGACTTCGAAACCTGGAGGTTGTTCAACATACACTTCTTCCGCAAGAATACCATTAAGAAATGCACTTTTGACATCCATTTGATATACAGTAAACTTCATGTGAGCAGCATATGCAAGGAACAATCGAATGGCTTCTAGTCTAGCAACAGGAGCATAAGTTTCATCATAGTCTATGCCTTCAGCTTGTGAATAGCCTTGGGCGACTAGTCTAGCCTTATTCCTAACGACTAAATCATTCTCATCTTTCTTATTCTTGAAAATCCATCGAGTGCCAACTACATTATGATGTTTCGGCCTATCAACAAGTTCCCAGACGTCGTTTCGAACAAACTGGTTCAACTCGTCTTGCATAGCGATGATCCAATTACTATCAGCCAATGCCTCTTTAACAGTGGTAGGCTCAATAGCAGAGAGGAAACAACACCAGCAAAACAAAGTTGGACTCGGCTGTTCTTGCGACTCAAAGAGTTGTCGTCTAGTCTTCACACCAATAGTAGAGTCACCAATGATATTTTCAGTATCATGCGCAGATTTCCATGTTTTCCTATTTTTAACAGGAATACTATCATCATCTATATCATGTACAGCATCATGCATGTCAGTATCATTTGTATCATCAATTTTAATAGGAGTAGATGAGTCAACTAGAGCAGGCATGTCAACTGGTCTAGAGGACTTACCTTGAGCACTTACCTTCTCTTTATCATCAGAGTCGAGAGCTTTTATGAATGGGTTGTAGGCTTGAACGGATTCATATATCTCTGAATCTTTGTCAGATTCAATCGATAGATCAGTTACCTTCTTACTGATCTTGTCGGCAGACGAGTCCTGTTGAGATTCATCGAAAACCACATGTGGTGTGTCTTCCACACAAAGAGTTGAGCGGTTGAATACTCTAAATGCTTTGCTAGTCGAGGAGTATCCTAAGAATATCCCCTCGTCTGCTTTTGCATCGAAAGTATTCAACTTGCTTTTTCCATTGTTGTGAATGAAACACTTACAACCAAATATATGGAAATATGAAACTCTGGGTTTTCTACCTTTCCAAACCTCATAAGGTGTCTTGCCTAGAGCTTTGTTGATCGCGCTTCTGTTTTGTGAGTGGCATGCAGTGTTAATAGCTTCAGCCCAAAACTTTTGAGGCGTGTTGTACTCAGCTATCATGGTTCTACAGGCTTCTTTGAGAGTTCGATTCCTTCTTTCTGCTACACCGTTCTGTTGTGGTGTCCTAGCTGCACTAGTAAGGTGCTGGATACCACGTTTAGTACAAAATTCTTTGATATAGCAATTAATGAACTCAGTTCCTTTGTCACTACGAATCTTGACAATGGACTGGTTCTTCTCAACCTGTAACTTCTTCAACAATTCAGGCAGAAGTGTTTGTGTATCACTCTTCTTGTGTAGAAAGACTACCCAAGTGAACTTAGAATAGTCGTCTACAACAACAAGTGTGTACCTTCTACCATTCAAGGTTGGAGGAGTTATTGGACCATGAAGATCCATATGTAGAAGTTCTAGGACTCTACTAGTTGAGAGAGTAGGAATTGACTTAAAAGAACCTTTAACCTGTTTACCCTGTTGACAGGCCGTGCATACATGTGACTTGTAGTAAACTTCATTGGGAATACCTTCAACAAGGTAATCTCTGACTATCTTATTAAGAACCTTAAAGTTTAGATGACAAAGGCGTCTGTGCCAGAGCCACCCAAGTTCTTTAGGATTCTTAGTAAGTAGACAAGTGTCCCTCGGACAACTGTTCCAATTCACTATGTACACACTTCCTTGTCTTACGCCGACTAGTAGGACTATGTGCGTCCTTTTGTCAATGATTTCGCATTTGCGGCTCTTGAATTGCACCTTGTAACCACGATCACAAAACTGAGAAACAGAGAGTAAATTATATTTCAAACCTTCAACATATGAGACATCTTGGATCTCAACGTCTCCATTCCGGATGTAACCAAATCCTTTAGTGACAGCAGTGGAGCTATCACCAAATATCACTTTTGCTCCTTCTTGCTCATGGTAGCTTGATAAGAGAGCCTTGGTACCAGTCATGTGGTGCGAACAACCACTGTCTATGTACCAGGTTTCTCCTACTGAGCCACCCTTCTTATACAAGTCAAGTCGACCCTGCCATGAAGATATTCAATAATTTAGGTACCCATTTGTTTATTGGGGTCCTTGGGGGTTAGTCATGTTCAGAGGAATCCAAATATACATTGGAGTCTTGAACAAGTTCGATCTTTTAAGCTTTCGCCCATATTTGTTACAAAATAAGACCTTGTTATCCTTAACTGGCCTATCAGTCGAGTTCGGGTCTACTCTTTGGAGATAGCCTTTCGACTTAATCTCTACTTGAGCAGGCACTGGTCTATGATAGTCAGAGTAGGGCTTGTAAGCATTAGGTCCATACGGTTTATAGACGCGTTTGGGTCTTTCCTCACTAATAATATCATATGATAAAGGTGGAGGATATAGGACAGTTTGTGTACGATTTTTCGGAGCTACCTGTCTAGGTCTAGACGAGTAGAGCTGAGACTGCCTTATGAAAGGCGGTCTAGGCTCTTGTCGTCTAGTCTGTACCTGTCTAGTATTCGTCTCCTCAGGATACCAGTCCTCGTATCTGACCTGGTTGGGTCGTCCACGATTAGTGGTCCTTTGAAGATTAGTTCTAGATGGAACAGGCTTGTTGTTAGCATTCTTTTTACCTCCCTTGGTAATCGGAATGTTAACTAGAGCTTGTTTAGATGCAGTACCTTTAGAAGGAGTTCCAATATCGTATATCATTGGTCCTTTTCCTTTATCATTTGGCAAAAGTCTTACTTTAATAGTAATAGGGTTCTTAATGACTCGAGTAGACGAGCTAGATGACTCAGCACCTATACCAGTCTTGTCAGCTGGATCTCTATACCTATCTGACAATTCAAGGTTAATCTTTGAAGAGTTAACCAGGTCAGTAAGTTTGAGATCAAGTGTGACAACCTCGGTCTCTAAGAACTTATTACGTTCTTCAAGTCTGTTGCACTTGTTCTTTAAAACATTGAATTCATTTCTCTCAGTTGCATGTGACTTAAGTAGGTCTTGATATAACCTGTCTGTCAATGCACACTTTTCTTTGAGTTGTCTCAACTCTTCAGTCAAGCGTTCATTTAGGACTGTTATATTAGGATCTACTTTGGACTGAGCTTCCTTAAGGTCAATGATTTCTTGTTTTAATGCAATGTTCTCATCACTAACTTCGATGAATGCTTGATTAGCAAGTAGAAGGTCGTCTTCAACAGCACTAGTCGAGTGCTGCAGACTACTTCCTACTTCACTACTAGCAGTGTCACTTTCATCAGTTTCTAAATCATCACAAGATTGAAAAGATGTAGCAGATGATACCTCTTGGTCGATTTTAGCCATGCAACATAGACCATCATCTACTATGAATGCTTCGTCGTGATCTTGATCAGTTGAGTGACTAGATACGGACGATGGCAACTCATCTGAATCCGAATCAGAGTCATCATTGACCATCATTGCCTTATTGCCACGATTATATCTTCTTTCTCTTCGTGCTTTGCGTTCTTCACGATCATCAGTGCTCAGGTCTGGACATTCATATATGTAATGACCTGGCTTTTCACAATTATAGCACAAGAGATCATTAGTAGCCTTTTTAATAGGAGATTTGTCCCTACGTTTATCACGTCTATCAGAATGTTGAATCTTCCTATCGTCAGACTCTCTATCTCGTCTGTTACTTTTCGAGACTTCGTCTCTCCTTTCGGATGAGTTTCGGTCTCGTCTGGTCTCAGACGAGTTCTTAGACGTAGATGCTCTATGATCCCTATAGAACTTCTTGTATCTTCCGAAGCGTTTATTGAGCCTATCAAACTTTCTAACCATGAGACTCATCTGATCCTTCAAACTAAGATCAGTATCTAACTCATCTTTCACAGAGGCAGACTTAGTTCTAGACTTGGACCTGTCTACCTTAGAAGACTTAGAAGAGCTAGACTTAAAGGCAACGTTCTTAGATACAGCATGTTCTCTATCACTACTGGCTAGTGGTTCATCTTCGTCTAAGTCAAACTCATGAGCCTTCAGAGTTTGAAACATGGTCTCTGCACTCCAAGCAACTATGTTTTGGGTATTCTTAACTATCATCTTTACCATTTTCCATCGAGAATCTAAGCTCTTAAGGATCCTAAGATTGATTTCACGAGGAGTATAAGTTTTACCAAGAACTTCAAGGTCATTCATGATTTTAGTAAAACGAGTATCCAGCTGGTCGATAGTTTCGCCAGCTTTCATCCGAAATGATTCAAATCTTTGGACAGCAGTGGATAATTTGCTCTCCTTGATCAGGGATGTCCCTTCACAAATGATAGCTAATCTGTCCCACATCTCTTTGGCAGTTTTACATTTTAACACTTTTCCTAGATACTCGTTAGGAAGAGTGTGTAATATGTAATTCTTTGCCAGACTATCCAAATTATTTTGACGCATTTCTTCTGAGGTTAGATCTGACCTGGGTTTCTTGACGAGAGTACCAATTGGTTTGCTTGGGTCAAGAACAGCAGTATTTGAAATCATTGTAACAATGGGTCCTTCTGTGACAACAGAGATCATTAGGTCGTGCGTGGAACTGAAAATGGCTTCCATTCGCAGCTTCCAGTAGTCATAGTCCTGAACCTGGAACTTGGGTAACTTGTTAGCGCTGATTTCAAGAGACATGATTTCAAGAAATAGGTGCTAAGTGGAGTTATGATCAAGAAAAACAGATAAGTCAAGAACAGGGAGCACGAAGCAGATATAACAGGAGTATTGATCAAGAACACGTAAGCAAATTCAATCAAGGACCAAGACTTCACCCTAAGTCTTAAGTCGGTTATCAAGAAACAGCAGTTCGTAAACTACTACTCTGATACCACTTGTAGGTCCCCAAAGTTGAGTTAATAACGAGTAAGCTAGTGAAAATTTCTAGAGGGGGGTGAATAGACTTTTCAAAAATCTATCGAAATATCAGAATACAATATGCGGAAATACGAAATTAACAATGAGCCCAATTCAAGTTTATACTCAACTTCTTAATTCGAGAACTCTGTTCTATACTCAACTTGTCTAGTTCAGTTATGTATGTTTAAACAATTAATCAGTTAATCAATTAAAACAAACAAAACAGTAAAGTAAACAACACACAACGATTTATAGTGGTTCGACAACTTGTCTACATCCACTCTCACAAACCCAGTTGTGATGTTTCCACTAAACTCTTCCAATCGAGTACAAAGTGTATGTTCCTGTGATTTTAAGTCCCAAGAAGAAGACTTAGATCTTCAAAGAATATACCACCAGATATATCTATGATCTAACTAGCTATTTAACAAGCAACTAGCAACTTGATAAAAACAACAATAAAACTTCTCTGTTCTTCAGTAGTAGCCTCCTGGATTCTTCACTTGTCTTCTGGCTTCTTTCTGAACTTCAATAAACTCTGAGAGTAATTCTCTTTTTGAATGCTTCGATAATGCTTCACTTGAGTATGAACGTCAGTGTATCAGTAGTCTTCAATTGATCAACACCATGAATTATTTATAGACTTCAATCTTCAAGAACTTAGGTAGTTGTAACCAACTTTTCTTGAAAACTAACTTCAACTGAATCTTCTTATCAATCCACGCGTTTCTTGTTACGAATTAGTTATTCCCATAACTAACTTCTTCATCCTTATCTTTCCACGCGTATTTGTAACTAACTTCAAGTTGACCTGTCTTGTGTAGTCTAGTATACACTTTGTCTTGTCTTGTAGTTCATCTGTCTTGACTAGTAGACTCCAAGTCTTCTTGTCTGATCTTCACGTGCGATCCTCAATAGATGACTATACTAATCCTAACAAGACTATTACATTACATTAAGCTTTTATAATACAAGCTTAGTCAACTTATAATCTATACAATGAATCTATCTATTACATTCAGAACATGAGCTCTATACACCATTTATCATAGCTCAATAACAAACTAACAAACATATATGAAGTACTTATAAATCGTACTTATCTTTTAATAAGAAAAACAATACTTATCTTTCATGTGAACTCTACTGGTCTTGTTCAAGATGACTTAACTCAACTAGACTAGATCAGTCAACACTTAGAAAATATTCAAACTACTTTTGGCTTATCAAAACTTCATCTTTTATCTTTTCATCATGTAGGACTTGTTCTAGGATTCATATCCCAACATAAAATGAGGGACACTTATATGAAATATTATTATATTTAAGTAAGGGCCAAAAATTTGCGGATCATTTGCGGGTATGACCGGGTCAAATGAATCTTTTAAAAAAATTGCACAAAAGGCAAACAGAAAAATGGGTTCCAAGTATGTATTAATATGAATATAATTATATGTTACTGTAAGGGTAAATATGTGTTAATGTGAGTATAAATAACATATAAATTGATTTTTTACATGAAATACTAGTACAATTAATTTAAGTAAGGATAAAAAAAACTTGCAGATTTTTTGCAAGTCATACCAAAGTCATACAAAATTAAACATATCTTTTAAAAAAAATCACTCAAAAGAAAAACAGAATAACAAGTTCCAGGTCTGTGTTACTATGAAGGTAATTATATGTTACTGTATGGGGCAATATGTGTTACTGTAAGGACAAGTAACACATAATTTACTTTTGAGTAACACATATTTGTCCTTAAAGTGACATATGTAAGGTATTGAAAATTGTTTTACTATATAAACACAAGTGCATTACTTTATAGAGAAAGATGTGTTACTGTATAAATAAAATGTCATTACTACGTGAATGAAATACTTAGTTCATCCCCAAAACAAAAAATATATATTTAGATCCAAGCATCTTGAATAATTTATCCCTAAAATTACAAAATACATAACAATCAACAATTAATTAAAATAAATCCACAAATAATTTTATCTTATTCCATTCTTAAGGCCAATATATGTTTTGACGGCAGAATTACCATTCTTCTTCATCATCTACAGTCAAAAAGAGGTGAATGGGGACCAAGAAGGCATTCCATCCGTAAATGGATGCTTCGAGGTGACCCAAAGAAAGATAAGAAGAGGAAGTGATCTTCTTTTTTTGCACCTGCCACGACTTAACTTCCAACCAAGAAGCACAAATTGAAAAGTGTGGTCTCCAAGGAGCCACAAACAGGAGAGGCAGATGCTGCAATAGTTCGAGTTGGACTTGAAGACACCACCAACTCAGACGAGGAGACATTAGAACCCAGCCCACTCAAGACCTTGGTGAAATCTCCTTCGAAGCCAACCAAGGTAATCAAATCTAGATCCTTTAATTAAACCACGACTGAAATTTACGTGATTTATGAAGAAATTTGCGATCACAAATTAATTTTTTAAATATGCAACGACAAAACAATCACTAATTAGTCGCTTCAATTTAATAGCGCAGTAACAAGAAATCTTGGAACTAGGTACATTTGTGATGGTTTTTGTCATCGTAAATTTAACCATTGTTTTCTGTTGCAAATTAATACAAACGTCATTGTTTTGTGTTCGACTGGAATTTCATTGCAAATTCCGTCGCAATTTGCGATGGATTTAATTTTTGTCGTAAATTTTATTAACTTTGTATGTTTCACTATTTACGTCACAATTTGCGATGGTTTTCCTATTTAGGTTTGTGTCTATTCGTGTATTTTTCAACACCTAAAATATTCAACCGCAAGTGTACGGTATATATCGTAGCGTGGTAAGTACGAGTCGATCCCACAGGGAAGGGTTAGTGTAAAAGAGATATTTGTTGGCACAAATATATCTAGATACGATTTATTTTCAAGGAAGGTTTAAAAACGAAGACTAATTCTAATGCTATATATAAATGTCTTTAAGAAAGCAAAGTAAAACTAGGTCAATCCAAATCAACAAGCTAATTAAATGAAAATAACAAAAATAATCAAGGGAAAATGTGGTTCCAAGGCATATGCAATATTTAGAAATTCATTTATAACTAATGACTCATTCAAATGACAATTAAGTTTGTCTTTATAGGGTTGATCACTAAATAGTGAATTAATCTTTCAATCTAATCAATCCAAAGAAACACACAATATAAGTTTGTATCTCTGTCTCACAAATATCATGTCACCTATATTAGTCCAAAAGATCATTCAATTCTCTCCCAATAATTAATCAACTCTCGAGCTCATAATAAATTGGGTTGCATACTTATGTTCAATTAGTCTGGTCGACGAAAAAAAATTACATTTTTCGACACTGGTTTGTCGACGAAAAACACTCTGATCGGCACTGGTTTGTCGACGAAAAATAGTCTTGTCGACAACTCTTGGTTGAAAATATACACTATCATCGACAATTATTTGTCGATGATAGTGTATATTTTCGATTGTCGATGATAGTGTATATTTTCGACCAAGAGTTATCGAAAAAAAAATGGGAAAGAAACAGTACAGTTGCGGGAGAGAAGGAAAAAGAAAAAGGAAGGGACAACGGCATCGCTGGGAGAGAGGGGAGGCAGCGGCAGCGTCGTTGGGAGAAGGAGGGACAGCGGCGCCGCCTGTTAACACAAACGAAAAAAAAAATGAAGGGAACTTTGCGAGCGGTGTTGGGCGCTTAATTGGAGGTGGGCGGCGATTGGGCAACTGCGGCGACGACTAGACGGCGGCTTGGATGGTGGGAGAAAGATTGGATGAAGGGTTGGAGGAAAAAGAGTCGTGAGGAAGAAGAGATAAAAAATTAGGGATTAAGAGTTTTAATGGGGGAGTGTATGTATAATTTGATTGGAATGTGTAAAATGATATATTAGGTATTTTAAAGAGAGTATATCTTACATAATCTATTTTGAGAGGGAGTGCATGTATTGGGGGTATATTTAACGAGTGTAGAGGGGTATATAGCTGACATTTGGCCTTGGGTCTTGAAAGAAAATGAGCCCAAATGTCAACTCTTCATATTTTATTTGTTTCAAGTTTCAACTCTAGACCGCCTTCTTTTTTCGATTAATTTCATTTAAAATTAGGTACGTGTTTTGTTTTTAAAAATGTTCAATTTACATATAAAAATAACAAACAAGTAACTTTTTTATAATTACGTATAATTAGTCAAAATTAAGTAAAAATAACATGAAATTTTATTAAATTAAGATTAAAATTCTCAAGAAAATCATGCAATTTTCACCTGAATCAACGCTTTAGTTTTAAAAATGAAATCACTTGTTTCGATTTTGGTGATTCCACATCTTATTCTATTATTTGGATGATTGACACGAATCAGCGTCTTAGATAAAAAATAATCATTGTCCTATAAAATTAGGGCAACACTTATTTGCAATATTTCACGTGAAATATTAGTATATTTAAGGAAGGGTCAAAATTCGTGGATTTGTAGTGGGTTTGACCGGTCAAACGAATATTTCCTTAAAAATCGCGCAAAAGTCGCGCGCATGAGGCTAACAGAATAACGGGTTTCAGGTCTGTGTTACTATAAAGGTAATTATATGTTACTGCAAGACCAAATATGTGTTACTGTAAGTACAAATAACACATGTATTGACTTTTCACGGGAAATATTAATACAAATTAATTTAAGGAAGGATAAAATAGAAAAATTTGCTCTTAATTCGTGTTACTGTAAAATAAAATTATATGTTACTGTACGAACAAATACGTGTTACTGTAAGGACAAGTAACACACAATTGACTTTTGAGTAACACATATTTGACTTTAAAGTAACACAGAAAACTGTGTTACTATATAAACACGAGTGTATTACTTTATAGAGAAATATGTGTTACTATATAAATAAAGCGTCATTATTGAGAGGGAATGAGATACCCACATTAAAAAGACGAAGAACAATAATTGAAAACACGAAAAACACAACCATGTTGAGTAGTTTATCGATTTCTACAATTACAAAGACATAACTATCAATAATTAATTGGAATAAATCTGTGTGGTATTATTGTTGATTTTTTCCCATTCAGCAATTCATTTAAAATAACAAATAACGATTTCACCCATTGTTTCCAGATTAATAGATCGGAAATGTGAATAGTAGAATTGATATGATTGAATTTTCTGAGGGTTTTTTTTTTTTTAAATTGAAGTTGCGCGCATGCTGAAGAAGAGGGAGACGCGCAGAGGTTGAAGAAGAAGAGGGAGACGCGCAGAGGAGGAGAGAAGAAGTCTCGCTGAAGAAGAGGGAGACCGTTACCGAATAAAAATATAAGAATTAGTCAAATTGCACCATAAGACTATTGTGAAATATTGTATATAAGTTTTTGGCATAAAATTAAGGGTGATATGTGTTAAAAATCCAAAAGGGTGAAACAGTCGGTAAAATAGGAGAATTGAACCGCTAATTATATAGTATATAAACTCAGGATCTAAGGCCTAGGTAGTGGTGTGCTCTAACCACTTGAGCTATCCCACTTTGTCAATTATATAGTATATACCCTACACGCCGAATATATATACATTGCCAGAATTTGAGTCAGAAATTGTAAGAGGCGCGAGTTAGTAGCGCTCCTCTACTTATTTTTTCTAAAAAAACTTCAAAATATCACTATACATTTCTGATCCATTTTCAAAATCATTATATTTAAATAAATTAGCCCATGTAGAGTCGAGTTGCACCAAAAAAAAAAAGACTTTGCTGGAGTCAATGTCAACCTCTCACCACTCACTTGTCAATTGTCATAATACCTATACTACACATTTGTATACTCACTGGATCGAGTTGTGCGTTAATTTATCTTAATTATTTGTGGGAGAATCGGAATTGTTCAAATATGGACAACATATTTTTGGCCCACTTGTTTCTTGCCTATACATCATGCTACCGACCTTCCAAATTAATACTTCCTCGGTCTCTCGTTAATACATCTATTTGTCATTTTAGACGTCCCATGTTAAATTATTGATCATTTTCATTTTTATCAAAATCACAATATCTATTTCTACATTTTCTTTTTCTCATCTCGTTTAATTTATACCTCTTACATATCTATTTCTTATATTTATACCTCATTATACATTTATTAGAGAATTAATATAAAAGAACTAATTTCCAATTTTCTATAAATTTAAATTTTTAGATGAGATAATTTTTTTTATAGTATCAAAGCCTCAAACAAACGTTCTGGTTAATTAAATTATTTTTATTTTGCATCTTTTGTTATGCATCTTAATCAACTCCTAACTAAATAACACAAAATATAAATATAAGCAAACAAAACAAAAGGATGGAGATTATAGGAGTAAAGCAGAGAAGATTATTACCACATGACTCGATATTGTATTTGTGTGTAATTCATTTAAAATAATCGCTAAAAATAAGGATTGTGTACCAAGAAATCACAACCGCATAATTATTTATATATATATATATATATATATATATATTGAATTAACGACACAACCAATTCATCTAATTGATTTATTTTACAGTTAATTAAATTATTTTTATTTTGCAATATATTTAGAATATGATTTAATGTAAAATGTTTTACTGCGGTGTAAATCAGTGCTCGTGCTCCTGCTTTCTTTGCAAATCATTCTTCTTTCATGTGAGAACTCGTGGGTCTCTCCACCAGACTTTTTATGTCCATCACGTTGGTTGTAATTAGCAGCTCATTTAATGATAATGATCTTAATTCTCCGTAATATTTATTTTGAAAAATGCTAGAATACAATATTGAAAGGTGTTTTATTCTTTTTGAAGCCGCGATATTACAAAGATATCAATCATGCACAAGAGTAATTGATGAAGACTTCATTAGTTATAAATTTATAATGAATCAAAGACTAATATTTTAACGACTTTTTATGAAGTCAAACCTAATTAAATATTTAATCAAATGGTTACCTTCAATTTTTTTTAATTACATTAAATACCCTCCCTTTCCCCCTTCTCATAACTCGAACCCAAAATCTTAGATCTTGACAGTGGTGCTCTCTAACCACTTAAAATTATTCCACTTCGTCTGGTTACCTTCATTTTTTAGGGGTGGTGCGTTATACCATACAAAACCATACTGATACATATGTAAATTTTTGATATTGAAAGAATCGATGGTGATTCTCTATTAAAATTTTCAATCATAACTTTTATATATCGAAATTTAGGTATATGAAAAATTTACCATAAATCAAACAATTTTCGATACATACCGATTCATACTAAAAATATTCATACTCACTTGTTTATATAATAAGATAGAGCAGATCGACTTGTTGAAAATGTAGTAGGGGAGAGAGAGAGAGAGAGAGAGAGAGAGAGAGAGAGAGAGAGAGAGAGAGAGAGAGAGAGTAGTATTTTCAATGTATTTTAAACTAGTGAAAGTTATACACATGAGCTTTATGTACATATATTAATAAATATGATAGAATAAATATGAAATAGGTTACGTAGTTTGCTAAAAAAAAAAGGTAAAGTCTAGTATGCACTCGAGTGCATGCTGTGCACCCTAGTCCATATGCACTTTTCATTTTACTGACTTACACTTTTTGGTAAATGGTGTTGCATTTTTCAATTATTACTTATACAGTTTAATAATTGAAAAGTGCAACACCATTTACCAAAAAGTGTAAGTCAGTAACTGAAAAGTGCAACATGGACTAGGGTGCACAACATGCACTCGAGTCCATAGCAGACCAACCAAAAAAAAAAAAAATGTGTATATTTTATTGAAATAAACGAAAAAAGAAAGTTGAATATATTTTATTAATAATGACCTCGTATAAAGTTAAATTAACCTAGTTAACTGGTCACTTGTTTATATAGTTAACTGGTCACTTGTTTATATAAAGATAGAGCTTGGATGGGGTTGTTGTAAACGTAGGAGAGAATGGGGCAGCCGGATCAGCAAGGAGGAGTGGAGTTCCATCAAAGTCCTCCGGTGACAATCGACAAAGATCTTTACGAATCACCTCCGCCAAAAGTTAATCAGTTTCCTCCTCCACCACCTGTAGATCATGAAGAAGATTACAATAAGCCACCGCCGCCGCAACCCTTCCCACCCACCCAAGATGATGTTCATCAGTTCCTCCGCCACCCAAGCAAGATAATAATGTTCATCAGTTTCCTCCGCCACCCAAGCAAGATAATAATGTTCATCAGTTTCCTCCGCCGCAGCCCTTCCCACCTAAGCAAGATAAAAATAATAATACTCAACAATTTCCTCCTCAACCTGCAACTAATGGACTTCAGCCTTGGAAAACTGAACTCTTCGATTGCATGTTAAACCCGCAAAACGGTAATTTATGCCTTTACTACCAATCAATTATTCTATATATCGAGCTCTGAAAAATATTGTAACTATGCACGATTTCTATTTTTTTTTATTTTTTTTATGCAATACATGATTAGCTAGTATATTTATAATAAATATCTAAACCATACTCCTACCTCTCATATTTAAAAGTAAGTTATTTTAGATCAATTTCTGCACCTTAATTTTGGACTTTGACTTTAATTAATCTATGTACTTCTCACAATTTAAAGAAGAACACATTTTTATATAAATATACAATTAATTTACATTGAAAGGTACAAAATGTCATAGAATTTTTTTTGCAAAGAAAATTAAAGGTAAAAAATACTTAAGAAAATCACAATAAATTGAAATTTATTTTTATATATGCAATATGAATGCCAAATTAAAGAATATCCTAAAAAAAACTTTAATTTTCATATAATATGATGAAAATAAACATGAAACAAAAAATTATTACAATTAAAATTTAGATGGAAAAGATTAAAAATTTCAATTTTTGAAAGGTCATTTTTCCAGAAAAATAATATATTATATTCATGATAAACTCGAATGAAAAAATAGAAGAAAAATTATCTTAAAATTAAAGATATGACACATGAAAAATATGTAAAAGATTTTTTTTTAGAGTATACGTTCAATTTTATTATTCTCAAATAATATTATACACATAACTTTATCTCTACCTACAAAAAATATATTGGTACCCAACTTGTGATTTTGGATATATCTTTAATTTTCATTTCGATGTTAATTAATATATACACATATATATTTCAGCCCTCATCACACTGTTGTTCCCATGCGTGACGTTTGGACAAATTGCGGAAGTAGTGGACGCTGGAAGTACTGGAAGTACCTGTAAGTACTACTCCCTCCGTCCCACAATAACTTTCACACTTTCCTTTTCGGGACGTCCCACTATAACTTTCACACCCTTAAAATGGAAAACCCTTTATAAACTCCACCCTCACAATATCCTCAATTTTACACAAATGCCATTACTTTTTCTTCACACATATACAAAAGTCAACTCATTATTTACTTTATACATAAAGCCCCTCAAAACTCCACTCATTATTAAACTTTCTTAATTTACGTGTCCACCTACCTATGAAAGTTAATACGGGACGGAGGGAGTATCTTATAACCAAGATTATAATTGGGATTAAGTTTAATTAATTGTCGTGATTAATTAATTGTAGCATGTACAACGAGTGGAATGATGTACATGGTGATCCCATGTTTCACATCGATGCCATACCGAAGCAAATTGAGAACCAAGTTTGGGCTGCTTGAATCCCCAGCACCAGATTTTCTTATTCACTTTTTATGTGAATACTGTGCTCTCTGTCAAGAATATAGGGAGCTGGAGGAAAGAGGCATTGACCCTTCTATAGGTATTTATCTTTAATTTGCTTATTTAATTTCTCTCAACTCTAGCTAGCTCGTATATATATATGAATCTTTTCTTTAAACTTGTCAAATGAAATTAATTTTGGAATGAATTTATATAGGCTAAAAATAAAAGGTTATTTTGTGTCACAGAGTTTGACGTAGTTACCGATCAAGATATTAAATATCTACATTTTCATAAATGAAAACACTACTATACCCTTCATTTTTTAATTTAAACATCTACTTTATATCGGGGTCAATAAAATTATACTTATTAAATTTGGACGAATTTACGTAGTAGTATGTGATGGTTGAATTAAATTCTGGTATGCATGTGTGTGTGTGTTTAGCATATAATGATAAACACTTAAAATAATTGTACGAGATGAATTAAATGATGGTATGAATTTAATATACGAGCTTAACTATGACTTTACAGGTTAATCATATGGTGATACAAACTTATTTAAATTGCTGTAGAAAACTTTACCTAGTAAATATTTAAAGGATATAATTAGAAAAAAAAAATTGACTAGAAAGAAATAAAGCTTGTTATACCTAGTCAAAGAGGTCAATCTTTGACAAGTCAATCCTAGTCACCATCTTACGTGGCGAGGACCAGTCAACAGTCGTGCGACGACTAGTCAACAAGACCAAGAAAATGTAATAGATTTAATGTATTTAATATGTTTAAGTGCTCGTCCAAAGATGTTGGCGAGCACTCTCTTAGTTAGCTGCTCGCCCAAGTATGTGGCGAGCACGTACTTATTCTTAGTTAAGATGTTTTAAGTGTTGAAGTCTTGGGAGACAACATGGAGCGTGGCGACCACTCTCCTCGACGGCCCTCCGGCGACCACCATGGCCCAGCTCCTCGGCATCTCGGCGAGGACGAGCACCAGAGGCGGTTTAGCATTAAATGCGCCATCAAATCACCTTTTCGGGCAGAATGAAGGCCCAATCTGGAGGCTCCACGTGTAAAGGGCGGGCAGCCCTCGAAAAGCAGTATATAATGCCCATTTGGGCTCATTTGTAAGGAAGAAAAAGGATTCCACCAAATCTCCCTACCCAAAGCAATAAACTCTCCCAAGCTTCTAAAGCTTTAGCTTCTCCAAGAAGCTATATCTTGTGTTCTTGTGTGTTCTTCATCAAGTTCATCACAAATCATCACTTTAATCCATATAAACACGTAATAACCCCCGTTTAATTATATATGTTTGTATCGTGCTAAGCACAGTCCACATCCAAAGTCAACCCGTTTATAGTGCATACAACATTTGGCGCTAGAAGGAGGGGACCTTTTACGTGTTCTATCATCAAAGTTTCGTCCGATCAACGAGCGATCGGTTAGCAAACTCTCTGTTTCAAGCTTTAATCGGTATATCTACCGTTTAGAGCATCATCTACGATCTTTACTGTTCTTCGTGTTCTTGAACATTTTCAGTTTTTCGTAGCATATTTTGGAGTTTGATCTCCCTGTATTTGTGTTTTCAAGCTTCTTTTGTTGTTGCTTTACTAAGACTAGTAGTTGTAATAGCACGTTCTTCTGCGTAAGAACTTTAATCTTTCGTTTTTTAGATTATTTCTTTGTAATCTAAGAAGAGACACTCTTTAAACGATGTCTCAGCATACTCCACCACCCGGAGGGAACGAGCACCCTCCGGCTCCGGCAAATCCTTTTGCAAACCTGAACATGGGGGATATTATGAATGACCCCCAACACTTGAAAGATTTTTCAGACTTCCTCCTGGAGAAGAGGAGGCAGAACGAAAAGGAAGAGCTCGAGAAGGCCAAAGATCGGGCTTTCGTCGAGGCTCGTAAGAACAGGGGGAACGAGGATGATCGTTCCTACCACTCACATTCTGCTCACCCCCAAGATAAGGGCAAGAATAAAGTTGGCGAGCACTCCCACAATAGCCATACGGGAGACTCACAAAGAAATTCGGTGTTCAACCGAATGAAAGAAAATGATGGAAGGGCTCCTCGCCGAGTACCTTTCAACGTAGATGGCCGACCGCATAAGACCGACCACCACCATCGCACTGACCGAAGAGAGCAGGGCGACAGGGTCTCAGCTCTAGATCGAGTGGGACCAGGAAAGGGTTCGCGAACTCCAGCCAAGAGTTATCGCAGCCACCATTCAGACAGGCACTCGCCCAGGCGGTCACATCATGATGATCACCCGGCCAATTCCCATGGGAGTCGACGTGCCGAGAACGTCATCCCACGAGCTCAAACTGCCGAGGAGGGGCAAATCGCCCAATTCCTCGAAACTCAAAAAGTAATGAAACAAGAGATGGACGCTCTGCGAGCAGAGGTGGTCGCCTCGAAGCAAGGGACCACACTGCCGATCAGTCTGCCCGCACCTCCACTAAGTGTTGCAATCCTTACAGCCCCCATTCAGAGAAAGATCCAAATGCCTTCCATGACGGCATATGACGGGATGTCCGACCCCAGAGTACACTTGTCCAAGTACTCCAACTACATGGCCTCAATCGGGGCAACGGACGCAACACAATGCAGAAACTTCTCCCTAACATTGGGAGACCGGGCTCATCGATGGTATACAACTTTGAGTCCCGGATCTATCACTTCTTTCCTTGAGCTGGGACATCACTTTCTGACCTACTATGGGTCTATTGCTGCTCGCCCAGCCTCAAAGCAACGTCTGGCGAACGTCCGCCAATCCCTGACTGAATCAGGCAAAGACTTCATCGAGCGCTTCGATAGGCTGGTGATCGATGGGGAGGCCGTGAATGATGAGACGAAGCTGATCTCAGCGGTTTCCGGTCTCAGGATAGGTACCAAGCTTTGGGAATCTATCCATCTTACTTTCCCCAGTTCTTATGCGGATTTCCGCACGAGGGCTGGAAACTTCATTCAGATGGAGGAAATAATGGACGCTGCCAAGGCTAACGAGCAGCCTGACACGTCCAAGAGAGTGTGGCCTAAGAAAAATACTAACACTGGGGAATCTTCCCAGCCCAAGAAGGCGACCACTCAAGCTGGCAGTGCTCGCCCAGCGAACTTCAGGCCATTCGAGGAGGCACCTGAGATCATCCAATTCAGGGAGGCCCTCACCGTGGATCCTAGGGGCATCTACGACGCGATAAGGGGGAAAAATCTGCTCCCCCAAGCAAAGCCCATGCATACGAGCGATGCAAATCTTGATGGTGGTAAATTTTGCAACTACCACAACTCCGTCGGCCACCACACCAATGGGTGCCGAGACTTGGTGAGAAATCTTTTCAAACTTTACAATGAGGGTAAGCTCACCCAATTCATCAAGTCCGGAGGTGGCAACGGCGACAACAGGGGCAAGAAGCGTCGCGACGACAGCGGCGGCGACCTGCGCCAACAATTGAACCGCCCCAAGTTAACTCCTCCCATGCCAAAAAATGTTACTGGCGACATCGACAATCTGGGCCAAGACTGCCTTGTGATAGAGGGACCCTTGGGGGGAACTCAATCTGGAGTCGCTCTGTCTGTTCGCCGGGCTCAGGGCGAACAGCGAGCACTCAACAATGTGCACCAGGTGTGCGTCGCTCCTACTGCCGAGAAGCCTCCTTCTCATCAAATCCGTTTCACGGACGACGACCTGAACGGCGTGGTGCAGCCAAACAATGATGCGTTGGTCATCACGGGGAAGATAATGGGAACCATCGTCCATCGGATGATGGTCGACACTGGATCATACACCAACATCCTTTTCAAGCATACTTTGGATGCTCTTGGTGGATATGCAGATTACATCGAGCCTTGCGACGATATAATCGTAGGGTTCGGGGACACGCGCAACCTTCCCATAGGGAAAATCAGACTAACTTTGGACTTGGCATCGTCAAAAGAGCCTGAAATGCACCATGCTAGGCAGCTCGACTTCTTGATCATCGACATGCCATCATCCTACAACGCGTTCCTAGGCCGACCTTTCTTCAGCGAGTTCAAGGCGGCCGCTTCAACTTATTATTACTGTATTAAGTTTCCATCCCCGGCGGGAGCTATAACCATTAAGGGCGATCAGACACGGGCGAGGGAGTGTCTCGTCCGTTTTGCCAAACGTCATTCTAAGGAAAGCGCCATGGTTGGAAAGTATATTATGTGTCAAACTCAAACTGAACAAATGAACTACTTGGAGGGTCTTCCTAGCAAGTACAGAAAAATTGAAGTTGGGGAATGCAGTCATCAATCCGACGACCACCAAGTGGGGGCGAACGAGCACGCCTCCATGGAAGTGGACGACCACACCCCAATGGAAATTGACGAGCAGTCAGATCCGGGCGACCAGATCCCCGGCGACCAGTCTCCAGAAAACTTCCCAGATTTGGAGCCTAGGTTAGGCTTTGAGCCAGAATGCGGAATTGAGGACCCTCGTTGGAAGGAGCCTAGAGAGCGGGCAACTTCAGCAGAGGACCTTGAAACCATCAAGTTGAACGAAGCTCGTCCCGAACTCGAAGTATTCATAGGTTCGAATTTACCAGAACATCTGCGATCGGACATGATCGCATTTTTGAAAGAGAACATCGGTGCGTTCGCCTGGTCGCACGAAGATATGGTGGGCATTCCCACGAATCATGCCTGCCACAGACTAAATATTGATCCTACAAAAAGACCCATCACCCAAAAGCGAAGAAAATTTGGGCCGGATAAAAGTGCGGCTTTGGCAGTCGAAATCAAGAAATTGATCGACAACAAGTTAATAGAGAAAACTGGAACTGATCCTGAGTGGTTGGCAAATCCAGTGCTCGTCAAGAAAACGACCGGGTCGTGGAGATTGTGCATAGACTTCACAGATTTAAACGACGCCTGTCCAAAAGATCATTTTCCGATGCCCCACATTGATCACCTAGTGGATAACACAGCGGGGCACGAGATTTTAACCTTCATGGATGCCTTCGCAGGGTACCATCAGATTGCAATGCATCCCGACGACCAGCGACATACGGCCTTCATGACGGCGCGTGATATGTATAGCTGGAAAAGAATGCCTTTCGGTTTGAAAAACGCGGGGGCAACGTACCAAAGACTGGTAAATAAGATGTTTGAAAAGCACATCGGTGAGATGGTAGAGGTCTATATCGACGACATCGTTGTCAAAAGCTTACGAAAAGAAGATCACCTACACCACCTTGCCATGACATTCGATATCCTTAGAGAGTACAACATGAAGTTAAATCCAAAGAAATGCAGTTTTGGAGTTGGCTCAGGAAAATTTCTGGGGCACTTGGTTAGCCAGCGGGGCATCGAGGCGAATCCAAGTAAAATTCAAGCAGTAATCAATATGCAAAGCCCAAGGAACGTGAAAGAAGTTCAGAGGTTGACAGGATGCCTTGCATCGCTGAATAGATTTATTGCACGAACGGGCGACCGTTGCAAACCTTTTTTCGACGCTCTGAAGAAAGGAAAGTTCGAGTGGACCGACGAGTGCGAGAAAGCTTTCGAGAGATTGAAGGAATATTTATCGGATCCGAAGGTCCTATCCAAGCCAGTCCCCGGCGAAATTTTATATCTGTACTTGGCGGCCACTGACTGTGCGATCAGTTCAGTGCTCGTCCGAGCTGAGGGGAGCACACATCTGCCTATCTACTACGTAAGTCAAACACTACGAGATGCGGAGTTGAGATACACTCCAATGGAAAAATTGGCGTACGCATTAGTCATGAGCGTCAGGAAGTTAAGGCAATACCTGTTCGACCACGAGGTGGTCGTCCTCACCACTTTTCCTCTCCGACGAGCACTGCATCGTCCGGATACCGCGGGAAGACTTCTAAAATGGTCAGTAGAGATTGGACAATTCGGTCTCACCTACGCACCCAGAACGGCAATCAAGGGACAAGTGCTGGCAGAATTTATCGTAGAGCTCACTTTCCCGGAGAAATTGGCCGAGGGAATCGAGCTTCCTTGGTCACTGTTCGTCGATGGCTCGTCGACGAGCACCAAAGCAGGGGCAGGAGTTGTCCTCATCAGCCCAACCGGACAGGCGTTTGCTTCGGCGATCGAGTTCGAGTATCGGGCGACCAACAACGAAGCAGAGTACGAGGCTCTGGTTGCAGGAATCAAGATGGCTATGGCCGTGGGCGCTAGAAAACTGAAAATTTTTTCTGACTCTCAGCTGGTTGTATGTCAAATCACGGGCGAATACGAGGCTCGCGGCGATCAAATGATAAAGTATCAAGACCTAGTGAAAGGATTACTCGAGCAATTTGATCAATTCCACATCGAGCAAATCCCTAGGGAGGAAAATACGCAAGCAGATGCGTTAGCTCGGCTGGCCACTTCAGAGGGGGAGGCAATATTTTCAGAAGCAACCATCACCAAAATTTCTTCCCCATCGGTGAACAGATGTCAAATCTTGCAGGTTGAAGCGACCAGCGACGAGGACTGGAGGACGCCGATCACCAAGTACATCAAGACCGGCGAGCTCCCGGACGACAAGGTGAAGGCGACCAGGTTGCAGCTCAGGTCCGCAAGGTACACTATTATTGGCGACCAGCTGTACAAACGGGGTTTTTCAATACCTTTATTGAAATGCCTCGGAGAAGACGAAGCGAAGATCGTCATGCATGAAATCCACGACGGAGTGTGTGGAAATCATACAGGGGGGCAAGCGCTCGCTCTAAAGATCATAAGGCAAGGCTATTTTTGGCTAACACTGAAGAAAGATGCAATCCATTACGCGCAGACGTGCAAGAGATGTCAAGCTTTCGCTCCCGCCATTCACTCACCACCAGACGAGCTCATCTCGGTGTATAGTTCGTGGCCTTTCGCGAAGTGGGGGATCGACATCATCGGACCTTTCCCACCAGCTGCTGGGGGAGTAACTTTCGTCGTCGTAGCAGTCGATTACTTCACCAAGTGGACAGAGGCAAAGGCATTGAAGACCATCACAACGGGCCAAATGACAAGCTTCATTTGGAAGAATATAATTTGCAGGTTCGGCCTACCACGAGCGATAGTGACCGACAACGGACGTCAATTTACAAGTCAAGACATGATGGATTTCTGCTCAAGATGGAACATCAAGAAATTTTTTTCAACACCCTACCATCCACAATCAAACGGTCAGGTAGAGGCGATCAACAAAATCATCAAGCACACCTTGAAAGCTAAGCTGGATGGATTGAAGGGCAAATGGGCCGAAGAGCTGCACATGGTTCTGTGGGCATATCGGACGACCACAAGAAATTCTACTGGTGAAACTCCGTTCGCGCTCGCGTTCGGAACCGAAGCTGTCATACCAGCAGAGGGGCAAGTCCAAACTTTTCGGGTAGCAAATTATGACGAGCAGCTGAATAACGATGCACAGCTCTCCGATTTAGACTTCCTAGAAGAACGAAGGCTAACAGCGGACGAGAAGAATGTGGTCTACAAACAAAGGTCAGAACGCTACTACAACACCAAAGTACGTGCTCGCCAGTTCACTATCGGCCAGCTCGTACTTCGGAGGGCGACGGAGCAGTCCATTGGCATACTTGGCCCGACCTGGGAGGGTCCGTACCGAATAACGCGCACACTCCTAAACGGATCATACGAGCTTGAAGATCTCGAGGGCAAGCCAAGCAAGTACCCATGGAACGCGGTCAAGCTAAAGAAGTATTACCAGTAAGTTTTTAAATTATTTCATATTTGTATAGTTTGTATTTAATCGTCATTTCAATTCAAGCAAAGTTTTAAATTTCCAGTAAGTGTTAGATAATTTTGAAAGTTTAAGACAAGGCTCTGCGTAGCCATCTAGGATACAAAAGACGAGCACTCTTTCTTAAAAGATGCTCGCAAGGTAGTGGCAAAGACGATCACTACCTGTCAAACAAGGAGTTCAACCGACGAATGGTTAACTCTAAAAAGACGAGCACTCTTTCTTAGAGTCTCGCAAAGGAAAGACGAGCACTCTTTCTTAGAGCCTCGCAAAGGAAAGACGAGCACTCTTTCTTAGAGTCTCGCAAAGGAAAGACGAGCACTCTTTCTTAGAGTCTCGCAAAGGAAAGACGAGCACTCTTTCTTAGAGCCTCGCAAAGGAAAGACGAGCACTCTTTCTTAGAGTCTCGCAAAGGAAAGACGAGCACTCTTTCTTAGAGTCTCGCAAAGGAAAGACGAGCACTCTTTCTTAGATGCTCGCAATGGAAGACGAGCACTCGTTTTTAAAGATGCTCGCAAGATAGCAACGACGATCACTATCTAAAGCATACGAACGAAAACAAATAAAAGGCAATTTAAAAAGACAAGTATCATAACATAAATCGAGAAGCAATGACGAGAACGATCACTCAATATAAAGAAAACAAGCACACATCATAAGAAAAAGATTCCCATTCATTAAAAAGCCTTAGAAGGCTGAAATTACAAAAAAAAAAGAGGCCTTAATGGCCGAACAGTCCTAAGAAAAACAAAATAAAACAAAGTACAAGAAAACTAAACTACGGGAGCATTCTCCTCGGCAGGAGCATCTTGCTCGCCAGCTACCTCCTCGTCCACGACCTCCACTACAGCAGGGGCACACTGCTCGTCCTGTGGGGTTGGGGAGTCTTCGGGAGGATTCACGAACTCCACCGGAACTCCCGAGAGTCGAGGGAACTGGAGTCCCATTTGCACCAGCGGAAGCAAGGGGAGCTCGGTTCCCGGCTGAGGATTCTCCTTCATAAGGAGGTCGTCCAAAAATCCGCCGAGCGGAATCGCATCCACTTCCGGATGGGCATCCAACAGTTTATAAATAAGCCCGTGGGCAGTGAGCGCCACCGATAACATGGCCACGCCCCCAGCGAGCTCAGTAGTCTCATCTCGCTCATCTATTGCATCGACCAGCTGCTGCCGAAGAGTGGCCAACTCCTCCTCATCATTTGCGGACTTACTTGTAAGAGTCCTTACCTCGTCCTCGGCAATCTTGAGGCGAGCACGGAGACGTTCGATCTCTTGAAGATCTTCTTGATCCTTTTTTCGAACAATCTCCAATTGGGTCTCAAAATCAGACAAATTTGCCTCAGCATTGGCCAGCTTGGTCTCGAGATCGACCACTTTTGCCTCGGAGGCGAGCAGTTGCCCTTCGACAACTGTCTTTGCTTTAGCCATTTGAGCAATTTTTGCAGCCCTGTCCTCGCTAAGTTTGCGGCCATCAGCAATCTGGCTGGCGAGCTTCTCCATGGTATAAGAGGCTCGGCTCAAGTCAATGGCGACCAGGCGCGCATTTTCCATGGCATTATGGTTGTCGACCTCTTCGATCAGTGTGGTCGTCAACGAGCGGGGTATGTGCTTCATCGCCCTCTGGGCGAACAGGTTCAGAGGCTCTTTATCAACCGGGTCTCGCGACCGGTAGAAGCCGAGGAGATTCTCGCTGAAGGGTTGGGCGACCGGATAGTCGGCAACTCTGTTAAAAAATAAGAGTTAGAATGAAAAATACTTGAAAATTTTCTATTTTTAGACAATCTTGAAAAAACTTACTTGGCAACCCTTGCGGCTTCCCAGCCGAGGAGGGTATTATCTCCCGGAGCCCTCTGTCCGACCGAGGAGCTCGTCGCAGTCTCTCGCGACCGAGTACTTCGGGGAGGAGGGGAAGCAACAGTTTTTGGGGGAGGCGAGTCACCCCTCGGCGGAGGGGATCTCCTCGGCGAGATCCTCCTCTCTCTAGCCGGCACGGCCCTCTGCTCGGCAGCCGGTGGGCGAGAAGTGCCCCCTCTGGTCGACCTTGCGACCCTTTTGGGTGGAGCCCCCGAGCTCTCCGCCCCTTTCCTTTTCTTGCCGGCGCCATCGACAATCTTGCGCTCGCGAAGTATTTGTGCCTGTCGAAGCATACTGGTCGCTTTTAGGCGCTCGACTTCAACGGTAGGGGGAAGATAGGCGACAACCCGTTGAGGAACCACTACTAGATAAAGAAGCGAGAAGTCAGTATCTTCGAAGAGTGAATTTAAAAAAAAAGAAAAGAAATTTGAAATATTTTACCTGGAGGGAACTCTCGAGTGAAGTGATGAGGAGGTACTCTGAGACCTGCTCGCTCACGCATGCACTCCCTGTTCAGAAATCGTCAAGACCTCTCCAGGTATCGACGATTGAGAACACAGCAAACGTGGTACTGAAAGAGAGGAGTAAGACGGTCGTCGGCAGTCCTCTTGCGAACAGTTTCACCTACAAAAAGCGAGGAGTTAGTCAGTATAGAAAGAGCGAGCAGAAATAAAAATAACTTACCACGAATTCTTCGATATTCAGTCTCAATAGGAATGCGATCAGAAGATCCATCCGGCCTCACTGAACTCATCCAGTCCCCGGCCACCCACCACTAGTTGGTTTTCCAATCCCTAATCTTGTTGGGAACCCCTTCAACCAACTTAAAATTATCTCGACCTCGTACATAATGGTACCCATGGCCTACTTTCCCTCCGGCCTCGGCCGCCTGAAGAAGATAGTTAATCTCTCTCGGGCTAAGCCACGTATTCCGACATCCGTTCTCGGCCGCTACCAGGCCGAACAGTGTGAGAATGCCGATCAGGTTCGACCAACCGTTCGGTAAAATTTGCGAAGGGGCAACATTCAAGAAGTGTAAAAAGTTTGTGATACTGGGGTGTAGGGGGAACCTAAGTCCTGCCTCCATCATACCAATATTAACGGCGACCATGCCCTCTGGCGGCTGGTCGGCCCTCTCATCCTCGCGAGGTACAAAAAAGCAAACATCGGCCGGCAACTGATACCTTTTGCGAGAATTCTCGAGCTGCGCCAAGGAGACTTTGCTCGCATACTTGCTCGCTTCGTAAATCGTTGGGAAAGCTCCTCGATGCGGACGAGGAACCTCTCGAGGAGGGTTTTCGCTGTAATATTTATAGTAGGCCTCCCTCGAGACCTCGTCGCCATCCAAGTCCTCCCTACCACTCAAAATATCTTTTATGCTCTCCGCATATCGAACAACTTCTTCATAGTCCTCGCGGAGACTCCTCGACAAAGTCTCCTCGACTTGGGCGATTTCTAACTGGTCGCCCACTTCTCGATCCAAATCCTGATCGTGCAAATCAGAGTCCGTCTCACCATCACCCTCCTCGGCATCATTGCCGGCATCTTCCCTATCAGATTCACTGGTATCGTCGACATCGACGACCACTGTTTTTCCCAAATTACGGACACTAGCATTTATAGGTTCAGGGGATTGGATCCTAGAGTCCGACGAAGACGCTCTCTCCGTCAAAACAATGGCTAGACGATCAGCCTCGCCGGAACTAGCGGCACCACCATCTAACGGCGGCGAACCACCACCGGAACCGCCACCAAAATCCATTTTTTTTTAAAGAAATGGGGGAAAAAAGAGATTTAAAGAAGAAAATGAGATTTAATTACCTTTTTAAATCGGAAACCACCACAAAACACGCCGGAAAAGCTCGAAGTTTAAAACTTGGACGGAAACTGGAAGTTCGAAAATTTGCAAAGTGAAGAAAGTATTTTTGTGAGTAAGGAAGCCATATTTATAGGCAAAATCGACTAGGGGCCTAATTGCAAAAAACGGGGTAAAATCCGTAATTTTCCCAAAATTTAGGGCCATTTCCGAATTCAAATTCGGAGAGTGACTCTCACGCGCGACCTTTGAGGTCGGCACGCGCCCCACGCGCACTGTTCGAAATTCGAGCGCCGCCCACGCGCTTGACACCAATCACATCATACGTCATCAAAAGTGCCTCGGAAGGCGAGCTCGGCGTAGGAAACGAGGCGACCACTTCCTTTTCACGTCATCAAGATCTCGAAATTGATTGTGTTGTCGAAAACCATTTTCACCAACGGAGAAGACGATCACACTGCTCGCCTTTCCATTCTACGAATACGAAGAAAGGCGACCAGGGGGCAAATGTTATACCTAGTCAAAGAGGTCAATCTTTGACAAGTCAATCCTAGTCACCATCTTACGTGGCGAGGACCAGTCAACAGTCGTGCGACGACTAGTCAACAAGACCAAGAAAATGTAATAGATTTAATGTATTTAATATGTTTAAGTGCTCGTCCAAAGATGTTGGCGAGCACTCTCTTAGTTAGCTGCTCGCCCAAGTATGTGGCGAGCACGTACTTATTCTTAGTTAAGATGTTTTAAGTGTTGAAGTCTTGGGAGACAACATGGAGCGTGGCGACCACTCTCCTCGACGGCCCTCCGACGACCACCATGGCCCAGCTCCTCGGCATCTCGGCGAGGACGAGCACCAGAGGCGGTTTAGCATTAAATGCGCCATCAAATCACCTTTTCGGGCAGAATGAAGGCCCAATCTGGAGGCTCCACGTGTAAAGGGCGGGCAGCCCTCGAAAAGCAGTATATAATGCCCATTTGGGCTCATTTGTAAGGAAGAAAAAGGATTCCACCAAATCTCCCTACCCAAAGCAATAAACTCTCCCAAGCTTCTAAAGCTTTAGCTTCTCCAAGAAGCTATATCTTGTGTTCTTGTGTGTTCTTCATCAAGTTCATCACAAATCATCACTTTAATCCATATAAACACGTAATAACCCCCGTTTAATTATATATGTTTGTATCGTGCTAAGCACAGTCCACATCCAAAGTCAACCCGTTTATAGTGCATACAACAAAGCTAGAACACACCCTTACAAAAAAATATTATTTATAATTAAGACTGATTAAGAATGGGGTTGGCCCGATTATGTTTTGGAAAAAATCGACCTAATTGTTCAAGATCATGTGAAAATAATAATTTGAATGTAATGAATTTTTATATTTACAATGAGTGCAGTATATATATATATATATATATATATATATATATATATATATATATATATATATATATAGAGAGAGAGAGAGAGAGAGAGAGAGAGAGAGAGAGAGAGAGAGAGAGAGAGAGAGAGAGAGAGAGAGAGAGAGAGAGAGAGAGAGAGAGAGGTGATGTTTGTTTTGAGATTTTTAAAATTAAGATGATTTGTATGGTTTTTAGATATTTATATAAGGTTGACTTTTGTAAAATTTATAAATATGTTAAGAGTGAAATTTTGAAATGCTAATTTTAAGTTGCAAAATAGAAATAAATTCGAATCTTCCTTCCCAACACAAATATATCTAGCTAGAATGTGTGAAAATAATAATGAATAGGTGCTGATTATGCGAATTAATATAAATTTTAGGATGGTTGGGAAATGTGGCGAAGCAGCAGCAACAACAATTTGGAATGACACCTCCAATGCAGCAAAGGATGTTATGATGATTTAACAATCTCAATCTTTCCAACATCGTAGTCATATATGCACCTTTTCTTTAAAATTCCAACTTTTTTTTTTCTTAGTATTTTGGATGTAATACATTTATCACGGTTCCCTAACTTTGGGAGTCAGCATTCCATTTGGAAGGACTATTCCTAATATAAAAACATATCAATTAGAATATTTGGAACACTACAAGAAAAAACGTTTTTTTCCAACAAAGTTATTGGTCGGAATATATTGCAATCAGTCGGAAATGCTGCTATACCGACCAATTTTCCGTCGCCAAACTCCGTCGTAACAAGCTTTCTTGGTATTGTCTTTATCGTCCGGAAGAAATTTTGTCGGTATTCTTCAGTAATTAACGACGAATGCGTGGTCAGAAAAAGATTATTTTTACTTTAATTTTATTCCAGAGAAAATAGGTTATACCGACGAGAGATTACTCGGTATACAAATAAGTGTGTTTATTGTCTTTTCATCTTATTATTTATACCGATGAGAGATTACTAGGTATAATTTTTAATGTAGCGCGAATTCTTGGTTTGAATAATAAATTTACGCGGACTATGTTTTGGCGAAATGTTTTGCCAACGGATGGCCCGTCGGAACCTTATGTTAACAAATTTAAAAAAAAAGCCTAAACACTCATTCAAAAATACTTTGCCAACCGATATTACGTCGGAACATATGTTTATCAGAAAACTTGTGCCGACGGATATTCCAGGGGAACTAAATGTTAATAGATTTAAAAAAAAAAAAAAAAAAAGACCTAAAAAAAAAAAAATTGAAAGTTAATAATGGAGCTTTATTAATCCTAATTTAGATTACAACAAGTATTTTATTAAGGACTCTCATCAACTAATTAATGCTACATTGCCCCAAATTTTATTCTTTGAATTTATGCCTAAACAACGAGTCAATAAAAATCAATTGATTATACATTAAAATAAATTTATCACTAACCTTTTTACAAATGAGAGGAAACAAAACATAAATCCAAAATCTTTCAACAAATTACATACAAAAGATGAGAGGAGAACATAAATCCTCCTACAAAAATAAGTTTTAACCATAAACAAAATATAAAACAATATTAAATACCTTATGTTGGACCAATGTGATTCCATGTTCGTGAAGAGCTCCGACCTTGAATGCAGCTCCCCCAATGCACTTTTTTACCTTGCATCTTTAAGGTTTACTTTCATTAATGAAACTAATTAATGGGTACAAGGTGTACCATAACAACATAATACTAAAGCCAAGTGATAAACTATCAAATCATAATACAATAGAAGCTAACAAACATAGAAAATAAAAATTTGAAACTCCAATGTTTAAAAGCATGCTACATAACTAACACAAATTCAATTCACTAAACCCATGTAAAGAAATCAGAAATTCATGAAATCCATATACATAAAACTTAAGACTGAGAACATACCAGTGATATCCAACACTTTTGACATGGGAACAGTGTGAAAACCCCTGGAAACCCTCTGATGAGAGCAAATGCTATCAAATCAAGCAAAAAGGACAAAATAAATAGGTCCAAGGTCTAAATGCATCATAGAAGAAGAATCAAAGGCAACAAGATCGTTGAAGAAACCCTTTTGAGTAGGGATTCATAAATTTGTCAACAATTTAATTAGGACATATAAATAGTTCATTTTTCTCAATAAATTACACAAACATAAGAAATGAAACACATGGATTAAGTTAACCTCGAAGATGAGAGAGAGAGAGAGTGAGAGAGAGTGTTGAGTAGATAACATTCCAAATAGAGTGACTTCTCCAAGATTAATTCAACATAATTATGTAATTTGGGGTAAAATAATATTATGTAGGGTGAAGAGTATCAAATGATATGGAGAGAAAGAGAAATGATTTTGTGATAAAATTCTAAGAAAGAATAAGGTAATTGACTCGAATATATATTGAGATCATATGGGCGGGAAGCAAATTTTTTGAGGAAAAATGAAATTTTAAGCGGCAAATGAAATGGAATTTGCTGAAATTTGGCCCTATTACCGACGACCTATTCGACGTTATAGGGAATACATGTATACCGACTATAGTGTCGTCGGTATTAGCATGACAATATGTGTGTGAAGTTATATTTATCCGCAAATTGTGATTAATCCAGACAGAATATTCATCGGAATAAGACACCAATCATTTCCACATATTTATACCAACCGTGTGTTAGTCGGTATGCGTTTGATCTATTTTCGACAATCAATCAGTCGGTATAATCTATCATTTATTTTACGAAATTAATTATTCCCGACTAATATGTCGTCGGGATAAGTGAACATTTATTTTGTATTTGTCAAACATATTTATACCGACCACGGGTGCGTTGGCATAAGGCACCACTTATTTCCGATATTTATACCGACCGTGTGTTAGTCGGTATGCGTTTTAACTATTTCCGACAATTACTCCGTCGGTATACACTATCATTTATTCTCTATCTACAATTTTGTACGACAATTAATCATTCCCGACTAATAAGTCGTTGGGATAAGTGAGCATTTATTTTCTGACTACATTTTTAAATGAGATTATGCTAATTCTGACGAATATGTCGTCGGTATAGGATTGTATTTATTTCTCTAAACCTACTTGATGCGGCCTAAAATTGTCATGACTTAAGAAGTCGACACGTGTATAGAGGATAGGATAGATGAGGAGATACGAGCTTAAAGAGAGCTCCTCAAAATATAGATTCTCATCCGGATGTCCCTCTGGAGGGAGCTCCACCCAGGGGAAAGGTATCGAGAAGACCTGGTCCTGAGGATAATTAGTAAGTCGAAAGTTTAGGAGAGGTTCCATATAAAATGGGGTAGGATCGGATAAAGGAAGACCCATTCTTCCTTCTCTCGGCAGTTGAAGTCCACCATAGGGAGTGGTTGCGCTTCTACAGGGATTAAGAGAATGGAGGACCTAGTCAAAAGTAGCTGGACTAATTTAAAGATAGGAGGAAGGGCAGATCCGAAATAAGGGGAAAACCTAACTTCCCCTCAGGTATAATTCCTCTATAAATAGGTAAGCCTAGGTACATTATTAGGTTACGATCTCTAATATTATTTGACATATTACGCTTCTTACGAATACTCTGATATCTTTCGAGAACCCTATTGATAAACAGAGGACTCTTGAGTCCTTGCGATATACTGAATCACCCATACTGACTTGAGCGTCGGAGTGTCCGCGTCGGACTCCCCTCCGGCGTGTCTTTTGCAGGTTCTTGGAGGATCATTTCAGAGAAGGAAGAGTGCTCGGATTATTTGTACGAGTCTGGAAATTTGGATATCTAATTCAATGGATATCTAATCCCTCTGTGCAATTTGTGGCACAACAACTGGCGCCGTCTGTGGGAACGATTTAGGAGATCTTCTCACGAATTTCTATTTGTTCAAGCGATGGGCGGAGGAAATAACACAATCACGCCTACTCTAGGGAAGAAAACTCTTCCGGGGGAAATTCCCCCTTTGCCATCTGATCCCACACCGAAGGGAGGCCGAGGAGAAGACCCTGTTCATGTCCCTTCTGGATCAAATCCGCCATCGGTACCAACCGACACGCCAACTTCGGGCCTTGGCGATGAAAACCGCCCCCTACCGATCGGAGATGGGATAACGGCGACCACGGAAGCCCCAGCAGTCCGGACCTCAGGTCCCCAATATGGGGATACTCCAAATTCGGAACCATGCCTGGTTTCTCCAGACCAATTGAATGCCCTTATTAAGCAGGCTGTGGAAAGAGCTTTCGCGGCTCAAGGAGGTCAAGTCCCAAGAACTACACCGATGAACGCGGAGATACCTACTCCGAGACTCCAGGAAGAGGCACCAGGGGCCTCTCAAGTGTTCTCTAAGGATGCAGGAGTGCGGGCAGAAGGGGACGAGAAAAGCGCCTTCTCGAGCAGAAAGGAGCACTCCCCTTCGGAACACGAGAAGGAACGTAGACTTGGCGTCTCGAGAGATGGAGTCCCCCGAGGCAGAGGAAAGTACAGATGATACATACCCGGGACCAGTTAGTGACCAACTGCAGGCCCTACAAAAGGAAATGAGAGATATGAGGAAACAAATGACTAATCAGGTAAGTAGGTCCGCTTATGTTTCCGGTTGTCAGTTTTCTCCTAATATATTGCAGGATGAGTTGCCATTCAACTTCAAGCCCCTCAACTTTGAATATGATGGCACCGCGGACCCATACGAGCATCTGGTAAGATTTGAGAATGCAGCGTTACTACATCTGTACAGAGAAGGAATCTAGTGCAGAGTGTTCCTGACTACATTGGCAAAGGCTGCACAGCAGTGGTTCGCTCAACTTGAACCCAACACCATTCGATCCTGGGGGGAGTTCAGCGAATTGTTCCTCCATCAGTTTGCAAGCGCCCGGAGGCAGCCGCGGACCACATTAACCCTCTTCAACCTGAGGCAAGGGGAGAAAGAAAGTTTGAGAGCCTTCCTCCGGAGATTCAATCAAGCAGCCCTGGAAGTCCCTGCGGCCTCTCCGGAGGTGAAGATCAATGCCCTTACTAATGGACTACGTGATGGAGATTTCTTTTCCTCTCTGGCCAAGAAGCCAGTCCAGAACTTCGACGAGTTACTACACAGAGCAGAGAAATATCTCACCTTGGAGGAGGTTCGTAAAGCCAAAAGACTGGAGGCTAGGACACATGATCGAGAGAGAAGGAGAGAGGGCCCCTCGAAACGATCCAGTCCAGAGGCCCCTCGGACCTCTGGGCCAACGGGAAATCCCAACCCATCTGGAGGCTCCCGTTTCGGCCCTCGCGGAAGGTTTGAGAAGTATACAACCTTGAGAATAAAACCTGCCGAAGTACTGGAGGTAGCAGGAGATCATTCCGACCTGAAATTCCCTTATTCCAGAAATCGGGGTCCTCAGAAGCCCAAGTCATATCGATTTTTCAGATTCCACAACGAATACGGACACGACACAAACTAATGTTATCAACTGAAAGATGAGATTGAAAGGATGATCCAGGCAGGGCATCTGAAGGAGTTTATATTCAGAGACAGGCAGGGCCCTCGAGGGCAGAAGCGGAAGGAACATGAAAGGAAACCAGAAGAAAAGGAGTCCAAGGAGGCGGCCGAAGATATGCCTCCTCCGCCGCCAAAAAGAGGAGTAATACACATAATTATGGGAGGTCCTGCAGGTGGAGATTCCTTCCGAAAGAGAAAACAGAGTGTTCGAGCTCTGAGAGCTGGACAGGGGAGTCAACTAAAAGAAGTAGGACGCATGATAGAGACGCCCAATATTAGATTTGGGCCGGAAGATATAAGGGAAATCAAGGAGGATCACAATGACGCCTTGGTGATCACTACAGACATAGCAGGATTTGATGTCGCCCGAATCTTTGTAGACACGGGGAGCTCGGCCGATATTATGTTTTTCGAGTGTTTCAAGAGGATGGAGCTGAGTGTGAAGCTGCGACCTGTAGACACCTCCTTTTACGGTTTCTCCGGAGGGGCCATCCAACCCCTAGGGTCTGTAGCGCTACAGGTAGGATTGGGAGATGCTCCGGCCCGAAAGGTTCACTTGGTGGAGTTCCTCATTGTGGATATTCCCTCATCGTACAATGTAGTAATGGGAAGACCCAGCCTGAATCTCTTCCAAGCGGTCATCTCTACCTTTCATATGAAAATGAAATTCCTCACGGCTGGAGGAGTGGGGGAGGTGAGGGGAAATCAATATCAGGCACGGAAGTGATATGCGGAGTCCGTAAAGATGGCAGATATAGCTTTAACTAGGGGTCTAGAGAGAACGAGGGGAGACGACCCCGAGCTAAAGAAAAAGAAAGCGGAGGGAATGGTACCTGAACAAGTGAGTGTTAAGACAGATGAGGAGCTGATGAATGTGGAGCTCTTCCCAGGGAAAGTTGGCTTCGCCACTAAGATAGGCACCCAGCTGGGACCCGAAATGACAGAGAAGGTAATCTCTACATTACGTCGAAATTTTGATATATTTGCATTCTCTCCAGCTGACATGACTGGTGTTCCCCCGGAGATAGCCATGCATTGTTTTAACGTTGACCCAAAGGCAAAGCCGGTGAAACAAAAGTTACAAACTCTGGGGTTGAGAAGAATAATATTGTGAAAGAAGAAGTTGAGAAATTACTAAAGGCGGGACATGTCGTGAAGGTACAATTCCCAGAATGGCTCTCCAATGCGGTGTTAGTACCTAAGGGGGCAGGGAAATGGAGAATGTGCATTGACTTCAGAGACCTCAACAAGGCATGCCCTAAAGACCATTACCCGCTGCCGAGGATAGATCAGTTAGTGGACGCGACTTCTGGCTTCGAGCTATTGAGTATGATGGATGCATATCAAGGTTACCACCAGATCCAGCTGAACCCCTCAGATGTCCCTAAAGTGTGCTTCATAGCAGCGTGTGGAACATTTGGTTATGTCCGAATGCCATTCGGGTTAATCAACGCCGGTGCAACGTATCAGAGAATGGTTGATGCCGTCTTTCGAGGGCAGATAGGAAGAAACATGGAAATTTATGTGGATGATATGTTGGCCAAGAGTGTGAAAGCAGTACAGCATGTGGAGGACCTAGAGGAGATTTTCCAGGTGATTCGAGGAAATGGTATCAAATTGAACCCGGCCAAATGCTCTTTCGGGGTGAAGTCGGGGAAATTCCTTGTATACATGGTTACTCAGAGAGGGATAGAGGTGAATCCAGCTAAAGTAAAGGCCGAACTAGACATGCAGCCACCGAGGAACGTGAAAGAGCTCCAGACGTTAAATAGGAGAATCACAGCATTGAGTAGATTTATAGCCAGGTCCGCCGAGAAAAGTCACCCCTTCTTCAAAATTTTCAAGAAAGGGGCCAAGTTTGAGTGGAATGAAGCATGCCAGAAGGCCTTTGAGGATCTGAAACGTCACCTGTCCCAGTTGCCGAAGCTGATTAAACCTTCTCCGGGAGATACTCTCATCCTGTATCTCTCCGTAGGGGAATTCTCGCTGAGCACAACTCTAGTTAAAGAAGAAGGATAGCCAACATCCTATCTATTACGTCAGTAAGGTCATTCAAGGGGCTGAAGCTCGATACTCGGAAATTGAAAAGGCTGCCCTGGCCGTAGTATTCACGGCGCGAAGACTGCGCCCATACTTTCTCTCTTATAAAATACTGGTCCGCACTAATTATTCATTGAAACAGGTTATCGGCCGAGCAGACCTCTCAGGAAGGATGGTGAGATGGGCAATAGAGCTCCAAGAATATGATGTGGACTTCGAGCCACGGAGGGCCATAAAAGCCCAAGCTTTGTCTGACTTCATCCAAGAATCCACCAAACCGGAAGAGGTAGAGGGATGGAAGGTATATGTGGATGGCTCAGTAACTTTGAACGGGTGTGGAGCAGGGATAGTGCTAGTGAATCCCCAAGGAGAGGACCTACAATTTGCAGTGAGATTCCAATTCATAACTTCAAATAATGGAGCAGAATACGAGGCTCTGATTAGAGGAATGGAGATGGCGGTTGAGTTGGGAGCCCTAAAGGTAATTCTATATTCCGATTCCCAATTGGTTGTTCAACAGGTAAATGGAGAGTATGCAGCTAAAGATAACAGAATGGCTGTTTACCTGGAACGGGCTAAAGAGGTGATGGGCAAGTTCCAAGATTGTAAGGTGATTCAAGTACCTCGAGAGGAGAACGTACAGGTTGATAGCCTCTCCAAACTTGCCAGTTCCACAGAATTTGATGGACAGGGAACGGTGACCTTGGTGGTAGCAGAAAGAGAGGCTCTCGGAAGCCCCATTGGTTCCATCGAGGAAGGAGATGATTGGAGGAAAGATATCTGGACGGAACTCACCAGAGAAGCAGATGCCCCTACCACCCGAGAAGCTCGAGCTCTTAGGATCAAATACTGTATTATCGGAGGGCAATTATACAAGAAGTCGTTCACCCAACCATACTTGAGGTGCATATCAACCCGGGAAGCGGCGTATACACTCAAAGAAATTCATGAAGGCCACGCGGCTAGCCATGAGGGATATAAAACAGTGGTGAAGAAAGCCTTGAGGGCTGGGTTATACTGGCCCTCCATGACGAAGGATTCCAAAGAGTTCGTAAAGAAATGTGCAAAATGCCAGAAAAATGGTCCCCTGATAAGGACTCCTGCGGAGGAGATGGGAGCTATGCACTCTCCGTGTCCTTTCGCCAAATGGGGAATCGACTTGGTGGGGCCCTTCCCTCCAGCCCTGGGAGGAAGGAAATTTTTTATAGTAGCAGTGGACTATTTTAGCAAGTGGGTCGAAGCCGGCCCTCTAGCTAAAATAGATGAGGAGAATGTGATTAGGTTCCTGGGAAGACAAATCTGCTGCAGGTTCGGAGTACCCAGGATACTAGTCTCTGATAATGGGACACAGTTCAATGGAGAAAATGTACGAGGATGGTGCGCAAGACTAAACATAGTACAAAGATTCACTTCCGTAGCTCACCCCCAAGCTAATGGGTAGGTGGAAGTCACTAATCGAACCATAGTAGATGGTATCCGGACGAGGTTGACGAAAATAGGTGGAGGATGGGTGAACGAGTTAGATAACGTGCTATGGTCCAACAGAACTAGCCCAAAGACAGCAACTGGAGAATCCCCTTTCCAGCTGGTCTACGGAGCTGCGGCGGTGATACCTCCAGAGGCCGTGTTGCAATCCCACCGAATTGCCCAATTCGAAGAACATCAAAACGAGAGGTTGATGAGAGAGGCCCTGGATTTAATGGAAGAAGAAAAAGAGATGGCTCGAGTACGTGCGGAGAGATACAAGAGTAGAATTAAAGCTGCATATGATCGAAGGGTGATTTCGAGGTCCTTTAGAGTGGGGGATTTGGTGTTAAGAAGAGCAGATGCTCTAAAGAACACGGGGAAACTAGAGCCCAATTGGGAGGGTCCCTATAAAATCACGCAGGTACTGAAAGGAGGAGCCTATAGATTGCAGAGCATGGAGGGAGTCAATATAGCCAGACCTTGGAATGTTTGCCACTTGAAGAGGTTCTTTGTTTGAAGAAAATGTAAGGTCTTGAGACCATTTGTGATTCTGCGCTAATTTCTATTTTATTTAATGTACTTAGTACCTTCACCGGAGCTCTTTTTCCCTCTTTACGGGTTTCCCCTTTGGGGTTTTTCCGTAAAGAGCTTTTTAATGAGACCGGCGTAGGTTATCTATGGCCTATGTTGAAGACTGATATTAATCAATGAAGCTTTTTCCCTTTTGAGAAAAATTATGCAGAGTTATTGCGTTTTGACTATATTTGTCTTATTAGAATACATGATGCATAACCCCAAGGAGTTGGCCTAGTGGTGTAGGCTTGGGACTTAGGAGTGTGCTCCTCTCTAGGTGTCAGGTTCGAAACCCCTAAGGTGCAAACAATTTCTATGGGGCCATGTCCATACAGAGCGCAAAGCTCTGGCTTTAAACGGGACCCCCGCAAGTGGGCGGTGGGATTGGTCCCCCGGGATTAGTCGGCCTTGAACCGGATACCCGAGACTTCAAAAAAAGAATACATGATGCATGAATATGAATTGTGAGAGTGAGAGACACTCGAAAGCCTAGAGGCCAAGGAGAGCTGGAGAGCTCCTCACCACACTTGAGACCCAAATGGGTTACTTAAAAATGAAAGAAAGATTTTTACGAATTAAAATCTTCTAAGAATAAGAGTGAGAGACACTCGAAGGCCTAGAGGCCGAGGAGAGCTGGAGAGCTCCTCACCATACTTGAGACCCAAATGGGTTACTTAAAAATGAAAGAAAGATTTTTACGAATTAAAATCTTCTAAGAATAAGAGTGAGAGACACTCGAAGCCTAGAGGCCGAGGAGAGCTGGAGAGCTCCTCACAATACTTGAGACCCAAATGGGTTACTTAAAAATGAAAGAAAGATTTTTACGAATTAAAATCTTCTAAGAATAAGAGTGAGAGACACTCGAAAGCCTAGAAGCCGAGGAGAGCTGAAGAGCTCCTCACCATACTTGAGACCCAAATGGGTTACTTAAAAATGAAAGAAAGATTTTTACGAATTAAAATCTTCTAAGAATAAGAGTGAGAGACACTCGAAGGCCTAGAGGCCAACGAGAATTGGAGAACTCCTCACCATACTTGAGACCCAAGTAGGTTATTTAAAAACGAAGGAAAAGATAGGCAGAAGCCTAAAGATCAAGGAAAACCCCCTCGATCTACTTAAAACTCGAGGAGGTTCCTCAAGATGGAGAGAGATTTCTTGAATCTTTTGAGAAACTCCTTGAAGGCTGTGAGGCCAGGAGAAAATAATAATGATGCAGCCCACAAGACCGAGAGGGGGGAGGAAAAGAGGACACCTCCACCATGCTCCTTACTGGTCTTATAGGCTGTCCACGTGAGCAAGAAAGGAAAGATACGCCATAAACAAATAGTAAGAAGCTAACATGATTACCACAAAAAGCCCCCACATATCCAAGAGTGTGGGGTCCCCTACAAAGTATAGGCTGTCCACGTGAGCAAGAAAGGAAAGATACGCCATAAACAAATAGTAAGAAGCTAACATGATTACCACAAAAAGCCCCCACATATCCAGGAGTGTGGAGTCCCCTACAAAGTATAATAAAAACAAGTATCATGAGCAGAAATTAAAGAGTGTAGCAAAAGAAAGATAAAATGTTTGTTAAGATCATGGAAACATGAATTTTAAGCAGCCTTTTCAACGGCAGCTCCTTCGGCAGTAGCCCCTTCGACAGCAGCTTCTTCAGCAGCAGCATGACTGCTGGATCCTCCACCCTCCTCTGGGCCCTCTCCTCCTCCTAAGATAGCCTCAACATCCTTTCCTTCACCTGTGTTCACCTCAGTATTGGGGGCAGAGGCGTAAGGATAGATTAATGGTTCCAGAGGTTCCAGCTCAGCCATGCCCACCTTGGCCGCCTGCAAATTAGCAACAGCCTGACCCATTCCGGGCAACCACCAAGGGCTTTCGGCACTTTCTGTTGGATCCCCTAGGAATTTGGGAGGAGGAGCAAGCTTATCCAGGCGGAAGGCACGAGAGTAGGTCCCATCAAATTCTGGAGCTGAATGCTCGGCCACGGCATTGCTGAAGCCGTGATCGATGAAGTGAGGAATATACGGCCTCATGGCGCATTAGAAGTTTGAGCTCTTTAAAAAGCTGGACAACCACTGAGTATGGAGAGTCCCCAGAAATTCTTGACCCAATGGAGAGGTGAACAGGGATTTGATGTAGGTCTGTACTCCAACATCTGGCAGCTCACGCTCCATTCGTTTCATCTCCTCCTCCATCCGCTTAATCTCCTTCTCCATTCGTTCCACTTCCCCCTCCAGATGCTTAGTCTTAGCTACCTCTTGCTTACTTTGGGTCCAGAGAAGAGGCAACTCCTCAGCCAAAGCTTGAGCCCGCTTTTGAGCTTTGTCCCTCTCTGCAATGATACCTTTAAGAGTCAATTGAGAAGAGGACGCCTCAGCTCGAAGGAGTTCATTCCCAGCAACTAGTTCAAGAGTCTGATCAAATATTTTAGTGTAGACGAGCCCGAACTGCATGATGAGAAAAATAACGTTTCAGACATGAAGAAATTAGATGCCATAAAGACAAAGGGAAATACCTCAGAAAAGAGATGAGCGCCGTGGAGCAATTGATCCTCAGGAAGAAGCCTGCCAGAGAGCTCGGTGTTGGAAGGAGGAGGACATCGATTGATGAGACGCTGGAGAGGTTCGTAGGAAGCAGAAACTGGGACTTCTTTCTCAGAAGGAGCACGAGTGGTTTTTCCCTTCTTCTTCTTGGAAGTGCCAGAATCGGAAAAGAAAGTGTTTGTAGCTGAGCGAGTCCTCCTAGAGACAGAACCAGGGACTTGGGCGGAAAAGCTAGGAGGAGGAGGAGCCTTTGTAGAACTCTCTGGTGCCGGGGTCTTTACAGAGCTTTCTAAAGCAGGAGCAGGAGAGTGAGAACCTTAGGAGGGTTGTCAGGAGTAACAACTGCAGGTGCCTTCACCATCCCGAGAGCGGGGGCATCCCACGAAATGTGAGTTAACCAGCTCATTGCTGCAAGCAACCAAGAAATTTACCATCGCGAGGTTCTAAAGGAAAATCCTGGGGACAAAATCCAAAATGAGAGAGAATGTGAGGATTTTTGCAGATACCAAGGACATCAAAGAAATCGTGTTGGCGGACATGAGCATTGAGGGTAGTCATAACAGTATAATTTGAGGGAGAGTAAGTTTTCAGAGGAGGAAGAGGCACTCCTGGGTTATGATATAACCAGCGTTCATGGGGAAAGGGCCAATCAGAGGGGTTAGTCACAAACATATAATAATCTTTCCAGGACGATTCTTCTTCATGAAGCTTTGTCATGAATTTGCAAGCAAGAGACCTTCTCCCACAAACATAGAAGAAGCCATCGTTTAGCTTACAAGAGTGCTGACTCATAAATAACTCAGCAGAAGGCTCACCGCCGTTCCCCTTCACCAAAATATAAAATCCGATCATAGTGCGGATGGCATTAGGAGTAAACTGATTAAGGGTAATTTGCATGCGAGTAGAGATGGAGGCCAAGTAAGGATGGACAGGAAATCGAAGGCCAGCCCTAATCTGGGCTTCGAAGAAAGCTAGGGTTCGAGGCTCTGGGAGATTGGGGCGTTCGTCAGAACGAGGAATTCGGAGGATGTACTCCGGCGGGAAGACTTGTGCTTGGGTGAGACTAGCTAAATGGGTGTCATTGACCAGAGAAGAAGTCGAAATTCTATCCCTCATTTGGGGGCTCCCTACCAGAGATGAAGTCGATCGGGACGGGCTCAATCCGGAAGACTCAAGCGGGGGAGAAGGTTTAGATGGAAACATTGACAAAGTACTTGCGAAATAAAAAGGAGGTAGAGGATAACTGGGTTACCTTGCCGGAAGAAGTACGGAGTCGGACTGGACGAGCGGCGACGGTGAGAGCTGGAAAGAAGAGACGCCTGAGAAGAGAAAAGAAAACGGCGGGGGAGTTTCCGAGAAAGGGAGATTTGAAAGAAATGTATGAGATGTGGAAGAGTGAACCGGAAAGGGGCTAGAATCGAGGCTTCTCCTCGAAGAAAGTAGCAAAAAAGAGAAAATTGCAACTGCGTGGGGCCCAGGCGCGGAAGCCGAAGCGTTTTTCGGAATTGTGGGCGGGAAAATTTGTGAAGGAGAATATTTATGAAATTCTTCTCCGAAGTGAGGATAATACGTGTCTCTCCGGAAAGGCCTCTAATGCCAAGGCCTCTTATGCCAGTAACACTTGAATTTCCTACTCTCACAAAAGATGTAATCACTTTATGAGAGTAGGGGGGAGTAGATGATGCGGCCTAAAATTGTCATAGCTTAAGAAGTCGACACGTGTATAGAGGATAGGATAGATGAGGAGATACGAGCTTAAAGAGAGCTCCTCAAAATATAGATTCTCATCCGGATGTCCCTCTGGAGGGAGCTCCACCCAGGGGAAAGGTATCGAGAAGACCTGGTCCTGAGGATAATTAGTAAGCCGAAAGTTTAGGAGAGGTTCCATATAAAACGGGGTAGGATCGGATAAAGGAAGACCCATTCTTCCTTCTCTCGGAAGTTGAAGTCCACCATAGGGAGTGGTTGCGCTTCTTCAGGGATTAAGAGAATGGAGGACCCAGTCAAAAGTAGCTGGACTAATTCAAAGATAGGAGGAAGGGCAGATCCGAAATAAGGGGAAAACCTAACTTCCCCTCAGGTATAATTCCTCTATAAATAGGTAAGCCTAGGTACATTCTTAGGTTACGATCTCTAATATTATTTGACCTATTACGCTTCTTACGAATACTCTGATATCTTTCGAGAACCCTATTGATAAACAGAGGACTCTTGAGTCCTTGCGATATACTGAATCACCCATACTGACTTGAGCGTCGGAGTGTCCGCGCCGGACTCCCCTCCGGCGTATCTTTTGCAGGTTCTTGGAGGATCATTTCAGAGAAGGAAGCGTGCTCGGATTATTTGTACGAGTCTGAAAATTTGGATATCTAATTCAACGGATATCTAATCCCTCTGTGCAATTTGTGGCACAACACTACTTATTCTATATTTCATTTTCGAAGTTTTTTATACAACTTCACCATACTGGTTCTTCCACTTGGGTCATGCTGCATAGGTTGGAGTTGTGCAATTAAATAAGGTATGTTTCTTTCAATATTATATTGCATGTATTTTTGTTGTTGTGTAGATTATTAGTTTATAAAGTGCAAAATTTAATACTCCCTCCGTCCCGTGATTACTTGCACACTTTCCTTATTTGAACGTCCCAAAATTACTTGCACACTCTTAATATGGAAATACCCCACAAAATTAATACCCTCCCAACATCATTTTATTTTCAAAATTTCCACCACCTTTTTACATACATTTTACTTTACACCTCATCATATCCACTCTACACCTGACCAAATCACCTAAAATACCCCTCCTTTATCTTACATCACCAACCACTAAATTCACTTTTCTTTAACAACGTGCCGGTCAAACCGTGCAAGTAATCCTAGGACGGAGGGAGTATATATTTTTTTAATTTATGTATAGGTGTAGTTACAATATGACAATAGATCGAAGTTGGATTTATAATCGATTGAATGAGAGAAATTTTCTAAATCAAGACTTTCTGACTGGTGTGTATAGTTTTTTGGATTTTGCATTTTCTAATTCTGGATTTCAAAGTGGAAATAAGATTAGATGTCCTTGTAAAAAATGTTCTAATAGGACATTTCATACACGTGACGTGGTTGGTGGACATTTGTGTCAGTGGGGATTCATTAATCAATATTATGTGTGGGAAGCTCATGGCGAGCAAGTAAATGATTTTCAATCTTTTGGTGGCACGGAGGGGTCTCCCATCGCCTCTGATGAAGTAAGAGATGAAATGGAAAACTCGTATAGGCAGATGGTTTTTGACACATTTGGTTCTCAAATTCAAAATGAGGGCTCCAACACGGAAGGTGAGGCACCAAATTGAGAGGCTGCAAAATTTTATCAATTATTGCAATCATCGGACGTCGTGATATGTGAAGGCATTGAGCAAACTGTTTTGGAATTTGTGTCGAAGTTTCTACATAATAAGTCATTGAACAATGTAACAGATGATGGAGTTGAAGGCTTTCTAAAATTGTGTAGGGGTCTGGTTAAGGAAGAAGATCGACATAAAATTCCACACAGTATATACAAACTGCAGAGTATGATGAAAAAACTTGCATTTGGCCATAGTACGATAGATGTACGCTACAAAAATTGTTTCTTGTATTATCAAGAAGGGGAACAATATGTTCAGTGCCCAGTTTGCCATGAGCCTAGATACGAAAAGAGTACAATGACTGGGAATAAGATTCCCCAAAAGAGGTTATGGTACTTTCCCATCACTCCATATCTACAAAGGTTATATATGTCACAGAAAACAGCAAAACACATGACATGGCATAAGAATTGCGATGGGAACAATGACATCATGATCCATCCAGCTTGTGGTGAGGCTTGGAAATATTTTGACAGAACTCATTCAGATTTTGCCATCGAAGCAAGAAATGTAAGACTTGGACTTTGCACCGATGACTTCAACCCGCATAGCCATTCTGCAAAGTCTTATTCATGTTGGCCAGTATTCGTTACACCATACAATCTACCACCAGATCTCTTAATGAACCAAGAACAAATATTTCTCAGTCTTATCATTTCAGGACCTGAAAATCCAGGTAGAAACATTGATGTCATGCTTCGTCCATTGATTGATGAATTGAACAAGTTGTGGAGCACCGGAGTTAAAACATATGATAGTTTCAGGAAACAAAACTTCATTATGAGAGTTGCTCTTATGTGGACAATTAGTGACTTTCCAGCCTATGGAATGTTATCAGGGTGGAGCACACACGGGCGAATGTCTTGCCCATATTGTATGGAAAAGACAAAGGCATTTCGACTTAAGAATGGGCGTAAGATATCTTTCTTCGATTGTCATCGTCAGTTTTTACATGAGAATCATCAATTTCGAAGAAACAAAAAAGATTTTTTGTAAGGTAAATCTGAGTATGATTGTGGTGTTGAAAGGATTTCTGGAGCTGAAATTTTTGAACGAGTGCAACAACTTTGTTTTGGGGTGACGTCTAATATCGAGGGGTTTGGTGTACACCACAATTGGAAGAAAGTTAGTATATTTTGGGAGTTGCCATATTAGTCTACACTTCTCATCCGTCACAACTTAGATGTCATGCATTGTGAGAAAAACTTTTCCGATAACATTTTGGCCACAACTATGGATGATCCAGATAAAACAAAGGACAATGTTAATGCAAGGAGAGATTTGGAGTTGCATACTAGAAGAAAAGAATTGTTTCTGAGAAGTGATCAAAGAGGAAGGGTAATTAAATAGAAAGCTACATATACATTGAGTAAGGATCATAAGAAACTTGTGTGTGATTGGCTGAAAGAGATGCGTTTTCCTGACGGATATGCCTCAAATATCTCTAGGTGTGTCAATATGCCTCTTCTTCAGTTGGACCATATGAAAAGCCACGATTGTCATGTGTTCATGCAGAGACTACTACCTATCGCATTTCGTGACTTCTTACCAGAAAGTATTTGGGGCCCATTGATAGAGGTGAGTAATTTCTTTCGAGCATTGTGTGCAACTGAAATTCGTCGATCAGATATGGAATCATTAGAAAAATCAATTGTGGAGACTATTTGTAAATTAGAAAATTTTTTTCCTCCCGCATTCTTTGACTCGATGGAGCATTTGACAATTCACCTTCCGTATGAAGCCAAAGTTGGAGGACCGGTACGAGATCGATGGATGTATCCATTTGAGAGGTACATATATACACTTGTATTTTACACTTGGTTGATGGATAAATATGTGTGGCACATCTCATTTCTGAGATCACTCACTTTTGTTCTCATTATTTTGAATCAGAAGTACAAACAAGATTGAATCGTCCTAGTAGAAATGAGGTTTTAGTTGTTCCAGATCTTGAAGGTGAATTATCAATATTTACTTGCAAAGGTCGACCACTTGGGCCAATTTTGAGAACTCGTACACTGACAACTGAGGAGTACAAAGCCATAGAACTCTCTGTTCTTATCAATTGTCCTAAAATCGATGGTTGGTTGAGGTATGCATTGTTATCTTCTAATTATACTTGTTTATAAATCTATATTACGAAAGTTTAAATATATTTTATTTTATTCAGTTTATTCGATGATGAAATGGGTTGTGCACACTTAGATGACCAATCTGTTTCAAAGATAAGGACAAACCAGTTCGTTAATTGGTTTAAGCATTGGGTACGTAGTGGCCGTTATGAAGTAGATTCACGTCTCAAAACATTAGTTGATGGGCCTGAGTGGACCATAAACACCTATAAGGGGTACTTTGTGAATGGGTTCAAATTTCACACAGAAGCACATGGACGATCAAGGAAGACAATGAATAGCGGTGTAAGTGTGAAAGCGAGTACAGGTGATGATGTTGATCAAAGAAACTTTTATGGCATGTTGCAAGAAGTGGTACAAATTATGTATTGGGGTTCTGGACAACGACAAACAATTTTTCTTTTCAAATGTGATTGGTATGATATTACGAGGGGAATGACTATCCATCCTAAGTACCACTTAGTTGATATTAATCCTCGGTCAAGATTGTCAACTTCAGAGCCATTCATTTTTGCTAATCAAGCAGCCCAAGTGTACTATACTCGTTATCCTTCTAGGGGACCTTCTCGAAGAAAAGGTTGGTGGGCAATATGTAATGTGAAGGAAAGACACGTGATTGACATTTCATCAATTAATGAAACATATCAGGATACTATCCTACCACCAATTAATAGAATGGAAGAGCTCAATGATTTTAATGAGAATGAGATACAACTTGCAGGTGATGGAATTGAAATTCTTGAAGAAACTGAAATTGCAGATGATGATGAATTAAATGAAGAAGGAGAATTTGATGATGAATATGAAGAGTTTGATGATGGACCCGAGATACCCGAAGAAGATGATATTGATGAAATGTAATAATCACTTGCATTTTATTTTACTTCAGGATGACTATTGTAATCCCTTTTTTATGTGTTCCAAAGTTAAGGTAGCATCTGTAATAATTAAGTCCCCCAATCAACTTTCCTTGAGCAGAGTAAGCATTCTCTCTAAATTAATTTGACACCATAAAGCAGTTTTTATGATTTTAGCAAAAGACTCTTTCATTTCAGCACTATTTGGCCTGCATAAATTTTACAGCTATGCAAACAGCAGCGTTATTAAAAACCAAAAGCTGCATCCAATATTTATACTAATAATGCTTATATAGTTTATCACAAAATAAATAAATTGCAATCCAAACCAAGCAATCAAATAAAGTTGCTGCTGAAAGGAAAATAATCAAACAAGAAGATCATTTCCTCCAAAAATAAGAATGCAGTTATCCAAAGTATCCAAAAAACCGCAAATATCAAAATATATACCACATTCTATGGTTCCCGTAATAAATCATTAATATCGAAATACTCATTTATAGTATGCCTCCCCTCACCCCCAACCGATGAAGATCCAATGCAATCTTGGTTGCTTCGGTTGATTTGCATTTGAGAACGAACAAGTTCCATAAATTCAGCATTTTGAGTTCTTTGGGACTCCACGAGAGCCTGTAGAATTGCGTGCATTTCTCGGTTGCATCCTTTGCAATTTTCTTTACTTCATCTAGCTCGTCTCTCAATTCTATCACCTCTCTTCTTGACTCTTAAGATGACGAACTAACACGTGGAAATAAAGATCGTTTACGAATGTTAAAGCCCAACTCTTCAGGATACACATGGACAGAGAGACTCATGACTCTGCCTTTATTTGGTGATCCAATTCCAATGGCATGCATCGATTTCTCAGCATCAACGCCTACCGGCCAATTTGTACGATCCTCCCGAAAGTCTTTGATGCAATTTTCAACATATCGATCCTATTTAGAAGAGAACACAATTATAAAAATTATATACAATGAACTAATGTATCAATTACTAATAATCTTGAAACTTACATATACTGTTGGGATATGAATCCTAATATAAGTCCTAATTGATGATGTGAAATAGTTTTGATAAGCTAAAAGTAGACTTGAATATATTTCTAAGTGTTGACTGATCTAGTTATGGAAGTCGTCTTGTGAACAAGATTAGTAGAGTACAAAATACATGTGAAAGAAAGAAAAGACAAGTACGTTTTATAAGTACTATGTTGAAGGTTTATATAGGTTTTATGATGAGCGAATAAACGATGTATAGAAGCTCATAGTTCATATGTTTTGTTTATATTGATGTATAGATTTAAGTTGACTAAGCTGAAATTATAAAGCTTAAAGTAATGTAATAGTCTTGTTAGGATTAAATGATAGGACTAGTATAGATTAGTTCTTCATGGAAGACTACTATTGGAAGAATTCTACTGCGAAGAAGACAAGAAGACTTGAGAAGATAAGACATGTGAAGTGAAGACTGGAGATTTGTCTAAGTGTGGAAAACCAGACAAGACAAGTGCGAAAGAAGCTGAATTTGTATAAGTCAGAAACGCGTATGAAGGAAGATATATTGAAGAGTTAGTTATGGAATAACTAATTAACTGAAGAAACACGTGGAAGGATACGAAGTAACCGTTCGAAGTTAGTTATCAAGAAAAGTCATTTGGATAACAAACTGTTCTTGATATTCAGAAGTCTATAAATACATGAAGACATTTGACGGTTATGACTACTGACTAACTATTGAAGCGTTGAGATTTACGAAGCAATTACTGAGAGCTATTCTAAGAAAAAGAAACTCACAAAGTTCAAGTTCAGAAAGTTGAAGCCAGAAGACAAGTCAAATTCGAAGAAGGCTACTACTGGACTAAGAGAAGTTTTATTACTGTTGTTTTTGTTCAAGTTGCTAGTTACTCGTAAATCACTAGTTGTTAGATCGAAGAAACACTTGGTAGTGTTATCGAAAAGATCGAAGTCTTATTTCTTGGGACTTGAAGCCACAAGAACACACTACTCGAAGAGAAGAGTTAATAAATTTCGCAACTGGAGTTGTGAGAGTGGATGTAGACAAGTTGTCGAACCACTATAAATTCTGTGTTGATTTACTTTACTGTTTTATTTGTTGTTTGATTGATTACTTGTTTAATTTATTAATCTCCATATAGAATAAACAAGACTAGTGTTCATAACAGAAGTTCATATTCGAGATTAGTTGAGTATAAATTTGTTGGGCTCATTGATAAATCTGATATTTCCGCATTGTGTATTCTGATATATTGAAAGATTTTGAAAAGTCTATTCACCCCCTCTAGACGTTTTCCTAGCTTACTCAATAATATCAACTCAACTAGGGACCTACATATACAGTCTTGAATTTTGGATCGATCCACTTTGGGGCTTCATTAGGGTCATTGGGATTTCGCAACATGTGGGTGTTGGCGTAATTCTCTATAAAAGGGATTGCAGGGATACCCTGTTCTAGTGCCTATTCAATCAATTCATTCCAGATTTTCAGAATAATCTTAAATTATGCAGAATGATTATATATGCAACCTGACTTTCATAATGTGATGCCATCACTCAAGTAATTAACAAAGCAAAACTGCTGCTTCCATTTTGCAAAGCAAAATCTTAAATAATTAACAAAGCAAAACTGCTACTTCCATTTTGCAAAGAAAAATTGCTGCTTCCATAATTAACAAAGCAGAATCTTTCATAATGTGATGCCACAACTCAAGTTTAAGAGCAGAATCTTAAATAATTAACAAAGCAAAAGTGTTGCTTCCATTTTGCAAAAGCAAAATTGCTGCTTCCATAATTAACAAAGCAAAACTACTGCTTCCATAATTAACAAAGCATAATCTTTCATAATGTGATGCCACCACTCACAAAATAATCAATATTTCAATAAAAATGACTTGATCATAAATAGTAGAAACTTGAAATAAGAGACGAAACAAATAAAGTACATACAGTAATTCTTCTTACTCAATACAAATGGCTTTAAATTATATGTATAAACATTACAAAAATACCTTCTCGATGCCAGCATGCTCCATAGTCTTAGATCCGGTGGTATGACACGCTCGTGGGGCCTTGTTCATATTCTCCTTTTCCAGTTTTGCTCCTTCTTAAGAATTTAGGACTTTTCCAATAAGTAAGAAGTTCGTTCCAGTGTTGGTCAGGACACCACTTAGGCATCTTTTTAGTAACCTCATAGTTCTCTCGTGCATCGTAAACTGCTTCAGATAAAAAACTACCCATACTCTTCTCCCAAAGAGCTCTTATTGCTCCATCTTCAATAGGATCCCACACATATATAAGTACTCTAGTGCAATTGGAAAAAATAATTGTAAATATGAGAATGCATTAAATGTATATATGGCTGAAATAAATTTATTTCTACCTCAAATCGATTCCAAAGAGTCCTCTTATTATCTTTGGGCATCTCAGTCCAATTAGGGTGACCCCCTTTAAGTCCTGTTTGAAGATGGCTGCCAATGGTTCGTGGCATCTTTTTATCGGGCCAACCTCCTTGAGGAGTGAGCGAGATGTTCCTCCTATCAGCTCGATCAGCTGGGGTCTCCTCTCCTTTATTACAACCTCGGCCTTCCTTCCTCTTTAAAGTCGAATCAGCATTAACATTGGCTTGGTTGGGTGATGCTATTGAGTTCAAGCCCGTCTCTGAATTAGTAGTTTCAGATTGTAATTGTGCGATCGCTCTTGCCTTTCGGGTAGATATTATCCCAAAGGTTCGAATATCTGTTTGGGCCCTTGTGCATCTAGGTGCATTAGTTGGTACATGATCTGGCATACTACATTGTTGTGACAATTCAGGATTGTTGACAAGTGGTGGTCATTGTGAAGCATGATTTGTCGAACGACCAGACGAAGAAAAAGTCAGAATACGACCAGACATCTGAGAAAATATATAAATAATTATAATGAACACATCACAATTAAGAAAAATAATTAAGAAAAAACACAGTAAATGTGTTTGTCTAAATTAATTGTCATCTAAAGGATTGAACTTTATCAATGTGAAGTTACTTTCATTTTCATCACTTTAATGAAAAAACTCATTATCTAAACTAGTGTAAAATGTGTGGAGTGAGATGAAGAAAAATTAGAAAAATCATGTCCCCATAACAATTAATGTAGAAGAAATTAATCAAATAAATATATGTTTGCCATTCCCTCACAGACCATAATTGCTATCAAATATCTTATTATTATTTTTACAAAGATCTCTTGAATGAGACATTAGAACGTCATATTTTCTAACATTGAAATAAAATTGCAAATGAAAAGATAACTGCATAAACAGGGACCATAAGTGATGCGTCGAAAAAGAACGCTTTCGGATATAGATCGTTCTCTTGCGAGCACTATTAATCACGAGTTTGAATCGTCCGTTTATCCTTAGCAATCTTCTCGTAAATCTCCCCGAGAATCCAAGAATAACCTGCAAAAGTACGCCGGAGGGGGGCTCTGGCGTAGAAGCTCCGACGCTCAAGTCAGAATCGATCGTAGGCGAAATAAAAGAGGAATTCCCCTGTATATCTAGGGAAATTCCGGCGAATATAATGGTGTTTCTTCTCAATTCAGTGTATAGTTCTTGTGAAAAATGTGTATAATATGTAAAACGTAAGTAAGAATACGGAAAGAACCTGCTTATATACCTGGCCCCCCTCCTCGGAGAGGGAAAGACTTGTTCTCCCTATATTCTCGGCTCCTTCCTGTAAATCCGGCCTCAATTCCCTAAAGAATCGGTCTCACTCTCCCTGGAGACTTGGTTCTTCAGCATCTCGGCCCCTATCTTCGTGGGTTGATTGACTTGGCCAGGAAAGATGGACTATTCGTTATCTATTTGGGCCAGATCCTTTCAGGCCCAAGGGCTATTAATCTCTCCAAATATGGGCCAAAGGCCCAATCACTCTGATTTCTCTAATTTCCCTGCTTAAGCCCAGGGATATATTACTCCAGTTTCTTCGGTGTATTGATCTAATCACAACTATCCTAATTTATCCCGTTTCCACGTGTCGACTTCTCCGGGAGCGACATATTTATCTACATCAACCACTCCCCCCTACTCTCATAAAAAGCATAATTTTTAAGAGAGTAGGAAAATAAACCAACAATAATATACATTATAAAGAAATAATATATTGCTTTAAATCCTCCGTTCCCCATATTTCTCTGGAAACAAGAAATATCCGATCCTTAATGATTATCTAACACCATCATACCCTTTCCGCTTCCACACGCAACCTTTCCTTCGAAATTGGTGATTCGGCTTTCTGCCCGAGAGGGAACATTAAGCCACCCCTTCCCAGTCACGCGCTTTTTCATTGGGGGGGCATTTAATTCTCTTCCACTTTTCCCTCTCTCTCCTCTTCACAACCATTTCAAATTATACTCATTTCGTGAAACCTCCTCTCTTTTCTTTCAAACCTATCCACTCCTTTTCATTCTCGTTTTTACATCTACAATTAACTTCTTCAAGCACGTCTATCAACCAGTTCGTCACCTTCAAAATCGTCCTCAGTCCAGGTATCTCTTCTTTTTCCTTTTCTCATTTACAATATCCTTATGTCATCCTCCTCAAATTCCATATCCATGGAGAGTTCCACTTCCAACTCGTTTCCCATATTTCCCGTAACCGACCGAACTTTGAATGACAAAATTTCTGGTCCTTCAATTCTCACTCCGGAGCGCGTTGCCGCTTTTCTCCGCTCAGGGATCTTCCCCGCCGATTATTCAGTTAGGGCTGCGCATAGGAAAGAACGCCCTAATTTTCCAGGCCATAATACTTTAGCCTTTTGGGAGGCCCAACTAAAAGCAGGCCTCCGATTTCCGATACATCCTTACCTCTCTGAAATTTCCACCTATCTTCGCATACCTCTGAACCAATTTACTCCCAACGACATACGCGCCATGTTAGGCTTCTATATCCTGATGAAGGGAAATGGTGGAGAACCTTCGGCTCAACTCTTTCTAACCCAGTATGTGTGCAAGTTTGCAGATGGGTTTTTTTACGCTAGTGGTCGTACATCCAGGACCGGAAAATTCATGGAAAAGCTCCATGAAGGAGTCCAGGACTGGAAAGACTATTACTTCTTTGTTACAAATCCTCTTCCTTGGGAGTTTCCTCATGAGGGGTGGATTTATGAGAATCCTGGGGTACCCCATCCTCCTCTTTCTGTTTGTTCTTCTCTAAACTTGGATGTGATGAACCATTTAAATGACAATGTCTCTGCCCATGGCTTTTTTGATGTGATGAGTATTTGTAAAAATCCCAGAGCCCTTTCTCATTTCGGTTTTGGTCGCCCCGATTATCCCCTAGGTCCCGACGATGGTAATACCATTTCTTTTTTTCTTGGCATTGTCCTCAAAATTTGAACTACTGTATTTATTAATGTCGTTTCATATTCCTTTTGTGCAGCTATGAGTTGGTTAACTCAGATTTCCCGTGATGCCACTCCTCTCTCGATGGTTGCTAAATCTCCGGCCCCTGAAAGCTCCTCAAAGGCTCCAATTCCTCCTTCCCCAGCGAAACCTGTCACCGGGTCAGTTGCTAAGCGCACCCGATCCTCTAGTGAGAAGGCCTTAGTTTCTACTCTGCCTCCCGCCTCTGATGCTAAAAAGAAGAAGTCCAAAACCAAATCCTCTTTGCCTAATGTCGCTTCTGACACTCCTGATGAGATTACTGTTGATCATCTCCTAGCTTTCATAGAACGTCACACTCCGACCCCTGCCACCGAGGCCCTTAATGCTCTGTCTTCTGAAGAGCGAGTCGTGCATGCCGCCCATAGCTTTACACAGGTAAACTCTCTATGTAGATGTACTTCTGGATAATTTTAATATTGTTAAAGGTATACCTGTCTTACTTCTTTAGATTGTTCATTGTGCAGTTTGGTCTCCTGTTTTCCAACATATCTGAACGAGCTCTCCAGTCCCTTCAGCTAGTGGATGACCTCCAAAGCCAAGTAGAGCTGGAAAAGGTGAAGAAGGAGATACTCGATGCAGAACTACAGGACACTAATCAGAGGTGTAAAGTACTCCAAACAACGCTTTCGGGGGAGATTTCTTCGCTGAAGAAAGAGTTTGGTAAACGGGTTGAACAGCTGGAGGTTACTCTTCCTCGAGCTGGTATGAAATTATGCATAGAGTCCCTGTTTACCTCTGCCATAGGTCAAAAATTTCTAGGTACCTTACATCGGGAGTGGCTGGAGGCCTTTCTTCAGAGTAGCAGCTTTTTAGGGGCAATGGGTGCATATATCCCCCATTTTATTGACCATGGTTTTTCTAACGCCGTAGCTGAACATTCTGCTCCGGGATTTAATGGTCAGTATACTCGTGCCCTCCGGTTGGACGAACTGGACACTCCCCCTAAATTCCCTGGAGATGCCAAGGAAGACATCAATACCCCTTGGTGGTTACCTGGGATGAGGAAAGCAGTTTTGGAACTGAAAGATGCTGCCCTGAACTTGGATGATCTTGCACCGGCAAAGGATATAGCTTTCCCTATTCATGTGGAGAACCCAACTCCAGTGGCTACCGTGGCAGCAGGTGCTCTGATGGAGAAGGCAGAGGGAGGCGATTCCAGTGGGCGAGCTGAGGAGACAGGAGAAGGTTCCGAGGGGAAGAATGATGTTCCCCTCTCTTCATAACTTTATTTCCCTGATAACACTTTGGTACTTTTAAAACACTTTTTATTTTGTTAAGGCCTCTAAGGCCCTTTTTGGTATTTTCCGGAGACTCCACACTCCGGGGTTTTTCTGTGGAGGGCTTAGGCATGGTGCCTTAAGTCTTGAATATTCCTGCTTTATTTATGCTCAGCATCGTACCTGCATATTATTCCATGGCATGCGTATATATATATATATATATGTCTATATCTCTGCTATCTAAACATATAATATGGTTCCTGCCCTGCTCTTTCTTCACTTATGAATTTAGCATGTATTTTCTTGACACGTAAAGGCTCTAAAGCTCCTAGAAGAACCTTAATAAGAAGATACGGTTTATATCCCTGTACTTACTTGGTGATTTAATAATGCTTCTAGTCTGTCTCTTAATACTAGAGTCTTTAGGGATCATATTCTCCTTTAAGTTAGAATGTTTAGGGATTATACTCTCCCAAAAGTTAGAATGTTTAGGGATTATACTCTCCCAAAAGTTGTTTATACTCGTAAGAGTTTGTTTATACTCGTAAGAGTTAGTTTATACTCGTAAGAGTTCTTAGGGATTATACTCTCCCTGAAGTTAGAATGTTTAGGGATTATACTCTCCCCTAAGTTGTTTATACTCGTAAGAGTTAGTTTATACTCGTAAGAGTTGTTTATACTCGTGAGAGTTGTTTATACTCGTAAGAGTTTGTTTATACTCGTAAGAGTTGTTTATACTCGTAAGAGTTTGTTTATACTCGTAAGAGTTTGTTTATACTCGTAAGAGTTTGTTTATACTCGTAAGAGTTTCGAGAGTTGCTAGGGATAGGGTTTATTGGCGAGTTAATTATATCTTCTGCTACTGTACCCCTACTCCCCCTAGCTTTAGAGGCTGTCGTGGATAGAAACTTTAGGAATTCTTCCTAGGTATTTTCTATTCAAATCCTTATGAGTTGGTGTAAATCTCTCTATCTTGTAATATCTCTATCATATTATGTTTTAGCTTTCAAAACATATTCGTTATTTCAGCATTCATTATGCAGGCCCTTAACAGTTGTCTTAACACGGTATTAACATATGAGAAACATTTCATCATAAAATCGGCATACAAGAGTCATTTCATCACAGTATTAACATGCATTTATGGAAATTGCTGAAATTTTATCAAAACCGATGCTCCATTGATCAAAAGTGTTCATCAACATAGGCAAATAAGGGGAACCTATGCCGACCTCATTAAAAACCTCTCCGTGGTAAAACCCCAAAGGGAAACCCACGTAGAGGGAAAAAGAGTGCCGGTGAAGCAATTATTCGAATAAGAAGTAAACATTCAAAATTGTTCATAAAGAGAAAGGAAGTAGGGGAATAACACCTTCCTCAAACATAAAACCTCTTCAAGTGGCACACGTTCCATGGCCTTAGTATCTCTTTCCCTGTCATGTCTTGGAGCTTGTATGCTCCGCCTTTTAGTACCTGTATTACCCTGTACGGACCTTCCCAATTGGGTTCCATCTTCCCAGTGTTCTTCAAGGCGTCTGCTCTCCGAAGGACTAAATCCCCAACTTTAAAGGAGCGAGGGACTACCCTGCGATCATATGCTGCCTTGATCCGACTCTTGTACCTTTCTGCTTTTAATCTCGCCATCTCCCTCTCTTCATCTACCAGGTCCAGCGCCTCCCTCATCAATTCTTCATTTCTTTTTTCTTCAAAATAGGTGATCCGGTGCGATTTGAGTCTGGCCTCAGGAGGTATCACTGCCGCTGCCCCATATACCAAGTAGAAGGGAGATTCGCCCGTAGCTATTTTTAGGGCTAGTCCTGTAGGACCAGAGGACGTTGTCTAACTCCTTTACCCATTTTCCTCCTACCTCTTCCAATCGAGTTCGAATACCATCCACTAGGATTCTGTTTGTAACCTCCACCTGCCCATTAGCTTGTGGATGAGCTACTGAAGTAAACCTCTGTGTAATGTTCCATCTCTCGCACCATCTCCTTACATTCTCTCCGTTGAATTGCGTTCCGTTGTCAGAAACCAAGATTCTGGGTACTCCAAACCTGCAACAAATATGTCTAGCAAGAAAAAGAATTACATTATCTTCTTCGATTTTGGCCAAGGGTACAACCTCTACCCATTTACTGAAATAATCCACGGCCACGATCAGAAATCTTCTCCCTCCCGGTGCCAAGGGGAAGGGTCCCACCAGATCTATTCCCCATTTGGCGAAGGGACAGGGCGAGTACATAGCCCCCATTTCTTCTGCAGGTACTCGTATCAAAGGCCCATTCTTCTGACACTTCTCACATTTCTTCACATATTCTCTAGCATCTCTGATTATGTTAGGCCAGTAGAAACCTGCCCTAAATACCTTCTTCACCATAGTCTGGTAACCTTCATGGCTGGATGCGCAACCTTCATGGATGTCCTTGATCACTAGCTCTGCTTCCCTTCTTGAAAGACATTTCAAATAAGGTTGAGTGAAGGACCTTTTGTACAATTGGCCTCCTAGGATGCAATACTTCCTTCTCCAAGCTTTGGCTTCTCGGGACATTGGGGTTACTGGACCCCTGTTCAATTCTTCCCATATTTCTTTCCTCCAATCATCCCCTGCTGTTATATCTCCGATCAGGGTATCCGTAGCTACTTGATCCGCCACCAACAGGGTCACCTTTCCGTCTCCCTCGAATTCAGTGGAACTAGCTAGTTTAGACAGTCCATCCGCTTTCACATTCTCTTCTCTTGGTACTTGTACCACTTCAAAAGTATGGAATTTATTTTTTAATTTCTTTACCTCCTCTAGATAAGCGATCATTCTCTCATCTTTGGCGAGGTACTCCCCCATGACCTGTTGTACTACCAACTGCGAATCGGAGTACAGGGTGATTTTCTGTGCCCCTAACTCTGCTGCCATGCTAGCTCCTCTAATCAGGGCCTCATACTCTGCACCATTGTTTGAGGTTGAAAACCGGAATTTGACAGCAACCTGTACTTCTTGGCCATCAGGGTCAACCAACACTATCCCTGCTCCGCATCCCAAGGCGGATGCTGAGCCATCCACGTATACCTTCCATCCCTGTTCTTCTTCCACTCTGGTAGACTCTTGAATAAAATCTGCTAGAGCTTGAGCCTTGATGGCTCTCCTTGGTTCATAGTCAATATCATACTCCTGTAATTCCACTGCCCACCTGACCATTCTTCCTGATAAATCTGCTCTCCCTAGCGTCTGCTTCAACGGGAAGTTAGTCCTCACCATCACTTTATAAGATAGGAAGTAAGGGCGTAGTCGCCTAGCCGTTACCACCACTGCCAGGGCTGCCTTCTCTACCTCCGAATACCTCGTTTCCGCTCCTTGGATGACCTTGCTCACATAATATATGGGCTGTTGTGTGGAACCTTCCTCTTTCATCAGGGCTGTACTCAGAGAATGTTCCCCTACTGAGAGGTATAGGAGTAGAACATCTCCCTGAGTGGGCTTGGTTAACTTCGGGAGTTGTTCTAGATGGAGCTTCAGTTCTTCAAAGGCCTTTTAACACTGTTCATCCCATTAGAATCTTGACCCTTTCCTTAGTGTTCTGAAGAAATGATGGCTCTTCTCCGCTGATTTTGCTATAAATCTGCTAAGGGCTGCGATTATGCCGTTCAAGGTCTGCAATTCCTTCAGGTTTCGAGGAGGTTGCATGTCCAGGACCGCTTTCACCTTGGCAGGGTTAACCTCTATTCCTCTGTTCTCCATTACCCACTATTGTCCTAGTCTCCGAGCGCTTAGCCTTTCTTACCTCTTCCAGGGTGAGGTATTTTTCTGCTCTCCTTAGTAACTCATCAAAGGTCCGAACTGGCTTCTTGGCTAGAGACGTGAATAGATCTCCATCTCTTAACCCGTTGGTGAGGGCGTTGATTTTGACCTCTGAGGAGGCTGTAGGTACTTCTAGAGCCGCTTGGTTGAATCTTGAAAGTGTGTGGAGGGATGGTATCTAGTGTTTAAGTAAAAAACAGAACAATGTTACACTGAATGTTGTGACAATTAGTGTAGCATTAACTCTAACAAAATGTGAATAAGTAAACACAATACACAGCGGAAGTCTAAAACACTAAAACACAATACGAACACAATGGAATAATTTTTAACATAGATTTTATTAATAACAAAACCTATGCTAAGCCTTACGGCGAAAAGTAACTTAGTTCCTAAGTTATACAAAAAATGTCGTGTGAAATGTCTCAGCAATTACTTCAACATTCCACAAACAGAAACTACGATCGAGGCATGTGCCTGAATCCGCAAACAGACTTAAGTGTAAAACACTGTCTAAAGAACTAATCCGATCTGTGATTCACTCTCACTCGATACAAGACTAGAACTAAGTACACTGGAAGGTGTGGTATCCCTCGGCGTACGTTAAAAGATACAACTACTGACCATAACTCCTAACTAGGGTTGAACGCTCAAGGAGGTGTTACTCGAGTAGTGCATACTTTGAAATGAGAGGCTCTTGCGGTATTTATAGAGAAATACATAGCTTCTAGATCCTTCCATTATGAGATCCTATTTTTTAGGACCTCAACGTCCATGATCTTTCTAGATCCTTCTGCCATCTTCCAGGTCGTTCTACAATGCTCTAAACTCTTCTAGCACGTTCTCCAACCTTCTGGAATCTTCCAGGTTCCAGACTCTTGTAGAAGCTTCTAGAATCGTTCCTGAATGTGAGAGCATTTAGTACAACATTTAATGTAACATTTCAGAAAAGACTTAGAATAAATCAAGGAAGGTCAAATTAAGATGTTGTTGATAATGTTAAAGCATTTAAGAGTTAACAACATCTACAAATATTTTTAAGAAAGCCCGTAGACTCTCGTTCTCTCCTTGTCGCATGTTGAATAAAGTAAGGGTGGCTCTAGGCTGTCTCCTAGCGCTGGCGAATTGATGCAGGAACAATTCGCTGAATTCGGACCATGAGTGGACAGTATCTGGTCCCAGTTGTGTGAACCATTGCTGTGCAGCCTTAGATAGGGTGGTCAGAAATACTCTGCACTTAACGCCCTCTCCATACCGATGTAATAGAGCAGCATTCTCAAACCTCATCAGATGCTCGTACGGGTCCGTGGTGCCATCATATTCAAAGTTTAAAGATTTGAAATTAGAGGGCAGTTCATCTTGCAAAATACTAGATGAGAATTGATATCCAGTGGTATAAGAGGGTTTACTTACATTGTCAGTAATATGTCTCTGCATATCCCTCATCTCCTTCCGCAAGGCCTGTATCTGATCACTGACAGCTCCTTGATACGTGTCGTCCGTGCTTTCTCCCATCCCTGTATCCAAGGTGGTATCCCCAAGGACCCTCTCCACATCCCTCCGAGGGGGTCTTTCCAGGATGCTTCTTTCAGCCTGGGAAGGTACTTTTTCTTCCGGGTTTCGAGGGGGATCCTCGTTCCTGGAGGGGACTGGAACCGAATCGATGACATGCTCTGGTGGATTTGGTCGTGTGCCTTTATGGGTAGGTTCGGGAGGGCGAAGTCCTCGAGTAGCAATTATTCTTTCCACTGATTATGCGATCATCTCATCTAACTGATCTCGAGAGACAGTCAGGAGCTCCGGTTGAGCGTTAGGGTTATCCCTATTGATCCCACTCCCTGAAGCTCCTGAGGTACCTGGTACATCTCCCTCTTGAGTGGGAGGGATATCCTCCGGTGTGTGATCTACCGGTCGTTTCCCTAGATTTCGATTTAAGGGAAACCTTGGAGGGGGAATATCTTCTGGTGTATGATCCACGGGTCGTTTCCCTAAATTTCGATTTAAGGGAAACCCTGGAGGAGGCGGAGGAAGAGGAGGAGGAGTAGAATCTCCTTTCTCCTTAATCTGCTTCGTTGGATCTTGTCCTCCACCCATTTAAGTACGGAACTTTTCTCACGCCTTAGCTTGAAATGTTCCCACAGACGGCGCCAGTTGATGCGTCGAAAAAGAACGCTTTCGGATATAAATCGTTCTCTTGCGAGCACTATTAATCACGAGTTTGAATCGTCCGTTTATCCTTGGCAATCTTCTCGTAAATCTCCCCGAGAATCCAAGAATAACCTACAAAAGTACGCCGGAGGGGGGCTCCGGCGTAGAAGCTCCGACGCTCAAGTCAGAATCGATCGTAGGCGAAATAAAAGAGGAATTCCCCTGTATATCTAGGGAAATTCCGGCGAATATAATGGTGTTTCTTCTCAATTCAGTGTATAGTTCTTGTGAAAAATGTGTATAATATGTAAAACGTAAGTAAGAATACGGAAAGAACCTGCTTATATACCTGGCCCCCCTCCTCGGAGAGGGAAAGACTTGTTCTCCCTATATTCTCGGCTCCTTCCTGTAAATCCGGCCTCAATTCCCTAAAGAATCGGTCTCACTCTCCCTGGAGACTTGGTTCTTCAGCATCTCGGCCCCTATCTTCGTGGGTTGATTGACTTGGCCAGGAAAGATGGACTATTCGTTATCTATTTGGGCCAGATCCTTTCAGGCCCAAGGGCTATTAATCTCTCCAAATATGGGCCAAAGGCCCAATCACCCTGATTTCTCTAATTTCCCTGCTTAAGCCCAGGGATATACAACTATCCTAATTTATCCCGTTTCCACGTGTCGACTTCTCCGGGAGCGATATATTTATCTACATCAATAAGAATGAGATCAACCAAGAAAATTATTGGGAAAAAATCTTGTTTTGCTTCAACATTGCTCTCAAATTGGGTACTCATCAATAACAACAGGAGATTAAAAGAACAAAATAGCAGCAACCAAAGAAGACGAAGAAAACAGAACAACTAAAAAAAACACATAAAAATCAAAGTGCAGCAATACAGAGTGTTTGTTGTTATTCACAACCAATATCTTCAATCAAAGAGGTTAGGGTGCATCATTTTAATCTAAATGTGGGTTCTCTAAATATGAGTCTTCATTAATGTAGTTTTCTCTAAATAATTACGATCGGTAAAATGAATGGGTGAAACAAGAAAGGATACAAAAGTATTTTTTGTTGTTATTCCCAAATTCTTGAAATCAAAATCAACATTTAAACCAAAAATATGAACAAAGAAAGTGAAAGAAATTACCGTTGATTGTTTGGGAAGACAAGTTACAGACTTACATCGGCCTTCTTACCTTCTTACTGCCTGGGAGTTTTTTGGGCAGAAAGCTCAAGAATTCTTTTAGGGTTTTTTAACTTTTACACTGAGTGTTAAACTTGGCTTTAACTATTAGTTTTACCGACAGATTATACACTATACCCCACCAATTTTGAGTCGGTAATGATTTATTAAATAATTTGAAAGGTCATTTTTAAGATATTACCAGGGAAAATTATATTTTTCGAAAGATAGTACCGACGGGTATTTGGTTTGTACTTGTTTGAAGAGTATTACCGACGGCCGTATAGTTTGTAATAAGTCCTGAAAATTATTATTCTAATTATTTTAATTTTGAAAATTTGGTAATTTCTTTCCGACTATAAGTTAGTCGGTATTGTGGTTGGCGGGAATCTACACTTCCCGCCCATAAGTTTTACCGATTACTTTTTTGTTTTTAACGACGGAATTTAATATGGTCGGAAATATGTATCTTATTGGACACCAAGAAAATATGTGCATTATCGCCGACTACACGGCCGTCGGTAAAGATATTATTTCCGACGTTTGTAAGTCCGTCGGTAAAAAATCGTCGGAAATATACAAATTTCTTGTAGTGGAATAGAATTAAGTGTAGAAAAGATTACGCCGGTAAGGGTCACTGCAATATCGAAATATATCGAAAACAAAGTCCAGTCAAGGGAAAATCCCTTTGCCCGCAGAAAAGAAGACGCCCTGGATAGTACTCACAGATCCGGCGTTCTGTTCCCAAAGGTAAAACGACTTTATACTTCTTCTACAATAGCACCATTGTAAAAGAAGTTTCGGCGTACGTACGACGTGTACGAACTGAACACAGAAATTATTTTGAAGCAAGAACAGTATATTCTTTGAAGAGAGATATAATAGGAAAATCAAACCCTAGGGTCTTGTGGGAATGATTCTTGTAGACCAAGTTTAAGTTTTCCAGAATACTCTGCTTTGAAGTGTTTTAGTTTGGGCTTGGGGGCCCCAAAGACCAATTACCGAAGTCGAAACGGCCGAACGGGCGGGCGCGCGCCCATGGCCTTTTGGGGAGTGTACACCTAAAACATGGTTGAACTCCATGTTCACTTCTATACCTTTAAAATCCTTAAATGTTTTGTGGACTTCTAATGTGGGATAGGTGACCCTTCACCTTCCCACCACTCAAACTCAAAGTTGAAACCCTTCAACTTCATTAATTAATTTCTCACTCACCTAATTAAACTCGGTTTTGAGATATTAAATATACCACGTTCATCTACTCTGAGAGTAGATCGACTATATCATGTTTAATCATTTAATAATTAACGTTTAGTCCCTCTAATTAATTTAATTAGATAAGGTATCAAAACCCAATTAATTTTACATTAATTCCAACATTAAGAATAATCATTCCATTTCCATCCTACATACCAATCATGCAATTATTACTTGTTCTTAACTTTGCATGTTATTAATTTTTATTATATGAAATACATTAACTACATATTCTATTCGATTAATCAATTCAACTTTTGTAAAATAATTAATATTTCCTCAATTAATTAAAATTTAAATTAATTTGTGTGATTATTACTTTAAATAAAATAAAAAATTAGAATTTTAAATTTTGATTAATTCCAAAATACATCTAGGCTACTACCATATTCATTTAAATGTTGTACACATCCCACATTTAAATTGTTGTCATACTCGTTAAATAAATAATTTTCTTAATTATATATAATAAAATAATAAATAATTCACAAAAAATATTAAATTTCACTATTCAATTTTTTAAGTAAAAATGTTTTACATTTTTTTAGTTATATTCACTTACATACGTTATAGTGACTAAAACTTTTTAAGTAAAAATGTGTTAAACTTTTAAGTGAATTTTTATTTAGTAAAAAGTGCAACACAATATTATTAAATAGTTTAAGTCGCTATAACTGAAAAGTGCAACATAATATTACTAAAAAGTGCAAGTCAGTATAATTGAAAAGTGCAACACAATATTTCTGATAGGAAAAAAAAAGGGTAGAGAGAGAGATGATGTTAGATTACGAAAAGAATTCAATATTGCAATCCATAACAAGAATTTTATTTTTGTAAATAAAATCGAAATAATTATAAATAAAAATAATCTGTTTTTTCAATTCTCATTTCTGGATTCTAGTTCGTTCCTATTCACTTTTCTCAAAAAAAAAAAAAAATTAGTTACTTTTGATGGGACACACAAAATGACAAATAAGTACTCCCTCTGTTCCACGTTACCTTTCGTACACTTTCATATTTTGGATATTCCACAATACCTTTCACTCTTAAAATGGAAACACTTTTATAAACTCCACCCTTACAATATTCACAAATTTACATAAAATGTCATTACTTTTGATCCCACACTTACACACAAGTCAACTCATGTTTATTTTATAAATAAATGATTATAAAATTACAAAACTCTACTAATTATTATACTTTCTTAAAAAGTGTGCTCATTTACCTATGAAAGACATTCTGAAATGGAGGGAGTAACTTTTCAAGGGACAAAGGGATTATGAGAATGTTGGTCCTTGGTGGAGTATGACACAAGTGTATGGGGGGGGGGGAATGCACTTGTGTATGCAAATTCTTTTCATTTCAAACAGTTTGGTCTTATCAGGAAGGTTGTCTCACAACAAGCCTGAGTGTGAACTTTGATAGATACTTGTCCTACTGATTACTATTGAGTGATCAGTTGGCTAAATATCTAAAAGAGTTGCTAAGTGCGGAATGTGGTTGGCCTTTTACTCAAAGAAATACTCCAAGTTGATTTCTGAAAAACACAGTGATCAGGGACTTTGTCCAAAACAGTTTTTCTTAACTTACTGAGAATAGCTCTTTGAAATATGATTGAGTGCAAGTGTTATAATGAATGCAGTAAGTAAATGGCACACAATTTATAGTGGTTCAGAGACTCAAGCTCCTACATCCACTTTCCCTGATTGAACAGGATAATTCCTTAACAATGGAATTAGCTTGTTTTATAGTGCCAAGGTGCACTGATCACCAACACTCTCTTAGTGCTTTGATCCCTAGGATAAACTGAGTCCTAGTGCTCAATCTCTCTGAGTTAAGACTGTGTTTTACAATAACAGTCATTAACTCCTCACTTCTACAACAAACACTCCTTCACTAAATGAGGTAAGGGTTTGAGGGTTGGTTCCAACTAGTAGAGATATCCTTTACAATAACAACAGTGTAAAGGCTTAGGATATCTCAATGCTAAGCTTTGGATATTACAAAGATTGGCTTAGCTATTTGAAGTGATCAGGAAACTTGGGATTCTAAAGAACAGTTTTGGTTTCCTTTGATTGCTTGATGATAGTTTGATAGCAAGTAGTTGGATGCTTGAATCCTTTGATCACCTCTGTATTTATAGGCAAATTTGAACAACTAACCGTTGGAGGGATAGCAATTCAAACTTGTCTATTTGCAGCACCATTGAAACGGTTATGAAGCTTGGCATCCTTTTATCCACTGTGTAAAAGCTTCTTCAATGGTTGCTTGAATGAATGTGTTGACTTCTGAAAAATGCGGCTGAGATGACTTGTGTCAGATTCCAAATATGCATATTTCCCAAGGTTGATTTGTGGCATACTCTACACTCAACCAACGGTCAGATGGGACAACTCCCCTGAACATTCCTACTGCAAGTTAGAATGTTCCAACATTCATTCAATGCTTCAATCTTTAATGCTTCCAAGTCTTCAATGCTTAGTTCAGGCTTGATGGTAATAAATGCTTCAATAAATGTGTCTTCTGTGCTCCTATCATTCAATGCTCTTGATCATTTGCACTTCAATTGATATGATCATTTGCATTTATGAGCATTGCCTTATCATTCTTGATCTTTTCAGCCATGTTGTCCACTCAGTCAGCTTGTCTTGTAAACTCAGCGAGTTTGACCTAAGTACTTAACACTTATCAAGCTGCCTAACATTTCAGCTTTGGACAACTATCCTGAACTATGAATCTCACAACATTTCAGAGATTATAGACTTAAGCATTTCTACTTACTCAAGTATCCTGAGACAACTAAACTGATCTCACTTGAGTGTATCTCAACTAATCTGAACATCATCAATCAGGAGTTTTGGTATCTAAATCAAAATCATTTTATTCCCAACAATTTCCCCCTTTTTGATGATGCCAAAACCTATTACAAAGGGAACTTGACTTATACTAGATTTTACCTTCAGGATGAGTGATTTGGTCATCTTTCCTGAAAGAAACTGTTAGTACAATAATAAATCAAGTAAATAGGTCAGATTAGGTTAGTTGAGATAATGAGTTGTTATCTCTTGATAGAAAATCAGTGGTCCTTTCATATATTTCATGAGGCATTACAAATCAGAAATTCAAAGGACTTACTAAGCTGATACAAATGAAACAAGATAACAACAGAAACAGAAATCATATAAAGATAGGGAAGGAGTGAACTTATGCTTCAGAGAGTTCCATCATCATGAGGGGCAATCCCATACTGAGCCCAGACCCTCTTCTTCAACTCCCAAATATCCTTGTTGGATCCTTTAGGGCCAGGCTTCATCTTCTCCATCCTCATGATTGAGATGAACTCCTCCAGAATCTTTCCCTCATCAATCAAGTTCCCATTGAACTTGGGAGGCATGTACAGAATTGGACCAGGGGCCTTGAACTCAACTCTGGCCATATCAGCTGCTGCAAACAGCTTCTGGTACAGATCCCTGTGGTTTTCAAACATGAACTGCACAAAGACCTCATCCACACTCTCTTCAAGCCATTTCCCTATGACATAGAAGTCATACACAAAGCTTCTCTTGGCCTCCTCCCATGCATCATTCAGTGAGATTGGCACCCACTTATCATGGTGAGGGTACTGAGTGTCCCATCTCTGCAGCATCTTTGGTTTGAGTCTCTTGTAAGATACCCTTCTCCTTGGTGCTCTGAAGTTTGCCCTTCTCTCATCCCTTGCTTTGTTGGCCTCAACCAACTGATCCATTCTTTCCTTAGCTCTTTGAAGAGCTAGATTCTCCTGAGTTTCAGGATCCTTTCCAAATCCTTCTTCAAACAGCTTTGAAGGATCATCAGCAAGCTTGGGCACTCTGACTTCAGGCTCTTTGTCCTGTTCTTCTTCTTCATCATCTTCTTCTTGGATTTCAGGCAACTTGGCTGTTTTCTTCAACCTCTTAGACTGCCTCAGTGGAGTTGACTCTTCAGATTGAAATTCAGATGGAAGGGTCAGGCTGGTTGGGAATTCATTGAAGGCTTGCTCCTTTCTCTTTCTCTCAGAGGCTCTGGTCACCTTCCCCCTTACTTCAATAACCTTCTTCTTGGGGTCAAGGCCTGCAGACTCACCACCAGGTCTCTGTTGCCTTCTTGCCTGACTTTCCATCACTGAAACCATGCACTCTTTAACTGCAATCTGGATTTGCTCTTCTTCAGTCAAATTTTCAATATTCATTGGGCCTTTGCCTTTCCCAATGTCTTCTTATTCCTCCTCCTCAACCTCAGGGACCTTCTCCTTTCCTTTGGATGCACCAATCCTCAAGGTTCCCTTTACTCTAGCTCTCTCTCTTTCCCCCTTTTTGGCATTATCAAAACATTGGGGCTTCAACTCACTCATAGTGACAGAGAGATGTGAGTGAGCATGAGTGAGGGACTTCAATTCCTGCAGTAGATACACATTCTCATCATGAATGTTCTGCATTTTGTCATCAGCCATGCTCAAGAAGGTGTGGACAGGCTTCATTTTCTGAGCAACAATGGCATCAAGAGTGGCTTTCAATGATTGATCAAGTTTGGCCTGCAGTTGGTCAGTGAGGTTGGCCACAACTTGATCAGAGACTTTGGCCATCAGTTCAACTGTGAACTTTTCAGCAGCTTCTTTCACCATAGCAGCTTTTAACTCCTCAGCTTTCCTCCTCTGAGCTGCTGTCCTCTGCCTCAATGCATCTTTGATTGTTCTTCTTAAGGCTCTCACATTGTGCTTGTAAAGATCTTTGAGGCATTGCTGCTCTTTCTTTACTGACTTTGTGAACTTTGCCATTGCATCCTTTGCCTTGGTTACCTCTGTTGAAACTGTTTGCAGTCCAGTTTCAACACCACAAATTCTTGCATCCAAAGTTGGCAAGATCACTTCTTTTGAGCCAGTAAGCCTCATCTCCACAGAGGCTAAAGTTTTGCCTTGGCCATCAAGGGTATCCACTGTTTCAGCATGTGCCTTCCCAACTTCCCTGACCAGATTGTCCAACTTCTCTGACTGTTGCTCAATGGATGTTGCAGTCTTTGATGCAATTTGCAAGCCAGCCTCAGTTGCATTAGCTTGCTCAAAGTATATCTTGTTCAAGGTGGACACATTTGCTGAGATTGCCTCAAGATCAGTATCAGCATCAATTGGGATGTCAGTGAGGGAAGCATCTGCAAAAATTTGTTCAATTGTAACAGCCACTGAATCTGCAAAACTCAAAGTGTTAGTTAAATCACCCTCAACACCCTCATTTTTTTTCTTTTCCCATAAGGTCTGACACATCAGCACCTTCTCTCTCATTTTCAACTTGATTCTTTTCTTCATTTTCAAATAATGGACTCACATTCACTGGAGAATCAGGCCTCCTTTCACCAAGGGATTCATCAAGTTCAGATTTGACTTGAAGAATAACCTGACTCTCATATTGGGCTGCACCCAATATTTCTACTTCATCTCCCTCTAATTTTGGTGCACTCAAACTACCAGTAATCACACAATCCTCACCATCTCCCTCTGATTTTTCCGAACTATCAGCCTTTTCAACTCCTTCCATTCCTAATCCTGACACCTCCATATCCTCAACAGGATCCACAGTGGGTAGTTGTTGGGAGATCACAGTGCTTGGGTTTCCCAAGTCCACTGAGTCATCCTGAATGACTAAAGGCTGGTCAATGTCCAACTTTCCTGACACTGATGAGGCTTTAGTCAAACCAGCTTCTCCCATGGAAGTCTCAACATTGTCAAGCTGTGCCTCAGGCTCAGAAGAACCATCCTTGGCCAATGCATCTTGGACTGAGTCACCACCCTGTTGCCAGTATAACCCTAACAATCTCCCACTTATACTCAAAGTCTGCTTTTAAGTATACTACAGCACGTCCATGTTCTACATGTCCTAATAAATTCTCCCACTTATACTCAAAGCAGCTTGGCAACGCACTTGACCCCCATTCCTTCCACATGTCTCTCGAATGTACTCTGAGGCAGACCCTTTGTGAAGGGATCGGCTAGGTTGTCTTCCGATGCGATCTTTGCCACCACTATATCTCCTCTCTTAACGATTTCTCGTATAAGATGGTATTTCCTTTCAATGTGTTTGCTTGCCTTGTGAGCTCTTGGTTCCCTTGAATTTGCAACTGCTCCAGCATTATCGCAATAAATAGTGATAGTATTGGGCAAATTCGGAATCACATCCAAGTCCACTAAGAAGTTCTTCAGCCAAACCGCTTCTTTCGCTGCTTCACAAGCAGCTACATATTCGGCTTCCATGGTAGAATCAGCGATGCATTTCTGCTTCACACTTCTCCATGTCATGGCTCCACCCCCCAAACAAAACACACTACCCGAGGTAGATTTTCTAGAATCCATGTCTGATTGGAAATCTGAGTCCGTATAACCCACAGGGAATAGACTGTCTGACTGATAAACCAACATTCTATCTCGAGTTCTTTTTAGATACTTGAGAATGTTTTTAACTGCAGTCCAATGTTCTTTCCCTGGGTTACTTTGATATCTTGCTACCATGCCTACAACAAAACAAATATCCGGTCTCGTGCACAGCATTGCATACATGAGGCTTCCAACTGCCGACGCATATGGAATGTTTCTCATCTCATCCATCTCTTTTTGTGTCTTATGACACATCTCTTTCGATAGATGAATTCCATGTCTGAAAGGAACAAATCCTTTCTTGGACTTTTGCATGCTGAATCGTTTCAAAATAGTGTCTATGTATGAGGTTTGGGATAAGCATATCATCCTTTTCTGGCGATCTCGAGTAATCTTAATCCCAAGGATGTGACCAGCTTCTCCTAAATCCTTCATATCAAACTGTTTTGACAACCATACCCTCACGTCTGTCAACACCTTTTTATTGTTTCCAATAAGCAGAATGTCGTCTACGTATAATACTAAGAATACCAAGGCAGTTCCGATACACTTCTTATAGACACAACTCTCAAACTCATTTTGATCAAATCCATAGGATTGTATCACCTGATCAAAACATTGATTCCAAGCTCGCGATGCTTGCTTAAGTCCATATATTGACCTTTTAAGCTTGCATACAAGATTCTCTTGGCCTTTTTCAATGAAGCCTTCGGGTTGGCGCATGTAGATTTCTTGTTCAAGACTTTCATTTAGGAAAGCTGTCTTGACATCCATTTACCAGATCTCAAAGTCTAGGTGAGCTGCAATCGACAAGAGAATACATATAGACTTAAGCATAGCTACAGGCGAAAAGGTCTCCTTATAATCGATTCCCTCTTTCTGAGTATATCCTTTTGCCACTAGTCTAGCTTTGAAGGTTTCAACCTTCCCATCTGATCCTCTTTTTCTCTTGTAGACCCACTTGCATCCAATAGGCTTTACACCTTTGGGTGGTTCCACAAGCTCCCACACTTTGTTATGATCCATAGACCCCATTTCTGCTTCCATTGCAGTTTGCCAAGAATCTTCATCCTTGTCTTGGATTGCCTCATCGTACGTCCAGGGGTCAGATTCATCCTCTCTGGGGACCAAGTCCGAAGACTCTCCCACGAACATGAATCGCTTAGGTTGTCTCACAACCCTCCCACTACGACGAGGTTCTGATTGTGTTTGTGTATCGCTTGGTATATCTACTTGTACACTTGGTATAGGAGTTGGCCCTCTTAATTCATTTAAGGTAATCTCACTCTTGGGCTTTCTATTACTCATATAGTTTTCTTCCAAAAATCTAGAATGTGTGTTTATCACAATTCGCTGATCCTTTGGACTATAGAATAAACCCCCTTTCGTTCCTCTAGGATATCCTACAAACAACCTTAATTCTGAACGAGGGTCTAACTTTCCAGCTTCCTTGTCCAACACGTATGCAGGACACCCCCAAATTCTTATGTGTCTTAGACTAGGCTTTCACCCGCTCCACAATTCTGTAGGGGTTTTAGGAACTGATTTGGAAGGTACCAAATTCAGAATGTAAGTCGCTGTTTCCAATGCATGACCCCAAAACGACTTAGGTAAATCTGAATAACTCATCATAGATCTGACCATCTCTAAAAGAGTTCGATTTCTTCGCTCTGCAACCCCATTTTGTTAAGGGGTTCCGGGTGCAGTTAATTGGGATACAATCCCTTCGCCTGATAAGTAACCCAAAAATTCATTGCTGAGGTATTCGCCTCCATGATCTGATCGTAGAAACTTGATACTCTTTTCCCTATGCTTTTCTGCTTCAGCCTTAAACTCTTTGAATTTATCAAAGGTCTCAGACTTACGCCGCATTAGATAGATGTATCCATATCTTGAGTAATCATCGATAAAAGTAACGAAATACTCAAAACCTCCCTTTGCTTGAATTGACATTGGTCCACATACATCAGTATGAACGAGTTCTAACACTTCACTAGCTCTATTCCCCTTTGCCCCAAAGGCTCTTTTGGTCATTTTACCCTCTAAACATGATTCACATGTTGAAAACGGCTCAACCTGGAGTGATTCCAACAAGCCGTCGTTCACCAACCTTTGAATCCTTCTTAGATTAATATGACCAAGTCTAAGATGCCACAGAAGTGTTTCGTTCATGTCTGAAGAATGCTTTCTTTTCTTAGAAATAGTCCATGTGTTATGCGATTCATTTTGTGTGGAATGTGCACAATTAATAGTATAAAGATTATTCACCAATGCTCCCGAACAGATAATCTCGTCATCATGACAAATAACGACATTCTTATTAAAAGAAATTGAATATCCATCCAAAATTAGTTTAGAAACTGAAATCAAATTCTTTCTAAAACTCGGAACATAAAGAACGCCTTTTAAAACTAAAATTCTATCACTAAAAGATAGTTGCACATCTCCCACTGCAACAGCCGCCACTTTCGTAGCATTGCCCATGGCGATGATGATCTCACTCCCACTAAGTTGTCGGGTTAGCTTGAACCCCTGAAAATCGAAACAAATATGATCAGTGGCTCCCGTATCCACCACCCACGAATGGGAAGAATACACCGCTAAACAAGTTTCAATTACTAGTGCGTGAGAATTACCTTGCTTACCAGCCTTCTTAGGCTTGGTACAGGCTGACTTCCAATGTCCTTTCAGACCGCAACTAAAGCACTTTCCCTTAGTGGTCTTTTTCTTGACACCTCCCTCAATTGGTATCTTTTCCTTGTTATTAGCTTGTTTCTGGCCATTTGCCTTCTTCTTCTTTCCACCTTTCGGTGCAGAATTAGAAGATGGACCGTTTGCCAACATAGTCGTATGCTCGTTCCTTGGTCCCATTAACATCTCAGCCGAAACCAAAGCTTGCAAGAGCTGAGCCAATGTATACTCTTGATTATTCATCGTATAGTTCAGTTGGAACTGCTCAAAACTTTTCGATAGAGAATGGAGTACGAAATCGATCTACGTTTCCGCATCGAATTCAGCACCAAGAATCTCAAGTTTGTTAAGGAAACTCATCATCTTAAGAACGTGATCCCTCACGGGCGTTCCCTCGACCATTTTCTGTGATAACATATCTCGCATGGTCATTTGTCTAACCGTACGATTCTGATGAGCAAAAAGTTCCTTAAGGTTCATCATAATAGCTAAAGCGGATTCCATGTTATGGTGTTGGTGTTGCAACACATCTGACATTGAAGCCAAGATGGTACACCTAGCCATTTCATCAGATCTCATCCACTCCTTATGATATTCCTTATCTTCTTGGTTCGTCTCATCCGTAGGAGCAGGGGGTTTAGGTTCATCAAGTACCCACTTATGCTGTTGTGCAGTCAAGACTATAAATAAATGTCTTTTCCAATCCACATAATTCTCTCCTTCCAATTTATTTTCTTTAAGTATACTAAACAGTGGGTTAAAAGGAGACGACATGCTGAACTGAGAATAAAATATACAATTTGTATTAATATCCTATTAACACAAAAATTATCACATAGTTTGATCACATGTACTATATCAAAAACCTCAAAAAAACGATATAAACATGCATCAGCTAACATCTTAAAACTAATTTAAGTAAGTCACGATGAGTGTGAACGTTTACTCAAATACAATTAAGCAGGTTACAAACAAAGCAGTTACAAACCTTTAATTCAAAATTAATAGTTGGCTTCAACCTGGCCATATAAAATTGACAGGGACTCCGATGGGGAGTTAATATATCAATTTTATACCTAAGTAATAACCATAATTAAATACAGGACTATTATTTCGTTTTGAATAAGCCACTCGATGGGAGGGTCATACCGCCACTAGTAATAATCCACAATCATCCTTAAAGGAATTTATTCATGTGAACTTATCTTTTGGCCTATCCGATAGGGAGAGAGGCGCTTGCCAATGCGTAGCCAAAAGACTTCACAAATAAATAAATTATGGAAGCCATTTAATTAATTTATTATCTTAAATAAATTTAATTAATAAAAAAAATACTTAGTAATTTTTTAAACTAGAGGTTTTTCACGAATTCTCATGCAAAATTAACAAATAATCATAGCATAATAACAAAATAAAAATTAAACACAAATTAGGCAAACACGTCCAATTATCATGGTTTAATTTTCTCTTTTTGTCGGAACGAGAATTCGTACACCCACGACCGCAACAAAAAAAATCACGCCACGCCTACAAGCGACTCGTGTGGCTTGGTCGTCCGGGTGCGCCTCCGATTCTTTAATCCGTCTAACGGTCTTCGTCTTTGACCCGTTACAATTTATTTACAAAAAATAAATCTAACATCTAGACTAGTTTATTACAAATTAAATAATCTAATCTACCCGTGGATTTTCTCACGGGAAAAACAAATCTGACCGAATCAGATTAAAAACCACATTCAAACAACATAAATTAAAACATACATTAAAACCATGATAATTGGATACCTGCAAAAAAGATCTAACAATTCTACCATCCAAATATCAATTTAATGTAAATAGATTTAAATTCTGATTTAAATTACAGAGCCCAAAACCTTGGCTCTGATACCATCTTTTGGGAATTATCCCAATACCTAATAATAGTCCCCCAACAATGTGGTCCCCAACTCTTGTGGTCCCCAACTTCTTTGTGGGAAATTATTATGGGACCACATTCCCCATCTCTTTTGTGGTGAATTATTGGCACTTGTGGGTTATGGACCATCACGCTAGGGATCCTTTGAGACTCCTGAGAATCTTTTACTCCTGAGAATGAGATGTGCCCTAGGGTCTCTCGAGACTCTCGGGAATCCTTTGAGACTCCTTTAAAATTACCCGGATCTATTTGGGACGTAATTTAAATATGAATTATCATAAATCTAATTTCATAATTTAAACAAATTAAATCAACTAATTCATGTAATGAATGTACGGTAAATAATTAAATCCCTAAACATGCGGAACTAAGGGATTACGTGTTTACCTTTGAATCGGAGAGATACCGTTGAGAAGAATAACAACTTCAACCCAATTGCCTTCTCAAGTATTCCCTAAGTCCTAGCCCGTTGATCCGGTGGGAGATCTCACGAACTATTAACTGTCAAGGAAGAATTAATTTTCTCTTGTTGCACACACTGTAATTTCGAAAATTACAGATCTCTCTTTTTTCTTTTGTAGAGAAAACCGATTTCTTTTGTCAACCCTTAAACAAGCGGTTTTTCCTCTATTTATAAGAGAGAGAATAGTCAATTTATTTATTAGAAAATATAGGAGATCTAGAAATATTTTATTCTCCAAGAGATATTATATTATTTCCATATCTTTCTCCATAATATTCTCTCCCCAAAATAAGCGCTACTCCTCTCTTTCTTGCAACAAGATTAATTCTTATCTTTTTAATTACCTTAGTTAATGGACTTTTATTGGGCTACTTGAGGGGCCTTTAGGAGAATTAGGATTGGACCTCCCAATGGGCCCAGAAATCAATATTGAGCCACAATATTTTTCCAGCTCATTAATATTAATTCATTCCACTATAGAATTAATATTGCACTATCCATCCTAACCCATATTACGAAATATGGCTCCCGGTTATTATTTCCCGTGTTTAAGATTCAATGTCCATCAATTAATTTAAGCTACTAAATGCTTTAATTAATTAATATCTTTTATTCCTCAGAGTAAGGACAGCTCAACATTATTATCATACCGGAAATAAATTCCACTGATCAGATTTGATATGATAAACCTTCTGAGCCCACCAAGGGGACATAATCAACTTGACACTCCAAGACACGATTCTCTGTATTAATTTTGGCAATCTGTCCTATAATTAATAATATTGCCCAAAATATAAAGTATTGAATCACATTGATTCTTTACCCATAATAAATCAAAGCAATACTTCTTAACTACAGACAATTCCATTTAAGTGACAGCGATTAAGAAATCAACAACCACTGAGGTCTAATTCTTCATTCCTTAAGCCAGTCTAGAAGAATTACCTCTCTGTAGGTCCTATTCAGCACATCAAAATGCACTAGTGTAATCTCTTGGTCAAGACAAACCAATCTGAGCCTTACACCTCAACTTCTACCAATGGATTGTTCAATTCCATCTAAGTTGTGAATCAATTGTACTTATATACAAGGAACTAACAATATGATCTTCTGTGATCTTCTACACACCACATTTTCTACAATGTAAAGTACATCTGAACGTTTATGCAATAAATAATTACCATTCATTATATTTAAAGCAACCAGTGACAAATTTATTCTCATTAATAAGTGCAAAAATCAGTTTGTGTACATAAGTAGCACTAAAAGCATACTTGCCAGTATAACCCTAACACACCCTTGGTCAACTCCTCTGATTGATCAGAGTCCTTAACAGAATGATAGGTCAAGTAATGTACCTGAGCATAATTGAGGCCGGGAGGGTTGGGATTGGTGTTGTCATCATCATCATCATTGTCATCAGAGGTGCTATCAGGATGCTTAAGGCCTTGTGCAATCCTCTCTCTTTCTGCAATCACCTTCTCATGAACAATGGCACAAAACAAGGCCTCAGTGGTCAACACACTGGACTTCTTCACATTTGCAAAATGTAAGAGCCTGTTTTCTTCAACCTGCCACCAGTTAGCTCCTTTATCCTGAATAGCCTGAGCTATTTCCACCATTGTTCTATCCTTGATCTCAACAAGTGCCCTGAGATCATAGAATTGTTGTTGCAGCCTTGGATAATCCTTCAACCCTGGATACAGCTGGTCCACATTAGCTTTGGCAATCTGCCTTAACATCCCCTCATATGTATACTCTTCATCACTTCCATCTCCATTAGAAGAGTTGGCTTGGGATTCAGGAGGGTTGGATTGGGATTCAGGTAAGTTGGGCTGGGGCTCAGATAGGTTGGGTTCAGAAGGGTTGGGTTCAGAAGAACTTATGACAATTTGGGACTTAGGTGCTTTAGAGAGCAATGTTCCTGAGGAGGTAATTGGAATGGCTGGAATGGGTGGATAAACAACTTGATCACCTTCTTGAAGAACAGTTTCAAGAAGTTTGGTATATGAAAGAAGTCTGGGATCAAGTGGGGAGAATGGCCTATCTTCAATATCAACCAAATCAGCCAGCACATCTATTCCTGACCTATCAGGAGCACCTTCATGAGAGTAGACTTTCTTGGCCACAATTGGGGCATCTTCAGGAGTCTTGCACTCCTCTTCTTCATGCCTTGGTGATATTCTTTGAGATTGAATATCAGGAGAGTTGGCTTCAGGGCTGTTGGGCTTTGATTTTGACTTAGAGTTAGACCTACTTGCTTGTCTAATCTCCTTGAAGAATTCCTTCTTCTTCTTTTCCTCTTCCATCAACTTCTGCTTCTCAGAAGTTTTGATAATCCTTCTCCTTCTCTCTGACCTTGTGGGCTTCTCAAGGTCTCTAAACTCTGTTACAGATTCAGGTTGCAAGGGGACAACCTCTCTGAATTCTTCTCCCTCTTCAGGGGGGTTGACTCCTTCTTCTGCCACTTTCTCAATCTCCTCAGAAGTGGCACCTCCACTTCTAGATTGGCTTTCTGGGGAAGATTCACTCAGGATCTTCTTCATCTTTTTCATCTTGGGCTGACCTTTTGCTGGTTGGGATTTCCTCTTTCTTGGAGATGATCTGACAGCTGGAACAACAGCTAATGTCTTCTTGGAGGCAGCCTCTTGCTTTCTCTTCTCTGTCTTGGAGTACAGCTTCCTAAACATCACCTTTTGGGCTGGAAAAGGCTTTGGCTTGGCTTGGAGGTGAGTGTAGTGAGAAAATCTTTCCAAGAGCAAGCTAGCTCTTGTGCAAAACTGAAGTCTCCCATCCACCACCACCTTGTGGTGCTTCACCTCCTTGAATTTGAATTTCTCATTCATCATTTTGTCTAGAATGAAGGTTTTCCAATCAAACTTGACTCTCTTTTCAGCAGAGTCAATTACAGCAGCCATTACTCTCAATTTGGGCAAGCTAATTTGTTCCACACTCCCAGAATGGCTCAATAAGCTTTTCACTACACAATCAAATAAGTGCCTATAAACTGGTTTTAAAGTGTTCTTGTTCTGAGCACTTACCAGCTTTTTGGGTACTATCATCCATGGATTGTAGAACTCCTGCTCCTCTCCTTCTCTGTATAATTCTGGATTTTAGCCTTCAGATGGTAACCCAAAGCTAGCATCAAGGTCCTCAGCAGTGAAGATGATGGTGTGTTAACTTTCTTCTTCTTCATCTTCTTCAGCATAAGTCAACTTGGTGCACACATCACCCTTTTTGCCCTTCCATCTGAGATGGGCAAATAACTATGCCATAAAAGGGTTTAGGCAGGAATCAGGCTTGGTGCCAAGAAAATTTTCAACCCTGCCTCCTTTAGCCAATGGAGAACTGGATGAACTTCTGTATCTGGGCTATCAAAGGCTACTAACTTCTCAAACCAAAGAGAGTTTGGATTACTGAGATATGAGAAGTCAATATCCAAAGATGAATCATTGAAGTCTACTAACTCTTCTCTTTTAATTTTGGGAGCCATGGATGGATTGTAAGTAAGATGAGGAATTTGCAGGTTGAGAGGTTTTCAAAAAGTTTGAGGGTTTGAAAGAATGAATGCGTAGAGAAGAGAAGTAAAAACCTAGGAGTTTTTATATGATCAGAATTTATTAACCGTTGGTTAATGGTTTGTGAAGGTGGATAAAGTTAAAAACCAATTGGATATTGTGGGGTAGGGGGGTTTGGGGCGGTTTGATGAAGGTTACTTGTTAATCAATGGCTTTGATAATGGCACGGTAATTAATGCAATCTTAAAAGAGATTTTTGCATTAAATGCTGATTTGCCAATTTGGGGGCAAAAATCTTAATAGCACACACCATCCTAAAATGGCCTACTCTTAGACCAAGAAATCTTTTAAATGTCCAATCAATGCTAAAAATAGGAATTATCACCCTATTAACTCGGACAAACATCCTGAGATGTGTTTTGACTTCTGTAAAGGTCAAACTGTCTGACCAACATGCCTGAGTGGGTCCCAAAGTTTCTGAGTGGGTCCCACTAGGACAGATCTCCTGACCAACATTGTTGAATACCATAGGGACAACTTTGCTGAGTTTCCCTTTTTGGCAGACTGCTTCAGTGAGGTTGGTCAACCTTGCTGAAGTTCAACTTAATGAACTTCCCCCTTCATATGAGCATCCTTCCTTCATTTCTCCATCTTCCCTGGATCAAGTAAGCCTAATTCAGCTGAAAGTTCCAAGAACCTTGCTTCAGCTAATGGCTTAGTTAAGATATCAGCTTTTTGCTTATCAGTGTGAATTTTGACAAGCTTGATATCTTTCTTCTCCACATGATCCCTTATGAAGTGATGTTTGATATCCACATGCTTGCATCTGGTGTGGAGCACTGGATTCTGTGAGATGGCAATTGCACTGTTGTTGTCACAGAATATTGGCACTTCATTTGAGATGACTTTGTAGTCTCTAAGTTGTTGCCTGAGCCAAAGTATTTGAGCACAGCAACTTCCAGCTGCTACATATTCTGCTTCAGTTGTTGATGTGGCAACTGTATTTTGCTTCTTGGAGAACCATGAGATAAGCTTGCTGCCCAAGAATTGACATGTTCCAGAAGTGGACTTTCTGTCAATTCTACATCCTCCATAATCTGCATCTGAATATCCAGTGAGCTCAATGTTGTCATCAGCTGGATACCATAATCCAAGATTCTCAGATCCCTTGAGATATCTTAGAATTCTCTTGGCAGCATCAAGGTGGCTCTTCTTCGGATTTGCTTGAAATCATGCACACACTCCAACTGCAAATGTGCTATCAGGCCTACTTGCAGTGAGATATAGCAAGGATCCTATGATTCCTCTGTAGTTAGTGGAGTTTGTTGATTCTCCACTTTCATCAGGATCCATCTTCCAGTTTGTATTCATAGGAATTCTAACTGGCTTGCTTGTAGCACATCCAAATTTCTTGATCATGTCCCTTGTATACTTGGCCTGATTGATGAATATTCCTTTCTTAGATTGAGTGACTTTAAGTCCTAAGAAGAAATTCATCAATCCCATCATGGACATCTCAAATTTGCTCTGCATGAGTTTGGAAAATTTCTCACACAGCTTCTCATTTGGAGATCCAAATATAATGTCATCCACATAGATTTGGACTAACAAAATATCATCTCCTTCACAGATTCTGAACAAGGTTCTGTCAACAGTGCCTTTGACAAAACTATGATCTAGTAGAAACTGTGATAAGGTGTCATACCAAGCTCTTGGAGCTTGCTTTAACCCATAGAGGGCTTTCTTTAATCTGTACACCTTGTCTCCTTCTTCAAAGCCTGGGGGCTGTTCAACATATACTTCTTCTTTGAGTACCCCATTGAGAAATGCACTCTTCACATCCATTTGATACACCTTGAATCTCATGTGAGCTGCATATGCTAAGAAGAGTCTGATTGCCTCAAGTCTGGCTACTGGAGCAAAGGTCTCATCATAATCAATCCCTTCAGATTGACAGTATCCCTTGGCCACCAGTCTTGCTTTGTTCCTCACAATGATGTCATTTTCATTTTTCTTATTTTTGAACACCCATTTGGTTCCAATGACATCTTGATGAGTTGGCCTATCCACCAGCTCCCATACTTCATTTCTGGTAAACTGGTTCAGCTCTTCTTGCATGGCTATGATCCACTTGGTGTCTTGTAGTGCTTCCTCAATATCTTTTGGTTCCTGTTCTGAAAGGAAACAACAAAAAAAAGCACTTTCTCCATGAAATCTTCTAGTTTTGATCCCTTCACTTGGGTTACCAAGTATCAGGCTAGTTGGGTGGTCATGCAACCAAGTCCTTCTAGACCTGATCCCTTCAGGAGGATTGTCCTCATCTGAAGTTGGATCACTAGACTCATTAAATTCAGGAAAGTTAATTGAAGGATCAAGCTCAGGATCATATTCAGGGGTATTGTCCTCATTGTCAGATAAGTTGACATTTTCATTGGTTCCCCCTTGAATATTGGATCCATTTACTACCTTAGCATTGCCTGCTTCTTCATTGGTAGTTGTTACCTGGTTTTGAACTGGGATGGGGTCAGTCAGTTCAATTTCACCTTCAGGTTGGTTGGCTTCTGGTTGATTGCCATCAGGTAGGTTGTCCAGTTTTTTATTGTCATCAAGTTCAGGCTGGACAACATCTACAAACACTGTCTCCTTGCTTTGAAGCCTTAGTCTGGTTGTTCTTTGTGTTATCTCATCAATATTCAGGTTTCTATCCCTGAACTCATTAATAGATTCATCAAACACAACATGAGGTGTTTCTTCCACAATAAGGGTTTTGCAATTGTAGACTCTGTAAGCTTTGCTGATTTGTGAATATCCAACAAATATTCCTTCATCAGCTTTGCTTTCAAAAGCTTTCAATTGCTCTTTCCCATTATTATGAATGAAACACTTACAACCAAATATGTGAAAATAAGCAATAGTGGGCAATCTACCTTTCCATATTTGATATGGGGTTTTACCTTGTCCTTTGGTGATTAAGGACCTGTTTTGAGTGTGACATGCAGTGCTAATGGCTTCAGCCTAGAACCTTTTAGGCAGTTTGGATTCAGCAATCAATGTTCTTGCTGCCTCTTTCAAGGTTCTGTTCCTTCTTTCAGCAACCCCATTTTGTTGAGGTGTTCTTGCTGCTGAAGTCTCATGAGTGATGTCATTCATGCTGCAGTACTCATTGATGTATGAGTTTATGAATTCAGTGCCTTTGTCAGATCTGATCTTGACAATACTTAGGCCCTTTTCATTGCTCAATCTCATCATCAATTCAGGTAGCTTGACTTGGGTCTCCTTTTTGTTCAGCAAGAATACTACCCAAGTGTACCTGGAAAAATCATCAACAACAACTAAAGCATATTTTCTTCCATTTATAATTACTGGTATAATTGGACCAAATAAATCCATATGCAGTAGTTGAAGAACTCTCTCAGTTGAGATGACAGGCTTCCCTTTGAATGAAGCTTTGATCTGCTTTCCTTCTTGACATGGCTGGCATATATGTTCTTTGGTGAACACTTGATTAGGCAGCCCTTTAACTAGAGAGTTTCTTGCAATCTTGTTGATGGTTTTGAAGTTCAGATGGTTTAGTCTTTTGTGCCACAGCCAGCTTTGCTCATTTGTGCTTTTGGCAACAAGACAAACTGCTTCAGGGGATTTGCTCCAATCTGCAAAATATACATTTCCCTTTCTCACCCCTGTTAGTAGCACCTGTTGTGTTGAATTATCTTTGATAATGCATTCATTTGGTGCAAATTCAACACTATATCCTTTATCACAGATTTGACTTATAGACAGCAAGTTGTATTTTAGGCCTAGGACATATGAGACATTAGTAATTTTAACACTACCAATGTTTAATGTACCATAACCTCTTGTGATTCCTTGAGAGTTGTCTCCAAAGGTTACTGAAGGACCATTTTTTTCAATGAATTCTGAGAGAAGCTCCTTGTTCCCAGTCATGTGTCTTGAACATCCACTGTCCAAGTACCATGTTGTTTTCTTGTTGATGCTTCTACTCTTCTTGTGGTCCTTGCAGTCCTGCAAAGTCAAAATTTAGGTACCCTTTGAATGTTGGGTCCTAGAGGGTTAGCTGTACCTTTTGGAACCCAAATCTGCCTAATTACTCTGATTGACTCAAAGTGACTGACTTGGTTTCCATTTACATCTACATACACAGTCTTACCCTTAAATGCCTTGGGTGGTTTCTGTGCATAAGTGTTAGTCTTGTAGGGTTCAGGAGAGTTGGTGAATTTCTTTGGGACATATCTCCTGAAGTTACTAGACTTATGTGCAGCTTGGTAAGACTTTTGAGGATAGGGGCTTGGATGGCCTTTTCCTTTTGGCAAGTAAGGTCCAGGCTTCCTGAAGTTTTTATACCTATCAGAGGGGTTGGGTCTTAATCCATTCAGTTGAGGTTGCCTCATTTGAGTTGGCCTTTTCTGAGCAGATTTTGGACAACTCCACTGATGAGAATTCAGATAGGTTGGCCTTCCATTGGTTCTACCCTTCTGAACCTCATTTCTCCGGTAACCAATGTTCTTAACCTTTTCCTTAGGTATGGGTTTAGAGACATTGTTTACTTGAGCAGGTATATAAATTCCTTTACCCTTTTCCTTGATCAGTGGTTGGTTTACTTCTATTTCATTTTGTTGGGCCACTGATCTTACAAAAGTCATCTTAGAATTGCTTGTTGAGGCAATACTAAGACCAGGTGAGGGTTTAAATGGATTATAGCCTAATCCACCTCTTTGAGCAAATGGTCTTTGAAATCCTTGAATTTCTTCTATTGACTTAGCAGATTTGTTCAAGGCAGACATCTTCATTTTTAAGCTCCCCTCACTCAATTTCAGAGTATCAAATTCACTTGAGAGATTATCAAATTTAGCTTGAAGGATTCTAAGATCAAAATCCTTCTTCCTCAAGGCCAGTTCTTGTTCATCAATCAACTTTTGTTGTTCAGTGACTTTGAGAGACATTTCATCACGTTCTCTCACAGTCTGTTGATACAACTCAGTTGATTTAATGTCAAACTCTGGTTCAGGAAGGTTGGGAGTTTGAACTTTAGAATTCAATAGCTCATTTTCTCTCAGTGCCATATTGCATACCTCTTGTAGCCTGGTGAAATCCTCAAGTAACTTCCCAAAGTTGAGTTTCAAGTGGATTTCACTGGACTCATGTGTGTTATTAGAAGAGTTGGAAGATGAACATACCTCTTCATTTTCAAATGCCATTTGACAGTCATCATCACTGTCACTGTTGGAGAACAGTCCATCATCAGAAGAGTAGGCACTCTCTTCACTTGCTGATTCCCCAGCTACCATGGCCTTTCTGTTGTTCAGCCTCTTGTCTCTTTTGATCTGCCTTTCTTTTCTTTCTTTTGAGCTCAGGTCAGGACAATCATACTGAAAGTGACCCTTTTTCTGGCAGTTGTAACACACATCTTCATCATCATTCTTCTTGCTTTAGGACTCCTTCCTCCTTGATGATGATGGTTCACCTTTGCTGTACTTCTTTCTGTCAGCATATCTTTCTTCTTTCTTCTCATCAGAGACTTTGTCCTCTGATTTGTTGTCAGGAGAGCTGAATCTCCTTCTGGTTCTGTTGTCTTGGTAGAACTTTTTGTATCTACCAAATCTGGAGTTGAGCTTCTCAAATCTCCTTGCCATGAGTGCCAGCTCCTCCTTCATTTCAGATTTTGAAACAGTTTGAGAAGATCTTTGAGTACTCTTCTTTTCTGTTTCAGCAGCTTTAAAAGCAACACCTTTGCTTGAGGAGGATGGCTCATCATGCACTTTCTTTTTGTTCAAATCAAACTCATATGCTTTGAGTTCAGAGAACCCCTACTGCATGGGCATGTCGTCAAGATTGCTGGTGTTTTGCATCATGACAGAGTATATGTCCCACTTGGATGTGAGACTTCTCAGAATCTTCAAAGCAACTTCTCTTTTGGCATAGAACTTGCCAAGAGAGTTTATCTCATTCATGATGTCAGTGAATCTGCCATCAAGATGATCAATAGTTTCATTGGGCTCCATAGAAAATTGTTCATATTTTTGGATAGCCACTTGAAGCTTGTTTTCTTTTATCTTTTGGGTACCTTCACACATAAGTGCTAAGGTGTCCCAAATCTCTTTTGCTGTTGTGCAGTGGTACACTCTTCCCATCACTGCATCTGGAATAGTCTGGTACAAGGTATTCATGGCAATGTAGTTCAGGTTGTGCCTTTTTCTCTCTTCAGCTGTAAAATCATCCTCATCCTTTGGTAGCAACTCCCTTGGATCTGCTTTCTGAGCATCAGTGAGTTTGGGATTTGCTTTGGTGAATGTGAAGGTCCCTCTGGTGATGACTTTGAGCATTTCATCATGCTGGCAGGCAAGATGTGCTCTCATCCTGATCTTCCAGAAATCATAATTCTCAATTGAGAACATTGGCAATTTGTGATGAGAAATATGATTGACTTGGTTTGGACCCATGTTGTTGATGGTGTTGACAACATCTCCTGGAACTGCATTGTTAGCCATATCTATAGAAATAAAATAAGATAAACACAACTAGGCTTTTCAGAAATTTGGATCAGTTCAGTGACCACAGAAAATAATGTGATTTGAAAATCAGATGGATTTTCAGAGGCAGTGGTCTATGAACCCCTGCTCTGATACCACTTGTTGGTCCTTGGTGGAGTATGACACAAGTGTATGGGGGGGGAGGGGAATGCACTTGTGTATGCAAATTCTTTTCTTTTCAAACAGTTTGGTCTTATCAGGAAGGTTGTCTCACAACAAGCCTGAGTGTGAACTTTGATAGATACTTGTCCTACTGATTACTATTGAGTGATCAGTTGGCTAAATATCTAAAAGAGTTGCTAAGTGCGAAATGTGGTTGGCCTTTTACTCAAAGAAATACTCCAAGTTGATTTCTGAAAAACACAGTGATCAGGGACTTTGTCCAAAACAGTTTTTCTTAACTTACTGAGAATAGCTCTTTGAAATATGATTGAGTGCAAGTGTTATAATGAATGCAGTAAGTAAATGGCACACAATTTATAGTGGTTCAGAGACTCAAGCTCCTACATCCACTTTCCCTGATTGAATAGGATAATTCCTTAACAATGGAATTAGCTTGTTTTATAGTGCCAAGGTGCACTGATCAACAACACTCTCTTAGTGCTTTGATCCCTAGGATAAACTGAGTCCTAGTGCTCAATCTCTCTGAGTTAAGACGGTGTTTTACAATAACAATCATTAACTCATCACTTCTACAACAAACACTCCTTCACTAAATGAGGTAAGGGTTTGAGGTTTGGTTCCAACTAGTAGAGATATCCTTTACAATAAGAACAGTGTAAAGGCTTAGGATATCTCAATCATAAGCTTTGGATATTACAAAGATTGGCTTAGCTATTTGAAGTGATCAGGAAACTTGGGATTCTAAAGAACATTTTTGGTTTCCTTTGATTGCTTGATGATAGTTTGATAGCAAGTAGTTGGATGCTTGAATCCTTTGATCACCTCTGTATTTATAGGCAAATTTGAACAACTAACCGTTGGAGGGATAGCAATTCAAACTTGTCTATTTGCAGCACTATTGAAACGGTTATGAAGCTTGGCATCCTTTTATCCACTGTGTAAAAGCTTCTTCAATGGTTGCTTGAATGAATGTGTTGACTTCTGAAAAATGCGGCTGAGATGACTTGTGTCAGATTCCAAATATGCACATTTCCCAAGGTTGATTTGTGGCATACTCTACACTCAACCAACGGTCAGATGGGACAACTCCCCTGAACATTCCTGTTGCAAGTTAGAATGTTCCAACATTCATTCAATGCTTCAATCTTTAATGCTTCCAAGTCTTCAATGCTTAGTTCAGGCTTGATGGTAATAAATGCTTCAATAAATGTGTCTTCTGTGCTCCTAGCATTCAATGCTCTTGATCATTTGCACTTCAATTGATCTGATCATTTGCATTTATGAGCATTGCCTTATCATTCTTGATCTTTTCAGCTATGTTGTCCACTCATCCAGCTTGTCTTGTAAACTCAACAAGTTTGACCTAAGTACTTAACACTTATCAAGCTGCCTAACATTTCAGCTTTGGATAACTATCCTGAACTAAATCTCACAACATTTCTGAGATGCATTTCTACTTACTCAAGTATCCTGAGACAACTAAACTGATCTCACTTGAGTGTATCTCAACTAATCTGAACATCATCAATCAGGGGTTTTGGTATCTAAATCAAAATCATTTTATTCCCAATAGAGACCATCTCAGTTCGTTAGAAGAAGCATAATTTGGAAAAAGATTCAAAATCAAGATTTAAAAATCAACTAAAAAATGATTAAATAAAATTTGTAGTGATAAGAATATTTTGCGTGAAGATTTAAAATTTTACAGATGACAGACGAGCATTTTGAGCCAGATGCACTATTAGGATTTTAAAAATTATCAATTTTAAGGTTCAATAGATAAAAATCAATTGAAGTCAAGACTTATAAAGTTTAATAAATATGACATTTTAAAATCCCAAAAATTTTAGCATTTATTGCCTAATTGATAAATTTTTCGAAAGTAAAAACCGAACGTTAAAATACCGAAATTCAACAACGAACGCTATATATTGTCTAATCACATTTGAGCTACCAAATTGAAGCCCAAACATACAAAAAAACGTACACCCTAAAGTCCTTAGGGGAGATACTTGTAACATGTACTGATCAATGCACCAAATTGCAAAATCTTTTCTCATAAGTCACCCACAACCTTCCCTCATAAGGCACCCTCAAGACCTCCCCTCCACTGTTATTAACCCCATATGGACGTTCACCCTCCCCCTCTCTCACACCAACTTTGTGGTTCACTGATTTCTGGAATTTAGAGATAATCATACTGATCCATCAATAATATAAGCAAAATGTTTCAAAAAGTGTTTTAGATTTTCAGACTTTTAAAAAACATGGAGCAAGAATGGTTCTGTCAGGACTTGTTTTAAAGTAATCGATTCATATAGTTGTTGGTGTATCTTATGGTCTGCGTTTCCAATAGCATTTTTAATTTAGGGAAAATGTGAATGTTGCATTTGTATTCTAGTCTATTTAATTTTGTATACAGTTGCTTAATTGGGAGATAAATGTGGGTAGTTTTGTATGAAATGCTCAGTGAATTTAATTTTTTAAGTTGTTTGATTGTTTCTTATCTTATTTTATTGGTGGTACTGCAGAAGAAATTCAAGTGAAATCGGAACCCTAGATCCCCTTTTAATTGATTGAGTAGTTGTTGTTATCACTTGAATTTTGTTTTGCAACTGATAAGCTTGGTATATGTCAATAAGATTTATGCTGATGAACTGCATTTTCATATTTGCTCTTCCACTAATTTTTGGGAAGTTGGCTATTTTACACACTATCTTTGACTGAATTTCTTTTTCTTCCACTATAATGGATAACATAAATCCTTTCTTTATGCACAATTACGTACATGTTAGTTTAAAAAGCAGTAAAGATTAACTTATACATGTTTAGATGTCCACCTGTATTTAGGAATTATACATCGTCTAGTCGAGGTAAAAAGAGAAATTCGAAAAGCGAAGATAATGACACATCATTGGTGGAGATGCTTGAGCGTTATTGGGAATCTACTGCTGAGAGGCTAGACAAAATTGCTGGTCGTATGGGATACTACCATAATTTGGGGAAAAAAAAAAAGAATCAAGTGTTCGGAATGCTAGGAAACGTACATGGATTAACCATTGTTGATAAGCTGAAAATATGTGAGTACATCAGTACAAGGATCGAATGCCTAGAGACGTTGGTGTCTCTAGACGATGATGCACGGAGTGAAGGACGGAGTGATATATCCTATCATAGCGACTTTTATGTTTTTTATGTCGACTACAAGAAATTGTTAAATGAAGATTTTTTAGTTTTTGTATGGAGAGGACATAGTAATGCTGTTGTATTCATTTCTGCATGGAACTTTGTTGATAAATTGTTTATTTGAGACTTATGGCTAGTTTTGTCCTTTTGCTTAAAAATACTTATTTCAACACATAATTATCTTACTTCAAAATGTGGCTATCAAACACTCATTAACAAAAGTAGGTTGTTTATAAATGTTAAAGTTAAGATATCTAGTTAATCCTAGGCTAATTAGACAAGGCTATCAAACAAGGCCTTAAAAGACTAGGTATCAATATTCATCTCTATTCCGTGAGATCTTTTTACGAAATAATTAGAAAACCCTAATTTTTCACCTTCATTGGGTGAAATTTTCACACAGTGAGGCGCCGGCACCCACTCACGGCGGCCGATGCAGCGCTTCAGGTCGCACTCCACTCCGCGGTCGTCGCCAGTTGCTGCATCCACCATGGCCCCCCACCACACCTCTCTTCGCGGTACGGCCAGTCTGGCGACGTCACCCCCCTTAGGTCATCCAGTGTAGTGCCGGTCCTGAGATTTTGTAGGCCTGGGGCGAACAAAAAATTGGGCCCCCTTTTTTAAAAAAACATCAAATAAAATAAGTGAAATACATATGTATATATTAAAAATGAATGTTATAAAAATAAATATATTGATTTAATGATTACAATTAAATTAAATTATTTTATTTTTTTCTTTTATAATATATGCAAAGATGTGATTTGTCGTTTGACGTCTCCAAAAAAATCATATATAACTCTCTGAGTTATATAGTAAACTAGATGAGCACCACGTATTACGCGGTATGTTAATAAAAATTAGTATTTATATATATTTAAATCATTTTAAAAAATAAAATCTAAAATAATTTTTTATCTTTTAAAATTAATGAATTAAATTTAATAATTGAGCAATTTCTCAAATAAGTCTTTATTTCTTTAAAATTATTAATGTTAAACATGGTAAATATTTAACATAACATCATAATTATTTAAAATCAACTCAACATTAATTATGATGACACCTAAATAATACATACATAATGATATTTAAAAATATGACACATTATACAAAATTAAGGAGACGACGACACATTAGCAAAATTAAGAAGAAGACGACGCACTAGTATATAGTGGAATGTAGAATATTCTACAATAAATTTAAGGGAAAATCTTAAATGCACACTGTGCACAGATCAATTTTCTGTGCACACACTTTTTTGACCGTTATTTCTACAAATTCGAGTGGTGTTCTGAGCGCCGGGAATGGCGAATTCGCACATGGGCCCACCTTCTCTAAAGAGAAGCGCCGCCTCATCGTCATCCATCCTCGTAGTCCTCGAAATCTGCCCTAGCCCAGAGAATTTCCGCCACACTTCATCGAAAATTTGCCTCGTTTTTCGGCCAAGCCCCACCGGATTAACCTCGTTAAGGCGGCTCTTGATCGCGGAAACAGAATCAGCACTGGTGGCTGTAGTCGCAGTAGAAACTGCCTCCATTTCCGCATTTTCGGGGGGCAATTTGTCCTGTTCTGGAACTTCCTTCCGCTTGTTCTTCCTCTTGGGCCTACTATTCTTTTCGTTGCCGGTGGAAGAGGTGGCAGCCCTGGTGACGAAGGACCTCCGGCCGACGTTCGCCGCCACCGGAGAGTGGGAGATTTCCATCCATATTCGATTGCATGGATTCTGGTTGCTGAAAATAGTTGATGTGAGAGCAGCAGCACTACTCATTACTCCTTTACGTTCTGTGAGAATGAAATCTGGTAATTTGGATTGAGAATACTGGTTTTGATTAATTCCCAATGGGATGAGCGTTGGAATTGTTTGTAACAACTGGTTGTTTGATGAGTGGGATTTGAAAAAAGATTTTTGTTATTGAAAAGTGGTAAATTTATTATTGAAAAGTGTAATTTTTATTATTGAAAAGTGGTAGGTATTTTAATTGAAAAGTGTAATTTTTATTATTGAAAGGTGGTAGATATTTTAACTGAAAAGTGTAATTTTTATTATTGAAAAGTGATAGATATTTTAACTGAAAAGTGTAATTTTTATTATTGAAAAGTGGTAGATATTTTAACTGAAAAGTGTAATTTTTATTATTGAAAAGTGGTAGATATTTTAATTGAAAAGTTAAAATTATTTTAATTAAAAAAGAAGATCACAAGTTAAAATTATTTTAATCAAAAAAGAAGATCACAAGTTTCGAATGGTAGATATTTTAATTGAAAAGTTAAAATTATTTTAATTAAAAAAGAAGATCATTAAAATTATTTTAATTAAAAAAGAAGATCACAAGTTAAAATTATTTTAATCAAAAAAAAGATCACAAGTTTCGAATGGTAGATATTTTAATTAAAAAAGAAGATCATTAAAATTATTTTAATTAAAAAAGAAGATCATAAGTTTCGAATTTGTGACCTGATACCTATCTTCACTTGTTGTAATCTTATTATTAATTTTCGTTTTTCTGACTTGATAAGGGTTTCCCTGTGCATTAGTATGCACAGGAGACCAACTCTAAATTTAAAATAGTTTAATGATATATAGAAAATTGTTGAAGGTTTAGGATTTTTTTAACAACCATAGGATAAAATAAAATCTCCACAATTAATTAAGATAATAAGTCACCATAAATAGAAGAAGTTTTGTTGAAAAATAAAAAAAAATGTAAATAAACATTTATTTTCTTAATTTTTCACGTCCTCACACCCTAGTGTAAAAAAGTTCAGGATAAAATGAAATAATGGTGTTAAAATTAAAGTAACAAGGTGTTTATTTCTGGTCCACCATAAACATTATCATTGAATCTTTTAAAAGACTCGACTGTCCTAAATTTTTTGGAAATAATTTTTTAAAACATGGAAAGAGAAGGTAGAATGTTGAATTCCAAACGTAATCATCAGATGATAGTATGCTGGCCAATGAGATAAACCAATGCAATAAATAGATTGAAATGGAATGAAATATAAAAGTGAAATGCACATCCTAATTTATAAGAACTTCAGTAAATGATAGTATGCTAGTCTATTAATTTATAAGAACATCCTATTAACTAGATATTAATAATTAATTACTAATTAGGAATAAATAATTGTATTTATTAAAGTTTCAAGAATACAACTAGTTTTATAAAAAAATTTACCGTCGTTTATACATTTAGATTAATTATTATATTTATTTTTTAATAGTTTAATTTATTTTAAAAATATTATATATATATATAAAAGTAGGTTCCCAAAAATTTGGGCCGAGCGGTTGCCCTTCCCTTCCTGCCTCAGGGCCACCCCTGTCCAGTGCAGTAGGCTTCATTAGAGCTTTGCAAACAAGGGATTCAGATCAATTGCATATTCCTAATGGTTATAGTTGTGATTGATGAACTCCTAATGGTTATACTTGTGATTGATCATCATATTTTAATTGAATGTAAAATAATCATCATATTTTAATCAAATGGTAAGAAATGATTTGAATTTCGGAAAGGTAATTAAATGCAGATAAATAACTGTTAAATAAATTTAAAAATCTAATTAATTAAAAAAGTTTCAAATTATAAAATATTATTAATTAACGTGATTTTCGGTGAATTATAATATAATGATTTAATTGGAAAGACCTTCTTTTTAGGAATAATTTGAAATTTGAAAGGTGATAAAATTACGTAAATTTCGAGAATCTGCATTTATAAGATGATTAGAGGTTAATGTTGACTAAAATATATGAATTCGAATTTTTTTAAATTAAAAAAGAATTAGTAAAAAGTAGGAGTGAAATGAACCTAATAACAATTTTCCCAAAATTTAATACTACATGTCAAAACATTTTGACAAATTCACCCAAAAAAATTAAGTGTGCAGAATATTTTTTGACACGTAGTAATACACTCTTGACCTTGTAGTGATAAAATTTTGATCTTATAGTAACATTGTTTTAGTCATGTAGTAGCCGAATAAGTTAAAATTATTTTAGTAATTTTGCCAAAAAAAAAAAAAAGTGTCCAAAATATTTTTGGTCTGGCAGTAATACACTTTTGGTCTTGTAGTGACAAAATTTAGGTCTTATAGTAACATAGTTTTGGTCATATAGTAAAATAATATTTGAGAGCGAAAATAAATATTTTAATTAAAGTTGACCTGCTTTGACTCGCGTTTGACCCACGAATTCTGACTTCATTTATCTTATTTGATCAGTTTTTGCCTAATAATAATAATAATAACAATAATAAAACGTTATATTAAATTCTGAATTCTGATATCTATCTATATATATATATTTACAAACTTTTGTTGCGACACATGTCACAACCACATTGATCTATTTCAACCTTCTCTTCTTAAAATTACTCCATTTCAAATTTCTTATCTTCTCCTTCATTCATTCTCTTTTCCAAACTTTCAATCTCAGCATTAAAGTTTTAAATCTTAATACGTGCCCTGATTTAGGGTTAACTTACATTTTAATTTATTTATTTTCACTTTTACCTTTCATCTTTTTCTACTCACCTCCTAACCCTCTCCCACGACTGCTTCACTACTCCACCACCTCGATCACACGTCGTCATGGTAAGCGTTTTAATTGTGAGTCAATTTTTAATCTTAATTAATTCATACAATTTTCTCAATCTATGTACTATTTGTCAGATTCACCTTTTTCTTCTATTTTACAGATGTTGTGTGAATTCTTTAGATTAATCGATTAGATTTTTTTTTGAGAATGCTAGCTTTTGCTACATTTAAATATTATGGGGTTGTTTATGATGTGATACTTTTTTCATTTTAAAATTGTAATATCTAATCATTATTGTTGCAGAATTAGAATGGCTAATGTTTCGCCCTTTTTAAAAAAAAAAAAATCAAATTTGGCACTAATTGATTTTTTTATCTCGGTCAGTGCTAGAGTTCTAGAACTCTATTATGATATAAATATGAATCTCATTTTTTTATTTTTTTTTAATGTTGTAACATGACAATTGCATAAGTGTTTGGCCTAATGTTTGGGGTATTTTTTCCATCAAGCGTGTGTTTATGCATTCAAACATCAATCCCTCTAAATTAAAATTTGTTTCAGATGATGGTGGAGTAGTAGATGTACGTGCTTGCTACACTGATACAAAATGTTGGACATTTCGGCATAAGGTTCGCTTTAATTGATTATTTAATGTGCCATGCGTATTCACTTTTCCTGCTCTTTATGCAAAAGTATGATTTATTTCAAAAGTTGTGACTTATGTGATCTTACTCAGTCTTCTATGAATATCTCTTGCAGGAGTGTATCGTCTTCTCAGTTTTTACCTCTGCTTCTAATGGAGGCCATACTTTTCTAGAGAATTCATCCACACCATTCATTTCACCTCATTGTTATATTTAGTATTTACTGTTTCTGTCTTCTACCAATTCACTGAACACATTTGAATTCATTCTAGGCACTCTCTATTATCTCTACTGCTCTTATATATATATATATATATATATATATATATATATATATATATATTAATTTATATTGAGTTGTTGATTACATTGTTTTGATTTGTCCTTTCTTCATGGTCGGCAGACTAAGTAAGTCTTTTGTTCTTTTTGGAATGTTCTCCGACTCAAAAGTCACAATTCTACGAGTATAGTGAATTTCTCAAGCCTAGTATAAATTGATTTTTTCAATTGCAATGTCTACTCTCTAGGTTCTTACTATTTAGATGGATTGTACTCCAAATTGAACAATATGTTGTAATCTGCACAATATGGTATGAGATTGGATAATTTGTCTTCTATTTTTACTTTCTAGATTGTAGGTTTTAGGCAGCAGTGGTATAAATAGAAAGGATGATGTAGAAAATAGCTAGATTTCACATGCATGGAGAGAATTCTAAAAAGAACAAGTATTATTATGGCTTCTATTGGACCTAAATTCTACTTTTAATCTTAGGTGATGTAAACTAAATCTATACAAGCTTAAAAAAATTGTGTTGTAATTTTTTGTACTGTCAAGTAAGGTTCAATTAATGTCACAATATTCAGTAGAAGCATCTGATTTTAACCTTTTTACACCTTGAAATTCTTTTAACAATACTTACTAGCTGTATTTCATTACATTAGTTAGTTTGTCCCAACCCTCCTTTTGTTAGAGAGAGATATGTAATTTGAAAGAAAATCATATTTTTTATGTTTATAGGCTAAACCTCAGGGATTATTTTGTAACTAGCTATCAATATTTATTTCGATTGATACAATTTTTAAATTTTTGTATTAACTATTTGGTAACTCATTTCCTTTTGCTATTTTTATGAGGTATAGATAACATTCGTAACTTGATTTTTTTCACATTCTTAAAGCTGTCGAGAGATATGCTTTATGTTTTTTTTGGAAGTAGTGGTGATAATGCTTTTAATAATAACAGAGGTGTGTAGTTTTTAATTTTTTTGAGTTAATTTTACAAACGATATGAAGGTAACTCTGAAGAAAAACAGTAGAAGATTGCTCCATGTACACTTTATTATTTGTGTTGTTTGACAACTTCCGTCGTGCCTCGGATTATCTCGATTATGGGGAGATTTTCAGAAATTTGTTTTGATTGGACAAAACTTTGGTGATTGTTATTATATATTTTTTTCTTCTATATTTTAATTTGTATAGTTTTTATTTTTTGGGCAATTATGTGGCGTAGAACATATTCACAATGTACGGTATTGCTTCAAAATAAATTTTGGAACTTTTTTTGGTAGTGGAGTCTTTTTACGAACTCTTTCATAATTTAATTTACAATGCTCTCTTTTGCAGGTTTCGATACAAATTATTTCCAAAGCTCTCATCTTCTTGGTGAACGGGGAATGTTTATTCCATTACTTTATTCTTCTTTAATGAGATTTGTTGATGCCGAAAATATATAATTTTTTTAAGTTATTCGTACGTATTGATGAGTTATAGATATACGTGGTGTATTTTATATCCATTTATTATTAATTTATATTTGATGGTTAGATAGTCATTATTTATATATTTTCATATGGTATTTTGCATATTTTTTTATGGTTATCATATCCATGTATTGATTGGTTATAAATAGAAGCTTTCATATTGTCATTATTTTATTATACAATTGTTTTAGTTGGGACACTATCATTTTTTTGTATTAAATGATTATTTTAGTTTTATTTGTATTTTTTATATCTTATTTTATTTATGTTTAATTTAACACTTATTGACTACTACAATGAGATATATATTAAATTGTTGTGGAACTAACTATTGATTTATAGTTCTCTTATCGTACACCAAACAATTTGACTTATTGTAATATAGCATAAAAATTGGGGATTGGTGTGAAAATTGACGGGTTTCTTTGTTAGATTTCTACTCCTAAAGAAAAATCTCCTTATTTTACATTTGAGTTTACATTTATTGATGGATCGTTTGAATTTATTCTCGAGTAAAGAATAACAACAAATGATAGTATTAGTTAGAGGGGACCTTCTATATGTAGTCAGGGTGTCGTAACGTGCCGTAATGACTACCGTAGTCAGTTAATCTAAGCCATTAAAAATCTAATTTAAAGGTTTAGATTTGATGACCTGTTACCTTTTGTAAATTTTACGATATGTATTGTCGTAATATGTCGTAATGTGTCATAAATTTGTATTTTCTATTAAATTAAATTAATTAAAATATATTATTGTAAATTTACATTTTTATCCTTATACAATAAAATAATTTATTACAACAATTATCTACACCCGCTAATTTTACGAGTTCACTCCAAATCATTTTTTACCATAGTTATCTGCACCCATTTATTTTATGAGTTCACCCAAATCATTTTTTACCATAGTTATCTGCACCCATTCATTTTATGAGTTCAACCCCAAATCATTTCTTTTTTACAACGGTTATCTACACCCGCTCATTTTATGAGTTCACCCCCAACTTATATTTTTACCAAAGTTATCTGCACCCGCTCATTTTATGAGTTCACCCCTAAATTATCTTTATACCAAAATTATCTGCACCCGCTCATTTTATGAGTTCACCCCAAAATATTTTTTTTAAAATAATTACATTTAAAAGACTATATTATTTTTTTATTAATTAACACAAAATATAATAAAATCAACCCTAATTTATACATTTACAATCTACAACCGAGTCATTGCCGAGTTACCGTCGATTCACCACCAAATCACTCATATTTTTAGAAAAAAATCGTAAAAACATAATTAAAAAAAACTATCGAGATTAGGCACAAATTTCAATTTTTTTTCTTTTTAATTTTTCTTCCCATTTTCAATTTTTATTCCAAACTTTTTATTTCTTTGTTTTTTTTGTTTCCTACTTTTTTTTCATTAGTATATTTTTTAGTTTTAATACAAAATAATATTATATGTATGATTTTATTATAATCCATCCGTCCCAGTGAAAGCTCTTCATGAGCTTCGGACACAGAGGTTAAAAAATATGATATAATAAGTGAATGTATGAGAGGTGATGTGATTGAGAGAGAGAAGAATATAATGAAATGTGAGAGGGAATAGTTTGGCAAAAAAGGAATGAGTAACTTTCATTGGGACAAACGAATAAGGAAAGTTGGGTAGCTTTCAATATGAAGGAGGGAGTAGTCGGTAATACAACAAGTAATAACCAGTAATACCATAAACAGTAATCAGTAATACCATTAACAATAATTAGTAATACCACGAACATTAATCAGTAATACCATTAATATTAATCAGTAAAATTTTATACAATAACAAATAATTTCACACATCTAATTATATTCAATAATACAAAAAATAATTATCAGTAATACCATGAACAGTAAGTAGTAATACCATGAACATTGAATAGTAATATCTCATACAATAACAAATAATTTCACAAATCTAATTATATTCAATAATACCAAAAACAATTATCAGTAATACCATAAATAATAATATGTAATACCATAAAAATAATAATAATCAGTAATAAATAATTTCACATAATCAGTAATACCACAATTAATAATCAATAATCATTAATATTAATTCAATAGTGTATTAATAGTAATACCGCAATCAATAACTAGTAATACCAGTATCAATAATACCATAAAAAAAAAAAGTGGAGAGAGTGCAGATCGGGGTGTACTAAAGAAAATAGAGGGTGCACATTACCAAGCCCAATTGAAGGAAACCCTAGCCCAATGGGAGGGCACCCTAGGTCAGTAGTCGTCGCTTGGGATTTCATCAGTAAGGTCACCGGCTCCGAATGTCGTCCGGTCAGAGATCCATTAGCAACATACTCACAGTCCTCCGTCGGGCCGTCGTCAGCCGGAGGAAGAGGCTGCGCAGGAGTAGGGTGAAGAAGACGGATGAAGCAATGTAGCTTCGATTTGGACAGAGATGAACGACGAGAGAGAGGCAGCGTCGATCCGAGTGTTGCAGGCGAGCGCCGTTGATGTAGGAGAAGCTCCTGGATCGCGAACGCAGGGGAGATTGATCGAAGCAGTCGCGTCGGTGGTCGAAATGAGGAGGGGATTTCGGCCGCCATGGATCGTGGCCGAGATGGAAGATTATGTCGATTGTTATGGAAGTGAAGAATCGCGATTGCGATTCGAGGAGGGGTCTCGGGCTTCAGCGGCCGAGACCGAAGCGCCGCCGTCGCCGTCGAGGGGGTGGTCGGGCATGGTGGTGGCTGGGTTACCCGCCGACATGCATGGATTTCCGGCAGGTCCTTTACTCATCAAATTAAAATTAAAATTTAGGTGCACCGCCGATCGACTTTAATAAAATTATACCTATAATATTATTTTGTATTAAAATTTAAAAAATACACATGCAAAAAATGGGAAAGAAAGACAGGAAAATTTAAAAAGGAAAAGAAAAAAAAACAAGGAAATAAAAAATTTGAAAAAAAAATTGAAAATGGGAAGAAAAAAGAAAAAGAGGAGGGGGAAGAAAAATTAAAAAGAAAAAAATTGAGATTTGTGGCTAATTTCGATAGTTTTTTATTAATTATATTTTTACGCTTTTTTTTTTTAAATATGGGTGATTTGGTGGTGAATTGATTTTTTAGAGTTTATTTTATTATATTTTGTGTAAAATAATAAAAGGATAATATAGTCTTTTAAATGTGATTATTTTTTAAAAAAATTTTTGGGGTGCACTCATAAAATGTGCGAGTGCAGATAACCGTGGTAAAACAATAATTTGGGGGTGAACTCATAAAATGAGCGAGTGCAGATAATTGTGGTAAAAAATAATTTGGGGGTGAACTCATAGAATGAGCGGGTGTAGATAACTGTTGCAAAAAAGAAATGATTTGAGGGTGAACTCATTAAATGAGCGGGTGCAGATAATTGTTGTAAAAATATGATTAGGGGGTGAATTCATTAAATTAGCGGGTGCAGATAATTGTAGTAAAAATATGATTAGGGGTGCACTCATTAAATTAGTGGGTGCAGGTAAAATATAAATAAAATTTTAAAAGAAGGGTAATATAGTAAATAACAAAATATAATTTAAATAATGCTAAAAATAACTGAAACCTGTATGACAGGTAGCAGGTCGTTTTTACGGTTACGACGCCACATGGCGCGATTCGACAAAGTGACTACGTAGTCACTTTGTAAAATGTGACTACCGTAAGAATTGCCCTAGTTGGAGTAGTTGTTTTAGTTATAACTTCTATTTTAGTAGTTGTAACTTCCATATTGTAAACTTCCTTCTATATAAAAGGAGGGATGATTATCATTTTCATCATGTAATTCTCTATTCAATATAATAATCTCAATATGCACTCTATCCAATTCTTTCGTATTATGAAATTTCACATCGAGTAAATAACTATTTTAGATTGATTGTAAAATCATTAAGTATATTCTTTAATGACACTAATTGATATTTAATTGTCATGTTTTTTGCAATGGTCAAATGGAAGTTATAACATGTATGATGGTGGACTGGGGGTGAATACACGATGGACATTGCCTAAATAACAATTATTTCTATGTTAAGATCTTCATCTGAAATTCGGGACTTCATTACGAAAAAAAATCGGGGAGTGTTTATTCCATTGTTTTCCATTTAGAAACTTAAATATCAATCACATGTTTTTTTTATGTTGTAATTTGACAATTGTGTAAATGTTTGATTTCTTATATACACACTTTTTTAAAACAAAAAAAAAATATAATCTTACTAAATAATATTTTTTACAATCCCGCGTAATAAGCGGGTTTTACCCTAGTTCTTTCTAATTCCTTCCTCATTTAAAACTTCTGAGCAATGCGAGAAATCATTCCTCATTTTCTTTCAGACAACCCTCTATCTCTTTCTCCTTTTCTCTCTAAAAAAATAAAAAAAATAAATAAATAAATGAAAGACTCAAGCAAGGCCGTTCATCTATCATCCTTAAAATCTAATTCCTGAAAGTTTGAGAGTTTAGGTATGAGAAACACATTTTCATGTTTTAAGAGATAGATTCTTTAGCGATGTATTTTCTTGATCTTTGATGTTTAAATGGGTTAGATGGTCTATTGATGGTAATATATGTGTATTGTGGCAATTGAAAATACGTTTCTTGTCATGCATGTTGTTTTCGAAAATGGGACTTTTTCTATTTTTCTAGCTCAAACCTTTTACCACATTTCAGTGAACATGAACTTGAGATATGTGGTTAAAATATTGGATTTTATTTTTTTATTATTTTTATGATTTTATATGATTTTTCCCTTGAGGCACTGTACAGAGGTGAGAATGCCTTGTTTTTTGGGTCAAGGTTGTAATTGTGTACCAGTTACATACATGTAACTGGATCCAATAACCCATTACAAATAACACATGACTCATTTACTATATTCAATCCAATAACCCATTACAAATAACACATGACTCATTTACTATATCAAATCTAATAACCAATTACAAATAACACATGACTCATTTACTATATCAATTTAGCACATAGATTTTTTCATGGGCCTTTTTTTTACTTCAGTAATTTTTTTTTAATTTTTTCATTAACAAATAATACTCTATAATTTTTTAAAATTTTATTTTTTTATTTTACTCCAATTGATATTTATATTTCTCTTTTTAATATTATTTTTTAAATTTATTTTTCTTCCTATTTATCATTTGTGTTTCAAATTATAAATTTTTTTCACGTACTTTCCTTTTATACCGCAATAATTAGTTTAAAAGTTTAAAGTCTAATAAGAAAATTTTAAAAGTAATATTAATTGTTTTTTAAGTATTAAATAGTATAATAATTTGTTTTAAAAAATAAAACTCTCATCTCTCTTTTTTTTTTTTTTTTTTGAATTACATTAAATACCCATCCCTTTTCCTCTCCCCATGACTCGAACCCAGGATCTAAAGACCTAGGTAGTGGTGCTCTAACCACTTGAGCTATCTCACTTTGTCAAAACTCTCATCTCTCTTAGTTGCAAGTGTTCAATTCTATTGGTACTATTTTATTTTAATTAATTGGTGTATAATTTTCACCTTATCCTTTTAAAAATTTACTTCATTCCTTACAAATATTACTTCGTTTTACATTGTTTAATTATTTTTTTCATTTGAACTTTCATTTTTTAATCACTTTATTTTAGTTTTTTATGAATATAATTTTTAGTTTATAAGTGTTATGATAACAGTTGATAAGTATTATGGTATATTATTAGTTAATACTCCATCCGTCCCAGGATTTTATGCACACTTTCCTTAACGGGCGTACCAACTTTTTTTGCACACTCCAAAAAAGGAAACAATAATACCAATAATACCCCTCCTTTATTTTACCTTTAATCAAATCGCTTTCACTTTAATCAATGAATTACCAATAATACCCCTCTTTTATTTACCTTACACATCACTTTATTCCATTTTCTTAATCTCCGTGTCGGTCAAAGTGTGCATAAAATCCTGGGACGGAGGGAGTATGCAGTACTGTACGTATTAATTCATATACATTATAATATTAGTTTATATTGGTACAAGTTCTAATGTTTTCGAGTTTCAAGTTCACATACTTTATGGTACTAGTTAAAATATAGTATAGTATTAGTTCACATACTCTATGGTACTAGTTCAAATATAGTATAGTATTAACTCACATATTGTATAGTATTAGTACATATATTAAATAATATTTTTATACCCACATTAATCTCTAGTATTATACAATATATTAACTATTACTATACCATAGGCGTACTAATACTATATCGTATTTAAACTAATATTATACTCCCTCCGTCCGCCTATAAGTTTCCCATTTTACCATTTTGGTCCGTCCGCCTATAAGCTTCCCATACCTTTTTTGGTAAGTACTTTTTCTTACATTTCACTTTATATCTTACTTTTTCTCTCTATCTCTCTCCTCTCTCAATCACATCACTTGTACTATATCTATTATTTAATCACTTTTCTTAATCTTTGTGCCAAAAAGTAACGTAACACTTATAGGCGGACGGAGGGAGTACTTAACAAAAAATACATAACTTAACACATTCATAATTCCAGGCATACCATGCAAATTAATATATCAATATTAAAAGATTGATATTAACTAACTAGTAAGAAGAACTAAAGTGAGAATGAAACATACAATTCAATTAATAGATACGATCACACTCAATAAACATATGAATGCATCAACACGTCGATGACCACAAAGAAAATAATAAAGTTGATGCAATATTATGTTGGTTTCTTCCCCAATTCTACACTCATTTAAGTTTCTAAATATAAATTTTATTTTTCAATTAGATTAGGTTATTAATTAGTCTTAAAAAATAATCTAAAACTTTAAAAACTTGTAACAAACCAGATATCATTGTAGAAATAATGAAGACATAACAAAATAATCTTAGTTATTATAAATCAGATTAAAGCTAGAAAGTGAGCATGTCATATTCATACATTTATACCCAAATTAGAAAAAAATTAAATTTTTTTAGTTTAGTATATTTTTTTCGATTTTTTTTTTGTATTTTTTTCCTTAATTTTGGTCATTTTTTGAAAAAAAAAACTGAAATATTATTTTTGAGTTTCATATTTTTTTTCAATATATTTTTTTTTATATTCGTTGTTTTTTTTATATTTATTTTTGAAAAGTTAAAAAAATAGAATAATATTTGACTTCGTGGTGCTTCATTGGTGACTCGATAGTCGGTGTATAATTATAATTTTAATGAGTTGTATTTTAATTTAATTGATAAAATGGTAATATAGTTATTTACATACATTTTTCTTTTAAAAAAATTGGGGGTGAAGTTAATAAAAAAGAGGGTAAATAAAAAATTGGATTTAGTTACATGTATCTAACTTGTACACATAAGTGCCTAAAAGAAGGGAGTGTGGAATTATTAAAAAAAGGAGGGTACGTAAATAGAAAATTGGATCCAGTTACATGTATGTAACTGGTACACATAAGTATTTGCCTTGTAAAATTTCTCTCATACAGCTCGCTTCGTTTTTTGGACTGATTTTCGACTGTGTTTATTTTCTAGGTGTTAGCTTTTATGAGAATTTTACACAGTTATGTTTGGATTTATATTCTCTTTTTATTTTTAATGATGTTTCTAAACAATCAATGTTTTTTCTACCAGAAGTTGACTATTTTGATGTTCAAAAGAAATGCATGCTTAAATAGAAATGTATAAGATTAAAATATGATATTTTTGTGAATATTACTACTGGTATTATAGTTGTGTAGATTTTGGTCTTGCATTTTTATAAGAAACAAAAAAAATTTAATAAATTTTAGAAGATTACTTGATACAGTCCGTTTTCGGGTCCTATTTTTCAACGGTCTTAAAAAATTCATAAGTAATACTTTATAGGTTATTTTTAGGTGGAAAATTTATTATTTGCACCACTGTGTGTTAGGAACCTGCTGTACAAAAATCATGAGTTTTAAATATTTGTATGATTTATGATACATAATTTACTACATGTTGTCATATTGGATGGTTTAACGTATGTGATGAGTTTAATGAATTATTTTGTGAATGAATTGTTAATTAAAAGTTTAATATTTTTTCAGAATCAACAACTTGGACTTATAAGTGTGTTGAAACATTTTTATTATCTATTTTAAAAGTACATATAAATTAATTTAATTATTTTTCTCAAACGTGCATTTGCATGTGATTTCGACTAGTTTCATAACTAGAATTGTCCATTTGATGTGTGATGAAAATGAATATAGGAATGTGTTAAGCTTGTTTCTATTTGGAAGTGCCACGTACATATATAAGAAGATACATATATATATATATATATACTTTAAATCTAAAAGTTATTTAAATGTGTCGAGTGCAGTGTGAATCAGTCGGATCCTCACGAGGCTAACCCGCTACCATCAATGACAAAAAAGTGGATAAAATTTATTTACATCTACATTAGTTATATTAATTTATGTGTTAATACGAGCAGACGGATCTTCCGATTATGGGCTATGTGAATTAGCAAGTTGACGAACTATGCTCTGTGTGAAATATGCATGTCTATAAATATATGTTTTGTGTGAAATAGACAAGTCTTTAGACCATGTTATGTGTGAAATGAGTCAGGTCTACGGGCCTTGGCGTATACTCGTTTGGCGTATCGATTAGTCTTTTTAATGTATTTGCATTTAAATGTTATCCCACTGGGCTTCTCCTCCGAGAGAAGACTCATGATGCTGCTTTAATCATTTCAGGCCCTGTTGACGACGAGACGGACGTGTGACTGACTTGGAAAACTTTGTTAAACATACCTATTAAGTTTTAAGCTTTACGTAAGAAACATATTAAGTATTATTACGACCTTATATTATCTATCAAGTTTTAATTTCGTAATTAGGTATGAACTACTGGGTCATCTGATCAAACCACTTTTCAACTACTATGACGATGTGTCTAGCTACTTCTTTAATGTTAATTTGCATGTGTGACAACTTTATTTCTAATTGTCGTATTTTCTAATGTTAAAGTACTTAGGAAATCGTATCAAGTGCATAATGACTTACTTATGTAATAATTTAGTCAAATACCTGTTTGACTTAAAAATGTGGGCAACACACGAATTAGACACAAGTATGATTAATCACTTAAAAAAACTCGTGTTTCTTAATTATATGTGTTGGTCCTGAAAGGAGCATGACATAAGTGTAGGGGGGGGGGGGGGAATGCACTTGTGTATGCAAATTATTTTCTTTTTAAACAAACAAGCTATCAGGAGAGTTGTCTAGTCAACTTCTTTGAGTATGTATAACTTTGATTAGATAATCAAGCTACTGAGAACTATGAAGTAATCAGTTGAATAACTATCTAAGTAAGTTATATGTGCGGAATTATGGTTGACCCTTTATATTTAAACTCCTTTAAGTTCAGAAAAACTTCTTTAACACTTAACATTTTTCAGGGGACTTGTCCCAAATCTGTTTTGCACAGTTTGTGGAATATATCTTTTGAAGATCAGTTTTGTGTGCAGTGTATGTATGTGTTACTTGAATGAAATGACAATATGTAAATAACACAATGGTTTATAGTGGTTCAGAGACTCAAGCTCCTATACTCACTTCCCTGATTGAACAAGATAATTCCTTCACTTGGAATTAACTTGTTTTATAGTGCCAAGGTGCACTGATCAACCACACTACTCCTTAGTTCCTTGATCCCTAGGAATTATGAGTCCTAGTACTCACTAAACTCGAACTAAACTGTTCTTCACTTGACAGTTCTTGTTTTCACACTTCTACAACAACACTTCTAACTTTTCTTGAAAGGTTTAAGGGTTGAGGTTGGTTCCAACGAGGTTGAGATATCCTTTACAATGAAGAACTGTATAAGGATATGATATCTCTCTAAGCTTTGATTGATATACAATGGGTTCAACTTAGATGGGAACTGGAAGTGTTTGGAAACTTAAGAATGATATTTTCTTTGAAAGAGCTTGAGGGCTTGTGTGCTTAGAATGCTTATAATTTCTTGCCTTGAATGGTTTCCAAACTCTAGTATTTATAGAGCAAAGTGAGGATGTCTCCGTTGGAGAGACCGCCTCAAATTGTCTATTTCCATCTTCTTTAGACTGTGTATCTTGAGGACAGAATCTGTGATAGTGACATGTATTCAACTTGGTAAGTAAACGACTAAAGGCTCTTTGTCTTAACTTGTTTGCACTCTTCACAATGTCTGAGTTGTATCTTCAGCAGTCAACTTAGAAGACATTCTTCTTGTAGCTTGAATCATGATTAAGGACAACATTCCTTATCCTCAGGACAAATCTGTGCTCACTCTTCAGCTGACTTTGCTTATCAGCAGTGTTGGCTAGCTTCTTCAGTTGAGTTTGCTTCTTATCTTCACTGAATCAAACTGGAGTTAAGCTTTGATGCATAGTCTTCGTATCAGTGAGATTTGTTGGGATATTCATCCAAGCCCATAATCTGAATGTAATAAATAACTTTAGTTTTGATGGCCAAAACTCAGATCAGTAGAGTATAGGTTAGATTGTCTAGTCTTAACTAGAAGTAAGGTTCCTAAGCTGTATTACTAAGCTTAGAAGTATTTAAAGTAATTGTATTTCTAGTCTAAGAGTCATCAGTGCAATGGTCAGCTGAATGCTCATCTGTACACTCCGCTGAAGAATATTAAGAAGAAAACAGAAGACTAGAAGACCCCAAGAGTTCATTAGTAGACTCAAAACTAAAGGTTGTTGTATACCTTGTAGATTAGAACTGCTATATGATAATCTGCAGTCAAAGTTCAGAAGACAACACAACATATATGAACTCATGTATATCTTGTCAGAACAAGCCTTAAAGAGCATTTAAGACGAAGAACACTTAGCATTTATGAATAAAACACCTTCATAAGTGTTAGTTCATTTATGAATAACTAAGTCAGATGATAAAGGCATACAAAACAGAAGACAAAGAGAATGTCGGATTAACATCTGAATTACTCTAACAAAAGACAAGATAGCTCTCAACTAGCAAGCTAATGTGGACCAATAAAACATCGACACGAAACTATGAAGTTGACAGTATAGTAGGTCGTACAAAAGATCTGCAGAAAAGGTATAGAGCATTTAATGCACCTTGCCTTTCTAAGGTAATGTCGTACCAGAAAATCTGCAAACACCATTCCTATGAAGATGGCGACCATACTTGGAAAGATTTGTTGCAACGGCTAGTTCTCACCAACGGCTAGTTTCTAAGCACAAATCTCTCTATAAATACAACACTTATTCTTTGGAACAAGGTACCGAAAACTCCACACACAAGAACTCGCTCTCACTGCATATACATCAAGAAACAACAAGTTTGAGAAATACACTCAAGTATCGAGTTCTTTAGAGCCTGCAAAGATTTCTATTCTTAGTGCTCTAAGTTTCTGATCCGAAGCCCGTTCAAAGAATCTTATCTTTAGAGCTTAGAATATTAGTTGGTTATACACACATCTCTTTGTAAAGGTTGTTTGTTACCTCACCAACAAACTGTAACACCCCATAATTTTATCATGTATTATAAAATGCATAAGATATATTTTAAAAATAAATTATAAAAGATACAATATTACTTGAGACATTATTTACTTAATTGAGAGGGTTTAAATAAAATATTCACTATATATAATTATATATTAATGTGTTGTTTTTTTTTATACATGTGTACGTATGTATGTATATATATATATATAGTGTAAATATATGAATGCAAATATAATTATTTGTGGATATTAATATGTATTTTCTTTATTTGTTATAAAATTATTTATATATACGTGCGGTGTCTCGTGAGACTAGCTCTATGTTTGCTGATTAAGAATATAAACTTTGAGTCAAGACATGTTTTCTAATTTTAAACTTTGAATAATTGAAATTATATTATGTTATAATATATTGAAACAAACTAAATATTTTATTGTTATCTGCAAGTTAAAATTCCACTATTTAAGGGTATCATATCTTTTCTCGGAGATAAACGATAAATATTTTTATTGAATCGGTATTTTATCTAAGCCTTTATTCCCAAAATCTCTCAACTGAAATTCTATTATATTTTCTTTATACATGACTTCTATAAATCAAATTACTAAAATATTTTCTCCTAGTAAAATAAAAGCATGCATAAAAATATTTTCACACAAAAATTACAGATTTATTTATTGTATGGAAATACTCCAAGAAGATTAAAGTTATTGCATCAATTACATTCACAGGTGGGGATTTCTATCTTGATTTGTTTGTCATTATTAAATGCAATATGTGATTATTTTGATATTCATGTGAAATTACGATTTCTAACTTATATTTGTCACTACTAAATGTAATTATGATTATAGTGATGTTCATGTAAAAGATATACGAGAATAGGTCATCTGACCTTTATAAACGAGGATAGGTCATCTGACCTTTATAAACGAGGATAGGTCTTCTGACCTTTATAAACGAGGATAGGTCATCTGACCTTTATAAACGAGGATAGGTCATCTGACCTTTATAAACGAGGATAGGTCTTCTAACCTTCATAAATGAGGATAGGTCTTCTGACCTTTATAAACGAGGATATATCATTTGACATTTATAGACGAGGTGATGTTATTGAATTGTTATGGAATTATACATGTTAATGTGAATTGATGATTTAATTGCTTATTGTATTTAGTTTTGACAAACTTGTCCCCAATGAGCCGTGGTTTGCTCACCCCTTATTTAATATTTTCAGATTAAGGAGCTGGTGGCGAGGAGGGGCGGTGGATGACAAAACAATTTTCACTTTATAAAATTTATTTGGACTCGTTTACTTATTTATTTATTAAACTTTCCTACGGTAGTAGTAGAGATTGATATGATTTTTATTTTAAACTCTTATTTCATTTTAAAATTTAATTCATGTACTTTTTAATGTATTAAATTTTGAGATGGTTTAAAGTTTTAAACAAAGTCACGTCTCTTTATTAAACTTTTAAAAAATTTCATTATTTTATATTTACTTCCGCTGCAAATATTTTTATAAAGTAGTAATAAACTTAATTTACATCAGTATTTCAAAGTCTTTTAAAAGATATTATTTAATTGGTGTTTTCAACTAGGCCCCTAAAATTGGGATGTGACACAAACAGATAAGTCTTCTTTTGGGTCTATAAAGTAGAAAGCCTATTGAATTTCTCTATCTGATTAGAGAGAGTGGACGTAGGATATTGAGATCCGAACCACTATAAATCGCTGTGTTCTTTACTGCTTATTCTTTACTTATCATTCATATTCATCACTGTTAATATTTGTTCATAACATAGTTTTTGAAGTTATCGTTTTAAAAAGGTTTTCATAAAAGTACCCACGAGTCTAAACACGTAGGGCCTACACATTTCCGCACTCATAGCACTTGAGATAGCTTTCAAACTGACCAGCTGAATTCAGCAATCAGTAAGGCTGTTATCTTGAATTGCTATAACACATACACTCTACAGATCAGAACATCTTGTTTTGCATATAGACGAACGAGTACATAACTCTTCTGAACGTCTAATCTGATCATAAGGGCACGGAAAAGTTTTCTATCACCTAATAGTCTATTCACCCCCCTCTAGACTGTCACTATACTCGTTTTGGGACCAACAAGTAGTATCAGAGCAGTGGTTCTAACGAGCTACTGATTCTGTTACTTAACTTCTTAAGGGAGAAGTTCTTGTAGCTCTCTTGAACAGATTCGTTATTTTGAAAACCCTACCTTTCATAAAACTCATACTCATTCTATTTATTTATCATGGGTAGAGACTCTCACTCGCAAGTTACCTTTGTTTTCAATTGAAGAATATGATCTCTAGAAAGGCAGAATGAAAGTTGCACTCAGTGAGGTTCATGAAATTATGATGGATGTAATTACAGATGAACCTATCACGATAATGGCTCCAAACACGGCTGATGGCAATCCAGAAATTCCAGTTGGTCAGCTAGTGCCAAAGAATAGAGTCGACTTCACACCAGATGAGGCAAAGCAACACAACCTCGACAGAACAGCTAAAAACATGATTCTAACTACTGTGTCTAATGAATATGCTGGAAAAATCGTACGTCTCAAAACTGCTAAAGAGATGTGGGATACATTAGCAATCATGTGCGAAGGCACAAAACAGATTAAAGAGAACAAGCTCATTACCGCTGTTCACAAGTTTGATAACTACAAAATGATATTTGGTGAAACTATTGACCAAATGGACAATAGGTTTACCAGAATACTCAATGAGATCACAGATTTGGGTAAGACCTATCTGAAAAGTGAGGTAAATGTTAAAGTATTATATGCTCTACCTAAGATATGGCAAACAAAGGTATGGATCATTAAAAGTGACAAGGATTTCAAGAATTGGTCTGTACAAAATTTATTTCAAACACTCAAAGCTCACGAATATGATATCGAAAGAGCACAAGAGACAAGTGACGAACATGTTTCAACCTCTTCTACTAAGGCTGTTCCATTTAAAGCCTCAGCTGCCGCCAAGAGTTCTAACCGATCAAGTAAAGAACTCAAAGTGAGAGAAGAGAAGGAACTCATTCCTCCAGATCTTACTCTACAGGAGCAAATGGCATTGATGATGAAGAGATTCGATAATCTCCAAACTGAACATGGTAAATACAAACGTTTTTATTCAGATTACAAAAATAGAAGATCTAACCATGCAAGAAACTCATCATTCTCATATAAGTCCAAAGACCGATCTGAAAGGACTCCTGAGCGAAGAAGAGAAGAACCTAGTTCTTCTAAACGAGCAGAGTCGACAGATCGAAGAGGAAACGGAAGAATGGATGCCAGTCCTAGTCGAAGCAAAAGAGACAATTCACCAGCACGAAGCTCCAAGGAAGGAAAAGATTTATGCTACACTTGTAAAAAAACCAGGACATTTCAGTGTTGATTGTCCCGATCTAAGTCAGAAGGAGCGTGAACTACTTCGAGCCAGAAGAGAAAGAAGATATTCATCAAGAAGAAAAGACATGATGGCTGGTGAAGAGAGCAGTAGTTCAGACGATGATCTACCATCTTCTTCAGACGAGTCTGGTTTCGAATCTGAGGATGAGGATCAACGCAAAGATGATCACTACTTAATGGCAAGAGAACAGAAAGAGGTACATTCCAAAACTATGTCCATACATTCCTCTTTTTCACAAACAGATGAGTCCGACTCATTTGACGCCGATTCCAAAGATCATCTTCAGTTCACTTGTGAACAATTGAAAATTGATCTTGGTCTGGCAACAACAGCTTATATGGAAGCTAAAGATGAGACTATGCGTCTGAGAATTGAAATAATTCAGCTGAAAGAGCATAAGTCAGACGAGTTTCTTAAACTCAGGACTCTAAATGGAAGGTTATCTGAAGAACTGTCTCAGTTCAAAGAGAAACTAAGTGGTGTTTGGTTTGGGATTGATTTGGATTGGATTTGGATTGGGGTGGATTGGATTGGGATTTGGGCAATCCATGAATAGTAAATTGTGTGTAAGTTGTGTTTGGTTAAGGATTGAGAAGTAAGGGTAGATTTAACTTTATGTCACATCAAAAGTGGTGTTATAATATTTTATTATTGTTAGTAGTGAAAGAAAAGTAAGAGAGAGAAGAAAGTATGAGAGAGAATGAGTGTGTGAAATAAAAGTAAGAGAGATAGTGATTTGATGGTATAAAAATAGGTGTGTAGGTGTATTATAGGGGGGATTGGTATTTGGATTTGTATTTGGATTGAGATGGATTGAAAGAGATTGGATTGGGATTGGGCCAATCCCAAAACAAACACCGCAAACACTCCTTTCTGAGTCAAGTTTATAAGAAACAATGTTTGACTCATGCTGAGGAAGTAAAGGAACTTTCAGAACTCAAAAAAGCGCATGAGGCACTTATCAGTAACCATCGAGAGCTTATAAAAGAGAAGAACCTTGTAGACTTAAAGGTTGTCGAGATTAACAGAGCAAAAACTGTTCTTGATGAATGCATTTGTGTCAACCGAAGTCTAAAAGTAAAATTAGGAATTGCCTATGAAGGTAAAGTCACTGACAAATCAGCAGACAAACCTAAGCCAATTTTCGTTAAAAAGTCTTCTCTAGTCGACAGTACAGACAACTCTAAATCTATTACTGAAATGACCGACCTAACCAAAATTTCTAAGAAATCTGAAGTAATCCGAAATCCAAAGCCTCAGTTTCCAGTTGTTGCTGATCCTAAGATGAATTTCTTTATCACTAGACATGGTGGTAGACCAAAGGATTCAAAGGAAAAGCTTCGCAGTCTAAGGCAGAAGACTTATAGTCAACTGCTGAATATTGTGCTAGAACAACAGTTGAGTTGTATTCAGCTTGGACCCTCTGTTCAGAAGTCCCATCTGAAAACAACTAAGCAGAAACAAAAGGCTGAAAAGTTGAAAGTTGACTATCCACCTCCAAAATCTTATGAAATAATCAACAAACGTGGATTTTGGCTCCCATCTCTAAAAACTGATGCACCTGTTCTGAATGAATGTCAGAAGATAACTCCTAAATGTTTAAAGAAACATAAATCTTCTGAAAAGGTTAAGAAGGTTTGGTATTGCGATGCCTGAGGGAACAAGCTAAGGGTAGCACTAACACCCAAGGACCCAAAATAAAATGGGTACCTAAACAATGATTTACTTGCAGGGTCACATGGATCTAAAGAATAAAAAGGATCATAAGCTGAAATCTGGTACATAGATTCTGGCGCTTCACGTCATATGACAGGATCAAAGCACCTCCTTTCAGACCTCAAAGAAAAGAAAGGTCCACGAGTAGTCTTTGGTGAAAATTATGTTGCTAAAACCAAAGGAATTGGAACCTTAGTCAATGGCGACATATCGGTAAAAGATGTATCTTACGTTGATGGCTTAATGCACAATTTACTTTCTGTTTCTCAATTCTGTGATAGAGGGTATAATATTGAATTTTCATCTACTGGTTGTAAAGTTGAACATAGAATTAGTAAAAACGTACTCTCAAGAAACAAAATAGGAACCATTTATGTTGCTAATTGGAAAAGTTTCCCTGTTGATACTTGCTTAGTTTCTAAGAGTTCTAGAGAAGTAAGTTGGCTATGGCACAAGAGGCTAGGCCATCTGAACTTTAAAACTCTAAATACTAAAGCAAGAAATTCTCTTGTGGTTGGCTTACCTAATGAAGTTTTCAGTAAAGATCTACAGGTGTGTGATGCATGTCAGAAGGGCAAACAAACAAAAGTGCCAATGAAAAGCAAGACTGTATCATCCACCAGCAGGGTTCTTGAACTTCTTCATATGGATCTGTTTGGACCTATCTCACCTGCTACTCTAAGAGGCAGAAAGTATACCCTTGTGGTGGTAGATGACTTCTCCAAGTACACATGGGTTACTTTTCTATTCGAAAAGAGTGAGACAAGGACTAAACTCCCAGAGCTGATGAAGAAGATTCAGAATCAGAAAGGATCAACATTCATCAAAATCAGAAGTGATAAAGGTGGTGAGTTTCTTAACTCTTCTATTACCACCTATTGCACTGACAACAGAATTCAGTATGAAACAAGCTTAGCTCATACACCCCAACAAAATGGAGTGGTTGAAAGGAGGAACAGAACCCTCAAAGAGGCTACTCGAACAATGCTTGCTGAATTCGACATACCAAAGAAATTCTGGGCAGAAGCTATATAAATACAGTTTTTCATACTCAGAACAGATGTCTCATCTATAAAAGACACGCTGATAAAGTGGATCTCCTTACTCAAAAGTTTCAAAGCCTAAATCTGAAAAGAATGGGATCAGATGAAAAGAAGTTTGTCAAAGTCTCCATCCCCTTCTCAAACGATGATGACAGTGATAATGATCAGTTCAAACCAAGGAGGCCCACTACAAGATCCCAGACAAACACAGTGAATGAAGCTCCTAGAGCAGATACTGAACCTACTCAAGTAGGGGGAACAACTGAAACTGTTGATACAGAAGAAGCTGTAAACACAGCTGAACCTGTTGAAACAGCTGAAGTAGGACCGACAGATGAAACTCAAGCTGCTGAACCAGCCGAGACACATCAATGTCAAAAATCTTAGTGACACAACATCAGAAGAGAATCTTAACTCATCTGATGACACTTAACCAAAATTCATTTGGACAAGAGATCATTCAACTGATCTAATTATTGGAGATTCAAGCTCCAGTGTCCAAAGTAGAAGGCAAAAGGCAAATGCTAACCCCTCAGCTCACATTGCTGAGACTCTATTCTGTCATTGTTGTTTTATCTCCTTGAAGGAACCCTCAATAATCGAAGAAGCTCTTGAAGATAGCAACTGGATTACAGCCATGCAAGAAGAGCTCATCAGTTCACAAGAAATGATGTTTGGGAACTTGTGGATCGTCCTAGACATCAAAACGTGATTGGAACGAAATGGGTATTCAAGAACAAGACAGATGAGAATGGTGCTATAACAAGGAACAATGCTAGACTAGTTGCAAAGGGATACTCACAATCAGAAGGAATCGATTATGATGAAACCTTTGCACCTGTAGCTCGTCTTGAGTCTATAAGATTATTTCTGGCATATGCATCTCGAATGAAATTCAAAGTATATCAAATGGATGTTAAAAGTGCATTCTTAAACGGAGTACTTGCAGAAGAAGTATATGTCGAACAACCCCTGGCTTCGAGGAAAGTGATCAAGTGTATCGACTTAAGAAAGCTCTATATGGACTAAAGCAAGCTCCCAGAGCTTGGTATGATACTCTGTCTCAATTCCTAGTCGATAATGGATTCAAAAAAGGGATAATAGACAAAACACTGTTCAGAATCCAAGAAGGAAATGATATCTTATTGGTTCAGATCTATGTGGATGATATCATTTTTAGTTCACCAAATCAAGAGCTATGTGACAAGTTCTCAAAGTTGATGCAAGGAATATTTGAGATGTCCATGATGGGTGAGATGAACTACTTTCTAGGCCTTCAAGTGAAGCAAAGCTCAGATGGGATATTCATCACTCAAGCCAAATATACAAGAAGTCTCATTACCAAATTTGGTGCTCAGACGAGCAAAGTATGCAAAATTCCAATAATGTCGTCGTTCATGATGGATCCAGATGAGGATGGAAAATCCGTAGATCAAACCAAATACAAAGCCCTGATAAGATCTTTTCTGTATCTTATAGCCAGCAGACCAGATATTACTTTTCCTGTAGGTGTCTGTGCTAGATTTTAATCCAACCCAAATGTTAGTCATCTAGATGCAGCCAAGAGAATCCTAAGGTATCTGAAGGGTACAGTAAATATGGGTTTATGGTATCCCTCAGTAGACGATTTGGAACTGAGTGGCTATTCAGACTCTCACTTCGCAGGATGTAGAATATATAGGAAATCTACTTCTGGCACATGTCAATTTCTAGGAAACAAACTGATATCTTGGTTCTCCAAGAAACAAACTTCAGTTGCTACCTCCACTACTGAAGCCGAGTATATGGCTGCTGGTAGTTGTTGTAGTCAGCTACTATGGTTAAGTCAGCAATTGTTGGATTATAACATCAAAACAAGAGAAGTTCCAATTTATTGTGATAACAATAGTGCTATAGCCGTTACTCAGAATCCAGTTCTCCATACAAGATGTAAACATGTTCATGTCAGACATCACTTCATTAGATATCATGTGGAAAAGAAGGACATCAGAATGGAGAAGATTCATACAGACATCTAAAGAACAGACATGCTCACCAAGCCCTTGGCTAAGACAAGGTTTAGAGAACTATGCTTCTCTCTAGGCCTGCTGGAGCTGGATATCTCAAAACCGGCTGCTGAAAAATTAACCTTAACCCAGCTGATCATAGAACAACTCCAACCAGATAACAAATGCATTTATGATAATTTAATGTTTGTTTGAAGTCCAAATAGTAACTTCCAAGATTACGACCAATTTGGACCCTTAGATCAATTCTACACATCATCTTAACCACACGTTGTTCAAAAGGAATATTTAGAGTTCCAAGAAAGTCTCTGCTTTCCAAAACTCTTTTCAGAGGCTAAGACCTTAGGTTTTAACATTTACTTACCAAGAATCTTACCTCTTCTAGTATAAATACATGTGTTAAGCTACCAAAATATCACATCTCTAACTCAAAATCAATCCTCTTGTATAGGAATAAAATTTCAAAAAGAAAGAAAGGAAAAGGCGTGAGAATGAAAAGCATTGAGCTACATGCAACAAAACAACCCAAAACATGGGTCAAGGCCATAAAAATCCTTCAAAATCATCATGCAGAGGCTGGAATCTCATGTGTCTAATGTCAAACCGGACTGAATTCCGGTGTCTCATGTCATGCTGACTTCAACCTCCATTCCGGGGATGAAGGATGCAGCTGGCTATAGAGACAAACACTGGGGGAAAATGGAAGTGGAAACTGTAGGAGATAGAAGGCGAAGCGTTAAGCAAAGCTTCTTCTCCACAGTCGGAGGATAGAGGATCTTTCATTCTGCTCCTCTATTTCTCTCTTATATCCATTTCAGCTGACCTCTAGCAAGAGACCTAGTGCATCAAGGTCCTATCCAATGTATGACAGGTGAATGAAGGAAACAAGTAAGTTAAACTCAATGAAGAAGCTGTTACAGTTGACAATTATTTAACAAGAGATATCTAAGTCTTAAGGGGAATTTCCATGAAATTCTTAAAGATCCTTAGCTTGGAATACTCTTATGCTTTCTCACTTATTATTTCTTTTTCTTTCTTGACTCATTTAATCTCAAAAATTTCATTCTGAACATTACATCTGAAGTCTAACAGTTTACCCTCTCAGATAAGTAATACAGATGAAATACAAGCAAGAAAGGTTATCAGCTAAAAGGTTATCAACTGAACGCATTCAAGAAAGGTTACCCTCTAACAGTTACAGGTGAAAACCAAATAGTGCTAAAAATCTTCAGAAGAGGACATGTCAGCTGAAGGGGCAATGTATTCACCTGATAAAGGAAAAACAGAAGCTCAATCAGAAGACAACTTGACTGATGTTTCAACACAGCTGAAATAGATTGATCTGTTTTTCTCTCTTTACTTGTCTATATACTTATGTCAAATGATTAGAAGACAAATTAAATGAAATTCGTTCTCATTGAATGCGTTCAGTTTTCATTTATTGCCATTCAGCATACTAGTACACATATGAACTAAAATGGCAAAATAACTTAAACTTGTCCTAGAAGACTCACAAAATCAGTAATGAGTACGTGCCCTTAAAATTCGTGTGGATTGGACAGTTGCTTTATTTGCCAACCAATAGAATGTTGAGCATTAAATGCGGACCCGAAAAATCTATAAGCTGAATTCACAAACGCATTTAAATTATTTTTGGAGTCCTTGTAGAATATGAAGCGGCAGAACTTAAGATTCAAATTTGGATGAATACACCCCTTCATCCAGATCGTTCATTAAGTCTCTAAGATTTTATCCAGACCATTGATCGAACTTTTCAGATCATATATAAGAAAGACTTAGAATCTTTATTCAGTTTACGGTTTCAGAATTCTACTCCCTTATCTCTCTGAAACCTTCAAACTTCTCTAATCTTTTTATCAATGGCTTCATCCAGGCACCACAATCTTGATACAAGAAGATAATTTTCAGAAATCATCATACTGATACCTACAGACCAGACGTATGGGCGAAAAAGCGTATGGTGGCTGAAGGTTGTGTAAATTTCTCAGGACAACATACTCATCAACAAGAATGGACTACAAAAGTCCTAATCAATGTAGGTCTGAAGAAATTGATCGGTACCAGTCCAAAGCTAATATATGGAGAAGATGTGGCTGATTTCTACATCTTTCTACGGGAAAGGTCCGATGGTTCTATCTCCTCACACATTGAGGATGACAGGGTTCGATTATCTACTACTACCTTCAATGATATGTTTGATTTGGAGCATGAAGGTATAGCCAATCCTGAGGAATATGCTTGTGGTGATATGAAAGAAGTTTGGAAGGAGTTCGTTCTCAAAGATCATCTGAAACTTGCTCTAACAACTCCAAGCCACTTGAAGAAATATATGTTAAAGGAACAGTATAGAGATCTGTTCGATATTGTCTCAAAGATAATAATGGGTTAACATGGATCCCTAGATGGTATCACTCAGAATAAAATTATTTTGATGAAGGCTATCGTCGACAAGGCAAAAATCAATTGGGGGAGATACTACATAAGCAGATTTATTGGTGAATCCAAGAAGATAAAGAGGAAAGATGACGATGGCTCCTTTTGGCCTGGTTCTAAACTTAGCTTTGTCACAAAGCTAAGTGTTATTCTTCCAAAGCTGCTTCCAGATAAGAAGGATCGGGGGAATGGAACCAAGTTTATACGTTCCAAATGGTTGCTGACGAAGGAGAAAGCAACTACTACTGAAGGTTCCAAGAGGAAGAAAGGAGATAAAACATCAAAATCAGAGGCCCCTCAAAAGAGACAGAAGCAGAAGGAAATTACTGAATCTGCTCCAGCTGCAACCACACTTGAATCCTCCTCAGAAGCCACAAAGTCAGATGAGGAATCTATAGCAGCTGAAGATTTATCTGCTGAAGTCCAGGATGCTGGAGATGCTGCTGAAATCTCTCCAGTCAAACCAACCAAGAAACTTAAGGTAAATCGCAAAATTTCCTTTAAGTCTTCTACTGCAAATCCCCTGGCCCCAAACCCCATCTCCTCTCAACCATCTGAAACCACATCCAAATCCATATACTCTCCTCCATCAAACCTGTCTAAGCCTAAGTCAACTGAAACACCACCAGTTGATAATTCCCTCGCCATTATACCCGTTAATCCAGAAACCCCATCTATAGATCCAACTCTAGGACCTAACACCCTACCCTCAGCAAACACTATTATTGCTGACCCAACCATTGATCCTCTGAAACTTGCTGCACACGTTGCTCAAGATTATGCACAAGTTTTAACCCCTTCTTCTCCAACCAACCTTGAAATCACAACAAAGATTGCTCGACCAGATCCAGTCGAAGCATCAATTCAACCCCTTCCTCTTCCCAAACCTTTTAATCCTTCCTTATCAACCTATCCCATAGGACCTAAGGAACATCTCTTCAGACATCGAACTGAAGCAATCTTATAAGAACAATATCCAGAGCTGAAGCAGTATCTAGATTTACTCGAACAAATTTTACGAATTTGGACCTGGAGGGAACTTCGATTTGCAGACATCTCTAGAATCTTCACGCGATCGAAGAAAAGGGCGGAGTAGATATGTTCTACGATTGGGAACTGGAACAACTTGAGGCTGCTAATATTGATGATCTTAATGGTCTGAAATCTGATGATGCACTTTCAGAACATGTCACTTGAAAGCTTGGACAAGTTTCTAAATTACAAGAATCTGAACCTGCTAAGGATTCTTTAGACCACAGCAACGATGGACCCGAGTCCGGAGTTGAACAGAAGACGAACAACGATGAAAATCCTACACAGGATCTAATCGGAGGGAACGTTGTTGAAGGAGCAGATAACCCAACATCTAATTTAGGTGGGAGTTCACCTAAACAGACTGACAATGATACTGAGAAATCAGCAGAGCTAGAGACAGACGTTGTGCAAACAGCTGAAGTCCCTGCCCATGACGAGTCTTTGGATTCCGAGGCATTAGTGTTAAAATCAACTTCTGACTTGGTGATGGAAACAGTCGGAAATGATACTGCACCGTCCAATGCTCAATCTGATCAAACATAATCCATTGTGTTAGCTGAACCTTCACAGCCTCCGGTCTCAGAGGTTCAGGGATCTCAAAGAATTGAGCAGACAGCTCCAGAAGCTGAGGAGAAGATACCGGCTGATTCAGCCGAGGAGAAAGAGATGAAGATATAAATGGTAGAAGAAGCTATGCAAAGAGCTTTTGTGAGAGCACCTGACATCCTCACTGATTTAATCATTCAAGATAAAGAAGGAGTTGATGATCTTCAAGTTGCTGAGTCTGCTGAAGTGAATCGGACTGCTGAAGATATAGCTCGAAATCTTCAGATCCAAGATGGCTCAGATAAAGAGAACATTGCAGAAGCTGTTGAAATCTATGAAGAACTGAATGTTGATCATAATCAAATTACTAAAACAGATATTGTTGCATTCAGTGTCGGCGATGATGATGATTCGGGCTTTCAGAAGATTGTTGCATCCATTCCTGAGAACCTTCCTCAGAGGCCATTTGAAGAACTAATGCAAGCTCTTGAACGGAACAAAGATGTTCAACAAGTTGGAAAATCATCTGCTGACGCCATTCAAACAAGAATTAACTTCTCAGATCTGATCTGGTATAGATTGAAGACAATTGGGCTGAATGAAGCAGACATTCCTCTCATTGGTCAAGTTCTTTGTGATCTCGCAAAACTTGTTCATGAAGATCTAGCTCCAACGATGAAACATGGTGCACTAAAGATTGAGCAGAATCGGATGGACACTTATCAAAACATATTCATAGCCATTCGAGACAACATGAAGACGTAATGTGACAAAGATTTATCTGATTCTGTTGTTAAAGCACTTGACAAAAGTTTGAATGAATCAGCCAAGTTGTTCAAAGAAGGAATTGCTCAAATTGATTACGAGCATCGAACGGAATTAATCAAGCATGTTGATGATCTGAAGATAGCTGAATTACAACGCAGTCAGGCAATGGAAAAGCAAGTCACTTCTGACATCCAACAAAAATATCTTGAGCTATAGAAGGAGTCTGCTGCACGTCTCCAACAAAAATAGCTGAACTGACTAAACAGTTGGAATTGGCCAAGAAGATGGATGATGAGATTGAAAGTCTCAAACATGCCAAGAAGCAACTTGAGATCATTACTGAAGATTTGAAGCTTCGACTTCAACTTGCACGTGCTCCTGCTGATCTGAACAAAGTAATTGAAGATACTGCATCTAAGGCAACTGATCTTCTAAGTCAAAAGGCCACTGGTATTCTGAACACTGCCAATACTGATCATCTTACGAAACTTACTCAAGCGCTCACTTCCCATATTGAAGAAGCCAAAAGGGGGAAGAAGAGGCTAGAGCTAAGTTATCAGAACAATTCTCTGATCAGCTAAAGCAACTATCAGAAAAGGCTACTGAACAAATGAAGAAAGCAACTGAAGACTCTGCTGCAATGCTGAAAAAGCTTTCTGATACTCAGTCTGATCTGGCTAGGAGATTAGCTGATGCAGAGGAGAAAATCAGAAGTCAAGAAGTTCAGATTCAACCTGTCTTATCCCAAGGGGGAACTACTCAGACTTAAATAGGCTTATCTCAAGGGGGAATTTCTTCCAAAATTCCATCATCTATAACGCCTTCTATTTCTCACATTGTACAGGTATCTAATGCTCTTGCTCTAAATCAAGAAGACAAGTCTCAGAAGCAAACAGATAATCCTGAAACCGAAAAAGAAGCAGAGAAAGAGTCTGAAGATGAAGATGACAATGCTCCTCTCAAAATCAGAAGAAGTCAAAGACTTGCGCAATCAGAAGAGGAACGTCATCAACAGCATCTGAAAAGAAAGAAATCATCTCAGCTTGATACAAATTTCAAAAAGAGGAAGACCATCCTGAAAAAGAAGTAGGAATCTGCAAAAGATAAAGAAGATCTTCCAAAGCCAGAGCCCTGAAATCAGCAAATTGATGAATTTCTGGATCCAATTCACAATTTAAGATGGCTAAATCTGAAAAAGCAATGGAAAAAGATTTACTATCTTGCTCACAGATGGGGAAAACAAGATCTTCAGACGACTTTTGGTTGCTTCGAAAGCTTTCTAGAAAAGGAGGACAAAGAGTTCTTAAGCATTGTCGTGGAAGTAGCAGCTGAGAAGAACATTAACATTGTCCTACCAGAATTTCCAGCCTGGGATCTTCCTACCACTGTTAACAACAAGAAGGACATGAGGGAACCGGAAAACCTCATTGATCAAATTTGTTATGATGATAAGATTAGAGATAAAGATCTTGTTCGAAAGATCAGAAAGAGAGTTTATCGAGCTTTTGGCGTCTCTGGAAGACCTTATCAAGTGTTGAAGTAAAATTCTCTTGTATTTGTAATCTGAAACTTCTTTTTGCTCATATTAATACAAGAATTTACTCTTTCAGCTTCAAAACAACTACTCATTGTCTTCCTTAGAAGCCATCTACATTTTACTATCTGATCTTAATATGTCATCATCTAACCACTTTCTCTTACTTCTCAATCCACTAACTGATCTGATAACGTAGCTTAGTTAGTTTTGGCTTCATCAGAAATGGGAAAATTGTTGGGATATTCATCCAAGCCCCTAATCTGAATGTAATAAATAGCTTTAGTTTTGATGGCCAAAACCCAGATCAGTAGAGTATATGTTAGATTGTCTAGTCTTAACTAGAAGTAAGGTTCCTAAGCTGTATTACTAAGCTTAGAAGTATTGAAAGTAATTGTATTTCTAGTCTAAGAGTCAGCAGTGCAATGGTCAGCTGAATGCTCATCTGTACACTCCGCTGAAGAATATTAAGAAGAAAACAGAAGACTAGAAGACCCCAAGAGTTCATTAGTAGACTCAAATCTAAAGGTTGTGGTATACCTTGTAGATTAGAACTGTTATATGATAATCTGCAGTCAAAGTTCAGAAGACAACACAGCAGATATGAACTCATCTATATCTTGTCAGAACAAGCCTTAAAGAGCATTCAAGACGAAGAACACTTAGCATTTATGAATAAAACACCTACACAAATGTTAGTTCATTTATAAATAACTAAGTCAGATGATAAAGGCATACAAAACAGAAGACAAAGAGAATGTCAGATTAACATTTCAATTACTCTAATAGAAGACAAGATAACTCTCAACTAGCAAGCTAATGTCGACCAATGAAACATCGACACGAAGCTATGAAGTTGACAGCCCAATAGGTCGTACAAGAGATCTGCAGAAAAGGTACAGAGCATTTAATGCACCTTGCCTTTCTAAGGTAATGCCGTACCAGAAAATCTGCAAACACCATTCCTATGAAGATGGCGACCATACTTGGAAAGATTTGTTGCAACGGCTAGTTCTCACCAACGGCTAGTTTCTGAGCACAAATCTCTCTATAAATACAACACTTGTTCTTTTGAACAAGGTACCGGAAACTCCACACGCAAGAAATCACTCTCACTGCATATACATCAAGAAACAACAAGTTTGAGAAATACACTCAAGTATCGAGTTCTTTAGAGACTGCAAATATTTCTATTCTTAGTACTCTAAGTTTCCGATCCTAAGCACGTTCAAAGAATCTTATCTTTAGAGTTTAGAATATTAGTTGGTTATACACACATCTCTTTGTAAAGGTTGTTTGTTACCTCACCAACAAACAGATCAGTTCCTCAGAAAGTAGTTGAGGTTCTTGATCCGAAAAGTCTTCTCTTGGGACTATAAAGCATCAAGCCTATTCAATTTCTCTATCTGATTAGAGAGAGTGGATGTAGGATATTGAGTTCTGAACCACTATAAATCGCTGTGTTCTTTATTGCTTATTCTTTACTTATCATTCATATTCATCACTGTTAATATTTGTTCATAACATAGTTTTTGAAGTTATCGTTTTAAAAAGGTTTTCATAAAAGTACCCACGAGTCTAAACACGTAGGGCGTACACATTTATGCACTCATAGCACTTGAGATAGCTTTCAAACTGACCAGCTGAATTCAGCAATCAATAAGGCTGTTATCTTGAATTGCTATAACACATACACTCTATAGATTAGAACATCTTATTTTGCATACAGACGAATGAGTACAAAACTCTTCTGAACGTCTAATCTGATCATAAAGGCACGAAATTTTTTTCTATCACCTGATAGTCTATTCACCCCCCCCCCCTCTTTGACTTGGACTGTATTTGTACTCTTCTGATATACTCTGCTGTTCTTCTCTTCTGATCTTTAAATCTTGATTGAGTTCATGTTAGTAGAATTGGATCAATCGTTGTGATCATCTAAAACTTGAACTTTTAGAAGGATTGACTCTTTTGATCTACTCTTCTGATTCGTTCTATCAGCAGTATTGAACTCATCTGATTTTATCCTATCAACAGGATTGAAGTCTTCTGATTCTAAGCCTCAGGGAACTTGATTCAAACGATCTTCTAAGCTTGTGTTCCCCTTCAACTTATGTATCCTAACATCTATAAGCTGCCTAACACATCAGCTGTTCAACTAACCTGATATATATGTTCCAACATTCCTGAAACATACTTAATAAATTTGACATATATATTTTGTCATATCATTAGGGGGTTTGGTATCTTAATCAAATCTAATTTTATTCCCAACAATTTCCCCCTTTTTGATGATGCCAAAACCTACACAATGGTGACTTGACTATACTATTACAAATCTTTAGTAGAGATGACTAAGTAAAATTTCCTGAAAGAAAGTGTTAGCACAATAATAGTTTAAGCACATATAGGTTAAGTTAGGTCAGTTGAGATAATGAGATATTATCTCTTGAAGCAAAATGGTTAACTTTTCATTGATATGGGTAAACATTACATAACACGGTGATAGTCAAGTTAACCAATCAGAGCATGTGATTCATGATTAGAGCATAAGGGAAAACATATGAGAACAAGGAAACTTATCAGTTTCAGAGATCATCTTCAGCTGGTGGCACCATCCCATATTGTTCCCACACTCTCCTTTTCAGGTCCATGATCTCCTTATTGGTTCCCTTGGGTCCTTGCCTTCAACTTTTCAATCTTCATGATGTCTATGAATTCCTGCAGGATCTTGTGCTGATCAATGAATCTTCCACTGAACTTTGGGGGCATGTAGAGAATTGGTCCAGGAGCTTTGAATTTAACTCTTGCCATTTCAGCTGCAGCAAAGAGTTTTTGATAAAGGTCTCTGTGGTTATCATACATAAACTGAATGAAAATACTCTCCACATCTTCATCAAGCCATCTCCCTATGACATAAAAGTCATAAAAAAATTCTCTCTTGGCTTCCTCCCATTCATCATTCAGTGAGATTGGGACCCAAATATCAAGATGGTGATATTTAAGTCCATCCTGACCAACAGTTTGGGCTTCAGCTGAGTATATGAAGCTCTCTTTCTCCTTGGCTTCACAAACTGCTCCCTTCTCTTGTCTATTGCTCTGTTTGCTTCCATGAGAGCCTCCATTTTCTCTCTGGCTCTTTCCATTGACAGTTTTTGCTGAGTCTCAGGGTCCTTCCCAAAACCTTCTTCAAACAGCTTTGAAGGATCATCAGCTAAGACTGGTGCTCTCTTTCTTTCAGGGCTCTTGGCCACTTCTTCTTCAGCAGTCTTGCTTCTCTTGGGATTGGGCTCATCATCAATTTTGAACTCAGATGGCAAGCTCAGGCTGGTTGTGAAATCAATGAAGGTTTCCTCTCTTCTCTTGCTCTTCTTCACTTTCCCCCTCACTTGGATAATTTCTCCTTTCTTATCCAAGCCTGCTGACTCTCCACCTGGCCTTTGATGCCATATAGTTCTTTACAGCTAAGTCAAACTGTTCTTCTTCTGTTAGATCCTCTATGCTCATCAGTTGCTTCCCTTTTCCTTCAACTTCAGGCATTTTGGACTTAGGATTAGAACTAGTGCTTCCAATCTTCAAGTCACCTTTGGCTCTTGCTCTTTATCTTTCCCCCTTTTTGGCAACATCAAAACATTGGGGCTTCAGATCACTCATTGTTGTGGATAGCAGAGCCTGTGCCTGATTCAGGGATTTGATCTCCTCCAAGAGATAGACATTCTCATCATGGATGTTCTGCATTTTGTCTTTGATCATGCTGACAAAAGCAAGAACATGCTTCATCTTCTGTTCCACTACAGCCTCCATGGTAGCCTTAAGAGTCTCGTCTAACTTGGCTTTGAGAAGTTTAGTAAGGTTGGCCACTGCAGCTTCAGAAATCTTGGCAAACACATCGTTTCTGAACTTAGCTGAGGCCTCCTTTACCATAGCCAATCTAAGTTCTTCAGCTCTCTTCCTCTGAAGTGCAGTCTTTTGCCTTAAACATTTCTTAACCACATGTTTGATGGCTGTAACATTCTTGTTGTGGTTCTTCATCAGCAGCTTGTGTTCCTTTTTCATAGATTTTGTGAAATCCTTCATTGTGGACTTAGCCTTCTGCACATCAGTAGACATGGTCTGTAACCCTGATTCAACTCCACTAATCCTTGCTTCAATTGTGGGGAGCACCACATCTTTAAAACCTGTTAACCTCATCTCTACTGAGGCCAATGTTCTTCCTTGCTCATCCAGAGCCTCTGAAGTGTGTGCATGAGCATGTCCCACTTGCTTGACCAAATTGTCCAACTTTGCTGAATGGACCTCAATTGCATCAGAAGCAAATTTGAAGGTTGGTAGGTCTTCATCAGCATGTATTGGAGCACCTGTGAATACATCTGCAGCAAATATTTGATCAAGAGTGATACATACATTATCTGCAAAGAAAAACTTGTTAGGTAAATCACCCTCAACACCCTCAAAATCTTTTTCCAAAAGCTCTGACTCATCAGCAACTTTCTCCTCATTTTCAACTATATTATTTTCACCACTTTCATTGATAATCTCACATTAATTAAGATCATGCCCCCTTTCACCAAGGGATTATTCAAGTTCACATTTGACATGAAGAATAACCTGACCTTTCTCACTTATACCTCCATCTCCCTCTTTAGTTGGTGCACTCACTACTCTAGTGATTTCAACCTCGCCAACACCTCCCACTTGTTTTTCTGTACTAAAGTCCTTTTCAACTCCTTCTCCTAAAACTGACACTTCTACATCCTCAGAAGTATTCATAAAAGGTAGTTGTGAGGTGATCGCAATGTTTGGGCATCCCAAATCCACTGAGTCAGCCTGAATGGAAGGAAGTACCTCAGTGTCCAACTCATCTGACACTTTGGTAGTCCCAGCCAAACCAACTTCTCCTTTGGAAGTCTTAACATCATTCAGCTGTGCCTCAGGCTCAAAAGAACCTTCCTTGGCTGATGCATCTTTGACTGTCTTGGCATCCTCCACTGATGCCAAAACCTCTGAACGATCAGAGTCCTTTTCATCTTTTTGAGTTTAAAATTGTACCTCAACATCTTTGGAGCCAGGGGCTTAGGTTTAGATGGATCATCATCATCATCATTAGAACTGCTATCAAAGTGTTTGATCCCTCTGGCAATTCTACCAGCTTCCTCTTCACCAAGTTGGCAAAAACAGCTTCATCAATAAGAGTTCTTGTCTTCTGAACACCCGCAAAGTGTAGAAGTCTGTTTTCTTCTATCTGCCACCAATTTGCACCTTTGTCTTGAATGGCTTAAGCAATCTCCATGATGGTTTTGTCCTTTATTTCCACTAAAGCTCTCAGATCATGGAATTGCTTATGTAATCTTGAATATTGAGACAGGTTTGGGTATAAGTTATCCACATTGGCCCTTGCTACTCCTCTGAGCAGTGAGCATACCTTCATAGGTATACTCCCTCATCATTATCCTTCATAGGCTTCTGTTTCAGGTGGGTTGGGGTTTTGGGTTGATTCAGGAATGTTAGGTTCAGAAGGATTGGATTCAGGTGCTTTTGAGAGCAATGATCTTGATGGGCTCTTTATCCTAGGGGTTGGTTCCATGATGGCTAATTCAAGGAACTTGGAATAAGAAAGTAGCTCTTCATCAAGAGGGGATTTCAATCAAGAAAAATCCACTGCAATATCAACCAGGATGTCTATTGAACCTCTTTGAGGAGTTCCCTTAGGAGAATATCTTTTATCAAGATCAATTGGGATAATAGGTTGGTTTTCTGGGGTCCTATGGGTATCAGGGGAGTTGGTTTCAGTGGGCTGGTTTTCAGGGTATTTGGATACAGAGTTGGATTTAGACCTTGATCTACTTACAGCTCAACTCTCCTTGATGATTTGCTTCAAAGTCTCCTCCTCCCTTAACCTCTTCATCTTTTCAGAGGTTTTCACCAGCCCCTTACTTGGCCTTGGAGTTACCTCCTCCTCTTGGACAACTTCCTTGACCCTCTTTCTTGAAGAAGTTACCTCCTTGTGCTTCTTCACAGCCATTGGGAATTTTTTCCTCAATTCTTCTGAATCAGAAGGGACACTAACTCCTTCTTCAGCAACCTTCTCCAACTCTGCTGAAGTATCAGACTCCTCTTCTGAAACGATTTCCTTCAGCTTATTTGTCTTCACAGCCCTAGCCTTTCTCCTGGTCTTCATTGGTGGTTTCTGCTCCTCTTCTTCAGCAGGTTTGGACACCACCATTTTCCTTTTCTCAGTTTTCTTGGACAACTTCCTGAACAAGATCTTTTAGGCTGGAAGGGGCTTTGTAAAGGTCTGCATTTGTGAGTAATGAGAGAATCTCTCAATCAGTAGACTTGCCCTTGTGCAATATCCCATCTTGGTTTCCACAAACACTTTGTTGTGGGCTTTCACCTTGAACTTGTACTTCTCCTTCATCATTTCTCCCAGGATGAAATCCCTCCAATTAAACATAATGCCTTTATCATTGCCATCAACCACAGCAGCCATTATCCCAAATCTAGGATAACTTATCTGCTCCAAACTTCCAGTGTTACTAAGAATACTCTTAGTAACCACTTCAAACAAGGTCTGGAACACAGGTTTCAGTGTGTTCTTGTGCTGGGCAGATGCATGGGGTGCTCATTTCATCAGCCATTCATCAGCTATGGCTTGCTCATTTCCAGCTCCATAGGTTTCTAGATTCCTTCCCTCTGAAGGCAATCCAAAGGCATCTTCAAGGTCCTCTTCAGTGAATGTGATGGCATGAGCAGATTTTTCTTCTTGACCTTCATCAACATATGTTAGTCTGGTTATCACTTCACCTGCAGTGGCCTTTCCTCTCCATCTGAGGAAAGGCAAAGAACCCAGCCATATATTGTTCCAAGCAAGATGTGGGCTTGCTTTCTATAAACTTCTAAAGGCCTGCCCTTCTTATCCATCTAAGAACTAGGGTGACCTCAGGCTTCTCACTTTTAAATGAGATTATATGTTTAAAAACTAGGTTGGTTTTGTGGCTTAGATAGGTGAAATCAACATCTAGCCTTCCATCATTGAAGTTCACAAGCTTATCCTGTCGAATTTTGGGTGTCATTGATGATGTTGGTCCTCAAAGGAGTATAACACAAGTGTATGGGGGGGGGGGGGAATGCACTTGTGTATGCAAATCTTTTTCAATTTAAACAAATCAGGCTATCAATAGAGTTGTCCTGGAAAACTTCTCTAAGTATGTATAACTTTGTTAAGATAATCAAACCACTGAATACTATGAAGTACTCAGTTGAATAACTATCTAAGTAAGTTATATGTGCGGAATTATGGTTGGCCTTTTATATTTAAACTCCTTTTAAGTCTAAAATTCTTCTTAACACATGAACAGTATTTCAGGGGACATGTCCCAAAACTGTTTTGCACAACTTGTGAGGTATATCTTTTAAAGGTCAGTTTGTGTGATGTGTATGATTGTGTTACTTGTATGAAATAACTTGAAAGTAAATAACACAAGAGTTTATATTGGTTCAGATACTCAACCACACTACTCCTTAGTGCCTTGATCCCTAGGAATTCTGAGTCATAGTACTCACTCTCAACTCTGAACTAAATTGTTCTTCACTTGACAGTTCCAGTTCTCACACTTCTACAACAACTTTTCTTCACTTTCCTAGAAAGATTAAAGGGTTGAGGTTGGTTCCAACTAGGGTGAGATATCCTTTACAATTAAGCTCTGTGTAAGGATAGGACATCTCTCTAAGCTCGAATGATATACAATTGGTTCAGCTTAGTTGGACTGGGAAGTGTATGGAAACTCTAAGAATGATGTATTCTTGTAAGAGCTTAAAGGCTTGTGAATGCGTGTAGTTTCCACTCAAGTTGGTTGCCTTCAAATGGTTTCCACACTCCAGTATTTATAGAGCAATGTGAGGTTATGTCCGTTGGAAAGACAGCCTCAAATTGTCTATATCAGTCCTCTTTGGACTTTGCATTGTGAGGACAGATTCTTGAAAGTGACATGTCCTTGTTTTGGGAAGTAAACGACTTGAAGCTCTTTGTCTTGACTTTGATGCACTCTTCCCAATGTCTGACTTGAAGATTCAGTAGTCAAACATTGACATTCCTTCTGATCATTGATTCCTTGATAAGGGACAACTTTCCTTATCAACTGTACTGATCTGTGCTCAAGCTTATCAGCTGACTTGTCCTTTCAGCAATGTTGGCCAGCTTCTTCAGTTGAGTTGGCTCTTTAACTTCACTGATCATAATTGATAGCTTCTAAGCATCCATTCTTCCATATTAGTGATCTTGACCCCATCAGCACAATTGTCTCTTGCCTTAGACTTGTTGTGAACACTTCCAGTTTTAGTGTGCTGATCAACTCTGTTGTACAACTCCTCTGATCTTGATTGTATGCATATCAGTAGACTTGGTCTAACATATGTATTCTTCTGAATTGATCATCAGGGATGTTGTCTCTTCTTATTGTTGAATTAACTTATCAGCACAGCTGAGTATCTTGATCATCAGCAGTGTTGGGATCATCTTGATTCTGAGCCTTGAGGGACTTGATTCTTGTAATCTTCTAAGTTTGTGTTCCCCCTCAACTTATGCATCTAAAGCATTTATAAGCTACCTAACATGTCAGCTTCTCAACTAGTCTGATCTATATGTTCCAACATTCCTGAAACATATTCACTCAATTTGACTTATCTATTTGACATATCTTAAGGGGTTTTGGTAACTTAATCAAAATCTCATTTTATTCCCAACAATGTCCCCCTTTTTTATGATGCCAAAACCTATACAAAGGTGACTTGACTATACTATTACATATATCTTCAGTAGAGATGACTAAGTCAAATTTCCTGAAAGAAAATGTTAGTACAATCACAGTTTAAGTGCATATAGGTTAAGTCAGGCAAGTTGAGACAATGAGATATTATCTTTTGAAGTAAAATGGTTAATTTTCATTGATAAAGCATATGATCATTACAGAGCATGTTGATAGTCAATTAACCAATCAGAGCATGATAAGAGGATAAAACATAAAATATGAATATCAGCAGCCATGAGCAATACTAAGGGAGCAAGGAAACTTAGCAGTTTCAGAGATCATCTTCAAGAGGTGGCACCATCTCATACTGTGCCCAAACTCTTCTTTTCAGATCCATGATCTCCTTGTTTACACCCTTGGGTCCAACTTTCAGCTTCTCCATCTTGAGAATTTCAATGAATTCTTGGAGAATTTTGTGTTGATAAATGAATCCACCACTGAACTTTGGAGGTATGTAGATGATGGGACCAGGGGCTTTGAATTCCACTCTTGTTATATCTGCAGCGGCAAAGAGTTTCTGGTAAATCTCCCTATGATTATCATACATAAATTGAGTGAAGATGCACTCAATGTCTTCATCCAGCCATCTGCCTATGACATAAAAGTCATAAATAAATTCTCTCTTAGCTTCCTCCCATTCATCATTCAGCTGTATTGGGACCCATTTATCAAGATGGGGATACTTGGTGTCCATCCTGATCAGCAGCTTTGGCTTCAGCTTTGTGTATGAAGCCCTCTTCCTTCTTGGCTTCACAAAGTTTTCTCTTCTCAAATCTCTGGCTCTATTTGCTTCCATGTGTGCTTCCATCTTCTCTTATGCTCTCATCATTGACAGCTTTTGCTGAGTTTCAGCATCCTTTCCAAAACCCTCTTCAAACAACTTTGAAGGGTCATCAGCTAAGACTGGTGCTCTCTTCTTCTTAGGGCTCTTGGCCACTTCATCTTCAGCAGCATCTTCAGCAGTCTTGCTCTTCTTTGGAGTAGGTTCCTCATCTATTCTGAACTCAGCAGGCAAATCCAGGCTATTGGGAAAATCAGTGAAGGTTTCTTCTCTTCTTGAGCTCTTCTTAGATTTCTTCACTTTCCCCCTAACTTGGACATCTTCGTCTTGCTTGTCCAAGCCAACTGATTCTCCACTTGGCCTTTGCTGCCATCTATCACTTTCTTCTTGAACTGAGGCCATAGAGTTCTGCAATGCTATTGCTAGCTGCTCTTCTTCATCTAGATCCTCTATGTCCATCACTTTCTTGCCTTTCCCTTCTACTTCAGGTATTTGCTCTTTCCCTTGGCTGTTCTCACCAATCTTCAAGGCACCTTTGGCTCTAGCCCCCTTTTTGGCAACATTAAAACACTTGGCCTTAAGGTCACTCATTGTAGTAGCCATTAGTGACTGGGCCTGGTTCATGGACTTGATCTCTTCAAGGACGTAGACATTCTCATCATGAATGTTTTGCATTCTGTCATTGCTCATGCTAACAAAAGCAAGGACAGGCTTCTTCTGCTCAACAACTTTCTCCATTGTGGCCTTAAGTTCTGCATCCAAATTGGCCTTAAGAAGCTCAGTGAGGTTGGCCACTGTAGCTTCATAGATATTGTCAAGGACTTCTTCAGAGAACTTGGTTGATGCTTCTCTAACCATAGCCAATCTCATCTCCTCAGCTCCTCTCTTCAGAAGTGCTGATTTCTTTCCAATAGCTTGCTGAACAACCAGTTTGAGAGCCTTCACATTCTTGTTATGGTTGTCAAGAAGCAGCTTCTGATCCTTTTTAACAGACTTGGTGAATTTCTCCATGTTCTCCTTGGCCTTCTGAACTTCAGTAGAGATGGTCTGCAACCCAGACTCAACACTACTGGTCATATCTTCAATTGTGGGCAACACCACATCCTCTGAGCATACCTTCAATGGTATACTCCTCCTCATCTCCATCAGACTGGGGACTTTGGGTTATAGGAGAGTTAGCAATCTGTTCTGGAAGGTTGGTTTCTGGGGTAGGTTCAGGGACATTAGGCTCAGCAAGGGTTGATTCAGGTGCTTTTGAGAGCAATGTTCCTGAAGGGAGTTTACTTATGGGTGTGGGTTCCAACATTGCAGCCTCAAGAAATCTTGAGTATGTGAGCAAATCAGTATCAAGGGGTGATTGCAACCTTGATTCATCAACTGCAATATCAGCTAAGATGTCAACAGGACCTCTTTGAGATGTTCCCTCTGGTGAGTATCTCTTGGTAATATCTAAGGGAGTGATGGGTTGGTTTTCAGGAGTTTTGTGGGTATCAGGGGAGTTGGGCTCTGTAAGGTGGGTTTCAGGGAGTTTGGATTCAGGAGTTCCAACATCAGGAGAGTTGGTCTTGGACTTAGATTTTGATCCTGATCTGCTCTCAACTCTACTTTCCTTGAGTGCCTTCCTCAAGGTCTCCTCCTCCTGCAAACTTTGCATCTTTTTATAAGGCTTGACCCTTCTCTTGTTTGGTCTTGAGCTGCCACTTTCCTCCTCCACTGGGACAACTTCCCTTCCCTTTTTCTTCGAGACAGATGCCTACTTGCTCTTTTTCACTGCCATTGGGAACTTTACCCTTAGCTCTTCAGAATCAGATGGCAATTGGACTCCTTCTTCAGCAATCTTTTCCAACACTGCTGAAGTGTCAGTATCATCTTCTGAGATGATTTGTGCCATTCTTCTTGTCTTCACCACCCTAGCCTTTCTCCTAGGCTTCATCTTTGGCTTCTGCTCTACCTCTTCAGCAGGTTTGGCCACCAACATCTTCCTCTTTTCAGTCTTCTTGGAGAGTTTTCTGAAAAGGATTTTCTGGGCTGGGAGAGGCTTGATAAATGTTTGCATTTGTGAGTAATGAGAAAATCTTTCAATCAGAAGACTTGCCCTTGTGCAATATCTCAACTTTCCTTCCATTACCACCTTCATGTGAGCCTTCACTTTGAATTTTACCTTTTCTTTCATCATCTCTCCCATTATGAAATCTCTCCAGTTGAATTTGATGCCCTTGTCACTAGCATCAATCACTGCAGCCATTATCCTTATCCTTGGCTGGCTTACTTGCTCCAAGCTTCCAGTATTACTCCGAATACTCTTGGTGACTACCTCAAAAAGTGTTTGGAACACTGGTTTCAAGGTGTTCTTGTGTTGTGTTGAAGAGATAGGACCTGGAGTGATGGAGTGAGAGCTTCCAGTATCCTTATCCTTATCCTTGAGCAATCTCTTGCTCCTGTCCAGCACCATAATTTTCTGGATTCCTTCCCTCTGAAGGCAATCCAAAAGCATCTTCTAGGTCCTCTTCTGAGAAGATGATGGAGTGAGAGCTTTCCTCCTCTTGACCTTCATCCACATAGGTCAATCTGGTGTGGACTTCACCTCTAGTTGCTTTACCTTTCCATTTCAGAAAAGCAAAGAACTCAGCCATATACTGTTCAAGGCATGAACTTGGCTTGGTTTCCATGAACTTTTGCAGTTCTGCCTTTCTCAGCCATCTTAAGGTGGGAGTAACTTCAGGAATTTCACTATCAAAGGAGATTATGGGCTCAAATGTAAGGTTGTTTTTATGACTAAGGTAGGAGAAATCAATATCTAACCTCTCATCTGAGAAGTTAACAAGCTTGTCTTGTCTAATCTTTGGTGCCATTGAAAGACTGTAAGAGAGATTTGAGAGAGTTTGAAGAATTTGGTTAGGGTTTGAGAGTTGTAAGAATGCGTAGGTGATAATGAATGGATTAGTGCTTCTTAAGACTTTGAGTATATTCCAAAAGGAATGTATGTCATTGAGTTGGTGAGTTTTAAGGCAATTCAACAGTTAGCAAATGAGGAAATCAAAACTGGATGGCCAGGATTGATTCAGGGGAGTTGGTCATTAAATGATCCAACGGCTCATATTCCAATAAACTGCAATGAAACAGTTTTATCAAAACGTGGGATAAGAAGTTTAGGCTTTTTATGGCTGTGGGAATTATCAAGGTAGATTATAGGCTAAAAGTTTGATGCAAACAAGAAATAAATATTTTGCATTAAATGCTTCGAAAGTGACATAATGGGTAGGGGACAAATTAAATCTTTGTAAATGTGATGGCTTGAAGAGGAATGGGACAGCCATCGAAATAGGCAATGATTACCCAAAATAGGTGCTTATCATCCTTAGATTTGTTTTGATAGCTATTTCAGCTTATCTGGCCCCACATGGACAACTACCCTGACCCAAATCACCTGAAGTGGGCCCAGACCAATGAATTGATCTGCCCAACATCTCTAAACATCTTTGGCTCATCTCTTCTGAGATTCAGTAGACTTTATCTTTGACAAAGATGCTTATTGCCCAAGTCTGCTGATGAACAATTTTTGTTCCCCCTTGATTGTTGAACTCCTTTGGGCTTACTTGTCCATCTTTCCTGGATCAAGAAGTCCCACAACTCTGTTGAAAGTTCCATGAACCTTGCTTTAGCTAGAGGTTTGGTTAGGATATCAGCCTTTTGGTGATCTGTGTGGATTTTCACCAATTTATTGTCCTTCTTCTCCACATGATCCCTTATGAAGTGATGTTTGATGTCCACATGCTTGCATCTTGTGTGTAATACTGGATTCTGTGAGATTGCTATGGCACAGTTATTATCACGGCATATACGCACTTCAGGGGAGTTGACATTATAGTCTGTGAGTTGTTGTCTCAACCATAGGATTTGAGCACAACAACTTCCAGCTGCAACATATTCAGCTTTAGTGGTTGAAGTTGCCACAGTATTTTATTTCTTTGAGAACCAAGAAATGAGCTTGCTTCCCAAGAATTGGCATGTTCAAGAGGTGGACTTCCTATCAATTCTGCATCCTCCATAGTCTGCATCTGAATAGCCAGTTAGCTCAAGATTTTCATGTGCTGGATACCAAAGGCCTACATTCTCAGTTCCTTTAAGGTATCTCAAGATCCTCTTTGCAGCTTCTAGATGACTCTTCTTAGGGTTAGCTTGGAACCTTGCACATACACCTACTACAAAAGGTGATGTCAGGTCTGCTGGCTGTGAGATATAGAAGAGATCCAATGATTCCTCTATACTCAGTAGAGTTGGTTGAAACTCCACTCTCATCTGGATCCATTTTCTAGTTGGTGTTCATTGGGATCCTCACAGGCTTGCATGTTGAACATCTAAACTTTTTGATCATCTCTCTTGTATACTTGGTTTGGTTGATGAAAATTCCTTCCTTTGATTGCTTGACTTGAAGTCCCCAGAAGAAATTCATCAGTCCCAAGAAGAAATTCATCAGCCACTGGTGCAAATGTCTCATTATAGTCTATGCCTTTTGATTGACAATAACCCTTGGTCACTAATCTGGCCTTGTTTCTGACTATCACATCATTCTCATTCTTCTTGTTCTTGAACACCCACTTGGTTCCAATAACATCTTGATGTGATGGTCTGTCAACCAGTTCCCAAACACCATTTCTTGTAAACTGATTCAGCTCCTCTTGCATGGCTGTGATCCAGTTTCCATCTTGAAGTGCTTCCTCAATGTCTTGAGGTTCCTGTTCTGATAGGAAGCAACAAAACAAAGCACTTTCACCATGAAACCTTCTAGTTTTGACTCCACTACTTGGATTTCCAAGTATCAGGCTAGTTGGGTGGTCAGATAACCATCTCCTTCTATGCTTAATCCCTTCAGTGGAGTTGTCCTCTACTAAGGTTTAGTCACTAGGATCATAAAATTCAGGAAAATTTAATGCAGGATCTAATCCACGATCATATTCAGGGGGGTTGACATCAATGTCAATTGTCAGGGACATTGGCATTTTCAACATTGTTGGTTCCCCTAGAATAGTGGATCCATTAACTACCTCAGCAGAGCCTGCTTCTTCATTGGTAGTTGTTACCTCATTATGAACTGGGATTGAGTCATTCAGTTCATCATTTCCTTCAGTGGGGTTTGCCTCAGGGAGATTGCTTTCAGGAGTGTTGTCTACTGAGATGATTTCAGTAGGATTTCCTTGGACAACTTCAGTGAATGAAGTATCTTTCTCTTTCAAGCTCAGTCTGGTTGTCCTTTGTGTGATGTCATTCAAATCCAAGGTTCTATCCCTGTTCTCAAAAGTAGCTTCATCAGACACAACATGAGGAGTTTCTTCCACAAGAAGGGATTTGCAATTGTATACTCTGAAAGCTCTACTTATTTGAGAATATCCAAGAAATATCCCCTCATCATCTTTGCTATCAAAAGCTTTCAATTGCTCTTTCCCATTAAATTGAATGAAACACTTACAACCAAATATGTGAACATATGATACTTTAGGCAATCTTTTTTTTCCAGAGTTCATATGGAGTTTTGCCTTGACCCTTAGTGATCAAGCATCTATTCTGAGTATAGCATGTAGTGTTTAAAGCTTCAGCCCAAAATCTCTTAGGCAGATTAGAATCAGCAATTAAGGTTCTAGCAGCCTCTTTAAGAGTTCTATTCCTTCTTTCAGCTACCCCATTCTGTTGTGGTGTTCTAGCAGCTAGAGTTTCATGGGTTATTCCATTTTCAATGCAATACTCATTGATATATGAATTTATGAACTCAGTGCCTTTATCAGATCTTATCTTTATGATATTAAGGCTTTTCTCATTTGACAGTCTCTTCATTAGCTCAGAGAGTTTGACTTGTGTTTCTTTCTTATTAAGGAGAAATACTACCCAAGTAAATCTAGAGAAGTCATCTACCACAACCAATGTATATTTCTTCCATTTATACTTGCAGAGGTAATTGGTCCAAATAGGTCCATATATAGAAGTTCAAGTACCCGGTCAGTAGAGATGACTGGTTTGCCTTTAAAGAAAGCTTTAATTTGTTTTCCTTCTTGACATGGTTTACAAACATGTTCTTTAGTGAAAACTTCATTAGGCAGTCCTTTTACTAATGCATTTATTGCTAGTTTGTTCATGGATTTAAAGTTTAGGTGGTTTAGCCTCGTATGCCATAACCAACTTCTTTCATTTGAGCTATTAGCAATGAAACATGTAGCATCAGTAGACAAATTCCAGTCAGTAAAATATACATTTCCCTTTCTTATGCCAGTCAGTAGAGTTTTTTGAGTTATCTTGTCTTTGATTAGGCATTTATAACTTGAGAACTCAACATTGTAACCTTTATCACAGAACTGACTTATGCTTAAGAGGTTATACTTGAGACCAGCCACATATGATACATTAGTTACCTTGACATTACAAATGTCCAAGGTACCATATCCTTTTGTAGTTGCTTGTGAGCTGTCTCCAAATGTGACATTAGGACCTTCTTGTTCAATGAATTCGGTGAGGAGTGTTTTTTTTCCAGTCATGTGCCTTGAACATCCACTGTCCAAGTACCATGCTGTCTTTTTGTTCAAACTCCTCATCTTCTTGTGGTCCTTTGGTACCTGCAATGATCAAACTTTAGGTACCCTTTAAATTTTGGGTCCTGAGAGGTTAGTTGTACCTTTAGGAACCCAAACTTGCCTAATAACCCTGATTGATTCAAGGTAGCTAAGTTGTTTTCCTCTTCCATCAACATACACCGTTTTTCCCTTTAATGCCTTTGGGAAAGAATGTGTGAAAGTGTTAACTCTATAAGTTTCAGGAGAGTCGACATTTCTCCTGAACTTGTGAGTCTTTTGTGCAGCTTGAGGAAATCTTTGAGGATGGGCATATAGATGACCATTACACTTTGGCATGAAGGGTTTTGGTTGTCTCATTTTATTGTGCCTCATAGGAGATTTGGCCTTAAGTCTGTTCAGCTGAGGTTGCCTCAGGAGAGTTGGCCTAGGCTGAACATACTTGGGACAACCTCTTTGAATGTTGTTCACATGAGTTTCCCTTCCATTGGGTCTACTCTACTGAACACCATTCCTCTTTTATTCAGAGACCTTTGCCATTTCCTTTGGTATAGGCCTTGTTCTCTAGAATACTTGAGTGGGCACTTCACATATTTTGCCCTTTCCTTTGTTCAGTGGCTGAATTAATTCATTTTCAGCTTGTTGTGCCACTGATTTAACAAAGATTCTCTTAGTGTTACTTGTTGAAGCAACGCTAAGACAAAGTGAAGATTCGAATGGATCATATCCCAATCCACTCTTTTGAGCCATAGGTCTTTGGAAGTTTTGAATTTCCTCTATTGCCTTAGAGGATTTATTCATTGCAGATATCTTATTTTGCATGCTCTCTTCACTTGATTTAAGAACATCATATTCATGAGAGAGATTTTCAAATTTTGCTTGAAGAATTTTAAGTTCAAAATCCTTTCTCTTCTGAATAAGCAGTTGCTCATCAATCTGCTTTTGTTGGTCAACTATCCTGAGAGAAGCTTCATCAAGTTCTCTCCAGAGTTGTTGATACAACTTAGTAGACTTGACATCAACTACATATTCAGCTTGAGAATTCTTTGCTAGTTCAAAAGTTAGTACTTGTAACCTAGTGAAATCTTCCATCAACTTTCCAAAGGAGAGTTTCAGGTTGACATCACTGGTTTCCAGTGAGTGATTAGATGATGAACTAGATGTAGAAGATACCTCATCATCTTCAATGGCCATGTTGCATAAATCATCATCATCACTGTTAGAGAACAGTCCATCACCAGAAGAGTTGAAGCTTTCATCACTTTGAGGCTCATCACCAGCCACCATGGCTTTTCTGTTGTTGAGTCTTCTATCTCTTCTGGCTTGCCTATCCTTCCTCTCCTTAGAGTTGAGCTCATGGCAATCATACTGAAAGTGCCCCTTCTTTTGGCAATTATAGCACATGTCTTCATCATCATCTTTCTTTGAATCATATCTTCTTCTAGATGATGAAGGTTCAACTATATTGGACTTTCTCCTATCAAAGTACTTGTCCTCTGATTTTCTTTCTTCAGGCCTTTTGTCCTCAGCCTTGGCTTCAGGAGAGTTGTACCTTCTCCTGACCTTGTTGTCTTAGTAGAACTTTTTGTATCTACCAAATCTAGAGTTGAGTTTTTCAAATATTCTAGCCATGAGGGCTACCTCTTCCTTCATTTCAGACTTAGAGACTGACTTTGATGATCTTGGAGTGGGCTGCAATTCTGGTTCAGCAACTTTGGCTTTGAATGCCACTCCTATGGTTGGTAAGGAATGTTCCTCAGTTGGCTTTCTTCTATTGAGATCAAACTCATAGGCTTTAAGTTCTGAGAAGACTTGTTGCATGGGTATGGTGGAGAGATCTTTGGTGTTCTGCATCATTACAGAGTATACATCCCACTTTGGAGTGAGACTTCTTAAGATTCTGAGAGCCACCTCTCTCTTGGAGTAAACCTTGCCCAATGAATTGATTTCATTCATTATATTAGTGAATCTACCAGCAAATTTATCAATGGCCTCTTCTGATTCCATTGTGAATTGTTCATATTTCTGCACAACAACTTGGAGCTTATTCTTCTTGATTTTGTCTGTACCCTCACACATTTCTGCAAGACTATCCCATACTTTTTTGGCTGTTGTGCAGTGGTAGACTCTCCCCATTACAGCATCTGGAGTGGTTTGGTAGAGAGTGTTCATGGCAAGATAATTCAGGTTGTGCCTCCTTCTCTCTTCTGCAGTTAGGTCATCTTCATCCTTGGGGATTTCTTGCCTTGGGTCAGCTTTTTGAGCAGCTGTGACCTTTGGATTGGCTTGCATAAAGATGAATGGTCCCCTTGTGATGACTCTCAACATCTCATCATGAAGACATGCAAGATGAGCTCTCATCCTGATCTTCCAGAAGTCATAGTTCTCAATTGAGAACATTGGTAGTTTGTGATGAGATATGTGATTGACTGGATTTGGAGCCATGTTGTTGATGGTCTCCACAGCATCTTCAGACACTGCATTGTTGTTGTTGTTGTTGTTGTTTCTCACCATATTTCCAAATATAAGAGGTTAAAGCACAGAATGTTAGGATTTCAGAAAGATCAGTTCAGTGACCACACTAGAATTTGGTTTTGAAAATCAAAATGGATTTTCAGAAGCAGTGGTCTTTGAACCCCTGCTCTAATACCACTTGTTGGTCCTCAAAGGAGTATAACACAAGTGTATGCAAATCTTTTTCAATTTAAACAAATAAGGCTATCAGTAGAGTTGTCCTGGATAACTTCTCTGAGTATGTATAACTTTGTTCAGATAATCAAACCACTGAATACTATGAAGTACTCAGTTGAATAACTATCTAAGTAAGTTATATGTGCGAAATTATGGTTGACCCTTGTTGGGAATAAAAATGAGAATTTTGATTAAGATACCAAAACCCCTTAAGACATGCCAAATAGATAAGTCAAATTAAAATGAACATGTTTCAGGAATGTTGGAACATGTAGTTCAGGCTAGTTGAGAAGCGGGTATGTTAAGCATCTCTTAATGTATTTAGATGCACAAGTTAAGGGGCAACATATGCTTAGAAGATTACAAAAATCAAGTCCCCTCAAGGCTCAGAATTAAATTGATCCCAAGTCTGCTGAAATACATAACTTACCAACTGTGTTGATCAAGTCAGCTCAGTAATAAGACAATACCTCTTAAGATCAATTGATTAAGATACATCAACAAGACCAAGTCTACTGAAGTGTATGTCCAAGATTCAAAAGAGATGTCCAGCAGAAATGCCTCAACACACTTGAACCAGAATTATTCTAAGGCTAGGCCAATTGTGCTGATGGGGTCAAAACCACTGACATGAAGGCTTGAATGCTCAAGAACCATCAAGAGATGATCTACAAAGAAAAATAGCCAAGTCATCTAAAGGAGCAATGCCAACACTGCTGATAAACCAAGTATGCTGATTCTGATAAGCAGACTTGTCTAGATCAAGTGAATCTTCAAGTCATACACTGGGAAGAGTGTTTCAAAGTCAAGACAAAGAGAAAACAACCGTTTACTTCCCAAATTAAGGACATGTCACTTTCAAGAAACTGTCTTCCAGTTGCAAAGTTCAAGGAAGACAAATATAGACATTTTGAGGTTGTCTCTCCAACGGACATAACCTCAATCGAGAGGAAACTACAAGCTCACAAGCCTTCACGCTTTCATAGAACATTCTTAGTTTCTAGAAACACTTCTTCTAAGTTGAACCTTATTGTACATCAATCAAAGCTTAGAGAGATATCATATCCTATACACTATGCTCATTGTAAAGGATATCTCACCTAGTTGGAACCAACATCAACCCCAATACCTTTCAAGAGAAAGTTAGAAGGTTGTTGTAGTAGAAGTGTAAGGAACTTACTGTTGAGAGAAGAACAATTAAGTTCTAAGTTGAGAAGAGAGTATTAGGAATCTGAACTCCTAGGGATCAAGGCACCAAGGAGTGCTGTGGTTGATCAAGTTAATTCCAAGAGAAATAAATTATCATGTTAAATCAGGGAAAGTGGATGTCGGAGCTTGAGTCTCTGAACCACTATAACTCTTGGGTTGTTTACTTTAAAACTATTTCATTCAAACACACATTCATACACTGCACACAAACTTATCTTCAAAGATATACATACAAGACTGTGCAAAATTGTTTTGGGACAAGTTCCCTGAAAACCAGTTAGGTGTTAAGCTAAGACTTTCAGAATTAAAAATGAGTTTAAACATAAGGGCCAACCACAATTCCGCATATATAATTTATTTAGATAGTTATTCAACTAAGTACTCAATAGTACTTAGTAGTTTGATTATCTTTTGAAAGTTATTCATATTAGAAGAGTTGTCCAGGACAACCTTGTTGAAGCCTGATTTGCTTAAGTTTGAAAAAGATTTGCATACAAGTGTATTCCCCCCCCCCCATACACTTGTTATATACTCCTTTCAGGACCAACAACCCTTTATATTTAAACTCCTTTTAAGTCTAAAATTCTTCTTAACACATGAACAATTTTTCAGGGGAGATGTCCCAAAACTGTTTTGCACAACTTGTGAGGTATATCTTTTAAAGGTCAGTTTGTGTGTTGTGTATGATTGTGTTACTTGTATGAAATGACTTGAAAGTGAATTACACAAGATTCCTCCTACATCCATTTTCCCTGATTTAACATGATAATTCCTTCACTTGGAATTAACTTATTTTATAGTGCCAAGTATCAACCACACTACTCCTCAATGCCTTGATCCCTAGGAATTCTGAGTCCTAGTACTCACTCTCAACTCTGAACTAAACTGTTCTTCACTTGACAGTTCCAGTTCTCACACTTCTACAACAACTTTTCTACACTTTCCTAGAAAGATTAAAGAGTTGAGTCTGGTTCCAACTTGGGTGAGATATCCTTTACAATTAAGCTCTGTGTAAGGATAGGATATCTCTTTAAGCTCGAATGATATACAATTGGTTCAACTAAGTTGGACTGGGAAGTGTATGGAAACTCTAAGAATGATGTATTCTTGTAAGAGCTTAAAGGCTTGTGAGCTTTGAATGCTTGTAGTTTCCACTCAAGTTGGTTGCCTTGAAATGGTTTCCACACTCCAGTGTTTATAGAGCAATGTGAGGTTATGTCCGTTGGAAAGACAGCCTCAAATTGTCTATTTTAGTCCTCCTTGGACTTTGCATCTTGAGGACAGATTCTTGAAAGTGACATGTCCTTGTTTTGGGAAGTAAACGGCTTGAAGCTCTTTTTCTTGACTTTGATGCACTCTTCCCAATGTCTGACTTGAAGACCAGTTTGTGTGCAGTGTATGAATGTGTTACTTGTATGAAATGACTTGAAAGTAAATAACACAAGAGTTTATAATGGTTCAGAGACTCAAGCTAATACATCCACTTTCCCTGATTTAACAGGATAATTCCTTCACTTGGAATTAACTTATTTTATAGTGCCAAGGTGCACTGATCAACCATACTACGCCTTAGTGCCTTGATCCCTAGGAATTCTGAGTCCTAGTACTCACTCTCAACTCTGAACTAAACTGTTCTTCACTTGACAATTCTAGTTCTCAACACATCTACAACAACTCTTCTCACTTTCCTTGAAAGGTTAATGGGTTGAGGTTTGTTCTAACTATGGTGAGATATCCTTTACAATGAAGAACTGTATAAGGATAGGATATCTCTCTAATATTGATGGATATACAATGAGTTTTAGGCTTAGATAAACTGGATGTGTTTGGAAACTAAAGAATGATGTATTCTTTTAAAGCTTGAAGGCTTGTATGCTTGTAGTTTCCTTGACTAGTTGGATGCCTTCAAATAGTTTCCACACTCCAGTATTTATAGAGCAATGTGAGGTTATGTCCGTTGGAGAGACATCCTCAAATTGTCTATTTTAGTCCTCCTTGGACATAGCATCTTGAGGACTGATTCTTGAAAGTGACATGTCCTTGATTTGGGAAGTAAACGGCTGGAAGCTTCTTGTCTTGACTTTAAAGAACTCTTCCCAATGTCTGATTTGAAGATTCAGTAGTCAAACATGGATATTCCTTCTGATCATTGATTCCTTGATAAGGGATAACTTTCCTTTTCAACAGTACTGATCTGTGCTCAAGCTTATCAGCTGACTTGTCCTTTCAGCAATGTTGGCCAGCTTCTTCAGTTGAGTTGGCTCTTTAACTTCACTGATCATAATTGATAGCTTCTAAGCATCCATTCTTCCATATCATTGATCTTGACCCCATTAGCACAATTGTCTCTTGCCTTAGACTTGTTGTGAACACTTCTAGTTTTAGTGTGTTGATCAACTCTGCTATACAACTCCTCTGATCTTGATTGTATGCATATCAGTAGACTTGGTCTAACTGATGTATTCTTCTGAATTGATCATCAGGGATGTTGTCTCTTCTTATTATTAAATTAACTTATCAGCACAGCTGAGTATCTTGATCATCAGCAGTGTTGGGATCATCTTGATTCTGAGCCTTGAGGGACTTGATTCTTGTAATCTTCTAAGTTTGTGTTCCCCCTCAACTTATGCATCTAAAGCATTTATAAGCTTCCTAACATGTCAGCTTCTCAACTAGCATGATCTATATGTTCCAACATTGCTGAAACATATTCTCTCATTTTGACTTATTTATTTGGCATATCTTAAGGGGTTTTGGTATCTTAATCAAAATCTCATTTTATTCCCAACAGATGAGTAGGAAAGCTTTGAAAGAGTTTGAATGTTTGAAAGTCTTCGGGTAAGAACTTTTGAGAGAAGAGTAATTTGCGTGAGAAATAATGAATTGGATTAGGGCTTCTTAAGACTTGTGTATATTCAAAAAGAAATGTTTGTCATTGAGTTGGTGAGTCTTAAGGCAATTCAAAGGTTGATATTTTGGGAAATAAATTTTGGACAGCCAAAATTGATTCAGGGGAGTTGGTCATCAAATGATCCAACGGCTCCAATTTAAACTGAATCAATGTAATAGTTTTTAATCAGATCGTGGGAATAGAAGTTAAAGTTTTTTAATGCTTGTGGTAGTTATCGAGGTAGATTGTGGGTTAAAGGGTTAATGCAAACAAAAGTGGATATCTTTTGCATTAAATGCTTGAAAGAGACTTATTAGGTAGGGAACAAATTAGGTATTGAAAAGATGATGGCTTTAAAAGGAATGGGACAGCCATCGAAATAGACAATGATTACCCAAAATAGGTGTTTATCATCCAAAAATTTCCAATTGAAAGTCATTCCAGCTTATTTGGTCCCACATGGACAACTACCCTGACTCAAAACACCTGAAGTGGGCCCAGAACAATAAATTGGTCTGCCCAACTTCTCTGAACTTCTTTGGGTCATCTCCTCTAATATAATGTTGACTTTAATTTTGTTAGAGGTGTTTCTTGCCCAAGTCTCCTGATGAACATTTCATGTTCCCCCTAATTCCTTGAACTCCTTTGGACTCAACTGTCCATCTTTCCTGGATCAAGAAGTTCCAACTCTGCTGATAATTCCAAATCTTGCTTCAGCTAGGGGCTTGGTTAAGATATCAGTTTTTTGATGATTTGTATGGATTTTCACCAATTTGACGTCCTTCTTCTCCACATGATCTCTTATGAAGTGATGTTTGATGTCCACATGCTTGCATCTGGTGTGTAACACTGGATTTTGTGAGATGGCAATTACACTGTTGTTGTCACAAAATATTGGCACTTCAGTAGAGTTGACATTGTAATCTCTTAGTTGTTGTATCATCCATAAGATTTGAGCACAACAACTTCCAGCTGCAACATACTCAGCTTTAGTAGTTGAAGTTGCCACAATGTTTTGTTTCTTGAATAACCAAGAGATGACATTGTTTCCCAATAACTGACATGCTCCTGAAGTGGACTTCCTTTCAATTTTGCATCCTCCATAATCAGCATCTGAATAACCAGTGAGCTCAATGTTGTCATCTGATGGATACCAAAGGCCTACATTTTCAGTGCTTTTGAGATATCTCAACATCCTTTTTGCAGCTTCAAGATGAATCTTCTTAGTGTTGGCTTGAATCCTTGCATATACACCTACTGATAAGGTGATGACAGGTCTACTGGCTGTGAGATACAAGAGTGATCCAATCATTCCTCTATATTCAGTGGAGTTGGTTGAAACTCCATTCTCATCTGGATCCATCTTACAGTTGGTGTTAACATCCAAATTTCTTGATCATGTCCCTTGTATACTTGGCTTGGTTGATGAAAATTCCTTCCTTTGATTATTTAACTTGAAGTCCCAAGAAGAAATTCATCAGCCCCATCATTGACATCTCAAACTTGTTTTGCATGAGCTTTGAGAATTTCTCACAAAGCTTTTCATTTGGGGATCCAAATATGATTTCATCCACATATATTTGGACGCATGATGTCATCTCCTTCACAAATTCTGAACAAGGTTCTGTCTACTGTCCCTTTGACAAAACCATGATCTAACAGAAATTGTGACAAGGTGTCATACCAAGCTCTTGGATCTTGCTTAAGTCCATAAAGGGCTTTCTTCAATTTGTACACCTTATCTCCTTCCTCAAACCCTGGGGGTTGCTCCACATAGACCTCTTCTTTGAGTACTCCATTCAGAAAAGCACTATTGACATCCATTTGATAGACTTTGAACCTCTTGTGGGCAGCATATGCTAAAAATAGCCTTATTGCCTCAAGTCTTGCCATTGGTGAAAAAGTCTCCTCATAGTCCATGCCTTCTGATTGACAGTATCCTTTGGCCACCAATCTGGCTTTGTTCCTCACAATCATATCATTTTCATTTTTCTTGTTGTTGGTCCCAAAAGTTGAGTTAAGATTGAGTAAGCTAAGAAAAAGTCTAGAGGGGAGGGGTGAATAGACTTTTCAAATTCTATCAAAATATCAGAGTTTAAGTGCGGAAATGTGTTCTGTACAGTACTGTTCTTAGAATCAGCTCAGTACTTAACAGTTAGCTTTTATACTCAACTTTTATTTAAATCTTTTCGTTAGAAAACTTACTGTTCTTATTCAACAAATATATCAACAGTTAATCAAAACAAAACAGTAAAGAACACAAGATTTTTATAGTGGTTCGACAAATGTCTACATCCACTCTCACAACTCCAGTTGCGATGTTTTATTACTCTTCTTCACTTGAGTACTTGTAGCTTAGAGTCCCAAGGTTAAGACTTTGATCTTGTCGATTACACTTCCAAGTGTATCTTCGATCTACTAGTAATTTACAAGTAACTAGCACACTTGTTTACACAATACAAACTTAAAACGAAAAGTAAAACTTCTCTTTGTAATAGCCTTTGATTCTTCTCTTCAGATCTGTGGCTTCTCTTCAGTTCTTGATCTTCAACTCTGTGAGTGCTTGAATACTTGAATGCTTCTTGATTTGCTCTTGAATAGTAATTGTATCAGTAGTGTCAGTAGTCTTTTCAAGTAGAAGATCACACGGTATTTATAAGCATTAGTAAGACAGTTAGCAGTTTGTGAACTAACTCTCAACTAACTCATAACCGTTTCTTGTTGTAACTTCTTTCTTTTTGTAACCAACTTATCTTATATTTCCAAGTCAGCTTATCTTCAACAATATCTTCAGTTACGCCTTAAATAAGTCATCCAAACTTATTCTTCAAATAACCAACTCAGCACAGTAAACTACTCTTCTTAGTTTTACTGCTCTTGGTCAATCAGCACAGTTCTTCCAAAACTGTTCAGCTTCCTTCAAAAACTTCACTTGATTTCTTCAGTCTCTGAAGTAGTCTTCTTAGTCATCTTTAGTCTTCTGACTTCAATCTAATCTACTGTTCTAACTATTACAATGCTGAATACAATAGAATACAACTTTACAAATATAAAACCTATCTATACATCAACTGAACTATATACAGATGAGTATAACTAAGTCCTATACTATAAGCTGTCTATACAATTCATTCATCAGCTTAGTTCTTAAACAGTTCATATATCAGATTAGTAACAGACTAAGATTAGTAAACTTAAACTTCATAATACAATAAGATCAGTAAGCTTATATCATATATCTCACATATACAAACATATAATCACATATATCATTAACTCTAAAGTTACTTTTGGCCATCAAAACATATAATCATCAATTAGAACATTGTTTATAGGATTCATATCCCAACAATTTCCCCCTTTTTGATGAAGCCAAAACTACTTAAACATTAATAGATCAGTAGTTAAGATATATAGTTAATCATATCAGTTCATCAATTCAAAAATCAGATTTAAGATTCATATTCAAAATAAGATCAAATATATCACATATTACAACTAAGTCACATAATCACAGAAATAAAGAAATAAAGATAAGGATAAGAAATGTTATCTCTTCAGCATAGTCCTTCATCTTCAGTCTCTATCAGGAATTCTGAATGCCAAGTACAATCTGTTCTTGATATCTATCATGTGCTTATGATCAGTTATTCCTTCATCTTTAATAATTTGTGAAATTATGTTTCTGATCTCTGAGTAATCTGGTTCACCATTTTCAAGTCTTGGAGGTTCCCAAACTGGTTCTTCAGGACATAAGATCTGTATACCTGTACTAGCAGCTAACAACAGAATATGTTCCCAAAATTCTCTTGAGATATTCATCATGAATGCATCAAAGTCAGAATATTCATCTTCCTTGCTTGAATGGTTACCAAATTTCTTCACAATAAAATTTGCAATCTGCCATTTCTTTTTCAAGTTATTCCAGAACTCCATATCTTCTGGATCCACAACAAATTCCATGAATTGTTCATCCAGAACAGTTCCAACAGATTTAGACTTCATTTTCTTTTTCAATGCAGCAACTCTATTATCAAACTTTTTTCTTGTAGCTTCTGCATCTTTCATCTTTTGTTTTCTAATCTGTTCAGCAGATCTTTTCTCAGTAGCTTCAATTTTCTTCTTAGAAAGCATCTGATTATGCTTTTCAACTGATTCAGCTATCAGCACATCACTTGGTCTATTTTCAGTATCAACATGTTTCAGCTTGCTTTTAGACCTGGTAATTCTACCAATCTGTTCAGTCTCTTCTTCATCATCAATAATGAATTTTCTTTTTCTTTTTCCAGAAGAAGATTCAGCAACATGTTTCTGAGTAGCTGTTGTTTCTTGAGTAACAGAATCAGGATTTTGTAACTTTAACTTCAGACTGATGATTTCTTCTTTCAAATCATCAATGCTTGTCTTCAACTCATCTTGACTCACAACCAATTGAGCTTGTTGTGATTGAGTTTGTTCCATCACTTTCATCACTTTTACTTCCCCCTTTTTGGCTTCATCTTGCCATTCCTTCAAGGGTGTTAAAAGTATCTCTACTTTCTTTTGCAGCTCAGTAGAAAGTGACTTTTCTTGTAATCTATGCAGATCATAGATTTTATTCATAGTGAATTCCATTATCTTGTCATAAGAATTTGCAGCAGTCAAACTTTCCAACTTTTCAATGGCTTGTTGAAACCTCTTCAAAGTATCATCCAACTTACTTTGTAACTCTTCATTATGCTTTTTCAACAATTCAAAGCTAGAGTTCTCTTGAGCTGTCTTAGAAGGAACTGTTCTTACTGTCTCTTGAACATCATCAAGCACAGTATCCTTAACAACATCAATTGGTGTGCTCTCCAACTCATTAGCACCCAAAGATTGTTCCTTTAAGACCTCAGTGTCTTCAGCTACAACTGTGTTCTCAAACATCTCAGTTGCATTAGTATCAGCTTCATAATCAGCTTCCATATCAGCTTCATAATCAGCTTCAACATCAGAAAGTTTAACTTCAGCATCATCAACATCCATGTTGACATCAGTATCAACATCCACATCAGCAGACTTAACAATGGAATATTTGCAACCAGTTATTCTTTCAATCAACTGAATAACAGATTCCAAATTTGATAACTCAGTATAAGAATTAACATCTGCAGCTTCTTTCTGTTCTTGTTCCCAATCATGAAACACAGAAAGACCACCCATACCTTCAGCAACAACCATCAGCTGATCTAGACCTATACTTCTAAGATATACCCAAGTACCTATCCTTAGAAGTTGCTCAAAGGTTCTAGTGCTGTCATCTAAACCATGAAAGCTTTTGAGAAGAGCATTTCTCAACTTAAATCGAATCCTCTCTTCCTTGTCACAAACAGGATAATCCATCAAGAACACTGATTCAGGTTGGATAAATTCAGGTTCTGGGGAGGATGTAATTTCAACTGGTTCAGAAGAAGGTATGTTGGGATATAAATTCACCCTAAGCCCCACTTGATGTTAGAATAGTTTTGATGGCCAAAACACTTAGAGTTTATAAATGTAATAGGATCAGTTGACTTGTATAGAACAGCTTAGACTAGTCTTGTGTGATCAACTGTATTGATATCAGCTGATCAGCACAGTCCTGGCTTACATGCCTATCCTCAAGATGAGAAGAGTAGAAGACATGAAGACTAGAAGATCCTTGAAGACCAGATAAGTTAAGGTGCTTGTATACCTACTTATCTGATGGAGTCCCAGATTGAAGATGGCCTAAAGTAGTACAAAGAATTTCCAGATCAGAAGAGTGTTACTCTACTGATATCAGAAGACAGAAGACCTAAGGCCAGAAGAGTAGTCAGAAGACTAGAAGTACAGATCAGAAGACTATGTGCTCTTCCAGGACTCGGCTGATTCCTAAGTCATCTTGCAATTCAAACGAAGACCTACCTTATTTAGAAGATTGACATGATCCCAGGATTGAAGCAATCAAGCGGCTGGAATCAAGGAATCAAGCTATTATGGAAAGATTGCTCAAACGGCTAGTCAACTCCAACGGCTAGTTGCAACCAATCTCCATTATAAATACAAGAGGATGAGAAATCACAAAAAAGAAGTCACAAGAGAGAATTCAACGAGCCAAGCAAGCAATCAAAGCTAAAGCCATACTATTCTAAGAATTCTCAAAAGAGCCAGAAACCATTAGAATATCTATAGCTCTTAAGTGATTTCTATCCAACCCTTAAGAACCTGAAACCTGTTCATATTGTATATCAATTGTTTTAGGCATAGTGGTTAAGCAAATTATAAGCTTGAACCATTAGTTGGATACACCTCAAAAACCCCAAACCCTCACCGAAAGGTTAAAGTTTTTGAACCCCTTAAAGTGCAAGTGCTTACAATCACTTGTGGAGACCGTAGCTGTTAGGACGGCTCAGATCTCAAAGTCCTAACCTTGGGACTATAAAGGTCAAGACCCTTGTAATTTGTGGTAAATTAAAGGGATTAAACATCACGTGTGGACGTGAGAGTGGACGTAGGAACGTATATCCGAACCACTATAAATCCGGTGTCATTTACTTTCTGCACTTTACATTTCTGTCTTTACATACATTATTATATAGTGCATACTGTGATTTCAACATTCTTCAAAACAAGGCCATAACTTTCAAACCAGTATCAGCTGAGTATTTTCATTAAGCAAAACAAGTTGAACACTTTCATAAGAATTACAAGAACGAGTCTAAACCAGGGCCACCATAATTCCGCATATAACCTCCTCAGTCAGATCACTATAGTCATCTGGACCAGCAGACTTGCAGTCCAGTTGACATAGTAATCAGAAGAGGTTCTCAACTCTGTTTGAAAAAGTTTTAAAGTCTATTCACCCCTCCCCTCTAGACTTTAATCCCATTCACTACTCGTTCAGGGACCAACAAGGTATATGTTCATGTTCAGTAGAGTGATCATGAACTGGTTCAGATTCAGGTTCTGGTTCAGGAGAAAAATGAGGAGAAGGGGTATGGTGAGGATTAGCTTGAGGAGTGGAATGAAAAGAAGTGTTCTGAGGGGTTGAGGGAGGAGTGTTCTGATGAATAGGAGAGTAGTGAACTGACTCCTCAGAACAGGAAGGCTCAGCTTCATGGGGTTGGGCTTGAATAGAATGAGAGGTTGAGGGAGAAGGGGTAGTGTTCTTGAGGACTCTTCTGGGTCTAAGAACACCAGAAACTTTAGTTCTCTTGTGTGAAAGGATAAGACTTGGAGAACTTACCTCTTCCACAGAAGACTCCTTCACATTGGCAACTGACTCTTCTGACTTTTCAGAAACGGCCCTAGCTGATCGGCCTCTTCTTAATCCAGATCGGTGAGGATCATGCCTAGCCTTTGTTCTCGACTCCGGCTCATCATTGTCAGAACGGAACATAGAACCACCAGATTCTTGTTGTTGATTCCTCTGGCTTTGTTCAAACAAAGTGGACTCCTTCTTGAACAAGAATTTGCCCTGGTGAAATCTTTTTGGACGACTCCAATCCATCTTCCTTTCAGCTAATTGAGGCAACAGTATGCTCAATTTACTTCCAAAACCCATCATGGATTTAATGGAAAATTCTCTTGAGACCTCATCAAATACCACTTTCTCTCTTTCAGCCAATAATCTGCCAAGCAGAAATCCTTGTCAATCACCATTGACACGATCAGTGATTGCAGCCATAATGCGAATCTTGAGATTGGTGAGAGCGTCTTGACTGAAATGTTGCCCTAACAAGCATTTTCCAGCAATATCCATCAACAATTGCATACCTTCTGGAAGAATGTCCATCTTCAAATTTGATAACGTCGCTGGGTCAACATTCAACCACCTGCCCACGCGAACCTTCTCTTGCCCTGTCATATAGCTCAGAATGTCTATTGGCCCGTCTGGTAGATTGAACGCGATTCCAAGGGTTTCTCTGGAAATGACAACCCTGTGGCCAGAAATGATCGAACGAATGTTGTTTGAGTCACCCTGTACCTGAAGAAAGAATTCCATCGCCTCAGGTTCATAAACCTTTTCAGGATATGATTCTAGGTATTTTCGTAGCCCACATTCTTCACACATGGTGAGAATGGCTTGATTCTCAGCTTTCTGACGTCCGGTGAAGTAAACGGAGTTTTCGACGAAGATTCCTTTCTCTCGCATCCATCTGGTAGAATCAAAAGTTCCTGCGACTTCATTTTCTTCGTTAAGAATATCGATAATCGCCATAGGAGAGAAATAGAGAAGTGTAGTTGCAAGAGTAGGAAGAATCGAAAATGCTTGAGCTTAGAGAATTTAGCAGAAAGATTTAGAGTAATGGAGAAGAAGAAGTTAATGTGATCGTGTAAATCAAAAATCAAGGCAAATCTAGGGCTTGGATTGATTTTGATTTCACGTTGTGTGGTTTGGATTGAGTTGTAAATTGGGAGAAACGTTCCAGATTCATAACAGCTCAATTCCAATTTGGAGCCAACTTGTGTTGATAAATACACCTTTTAAATTAGGTTAAAAATAGAGGAGTGTATTAATCTTCTCTATAAGTAATCTAACTTTGAACAGTCCTTGACTTAGAAGAATTCTAAGACAGGATACTGTTCTGATGTGTATCAGCACAGTTGTTTTCCATACACAATATACTTCAATTTCTTATTACTACTATATGGAATTTTACTTATCTGGGTTCAGCTGAGTACTGTGATCAGCTGAGTACTCTTTTGAAGATCAGCTCAGTAGTTGGGTCAGCTCAGTAGTCATCAGATCAGTTCCCCAACTCTTCTGATTTTCACCTATTTGATACCAGCACAGTACTTTCTCAGATCAGTACTGAAAATATTCTGTAGACAAATTTTCTTGTAATCAAATAAGTTCTGTAGACAGTTATAATCAGTAATCAGATCAGTTCTGTAGAGAGAATGGTATTGTAGTCAGAAAGGTTCTGTAGACAAATTAACTTTGTAATCAGAACAGTCCTGTAGACCAACCAATTCAATAGTCAGAACATGTCTGTAGACAGATTTGTACTGTAATCAGATCAGATTTGTAGACAGATCAAATCTGTAATCAGATCAGTTCCCCCTCCAGTGGAGAACTCCTCTTCTGTGCCTGTTTCACCTTGGTAGAAGTGTCAGTTCATGCATAGATGGTGAAATACAGTACAGAATAGTAAAGAATAATTAAAATAGGTCTATATAAGGCTTGTTCTAAGGTGTCTTGTGTTCTGAGTCAACATACAGGATTTTTCAGAAATCATAGATTCCCCCTTAAATGTATATTCTCAATTCCCTCAGCTTTACCAGCTTCCTCATCGGGATTTAGGCACCTTAGTAACCTTTTTACCTGATTGTGATGAATGTAGAGGTCTTGACATGGTCTGTTCTTCAGAATTACCCTTCTTGGTGAACTGATCTTGATGTCAGCTCAGTACCTGAAATGTTAGTATCCAGCTCTACATACAAGCAGGATCCATGTCTATCAATCCTAAGCTTATGCATATTTCTCCAAATCTAGTTTCAGCTAAAGGTTTTGTGAAAATGTCAGCTCTTTGAATATCAGTATGGATCTTTTCCATTCTTATGTTTTTCTTTTCAACATGATCCCTAATAAAATGATGCCTAACATCTACATGCTTGCATCTAGTATGTAAAACGGGATTTTGAGTGATGGCAATTGCACTATTGCTGTCACAGAATATAGGTACATTGGATTCCACAATGTTGTAGTCTCTAAGTTGTTGCATTAGCCAAAGAAGCTGACTACAACAACTTCCTGCAGCCATATATTCTGCCTCAGTGGTAGATGTTGCCACACTTGTTTGTTTCTTTGAAAACCATGATATGAGCTTAGAACCTAAAAATTGGCATGAACCAGAAGTTGATTTTCTATCTATCCTGCAACCACCAAAGTCAGAATCTGAATAACCACTTAGGGATAGATCATCGTCTGCAGAATACCACAAACCTCGATTAATGGTACCCTTTAGATATTTCAATATCCTTTTAGCAGTCTCCACATGACTTTCTTTGGGGTTGGCCTGAAATCTAGCACATACACCTACTGCAAATGCAATGTCTGGCCTACTAGCAGTTAAATAGAGTAGAGAACCAATTAGAGCTCTGTAATAGGATTGGTCAGCAGACTTACCTTGATCATCAGGATCCATTCTGTATGTTGGCAGCATTGGTACTCCAACTGTTTTACAGGTCTTGATACCAAATTTATCTAACAAATTTCTTATATATTTTGCTTGATTGATAAAGATACCATCAGATGATTGTTTTACTTGAAGTCCAAGAAAATAGGTCATTTCTCCCATCATTGACATATCAAACTTGCTTTGCATGAACTTTGAAAAGCTCTCACTCATGCTCTTGTTAGGAGATCCAAATATTATATCATCAACATAAATTTGGACTAATAAAATGTCTGTACCTTCTTGTCTTCTAAACAAAGTTCGATCCACTTTGCCCTTAGTAAATCCATTTTCAACTAAGAATAGTGAAAGAGTGTCATACCAGGCTCTTGGAGCTTGTTTCAGAACATATAGTGCTTTCTTCAACCTGTATACTTGATTACCATTTACCTCAAATCCAGGAGGTTGTTCTACATACACTTCTTCAACAAGTATACCATTTAAAAATGCACTTTTCACATCCATTTGATACACAGTGAATTTCATATAAGCAGCATAAGCAAGAAACAATCTTATAGCTTCTAGTCTAGCTACAGGGGCAAATGTTTCATCATAGTCAATACCCTCAGCTTGAGAGTAGCCCTGAGCCACTAATCTGGCTTTGTTTCTCACAACAAGATCATTCTCATCTTTCTTATTTTTGAAAATCCACTTTGTACCTACCACATTGTGATAAGTAGGTCTCTCTACGAGTTCCCATACATCATTTCAGGTAAACTGATTTAATTCTTCTTGCATAGCAATAATCCAGTTACTGTCAGATAAAGCTTCTTTCACATTAGCAGGCTCAATAGAAGATAAGAAGCAACACCAACAAAATAGAGAATTACTTGGTTCAGGTTTAGAATCAAACAGTTGTCTTCTGGTCTTAACACCTTTATTGGATTCACCAATAATTAGATCAGTGGAATGAGCAGATTTTCATGTTTTTCTAGTCTTAACAGGAATACTTTCATCATCCACATCATGAATAACAGAATCATCAATATCAATATCATCATTCTCAGCAGGTTTATTCTCAGGAGAACAGTCAACCAATTCAGGCATGTCAGTTGGTCTAGAAGACTTACCATTGTCTTTTACCTTTTCTACATCATCATCTTTGTTTAGAACATTCAGAAATGGATTGTAGGCTTGTACAGATTCATAGAGTTCAGTCTCTTCACTGTCTTTATCAGTTTGAATGGTCAGATCATCAATTTTCTTACTGGTCTGATGATCAGCAGAGTCCTGTACAACTTCATCAAAGACAACATGGGGTGTTTCTTCTACACATAGAGTAGAGTAATTAAATACTCTGAATGCCTTGCTTGTAGAAGAATATCCTAAGAATATTCCTTGATCAGCTGTGGCATCAAAAGCATTTAATTTGCTCTTTCCATTGTTATGAATAAAGCACTTACATCCAAAGATATGAAAATATGAAATTCTTGGTTTTCTACCTTTCCATACCTCATAAGGAGTTTTACCATGTACTTTGTTGAATGCACATCTGTTCTGAGTGTGACAGGCAGTGTTGATTGCCTCAGCCCAGAACTTCTGTGGTGTGTTGTACTCAGCAAGCATTGTTCTGCATGCTTCTTTTAGTGTTCTGTTTCTTCTCTCAGCTACACCATTTTGTTGGGGTGTCCTGGCTGCACTTGTCAAATGCTGAATTCCAGACTTAGAACAAAATTCTTTAATATAGCAGTTTATAAACTCAGTCCCCTTGTCACTCCTGATCTTGACAATGGGCTGACCTTTTTCTACTTGCAACCTCTTTAACAGATCTGGTAGTTGGGTTTGTGTATCACTCTTTTTGTGTAAGAAGATTGTCCAAGTGAACTTTGAATAATCATCTACCACAACCAAAGTGTACCTTCTACCATTCAGTGTAGGGGGTTTTATTGGACCATGTAAATCCATGTGCAAGAGTTCTAAGACTCTACAAGTAGAAAGAGTGGGAATTGACTTAAAGGAAACTTTTACCTGTTTACCTTTTTGGCATGCATCACACACTTGTGATTTGAAATAGATTTCATTAGGGATACCTTCAACAAGGTAGGTTCTTGCAATCTTGTTAATAATCTTAAAGTTCAGATAGCATAAGCGTCTGTGCCATAGCCAACTGATTTCTTTAGGACTTTTAGAAAGAAGGTAAGCATCCCTAGGACAACTATTCCAATTTACAGTGTAGACACTGCCCTGTCTAACTCCAACTAGTAGAATTGTATGTGTTCTTTTATCCCAGATTTAACATTTGGTGCTTTTGAAGTAAACTTTGTAACCCCTGTCACAAAATTGAGAGACAGATAACAAATTATATTTCAGACCTTCAACATAAGAGACATCTTGAATCTCTACATCTCCATTCTTGATGTATCCAAATCCTTTTGTGATTGCCATGGAACTATCTCCAAAGATCACCTTTGGTCCTTCCTTCTCATGATAGTCAGAAAGGAGAGTCTTGGTACCAGTCATGTGGTGAGAACACCCACTGTCTATGTACCAAGTTTCTCCAACTGAGCCACCTTTCTTGTAAAGATCCAGTCGACCCTGCAAGTAGTGATCTTAGTAATTTAGGTACCTTTTCTTTATTGGGGTCCTTGGGGGTTAGTAGTAAGAGGTATCCAAATAAACATTGAAGTTTTGAATAATTGAGACCTCTTAAGTTTTCTACCATGCTTATCACAGAACAGTACTTTATTGACCTTATCCAAATTATCAGCAGACTTAGGATCTATTTTTCTGAGATAGCCTTTCCTTGGTTCTATCCCTTTTTCAGGAAGATCAGTATGTCTGTAATAGTTTGCATATGGCCTAAAAGCCTGTGGACCATACGGCTTATAGATGCGTTTTGGTCTTTCCTCTCCAATGATATCATAAGATAAAGGTGGAGGATAAAGAACATGTTTGTTATGATAATGAGGCACAAATTTCCTAGGTTTAGTTGAGTACAGCTGAGACTGCCTTATGAAAGGAGGTCTAGGCTGTTTCCAACTTGCCTGGGTTTGTCTTGACCTACTGTTCTGAGTCTGCCTCTTCTGATTCCAGGACTTTTCAGCTCTGGTCAGAGGAGTAGAACTCTTCTGGTACGGTCTTGACTGTACTGGTCTAGATCCATTCTTCTATTTACCATTCTTGGCATTAGGAGGAATGTATTTAGACTGTACTTTGGAGTTTGGTTCATTATCATAAGTCATAGGTTCTTTTCCTTTATCTAATTGCAAAGAACTTGAACTAGCTCCAGTAGTGTTCTTAATACCTGAAGTAGAGGGACTAGGCAGATCAGTACCTATTCCACTCTTATCATAAGGAGCTCTGTATCTGTCTGATAATGTTTGATTAATCTTAGAAGAGTTAATCATATCAGATAGCTTCAGATCCAAGCTCAGTACTTCAGATTCTAAGAATCTATTGCGCTCTTCAAGTTTTTCACATTTAATCTTTAAGTCATTGAACTCATTTGTCTCTTTAGCTTGTGTATGAAGCATACCCTGATACAACTTGTCCATAGATGCATATTTATCTTTGAGTTGGGACAACTCTTCTGATAGTCGTGCATTTAGAATAGTTATATTAGGATCCACTTTCATTTGAGCTTCTCTAAGACTCATGATTTCTTGTCTTAAAGATATGTTCTCATCACTGATTTCTATGAATGCTTTGTTAGGTGGTAGGAGGTCTTCTTCATTCATTCCATTGGAATGGTGAAGACTACTCCCTACACTACTATCAGCAGTGTCACATAAATCAGAATCTGAATCTGATTCATCACAAGATTGAAAAGATGTGACAGATGATACCTCTTGATCTATTTTTGCCATCATGACCAGTCCATCATCTGCAATGAAGACTTCTTTCTCACTGCTGGAAGGGTAATCAGAGGAGGAGGATGGCAACTCATCTGAATCCGTATCAGATTCATTGTTAGCCACCATTGCCCTCTTACCCTTTGCATATTTGCGATCTCTCCTTGCTTTCCTTTCTCTTCTGTCTTCAGCACTCAGATCAGGACATTCATGGATGTAATGACCTGGCTTTTCACAGTTATAACACAGAGGTTCATTAGTAGAACGTTTAGTAGGAGAGTGATATCGGTTCCTGTCCTTTCTATCAGTAGAGTTCCTATCCTTCCTATCAGCAGAGTTCCTATCTCTTCTTTTCTCATTAGAGATCTCATCTCTCCTTTCAGAAGATTTGTGATCCCTTCTGGTCCTAGAAGAGTCCCTGTTGTTAGAGCCCTGAGAGTCCTTATAGAATCTTTTGTATCTACCATACCTTTTGTTAAGTTTGTCAAACCTCTTAATCATTAAGTTCAACTGATCATTAAGATCAAGATCAGTACTCTCTAGTTCATCTTTTATGCTTGAGGACTTAGACACAGATGATCTAGGCTTCTTAGAGGTAGATGCCTTAAGTGCAATGTTCTTGGAGATTTCCTTAACCCTATCACCACTAACTATTGGATCTTCTTCATCCAATTCAAACTCATGTGCCTGAAGGGTTTGGAAGGTAGTTTCAGCAGACCAGTTATCTATATCCTGAGTGTTTTTAATGATCAATGTGACCATTTTCCACCGTTCATCTAAGGTTTTAAGGATACGTAAATTGATCTCCCTATTGGTATAAGTCTTACCTAAAACATCCAGATCATTCATAATCTTGGTAAAACGAGTATCGAGCTGGTCTATTGTTTCACCAGGCTTAATTTTAAATGATTCGAACCTCTGGACAGCAGTGGATAGTTTGCTTTCCTTTATAAGAGAAGTTCCCTCACAAATGATAGCTAACTTGTCCCACATCTCTTTGGCTGATTTACATTTAACCACTTTCCCAAGATACTCGTTGGGAAGGGTGTGCAAAATGTAATTCTTTGCCAAGCTGTCTAGATTGTTCTGCCTCATTTCCTCAGTAGTTAAATCTAACCTGGGTTTTGGCACGAGAACACCAATGGCTTTTGAAGGCTCCAAATTTGCAGTGTTGGGTATCATGGTAGTAATAGGCCCTTCTTTGATCACAGACATCATTAGATCATGGGTTGAACTAAAGATGGCCTCCATCCTCAGTTTCCAGTAATCGTAATCTGCAACCTTGAACTTTGGATGAGCTTTGAGAATTTCTCACAAAGCTTTTCATTTGGGGATCCAAATATGATTTCATCCACATATATTTGGACGCAAGATGTCATCTCCTTCACAAATTCTGAACAAGGTTCTGTCTACTGTCCCTTTGACAAAACCATGATCTAACAGAAATTGTGACAAGGTGTCATACCAAGCTCTTGGATCTTGCTTAAGTCCATAAAGGGCTTTCTTCAATTTGTACACCTTATCTCCTTCCTCAAACCCTGGGGGTTGCTCCACATAGACCTCTTCTTTGAGTACTCCATTCAGAAAAGCACTATTGACATCCATTTGATAGACTTTGAACCTCTTGTGAGCAGCCTATGCTAAAAATAGCCTTATTGCCTCAAGTCTTGCCATTGGTGAAAAAGTCTCCTCATAGTCCATGCCTTCTGATTGACAGTATCCTTTGGCCACCAATCTGGCTTTGTTCCTCACAATCATATCATTTTCATTTTTCTTGTTGTTGGTCCCAAAAGTTGAGTTAAGATTGAGTAAGCTAAGAAAAAGTCTAGAGGGGAGGGGTGAATAGACTTTTCAAATTCTATCAAAATATCAGAGTTTAAGTGCGGAAATGTGTTCTGTACAGTACTGTTCTTAGAATCAGCTCAGTACTTAACAGTTAGCTTTTATACTCAACTTTTATTTAAATCTTTTCTTTAGAAAACTTACTGTTCTTATTCAACAAATATATCAACAGTTAATCAAAACAAAACAGTAAAGAACACAAGATTTTTATAGTGGTTCGACAAATGTCTACATCCACTCTCACAACTCCAGTTGCGATGTTTTATTACTCTTCTTCACTTGAGTACTTGTAGCTTAGAGTCCCAAGGTTAAGACTTTGATCTTGTCGATTACACTTCCAAGTGTATCTTCGATCTACTAGTAATTTTACAAGTAACTAGCACACTTGTTTACACAATACAAACTTAAAACGAAAAGTAAAACTTCTCTTTGTAATAGCCTTTGATTCTTCTCTTCAGATCTGTGGCTTCTCTTCAGTTCTTGATCTTCAACTCTGTGAGTGCTTGAATACTTGAATGCTTCTTGATTTGCTCTTGAATAGTAATTGTATCAGTAGTGTCAGTAGTCTTTTCAAGTAGAAGATCACACGGTATTTATAAGCATTAGTAAGACAGTTAGCAGTTTGTGAACTAACTCTCAACTAACTCATAACCGTTTCTTGTTGTAACTTCTTTCTTTTTGTAACCAACTTATCTTATCTTTCCAAGTCAGCTTATCTTCAACAATATCTTCAGTTACGCCTTAAATAAGTCATCCAAACTTATTCTTCAAATAACCAACTCAGCACAGTAAACTACTCTTCTTAGTTTTACTGCTCTTGGTCAATCAGCACAGTTCTTCCAAAACTGTTCAGCTTCCTTCAAAAACTTCACTTGATTTCTTCAGTCTCTGAAGTAGTCTTCTTAGTCATCTTTAGTCTTCTGACTTCAATCTAATCTACTGTTCTAACTATTACAATGCTGAATACAATAGAATACAACTTTATAAATATAAAACCTATCTATACATCAACTGAACTATATACAGATGAGTATAACTAAGTCCTATACTATAAGCTGTCTATACAATTCATTCATCAGCTTAGTTCTTAAACAGTTCATATATCAGATTAGTAACAGACTAAGATCAGTAAACTTAAACTTCATAATACAATAAGATCAGTAATCTTATATCATATATCTCACATATACAAACATATAATCACATATATCATTAACTCTAAAGTTACTTTTGGCCATCAAAACATATAATCATCAATTAGAACATTGTTTATAGGATTCATATCCCAACACTTGTTCTTGAACACCCGCTTGGTTCCAATAACATCATGATGTGATGGTCTGTCAACCAGCTCCCAAACATCATTTCTTGTAAACTGGTTTAGCTCCTCTTGCATGGGAGTCATCCAGTTTGCATCTTGAAGTGCTTCTTCAATGTCTTGGGGTTCCTATTCTGATAAGAAACATCAAAACAAAGCATTTTCACCATGAAACCTTCTAGTTTTGACTCCAACACTTGGATTTCCAAGTATCAAGCTAGTTGGATGGTCAGATAACCAACTCCTTCTTTGCCTGGTCCCTTCAGTAGAGTTGTCCTCTACTAAGGTTGAGTCACTAGGATCATAAAATTCTGGAAAATTTATTGAAGGATCAAGTTCAGGATCATATTCAGGGGATTTGTCATCAATATCAATGACATTGGTATTTTCAACAGAGCCTGATTCCTCATTGATAGTTGTTACCTGGATATGAACAGGGATTGGGTCAGTCAGTTCATCATTTCCTTTAGTGTAGTTTGCTTCAGGTAGATTGCCATCAGGAGAGTTGTCCACTGTAAGATTTTCAGCAAGATTAGGCTAGACAACTTCAGTGAATAGAGTATTTTTGTCCTTTAAGCGTAGTCTGGTTGTTCTTTGTGTGATGTCTTCTAAATCCAAGGATTTATCCCTGTTCTCAAAAATGGCTTCATCAAACACAACATGAGGTGTTTCTTCCACAAGAAGGGATATACAATTGTAGACTCTGAAAGCTCTACTGATTTGGGAATATCCAAGAAATATCCCTTCATCAGCTTTGCTATCAAAGGCTTTCAATTGTTCTGAAACCATTGTTGTGAATGAAATACTTACAACTAAAGATGTGAAAGTAAGATACTTTAGGCAACATAACTGACTTATGTTTAACATATTATACTTGAGACCAGTCACATATGATACATTGGTTACCTTAACATTACCAATGGTTAAGGTGCCATAACCTTTGGTAGTAGCTTGTGAGTTATCTCCAAATGTGACATTAGAACCTTCTTGTTCAATGAGATCAGTGATGAGTGATTTGTTTCCAGTCATATGTCTTGAACATCCACTGTCCAAGTATCATGCAGTCTTTTTGTTCAAACTCCTCTTCTTCTTGTGGTCCTTTGGTACTTGCAAAGATTAAGCTTTAGGTACCCTTTTGAATTTTGGGTCCTGAGAGGTTAGTTGTACCTTTAGGAACCCAAACTTGCCTAATAACCCTGATTTATTCAAGGTGGCTAAGTTGTTTTCCTTTTTCATCAACATACACAGTTTTTCTCTTAAATGTCTTTGGGAAAGAATGTGTGAAAGTGTTAACCCTATAAGTATCAGGAGAGTGGACAATTCTCCTGACCTTATTAGGTCTTTGTGTAGCTTGATGAAATCTTTGAGGATGGGCATTAAGATGACCTTTACCCTTTGGCATGAAGGGTTTTGGTTGTCTCATTTTATTGTGCCCTTCAGGAGAGTTGATCCTAGGTTTTGGTTGTCTCATTTTATTGTGCCCTTCATGAGAGTTGGCCTTGGTTGAGCATACTTTGGACAACCTCTTTGTATGTTGTTCAGGGGAGTTGCCCTTCCATTGGGCATTGGGTCTACTCTGTTGAACACCATTTCTCCTATAGTCAGAGACTTTGGTCATTTCCTTAGGTATGGGCCTTGGTCTATTGAATACTTTAGTGGGCACATCATTCATTTTGCCCTTACCTTTGTTCAGTGGCTGAGTTAATTCATTTTTAGCTTGTTGTGCCACTGACTTAACAAAGATTTTCTTAGTGTTACTTGTTGAAGCAACACTAAGACAAGGTGAAGATTCGAATGGATCATAACCAAGTCAAGTCCACTCTTTTGAGCTATTTGTCTTTAGAAGCTTTGAATTTCCTCTATTGCCTTAGAGGATTTATTCATTGCAGACATCTTATTTTTCAAGTTCTCTTCACTTAATTTAAGAACATCATATTCATGAGAGAGATTTTCAAATTTAGCTTGTAAGATCTTAAGCTCAAAATCTTTTCTCTTCTGAACAAGCAGTTGTTCATCAATCTGTTTTTGTTGGTCAACTATCTTGAGAGAAGCTTCATTAAGTTCTCTCATGATTTGTTGATACAACTCAGTAGATTTGATGTCAACTACAGATGCTGCTTGAGAGAGTTTTGCAACTTCATAGTACAATACCTCATTCTCTCTCACAGAGTTATCATAAAGTTTTTGTAGTGTAGTGAAATCTTCCATCAACTTTCCAAAGGATAGTTTCAGGTTGACATCACTAGTTTCCAGTGATTGAATTGATGATGAACTAGATGAAGAACATACCTCATCATCTTCTATTGCCATGTTGCACACATCATCATCTTCAGTGTTAGAGAACAATCCATCATTAGAGGAGTTGAACCTTTCATCACTTTGAGTCTCATCACCAGCCACCATGGCTTTTCTGTTGTTGAGTCTTCTATCTCTTTTAGCTTGCCTCTCTTTCCTCTCTTTTGAGCTGAGTTCAGGGCAATCATACTGAAAGTGCCCTTTCTTTTGGCAATTATAGCACAGGTCTTCATCATCATCTTTCTTGGTTTCCTCTTTTCTTCTGGATGATGAAGGTTCAGCTCTCCTAGACTTTCTCCTATCAGAGTACATGTCCTCTGATCTCTTTTCTTCAGGCTTTTTGTCCTTAGCCTTGGCTTCAGGAGAGTTGTACCTTCTCCTAACCTTGTTTTCTTGGTAGAACTTTTTGTATCTACCAAATCTGGAGTTGAGTTTTTCAAATCATCTAGCCATGAGGGCTATCTCTTCCTTCATTTCAGTTTTGGAAACTGACTTTGATGATCTTGGAGTGGTCTGCACCTTAGGTTCAGTAGATTTGGCTTTGAAGGCCACTCCTTTGATTGGCATTGAAGGTTCCTCACATGGCTTTCTTCTGTTGAGATCAAACTCATAAGCTTTGACTTCTGAGAAGACTTGTTGCATGGGCATGGTAGAGAGATCTTTGGTGTTCTGCATCATCATAGAGTATACATCCCACTTTGGAGTGAGACTTCTTAGAATTTTGAGTGCCACCTCTCTCTTGGAGTAAACCTTGCCCAATGAGTTTATCTCATTCATTATGTTTGTGAATCTACCAGCAAGTTTATCAATGGAATTATTTGATTCCATTGTGAATTGTTCGTATTTTTGCACAGCCACTTGGAGTTTGTTCTCCTTGATTTTGTCAGTACCCTCACACATGATTGCAAGAGTATCCCAAATTTCTTTGGCTGTTGTGCAATGGTAGACTCTTCCCATTACTACATCTGGAATGGTCTGATAGAGAGTATTCATGGCCATATAATTGAGGTTGTGCCTCCTCTCTTCGGCAGTGAAGTCATCTTAATCCTTAGGCAATAGCTCTCTGGGATGAGCCTTTTGTGCAGCTGTGACCTTTGGATTTGGCTTAGTGAAAGTAAATGGTCCCTTGGTAATGACTGTCAGCATCTCATCATGGAGACAAGCAAGATGAGCTCTCATCCTTATCTTCCATAAGTCATAATTCTCTATTGAGAACATTGGTAGCTTGTGATGAGATATATGGTTGACTGGGTTGGGACCCATGTTGTCAATGGTCTCCACAACATTTCCAGCAACTACATTGTTAGGCATACTTGTAGATATATATGTTTAAGCACAAAATATGAATGAGTTTTTCAGAAAGATCAGTTCAGTGACCACACTAAAATCTGGTTTTGAAAATCAAAATGGATTTTCAGAAGCAGTGGTCTTTAAACCCCTGCTCTGATACCACTTGTTGGTCCTGAAAGGAGTATGACACAAGTGTATGGGGGGGGGGGGGGAAATACACTTGTGTATGCAAATTCTTTTCTTTTTAAACAAACAGGCTATCAAGAGAGTTGTCTAGTCAACTACTCTGAGTATGTACAACTTTGATTAGATAATGAAGCTACTGAGAACTATGAAGTAATCAGTTGAATAACTATTTAAGTAAGTTATATGTGCGAAATTATGGTTGGCCCTTTATATTTAAACTCCTTTATGTTCTGAAAAACTTTTTAACACTTAACAGTTTTCAGGGGACTTGTCCCAAATTAAATCTGTTTTGCACGGTTTGTGGAATATATCTTTTGAAGATCAGTTTTGTGTGCAGTGTATGTATGTGTTACTTGAATGAAATGACAGTATGTAAATAACACAATGGTTTATAGTAGTTCAGAGACTCAAGCTCCTACATCCACTTCCCTGATTGAATAGGATAATTGTTTCACTTGGAATTAACTTGTTTTATAGTGTCAAGGTACACTGATCAACCACACTACTCCTTAGTGCCTTGATCCCTAGGAATTATGAGTTTTAGTACTCACTCAACTCGAACTAAACTGTTCTTCACTTGACAATTCTAGTTCTCACACTTCTACAACAACACTTCTAACTTTCCTTGAAAGGTTTAAGGGTTAAGGTTAGTTCCAACTAGGTTGAGATATCCTTTACAATGAAGAAATGTATAAGGATAGGATATCTCTCTAAGCTTTGATTGATATACAATGGGTTCAACTTAGATGGGAACTGGAAGTGTTTGAAAACTTAAGAATGATATATTCTTTGAAAGAGCTTGAAGGCCTGTGTGCTTTGAATGCTTGTAGTTTCCTGCCTTGAATGGTTTCCAAACTCCAGTATTTATAGAGCAAAGTGAGGATGTATCCGTTGGAGAGTCAACCTCAAATTGTCTATTTCCATCTTCTTTGGATTGTGTATCTTGAGGACAGAATCTTTGATAGTGACATGTCTTCAACTTGGAAAGTAAACGGCTAAAGGCTCTTTGTCTTTACTTGTTTGCACTCTTCCCCATGTTGGAGTTGTATCTTCATTCAACTTAGAAGACATTCTTCCTGAAACTTGAATTATAATTAAGGACAACATTCTTTATCATCAGGACATATATGTGCTCACTCTTCAGCTGACTTGGCATATCAGCAGTGTTGGCTAGCTTCTTCAGTTGAGTTGGCTTCTTATCTTCACTGAATCAAACTTGAGTTAAGCTTTGATGCATAGTCTTCATATCAGTGAGATTGTCTCTTATCAGCATAGTTGTCCTCTTTGACTTGAACTGTATTTGTACTCTTCTGATATACTCTGTTGTTCTTCTCTTCTGATCTTTAAATCTTGATTGAGTTCATGTTAGTAGAATTGGATCAACGGTTGTGATCATCTGAAACTTGAACATTCAGAAGGATTGACTCTTTTGATCTACTCTTCTGATTTGTGCTATCAGCAGTAAACTCATCTGATTTTGTACTATCAGCAGGATTGAAGTCTTCTGATTTTGAGTCTCAGGGAACTTGATTCAAATGATCTTCTAAGCTTGTGTTCCCCCTCAAGTTATGTATCCTAACATCTATAATTGCTGCCTAACACATCAGCTGTTCAACTAACCTGATCTATATGTTCCAACCGTCCTGAAACATACTTTATAAATTTGACTTATATATCTTGGCATATTATCAAGGGTTTTGGTATTTTTATCAAAATCTCATTTTATTCCTAACAATATGGTCTTTTGCTTGAATTTATTTAAGTTTAAAAATATTATTTCAAACCACAAATGTCTTTCCAACCTCAGTGGCGCCCACCGAATTTTGGGCGCGCTACACTAAACACTGATGACTTAAACCCTAAAGAATGTGTTTGTCACCTAAAGTTTAGCGAAGAAGATTCATTAGAGAAACCCATCTCTATGCCAATTCAACAGACATTGGACACACACAAAAAAAAATTCCAATTTACTTACGATCAAATCGGTGTAATTTATGATGAAGCGGTCAAAATTTTAATTTTTTTATTTGTGATGGCAAAAAGGGTTGGTCTGCTATGGACTCGAGTGCATGCTGTGCACCCTAGTTCATGTTGCACTTTTCAGTTACAGACTTACACTTTTTGGTAAATGGTGTTGCACTTTTCAATTATTAAACTGTATAAGTAATAATTGAAAAGTGCAACAGCATTCACCAAAAAGTGTAAGTCAGTAAACTGAAAAATGCACATGGACTAGGGTGCACAATATGCACTCGAGTGCATACTAGACTATACCTGGCAAAAATCGTCTTAAATTATCGGTTCAACTTAATAGCGCAGCAAACAAAGCATCTTTGAACTAGGTCACTTTTCTACCACAACTACAAAATGTCGTTGTTTTGTGTCTGACTGGAATTTCATTGCAAATTCCATCTCAATTTGTGACAAATTTAATTCTCACAAATTTTGTTAACTTTGTCCATTTGACAGTTTTCATTACAGATTGCGATTTTTTTTCCGGCTAGGTGTGCGACTTACATACATACATACACGACGGACATATACACTGTTAGAATTTGAGTCAGGAATTGTAAGAGGCGCTCCTCTACTTATATTTAAAAACATCAAAATATCACTATACATTTTTTTTTATCCATTTTCAAAATCATTATATATTAGCCCACGTAGATCCGAGTTGCATTAAAAAAAAAAAAAAAAGAAGAAAGACTCTTTGTTGGAGTCAATGTCAACCTCTCACCACTCACTTTTCATTATACCTATAATATACATTTGTATAATACAATGTCAAAATCACTTCTTCTGGATGAGTTGTGGGAGAATCGGAATTGTTCAAATATGGACAACATATTTTTGGCCCACTTGTTTCTCGCCTATATATCATGCTCCCGACTTTCCAAATTAATACTCTGTCCAATTTTGTAATTTTGAGAGTCCATTAAATTATTTATTTTCAACACCACCACAATCTTTTCTATCCCTTTTTACCTTTTTTTTTTTTTTTAATACTTTCTATATTTTCTATTTTTTATTTCTATACCCCCACTACACATTAAATATTAGGGTAACACTTGGGTACCCCTAGTGTACCGTACTCCCTAATTTTAATTTTAATTATTTATTTATATTTTATCTGCACCTGCTAATTTAATGAGTTCACCCACAAATCATCTTTTTACTACAGTTATCTGCACCGACTTATTTCATTTTATGAGTTCACCTCCAAATCATTTCTTTTGAACCACGATTATCTGCACCCGCTCATTTTATGAGTTCACCCCAAATTATTTTTTTACCACAGTTATCTGCACCCCTCTTTTTATGAGTTCATCCAAAAATATTTTTTAAAAAATAATTACATTTAACAGCCTATGTTATTCTTTTATTAATTTACACAAAATATAATAAAATCAAGTCAAATACTTGTATGCACTCGCATGTACGGTGCATACTTCAATTTTAATTTTAATTTAAATTTTAATTCATCAATTAATTTTAATTTTATCTGCACCCATTCATTTAATGATTTCACCCCCCCCCCCCACAAATTATTTTTTACTATTATTATTTGCACTCGCTCATTTAATGAGTTCACCCCCAAATCATTTTTTATTACGGTTATCTGCACTCGCTCATTTTATGAGTTCACCCCCAAATCATGTTTTACCACGGTTATCTACACCCGCTTATTTTATGAGTTCACCCCCAAATTATTGTTTTACCACGATTATCTAGACCCGCTCATTTTATGAGTTCACCCCAAAATATTTTTAAAAAAATAATAACATTTAAAAAACTATATTATCATTTTATTAATTTACACAAAATATAATAAAATAAACTCTAATTTATATATTTACAATATGCAACCGAGTTACCGTCGATTCACCACCAACTCACCCATATTTTAAAAAAAAAATCGTAAAAATATAATTAATAAAAAACTATCGAAATTAGCCACAAATCTCGATTTTTTTCTTTTTAATTTTTCTTCCCCCTTCTCTTTTCCTTTATTTCTTCCCATTTTCAGTTTATTTTTCAATTTTTTTATTTATTCATTTTTTTTCCTTTTACTTTTTTTATTTTATTTTGATATTTTGATGTCTTTCTTTTCCATTTTTTTCATGTGTATTTTTTAAATTTTAATACAAAATAATATTGTAGGTATGATTTTATTATAGTCGATCGGCGGTGCACTTGAATTTCAATTTTAATTTGATGAGTAAAGGACCTGCCGGAAATCCATGTCGTTCGGCGGGTGACCCTGCCACCACCATGCCCGACCACCCCCTTGACGGCGGCGCTTCCGTCCCGACCATTGAAGCCCGAGACCCCTCCTCGAATTGCAATGGCGATTCTTCACTTCCATGACAATTGACATCATCTTCCATCTCGGCTGAAAACCTCTACTCATTTCGACCACCGACGCGACTGCTTCCATCAATCTCCCTTGTGTTCGCGATCCAAGATCTTCTCCGGCATCAATGGCGTTCGCCTACAACACTTGGATCGACGCCGCCTCGCTCTCGTCGTTCATCTCTGTCCAAATCGAAGCTACATTGCTTTGTCTTCTTCACCCTGCTCCTACACAGCCTCTTCCTCCGGCTAACGGTGGCCCGACGGAGGACTGTGAGTATGTTGCTGATGGATCTCTGATCGGCCGGCACTCGGAGCCGGTGACCTTGCCGATGAAATCTCAGGCGGCGACTGCTGACCTAGGGTGCCTTCCCATTGGGCTAAGGTTTCGTTCAATTGGGTTTGGTAATGTGTACCCCCTATTTTCTTCAGTACACCTCGATCTGTACTCCCTCCACTTTTTTATGGTATTATTGTTAGTGGTACTGGTACTGGTATTACTAGTTATTGATTATGGTATTACTATTAATACATTATTGAATTAATATTAATGATTATTGATTACGGTATTATTGATTATTAATTGTGGTATTATTGGTTATTGTTTGTGATATTATTGATTATGTGGAATTATTTATTATTGCTTAAGGCATTACTGATTATTATTATTGTTTATGGTATTACATATTATTATTTATGGTATTACTGTTAATTATGTTTTGTATTATTGAATATAATTAGATTTGTGGAATTATTTGTTATTGTGTAAGATATTACTGATCATTGTTCACGGTTTTACTAATTATTGTTCATGGTATTATTGATAATTGTTTTTTGTATTATTGAATATAATTAGATGTGTGGAATTATTTGTTAGTGTATAAAATTTTATTGTAATTAGATGCGTGTAATTATTTGTTATTGTAAAGATATTACTAATTATTGTTAATGATATTACTGATTACTGTTTATGGTATTACTGGTTATTACTTATTGTATTACTGACTATTATACATATAATATTATTTTGTATTAAAATTTAAAAAAAACTAATGAAAAAAAAACAGGAAAAAAATGAAGAAATAAAAAGTATGGAATAAAAACTGAAAAATGAGAAGAAAAAAAAATAGAGATCTGTGTCTAATTTCGATAGTTTTTTTTAATTATGTTTTTACGATTTTTTCTAAAAATATGGGTGATTTAGTGGTGAATCAACGGTAACTCGGCAATGACTTGACTGCAAGATTGTAAATGTATAAATTAGGGTTGATTTTATTATTATATTTTGTGTAAATTAATAAAAATATAATATAATATTTTAAATGTAATTATTTATAAAAAAATATTTGGGGGTGAACTCATAAAATGAGTTGGTGCAGATAATTGTGGTAAAAAATAATTTGGGGGTGAACTCATAAAATGAGCGGGTGTAGATAAATGTAGTATAAATATGATTTGGGTGAACTCATAAAATGAGCGGGTGCAAATAACTGTAGTAAAAAAAAATTTGGAGGTGAACTCATAAAATGAGCGGGTGTAGATAATCGTTGTAAAAAATGATTTGGGGGTGAACTCATAAAATGAGCGGGTGCAGACAACTATAGTAAAAAATGATTTGGGGTGAACTAATAAAATGAGTGAATGCAGATAATTGTAGTAAAAATATAATTTGGGGGTGAACTCATTAAATTAGTAGGTGTAGGTAAAATATAAAAAAAAATTAAAATTAAAATTAGGGGGTACGGTGCATACGAGTGTACGCAAGTGTTACCCTAAAATCAATCTTAATTTGTATATTTACAATCTGCAGCCGAGTTATTGTCAAGTTACTGTCGATTCACCACCAAGTCACCCATATATTTAGAAAAAAAAATCGTAAACATAATTTTAAAAAAAAAAACTATAGAAATTAGCTACAAATCTCGATTTTTTTCTTTTTAATTTTTCTTTCCCCTCCCCTTTTCTTTTTTTCTTCCCATTTTCAATTTTTATTCCAAACTTCTAATTTCTTCGTTTTTTTTTCTTTTACTTTTTTTTTTATTTTTCGTCCTTTATTTTCCATTTGTTCATGTGTATTTTTTTTAATTTTAATACAAAATAATATTATAGTTATGATTTTATTATAGTCGATAAGTAATCACTAGTAATACCATAAATATTAATCAGTAATATCATTAACAATAAGTAATAACTAGTAATACCAGAAATATTAATCAGTAGTACCATTAACAGTAATTAGTAATATTTTATACAATAACAAATAATTCCACACATCTAATTATATTCAGTACTACCAAAAATAATTATTAGTAATACTACGAACAATAATCAATAATAGCATGAACATTAATCAGTAACATTTTATAAAATAACAAATAATTCCACACATCTAATTGTATTCAGTAATACAAAAAAAATTATCAGTAATATCATGAACAGTAATTAGTAATACCATGAACAATATATACAATAACAAATAATTTCACACATCTAATTATATTTAGTAATACAAAAAACAATTATCAATAATACCATGGACAGTAATCAGTAATAACATTAAGAGTAACTAGTAATATCATGAAGAATAATCAGTAACCAATAGTCGATTATACGCACACACAAGATTTTAGCGCACACCTCTTACGATCAGGACACACCCCATGAAAGACCGAAGATACCCTTCTCCTACATACCATAATTCTCCCCTTATTATCTCAAACAATATAGCGTGAAAAACAAAATACGTCGCTTGGGACACACACTCCTATCCCAGCCTCGTCGGTCGCCGCTCAAAGCTTCGCTGTCACGACCTTTCTTCGTTGCCGCACAAAGTCTCGCCGCCATAGACTCATTCGTCGTCGCCGCATTTGTTTTGCCGATTTCACGCGTGTCTACTTCGCCGTTCGTTCAGGCCTTACCGTCCATCCAAGGTTGCGTCCCAAGCCGCCGCCGTCCGTGGCTACGTCACAAGCCCCCGCGGCTTCCTCCTCCTTCCGTCACGTCCCAAGGCGTATGTCCCTTTTTTTATTGTAAATTAGAAAAACATATCTGTCGCCTCTTCCTCATTTCTGCCGCCCCTCGGTTGTCAATTTTCTACTAAATCTCTCAACCTTAAAATCCATATATGTAAGTTTTTTTTTTAATTTTCTTTTAAACCTCTCAATCTCAAAATCATTAATTTGTAAAAAGAATTGGTGGGTATCCACCTCAATCTTGTGTGTGCATATAATCGTGGCGTTTCATTAGATTTGTGCGACCCATTAATTATCTGCACCGAAAAATGTAAATTAGGCTCAAACTTTTAATGAAACTGAAGAGTGTATTTACACGCGATTGTATATAAGAATTTGCCTATATATAAATTAGGATTGATTGCATTATATTTTATTTAAATTAATAGAAGGGCACTATAGTAATTTTATGTATAATTTTTAAAAAATAATAATTTAGGGGGTGAAGTCAAATAAAGTGTGGGTGTAAATAACTTTGGTCAATTGTTTATATATTTTGTGGGGGTGAAGTCAACAAAAGTGGGGGTGTAAATAACTGTGGTCAATTGTTTATATAATTTGTGGGGGTGAAGTTAACAAAAGTGGGAGTGTAAATAACCGTGGTGAATTGTTTATAGTATAATTTGTGGGGGTGAAGTTAACAAAAGTGGGGGTGTAGTCAATCATAAGATTGAAATTAAAATTAGATATGTACGGTGCATACGAGTGTACGGGAGAATTTGACTAAATATTATATTCATTAAAACATTTACAAACAGGAAATGAGTAACTTAACAGGGGATGAAGGGAGTTTTATAAGGGTTTTTCTACCGTGAGAGGGGTTCGTCCTTCCCTACAACAAGCGTTCAATGAAAAATTGACATGTCATCTAATATTGTCATTGGCGATCGCGCGCACATCGCCATTAAATAAAATATTTCTTTTTTGTTAAAAAATATAATTACTGAAATGTGTTTATCGTAATTAAAATATATAATAAAATATAATTTCTTTTTTGTAATTAAAATATATAATAAATGTCGATCTTACCTGATCCGACACGGACCGATTGAACCAAAGCAACGCAGCCCGGACTGACCCGATTGATCGAACCTGACTTATTTGACAGCTTTAGATATATATGTTACTAGTGTAAGACCCGCGAATTTCGCGGGTTGTAAAAAAAATTATGTGAAGAAGTATTATTTAATAATATTTAAAATTGCAAAATAGCTCAATAAAAAAATTGAATTTGAATCATGTTTTTTGTACAATAAAAAGGTACTACTATTTATTCTACATATACAACACTAAATTCAAATTCCATAATTTGTAGCCTATATTTGCAACATTCATGAATTATCATGTAAATCTTAATTAAATAATTATTTGTTTCGTGAATTATTAATTTATTGTTATATGTGTATATCTACATAACATCAACATTTGGGTATGGACTTATATTCCCAATCAATTATAATGGACTGAGATTGAGAAGATGATGATACCTCGTATGCCTAATGAGAGAACGAATTTTATTTTTTTAACAATTTTATTTTTTTTTTTTTGAAGAAACCTATAAAGGAGAGGGAAGAGAGAACATATTGAAAAGAGAGAGAAAAAAATGAAGAAAATTGTACGTTAGGTCACATAAAATGAAGAATAAAAAATGAAATGAAAATTAAGAGAGTAAACAGAAGAAATTAGAGTATTATATAAAATTAAGAAAGATTTACAAATGCTCACCTTTTCATCAATGAAAATCAACTCAAAGTAATTCTTTTGTTTATAGTCCTTTGAAACACATTTTTTACTAAAAATAATAATTGCAGAAAGATTTAAAAGAAATTAATTGAAAAGAGATAGAAATTTTATAAAAATCCTTTGAAATACAACTAATGTAAATAAAAATGACTGTGAACAGAAAAAGGAGGGAGGGAGAAAAGAGAAGAGAAGAGAGAACTAAAAATAATAATAGAAGAAAGGTTTAAAAGAAAATAAATGAAAAGAGAGAGAAATTTTAAAAAATTATAAAAGCTAATAGAAGAAAGGTTTAAAAGAAAATAAATGAAAAGAGAGAGAAATTTTAAAAAATTATAAAAGCTATAAAAAAAAAGGTAAAATAAAATAATTAATAAAAATAACTGTGAACACCTAAAAAAAAGGAGAGAGAACAAAAAAAAATTGAAAAAAGGTCCAGAAGAAAATAATTGAAAAGAGAGGAGAATTTAAGAAAATTGTAAAAAAGGCAAAAAAAAAAATAATAATAATAATAATTATAAATGACGAAAAAAAAATGGAGAGGAAAATTTAAGAAAATTGTAAAAAAAAGTAAATGAAAACTGTAAAAAAAACACGGTAAAAAAACCGTAAAAAAGAGGGAGAGAGAAATATCATTATGTGAAGAGAAGATTGACAAAGAAATAATTACGAACTGAAAAAAAAGTTTAAAAGAAATATCGTAGCAGTTTGTTTCTAATTAAGTGGGGAGAAAAAGGGAGAGAATGGAAAAAATAAAAAGTTTAAAAGAAAATAATTGAAAAGAGAGAGAAATTTAAGGAAAAAAAAAAGTAAATGAAAATTGAAGAAAGTTGTAAAAGAAAACTTTAAAAGAATCGAAAAAAAAAAAAGAATAAAAAGTAATTTAAATAAGATATTATATAAAGATACACATTAATTTAAATTATAAGATATTGTAAAAAGATACACCTTAATTTAAATTACTCCGTATAAAAAAGGGATGGGTATTTAACTTCCATAAAAAAAAAAAAAAAAACTAAATTACAAAAAAAAATCTGTAAAAATGTGCACCCCATTTAAATAAGATATTTAAAAAAATAAAATTATATGTAATTTTATTAAAAATTGATTGATAAAAAAAATCAGTATAACAGAAACTCACCAATTATCGCAAGAGAAAGAGATGGAAAACAGTGGAATTAAGTGAAGCAAACAAATGATTTATTTAGATCTATGTTTTATATTAGGAATTATAATTTGAATGTACGATAATATAATTAAGGTGGAAGGTAGAGAAAAATCTTAAATTTGAATATTCAAAATTAGATTTTTTTTTTTTTTTAATCTTTCGAGAAGTTTTGCCGCAAATATATTTAGATTTAATAACATATCAAATCAATTGTCCTCCAGAAACTAAATTACAAAAAAAAAAAAATCGTAAAAATGTGAAACCCTCATTTAAATAAGATATTAAAAAGATAAAATTATCTGTAATTTTATTAAAAATTGATTTTTTTTTATTAAAAAAATAAAATTATCTGTAATTTTATTAAAAATTGATTGATAAATAGTCATAGAGATGGAAAATAGTAGAATGAAGTGAGAAGTTCTGCGTGCAACAGATCAAATCAATTGCCCTCAATTCCAGAAACTAAATAAAAAAAAAATTGGTAAAAATGTGAACCCCATCTTAATACTCTATATTTGTGAGAATATAATGGGACACGTGTCACAATTTTATCACTCTACACAATCTCTCTCTTCACCAAAATCGTATATTTCAAAATCCCTGCATTCTTAGACATTCTGATTAAAAAAATATATTTTTCCTATTTTAATCACAAAATTATAATTCAAAAAATTTAATTATAATTACTATTATTTTTAATCTCTCTTTCCTTCAAATTCTTCAATTTCAAATCTTATCTTAATACTCTATATTTGTGAGAATGAGAAATTATTGTTAAGGTCATTTCACTAAGAGATTTATCTAATAGGGCATAGTTTTTTTTTTTAAATCTATTAGAGTCAAAATGGCATCTAATAAGACATTGTTGCCCTTTACCAATTTAAATAATTTGAAATTAATAAATATTAATAATTTGAAATTAATAATTTTGAATTAATGCAGTTCCTAGTTATACGCACCTTCCAATTATTAAAAAATTCCTAAAATTAAGCAATTCGAATTAATTGTTAATTATTCAAATAAATCAAATTAAAAAATATGCATTTTATGATCCTTCCAATTATTCAAATATTCCTAAAATTAAGCAATTCAAATGAATTTTGGTATGTAGAAATGGGTTATGAAGACATATGTTCATTTCAATATGAAGTTTAAAACGGCATACATGACTGAATTTTTTGGTATGCATAAAAGAACATGAACCAATGTGCACAGAGTGACATGCATATCAATATGCAAAATAGATGTGCACATTTGTAAATGGCATATTCAAACAGCGGTTTGTTGTGATGTAGGGATTTCATACTTAATTCAGTTAATATCACTGAAAAGAATTGTTCACAATAATAAGACGAAGAAATAAAATGATAATGCCTACATCGGTATCGATGTGTCATATGGAAAGTTCATTTTGATATGAAGTTGTAAGAGTAGTATATGCACCTTTCAGATGCACTGCGAATAGCAATTGAATAATAAGTCTATCGAAATTCAAGCTGGAAAAGCTGATTGTAAACCAAACAACATGTGAATAAACAACTTTTTTTTCCATAAACTTAAGTATAATCGCATAAAACAACACCAAAATTACATGTTACATTCTTTCCCCATGGAGCTTTTGTAAACCCCTCTGTTGTTAAACCCTCACGGCCTCTCACCAGCTGAATGTGGCCATGGATAGCTGGGAGATTCTAAACCATGCTCAGCCTCATCAGCAGCATATGCTATTGTTGCACAACTCATTAACCCTGAAGCTCCTGCACCAAAAAGTGCAATTGTTTTCACGAACTTCGAGCCAGAAAATCTAGATTCACCCTGACCATGATTTGGAAGAAGTGTGGACTCCTTTCCACCCACAATCCTTCAAACAAGAAACGAATATTAGAAACCTAAATTGTCACCTTAAGTTCAAAGTAGGAAGGTCTACCAGGAAAGAGAGTAATTATTTTGTTTGTTCGAAGCAGGAGGGTACCTTTGACCTTAGCAGCAATAATTTTTCAGGTAGAGATTCAGCAGAAGGCTTTGCTCCACAGCAGAGCACTTTGCTATCTGACAGTGGTTGAAATGTAACATCTTGAAAATCCACAATCTGTTTATATAGGACAAAAGGCTCACACTTCTGAATCATTCTCTTTCTAACATTGTTTAAGGCACAGAAGTTGAAGTTAAAATACAACATATCAACTTACCAAATCTGGGGTAATGTATGAACAAGGATCCCCAATTTCATAAAGAAGTTGTTCGGCACAAGTACTAGAGTCGAGGACACCACCGGTTCCTTCTGCCTTTGCTACACACACAGTGCCGTCAAAAGCAACTTCAACAAATGGAAGAGACAATTCGAGAAGATTCTGAAAAGACATTTTCCGATGTCTATCACCTAGGAGAAATCATACACAGATCTGTCATCAAATAATTCAATTTATAGAAAGGTAACACACAGCAATTAAATATTTGCATGAGCATTTACACCATACGATGCTGAAATAGATCATCACCTGGATGCATATAATATCCCCCTGTAAGTTGACAACCACATTCTAGAAGGTGACCTGCCAGAGAACCTTGTGCAAGGAGCTGCAAATCATCCCAGTTCCACCCTAATTCAAATACCTGATAAACCAGAAGTCATTCATCAGGTGTGGCTTGTTCCCCATCGAAATAGAGATTGGGGAACAAAGGGCTGTCCGTAGTGTGCAACACACTCTCCAGAACCAAAGGAAAAAACATGACGTGAAAGGGGGCAACACATGAAAAATATCTCAAAACATGCCAGAAGAATGATGCATTTGGTAGGTAAACAACAATATAAATTCATACCATTGGACCTAAGAATAAAGCAGCATCGGCAACCCGAGAAGTAATCAGGACATCTGGTGTGTACCTCTTTAAGCATTCCACGATTGGAGCTGCTCCCAGATACACACTAACATCCTGGAAATATCAAGGCTAATTTTAGAGATAAAGCTACGGCTTCCGTTACGGAAGCTATTTCTTGAGGAAAGGGAAACGGCTCTAACGACGTCGTCTAGCTCTTCGTCGGAATCCGACACTCTGGACGGATTAGCAGGGGAAAGCTACTGCGCGTGGCCGCCGAAGTCGGCGGAGGCCGTCTGTTTTGAGAAGAAGAGCAGCTCCGCCGGCGGTTACTCGAAGAGATGTAAATTGAAAGATTTTTTGCGTAGAAGCAACAGTGATGGAATTAAGACTAATCTCATCGTTCAGTTTCACGGCAATGGCGGAAGGAAGAAGGAAATTAAGAAAGTCACAGAAACTCCGTTGGAACGTGGGAAAGTGAAACCTGCGGCGGCGCTGCCGCCTCCTCTGTCTAATTGGAACGGCGGGGACTCAGCGTGGGAGATGGAGTCCACGGCGAACAGATCAGCCATGGCGAAGGGGGCGACGACCGTGGCCATGGAGGGGGCGGCGGGGAGGTCATGGGCAGCGACGACGGCGGCCAAGGTGGGGAGGGAGCTCGACCGATTGGAGTGGGGGAGGGATCTAGGGTTTTGTTTTTTTTTGGGGAATGAATGTGCCCTATAATTTGGAAATTAATTGATAACAATTAATTATGATTTTAAATTTCGAATTACATTTCAAATATATAAATTAAAGGAGTATATGAATGTTAAGGGTAAATAAGGTTTTTTGACACTAAATTAACCTTATTAGGAAATTTTAAAAGGAGTTTAACTAAGATAAGGGACAATCCTATGGACACAACTAGAAATAGAGACAAAAAATTATAGTATTAGAATTAAGGTCAAATTCATAACCAAATAACCTATTATGCCCTTATTCTTATAAGACACTAATAATAGAAATTAAAATTAGATTTTAAATTTTAAATCAATTTAAATTAAAATTAGCAACCGATAATTACTCAATCACTACCAAAATTTCATTAATTGAATAACTACAAAAATTAGCAAAATGTACCTATGCAGAATATTATTTGCTTCCCATTAAAGGATATCCATGTTATAATAATATTTTGACTATTATATGTAATATATTATACGCTTTCAATGATATCCATAATTTATTTAAAATATTTACTTTTCTTACATATTACATTATATATTTTATATTTTAATTTTAAACACTTATTTTTGTTAATAATTAACCTCAATATAATACACAATAATGTTTATATTTCGATTTATTTAAATATTTAATATTATGAGTAAAAAATTTATCTAAAATCTCTTTTATATATATTAATTATAAATATAGATAAATTATGTCCAACATTTATGTTGATGCCTAATATTTTATATAATACTATGATTATATTAATTATATGTAAAGATAATATCATGTTATTTGCATATATGTTCCATATTTTCAAATATGCATTTCGTTCTAGCATATCACCACGCATATATTCTTTTACGCAACTGATAACAAGTTAATTAGTTTAATAGAATAATATTATAAGTTGATTTTATTTAAAAAATTTGTTTATATATATAAACTATAAACAAATACGGAGTATAAATTATATGGAACAATTTTATAGTTGCAAAATATTTAGTTTTCTTACATTATATTATATATTTTTTTAGGTGATAACACCATGATTTATGTAATAATACTATGATTATATTAATCATGAATAAAGATAAAACTCGTGTATTTTTTTTAGCATGTTGTCAAGCATATATTAAAATGTGCATACTATTTTAGCATGTAGTCAAGCATATATTCTGTTACTCGATAATTAATTAATTAATTCATATGTTCTTCTTTATTTTTTATTTTATATGGTTTTCCATCCAGTTTGGTTAATCATGTCGATTCTTGTTCTTAAACGGTTTTTTTATTTCCCCTAATGATAACATTAAGTCATTATTAATCGCAAAATTAATGCTTATTGGTAGTTATTCCTAATTTAATGGAGAAGTTATAATTATCATTAACATGACAATCATTTATTATTAATATTGGTAGTTTTAGGAAAGTTTGAATTTCGAGATTGTATTTATGACCGCGATTACCGATGATTTGTGATTTTATCAAATCTTAATTTGAATAATATAAATTATATTAAATGTAAAGGTAATTTTCGAATGTAATTCTAAAAAAAAGGTATAATTGTTCATTTATACAACTTAATATTCAGTACAAAAAATAACCAAGCAAAATTCAACCAAATGTTCAAGAACATCCACACGAAGTCACATGTCCTAAAATTCATAGCATATGAACTGGACAATCTACCGCAACAAGAAACAATAAAAAAATACAGTATAGAGTTTGCGTGCTAGAAAAAACATTAAAATTCAAACAATACTACTTAAATATCCTCTAAAATAAAGTTAAAAAGTCATCTTTAAAATGCAACATACTGAAATGGGTTTATGAATGCTCCAACAACCCTCACTCGCATGTTGCTTGCATGCACAGTATCAAAGTTACCACTTGGCAGTTCTTGTCCTCTGTAGAAATACTCTATCATGATGCATACCACTATTCCACTATAAAAATATATTTGTAGAACTTCCATTTAGTTCCTATCCAGATCTACTGTTTTCAGTAGATAAAACCTTAAATCTTATTCACAGATAATTGTATTACATACATTCACACTAGATTTAACAATGCAAAAAATCAACTGCATTAGGGTTTATAAATTTAACAAATTATTTGTTACATAAGCAAACGAGTAGAATCTATGAAAACATAAAACTACTAGTTTTAAACCAAAACAGAGTCTAAGGAAAATCGAAAAATGAGCTTTCAAAAATATGAAATCTTTCGATCTTGGATTAACCTTTACTTCGAGTTCAAAACTAAAATCGATCTTGGATTAACCTACTAATAGAGAATGAAAATTTGTTTTCGAGAAGACAAGCTGCATATCCATACCTTAAATCGCTTCTTCTCTCGATGCTATGTAATCGTTTCTCTGCTATTAGACGAGAAATGTAAGAATTGAGAAAATTTTGGAATTGATATGCAATAGTTGTGGGTTTTTCAAATTGAGACTTCGATTTTAGAAAAAAATTTGATATTTAGAAAGTCAATTATTGTCCGCGAATTTCGAGGGGGTTTATTAATTTTAAAATTTTCATTTTAATTGTTGACTTCTAAATGTACAAATATAATTTCGTGAATAATTAATTAAAAGGTTATATTTGTACATTTACACTCAAATTTGACCTTATTTTTAACTTTTAAAAAATTTGTTCTTGTTTTTAAACTCTATAGGTGAAATGTCCTATATACTAACTACCCCTTTTAAAAGTTGTATGTTTTAGTTGTTTAATAGTGTAACACCCCGTCCCAAAATTAATATGAAATAAAATAATAAATAATTTAAGAGTTTTCAATTATATTAACATTGTTATTTGTTTTGAAAAGACTTAATTTTCAGGAAGACGGACGAGCATTCTGATCCGGAAACACTCCTAGCACATAATAAAGGAATAAATAAAGTATAAGGTTTGATGAATATTTAATAAGAATTTAAAAATGAAAGAAGTTTATTACAAACCATTTTATGAAACTTATGATAAACAACTTAAGAAAGCACAATATATAATAATGGTTTAATAGGATCATATACATTTACTTGTTTAGTATATATCTCATATGAGTATATAATTAATAAATTCATAATCATGAGGATTTCATTTTCTTTAGTCGTCATAGTTTTTGAGTTTTCGTTTTATCTGATCTTGTTTGTTTACTAGCTCATTTTCATTGATTTATTAACTAAATAATTTTCATCTCAAAGTGCGACGATTTTATTACCATAAATCTTAAATAAATATTTCTAGCCCTTACGTAATTTTTCACGAAAAACTAACACGAAAATAACGACTGTGGAGTAAATTCTGAGTACTAATAATACCACCGTAAATAAAAATATCTAGACCTTCAACTAGTAACCATATTCAAATAAAAGGTTAATAATTGTCCACACTTCTCTTCAATACTTGGAGTCGGTCATATGCAGCAGAGGATCAATTCATTCCCTCCAATAATTAAAATTAATAATTAGTCCCTGAGATATTTTACCAACTTGAGTAGGTAATTGCAACTAGGCCCCTTACTCTACTCCCACTTGCAATCGGCCATGTGCATTATTCCAAACCAAGTGATCACTTCATACCTCCAATTGGTACACTCCCTCTATATATATCTTCCATACTCCAGCTTCTCTATTCATCACTCACATAAAAGATAAGCCGAAACTCTGCAGTAATAGGAATCAAGCAAGCAGCTACACAATCAGAGGAAGAACAACTCATTTCCAATCCCCTTTTTCTACTTTTGATCGGCTTCTTCCTATTGAATTGAAGAGGAAGAAAGTTGATTCTTCCACCTCTATAACTCCCTTAGAGAACTGGTAACGCACCCGAGATGATTCCGATTCGTTTCATTGAAAGAACAGTCCATACAATCCAAGAAAAGTAAAGAACACCACCTCCTTCTTCTCTTAATTTGCTGCTGTATTTTATTTCCAGATTCTGTGTACTAACTTGTTCTTCAATTTTCTTGCTCAATCCTTGACGAACCAAGCCCCTGTTGTTCTTTTGTCCTCCCTCAGGCCCTAAACACGAAAACGATCGAGCTCTTTCAAAGCCCAAATCAATGAAATACTAAGGTTTTAACACACAAACCATTTATGTGCTATTTGTGTAAATTTTCGGTTTCCGGTCACGAGTTTTCGTATTTAAATCTGGTGGGATTTGTGTTATATTTTTATTACGATAATCATGTTATATAGTAGATGTGTTTAACTGGTTGGAAACATGAGTTAACTTTACAAACCGTGCTTTTGAAGTTTAACTAAAAACTGGAATTTTGGTGTTAGAAGCAGTGACTTTGGAGGCTTATATCTTTTAAATGAAAAACGATTTTGACACGAAACCAAAGAGGGTATTTTCTCCATATGGTACAGAGTCTGAACATAAAATATTACATAATTTGGTCAGATAGAACGAGAGATATCCATTTTTGAAAATCAAGCAGTAAGCTGGAAAAACTGGGAAAAACAGAGCATTCATTTTATGTTCAGTACTTCGGGGTAATTTTTACTCGACTTCGAGACCCATTTTTCACAAAACCTTTTATTGCCAGTAAAATTCATATATCATAGTGTAATTACCCCAAGATTTCATGTTAATTGAATTAACCGTTTGACGAGAAATGATTGACGAATATATGCAAAAATTCACTATTTTAAAGAATGTCCAATTTTGCAAAATTACAAAATATTATCTTTTGAGCCACAATTAAATTCTGGAAAAATATCTATGTTGATAGAAATATTTTGAAATGCTATGGAAATAACTTTCATAAGAATCAAACAGCTATAGCTATTTTATTATAATTTTCCGAGCTAAAAGGACCAATAATGAAATAGGCATAATCTTACCCAAATCCATAAAAATATTCGGCATGTGTTAAAACTTTTAAACAGATCTTGAAATATTTTTAAAGTATCTAAATACCTACTTTATAGTTAAACCATTTTTCCCACAAACCATCCGTTTATGTTTATTATAATATACTAAATGTATGATTGCTATTTCGTTTGTGAATTTTGTGTGTGCAAGTGTTAGTACATAGATAATGATGTTTTCAATATAATTAAGTTACATCCTATTTTAATTGCATTATTTATAAGTTACTCTTATGTGATTTGTTAGGTGAAGAACATGTTTATATTATATAATAACTTACTACATAAATGGTTATTATTAATTGAACAACATTGATAAGTGTTAAAATGTATTTTATTAAATATATTTATTATTTTGGTATTACTTGATTATGTGATTATAAGATTTATTCATAATGGAAAATTATTAAGTAAATTAAGAGAAAAGAGTTCTAATAATAATTAAATATTCAAGAAAACGTGCTAGGTGAAGTGTGGCCTAATCGGAGCTCGGGCGGCCTATTCTGTGTTACGCTTGCTAAAAACTATTCAAGAAGTTTGTAACTTTTCTTAAAAGTTAACCAGGTGGGTGTCACTACTGTACTGCCGATGTAAATGTTATATGGACTGTTGGTGTATTTTGAACTAAACTAAATAAACACGAACATATAACTAAGAACACAACAATACAATAATAATTATTATATGAAATTATAATATTATGATATATGATATATGAATCACGATTTCACGGAGGTGGTGGGAAAGTGTTTATGGGGATTGCATGTGGTAGAGTCGCTACCAGTGTCCCAAATATGAGTTTCACGGAGGAGGTGGGAAAGTGTTTATGGGGATTGCATGTGGTAGAGTCGCTACCAGTGTCCCAGGAGGAGGTGGAAGCGTTTAGGGGGTAGCATGTGGTAGAGTCGCTACCAGTGTCCCACATGATATATGATAAGTATGACATATGATTTATGATAAGTATGATATATGATGATTAAATAAGAATATAAAATGAATCCTCAGTGAATAACAAATTCACTATCCAAAAGAATAAGAATTATTTACGATAAAATACTAATATTAATTACTTCGGCGTACTGCCAATCTGTATAACAGCGTACATGATATCCACTGAGATTTTTATCTCACACCCAAAAAACAAACATTTTCAGGTTATGATGAAGAGGGGTCGGCGTTGCAGCAGGGACGACACAGAGCTTTCCCCATATTAATATGTTATAATATATCCATTTGAGACTTATGTTTATAAATGAAATGTTTTACGAAAGGTGAAATTTATTCTTATATCGAATGACAAATTTTTCTAAAACTACGCGATGACCAATACGTAAGTTATCTTTAAACCGACTGCTCTTTATCAGTTTCTAATTTTTCAAATAAAAGGGCCCACATTACTTCTATTTCAACTTATAACTGGCTTTAAATTATTTCCGCTGCAAAACTCTTATCGTTTCACTTGTGTTATTATATATTTTAAAGAAATTTTCAAGTTCGGATTTTCAGTCACTAAGTGGCGACTCGAATTTAGAGTGTTCGAGCCTTAAAGGTTGCATTCCGGATTCGGGGCGTTACAAATAGTCTATAGGAATGACCTTATTAGGGAATATTCTCTTTGTGAGAATATAATGGGACACGTGTCACAATTCTATCACTCTAAACAATCTCTCTCTTCACCAAAATAGTCTATTTCAAAATCTCTGCATTCTCAGGCATTCTGATTAAAAAAATCTATTTTCCTATTTTAATCTCAAAATTATAATTCAAAATTTTAAATTATAATTATTATTTTTAATCTCTCTCCCCTTCAAATTCTTCCATTTCAAAATTTTAATTTTAATCTTAATCTTAATATATATATTATATATATATGTCTTATATATGTCACAAAATGATTGGTCCATCACAATCTATTTTTTCTCAAATCAATTCTTTTCAAAATCTCTTTTTTCTTATTAATTTCACCTTTATTATTTTTATTATTAATCTTAACCGTACATTTTTTTTAATCTCATCTTTCACTTTTGAATTTGAATATTAATTTTGAATATTAAAATTTAAATGAAACGGAATTTCTTCATACGCAAACATCTCAACTGCCCATTATTTGTACTCTATAAATATCAACACATTTCTTCTCATTTCAATCCATCAAATCTTTCATTTTATTCAATGAATAGTTATATTAGAAATTGAAGATCTTCTAATATTCAATAATATTCAAATTTAAATGAAACAGAAGAATCCCGTATATTCTTAATCTCATCTCCATGATCTTCTCCTTTTGAATCTCATTCTACTTTCTCATTCTTTTTTTTTTAAGCTGATCAACATTTATGATTTCTTTTTTGTAGATTTGTACTCGATTATATATTTCTTTCTCTCTTTTGATTCTTTTACATTTTTTTTACAATTTTCTTCAATCTTTTTTCAATTTTTTTTTTTTTTAACTTTTCTTTAATTTTTGGTTCTCTCTCATTTTTCTATTTTACTTACATGTTCTCTCCTCTCTCTCTTTTATTTATAGATTTACCGTTTTTAAACTGAATCTCATTCTACTTTCTCATTCTTTTTTTTAAGCTGATCAACATTTATGATTTCTTTTGTAGATTTCTACTCGATTATATATTTCTTTCTCTCTTTTGATTCTTTTACATTTTTTTTACAATTTTCTTCAATCTTTTTTCAATTTTTTTTTTTTAACTTTTCTTTAATTTTTGGTTCTCTCTCATTTTTCTATTTTACTTACATGTTCTCTCCTCTCTCTCTTTTATTTATAGATTTACCGTTTTTAAACTGAATCTCATTCTACTTTCTCATTCTTTTTTTTAAGCTGATCAACATTTATGATTTCTTTTGTAGATTTCTACTCGATTATATATTTCTTTCTCTCTTTTGATTCTTTTACTTTTTTTTTTACAATTTTCTTCAATCTTTTTTCAATTATTTTCTTTTAAACTTTTCTTTAATTTTTTTTGGTTCTCTCTCATTTTTCTATTTTACTTACATGTTCTCTCCTCTCTCTTTTATTTATAGATTTACCGTTTCTTAAATTATTTTTTCTGTCAGTAAAATTAATAGATTTACGAAATTGAATTTTATTGATATTTTTGTTGTATATAGTATCTATTATAATTTTAATATCTCAGGTATGATTTATTTTTATTGTTTTGATCTCAAATTTCTATGGTATTTATTATTCCTAATTTATTATTAATATTTTTTTATATATTTAATATATATCAAATTATTGTACTAATTTTTAAATTTATTTATAAATAGGTACACATAAAAATTTTACATTAAATGGTTAGTTGTAGACACCCCTCTAATAAATATACACTTTAAATGAATATAAGTTTATCAATATTACTCTAATAAATATACACTTTAAATGAATATAAGTTTATCAATATTAATTGTAAGATAATTTTGTATAAATTAGAGTTGTTGAGAAAAATAAATGTATTCGAAGTGACGTAAGCACTTTAATTGCTCAATATTATGAAGAATGAAGTGTAAAGAAACTATATGTATTTGACTTTATCAATCATTGGTGAATGTATATATAATTTTTTTGAAATATAGAGTGTGAATATATTCTAAAATAATTTTAAAAAACTTTTTAAGATATATAAGTATTATTGAGGATTTTAGAGAATTTTTAGTAATTGACAATAAAAAAAATTAAATAGTAAGTGTATTCTACAATAATTTAACAAACTTTACTTGAAAAAGTTTTAGTAATTGTCAATAAAAAAATTCAAAATCTTCCAATAAAATTTGATTAGTTAATTGAAGTGTCGATAAAGATGTACCTGACTTAGACGGGAAAATGACGGGAAAATTAATAATAATTGAAAGGAAAAAAACTTGACGGAAAAATTAAATACTATTTTGTGAGTTATTAGAAATGTCACAATTCTCTAAGGAAATGTTTGTTTTGGAATGAAAAATTCCACACCGTTCTACTTTCGGTTCTACTTTAAAATTAAAATTTAGAATTTTAAAATTTTATTCCACAAATAACTATAATGCATATAATACTCTATATAGATACATATAATAACATATATAAAATTATTTTATAATGCCCTTTCTTATTAAAAATATTTTTAATTTTATAATTAAATTATAATTTTATTAATGCACATTTTATTAATATATTAAAAAAATATTATAATATATAAAAATATAAATACAATAATATAGATTCAAATTTATAGATATGTATATGTTATAAATATATTAGAATAAAAAAAAAATGTATTCTCAAATACTCTAACAAAATGAAAAGGATATAAAAATTAATATAGTATTTAAAATTACTCCGTATTATTTTAATAAATTGACTCTAATTTTAATAATGAAAAGGATATAAAAATTAATATAGTATTTAAAATTACTCCGTATTATTTTAATAAATTGACTCTAATTTTAATAAATCGACCCCGCGTAAAACGCGGGTATAGGGCTAGTTTAAATAAGATATTAAAACGATAAAATTATCTGTAATTTTATTAAAAATGGATTGATAAAAAAAATCAGTATAATAGAAACTCACCGATTATCGCAATAGGTATATGATTTATAGTAGGAATTATAATTTGAATGTACGATAATTAAGGTGGAAGGTGGAGGAAAATCTTAAATTTAAATATTTAAAATTGAATTTGTTAAACAAATCCAAATTTGAATATTGAAAATTGGATTTTTTATTTTTATTTTTTTAAAAATCTTTCGAGAAGTTCTGCCTGCAAATATATTTAGATCTAATATTTAAGAGATTATTAACTAATAAGATCACTTCTATAGAGTTTTAAGCAAGAAAAAACTACAACTTTTAAAATTCCCTAATAATCAAAATAGTGTCAAAAAACCTTAAATGCCCTTAATATTCATATACTCCTTTAATTTATATATTTGAACATTTATTTCGAAATTTAAATTCATAATTACTTGCTATCAATTAATTCCCAAATTATAGGGCACATTCAACAAATTATTGACCTTTAAGATCTGATAAATGTAGACTTTCTGAATTGAAGACCTTTAATTCCCAATTATAGAAAATCCTCACTTTCCGAAATCTTAAAATTCAGTTTAGCAAATGCAGAAAGCAAAATAGAGTCACTTCTACCATGGCGCTGCCGCCTCCAACTCTCCGGCGAAGACGGCCACCACCATCGCCATGGCCAAGCTGTTCGCCGTCGACGCCCCCACCATGGTCGTCCGCCTTGAACTCCATGGTCGCCGCCCTTGAAGCTCCGTCGTCGATCTGCCATGGCGAAGATGAAGCTTTGTGGCCGCCGCCATGGCCGGGGAAGTCGCCGTGGTTTCGTCGTCTTTACAGGGGGTCGCGCGGACGAAGATCTTCATCTTCATCTGTGCCGTTTGGGGAAACAGATTTTGTAGATCCCCCCACCATGGCGAACAGATTTTGCAGAGCCCCCACCATGGCCGACGTCGTGAAGAAATTGCAGAGCCCTTGCCGTCTTACAAGGTATGGGCCACCGTCGAGACCACCTGGAAGAAGGCGAAGCCATGGCCGAGTTTAGAGGAGGAAAAGCTGGAGGGTCCCGTTATTTCCGGCACGAGTCAAGGAAGCGGTGAGTACTTCTGCCGAGTCGGAGTCGGCAACCCCCCAACTCAGTCTTACATGGCGCTTGACACTGGGAGTGACGTCAACTGGGTGCAATGCGCACCCTGCGCAGATTGTTACCAACAGATCTGACCCGATTTTTAACCCGCTCCTCTCATCTTCCTTCAATCAACTCGCGTGCGAAACTCATCAGTTTGTGGCTTTTACAATATAATATATATATATATATATATATATATATATATATATATATATATATATATCTTTACATCGTATATTTGAGAGTTTTTATCTCTCCTACGTGGCATTCTCCTTTGCCCTTTATTTTAAAATACTGCAATTCTGTGAGTTTTTTCTATTTTTAAATTTACTATTTGAACTTTATCATAAATCATTTTTTTCTCAAATAAACATAACTTCTCTAAACCGTATTTTTTTCTCACACATAAATTGATAAAAATAACTTCTTATTCTCATAAATTGTTTTTCTTTCTCATTAACACATTTCTCTCTTTCTTTTCATTTCATGCTCTTATTCTCACTATTTCCTTCTCGCGTTCTCTTCTGCATTTTTTTTTTCAGTTTTACTTTCTCTGAATATTTCTCTCCTATTTTTTTATTTTCTTTATGCCTCTCTGCATTCTCTCTCAAGTTTCTGCACATTTGGATTCATTTGGGTTCATCCTCTCATATAAATGGGCGGTTAACCTAATCTATGTAAGTATATTATTTTCGAAATTTTATCTCAATTAATTTATTACTAAAATTTACTTTTATTTAAGAGGTCTATAATGCAGTATATATATGTTTTTTTTTATAAAATATTATAATTTCAGGATAAGTGTTGTCTTCAATATAAATTGAGTCTGTTTTCTCATCTCAATTTTTTTCGTTGCCAACTTTCTATGATTTCTGGTATATTTTTATATTTAATTTTTTTTGTAACGATTTTAATTTTGATAAGAATCCGTCCATTCCTAATATTCCTCACTTTTTTTCGCCCTCTTTCTCTTCTCTCAGTTAGTCCCCTCTTCGGTATATTTTCATCTCTTCTTCTGATGCTTTTTTTTTTTTTTTTTCAAGGGGTGATGTGATTTTTTGGATAATGAGTTTTACAAATTGTTGAGTTTGGTTCTCTCTCATTTTTTTTTTTTTTTATTATTATTCAATTTCACAATATAAATAGTGTTTGACATATTTATTAATGTTGTGTTCTTTTTGAGTTTCTGTTTTATAATGTTGATATGTACACTATTTGTGATGATTTTTTTAGTAATTCAATATACGATTTTTATAAGTACATAAATGTTTTATAATGTTAATATGTACACTATTTGTGATGATTTTTTTTTAGTAATTCAATATATGATTTTTATAAGTACATAAATTTTAAAATCTTATTTTTCTTTTCAGAGACGATTTTCTTTTTACGGTGCTTGCATTTTTTTAACCTGATATATAATTTTTTTTTTTTATTGGTTTAAAATTGTCACTGAAATGTTCGAAGTAATGGATCGAACAATTTCGGGCGCGCAGAAATGGGAGAGAATTGAGAGAAATTTGGGGGAGAGTTGGTTACGTTTCAGAATTCTAAAACTGAACTTTATTCATTTCTTTACCAACAATAACACTTTTTTTTTTCTTGGTTCTATGGTTATTAATTCCACATTTTTTTACAACTTATGTGAAAAGTTTTACTTACTTATAAAATCAAAATCAAGGGTATCAACATTTTACTTATAAAATCAAAATCAAGGGTATCAACAAGGAGAAGAAAAGACAAAGTGGGATAGCTCAAGTTGTTAGAGCACCACTACCTAGGCCACAGGTCCTGGGTTCGAGTCATGGGGAGGGGAAAAAAAAGGGATGAGGTATTTAACTTGTAATCAAAAAAAAAAAAAAAAAAAAAAACAAGTAGAAGAAAAGACATTAGTTGTCCTATTGAATTTGGGTACTGCACTAGTGTATATATATATATATATATATATATATATATATATATATATATATATATATATGTTCAGATGCACTTTTGTTTGCATATTTTTATGCAAAATTGTTTACATGCACTTTAGTACATTCCTTTCTATACGTATGCATATTTGTCGTCATGTTTATATGCATTCCTTTATATGCATTTTGTTCTTCATATATTACCTGATGTATATGCATTTTCAAACAAAAATTCAGTCCATTGTGCATATTATAATTCATAATTTATTTCATATTTATATGCATTGTATGAGAACGAGTATTACATACTGGACAACATGCTTACGTGTCCAATTTTTGCTCCATCTTCATCATGTTATAAACTCAGGAAATTTATGAATCTTTTTGTGATTTAATTGTGTTATGACTCTTGTGTAATTTAATTCTGGATCATAAAATTCAGAATTATTAATTTAAATTAGCGTTGGGTAGTTATTAATTTAAATGCAGAATTTTTTGGAAAGCAATCTTTTAGGTGCACAAAGTCAGCTAATTAATTCGAATTGCCTTATTTTTAGGAATATTTGAATTAAGGAAGGTGATAGATTTGCTTTTTTCGAGAATATACATTTATCAAAATTGATTTGATGTTAATCTGTCTAATATTAATTAATTTGAAATTATTTAAATGGGAAAAGGGCAACTTTGTCTTCTTAAGTGTCAATTTGACTCTATTGGATAAAAAATAAAAGATAAAGTCTAGTATGCACTCGAGTGCATGTTATGCACCCTAGTCCAGTTGCACTTTTCAGTTTTACTGACTTACACTTTTTGGTAAATGGTGTTGCACTTTTCAATTATTATTAAAAATATTATTATACAGTTTAATAATTGAAAAGTGCATCACCATTTACTAAACAGTGTAAGTCAGTAAAACTAAAAAGTGCAACATGGACTAGGGTGCATAACATGCACTCGAGTGCATAGCAGACCAACCCAAAACAAAAACCTATTCCCTATTAGATAAAGTCGGATTGAAATGACCTTATTAAGAATTTACCCAATATTTAATTTAATAAATTATAATATTAAGATTTATTAAATTATGTACGTATTCTATTTAATAAATTTAATATTATAATATTAAATAGAGATTTAATAAATTATAATATTTAATATAAAAAATTAATATTAAAGTTTTTTAAATCTTTCTAGAAGTTCTGGCACAAATATATTTAATTTAATATTTAATATAAAAATAACTAATTTGTATTTATAAAATTTATTATTTAAATTAATATTGAAGTGATTATTCAAAAGTTTTATTTCATTTAATATTTAAAACTGCGCATTTAAAATATGAGATTAAAAAATGTACGGTTAATGATTAAGATTAATAAAAAAAAAATTAATAAAAAGTGAAATTAATGAAAAAAAAAGAGATTTTGAAATGGAGAAATTTGAGAAAAAATAGATTGGGATAGACCAATTATTTTACAACAACACGTGCTCTTAAAATTTTTGCAAATATATAATATTAAGATTTTATAATTAAATATTTTTATTTATTTTAGCATACATTCATCTTTTTTAGTTATTAATTTAATTTATTAATATAGCGATGCGATTGCATGTTATTAGGACAAATATATTATTGTGGAATACAATTATAAAAAAATATTATATATATATATATATATATATATATATATACACTAGTGCACAACTCGCATACTATGCGGGAATAATTAAAATAAAAAACATAGAAAGGAAGAAAATTGAAAAAATAATATTAACTCGTACAATACAAATAAAACAAAAAATTACACTATTTAAAAAAAATATACAAAAAAATAAAATAAAATTACATTATTGTTGTTTAAAAAAGTTGCAAACCCATGCATTTTCATCAATCTGAGCAGCAGTCTTAATTAATTAGAAATTCTGATCAAGTTTAATTTGGAGCAAATACGTATTCTTAATAAAACTTCATATGATTGGAGCAATTTGTCAATGGTCCAAAAATCGGGCAAAACCATTAAATAAATTAAGGCACTGCTCTATAAACACGTATTCTTAATAAAGATCCAAATATATGTATTAAAGATATATCAAAATTAGTTATATATTAATTATAAAAAAAATTATTATATTGAATCTACATAAATCCAAAAATTACAAAAAGATTATGATGTACTATTCTACATAAACTCAAAAAAGTAAAAATAAAAATAAAATATTATGATACTAAATCTATTTAGTTGCCGATCCACAAACATATTCTGTCAGACAAATAAAGTGCAGTGAAGAGATAGTTCTTAGTATTAAAAAAAATGTAAATATGCAATTAAAATTGCCTTTATCAACACGTTCATGTCTTCAATTAGGGATTGATGATTTGATTTAACAAAATACTCCCTCAAATATTTTCGCACTAGTTTTGGAGCATTGGGTCGGTGTAGATAGTGGCAGATGAAAATTTATTCTTTCCTGTACAAAAATAAACAATAAAAATTCATAATTCTACACTAAGTATATGGATCTGAATGAATCTCAAATCATCCTATCCCTAAATATCTCAGCTACAATATTCTAGAATTATAATAATAAGAATGAAACAATGACGGTTGTCTAGACGGAGGCTTAATAATAAACAATAGAGTATTTAATTATATATCAAAATGAGTTATAAGAACGAATGAAACTTTACCTATAAAATAGTTGTGATGACGGCTCTCGACTTCCGACGAATTCGAGTTTCATGCTTGATAGAAATTCTGATCGAGTTTCGTGCTGTTTAATAAACAATAGAGTATTTAATTATATATAAAAGAAACGAGTTACATATTTTGAATAAAGAACTCTCTAAATCATTGTAGCAATTCATCAAACAAATAAATGAATTAAAGATTATCCATAAACTTTGTACTACGTACGTATAATTTGAACCGTAATAAAATAAATTAAATTTATAAACAAATGATATAATGAGATGAAATTATAGAAAGACAAAATGACAGTAAAAAAAACAATGTAAAGAAGAATGGAATGATGTTGTGCTGACGATTAGAAATGCAATTCTAATAACTACTTGAGAAGAAGAAGGGAGAGATAACTACTTGAGAAGAAAGGAGAAGAATTAGAAAAATGAAGAAATGAGAAGTGTAATCTCCGATAACAATTTCAGAAGAAAAAGGAAGAAGAAAATAAGAAGAATTTGAAAAAAAAAACTGTAAAAAATAACAGTTTCATCACAATTCAGTATTTCAAAATAAAAAAAATAAGGAAAAAAACTGTAAAAAATAACTGTCTCACCAAAATTCAGTATTTCAAAATAAAAAACTAAGAAGAAGCCACGTAGGCAAAATAGAAACTGTCAAATATATGTATTAAAGATATATAATTTTGTTATAAATTTTAATCCCTAACTAAATAACACAAAATATAGTTATAACTTGTAAGCAAACAAAAAGATGGAGATTATATGAGTAAAGCAAAAGATGATTACTACACGATTCGATACTATGTGTCATTCATTCAAAGGGGCAATTATAATCGCAAAAAAAATTGTGTACAAAGAAATTACAACCGCCTAAAAAAGGCGTACCCTTCGTTTCGATCCTATTTTTATTCAATATTTAGTGTTTTCACGTAATTTAATATGAGAGTTATTTATTATTTTTAAATGAGATAAAATAGTGGATATAAAAGTATTTTGAGTAATAAAGTAAATAATATAATATTGTGAATAATAAATTAAAGTATGTAGAGTAATAAATTAATGTATTGATACGTGATGTAATTTTTTTTTGAAGGTGTAGTTTAAAGTGAAACAATGTTTTATTATCAAATAAAAAAATTATGAATCTAATTTTGAACATTCATTTTTAGCAAATGAAAAATCTAAATTAGGACGGAGGGAGTATATATATTGAATTAACGACCTATAAAAAATTAAATGTTATATTACAGTGTAAATCAATGTTTATGTGCTTGCTTTCTTTGTAGTGATGCATGGTACAGGGGCGGCTGCCTATATTAAATGTTACTCCTTCCGTTCCATTTTATTATGCCCATTTCTTTAGGCACGAATTTTAATGAATATTGATTAGTTTATTCATAAAGTAGATAAGTTGGGGGTATATAGAGTATTGTGGAGTCCATTTGTAAATAAATGATTGTTTATGAATAAAGTGAATGACAAAGTGGGTAAATAAGTTATGGTAAAAGGGTGGAGATAAAGTAATATGAATAGTATTTTTTTCAAAAAGGGCATGTGCATAATAAAATTGGACAACCAAAAAAGAAAAGTTAGAATAATGAAATTGGAGGGAGTGAGTACATTACCGTGTAAATCAATGTTTATGTACTTGCTTTCTTTGTAGTGATGCATGGTACAGGGGCGGCTGCCTAGATACCCGAACTCGTTCCATTCTATGAAGGGATGGGATAGGGCGACTGATTTGGTGGGCCAGATCGGCTCTTTCTTCAAAAAAAAAAAAACGATTGTTGGAAAAATTAATTCACATATATTTATAGGTAAGTTTATTGGATAATAAGGATTATTCAATACCTTAATAACAGCGGGAGATTGATATACCGGTTGGTATTCCACGTACTTTCACTCGAACTGTGATCAGGGACGGTGCCACGTTGGGGTCAGGGAGGCCACTGGAGCCCCCACCAATTTTTTTTTTTTTTTTATATATATATAATATATATATATATGATAAATATTTTATATATACTCCCTTCGTCTCATACTTGAAGGCTCAAACCAATTGGGCACGGGTTTTAATGAATAAATTGTTTATTAATATTGTTTAAGATAAAGTGGGGTAGTAAAGACTTTTCTACTTTATAAATAGTAATAAAGTTACTTTTTAGTGTAATAAAGTAGTGTCATTTGTTGTAATATTGTGATGTTTTAAGGGGAGTGTTTAAAAGTGTTTTTGTTATTTTAGGTAATGTGCCTTCAAGTATGGGACGCTCAAAATGGTAAAATGTGCCTTCAAGTATGGGACGGAGGGAGTAATAATTATATATATTATGTGATAATAGTTATTCTCATCATATATATCTTAATTATCATATATTTGCAAACATTTTAGGTGCCACATGACACAAAATGATGGGTCTATTTCTTCTCAAATCACTCTATTTCAAAATCTCTTTTTTCTTAGGTGCCACATGACACAAAATGATGGATCTATTTCTTCTCAAATCACTCTATTTCAAAATCTCTTTTTTCTTATTAATTTCACATTTATTAATTTTTTATTAGTCATTAATCTTAACTGTGTCTATTTTTTAATCTCATCGTTTGAATATTAAAATTTAAATGAAAATTTTGATATACGAAAATAAAAATATTATTTTTATTTTTTGACACATACATATTAAGTATAGGCGTATAAAAAATAAATGCTTGCATACAAAGTTTGAAAGGAGTAATATATTTTTTCATGTGTTTTTTACTTAAAATTGTTTCTTAATACTCCAAAAATAAATTGTTTCTTTAATAGAGTCAATAATATAGATTGATGGTGTATTTGAGAATTATTGTCTAAGTTTTTACTAAGAATTACAAAATATTTTAGCAATTTTTAAATTGTTTCGCTTCATTTTGAATCGAACTATCAAAACTTCAAAATAAAATGAAAGACATCCTGTTCAATTTAATTTAATGAAATGTATTGACAATTTTATCGTAAAATTTCAATGAGTATAATAAGTACATATTATTTTATCTTTAAAGTAATGTTAATCGGGCCCCCCTACCGAGATTTCCTGGCTCCGTCACTGACTGTGATCCCGCAGTCGAATACAATATTAATTGTATTTTGTTTCCACAATCTTACTTGCTAGAATGGATGATCAATGTACTCAGTATTTTTCTCTCGATGGATATTCTGTAAATGTGTTAATTGCGTTGTTAAAATAATTGCAGAACTGATTATCTAAATCAGTATTCTGTAGACGGTTGTCATTGGGCAGTTACTCAACTCCCACTTGACATTATCCATTTTATTATTTTATGGGTGTAAATATATATTAAATAAATAATATATAATTAATATTAAATATAATATTAATTTACAAAATTCTTCCATAAACTTGAGTTTTAATATTCAATTTAACTTTTAACCCAATATTTAATCCAATTTGTTGGAGTCCAATTCCAGTTCTATATAGATGCACAACTAATTGCACCCAAGTATCACTCATATTTTAAAAGATAGTAATAACATAAAATTAAGATTTATATTAAAAAATAAATAAAATGGTTAATATTGATATAAATTTTGGACATCACTAAATATCCACATTCAGGATATCCATAATCTGGTAAAAGGAAAATACCTTTAATTGAATATTATACTCCCTCCATCCACCAAAAGTGTGCTTAGTTCTATTTTTATGTCCACAAAGAATATGTTCATTCTATTTAATTAGTTAATTTTTAAGTATTTTTTCTACTTTATTAAAAAAATTATGAGTTGCTATTAAGGAATAAGTCAAACATTCCTTGTATATATAATTGTATTTATTGTATTTACCTTTTGTACTTATCTTTTCCTAAATTCATGTAATTAGGCCAATAAAAGGTATGAATTATAAAAGGAAAAGAAAAAGAAAATCTAAAACCATAAGCTCACAAGTCGAGCCAGAGGTCGGAGTGCCGTTAAAACCTTGTCTGGGAAAATCCTCCTTAGGGACAAAACCCTAGGTCAGGGAAAAGGTACACTCCTCTAGATAGTAAAGTCTAAAGTATAGTAATGAAAGTATGACAAATACAAGTGTTCCTTAACTCACCCTCAATCTGTGTCATCCAGCATGTCCGACCAATGATCGTGAAGGGACACCTGCATGAGCTCTGAAGTGCTAGAGTCAGCTGAACCATCCGGCGGCTGCTGAGGCGGACCCTTCCCAGACCAGCGCCTGGTGTGTTGGCTAACACCTGCGAGCTCCGTCAAACTAGTATTTTCTACCATAAATGACGCATTGGCGGTATACCTAAGAGAGTCATAATCTGGAGCTTTGTTCGGCTCCTCAAAGTTAGCAACCTTAGAGTTTGTGATGTCCTGAGTTTCCTAAATTCATGTAATTAGGTTTAATATAATTACCTCTATAAATTCATGTAAACGGTGATCATATCTCATTGTTCACATGGTATCAGCCTAAACACTACACCTACAAATCCTAACCCTATTTCTTTTTTTCCCTCTCAGCCGCCGTCGCCTTTTGTGCCGCCGCCGCATCCCTTCCCCTTTTTGTCGAGCTTGTCCCCCTCGATCATCTCCTTTCAATGGCAGATTCCTCTATCCCTATGAATGTTCTTATTCATATGGTTACGGTGAAACTCTCTTCTTCCAATTATCTCCTATGGAAGAAGCAGGTTGTCCCGATGCTCACCTGTGCAGATCTCTATGGCCTCGTGGATGACACATCCGCTCCCCCTGCCGCCACTCACACGACCTTCGCTGCCTGGAAATCGAAGGATCAGAAAGTACTTGCCCTTCTTCTCTCCTCCCTCACTGAAGAAACCTTAGCCGAGGTCGTTCAATGTGACACGGCTCGTGAAACTTGGCTTGCCCTGGAGGATGCCTTCAGCCACTCCTCCCAGTCCCGCATCACTCAGCTTCGTGAGGAGCTCCTTCTCCTCAAACGTGAATCTCTCCATGTTGCCGACTATGGTCGGCGTTCTAAGGCACTATGCGACCAACTTGCCGCAATCGACAAACCAGTGGACAAAGTTGACATGTCGCACTATTTTCTATGGGGTCTTGGCCCTAAATTCAGCGGATTTTCCGACACCAAATTGGCCTTCTCGCCTGTCCCAGCCTTCTGTGACTTACTGCATCAGGCTATCGCTTTTGAGATCATGAATAAGCTTGACCCAGTTGAACCTGCTCCGGCTGTCTTCTTTGCTCGCTCGACTCCTCGCGACCATACTGATGGTCGCCCTTCTGGGCCACCTCGTGGTGGTCGCCCCGACTTCTCTGGTGGTTACCAAAAACACTCTTTACTCGTTACGCCACATATTTACGTAGTTTATAATTAATTTTTTTTTTAAATATGTGTAAAAAAGTGAGCACACTTTTGATGAACAATGGGAATAATATTTTCTTTAATGAGAGTATTACGGTAAAATCACATTTTATAAAAAAAAAAGAGTAAGTCTGCTGTGAACTCGAGTGCATGTTGTGCACTCGAGTTCAGTAATCATTTATTAATTAATAAGAACAACAATATAACAAAACTTGGGTGGTGGTCCAATGGTCATTATATGACTAAATTAGCACAAAATCTCGGGTTCAATTCCCACTCTCGAGTGTTGAGGGGTAATTTTGTAAAGTTATATGAATAAAGTAAAAAGATGATTGGAAAGAGAGTAAAAGTAATGGCATTTTGTGTAAATATGTGAATATTGTGAGGGTGGATTTTATGAAAGAGTTTCCTTTTATGGGTGTGCAAACAATTGTGGGACGGACAAATAAGGTAAGTGTGCAAACAGTTGTGGGACGGAGGGAGTATTTTTCTAGATACACTCACACTTTTAGTAATATTCTATTACACTTTTTTATAATATTGTGGTGTTGCACTTTTCAGTTATATTGATTTACACTTTTTAAAATCTTTTCTACTTTTTTTAATTTAATTTTAACACCTATTTTTCTAGATACACTCACGGTGTTGCACTTTTCAGTTATATTGATTTACACTTTTTAGTAATACTGTGTTGCACTTTTCGGTTATATTGACTTATACTTTTTATTAATATTGTGTTACACTTTTCAGTTATATTGACTTGCACGTTTATTTACACTTTTTAGTAATACTGTGTTGCACTTTTCGGTTATATTGACTTATACTTTTTATTAATATTGTGTTACACTTTTCAATTATATTGACTTGCACGTTTATTTACACTTTTTAGTAATACTGTGTTGCACTTTTCGATTATATTGACTTATACTTTTTATTAATATTGTGTTACACTTTTCAGTTATATTGACTTGCACGTTTAGAAATATTATGTTTCATTTTTTAATTATACTGACTTAAAAAAAACTACAGCAAAAAAATACACCCATTTTTTTATTAACTGAAAAAAAAAACGCAAAAAATAAAGGAAAAAATATTTTTTTTACAAAATAAAAAACAAACAAGCTTAAAAAAAGGGGATTAAGAAAAAAAAAATAGCGAAAAAAGGGAAAAATAACAGGAAAAAAAAAGGCAAAAAAAAGAAAAAAAAAGACTTGGTCAACTCAAGTACATAGCATGCACTCGAGTGTATTTTAGACCATGCCAAAAAAAAAATTAATCAATTGAATTTGAATAGTCATATTTTTCGATAAATTTTTAGTTCAAATATTTATGTTTTATCAATATATATTGAAAAAAAAAAATATATGAAGTTGAATTATTGTTATATAATAAATATGTAAAATATTAAAATGTAGTATTACATTTATATATATTAATATTAAAAACGAGGCACGGTTCCAATATACGAGGCATAAATGATATCCAAACCCGCCCAGTTCCACTAAGTGGCATGGGGTGGGACCACCCAAATTACACGGATCAGGTCAAACCGGAACCGGATGGGTTAAAATTATCATCACTATTTCTTTGCAAATATTCATTCTTCTTTCATGTGAGTTCATCGTGTGGATAATGGATATATTGCTTTAATGGATCACCCCCCGACCCTCCTGTATGTCAGAGAATTCGTCCACATACTTTTTATGTCCATTATGTTGGTTGTTTGCGCTCACTTAATGAATGGTTTTAATTTTCCGTAAATTTTTTTATTTAATATTTTTTTGAAAAATGAGTACTAGAATAAACCATTGAGAGGTGCATTATTTTGTTGAAGCAGCGTATTACAAACATATCAATCATGCACCAGAGTAATTGATGAAGACTTTGTGTCCGATGGAATCAAAGAAATATTTAATGACACTTTATAAAGTTAAACTTAATTAAATATTTAATCAAGTGATTTATTAGGAAATTAATATTCAAGAATTAAATATCCACATCTCTACAAGTTAAAATTTTAGATATAAATTCGATTCAGTTGAGAGCAACTTCACTCATTTAAATTGTTCACTCGATGAGTCTTCTCCCCCAAAGAGTATCAGGGATAATCCGGCCCATGAGAAGAAAAATTCATTTTACGTCCTGTAACTTAGGCCTAATCCAATTTATATCCTTTAAGTTTGTACTTTTTCGATTTACGTCCTTTCCGCCGGAAAATTTTAAAACTCACCGGAATGTGAGGAATAAATTGGGATTCCGGCCAAATAGTCCAATTTACGTCCTTTAAGTTTGAAAATTAAAATTTAATAATTAAAATTTTCTAAAAATCACATTAAAGATTTAAAAAATCTAAAAGTGTCATTAAAAATCCAAAAATCTCCTTAAAATTAAAAAATATAAAATGTGTAAAATAAAATTCAAAATATATCACTAAAATTTTGAAAAATATCATTACAAATTATAAAATGTGTAAAACATAAATAAAAAATTCAAAAATTTTGAAAATACAAAAAATAAAAAATTCTACAATACAAAGAATGGAAAATATGTAATTTAAAAATTAAGAAATTCAAAATCTCATTAAAATTTCTCAAAACTCTAAAGATCTCATTAATTTATTAAAAATATGTATATTAAAAATTACTAATTCTAAAAATCTAATAAGAATAATAAAAATTATTAACATTTCGTTAAAAATCAGACTTGATTCAGACTCGTCTGTCATTAAAGTTTTGCTCGAACTACTAAAAATTTTGGGTCCCACGAGATTTTCCAACTCACCATCGAGGTTGAGTGTAAGTTCCACATGCACCTTGATCGATTTTGGAACAGTCCATAATTCATTTTCACGATATTTTTAAAATTGTGGAATTTTTTGTTTTAAACATTTTTAAAATTTTAATTTATAGATTCTTTTATTTTTATGAGCTTTTAGAAAAAAATAAATTAATTTACACATTTTTTAGATTTTTTGAATTGTAGAAATTATAGATTTTTTTTTTTTATTTTTATGAGTTTTTAGAAAACAAAATTAAATTTACACATTTTCAGATTTTTTGAATTGTAGAATTTATAATTTTTTTTAGATTTTTTATATTTATTTTACACAATTTATAAGTTTTTAATGAGATTTTTTTTTAAAGATATTTTCAGAATTTTATAATTATTAATTTATAATTTTCAAACATAAAGGATGTAAATTGGACTATTTGACCGGATTTTCAATTTTCCGGTGGAAAGGACGTAAATTGGACCGAAAATGATGTAAATTGGACACCCTAGGACGTAAATTGAAAACGTGAAAACTTAAAGGATATATTTTGGATTAGGCCTAAGTTACAGGACGTAAAATGAAATTTTCTCACCCATGAGTGAGGGGTAGTATTAAAAAATTAATATACAAGGATTAATTTTTCACCTCTCTACAAGTTCGGACTTTTAAATGAGACAAAATTCTTTCATAATTATCTTCAACTTTAGTATGGTTTGGTACATACATAAAATTTTGATAATGAGAAATTCGATACCGATTCGATTCCATACCGAAAATTTTACTATACCATAATTTCGGTCTACATATGTGGTATCAAGTTTAACAGCAGCAGCAGGAAGCTCGGTCCCTTGGAAGTTACGCCCTCTCTGGGAGCAAGTTCAAGAAACAGAGTTGGAGGGAATTCAGCTTAGGGTGACACACATATATCTTGAAGGCAACTCTTCTGCGGACAAATTGGAGACAACACATTCGGCTGGCTTCACATGGTATGGTTCAACACGCCCCCATAACATCTCAGACACTACTTAACACATGATCTAAACATGGAGTTTTACAGATTCATGTAATTAGAGGGGTAAAATGCAAGTTTGGTCCCAAGAGAATTTTTCAAAAACAATTTTGGTCCCATTTTTTGCAAAAATTGTCCCAACCGTTAAATATTTAACGGTTTCCGTTAAGTGATATTGCAAAAATTGTCCCAAAACAAAAAATGAGAAAAAAATGACAAATTGCATATTTTTTTCAAATTAAATTATAATTTGTGTAAATTTGAAAAAACATATAGATAATAATTTGTATCAAATTTAAAAATTAAGAAAAATTTATAGAAAGCATACAACATTTAAAAAAAAAAAAGGTTTCAAACCAATTAATATTTTATGTAAAATCAGTCAAATTAAAAAATTTGAATAATTAAAATTTGACGATATTATTTTTTTTATTTATAACATCATAAAAATTTATCATATAGATTCTTAAAAAATATCAAATATAGTTTTTAAAACGTAAATTTTGAAGAAATTCAAATTACAAATTCCATCAAAATTTTAAACTAAAGATACTAACAAAATGTATACATATATCTATCATTAACCAGTCTCTTCACCCCGTCATTGACAGAAAATCGAAAGTCAATCTTCCAAAAATTCATTTTACATGTTAAGCCCTGTTGGTCCTGAAAGGAGTATATAACAAGTGTATGGGGGGGGGGGGATACACTTGTATGCAAATTCTTTTCTAATTTGATCAAGCCAGAGCTCAGCAAGGTTGTCTTGGACAACTCTGCTGAAGATGATTAACTCTTCTAAGATAATCAATCTACTAAGTACTATTGAGTACTTAGTTGACTAACTATCTAGGGGAGTTATATGTGCGGAATAGTGGTTGGCCCTTTTAGTTTAGACTCCTTTAGATTCTGAAATCACTTAGTCAATTCAGTATAGTCCAGTTTCAGGGAACTTGTCCAAATCAGTTTTGCACAGTCTTTGAATGTTTATCCTTTGAAAGATCAGTTTGTGTGCAGTGTTGAATGTATGAAAGTACTTGAAATGTAAATCAACACAAGAGTTTATAGTGGTTCAGAGACTCAAGCTCCTACATCCACTTTCCCTGATTTAACAGGATAATTCCTTCACTCTTGGAATTAACTTGTTTTATAGTGCCAAGGTGCACTTGATCAAGAACACCACTCCTTGGTGAATTGATCCCTAGGATGTCTAGAGTCCTAGTACCCTCTTCTCCACTCAGAACTGAACTGTTCTTCTCTCAACAGTCAGCTCCTACCACTTCTACTACTACAACCTTCTCACTTTCACTCTTGAAAGATATGAGGATTGAAGTAAGGTTCCAACTAATGAGATATCCTTTACAATGAAGATCAGTGTATAAGGATAGGATATCTCTCTAAGCTTGTGTATGGATATATAATGTAGTACAACTTAGATGAAGTGTTTGAAGACTAAGATAGTCTTTGAAAGCTTTGAAAGCACTCTAGCTTGTAAGAACTTAATGTTTAGAGGTGCTTTGTTGAGGTTGAAGTTGGATACTTTCAAATGGTCTTCACACTGCTGTATTTATAGACAAATGAAGGATTTGCCCATTGGAGAGGCAGCCCCAAATGTCCATAAATGTCTTCTTTTAGTTCTTCAACTTAGAAGACAGGATCTTGATAGTGACATGTCCTCATTTGGGAAATAAACGGCTGTTAAGACTTTGTCTTCATTCTGCAGCGCTCTTCCCAATGTCTGACTTTCAGATTCTCTTGTTAAGACTTGGACATGGCTTCTGAAGGTTGTTCCATTGATAGGACAACATTCCTCATCATTTGGACAACTCTCCTTATCACTATCAGCAGTCTTGCTTATCAGCAAGGTTGGCTTGCTCTTCTTCAGATGACTTGGCTTATACCCTTTGCTTTACTTCAAAGTGATCTTAGCATGTTGATTTGTAGTTCTCTAGGGTATGGTTGTCTCTATTTCTTCAGCATAGTTGACCTCAAGCTTTCAGAGCACTTGGTCTTGATTTCTTGTACTGAGACAACTCCTCTGGACAACTCTCCTGATCAGTATAGTTGGTCTTCCAAAAGACTTAGTGTTGTATCCAGAGTTTGAGCCTTGAGGGGACTTGTTTTAGATGGACTTCTAAGCATGTGTTTCCCCTCAAATTGTGCATCTAATCATCTAAGAGCTACCTAACATATTAGCTCCTCATCTAGCCTTTATACTATATGTTCTAACATTTCTAGAACATATTCAATTTGACTTAGGCATGTCTCAGGGGGTTTTGGTATTCAATCAAAACATATCTCATTTTATTCCCAAAAATTTCCCCCTTTTTGATGATGCCAAAACCTATACAACTTGTGCAAAAGTGACTTAACTACACCTATTACATTTATCTTCAGAAGACATGATTAGGGTCAATTATCCTGAAAAGTAATGTGTTAGTGTACTCACCATTCATGTTGCACATAGGTTTCATAGATATGCATAGAGAGATGAGTGTTTCTTGATTCAAAGTGAATTCAACTATCATTCATTAGAAAGTCATTACAGGCATGTTGATAGTTGAAATTAACATATCAGAGCATGAATCATTAAACACTAAATACATCAGAGCATTTCACTATACAAAATATTTCTAGAATTTTAGAATCAGAGCAACTACTAACAACCCTTAGCAGTATTTGGATCAGAGCAAAACATCAGATATCAGAGAATCAAGCTTATATCAGAGCAATCCAAAGCATATCAGAGCAAACAGATTTTCACAGCACACCACATCAGCACTCTTGACCATATTTCAGCATAGTTGATCAATTAAGATAGGTCAGAAGACTTAGCCATTTCAAAGATCATCCTCAGGAGGTGGCAACATCCCATATTGTGCCCACACTCTTCTTTTCAAAGCCATGGCTTCTTGGTTTGTTCCCTTAGGTCCAAGAACCATCTTGTTTAGCTTGAGGATCTCAGTGAATTCTCTCAGAATTTTTGCTTGATCAATCCATCCTTCAAGCTTTGGAGGCATGTAAATGATTGGCTTTGGGGCAGTGAGTTCAAATCTTGCAATGTCAGCAGCTGCAAGCAATTGTTGATAAAGCTCTCTGTAGTACTCTATCATGAACTCAGCAAAAGTGGAGTTGGCATCCTTTCCATTCCATCTGTCAATGACATAGTAATCATAGACAAACTCCCTCTTTGCTTCCTCCCATGAGTCATTCAGCTGTTTTGGTACCCATTTATCTAAGTGAGGATATTTGGTGTCCATTGGGATCAATAGCTGTGGCTTCATCTTGTTATATGTTGCTCTCTTCCTTCTTGGCTTCTGGAAGTCTGCTCTTCTCTTATCTCTTGCTGTTTGTGCTTCATCCATCAACTCCATCTTTTCTTGGGCCCTCATCATGGCCAGTTTCTGTTGAGTTTCAGGGTCTTTGCCATACCCTTCATGAAACAGCTTTGGTGGATCATTTAGCACCACTACTTTCTTCTTCTTGGGTCCTGGTCCAAAGCCTTCTTCATACAGCTCCTCTACATCTTCAGAAGCTTTGGCACCTCCAGTGGACTTAGTCTCAGTAGACTTTTCCTTTTCAGAAGACTTGTCTTCTTCAGCATTCTTGGGCTCTTCAGCAGTTTTGGCCTTCTTTGAGATAGGCTCATCATCAACAATTCTGAATTCAGGTGGAAGATCAAGGCTGTTGGGAAAGTCAGTGAATTTCTCAACTTGTCTTTTCTTTCCTTTTGCCCTCTTGATCTTTCCTCTAGTTTGGACACCTTCAGCATCTTTGTCCAATCCAGATACCTCACCACCTGGCCTTTGCTGTAACCTCACTCTTTCCTCTTGGGCTGAGGCCATTGAGTTCTTCAAGGCAAGTGCTAACTGCTCCTCTTCATTCAGTTCTTCCAAGTTTAGCACTGCTGGCTCCTTTCCCTTTCCTTCAGGAGCTATGTCCTTACCCTTTCCCCCTTTGACTGGGCTTCCAATTACTAAGGCACCTTTTGCCCTTGCTCTTTCCCTTTCCCCCTTTTTGGCAGCATCAAAACATTCAGGCTTCAATTCACTCATAGTAGATGCCAATAAGGACTGGGCTTGGGTGAGAGACTTCATTTCCTCCAACAGATATACATTCTCATCATGTATATTTTGCATCCTATCACTGCTCAAGCTAAGGAAAGCTAGAACAGGCTTCATTTTCTGTTGAACAAACTCCTCCATGGTTGTCTTTAGAGATGCATCGAGTTGGGTCTTAAGAAGCTCAGTGAGGTTGGCCACTGCACCTTCAGCAATGTTGGCCAATACCTCTTGGGAAAATTTTTCTGAGGCTGCTTTCACCATAGCTAGCCTTTGCTCTTCAGCTCTTTGTCTTTGTAGGGCAGTTTTTCTTCCAAGAGCTCTCTTCACCACTGACCTCAATGTCTTCACATTCCTATTGTGGTTGATTCTTAGCAAAGATTGCTCTTTCTTTACATCCTTTGAAACTGATCTCATGGTGTTTTTAGCCTTGATGACTTCAGTGGAGATGGTTTGCAGACCAGTCTCAACTCCACTGATCCTTGCTTCCAAGGTAGGTAACACCACATCTTCTGAGCCAGTTAGCCTCATTTCTACAGATGCCAAGGTTCTTCCATGCTCATCCAAGGCTCCAGAAGTTTCTGCATGAGCTGTTTGAACTTGATGAGCCAAGGAATCCAATTTATCTGATTGCATCCCAAGCAGAGCTTGTGCTGATCCACTATCAACTTGAATGGGTGCATCTGTTAAGAGTTCATCTGCAAAAATTTGATCAAAGGTTATACCTGCAATATCAGACAAATCAAATGAGTCAGTAAACACACAATTGACTCCCTCAATTTCTTTTTCATAAGACTCTGATACATCAGCAGTCTTCTCCTCATTTTCAACTATTTCTTTTCTCCCTTCATCAATGATTTCCTCACTTAAAGGTACAGGCCTCCTCTCATCAAGGGATTCCTGAAGTTCAGATTTGACTTCAAGAATAGCCTGCCCTTCCTCACTTATATCACCCTCATTTGGTGGTACACTCACTATCCTAGTGATCACCACATCTCTTTCATCTACTACTCCCTCTTGTTTTTCAACTATCATTTCCTTTTCAACTCCTTCACCTAGACCTGCAGCATCTCCACCTTCAACAAGGTTCAAAGATGGAAGTTGTGGGGAGATCACAGTGCTTATATCAACAGCCACTGAGTCATCCTGAATGATTAAGGGCTGATCAGTGTCCAACTCATCTGACACTGAATAGGCCTTAACCAAACCAGCCTCTAAAATAGGAACCTCCACATCTTTAGGTTGTGCCTTGGGTTCAGAAGAACCTTCATTGGCAGATGTGTCTTTGGTTGTGTTACCACCCTTGGTCAACACCTCTGAAGATACAGAGCCTTTCCTATGATAGGTTCTAGGAGGGTTGGAGAGTCTTTCAGATACAGAAGGCTTAGGGAGATTAGCTTGAGGGGTTTCAGGAGGGTTGGGTCTTGAGGGGTTTGAGGGATCATCAGGGGAATCATCATCATTGGAGCTACTTTCAGGGTGTTTGATGCCCTTAGCTTTTCTTTCCCTCTCCTCATTAATCTTATCAGCCACCAGCTTTGCAAACACTTCCTCATCAATGAGAAATCTTGTCTTTGAAACTCCAGCAAAGTGTAGCAACCTGTTCTCCTCCACTTGCCACCAGTTTGCACCCTTATCTTGGATGACTTGTGATATCTCCATCATAGACTTGTCTTTTACATCAACAAGCATCCTTAGATCATGAAATGTCTTCTGAATTCTTGGAAATTCAGCAAGCTGTGGGTACAGACTGTCCACAGTAGCCTTGGCTCCTCCTCTGAGCATACTTTCATAAGTATACTCCTCCTCATCTCCACTTGAATGGGGACTTTGGGTTATAGGGGAGTTGGCTCTGGGTTCCCTTAAAGTGGCTTCAGGAAGGTTTAGTTCAGGAATGTTGGCTTCAGAAGGGTTGAGTGCAATAGAAGGTGCTTCAGTTGCTTTTGAGAGCAATGGATCTGAAGGGGCTTTGCTCAGGGGGGTTGGCTCAAAGAGTGCAGCTTCTAATTGCTTTGAATAATTGAGCATAGATGAGTCAAGGGGAGAGTTCAATCTTGTCTCATCAACTGCTATATCTGCTAGCACATCTATCCCACTTCTTTGCACACTCCCTTCAGGAGAGTATCTCTTTGTAAGATTGATGGGGGTGATAGGTTGATTGGTTGGGGTTATATGGGTTTCAGGGGAGTTGGGCTCAGGGTTCTGAATTTCAGGGATGTTGGCCTCTATTGGTTGACCTTCAGGGACCTTGGATTCTGGAGTACCAGAACCAGATGAGTTGGTCCTTGACTTGGATTTGGTCCTGCTTTCAGCTCTGCTCTCTCTAAGAGCAAGTTGTAGAGACCTTTCCTCTTGGAGCTCCAACACCTTTTCAGTAGGCTTGGCCCTTCTCTTGCTAGCCCTACTGCTCCCACTTCCTTCATCATCCTTCTCAGGGACAACCTCCCTGATCCTTTTGTCACCCTTAGACTTTTGTCTAGTCTCATTTTATTTCTGTCTCAACTCTTCTGAATGATCAGAAGGCACACTCACTCCCTCTTCAACAACTTCTTCAATTTCAGTTGAAGCATCTGATTTCTCCTCTGAGGGGATTTGAGACATTTTCCTTGTTTTCATCATTCTGGCCTTTGTCCTCTTCTTCATCTTTGGCTTCTCCTCCACCTTCTCTTCAGCAGGTTTAGCCATTAGCATCCTCCTTTGCTCAGTTTTCTTGCTGAGCTTTCTGAACATAATCTTTTGGGCTGGGAGGGGCTTTGCAAAGGTTTGCATTTGTGAATAATGGGAGAACTTCTCAATCAACAAGCTTGCCCTGGTGCAATACTTGAGTTTCCCATCTAGCACAACCTTGTTGTGGGCTCTCACTTTAAACTTGGCCTTTTCCTTCAACATCTCAGATATGATGAAGGTCCTCCAATCAAACTGGATGCCTTTGTCACTAGCATCAATAATAGCAGCCATGATTCTGATCCTTGGATGACTGACCTGCTCCAAACTTCCAGTATTGCTCAAGAGACTCTTAGCAACTACCTCAAAGAGGTTGAGAAATTCTGGCTTGAGAGTCTTCTTGTTTTGTGTTGAAGAGATGGGACCTGGAACTATGAGCCATTCTTGTGCTATCTCCTCTTCATGATCAGCACCATAAAATTCTGGATTCTTTCCCTCTGAAGGCAATCCAAAAGCTCCTTCAAGATCTTCTGAAGAGAATTTCACTCTATGAAATCTCTCTTCCTCCTCACCCTCTGCAATATATGACAGTCTGGTGGAAACTTCACCATCTTCTGGCTTACCTCTCCATTTAAGAAAGGCAAAGAACTCAGCCATGTAGCTTTCCAGACAAGAGCTTGGCTTTTCTTCCATAAACTTTTGAAGACCAGCCCTTCTCAACCATCTCAGGGTTGGAGTGATTTCAGGATCTTCACTTGTAAATGATACTATTGGCTCAAAGTGAAGGCTGTTCTTATTGCTCAAGTATCCAAAATCAAGGTCTAGAGCCTTGTTGGAGAAATCTATGATCATCTCTGGTCTAACTTTGGGAGCCATTGAAAAATTACAGAGATAAAATTGAGAGGGTTTTGAGAGAGTTTGAAGAAAATGAGCTAGGGTTTCGAATGCTTGGGGAAGAAGAGTGTGTGGGGAGTTCTTAAGACTTGAGAATATTCTAAAAAGAATGTTTTTCAATGAGTTGGTGAGATTTGTGTATTTTCAACGGTTGTCAAAAATGGAAAACACACTTGGACGGCCAGGATGAATTTCAGGGGAGTTGGCCAGTTTTGATCCAATGGTTAAAAACCAATGTAACAGTGACTTGTTGGTTTTATTCAAAACGTGGAAGGTATTTAATATTAGTTAATGGTTGGGGAGTTTTCGAGATAGATCATGGCTTGAAAAGTGTAATGCAAACAAGAGTTAAATCTTGGCATTTAATGCATGGAAAGCGACCTTTTGGGTGGGGGACAAATTAAATCCCACAGAGATGATATCTGTAATTGGGACAGTTATCAAGGTAGACAATGATTACCCAAAATAGGTGCTTATCAAACCAAGAAAATAGTTTGATAGCCAAGACAACTTATCTGACCTTACAAGGACAAGTGTCCTGAAGAGATGTGGACAAGAGTCCTGAATATCAATGGACAAGTGTCCTGAGTAATTGTGATCATCTCTTCTGCACTTCAGTAGACTTGTCCAAGTCTACTGAATATCAATTCAACTCTTTTACTCCCATTAACTTTAATGAGTTTTACTTATCCAACTTCCCTGGATCAAGTAAACCCAACTCTGCTGATAGCTCCAGAAATCTTGCCTCTGCAAGTGGCTTAGTTAGTATATCAGCTTTTTGATGATCTGTATGGATCTTGACCAACTTTATATCCTTCTTCTCCACATGATCTCTAATGAAGTGATGCTTGATGTCCACATGTTTGCATCTCGTATGCAAGACAGGATTTTGTGAAATAGCAATGGCACTATTATTGTCACAAAATATTGGCACTTCAGTAGAGTTAACTCTGTAGTCTCTTAGTTGTTGTCTCAACCATAGGATCTGAGCACAACAACTTCCAGCTGCTACATATTCAGCTTCAGTAGTGGAAGTAGCCACTGTGTTTTGCTTCTTGGAGAACCAAGATATGAGCTTGTTGCCTAAGAATTGATAAGTCCCTGAGGTGGACTTTCTATCAATTCTGCAACCTCCATAATCAGCATCTAAGTAGCCAGTTAACTCAATGTTGTCATCAGCAGGGTACCAAAGGCCTAGATTCTCAGTGCCTTTGAGATACCTCAAAATCCTTTTTGCAGCCTCAAGATGGCTTTTCTTAGGATTTTCTTGGAACCTTGCACAAACACCTACTGCAAAGGTGATGTCAGGCCTGCTGGCAGTGAGATAGAGAAGTGATCCAATGATTCCTCTATACTCAGTGGAGTTGGTTGACACACCACTCTCATCAGGATCCATCTTCCAATTTGTGTTCATTGGAATCCTTACTGGCTTGCTAGTAGCACACCCAAACTTCTTGATCATTTCTCTGGTGTACTTAGCTTGGTTGATGAAGATTCCTTCTTTTGATTGCTTGACTTGAAGACCCAAAAAGAAGTTCATCAACCCCATCATGGACATCTCAAACTTGCTTTGCATAAGCTTGGAGAACTTCTCACACAGCTTTTCATTTGGAGATCCAAAAATTATGTCATCCACATAAATTTGGACAAGCAAGATGTCCTCTCCTTCAGAGATTCTGAAGAGAGTTCTGTCCACAGTTCCCTTGGTGAATCCATGATCCAAGAGGAATTGTGACAGTGTATCATACCAAGCCCTAGGGGCTTGCTTGAGTCCATATAAAGCCTTCTTTAATCTGTAGACTTGATCTCCAATCTCAAAACCTGGTGGTTGCTCCACATAGACTTCTTCCTTCAAGACTCCATTCAGAAAGGCACTCTTGACATCCATTTGGTACACTTTGAACCTCTTGTGGGCTGCATAGGCTAGAAAGAGCCTTATTGCTTCTAGCCTTGCCACAGGTGCAAATGTCTCATCATAGTCAATGCCTTCATGTTGGCAATAGCCTTTTGCCACAAGTCTTGCTTTGTTTCTGACAATCACATCATTTTCATTCTTCTTGTTCTTGAATACCCACTTTGTTCCAATAACATCTTGATGTGAAGGTCTATCCACCATCTCCCATACTTCATTTCTGGTGAATTGATTCAGTTCTTCCTGCATGGCTGTGATCCAATTGGCATCTTGAAGTGCTTCCTCAATGTCACTTGGTTCTTGCTCTGACAAGAAACAACAGAAAAGAGCACTTTCACCATGAAATCTCCTAGTTTTGACTCCTATACTTGGGTCACCAAGTATTAGATCAGTAGGATGGTCAGACAACCAAGTCCTTCTTTTTCTGATCTCTTCAGTAGAGTTGTCCTCTACTGAAGTTGAGTCATTTTGATCATAAAATTCAGGAAAGTTTAATGCAGGATCTAATTCAGGATCATAATCAGGGGTGTTGTCCTCAATGTCAGGGACATTGGCATTTTCAACATTTTGAGTTCCCCCTTGATTATTTAATCCATTAACTACCTCAGCAGGAACTGCTTCTTCATTGGTAGTTGTTACCTGGATGTGAACTGGGATTGGATCATTCAGTTCACCATTCCTTTCAGTGGGATTTGCCTCAGGAGAATTGCCTTCAGGGTTGTTGTCCAAAGTGAAGTTTTCAGGTAGGTTGGTTTGGACAACTTCTATGAAATCAGTGTCTTTGTCTTTTAGGCTCAGTCTGGTTGTCCTTTGTGTGATTTCTTCTGATTCCAAGTTCTCATTCCTGAACTCATGAATAGATTCATCAAACACAACATGAGGTGTTTCCTCTACAATAAGGGTTTTCTTGTTGTAGACTCTGAAAGCTCTACTGATTTGAGAGTATCCAAGGAATACTCCTTCATCAGCTTTGCTATCTAAGGCTTTCAGCTGATCTTTCCCATTATTGTGAATAAAACACTTGCAACCAAAAATGTGAAAGTATGACACTTTAGGCAATCTTCCTTTCCAGAGTTCATAGGGGGTTTTGCCTTGCCCCTTAGTGATCAAACATCTGTTCTGAGTATGGCATGCAGTGTTTATAGCTTCAGCCCAAAACCTCTTAGGTAGGTTAGAATTAGCAATTAAAGTTCTAGCAGCCTCTTTTAAAGTTCTATTTCTTCTCTCTGCAACTCCATTTTGTTGAGGAGTTCTAGCTGCTGAGGTTTCATGAGCTATTCCATTAGATGTGCAATACTCATTGATGTATGAATTAATGAACTCAGTGCCTTTATCAGATCTTATCTTGATAATGTTAAGGCTTTTCTCATTTGACAATCTCTTTAACAGTTCAGGCAGTTTGACTTGAGTTTCCTTCTTATTAAGGAGAAATACTACCCATGTGAGCCTAGAGAAGTCATCTACTACAACCAATGTGTATTTTCTACCATTTATGCTTGCAGGGGTAATAGGTCCATGTGTAGGAGTTCAAGCACCCTTTCAGTAGAGATGACTGGTTTTCCCTTAAATGAGGCTTTGATCTGTTTTCCTTCTTGGCATGGTTTACAAACATGCTCCTTAATGAAAACCTCATTAGGTAGTCCTTTAACTAATGCATTTCTAGCAATTTTGTTCATTGTTTTGAAGTTCAAGTGGTTTAATCTCTTATGCCATAACCAACTTTGTTCACTAGAACTCTTAGCAATGAAGCATGCAGCATCAGTAGACTTGTCCCAGTCTGCAAAATACACATTTCCTTTCCTAGTTCCAGTCAGTAGAGTTTGTTGAGTCTTATCTTTGATTAAGCATTTTCCACTAGAAAACTCAACATTGAAATCTTTATCACAGAATTGACTGATACTTAGGAGATTATATTTGAGACCAGCCACATAAGATACATTGGATACTTTGATGTTACCAATCATCAAAGTACCATAACCTTTTGTAGTTGCTTGTGAGCTGTCTCCAAATGTGACATTTGGGCCTTCTTTTTCAATAAAATCAGTGAGGAGTTCCTTGTTTCCAGTCATGTGCCTTGAACATCCACTGTCAAGGTACCATGCTGACTTTTTGCTCATGCTCCTCTTCTTGTGGCCCATAGGTACCTGCAATTAGATAGGTTTAGGTACCCTTTGAGTTTTGGGTCCTGAGAGGTTAGCTGTACCTTTAGGAACCCAAACTTGCCTAATAACCCTGATTGATTCAAGGTGGCTAAGTTGTCTTCCTCTAGCATCTACATACATTGTCTTTCCCTTAAATGCCTTTGGAAAAGTGTGTGTGAATGTGTTAACTCTGTAAGTTTCAGGAGAATTGTCAGATCTCCTGAACTTTTGAGTTCTTTGTGCTACTTGAGGGAATCTTTGAGGAAAGGATTTCTTATGACCATTACCCTTTGGCATGAAGGGTTTTGGTTGTCTCATTTTATTTTGCCTTTGAGGATAATTGTCCTTAGGTCTAGTCAGCTGAGGCTTTCTCAGAAGAGTTGGCCTAGGCTGATTATACCTTGGATAATTCCTCTGAACATTGTTCAGGAGAGTTGCCCTTCCATTGGGTCTACTCTGCTGACCAACATTCCTCTTATGTTCAGGAGCTTTGGCCATTTCCTTAGGTTTTGGCCTAATCTCCTGAAGCACTTGAGTAGGCAGATCATCCATTTTTCCCTTTCCTTTGTTCAGTGGCTGAATTACTTCATTTTCAGTTTGTGCCACTGACTTAACAAAGATTCTCTTAGTGTTACTTACAGAAGCAACACTAAGACAAGGTGAAGATTCAAATGGATCAAAACCTAATCCACTTCTTTGAGCCATAGGTCTTTCATAACTCTGAATTTCCTCTATTGCTCTAGAGGATTTCTTCAGAGCAGACATCTTTAATTTCAGGCTCTCTTCACTTGATTTAAGAATGTCATATTCATGTGAGAGGTTTTCAAACTTGGCATTTAGAATTTTAAGTTCAAAATCTTTTCTCTTCTGAGAGAGAAGTTGATCATCAATCTCCTTTTGTTGGTCAACTATCCTGAGATTTGCTTCCTCAAGCTCTCTCAAGACTTGTTGATACAACTCAGTAGACTTGACATCAACAACTGCCTCAGAGTTTTTGGCAAGTTCAATAGCCAATCTTTCATTTTCTCTCACACAATTATCATGAAATTCTTGCAGCATAGTGAAATCTTCCATCAACTTTCCAAGGGAAAGCTTCAAGTTGACCTCACTATTGTTTTGTGAGATGAATGATGGTGAACTAGAAGTAGAGGATACCTCATCATCCTCAAGGGCCATGTTGCAAACATCATCATCATCATCACTGTTGGAGAACAGTCCATCTGAAGAGTTGAAGCTTTCAGCACTATCAGATTCTTCACCAGCCATCATGGCCTTTCTATTGGTGAATTTTCTGTCTCTTTTAGCTTGTCTCTCTCTTCTCTCCTTAGAGCTTAATTCAGGGCAATCATACTGGAAGTGCCCTTTCTTCTTGCAGTTATAGCACAGATCTTCATCATCTTCTTTCTTTGATTCTTCTCTTCTTTTTGATGATGAAGGTTCAACTCTACTGGACCTTCTCCTATCAGAGTACTTGTCCTCTGATCTCTTCTCTTCAGGCTTTTTGGCTTCAGCCTGAACTTCAGGAGAGTTGTACCTTCTCCTGAATTTGTTGTCCTGGTAGAATTTCTTGTATCTACCAAACCTTGAATTTAGCTTTTCAAACCTTCTAGCCATCAATGCTAGTTCTTCCTTCATTTCAGTCTTTGAGACTGACTTTGATGATCTTGGAGTGGACTGCATTTCTGGTTCAGCAGCTTTGGCTTTGAATGCCACTCCCTTAGTAGGATTTGAAGGTTCCTCAACAGGCTTTCTTCTATTGAGGTCGAACTCATAAGCTTTGAGTTCTGAGAAGATTTGTTGCATGGGCATGGTGGAGAGATCTTTGGTATTTTGCATCATTACAGCATAGACATCCCACTTTTGAGTGAGACTTCTCAAGATCTTCAACCCAACTTCTCTCTTGGTGTAGACCTTGCCCAATGAGTTGATCTCATTCATCACATCAGTGAATCTACCAGCAAACTTATCAATGGACTCCTCAGACTCCATTGCAAACTGTTCAAATTTCTGCACTGCCACTTGGAGCTTATTCTCCTTGATCTTTTCAGTACCCTCACACATTTCTACAAGAGTATCCCAAATTTCTTTGGCAGTTGTGCAGTGGTAGACCCTTCCCATGACTACATCTGGAATTGTTTGATAGAGAGTGTTCATTGCTAGATAATTCAGATTATCCTTCCTCTTTTCATCAGCAGTGAAGTCATCTTCATCTTTAGGAAGTACATCTCTTGTATCTGCCCTTTGAGCCTCTGTGACTCTGGGATTAACAAATGTGAATACAAAAGGACCTCTTGTGATCACTCTCAACATATCAGTATGAAGAGATGCAAGATGAGCCCTCATTCTGATTTTCCAGAAATCATAATTATCAATTGAGAACATGGGCAATTTGTGATGATATATGTGATTGACTGGATTAGTTGCCATATTGTCCAATCCTTGAACAGCAGGAGGTGGAACTGCAGCATTTATATTTTGATCAGGATTTTGTTGCTGCTGGTTCTGGTTGTTGTTATTTCCTCTTGCCATTTCTGTAAGAAAAGGTTAGACAATAGATACAAATGACTTCAGATAGATCAGTTCAGTGACCACACCAAATATGTGATTTTTGAAAACCAAGATGGCTTTTCAGAAGCAGTGGTCTTTGAACCCCCGCTCTGATACCACTTGTTGGTCCTGAAAGGAGTATATAACAAGTGTATGGGGGGGGGAATACACTTGTATGCAAATTCTTTTCTAATTTGATCAAGCCAGAGCTCAGCAAGGTTGTCTTGGACAACTCTGCTGAAGATGATTAACTCTTCTAAGATAATCAATCTACTAAGTACTATTGAGTACTTAGTTGACTAACTATCTAGGGGAGTTATATGTGCGGAATAGTGGTTGGCCCTTTTAGTTTAGACTCCTTTAGATTCTGAAATCACTTAGTCAATTCAGTACAGTCCAGTTTCAGGGAACTCGTCCAAATCAGTTTTGCACAGTCTTTGAATGTTTATCCTTTGAAAGATCAGTTTGTGTGCAGTGTTGAATGTATGAAAGTACTTGAAATGTAAATCAACACAAGAGTTTATAGTGGTTCAGAGACTCAAGCTCCTACATCCACTTTCACTGATTTAACAGGATAATTCCTTCACTCTTGGAATTAACTTGTTTTATAGTGCCAAGGTGCACTTGATCAAGAACACCACTCCTTGGTGAATTGATCCCTAGGATGTCTAGAGTCCTAGTACCCTCTTCTCAACTCAGAACTGAACTGTTCTTCTCTCAACAGTCAGCTCCTACCACTTCTACTACTAAACCGTCTCACTTTCACTCTTGAAAGATATGAGGATTGAAGTAAGGTTCCAACTAATGAGATATCCTTTACAATGAAGATCAGTGTATAAGGATAGGATATCTCTCTAAGCTTGTGTATGGATATACAATGTAGTACAACTTAGATGAAGTGTTTGAAGACTAAGATAGTCTTTGAAAGCTTTGAAAGCACTCTAGCTTGTAAGAACTTAAGGTTTAGAGGTGCTTTGTTGAGGTTGAAGTTGGATACTTTCAAATGGTCTTCACACTTCTGTATTTATAGACAAATGAAGGATTTGCCCGTTGGAGAGGCAGCCCCAAATGTCCATAAATGTCTTCTTTTAGTTCTTCAACTTAGAAGACAGGATCTTGATAGTGACATGTCCTCATTTGGGAAATAAACGGCTGTTAAGACTTTGTCTTCATTCTGCAGCGCTCTTCCCAATGTCTGACTTTCAGATTCTCTTGTTAAGACTTGGACATGGCTTCTGAAGGTTGTTCCATTGATAGGACAACATTCCTCATCATTTGGACAACTCTCCTTATCACTATCAGCAGTCTTGCTTATCAGCAAGGTTGGCTTGCTCTTCTTCAGATGACTTGGCTTATACCCTTTGCTTTACTTCAAAGTGATCTTAGCATGTTGATTTGTAGTTCTCTAGGGTATGGTTGTCTCTATTTCTTCAGCATAGTTGACCTCAAGCTTTCAGAGCACTTGGTCTTGATTTCTTGTACTGAGACAACTCCTCTGGACAACTCTCCTGATCAGTATAGTTGGTCTTCCAAAAGACTTAGTGTTGTATCCAGAGTTTGAGCCTTGAGGGGACTTGTTTTAGATGGACTTCTAAGCATGTGTTTCCCCTCAAATTGTGCATCTAATCATCTAAGAGCTACCTAACATATTAGCTCCTCATCTAGCCTTTATACTATATGTTCTAACATTTCTAGAACATATTCAATTTGACTTAGGCATGTCTCAGGGGGTTTTGGTATTCAATCAAAACATATCTCATTTTATTCCCAAAAATTTCCCCCTTTTTGATGATGCCAAAACCTATACAACTTGTGCAAAAGTGACTTAGCTACACCTATTACATTTATCTTCAGAAGACATGATTAGGGTCAATTATCCTGAAAAGTAATGTGTTAGTGTACTCACCATTCATGTTGCACATAGGTTTCATAGATATGCATAGAGAGATGAGTGTTTCTTGATTCAAAGTGAATTCAACTATCATTCATTAGAAAGTCATTACAGGCATGTTGATAGTTGAAATTAACATATCAGAGCATGAATCATTAAACACTAAATACATCAGAGCATTTCACTATACAAAATATTTCTAGAATTTTAGAATCAGAGCAACTACTAACAACCCTTAGCAGTATTTGGATCAGAGCAAAACATCAGATATCAGAGAATCAAGCTTATATCAGAGCAATCCAAAGCATATCAGAGCAAACAGATTTTCACAGCACACCACATCAGCACTCTTGACCATATTTCAGCATAGTTGATCAATTAAGATAGGTCAGAAGACTTAGCCATTTCAAAGATCATCCTCAGGAGGTGGCAACATCCCATATTGTGCCCACACTCTTCTTTTCAAAGCCATGGCTTCTTGGTTTGTTCCCTTAGGTCCAAGAACCATCTTGTTTAGCTTGAGGATCTCAGTGAATTCTCTCAGAATTTTTGCTTGATCAATCCATCCTTCAAGCTTTGGAGGCATGTAAATGATTGGCTTTGGGGCAGTGAGTTCAAATCTTGCAATGTCAGCAGCTGCAAGCAATTGTTGATAAAGCTCTCTGTAGTACTCTATCATGAACTCAGCAAAAGTGGAGTTGGCATCCTTTCCATTCCATCTGTCAATGACATAGTAATCATAGACAAACTCCCTCTTTGCTTCCTCCCATGAGTCATTCAGCTGTTTTGGTACCCATTTATCTAAGTGAGGATATTTGGTGTCCATTGGGATCAATAGCTGTGGCTTCATCTTGTTATATGTTGCTCTCTTCCTTCTTGGCTTCTGGAAGTCTGCTCTTCTCTTATCTCTTGCTGTTTGTGCTTCATCCATCAACTCCATCTTTTCTTGGGCCCTCATCATGGCCAGTTTCTGTTGAGTTTCAGGGTCTTTGCCATACCCTTCATGAAACAGCTTTGGTGGATCATTTAGCACCACTACTTTCTTCTTCTTGGGTCCTGGTCCAAAGCCTTCTTCATACAGCTCCTCTACATCTTCAGAAGCTTTGGCACCTCCAGTGGACTTAGTCTCAGTAGACTTTTCCTTTTCAGAAGACTTGTCTTCTTCAGCATTCTTGGGCTCTTCAGCAGTTTTGGCCTTCTTTGAGATAGGCTCATCATCAACAATTCTGAATTCAGGTGGAAGATCAAGGCTGTTGGGAAAGTCAGTGAATTTCTCAACTTGTCTTTTCTTTCCTTTTGCCCTCTTGATCTTTCCTCTAGTTTGGACACCTTCAGCATCTTTGTCCAATCCAGATACCTCACCACCTGGCCTTTGCTGTAACCTCACTCTTTCCTCTTGGGCTGAGGCCATTGAGTTCTTCAAGGCAAGTGCTAACTGCTCCTCTTCATTCAGTTCTTCCAAGTTTAGCACTGCTGGCTCCTTTCCCTTTCCTTCAGGAGCTATGTCCTTACCCTTTCCCCCTTTGACTGGGCTTCCAATTACTAAGGCACCTTTTGCCCTTGCTCTTTCCCTTTCCCCCTTTTTGGCAGCATCAAAACATTCAGGCTTCAATTCACTCATAGTAGATGCCAATAAGGACTGGGCTTGGGTGAGAGACTTCATTTCCTCCAACAGATATACATTCTCATCATGTATATTTTGCATCCTATCACTGCTCAAGCTAAGGAAAGCTAGAACAGGCTTCATTTTCTGTTGAACAAACTCCTCCATGGTTGTCTTTAGAGATGCATCGAGTTGGGTCTTAAGAAGCTCAGTGAGGTTGGCCACTGCACCTTCAGCAATGTTGGCCAATACCTCTTGGGAAAATTTTTCTGAGGCTGCTTTCACCATAGCTAGCCTTTGCTCTTCAGCTCTTTGTCTTTGTAGGGCAGTTTTTCTTCCAAGAGCTCTCTTCACCACTGACCTCAATGTCTTCACATTCCTATTGTGGTTGATTCTTAGCAAAGATTGCTCTTTCTTTACATCCTTTGAAACTGATCTCATGGTGTTTTTAGCCTTGATGACTTCAGTGGAGATGGTTTGCAGACCAGTCTCAACTCCACTGATCCTTGCTTCCAAGGTAGGTAACACCACATCTTCTGAGCCAGTTAGCCTCATTTCTACAGATGCCAAGGTTCTTCCATGCTCATCCAAGGCTCCAGAAGTTTCTGCATGAGCTGTTTGAACTTGATGAGCCAAGGAATCCAATTTATCTGATTGCATCCCAAGCAGAGCTTGTGCTGATCCACTATCAACTTGAATGGGTGCATCTGTTAAGAGTTCATCTGCAAAAATTTGATCAAAGGTTATACCTGCAATATCAGACAAATCAAATGAGTCAGTAAACACACAATTGCCTCCCTCAATTTCTTTTTCATAAGACTCTGATACATCAGCAGTCTTCTCCTCATTTTCAACTATTTCTTTTCTCCCTTCATCAATGATTTCCTCACTTAAAGGTACAGGCCTCCTCTCATCAAGGGATTCCTGAAGTTCAGATTTGACTTCAAGAATAGCCTGCCCTTCCTCACTTATATCACCCTCATTTGGTGGTACACTCACTATCCTAGTGATCACCACATCTCTTTCATCTACTACTCCCTCTTGTTTTTCAACTATCATTTCCTTTTCAACTCCTTCACCTAGACCTGCAGCATCTCCACCTTCAACAAGGTTCAAAGATGGAAGTTGTGGGGAGATCACAGTGCTTATATCAACAGCCACTGAGTCATCCTGAATGATTAAGGGCTGATCAGTGTCCAACTCATCTGACACTGAATAGGCCTTAACCAAACCAGCCTCTAAAATAGGAACCTCCACATCTTTAGGTTGTGCCTTGGGTTCAGAAGAACCTTCATTGGCAGATGTGTCTTTGGTTGTGTTACCACCCTTGGTCAACACCTCTGAAGATACAGAGCCTTTCCTATGATAGGTTCTAGGAGGGTTGGAGAGTCTTTCAGATACAGAAGGCTTAGGGAGATTAGCTTGAGGGGTTTCAGGAGGGTTGGGTCTTGAGGGGTTTGAGGGATCATCAGGGGAATCATCATCATTGGAGCTACTTTCAGGGTGTTTGATGCCCTTAGCTTTTCTTTCCCTCTCCTCATTAATCTTATCAGCCACCAGCTTTGCAAACACTTCCTCATCAATGAGAAATCTTGTCTTTGAAACTCCAGCAAAGTGTAGCAACCTGTTCTCCTCCACTTGCCACCAGTTTGCACCCTTATCTTGGATGACTTGTGATATCTCCATCATAGACTTGTCTTTTACATCAACAAGCATCCTTAGATCATGAAATGTCTTCTGAATTCTTGGAAATTCAGCAAGCTGTGGGTACAGACTGTCCACAGTAGCCTTGGCTCCTCCTCTGAGCATACTTTCATAAGTATACTCCTCCTCATCTCCACTTGAATGGGGACTTTGGGTTATAGGGGAGTTGGCTCTGGGTTCCCTTAAAGTGGCTTCAGGAAGGTTTAGTTCAGGAATGTTGGCTTCAGAAGGGTTGAGTGCAATAGAAGGTGCTTCAGTTGCTTTTGAGAGCAATGGATCTGGAGGGGCTTTGCTCAGGGGGGTTGGCTCAAAGAGTGCAGCTTCTAATTGCTTTGAATAATTGAGCATAGATGAGTCAAGGGGAGAGTTCAATCTTGTCTCATCAACTGCTATATCTGCTAGCACATCTATCCCACTTCTTTGCACACTCCCTTCAGGAGAGTATCTCTTTGTAAGATTGATGGGGGTGATAGGTTGATTGGTTGGGGTTATATGGGTTTCAGGGGAGTTGGGCTCAGGGTTCTGAATTTCAGGGATGTTGGCCTCTATTGGTTGACCTTCAGGGACCTTGGATTCTGGAGTACCAGAACCAGATGAGTTGGTCCTTGACTTGGATTTGGTCCTGCTTTCAGCTCTGCTCTCTCTAAGAGCAAGTTGTAGAGACCTTTCCTCTTGGAGCTCCAACACCTTTTCAGTAGGCTTGGCCCTTCTCTTGCTAGCCCTACTGCTCCCACTTCCTTCATCATCCTTCTCAGGGACAACCTCCCTGATCCTTTTGTCACCCTTAGACTTTTGTCTAGTCTCATTTTATTTCTGTCTCAACTCTTCTGAATGATCAGAAGGCACACTCACTCCCTCTTCAACAACTTCTTCAATTTCAGTTGAAGCATCTGATTTCTCCTCTGAGGGGATTTGAGACATTTTCCTTGTTTTCATCATTCTGGCCTTTGTCCTCTTCTTCATCTTTGGCTTCTCCTCCACCTTCTCTTCAGCAGGTTTAGCCATTAGCATCCTCCTTTGCTCAGTTTTCTTGCTGAGCTTTCTGAACATAATCTTTTGGGCTGGGAGGGGCTTTGCAAAGGTTTGCATTTGTGAATAATGGGAGAACTTCTCAATCAACAAGCTTGCCCTGGTGCAATATTTGAGTTTCCCATCTAGCACAACCTTGTTGTGGGCTCTCACTTTAAACTTGGCCTTTTCCTTCAACATCTCAGATATGATGAAGGTCCTCCAATCAAACTGGATGCCTTTGTCACTAGCATCAATAATAGCAGCCATGATTCTGATCCTTGGATGACTGACCTGCTCCAAACTTCCAGTATTGCTCAAGAGACTCTTAGCAACTACCTCAAAGAGGTTGAGAAATTCTGGCTTGAGAGTCTTCTTGTTTTGTGTTGAAGAGATGGGACCTGGAACTATGAGCCATTCTTGTGCTATCTCCTCTTCATGATCAGCACCATAAAATTCTGGATTCTTTCCCTCTGAAGGCAATCCAAAAGCTCCTTCAAGATCTTCTGAAGAGAATTTCACTCTATGAAATCTCTCTTCCTCCTCACCCTCTGCAATATATGACAGTCTGGTGGAAACTTCACCATCTTCTGGCTTACCTCTCCATTTAAGAAAGGCAAAGAACTCAGCCATGTAGCTTTCCAGACAAGAGCTTGGCTTTTCTTCCATAAACTTTTGAAGACCAGCCCTTCTCAACCATCTCAGGGTTGGAGTGATTTCAGGATCTTCACTTGTAAATGATACTATTGGCTCAAAGTGAAGGCTGTTCTTATTGCTCAAGTATCCAAAATCAAGGTCTAGAGCCTTGTTGGAGAAATCTATGATCATCTCTGGTCTAACTTTGGGAGCCATTGAAAAATTACAGAGATAAAATTGAGAGGGTTTTGAGAGAGTTTGAAGAAAATGAGCTAGGGTTTCGAATGCTTGGGGAAGAAGAGTGTGTGGGGAGTTCTTAAGACTTGAGAATATTCTAAAAAGAATGTTTTTCAATGAGTTGGTGAGATTTGTGTATTTTCAACGGTTGTCAAAAATGGAAAACACACTTGGACGGCCAGGATGAATTTCAGGGGAGTTGGCCAGTTTTGATCCAATGGTTAAAAACCAATGTAACAGTGACTTGTTGGTTTTATTCAAAACGTGGAAGGTATTTAATATTAGTTAATGGTTGGGGAGTTTTCGAGATAGATCATGGCTTGAAAAGTGTAATGCAAACAAGAGTTAAATCTTGGCATTTAATGCATGGAAAGCGACCTTTTGGGTGGGGGACAAATTAAATCCCACAGAGATGATATCTGTAATTGGGACAGTTATCAAGGTAGACAATGATTACCCAAAATAGGTGCTTATCAAACCAAGAAAATAGTTTGATAGCCAAGACAACTTATCTGACCTTACAAGGACAAGTGTCCTGAAGAGATGTGGACAAGAGTCCTGAATATCAATGGACAAGTGTCCTGAGTAATTGTGATCATCTCTTCTGCACTTCAGTAGACTTGTCCAAGTCTACTGAATATCAATTCAACTCTTTTACTCCCATTAACTTTAATGAGTTTTACTTATCCAACTTCCCTGGATCAAGTAAACCCAACTCTGCTGATAGCTCCAGAAATCTTGCCTCTGCAAGTGGCTTAGTTAGTATATCAGCTTTTTGATGATCTGTATGGATCTTGACCAACTTTATATCCTTCTTCTCCACATGATCTCTAATGAAGTGATGCTTGATGTCCACATGTTTGCATCTCGTATGCAAGACAGGATTTTGTGAAATAGCAATGGCACTATTATTGTCACAAAATATTGGCACTTCAGTAGAGTTAACTCTGTAGTCTCTTAGTTGTTGTCTCAACCATAGGATCTGAGCACAACAACTTCCAGCTGCTACATATTCAGCTTCAGTAGTGGAAGTAGCCACTGTGTTTTGCTTCTTGGAGAACCAAGATATGAGCTTGTTGCCTAAGAATTGATAAGTCCCTGAGGTGGACTTTCTATCAATTCTGCAACCTCCATAATCAGCATCTAAGTAGCCAGTTAACTCAATGTTGTCATCAGCAGGGTACCAAAGGCCTAGATTCTCAGTGCCTTTGAGATACCTCAAAATCCTTTTTGCAGCCTCAAGATGGCTTTTCTTAGGATTTTCTTGGAACCTTGCACAAACACCTACTGCAAAGGTGATGTCAGGCCTGCTGGCAGTGAGATAGAGAAGTGATCCAATGATTCCTCTATACTCAGTGGAGTTGGTTGACACACCACTCTCATCAGGATCCATCTTCCAATTTGTGTTCATTGGAATCCTTACTGGCTTGCTAGTAGCACACCCAAACTTCTTGATCATTTCTCTGGTGTACTTAGCTTGGTTGATGAAGATTCCTTCTTTTGATTGCTTGACTTGAAGACCCAAAAAGAAGTTCATCAACCCCATCATGGACATCTCAAACTTGCTTTGCATAAGCTTGGAGAACTTCTCACACAGCTTTTCATTTGGAGATCCAAAAATTATGTCATCCACATAAATTTGGACAAGAAAGATGTCCTCTCCTTCAGAGATTCTGAAGAGAGTTCTGTCCACAGTTCCCTTGGTGAATCCATGATCCAAGAGGAATTGTGACAGTGTATCATACCAAGCCCTAGGGGCTTGCTTGAGTCCATATAAAGCCTTCTTTAATCTGTAGACTTGATCTCCAATCTCAAAACCTGGTGGTTGCTCCACATAGACTTCTTCCTTCAAGACTCCATTCAGAAAGGCACTCTTGACATCCATTTGGTACACTTTGAACCTCTTGTGGGCTGCATAGGCTAGAAAGAGCCTTATTGCTTCTAGCCTTGCCACAGGTGCAAATGTCTCATCATAGTCAATGCCTTCATGTTGGCAATAGCCTTTTGCCACAAGTCTTGCTTTGTTTCTGACAATCACATCATTTTCATTCTTCTTGTTCTTGAATACCCACTTTGTTCCAATAACATCTTGATGTGAAGGTCTATCCACCATCTCCCATACTTCATTTCTGGTGAATTGATTCAGTTCTTCCTGCATGGCTGTGATCCAATTGGCATCTTGAAGTGCTTCCTCAATGTCACTTGGTTCTTGCTCTGACAAGAAACAACAGAAAAGAGCACTTTCACCATGAAATCTCCTAGTTTTGACTCCTATACTTGGGTCACCAAGTATTAGATCAGTAGGATGGTCAGACAACCAAGTCCTTCTTTTTCTGATCTCTTCAGTAGAGTTGTCCTCTACTGAAGTTGAGTCATTTTGATCATAAAATTCAGGAAAGTTTAATGCAGGATCTAATTCAGGATCATAATCAGGGGTGTTGTCCTCAATGTCAGGGACATTGGCATTTTCAACATTTTGAGTTCCCCCTTGATTATTTAATCCATTAACTACCTCAGCAGGAACTGCTTCTTCATTGGTAGTTGTTACCTGGATGTGAACTGGGATTGGATCATTCAGTTCACCATTCCTTTCAGTGGGATTTGCCTCAGGAGAATTGCCTTCAGGGTTGTTGTCCAAAGTGAAGTTTTCAGGTAGGTTGGTTTGGACAACTTCTATGAAATCAGTGTCTTTGTCTTTTAGGCTCAGTCTGGTTGTCCTTTGTGTGATTTCTTCTGATTCCAAGTTCTCATTCCTGAACTCATGAATAGATTCATCAAACACAACATGAGGTGTTTCCTCTACAATAAGGGTTTTCTTGTTGTAGACTCTGAAAGCTCTACTGATTTGAGAGTATCCAAGGAATACTCCTTCATCAGCTTTGCTATCTAAGGCTTTTAGCTGATCTTTCCCATTATTGTGAATAAAACACTTGCAACCAAAAATGTGAAAGTATGACACTTTAGGCAATCTTCCTTTCCAGAGTTCATAGGGGGTTTTGCCTTGCCCCTTAGTGATCAAACATCTGTTCTGAGTATGGCATGCAGTGTTTATAGCTTCAGCCCAAAACCTCTTAGGTAGGTTAGAATTAGCAATTAAAGTTCTAGCAGCCTCTTTTAAAGTTCTATTTCTTCTCTCTGCAACTCCATTTTGTTGAGGAGTTCTAGCTGCTGAGGTTTCATGAGCTATTCCATTAGATGTGCAATACTCATTGATGTATGAATTAATGAACTCAGTGCCTTTATCAGATCTTATCTTGATAATGTTAAGGCTTTTCTCATTTGACAATCTCTTTAACAGTTCAGGCAGTTTGACTTGAGTTTCCTTCTTATTAAGGAGAAATACTACCCATGTGAGCCTAGAGAAGTCATCTACTACAACCAATGTGTATTTTCTACCATTTATGCTTGCAGGGGTAATAGGTCCATGTGTAGGAGTTCAAGCACCCTTTCAGTAGAGATGACTGGTTTTCCCTTAAATGAGGCTTTGATCTGTTTTCCTTCTTGGCATGGTTTACAAACATGCTCCTTAATGAAAACCTCATTAGGTAGTCCTTTAACTAATGCATTTCTAGCAATTTTGTTCATTGTTTTGAAGTTCAAGTGGTTTAATCTCTTATGCCATAACCAACTTTGTTCACTAGAACTCTTAGCAATGAAGCATGCAGCATCAGTAGACTTGTCCCAGTCTGCAAAATACACATTTCCTTTCCTAGTTCCAGTCAGTAGAGTTTGTTGAGTCTTATCTTTGATTAAGCATTTTCCACTAGAAAACTCAACATTGAAATCTTTATCACAGAATTGACTGATACTTAGGAGATTATATTTGAGACCAGCCACATAAGATACATTGGATACTTTGATGTTACCAATCATCAAAGTACCATAACCTTTTGTAGTTGCTTGTGAGCTGTCTCCAAATGTGACATTTGGGCCTTCTTTTTCAATAAAATCAGTGAGGAGTTCCTTGTTTCCAGTCATGTGCCTTGAACATCCACTGTCAAGGTACCATGCTGACTTTTTGCTCATGCTCCTCTTCTTGTGGCCCATAGGTACCTGCAATTAGATAGGTTTAGGTACCCTTTGAGTTTTGGGTCCTGAGAGGTTAGCTGTACCTTTAGGAACCCAAACTTGCCTAATAACCCTGATTGATTCAAGGTGGCTAAGTTGTCTTCCTCTAGCATCTACATACATTGTCTTTCCCTTAAATGCCTTTGGAAAAGTGTGTGTGAATGTGTTAACTCTGTAAGTTTCAGGAGAATTGTCAGATCTCCTGAACTTTTGAGTTCTTTGTGCTACTTGAGGGAATCTTTGAGGAAAGGATTTCTTATGACCATTACCCTTTGGCATGAAGGGTTTTGGTTGTCTCATTTTATTTTGCCTTTGAGGATAATTGTCCTTAGGTCTAGTCAGCTGAGGCTTTCTCAGAAGAGTTGGCCTAGGCTGATTATACCTTGGATAATTCCTCTGAACATTGTTCAGGAGAGTTGCCCTTCCATTGGGTCTACTCTGCTGACCAACATTCCTCTTATGTTCAGGAGCTTTGGCCATTTCCTTAGGTTTTGGCCTAATCTCCTGAAGCACTTGAGTAGGCAGATCATCCATTTTTCCCTTTCCTTTGTTCAGTGGCTGAATTACTTCATTTTCAGTTTGTGCCACTGACTTAACAAAGATTCTCTTAGTGTTACTTACAGAAGCAACACTAAGACAAGGTGAAGATTCAAATGGATCAAAACCTAATCCACTTCTTTGAGCCATAGGTCTTTCATAACTCTGAATTTCCTCTATTGCTCTAGAGGATTTCTTCAGAGCAGACATCTTTAATTTCAGGCTCTCTTCACTTGATTTAAGAATGTCATATTCATGTGAGAGGTTTTCAAACTTGGCATTTAGAATTTTAAGTTCAAAATCTTTTCTCTTCTGAGAGAGAAGTTGATCATCAATCTCCTTTTGTTGGTCAACTATCCTGAGATTTGCTTCCTCAAGCTCTCTCAAGACTTGTTGATACAACTCAGTAGACTTGACATCAACAACTGCCTCAGAGTTTTTGGCAAGTTCAATAGCCAATCTTTCATTTTCTCTCACACAATTATCATGAAATTCTTGCAGCATAGTGAAATCTTCCATCAACTTTCCAAGGGAAAGCTTCAAGTTGACCTCACTATTGTTTTGTGAGATGAATGATGGTGAACTAGAAGTAGAGGATACCTCATCATCCTCAAGGGCCATGTTGCAAACATCATCATCATCATCACTGTTGGAGAACAGTCCATCTGAAGAGTTGAAGCTTTCAGCACTATCAGATTCTTCACCAGCCATCATGGCCTTTCTATTGGTGAATTTTCTGTCTCTTTTAGCTTGTCTCTCTCTTCTCTCCTTAGAGCTTAATTCAGGGCAATCATACTGGAAGTGCCCTTTCTTCTTGCAGTTATAGCACAGATCTTCATCATCTTCTTTCTTTGATTCTTCTCTTCTTTTTGATGATGAAGGTTCAACTCTACTGGACCTTCTCCTATCAGAGTACTTGTCCTCTGATCTCTTCTCTTCAGGCTTTTTGGCTTCAGCCTGAACTTCAGGAGAGTTGTACCTTCTCCTGAATTTGTTGTCCTGGTAGAATTTCTTGTATCTACCAAACCTTGAATTTAGCTTTTCAAACCTTCTAGCCATCAAGGCTAGTTCTTCCTTCATTTCAGTCTTTGAGACTGACTTTGATGATCTTGGAGTGGACTGCATTTCTGGTTCAGCAGCTTTGGCTTTGAATGCCACTCCCTTAGTAGGATTTGAAGGTTCCTCAACAGGCTTTCTTCTATTGAGGTCGAACTCATAAGCTTTGAGTTCTGAGAAGATTTGTTGCATGGGCATGGTGGAGAGATCTTTGGTATTTTGCATCATTACAGCATAGACATCCCACTTTTGAGTGAGACTTCTCAAGATCTTCAACCCAACTTCTCTCTTGGTGTAGACCTTGCCCAATGAGTTGATCTCATTCATCACATCAGTGAATCTACCAGCAAACTTATCAATGGACTCCTCAGACTCCATTGCAAACTGTTCAAATTTCTGCACTGCCACTTGGAGCTTATTCTCCTTGATCTTTTCAGTACCCTCACACATTTCTACAAGAGTATCCCAAATTTCTTTGGCAGTTGTGCAGTGGTAGACCCTTCCCATGACTACATCTGGAATTGTTTGATAGAGAGTGTTCATTGCTAGATAATTCAGATTATCCTTCCTCTTTTCATCAGCAGTGAAGTCATCTTCATCTTTAGGAAGTACATCTCTTGTATCTGCCCTTTGAGCCTCTGTGACTCTGGGATTAACAAATGTGAACACAAAAGGACCTCTTGTGATCACTCTCAACATATCAGTATGAAGAGATGCAAGATGAGCCCTCATTCTGATTTTCCAGAAATCATAATTATCAATTGAGAACATGGGCAATTTGTGATGATATATGTGATTGACTGGATTAGTTGCCATATTGTCCAATCCTTGAACAGCAGGAGGTGGAACTGCAGCATTTATATTTTGATCAGGATTTTGTTGCTGCTGGTTCTGGTTGTTGTTATTTCCTCTTGCCATTTCTGTAAGAAAAGGTTAGACAATAGATACAAATGACTTCAGATAGATCAGTTCAGTGACCACACCAAATATGTGATTTTTGAAAACCAAGATGGCTTTTCAGAAGCAGTGGTCTTTGAACCCCCGCTCTGATACCACTTGTTGGTCCTGAAAGGAGTATATAACAAGTGTATGGGGGGGGGGAATACACTTGTATGCAAATTCTTTTCTAATTTGATCAAGCCAGAGCTCAGCAAGGTTGTCTTGGACAACTCTGCTGAAGATGATTAACTCTTCTAAGATAATCAATCTACTAAGTACTATTGAGTACTTAGTTGACTAACTATCTAGGGGAGTTATATGTGCGGAATAGTGGTTGGCCCTTTTAGTTTAGACTCCTTTAGATTCTGAAATCACTTAGTCAATTCAGTACAGTCCAGTTTCAGGGAACTCGTCCAAATCAGTTTTGCACAGTCTTTGAATGTTTATCCTTTGAAAGATCAGTTTGTGTGCAGTGTTGAATGTATGAAAGTACTTGAAATGTAAATCAACACAAGAGTTTATAGTGGTTCAGAGACTCAAGCTCCTACATCCACTTTCACTGATTTAACAGGATAATTCCTTCACTCTTGGAATTAACTTGTTTTATAGTGCCAAGGTGCACTTGATCAAGAACACCACTCCTTGGTGAATTGATCCCTAGGATGTCTAGAGTCCTAGTACCCTCTTCTCAACTCAGAACTGAACTGTTCTTCTCTCAACAGTCAGCTCCTATCTTGATAGTGACATGTCCTCATTTGGGAAATAAACGGCTGTTAAGACTTTGTCTTCATTCTGCAGCGCTCTTCCCAATGTCTGACTTTCAGATTCTCTTGTTAAGACTTGGACATGGCTTCTGAAGGTTGTTCCATTGATAGGACAACATTCCTCATCATTTGGACAACTCTCCTTATCACTATCAGCAGTCTTGCTTATCAGCAAGGTTGGCTTGCTCTTCTTCAGATGACTTGGCTTATACCCTTTGCTTTACTTCAAAGTGATCTTAGCATGTTGATTTGTAGTTCTCTAGGGTATGGTTGTCTCTATTTCTTCAGCATAGTTGACCTCAAGCTTTCAGAGCACTTGGTCTTGATTTCTTGTACTGAGACAACTCCTCTGGACAACTCTCCTGATCAGTGTAGTTGGTCTTCGAAAAGACTTAGTGTTGTATCCAGAGTTTGAGCCTTGAGGGGACTTGTTTTAGATGGACTTCTAAGCATGTGTTCCCCCTCAAATTGTGCATCTAATCATCTCAGAGCTACCTAACATATTAGCTCCTCATCTAGCCTTTATACTATATGTTCTAACATTTCTAGAACATATTCAATTTGACTTAGGCATGTCTCAGGGGGTTTTGGTATTCAATCAAAACATATCTCATTTTATTCCCAACAAGCCCTCTCAAACAAAATAAGCATCCCTTCAAAATCAAATCAAATCATTAGATTTGATTTTAATTTTTTTGAGAATATATCTCAAAATTATAAAATTTGATTCAAGTAATAACACACCCCAAACCCATGGTGATCAGCGGCATAGACCACCAGTCCCAACAAAATAAAAGAATAATTGAGATAGAGAGAAAAAATCAAGAACAATTTGACGTGCAATTTTAGTGAATGTGGTTTGTCTGCTTCGATTTGGGGGTTTTAAGTGAGGGTTTACAATTTGAGGAATTTAAGTAAGGGTTTGCGATTTGGGAATGCTTAATGAGTGTTTCGGCTTCAATTTTTCCTAAATTTTCAAGTTGGATTCGTGTGGTTTTATTTGGGGGAGATTTTTTAGGACTTTTTTTAGAATTAGATGTGATTTTGGAGCATTTGATTGAAATCGAGCATTTGATTGAAATCGAGCATTTGGAGATTTTATTTTAGAAGGTAAAATCTCGTGGGACCTTTTTTGAACAAAATGGGACCATTTTCGTGAGCACGAATCTCTTGGGACCAAATCTGCATTTTCCTGATCTCTTGGGACCAAATCTGCATTTTTCTATTTTTGAACTTAACGGTGTGTGTGCCTCACGCTCACAATTCCGTTAGTTTTTGACAAAAAAATCTCGTGGGACCTTTTTTGCTCAAAATGAGACCATTTTCGTGAGCAGTAATTCTCTTGGGACCATATTTGCATTTTACCCGTAATTAGAGGGGTTTACCTTTTTCCCTTGACTAGAGTTTTATCCCTAAGAAGGGTTTTCTCTAGCAAGATTTTTAACGGGACCCCGACCTCTGTAACGACCTGTGTTCTTATAAGATCTGAACTTAATATATAATTTCGGGATATAGAAATTTAGGTATATAAAAAATTGTATATTGTATAATACTATACAATATTTTCGATTCATATCGAAAATATTAAACAAACGTTTGATAATAAATAATGTAAAAATTCCGTCTTATCTCAAAGTTCGTATTTATAGAGGGATTGAGAATTAATTCTTGTATATTAATTTCTAAATATAATGGTATACTGATTCATATATATGTTGATGTCAACTCACTTGTTTATATATATATATATATGTTGGTCCTTGGTGGAGTATGACACAAGTATATGGGGGGGGGGGGGGGAATGCACTTGTGTATGCAAATTCTTTTCTTTTTAACAAACTGGTCTTATCAGGCAGGTTGTCTCACAACAAGCCTGAGTGTGAACTTTGATAGATACTTGTCCTACTGATTACTATTAAGTGATCAGTTGGCTAAATATCTAAAAGAGTTGCTAAGTGCGGAATGTGGTTGGCCTTTGACTCAAAGAAATACTCCAAGTTAATTTCTGAAAAGATACAGTTATCAGGGACTTTGTCCAAAACAGTTTTTCTTAACTTACTGAGTTTTGCTTCTTTAAAATATGATTGAATGTAAGTGCAATAAAGAATGCAATAAGTAAATGGCACACAAGTTTATAGTGGTTCAGAGACACAAGCTCCTACATCCACTTTCCCTGATTGAACAGGATAATTCCTTCACAATGGAATTAACTTGTTTTATAGTGCCAAGGTGCACTGATCAACAACACTCTCTTAGTGCTTTGATCCCTAGGATAATCTGAGTCCTAGTGCTCAATCTCTCTGAGTTAGGACTGTGATTCACTATAACAGTCCTTAACTCCTCACTTCTACAACAAACACTCTCTTCACTAAATGAGATAAGGGTTTGAGGTTTGGTTCCAACTAGTAGAGATATCCTTTACAATAAGAACAGTGTAAAGGCTAAGGATATCTCAATGCTAAGCTTTGGATGTTAACACAGATTAGCTTAGCTAATTGAAGTGATTCAGGAAACTTGGGATTCTGAAGAACAGCTTGGTTTCCTTTGAAAGCTTGATGATAGTTTGATAGCTTGTAGTTGGATATTTGAATCCCTTTGATCACTTCTGTATTTATAGGCAAATTTGAACAACTAACCGTTGGAGGGATAGCAATTCAAATATGTCTATTTGCAGCACCATTGAAACGGCTATGAAGCTTGGCATCCTTTTATCCACTGTGTAAAAGGGCTCTTCAATGGTTGCTTGAATGAATGTGTTGACTTCTGAAAAATGCGGCTAAGAAGACTTGTGTCAGATTCCAAATATGCACATTTCCCAAGGTTGATTTGTGGCAAACTTTACACTCAACCAACGGTCAGATGGGACAAGCTCCCTGAACATTCCTGCTGCAATTTAGAATGTTCCAACATTCATTCAATGCTTCACCTTTTAATGCTTTAAGTCTTCAATGCTTGGTTCAGGCATGATTGGCAATAAATGCTTCATTGAATGTGTCTTCTGTGAGCTTTGACATTCAATTCTCTTGATCATTTGTACTTCAACTGTTCTGATTATTGCATTTATGACTATTGCCTTAATACTCTTGATCTCTTCAGCTCAGTTGTCCACTTGGTCAGCTTGTCCTGAAAGTTCAACAACTTTGGCCTAGAGGCTAAACATTTATCAAGCTGCCTAACATTCCAGCTTTGGACAACTACCCTGAACTCTAAAATCTCACAACATTCCTGAGATTTTTAACTTAAGCATTCTACTTACTCAAGTGTACTGAGACAACTTGCCTGAACTAGACTTGAGCATATCTCAACTAATCTGAACATCATCAATCAGGGATTTTGGTATCTAAATCAAAATCATTTTATTCCAAAAAAATTCCCCCTTTTTGATGATGCCAAAACCTATTACAAAGGGAATTTGACTTATACTTTACTTTACCTTCAGGATGAGTGATCTGGTCAACTTTCCTGAAAGAAACTGTTAGCACAATAAATCAAGTATATATGTCATGTCAGGTTAGTTGAGATAATGAGTTGTTATCTCTTGATAGAAAATCAGTGGTCCTTTTATATATCATAGAGCATTACAGATCAGAAAATCAAAAGGACAACAAAGCTGATACAAGAAAAACAGAATAACAACAATCATAAAGATCATAAAAACCAGATAGGGAAGGGATGAACTTATCCATAAGAGAGTTCCATCATCTTGAGGAGCAATGCCATATTGAGCCCAGACCCTTTTCTTCAACTCCCAAACATCCTTGTTGGATCCTCTAGGGCCAATCTTCATATTTTCCATCCTCATGATGTTGATGAACTCTTCCAGAATCTTTCCCTCATCAATTAAGTTCCCATTGAACTTAGGAGGCATGTACAGAATAGGACCAGGGGTCTTGAACTCAACTCTTGCCATCTCAGCTGCTGCAAACAGCTTTTGATAGAGGTCCCTATGGTTCTCAAACATAAACTAGACAAAGACTTCATCCACACTCTCTTCAAGCCACTTTCCAATGGCATAAAAGTCATATACAAAACTTCTCTTGGCCTCCTCCCATGCATCATTCAGTGAGATTGGAACCCACTTATCATGGTGAGGGTACTGAGTGTCCCATCTTTGCAGCATCTGTGGTTTGAGCCTTCTGTAAGAAGCCCTCCTTCTTGGAGCTTTGAAGTTTGCCCTCCTCTCATCTCTTACCTTGTTGGCCTCAACCAACTGATCCATTCTCTCTTTAGCCCTTTGAAGAGCTAGCTTCTCCTGTGTCTCTGAATCTTTTCCAAATCCTTCTTCAAACAGCTTAGAAGGATCATCAGCAAGCTTGGGCACACCAACTTCAGGCTCTTTGTCCTGTGCTTCTTCTTCAACATCTTCTTCTTCAATAACAGGCAGCTTGGCTGCTTTCTTCAACCTTTTAGATTGCCTCACTGGAGTTGTTTCTTCAGACTGGAATTCTGATGGCAAAGTCAGGCTAGTTGGGAATTCATTGAAGGTTTGCAATTCCTTCCTCTTTCTTTCAGATGACCTTGTCACCTTCCCCCTTACTTCAGCAACTTTCTCTTTGGGGTCAAGTCCTGCTGACTCACCACCAGGCCTTTGTTGCTTCCTTGCCTGACTTTCCATTGCAGACATCATAGATTCTTTAACAGTAATTTGAATCTGCTCTTCCTCAGTCAAGTTTTCAATATTCATTGGGCCTTTGCCTTTCCCAGTGTCTTCTACTGCCTCCTCCTCAATCTCAGGGACCTTCTCCTTTCCCTTTGATTCACCAATCACCAAGGTTCCCTTTGCCTTTGCTCTCTCTCTTTCCCCTTTTTTGGCATTATCAAAACACTGGGGCTTCAATTCACTCATAGAGACTGAGAGATGTGAGTGGGCTTGAGTGAGGGACTTCAACTCCTGCAGCAAATAAACATTCTCATCATGAATGTTTTGCATCTTGTCATCTGCCATGCTTAAGAATGTGTGAACAGGCTTCATCTTCTGAGTAACAATGGCATCCAATGTGGCTTTCAGTGATTGATCAAGTTTGGCCTGAAGTTGATCAGTGAGGTTGGCCACAACTTGATCAGACACTGTGGCCATAAGTTCAACAGTGAACTTCTCTGCAGCTTCTTTGACCATTGCAGCTTTCAATTCCTCAGCCTTCTTCCTCTGAGCTGCTGTCCTTTGCCTTAATGCATCCTTGATTGTCCTCCTTAGAGCTCTCACATTGTCCTTGTAGAGATTCTTGAGGCCCAGCTGCTCTTTCTTCACAGATTTTGTGAATTTCACCATCTCATCCTTTGCCTTTGTTACTTCTGTTGAAACTGTTTGCAGACTAGTTTCAACTCCACAAATTCTTGCATCTAGAGTGGGCAGGATCACCTCTTCTGAGCCAGTTAGCCTCATCTCTACAGAGGCTAAAGTCTTGCCTTGGCCATCTAGAGTGTCAATAGTTGCTGCATGTGCCTTCCCAACTTCCCTTACCAATGTATCCAACTTCTCTGATTGCTCTTCAATGATGGATGCAGTCTGAGTAGCAATCTGAAAACCAACCTCAGTGGTGTTGGCTTGTTCAAAGTACATTTTATTCAATGTGGACACATTTGCTGAAACTGCTTCAAGGTCAATGTCAGCATCAACTGGTATATCTGTAAGAGAGGCATCTGCAAAAATTTGCTCAATGGTAACAGCTACAGAATCTGCAAAACTAAGAGTGTTAGTAAAATCTCCCTCAACACCCTCATTCTTTTTATCTCCCATAAGGCCTGATACATCAGCACCTTCTCTCTCATTTTCAACTTTATTCTTTTCTTCTTCATTCAAAATAGATGGACTCACATTCACTGGAGAATCAGGCCTCCTTTCACCAAGGGATTCATCAAGTTCAGATTTGACTTGAAGAATTGCCTGACTCTAATATTGGGCTGCACCCAATATTTCTACTTCATCTCCCTCTATAATTGGTGCACTCAAGGAACCAGTAATCACACAATCCTCACCATCATCTCCCTCTGAATTTTCAACACTATCAGCCTTTTCAACTCCTTCCATTCCTAAACCTGACACCTCTATATCCTCAGCAGGATCCACAGAGGGCAGTTGTTGGGAGATCACAGTGCTTGGGCATCCTAAGTCCACTGAGTCATCCTGAATGACTAAAGGCTGGTTAATGTCCAACTGTCCTGACATTGATGAGGCTTTAGCCAAACTAGCTTCTCCCATGGAAGTCTCAACATTGTCAAGCTGTGCCTCAGGCTCAGAAGAACCATCCTTGGCCAATGCATCTTGGACTGAGTCACCATCTTTGGTCAACTCTTCTGAATGATCAGAGTCCTTAACAGAATGATAGGTCAAGTAATGTACCTGAGCAGAGTTGAGGCCAGGAGGATTGGGATTTGTGTTGTCATCATCATCATCATCATCAGATGGGCTATCAGGATGCCTGATTCCTTGTGCAATTCTTTCTCTCTCAGCCAGCACCTTCTCATGAACAATGGTGCAAAATAAGGCCTCAGTGGTCAACACACTGGTCTTCTTTACATTTGCAAAATGTAATAGCCTATTTTCTTCAACCTGCCACCAGTTAGCACCCTTATCCTTAATAGCTTGAGCTATTTCCACAATTGTTCTATCCTTGATCTCAACAAGGGCTCTGAGATCATAGAACTGTTGTTGCAGCCTAGGATATGCCTTCAATCCTGGATATAATTCATCCACATTGGCTCTTGCAATCTGCCTCAATATCCCCTCATAAGTGTACTCTTCACCACTTTCATCTCCAGAAGAGTTGGTTTGGGATTCAGGAGGGTTGGATTGGGACTCAGGTAGGCTTGGCTGTAATTCAGGTAGATTGGGTTCAGAAGGATTGGGTTCAGAAGGATTGGGTTCAGAAGAGCTTAAGACAAGTTGGGATTCAGGTGCTTTTGAGAGCAGTGTGCCTGAAAAGGTAATTGGAATGGCTGGAATGGGTGGGAGAACAACTTGATCACCTTCTTGAAGAACGGTTTCAAGAAGCTTGGTGTAGGAAATAAGTCTTGGATCAAGTGGGGAGAAAGGTCTATCCTCAAGATTGACTAAGTCTTCCAGCACATCAATACCTGATCTGTCAGGGGCACCTTCAGGGGAGTAAACTTTCTTTGCAATAATTGGGGCATCTTCAGGAGTCTTACACTCCTCTTCTTCATGCCTTGATGGAGATATTCTTTCAGATTGAATATCAGGAGAGTTGGCTTCAGGGCTGTTGGACTTGGAGTTAGACCTACTTGCTTGTCTAATCTCCTTGAAGAACTCTTTCTTCTTCTTCTCCTCTTCCATCAACTTCTGCTTCTCAGAAGTTTTGATAATTCTTCTCCTTCTTTCAGACCTTGTGGGCTTGTCAAGGTCCCTATATTCTGTTACAGTCTCAGGCTGTAAGGGGACAACCTCTCTGAATTCTTCACCCTCTTCAGGGGGGTTGACTCCTTCATCAGCAGCCTTCTCAATCTCCTCAGAAGTGGCTCCTCCACTTCTTGACTGGCTTTCTGGAGAAGATTCACTCAGAATCTTCTTCATCCTCTTCATCTTTGGCTGTGCTTTTGGTGGTTGGGCTTTTCTTTTTCTTGGAGAGGCTCTGGTTGCTGGAACAACAACTACAACTTTCTTGGAGGCAGCATCCTGCTTCCTCTTCTCAGTTTTGGAAGACAGCTTCCTGAACATCACCTTTTGAGCTGGAAAAGGCTTTGGCTTGGCTTGAAGGTGGGTATAGTGAGCAAATCTTTCCAAGAGCAGGCTAGCTCTTGTGCAAAACTGGAGTCTTCCATCAACCACCACCTTGTGGTGCTTCACCTCCTTAAACTTGAACTTTTCATTCATCATCTTGTCCAGAATGAAACTTTTCCAGTCAAACTTGACTCTCTTTTCAGCAGAGTCAATCACAGCAGCCATCACCCTCAGTTTTGGCATACTGATTTGTTCAACACTTCCAGAATGGCTCAACAAGCTCTTCACAACACAGTCAAACAAGTGCCTATAAACAGGCTTTAAGGTGTTCTTGTTCTGAGCACTTACAAGTTTCTTGGGTACTATCATCCATGGATAGTAGAACTCCTGATCATCTTCTTCTTTGTAAATTTCTGGATTTTGGCCTTCTGATGGTAGCCCAAAGCTAGCATCAAGATCTTCTGTAGTGAAGATGATTGAGTGTTGGCTTTCTTCATCTTCATCTTCCTCAGCATATGTCAGCTTGGTGCACACATCACCCTTTTTGCCCTTCCATCTGAGATGGGCAAAGAACTCTGCCATGAAGGAATTCAGGCAGGAATCAGGCTTGGTGCCAAGAAATTTTTCAAGGCCTACTTCCCTAAGCCAATGGAGTACTGGATGAACTTCCGTATCTGGGCTATCAAAAGCCACCAACTTTTCAAACCAAAGATAATTTGGGTTGCTAAGATAAGAGAAATCGATGTCCAAGGAGGAATCATTGAAATCTACAAGTTCTTCTCTTTTGATTTTGGGAGCCATGGATAATATTGAGAGATAGAAAGGTTTGGAGAAAAGTTGCAGGTTTTGAGAGGTTTTGAAAAACTTGAGAGTTTGGAATTATGAGTGCGTAAGGAAGGAAGTAGAAACTGAGGAGTTTATATATGTGGGGAGTTTATTAACCGTTGGTTAATAGATAATAACAGTGGGTAATAGTAAAAACCAATTGGATAAAGTGGGGTAGTGGGCTTTAGGCGGTTTGATGAAGTTTTAATGCAAATCAATGGCCTTGATGATGGCTCAAGAATTCATGAAATCTTAATTAAGATTTTGCATTAAATGTTGATTTGCCTTTTTGGTGGCAAAAATCTTTATAGCACACGCCATCCTAAAATGGCCTACTCTTAGACCAAGAAATCTTTTAAATGTCTAATCAATGCTAAAAATAGCAATGATTATCCAATTAACTCGGACAAACATCCTGAGATGTGTTTTGATTTCTGTGAAGGTCAAATTGCCTGATCAAACATGTTGCTGACTGGGTCCCACTTAGACAAAGCTCCTGACCAACATTGCTGAACACCATATGGACAACTTTGCTGAGTTTCCCTCTTTGGCAGACTGCTTCAGTGAGGTTGGTCAACTTTGCTGAAGTTCATCTTAATGAGCTTCCCCCTTCATATGAGCTTTCTTTCCTCATTTCTCCATCTTCCCTGGATCAAGTAAGCCCAATTCAACTGACAATTCCAAGAACCTTGCTTCAGCTAGAGGCTTAGTTAAAATATCAGCTTTTTGCTTATCAGTGTGGATTTTGAGAAGCTTGATATCTTTCTTCTCCACATGATCCCTTATGAAGTGATGCTTGATATCCACATGCTTGCATCTGGTGTGGAGCACTGGATTCTGTGAGATGGAAATTGCACTATTGTTGTCACAGAATATTGGCACTTCATTTGAGATTACTTTGTAATCTCTAAGTTGCTGCCTGAGCCAAAGTATCTGAGCACAGCAACTTCCAGCTGCTACATATTCTGCTTCAGTTGTTGAAGTTGCAACTGTATTTTGCTTCTTGGAGAACCATGAGATAAGCTTGCTGCCCAAGAATTGACATGTTCCAAAGGTGGATTTTCTGTCAATTCTACATCCTCCATAGTCTGCATCTGAATATCCAGTGAGCTCAATGTTATCATCAGCAGGATACCACAATCCAAGATTCTCAGATCCCTTGAGATATCTTAGGATTCTCTTGGCAGCATCAAGGTGGCTCTTCTTTGGATTTGCTTGAAATCTTGCACACACTCCAACTGCAAATGTGATATCAGGCCTGCTTGCAGTGAGATATAGCAAGGATCCTATGATTCCCCTGTAATTAGTGGAGTTTGTTGATTCTCCACTTTCATCAGGATCCATTTTCCAGTTAGTATTCATAGGAATTCTGACTGGCTTGCTTGTTGCACATCCAAATTTCTTGATCATGTCCCTTGTATACTTGGCCTGATTGATGAATATTCCCTTCTTTGATTGAGTGACTTGAAGTCCTAAGAAGAAATTCATCAATCCCATCATGGACATCTCAAATTTGCTCTGCATGAGTTTGTAGAACTTCTCACACAGCTTCTCATTTGGAGATCCAAATATAATGTCATCCACATAGATTTGGACTAACAAGATATCATCTCCTTCACAGATTCTGAACAAGGTTCTGTCAACAGTGCCTTTGACAAAACCATGATCTAGAAGAAACTGTGATAAGGTGTCATACCAAGCTCTTGGAGCTTGCTTTAAGTCATAGAGAGCTTTCTTCAATCTATACACCTTGTGTCCTTCTTCAAAGCCTGGGGGCTGTTCAACATATACTTCTTCTTTTAGCACCCCATTGAGAAATGCACTCTTCACATCCATTTGGTATACCTTGAACCTCATGTGAGCTGCATATGCTAAGAAGAGTCTGATTGCCTCAAGTCTGGCCACTGGAGCAAAGGTCTCATCATAATCAATCCCTTCAGATTGACAATATCCCTTGGCCACCAGTCTTGCTTTGTTCCTCACAATGATGTCATTTTCATTTTTCTTATTTTTGAACACCCATTTGGTTCCAATGACATCTTGATGAGTTGGCCTATCTACCAGCTCCCATACTTCATTTCTGGTAAACTGGTTCAGCTCTTCTTGCATGGCTATGATCCAGTTGGTATCTTTCAGTGCTTCCTCAATGTCTTTTGGTTCCTGTTCTGAAAGGAAACAACAAAACAAAGCACTTTCTCCATGAAATCTTCTAGTTTTGATCCCTTCACTTGGATTACCAAGTATCAGGCTAGATGGGTGGTTTTGCAGCCAAGTCCTTCTAGACCTGATCCCTTCAGGAGGATTGTCCTCATCTGAGGTTGGATCACTAGACTCATTAAATTCAGGGAAGTTAATTGAAGGATCAAGTTCAGGATCATATTCAGGGGTATTGTCCTCATTGTCAGATAAGTTGACATTTTCATTGGTTCCCCCTTGAATATTGGATCCATTTACTACCTCAGCATTGCCTGCTTCTTCATTGGTAGTTGTTACCTGGTTTTGAACTGGGATGGGGTCAGTCAGTTCAATTTCACCTTCAGGTTGGTTGTCTTCTGGTTGATTGCCATCAGGTAGGTTGTCCAGTTTTTGATTATCATGTAGTTCAGGCTGGGCAACATCTACAAACACTGTTTCCTTGCTTTGAAGCCTTAGTCTGGTTGTTCTTTGTGTTATCTCATCAATATTTAGGTTTCTTTCCCTGAACTCAGTAATAGATTCATCAAACACAACATGGGGCGTTTCTTCCACAATAAGGGTTTTGCAATTGTAAACTCTATAAGCTTTGCTGATTTGTGAATATCCAACAAATATTCCTTCATCAGCTTTGCTGTCAAAAGCTTTCAATTGCTCTTTCCCATTATTATGAATGAAACACTTACAACCAAATATGTGAAAATAAGCAACAGTGGGCAATCTACCTTTCCATATTTGATATGGGGTTTTACCTTGTCCTTTGGTGATTAAGGACCTGTTTTGAGTGTGACATGCAGTGCTAATGGCTTCAGCCCAGAACCTTTTAGGCAGTTTGGATTCAGCAATCAAAGTTCTTGCTGCCTCTTTCAAGGTCCTGTTCCTTCTTTCAGCAACCCCATTTTGTTGAGGTGATCTTGCTGCTGAAGTTTCATGAGTGATGCCATTCTTGCTGCAGTACTCATTGATGTATGAGTTTATGAATTCAGTGCCTTTGTCAGATCTGATCTTGACAATACTTAGGCCTTTTTCATTGCTCAATCTCATCATCAATTCAGGTAGCTTGACTTGGGTCTCCTTTTTGTTCAGCAAGAATACTACCCAAGTGTACCTGGAGAAATCATCAACAACAACTAAAACATATTTTCTTCCATTTATACTTACTGGGATTATTGGTCCAAATAGATCCATATGCAGTAGTTGAAGAACTCTCTCAGTTGAGATGACAGGCTTTCCTTTGAATGAAGCTTTGATCTGCTTTCCTTCCTGACATGGCTGGCATATGTGTTCTTTGGTGAACACTTGATTTGGCAGCCCTTTAACTAGAGAGTTTCTTGCAATCTTGTTGATGGTTTTGAAGTTCAGATGGTTTAGTCTTTTGTGCCACAGCCAACTTTGCTCACTTGTGCTTTTGGCAACAAGACAAACTGCTTCAGGGGTTTTGCTCCAATCTGCAAAATAGACATTTCCCTTTCTCACCCCTGTTAGTAGCACCTGTTGTGTTGAATTGTCTTTGATAATACATTCATTTGGTGCAAATTCAACACTATATCCTCTATCACAGATTTGACTTATAGACAACAAGTTGTATTTTAGGCCTAGGACATATGAGACATCAGTAATTTTAACACTACCAATGTTTAATGTACCATAACCTCTTGTGATCCCTTGAGAGCTGTCTCCAAAGGTTACTGAAGGACCATCTTTTTCTATGAATTCTGAGAGAAGCTCTTTGTTCCCAGTCATGTGTCTTGAACATCCACTGTCCAAGTACCATGCTGTTTTCTTGTTGATGCTTCTCCTCTTTTTGTGGTCCTTGCAGCCCTGCAAAGTTAAAATTTAGGTACCCTTTGAATGTTGGGTCCTAGAGGGTTAGCTGTACCTTTTGGAACCCAAATCTGCCTAATTACTCTGATTGACTCAAAGTGACTGACTTGGTTTCCATTTACATCTACATACACAGTTTGACCCTTAAATGCCTTGGGTGGTTTCTGTGTATAGGTGTTAGCCTTGTAAGGTTCAGGAGAGTTGGTAAATTTCTTTGGGACATTTCTCCTGAAGTTACTAGACTTAGGTGCAGCTTGGTAAGACCTTTGAGGATAGGGTTTTGGATGGCCTTTTCCTTTTGGCATGTAAGGTCCAGGCTTCCTGAATGTTTTATACCTGTCAGAGGGGATTGGCCTTAATCCATTCAGTTGAGGTTGCCTCATTTGAGTTGGCCTTTTCTGAACAGATTTTGGACAGCTCCTCTGATGAGGATTCAGATAGGTTGGCCTTCCATTGGTTCTACCTTTCTGACCCTCATTTCTCCTGTAAGCAATGTCTTTAACCTTTTCCTTAGGTATGGGTTTAGGGACATTGTTTACTTGAGTTGGTATAAAAATTCCTTTACCCTTATCCTTGATAAGTGGTTGATTTACTTCCATTTCATTTTGTTGTGCCACTGACCTTACAAAAGTCATCTTAGAATTGCTTGATGATGCAATACTAAGACCAGGTGAGGGTTCAAATGGATTATAGCCTAATCCACCCTTTTGAGCAAATGGTCTTTGAAACCCTTGAATTTCCTCTATTGCCTTAGCAGATTTGTTCAAAGCAGACATTTTCATTTTTAAGCTGCCCTCACTCAATTTCAGAGTATCAAATTCACTTGAGAGATTGTCAAATTTTGCTTGAAGAATTCTAAGATCAAAATCCTTTTTCCTCAAGGCCAGTTCTTGATCATCAATCAACTTTTGTTGTTCAGAGACTTTGAGAGACATTTCCTCATGTTCTCTCACAATCTGCTGATACAACTCAGTTGATTTAAAGTCAAACTCTGGTTCAGGAAGGTTGGGAGTTTGAGCTTTAGAATTCAGTAGCTCATTTTCTCTAAGTGCCATATTGCATACTTCTTGTAGCCTGGTGAAATCCTCAAGTAACTTTCCAAAGTTGAGTTTCAAGTGGATTTCACTGGACTCATGTGTGTTATTTGAAGAATTAGAAGATGAACATACCTCTTCATTTTCAAATGCCATTTGACAGTCATCATCACTGCCACTGTTGGAGAACAGTCCATCATCAGAAGAGTAGACACTCTCTTCACTTGTTGAATCCCCAGCTATCATGGCCTTTCTGTTGTTCAGCCTCTTGTCTCTTTTGTTCTGCCTTTCTTTTCTTTCTTTGGCACTAAGGTCAGGACAATCATACTGAAAGTGACCCTTTTTCTGGCAGTTGTAACACACATCTTCATCATCATTCTTCTTGCTTGAGGACTCCTTCCTCCTTGATGATGATGGTTCACCTTTGCTGGATTTCTTCCTATCAGCATATCTGTCTTCTTTCTTTTCATCAGAGGCTTTGTCCTCTGATTTGTTGTCAGGAGAACTGAATCTCCTTCTGGTTCTGTTGTCTTGGTAGAACTTTTTGTATCTACCAAATCTGGAGTTGAGCTTCTCAAATCTCCTAGCCATGAGTGTCAGCTCCTCCTTCATTTCAGATTTTGAAACAGATTGAGAGGATCTTTGAGTACTCTTCTTTTCTGTTTCAGCAGCCTTGAAAGCAACACCTTTGCTTGAGGAGGATGGCTCATCATGTACTTTCTTTCTGTTCAAATCAAACTCATATGCTTTGAGTTCAGAGAATACTTGCTGCATGGGCATGTTGTCAAGATTGCTAGTGTTTTGCATCATGACTGAGTATATGTCCCACTTGGATGTGAGACTTCTCAGAATCTTCAAAGCAATCTCTCTTTTGGCATAGAACTTGCCAAGAGAGTTTATCTCATTCATGATGTCAGTGAATCTGCCATCAAGATGATCAATAGTTTCATTGGCTTCCATAGAGAATTGTTCATATTTTTGGATAGCCACTTGAAGCTTGTTCTCCTTTATCTTTTGGGTACCTTCACACATAAGTGCTAAGGTGTCCCAAATCTCTTTAGCTGATGTACAGTGGTATACTCTTCCCATCACTGCATCTGGAATAGTCTGGTACAATGTGTTCATGGCAATGTAGTTCAGGTTGTGCCTTTTTCTTTCTTCGGCTGTAAAGTCATCTTCATCCTTTGGCAGCAACTCCCTTGGATCTGCTTTTTGAGCATCAGTGAGCTTGGGATTTGCTTTAGTGAATGTGAAAGGCCCTCTGGTGATGACTTTAAGCATCTCATCATGCTGGCAAGCAAGATGTGCTCTCATCCTGATCTTCCAGAAATCATAGTTCTCAATTGAGAACATTGGCAGTTTGTGATGAGAAATATGATTGACTTGGTTTGGACCCATGTTGTTGATGGTGTTAACAACATCCCCTGGAACTGCATTGTTAGCCATTTCAACAGAAATAATATAAGATGAACACAGATAGGTTTTTCAGAAATTTGGATCAGTTCAGTGACCACAGAAAATGTGATTTTGAAAATCAATGATTTTCAGAGTCAGTGGTCTATGAACCCCCACTCTGATACCACTTGTTGGTCCTTGGTGGAGTATGACACAAGTGTATGGGGGGGGGGGGGGAATGCACTTGTGTATGCAAATTCTTTTCTTTTTAACAAACTGGTCTTATTAGGCAGGTTGTCTCACAACAAGCCTGAGTGTGAACTTTGATAGATACTTGTCCTAATGATTACTATTAAGTGATCAGTTGGCTAAATATCTAAAAGAGTTGCTAAGTGCGGAATGTGGTTGGCCTTTGACTCAAAGAAATACTCAAAGTTAATTTCTGAAAAGATACAGTTATCAGGGACTTTGTCCAAAACAGTTTTTCTTAACTTACTGAGTTTTGCTTCTTTAAAATATGATTGAATGTAAGTGCAAAAAAGAATGCAATAAGTAAATGGCACACAAGTTTATAGTGGTTAAGAGACTCAAGCTCCTACATCCACTTTCCCTGATTGAACAGGATAATTCCTTCACAATGGAATTAGCTTGTTTTATAGTGCCAAGGTGCACTGATCAACAACACTCTCTTAGTGCTTTGATCCCTAGGATAATCTGAGTCCTAGTGCTCAATCTCTCTGAGTTAGGACTGTGATTCACTATAACAGTCCTTAACTCCTCACTTCTACAACAAACACTCTCTTCACTAAATGAGATAAGGGTTTGAGGTTTGGTTCCAACTAGTAGAGATATCCTTTACAATAAGAACAATGTAAAGGCTTAGGATATCTCAATGCTAAGCTTTGGATGTTAACACAGATTAGCTTAGCTAATTGAAGTGATTCAGGAAACTTGGGATTCTGAAGAACAGCTTGGTTTCCTTTGAAAGCTTGATGATAGTTTGATAGCTTGTAGTTGGATATTTGAATCCCTTTGATCACTTCTGTATTTATAGGAAAATTTGAACAACTAACCGTTGGAGGGATAGCAATTCAAATATGTCTATTTGCAGCACCATTGAAACGGCTATGAAGTTTGGCATCCTTTTATCCACTGTGTAAAAGGGCTCTTCAATGGTTGCTTGAATGAATGTGTTGACTTCTGAAAAATCCGGCTAAGAAGACTTGTGTCAGATTCCAAATATGCACATTTCCCAAGGTTGATTTGTGGCAAACTTTACACTCAACCAACGGTCAGATGGGACAAGCTCCCTGAACATTCCTGCTGCAATTTAGAATGTTCCAACATTCATTCAATGCTTCACTCTTTAATGCTTTAAGTCTTCAATGCTTGGTTCAGGCATGATTGGCAATAAATGCTTCATTGAATGTATCTTCTGTGAGCTTTGGCATTCAATGCTCTTGATCATTTGTACTTCAACTGTTCTGATTATTGCATTTATGACTATTGCCTTAATACTCTTGATCTCTTCAGCTCAGTTGTCCACTTGGTCAGCTTGTCCTGAAAGTTCAACAACTTTGGCCTAGAGGCTAAACATTTATCAAGTATGTCTATTTGCAGCACCATTGAAACGGCTATGAAGCTTGGCATCCTTTTATCCACTGTGTAAAAGGGCTCTTCAATGGTTGCTTGAATGAATGTGTTGACTTCTGAAAAATGCGGCTAAGAAGACTTGTGTCAGATTCCAAATATGCACATTTCCCAAGGTTGATTTGTGGCAAACTTTACACTCAACCAACGGTCAGATGGGACAAGCTCCCTGAACATTCCTGCTGCAATTTAGAATGTTCCAACATTCATTCAATGCTTCACCTTTTAATGCTTTAAGTCTTCAATGCTTGGTTCAGGCATGATTGGCAATAAATGCTTCATTGAATGTGTCTTCTGTGAGCTTTGACATTCAATTCTCTTGATCATTTGTACTTCAACTGTTCTGATTATTGCATTTATGACTATTGCCTTAATACTCTTGATCTCTTCAGCTCAGTTGTCCACTTGGTCAGCTTGTCCTGAAAGTTCAACAACTTTGGCCTAGAGGCTAAACATTTATCAAGCTGCCTAACATTCCAGCTTTGGACAACTACCCTGAACTCTAAAATCTCACAACATTCCTGAGAGTTTTAACTTAAGCATTCTACTTACTCAAGTGTACTGAGACAACTTGCCTGAACTAGACTTGAGCATATCTCAGCTAATCTGAACATCATCAATCAGGGGTTTTGGTATCTAAATCAAAATCATTTTATGAGCAAGGAGGAGTGGAGTTCCATCAAACATTCGAAGATCAAAGGTCAACCCCAGTTCAGCAGTTTCCTCCTTGATGCAGCGACGAAAGCGTATTAAAGAATAATATACGAATAACACATAAAAACACACAAATTCGTTGATTCTACGAATATCCAGAAAGGTGATAAAACTCATATACGTTGATTCACGAAGAATACCGTAAAAGAGATACCGAGATAAACTCTCATATTTTATTAGTCAATTCCACTCCCTAATAACAATCTAAAACTATCTATTTATAATATGAGATACTTGGAGAATAAGAAACATATAAATCCTAAATATAATGAAATCAAAACACATCTCCTAAATATAAGCATAAATATCTAATCAAATATTAATATTGATTCTCATCAATATCTCCATCATTCTCCTCTTTTTGAAGATGATTCGCCCTCGAATCATGTTGGTTCTCATCGAAAAGGTACGAATACGAGCTGGAACATCTTTGTATTCTTTTGACCATAAGACGAAAAGAACCTCCATCGTTAAGTCAGAAATATTGAGATGAACACGAACATTCTTAACTACAAAAATATTTCCCTTCTCTTTTTCCTCATAAAAAATTGGGGGGCCACAATAACCATCATCAACACCATCAACCAACCTATCAACAAACTCATCGAAAACTGGTGGTACATCATAACCACAATCTTTATCAAAATATTTATCGAAAATTGGTGGTCCATCATAACCACAATTTTCGTCAAAATAGTTATAAAAAATTGGTGGTCCATCATAACTACAATCTTCATCAAAATATTGATCGAAAATTGGTGGTCCATTATATTCACCATGACAGATCTGCATATTATCATCTTCATACGTTGATTGCTCATCACGAATAGTATCGTAAACCGGTTGAAATCTCGGAACCATCATCGAGAATCGTACCTAGGCTCTGATTACCAACTGATGCAGCAGCGAGAGCGTATAAAAGATAAATATATACGAAGAACACACAAATACACACAAATCCGTTGATTCTACGAATATCCGGAAAGGTGATAAAACTCATATACGTTGATTCACGAAGAATACCGTAAAAGAGATACCGAGATAAACTCTCATATTTTATTACTCAATTCCACTCCCTAATAACAATCTAAAACTATCTATTTATAATATGAGATACTTGGAGAATAAGAAACATATAAATCCTAAATATAATGAAATCAAAACACATCTCCTAAATATAAGCATAAATATATAATCAAATATTAATATTGATTCTCATCAATATCTCCATCACTCCTCCACCTGTAGACGAAGAAAATGTTCATTAGTTTCCTCCGCCATTGCCACCGCCGCCAGATGATCATATTATTGTTCATCAGTTTCCTCCTCCCCGGCCGCAACCCGTAACTCCTCCTCTTCCTCAACCTCAACCTCAACATGCAGCCATCCCGAATGGACTTCAGCCTTGAAAAACATATCTCTTCGATTGCATGAGAAACCCGTAAAATGGTACATAATTAATGTCAAATTGAAGATGAAAGTGTGCGTGCGTGCGATATACAGAGTGTTGTCTGTAGTGTTGGCACAGTCCAGACAACAATTGAGCAGCGGAAATTAAATCAACACTTTGCAAAGAAGTATTTCAAAATTTGTGTAGATTATAATATTAAGTGAAACAAATCAACAACCTCGTAAGGTTTTGAACAACTGCAACTCGAATGAGTTTGAAAATAATACTAGAATGTATGCAACTATCTCCCTTATAGATCTAACATAAATTCTAGTATAAAGACTATGATTAGGTACACAAATATTCGGGTTTATAAGTGTGCACTAATCTACAAGAAGGAACAAATTATTTTCCTAACTAGAAGCGTTGCGCATTCCATAGATAGTAATCTTGTTTAGCTTTCTCTCTTGTTGTTTCTTTATAATGAAGGCAGTGACCTCTATTTATAGCCATAAATCTGAACTGCGTTGCAACTCCCTTGATCATCTCAGCCATTGGATCAAGGTAGTTTTTGTAACTTCCTTTCACACTCCATATTTGTAGGACTTTGACCAATGGTGCTTAGTAACCACTCAATCCCGTGCAACTGCCTGACCTGGGTGTTCCCCACGTCTTCTACCTACATTTGGGACATCACTAAGCAACACAAGTTAAGTTAGAGTAAGTAAAAGGAGAAAGGGCAAATTCCGATGTTGTATTAGGTGTTGGCACATTTAGTACAACATTTAACTGAAATGTTGGATCATTAAATACAACACCTATTCCAACATCAACAATCTCCCCCAATTTGGCCTTTCTACATCAACACCCCTGATGTTCACAACAATCAGAATCTTGATTAAGAAAAACAATACACATGATATTTCAAAGAAGAACCAATTTCAGTATTTAGCCAAATTTTAGCACATCATCTAAGTCAAAAATAGAACTGTACTTAGAAAAAAAAACAGCAAAACAGAAACATGAAGGCAATGTATGTGGGACAGAAAATTAAAAAACATAAGTACAGGCTTTACAGAGTGAGGAAACAAATGAAAGCAGTAAAGGGGAGGATTGGGCTGATTGTATCAGTTGCATCTTCAGAATCTGCACGAACTCCCCCATACTCTAAACTCCCCCATTCTTCAAGCCTTCAATTCACATTGAGATCTCCATAGAGATCCTCAATGTCTTGTGCATCTGCATTAACTCCGTTGTTGGCAGTCTCTTGCATCTCATCATTGTTTGGAACAGCATTGGGAACATCTTCTTGAACTAATGGAACTGCTTCAGAATTGTGAACATCAACATCACTTACTCCCCCTGTTGAGGTAGAAAGTAGCCCTTCCCAGAACTATTTTTGTATGAGCAAGTCCTCAACCGTGCTCTAGAGATTTGTGATGGTGCCTTGCAGAATGTCAACCTGTCTTAAGATGAAATGAGAGGATAAATAGACAGATGCAACACAACCTGAGGATGGATGTGCTGTAGAGGTTGAGGGCACATCTGAGGCAACACTTCTGGAGGCTGAGGCCTTTGGTATTGGCAGATCCACAATTCTCTCCCCACCACGAAGTAGAAGCTGTGGTGAAATTGTGAAGCTCGGAACATACCCACAAATAACTTCAGTTTCCAATCTCTGAAACTCCTTTTCGGCTAGCAATTTATAAATCAAACAAGGATATGGAAGTAGGCCTTTAACGGACATGTTGCAAGTGAAGTTCATCATGTTCTGAAATATAACTTGTCCTAAATTAAATTGCTTGAGGTGTCCTATCTTATAGAGTAGGACAGCCTGTTCCAAAGTAAGAGTTGTGTTGTTTGTAGACGGAATCCAATTGCAACACACTATCTTATGCAACACTGAATACAGACTAGTCAAACGAGAAGCAAGCAATTTAGGCACCCAATGTGTAATTCTTCCACCAGTAAGTACACTTATCATCATATCAAAATCAGAAACAACTGGATCCTCCATGATTCTAGTTTACAACATCATATTGATTTTTCTAGGAGTAATAATAATCTCAAGACCTCAAAAAGGTACACATCCATACTTCCTAGAATTCGTATCCCATGTTTTTGCACTCACATTGGCATAAAATTCATGCACCCAATCAACCACATAAGGAACTGCAAACATTAACGCATCCAATAATGACCTCTCCCTAAGCCAATCGATTAAATTTGCTTCCTCAAAATCAGAAATTTTTAAAATCCGTTCACTGAGTATGATCCTATTTCGAATTGTTTTATATCGTGCACTCTTGTAATCATTGTACTCAACAACATCGTCATCACTAAAGTCTGTATCAGAAGAAATTTGTACCTCTTCCTCATGAGCAGAGGAGTGTGAACTGGAGTCGGAAGATGAAGGCGAGTCTGAGCCATCGGATGGTGCCACCGGAGGGGCAACATCTCGAGCTTTTCAGGGCTTTTTGTGTACTGCCCGAGTTTTGGAGATTTCTTCATCTGCATGTTCGACTGTGATGGCCTCAGTGAAGTTGTCAATGATATCATTGACATCTTGAGGCTCCCCCTCAGATTCTGAGTTAGATAAAACGATTGGTTGAGCTTTCCCTCCGTCTGTTCTGGGCTTCTTCTTCCCGGTGTAGTCTACTCTTTTTCCAAGAGTCCTGTAGGAGACGCGGCGACCACCGGGCCATTTTCGAGCAACTGGAACAGGGGATTTTGCCTTCTTAGTCGTGAACTTCCTCTTTTGTCTTAATCGAGCAAGCTTCTTTGCCAAAATCTCCTCATCAGACGAAGAGACATCTTCCATTTGCACATCATTCCTCTCCAGCGCTGGTAAATCATCTTGGAACATCGCATTATCGAGAATCTCTCCCTCCAAGATAATGGTTGGGGATGTTGTTTTACGGGCTAGGGCTTGGTATGCCTTCTTTAATTCTCGAAGGAGGTTCCAAGAGGAAAGGATTTTTGGAAGGTGGATGATTTTGGGGATGAGTGATCAATCAGAGAGGCACTTACAGGTTCTGGGATTTTAGCATTTGCCATTTCGCTTCGGATGTCGAGTGGGTTGTAAACCACCAGTGGTAGAGTAGAAGTTTCGGGCTCGAACGGGACATCCATGGTTCCCACCACGAACGACGGTGACCCTGGTGCCGGAGAGTCGGGAATTTTAGTGATTATCGCCATTTGAGGTGTGATTTTGAGTGTTGGAGTGAAAATTGCAGGACAGTTGAGTGAGGGCTTGAGTGATTTTGAATTTTGCGTGGAGAGTAAGATTGTTGAATGGAGTTGATGATTACTTCCTGCAAAAGTGAGTAATTAGTTTGATAAGACCTTTCAAATTCTGGGATAAGAGATAATAATGCAAGCAATCCAAATTCCAGTATACCAAATTGTGGAAAAACACGTATGTCAATGAAAATATACCCTATGAATAAGTGTTTCAAAATCTGATCTAAGTTTGAGAGTATAAAATTCACCATGCATACGAGATCAATTTATAGAGGATTTCAGGCGGGAGTTGATACACGATTTCATAAAAAAATTGAAACGAAGAGAGTGGAAGAATAACTTCTCTCCATTAAGTATGTCGTGTGTTGTGGAGAATAATTATTGAAAAAAATAGATTAAATAAATGAAAAGGATTAAATAATAACTGAACAAATAAAATAAATAGATTCAGATAAATATTTGAAGATAATAAAAATAATAATTATCAGAAATTAATTAATTCTACAAATAATCGAAATCATAAGTCTGAGTCAAGTGTTGAATAGATTGTTGGCATTTTGTACATCTCAACACAGTTTTTTCATGAATTTGCTTCATATGTGTTGCACTTTTAATTTTTATCACGTTATCACATTGATCCATCTTTTCAAAAGAGTGCATCGTAGCAGCGAACTCTGTGCCCCATAGTTACTCAATGGATTTGTGATTAATATGATGCAATATATATCACCTTTAGAAGAGAGAACATCGTAGTAGTGAGCTCCGTGTCCCTAGTTACTCAGTGATTTTCAAAGCATCTAATTTGTGATTTCCTTTGCATTTGAGAGATTGTACAAGCTTTTCTCATATTCCACATGACTCAATTTAAGACTTCTAGACTAAGATTATAGAGAATTATGTTAAATCTGACACTTACGAAATTTATACAAAGAAATAATTAAATGAACTACTATGGTGTTGTCCCAAATGCTGCCGCATTTGGTACAACACTTTTGATTCAGTGTTCAGATATTACATAAACCAAGAGATTTCCTTAGAGAGGAGAATCTCTTATCATCTAAAGCTTTGGTAAATATATCAGCAAGTTGTTTTTCTGTAGAAATGTATTCCAACTTGACCACCTCTTTTTCTACCAGATCTCTTATGAAATGATGCCTTATACTAATATGCTTAGTCAAAGAATGTTGCACTGGATTCTTTGATATATTTATGGCACTAGTTTTATCACAATAAACAGTTAAAGTATCACAAGGTAAACCATAATCACAAAACATTTTCTGTAACCAAAGCAATTGTGTGCAGCAACTCCCTGCTGCAATATACTCAGATTCAGCTGTGGATTGTGATACACAGTTCTGTTTTCTGCTATGCCAAGATATGAGATTATTTTCCATGTAAAAGCAGCCACCACTGGTGCTCTTTCTATCATCAGCATCTCCTGCCCAGTCAGCATCACTATAGCCAATTAAGGAACAATTTGTGTCCTTGTTGTACCACAAACCTAAGTCACAAGTTCCTGCAACATATCTAATACTCCCTCCGTCCACGAAAAGTAGTCCCATTTGACACATATTCTTTGTCCACCAAATGTAGTCCCATGCACTTTATGGAAACTATCACCCTTCAACTATCACTTAATTACTCAATTTGCCATCAACTTTATTCCTAAACAATCACTTTATTCACAATGGACCCCACAATACCCTATAATACCCTTACTTTATCTACCATTTTCTTAAAACTTGTGCCCCATCCCCATGTCCCTACTTTTCATGGATGGAGGGAGTAATTCTTTTTACAGCATGCATGTGAGATTCTTTAGGATCAGACTGATATCTAGCACATAAACAAACACTAAACATGATATCAGGCCTACTAGAGCTCAAATAAAGAAGACTGCCTATCATTGATCTGTATAATGTTGGGTCAACATTCTGGCCAACATTATCTTTACTCAGTTTCTGAGTTGATCCCATAGGAGTTTTCATGTGTTTAGCATTCTCTAAACCAAACCTTTTCACAAGACTTTTAGCATATTTACTTTGTGAAATAAAAATACCATCATTTTACTGTTTAATCTGCAGTCCTAGGAAATAGTTTAAGTCACCAACCATGGACATTTCAAAAGTGGATGTCATTTCATTCACAAATAATTTGAGCATATCATCATCAGTAGAACCAAATACTGTATCATCAACATAAATTTGAGCAATCATAATATCATTTTTCTCATGTTTAATGAATAGTGTTCTATCAGCTTCTCCACTAGTGAAACCAAATTCAATCAGAAAACCAGTTAATCTTTCATACCATGCTCTAGGTGCTTGTTTCAAGCCATATAGAGCCTTTTTTAATTTGAACACATAATCAGGAAATTCTGAATTTTCAAAGCCTTTTGGTTGTTCAACATAAGCTTTTTCCATTAGGATTCCATTTAGAAAAGCTGCTTTAACATCCATTTGGTATAGTTTTATATTGATATAGCATGCAATAGCAAGTAAAAGTCTAATGGATTCTATTCTAGCAACTGGAGCAAATGTTTCATCAAAATCTACTCCCTCTACTTGAGTATATCCTTGAGCAACAAACCTAACTTTGTTTCTGATAATATTGCCTATTTCATCAGTTTTGTTTTTGAAAATCCATTTAGTACCAATAACATTTGTGTGATCTGGCCTAGGTACTAAAGTCCATACATCATTCCTAACAAACTGATTCAATTCTTCATGCATAGCTTCTATCAAATGTTCATCATTTAAAGCCTCTTTTACTGTTTTAGGTTCAATTGCAGAATGATAGCACTCATGATTTACCTTATTACACACAGAAGACATACAAATAGATCTTACCACATCTTTTGAATTCATACCTAACCTTCTTCTAGTCTGAATTCCAGTAGATTGTTCACCTATTATTAGCTCCTGTGGATGATTCTTTTGGACTCTCCTTGAAGGAGTTTTATGCAGATTGTACAGATTCTCTGGATTTTCTGTAACTTCAGCAGATGTGTCTGTGTGTGTTCCCTCATTCTGTTCATCATCTTGGATCTGATCTGTTCTGTCAGTAAGTATTGGACTGTCAGTAAGGTCTGAGACATCCTCTTCAATACTGTTTCCTGTAATTCTTATGTTATCATCAAAAACCACATTTACAGATTCTTGAACAGTATTTGTTCTGAGATTATAAATCCTATAGGCTTTACTGTTTCTTGAATAACCAAGAAAAAAACCTTTGTCACTTTTAGAATCAAATTTATGCAATTGTTCTCTATCATTTAAGATGTAGCAAACACAGCCAAATACATGAAAATACTTAAGATTAGGCTTTCTATTATTCAGTATTTCATAAGGAGTACTATTAGAATCTGTTCTAATCAAGACTCTATTAGAAATATGACAAGCTGTATTTAGAGCTTCAGCCCAAAACCTTTTAGCCAAATTTTTAGAACATAGCATAACTCTAGCCATCTCTTGAAGAGTTCTATTTTTCCTTTCTGCTATCCCATTCTGTTGAGGAGTTTTAAGTGATGAAAACTCCTGTAATATGCCTTTAGACTCACAAAACTCAGTGAAAGCACCATTATCAAACTCTCTTCCATGGTCTGATCTAATTCTACAAACTTTGGAATTATAGACAGTCTTGAATCTTTTGCATAGAGTTTTAAAGACAGAAAAAGTTTCTGATTTTTCTATTAAAAATTGGGGATTTCACATAAAAGGTCTTTCCACCTAGTGTTTTTTTAAATAAGGACATGGTTTAAAATAGTTTCAAATTAAGATCAAAATGCAACATAAATGTACCATCATGCCCTTACTATTTAATTTTCGAATTAATCTAGAAAAAGTCAACTAATTTTAAATTTTGAATGCAAATCTCTCACCACATCAAATCCGGTAATTACTAAGTCTTCCCAAATTTAAAATCGTTGATTACTTACCTTCCAAATTTAAAAATTTTCCTCAAAACTCTGAAATTCAAACTTAATGATCTACATACCCATTGTCACTTATATTCATTAAAAATGAATAACATTTTTGCTCCCTTGACCATTGTTGAAAAATTAATATAAAATCTAAAACTGCATAATAAAATGAATAATGCAGAACAATGAAATCTAAAACTGCATAATAAAATGAATAATGCAGAAAAAATGGTACGGTGTCTTCATATTAGAATGTGATTATGCAAAAATACGTATACATATGCAAAATAAGATCTGCATTATCCCTTGACCAAACCAATAACAAATAAGCATGAACTAAATCATCACAATTACACGAAAACAGAGCAAAATTGAACCTAAATTAAAATCATCTCAAAATCATCTCGCTGAAAAATCATCTCTAAAAATCCTAAATTCTCAGCAAATTATGTGTGTACGTGTGGAATTAAAAATCATACCCTTGGCAAGACTCTTCATCTCGCCGGATTAATGGTTCCAATCATCCTAGGCGACAAAATCGTCGTCAAAGGCCCACCTCCGCCTCCTCCACCACCTCCGGCGTCCTCTTCGTCTACACACACCGAACACTTACGGATCCAATCATCCTCTCCGCCATCCTTCGTCGTCGCATCCCCGCCGCTACCTTCTCCCGCTTCTGCGAAATCCCTCCCTCGTCGTCCCCACTGTCCGATTAACCCGGATCCGAGATGTCGACTCGGAGAAAATCAGATCGTGTCGGTGGGCGGTGGCGATAAATTACAGAATCACCACACAGTCCATCGATTAAGATTCTGAAAATTAACAAACCACGATGATGCAGATTTCTAGATTAGGGTTGTTTTGGATAATTAAAGGATTTCTGGATTAAACGGAAGGAATCTTGAAGGATTGGAATGTGGTTGAATAGATGGCGAAAATTAAGGAAGATTAAGACTTGATCATATAATTATTAGGGATGAATTCTAGATTAGGGATCTTTTTTGGAAAGTACGATTGGTTTAATTCAAAATTACAATCACTATTGCAGATTGCGTTTGAATATGGAAAGTCCTATTATGATTTTAGAAATTCACAGGTACCTAATTAAACGGAAACAAATTTAGGCAGAGGGAATGTGGTTGATTATCAGGCGATAAAGAAGGAATCGGAAGACTTGTTCTCTATTTAATAAATTAATTAAAATAATTATATATAGGGGCATAAAAGGTTATTAACATGGGTTTTTGGCCTTTTTTAAAAAGATTTTATTTTAGGTCTTTATTTAAGAAGGTGAGGCTATGAATGGCATTTTTTATAAAAATTCTCTTAAAAATTCTATCAATGTGAATCTAGAATAATCATCAACAATGACAAAATAATACCTTTTTCCACCTATACTCTCTGTTTCCATAGGACCCATAAGATCCATATGAAGCAATTCAAAACAATGTTTTGAAGAACAGTGACCTAATAGTTTGTGAGATGCTCTTACCTGTTTCCCTTTCTAACATGGTCCACAGATATGTTTGTCTGAAAATTTCAGCATTGGTAAACATGTGACAGCTTTAAGTCTAATTAATCTACCAATTTGTCTATAATTAACATGCCCAAGTCTATGATGCCATAATGTAGTTTCATCATTTTTCACACTATTGCAACTGACTTTAGACTCAATTAAATAGCAGTTATTAGCAGATCTATTACCCATCATAATGCAATCAGAATTTTCATCTAACACATAGCATGAATTTTTATCAAACTTCACATGCAAGTCATCATCACATAACTGGCTTATACTAATAAGGTTGACAAGTAATCCATCAACATGTAAAATATTAGGTAATCTAGGAAATCCAGGAACATTTAAGGTTCCTTTACCAATGATCTTTCCTTTAGATCCACCTCCATAGGTAACATTACCACCATTATAAGCTTTATAATCAGATAAATAATCAATTTGACCTGTCATGTGTTTTGAGCAGCCACTATCAAAGTACCATAAACCAGGAGCACATGCTTTCAAGGACATATGAACAACATTGCAGATAGTATTTTTAGAAATCCATTCTGTTTTCTGTGAATGATGCTTTGTGTGTGGTGTCATTTTAGACAATCCAGTAGCATTCACATCCTTTTGTCTTTTTAAACAGTAATGAGCTTTGTGACCCTTTTTAAAGCAGTAGTTACACACAAGTTCTTTCACATTTACAAGAGTTTTTTGTGGAAACATTAGCATTAGTTTCAAGTTCAGATTTGACAAAAACAGTAGGCACATTACTTTGAGAACTAAGAACTGTTTTACATTTATAACCAATACCTGCTTTCCTTGTATTGTGGATCAGCAGTGATTCATCCAGTTTTGCTTTTCCTTCAGAGAATTTCTTGAAGCTTAAAGACACTTCCTTCATATTTTCTTCAAGTTTCTCAATCTCACAATCTTTCTTGGTCAGAACACTCTCAAGTTTTAAAACTGAATTTCTTAAATCATCATTTTCAAATGTTAATGATTTAATAACACGATTTAATTTTTCAGTTTCAGAATATATAGCATGATGTTCTTCATTAGTTAAAGGATTTTCATAGGAGTATTTTCTGAAATCAAGTACAGAAACTTCTAGTCTATCTTTTAGATTAGAAATTTATTTATCCTTTTTAGTTAAAAGACTTTCTAATTTAAGAACAGTATTAGATAAATATAAAATATCAGTATCTCTTCTGGATAGACTTGCTTTACTTGGTGTACCTGCCTCTGTAACAACACTTGTGAAACAATTAATGTTGGGAATAAAATGAGATATGTTTTGAGTTAATACCAAAACCCCCTGAGACATGCCTAAGTCAAGATGATTATGTTCTAAGACTGTTAGAACATATAGAATAAGGCTAGATGAGGAGCTAATATGTTAGGCAGCTCTTAGTTGTTTAGATGCACAATTTGAGGGGGAACACATGCTTTGAAGTCCATCAAGAACAAGTCCCCTCAAGGCTCAAATTCTGGAATTATGATCAAGTCCACTGAAGGACAAGTATGCTGATCAGATGAGTTGTCCAGAGGAGTTGTCTCAGCACAAGTAATCAAGATCAAGTGCTCTGAAAGCTTGAGGTCAACTATGCTGAAGAATTAGAGACAACCACACCCTAAAGAACTTCAATTCAACATGCTAAATATCACTTTGAAGTGAAGCAAAGGGCAAGAGCCAAGTCATCTGAAATGAGCAAGCCAACCATGCTGATAAACAAGTCAGCTGATAGTGATAAGGAGAGTTGTCCATTTGATAAGGAATGTTGTCCTATCATTGGAACAACCTTCAGAAGCCATGTCCATGTCCTAACAAGAGAATCTGAAAGTCAGACATTGGGAAGAGTGCTGCAGAATGAAGACAAAGTCCCTACAGCCGTTTATTTCCCAAATGAGGACATGTCACTATCAAGATTCTGTCTTCAAAGTTGAAGAACTAAAAGAAGACATTTATGGACATTGGAGGCTGCCTCTCCAACGGGCAAATCCTTCATTTGTCTATAAATACAGAAGTGTGAAGACCATTTGAAAGCACCTCAACAATTGACAAGAATATCCAACTATCCTACAAGCAAGACTGCTTTCAAAGCTTTCAAAGACTATCTTAGTCTTCATACACTTCTTCTAAGTTGAACCTATTTTATATCCATACACAAGCTTAGAGAGATATCCTATCCTTATACACTGATCTTCATTGTAAAGGATATCTCATCAGTTGGAACCTTACATCAATCCCTATCCCTTTCAAGAGTGAAAGTGAGAAGGTTGTTGTAGTAGTAGAAGTGGTAGGAGCTGACTGTTGAGAGAAGAACAGTTCAGTTCTGAGTTGAGAAGAGGGTACTAGGACTCTAGACATCCTAGGGATCAATTCACCAAGGAGTGGTGTAATTGATCAAGTGCACCTTGGCACTATAAAACAAGTTAATTCCAATAGTGAAGGAATTATCCTGTTCAATCAGGGAAAGTGGATGTAGGAGCTTGAGTCTCTGAACCACTATAAACTCTTGTGTTGATTTACTTTTCAAGTACTTACATACACTCAACACTGCACACAAAACCGATCTTTCAAAGAACTCATACTTAAGACTGTGCAAAAAGACCTTTGGACAAGTTCCCTGAAAACTGGACTGTTTGATTGACTAAGTGATTTCAGAAACTAAAAGGAGTCTAAACTAAAGGGCCAACCACTATTCCGCACATATAACTCTATTAGATAGTCTTTCAACTAAGTACTCAATAGTACTTAGTAGTTTGATTATCTTCAAAGAAGTTAATCATCTTCAGCAGAGTTGTCCAAGACAACATTGCTGATATCTGGTTTGATCAAGTTTGAAAAGAATTTGCATACAAGTGTATTCCCCCCCCCCCCCATACACTTGTTATATACTCCTTTCAGGACCAACAATTAAATTCTGGAGTATTATTACTCAGTGATTTCCCAAATGATGACTCATTTGTCCTCACATCGTAGTAATCATCCAGATCATCATCAAGAGTATCATCATACATAATTCTAGCAGAGAAGGCTTTTTCAATGTCTTTTTCAGGATCATGTTCAACATCAGATTCATCACTTAAAGTAGCACTGAAATTAAGTTTCTTTTTTAGAATAATGTTAGAACATTCATTAGCATAATGACCATATCCAGAACATGCATCACATTTAACATTCTTCCTATAGTCTTGGTCAGGTCTGAACCTAGTTACTCTTTCTAATTGTCTGGAAGGATTAAAAGTGTTCTTCCTAACAGGCAATTGTTGATTATTAGTAATCTGGACTTTAGGTTGAATATTATCTTTGAATTTCTTATTCTTCATGAATGTCTTAAACTGCCTAGTCATAAAAGCCATGTAGTCAGGATCATTAAGATATTCATCAATGTTCTCTTCATCAGAATCAATTTCAGTAACATAAGGTGATTTTCCAGAACCTAATGATGCAGAAGATGTGGCATCACCCTTGAAAACAAGTACTTTCTTATCATGATCAGATTTTTCAGATATGTTCATTTCATAGGTTTTTAAAATACCAATCAATTCGTTTTGGCTTAAAACATCTGTATCCTTAGCTTCTTCTATAGCACATATCTTAGGTTCAAAATGTTTAGGAACTGATCTAAGAATTTTATGTACTAACCTTGTGTTGGATATTGGATCACCAAGAGAATGAGCCTCATTTGAAATCTCGATCAGCTTTTCATTGTAAGATGAAATGGTTTCATCTTCTTTCATCCTCAAATTTTCAAACTTGGTTACAAGCATACGAAGTCTGGTTCTTCGTACACTCTCCGATCCTTCACAATGTTCTTGTAATCGATCCCATGCATCCTTGGAGGAAATACAGCTGGAAATAATTTTGAACATCGAGGCATCAGTAGAGGTGAAGATTGCATTCAACGCCTTTGAATTGTAACTTGCGGCTGTGATTTCATCATTTGTCCAGTCGAGCTCTCTCTTGATCTGAGCTTCATTGTCCGCATCCACAGCTGTTCTTGGTTGAGTCCAACCAGCAAGAACACTCCTCCATGCTCGTTCATCAATGGATTTGATGTACATCCTCATTTTAGGTTTCCAGAAGGCATAATTCGTGTCGTCCAGAATTGGAGGTTTTAGTGCGGGTGAAAGTGGATACTCCATTGCAAATAAACACACACTCTAAGCAGAATCTCTACTTAGTGTATCAAGTAGTTGGCTCTGATACCAATTGAAAGTGTGCGTGCGATATACAGAGTGTTGTCTGTAGTGTTGGCACAGTCCAGACAACAATTGAGCAGCGGAAATTAAATCAACACTTTGCAAAGAAGTATTTCAAAATTTGTGTAGATTAAAAATTAATCTACACGAATCACCTATATTAATTATAATATTCAGTGAAACAAATCAACAACCTCGTAAGGTTTTGAACAACTGCAACTCGAATGAGTTTGAAAATAATACTAGAATGTATGCAACTATCTCCCTTATAGATCTAACATAAATTCTAGTATAAAGACTATGATTCGGTACACAAATATTCGGGTTTATAAGTGTGCACTAATCTCAAGAAGGAACAAATTATTTTCCTAACTAAAAGCGTTGCGCATTCCATAGATAGTAATCTTGTTTAGCTTTCTCTCTTGTTGTTTCTTTATAATGAAGGCAGTGACCTCTATTTATAGCCATAAATCCGAACTGCCTTGCAACTCCCTTGATCATCTCAGCCATTGGATCAAGGTAGTTAGGGGTGTAAGTGAGTCGAGCCTACTCGCGAGCTACTCGTGCTCGACTCGAAAAAAGATCGAAATCGACTCGAAGTTAATCGAGTCGAGTCGAGTTTCGAGCTACTCGAGTAGCTACCGAGTTCGAGTTCGAGCTCATAAATACTTGGCTCGAAAGGCTCGCGAGCCTAATCGAGCTTGAACAATATTTACTATTTGCCATTAATATATAATTTATATTTATATACGAGTAATCGAGTCGAGCCGAGTCGAGCTCGAGTTTATTTTAGAAAAAAATATGTTTTAAAATTAATTTTGAAAATTATATAGGTAATCGAGTCGAGTCGAACCGAGCTCGAGTTTATCGAGTTTCTTATCGAGTCGAGCTCGATCTTTAAAATTTTAGGCTCGACCGAGTCGAGTCGAGTTTCGAGCTTCGAGTATAACAATCGAGTCGAGTTTCGAGCTCAGCACTGCTCGGCTCGACTCGGCTCGTTTACACCCCTAAAGGTAGTTTTTGTAACTTCCTTTCACACTCCATATTTGTAGGACTTTGACCAATGGTGCTTAGTAACCACTCAATCCCGTGCAACTGCCTGACCTGGGTGTTGCCCACGTCTTCTACCTACATTTGGGACATCACTAAGCAACACAAGTCAAGTTAGAGTTAGTAAAAGGAGAAAGGGCAAATTCTGATGTTGTATTAGGTGTTGGCACATTTAGTACAACATTTAACTGAATGTTGGATCATTAAATACAACACGTACCTATTCCAACATCAACAGAAGAAATCTTTAATTTTCATATTATATCATGTTGAAAATAAACATGAAACCAAAAATTTATTACAATTTCAAATTCAGATGGAAAAAAGTAAAATTTCTATTTTTAATTAGTATTTCCAGAAAAATAAAATATTTCTTAAAATTAAAGATATCACCCATAAGAAATATCAGAACTCCTTTCAATTCAATTATTCATACCATTTTTTCTAATTTAATTATTCTTATTCAATTTTTAGAAATATTAGTTTATCTATACTTTCAGAGCATTCCTTATTATTTAAATTGTCATCCACTCTATTCATAAAAAAATATTTTATTTATTAGTAGATCCTACAATATTCATCATACTAGCTCTCAACCTATCTATTTTATGAATAAAAAAATGATCAATATTTATTAAAATACATGTTCGAATAAGCATAATAAATTCTTTGAGGAGGATAAATTGTTTGTTTAAGTTGATCTGATCAAATGATGATACATTTAGCAATTTTGAGGGCAAATAATCCTACCCTATGTTTATCAATCTACTTGCCTAAAACCATTAACGCAAAAATCGGGGTAGGTGGTCACCGATCAACCTGATTTCTTGTAAATTGGCATGCTTAGATGGAAGGTGTTGTCTAGCTGGTTGAGTCAAATTTATGTGGTGGTTTTATGTAGAGTTTATAATTAATAAGCTTAAAAAATAAAAATTTTAAAGTATGAATAGTAGTGAACTGCATCGCCGTATTTTTAGAAATTATTTCAAATTATTTACTCAAATAATTTTCAATGACGTATACATTATCTTTTTGCATTTTTCCCTGATTAATTACTATGATTATTTTTGTTCCTAATGCAAATCGATGGTTTTTAGTTGTTCGTACTTTGATATTATTACGATATTGTTATAATCTTTAGAGATTGTTTTAATTTTTAGGTATTAAAAAAGAAAAAAAAGGAATTGGACCACAAAGGATTTTCGATATATCTGCCCTACTAGTGATTTTCGATATATCCTTAATTTTCATTTCGATGTTAATTAATATATATGTTGGAATTAATGGGAATTAATTGGGTTTTGACACCCTGATCTAATTTAATTAATTAGATGGACTAAACGTTAATTAAGAAATAATTGAACGCGACATAGTCAATCTACTCGCGGAGTAGATGAACGTGGTATATTTAATATCTCAAAACCGAGTTAAGGTGAGTGAGAAATTAATTGTTGAAGTTGAAGAGTTTCAACTTGGAAGTTTAAGAATGTGGGGAATGGGCAAGGCCCATTCGAACTACTTCAAGAATGTTCCAGAATAATCTGGAAGTCTCAAACTTGGTCTTCAAGATTCAGTCTTCAAGACTTATCCACGTACGAGATATTATCTCAACCGCTTTGATATTTTCGCGATATATTCCCATAAATCGGGCCTGGGCCCACGCGTGTTTCCCTCTCCCTCCAAGGGTTTCTTCTGCCTATAAATATCAGACTCTTCCCTCATACATCCTTACGCTGAAATTCGCCCCTCAACCTTTCTACTCTCCTCTCGTCCCTACGCAGTGTACTGAGCTCCCGAAAGCCTTACACTGTTCTTTCTTGTGACGGATTTATATCCGAAGAGTGTTCAGTTCGTACTAAGTACGTTCGCCGATACTTCTTATACAGTGGTGCTACTGTGTAGGAAGTCTAAGTCGTTTTACCTTTGGGAACGGAACGCCGTAACAGTCGAGCACTATCCTGGGCGTATTCTGTTCTGCGGGAAAAGGGATTCCCTTGACTCGACTTATTTGAGGTATTCTGTGTTTTTTCTGATTATTTTGATATCTTTGATATTGCAGTTTACACGGTGTAAACCGGTTCCAACAATCGCAGAACAGAATATATAATTAATATTTTCGGACCTAATTAAATTAATTAATTTACTGCAATATCAAAGATGAATGATAACATGGATGTTGATCCCGTTGATACGGAAGCAGTACATGGTACTGAAAATATTGGCAACGATGCTAATAAGGAAGCGTCTCCCTTAATAAAAGGGGAACGATGATAATATTGGATATTGGGACTTTCTGTCTATCCATTGAGCTGCAGGCGCTTCTCGCGGGATGAGATTTGGTATTTACTCCTTAATAAAAGGGGAAAAAACGCCTTCTCCAATTCTTACTCCAGATTAAATTCTGGGAGAAGGTCTAAAGCTCCAGATTAAATTCTGGGAGTTGATATAAAGCTTCAGATTAAATTCTGAGAGTTGGTCTAAACCTCCAGAGATTCTGGGTGGTGGATCCATCCATTGAGCTACTGGCGCTTACTCATGGATTTGAGAGATTTGGTGATTCTCAGATTTGAGAGATTCTGGGAGGTGGTCTCCATCCATTGAGCTACTGGCGCTTACTCATGGATTTGAGAGATTTCTGCACAATGCAGAATTCTGAAAGAGCACGCCTGGAAATCCAATTAAATTGGAATTATCCATTGAGCTGCAGGCGCTTACTCGCGGGGCGGGGGCGTGCCTGGAAATCCAATTAAATCAAATTGGAATTGCACATCAATTAATCTATAGGATTAAATTAGAGAATGTGCTGATAAATTGATTAATTACGGTAATTAATCAAAGAGGATTAAATTGGATTTAATTAAATCAATTAATCAAGATGATTAAATTGATTAATTACATCAATTAATCAGTTGTATCAAAGTATATTTGATATGGAGCATGGCTTCTTGTAAATGTTTTGTGAATCGACGGTTTTATACATTTTTTATTTGAGGTAAATTCGAAGAAATTGTTCGAATTGTGTAATCTTCAATTATTGATACCGGTAACCGACCTAAAGCAATTTGATTATAATTCAATTCGTGACGATCATAGGAAGAAAGTTCATATTCTTCAGTCGTTGATAAACAATTTGTTGGACAATACTCAACGCAATTACCGCAAAAGATACAGATTCCAAAAATTAAATCAATTAATCAAGAGGATTAAATTGATTAATTACATCAATTAATCAGTTGTATCAAAGTATATTTGATGTGGAGCATGGCTTCGTCAACCGATGTTGAATGGGATCCCACCGGAAGTTATGTTGTTACGGCCGTTACTTCTGTTCATGAGATGGAGAATGGCTTCCAGGTGTGGTCCTTCATCAGCAAACAGCTGTACAAGATCCTCAAGGACCACTTCTTTCAAGTAAGTTGTTTGAAGCTTTAATAATTTTATTTGAAATCACTCTTGTGTGAGTGCCTTCTGTATCACTTTCTCGTGGGAAGTATCTCCCGGCTTGAGCAGAATTGATGTATTCTGAGAACAGAATTGACTTTGTCAATTAATTACAGAATAAAATAAATTAATAATTAATTAAATTTTGGATAATTACTGAGGAATATCCAAATTTAATTATTAATTATTTATGGGAATTAAATATTTGTGCTCGAAAGCATAAATTTATTTTGAATTTAGTTCAAAAGATTTTGACTAGTATAATTTGATCGAAAAATTATGCTCGAGTCACGGGTGACAATAAAAGTCACATTTGAAATTGAATTTAATTTTGGTATGTTGACCAAAGATTAAATTAATTTTTAAGTTGAAAATAATTCCAATAAAAGAAAAATCAAAGATCGATTTTTTAATGTATCGAGGTTGTGTCCAAATTTGGTGAATAAGAGAAATTCACAAATAAAGTGGCAAGCAACTCGAATGTGGTGATATGCATCTCCTCACATGGAAACATTCAAATGTGAGGGAGAGAGGTCTCCGTCGACATGTTTGAATGAAAAGTGTAGCTAAGGTGTGACCTTAAAGCTAAATATGGAAAAATCTAAAATGGTTGAATTTAGTGGAATGTTTTCCACAAGTAATGTGGATTTGTTCATCATGAAAAATCACATTCGAGTAAAGCTCCACACGAGGAGGGAAAAAGTACTTTATTAATTTCATTGATAATTGTACACGATTCTGCTACGTTTATCCTTTAAGAAGTAAAGACGAAGCTATAGAGGCTTTTAAACGTTATAAAAATGAAGTAGAGAATCGATTGGACACTCGAATTAAATCAATTCGTAGTGATAGAGGTGGAGAGTACGTAGCTCCGTTTGAACAATTATGTATTGAATCAGGGATTATACATTAAACGACAGCCCCTTACTCACCTCAGTCTAATGGTGTTGCGGAAAGGAAAAACCGAACACTAAAGGAGATGATGAACGCAAGTTAATCAACTCTGGTCTACCTCAGAACTTGTGGGGGAAGCCATTATGTCGGCTAACCACATTCTGAATAAGATTCCTCACAAAACTAAGGATCAAACTCCTTATGAAATATGGAGGAAACGAAAACCTTCATACCAATACCTCAAAGTGTGGGGGTGTTTGGCTAAGGTTGAAGTACCACTTCCCAAACAAGTTAAGATCGGACCTAAAACAGTCGATTGTATCTTTATAGGATATGCTTCAAACAGTAGTGCCTATCGATTTCTGATTCACAAATCCGAAGTACCGGATATGACAGAAGGCACTATAATAGAGTCAAGGAACGCAGTGTTCTTTGAAAGTGTCTTTCCTCTTAAGGAGAAAGAGGAAGTGAGTTCGAGTAAGAGAACTCTCGAAGCAACAGACGACACTGTTAGTCCTTCCACTCAAGAGAGTGAAGAACCGAGACGCAGTAAGAGAGCTAGAATTGATAAAGATTTTGGTTCAGACTTCATTACTTATGTTTTGGAGGAAGAAGAACCTAAAACTATCAAAGAAGCAATGGCAAGACCAGATGCACACCTCTGGAAAGAAGCCATAAAAAGTGAATACGAATCTATTCTCTTAAACCACACGTGGGAGTTGGTTGACCTCCCTAAAGGTTGTAAGCCCTTAGGATGCAAGTGGATCCTTAGAAGAAAGTACAAAGCAGATGGATTTGTTCATAAGTACAAAGCTCGTCTTGTTGCAAAGGGGTTTAAACAAAAGGAAGGATATGATTTCTTCGATACATACTCAACAGTGACAAAGATCACCTCCATTCGGGTGTTAGTCGCCATTGCTGCGTTGCACAATCTCGAAATACACCAAATGGACGTTAAGACGGCGTTTCTTAATGGTGAGATGGATGCTGAAATATACATGGAGTAACCTGAAGGATACGTTGCTCCTAGAAACGAGAAAAAAAGTGTGCAAACTCGTTAGACCACTGTATGGACTTAAGCAAGCTCCAAAACAGTGGCACTTGAAATTTGACAATACAATGCTGTCAAATGGGTTTCGTATTAACGAATGCGAAAAGTGTGTGTATGTGAAGGATACACCAACTGGATATGTTATTGTGTGCTTATATGTCGATGACATGTTAATCATAAGTAACAATCACGATATCATAATTAATACGAAGAACATGTTAAGTAGAAACTTTGACATGAAAGACATGGGATTAGCAGATGTGATTCTTGGAATCAAGATAGAGAAAACGTCCAATGGAATTTCCTTGACACAATCTCACTATGTGGAGAAGGTACTAAAGCAATTTAAGGCCTTTGACGATCCACCTGCTAAGACACCTTTGGAACTCAATGTTCACTTGAAAAAGAATAGAGGAGAACCAGTGACCCAACTGGAATACGCAAGGATCATTGGAAGTGTGATGTACATAACGAACTGTACACGCCCTGATCTTGCATGTTCGGTAAACAAGTTGAGTCAATACACGAACAATCCAAGTCATGAGCACTGGAAAGCGTTGAAAAGGGTATTAAGATACTTGAAGTACACCCTAGATTATGGGCTTCACTACACAAGACATCCAGCTGTAGTCGAAGGATACAGTGATGCAAATTGGATATCAGACACAAAAGACTCGTTGTCCACTAGTGGATATGTATTCACTATTGGAGGAGAAGCAGTGTCGTGGAGGTCCAAGAAACAAACATGTATTGCTCGTTCCACAATGGAATCAGAATTTATAGCGTTAGACCTAGCCGCTGCAGAGGCTGAATGGTTGCGTAATTTTCTGGAAGACATTCCATGTTGGAAAAAGCCGGTACCTGCGGTGACGGTACACTGTGACAGTCAAGCTGCCATTGGGAGAGCTTCGAATGTCATGTACAACGGAAAGTCGAGACACATACGTCGTCGACACAACTCCGTTAGAGAATTGATCTCCACTGGAGTAATGTCCATTGACTATGTCAATACGAAGGACAATATAGCGGATCCGCTCACGAGGAGCATAAATCGAGATCAATTGTACAAGCTGGTAGAAGGAATGGGTCTAAAACCCACAATAAAAACCAAAGTAGTGGTAACCCATGATGACTGGAGATCCCAAGAACTTGGTTCAATGGGAAAACGAAGCTGTGGAGGTTAGTGAGAAAACACTTGAAAAATATGACTATTCCGGACAACACTATCTCAAGTGTTAACGACCCGTAAGATGTGGTAAAGGCTGAGTCTTGGACTCTTAATAATTCCTAGAGTATAACGGGATACTCGAAAGGAAGTTACCTATATAAATGAGAAGTGAGGGCCGCTTCGACCAAACATTTATGAAAGTACAAAGGACGTCCATGGCCAAAACGGACAAAAACGTGAGAACGTTACGAAGACGAGATCAAAGTGTGCTGACACTGTTGTCTAGGTATACACTATGGAGGAATAGTTCAAGGCATCGCGTCCACTAAGCCGCCGGTATATCCGATAGTGTTTGGCTACGAAAAGTTCAAGGCCAAAAACCACTTATCCGGACGCACGGAGATCTCACTCGAACTGAACACTGAGTCTGATGTTGTATAGATACGATTTTCACTCATGTGGGGGATTGTTGGAATTAATGGGAATTAATTGGATTTTGACACCCTGATCTAATTTAATTAATTAGACGGACTAAACGTTAATTAAGAAATAATTGAACGCGACATAGTCAATCTACTCGCGGAGTAGATGAACGTGGTATATTTAATATCTCAAAACCGAGTTAAGGTGAGTGAGAAATTAATTGTTGAAGTTGAAGAGTTTCAACATGGAAGTTTGAGAATGTGGGGAATGGGCTCGGCCCATTCGAACTACTTCAAGAATGTTCCAGAATAATCTGGAAGTCTCAAACTTGGTCTTCAAGATTCAGTCTTCAAGACTTATCCACATACGAGATATTATCTCAACCGCTTTGATATTTTCGCGATATATTCCCATAAATCGGGCCTGGGCCCACGCGTGTTTCCCTCTCCCTCCAAGGGTTTCTTCTGCCTATAAATATCAGACTCTTCCCTCATACATCCTTACGCTGAAATTCGCCCCTCAACCTTTCTACTCTCCTCTCGTCCCTATGCAGTGTACTGAGCTCCCGAAAGCCTTACACTGTTCTTTCTTGTGACGGATTTATATCCGAAGAGTGTTCAGTTCGTACTAAGTACGTTCGCCGATACTTCTTATACAGTGGTGCTACTGTGTAGGAAGTGAAAGTCGTTTTACCTTTGGGAACGGAACGCCGTAACAGTCGAGCACTATCCTGGGCGTATTCTGTTCTGCGGGAAAAGGGATTCCCTTGACTCGACTTATTTGAGGTATTCTGTGTTTTTTCTGATTATTTTGATATCTTTGATATTGCAGTTTACACGGCGTAAACCGGAACCAACAATATATACATATATTTCAGCTCTTATCACACTCTTCTTCCCATACGTGACGTTTCGACAAATTGCGGAAATTGTGGACGCTGGAAGTACATGTAAGTATCTCGATTGACGAATGAGATCACTTGTTTCAATTTTGATGTTTCACGTCTTATTCCACTATATGGATGATTGACATATGTGTCATATTAAAAAATAATCAACGTCCTATAATATTGGGGGACAATATGTGTTAAAAATTTAGTAGGGTGGAATACATGGAACACAAAAAGTGGAACATAGAAATCGAATAGCTCAACTGATAACATATTGCAGTTGAGTTTAATTGCATTTATACGTGATTAATTGTAGCATGTACAACGAGCGGAATGATGTACACGCTGGTCGCATGTTTCATAGTGCCATGCATAATGTCATGCACCTATCGAAGCAAGTTTGGGCTGGTTGAGTCTCCAGCATCAGATTTTCTAATTCACTGTTTCTGTGAATACTGTGCTCTCTGTCAGGAATATAGAGAGCTCGAGGAAAGAGGCATTGACCCTTCTATAGGTATATTTAATTTGCTTATTTAAACTTTGTCAAATGAAATTAAGTTGGGATGAATTTATAAGTGGTAAAGTCTAGTATGCACTCGAGTGCATGCTGTGCACCCTAGTGCATGTACACTTTTCAGTTTACTGACTTACACTTTTTGGTAAATGGTGTTGCAATTTTCAATTATTACTTATACAGTTTAATAATTGAAAAGTGCAACACCATTTACCAAAAAGTGCAACATGGACTAGGGTGCACAACATGCACTCGAGTCCATAGCAGACCAACCATTTATAAGTAGCCTAATATACAAGATAAAAGATTTTTTTGTGTCACAAGTTTGAAGTATATGTAGTTCATTTTTTGTCACCATAATATTTTCTTGGACTTTTATATCCTTAATTAAATCAACCAAAAATGAAAGAATTGATGATATTTATAGGGTAGGTCTTCTATGGAATCGAGTCTATATAAGAAATTGAGTTGACTAGTCAATCGTCAACAATTGATTATTGACTTTTTTATTTTTATTTTTTTGTAATTTTTTTTTAATGTTACATTTTTCAATTGTAGTGACTTATACTTTTATTAAAAAAAAAAATCAGTTATATTGATGTACATTTTTTGGTAATGTTATATTACACCTTTTAGTTATATATACGTGAATTTTTCAGTAATATTGTATTGCATTTTTTAGTTATATTGACTTACAATTTTCATTAAAAATTGTGTTGCACTTTTCAATTATAGTGACTTACACTTTTTAATAAAAAATGTGTTGCATTTTTCAGTAACATTATGTTGCACTTTTTAGTTATAATGACTCACACTTTTCATTAAAAACGGTGTTGCACTTTTCAATTATAACGACTTACACTTTTTAATAAAAAATGTGTTGCACTTTTCAGTAATATTGTACTACACTTTTTAGTTATAATGAATTAAACTTTTCAACCCACACTTTTTCGAAAAAAAACATTACCAAAAATATAATAAATAAAATAAATAAAGTTGACTTGATCAACTCGATTCCTTATATATAATATATAAGACCAACCTTAACATATAATAGTACCATTTTTAAGAGCATAAAAAGATACTCCCTCCGATCAAATTTAGAAGTCTAATATTTTTTTTGATCCGTCTAAATTTATGTACATTTTTATAAAAAAAAATATTTATTCTCTCAATATACTGATACATTCTTCACTTTTTACTTTATACATCTATTTTATATATAAACAATTAATGTTACTTTGGATTGAAGAAATAGTACATAATGGTTGAACTAAATTGTGGTATATACGTGTAACATACAGTGGCAAGGGCTTAATTAAAATGATGGTGGTGTGAATTAAATGAGAGAAAATTCATTTCCATCCTTTCAATTTACGTTCTAGGGTATCCAATTTATATCATTTTCGATTCAATTTACGTCCTTTCCATCGAAAAAATTAAAATATCGATCAAATAGTCAAATTTACAATCTTTATGTTTAAAAATTATAGATTAATAATTAAAAATTTCTAAAAATATCATTAAAAATTCAAAAATCTCATTAAAAACTTATAAATTGTGTAAAATAAATATAAAAAATCTAAAATTCAAAAAAATTTATAAATTCTACAATTCTAAAAATCTGTAAATTAATTTTTTTTCTTCTAAAAACTCATAAAAATAAAAAAATCCATAAATTAAAATTTTAAAAATGTTTAAAATAAAAAATTCCACAATTTTAAAAATATCGTGAAAATGAATTTGAGACGGTTCCAAAATCGATCAAGGTGTGGAACTTTCACTCAACCTCGATGGTAAAATTCCACAGTTTTTAGAAATTTTAATGAGATTTTGAATTTCTTAATTTTTAAATTACGCATTTTCCATTCGTTGAATTGTAGAATTTTTTTTTTTTTTTACATTTTCAAAATTTTAGCATTTTTTTTTATTTACACATTTTAAAATTTGTAATGATATTTTTAGAAATTTTAGTGAGATATTTTGAATTTTATTTTACACATTTTATAGTTTTTAATTTTAAGGAGATTTTTGGATTTTTAATGATACTTTTAGTTTTTTTAAATCTTTAATGGGATTTTTAGAAAATTTTAATTATTAAATTTTAATTTTCAAACTTAAAGGACGTAAATTGGATTATTTGACCTGAATCTCAATTTATTTCTCACATTCCGATGAGTTTTAAAAAATTTCGACGGAAAGAATGTAAATTGATCGAAAAAGGAGCTAAATCAAAAAAGTAAAAACTTAAAGAATATAAATTGGATTATACCTATGTTATGTTATAGGACGTAAAATGAAATTTGGTATAAACTTAATTACCAGCTTAAATATGGCGTACAGGTTAATCTAAATGGTGGTATAGATTTATTTTCCAGGTGGTACAAACTTATTTACATTGTGGTACATACAAAACTTTACCCAGGGTATAATTAGAAGAAATTAAAAATCTTGACTAAAAAGGAATAAAGGTAGACACCCCTTACACAAAATATTATTTTTAATTAACACCTATTAACAATGGGGTTCGCCCAATTAAGTTTTGGAAAAAATCTAACTATTGGATCAAGATCATGTGAAATGAATAATTTGAATGTTCTATATTATTGAATTTGAAATGGGTACAACATAATAAATATGTGTGTGGTTCTAAATGTATGGAATCTGAACCTTCAAAAATAGTAAAATTGTAATATTTTCATTCAAAACATTTAAAATATTCACTGTAGAAATAAATGTCAAATTAAATAGTTATTACACAGTATTTTAGATGTTCAAAATTTGGACAACTATCTTCACCTAATTAGTAAGTGCTGATTATCCGACTTAATATAAATTTTAGGATGGCTGGGAAATGTGGCGACGCAGCAGCAGCAACAATTTGGAATGACACCTCCAACGCAGCAAAGGATGTTATGATGATTTAACAATCTCAATCTTCCCACATCGTTATTAATTTTATGAATTATTCTTTATATGCACCTTTTCCATCAAATTCCAAACTTTTTTTTTAATGATGTATTGAACTAATGTTTGATTTTCTTAGGTGAGTTGTTTAGGGATTTAAAAACCAGTCTGGGGTTTTCAGGTTAACACTTTTACAGTTTTACTTTTGAGATTTAAATTCTTGCGAATAATTTTTTTTTTTAAATCCACTCATATCAAACATATGAGATAAAGTTAAATAATTATAATATCATGTGATTCATGTGAATCATTATAATCTCCATCAACAATTATATAAATGCATGAATATAATAAATTCAAATTACACAATCATCTATTCATATTATAATATCACTTAACAATAATATAATACCCTCTCCGTCCCCACAATAACTTTCATAGGTAGGTGGACACACATATTTATAAGAAAGTGTAATGATAAATAGGATTTTGATGGGTAATTTTGTAAGCTTTTGTGTATAAGTAAATAAACGAGTTTACTTGTTTGTATGTGTGGGGTCAAAAGTAATGACATTTTGTGTAAAATTATGGATATTGTGAAGACAACTCTTACTTGCTATCGGCTAATTTCATATCAACTGACCCATTCGCAGCTGTTAAAGTTTATTTTCTCTAAAAAACTCGTCTGAAAAAGGGACCAACATTTACAACGGCTAGTTCCACCAACAACTAGTTGAAGTTCAAATCATCTATAAATACAAGACATTATCCAAGTGATAATACACTGAAAATATATACGGAAGAAAGAACTCATAAGAGTTCTTTAGAGCCAAATTTGATTATCATTCCACAGCTCTAAGTTTCCCATCTAAGCCTGTATTTCTTATACGTATCTTAAGCTTAGAAACTGTGTTGATTGAAGCTTGTCTCATCACACGAGTTGGTACATTTTGTAAACCTCAAACCCTTCTTATCACTAATAGAAGTTTAAGTTGGTTGTTTATACAGCTACCTGTAAAGATATTTGTTCTTAAAATAACAAGTAGAACCAATTACACTAAAAGAGTGTATCGAGTTCAAAAGTCTTCTCTTGGTACTCTAAAGTAGCAATGACCTTTTGTGAAAGGAATTGAAACTTCACAGCTAGGCTGTGAGAGAGGACGTAGAACTGGGATCCGGACCTCTATAAATCCTTGTGTTATTTACTTGCTTTATATTGTTCTTTGTTTATCATCTGCTTCATACATACTTCCATTTGATAAGCATATCTTTAAAAGGGTCAAAATTACAAGTACATTTTCCATAATCAGTTGACATTGAGTCATTTGATAAGATCATTATTTGCATTACATTATCAAGGGTTTTCATAAGCCTACACATTTCTGCACTATCAGCTGACAAGAGTTTTCTCTACTCAGCTGATTGACACTCGCACTCTATCAGATCACTTACTTGCTCAAATAGCTTAGTCGATCACTAAGTTTGTCACTCATTTGATCACTAATAGAGTTTGTTTTTAAAAAGGGAGGAAAGTCTATTCACCCTCCCCCAAGAATTTCTCTCACATATTACTCGTTTAGGGACCAACAAGTAGTATTAGAGCTGTGGTTCTAACGAGCTGCTGATTTGATTACTGTTTTGCGGTTCACTTGAACAGATCTTGAAAACCTCATATTTGCATAAAATTATGACCATGGATACTAACACAAGGCATCTGCCTAAGTTTTCTGTTGAAGATTACGATTATTGGAAGGTGCCCATGGAAGCACACTTCAGTCAAATACACGACCTCATGTGGGATGTGATCATTGATAGCCCAATCATAGTTATGACTCCTAACACAGCCATAGGGAACCCAACCATTCTAGTTGGCTAGTTAGTCCCAAAGGCCAGAGTTGATCTCAGCCCAAACGAGATGAAGCAAAACAACCTCGACAGAATAGTTAGGAACATTCTCTTAACCACTATTTCTAACGATTATCTTGGCAAAATTCTTAGATGTAAAACAACCAAAGAAATGTGAGATACTCTAGTTATCATGTGTGAAGGCACATATCAGATCAAAGAAAACAAGCTCATCACTGTTGTTTAGAAGTTTGATAACTTCAAAATGCAGCATGGAGAGACCATATATCAGCTAGACAATCGCTTTACAAAGATAATCAATGAGATTGAATGTCTTGGTAATAAGTATACCAATAAAGAGGTAAACACAAAGGTTCTATTTGCATTGCCTAAGAAATGGTATACTAGAGTATGTATTATTAAAGATACCAAAGATATACAAGAATGGTCTGTTCAAACTCTATTTGAAAGTCTTAAAGCTCACGAGTTTGATCTTAGTATGCCAGAGCATTCAGATGATGAAGAACATATCCCCACTCCCTCCTCTTCTAAAGTTGTTACTTTCAAAGCATCAACAACCGCAAAGGTAGCCAACTGTTCAGTCAGCAAAGGACCCAATGTGAGAGAGGATGAGGACTTATCGGATCTAAGCTTAAAATAACGGATGGCCTTGATGATTAAGATTTTCGACAAGATGAATTCCAAACATGGAAAATACAAAAGATTTTATAAAGATAGTAAGAAGAATGCTAACCATGGGGGCGAATCATCTTATAAGTCGAAAGAGAGAGAAGAAAGAAAAACTTCATACAAATTAAAGGATAGATCAGACCTGACTCCAGACAGAAGAAGATACGAGTCGTCTGACAAGAAGGACAGTAGCAGAAGAGAAGCTACTTACAAGAAGAGCTTCGGGGACAAAAGGGATCTATGCTACAACTGTGACAAACCAGATCATTTTAGCTTTGAATGCCAGAACTAAGCCCAAAGAAAGAGACAAAAGAAAAGCAAGAAGAGAGATGAGGTTTACTCAAAGAAGAGCCATTCTAGCTGATGAAGAAAGTGATTCAGACGATGACATGCCTTCATCACCCTCATCTGGCTTCGAATTAGACGAAGCACCCAGAAATGCTACATTCATGGTAGAAGAATATTATTGCTCTTCTGCATCCTCACCCACATATGAGTCTAACTCATCTCATGTTGAATCAAAAGATCAACTTCAGATCACTTGTTATCAATTGAAGGCTGATCTTAGATTAGCTACAAATGCATTAATGGAATATGAGGATGAGACAATGCATTTGAGACGCGAAATTGTTAGGCTAACAGAGCAGGAATCTGAGTCAAACCCCAAACTCATGATCATAAATGAACGCGTAACTGAAGAGCTCAGTTTAAAGAAAAGCATACAGTTTTGGAACATGTGCATAAGGGTATGCTCGAGAATCATGCTCTGGAAACTAATGAATTTTGTGCTCTCCAAACCAAATACAATGAACTCCTCAAAGACTATGAATTGCTAGAAGAGATGAAGAACATTGTATATTTAAAGATAATTGGTATCAACAGAGCCAAGGTGGCTATAATGTAAAGTACCACTATTACTAAAATCTACAATGACAAAAGTTGACTTGGCACAGTAACAAATGATGCTGCTCCCTGCACTTCTACTTCAAATTCTTCACCAGTTGTAAGTACGGACTGTGAGAGCATATGTACTTATGTAATTGAGAGTGGCACATGGCCTATAAAACCTCAGTCCATCAAGAACACTAAGTCAACTGATATTGTTGAGCCTAAGAAAGTCAATTATCTGATTGCCAGACATAACATTAAACAAACGGACTCTAAGGCAAAGCAAAAGTTAAAGATCGAATCAGCAAACTAAACGTCAGCTGATGGAGTCAAAGTTTAATAAAAAAGGTTGTCATCAGCCGGGACCTTTTCATCTAGGACAGTCCAAACTGAGTTCAACCAAGCCTAAGCGGAAGTTAAAACCCGCTCAAAGTAGACCTATCTAATTCGCGCCTCCAATGTCTTATGATATTCAAGGGGATAATCTACTTGATTCTCAAACTCAATCGCAACCAGCTGAAACACCCAAGCTAATACCAAAATAGACGACAATCCCAAAACAGAAAAAGCACAAGTCATTTATTGGTAAATCAACCGACACTACTATCAAACCTAGTCATGCTGTGGCCAAAGCTGACAAGGTTTGATACTGTGATTCTCGAGGGAATAGACTAAAATGCTCACAGTTGTTTAAAGGAACGATGTACATTTGGGTTCTCAAGGGTAATGCTAACACCCAAGGACCCAAAACAAAATGGGCACCTAAGCCATAATTTACTTGCAGGTGCGCGTGGATCTGTTTAAGGAAGGAGGAACAAAAGCCGAAGTTTGCTATGTTGATTCAGGCTACTCAAGGCATATATGACCGGATCAAATCATCTCCTTTCAGAATTCAAAGCATAGAATGGTCCACGTATGGTTTTTGGTGACAATGCCACTCAACTCTATGTCATCATCAATAGGGTACCATAATCCTAAGTTGATTCTTCCTCTCAAGTACTTTAGGATTTTCTTGGCTGCTTCTAGATGACTTTGTTTAGGATTTGGCTTGGAACCTAGCACATACTCCTGCAACAAAGGTTATATCTAGTCTGCTGGCTATAAGGTATAGAAGGGAACCTATTAGGGCTCTGTACTGAGACTGGTCTACTGGCTTCCCTTGCTAATCTGGTTCCATCTTGAATGAGGTCATCATTGGAATCCTTGCTGGTTTGCTCTACTGTACATTAAATTTCTCTAGGATATTTTTAGTGTACTTAGACTGGTTAATGAAGATTCCATCTAATCTTTGCTTCACCGAAGATCTAGAAAATAGTTCATTTCATCCATCATTCTCATCTCAAACTTACCTTGCATCAGCTTTGAGAATTCTTTGCACATCTCTTCATTGGGTGATCTAAATATGATGTCATCTACATAGATTTGCACCATGAGGATGTCATCTCCTTGTTGGATTTTGAATAATGTCTTATCCACCTTTCCTTTAGTAAATCCATTATCAAGAAGAAACTTAGACAGTGTATCATACAAAACCTTTGGAGCTTGTTTTAGTCCATAAAGTGCCTTCTTTAAACGATATACTTGATTGCCTTTTTCAAAGACAGGAGGTTGTTCTACATAAACTTCCTCCGCAAGTACACCATTTAAAAATGCACTTTTGACATCCATCTGATACACCTTAAATCTCATATAAAATGCATAAGCCAGAAATAGCCGAATGGCTTCAAGACGAGCAACTGGTGCAAAGGTTTCATCATAATTAATACCTTCTGATTGTGAATATCCCTTAGCAACCAATCGTGCCTTATTCTAGTTATAACATCATTTTCATCCTTCTTGTTCTTCAAAACCCACTTTGTTCCTACTACATTGTGGTTTTTAGGACGGTCTACAAGTTCCCAAACTTCATTCCTTGTAAAATGATTCAGCTCCTCTTGCATGGCTGTAATCCAATTACTATCTTGTATAGATTCTTCTATGGATGTTGGTTCTATGTTTGACAAGAAAGCACACCAACAAAACATAGAAGACTGATCTTCATTCTGGTTTACTTGTCTTCTGGTTCTTACACGTGCTTGTGCCTCTCCTATGATCAGATCAGTAGAGTGATATGTCCTCTTAGTCCTTTGAGCACTAGCATCAGATGAGTTGTGGACCTCATCTAACCTTGGTTTACTAGAAGTGTTACCTTGATCTATCTGAACTTCTCCTACTTCACCTTGAGTATCTAATAGACCAATCCCTCTAATATAAGTAAATCCATTTTCTGCTCTACGGTTACTTGCTCTTCTTGAGCAACATTTTGGGTCTGAGATCTAGTGGTTGGTCTACTAGGTTTGAACTCTTTCGGTTCTTCTTATAAGAAGGGTTCATCTACTTTAACATAGTCAAATACCTTTGATTTCTCTTTAGACTTACTAACCACTAACTTTCTCATTTTGCCAACTACTGATTCTGTATCATCTATACGCTTCACACAAGATTCATCAAATACAACATGAGGTGTTTCCTCTACTGTAAGGGTTACTCTGAATGCCTTGTTCACTACAAAAAAACTGATTTTAGTGAGAGTAAAAACTCTGGCTGAAAGCTGAAATACTGTCATTAATGACTTCTAGTGACAGGCCAATAAAAAGGTGTGAAATATAAAAGAAAAAAGAAAACTTAAAACCATAAGCTCACAAGTCGAGCCAGAGGCCGGAGCTCTCATGGCCTCTAATTATTGCTTCTCTAGTTAAAAGTCAATAGTGACGTGATAGGGTCCCCTCGTATATAACTAGAGTGAATTTACTCTGACTAAAAGATTTTTAATGAGAAAAATTCTTGTCATTAAAACATCATTTTTAATAAAGTACATTTAATTACAAAATTTCCTCAATCTCCCATCACTAAACGTCATAGCTTAGTGAGAGAAAAACCTCTCATTATATCTAAAATTAACCCTCTCATTAAAACTAAATTTACCATGTCATCAACAATTGATATTTCTAACAATTTTTTTACTCGTTAAAAAACAAAAATTCAAGAGAACTATTATCGACGTAGCAAAGGTAATTATAGAGACAGAATGTATGATAAAAAAAATGTAAGCTAAAGGAAAGCAACAATTTTATCCTAAGAAAAGAACTACATCATGGCAAAGAATTTATATCCTATAAAAGAAGAAACTATTCATCTTGTTCCTAAGTTTGTTTAAAGGGATTATGCGTCTTTACAGGAAATATTACCAACTCGGATAATCACAATGAACAGTTCCGTTAGTTGATGGGGGTGTTGTATGATGGATCATTGTGAAAGTACTGATCATCTACAAAGTTTGAACACAATTAGGAACCCTAAAATCTAAGCAAATAACAACAATGTCAATATAAGAATGCTTTCTAGCTAAATTAAGTGGCACAAACTCTATAAAACATAAACTGTACTCGAATGATGCATAAAAATATTTCACAAACTCTATAAACCATAAATTGTAATCTAGATAATATGTCCATGCACGTCTGGTCAAAATGCGGCTGGACTTTCGTATTCTTGGTTGTATACATTTATTATATACACAAGAGAGAGAGAAAGAGAGAGGGAATACCTGGTGGCGGAATACGACAAACGCTAAGGCGAAGAAAATGAGTATAAAAGGAAGGAAGACAGGGGTAACGACAGCATAGACTCATTCTTCGAATCTGCAAACCTCTCCTTGTCATAAACATCCACTAAGTAAACAACAACATCCACCTTCACACCCAAACATTTTGTGCAATGAGTTTTCAACATCAATTTAAATTATACGATATTAATATGTATTTGAAGCTTCAAAGTTAGACGTATCGGGCAAAAGAAAGTCTATGCATTAATGGTGAAAGTATTTCAACACTATTGACTATTGAGATTATGAGCTTAAATAGTGCACATGGGGAAAAAGAGCAGGAGGATCTAGCATCAACTTTATTCTAGAGTAAATAGTGTTGATTAACTATTAAAATTTAGCAAGCAAATCAAAGAAGCAATATCAAAAGACAGTTGATTAACAAAACTGAGACACATAATCACTCACTGTTGTACTCTTTTTATTTGGCTTAGCTATCTTGGAAGTTAAAGCACTTAGACTCATCTTATATGCTTTATGATTAAAAAAAAGGTCCTCATAAACAAAATTTATGTGTCTGATGAAGGTACTATTGAAACACCTTTAGAGTAACAAAGGTGATTTCAGCGAACTTCCATTTTTAATTTAAGCCTCCCATGAAATCAAATAAATATGAAAAGAGTTTATTTGGGATTATGAAGGCTCATTTTAAATATTAGCATACAACATAAACATTTTATTGAAAGATTGGACCCAATAAGGACCACAAAGCTAACAAGAGATATTCTAGACTCATGTTACATAAGATTAATACAATTGTTAGGGTGTATACAACAACCTTCTTGGCTTAGTCCAGTTACAAGAACATTAAACACCAATACAAACCATCATCTGATGCCTATGATATATTAAGACTCTGGATTCTTGAAAAACATGACAACAGACTAGCATCAAGGATGTAGAACTCACTAGAATAATTTCACCTCCGAGAATTGAAATGTCAGCTTCTGATAAATTAAATAGAGATGTATCTAAACTAAAATCCCTGCATTCGTATTGTAAATGAAATCAGTGAAGGTATTATCAAACCAGAAAATCAATGTAAGTAAACTACTCTACAAAGCTACATAAACTTACTCATTAATCGACACAGTCCTCAATTCCTTGCCATTCTGATATTCAACCAAAGGCCCATTTCTATCTGCAATGTATGATGCAGTGCTCCAAAGTTAATGCATGATTAGTAATAAGCAAAGAACAAGAACTAACAGCACTGAACAAATTTAAAAAACAGCCGATAGATACAAAAACAAACAGGAAATTGAGCAAATAAACAACAGATTTCAGAGTAAAAACTAAGTAAAGCAAAAAAGCAGCATAATTTGTTGCAAATTTACAACAGAAATAAGGCAGCACAATAACCCCAAACAGTGAGCAGATTTGCAATATACCAGCACAAACCAAAGAGCAAGGAAGAGTGTAACATGAAGTAAGAAACAAATAATAAATATAGTGAAAAAGTAAATTTCATCAGCATGAGACATATAGATAATTATAGTTTACTTGTTAATGTTAAATTAATAGGCTGCTCGCTTCGAGAATCAATAATTTACATATTCTGGAAACTAATGATATTTATTTGCGATGTCTAGTAGATCAAGTAAATCAGGTGCTTTAGTTCACCATTATCACGAAAGTACCTTCTTACTCTACTACCTTGTCCAAAGAGAGAGGGACAAGCAGAGTAGAGTACCTAAAAAACACAGGAGCTGCCATCGAAGGATCACGAACAACCAAAAAATAGCGAAGAAAGCAACCACCGAAGGATCACACACAACCCACACACGACTGCAACAAAATCCAAAACACCCTGCAGCCAAGAACCACAAACACAAAGTCAACACCAAACCAATAGCCAAGCTGCACAAGAGGGCACAAAACAGCAAAACAAAGACACACCAAAGGACAAGAGGACCTCTTAAAAATTTGAGAAAAAAGAAACAAAACAATGAGCAAAACTTATAAACAGGAATATACCTGATTCTGGTTCATCACATTTAGCTGAATGCTTGCTATTAGGGAAACATTTGAGATTTATATAGGTATCTGAAGAGGGTTTCTAAAACTAACTTCCACATTGATCGCCTCTGCAATGCAATGGAAAGGAACACAGTTTTTGGCAATCACTAAAAAATATATATCGTTAACAATAAAAATAACCAAAGTTCAATCTATTTATCATAAATTCATAATGTGCACTGACTACTGAGCATTTGCACTAGTACAGATTGAAGAATCAATTATCTAATAAAAGTTGTTACTGTATTGAGAACAGAGTGAACCTTCACTACAATTATAGATTTCGTTTTATTCATAGAAAAAGGACTCAAAAGCCATGTGAACGAGGTTGTAGTTGGATAGAGAAAATAAAAGTATAATATCTTGTGATGATTCCATCTTTGAGAAAGCAAAGACTTTCAGAAAAAAGAGTTATCTTATGAATAAATAATAATGGTACAAGAAATCCTAATCAACCTGGCTTAAAAGTTGCTACCATAAAAACAAGAGATGTGTGGTGCGACTAAACTTCCTACAACTTAAACTAAAGAGAAATTCGTTCTTTTTACCCAAAAAAACCGGTAACATTAGTTCCCTTTATAGGAGCATCATACTTGCACTATATTCACCTCTTACTTTTCCCCAAATTTAAGAAGCCAAGTGTTTTGTCCATGCAAATTCACACGAAACAAATCAGGAACTCATGCACTTATGAACTTAAAATTTAAGAAGCTAAGTGTTTAATAAGATTACTATTAAATTTTGAGTTCTCTAATTATTTTAAAACAAGTGGAAGCGTTTGTCAACATTTAGTATTACACTCAAAATTTAATCAAGGAGCTAGCCCCTAGGTTGAGCACATTCTTAGATAACCTAATCAAAGTCTAGACAAACCTTGAAGATGCAATAACATTAACCAATTTAAATGTCCCCAAATGTATATAAATCTGCAATGACCTTCAATATAAAACCATTACCATTACATAGAATCCACATGACAATACTACTAAATCTAGTAGCAGTGATACGTTAACCAATAAGATGACCATTAAATTTTGAGTTCTCTAACTATTTCACAACAAGTGGAAGATACGATAATATTGAAGAAGAAGAAGAAGGATCAACAACTAATTAAAGAAAAATTGGATCAATCGTGTGAACATGAAGCTGATGTTTTCTAAAGTGTAAAAGCATTCAGCAAATAAAGATATTTCAGCAATTTAAAGATAAAAACAGGGGATGGAGTAGAGCATTTAGCATCCAATAAACCCAAAATATTCTAATAACTCACAAAAACCCTCAGAAATTGAATTCAACATAGTGGAAACCCTCAGAAATTGATATTCCAAGGAGCTAGCCCTAACCCCTTGAGCACATTCTTAGAAAACCTAATCAAAGTCTAGATAAACTTTAAAAATTTAGTAACATTAACCAAATTAAATGTCCCCAAATGGATAGAAATCTGTAGCTAGTGACCTTCAATGGACATCATATAAATAGAGAATAACATAAGGAGAAAAAATACTGAGAAGAAATGCTACTTACATTGCTCCCGATCTCTAACTCAGAAAAACAATATTAAGCTTAGGTTATGCAGCTCGCACGAACTTGAAAAAGTAGAATAATATTTGTTTCCCTTTGGATTATCTAGATTATGCTGTAAAAAAATTCGAAGCTATAATACTATTGAAGAAGAAGAAGCTATGCGGTGCCGCCATGATTGTGAGGAGGTGTTCACGGAAGCAGGAGGCGCAAACGCCGACCCTGCTACTTAGGTTGATTGGGTGTTTCTTACATCTCATTTACTAATTGAAAACACAATCGTGTATATGTATATTTGAAGAAGAAGAAGCTGATTAAGGAACATCCATTTTCGTGGAACTTCGAGGATTAAATCATGAATTTGAAGAAAAATCAGTAGGACTGTATCAGTTAATTGCTACAACCTGAATAATTCAATTTGGGGAGAAAGCAGAGTACATTTTGTGCGTGTGAGAGGTGTGAGAAAGCAATCAATTTTTTTTTTCTGGGCTAAAAGTATAAAAATTTATTGGTAATACAATATTTGTACTTTTTAATATTTTATTTTATCATCTATAGTTAAATTTTTTTTGTATGATTTTAATGAGAGTATTTTTTACCCTCACTAATGCCCAAGTAAAATTTACATTTAGTGAGGGTACATAAAATTTTCATACCAATATTAAGATTTTGATGAGAGTATTATTATAACCTTACTAAAAGTAAACAATTATCACATTTAGTGAGAGTTTATCATACCCTCGCCATTTTTTTTTTTGTCACTAAAAGTGATATTTCTTGTAGTGGTTGATTGATGAATATCCCTTCATCTGCTTTAGCATCAAAAGTATTTAACTTACTTTTCCCATTATTGTGTATGAAACACTTACAAACAAATATATGAAAATAAGAAACTCTAGGTTTTCTACCTTTCCAAATCTCATATGGTGTTTTCTCATGTATTTTATTAAAACTGTGTGTGACATGCAGTGTTGATGGCTTCTGCCCACAGCTTCTGAGGTGATTTGTACTCAGCTAATAAGGTTCTTGCAGCTTCTTTGAGGGTTCTTACTCTCCTCTCAGCTATACCATTCTGTTGGGGTATTCTTGCTACACTTGTCTCATGCTGTGTTCCATTGTTAGTGCAATAAGATATAATATAAAAATTGATAAACTCAGTATCTTTGTCACTTCTTATCTTAACAATGGGTTCTCCCTTCTCTATTTGGATTTTCTTGAGTAGCTCTGGGAGTCTCTGCTAGGTCTCACTCTTCTTATATAAGAATACAACCCAAGTGTACTTGGAATAATCATCCACTACTGTTGGTCCTGAAAGAAGTATGACACAAGTGTATTGGGGGGAGGGGGGAATCAACCAGGCTATCAGGAGAGTTGTTTGGACAACTTCTCTGAGTATGATAGCTTTGATTAGATAATCAAACTACTGAGAACTATGAAGTAATCAGTTGAATAACTATCTAAGTAAGTTATATGTGCGGAATTATTGTTGGCCCTTTATATTTAAACTCCTTTTAATTCTGAAAAAAAAAAAACTTCTTAATACTTAACTAGTTTTCAGGGAACTTGTCCCAAAACAGTTTTGCACAACTTATGGATTATCTTTTGAAGATCACTTTGTGTGCAGTGTATGAATGTGTTACTTGTATGAAATATGCTGTAAGTAAATAACACAAAGGTTTATAGTGGTTCTGAGACTCAAACTCCTACATCCACTTCCCTGATTGAACAGGATAATTCCTTCTCTCTTGGAATTAACTTGTTTTATAGTGCCAATGTGCACTGATCAACCACACTACTCCTTCGTGCCTTGATCCCTAGGAATTCTGAGTCCTAGTACTCAATCTACTCGAACTAAACTGTACTTCACTTGACAGTTCTAGTTCTCACACTTCTACAACAACACTCCTAACTTTCCTTGAAAGGTTTAAGGGTTGAGGTTGTTCCAACTAGGGTGAGATATCCTTTACAATGAAGAACTGTATAAGGATAGGATATCTCTATAAGCTTTGATTGATATACAATGAGTTCAACTTAGTTAGGTATTGGAAGGAACTAAGAATGATATATTTTTATGAGCTTGAAAGCTTGTATGCTTGAGAGCTTGTAGTTTCTGTTGGGAATAAAATGTGATTTTGATTAAGATACCAAAACCCCTTAAGATATGTCATTTAAGATAAGTCAAAATTCAATTGACAAGTATGTTGGAACATATAGACCAGGCTAGTTGAATAGCTAACATGTTAAGCAGTTTATAGAATATTAGATGCATAAGTTAAGGGGGAACACAAACTTAGAAGATCACAAGAATCAAGTTCCTCAAGGCTCAAAACCAGAAGAGACAACTATGATGAAAGCACAAGATCAGAAGAGTTCAACTGTGCTGATAAGAGAATCAGCAGAGTAGGATCAAAAGAGACAACTCTTTTGATAGGCCAGTGCTAGAAGATCACATCAATTGGACCAAGCCTACTAAAAAGAACTCCACTTGAACCAGAAGAGATGCTCATTAGAGTTGATCAGCACACTAAAACAGAAGTGTTCAAATCCAGCCTAAGGCTCGACAACTATGCTGATGTGGTCAACTTTACTTATATGAAAGAATGGACATCAAGAAACATATCAAGTTTGATCAGTTAAAATGAGAAGCCAACTCAACTGAAGAAGTTAGCCAACATTGCTGATGAGATAATCTCGAGCACAGATCAGTCCTGATGATAAGGAAAGTTGTCCTTTATCATGAATCAATGATCAGAAGGAATGTCTATTGTTTGACTACTGGATCTTCAAGTCAGACATTTGGAAGAGTGCATACAAGTCAAGACAAGAAGCTCCAAGTCGTTTACTTCCCAAATCAAACACATGTCACTTTCAAGGAATATGTCCTCAAGATGCTAAGTCCAAGGAAGACAAATACAGACAATTTTAGGCTGTCTCTCCAACGGACAAACCCTCACTTTACTCTATAAATACTGGAGTTTGGAAACCATTCAAGGCATCCAACTAGTCAAGGAAACTACAAGCATACTAGCCTTTAAGATTTAAAAGAATACATCATTCTTTTCCAAACACTTCCAGTTCACATCTAAGCCTGAAACTAATTGTATATCAATAAAGCTTAGAGAGATATCTTATCCTTATACATGTCTTCATTGTAAAGGATATCTCACCCTAGTTGGAACCAACCTGAACCCTTAAACCTTTCAAGGAAAGTTAGAAGAGTTGTTGTAGAAGTGTGAGAACTAGAACTGTCAAGAGAAGAACAGTTTAGTTCAGAGTTGAGAGTGAATACTAGGACTCAGAATTCATAGGGATCAAGGCACTAAGGAGTAGTGTGGTTGATCAGTGCACCTTGGCACTATAAAACAAGTTAATTCCAAGTGAAGGAATTATCCTGCTAAATCAGGGAAAGTGGATGTTGGAGCTTGAGTCTCTGAACCACTATAAACTCTTGTGTTATTTACTTTCAAGTTATTTCATACAAGTAACACATTCATATACTGCACACAAACTGATATTCAAAAGATATACTTCACACACTATGCAAAACAGATTTGGGACAAGTCCCCTGAAAACTGTTTAAGTGTTAAGAAAGTTTTTCAGAATTAAAAGGAGTTTAAATATAAAGGGCCAGCCATAATTTCGCACTTAAAACTTACTTAGATAGTTATTCAACTGATTACTTCATAGTTCTCAATAGTTTTATTATCTAATCAAAGTTATACATACTGAGAGAAGTTGTCCAAGACAACTCTACTGATAGCCTGATTTGTTTAAAAAGAAAATAATTTGCATACACAAGTGCATTCCCCCCCATACACTTGTGTCATACTCCTTTCAGGACCAACAAGTGGTATCAGAGCAGGGGTTCAAAGACCAATGCTTCTGAAAATCCATTTTGATATTCAAAACCAAATTTTAGTGTGGTCACTGAACTGGTATTTCTGAAAACTATCATACTCTGTCTCTAACCTCATATATCTGGAAGTATGGTTCGAAACAACAACTATGCAGTGCCTGGAGATGATGTGGAGACCATTAACAACATGGCTCCAAATCCAGTCAATCACATATCTCATCATAAGCTACCAATGTTCTCAATTGAGAACTATGACTTCTGGAAGATCAGGATGAGAGCTCATCTTGCATGTCTTCATGATGAGATGCTGAGAGTCATCACAAGGGACACTTCACATTTACACAGCCAAATCCAAAGGTTACGGCTGCTCAGAAAGCTGATCCAAGGCAAGAAATTCCTAAAGATGAAGATTACCTCACTGCAGAAGAGAGAAGGAGGCACAACCTTAATTATTTGGCCATGAACACTCTCTACAAAACCATTCCAGATGTTGTAATGGGGAGAGTCTACCACTGCACAACAGCCAAAGAAATATGGGATACTCTTGCAGAAATGTGTGAGGGTACTGACAAAATCAAGGAGAATAAACTCCAAGTTGCTGTGCAGAAATATGAACAATTCACAATGGAATCAGATGAGCCCATTGACAAATTTGCTGGTAGATTTACATATATAATGAATGAGATAAACTCATTTGGCAAGGTTTACTCCAAAGGTGGCACTCAAAATTCTAAGAAGTCTCACTCAAAAGTGGGATGTATACTCTGTAATGATGCAGAACACCAAGGACCTCTCTACCATGCCCATGCAACAAGTCTTCTCAGAACTTAAAGCCTATGAGTTTGATCTCAATAGAAGAATGCCAACTGAGGAACCTTCATTGCCATCCAAGGGAGTGGCCTTCAAAGCCAAAACTGCTGAACCTGAAATGCAGTCCACTCCAAGATCATCAAAGTCACTTTCTAAAACTGAAATGAAGGAAGAACTAGCCCTCATGGCTAGAATATTTGAAAAACTCAACTCAAGATTTGGTAGATACAAAAAGTTCTACCGAGACAACAAGGTCAGGAGAAGGTACAACTCTCCTGAAGCCAAGGCTGAGGACAAAAGGCTTGAAGAAAGAAAATCAGAGGACAAGTACTCTGATAGGAGAAAGTCCAGCAGAGCTGAACCTTCATCATCTAGAAAAAAAGATGATTCCAAGAAAGATGATGATGAAGACCTGTGTTATATCTGCCAAAAAAAGGGGCACTTTCAGTATGATTGCCCTGAGCTCAGCTCTAAGGAGAGGAAGGAGAGGCAAGCCAGAAGAGATAGAAGACTCAACAACAGAAAAGCCATGGTGGCTGGTGATGAGTCTCAAAGTGATGAAAGCTTCAACTCCTCTGATGATGGACTGTTCTCTAACAGTGATGATGATGATGTGTGCAACATAGCTATAGAAGATTGTGAGGTATGTTCTTCATCTAGTTCATCATCAAATCACTCACTGGAACCTAGTGATGTCAACCTGAAACTCTCCTTTGGAAAGTTGATGGAAGATTTAACTAGATTACAAGAACTTCATGATAATTGTGAGAGAGAAAATGAGGTACTATATTCTAAAATTACAAAACTCTCTCAAGCTGAATCTGTAGTGAATGTCTAGTCTACTCAGTTATATCAACAAGTCTTGAGAGAACTTGATGAAGCCTCTCTCAGGATATTTGACCAACAAAAGCAGATTGATGAGCATATACTTATTCAGAATAGAAAAGACTTTGAGCTTAAAATTCTTCAAGCTAAATTTGAAAACCTCTCTCATGAATATGATGTTCTTAAATTAAGTGAGAGAGCCTGGAAAATAAGATGTCTGCAATGAATAAATCCTCTAAGGCAATAGAGGAAATTCAAAGCTTCCAAAGACCTATGGCTCAAAAGAGTGGACTTGGTTATGATCCATTCGAATCTTCACCTTGTTTTAGTGTTGCTTCAACAATTAACACTAAGAGAATCTTTGTTAAATCAGTGGCACAACAAGCTGAAAATGAACTAATTTAGCCACTAAACAAAGGAAAGGGCAAAATGAATGATGTGGCCACTCAAGTATTCCAGAGAACAAGGCCCATACCTAAGGAAATGGCCAAAGTCACTGATTACAAAAGAAATGGTGTTCAGCAGAGTAGACCCAATGGAGGGGCAACTCATCTAAACAACATTTAGAGAGGTTGTCCAAAGTATGTTCAGCCTAGACCAACTCTCACGAGGAAACCTCAGCTGAACAGACTTAAGAACAACTCTTCTAAAGGGCACAATAAAATGAGACAACCAAAACCCTATATGCCAAAGGGTAATGGTCATCTTAAAGCCCATCCTCAAAGATTTCATCAAGCTGCACAAAAGCCTTATAAGTATAGGAGAAATGTCAACTCTCCTGATACTTACAGGGTAAACACTTTCACACATTCTTTCCCAAATGCATATAAGGGAAAAACTGTGTATGTTGATGGAAGAGGAAAACAACTTAGCCACCTTGAATCAATCAGGGTTATTAGGCAAGTTTGGGTTCCTAAAGGTAGATCTAACCTCTCAGGACCCAAAATTCAAAGGGTACCTAAAGCTTGATCTTTGCAGGTACCAAAGGACCACAAGAAGACGAGGAGCTTGAACAAAAAGACAACATGGTACTTGGACAGTGAATGTTCAAGACGCATGACTGGAAACAAAACACTTCTCACTGAATTCATTGAACAAGAAGGTCCTAATGTCACATTTGGAGACATCTCACAAGAAGGTCCTTATGTCACATTTGGATATAATTTGCTAAGCATAAGTCAGTTATGTGATAAAGGATATAATGTTATGTTCTAAAGTGATAAATGCTTAATCAAAGAAAAGACAACTCAACAAACTATACTGACTGGCATAAGAAAAGGAAATGTATATTTTGCTGACTGGAACTTGTCTATTGATGCTACATGTTTCATTGCTAAGAGCTCAAATGAGCAGAGTTGGTTATGGCATAAGAGACCTAACCACTTAAACTTTAAATCCATGAAAAAGTTAGCAAGAAATGCATTAGTAAAAGGACTGCCAAATGAAGTTTTCATTAAAAGACATGTATGTAAACCATGTCAAGAAGGAAAACAAATTAAAGCTTCATTTAAAGGCAAACCAGTCATCTCCACTGATAGGGTACTTCAACTTTTACATATGGACTTGTTTGGACCAATCACCCCTGCTAGTATAAATGGAAAAAAATATACATTAGTTGTAGTAGATGGCTTCTCTAGATTCACTTAGGTAGTATTTCTCCTTAATAAGAAGGAAACTCAAGTCAAACTCCATAAGTTAATGAAGAAATTGTTAAATGAGAAAAACCTTAATATAATCAAGATCAGATCTGATAAAGGTAGAGTTCATAAATTCTTATATTAATGAGTATTGCATTGAAAATGGAATAACCCATTAAACTTTAGCTGCTAGAACACCTCAACGGAATGGGGTAGCTGAAAGAAGAAATATAACTCTTAAATAGGCTGCTAGAACCTTAATTTTGATTTTAATCTGCCTAAGAGATTTTGGGCTGAATCTATAAACACTGCATGTTATACTCAGAATAGATTCTTAATCACTAAAGGTCAAGGAAAGACCCTTTATGAACTTTGGAAAGGAAGGTTGCCTAAAGAATCTTACTTTCACATATTTGGTTGTAAGCGTTTCATTCACAACAATGGGAAAGAACAATTGAAAGCTTTTGATAGCAAAGCTGATGAGGGGATATTTCTTGGATATTCCCAAATCAGTAGAGCTTTCAGAGTCTACAATTGTAAATCCCTTCTTGTGGAAGAAACACCTCATGTTGTGTTTGATGAAGCCACCTTTGAGAAAAGAGATAAAACCTTGGAATTAGATGACATCACACAAAGAACAACCAGACTGAGCCTAAAAGACAAAGATACTCTATTCACTGAAGTTGTCCAGGCCAATCCTCCTGAAATCATCACAGTGGACAACACTCCTAAAGGCAATCTACCTGAAGCAAACCCCACTGAAGGAAATGATGAACTGAATGACCCAATCCCAGTTCATAATCAGGTAACAACTACCAATGAAGAAGCAGGCTCTGCTGAGGTAGTTAATGGATCCACTATTCAAGGGGGAACTAACATTGTTGAAAATGTCAATGTCCCTGACATTAATGCCAACTCCCCTGAATATGATCCTGAATTAGATCCTTCATTAAACTTTCCTGAATTTTATGATCCTAGTGACTCAACCTCAGTAGAGGACAACTCTACTGAAGGGATCAGGCATTGAAGGAAATGGTTATCTGACCACCCAACTAGCCTGATACTTGGAAATCCAAGTATTGGAGTCAAAACTAGAAGGTTTCATGGCGAAAGTGCTTTGTTTTGTTGCTTCTTATCAGAACAGGAACCCCAAGACATTAAGGAAGCACTACAAGATGCAAACTGGATCACAACCATGCAAGAGGAGCTGAACCAGTTTACAAGAAATGATATTTGGGAACTGGTTGATAGGCCATCACATCAAGATGTTATTGGAACAAAGTGGGTGTTCAAGAACAAGAAGAATGAGAATGATGTGATAGTCAGAAATAAGGCCATATTGGTGGCCAAAGGATATTGTCAATCAGAAGGCATAGACTATGATGAGACTTTTGCACTTGTGGCAACACTTGAAGCAATAAAACTATTTCTAGCATATGCTGCCCACAAGAGGTTCAAAGTCTATCAAATGGATGTCAAAAGTGTTTTTCTAAATAGAGTGCTCAAAGAAGAAGTGTATGTGGAACAACCCCCAGAGTTAGATGGAGATAAGGTGTACAAACTCAAGAAAGCCCTTTATGGACTTAAGCAAGCTCCAAGAGCTTGGTATGACACCTTGTCACAATTTCTGTTGGATCATGTTTTTGTCAAAGGGACAGTGGACAGAACCTTGTTCATAATTTGTGAAGGAGATGACATCTTACTTGTCCAAATATATGTGGATGACATCATATTTGGATCACCAAATGAGAAGCTTTGTGAGAAATTCTCAAAGCTCATGCAAATCAAGTTTGAGATGTCAATGATGGGGCTGATGAATTTCTTCTTGGGACTTCAAGTCAAGCAATCTAAAGAAGGAATCTTCATAAGTATAAAAGAGAGTTGATCAAAAAGTTTGGATGTTCAACAAGCAAACCAGTGAGAAATCCCAATGAACACCAACTGGAAGAAGGATCCATATGAGATTGGAGTTTCAACCAACTCTACTGAATATAGAGGAATCATTGGATCACTCTTGTACCTCACAACCAGCAGACCTGACATCACCTTTGTAGTAGGTATATGTGAAAGGTTCCAAGCTAATCCTAAGAAAAGTCATCTAGAAGCTGCTAAAAGGATCTCGAGGTATCTCAAAGGCACTAAAAATGTAGGCCTTTGGTATCCAGCTGATGACAACATTGAGCCCACAAGCTACTTAGATGCTGATTATGGAGGATGCAGAATTGATAGGAAGTCCACTTCTGGAACATGCCAATTCTTGGGAAGCAAGCTCATCTCTTGGTTCTCAAAGAAATAAAACACTGTGGCAACTTGCTGGAAGTTGTTGTGCCCAAATCCTATGGCTTAGACAACAACTCAAAGACTACAATGTCAACTCCCCTGAAGTGCCAATATTCTGTGACAACAACAGTGCAATTGCAATCTCACAGAATCCAGTATTGCACACAAGATGCAAGCATGTGGATATATATCATCACTTCATAAGGGATCATTTGGAAAAGAAGGACATCAAACTGGTGAAAATTCACACAGATCACCAAAAGGCTGATATCCTAACCAAACCTCCAGTTGAAGCAAGATTTATGGAGCTTTCAGCAGAGTTGGGCCTTTTTAATCCAGGGAAGATGGTTAGTTAAGCTCAATGAGGTTCAACACTCAAGGGGGAACATGAAATGTTCTTCGGGAGACTTGGGCAAGTAACATCTCTGACAGGTTTAAAGGCTATCTTATTTCAGAGGAGATGACCCAAAGAAGTTCAGAGAATTTGGGAAGATCAATTTATTGTTCTGGGCCTACTTCAGGTGTTTTGGGTCAGGGTAGTTGTCCATGTGGGGCCAAATAAACTGAAATAGCTATCACATACAACATCTAGGGATGATAAACACCTATTTTGGGTAATCATTGCCTATTTCGATGGTTGTCCCATTCCTCTTCAAGCCATCACCTTTTCAAAGATTTAATTTGTCCCCTACCCAATATGTCCTTTTCAAGCATTTAATGCAAAAGATTTAATTCTTGTTTGCATTAACCATTTTTCCCACAATCTACCTTGATAACCCCCACAAGCCTTAAAAAGCCTTAACTTCTTATCCCACGATTTGATAAAACTGTTTTATTGAATTTAATTCAAATCTGAGCCGTTGGATCACTTGATGACCAACTCCCCTAAATCAATCCTGGCCATCCATTTTTGGTTTCCCAAAATATCAACCTTTGAATTGTTTTAAAACTCACCAACTCAATGACATACATTCCTTTTGGAATATTCACAAGTCTTAAGAAGCCCTAATCTAATTCATTCTCTCCTACGCACTTTGCAATTCTCAAACCCTAACCAAAATCTTCAAACACTCTCAAGCATTCTTACAATCTTCAATGGCACCCAAGATTAGACAAGACAAGCTTGTTACAAAAAACAACCTTAGTCACAAAAACAACCTTACCTTTGAGCTTATCATATAATTTGAGAGTGAACTTCCAGAGGTTACTCCAACCTTGAGATGGTTGAGAAGAGGTAGTCTTCAGAAATTCATGGAGAACAAGCCCAGTTCATGCCTTGAACAATACACGACTGAGTTCTTTGCATTTCTCAAATGGAAGGGAAAAGCCACTGGTGGTGAAGTTCACACTAGACTCACATATTCTGATGAAGACCAAGAGGAGAAACTTCTCATGCCATCATCTTCTCTGGAGAAGACTTAGAAGCTGCTTTTGGATTGCCCTTAGAGGAAAGGAATCCAGAAAGCTATGGAGCAGGCCATGAGCAAGAGATTGCAAATGAATGACTCATAACCCCAGGACCTCTCTCATCAACTCAACACAAGAACACTTTGAAACCTGTGTTTCAATCTTTGTTCGAGGTGGTTACTAAGAGCATTCTTAGTAACACTGGAAGCTTATAGCAAGTTAGCCATCCAAGATTGAGGATAATGACTGTTGTTGATGCAAGTGACAAAGGCGCATCAAGTTCAACTGGAGAGAATTCATCATGAGTGAGATAATGAAGGAGGAGGCTAAATTCAAAGTGAAGGCACACTTCAAAGTGGTGGTGGAAAGCAAACTGAGATATTGCACAAGGGCAAGTCTCTTGATAGAAAGGTTTTCCCACTATTCACAAATGCAGACCTTTGCCAAGCCACTTCCAGCCTAGAAAATCCTTTTCAGAAAATTGTCTAAGAAAACTTAAAAGAGAAAGATGATGTTGGCCAAACCTGCTGAGGAGGAAGAGCAGAAGACAAAGATGAAACCAAGGAGAAAGGCAAGGGTGGTAAAGACAAGAAAAATGACTCAGATCATTTCTGAGGAGGAAACAGACACTTCAGCAGAGTTGGAGAAGGTTGCTGAAGAGGGTGTGAATGTGCCATCTGACTCAGAAGAGTTAAGGGAAAAGTTCCCCATGGCAGTTAAGAAGACCAAGAAGGTATCTGCCTCAAAGAAAAGGGATAAGGAAGTTGTCCAGGAGGAAAGTGGCAGCTCAAGGCCAAACAAGAGAAGGGTGAAAACTATGTCTAAAATCAACTCTCCTGATGCTAGAACCCCAAAATCCAAACTCCCTGAAACCCAACCTTCTGAGACCAACTCTCCTGATACCCAAAAAAACCCCTGAAAACTAACCCATCGTTCCCTTAGACCTAACCAAGAAATATTCTCATGAGGGAACAACTCTAAGAGGCTCTATTGATATCTTAGCTGATATTTCAGTAGATGAATCAAGATTGCAATCACCTTTGGATACATACTTGCTGTCTTATTCAAGGTTTCTTGAAGCTGCAATGATGGAACCAACACCCCTATCCAAATCCCCTTCAGGAACATTGCTCTCAAAAGCACCTGAATCAAACCTTTCAGAGCCCAATGTCCCTGAACCAAATCCAAAAACCAACTCCCCTGAAACACAAACCAACTCTTCTATAACCCAAAGTCCCCATTAAGATGGTGATGAGAAGGAGTATACATATGAAGGTATGCTCAGAGGAGTAGCAAATGCTAATGTGGAAAACTTGTATCCCAACTTGTCTGAGTTTCCAAGGCTGCACAAACATTTTCATGATCTAAGAGCCTTAGTGGAGGTCAAGGATAAGACAATCATGGAGATTGCACAAATTATACAAGACAAGAGAGCAAGCTGGTGGCAGATTGAAGAAAACAGGCTTCTACACTTTGCTGGTGTTCAGAAGACAAGATTCCTGATAGAAGAAGTTGTTTTTGCCAAGTTGGTGGAACAAAAGGTTGCTGAAGAGAAAGCTAGAATTGCACAAGGGATCAAACACCCTGACAGCAGTTGTATTGATGATAATGATGATGATGATAACACAAACCCCCTGGTCCTCAAAAGATTCAGGTACATTACTTGACTTATGAAGGTGCAAAGGACTCTGAATCTTCAGAGGTGTTGACTAGTGCTGGTAACACAGTCAAAGAAGCATCAGCCAAGGATGGGTCAATTGAGCCTGAGGCAAAGCTGAATGATGCTGAGACTTCCATTGGAGAAGCTAGTTTGGTTAAAACCTCATCAGTGTCAGGAAAGTTGGACACTGACCAACTTTTAACCATTCAGGATGACTTAGTGGACTTGGTATGCCCAAGCACTGTGATCCCCCAACAACTGATCTCTATGGATCCTTGTGAGGATATAGAGAAGTCAGGTTTAGGATCTGGTGGAGTTGAAAAGAAAAATAGTACTGAAAAACCAGAAGGAGATGAGGATGATAGTGAGGTAGAAATCCTTAAGGTTGTGAGTGCACCAAACAAAGAGGGTGGGGAAGGTATTAGTGAGAAGGATCAGGTTATTCTTGAAGTCAAATCTGAACTTCAAGAATCCCTTGATGAGAGAAGGCCTGATCTTCATGACTATGAGATTATCTTTGATGAAGGAGAAAAGAAAATAGTTGAAAATGAGGATAAAGCTGCTGATGATTCAGAGCTTTGTGAAAAAGATTTTGAGGCTGTTAAGGGTGATTTCTCTAATAAGTTTTTCTTTGCATATACTGCAGGCATTACACTTGATCAAAATTTTGTTGCAGATGAGTTCACAGATGCTCCTGTCCAAGCTGATACTGACCTATCAACACTCAATCTTGCCAATGCTGCATTGGAGGTTCAGTCAGAAAAGTTTGACACGTTGGCCCAACAAGTGGTAAAAGCTCATGCACACACTTCAGAGGCTCTGGATGAGCAAGGGAGGACACTTGCCTCAGTGGAGATGAGGCTAACTGGTTCAGAAGATGTGATGCTGCCCACTATTGAAGCAAGGATCAGTGGAGTTGAATCTGGGTTGAAGACCATCTCTACTGATGTGCAAAAGGCCAAAGCTAGCATGGAGGAGTTCACTAAGTCGGTGAAGAAGCACCAAAAGCTGTAGATGGATAACCATAACAAGAATGTTACTGCTCTCAAATTGGTGGTTAAGTAGGCTTTGGGAAAGAAGATAGCTCTTTAGAAGAAAAGAGCTGAGGAGATGAGATTAGCTATGGTGAAGGAAGCCTCAACCAAGTTCACTGAAGAAGTCTTTGCCAAGATCTCTGAAGCTGCAGTGGCCAACCTCACTGAGCTTCTAAAGGCCAAATTAGATGCTACTCTTAAGGCAACCATGGAGGCTGTAGTGGAACAAAAGATGAAACCTGTTCTTCCATTTGTCAGCATGAGCAATGCAAAATGCAAAACATTCATGATGAGAATGTTTACCTCCTAGAAGAGATCAAGTCCCTAAATCAGGCACAAGCACTAATGGCCACGAGAATGAGTGATCTCAAACCCCAATGATGTTGCCAAAAAGGGGGAAAGAGAAAGAGCAAGAGCCAAAGGTGACTTGAAGATTGGTGGCAGCAGTTCTGACCCAAAGACCAACTTGCCTGAAGTTGAAGGAAAAGGGAAGCAAGTGATGACCATTGAGGATTTAACTGGAGAAGAACAACTTGCTCTAGCTGTGAAAAATTCAATGGCATCAGTCCAAGAAGAAAGAGCAAGATGGCAGCAAAGGCCAGGTAGTGAATCAACATTCTTGGATAAAGGAGATGAAGACATCCAAGTAAGGGGGAAGGTGAAGAAAGTGCTGAAAAGCAAGAGAAGAGAAGAGACCTTTACTGACTTCCCAACTGAAGAAGCTAGCCAACAATGCTGATGAGATAATCTTGAGCACAGATCAGTCCTGATGATAAGGAAAGTTGTCCTCTATGTTTGTCCTGAAAGGAGTATATAACAAGTGTATGGGGGGGGGGGAATACACTTGTATGCAAATTCTTTTCAAACTTTGATCAAACCAGAGTTTAGCGAGATTGTCTTGGACAACTCTGCTGAAGATGATTAACTCTTTATAGATAATCAACCTACTAAGTACTATTGAGTACTTAGTTGAATAACTATCTAAGGGAGTTATATGTGCGGAATTAGTGGTTGGCCCTTTAGTTTAAACTCCTTTTAAGTTCTAAAATCACTTTGTCAATCAATTCAGTTTTCAGGGAACTTGTCCAAAAGTCTTTTGCACAGTCTTTGAATGTTTATCCTTTGAAAGATCAGTTTTGTGTGCAGTGTTGAATGTATGAAAGTACTTGAAAGCAAATCAACACAAGAGTTTATGGTGGTTCAGAGACTCAAGCTCCTACATCCACTTTCCCTGATTTTACAGGATAATTCCTTCACTCTTGGAATTAACTTGTTTTATAGTGCCAAGGTGCACTTGATCAAGAACACCACTCCTTGGTGAATTGATCCCCTAGGATGTTTAGAGTCCTAGTACCCTCTTCTCAACTCAGAACTGAATTGTTCTTCTCTCAACAGTCAGCTCCTACCACTTCTACTACAACAACCTTCTCACTTTCTCACTTGAAAGATGTAAGGGTTGAAGTAAGGTTCCAACTAATGAGATATCCTTTACAATGAAGATCAGTTTATAAGGATTAGGATATCTCTCTAAGCTTTATATGGATATACAATGAGGTTCAGCTTAGATGAAGTGTATGAAGACTAAGGTAGACTCTTTGTAATCATCAAAGCACTTTGACTTGTAGGATAGTTGGATATTCTTGTCAAGGTTGAGGTTCAGTTGGATGCTTTCAAATGGTCTTCACACTTCTGTATTTATAGACAAATGAAGGATTTGCCCGTTGGAGAGGCAGCCCCAAATGTCCATAAATGTCTTCTTTGAGTTATTCAACTTAGAAGACAGATTCTTGATAGTGACATGTCCTCATTTGGGAAATAAACGGCTGTATAGACTTTATCTTCATTCTGCAGCACTCTTCCCAATGTTTGACTTCAAGATTCACTTGTTCAAACATGGACATGAGTTCTGATGGTTGATCCAAAGATAGGACAACATTCCTTATCAGCTTGGACAACTTTGCTTATCACTATCAGTAGACTTTGCTTATCAGCATAGTTGGCTTGCTCTTTTCAGATGACTTGGCTCTTTCCCTTTGCTTCTTTTGCATGTATTCTTAGTATGATTCTTTGAAGATCTTTAGGGTTTAGTTGTCTTGACCTCTTCAGCATAGTTGGTCTTAAGCTTCAGAACACTTGTTCTGGTTTAATTGTGCTGAGACAACTCTTCTGGACAACTCTTCTGATCAGCATACTTGTCCTTCAGTGGACTTGGTAATCATTCCAGAATTTGAGCCTTGAGGGGACTAGTTCTTGATAGACTTCAAAGCATATGTTCCCCCTCACATTGTGCATCTAATAAACTAAGAGCTACCTAACATTTCAGCTTCTCATCTAGCCTTATGCTATATGTTCTAACATTCTTAGAACATAATCATCTTTGACTTAGGCATGTCTCAGGGGGTTTTGGTATTGAATCAAAACACTTCTCATTTTATTCCCAACAATTTCCCCCTTTTTGATGATGCCAAAACCTATACATTTTATGCAAAAGTGACTTGACTACACCTATTACATTTATCTTCAGAAGACATGACTAGAGTCAATTTTCCTGAAAAGAAATGTGTTAGTGTACTCACCATTCATGTTGCAAATAGGTTTCAAGGATAGGCATAGAGAGATTTCTGTAACAGTGTTTCTTGATTCAAAATGTATTCAACTATCATTTATTTGAAATTCATTACAAACATGTTGATAGTTGAAATTAACATATCAGAGCATGAATCTAAAACAATATTACATCATTCATAATGAATCAGAGCATACACTTATCACTTAATAATTTCCAGACTAGTTTTTTGAGTATCAGAGCAAAAAGCATATCAGAGCAAACAGTCATCAGAGCAAAGCACATCAGCAGTCTTGATAAATTTCAGCATAGATGACTAATTTTAGAAAATCAGCATTCAAGGCAATCAGATTAGCAGAAAGGGGTCAAGAGGACTTAGCCAATTTCAGAGATTGTCTTCAGGAGGTGGCACCATCCCATATTGTGCCCACACCCTTTTCTTCAGCTCCATGGCCTCTTGATTAGTGCCCTTTGGTCCAAGTTGCATCCTGTTCAACTTCAGGATTCCAACAAACTCTTGGAGAATTTTGTTCTGATCTATCCATCCATCCAGCTTTGGAGGCATATATATGATTGGCTTGGGGGCAGTGAGTTCAAATCTTGCAATGTCAACAACTGCAAACAGTTGTTGATATAGCTCTCTGTGATACTCTATCATGAACTCAGCAAAAGTGGAGTTGACATCTCTTCCATTCCATCTGTCAATGACATAGTAGTCATAGACAAACTCCCTTTTGGCCTCTTCCCATGAGTCATTCAGCTGTATTGGCACCCAATTATCCAAGTGAGGATATTTGGTATCCATGGGGATCAAGAGTTGTGGCTTTAGTTTGCTGTAAGATGCTCTCTTCCTTCTTGGCTTTTGGAAATCAGCTCTTCTCTTGTCTCTTGCTCTATTTGCCTCTTCCATCAAGTCCATTTTTTTTTGGGCCCTCATCATGGCCAGCTTCTGTTGAGTTTCAGGGTCTTTGCCATACCCTTCATGGAACAACTTTGATGGATCATTCAATATCACAACTTTCTTCTTCTTTGGTCCTGGTCCAAAGCCTTCTTCATACAGCTCTTCCACATCTTCAGCAGCTTTGGCATCTTCAGTAGACTTAGTCTCAGCAGACTTGTCAGTTTCAGAGGACTTATCTTTTTCAGCAGTCTCAGCCTTTTTGGTCATTACAGTAGACTTGTCCTTAGACGTTTCAGCAGTTTTGCTCTTCTTAGAAGTAGGCTCATCTTCTTCAATTCTAAACTCAGGGGGTAGATCAAGGCTATTGGGAAAATCAGTGAATGTTTCAGCTTTCCTTTTGTTTCCCTTCGCCTTCTTGATCTTTCCTCTAGTTTGGACACCTTCATCCTCCTTGTCCAAACCAGACACTTCACCTCCTGGTCTTTGCTGTAGGTACTAAACTCTATCCATTCACTGCAGTCATCTAGACCAGTAGACTTGTAGTCCAGCAGACTTAGTGAATCAGAAGAGTCCTCACTATTTACTCGGAAAAGTTTTAAAGTCTATTCACCCCTCCCCTCTAGACTTTAATCCCATTCACTACTCGTTCATGGACCAACATTTGCAATTGAGATCAATTGATGTCATTACCAAAAATAGCCGTTGAGACTTAATTTGATAATTGTTACAATTGTTCAATCAATTAAAGCTTTTTAACATTTGTATTTATCATACATTCCTTATACACGAACTTTCCATACATACATTGTGAATTTAATCCAGAATGAGTACTTCATTTTGTCCTCTGAGTCTTCTGATCAGCTTAGTTTGAGTCGTTTGTTCAGATGAGTCTTGAGTGATCAGTTGAGAGTTTCTTGATCAGCTGAGTTTTCTGGATCAGCTGAGTTCTTCATTTTGTCATGACTTCTATTTTCATGAATCTTGTTCTGGTTCCCCTTAACCATGTGGAACCTTCTTGACAGCTGGATGACATTCCACTGGGCATGGGCTGTGTTGTTCATCTGGTAGATTATAACACTTAGTGGGCTCTTGTTGAGTTTCTTCGCTCCCATCTCCTCTATTGAAGGAGGGAGAAGATTGGAAGAAACTTAAAGGGAGTGAGCCTGTGAGAAAATTGAGGAGATGACAGTTTGAGACTGCTTGAGCAAGGTTTCTACGGAGAAGAAGCTTTGCTTGCTATCTCTGCTTCTCACCTTATCTCTTGCACCTCTTCTTTCTTTTCTCTTTAACAAATACACATCTTCTTTCTTTTCTCCTTAGTGCATACTTTATGTTGGATGAGCCAAGTATGCTGATCTTTTTGCCTTCACCTGCTGGACAAATCTTTTGAGCTTTAACCTATGACTTTGGTTGGAGTACTTCATCCAATTCATCTACTCTTGTAATTTTCTCCATATCTGAAAGATAAACTTATGTGAGTTTATGGTGTACAAGTTTACATACGGAGCCTTTTTATAGAGGCAGATAGGCGATGGTGGAGAAGGTAAAAGACAATGAATTATGAAGTGATAGGTTTGAGCTTCTGAAAAGACCAGAAAAGAGATTCTGATATGAAAGTCCAGATTTAAAGATGTTCAGACTTATCCTATGGATTTTAGAGATTATAAATTGAACATAATTAATTTGAAGTCCGTATCCAATGTTGATTGCCTACAGTTGGTTGGACTAGGGTGGTGTATCAATCCAACCTAGTCTTTACTCAAAAGTAGAGAAGATATATATATATATACAGATAAGATATTTTATAAAGAATATTCCTTTTATATATATATATATATATACACACATCATCATTTTAAATGCATACTTTGGATTAAAGATGTACAACTTGCATAATTAAAGTTTAAAACCAGATCATCTGTGTTCTGTGAACATCTGATATACATCTCCATAGTTCTTAGTCCTTACTGCTTGATTTCCTCTTCTCATATATGTATTTGAGCTGATCCAGCTGTGTTTCTAGCCTGGTGGACTTCATTCCTGAAAATTTGAGGCTAGATAATTCTGTTAATGTAGCTGGATTTAATCAACATAAATCTTAGTATATCTTATATATATATATATATATATGTCAAACAAAAAAACTAGAGTGCTCTCATCAAGGATTTTTAAGGTATCATTGATTCCCCCTTTATTGATTAACTATATAGTTGTTCCATCATCTTTATTTGTCTTCATTGGGAAAAACTTACCTCATGATGAGGGTGTCTATTCAACTCATCTGATTGATTTTCCTCCTGATCTGGTCTTCTGAATCCATTCAGAATCTTTATCAGCTGATGATCACTCAGCTAATTTCATTACTTTTAGGAGGATGGAAAAAGTAGTCCTAGGCTGTAACATAGACTCTTGAACCTTTCTTCAGCTAGAGGTTTGGTCAAGATGTCTGCTCTTTGGATATCAATGTGAATTTTCTCCATCCTTATGTCCTTCTTTTCCAAGTGATCTCTTATGAAATGGTGCCTGATGTCAACATGGTATGAAGGACTGGATTTTGAGTAATGTTTATAGCACTGCTGCTATCACAATAGATGAGAACTTCTCTTGCTGCTACGTTATAATCCTTTAATTGTTGTACTAGCCATAACAGCTAACTACAACAGCTCCCAGCTGCCATATACTCTGCTTCAGTTGTGGAGGTTGTAACAGATGTCTGCTTCTTGGAGAACCATGATATCAATTTGTTGCCTAGAAATTGACATGTTCCTGATGTGGACTTTCTATCTATTCTGCATCCACCATAGTCAGAGCCTGAGAATCCACTTAATTCTATATTGTCATCAGCAGGGTACCAAAGTCCTAAGTTGATTGTTCTTTTCAGGTACTTTAGTATTTTCCTTGCTGCTTCCAGATGACTTTATTCTGGGTTGGCTTGGAATTTAGCACATACACCTACATCAAAAGTTGTTGGGATATGAATCCTAATACAAATCCTAATTGATGAAATAAGTAGTTTTGATAAGCCAAAAGTAGACTTGAATATATTTCTAAGTATTGACTGATCTAGTTATGGAAGTCGTCTTGTGACAAGATCAGTAGAGTACAAAAAGGAAAAAAAAAAAAAAAAAGAAAGAAAAGACAAGTACGATTTATAAGTACTGAGAAATAAACTAAGTGTTGAAGTTTTATAGTTTTTATGATGAGCATATAATTGTTGTATTGAAGCTCGTGGTTTATACTGATGTATAGTTTTAAGGTGACTAGGCTGAATTTATAAAGCATAATGTAATGTAATAGTCTTGATAGAATTAGATTTATAGGACTAGATTAGTTCTATATGGAAGTCTACTAGAAGAAGTCTGTTGCAAGACAACAAGACTTGACAAGACAAGTGTTGTAAAGACTGAAGAAATGTATAAGTGTTGGAAACTAGACAAGATCGACAAGTTCGCGCAGAATGAAGATTAAAGATAAGATCGTATCTAGAAGAGAAGATATGAAGAGTTAGTTAAGGAATAACTAATTAACTGAAGAAACGCGTGAAAGGATAAGAAGAAACAGTTCAAAGTTAGTTATCAAGAAAAGGTTGTTGGAATAACAAACTTATCTTGAGAAGTAAAGTTTATAAATAGTTGAAGACATTCAACGTTTGAGACTACTGAAATACTAAAACACTGAGAGATTACTGTCATTACGAGATTAAAAGCGTATTAAAGAGATATTCAAAGCAAGGGAAACTCGCAGAGTTGAAGTTCAGAAGTTGAAGCCAGAAGACAAGTCATATTCGAAGAGGCTACTTCTGAATTAGATAAGTTTTTCTTTAAAGTTTTTGTTGTTAATCAAGTTGTTAGTTACTTGTAAAATAGCTAGTTGTTAGATTGAAGATATACCAGGTGGTATAATCGAGAAGATCGAAGTCTTATTTCTTGGGACTTAAAGCCACAAGAACACACTACTCGAAGAGAAGAGTTAATAAGAATTTCACAACTCGAGTTGTGAGAGTGGATGTACACAAGTTGTCGAACCACTATAAATCTCGTGTTTGATTTACTTTACTATTTTATTTGAGTTTAATTGATTACTTGTTTAATTGATTAATCTGCATATAAAATAGACAAGATCAGTGTTCTTCGTAATAGTTGAGTATAAAATTTTAAGGGCTCTTTATTGATTCTGATATTCTGCATTGTGTACTTTGATATTTTGAAAGATTTTTAAAAGTCTATTCACCCCTCCCCTCTAGACTTTTCCTAGCTTACTCAATATTACTACTCAACTAGGGACCTACAAGTGGTATCAGAGCAGTAGTTCTTTGGACTGCTGTTTCTTGATCACCCATAAAGACTTTGAGGGAAGTCTTGGTTCTTGTTTGTATCCATTCGTATCATCATACTGATTTTCTTGTATCTTCGATTTGTCTGTTATATTTCTATTTGATTTTCTTGAAACCATGTCTATGGAAATAAGCGCTAACAAAATGCCTAAGTTTTAAGTCCAGGATTATGATTACTGGAAACTCAGGATGGAAGTTATCTTCAGCTCGACACACGACCTAATGGTGTCTGACGTAAAAGAAGGACCAATTGTTACTATGGTGCCAAACACTGCTGCATTGGAACTTGTTGGGATATGAATCCTTGAAACAATGTTCTAGTTGGTGATTGTATGTTTTGATGGCCAAAAGTAACTTAAAGTTAATGATATATGTGGTTGGAAGTCATCTTAACTAAGTCATCTTAAGAAAGCTTATGAAAACTAAGTTTACTGATCTTATGTGTTACTGATCTGATATATGAACTTTTAGGAACTAAGCTGATGTTTATATTGTATAGACAACTTATAGTATAAGACTTAGATGTACTCATCTGTATGTAGTTCAGTTGATGTATATATAGGTTTTATATGTGTAAGTTTATATTCTATTGTATTCAACATTGTAATAGTTTAGAACAGTAGATTAGAACAAGATCAGAAGATTGATGAAGACTCAGAAGACTACTCTGAAGTAAGAAGACTACCAAGAGTAAAAATGAAGTTCAGAGATACAAGAGAAGTATTCTAAAGAAGCGAAGAACAGTTGTTGAGAACTGTGCTGACTGACTAAGAACAGTAAAATAAGAAGAGTAGTTTAATGTGCTGAGTTAGTATGATTGAAGAATAAGTTTGGAAAACTTATTAAGGCGTAACTGAAGATATTAGAAGATATGCTGACTTAGAAAAGATAAGTTTAAGTTGGTTACAAAAAGGAAGTTACAACAAGAAACATTTTTAGAGTTAGTTGAGAGTTAGTTTCACAAACTGCTCACTGTCATACTAAAGTCTATAAATACTGTGTGATCTTCTACTGCTAAGACTACTGATCCAAGAGCATTCAAGAGCTATCAAAGTATTCGAAGCATTCAAGAACTCACAAAGTTAAGGAGATCAAACTGAGAAGAAGCCCCGTACTGAATTGAAGAATCAAAGGCTACACAACAAGAGAAGTTTTACTTTACTATTTTAGTTTGTGATTTCTGTAAAAACAAGTTTGCTAGTATCTTATAGAATTACTAGTCGATCGAAGATATACCTGGAGGTATAATCGATAAGATCAAAGTCTTAATCTTGGGACTTTAAGCCACAAGAAACTCAAGAAGAAAGAGTTAATAAAACTTCACAACTGGAGTTGTGAGAGTGGATGTAGACATTTGTCGAACCACTATAAATCTTGTGTTCTTTACTTTCTGTTTGATATTTGGTTGAATTGTTTAACTAAGAACATTAAAGTTTACACAGTAAAAGAACTAAATAAAAATTGAGTATAAAACTGAAACTGGAAGTACTGATCTGACCCAGTAAGAACAGTACTGTTCAGAACACAATTCCGCATTAAAACTCTGATATTTTGAAAAATTTTAAAAAGTCTATTCACCCCTCCCCTCTAGACTTTTTCTAACTTAATCAATCTTAACACTCAACTTGGGAACAACAAGTGGTATCAGAGCAGTAGTTCTTTGGACTGCTGTTTCTTGATCACCCATAAAGACTTTGAGGGAAGTCTTGGTTCTTGTTTGTATCCATTCGTATCATCATACTGATTTTCTTGTATCTTCGATTTGTCTGTTATATTTCTATTTGATTTTCTTGAAACCATGTCTATGGAAATAAGCGCTAACAAAATGCCTAAGTTTTAAGTCCAGGATTATGATTACTGGAAACTCAGGATGGAAGTTATCTTCAGCTCGACACACGACCTAATGGTGTCTGACGTAAAAGAAGGACCAATTGTTACTATGGTGCCAAACACTGCTGCATTGGAACTTGTTGGGATATGAATCCTTGAAACAATGTTCTAGTTGGTGATTGTATGTTTTGATGGCCAAAAGTAACTTAAAGTTAATGATATATGTGGTTGGAAGTCATCTTAACTAAGTCATCTTAAGAAAGCTTATGAAAACTAAGTTTACTGATCTTATGTGTTACTGATCTGATATATGAACTTTTAGGAACTAAGCTGATGTTTATATTGTATAGACAACTTATAGTATAAGACTTAGATGTACTCATCTGTATGTAGTTCAGTTGATGTATATATAGGTTTTATATGTGTAAGTTTATATTCTATTGTATTCAACATTGTAATAGTTTAGAACAGTAGATTAGAACAAGATCAGAAGATTGATGAAGACTCAGAAGACTACTCTGAAGTAAGAAGACTACCAAGAGTAAAAATGAAGTTCAGAGATACAAGAGAAGTATTCTAAAGAAGCGAAGAACAGTTGTTGAGAACTGTGCTGACTGACTAAGAACAGTAAAATAAGAAGAGTAGTTTAATGTGCTGAGTTAGTATGATTGAAGAATAAGTTTGGAAAACTTATTAAGGCGTAACTGAAGATATTAGAAGATATGCTGACTTGGAAAAGATAAGTTTAAGTTGGTTACAAAAAGGAAGTTACAACAAGAAACATTTTTAGAGTTAGTTGAGAGTTAGTTTCACAAACTGCTCACTGTCATACTAAAGTCTATAAATACTGTGTGATCTTCTACTGCTAAGACTACTGATCCAAGAGCATTCAAGAGCTATCAAAGTATTCGAAGCATTCAAGAACTCACAAAGTTAAGGAGATCAAACTGAGAAGAAGCCCCGTACTGAATTGAAGAATCAAAGGCTACACAACAAGAGAAGTTTTACTTTACTATTTTAGTTTGTGATTTCTGTAAAAACAAGTTTGCTAGTATCTTGTAGAATTACTAGTCGATCGAAGATATACCTGGAGGTATAATCGATAAGATCAAAGTCTTAATCTTGGGACTTTAAGCCACAAGAAACTCAAGAAGAAAGAGTTAATAAAACTTCACAACTGGAGTTGTGAGAGTGGATGTAGACATTTGTCGAACCACTATAAATCTTGTGTTCTTTACTTTCTGTTTGATATTTGGTTGAATTGTTTAACTAAGAACATTAAAGTTTACACAGTAAAAGAACTAAATAAAAATTGAGCATAAAACTGAAACTGGAAGTACTGATCTGACCCAGTAAGAACAGTACTGTTCAGAACACAATTCCGCATTAAAACTCTGATATTTTGAAAGATTTTAAAAAGTCTATTCACCCCTCCCCTCTAGACTTTTTCTAACTTAATCAATCTTAACACTCAACTTGGGAACAACAAGTGGTATTAGAGCAGTAGTTCTTTGGACTGCTGTTTCTTGATAACCTTGTAGACTTTGAGGGAAGTCTTACTGTTCTTATCACTCATTCTTGATTTGTGACATTACTTGACTATCTGAAATTACTTGCAATATTACTGATCTTATCTGTCTGATCAATCATGGATGAAACTAATGTGAACAAACTTCCTAAGTTCAAGATTGCAGATTATGACTACTGGAAACTGAGGATGGAGGCCATCTTCAGCTCAACACATGATCTAATGGTTTATGTGGTCAAATAAGGTCCAATCACTACCATGGTGCCAAACACTGCAACACTGGAACCATCCAAGGCCGTTGGTGTACCTGTCCCCAAACCAAGGTCAGAATTAACTTCAGAAGAAATGAAACAGAACAATCTGGACAGTTTGGCTAAGAACTACATTTTACATACCCTTCCCAATGAGTATCTGGGAAAAGTATTAAAATGTAAGACTGCCAAAGAAATGTGGGATAGACTAGTTGTTCTTTGTGAAGGGACAACCCTAATAAAGGAAAGCAGGTTATCCACAACTGTTCAGAGGTCCGAATCATTTAAGATGAAGGCTGGTGAAACTATAGACCAGTTGGATACTCGTTTCACACGTATTATGAATGATTTGGAAGTGCTAGGAAAGACTTATACCAATAGAGAAATCAACTTGAGTATACTTAAGTCTCTAGATGAAAGATGGAAGATGGTCAAGATGATCATCAAGTCCACACAGGATATAGATACCTGAACAGCTGAAACCACCTTCCAAACACTTAAGGCACATGAATTCGAGTTCGATGAAGAGGATCCAATAATTGGCAGTGATAGGGAGAAGGAAATCTCCAAGAGTAGTATTGCTCTTAAGGCATCTTTCTCTAAGAAGTCTAGATCATCTATGTCTAAACCCTCAAGCATAAAATATGAACTAGATAGTACTGATCTTACCCTTAAGGATCAGTTGAACTTAATGATAAAGAGGTTTGATAAACTCAAAAAACGTTATGGTAGATATAAGAGATTTTATAAGGAAACTCAGGGCTCCAGTAATAGGGACTCTTCTAAGACCAGAAGGGATCACAAATCTTCTGAAAGGAGAGATGAGGTCTCCAATGAGAATAGAAGAGATAGGAACTCTACTGATAGGAAGGATAGAAACCGATATCGTTCTCCTATTAAACGGTCTACTAATGATCCTTTGTGCTATAACTGTGAAAAGCCAGGTCATTACATCCATGAATGTCCTGAACTAAGTGCTGAAGATAGAGAAGAAAGACAAGCAAGGAGAGAGCGCAGATTTGCCAAGGGTAAGAAGACTATGGTGGCTTACAATGATTCTAATACGGATTCAGATGAGTTGCCATCATCTTCATCTGAGTACCCCTCTAGCAATGAGAAAGAAGCTTTCATTGCAGATGATGGACTAGTCATGATGGCTAAAATCGAACAAGAGGTATCACCTGTCACTTCTTTTCAATCATGTGACAATTCTGATTCTGATTCTCATGACACTGGTGATAGGAGTATAGGGAGTAGTCTTCATCATTCTAATGGAGTGACTGAAGAAGACCTCCTACAAGTTAACAAAGCATTCATGGAAATCAGTGATGTGAATATTTCTTTAAACCAAGAAATCATTAGTCTACGAGAAGCTCAGTTAAAAGTGGATCCTAATATAGCTGTCATAAATGCATGACTATCAGAAGAGTTGTCCCAACTCCAAGAAAAGTATGCATCCATTGATAAACTATATCAGGATATGCTTAAAACCCAAGCCAAATAGACAAATGAATTCAATGATTTAAATATTAAAAGCGAAAAACTTGAAGAACGCAATAGATTCTTAGAATCTGAAGTGCTGAGCTTAGATCTAAAGCTATCTGATATGATTAATTCTTCTAAGATTAATCAAACATTATCATATAGATATAGAGCTCCAGATGATAAAAGATGAATATGTGCTACTGTGCCTAGTTCTCCTACTTCAGGCACTAAGAACACTAATGGAGTTAGTTCAAGTTCTTTGCAACTAGATAAAGGAAAAGAACCTATGACTTATGATAATGATCCAAAACCTAATGTACAGTCTAAATACATTCCTCATACTACCAAGAATGGTAAAAAGAAAATTGTATCTAGACCAGTACAGTCAAGACAATTCTAGAAGAGTTTTACTCCTCTGACCAGAGCAGAACAGTCCTGGTTTCAGAAGAGGCAAACTCAGCACAGTAGGTCAAGACAAGCACAGGAAAGTTGGAATCAGCCTAGACCTCCTTTCATAAGGCAGTCTCAGCTGTACTCAACTAAACCTAGGAAATTTGTGCCTCATTATCATAACAAACTTGTTCTTTATCCTCCACCTTTATCTTATGATATCATTGGAAAGGAAAGGCCAAAACGCATTTATAAGTCGTATGGTCCACAGGCTTTTAGACCCTATTCAAACTATTACAAACATAGTGATCTTACTGAAAAAAGGATAGAACCAAGGAAAGGCTATCTCAGAAAAATAGATCCTAAGTCTGCCAATACTTCTGAAAAGGTCAATAAAGTACTGTTCTGTGGTAAATATGGAAGAAAACTGAAGAGGTCTCATTTATTCAAGTCTTCAATGTTAATTTGGGTACCTCTTACCACTAACCCCCAAGGACCCCAATAAAGAAAGGGTACCTAAATTATTAAGATCACTACTTGCAGGGTCGATTGGATCTATACAAGAAAGGTGACTCAGTTGGAGAAACTTGGTACATAGACAATGGGTGTTCTCACCACATGACTGGTACCAGGGCTCTTCTCTCTGACTACCATGAGCAAGTAGGACCCAAGGTGATCTTTGGAGATAGTTCCATGGCAATCACAACGGGATTTGGATACATCAAGAATGAAGATGTAAAGATTCAAGATGTCTCATATGTAGAAGGTTTAAAATACAATTTGTTATGTGTCTCTCAATTTTGTGACAGGGGTTATAAAGTCTACTTTAAAAGCACCAAATGTGAAATCTGGGATAAGAGAACACACACTATTCTATTGGTTGGTGTAAGACAAAGCAGTGTCTACATTGTGAACTGGAATAGTTGTCCTAGGGATGCTTGCCTTCTTAGTAAGAGTCCTAAAGAAATCAGCTGGCTTCCAGATGAAGTCATTCCGATGAAAGAAATCGAGGAATCGATTAAATCAATTACGAAGGTGGATGCAAGCATTCAAGTCTCATAGGATGAGTTGATGATGGATGCTGAACAAGAAGAGTTAGAGTCTTCTGATCCTGTTTCTGACTTGGACAACCCGTCTGATCATCTCAGAGGACTAGTTTTCAAATTCCAAGTAGAACATGCGGAAAGCCCGAGAACAGATGTTGAGCAGATCACCAGGGAAATCGAACCAACCTTCCCAGCAGAGAAGTGTGCTTATATTGCAAAATTATTAGAGTTAATAAAGAAGGATTAAGACAAAGTGAACTGAGAGCCAAAGCTGCAAGGTTAGCTATTGTACCTTACTCTCCTCCAATAAATCTGAAAGCATTGGCAGGAAGTGTTCTACCAGTAGAGGAAGACGAGGTCTTGTCTACTGAGTTAAACTTAGTGGAAATTATTATTGCTGATGAAGTAATGGAAGATGTTGTTGCTGAAAAGATGAATCAGACAACAATTGCTCAGGAAAAATCTCTAGATCAGTTGAAAGATCATCTAAGACAAGTTGTGAAGTCAGCAATAGATGAGTTCTTGAAGACTGATGTGAAGAAAGTGCTACAAGAACAGAACAGTTCTCTTGTACATGATTCAAAAGTATTGATTATGAATGAAGTGAATCAACTCGATGCTGATTTTCGATAGGAAATGTTTAATAAGTTGGAGACATTTTTACATAATCAAGTTGAATATTCTGAGAAGAGTTTAGTTGATTTTGCAAGAATTCTAGCTAGAGAATCAAAGAAAATGGAAAAAGTCTACATGACCAAGATTGAAACTACGGATGAGCAAAGACGAGAGGCGTATGCTCAATTGCAAGAAGCCAGATCTCAACTAACTGAAATGGTGGAGCAGAACAAATTGCTGAAGTTGACTGCTACTCATTTCAAAAATGAATTTACTTTTACTTCAAAGAAACTCGAGTACACTGTTGATCGTCTTGAAAAACTGAGTAAAGATGGAAGTCATCAGAAGCAGATTGAGAAGGCTACTAATCTGATGAAGTAAGATGTACAAGAGGAGATGACTCGATTTACTTCTCTATTCACCTTGAAGGCAAGTGATGAAGCCAAAAAGGGGGAAGATATGGAAGAAGTAAAGGAGCAAGAAGAAACTGAAGTTCAAACTAAAATTCAGCAAGAGCAAAGTCGACCTAGGAGAGGAAGACTAGTGAAGGCTCATTTAAAAGAACAAATCAGTGTTGAAGACCAGTTGAGACTTGCGAAAGGCAAAGGTAAGGTCACTGGAGATCAAGTTCAGACAAGAAGAGTTAAAAGAAAGCTTGAGACGAAGAAAGAAGCTTTAGGAGAAATTCTTGTTGGATTAGATGATGTTGAGACACATAAGATGCAAAAGATTGAAGATGATAAGTATGCTAACAAGAAAGTGTTAGGCAAACATATTAAGAAGCTTCAAGACAACAAAGTAGATCCAACTTTGATTGAGGATGCTCTCATTGACAAGTTTATGGAAGCAGAACATAGTGAAATTTGGAAGATTGTCAAGAAGAAATGGGAGATTGTTCACTGGATAATTCAAAGATATGGCGAGATATCAAATAAAGATGAGTTGTTTGTATGCTTTGAAAAGTTTATGGAAGCAGAAGACAACTACTTGTGGAATTTGATTATGAGGATTGCTACTTCTGTTGGCTACAAAATTCTTTCTCCAGATTTCTGAAATGGGAAACTCCGATGCTAGGTTCTGGAAAGAGAATTGACTTCAATGTGATTAAGAAGTTTGAAGAGCAAGTGTTAAAAGATGAGAAGATCGATAATGAAGATCACATCTCTGAAATTCATAGAAGAATTCTCGATGCTTTCAAAGTACCAGATAAAGAAGCAGAGACGCCAAGTGCTGGAAGCATTAGTTGAAGATTGTAAGTTTTATTTACTTTACTTATGTTATTTTATTTTTGCTAAGTAATTGTAATCGATCTGATCTACTCATATGAATAAGATGAACTATTTCGATAAGATAACTACTTAACTGATCTACTAACTTAAAATAATTCAAGTAGTTTTGGCTTCATAAAAAATGGGGAAATTGTTGGGATATGAATCCTAAGACAAGTCCTAGTTGATGAAAGAGTAGTTTTGATAAGCCAAAAAGAGGACTTGAATATATTCTAAGTGTTGACTGATCTAGTTATGGAAGTCGTCTTATGTGACAAGAACAGACAAGTAAAAAGTAATACTGAAAAATAAACTAAGTATAAAAAGACAGGTTACTTTTTATAGGATGATAAGCTTGAATCAATGTATAGAAGCTTATGTTTATATTCATGTAACGATGTAATAGTCTTTGGGATGACTAAGCTATTTTATAAATCTTAATGTAATGTACTAGACTAGATAGACTAGTTAGGACAGATGCAAGTGAAGACTACAGATACAGGAAGACTTGACAAAGACAAGACATGTGCTGAAGGAAGCTGAAATATTCTAAGTGTCGAAGACAAGTCAATTTGAAGATAAAACTGGAAAATAAAGATCGTATCTAGAAATATTGAAGATATAAAGTTAATGTTGGGAAATGAATTGATTTTGATTAAGATACCAAAACCCCTGAATGATGTTGGTCAGCTTAGTTGAGATAGATAGAGAGAATATTGTTTGTCCCTGAACGAGTAGTGAATGGGTTTAAAGTATAGAGGGGAGGGCTGAATAGACTTTAAAAACTTTTTCCCTTTAAAAGAGTGAAAACCTCTTCTGATATCTATGTCAGCTAGACTACAAGTCTGCTGGTCCAGAAGACAATAGTTATCTGATAGAGTGAATAATGTGCGGAAGTGAGTAGACCTTTTATTTAGACTCGTTCAATTTGTTCTTTTGAAATAACCAATTACTTGTCTTTATGAAATACTCAGCTGATGCTGGTTTGAAAGATACGACCTGGTTTGCTAAAGTGTTTCAGAAATACAGAATGCACTATGATAAGAAATAAGCAAACTTGAAATGTAAAGTACAGTAAGTAAATAACACCGTCAATTTATAGTGGTTCGGATATACGATCCTACGTCCACTCTCACGTTCCACACGTGAAGTTTAATCCCTTTAATTTCCCGAATATTACAAGGGCTTGTCCTTTATAGTCCCAATGGTAGGACTTTGAGATCTGAGAAGTTTCAAACTGCTACGGTGTCTACAAGTGATGGTGAGCACTTGCACTCTTACAGGGGTTCAAAAACTTAACCTTATGGAGGGGGTTTTGGGGTTTTTGAATGGATCCAACTAATGGTTCAAGCTTATAGATTGCTTAACCACTGTGCCTAAATCAAAGAGTATACAGTATGTATTGGATTCAGGTTCTTTGGTTGGATGGAGAAATATCTTTACGAGCTAAAGGGTGTTCTAATACTTTTCTACGCTCTTGAGAATTTTTGATTGAGTGTTGCTTTGGCTTGCTTGCTTGATTAAGCTTCAAAATTCTTGCGTAATATTTATGTGTGTTGTTCTTCTCCATCCTCTTGTATTTATAGGGAAGATTGATGCAACTAGCCGTTGGAAGTTGACTAGCCGTTGGCAATCTTTCTTTGTTTGATTCCTTGATTCCAACCGATTTGATCTTGATTGCTTCAAGTCTGGGATCATGTCAATCTTGTAAGTAAGGTAAGTCTGCATTTGAATTACACAAGATGACTTTGGAATCAGCCGAGTCTTTGACGAGCTACTAGTCTGCTGATCTTCTAGTGGTCTGATTAACTCGTCTGGCCTAGTGAAGTTTGTCTTCTAGTATCAGATGAGTATTAGTTCTTCTGATCGGGAACAATACTTGTACTGACTCTAGCCATCATTGACTTGGGCTTTTATCAGCTAAGAAGGTATACAAGCACCTTACTTATCCGATTTTAAAAGGATCTTCTAGTCTTCATATCTTCTACTATCCTTTTCTTGAGGTTGCGCATGTAAGCTCGGACTGTGCCAATCAGCTGAGATACATACAGCTGATTATACAAGACTAGACTTAGCTTAAGTTGATCTATACAGATATCAGCTGATCCTATTACATGTACTTATAAACTTTAAGTGTTTTGGCCATCAAAACTATAATATCATATGTAGGGGCTTAGGGTGAATTTATATCCCAATAATTTCTCCCTTTTTGATGAAGCCAAAACTAAGCTTGATAAAGGCTCCTATGAGTAGGATAAGAGTTTATAAAGTATTACATAAGTTCTCTGATGAAGACTGTTGGGATATGAATCCTTGAAACAATGTTCTAATTGATGAAAGTATGTTTTGATGGCCAAAAGCAACTTAAAGTTGGTGATATATGTGGTTCTAGGTCATCTTAACTAAGTCATCGGATGAGAAACTTAAATTGAGATTACTGATCTTAATGATATCTGAAATAAGTTCACTGATCTTAGTTAGTAATATTAAGAATAAAATTACTGATCTTAACTGAGTCATATGGAATAAGATTACTGATCTGAGTATGGAAACTGAGAATAATTTTAGTGATCTTATATGAGATATTTGAATCTGAGTTACTGATCTTATATACTTACTGATCTTATATACTTACTGATCTTATATACTTACTGATCTTATATGCTTACTGATCTTAAATGTTTACTGATCTTAGTGTTTACTGATCTTATATGAAAGTTATTGAACTTACATGAGTTACTGATCTTATTGTTTACTGATCTGATATATGAACTGTTAGGAACTAAGCTGATGTTTTGTATTGAATAGACAGCTTATAGTATAGGACTTATATATACTCATCTGTATATAGTTCAGTTGATGTATAGATAGGTTTTATATTTGTAAAGTTGTATTCTATTGTATTCAGCAGTGTAAAGGTTCAGAACAGTATATTAGGAATAGATTAGAAGAAGATCAGAAGACTAATGAAGACTCAGAAGACTACTTCCGAATAAGAAGACTTCAAAGAAGAGTTGAAGAAGAGATTAGAAGAAATCTGGAGAAGTTTTGAACAGTTTAAGTTACTGTGCTGACTGGCTCAGCAGAGTAAAAATCCGAAGAGTAAAAATCAGAACAGTAAGTTACTGTGCTGATTTAGTGAAATTGAAAAATAAGTTTGGAAAGCTTATTTGAAGTGTAACTGAAGATATATTGAAGAGATGCTGACTTGGAAGTTGAAGGAAGTTACAAAGTCGGTTACAAGAAGAAGTTACAAAAACAGTTTAGAGTTAGTTGAGAGTTAGTTCACAAACTGCTAACTGTCATACTAAGTTCTATAAATACTGTGTAATCTCCTACTGCTAAAGACTACTGATCTTAAAGCATACACAAGCAATCTAAGTCTACAAAGCACAAGAAGAACTCACAGAGTTGAAGGAGATTGAAGAAGAAGAGCCACTGAATTGAAGAGAAGAATCAAAGGCTATTCAAAGAGAAGTTTTACTTTTCAAGTTTTAAGTTTGTATTTTGTAAAACAAGTGTGCTAGTTACTTGTAGAATTACTAGTAGATCGAAGATATACCTGGAGGTATAATCGATAAGATCAAAAATCTTAATCTTGGGACTTTAAGCCACAAGAAACTCAAGAAGGAAGAGTTAATAAAACTTCACAACTGGAGTTGTGAGAGTGGATGTAGACATTTGTCGAACCACTATAAAATTCTGTGTTCTTTACATTTTCTGTTTGATATTTGTTTGAATTGTTTAACTAAGAACATTAAGAATTTATTAAGTAAAGATCTAAATAAAAGTTGAGTATAAACTAGTAAGGCCCATATTATTCTGAAAGTACTGATCTGAGCTAAGTAAGCACAGTACAGTACATAAGAAGACTAAATTCCGCATTGCATATTCTGATATTTTGAAAGAATTTTAAAAGTCTATTCACCCCTCCCCTCTAGACTTTTACTAGCTTACTCAATCTTAACTCAACTTTGGGACCAACAAAGACAGTGAGAAATTGTCTTGTAAGAAACATAGACTACAACTTGTATATAATATAAGAATTTTCAAAGAATACAAGTTTTAGTGTCTTTAATCTTCTCGAGAGTCTTCATCAGGTCTTCAGTTCTTCAGATGCGGTAGGCAAGGTACTAGGGGTGTGCATCGGTCGGTTCGGTAACCGAACCGAACCGAATAAGGATAACCGAACCAAAACCGAAATTGTATTAAAATTAACCGAAACCGGACCGAACCTACGCAAAACCGAAATTAACCGAACCGAATTATTCGGTTCGGTTTCGGCTATAACCGAAAAACCGAATCATTAACCGAAAAATCTGGAAAGAAAAATACACTGCTGAAATAGTGAAAATTGTGCAAATTGTGCAAATTACTACTGTGAATCAAAAAAATTAGTATTGTCCACTGGAAATACATTGCTGAAAATTAGTCCATAACAAAAAATTAGTAATGTCCACTAGAAATACACGGCTCAAAAAATTGGTATGTGTTACACAGATTACGAAAAATTAGAACTCACCGTGAGAGTCGTGACTCGTGAGCTCGCGGTCGTTGGACGCTGGTCGTCGTGGGGTCGCCGGCGTCGTGGGGTCGCCGGCGCCGTGGGATCAGGCGTTGTGGGATCGCCGGCGCCGTGGAGTCACAGTCGCAGGTGTCGTGGCCTTGAGGACTGTCGTGGCCTTGAGGACTGGGGAAGATGGAGAGGAGGGCGGCCGGAGAGGAGGGGCGGAGCCGCGGTGGTGGCCGGTGGGCTTGGGGTCAGCGACGGAAGTTGGGAAGGAATTGGGTATTTGGGTTTGGCTGATTTTGGGGGCTGGAGACTTTTGGGTTTTGATTGAAAAGAATGAATTAGGGTTTTGATAGTTTATATATGGGCCTTATTCGGTCGGTTTCGGTTAACCGAAATAAATTCGGTTATAACCGGAACCGAAACCGAAAACCGGAATTCATAAAATATGAAACCGAAAACCGACCCGAACTATTTGGTAACCGAACCGAATTCATATTTCGGTTCGGTTCGGTTCGGTTTTCGGTTAAAAACCGAATAATGCTCACCCCTACAAGGTACAGACGAGTGCGAATGTCTTGCATGTGCTGTAGGTCTGTAACATTTTCCTTAATGTAGATTTCTTCCAGGATTCTTTTGACTTCAATTATATCTGTTCTTCCAGAATCCAGAGTAGGTGGCTTCGAGACAGGGTCTTCAAGAGTTAGAATTTTGTAGCCTATTTCTTTGGATGTCTTGACTGTTTCTGTCCAGAGCTCTTGATCTTCAATTTCCATAGGTAGTTTACGCATGTTAGCACTCATACTGTATGAGTTTTCGAAAACAGGTTTTTTTTTTTTTTTCAAAAGATAGATCTGTTCAAGAGGACTACAGAAGGACTCCCTCAAGTCTTCTGATAATCTAGAGACAGTAGTCCGTTAGAACCACTGCTCTGATACCACTTGTTGGTCCCTGAACGAGTAGTGAATGGGTTTAAAGTCTAGAGGGTAGGGGTGAATAGACTTTAAAACTTTTTCAATTAAAGAGTGAAAACCTCTTCTGATTTTTATGTCAGCTGGACTGCAGGTCTGCTGGTCCAGAAGACAATACTTATCTGATAGAGTGAGTAATATGCGGAAGTAAGTAGGCCTGTTATTTAGACTCGTTCTTGTGTCCTTTTGAAATAACCAATTACTTGTTTTTATGAAATACTCAATTGATGTTGGTTTGAAAGATATGGCCTTGTTTGCAAAGGTGTTTCAAATCACAATATGCACTATGATAAAGATAAGTAAATTGAAAAGTAAAGTGCAGTAAATAAATAACACCGTCGATTTATAGTGGTTCAGATATACGATCCTACGTCCACTCTCACGTTCCAAACGTGAAGTTAATCCCTTTAATTTCCCGAAAATTACAAGGGCTTGTCCTTTATAGTCCCAAGAGAAGGACTTTGAGATCTGAACAGTTCCAAACTGCTACGGTCTCCATAAGTGATTGTGAGCACTTGCACTCTTACAGGGGTTCAAAAACATAACCTTATGGTGGGGGTTTTGGGGTTTTTGAATGGATCCAACTAATGGTTCAAGCTTATAGATTGCTTAACCACTATGTCTAAATCAAAGAATATTCAGTATGTATTGGATTCAGGTTCTTTGGTTGGATGAGGAAATAATCTTAAGAGCTAAAGGTTTTCTAATACTTTTCTGGGCTCTTGAGAATTCTTGATTGAGTGTTGCTTTTTGGTTTGCTTGCTTGATTGGCTTCAGAATTCTTGCGTAGTATTTCCGTGTGTTGTTCTTCTCCATCCTCTTGTATTTATAGGGAAGACTGATGTAACTAGCCGTTGGAAGTTGACTAGCCGTTAGCAATCTTTCCTAGTGTGCTTGCTTGATTCCTTGATTCCAACCGTTTTGATCTTGATTGCTTCAAGTCTGGGATCGTGTCAATCTTCTAAGTAAGGTAAATCTGCATTTGAATTTCACAAGATGACTTTGGAATCAGCCGAGTCTTTGACGAGCTACTAGTCTGCTGATCTTCTAGTGGTCTGATTAACTCGTCTGGCCTAGTGAAGTCTGTCTTCTGGTATCAGATGAGTATTAGCTCTTCTGATCTGGAGCAATACTTGTACTGACTCTGGCCATCATTGACTTGGGCTTTTATCAGCTAAGAAGGTATACAAGCACCTTACTTATCTGATATTTAAAGGATCTTCTAGTCTTCTAGTCTTCATTTCTTGAGGTTGCGCATGTAAGCTTGGACTGTGCTAATCAGCTGAGATACATACAATTTATTACACAAGACTAGACTTAGCTTAAGCTGATCTATACAGATATCAGCTGATCCTATTACATGTATTTATAAACTCTAAGTGTTTTGGCCATCAAAACTATACTATCATGTGTAGGGGCTTAGGGTGAATTTATATCCCAACACCGGCCACCTTGTGAGTCTGTGAGACTATGACTGTGTGTGAGTCGTGAGTCTCGTGACTCGTATGAGAAGGTAATAGAGTCGGCGCAACGGAGTACTCTACTCAATCATCTTGCAATGTTAGTTTTCTTGAGTCTTGACAATCGTTTTCTAATTTCAACTATTTCACTTCATCATATATTCTTCATACTAATTTATTGTTTCAATTTTAGATGGATAACTCTCAGTCCCAATCTCAATTAAAAAGAGTACCGGCTGTTCCAGATCAATCATCGGATGCACTTACTAATGAAGAATTGGAAGAGTTGCGCAAGTCCTTACCTCCGAGTAAGACACTAACAGAGGGACGAAGGTACGTTAATAGAAAGAGCAAAAGAAGGGTTGTGTATTGGCAAAATTTTATAGAGTATTTGGATGAAAAAATGGTTCTTAGGGCTGAATGTAAATTTTGTGAATCAACATTTGCTGCTGATTCTAGCATGAATGGAACAAAAAATATCAAACTACATTCTGATAGATGTATCCGTAATCCTAATAATAAAGGTAAAGGGAAACAATCAGAATTGGTTTTTAAATCTGGGGATGGTGAAGAGACCGAGGGGAAATTGAAATTTGGGACAGTAAATTTGAAAGATGTGAGGGATGCACTTACTTATCACATTGTTATTGATGAATTACCTTTTAGGCATGTTGAGAAACTTGGATTTAAACGGTTGATGGAAGTTTGTGTGCCTAGATTTCGTGTTCCCTCACGTACCACTGTTGCACGGGATATTCTTCTACTATACAAAAATGAAAAATTATAATTGAAAGAATTTTTTAGGAGTTCATGTCAAAGGGTTTGTGTGACAACAAATACTTGGACATCGATACAAAAATAAATTACATGTGTCTAACAGCTCACTTTATTGACAGTGAATGGAAATTGCAAAAAAGAATAATAATTTTTTGTCCAATCTCTAGTCATAAAGGTGAAGCTATAGGGAAAGTTGTTGAGTCTTTCTTAGAATCTTGGGGGATTGAAGATAAGTTTTTTACTGTCACTGTTGACAATGCTAGTTCGAATGATGTTGCATGTGCCTATTTGAGAAAGATGGTTCAACGCACGGGATGCATTAGTGATGGGAAATTTCTTCACGTTAGTTGTATGGCTCATATCATTAACCTTATTGTTTGGGATGGCATTAAAGAGCATTGTGTATCCATTAATAGAGTTAGAACTGCTGTGAAATATATTAGGAATTCTTCTGCAAGATTGCATAGATTCAAAGAACTTGTTGAGAAAGCTAATTTAGATTCCAAATCTCTTTTATCCCTTGATTGTCCTACTCGCTGGAATTCCACTTATTTTATGTTAGACACTGCTTGTAAATTTGAGCGTATTTTTAGTGGTGTGAATTTACCTGATGGAAGAGATGTTCCACATGATGAAAAGCTCCTGATGTTGATGATTGGTGTAATGTGAGTAGGTTAGTTGTGTTTTGAAAGGATTCTACTCATTAACTCGTCGTATTTCTGGTACTTCTTATGTGACTAGTAACAAGGGTTTTTTTTGGAATTGCTGTTGCTCATGATCGGTTGAATAAGTGGGAGAAAAACTTTGAGATAGAATTTCAAAACGTGGCAGCTTGTATGAGAATGAAGTATGATAAGTATTAGGGTGATATTGATAAAATGAATATAATGATTTATCTTGCTATTGTTCTTGATCCACAATCAAAACTTGATGTGGTAGATTTGACTCTCACAGACATGTATGGAAAGGAAGAGGGTATGAGATTGACTACTAAAGTGAAAGATCATGCTTATTCTTTATTTGATGAATATAAACATCTGTACTCTCATTTGGCTCCACAAAGTGGCCAAAACATTGAATTGACTTCTATAGATATATTTGGAGGTGGAGATGGTATGGGAGATGACATAAACTATGTGAGAAGTCTTCAAGATAGAGCTAAGAGGTTGAAGGGATCAAGTGGACATGTAAGAAGTGAGTTTGAAAGGTATTTGAATGAAATATTAGGGGATGATGAAAATGACTTGATGCATTGTCTTGGTGGGCTATTAATGAGCATCGATATCCGATATGGCACGAGATATAATTGTTATTCCATTATCTAATGTTGCCTCTGAATCTGCGTTTAGTACAGGAAGTCGTCATCTTGACTCATTTAGAAGTTCTTTGAATCCATTGGTAATATATACAACTTAATTTCTTTTTACTATATTATTAAAAAATATTTTATTTACTTTGTTATCTCATTTATTTATTTTTTTATGAGAAAATAATAGACAGTGCTTGCACTTATTTGTACACAAGATTGGCTTCGAGCGAAGGGACCACCCAAGGATTTGCGCGATAAGCACTTATTTGTACACAAGATTGGCTTCGAGCGAAGGGACCACCCAAGGATTTGCGCGATGTGGAAGATAATTTGCGTGATTTATATAAGTTAGAAGAAATTGAGAATGGTAATGATTTATATTTATTAAATAAATTGACAACCTATCTTCTTTTCATTAGTTGTACACTGTTAACATTTTTATTTGTAATTACAGATTTGCTCAAGACTACTTTGAATGATGAAGACAATGTTATATACATTGTGGACCCGCTCAAGACTAATGGTTAACATATTTGTTCAAGACTACTTGTAATTTGTTTTTGTTTTTGGCTTTGTTTCTAGGGGTTGGTTTTGACTTTTGAATACTTTCTATTAATTTGCTATAAATTAAGTTTGTTAGTGATTGTTGCTAATATATATATATATAAGTAGTATCTTGACAATTTTAAAATTTTGAACAATTGTGATCAACTTGATCCAATGGATATAATTTATTCTTTAGGAGTTAGGGCATAATAAAAGAATTTATGACAGTAAATATTACATAGTAAAAGTTGTAAAAAATTATATAAAAAAAAGGAACCGGTCCAAACCCGGACCGGAATTTTCCGGTCTGGACCGGATAAATTACGGTCCGGTCTCCGGTCCGACCATTATATTTGGTAAGATTCTGGTCCCGGTCCGGTCCGGTTTTGGACCGGTGCACACCCCTACTCGCAATTCCTTTTGTCCAACGGTTAACAAAACCTCCATGATATAAAAACCCTCAATTTTTAACTACATCTTTTACGCACAAATTTCCAAAACCCTTAAGCAAAATTTCAGAAAATCTTCAAACTTTTGAACCAATACACAGCTTCTTTACCCACCCTTATTTCTTCCAGTAATCATACCTTCAAACATCCATGGCTCATAAACTAAAAATAGAGGAACTTGTCAACTTCAATGATCCATCATTGGACATTGACTTCACCTATCTTAGCAACCCAAACTCATTGTGTTTTGAGAAGATGGTGGCATTCAATAGTCCAGATGAAGAAGTTCATCCTGTTCTCAAATGGCTAAGATATGCAGGGCTTGAGCAATTCTTAGGCACCAAACCTGATTCATGCCTAAATCCTTATATGGCATAATTCTTTGCTTATCTCGGATGGAAAGGCAAGAAGGGTGATGTTTGCACAAAGCTCACTTATGTAGAGGAAGGAAAAGAAGAGGAATCACAATACACAATCATCTTCACTTCAGAAGACTTGGATTCTTGCTATGGATTGCCTTCAGAGGGAACGAATCCAGAGGTCTATAGAGAAGGAGAAGAGCAAGAATTTTCCAATGAATGGATGATTGTTCCTCAGAAACTCTCAAGTGCTCAACATAAAAGGACATTGAAAATAAGGTATGAACACTTGTTTGAGATTGTGGTAAAGAGTTTGCTGAGTCATTCAGGAAGTGTGGAGCAAATAAGTTTGCCAAAGTTGAGAGTGATGGCAGCTATTATTGACTCTGCTGAAAGAGGAGTAAAGTTTGACTAGAAAACATTCATCTTGGGGAAGATGATGAATGAAAAGTTTAAGGAAAGGAAAGGGCACATCACAAGGTGGTGGTAGATGGAAAACTACAATACTACACAAGAGCAAGTTTGCTCTTGGAGAAATTTGCTCATTACACCCACTTGCAAATCAAGCCCAAGCCTCTTCCAACACAGAAAATAATGTTCAGGAAACTTTCAAAAAAGACTGAGAAAAGAAAGCAAGATGTTGCAGCCAAGTAAGCTATGGTAGTTGCCCGTGTCCCAAGATCTTCTCCAAGGAAAAGGAAAACCCAACCCACAAAAGCTCAACCCGTGATGAAGAGGATGAAGCGGATTTTGAGTGTATCTTCACCTGAAAGTGGATCCAATAGTGGGGGAGACACTTTTGATGAGATTGATCGAGTAGAGAAAGAAGGGGTCAACCCTGCTGAAGCTGGTGAGGAGTTCAGGGAGATTGTCCCCTTGCAACCTGAAGTCGTCACTGAATTCAGAGACATTGGAAAGCCAACCAGAACTGAGAGGAGGAAGGGGATTATCAAAACCTCTGAAAAGAAGAAGATGATGGAGGAAGAGAAGCAGAAAAATGAGTTTTTCAAGGAGATTAGACAAGCTAGTAGGTCTAACTCCAAGTCGAGATCAAAGTCCAAGAGCCCTGGAGCCAGCTCCTCTAATATTCAATCCCAACAAATATCACCAACTCATGATTCACCCAAGCCTGAAGAGGAGGAGTGCAAAACTCCTGAAGATGCTCCAATCCTCCTCAAGAAGACATACTCTCCTGAAGGTGCTCATGATAGAGAAGCAATTGATGTGTTGGCTGACCTTGCTGATGAGGAGGAAAGAGAGTTCTCACCACTTGACCCAAGGTTAATTTCCTACACCAAACTTCTTAAAAAAGCAATTCTTGAAGGACATCAGCCTACCCAACCCCTTATCCAGCCAATTCCCATCAATCTTTCCTCTACCCCCTCGGGAACATTGCTCTCTACAACAACTGAGTCCCAATTGATTCCTATTTCTTCTAAACCCAACCCTTCGGAATCTCAGCCCAACTTATCTGAATCTATGCCTAACCCTTCTGAATCCAAGGCCAATTCCTCTGATGATAATGATGATGATGATGATGATGATGATGATGATGCAGAGGAATATACATATGAAGGGATGTTGAGGCAGATTGCAAGAGCCAATGTGGATCAACTGTATCCAGGACTAAAAGAATATCCCAGACATCAGCAATAGTTCTATGATCTCAGGGCACTTGTTGAGATCAAGGATAGAACCATAGTGGAAATAGCAACAAGATATTAAGGACAAGGGAGCTAGTTGGTGGCAAGTTGAAGAGCACAGACTCTTACACTTTGCCAATGTAAAAAAGATAAGTGTCCTGACCACTCAAGCCCTATTCTGCACAATTGTGCATGAGAAGGTGATTGCTTAAAGGGACAGACTTGCTAAAGGGATCAAACACCCTGACAGCACATCAGATGATGCAGATGATGATGACTCCACTAACCCCAAACCTCCTGGACCCAATCTTGCCAAGGTACATTATTTAACTTATCCTTTAATTCAAGACTCTGAGAAATCAAAGGTGTTGACCAAAGATGGTGACACAGTCCAAGAAGCATTGGCCAAGGATGGTTCTTCTGAGCCTGAGGCAGAGTTGAACAATGCTAAGACTTCCATTGGAGAGGCTAGTTTGATTAAGGCCTCATCAGTGTCAGGAAAGTTGGACACTGACCAGTCCTTAATCATTCAGGATGACTCAGTGGACTTGGGAAGCCCAAGCATTGTGATCTCCCAATTACTGCCCTCTGTGGATCCTATTGAGGATAAAGAGGTGTTAGGTTTAGGGCAAGAAGGAGTTGAAAAGGATGATAGTACTGAAAAATCAGAGGGAGGAGTTGGTGAGTGTGAGATATTAAGTAGTGTGAGTACACCACTAAAAGGGGGAGAAGAAGTTAAAATGCTGGGTGAAGTCCAACATTAGAGTCAGGTTATTCTTCAAGTCAAATCTGAACTTGATGAATCCCTTGGTGAAAGGAGGCCTGACTTTCCAGTGAACGAGAGCATATTGGTGTGCTGTCGCCGGCACCCAAAAATAAATACCTTAAATACCCACTATGTAGTAGGGAAGTAAGGGTCGATCCCACAGGGAGTAGCAAATCTTATTAGCATTCCGTGTTAATAAAACAATATAGGGGGGGTTGGATTGGTGGTTTCTAATTCTACTAGAAAGCATGAAAATAAAAGCAATGAAAATAAATAGAAATCAAATATTAAAACGATTTAGCCCTCAGATTGCTTCCCCTTGATTAATTTAACCAATTTAATTAGTGAACCCGGTAATTTCAATCTAATCTCAAATCTTATCCCTAAGTCAGTGGTACGACCAAACTAACTCGAATTGTTTCTTATGTTTAATTAATTAGAAAGTACGACCCCCAATTAATCTATTCCTACGAATAACCCCAAAACATGTATTTAAGGTTCAACTCGAGAAACGCATTCAAGACCTAAAACAATAGAATAAACTAGACCAAGAATACGAGACGCTCGTTTCATGCAACCTAGACGTTATTATCCCCTAAGGTGTTCTGCCTTAGTTGCTACGATATCCACAATAATATAACAATTACGGATTATACATCGTGAATTAACTAGAATTGATAACAAATAAATTCGGATGGCCAGTCCTAATAAATCTATTAATCAAAACATGCTTCGCATAAAATCAAATAACAACGAAATCGAGATAGGAATTAAAACAAACCGTGAATCACATAATTAAAAAGACATAATTAAATCTAGGTTTCACATCCTCGGGCTAAAAAAACAATCTAAGTACTAAACATAAATAAGAGAACATTAGATAAAAACCAAATCAAACTCATCGCCTCCTGCCTGCTTCCTCCAACCTCATGGACGCCTCCTGCTTGCTTCCTTTCCCGCGGCTCCCAGGTATCCTTTCTCTCTTCAATCTTATTTCTTTTTAAAACATCACACGGCCCACTTCACATTGGACTTCTTCCCCAAAAATGATTTCTTGCATAAGTTATGACATGGGCTTAAAATATGGGCTTCTCAAACTTAACCAATTTCTTCTCACACCCTCTCTTCTCTTAATTATTTGAAATGCTTCAATTTCACCTGATTTAAATAAGAAATTAAAATATCAAGGTAATTGAACGACATATAATAATATGTCGGAGAACGCGATAAAATCTCAAATTAATTCTCAAATAATATCTAATTAAAGCACAAAAGTATGCAATAATCTCGACTCATCACATATCTACTAAAACTGAAGAAAAGAAGGAAATTGAGAATGAGAGAAAGGATGATGGTGTATCAGATCCTAAGGGAGCAGAAAAGAAAGAGGGTGATGAGGGTGTTTTACCTAACCCTTTCTGTTTTGCAGGTTCGGAAGCTGTAACACTTGATCAGATTTTTGTTGATGATACTTTAACAGATATTCCAGTCAACACTGATGTTGATCTAGAAGCCATATCTGCAAACATGTCCACCTTGTCCAAAATCTACTTTGAACAAGCCAATGCCACTAAAGCAGGTCTGCAACTTGCTTCCCAAACTGCTACTTCAATTGAAGCACAGTCAGGCAAGTTGGACACTCTGGTCAGGGAAGTTAGGAAAGCACATGCTAAAACTTCAGATGCTTTGGATGGTCAAGGAAGGACTCTTGCATCTGTAGAAATGAGGCTCACAGGTTCTAAGGAAGTTGTCTTGCCAACTCTTGATGCCAGGATCAGTGGATTTGAGACTGAACTGCAAACAGTCTCCACTGAAGTTACAAAAGCAAAAGAAGCTATGGCCAAATTCACAAAAGTTGTGAAGAAGGAGCAAAATGGCTTGGCAAATAGCTACAAACACAGTGTGGTGGCATTAAAAAGGACAATCAAAGATGTTTTGAGGCAAAGGACTGCAGCACAGAGAAAGAAGGCAGAGGAGTTGAAGGCTGCCATGGTCAAGGAAGTTGTTGAAAAGTTCACTCTTAAACTGATGACCAAGGTTTCTGATCAGGTTGTGACCAACCTCACTGATCTGCTGCAAGCCAAACTTGATCAATCTTTGAAGGCCACTTTGGATGAGATTGTTGCTCAAAAGATGAAACCAGTTCATGCCTTCTAAAGCATGATTGATGATAAGATGCAGAATATACATGATGAAAATGTATATCTCCTTCAATAAATCAAATCTCTCAACTATGCTCAGACTCATCTCTCAGTCACCCTGGGTGATTTAAAGCCCCAGTGTTTTGATATTGCCAAAACGGGGGAAAGAGAGAAAGCAAGGGCCAAAGGAACCTTGAAGATTGGTGAGCCCAAAGGAAAAGACAAGATGCCTGAATCTAAAGAAAAGGAGGAAGATATTGGAAAAGGAAAAGAGCCAATGAACTTTGAAGACTTGACTGAGGAGGAGCAGATTCAAATTGCAGTAAAGAAGTCTATGGCTTCTGTGTTGGAAGAACAGGCTAGATGGGAGCAAAGGCCTGGAGGAGAATCTGCTGGATTAGATCCCAACGAGAAGGATATTCAAGTGAGGGGGAAGGTTTCCAAAGTTACTAGAAGGAAGAGAAAAGAGCAAACCTTCACCTCATTCCTAACAAGCCTGGCCTTGCCCGCTGCATTTCAAACTGAAGAAGAAACTCGGGTCAGAAAATCAAAGAGATTAAAAAAGGCAGAAAAATTACCTGAAAATCAAAGAGAATCCGAAGCAGGGGTAGGGGTCGGCATCTGTTGGGAAGAGGGTGTAAACAGTCCTTAGGTTCTCCGATTCAATTGTCGTTCCAAGTGGACCGCACGCTGATTCATCTTGGAAGGGAAGGCGCAGGCCGCCAATAAATCGGGAGACAAGTTGATCATCTGATTCATTAATATGCACATGCGTTATAAGTTGGAAAAACTCTGATGCGTAAGCATCAACCGTGCGGGGGCCTTGACAAGGGTTCTGTAGGCACTGATACAAGACCCGCGTGTAATTGAAAGGCAAGAATTCCGCCTTAATCAATTTCTTGAATTTGTCCCAAGAAAAGGCTGTCGTTTTACCCTGGCGGTGACGAGTAATCTTTAATTGATGCCACCAGGACGCGGCTCGGTCATGAAGGCGGGTGGCGACAAGTTGCGCTCGACGCTCGTCAGGTACGTTCTTGAAATCCATAAGATCCTCCACGGCAAAAAGCCAATCGATAAGTTTCTTAGGTTCGTCGCAACCATTGAATTCAGGGAGGTCAAGTTTGAAAGAACTCTCCCAAGAACGGGTCTACATGGGGCAGCGGGCATCCCGATGGTGCAACGGGGCGAAGGGGTTGTCCAAAGTGACTTCGTCATCGGAGGAGGCGGTTGTAGGGGGTGGAATCGAGCGGTTGTTGGGTTGTGGTTGATATGTTTCGACAGTAACAGTGGCTTGGGTGGTGAGTAATTGGACGATCGTTGCTAATTGGGCTGTGAGATCATCAAGGCGTTGGGAAAGGCCCACATCGTGGTTGACATCTCGGCGAGGTGGCATGATTGAAGCGTCGGCTGGTCTCTGAATACCAACTGATGCAGCGGAATAATATCGAAAGGGGTAGAACACTATCGAGACGTTGATACAATGAAGATACCGTCGAGACAGCACAAGAGGAATAACTCCTTGAATTTCATAAACTTCAAAACTGAATACAAACATACATCAAATGCCTATTTATAGGAGAAGGCATCCAACGAAACTAACTAATTAACTGAAAAGGACCAAAAGTAATAAAAGTAATTAAAGTGCTAAACAAAGCAGCAGAATCAAATATTTGTCAAGAACAGACAACTAGTAGTTGCATCTCCATCACAGAGGCATACCAATTCCCAAGCAGTCTTTTTCAAAATAAACAGAACATAGCACACAAATTTGAATAAACATTCTCAAAAGTACCCAAATTTCGTAATACCAATCACAAAATCACCAATTTCACATTTTTCCTCATAATCTTACTTTTTATTATTGTCAAAATTAAACTAACGGACATGAAAATTCTGTCTTTGTGGGCCTCTTGGGACCAAAAGTGTGAGGGAGCATAACTAGTGAGACCAAAAGTGAATTTTTCAAGTAATCTCGATCCCCTCAAAAGTTAGTAAAGAGTCATGGAATTGTGTTTGTTAAATTATGGTCCAAAAAATTAAGCACTTATTTGTCCTCGTACAACTATATATAAGTCCTTGAGACTTTTAACTCGAACCAACTGAACAAATTAGTTCATCTTTCTTTATTCAATACTACATGCATTTTACATGGGATGAGGATGGAAGATGAAACAACATTTGAACTTAATTATTTAATCACCGGCAATGGCAATGGCCTTTTAATAACAGCAACAAGGCACGAAGGTTTGAGCCTTGTAGCAGTAACGCCAAATGTTTCATTCATGTCAACTTCTTCACCTAATTTCCAATCGAAATAGTAAAGCAGCATTGCCAGTGGGAGCTCAACGGTGGCCAGGCCGAACGACATGCCAGGGCATATCCTCCTTCCACCTTCAAATGGAATATATTCAAAGTCATTACCCCTATATTAATCTACCTCACTATCAGCAAATATTTCTAGCTGAAAGCAATCCGCGTCTTTCCAATTGTTGGAGTCTCGTTTAATAGCCCATAAATTCACCATGATTTTGGTGTTTGCAGGAATCTGGAATCCATTAATCTCACATGTCTCGCTGCATTTTCTTGGAACAGGGAGAGGTAATGGCGGATGCACCCTCAGAGTTTCTTTCACAACCAACTTTAAATGGCTGAGTTCATGAATGCACGATTCATCAACAAACCCCTTGCTGTCAAAAACCTTTCTCACCTCTTGTTGAGCCTTTCTCATAATTTTGGGATTTTTGAGCATTTCTGCCATGGCCCAATCCATAGTCGTCGCGGCTGTTTCACTTCCTTCTGTCAATACATCTTGCATACTTCAACACATTATATAACTCGATTTTTAATTAGCACTAGTTTAAAGCATGAGTAATATTTGTGTATAAATAATAATTAAATAGAGTTGGTGATTTAATGAATCAAAATTAATGAGCATTGAGCAAGAGTAGAATTGTGAAAAGTGGGTCCAACCCCTTATAAAAAAATCTTCTCTTATGTAAAGTGGGTCCTTTCTTCACTTGTATTTTTTAATTCCGACTCAACCAATAACATAGACCAAATGGAGAAAAGGAAAACTAACCATGATTACAGCTTTGATGTTGTTGTTTGTCAAGGGATGTTCAAGTCCATCATCCTGATATTTCAGAAGAACATCTTCCAGATCTTGTTGCTATTTATTATCAGAATTTGGTTGTAGTTTGTGCTCACTTATGATGTCCTCAAGAATCTTATCTGCTTCATAGTGCAATGTAATCAGTCTCGGCCTCGTTGCACTCATCATTCGAATCAACTTGATGGAAGGATACAAATCTGCAATAACGAATCCTGTTGCATATTCAAGACCCTCACGAATTATTGGCAGTAATCTGTGGCGTTCCTTGGTAATCTTACCGAGGGCTGCCCTTGTTACCACAGCATACGTTGACGAGTAAAGTTTTTCCGTCAGATTAAAAGGCGATCCCTCCATACTAGCGATCCACCTCAAAAGATCTAAAAAAATCTCTTCTCTGATTGATCGGAACGATTGGACATGTTCAGAAGCTCCATGGTGCATATTTTCCTAAGCTGACTCCAGTAGTCGTCGTATGGACTAAAAGCAATATTGGTGTTATTGTAACTCATGATCTCAGTCACTAGAAGCGACGGCCTGGATGAAAAGTTGAGATCATGAGTTTTCAAATTTTATCTTGCAGCGTCGAGTGAGGTAACTACAACAACGGAGACTTGGCCTGGCTGTAGATGCATCAACGGCCCGTATTTCAGGGCTAGTTGATGTAGTGCACGATGGGGCAGGGATCCTACGAGATTGTGGATATTTCCAATCCAAGGCAGTTTCCATGGCCCTGGAGGGAGATTTGCATTACTTGAGATGTTGGATTTGGATTTGAATTTGAAGAAGATCAAAGTAAACAAGAGGATGAGGATGAGGAAAAAAAACATCACAAACTGGATTTCCATGAGAAAATGGTGTATGTAGATGCTCTGTTCTACTGCTTTTTAGTTATATCAATATGTTGTTGGTGTATACTGTAAAGCAAACTTTTAGCGCGCTTTTGTGACGTATATTCGATTTCTTTTTATTTGAAATAAATGGTTTTTCACATTATTGCATTCTTTTTGATTACTTATATGTCTACTTATCTTGCATTGTAGACGATGTGGTGGGTTTGTAGTCACACAAAAGATCACATTGTCAGTTCCTTGTAAGATATAAACAGTATTCACAACTGAGATAGTTCTGGACAGAACTATTGGTTTAAGTTGTAGTGTAAACTTGTTAGTGGCTTGTCTTGGCCATTAGTTTATACTAGTGCGTTGTGGCGTATTGAATGGATCACAGATAAGACATGTTCTTCTGTTCTGACTGTTATGAAGAACTAGATGTCTTAGTGACTTTTATGATTCTTAACCCTAAGTGTGATATTTAGATGTGTGGGGTGCTTGTACACTACTTTGATGTACCAGAGGTGAGAATCTTGGTAGATTCTTCACGCTCCGTATTTTGGGTAGTGGCATCGCTCGCATGATGTCTACTTATTGGCATTAGGGCACCGTGTCCTGTACATCCAGGCTGATGATGTCCCCTTGAGGAAACTCATAAAGGATTGTCGTATTAAATACTGCAAGTGGATTTAATTCGTACGACAACAAGGTTGAGTGGTACTACTCAAGGAATTATAGAAATTAATTATTTAAAGAAGTCGGAAGCTTTAATAATTAATGGACGTGCGATATCTTACACACGAGGAATTATAAAGTCTAATAGAAGCCCTGATTCGGTTCGGGATAGGACGGGATTGCAACATTAATTCTCTAGTGGGATGAATTATTGTTCTCGGGCCAAATTATATGTTCAGGGCTGAACATAAGAGTATTTGTGCCTGAAAGAAGCTCAAACCATATACCTTCTAATGGATCCCTAGTCTGGCCCATGAAGCCTTTGGAGGCTATATAAAGGAGCCTTAAGTTAGTCTTGAAAACCCTAGCACACACTAAATTGAGAAGAAACGGCTAGGGTTTCAAGGAGACAAAAATGAGGCACCTTCTCCACGTTTGATAGCGCGCCGTCCACCCGGTGTTCGAGCGAGGTTGGGAGACAGGCTAGAATATCTGTAGATTGGAATCAACGTCTCGATCTTCAAGGGTAATGAATCTAAATTCTGCTTTAGACGCATGTTTAGGTTTTAATTCGTTATTTATACGTTTGGCATCCGACAACGATCCCGGTGATGGACCGCCTTCGCCGGCGTGTTCCAGCAATTGGTATCAGAGCCTGGATTCGTGGATTGTTGGCTCTGCCTGAAACGTATGATTGAATGATTCAATTTTTGTTCCATGTATGAATGCGTTTCTGTTGGTTTTGCAGGTTTATGGTTTTTCTTCTATCGCAACCCTAGTGTGATGTTATCGTTTTTCCCACCAGATAATAAGTGTGGGTAGTATAGGACTTTTCATAGATCACTGTAGTAGGGTTTCTTTTCTTGTTTTCGTTGTAATTTTGATTGTGATAACGGGTGGTGTCGATAGAGTATCTGGAAACGGTGATTTGAGTTTTCGGGTTATGGCCTTGGACGGTGAAAGCTGTTTTTTTTACGGTGTAAACTGTTTTGGCCATAACTTTTGACTCGGGTGTCCGTTTTCGGCCCGTAATACCTTTTCGGAAACGTCTCGACGAGATATACAGGATTCCTGGCTTTGCCGCAAAAACGAGTGGCGAGGCCTAATTCAAAAGCCTTGATGAAGTTTTCTGCCAGTTTTTATCGGTGGACGAGAATTTGAGGTTTTTGCATTGCGTGAGAGGCCGATGCGAGGCATCCGTCCACGCCACTATTTTTATCATTGTAATAGCTTATAATAGGTTGTTTTTTATAGGTTTTCAAGGGGCTGCGATAGATGTGCATTTATTTAATTTTGCCTCTGTTTATCGCATCTTGTTATGATTGGCATGCTTGTATTATCTAGTTAATTTGTTATGCCTGTGAATAATCTTCAAAGTTTAAATGACTAAGTGGAATAATTGAATTTTTAATTAATGCATAGGCCTCCACAATTGGTCTTTAAGTAAGGTGTATGTTGCACGTGGGACCTCGTGAGTCTCCCTCTAACGGATGCAACATTCACGAGCTTACTAGTTGAGACTTCTAATCAAAATGTTTTAATCTTTAGATGAAGTGTGTGATCTTCCCTAACGGATGTGTCATCCATGAGTTCATCGGTAAAGAATAATTCAAGAAAACTATAGTTAAATTGTGGTCATCACTTAGATGTGAATTTTAATGAAACCCCCCAACGGGGTCACTGTTCTAATTCACATGGCCAGTTAAAGTCCGACTGTTAATTTCATTCGTCATAAGGATAAGTTGACGTGATATTGAAATTAAAGACTAAAAGTCTGGTCGATGAATACATGTGTAAACGACCACCCTAACGTGGCTTGCATATGTGTTTGTTGGGCTGTTGGAGGTTGTGTTGAATGTTGGTTTTGAAGGTTTTCAATGTTTTATGCTTCAAACTTATGTGATTTATTGCTTGCATTTTATTTATTTCAGATACATTATGGTGACATTCAACCCACTTATGGTTATCTTAAATCAAAATAAGCTTACTGGTCAAAATTATTTGGATTGGAAAAGAAATTTGGACATTGTCCTAGTTGCTGATGAGTACAAGTTTGTGCTCGACACGCCTGCTCCTGCCCCTTTGGGAGCCGAATCTACTGAAGAGCAAAGGGAGGCTCATAAGAAGTGGCACAAGGCTGATGAGATGGCTCGTTGTTACATTTTGGCCTCTACGTCAAATGTTTTACAACAGCAGCATCAAACCATGCCTAGTGCCGCAGACTTGATGTTGAGCCTAAAAGAGCTTTTTGGTGAGAAAGATAGGGCTGCCCGCTTTGAGGCTATGAGGAAGATTATGTCAACCTCTATGCCAAAGGGAGCGTCCGTGAGGGACCACGGTCTCAAGATGATGGAATATCTGAATGAGATTGAGGTCCTCGGAGGGTTAATCGATAATGACACTAAGATCGATATGATCCTACACTCGCTCCCAAAGTCTTTTGAGAACTTCCGTGTAAACGCGATCATGAGTAAGAAGGATTATACTTTAACCGAGCTTCTTACAGAATTGGTCGCGGTGGAGGGTCTCATGGGTAAACGACCACAGGCCAATGTTATTGTTCAGGCTGGACCTTCTTCGTCTAATGGCAAGAAGAAGAAAAAGCCTTTACAGAAAAAGGGTGGTGGTGAAAGCAGTGGGAGCAAGAAACTGGCGCCTTCTGGTGGCGTGAAAAAGCCGAAGGGCAAATGTTTTAAGTGCAACAAGACAGGACATTTGAAGTCTGATTGTCGTCTCCTTAAAAAGGATAACTCTGGTACTTCTCTCGCTTTAGTTGTTGAAACATGTTTTGTGGCTTGTTCTGCCTTTTCTTGGGTAGTAGATACAGGAGCCACTAACCATGTTTCTTACACCTTGCAGGGGTTTCTGCAGACAAGGCAACTGAGTAAGGGCGAGATTACTATTAGTTTGGGCAACGCTGCGATAGTATCAGTGGTCGCAGTGGGAGATGTGCACTTATATTTTTCTAATTCTGTTTTAGTATTAAAGAACGTTTTATACGTGCCGAGTTTTCGAAGGAATTTAATTTCAGTTTCGAAGTTGTTTTTGGATGGATGTTCAGTTGTTTTTAATGACAATGTTGTTATTATGAGAAATAACTCTTTAATCTGTTCAGGCACGTTGGAAAACAATCTTTATATTATTACTTGTGCATATCAAACTGTGATTGAAGCTCATTCATCGTCATCATTAAATAAGAGGAAGGAACCTTCTTAGTTGAATCAAACATACCTTTGGCATCTAAGATTGGGTCATGTCAACCTAAGAAGGATTCAAAGACTGGTAAGTAGTGGTTTTTTGGAGTCTCTCCATGTGGAACCATTCTCAGTCTATGAATCCTGTTTGGAAGGAAAGATGACCTCGAGGCCTTTTAAGGCCAAGGGGAATAGGGCCAATGATGTGTTGGAATTGATTCACTCTGATTTGTGTGGGCCTATGACTGTTCAAGCTAGAGGAGGCTTTGAGTACTTCGTCACTTTCATTGACAATTACTCAAGATATGGATACATCTACCTGATGCGCCACAAGACTGAATGCTTTGGCAAGTTCAAAGAATTTAAGCCAGAAGTGGAGAACCGTCATGGTAAGAGTATCAAGTCACTACGTTCTGATCGCGGTGGCGAATACCTTAGCAATGAATTTAGGCAATACTTATTAGAGAACGGGATTAGATCCCAACTCTCTACGCCTGGTACTCCGCAACAGAATGGCGTGGCTGAGAGAAGGAACAAGACTCTATTAGATATGGTGAGATCGATGATGAGTTATGCTTCATTACCTACCTCTTTTTGGGGATATGCCTTGGAAACAGCGGCGTACCATCTAAATTATGTACCTTCTAAAGTGGTTCCAAAAACCCCGATTGAATTGTGGTCTGTGCGAAAGCCTAGTCTAAACCACATTCGGATTTGGGGTTGTCCAGCACATGTGCTGAACAAGGAAGCTGATAAGTTGGCACCTAGAACTGAAGTACGGTTTTTTATAGGATACCCTAAGGGAACGAGAGGTGGTTATTTTTATAGTCCTAATGATCAGAGGGTGGTGGTGAGTACCAATGCCCGATTTTTAGAAGAAGACTATATGAATGAGCATAAGTCCAATAGTGAGATCGTTCTAAATGAATTGAGAGGAGACAATGGCACACCGAGTGTGCAAGAGGAAATACCACAAGAGACTGCACAACATGGTTGCTCTGATGAACCTTTGTATACATTGCCTCGTCGTAGTGGGAGGGTTGTTCGTCAACCTGATCGTTTCATGTTCGTGGGAGAGTTTGTGGACTTGATTCCAAGCGATGAGCATGATGATAACGACCCCTGGACTTACAAAGAAGCAATTAAAGACAAAGATGCAGAGTCTTGGCACAAGTCCATGGATTCAGAAATTGAATCTATGGATGCTATGGAAGTGTATGACCTAAGTGAACTTCCCCATGATAAGAAAGTCGTTGGGTGTAAGTAGGTCTACAGACGTAAGAGAGGATCTGATGGGTAGATTACTGCTTTTAAGGCACGGTTGGTGGCAAAGGGTTTTACCTAGAAACAAGGAATCGACTATGACGAGACCTTCTCACCAGTAGCCATGCTAAAATCGATTTGAATTCTCTTATCCATGGCTAATCACATGAACTATGAAGTTTGGCAAATAGATGTCAAGACAGCTTTCCTTAATGGAAATTTGGATAAGGACATCTACATGCAGCAACCCGAGGGTTATGTGAAGAAAGGTCAGGAGCATCTAGTCTGGAAGCTAAAGAAGACTCTTTATAGGCTAAAGCAAGCTTCCAGGTCTTGGAACATTCATTTTGACGAGGTGATCAAATCTTTTGGATTTGAACAATGTCAAAATGAAAGTTGTGTGTACAAGAAGAGTGACAGAGACATAGTGGTATTCTTAGTACTATACGTAGATGATATTCTTCTTATTGGAAACAATGTGAAAGTATTATCAGGCGTAAAAGTGTGGCTTTTAGAACAGTTTCAAATGAAGGATATGGGAGAAGCATCGTACATTCTTGGTATTAAGGTCACTCGTGATCGGAAAAAGAGAATGTTGTGTTTATCCCAAGCATCTTACATTGATACTGGGATTGCTCGTTTTGGCATGCAGAATTCCAAGAAGGGTGTACTACCTTTTAGATATGGAGTTCCTCTATCTAAGGATATGTGTCCTAAGACACTAGAGGAGATAGAGGAGATGGATAAGGTTCCTTATGCTTCGGCTGTAGGAATCCTTATGTATGCGATGCTGTGTACGAGGCCTGATATTTACTATGCAGTCGGCATGGTAGCAAGATATCAGTCTAACCCTGGTCAAGGACATTGGACTGCTGTTAAGCATATTCTCAAGTATTTGAAAAGGACTCGAGATTATATGCTTGTATACCAGTCAAACAGTTTGATTCCTTTGGGTTATACCGATTCAGATTTCCAAGCTGATCGAGATGAACGGAAGTCAACCTCGGGTTATGTGTTTATGATGGGAGGTGGAGCCATATCTTGGAGAATTGTGAAGCATAAATGCATCGCGGACTCCACTATGGAAGCCGAGTACATAGCTGCCTCAGAGGCCGCAAAAGAGGATGCCTGGCTGCGTAATTTCTTTCTGGAATTAGGGGTATCTCAGAGTATTACCGATGTGTATCACTGTTTATTGTGATAACGCGGGTGCAGTGACAAACTCGAAAGAACCTAGAGCCCACAGAGCAAGTAAACACATAGAGCGAAAGTACCACATTATACGAGATATCGTAAATCGAGGAGACGTGGATGTAACTAAGATTGCGTCGTTGGATAACTTGGTTGATCCTTTCACAAAGACGCTGGCAATAAAAGTCTTTGAGAAACATCTAGAGGGTCTTGGTTTACGATGTATTACAAGCTAGACTTAGAGTATAAGTGGGAGAAATGTTGATGTCTTTATGTGTATACTAAAAGTTTAGCTTTAGTATAAGTGGGAGATTGTTGGTGTATACTGTAAAGCAAACTTTTAGTGGGCTTTTGTGACGTATATTCGATTTCCTTTTATCTGAAATAAATGGTTTTTCACATTATTGCATTCTTTTTTATTACTTGTATGTCTGCTTATCTTGCATTGTAGACGATGTGGTGGGTTTGTAGTCACACAAAAGATCACATTGTCAGTTCCTTGTAAGATATAAATAGTATTCACAACTGAGATAGTTCTGGACAAAACAATTGGTTTAAGTTGCAGTGTAAACTTGTTAGTGGCTTGTTTTGGCCATTAGTTTATACTAGTGCGCTGTGGCATATTGAATGGATCACAGATAAGACATGTTCTTCTGTTCTGACTGTTATGAAGAACTAGAGGTCTAAGTGACTTTTATGATTCTTAACCCTAAGTGTGATATTTAGATGTGTGGGGTGCTTGTTCACTACTTTGATGTACCATAAGTGAGAATCTTGGTAGATTCTTCACGCTCCGTATTTTGGGTAGTGGCATCGCTCGCATGATGTCTACTTATTGGCATTAAGGCACCGTGTCCTGTACATCCAGGCTGATGATGTCCCCTTGAGAAAACTCATAAAGGATTGTCGTATTAAATACTACAAGTAGATTTAATTCGTACGACAACAAGGTTGAGTGGTACTACTCAAGGAATTATAGAAATTAATTATTTAAAGAAGTCGGAAGCTTTAATAATTAATGGACGTGCGATATCTTAAACACAGGGAATTATAAAGTCTAATAGAAGCCCTGATTTGGTTCGGGATAGGACGTGCAACATTAATTCTCTAGTGGGATGAATTAATGTTCTCGGGCTAAATTATATGTTCAGGGCTGAACATAAGAGTATTTGGGCCTGAAATAAGCTCAAACCATATACCTTCTAATGGATCCCAAGTCTGGCCCATGAAGCCTTTTGAGGTTATATAAAGGAGCCTTAAGTTAGTCTTGAAAACCCTAGCACACACTAAATTGAGAAAAACGGCTAGGGTTTCAAGGAGACAAAAATGAGGCACCTTCTCCACGTTTGATAGCGCGCCGTCCACCCGGTGTTCGAGCGAGGTTGGGAGACAGGCTAGAAGATCCGTAGATTGGAATCAACGTCTCGATCTTCAAGGGTAACGAATCTAAATTCTGCTTTAGACACATGTTTAGGTTTTAATTCGTTATTTATACTTTTCGTATTCTATTTGATATTCCACCATACTGGATCATTAACACGTGTTGTTCCATTATTATGGCGTGTTTATTAATAATTTAAATAACACATATTAACAATTCACAAACGATGTGGAACACCAACAATTGAAACAATTTATTTGAATTGTTAAAAACAAAATGGGGCAGCATCTTTTAAATGACAAATTTGCAAATCTTTCGACTCGGGCTTTTCACGTGCAAACTTGTTCTGTCTTGAGGATTAAGAAAGTTCCAAAAGTGGCAAAACTAATTTGACAAGACAGGGTTGTTGTATGATTTCAAAATTGAGAAAGTTGTGTATACGTTGAAGAGAGAGGTTACGTATAGCATTTATATGATCTCAAATGTTTCATATTGACAGATTCTCATAAGTTAACTCCTCTAGTTCTTTTCTTTTATTTTTTGACAAGAAAGAGTGCTCTAAAGTTATTGATCCAACAATAGTCTGTGAGCTAACTCAGTAACTCTCTAACTCATGAATTGATCTCTACTCAAATCCAAGTTTGAGTAAGTGGAGAGTCAATTGCATACTTGGCCAATTTGTTCATCATAAACGTCTCCGCCCGAGGTAGATGATGAATGCCACAAATTCCTTCTGTTAGAGTTAAGAGAATGGATAACACCTCACCGAAAGTAAAGAAAATAAGATTGAATATATTATAAGAAAAATAAGAAAACACCCGGAATAATCCCGTCCAAGCCTAATGGTTGATTCCTGCGGGAAAGATCCCGTCCCAAGCCTAACGGCTGAGTCCCAAGCCTAAGTCGTAAATAATGATCCCTCAGATAATCTTCCTAGAAGACAAAGACAATATATAAAAGACTAAACCCTAAACTAAACCCTAGGTTACTAAGCCCATGGGCCACTTTATTAATTAAAGTAAATTACTATAATATCTAATATTTGATGTGTATCAATTTCTGTGAGAATTAGGGTTTGATCACCGTAATATTGGTGAGTGAGAAAACTTGCATATATACTGTGAATTACAAAGGAACAGATTTACATAATTGTTGCACAAGAAATAAATACAAAGAAATGTAAATTCCTATATACAAGGAAGGTAGAGATAATCATGAAATTATCCCTTAATATTCCCCGTCAAGCATTGCGTGGGATGCGGAGAAACGCAAAGCTTGGAACGCAGGAACTCGAACGTCGGGCGAGGAAGACTCTTTGTGAACATGTCTGTGAGCTGGAGATGAGATGGCACAAAGTCGGTGAGTAGTTTTCCAGAAGTGATCATTTCTCAGACAAAATGACAGTCGATGTCTATGTGCTTTGCCCGCTTATGGGCGACCGGATTTTGGTTGAGGAAGAGAGCACTTCTATTATCAGTTAGAAGTACCAGGCGAGCAGGTGGAAGCTGACGAAGTTCCCGCAGAAAATTCGTTAGCCAGATTATGTCAGCAGTTGTGCTCGCCATTGCCCTATATTCAGATTCACAGCTCGAGCGAGCAATAGTTGGTTGCTTCTTGGAACTCTAAGAGACAAGATTGCCTCCCAAGAAGATAGAATACCCGTAAGTGGAACGACGAGTCTCAGGACACTGAGCCCAATCAGCATCAGAATAGCCCACAATTGATCGATCAGGTCGGCGAGCAAAGGTGAGGCCATAGTGGATCGTCCCTTTGACATATCTGATGATGCGCTTGACCGCAGAAAAGTGGTCAATAGAGGGGGCCTAAAGAAACTGACTTACATGATTTACCGCGAAGGAGAGGTCTGGTCGAGTGATCGTCAGATATTGAAGAGCTCCAACAAGCTAGCGGTAGAGTGTAGGATCTGAGAACGAGGCACCAGTGCTCGTCAAAGATTCACCGCCTACCAATGGTGTGGCAATTGGTCGGGAGTCAGTTAGGGATGCTCGGTCGAGGATGTCGCGAGCATACTTGGACTGACCAATAAATAGACCTTCTGGAGTATAGGAAATCTCAAGGCCCAAAAAATAGTTCAGGCGACCCAAATCCTTCAGGGCGAACTCCCTGTGCGCCTGCGAGATGAAGCTAGCAAGGAGAGGAGGATCATTACCAGTGGTGATGATGTCGTCCACATAGAGAAGCAAGTAGATAACATAATTGCCTTTATGAAGGTAGAACAGCGAGGAGTCGGATTTGCAAGCAGAGAAACCAAGTCCGAACAAAAAGGAACTGAACCTTTGAAACCAGGCAAGTGGAGCTTGTCGTAGACCATACAACGCCTTTTTGAGACGACAAACGTGATCCGGGAAGCGAGCATCAACATAGCCAGGAGGTTGGGCCATGAAGACGGGCTTGTCCAAGACACCATTGAGAAACGCATTATTAACTTCAAGTTGATGGAGAGGCCAGTTTGATTGAACGGCAATGGCGAGGATGATTCGAACAGTCGCAGCCTTGACCACTAGACTGAAAGTATGGGAGAAGTCGTCGCGGAAAATTTGAGTGAAGCCCTACGCGACCAGGCGAGCTTTATCGCGTTCCACCGAGCTATCAGAGTGAAACTTTGTTCGATATACCCATTTGGACCCAACAATATTTACACCAGAAGGGTGAGGAACCAAATCCCAGGTGTGATTATATATTGCAAAGAGCATCAATTTCTTCCTGTATGGCTGCCAACCAAAGAGGAGACTTGGCAGCCGATTTGAACCCCCGTGGTTCAGAGGATAAAGACAAGGTAGAGACAAGTGCCGAGGAGGTGGAACCAAGAGGATATTTGGGTTTGAAGATACATGCCTTACTCCGAGTGACCATCTGATGCGAAGAGGTGGACGGAGGCAAAGTGCGAGCAGGCGGCGGTGGTTCGACGATCACCGGGGCGACAATTGGATCAGACTCCGAAGGGCATAGCGAGCAAGGAGCAGGTGGGTCCGGAGGTAACTGATCAACAGGAGAGGTCGAACAAACAGGCTCTAAAAATATCGAAACATCGAACAGTGACATAGGGGACGAGCGAGCTGAAACCGAGAAGGGGAAGCATTGCTCGTCGAATTTGGCATGTCTGGTGACAAACACTTTGTTCGACTCCCAATCAAGACAGCGGAACCCTTTGTGAATGTTGTTGTATCCCAAGAAAATGCAGGGGCGACTACGAGGTGATGACTTGTGGGAAGCATAGTCTCAGAGAAATGGTAAAACCTTGCAGCCAAAGGGCTTGAAGTTTCCATAGTTCGGCGACTCAGAAAAGAGAGCCTGAAACGGAGAGGTGCCACTTAAAATGGTGAAGGGCAGTCGATTGATGACATAAACAGCTGCCGAAAAAACGTCGAACCAAAAACGAGCAGGAAGATTGGCATGAAAAATCATAGAGAGCCCTGTCTCGATGATATGTCGATGTTTACGCTCGGCCCTGCCATTCTGCTCGGGAGTGTATGGGCAGGATAGTCTATGGAGAACCCCATGTGTTCGTAGACAGGTAGAGACTTTATTATTGACGAACTTCGTTCCTCCATCACTCTGGAACACTTTCATAGAGGTGGAGAACTGGTTGCAGACAAAAGTGTGGAAAGTTTCCAAAATGACAGGAAATTCGCTCTTAGCTCGCATAGGGTATATCCAAGAGAATCGAGAGAAATTATCGACAAACACAGCATAATATTTATAACCGTCTGTGGACAAGACAGGTGCAGGACCCCATAAATCACAATGCACTAAATTGGGAACAGACAAAGCACATTTTTCATTGACTTTAAAAGATAATCTCTTGCTCTTGGCTAATTGACAAGAAGAACAAACTCCCGGAGTGGGTAAAACAGAAGTAACTTAAATAGCTCCTAGTCTATGCAAAAGTTTCAAAATATCAAATGGGACATGTCCCAATCTTAAGTGTCATAGATCGAAAGAAGTCTTGGCTACAGTGGCTCGAACAGCTACAACAAAGGCTGGAAGAGAGGAGCCCAACACATATAGTCCTTGCTCACATCTGCCCCGAGCGACTACCTCCCTGGTGTTCCGCTTCTGAATTTAAAATGATTTTTCGGAAAAAACAACATCAACAGCTAGATCAGAGGTTAATTTGCTTATAGACAAAAGATTCTTCGTGATATCGGGCACAACCAACACATCACGAAGGTGAACTGTACTAGAAATAGAGCGAGAACAAATATGTGAGATAGGTAAAGCAGAATTGTTACCAACAATCACAGAACCATTACCAGAGTAGGGCGAGCATGAGTCAAGGTCGGAAGAGCGAGCTGTCATGTGCGCCGAAGCCCCAGAGTCAACATACCAATCAGAGGTGGGTGGCGGTTCTAGCGAGCAGGTAGAGTGAAAGGCCTGTGCTAGATGAGCTGAAGAGTGGTCGGGCGGGCGAGCATATGATGGGGCAGCAGAGTGGGCGAGGGGACGAGCATAGCGATTAGGGAATTTGTCTGCATAGTGTTCGCCTCGACAGATTTGGCAGCGAGGAACATAAGGCCGACAGTCACCACGACCAGAGCTAAGACGACCACCTCGAAAAGAGGACGAAGGGTTGTTGCGATGAGTGGTCTGGCCACGAGGAGTCAGGGGGGAGTTGTTCATGATTTCGAAGGTTGTGGCCTGGTGAAGTAGATCCTGAAAAGGTGGAACCGGCGTCATGGACATGCGAGTGTCGGAGAAGCCCCCAAAGTGAGGACCTAAGCCACGAAGGAACCAGTGAGACTTGTCCGAGTCATCGACGGGCTTACCGATAGCGGCCAGTTGGTCGCAAATGAGTTTGAATTTACGACCGTAGTCAGAAACAGACATATCATTACGTTTGAGAAGAAGGAGTTCCTCGCGAAGTTGAGTGGTGCGAGACTGAGAAGAGTGGTTGAAGGCAGCCTCAAGGGCGATCCAAGCATCCCGAGATGTGTCACAGTCGATCACTTCGGAGAGGGATTCCTCGGTGAGCGAGTAGAAGGCTAAGGACTTTCTGATCCTTAGCATGTCAGGCGGTGTAGGACGGATTTACGGCGTTGTTGACTCTGGTAGGAGGGGCAACAGTGGTGCCATTAACAAAGCCGAACAGATCGGCACAATGTAACATCGGAAGAACCTGCTTCTTCCACATAAGAAAATTTGCGCGGAGGTCAGTTTGACCGTGACCATATGGATTAAGACATTCATGGGGATTGTGGAATCGGCCATTGGAATGTGGATCGAGGGGGACAAGCTCGATTATGATGAGGAGACGAGGGGGACTGGCTCGTCGGAGAAGGGAAGGGGCTGCCGTGAGGGCGGGGGGAGAAAAGAATTTAGGATCGATAGAAGGCTTATACCATGTGAGAATTAGGGTTTGATCACCGTAATGTTGGTGAGTAAGAGAACTTGTATATATAGTGTGAATTACAAAGGAACGGATTTACATAATTGTTGCACAAGAAACATAATTGTTGCACAAGAAATAAATACAAATAAATGTAAATTCCTATATACAAGGAAGGTAGAGATAATCATGGAATTATCCCTTAATAATTTCCTTCCCCTTCAAAACAGCCTTGTCCTCAAGGCTGAACAGAGGAACAGATCACGAACTAGAACGTCAAGTAGGAAAATCTGATTTTCTTGAATTGACCCCAGGTGCACGATTCAACAATGTACCACAGATTTCATCGATTGTGTAACTCTTCTCCACTACATCATTCGTTGCCTTTTCAACCGTCCCTTTTGTTATGCTCATGTAAGAATTAATATTTTCTTTCACGACTTCTCCAAGCCTATAATGGATTTCTTCTCCTTTATTCGCAAAAGTTCTTCCCTTTTTCATAACCTCTTGAAAAATACTTGATGATGTCTCTTTTGTCTTTTCCTTGTCACTGGAAACCTCCCATTTTTCATCAACTCTCTCAATCACAACTTTCTCTTTATTAATTCTGGCATCATCTTCCGATTTGTATTTCTCTGGAATTGGAAGGAATTTGTCATCATGAGGTTTTAGAGAGTCATCATGAACGATGCCCTCCTCATGCCGGAGTTGGCTCACCAATATCTTTATCTTCTCGACTCCTTTGATTATCGTCGTCATAGTAGACTGCATCTTTGCCACAGTAGACTGCAACTCCTCCACTCCCATCTCTAATGTTTCAACCTCCAATCGCCTCATTAGGATCTGGCAGGTCGGACCAATTTGTTAGAGTTAAGAGAATGGATAACACCTCACCGAAAGTAATGAAAATAAGATTGAATATATTATAAGAAAAATAAGAAAACACCCGGAATAATTCCGTCCAAGCCTAATGGTCGATTCCTACGGGAAAGATCCCGTCCCAAGCCTAAGCCGTAAATAATGATCCCTCAGATAATCTTCCTAGAGAAGACAAAGACAATATAATATATAAAAGACTAAATCCTAGACTAAACCCTAGGTTACTAAGCCCATGGGCCACTTTATTAATTAAAGTAAATTACTATAATATCTAATATTTGATGTGTATCACCTTCACTTGTGAGGGCAGCTCGCAACTCATCTATATAGTCTTCTTCAGGCCCAGAAAAACGGTCAGTGCACCCCGACTTGTCGAGACCGTATCAGCTGAATTCGTGAAGATCTTCGCTGGTCCAATCTGCAAATTGAGTAAACAGATTTGGGAATGTACTCCCCATAGCACGCCTTCATAGCCAAAATTTTCACATTTCATAAGCCACACCCCTTCCATACATCTCTAACAGCTGGGCAGAATATCAATGTACTGTATGTGCCTCATCCGCATTTGGGTAGCCACAAGTGAAGCAATACGGATCAATGGGAACATGTCGATTAAACAGATTTACCTCATGGAATTTTCCAGATAGTAATATGATTCAGATCCCCAAAAATAAAGGACAACCCATTGAAGGCCGGAGATTTGCCAAGATTTTGTTCATATTTCAAATCACCGTTGATTAGCCCGGAAATCGCCACATTATTTTAATTATCCGACCTCAAGATTTGTGATGAGGTATATTCATATTGTTAACTAGCTAGTTGAAGATAACAAATTCAGAAAGTGGAAAACAGCAATTGCTCTTTCCCTGTTTTCAATTTTCAATTGCGAAAGCAGTCGTAAAGCTCGGAAATGCTTGTTGATTTCATTTCACCCTCTGGCCATGTAGGCCCAGAATCCACACCATTTATTTTGTGTTTCACAAAAACACGTAACAAATATTAGAAACGTAATCTCCATATAGTAGACCCACACATGGGATAAAAGCCTAAAAGGGATCAACTACTTGGATATATAATTGTAGACCTACTCTGGTGTAAAATTAATGATCTCATGTATGAGACGGAGCTCCACATGATTCGGGTATAGTCATGTAACATATATGCGAGGAGAGTATGTCTCATGTATGAGATGAGACCATCTCATACAAGTATTTGTCCAATTGTATTATTATTATGATATTTAAGTAGATAAGATTAAAAAGAAACAGAGGGAAGAAAACATACATCTCACAAGAAATAGAAGAATTAACTCATTTCTGACTACTCATTGAAACCCCATAAGTCATAAATAGCCAAATAACTCCTAGCAGCAGCATACTAGAAAATAAACCACAAGTTTTGTACTTCAACCACATTCAACTTTCATTACAAACCAGAATAATTCAAGAATCAGAAAACTCAATAATAAAGACCAGAAAATTACTAAGGAAATTTAGCCTGTGCGTTGCAATAACAATATTATTATGATATAGCAAATTGTAGTACATAATCATAGTGAATGAAACAGTACAAACAAAGCCCCAACTAAGAGGCTTTAGTTGACACAATAACAGGATACATCTTACTTATAGCTAATAGGAGAACTTAGTTAGTTCTCTCTTACAACCCTGCACTCTATACAACTACTTAGGGACGAAAATACGTAAATCATCACTCTAAATGATATAATCAGACCAAAATCATCACTCTAAATGATATAATCAGACCAATCAGATATGTGCGACGTTTGGTCCATCGTTAAACTAGGCATCTTATCGAGCTTAACCGGATTATCCCTCCCTCCCAACAATCTAGCAGGATTCCCAACAGCAGTAGTCTTAGCAGGAATCTGTTTCAACACAACAGAACCAGCCCCAATCTTGGCCCCTTCTTCAATCGTAACATTGCCCAAAACACAAGTTCCCGCTCCAATCAAAACACCATCTCCGATTTTCGGATGTCTATCTCCAGAAACCTTACCAGTTCCACCCAATGTCACATTATGCAATATAGACACATTATTCCCAATCACTGCAGTTTCTCCAACCACAACCCCTGTTGCGTGATCAAGCAAAATCCCACTCCCAATTTTGGCCCCAGGATGAATATCAACAGCAAAAACTTCAGAAACCCTATTCTGAATCAACAAAGCCAAGATTTGTCTACCTTTTGACCATAAATTATGTGCTATCCTATGAGCTTGGCAGGCTGAAAAGCCTTTAAAATTCAAGAAACAGTGCACATAACTAATACAAGCAGGGTCCCTCTCCTTAACTGCCCTCAAATCATCACTCACTGCCCTAATTATCTCTTCATTCTCTGTAAGTACACCTAGAAACAGATCATAAAGCGTGCCGCTAGGTAAGCTAGAATTGCTCAATTTCATCGACAGATAATTGGACAGAGCGCTTTCCATTGAATCATGGGACAGGATTGAAGCAAAATAGTAATTAGACAATATGGGTTCTTGAACAATATCTGACCTGGCTTCCTCCTTCATTCGCATCCACAAATCATCGAAGGTATCTTCATCGGAAACAGTATTCACCTGCTCTGAAATTGGGACATAAGACGCAAGATTAGGCCTGCAATATTTGACATAATTATCGAAAGAACGGTCATCAATGGGCTGATTTGTTTGAGGGCGAGTTTGTGTACGCACACAAGTGGCCATAGTGAAATTGGGTTTGTGAAGAGGTATAAATTTTGTGGAAAGAGAAAAGAAGAAATGCCTATATAGAGGGGAAGGAGATGTGGATAGGGATTGTGCCAGAGCTTTCATCGGAATGTATATTTTATTAGTATTTGTTTTTGCTCAACGGGAGGCGGAAAAAGGGAAAAAAATTAGCGAATAAAAGAAAGTTTATCGAGCGGATGTGCCGGAGAGGAGGATGCGTATGCAATTGGGTATGCAACGGTAGCACGCTTTATATAAAGTCCACGCGCAGCCACAACAGCTATAGTTGCTTCAAATAATACAAGTCCACGAATAAAAAAAAGTAAAAGTGGTTCTCGAGTAGTGTTGAGTTCGAAACTCAGTCTCGATTACTATACTTAAAACTTGACTCAATTTCGAGTCTAAATTTTTAAAGCTCGAGTTTGACTCGACAAGAAAATTAATAAACCCGAGCTCAACTCGATTACATGTACTCTCTCCGTCCCGGTATAAAGTTTTCTCCTTTCTTTTGGTTGTTTTGATTAAAAAATATTAAAAAATAATATATGTAGTATAAGTGATGTGATAATGAAAGAGAAAATAAGAGTATGAGATAAAATAATATGATAATATAATAAATAAAATATAAGTGATGTGATTGTAGAAAAAATAATAAGAAAATTGAAAGAAAAATATCATAAAAGGAAAGTGAGAAACTTATATTGGGACAAATTAAATGCAAAATATATTTTTCGAATATAATTAATAATGACAAAATAAACTCAACTCGATTACATGTATATTATACAAGTTCGATTAGACTCGCGAGTCTTTTGAGCTAAGTATTTATGAACTCGAACTCGATAGTTACACATTTACTGTTTTATAGGAGAGTTTATCATATAATAGTCTGACAAATTGTATTTGAATGAGTTTCATGTGCACCAATCACATGTATGAAATATGCACCAACTTTAATTTGAATAACATTAGTTATAAGTGAAACGTTAACGTGCAAACTAATGTAACATAAGAGTATATCACAAAGTATGCATGTTTTATTATCTTTGTTCAACACTATTAGTTATGTATATTAAAACATGATATTAGTTTTAATTAAGTCGTGTAAGATAATATAATTGAAGTGTATAAAAAGTACATAGTGGATAAGTGTACATCAGGTGCATTGGTCCATTGAAAATTGTATTTTGATAAATAGATGCATCAATTAACCTTTATCAATTACAGAGCCTATATGAAAAATCATGAAAAATCAGTTAACACTTTTTATTAATCCTACATAAAATAAAAATTTGTGGGAGAACGTTTCCACATTCCAATTCATGATATGGATAGTATATTTATGGTCAAATTAAATTGATCAATAATTTTAAATAACAAAAAAGAAATCAATAATATTAATTGGAATTTCATCTTATACGAATAAAATTTGTGACACGAGACTTTCAATGTTTAAAAAGCAAGAAATTTGTATTGAGTGTAGAAAAAAGAATTATCAAGAAAGTTGTGCACAATATTCGAAGACTTAACCCAATAAAATATACTCCCTCCGTCCATGAAATGTAGTCCCATTTGCCTCATTTTCTTTGTCCACCAAATGTAGTCTCATACACTTTTTGAAAATCATCACCCATCAAACATTATTTAATTACTCAATTTGCCATCAACTTTATTCACAAACAATCACTTTATTCACAATGGACCCCACAATACCCTATAATACCCTTACTTTATCTACTTTATCTACATTTTTTTTAAAACTTGTGCCCATCCACCATGAGACTACTTTTGGTGGATGGAGGGAGTATATATTTTTTTTACTCAATTTAGGGCTTCATATAACCCCCACGCTTCTCCACCGTAGGACACTCACGTACTTTGTCTGTTTTCATTAATTTTAAGAGTTTAATTAAGTCAAGCAATACTTTACAGACTGTTTAACTAGATATAGGAAAAAGTAATCGATTCGTCAATTTTGAGTGAAATTCTTACCACTATATTTAGAGGCCATTCCTACCACTATTTAAAAAAGCATCTGTAATTTACAGACTATTTAATTAACTAGATGTAGGAAAAAGTAACCGTCTCCTTTTTTTTTAGTGAAATTCTTACCACTATTCTTTTTATGGCCATTCTTACCACTATTTAAAAAAGCATTTGTAGAGGAATAAAATTTAATTACAAATTATATTGCGGCGAGTAGATGTTACAAATTAAGGGGTGTATTGGTTGTGGATTTTTTTTAACTTTCAAAGTTTGGGTATTCAATTTGTATTTTAAAAAATCTTTAAAAATCTTTAGGTATTTAACAGTTTATTAATTTTAATACTCTATAGATTTGGTTGGATTCTCCTCAAAAAATATAAATAATTTCACTATCCAAAATCTCTTCTATAAACCAAAGATTTCAGCGGATTCTCTCTGAAAACTTTAAAGACGAAAAATCAGAAGTAGGGATATATGGCAATATTGACCCGACCCGCAGGTACCCACCCCACCCGCGAGCTTTGAATCAGGTCGGATCTGCCCCGTATTGAGTATGGGTTGGGTCTAGATCTTATGCCTGACCCGCGGATATCTGACCCGCCCCGAATTAATAGAGGGGTATAAACTTTATATATATATATATATTTTTTTTTTTTTTATTATTATTGTTAAAATATTTTATATAATATATATATATATAATATTAATTTAAAAAAAACACTTCACATTTAAAAAAAAAAACTAATTTCATTAATACCGAAGTTTATAAAAATCTATGTAAATAAATAAAAAAATATATATATTTTACAATCCTATTAAATCTATAAAAATTAATATAAATCAATAAAAAAAGTTAGTCAAACTCTGACTTTATCAATTTTATAAATCCATGTACTTTAATTCCAATTAAATACACCCCCTAAATATTAATTTATTTATTTATAGAAATTTAAGTAAGTTTAATTTTTAAATTAAATATATAAATAATTAATTATTTAATTGATCCCTCAAATTAGTTTCAAATCAAATCAGACATAATAAATCAATGTAAATTCAATTTGGGTCTTTAAAGCCGAACAAATCATGTCTAGCCTTCAAATTTCAGTAAATCAAGTCGGGCTTCAAAGTCCATTAAATTAACCGTTCAAGTTGTGGATAAAAAACAATTTTTTTCTGAACAAGAACAAATATTTTTTACCAATCAAATTTCAGAAGCTAAAATCAAAGTCAACTAAGAGAAGAATTAAATATTTTTAAGCAAAATTTCCAATTTAATTCGAAATAAATAAGTTTTTATTGCATATTTCATGTTTTTTAATTTGTTTATTTACATTGATTTTAAGAGTTTAATTAAGCCAAACAATACTTTACAGACTATTTAACTAGATGTAGGAAAAAGTAATCGATTCGTCCTTGTGAAATTCTTACCACTATTTTTGTAAGGCCATTCTTAATTTCTTACCACTATTTAAAAAAGCATTATCAAGAATTTTAAATTTTGGAATAGGAGGACCTCACCTTTACATAAGAGTCCACCAAAATTAATTGTCAAAAAAAAAAAAAAAGAGTCCACCAAAATTATATTAATGTTTTAATTTTTATTTAGTTCCAATCCTGGGCATCTTGTCTAAAAATGTTAACAATAACAAAACTTCATTACTTGGGTGTTCAACTCGATTCAACATGCAAGTGTGGTGAAATATACGGGTTATTAGTGTGCAGTTATTTATTTTAAGTTTTATTCTTTCTTTTTTTCACTGGTGATCAAATGTAACAATATAATTTTGAGTTTTATTCTTTCTTTTTTTCACAAGTTAAATATACGGGTTATTAGTGTGCAGTTATTTATTTTATTTTCACAAAATAATTAATACTCTTTGAATTATTTGCATTGTTTGACAGACACAATTTTTAAAAATATTGAATTTAGTGGTTGGTGTCTTGGTGATGTAAGATAAATGAGGGGTATTTTAGGTGGTTTATGTGATTTGATGATGTGTAAAGTGAATATGGTGAGGTATAAAGTGTCTTGGGTGACAATTTTAAAAATAAAATAATGTTTGAAAAGTATTCATTTTATGGGGTATTTCCATATTAAAAGTGTACAAATAATCTTGAAATGTTCCAATAAAAAATGTGTGAAAAGTAATCTATACTTTCAATAAAATTGATCAGGCTAACATTTTTTTTAATAAAACAACTCATATTAATAAGAATATATAATTAAACATAAATTATGTTGTACACAACAATTTGTCTTTAATGTTTGTGGTTGTACTTCTTCACTCAAGTAAAAAAAAAGAAAAGGGTTTATTGGTTATTGTAAGGTGTGTGTTTTATTTTTAAAAAAAAATATTTAATCAAATGATAAATTAAACATTTTTTAAGATTAAATATATTATAATAAAATGGGTTAGGTCCGCCCCCTCTCGCCCCACCTAGTCGGATGGTTGGATACTTGATTAGAGTGACTTTAGAAATACATTTTTTTTCTTCCGTTTTTTTCAATTAAGGGGTCAAAAAACTTTCTTCAAATTATTATATTATGTATTCATATTTATTACTACTATTGTTTTTAAACATTTTATTTCAATAGATATAAATCCAAATCATGTAGATGGACATTTATAAACTTTACCACATTCATTTGTAAACTCTATTTAAGTATAAATTCTTGAGGTTGGATTAAGACGTTTACAAAAAAGTGAATATTGATATTTGTCAGCGATGCAGTGACATTGTATTTTGCACAAGGAATACTCTCATGTGATGTATAATCATTTAAAAGAAAATTTATAGTTGAATCAAAGACCCAGTAATATTTAAATTATTTTTTGTTATAAGGCAGGACGAAGCATGTCTTACCGTAAAAAGACTTAAAACAGTTTATTTTTTCTTGTGAAAATTATATTTCCTTCGTCCCTCATGTCCCTCATTAAGTTAACTATTTTATCATTTTAAATGTAAATTGTTCATAAATTAGATTCATAATTTTTTATTTAGTAATAAAATATCATTTTCACTTTAAACTTCATTTATTATTGTACTTTATTACCCAAAAAACTTTCATAGCCTATACTTTATACTATCTTTTATTACTAATAAACAATTCTTACGTTAACTTTATGTAAATAGCAAATGATGAATTTAAAACATACTATCAAATATATTTTTTAAATCATGTACAAATAGTAAATGAGTAATTTAACAGAATATAATTCCTTTTTTTTTTTTTGGGAGGAAGATTGAACGAGGGAAGGGATTTTCAGAGAAAGATTTAATAGACTCTTAAATATTAATTTAGATAAGGGAAAGAAGGTTGGGGAAATGGGACTTTGGGATGGGAGAATTGAAGATGCGCGTGGAGATGGAGAAGACCACTTTTTCATTGAGAATTAACATCCTTCGATATTCATATAATTATGTTGGACATGTTACAGCAAAAAAAATGAGTCGAGAACTCATGAAAAAGGAGATTATCAGCGACATGGAAGTTTTCTACAAAAGATACCTACAAGCTCCTGTTCAATTAGACCTATGATCTGCATCTAGACGAAGAGATGATCCATGGCTTCAAACTAATTAATATGGAAAAAATTTGCCCCATCGAAAGTAAATGCCCACGCATGAAGACTTTTTTGGGGCCGTCTACCAACAAGATCTAACCTTCGCATAAGAAATATTTTTAAGCAAAGTAACGATCTAAGGTGCGTTTTCTGTGACATACGTGAGGAAACTGAGAAGCACACCTTTTTCTAATGCACCTATTCCTACCAATTATGGATGGACTGTCTAGCTTTGCTAAAGATTCTGACATTACATTCGGATACCCTGAATAGCCTACTCGATCAGTTTCGGCAACCTCATCATGGGAAAAAATGCAAGAGGAATGCAATATGTATTTAGCTTTTTATAGTGTGACTCATTTGGAAGTGGGGAAGTTTGTAATTTTTAGGTCATCTCCAATCTTCGTACTCAAATTGCCACAAAAACCATCAATTTACCATCAAATTTGAATCAAACAATAATAAAATCATCTACAACCATCAAACTCAAATTTTAACTTATTAAGAATATTCTAAAAGAATATTTTTAATATTATCTTTTTTTTTATATTTTATTAAATATTTATTTATCATCATATATATAATTTCATATTTATATTTAAATTAAATTAATTAAACAAAAAAGTGATATATTTAATATAAAAATAAAAAAATCAATGAAACAAATCACCAAATTCAATTACATAAAATATAAATTACATAACAATTATAACAAAATGTAATACTTAAAAATATAAATTACCTATTTCTAGCCATTAACTTTCAAATTTAGATTTTTTTTTTCCAAAGATGTCCAATCAATGCATTTCGAAGTTCGAAATAAGCATCTGCATCTCTGATTTTTTTTTATATCAACGAAGACAATCTTGAAATCTTGAAGTTTCATTACTTGTCATTTCTACATTTGGAGTTGACACTTCTCTCACTTCTACAATCGAAGCCTTGAGATCACGTTCGTCCTTAATAATCATATTATGCATTATTATTCATGCAGTATGTTGTAAGTTCTCATCAATCTCAATCTGAAAATTCCTCCACTTCTTTTGGACAATATTTTGGTAATATTTGAGGGTTTGGAAGTAGTCTATCTCAATATTATTAAAATTAGTAGTATTTGTGTTTAAGTTGTATTTCATTAATTTGCTTATTTTTGTTTACGTATGTTGTATTGAGTTTAGTTAATTTCTTACTGTATTTTGTAATTTAAATTCGTAGTATGTATATTTTTATCCTATTGTATTTTGTAATAAATTTATAGTGTGTATTTTTATTTTTTTATTGCATTTTATAATTTAAATTATTAACGGTGTCTTACAATTAAATTATATGCTTTCAATTTTTAAATATTTTATAATTATTAATCATAAAATTTAAAATTGTTTCATGAAAAAATATAAACAAGAGGGCAAATTGACAACAAAAAGTAAATAAATTAATTAAATAGACAAAAAAAATTTGGATAGAGATTTGAGTTAGTGACAAATTTACCACTAAAGAAGGAATTGTGACAAATTGCCACCAACCTTGTAGCAGCGTTGGACACTAGTTTTGTAGGCAATTAGAGTAATTGATGAAGCATTGGAGATGCCCTTAGGAACGAGACACTATCAATACCAAAATTCAACAAGGAGCTCAAGGGGAGGTAGTGGAGTTGCTTCACAACCAAATGCCTTGTTGTATTATGTGTGAATCTGGTTTTATTTCTCTCACATTTAACTATTTTGTATACTGTTTATTTGGGTATTTATTGTACCCAGTTTTTAATGCATTACTTTTAGTGATAAAAAAGAGTTTAAAGATTTTGCAGTCCAATAAATTTGGATTGATTTTAAATTTGGTTCAAACGAATTAAACATTTTAATTTCCGTTCAATAAGTTAGCTCAAATTTTGAAAATGATTATTTTATTTGAAATAACATGTCACGAAACAGGTAAACACATATGTAGATTGTAGATTTTATTTTCATTATTCTTTTTTTTTTTTTAACATGTGGCATTTTTTTTCTTTTTATATTTTATATATCAATAAAGACTACTTCATCCGTTTGTAATTATTTTCATACTTTTCTTTTTAGGACGTGACACACAATAACTTTCACATTTTTAAAATGAATTTTTTTTTATAAACTCTAACTTCACAATATCTTCAATTTTACAAAAATGTCATTATTTTTTTCACACATACGCAAAAGTCAACTCATTTCTTTACTTTATATATAAATGTTTACAAAAATACCTCTCAAAATTCACACTAAATTCACTTTTCTTATTTTGTGTGTCACTTCACATGTGAAAGAAATCATGAGATGGAGGGAGTAATTTATATTCATCAATTCAGAAAAAAATTGATATTTAAAATACAAAATAATATGTTGAAATTTTGAAAATAAATTTTGTATAATATTTAAAATACTAAATAATTATTTCAAAAAATCTGAAAAATTATAATATAATATAAAATCAAATCAAATAAATTCATTCATAAACCAATTATTAATAAAATCAATTAACTTGCATAATTAGAAAAAATATCTATAATTACAAAATAAATATTAGAAAATTATTTAGTTATTTCAAATAATCAAATAAATATATAAATTTATCTTTAAAATAATAAAATCACAAATGAAAACAAAAGAACTTATTAAAATCGTTAAAACCCTCATTAAAATTTTACTTGTATTTTAAAATTTAAATAATTTAAATGCATCTAAAAATCCCAAAATATTTTAAATTCTCAAATAAATCAAAAAAAAAAAAAAAAAACTCAAATAAATTCAAAATTTTCAACCCTCCCGACTGTAATAGAAAGAAGATGATGAGTATTAATTTTTAATTTTATTATTGTACGAAAAAAAATACGTGGACCCATTTTTATTATACTCAATTTAAATAAATATACTTCTATTATTGGATTGATTTAATATTTTTTATAAAATTTTAGTAAGGATTATTTTGCAAGTTTTAATAAGTTTTTTTTTTTATTTGGACTTGTTATTTAAAAGATAAATTTGTGTATGTATTATATTATTTTAAAACAATTAAATAATTATACTAATATTTATTTGTAATTATAGATTTTTTTTTCTAGTTAGGTGAGTTAACTAAATTTTATAATAATTAATTGATTTAAGAATGAATATGTTTGGTTTTATATTATTTTTTCTATATTATAAATTTTCAGATTTTTTTTTGAAGAGTTGTACTCTTGTGTACCAGTTACATGTATGTAAATGGGCCCAATAACCCATTTTAAATTAGACATGACTCATTTACTATATCCAATCCAATAACCCATTAAAAATAACACATGAATCATTTATTATATTCAATCCAATAACTCATTACAAATAATAATGACCCATTTACTATATCAATTTAGCATATAACTTTTTTCATGGACCTTTATTTTACTTCAATTAATTTTTTAAAAAAATTTTCATTAACAAATAATACTCCATTAATTTTCTTAAATTTCATTTTTTTATTTTACTTCAATTGATATTTATATTTCTCTTTTTAATATTATTTTTTAAATTTATTTTTCTTCTTATTTATCATTTGTGTTTCAATTGATAATTTTTTTTTCACGTACTTAACTTTTCTTTTATGCCACAAATAATTATTTTAAAATTTTAAAGTCTAATAAGAAAATTTTAAAAATAATATTAATTATTTTTTAAAATATTAAATAGTATAATAATAATTTGTTTTAAAAAATAAAACTCTCATCTCTCTTAGTTGCAAGTGTTCAATTCTATTGGTACTATTTTACTTTAATTAATAAATTTTACTTTGTTTTACACTGTTTAATTATTTTTTTCATTCGAACTTTCATTTTTTAATCACTTTATTTTAGTTTTTTATGAATATAATTTTTAGTTTATAAGTGTTATGATAACAATTGATAATTATTATAGTATATTATTAGTTAATATGCAGTACTGTACGTATTAGTTCATATACAGTATAATATTAATTTATATTGGTACACATTCTAATGTTTTCGAGTTTCAAGTTCACATACTTTATGGTACTAGTTCAAATATGGTATAGTATTAGTTCACATGCTATATGGTACTAGTTCAAATATAATATAGTATTAACTCACATATTGTATAATATTAGTTCATATATTAAATACTCATATTTTTATACCCACATTAATCTCTAGTACTATACAATATATTAACTATTACTATACCATAGACGTACTAATACTATATCGTATTTAAACTAATATTATACTTAACAAAAAATACATAACTTAACACATTTATAATTCCAGGCATACCATGCAAATTAATACATCAATATTGAAAGATTGATATTAACTAACTCGTAAGAAGAACAAAAGTGAGAATGAACACACTAAACACACAATTCAATTAATAGATACGATCACACTCAATAAACATATGAATGCATCAACACGACGATGATCACAAAGAAAATAATAAAGCTGATGCAATATTATGCTGATTTCTTCCCAAATTCTCCACTCATTTAAGTTTCTAAATATAAATTTTATTTTTCAATTAGATTATGTTATTAATTAGTCTTAAAAAATAATTTACAACTTTAAAAAACTTGTAACAAACCAGATATCATTGTAGAAATAATAAAACATAACAAAATAATCTTAGTTATTATAAATCAAATTAAAGCTAGAAAGTGAGCATGTCATATTCATACATTTATAAACAAATTAGAAAAAAATTGAATTTTTTTAGTTTAGTTTAGTTTTTCGATTTTTTTGTATTTTTTTCCTAAATTTTGGTCATTTTTTGAAAAAAAAAAAAACTGAAATTTTATTTTTGAGTTTCATATTTTTTTTCAATTTTTTTTTTTATATTCGTTTTTTTTTTATATATATTTTATAAAAGTTAGAAAAATAGAATAATATTTGACTTCGTGGTGATTCATTGGTGACTCGATAGTCGGTGTATAATTATAATTTTAATGAGTTGTATTTTAATTTAATTGATATAAATTGTAATATAGTTATTTACATGTATTTTTCTTTAAAAAAATTGGGGGTGAAGTTAATAAGAAAAAGGATAAATAAAAAATTGGATTTAATTATATGTATCTAACTTGTACACATAAGTGCCTAAAATAAGGGAGTGTGAACTTATTAAAAAAAAGGAGTGTAAATAGAAAATTGGAATCAGTTACTAACTATAACTGGTACACATAAGCATTTACCTTTTTTGAAAAGAAATAGTTTGTATTTAATATATTATTCACAATTTATTTTCAGATTTTTTAAATATTATTTAGTATAAATATTATATAAATAAATATTCACATTTTTCCTAAATTAATAAATATAAATAATCCTATAATTATCATAAAAGATACTCCCCCTGTCCACCAAAAGTGTGCTCACTTTTTTTTATACATGTTTTTAAAAAAATCATATTATATTTATAAAGAATATATTCGGGATAAAGAGTAAAGAATATATTTGTTAGATACTGAGTCTTGTTATTAAAGTAAAAAAAATATTCAAAAGTGAACTATTTAAATAGAAGAAACGTATTTTTTGTGGACCTAAAAAAACAAGTGAGCACACTTTTGGTGGACGGAGGGAGTATAAAAAAATGACATATTTTATACTCCCTCCGTCCCCCTATAAGTTTCCCACTTTCCTTTTATGGATGTCCCACAATAAGTTTCCCATTTCATATTTTTCCATTTTTGGCATATGGTTTTCTCTCTCCCAATCACATCACTTACACTTTATCTATTATTTTATCATACTTCATCTCACACTCATCTATTATTTTCTCTCTCACCATCACATCACTTGTACTACATCTATTATTTAATCATATTTCTTAATCAAAACAACCAAAAGAAAGGGGAAACTTATACCGAGACGGAGGAAGTAGTAAAAAAGCAAAAAAATGAAAATTAAAGTCCACATGTGCATTGACCGATTAAGTGACCAGCTATTCCAAGTAAATTTACCATTTTTAAAATTTGAGCCAACTTATTAAATCGAAATTAAAATGTGTAGAAATTTAATATCAGTCAAACTTATTGGATTACAATATCTTTAATCCCAAAATTAATATATTTCGTCCGGTCCACTATTAGGGAATGTTTGTTTTGAGATGAGAAATTCGAATTTGAGATTTTGAAATTTCATCCATGTTCTAGTTTGAACTTTAGATTTATAATTTTAAAATCCTACCCTACAAATACCATAAGTTCTACAAAAGTCAATTTTATAAATATCTACAAACCCTATATAGATATCTATAAAACTTATATAAACACCTATAATCCTATTCTACCCTACTTAAAAATCTCAAAACAAACACAAAACATAAAATAACACTAGAAATCCACTAAATTTTGAAATTGATTGGGCCGAATTTTAAAATTTTCAAAATCTCAAAACATTAGATGTTTTGACTATGAAATATGATAAAATAATAGATGTAATACAAACATATGGTGAGAGATAAAATAATGGATGAATATATGAAGTATGATAAATTAATAGATAAATTATAAGGTTTAGGGTTTAATGATAGAAAAAATAATATGATAAAAATAAATTAAAAAGTTTATTGTAAAACATACAAACAAAAAATTGAAAAATTTATACTCCAGAATGGGGAGCATGTGATTTTGAGGTACGCAATGACGAATGAGTCCAGTACTAATGACTGATCATGAGGCAGTCAGGCAGCCAAGCCAATAGGAAAAGATTTAGACGCGTGATTAGCAATCGCCAAAAAGGAAGTAGTTAAAGATTTTGTTGACTGAAAATTGAAAATGGAGAAAGAATTCAAATTTGAGTCGGCGGAGCAGACTCATGACGAGTGCAGTGACGCGCTTCTTGTTTTCTTTTTTTTATGGATCGCTCAAATACATTGGGGTCATAACCAATCATATCCGTCTCCTACACACTTTAGGCCTCTTTTGACTTTGGAGCTTCACTAATACTCATTCCGTCCCAATTTACATGGACGATTTAGATATAATATTTTTTTTCCGTCCCAATTTACATGGACCATTTAGATATAATATTTTTTTTAGTCCTATAAGTTTAGATGATTTCAAAATAAATTCTTTAAGTTTTTAACTTTATAAAATACATCATATATCTTACAAGCTATTAATTTTAGTCCTTTTTTAAATCTATTTTAGTCCTTTAAGTTTAAACTCACTAAAAAATTTAAAGTCGTTTAGTGGCTCCAGTCAAATATCCAATTTTCATTCTTTAAGTAATTAAAATATATATATAAAAAAGTAAACACTAAATAATTTTATTTTTTTATTTTTTTTAAATCAACTAAATAATTTATTTAAAATCTAAAATTATAAAACTTATTTATATAAAACCTGAATATACGCCTCTATCCAAATATCAATTTTAAATTATTTAAATATCTCACTAATTCAAAATTTTCAGTTTACCAAAATTTTATTTAAAATATAAAATTATAACTTATTTAATAAAAAATATTCAGTAAAATAAAATAATTAAATACCAACAAAATAAAATATAAAAATTATTATATAAATCGTAAATAAATCTGCATTTTTAGCAAAATACGGAGTAAGTACAAAATATGTTTATTTAAAATAAGATTTTTTTTGCCAAAAAAATTATGAAGATATTAAATTAAAATATATATATATATATATATAAAATTAAAAAAAATGAAATAATTCTAATTTTTTTATTATATTGATAAATTAAAAATATAATATAAACCATAAGTAAATTTTAAAATAAATTCAAATTTGAATATTTGATCATTATATTAATATAATTTACATTTAGGGGATATGACGAGGTTGGATTTTTTTTTTGTCTTTTTTATATATATTTATAATATTCTTGATTTATTAATATATATAATTTAGGCTTTATTAATATATTTTCTAAATTCAAATATAGAAAATCTATCAATTTATTTTTTATTTTGAAAACACGATCGGATCGGGGTGGGAAGTATATTTTTTATTGAATTAGTAATCTAATTTTAAGATTTTAGTAGATTGGAGTAGTATTTTATTGTAGTATTTTGTTTGTTTAAACTTAAAGGATTAAAATAGATTTGAAAAAGGACTAATATTAATAATTTGAAAGATGTAGGATGTATTTTGTAAAGTTAAAACTTAAAGGATTTATTTTGGAATCACTAAAACTTATAGGACTAAAACAAATATTTCCCCGACCATTTACATTTACATGTTAATCAATAAATTTAAACACTTGCATATGTGTATAAAAAAAAGGTGATAAAAAATATATTTTTATTAAGAATGTGGTTATAACTCTCGTTGATCTCTTGATTCATCTCTCTAAACATATGTGATAACGGGGTCTACAATTTAGTAGTAAGGAGTTGATGGAGTCGTGTGTAACAATTTAGTAGTAGGGAGTTGATGGAGTCGTGTGTAACTTATCCATCAGACTCGATTTGACCTACAATTTAGTAGTAGGGATTTGACCTTTGCAATTCTATTTTCACTATCCTATTTTTAAGAGATGATCGACTTACAGAGCAAGAAAAAGACATTCGAAAATCTTAAAAATAAGGAAATAGATAATCCCTCAATTAATTTTGGAGATATTATTTTATATTCTTATCTCCAAAACTAGGATTTGCATAATATTAGACACGTTCAAAATTTAATAAAATTTCAGTGTCTACAGAGAATATAAAAGTAATTTAAGTAATAATTAAATAATAAAATAATGACATTTCATGAGAAAATTTCATTTTACATCCTATAATTTAGGCCTAATCCAGAATATATCCTTTAAGTTTTCACATTTTCAATTTACGTCCTAGGGTGTCCAATTTACATCCTTTTCGATCCAATTTACGTCCTTTCCACAGGAAAATTGAAAATCCGGTCAAATAGTCCAATTTACATCCTTTATGTTTGAAAATTATAAATTAATAATTAAAAAATTCTGAAAATATCATTAAAATTTAAAGAATCTCATTAAAAATCTAAAAATCTCATTAAAAACTTATAAATTGTGTAAAATAAATATAAAAAATCTAAAAAAAATTATAAATTCTACAATTCAAAAAATCTGAAAAATGTGTAAATTTTTTTTTTTCTTCTAAAAACTAATAAAAATAAAATGTACTATAATTTTTACAATTCATAAAATCTGTAAAAATAATTATTTCTAAAAGCACATAAAAAAATCTATAAATTAAAATGTTTAAAATAAAACTTCCACAATTTTAAAAATATCGTGAAAATGAATTTGGGACGGTTCCAAAATCGATAAAGGTGTGGAACTTCAACTCAACCTCGACGGTGAGTTGGAAAATCTCGTGGGACCCAAAATTTTTAGGAGTTCGAGCAAAACTTTAATGGCAGACGAGTATGAATCAAGTCTGATTTTTAATGAAATGTTAATAATTTTTATTATACCTATTAGATTTTTAGAATTAGTAATTTTTAATCTACCAATTTTTAATAAATTAATGAGATTTTTTGATTTTTTAAAAATTTTAATGAGATTTTGAATTTCTTAATTTTTAAATTACACATTTTTCATTCTTTTAATTGTAGAATTTTTTATTTTTTTTATTTTCAAAATTTTAGAATTTTTTATTTTTGTTTTACACATTTTATAATTTTTAATGATATTTTTCAAAATTTTATTGATATATTTTGAATTTTATTAACACATTTTATATTTTTTAATTTTAAGGAGATTTTTTTGGATTTTTAATGATATTTTAGACTTTTTAAATTTTTAATGGGATTTTTAGAAAATTTTAATTTTCAAACTTAAAGGACGTAAATTGGACTATTTGGCCGAAATCCCAATTTATTCCTCACATTCCGGTGAGTTTTAAAATTTTGCGGCGGAAAGGACATAAATTGGACCAAAATGGACGGAAATCGAAAAAATTAAAACTTAAAGGATATATTCTGGATTAGGCCTAAGTTACAGGACGTAAAATGAAATTTCCTCGACATTTCATGTAATTTTGAAATGTTTGAAAGGAGTGATTTAGAGTGAAAAATTAATTTATTGTCAAATAAAAAACGTTTAATCTAAATTGGGACATCTGTTTTGACAAATAAACAATCTAAACTGAAACGGATAAAGTGCTTGCGTTTAATCTAAATTGGGACATCCGTTTTGACAAATAAACAATCTAAACTGAAACGGATAAAGTGCTTGCTATGTCTCAATGTTACATTAAAAAAAACAATATTATACGAAATTAATTCTTCTATTTCATTTTTTATATTTCACCCAATTGAATTTGTAACACGTGTCACCTCCATTACAATAAGAGAGGAAATTGCATTTTACGTCTTATAACTTAGATCTAATTCTGTTTATATCATTTATGTTTTGGCTTTTTCAATTTATGTTTTAGAGTTTCAATTTACATACTATTTAATTCAATTTAAGTCATTATGTCCAAAAAAAATTCAAAGGCACCGAGCTCGTATGTGTGGAATAAATTGAGATTCCGATCAAATAGTACAATTAACGTTCTATAAGATTGAAAATTAAAAAATTCTAAGAATCTAAAAATCTATAAATGTGTAGATTAAAATTCTAAAAATCTAATAACCCTTATGTCCATGTAATTGACACATTTTGTCTTTTTTTTTTGTCCAAGCCTAATTGATATATATCCTATAATGTTAACATCTAAGTCCATCTCCACAAACTCTAAAATTAATGAAGATCTCTAAACTCTAAAATACACTTTTTCGAACTCTATTTTAAAAACCTTCTCTAACCATGAAACTCTATATCTTACTCTATTAATTTATCAATATATTACTATCATTAAATAATATATTTATCTTCATATTTAAATTAATTTATACAATTAAATACTCAATTTGTAAATTAAATATCACTATTAGTTTTATCAAAATCATAATATGTAAATAAATTTGTAATTTTTAAATATTACTTTTATTTAAATATAAAATTACGAAACTCATAATGACTTAAAACGATACATGTGAATACAACACAATTACACTCATTACGTTTAAAATAGACTGAGTATTCTTTTTTTTTCACTTTGTATTCACTTATTTTAATATGTTGGTGTTATGTGTAGCTAGACAATGCATGTATGCCCGTTTTAATATGTAATGTATTTCATATTTAATATATAATGATTGTTTTATTGTATTTTAAGTTATTTTTTTTGTTGGTAATAATAATAAAAAAAAATTACACAACTAAAATTATATTATAAATTAGTATAACAATAGAATTGTAATTATATTTAGTAAAAGAACTCTAATTATTAACATAAAATTGTAATACATAATTGTAAATATTAATAAAATAATAGATATATAATATAGAGTTTTGAATAGTGAACTTCATATATGGAGTTTACTATTCAAAACTCTATTTCAAATCTTCAAAATAGAATACGGTTGAAGGAAGACGAAACTCTATTTTTAGAGTTTAACTCTAAGATAGAGTTCCGTTGGAGATGGTCTAACTATCACTCTACCTTTTTTCTCTTTTCCGTCTCTATCTATCTTGTTGGTCCCTTTTTCAGACGAGTTTTCAGAGAAAATCTTGAACAATATATTGTGAAAAGGATCAGTTGATAGCAAGTAAGAGAAGTTATATGTGAATGCGTGCTACGCTAAATAAGATAACTAGTGGACTAACTTACTAGGGGACTAGGACAAATCTGTTAGCTAATGGTTATCGAACCTTATTGAATGCGAAAATGTGATATACTCATATATAATTATACTCGTTCGTTTATCAAAAATCTTTGAAATATATTTCATGCTGGATTACTTTACTTGGTCTCAGCTTGTGAGTGTTATCTTATAATCCCACAGTCATGTGAGATAGTCAGCTGATATGAGTCAAACAAGATGACTTAGGCCAAATTAGATGAGTTGAATGTGTTCAATCAGCTGAGGAGGAGTTTCTTAGAAGTCAGCTTAAGTTGGTCAGATTAGAAGGGTAGGATCAGTAGAGTTGGAGTCTATCAGCAGAGTTAGTCTTTTGACCAGAACTGAAGAGTTGGGTATTAGATGAGTAGAAGTCATCTGATCTTTATGGACAAGTCTTCTGATACAGACAGTTAGTTGGTTAACTAACTGAATTACAATTTCGACTACTTGAGGGCATAACTACCATTTCGCTTGGGCTTTAACAGAGCACATGGGTTGTTACAAACGGTTGCAAACGGATGATAACTACTCAACGGTTCCTAACTGCTGCAATCACCTTGGTCTTTATAAACTCTTGTAATTGTTCATTGTAATTTGATGTAAGTACGATTTTCATCTTTGAGTTGTGTGAGTTCACAAGTGAAGTGAGAAAATATCCTATTCTGAGTGAATAAGTGTGTAAACATTCTTTTTCAATCAAAGAAGTAGTCTGGTCCAGTGGATGTAGATCACATTGATCGAACCACCTGAATCCTTTGTGTGTTGTTTGTCTCGTTGATTACTTTTCGATTTACTATCTTAGCTGGGTTATTTCTAATATCATCCGATTTCTATTTGGTTAGAGACGTCTAATCGACTAGATTTCTTAACAATTGGCGCCGTCTGTGGAAACTGAAGTAATTGCCAGAAACTAAGATGAGGAATTCCACCAAGTACAATATAGAGAACTTTACATGCATGGGAGATTTTGGGCTGTGGAGAGTCAAAATGTAGGCTCTCCTTGAACATCAAGGTTTATTCGAGGCTCTCGAAGAACCAGAAGAAGATGCAGAAGAGACTACAACAGTTGCGGCTGAAAGGTGCAAGTTGCTCAGGAAAGCTCGAAGCACGATCCTACTCTGCATTGGAGATAAGGTCTTGAGGGAGGTTGCTAAAGAGAAATCCGCGAATGAGGTTTATGACAAGCTGGAGAAGCTGTATATGGTGAAAACTCTTGCTAACCAACTCTATTAAAAATAGAAGTTGTATGCCTTTAGAATGGTGGATGAGAAACCCATTCCGGAGCAGCTGAATGAGTTCAACAAGATTATTGATGTTCTGGAGAATTTAGATGTCAAGTTAGAGGAAGAGGATAAGGCTCTGATCTTGTTGAGTGCTCTTCCTAAGTCCTTTGAAATCCTAAAGGACACCGTTTTGTATGGTAGAAAGGAGGAAATCACATTAGAAGATGTGATCTTGGTTGTCAAGTATAAATTGTTGCATAATAAGGCATCTTAAGGAGATAAAAGTGGTAGTGGAGAGGGATTGGCAATCAAGGGAGGTGAGAAGAAGTCTGTCTCCAAGAAGGGGTCTTGTCAACCTAGAGGAGTTGATAAGGGAAAATCAGTTGTGTCAAATCAAGGGGAAGTAGTGTGCCACCACTGCAACAAACCTGGACACTATAAGAGTGTTTGTTTTAAGTACATACAACTCATGAGGAAATCTGGTACCAAGAACCCTGCTGATAAGAATCAAGCAAATCAAACCCAAAAAGATAAGGAGCTAGAAGACTATGAGTCAGCTCAGGCACTGTCCATCACATCTACTAGATTTAGGGTGCTCTTTCCACATGACTCCAAGAAGAGATTAGTTTCAATATTTCAAGCATTAGAATAGAGGTTCTGTGTTACTAGGAAAAGATCACACTTGCAAAGTTAAGGGTGAAGGTACAATACACTTGAAGATGTATGATGGGGTAGTGAGGATTCTCAAGAGGGTCAGGTATGTTCCTGAACTCAAGAGAAATTTGATATCTCTTGGTATGCTGGATTCAACGGGCTATAAGTTCCAGTCAAAAGATGGAGAGCTCAGAGTTTCAAAGGGGAAGCTGACTGTCCTGAAAGGTGAGAGAATGAATGATCTCTACTTTTTGAAGGGAGGTACAGTGATTGGTAGATCAGATGTGGCAAGGGTGCAAGACAACTCAAGGTTGTGGCACAGAATACTAGCTCATGTAGGAGAGAAGGGCCTACTAGAGCTTTCTAAGCAAGGATTGCTAAGTGGTGACAAGATCAAAAAGCTGGATTTGTGTGAGCACTACATTCTTGGGAAAGCCAAGAGATTGAAGTTTGGGAAGAGTTCGCACTCTACCAAAAGAATTTTGGATTATGTCCATTCAGATCTGTGGCGGCCAGCTAGGAATCAGACGAGAAGTGGTGGGAGATATTTCATGTCTATCATAGATGACTACTCAAGAAAGGTATGAATCACTATCCTAAAATCCAAGTCAGAAGCATTTGAAAAGTTTAAGGAATGGCTCACTGAAGTTGAGAATGTCATTAGAAAGAAACTCAAGCATTTGAAGACTAATAATGGCTTGGAGTACTTATCAGAAGAGTTCAATGTTTTCTGCAAGAAGAAGGGAATAGTGAGGCACAAGACTGTACCAGGTACACGTAGTTGAGAGAATGAACCAGACCTTGCTTGAGAGAGTCAAGTGCATGTTGAGCAGCTCTGGATTGCTTAAGATATTTTGGTGGGGGGGGGGGGAGCTGTTTCAACAACATCCTATTTGATAAACAAAAGCCCTTCCTCGGTTGTGTAGTTTAAAATCCCTGAAGAGTTATGGTCTGACCATGCAACTAAGTACAAGAATTTGAAGGTTTATGGTTGTTTAGCATATGTCGATGTCAAGAAGGATAAACTTGAGCCTCGAGCCTTGAAATGTGTGTTCATAGGGTATCCTTCAGGTGTGAAAAGATATAGGTTGTGGTGCCTTGAAGCTGGGATGCCGAAATGTATTATCAGCAGAGATGTTACTTTTGATAAAAGTAGAATGCCACTTAAAGAGGAGGCAAGTTCAAGTGCAACTGACAACATACCAGACGAGACATAGGTTGAGGTGGAGCATGATGACATCAGAGGACCAACTGAAGATCATATTGATTCAGATGAGGAGGAAATTACTCACAGTGAGAATAAGCTTCATGACTATCAACTGACTAGGGACAGAACCAGAGGAGAAGTCCACCCACCTCAGGGGTATGGTCAAGCTGACATTGTATCATTTGCATTATGTGCAGCTCTTGAGGTGGAGTTTCTGAAGTCTAAAACTTACACAGAAGCCATCAGCTGCCATGATAAAGAGAAGTGGTTAGTTGCAATAGAGGAAGAATTGTTGTACCTTAACAAGAACCAGATTTGGGGCATTGTTGAGAGACCAAAGAACAAGAAACTTGTTGGGTGTAAGTGGATTTACAAGAAGAAGGTGGAGGCTCAGAGAGGTGACAAGATTAGGTAAAGGCAAGGCTTGTATCTAAAGGATTTACACTGAAAAAAGATATTGATTTCAATGAAATCTTCTTACTTGTTGTGAAGCATTGTAACATCAGAATCTTGTGGTCTATGGTTGATCAGTATGGACTGGAGCTGCATTAGATGGATGTGACCACAACTTTTCTTCATGGGACTCTCGAGGAGAAGATCTACATGAAGCTACCAGAAGGGTTGGACATAAAAGATAGGGGAAGACAAGGTGTGTCTACTTAGAAAGTCCCTCTATGACCTTAAACAAAGCCCCAGACAGGGGTACTTAAAATTTGATGAGTACATTTGCTCAACTAGTTTTACAAGAAGCTTATATGACAGTTGTGTCTACTTCAGACGAGTTGGAAGTTCAATTACCTTCCTTCTGTTGTATGTTGATGATATGTTAATAGCAGGGGAGCCTATTAACGGTATCAATCAAGTTAAGGAGATTCTCAAAAGAGAGTTTGAGATGAAATATCTTGGTGAAGCTAGAGTGATTATTGGGATGGAAATCGGCAGAGTTGAGGTAGCAATTCAACTGTGCCAGCTGACTTATCTAAAGAATGTGTTAGAGAGATTCATGATGAATCAAATTAAGTTAGTTTCTACACCAATTGGCCAACATAAGAAGATGTCCAATCAGACGTGTCCCAAGAACAGCCAAAAAAGGACTCAGATGGGTAAGATACCTTATGTTAGTGTTGTAGGCAACTTAATGTATGATATGGTGTACTATAGACTAAATTTGACTCATGCGATGAGTGTAATCAGCATATACATGAGTGATCTTGGCTTAAGTCATTGGGAGACAGTTAAGTGGGTCATGAGATATGTTCTGGGATCAGCTGACAAGGGTCTGAAGTTTCAGAAGATATCAGATGAGGCAGAAGCACTTGTGAGATACGTGGATATCGGCTATGCAGCCAATATTGACACAAGAAAATCTTTAACAGGGTATGTGTTCACCTTATTTGGTACAACTATATCGTGGAGGTCTATACATCAGTCCGTAGTTGCATTATGTACTACTAAATCGGAATACGTGGCCTTGACTGAGGCAGTTAAGAAGAGCATGCGGCTTAGGAAAATCTTGGAGGAATTTGGTTTATCACAAAGAAGTGTGACTATCTTCTATGATAATCAAAGTGCAATACATCTTGCAAAGCATCAAGGGTATCATGAGAGAACCAAACACATAGAAGTGAAGCTTTACTTTGTAAGAGATAATGTAGAGAAGGGGGTGGTCCAAGTGGCAAAGATTGCTACAGAGGAGAACCCAGCTGATGCGTTTACTAAGACATTGCCAAAAGAGAAGTTTGGTTTGTGTCTTAGACTTATTGATTTGCATTAAATCCTCTGAGGAGAAGGCTGCTGATCCTGTGGTAGAGGAGTAGTGGTGGAGGCTATTTTTTTTAGGAGAATAGTGTTGTTGTTGATTTAGTTTCGGTTATGAGCTAAAGGTGGAGAATTGTGAGTGTGATCTCATAATCTCACAATCAGCTGAGATTGTCAACTGATATGTGTGCTAAGCTAAATAAGATAACTAGTCGACTAACTTACTATGGGCCTAGGACAAGTTTGTTAGCTGATAGTTATCGAACCTTATTGAAAGCGAAAATGTGATATACTCATATATAATTAAACTCGTTCATTTATGAAAAATATTTGAAATATATCTTATGTTGGATTAGTTTACTTGGTGTCAGCTTGTGAGTGTTATCTCATAATCTCACAGTCAGGTAAGATAGTCAGCTGATATGGGTCAGGCAAGATGACTTATGCTATATTAGATGAGTTGAATGTGTTCAGGCAGCTGAGGAGGAGTTGCTTAGAAGTCAGCTTAAGTTGGTCAGATCAGAAGGGTAGGATCAGCAGAGTTGGAGTCTATCAGCAGAGTTAGTCTTTTGACCAGAATAGAAGAGTTGGGTATTAGATGAGTAGAAGTCATTTGATCTTTATGGACAAGTCTTCTGATACAGACAATTAATTGGTTTACTAACTGAATTACAATTTCGACTACTTGAGGGCATAACTACCATTTCGGTTGGGCTTTAACAGAGCACATGGGTTGTTACAAACGGTTGCAAACGAATGATAACTACTCAACAGTTCCTAACTACTGCAATCACTTTGGTCTTTATAAACTCTATTAATTGTTTATTGCAATTTGATGCAAGTACGAGTGTTATCTTTGAATTGTGTGAGTTCACGAGTGAAGTGAGGAAATATCCTATTCCGAGTGGATGAATGTGTAAACATTCTTTATCAATCAAAGAAGTAGTCGTCTGGTCCAGTGGATGTAGATCACATTGATCGAACCACTTAAATCCTTTGTGTGTTGTTTGTCTCGTTGATTACTTTTTGAGTTACTGTCATAACTGGGTTATTTCTTATATCATCTGATTTCTATTTGGTTGGAGACGTCAAATCAACTATATTTCTTGACACAGCTAATAGGATGAGTGCGTGCTAGATCAGCTGATATGGATTATCTAATACAAGATGTGTCTTTAAAACATGCTATGAAGTATGTATGAATATGACGGTTAATATAAAGTAGTAAAGAACACATAGATTTATAATGGTTCGAATCGCAGTCCTACATCCACTCTCATAGCCCAACTGTGAATTTAATTCATTTACTTAGGAAAGCTTGCTACTTTAACGTCCCTAGAGAAGACGTCTTGTTACTTTATAGTCACAAGAGAAGACTTTGAGCTCGATACACTTCCAAAGTGCAATTGACTCTACTTGTTATTGTAAGAACAAATACTTTTACACTGATTCACAACAAACTTGGCTTCTAGGGTTTTGGGTAGGTTAGTTTGAACTATGATGAACTAGGTGAGATTTTCCCTTACAATCAATTTAGCCTAATATTAGGATTGGGAAAATCTCTCTAAACTTGGAATGTGTTATGGCAATATGGGCTTAGATTGAGTTCTCTCACTCTTGAAAGACGACGCATGTTAAATCTCCATTGAAATTTCTTTTGAGCTTTTATTCATGACTGTTAGTTGAAGCTCCATGCTCGATCTTGCATAATCTCCTCTCATGTTGAGATATGAACTCATATATATATATAGTGTATATTTGAAATGTTACCGTTAGAGAGTAACTTCAAATCTCCACTATTTTAGGAATGCAGTCTTTGATTGATACTCAGAATATTACCATTTCCATGTAATATTCAATGTATCTTTGACTTTAATGTTCCGTGCTATTTCAGCTTTTGTGTCAGATCCGTACGTCCGTTGTCGTGTTTCCATTGGTCCATGTCAGCTTGTTTGGTGGCTCTCTAATGGATCTATATTAGATGAGATTCATTCGGTTGATATCTAAGTTCAGTTCATCTTATCGAATGACTTCAGCGAGAACACTCATTAGCTGTCTAGATCTGCCTGGACCTTAGCTGATTGGACCTCAACTAATTGGACCTTAGCTGATTGTCTCAGTTGATTACCCTAACTAATTGCCTTGACTGATTTTCTTCTTCTACTCTTTAATCTTTGAGTATAGGCGTGTAAGTCTACTACATCAGCTGGGTTCCCCTTCGACTGATGCTACAAAAAGCTAACTATTATAAGATGAATAATGAAGATGACTATACAAACAACTTCTTCTATTACAAGTGGTTTGTCTTATCAAAACTAAATACAAGGAATATCATATGTCTGAATATCCCAACATATCTTTATTCTTTATGTCACTTTTTACCAACACAATATCATTTTAATACTATATTTCTTAAAATCTGTGTAAAAATCAAATGTGTCAATTATAGAGGAACGGAGTGAGTTTTTCATTACAAATCTCACTTGATTCGGGCTCGTTCGCCACTAAAATTTTGCTCAAGCTCCTAAAAGTTTCCGATCCTACGAGACTTCCCAGATAGTTGAATTGTTGAATTTTAGACACGTTTTTATTGGCAGACGAGTATTTCATATTAGAATTGTCTCATTATAATTGTTGATGAAGGCCTGAGCTTTTTAGACAGTTTCATTACAATTTTGGAATTTTTTATTCACACATTTTTATATTTTAGAATTGTTGAATTTTTATTTATTTTTTTAATTTGAATTTTTGTTTTACCCATTGATGTGGATAAAATGTTTCGTCCTATCACAAATTGACACGCACTACAAAAAAAGCTTGATTTTGATACCGAAATTTTGAGACGGACACCTAATCCGTCTCTAATAGATACGAATTAGATACGGATTTGTTAAAAAATCGAGATTTGAAACCGAAAATAAAACCGTCTCTCATTATAAACAAATTAGATACGACTTTTAGTTTCGAAAGTTTTAGATACAGATTAGATACGTGACTTTCAGTTTCGAGAGTTTTAGATACAGATTAGATACATATACCACCGTCTCTAAATAATCAATTTTTTCTCCCTGATATAAAACGAGACAAGGTGGTACACGAAATTTGCGATACGGAATCTAACCATCTCTAATCTGTATCTAATTAGTCAAATGATAAAATTAAATAAAAAAATCAAAACCTTTTTAATTTAATTATTATTTACTATTTAATAATATAATAATTATTTACTATTTAATCTGTATCTAATTAGTCAAATGATAAAAGGAAAGGTCGACGGTACGACAAAGACGACACGACAGGATGAGACGACATGACAGAAGGAGGTATCCTGTTTACACGAGGATCCTCAATCGGAGGTTTGAGTGAACAACTTCCTCGTAAGTTACTAGCGGACGCCACACGAAGAGTATTTTCTTCTTTGCTCATTTGTATTAAAAAAACGTACATTAAAATATTTAGGAATCAAGAATTATCAGATTACCTTGAAATTTGGGAGATGAAATCCTTATACATATAGAGAATTGAGAATGAGAATATGGACGGGTGAATTGAGTTATATTAATTTATTTACTCTTTTATTTAATTAATAAATAGTAAAAAAAATCAATTAATATATATTCTATGTATGGATAAATATAAATGTTATGTAGATATATTTTAGGATAGACATAGATATTATAATAATAATATTACATTATATTTTCAATTTCATATGGCAATATATATATCAATTGATTCTCTAATGAAAATATTCCAAAAATTGATTCTCTAATTAGCATACGTATATCAAGATTAAAAAAAGGAGATGTACGGTGTCATTTAATAATTTTTTTTAATTTGATTAGTATTTTTTAAAAGTTTTAGATTAAAAAATAATTCTATCATCAATTTAGAAAAAGTATAAACTAATGAAAATATTTCAAGAATTGATTCTCTGTATATCAATTCTGTATGAACGTCAAGATTAAAAAAAAAGTCATTCAATAATTTTTAAAAGTTTTAAAATATTTATAAAACAACTGGTAAGATTTATAAAGAAACTTGTATACTGTAGTATTTTTTAAAAAGTCTTAGATTAAAAAATAATTCTATCATCCATTTAGAAAAAGTATAAATACGTAAGCATTGTCAATTGAGAAAAAAAATAAAAAATAAAATTGATGAAGGGAGGTAGAGATACAAATTAAGTTAAATCTAATTTATAGAAATTAATTTTACTAAATTTGTGAAAAATATATTTTAAAGGAATAAAGTATGTGGTGTAAAAATAAAGATAATAATGAACTTCCAAATAATTATTTCGATAGTAATAATAAGATATCCCATATAATTATTTCAATAGTAATAATAAGATATTAATAGACTTCTTTGAATTAATCCATCCGAGAATGAATCGGGTTCGATAGTAGGAATCCACATGTTGGTCCTGAAAGGAGTAACTAAACTGGTTTCAGCAAGGTTGTCCTGGACAACTCTTCTGATATGAATAGCTCTTAAGAGATAATCAAACTACTAAGTACTATTGAGTACTTAGTTGAATAACTATCTAAATGAGTTATATGTGCGGAATAGTGGTTGACCCTTTAGTTTAAACTTCTTTTTAGTTCTGAAATCCTCTTAACACTTCAACTGGTTCTTCAGGGAACTTGTCCAAAACAGTTTTGCACAGTCTTAAGTATATGTCTTTGAAAGGTCGGTTTGTGTGCCGTGTATGATTGTGTTGTTTGAATGAAAGTGCTTTGAAAGTAAATCAACACAAGAGTTATAGTGGTTCAGAGGCTCAAGCTCCTACATCCACTTTCCCTGATTTAACAGGATAATTCCTTCACTCTTGAAATTACTTGTTTTATAGTGCTAAGGTGCACTTGATCAACCACACCACTCCTTGGTGCCTTGATCCCTAGGATATCAGAGTCCTAGTACTCTCTTCTCAACTCAGAATTGAATTGTGCTTCTCTCAACAGTCAATTCCTACCACTTCTACTACAACAACCTTCTATCTCTCTTTTGGAAAGGTATAAGGGTTGATGTTGGTTTCAACTAGGTTGAGATATCCTTTACAATGAACATAGTGTAAAAGGATAGGATATCTCTCTAAGCTTTGTATGGATATACAATGAGGTTCAACTTAGAAGAAGTGTTCTGAAAACTGTGAATGTTCTAAGAAAGCTTGAAGGCTTTGAGTTTCTTCAGCAATGTAGGTGCTAGTTGGATGCCTTCAATGGTTTCCACACTTCTATATTTATAGAAAAATTTGAGGATTTGCCCGTTGGAAAGACAACCTCAATTGTCTATATTTATCTTCCTTAAACTCTGCAACTGGAAGACAGATTCTTTAAAAGTGACATGTCCTTAATTTTGGAAAGTAAACGACTGTGAGAATTTTGTCTTAACTTTGAAGCACTTTTCCCAATGTCTGACTTCAAGATTCACTTGATCAAATATGGACATCACTTCTGATGATTGATCCTATGATAAGGACAACATTCCTTATCACTTGGACAAATCTGCTTATCAGGATCAGCAGAGTTTGCTTATCAGCAATGTTGGCTTTTCTCTTTAGATGACTTGGCTCTTTCTCTTTCCATGTGTATCTCTTGATGTTCTTTGAGCATTCATGGCTTTGGATCAGTAGCCTTAACCTTATCAGCAGAGTTGGGCTAGTTCTTGAAACTTTTCTAGTTCAATTGTGCTGATACATTCTTGTTGAACAAACCTTCTGAACTTTGATATATGCTTCAGTAGACTTGATCTTGATGATGCATTTAATTTAGTTGATCTTCAGATAGGTTGTATCACAACTAAGCTGACTTGATCAACACAATTGTCCATCAACAGATTTAAGGTCGATTTGATTCTGAGCCGTGAGGGGACTTGACTCTTGTAGACTTCTAAGCATGTGTTCCCCCTCAACTTGTGCATCTATCATTCTTAGAGCTGCCTAACATTCCAGCTTCTTAACAAGCCTTAGGCTACATGTTCTAACATTCCTAGAACATGTTCATTCAAATCTGACTTATCTATTTGACATGTCTTAAGGGGTTTTGGTATCTTAATCAAAACTTCTCATTTTATTCCCAACACCACATTAAGTAAATCTCAAGATAATATTGACTTAATTCAGGACTCGTTGGCCCAACTCCACAACCCCATATAATTGGGTAATCGTCATGCTCACCTACATAAGACTCTTATTTAATTTCATCCACCTTACCTAATTATATGTTCCTAATTTACATAAGAAATATTAACACTTTAAACTACAATATAAAAATTTAAATTCATATAATATATTTAATTGATAATATAATATATGAATCATTCACTTACCCTCAAAATCGAGTAAGACTTCTTTGAATTCAGAAAAATAATCCACATCCGAGAGTGAATCGGGCACTACGGTGACTCCATCAACTGAATCGAGCACGATGTCTCCATCAATTGAATCAGGCACTACCATCTCGTTTGAATTTGGGACACGTTTTTTTTCAAAGAATCACAAGCAGGGATAAAAAAAATGCGGTCACGGTTTATAACTGAGTAAATTAAATTAAATTATGGTTTGCATAAAGTTTTTATATATATTCATATTCATATTAGAGACGGATTTTGGCCGTACCAATTCAATACGTGTTATTGGAATATAAGTGTTCGTGTATATATAAAAATTTATATAATTTAAAGTTATTTTAAATTATAGGTGGAGTCACACGACGTTGAGAATCGATATTTAAGGAATCTTAGCAAAGGGCCACTACGTCGAGTAAGGACTTACGACGGCTACTATGTGAATGTGTACAAATTTCATAAATCCGAGTTTGCATCAAGAAAAACCGACTACTAACAGTGAGTGTGCATTAAAAGTGAATACATGTACAAGAAATAAATTAATAAACATATACAATTAATATTAAAAGTTAAACAAAAGAGTTATCTGTCCTAGTGTCAGATGCTCAATAATGGACACTTGCCCACCTGGGTTCAATTCCCACATAAACAAAAAAAAGAAGTGTGGGTGTGGATGTGGGTTCGGGCAGGGATGGGAGGCTTGGGATTGGGTTGTGTGGGATTGGGATTTGGGATGGGTGGGATTGGGCCGTGTAACTCTTGGAGACGGATTTTTGACCCGGATGTAAAACGGGTCCGTTTATCGTTTAGATACGGATTTAGAAATGAGAAAATGTTGTTGTTAAATAGAAACGACATTTGAAATGAAATTTTGACCCAGATATAAACCGGGTCGTTCATCGTTTAGATACGGGAATATACGGTGTCAAATTCTGTCTCTCATTATAAACCGAAAAAAAACGGTCTCAAATCCGTCTCTTATTAGAAACGGAATTTAGAAAACCGTTCCTAAAATTAGATACCTTGTGATTAGGAACAGATAGAAAATGGTTCCAAAATCCGTTTCTAACCTATTTAGAGACAGTATTTATGGTATCTAATCCGTCTCTGAATCACAGTTTTTTTATAGTGACGTGGTCTCCGAATTAATTGTACTTAAACTAATCATATATTTATCCTTTATTTGTCTTCATTATTATATTAATGTTGGGCTTTGAAAATATTGAATTGGGCCCAGAGTAGGCCCAAATTATACAAGAAACAGGCCAAATGGGCTGGATTAGCCCCAATGAGAAGGAGTCAAAAGCCCTTCCACCTTTGTAGCGAAGTAGTTGGGTCAAAACCTGAATTCCCGCTATTTGGAGCTGAGGAACTCGAGGACCTCCAGGTCCTCGAGGTCCAAAATCCCGAAACTTGCGCTTCTTGCTTTGACCAAGCTGTACAGATGACTAGTGGGTGAGATTATCTCGCCCACTCTCCCTATTTTCGGAGTTCAGATGCGGAGTAAGGGGAAAGAGGTTGTGGACTTAGTCCACAAGGTGGAAGGTTGAGGAAAAAGGGGAAGTGGATAACCCTTCCCCAAGGAGGTACTATTTAAGCATTTTCACTTACTATTTCTGAATATGAATGACTTAAACACTTAACCAACGCCAATATACAGTCTTCCACCCGAAAAGTTCCCTGACATTCTTTCCGGCGGAGCTGTAAGAGCTAAATTTAAGCTGAAACACCTTGAAAGCCTATTCTCTCCGATTATCATTACTTTGAGCTATATTCCAGCTCCTTATCCACGAGGATCCTTCCTCACGGATACTTTCCAAATAACTTTCTGACTTGAGCGTCGGAGGCCCAACGCCGGGGACCTCCCATAATTTGATGGCTGCCATATTCGAATGTGGGAAAAATGAGTTAAGACGTGAGGTTGTTGGGAATAAAATGATAAATGTTTTGATTGAATACCAAAAACCCCCTGAGACATGCCTAAGTCAAGATGATTATGTTCTAAAACTGTTAGAACATATAGAATTAGGATAGATGAGAAACTGATATGTTAGGCAGCTCTTAGATGATTAGATGCACAACTTGAGGGGGAACATATGCTTTGAAGACTATCAAGAACAAGTTCCCTTAAGGCTCAAACTCTAGAACAATCACCTAAGCTATTGAAGGCCAAGTATGCTGATCAGGGGAGTTGTCCAGAGAAGTTGTCTCTGCACAATTAAAACAAGAACAAAGGTTCTGAAGCTTAAAGGCCAAGTATACTGATCAGGAGAGTTGTCCAGAAGAGTTTTCTCAGTACAATTAAACCAGAACAAGTGTTCTGAAGCTTGAAAGTCAACTATGCTGAAGAGATAAAGACAACTACACCCTAAAAGACCACAATGAATCATGCTGAGATCACATCTACATGAAGCAAAGGGAAAGAGCCAAGTCATCTGAAGAAGAACAAGCCAACTATGCTGATAAGCATGTATGCTGATAGTGATAAGCAGAGTTGTCCATTTGATAAGGAATGTTGTCTTATCATTGGATCAAACTTCAGAAGCCATGTCCAAGTCCTAAAAAGTGAATCTTAAAGTCAGACATTGCAGAATGAAGACAAAGTCTTAACAGCCGTTTATTACCCAAATGAGGACATGTCACTATCAAGAATCTGTCTTCCAATTTGAAGAACTCAAGGAAGACATTTATAGCAATTTGGGACTGCCTCTCCAACGGGCAAATTCTCAAATTTGTCTATAAATACAGAAGTGTGAAGACCATTTGAAGCATCCATTCTACATCCAACTGAACAAGCATCCTGAAGCTTCAAAAGTCATAAGACATTCTTAGTCTTCAAACACTTCATCTAAGCTGAACTTACTGTGTATCCATACAAAGCTTAAAGAGATATCCTAATCCTTATACACTGATCTTCATTGTAAAGGATATCTCATTAGTTGGAAACCTTACTTCAACCCTTACCCCTTTCAAGTGAGAAAGTGAGAAGGTTGTAGTAGTAGAAGTGGTAGGAGCTGACTGTTGAGAGAAGAACAGTTCAGTTCTGAGTTGAGAAGAGGGTACTAGGACTCTAGACATCCTAGGGATCAATTCACCAAGAAGTGGTGTTCTTGATCAAGTGCACCTTGGCACTATAAAACAAGTTAATTCCAAGAGTGAAGGAATTTTCCTGTTGAATCAGGGAAAGTGGATGTAGGAGCTTGAGTCTCTGAACCACTATAAACTCTTGTGTTGATTTACTTTCAAAGTACTCTCATACATTCAACACTGCACACAAAACTGATCTTTCAAAGAACACACTTTCAAAGACTGTGCAAAAACTGTATTGGACAAGTTCCCTGAACTGGACTATATTGCTTAAGTGATTTCAGAACTTAAAGGAGTTTGAACTAAAGGGCCAACCACTAATTCCGCACTTATAACCAACTTAGATAGTCATCCAACTAAGTACTCAGTAGTATTTAGTAGCTTGGTTATCTTTGAAAAGGTTATACATCTTCAGCAGAGTTGTCCAAGACAAACTTGCTGAACTTTAGTTTGATCAAAGTTGAAAAGAACTTGCATACAAGTGTATCCCCCCCCCGTACACTTGTTATATACTCCTTTCAGGACCAACAAAGGTCTTTATCATAATTTGATAGCTGCCATATTCGAATATGGTGGAGGAATGAATAAATTACCAATTGTAAGAGAAACACCCCTATCGGAAGAGGTGAGAAAGACCAAGAGGTCTGAAACAAAACCACCAGAAGGAGAAAAACCCCCTGATGAAGAGATTATGTTTAGAATCGTCCAAAAGTGCTAAATGTGCTGAAAGGGCTTAAGGCGCTGAAAGTGCTGGAGGTTTTGGAGAAGTAAGATCAAGACTATATAAAGGCTCGAGCCTGCAAAGGTGCTGATAGTTATGATAGATCATCCCAAGATGAAATTCTCCTGCACCGGGGCTGGAGCACCTTTAAAGAAGTTGACCGAAGCCCTCGAGGGAAGAACATGAGAGAGCTTGAAGATAGGCAGACCGAGGAGGTGGAGGGTTCCCAGAACTGGGATGAAGGTCGACCCCCTCAGAAAAGATGGATGATATGCGAAGAACCAGGAGATGATGGTCCTTCCAGGAGTTGGAGATCCAGTTCCACAACACCCCGATTAGAGAGTGAAGGAGGAATGTCCTCCAACTCAACCCAACATGTGAATCCTTGCGAAGGAAAATGAGGTGCATATTAGCCACCAGTCATGACTAAGGGGTATATAGCTCGCCTATGGAACCTCCATAGTTTGATATTCTCGAGTTGAGACCTGGGAAGAATTTCAGAGCTCACGAGGACATGAGCACAATGAATGATAATCCACTAAGATATGATTTATCTTTCTCATTTTAATTATGCGCGAATAATTACTTTGACAAGTTATTAATATTTTTATGCTATTGACGATTCTGCTTAAGCATGTTGTTTGAGATATAACATAGATTGGTTGTCCCTGCGTCGAAAGTTTTTCAGGGACATGTCTAAATGGCTACCGCTAAGATTGATGTTTCTTACCAAACAAGAGGTTCGAGGATCAAAGAAGTTGACCCCCTTCTGAGATTTGAAATTAGAAAAATTAATTGTCTTGCCGAGGCTGGAGGTCCTAGAGAGGGTCCAGGTTTCAGGTTTGAGATCAAAAGAGACTTGATCTACATTTTATAATTATTTCATATTTGAATTATATAATTGATGCTTATGATGCTTATCCGATCACTTGAGAGCTTGTGTTGGAGGCCATTTTCTGTGTATCTTTACAGGATTAATTCAGGACTAATATACAAGCAGACCTGGAGATCTACATGTCAGTCCAGAAGCTGAACCAGAACATAATGAAGGAGTTTCCTCTTAGGGGCTCCCCAGACTTGAGTTAATTATCAGAACCATGATTTAAAAGACGTCTAACCGCTGACTAGGCTAGAAGAAAACATTGCCCCAGTTAGAGGAGGGAGCTGTTATGGATCGAGAACTTGTAGATTACAAAGATCAAAATGCCCGAGGCAACTCCCCAAGACCTTGAGGTCTAGGATCCAGATTGAGAGATGTGAAATGAATGACCAGGGCCTCGAGGTATAGGACCTTGAGGCGTGTTAGAAATGGAATTATATGAGAACAGATGAGGGATACGAAGTCCCTAAGAAATTCGATGAGTAATTTTACCCTCTCGATAGATGGGGAAACTTAGATCTGGTAATGCGGTTGGCATGAGCCAGGTATGACTTGTATTTATTGTTTGTGAATTTAATGAGATATGATGTTTTGAGGTATTTCTGATCATTCTAATGACATGGACTTGACGTCCTCGTGAATTTTTGTGATTATTTCACCTTGTCTATGATAAATAATGAGCCCATGAGAAAGGGCTGAAAAACCTAGAGGTGCTCGAGGAGCTCGAAAGAGCAGAATTACAGAAGAGAGAGCGGGGTTGGGGAAATCCAGCCAAGTAGTTGGACCATGACACCTAAACTTATTATTGGGCTGATCTCCAAATGAGGAGTACACTGGGACCAACAGTTAGTACAAGTATTTTATAAATCTTGAGAGGTTAGATCTCTTCCATTTATTTGATGTCTAATGAGTATCACATGGATATGTTATGACTTTCATTGAGTTGAAGAAGCTGGTATATGTGGTTCATATTTATTTCCTTGTTTGGTTAAGTATGATCCTCCTAATTTTACATAAATGTTTCTACTAGGTACTTTATGTGTGATGCTAGAAGTTGAGAATGACTTGAAATTATAGAAAGCATGAGTAGGCAACTCGTTTATTGAGTTTATGTGATTACTATATGCTTTAGAACCTATGATCGAGGATTGATGATGATCCATGCTCCTAAAACATGAGGTTAACATACTTATCTTTGAATTATGCACGATTAACACGCCTCGAGGTTCTATACATGATTTTAGTTTTCAGATTGCACTTGTCCAAATCCTGTGAGACTTTTGGGTATGCCTGGAGATCAGGTGTCAAAGGTTGAAACACCTGAATAAGTGCAGATTGCATTGATTAAGTCATCCTGCTCCGAATGAGCTCGGACCTCCAGATGGCTTGAAGGCTGAATTTATCCAGGTACTGAATGCTAAAACACCCGAGAAATCTGAGGTCCAGGAAAGGGCCTGAAAAGATGTCAGAAGACAAAAGACTTGAGCTGATATTGAGAGCCAACCACCTTAGCCTCAGGAACGGAGCATGATCCAGATTCAAGTGGGATGAATAATGTCAAAAAGCATTTAAGGAGTTGAAGCTCCATTGAGCTCGACTACTAAAGCTCCATCGAGCCCAGCTAATGAAGCTCCAACGAGCCCGGTTGCTGAAACTGCACTGAGCCCAGCTGTTGAAGCTGATCAAGCCCTCCCCAGGGTGCTGAGATCAGATATTAAAAAGTGGAGAAGACTGCTTCGACTGTGCTGATTACAACTCGAAAGTTATACCCTTATTTTTGTCATTTAAAATTATTGATCACACTAATTACCCTTTGAGGCAGGTAATTGATAGGGCAGATTTATCTAAACAGATAGTCAAATGGACCATAGAATTATAAGAGTGCAAGGTTTATTTTGAGCCCCGAAGGGCTATCAAAACTCAAGCCCTATCAGATTTTATTCAATAAATCACCAGGCTTAACGAAATCTAATAAAAAAAAATATTTGCGGATGGATCCATGCCCATGACTGGATGTGGAGCTGGTATTGTGTTGATTGACCCCCAGGGGTTAGAGATCCAGTTCGTTGAGAAATTGAAGTTCCGGACTTCTAACAACAAAGCTAAGTATTTTGAGCATTTGAATAATAGGTTTTAGGTTGTTATAACCATGATTGAATTGAGAATGCAGGATAAAATTTCATAATAAAAGCTCGACGACCTAGAAGCCATAAATTTTGCACGAGGACCTCTCCACGTCCCTGACGGGTGCTGGATGTCCTAAAATTGAAGATATTGAAGATCACGAGACCTGAACATTGAAGAGGACCTCTCTGAACCTCCGATGGGTGCTGGATGTCCAAAAATTAAAGATTGAAGGTCATTAGATATGAACCTCGAAAAGGATTTAGGAACTTGCAAATGCCTTACACTTCGATGCTTGAGGGGGTGATGAAGGGTCTAGGCATGCCACCTCCGAGATACGGCTATGAAGCTAAGTAAGTGAAAAGTGTATACTTTACTTTTTATTCGATTTTACTTTGTGGTTTGGTATTAGCTGCCTAGGCGTCGTTGTTTAGAGCATAAAACCTCGAAGCATATGAGCATTTGCTAAGAGTTTAGAGCATTCAAATGATGCATGATTAATAACTTTGAATAAGTCGAGATTGAGATGTTGATTATACTTAGAAATTCTTGATATAAATTCTTTTGAAACGTATGCCTATGATTTGAGGAATCTTAAGTTGATTACTTAGGAGAGTGTCACGCTTGATTAAGAAATGATTGAGAACGTGCTTTAATTTTCGATGCATGCTTAGAATTTTTTAGATAAATTATATCGAAAAGTATGTTTATCTTCGATGAATATTTGAAGAATTGATGAGATGTATGAGAACATTTTGATGATATTCGAAAATTTGTGTAAGCACATCTCTCCTAACACTTTAGATATGATTTACGAGCTTACTTTGATAAACTATGCTAAATAGTTATGTATTTGAAAATGATTTATGCATTGAAAAACCTATATGAACTATCTTTCCTAACATATGCAAACATGATATATGAGCTTATATGAGCACAAAGCCTAGAAAATATGTATTTCTATTCTAGCACCTCTGTATAATCTAGATGCAGGAGTTCATGAGAATGTTCAGACATATCGAGCACGAGATAAATGTAGGAGGAGAGAATGTAAGAGATATATGCCAGTGCAGAATAAGAAATGCATACAACAAAAAGGTGACCTTGAGGTCATTCGAAGCTGGAGACCTGGGTCTGAGGAGAGCAGGTGCACTGAAAAAAAAACTAGAAAGCTTGAGCCCAACTGAGAAGGGCCTTACCAAGTTACCCAGGTATTGAGAGGAAGAGCATACAGACTCCAGGACATGGAGGGGAGCGACATAGCTCGTCCGTGGAATGTTTCCCACTAGTTTTACTATAATGAGATTTTTAACGAGACCGGTGTAGGTTGTCCATGGCCTATGTTGACATCCGGTAATAATCAATGAAGCTTACTTTTTTAGAAGATTATTGCTTTTGAGTATTGATTATTATGAGTTTTCTGACGGATAACTGAGGTCCCAGTGACCACCTTGAATTGAGACAGGTTAAATCTAATAGGTCTTAGAAAATTCGGGTGACTCCTCAAGGACCCAAATGGTCATCTCAAGGACCCTAATGGTAATCTCAAGGACCGTAATGGTCATCTCAATCTCAATGACCGTAATGGTCATCTCAATCTCAAGGACCCTAATGGTCATCTCAACGGCTGAGCTCAATAGCTCCTCACGGGCTGAATAGCCCCATAACATAAAGGTAAATCAATATCCTACTCCTTGAAATTTTCAGGTCAGGAACCCCTAAGTGACAGCTGACATAGCTAATCGAAGTTGGAAGCCTCCAAATGCTATACAACCCACAAGGTTTGAAGCACCGAAATACTGATGCCCTCTGGGGCCTAAAAAATCAGCACCCTCCGGGGTCTGAAACGTTGATGCCCTCTGGGGCCTAAAAATTCAGCACCCTCCGGGTCTGAAAGGTTGATGCCCTCCAGGGTATTAAAATTCAGAACCCTCCGGGTCTGAAATGTTGATGCCCTCCGGGGCCTAAAAATTCAGCACCCTCCGGGGTCTGAAACGTTGATGTCCTTCGGGGCCTAAAAATTCAGCACCCTCCGGGGTCTGAAACATTGATGCCCTTCGGGGCCTAAAAATTCAGCACCCTCCGGGTCTGAAATGTTGATGCCCTCCGGGGTCTAAAAATTCAGCACCCTTCGGGTCTGAAATCTTAACACCCTCCGGGGTCTGAAATCCTAAGGCTCTCTGGGGTCTGGAATCATGACACCTTCGAAGTCTGAATCCTTTGGAACTCTGAAAGGCCTAGAAATCTGCTGCCCTCCAAGGGCTGGACAACTTAGCAATACAAAGGTAAACCAAAATCATATTTTTGAGATTTCAGGTTAAGAATCTCCAGATCAAATCTGGAATAGCTGGAACAAAAATAGAAGTGAGAAACACTTCAGTCCTATAATATAGGCTTCGAGGCTTGAGGAGGGTGAAAGTGGACTAACCTAACTCTTCGAAGACAACAAGCCAGAAACTCAAGTAAGTGAAAAAGTACTAATCAAGAACGGAACAACCATTCATATTTTAAGAAAAATCCATAAGATACAATTGGATTACATATGATTTTTTACTTGATAAACATTTATGAGCATGATATTTATGACATGTGACAAACATTTATAAACTCGACATCTAAGGCATATCATAAACATTTTTGCAAATATATATGTGCAAGCATGAAAACGTATATGAGCAGGAAGTGTGCAACATATACAAAGGAAAACAGATATGAAAATACGGGGGATGTGAAAATCTCCCACTATCCCGAGAGGCTAGAGAACCTTACCAAAACCAGGGCATGAGGGCCCCCAAACCAAAAAAGAGGCTACAAATACCTCATAAAGTATTCAGGTGTTGCAGCAAAAAGGTAAATTGTTTAGTGCATAATATAAACATGAACGAAACCCTCAATCTTGAGGAGAGTGCTCGCTCGCAGCCACCTCCAACTCCGCATGGTCACTTGACCCACCTCCTTTCTCCTCGGTGACCTCACCATCTAGAATCTACTGGGGTGCATCCGCAGGGTACTAGAGGGCCTCCGGCGGCTTTAGAGCTTCAAGCCCAAGCTCTCGGTCCCGCAGCTCTTTTAAACAGCTCTCCGCATGCCAGGAAGCCACCAAGGAGCAGTAATCAGCTCCTATGGGTCGCCTAAGAAAGTGGAAGGAGGAGTCAATCCATCCAACAAAGTACTCCTATTATACACCCCGTCGAAGCCTTTAGCTTGATGTTGGGCCACGACCTTGTCAAAACCATGATCGACAAAGTGGGGAATGAAGCGTCCAATGACACCTAAAAAGCTGACGCTCTGAAGGTAAGACTCTAGCCGACCCTGATGGAGGGTCTTCAAGAATTGCTACCCTGTTTTGGAAGAAAACAAGGAGTTTGTACAAAATATTGAAACTGCAAATAAAAGAGCAAGCCAAACTGCAAATATGTTGAAGAATTAGAATTTGAGAAAATATTGAAACTGGAGGTCCCAAGGTCATGGAGCACATATTTAACACGTATGCAAAAAATTGCTCAATCTAGGTCCGAACTTGGGATTTCCTGAGGACCCCAGGGTCCGTAAGCGTGAAAGTGTCACATGATACCCTAAAAAAGGGTCTGATCTTTATTATTATAATACCCATTGGGTATATGTTTTGAAATTTGAAATAGGGTCTCCCCGGCACCAGATCTAAAATCACACCTAAGACCTCTCGGTCCTGTAGGTACTAGAGGTATGAAAAATAATCGACACATTTAATTTACTTCCTACTCTCATAAGTGTAGCCCACTTTATGAGAGTAAGGGAAAGTGGTTGATGTGGATAAAATGTGTCGTATCACAAATTGACACGTGGTCTCCGATTAATTGTACTTAAACTAATCATATATTTATCCTTTATTTGTCTTCATTATTATATTAATGCTGGGCTTTAAAGATATTGAATTGGGCCCAGAGTAGGCCCAAATTATACAAGAAACATGCCAAATGGGCTGGATTAGCCCCAAGGAGAAGGAGTCAAAAGCCCTTCCACCTTTGTAGCGAAGCAGTTGGGCCAAAACCTGGATTCCCGCTATTTTGAGTTGAGGAGCTCGGGGACCTCCAGGTCCTCGAGGTCCGAAATCCCGAAACTTGCGCTTCTTGCTTTGAACGAGCTGTACAGATGACTAGTGGGCGAGATAATCTCTCACACTCCCCCTATTTTCGGAGTTCAGATGCGGAGTAAGGAAAAAGAGGTTGTGGACTTAGTCCACAAGGTGGGAAGTTGAGGAAAAAGGTGAAGTGGATAACCCTTCCCCAAGGAGATACTATTTAAGCATTTTCACTTACTATTTCTGAATATGAATGACTTAAACACTTAACCAACGCCAATATACAGTCTTCAAACGGAAAAGTGCCCTGACATTCATTCCGGCGGAGATGTAAGAGCTAAATCTAAGCTGAAACACCTTGAAAGCCTATTCTCTCCAATTATCATTACTTTGAGCTATATTCCAGCTCCTTATCCACGAGGATCCTTCCTCACGGATACTTTCCGACCACCTTTCTGACAGGGTTTTTGTAGGTTTTCAAGGCCTTTGGAGGCGAGGAAGTGAGGTCGTTATCAAAGGGACGCTTGCGTAATCTTGACGTAAGGTTAGACAACTGTCCCAATCGTTGTGTGTTATTTTTTGACACATCACCCATTTTAAAACAATTAATATATACATTTTTATTTTATTTTTAAATTTTTAATTTTAATGAGATTTTTAGAATTTTTTATTTTTTTAACACATTTTATAATTTTTAAGAGATTTTAATAAGATTTTTTTATTATTTTGAATTTTAAATGAGATTTTTTAATTTTTTTTTTGAAGCAATTTAATTTTTAAACTTAAATGATCTAAATTGAACTATTTGACTGGAATCTCCATTCATTCTACACATGCGAGCCGCACACTCACATTTTAGTGAGTTTGAAAATTTTCTGGCAAAAAAGACTTAAGTTTGACACCCTAGGACACGTAAATGAAAAAATGAAAATTTAAAGAATATATTAGATTAGATCTAAATTATAGGATGTGAAATGAAAATTTATCAACTATTAGACGACTACAAAAAAAGTCTGATTCTGATACCATTAATTTAGAGACGGATATCCAATTTGTCTCTAATATGTACTGATTAGATATAAGTTTGTTAAAAAAATCTAGATTTGAAACAAAAAATAAATGAAAATCAGTCTCTAACCGCACCTATTAGAGACAGATGAATATCCGTCTCTAAATCAATGGTATTAAAATCAGACTTTTTTTATAGTCAGCTCTATATTATTTTCAAACATGATGCATACATGTTAATAAATCAAATAGTATAACACAAAGTGAAACACTAAATCTAACTTAAGCGATCTCATAATGTACCTTAGATAATGCTATATTTTCTAACAAGGGATGTTTTGCCAAACAAAGTAAATTTATATCGAAAACGAGCAGTCGAGGATGACCGTTGTATTTTGTGTGGTGATTGTTTAGAGAATACTTGGCACTCATTTATTGATTGCAGCTACGCGAGAAGATGTTGGATGGCCACCGGTCTATGGGATAAGATTGAATCAGGATTTTCTTATGTGGAAAGCTTCAGGGAAATGGTATTCTTTATGTTGGGCAGCCCTTCGAGAAACATAGCAGCTAACTTCGGGATGGTATCTTGGCAAATCTGGAAGGAACGTAATTCTAAACTATGGGAGGGTCACTGTCGAATTCCATCCGAAGCAGTTCATATGTCCGCTGCTTTCTGGCTGGAGTGGTGTGCTGCTAGCACCCATTCATAAATGCATTCTCAGATTATAAGGACAATACAACAACAACCTTGCCTTGCATGGCACAAACCAGCTCAAGGGTACCTGAAAATGAATATTGATGTTGCCATGTTCGCTGATTCTATCCAAACAGGGGTGGGGATGGTTCTCAGGAACGAGAACGGTAATTTCCTGAACGGACGGACTATGGTCGTCCATGGAATAATGGAGGTGGATGTAGGCAAGGCTATGGGGTTCCTAGAGGCGATGTCATGGGCTAAGAGACGTGGTTTGGATAACCACTACAAGAAAACTGCAATTTAGCCGCGAAAAAAATTGTCGCTAATTCTAATATTTTCGTCGCTAACGTGAGTTAGCGATGAAATAATTTTGTCGTAGGATTTGTTGCTATACGCCCGTCGCTAACGTGTTTGCGACAGAAAAATTAATTTTGTCGCAAATGTTTGCGATGAAAATTTGAGTTTCATCGCAAAATATTAGCGACAAAAATTTGAGTTTCATTGCAAAATATTAGCGACGAAAATATAAGTTTCATCGCAAAATGTTAGCGACGAAAATATGAGTTTCATCACAAAATGTTTGCGAGGAAAATCAAACATTTGTCGCAAACACGTTAGCGACGGGTGTATAGCAACCAATCCCGCGACAAAATTATTTCATCGCTAACTCACATTAGCGATAAAAATATAAGAATTTTTGTTGCTAATATTTGGCTATGATATCCGATTTACGAATCATTCTCTAAACCCACTTTCGTACTCGACCAACCCAACCCGCACCCACACCCGACCCGCCCCAACCCACACCCGACCCACCCCAACTGAACCAATTCAATCGTTCTCTAAACCCACTTCTGTACTCGATCCGCCCCAACCAGCACCAACACTCGACTCGCCCCGCCCCACCAACCCGTACTCAACCCACACCCGCCCCGCCCCAACTGACCCCAACCCGACCCGCACCCACATACCCCCTCTCCCATTTTATTTAAATAAATATTTTATTTGGTCTTAGTGGGAATTGATCCCGGGTGGATAGGCGCCCATAGCTGGGCGCCTACCATTCGGGCAGACAGCTCTTTGGTTCAATTTTTAATATTAATTATATATGTATTCAATTGTTACTAAATTAGTTATTTTTACTCATTTAATAATTTATTTCACATTTATCAATTGATTAATTTTTAACTTGTAACAACTATATATGTATATATATTGTAATTTTTAAAACAATTCCAATTGTAAAAAATCAATGTCCATCTTCATTCTCCCATCTTTAATTATGTCCATCTTCATTTGCATCATCATATTTATAAATATTTTTATGAACATTCATACTGATTTATAAGACATAAAATTTGGAGAATTATTAAACATTTAATTATATAAATCAATTTTCTTGATTTAATAAGCATAGTTGATTTAATGTTAGCCACAAAATATAATTATCATTGTTGTTCTTATTATTAGCAACAAAATAAAATAATTTGATAAAAGTGTAGCGATAAAATATTTTAATTTTGTTGCAAATATTAATTCCAAGAAATTAGCCACAAAAAATATATTTCATCACAAAATAATAGCGACTAAATATAATTTTCATTGTTGTCCTAATTATTAACAACAAAATAAAAGAATTTGTTGCTAGTTTAGTGATGAAATATTTTTATTTCATCGCAAAAAGTAATTTCAATAAATTAGCCACAAAAAATTATATTTCATCGCAACATATTAGCGACAAAATGTAATTTTCATTGTTGTTTTGATTATTAACAACAAAATGCAGCAATACGTTGCTAGTATAGCGATGAAATATTTTAATTTCATCGCAAAAATTAATTTCAATAAATTAGCCACAAAAAATTCTATTTCATTGTAAAATATTAGTGACGAAATATAATTTTCATTGTTGTTCTGATTATTAACAACAAAATGAAGCAATTTGTTGTTAATATAGCAATGAAACATATAAATTTTGTTGCAAAAATTAATTTCAAGAAATTAGCCACAAAATTTTCAATTTCGTCGCAAAATATTAGCAAGAAAATATAATTGTCATTGTTGTTTTGATTATTAACAACAAAATGAAACAATTTGTTGCTAATATAGCGATGAAATATATATATTTTGTTGCTAATATTAAATCTAACAATTTAGCAGCGAAAATTTATATTTCGTTGCTAAAAATTGATTTTAGCGATGAAATTTAGATTTGTCGCAAAATTTTCGTCGCTATTCCCCCCATTTCTTGTAGTGAACATTATTTTTTAGGGAGATTCTAAGAGAGTGGTGGACGCCATCAATGCTTCACATTCATATAACTCGGTATTTGGAGATTTTATCTCGGCTTGTAGGAATTTCCTTTCATCATTTACTTGTGCTTCTGTTTCATTCGTTAGAAGGGGTACCAATTCAACGGCACACGAGTTTGCGCGAACTTCCCGTTATTATGGAAGTTCTGCGACTTGGGACGACCCTCCAAACTTTGTGGATGGGCTCTCTATCATAAATTGCCTATGTGGTAATGAAAGCTAAGTTACTTTGTGTTCGGAAAAAAAACAATCTTTCTCAAATATATTATTCTAACTTCATAACACTTGTCAACACTTTTTCCCTCCATAAAAAATATATTAATCCTATTTAAATAGTTATTTTTAAGTACTTTTTCTACTTATTAATAAAATTAATAATTTAATATATTTACTATTTACCACATAATAACTTTATACATTAAAATATAAATTATTCTTAAAATTTGTGTTCAATCAAAAAAAAAAAAAAAAAAAAAAATATATATATATATATATATATATATATATATACTTTTCATGGACAAAATGGAGTAGCAATTACGCGTAACCAACGAAGGGTAGACTGTTGCTGGGCCTAAGCAGCTGGACTTAGTATATTAAGGAGTATTTCATAAATTTGAGGGGGCAACTTTTAATGTACTTCTATATTGATAATTTATATCTATCACAAAACTCGTCAACAATTGATAATTTATACAATTTTTTTTAGATTGTATAGAATGTTGAGACAAATTTGTGATTACATTGTTTTTTTTTTTTTTTTAATTTCTAAAAGGTAAATATTTTGTAAATTAAAATTGTACGGTAGACAGTATTAGACTTAAAAACTTTTTTACTTCTAAATTTTCATTTTGTGTCCCTTAATTTATTTTTTTCAATATTTTGTGCAAATAAAATGAATGAATTGAGACTAAGGGGGTGTATTCAATTGAGATTCTATTGGATTTTTTAGGATTTTAAAAAATACGTGGATTTATAAAATACATAGAGTCTATGCAGAGTTTGACTGACTTTTTTTATGAGAAAAAATCATTTTACGTCCTGTAACTTAGGCCTAATCCAATTTATATCCTTTAAGTTTTCACTTTTTCGATTTACGTCCTTTTTGGTCCAATTTACGTCCTTTTCGCCGGAAAATTTTCAAACTCACCGGAATGTGAGGAATAAATTGGGATTCCGGCCAAATAGACCAATTTACGTCCTTTAAGTTTGAAATTTTTAAAATTTAATAAATAAATTTTTTAAAAATATCTTTAAAATTTTTAAAATATTATTAAAAATCTGAAAACATCATTAAAATTAAAAACTATAAAATGTGAAAAATAAAATTCAAAATACCTTATTTAATTTTTTAAAAATCTCATTAAATATTATAAAATGTGTAAAATAAAAATAAAAAATCTTAAAATTCAAAAAATCGAAAATGTTTAACTTAAAATTAAGAAATTCGAAAATCTCATTAAAAATTCTAAAAATCACTTTAATTTTTTTTAAATGTGCAGATTAAATATTAAAAAATTTAAAAACCGAATAAGAATAATAAAAAATATTAATATGTCATTAGAAACACGACTTGATTCGGACTCATCTGCCATTAAAGTTTTTCTCGAACTCCTAAATTTTTTTGTATTCCACGCTTTGATTGATTGTAGAACCGTGTCAAATTAATTTTAATGAGGTTTTTAGAATTGTATAATTTTTTATTTTATTCTAAACATTTTTAAAATTTTAATTTATAGATTTTTTATATTTAGAATTTTATGCTTTTATGAGATAAATAGAATTTTTTTTTAATTTCCAATATTTCAAATTTTTAGAATTGTAGATTTTTTAATTTTTTTTTTTTTGAATTTTAGAATTTTTTATTTTTATTTTACACAATTTATAAATTTTAATGATATTTTTAGTTTTTAATGAGATATTTAATTTTTTAAATAATTTTTTAATTTTTAATTTTTAATTTTCAAACTTAAATTAAAGGACGTAAATTGGACTATTTGACCGAAATTTCAATTTTCCGGTGAAAAGGACATAAATTGGACACCCTAGGACGTAAATTGAAAAAGTGAACTTAAAGGATATAAACTGGATTAGACCTAAGTTACAGGACGTAAAATGAAATTTTCTCCTTTTTTTTATTGATTTATATGGATTTTCATAAACTTGATAGGATTGTGGAATATATTTTTTTTATTGATTTACATAGATTTTCATAAACTCCGTTATTGATACAATTAGTTTTTTTTTTTTTTTTTTAATGTGAAGTGTTTTTTTAAAAATTAATATTATATATATTATATAAAGTATTTTACCAATAAAAAAAATATATATATATATATATAAAGTTTATACTCCTATATTAATTCCGGGCGGATCAGATCGGACATAAGATCCAAATCCAGATCCGACCGATACTCAATACAGGGCGGATCCGATCTGATCCAAAGCTCGCGGGTGGGGTGGGTACCCGCGGATCGAGTCATTATTTCCACCCCCTTCTGATCTTTTGTCTTTAGAGTTCTCTGAGAGAATCCGTTGAAATCTCTAGTTTTTAGAAGAGATTTTGGATAGTGAAATTTATTTATATTTTTGGAGGAGAATCCAACAAAATCCATAGAGTATTAAAATCCATAAACTATTGAATACCTAAAGATTTTTATAGACTTTTTAAAATCCGTATTGAATACCTCAAAATTTTTAAAGACTTTTTAAAATCCCAATTGAATACCCCTAGACTTTGAAAGTCCAAAAAAATCCTACAGAATCCACGACTAATACACCCCTAAATAGTATTACCCTCAATTAGACTTATTTAGGATATAATTAGGGCGCGGCTAAAGGCACCCAAGGATCCTATGAGGACACCCACACGATGAGGACACACACAAAACAGATGAGGACACCCACGTGGAAAACTAAAAAATACCCTTCTCACATTAAAATCATTAAAACCCTAATCCATCAACTCATTTGGTACACCCACCCCATTTTTGCCTCCTCACCTTCCCTCCCACGTCTTGTCGCCGGCAGCCTCCGTTTCGTCAGTGCCGCTCTCGTCGTCGGCAGCAGCGCCGCTCTCGTCACCGGCAGCAACGCCGCCTTCCCTCTCCACGTCTCCTCTCGTCGCCGTCCCCGTCTCCCCACCCAACACGCGCGACAACGCCGCCCTCTCTCCCAACGTCGCCGCGGCGCAGCTCCGCCTCCCCTCCCCACGCGGCGACAACGCCGCCCTCACTCCTTACCCAACTCGCGCGACCAACCCCTCTTCTCCTCCCTCGTCTGCCGCGGCCGCCGTCGCCTTCCTCCCAGAGATGCGGCCGCTCGCACCCCTCCTCCGCCACCGCCGCCCGTTCCACGTAGGATTTTTGAAATTTTAGAAAATTTAGGGTTTTTAGAAAAATTAGGGTTTTTAGAAGTTCGTGATTTATTTTCAAACATATTGAGTTTGTTTTGGAAATTTTTTCGAACAATCTGTGTTTGTTTTGGAAAAAAATTCGAACATTTTGTTCGATCTTTTTTTTCGGACAAATTTAAGTTGTTTTGGATTTTTTTTTTTAACAATCTGTGTTTGTTTTGGAATTTTTTTTGAACAATCTGTGTGTGTCTTGGATTCCCTATCAACATATTCTTTCTTAGCATAGAACGGAACTCGTTGCCTAGTCCTCTTTCTCTCTTATAGAGAGCATCTTCAGCCTTACTAATCAATTCTAATGATAAGGTTGCCTCTCATGTAGCTGGCCTAGCCAAATCTCTCTTATATATGTTTCGGATAGAAGGATAGTGTCGAATTCATTTCTTTATTCGGTTCCCTCTTTAAATCCGCTGTCATAAACCTTCTGAGGGAGCATCTCATTCGCTTCCGAAATGGACTGATTGTTCCACTCTCCAGAACTCAGGAAATGGCTTTTCACTATGTCATGTTCATGGCTGGCATGTAATTTCGAACATTTTGTTCGATCTTTTTTTTTCGGACAAATTTAAGTTGTTTTGAAATTTTTTTCGAACATATTGAGTTTGTTCATTAAAAAATTTCGGACATCTCAACTTTGTTTAGGTAAAATTTTTGAACATACTAAGATTTTATTTTTGTTATTGAAATTTTGGGTATTTAGGATTTTTTTTTGTTGTTAAAATTTTCGAACATACCTCTGTATTGGGCCTTCCTATAGGATTTTTGTTATTTTGGTGGTGATGGTGGAGATCCGAATGATTCCGGTGTGAAATGATGAATCGGGTGTGAAATGAAATGGGTGGGTGTACTCATCCGTCATTTTTTTTTAAAAATGTGCAGGAGGGGTACAAAAGACATTTCGCATACCCCTAGTGATAAAAAAAGTTTCCGTGAGTGTTCTCATAGGATCCTTAGATGCCTTTAGCCGCACACTATAATTACTCATAAATTAATCAAATTAAAATACATGTTTTTGCTTAATCAAATTAATTCGATGTTGCAGCGGTTTGTTTGCAAGTTTAGGGACCAGATTTTGGAGAAATATGGGAGTGTTTCGAATGCTATTAGCAAGCTGGAACGCTTGGATAATATCAGGGGTTTGGATGTGGGGAAGGTTTATAAGGAGCTGTATGATACGCAAAGCCAACCGGTTATTCGATTTCAGGATTTATGGGCCTCGTTTATCCCCCCTAAATTCTCGTTTATATGTTGGTTGGTGGCTCGGGAGAGAATTAGTACGCATAGTACATGCACTGATATCGAGGATAGAAGGTGTGTATTTTTTATTGATGGGGAGGAGTCAATCAATCATCTCTTCTTCGAGTGTAACTTTGCACGGTTCATTTGGAAGAAAGTTAGCGAATGGCTGGGCTGGAACACTAGAGGGAATAGCCTTAAAGAGATGTTGGACGAGAATCACAAGGCTCGGAGTATTAGTACTACGAAGAAGAAGATATTTCGGCTTTGTATTGCTACTGTCGTGTATCACGTTTGGAGGACCAGAAATAGCGTCCGGTTCGAGGAGAAGCAGTACCGTATTGGGCGCATCATCAAGGCCATCCAAATTGATGTATACATGTTTGGAGGATTCGTCAAAGGAGTAAACGGTCACTTTGCGTTCTTTTAGGGGCTGCATCGAGAAGGAAGCGAGGGGCAAGAAGAAGGATTGTTGTTCAAGGGCTGTAATAGCTTTAGAATTCAGTTTTGATGATGTAATTGTTCGGTTTAGCTTTTGCTTTTGTTTTGAGAATTGTAATCGAACAGATATTATCGGGAGGAGTACCCATTCTAGATGATGAGGCACGGTTTTCCTCCATCAGGAGTTTTTCCGATGGGTTTACCGGAGGAGGTTTTTAACCCGACTTTGGATAGATGGGGAAGTGAGGGTTGAGTGATTGTATCGTTTGCGCCTTCTCAACATGTTGAGTTGTGCGTTTGCTGGGCGTATTTATTTAACTAAACATTCAGAAAATACATGTTTTTAGCTTGTACGACAGCCCATTTTAATTTTAGTTTTTGTCACCTACCTGGGCCCATTACTTTATTGTAATTGGACTAATTTCATGGATTATGTAATAATAATAAAATTACTGTTTATATAATTAAATTCTCTTGCATACTACATGTATATATAATTAAAAAATGGAAAAAGTTGAGGGGGTCATGGCCACCCCCAAGCTAGGCATGGTTCTGCCCCTGGATACACTATTCAACAGAGGTCTACGGTTCGCTCTGTTAAAGTTCGGTTCGACTTGACTTATTTAATAAATAAGTTGGGCTCAAAATTTTTTGAAAAGTCCATTTAGTTAAATACGTCGGACTCGAGTTTTTTTATAGGCATTTTAAGCCCTACAAATCGACAAATTTAACTTTATTTATATATAAATATATAATATATGTGATAATTAAAGTAATGAAGTTTAGTAATATTAACTACTCTGTTTTTATATTTTCTTTTGTAATAGTTAAAAAAAAATTAAATATTTTTTTGAAACATTTGATAAATTTATTCTTGCTTTTATTTTTTCATTTTGAAATTTAAAGAGTCGATTTTATAATTTGACGATAAGAAAGTGTTGTAATTTTTTTTTTAAATGCAAGAACTAAAAAGATCTTTAAAAATATTTAATAAAGTCCAGGTCAAATTTGAAAAAAAAAATCAATAATAGACTTGGGCTTAAAATTTATGTAACACACTAGACTTTTTTCTTTTCTTTTTTGGTAGAGCCTATGATTAAAGTGAATGTATGCTGGTTTTTTCTATGATTCTATAGATACAAGATATGAAGAAGGAGAGATAAACATTATCTAAATTACAATTAATTTTATAACATTGTCAAGAATCAAGAAAAATATTAACACTAAAAACTACTATATTATATATTTATATTGAAAATTAAATTCATAATTAAAAGACTGATTAGGTAATCGAGTTAATTTTAAATTAAATCACCGTCTTTCTTTTATTTGCAATTTAATATAGACTTTTAAATAATGGTAAATAAATCACGTCCAACTTTAAATATTGTTGCAAATTAATCCTTCTCGTAAATTTTTTTTGTACCTAAATCTAACCTAACTTGTTGACGTAACACTTCTTTAATGAAACAACATTTTTTAAAATTCGATCTAATCTCGAAGGTAAAGTCTAGTATGCACTCGAGTGCATGTTGTGCACCCTAGTCCATGTTGCACTTTTCAGTTTACTGACTTACACTTTTTGATAAATGGTGTTGCATTTTTCAATTATTACTAAAAATATTATTATACAATTTAATAATTGAAAAGTGCAACACCATTTATCAAAAAGTGTAAGTCAGTAAACTGAAAAGTGCAACATGGACTAGGGTGCACAACATGCACTCGAGTCCATAGCAGACCAACCCAATCTCGAAACATAAGATTCGGACACAAAATATATTTTTTAATTTGACAATGCGTGGTATGGAAGATTTGGAAGATGCAGAACAATTAATTGGATTTTCAAAGGTATCCGACCATCCAATTCTAAGTGCTTTGAAGGTGTACTCTTTTGTTCATGGAAATGGTTGAAGACTTCTTTTCCGTCTACTTTCGGCTGCTCGTTTCATGATTGAGAGATTGCTCCGTCGATGTGTGTCCTGCTTCGGCTGCAGTTTTGTTATGTCTATTCATTGTTATTATTTCTTTTTTTATTTCTTTTGTGCTGTTAGCATTTTATCAGCAATTTTTCTGTATTGATTTTATTTCTGTTTCATGTGGAGTACAACCCTGTACTCATGAATAAGAATGATCCACTTTAATTTCTATAAGATTCGGACACAAATTAAATTACTAAGAAATTTAAATTGTAACAATATTTGAAGTTCATAATTATTTATTTATAGATTAAATTATAAATAAATGAAATGTGATGATTTAATTCTAGAAAAAAGCTAAGTTTATACTGAGAATATACTTGTTGTGGAGGCGGCCTTTCATGCTCCAAACAAGTAATAAAACATCGATGCGTATCGTGTCGTCACATCGCATGTTACTTTTCAGAACGCTTTCAAGTTGCATGATTTGCTACCATTATGTGATATATAGTCCTATTTAATATTTTGTGTTTCTTTAAAAGAATCACAAGTATTTTTTGTACTAAATTTATTATCCGTACATAATAATTTACTCAATTATATTCAATCGATTAAAAAATGAATTGTTCCACAGTTTTTTTTTAATTTTCTAATTTAATACTCAAAATGTATTCATTTATATTGTTAGGACCTCAAAAAATATGTTTATTCTATTTAAATAGTTAATTTTTGAGTATATTTTCTACTTTATTAACAAAATTAAGTATTTACCAATAATATTCTTTACTCGTTAGTTCAAATATCTTTTTTATAATTAAAATATGATTTTTTTAAAAACATGTACTCTAGCTCTCCGTCCCACTATAAGTTTCTCACTCCATTTTTTTTTTCATTTTTGACATATTATTTTCTCTCTCCCAATCACATTACTTATACTTTATCTATTATTTTATCATATTTCACTTCATACTCATCTATTATTTTCTCTTTCATCATCACATCATTTGTACTACATCTATTATTTTATCATATTTCTTAATCAAAACATTCAAAAGAAAGAAAAAACTTATAGCGGAACGGATGGAGTATAAAAAAAAGTACGTAGACACACTTTTAATAGATAGAGGGAGTATTATTTACCCTATATAAATTAATTTACACATAAAAAATACTTAACGAATGTGAATTATTCTAAATAAAGATGTCAAACAAGAGACCTAACTCAAACTTAATAGTATAAAATAACTAGATTATATTTTTTCGAAAAAAATGATTTTATCCATTTATATTAACTTTTCAATTTATTTTACGCACTCCTAATAAAAAAACTTGTTTGTTTGCTTAATTTGTGTAAAGTAATCCTAATACACTGGCATGTTTGATAGCAAAGACTGATTATCTAAGATTAGGATGATAACTAAACTTTATAAATTTTAAAGCATAATCTACCCTTAATCTAAGTTATCAAACAACCAATAAAAATAATATATAGTTAATCTAGATTTAATGGCCTTTATAATTTATATATGTATGTGGGTGTGGGTGTGGGTGTGGATGTGGATGTGGATGTGGGTGTGGGGGGAGAAAATACTGGTATGCACTATTTGTATCATTTTTGTTTTGCTAAAATGGGTTAGTGGTTGAGTTATTCTCGTACGCATTAGTTGCAATTTTGTAATAACACATTATTTATCAAGAAATATCACTAATACCTCATCATTTTACATGCCCATACACGTCGTATTGTGTGGAAACATATTATGGTAATACTTTATAAGTGCAGTGTATTACTCGATAAATGATGTAGTATAACAAATGGTAAATAATTACACCAATTGCATAGTGAAACTTGTGCATACAAAAATTTGTCTCAGTTGGATGATATTAGTAGTTACACTAAATATTACTCCCTTCGTACAAATTTAATGCATATCGATTAATTTATGTATTCTCCCGTCCCAAGTTAGATTGTGCAATTGTAAAATATGGATGTCCCAATTTAGATTGTGCATTTCCTTATTTATCAATAAAACACTTTTTCACTTTAAATTACACCCTTCAAACATTTTAAAATTACATCAAATGTTATTACTTTATCACTCTACTTTATTACTTGTAAAAGGGTCTTTCTATCGTCAGGAAGGGCATTCGCGTTTCCTGACAATAGGTGACAAATAAAAAATTAACACCTCATATATCTTTGTTATATTGCGATCAAATTTCACAAAATAATTAAATAATTAATATTTTAAAAAATATATATAAAATTACTAAAATGTCCTTATAATATTTTTAATTAAACATTTCTTTAATTAACATTTATTTTATTCTTTAATTATAAATATTAACATTTATTTTATTCTTTAATTATAAATATTAACATTTATTTATTAAAAAAATCGGGTCATTTTAACCCGACAAGCCGTTCAAAGCTCGATCGGCCCGTTTTGGCCCGAAAGCAGCCAAACTAGTCCGGAAAACAGTCCGACCCGGCCTGGAAAATGGCCCGGCCCAAAAAGGAACACGACGGACTGGCCCGTCCCGGCTCGAAAAGTGTAGCCCGGCCCGACATGTTTGATAACCATAATTGTATAGTATTTTATTATTAAATATTTTAACTTATTTAAATTTTAAAGGATATTATTGTCATTTTATATTTATTAATTTAATTTATTAGTAAGGCGAAGCTGTGCGACTGCATATTGCATAGAGCAAACGCACTATTGCGAAGTGCAATTATATATATACAAATAATAATATGTGTTGGATCCAATGGTATTTAATGTATTTCCTGTTATCAGGAAATGCGAAGCCTTCCTGACGATAGAAAGACCCTACTTACAATATTTTATTATTTACTTTATTACTCAAAAGACTTTCATATCCTCTACTTTATCCCTTTATTATTAATAAACAACTCACACATTAAACTACGCGTAAATAGTGAATGCACAATCTAACTTGAGACGGAGAGAGTATATCACTACAAAATTTAATCAAATTCGTGAGGGAAGTTACCGAGGGCATTTAATCCCTCGACAATTACCGAGGAAATAGGCGAGGGTAAAACACTCGGAAATAGGCAAGGGGAATTAATATCCCTCGGCAACTAACGAGGGCCTTAGCGAGGGGCCCATTAATTTAATGTTAGCGAGAGAATGGCCCTCGGTAAGTGGCCACGTCATTAAATGTTACCGAGGGATTGGGGGCCCTCGGTAAAATCCCTCGTTAACATTAATATAAATACATCTTCTTCTCCCCCAAATCGCAGAAGGCTCTGTAAAAAAAAAACTAAGGTTTTCGGCCGCCGTCCAGCTGGTTGCCGCCGCTGCCGCAACAGATCGAGCCCCTTTTTCACGTGATTCTTGTTCTACGCTTCAACGTGGTCATTTCTAAGGTAAGTTTCCTCGTTTTAATCGATTAAATTTAAAGTTATATAAAAAATTTAATTTATGTATATATATTGTTATGTTCGTATGTATATATATATATATATATGTGTTGAAGCATATATTATGAATTTAGAGCATGTATTGTTCTATAAATTGGTAGTTTTTTTTTTTTTTTTTGTTATTTTGAAGGATACAAATTATGCATGTACGTACGCATATATATATATATATAGTATATGTATGTTAATTTTTTTAATTTGTTAATTTTAGATTAATTGTTTATATAATTTAAATTATTTTTAGAATTAATTGATATATTTTTGTTGTTAGGATGAAATTACATATAATTTTTTTGTTAGAAATATTTATAAATTTATTGTTAGGAAGATTAATTGGAGTTGAGGGGATGAGGTGTGGTTGATTGTGTGTTGTAGAATGTGCGTTCTGACTTGATTATATTTTAATCACCGAATTTAAAAAAAAAATATTATATTAAATATTTAAAAAATGATTAATTAATTCTAAAGTATTTATTAATATTAAACAAATGGATTAATTATTCAAGACGTAGTTGGTTGTATGGTCCAAGATCGTTGTATGAAATTATTAACCCTGAATTTCTTAGTGGACTAGATGAGTTTATTGAAAAAATCACTAGTAATTTGAATTCGATGAGAGAAGGAAAAATTAGGTGTCCTTGCAGGAAAGCTAAATGTCGAAATCAGATGTTTAGGAATCCTAATGAGGTGAAAGCACATTTATACAACAATGGATTTCACCCCAACTATTATAATTGGATTTTGCACGGTGAGGAGAGTTGGGGTCCATGTCCATTATTTCAAAACCCTGATGGATTTGCATCAACTTCACACGAATTTGAAACTACGGGCCCTACTTCGTACCATGATATGATAGAAGACCTAACCGGTGGAGGTCCAACTTTTGGGAATATGGAAGATCAACAACAAATCGAAGAACCCCCTAATGAGAATGCTGCACAGTTTTATGACATGCTTTGTGCAGCGGACGAAGATCTGTATCCTGGTTGTGAATCTCATTCTCAGTTGTCATTCAATGCTCGATTACTGAACATCAAAACCGAAAACAGATTGTCTAAAAGGGGCTACAGTCAGGTCGTTGACTTGATTCGTGAGATTTGTCCTCCAGAAAATAAGGTTCCTAAGAAATTTAACGATACCAAACAACTGATGAGTAGGATGGGTCTTTTAGTGGAGAGGATTGATTGTTGTGCACGTAACTGCATTTTATTTTGGGGGGCAGACAGCGAACTAGATTCTTGTAAGGTTTGTGGAGGACCACGGTATAAGCCCAGTCGTTTTGATGCAGATGGTCGGTTGAAAAAGAAACGTCTGGTTAAGGAGATGTTCTACTTTCCGATAATTCCTCGTTTGTAAAGATTGTATATGTCCAAGACTACTGCAAAGGATATGACATGGCATGCCTCTTGCACTTCAGACGATTCTGGTGTTATGCGTCATCCTGTAGACTCATTGGCTTGGAAACATTTGGACCGTTCGTATCCTGATTTCGCTTCTGAAATTAGGAATGTTCGGTTGGGCTTGAGCACAGACGGTTTCCAGCCGTTTGGCATGACGGGGAAACAATATTCGTCATGGCCAGTGATACTTACTCCGTACAATCTACCCCCGTGGTTGTGCATGAAGGATCAGTTCATGTTCTTTTCGATTCTTGTGCCTGGGCCTAAAAGTCCAAAGGAGAAACTTGACGTGTTTTTACAACCACTGATAGCAGATTTGAGATTTCTATGGGAAAATGGGGTGCAAACGTACGATGTTGCTAGAAAGCAAAACTTTTTGATGCGAGCTGCACTGATCTGGACCATTAGTGACTTTCCATCATACTCAATGCTGTCTGGATGGAGTACAACCAGAAGGCTTGCTTGTCCATATTGTGGGGAGTACATTGATGCATTCTCTTTGAAGCTCAGTCGAAAGCAATCATGGTTCGACAACCATAGAAAGTTCTTACCACTAGAACATATATACATGGCAAAAGAACAAGACTGCATTCAGGGTTGGAGTAGCAGTCACAGATGATCCACCGCCTATTCGAACAGGCGCGAGTCTCCTACACGAAATTGAGCATTTGAGACTTAGAAAAGTTACAGAGGAAGGTGCTGAGGCCCACAACAAAAAGCTTGATGGAGGGTGGAAGAAAAAAAGCATTTTCTGGGATTTGCCATACTGGAGTACCTTGTTGGTTCGACACAATTTGAATGTGATGCACATTGAGAAAAATGTGTTTGATAACGTGTTCAACATGGTGGTGAATGTGGAGGGGAAAACAAAGGACACATCTAAATCTAGGGATGAATTGAATGAGTATTGTCGTCGTCCCGATCTCCAGAAATGTGTAGCTACAGGAAAGTATCCAAAGGCTTGCTATTCACTTGATAAGAAGCAAGAAGATGTAATTTGTAAGTAGATTAATGAGTTGAAGTTTCCCGATAACTATGTGTCTAACATGTCGCGATGCATAGACTAGACGAAATTGAAATTGTATGAAATGAAGAGTCATGATTGTCACGTGTTTATGCAGAGACTACTACCAATTGCTTTCGTAATATTCTACCGACTTCTGTGTGGAAAGCAATCACTGAGCTTAGTCTATTTTTCAAGGACTTAACTTCTACGACCATTACATTTGACAACATGACCCGGTTGGAAACAAATATTCCACTAATCTTGTGCAAGTTGGAACGTATATTTCCACCCAGCTTTTTCAATTCCATGGAACATCTACCTGTCCACCTTGCATTTGAAGCAAAAATTGTTGGTCCAGTACAATACAGATGGATGTATCCGTAACAAAGGTAACCCATAACTTAAAACTCCATAAGTTATAATTAATTATGTTATATTAACTCACATCCCTTAAATTTCAATTAGGTATCTTCGCACTTTAAAACTCAGCGTAGGTAACAAAGCATGTGTTGAAGCGTCGATTGCAAATGCATATTTAACTAGAGAGGCATCAATGTTTTGTTCTCCTTATTTCGAGGATCATGTTCTGACAAGGATACACAATGTACCTCGTAATTATGATGGTCGTGACGGAGAGAAAAAGTACATGGAGGGTACGTTTTCCATATTTAAGGCACCCGATCGACGACTTGGACAACAGAAGAAGAGATGGATTGTAGATGAGGAGAAAAAAGTAGCTCATACGTATGTGCTACTAAATTGTGACGAGGTGCAACCGTACGTTGGGTAAGTCATATACAACCACATATTCCATTTTCGATACATTACAGTTAATCGCTGTTAAATGTGTTATATGTACATTGTAGGATTTTCTTTCAACAACTTCAGGTTGTTCATCCAAACCTCTCAGCAGTTGAACGGGACAGTAAGCTACAAAATGAATTTGCTTCGTGGTTTAAACAAACTGTAAGTTATCTATAAATTAAACATTTTATAAGTTAATGTCGTCTCGTTTCATTAAACGATATTATTCTTACTTCAATTGGGTCCATTATAGGTGAAGATTAATCGCATCGAGAACAGGTTCATATGCGATCTTTCTAATGGTCTGTCTAGTCAAGTTGTTACGTACCCTGGGTATTACGTGAACAATTATAAATTTCACACTGTCGCTTATGGTGCATCTAAAGCTTCAGCAAATAGTGGAGTTTGTATCAAGGGAAAAGGCTACGACGAGTATGAGAGTGACTTCTATGGGATACTGGAGGAGGTAGTCCAATTGGACTACCAATGATACCACGAGAAGAAGGTGGTTTTGTTCAAGTGTCAATGGTATGATTCATCCCGAAATGGTATGAAAGTTCATTCTGATTACAAGCTTGTAGACGTTCATCAGAGAGGACGATACGGTCGTTTCGATCCATTCGTATTAGCAAGTCAAGCCATTCAAGTCTACTATTGTTCGTACCCTGGTCCCCGATGTGATTGGATAGTTGTTTGCAAAATAAAACTGAGGCATTATTTGGATGCACACTCGTTATCAAGTACTTCTAGTGAACAAGAGCTCCCCCCGTTTCAAGAAGATAACATAACTGTTGATGTTGAAGACTTGGTGATGTTATCGAAGATGTTATCACACGAGGCTGCAACATCATAATTCGACCTTTCTTATTTTTCCTAAGTCTAAATTCTGTTTTCTGGCTAATGCTGCTTTGGATGTTGTAACATCGCAGGTTGAAGATCTAGAACATTCTACACAGTTCCAGACTGGAAGGATCTGGAAGCTTGCAGAAGTGTGTAGATCATGCGGTTGCCCTTGAGAAACGTCCAGAACTGGCTGGAAGATCCTAGAAGGCAGTTGGGAAAGAAGAAAGGATAAGATCCTAAAATTTAGGAGATCATGGATGAAGGTTCTAGAATGCTTATTCACGCCTATAAATACAGCAGAGCCGTGGTCATCATCCATCAATCGAAGTGCCATTCTTTAATTACTAAACTAGTGTTCATCCTGTTAGGAATTAATTGTCATTGGCATGTTCTTGTCGTTGTGCCGAAGAATCCAAACTTCCTGTACAACATAAACTTCTCTACACATCTTTGATAGATAGATCATAGAGTTAGATTAGTTTTTGGTAGTGTACGTTTTACACTTAAGCCATCTTTAGACTCGATAGGTTATCAAGTCTTATTTCCGTTGTGAATATTTGTTCACACACCATTTGTATTCACATAATTATTAGTGAAAGTTTCGCCATAAGGCTCGCATAGATTTTAAATTAAAATCTATGTTAAAAAGTTAATTCTGTGTCTTTGTGTTTTCATACTTTCAAGTCTTCCGCTATTCGTATTCTGATATTCTGTAATCGAGTCAGTGTTACATTGAGTGTTCTAACATTGAGTGTAGCATTAGTCTTGTTTTACTTAACACGCACACTTTCAGTTGGTATCAGAGCCGATACCTGACGACACTAGGTTTAGATCCTTGTTTTTTTAATTAGTGTGTTTTAGTATTTATTGTGTCTTTGCAAAAATGGAAACACATCACATCTCTACAGCACTTAGGCCACCAGTTTTAGATGGTACAAATTATGCATATTGGAAACCTAAGATGCGCATGTATATCAAGTCTATTGATGAACGTGCATGGAGGACAGTACTTACAGGTTGGGATGCACCAAAAACTCCAGTAGATGAAGACAATTAAGTTCAACTCAAGAAGGAAGTTGATTGGACGGCTGACGAGATAACAACAGCAGGGTTTAATTCTAAAGCTTTAAATGCTATTTTTACTTCTGTTGATATTTCTATGTTTAAAATTATTTCTAATTGTTTAACTTCTAAAGAAGCTTGGGATAGATTACAAGAGCATTGTGAAGGTTCAGATAGTGTTCGAAGAACAAAACTTCGAATGCTAGGGACTAAATTTGAAAATCTCCGAATGAGGGAAGATGAGACCATATCATCTTATAATGAACGTTTAAGTGAGATTGTCAATGAATCACATTCTCTTGGTGATCCTATTTCGAATGTGAGAGTAGTTCATAAAATTTTGCGTTCAGTTCCTAAAAAATTTGATGCAAAAATATGTGCTATAGAAGAGGCTAAAGATACTGATAAATTGAGTCAAAATGAGCTAGTAAGTATTCTTAAAACTTATGAGATGAACACTACTCAATTTGATGAAAATAAAGATGATAAAAAGGTGGTTATTTTTAAAGGAGAGACATCACAAAGTGCTGAAATACAGCCTATTATCACTGAAGTCGATTCAGATGATGATGTGATGGATCTATGTTATGACAATCTAGACCACATGGCCTTTCTCACTAAGCATTTTAACAAGTTTTTGAAGAAAACAATGAACAGGTCCAAAGGGAATATTCAGCCAAAGATCCAGATCAACACATCAACACCACAACCAGAGAAGAGAAGGAGTCAATTTCCACCAAGAATATCACAAAGTGAAGGTAAACCAAGGTATGATCCTGAATATAGAAAATCAGTTCAATGCAATGCATGTTCTGGTTATGGCCATTATGCAAATGAATGTGCCAATACTAGACTCAAGCAAAAACTGAATTTTAGTGCTACCTTAAGTGATGATTCAGATGATGAAAAAGTTAAATCAAAAGAAATTGAATTTGCTTTTCATACTCAGGTTGATTATGATGACTCTTTAGATGATGATCTAGATGAAACAGACTCAGATGTTGAATTGGATGTTACAACATCAGAAACAACATCAAGTCAAAATCACCCAGATTTGAACTGTTTTAATGGTTTTGTTGATGATACAGGAATAAGGACAGAAGATTCGAAATACCAGAAGTTATTGGAGGATTTGAACTCTCAGAAACTCACTCTTGATTCTTTGAATAAAGAGAATGAGGATCTGAAAGGAACAATCACCAAACTAGAAGTTATTCTTACTAGAAGAGATTTAGAACTCTGCAAATTAAAGGAAGAATTGAAAAGTTCTACCTTGAGTTTCAGAAAATATGAAAAGAGTGCTTCTGATATGAATGATGTTTTGGTATTTGGTAAATCTAACAATCATGGTTTAGGTTATGATGGTGAAACTGCATCTATTTCTAAAAGTTTTGCAAATCCAGTGAAGTTTGTGAAGGCTAATGCTAAAACATATGTTGAAGCATCAACACAAACAAAACCTCACAAGGCTAAAACTTTTAAAAAGTTATTTGTTTGCCACTATTGCTCTAAATTAGGTCATATTCGTCCTTACTGTTTGAAAATGAAGAAAGACTTTGCTGATGAGAAATTGTTACCTAAAAAGTTGTCACATTCGAAGAAACATTTCTCAAAATCTACTTGGAAAAAGAAATCTGATGTTACCTGTAATGCAGTCCACACTTCTTTGAAAGCATGTTTACCTGGTCTATGGTATTTTGATAGTGGTTGTTCTAGACATATGACAGGACAAATTGACTACTTATCTGATTATGCTACTGTAAATGGTGGATATGTTACATATGGTGGAGGTTCAAAAGGAAAAATCATTGGAAAAGGAACTTTAAATGTTAAAGGTTTTCCTAAGCTTAAGAATGTCTTGCATGTTGATGGCTTGCTTGCTAATTTGATTAGTATAAGTCAATTGTGTGATGATAATTTGCATGTAAAATTTGACAAAGATTCATGTTATGTTCTTGATAAAGATGATGAATGTTTAATGACTGGTACTAGGTCAGCAGATAATTGTTATCTTATTGGAACAAACAATGTATGTAATTTGTCAAAACATAATGAAAATGTCTTATGGCATCAAAGATTGGGTCATGCGAATTATACATCATTAAAGAAGCTGGTCAATGCTGAAGCTGTTAATGGATTACCAAACTTGAAGTTTGACAAAATCACTATATGTGAACCATGCCAGAAAGGTAAGCAGGTAAGAGTGTCGCACAAAATGCTGTCACATTGTTTGACACATCGTTGTTTTGAGTTGCTGCACATGGATTTGATGGGTCCTATGGAAACTGAAAGCATTGGAGGAAAAAGGTATTCACTTGTTGTGGTAGATGATTACTCTAGATTTACTTGGATAGAATTCTTAAGAGACAAATCTGAAACATTTAATGCTTTTAAAGTTCTTTACAAAAGGTTCAAAAATGTGTTTAACTTGAAAGTTAGCAAGATTAGAACTGATCATGGTAGAGAATTTGAAAATAGCATGTTTACAGATTTTTGTGAAAAGAAAGGTATAATGCAAGAATTTTCATCTCCTAAAACTCCACAACAAAATGGGATTGCCGAAAGAAAGAATAGAACTCTACAGGAAATGGCAAGAGTCATGCTTACTTCCAAAAGTCTTGCTAAAAGATTTTGGGCTGAAGCATTGAATACAGCATGTCATATCACTAATAGGGTTTATATTCGATCTGGTTTTAAGCAAACACCTTATGAGATTTTGAACAACAGAAAACCAAATTTGAAGTACTTTCATGTATTTGGTTGTGTGTGTTATATTCTGAATGATAGGGATCAACTCCATAAGTTTGATTCTAAAAGTGATAAAGGTTTCTTCTTAGGCTATTCTAGAAATAGTAAAGCATATAGAATCTATAACCTTAGGACTAACACTGTTCAAGAATCTGTTAATGTTGTGTTTGATGATGATAAAGGTCTTACAGATGGAAATGAAGAAGAAGATGTTTCAGAGGTTACTGAAAAATCTGGAGATTCACTGAAAACTGAAAATGTTGCTCTGAATGTTACAACATCTGGAACAACATCGACAGAAAGTTCAACAGAACCTACACAGAATAATCAGTATGTTCCCAAAAGGAATATTTCTTCAAGGATTGATAAAAGTCATCCATCGAACCAGATCATAGGTGATGCTATAGTTGGAGTGCAGACAAGAGGCAAAGTAAGAGCCAATAAGGTAGATGTGGTAAGAACATTATGCATGTCTTCTATATGTAATGTAGTGAATGCAGAGTGCTATTATTCTGAAATTGAACCTAAAAATGTTAATGAAGCTTTAACTGATGAAAATTGGATTAATGCTATGCATGAAGAACTTAATCAGTTTGAAAGAAATGAAGTCTGGACACTAGTTCCAAGACCTGACAACACTAATGTCATTGGAACTAAGTGGATTTATAAGAATAAAACTGATGAGTCTGGTAACATTGTTAGGAACAAAGCAATATTAGTTGCACAAGGTTACACACAAGTTGAAGGTATTGATTATGATGAAACTTTTGCACCAGTTGCTAGGATTGAGTCTATTAGATTATTGCTAGCAATTGCAAGTTTTATTGATATTAAACTTCATCAAATGGATGTAAAAGCTGCATTTCTTAATGGAATATTGAATGAAGAAGCATATGTTGAACAGCCTAAAGGATTTGAAAATCCACAATACCCTGATCATGTATATAACCTTAAGAAAGCTTTGTATGGTCTTAAACAAGCTCCTAGAGCATGGTATGGTAGGCTTACTGACTTTCTTTTGGAATTTGGTTTTATTAGAGGAGAAGCCGATAGAACCTTGTTCATTAAGCAATCTGGAGAAGATATATTAATTGCACAAATTTATGTTGATGACATTGTTTTTGGTTCAACTTGTGATAATATGTTAAACCAATTTGTTAAAGCAATGACTGCAACATTTGAAATGAGTATGGTTGGAGACTTGAATTATTTTCTAGGTCTTCAAATCAAGCAGTGCAAGGATGGAATATTCTTCTCACAAGGTAAGTACGCTAAGAACTTGGTTAAAAGGTTTGGTCTTGAAAATTCAAAAAGCATGAAAACTCCTATGGGATCTACTTTAAAACTATGTAAAGACAATGCTGGAAAAGATGTTGATCCAACATTGTACAGATCTATGATAGGAAGTTTGCTTTACTTAACCTCTAGTCGACCAGATATTATGTACAGTGTTTGTGTTTGTGCAAGGTACCAATCGAACCCTAAGGAATCTCACCTAAATGCAGTGAAGAGAATCATAAGATATATTGCAGGTACAAGTGAACTTGGGATTTGGTACACAAAGGATACAAGTAGTACACTAGTTGGATATAGTGATGCAGACTGGGCAGGAGATATAGATGATAGGAAAAGCACGAGTGGAGGATGTTTCTACATGGGAAACAATCTTGTGTCATGGCATAGCAAGAAGCAAAAGTGTGTCTCACAATCTACGGCCGAATCCGAATACATTGCTGCAGGCAGTTGTTGTACACAACTCCTATGGTTGAGTAAGATGTTTAATGATTATAGCTTAGAAAGTGACACATTAACTGTTTTTTGTGACAACACAAGTGCAATCAACATTTTTAAAAATCCAGTACAACACTCTTTGACTAAACACATAAGCATTAGGCATCATTTCATAAGAGATTTAGTAGAGAAAAGTATTGTGAAGTTAGAATATGTTCCCACCGAAAATCAATTTGCAGATATATTCACTAAGGCTCTTGACCATGAGAGATTCTCATTTTTGAGGAAATCTCTTGGCATGTGCACAACCTGAAAACCCAAGATGGATGTTGTTACAAATGTTGTAGCATTTGGAACAACATCAAGGGTAAGTGTAATCCTGATTGATTTAATTCATTCCATGATTCGTTAAATAATTCCTTTGTAAAATATCTTTGAATCTGAAATTTGTGGTACAAAAATAGACATGGTTTACACCTCTCAAATGCATATAAAAAGAATGTTGTTAGCATACTAAAAGATGTAGTTTATCACTGAGTAACTATGGAGCACGGAGTTCACTACTACGATGCCTTCTTTTCAAAAGGTGATTAAACAAATACATCAATATGTTCATAATCCATTGAGTAATTATGGGGCACGGAGTTCGCTACTACGATGCACTCTTCTAGAAAAATGGATCAATATGAACTAGGTGCTACAACACGAAAAGAAAAAGAAAATAAGGTGCAACACAAATGAAGCAGATTCATGTAAAAACCGTGTTGAGGTGTATTTAAAAATGTCTTGAGTACAACATTAAAAGATTTGAATTTATTTTTATTAGTTGTAATTATTTAATTAATTTTCTGGAATTTATTTTATTAAATGGAGGATACTAACCCACGTTTTGTTTTGCCAGGTCTTGCAAAGGTATTTTATTTTTGAGCCAATTTATTAATTATCTAATTAATCTGCAATTTTTAGCCACTAACACCATGATCCAATATGGGATACCCATTTTGCTCTTCTTGACCGAAAATCAAGGTATCACAATTTGGTCATGCGATTTCATTCCAGAAGTTTCTAAAAGTGGTGGGACATTTTTTTTTATAACTTCCATTCTATACTCTATAAAATCCTCTCGTGTGTGTGCTTAATTCATAAGTGTAAACTAAAGTGTGTAAGCTGAAATTTTTCCAGAAATATAAATTGCAATTGTGTGTTTCGAATTGCGTGTCTACTTTCTTGAGCATTAAGTCTTTGAAGGGATTTAAGTATGAAAAAGATGGGACTCACTTCATCTTCTCCAGCTGATAAGAATCCATCGCCCTCATCTTCAACTCCACTGCACCTTCTCGCAACAATGGCTTCCAACCAATCCGCCGGAAACACAGCTCCGATCACCACTGCCGCACCACTACCATCGCAACTAACTTCTCCGACCACCATTACCATTCCCCAGAACGCAACAATCGAGGAGTTTACCCGGGTAATTCAAAATATTTCTGCCAACCTCTTAAATTCGGTTCCTATGCCTCAAATTTATGTTGGAGACGTTCCATTGAATATCCCTACTCAAACTCCTAATCCGATTCAAACCACTACTTCTACTCTGCAAAATCCCCAAACTAAAAACCCTACTGAGCCCGAAACCACTGAAATCACCATCCCCACTGAAATTGCTCCTATTGCTGCTCCTGTTGTTGAAACAACCGAAGCAACCGAGGGAAATGACACTCCCATGGCTGAAGCCGAGCTTGAGAAAGCAGAGGACTCTGCCCACACCAGTTCCTCTCTTTCGGAATCAACTGAGTCAGAGCCTATGCCTCTGAAATCATCCTTGATCAAAGGAAAACGAAAGAGGAGCCCTAAGAAACCAAAGAGGAGGTCCAACAGAGTATTTTCAAGGGTGAACTATTCTGAGAGTTCACGAAAGAAGAAGCCCATGGCAGGTGATGTAGCTACTGCTCCAATTCAGGACTTTACAGATTCTGAAAAGGATAGCTCCGATGGTGAAATTGCTCGTACTGAAGTTGCTGAGAAAGAAAGCTCTGACGAAGAGAATGTTCCTCTTATGTTATTGTGCAAGAAGATAGGAAAGAAATCAAAGAAAAGGAAGGATGCTACTCTTGTTGCTCCAGCACCGGTTGCAACCTCTGTTCCTGATGAAAGCCCTGATGATAACAGCTCTACTGAATCCGATCAACCTAACTCAGAATCTGAAAACACCTCAAACGGTGATAAAGGTACACCCACTTCCGAAACTGATGTAGAAATGGAAACCTCTGAGGATAGGTTAGCCAATCTATCAAGGAGAAAACTGTTAATTGAACGTAGGATATGTGTACCTGACTTTAATTCTAAGGGTTTGATTAGATTTCTTGAGGATAGAAATTTGCTGCATGCTGTTACGTTTGGTGAATCATTTGTTGCAACATGGGTCTATGAATTTTACTCCTGTTTAAGAAAGAGCATTGGTAGAAGAACTTCTCAATGGTATGGAATTGTAAGATTTAGAGATAGAGATCTTCCCTTTACCCCCGGATTGATTAACGACTTTTTACACCTTGAATCTGTTGAGGAAGTTGAAGAACCTTCAATGGATATAATTGCTCAGGCAATTACAGGTGGTAGGGTGATGAGGTGGAAGAAAGTTATGCTTGCATGTAATCTTACCTCTCTATATTCAATTTTGCATAAGTTGATTGTATATAATTGGATTCCATCCACGAACTCCACAAAGGTCACTATGAATCAAGGAATACTTCTTTACAGAATTGTGGTAATGAGGAATTTCAATCTTGGGTTGACTATTTTCAATCACATGATGAAATTTTCTGGGACAGTAACTGATAAAGGCAATCTGCCTTATCCGGCTCTCATCTATGGTTATTTGAGACATAACAACTATGAACGGGATAGACATGATATGTTGAGGGGGAGAGTTCCTCAAATTACAGTGTCTCATAAGCTGATGATTGGAGATAGAGTTATTGATCTTCCTATCCAAGGTGCTGAAAGAGCTGAACCTGAAATTCCAAATGCTGCTCCCAATATCCCAAACACCACAAGTCACATTCCAATTTCCAGAGACTTCATACTTCTTCAGTTAACTCACTTGCAGGATACTATCAATGAACTACAGTTCATGAAGGATTATTGGATGAAGAAACTTTCTGCTACACCAGGGGGAGTACCTGCTGCTGCTGCTGCACCAGTCCCTGATGTTAGAGTCACTGAGTATGGGGGAGTTCGAATTGAAGAACTTGATGCTGATGTTGATCCAAATGTTGTTGCACACCTTGCAACAATGGTGATTGAACCTGATGATGATGAACAGGTTTTTGCTGATCTTCCAGAGATTGCTGCTGGAAATGCTTGAAGACAGGGGGAGGCTGAATGTTAAAGGATGCAATGTGCAGATTTCTGTTGCTGCAGCTGTTGTTACAGCAAATGATGCATCTTATTCAGTTTCTATCTTACTGTTTTATTTTAACTTATGATCCTACTGGCTGATACACTGATTTAACTGTTTTGTGTTAAGTTTTACAAACTTAGTAGTTGATAGAACTTAGAACTCTATTTGTTTTGAGCTCTGTTATTATTGTTTTGAGCTCTGATATTATATTAGTTGATAGGACTTCGTTTTATTCTCTCTTCACAGATTATGACTTGTTTCAGTTTTTCCCATTTAGTTCTGTTTGAAACAGGTTGTGTTAAATGAGTATATTACTTACTCATTTTATTGTTGGAAGATATTACTAAGACAAGTGTTCTACTTAGTATTCAGAGTACTAACACCACTTAGTCTTGTATATTTTCTTGTTTCTTTCACTATTTGATCATATGCTACAACAGGTGTTGACTTGACGAGTACATGGATATGATGGTAATACTCTAGCATGTACATAAAACTGGTTTATATGTGTTTACATATGTACATCAGGTGTGCTGTAGCAGAAAGGTCAAATTGGGGGAGATTGTTGATGTTGAAGACTTGGTGATGTTATCGAAGATGTTATCACACGAGGCTGCAACATCATAATTCGACCTTTCTTATTTTTCCTAAGTCTAAATTCTGTTTTCTGGCTAATGCTGCTTTGGATGTTGTAACATCGCAGGTTGAAGATCTAGAACATTCTACACAGTTCCAGACTGGAAGGATCTGGAAGCTTGCAGAAGTGTGTAGATCATGCGGTTGCCCTTGAGAAACGTCCAGAACTGGCTGGAAGATCCTAGAAGGCAGTTGGGAAAGAAGAAAGGATAAGATCCTAAAATTTAGGAGATCATGGATGAAGGTTCTAGAATGCTTATTCACGCCTATAAATACAGCAGAGCCGTGGTCATCATCCATCAATCGAAGTGCCATTCTTTAATTACTAAACTAGTGTTCATCCTGTTAGGAATTAATTGTCATTGGCATGTTCTTGTCGTTGTGCCGAAGAATCCAAACTTCCTGTACAACATAAACTTCTCTACACATCTTTGATAGATAGATCATAGAGTTAGATTAGTTTTTGGTAGTGTACGTTTTACACTTAAGCCATCTTTAGACTCGATAGGTTATCAAGTCTTATTTCCGTTGTGAATATTTGTTCACACACCATTTGTATTCACATAATTATTAGTGAAAGTTTCGCCATAAGGCTCGCATAGATTTTAAATTAAAATCTATGTTAAAAAGTTAATTCCGTGTCTTTGTGTTTTCATACTTTCAAGTCTTCCGCTATTCGTATTCTGATATTCTGTAATCGAGTCAGTGTTACATTGAGTGTTCTAACATTGAGTGTAGCATCAGTCTTGTTTTACTTAACACGCACACTTTCAATAACGACTCACATTAATGTGATAGGAGATGATGATGTTGTCATGTTAACTGATGTCACTGGTGCACTAATGGATGTGGAAGAAGAAGAAGAAGATGAAGAAGGCGAGGAAGATGACGTAGAAGAGAAAGATGAAGACGGGGAAGACGAAGAAGAGGAAGATGATTAGATTGATTGATGTTATTATTAAAACTATTGCTAATTGTTACAATGTTGACAATGATGTTCACGTGTTAATGTTTAGTGTTTATTAAATTAAGTGTTATTATAATTAAGTTGCTCACGTTGATTTATTTAATGTTAAACATATTTATCTTGTTTGTACGTTAATTAATTTATTGCATTGTGATGTTGTTACAGATGAGTGGGTCCGGTAGCCGAGATAAGGGCCGAGATAAGGGTCGAGCTAAGGGTCGTGCTGGAGGAAGTAGTCGACCCACTTCTAGTACAGCACCGGATATACCGGTACCTGTACCGCAGCTTCAAGGCGTATACTTACCTGATATGTCCATGATCTCACCTATGGAGGGGTACACTCCACCGATTCAGAGATTTCCCCCATCCACACAGGTATTTCCCCCATCCACGAAGGGATTTCCCCCATCCACACATGGATTTCCCCCATCCACGCAGGGATTTTCCCCATCTACACAGGGATTTTCCCCACCGATGCAGGGATTCCCAGGTTCGATGCAGAGATACATTGATTCACGTATTCTACAACTCTAAAATACACGACCGCAAGTATACGGTGTATATTGTAGCGAAGTAAGTACGAGGTCGATCCCACAGGGAGGTGTAGTGTAAAAGTGGAGTTTGTCGATTGAATTCTAAATAGACGTGATCGATAAGTTGTAAAGTGTGGCAATTACCCCTAATTATCTACCCAAAGTGTCACAAGTAAACAATTAAAAGAGTAATAAAGATATCGATCAATAAATGCTTATGCAAATCACAAAGAAACGAGAGAAATACGGTTACAACTCAAAGAAGGAAAGGTAGGTTCCAAGGCATATGTCACACTAAGGGGTCAATTTATAATCAAAAGCTTAATTAAGTGGTGTTGTGTTGATTACTATAGGGTTGATCACGAAATAATGAATTAAAAGTTCTCTCGATCCAATTAATCCAAGAGAAGTATCACACAAACTAGTATCTCTACCTAGCATGCATAATAAACCTCAAAGGGGGTCCTAAGATCATCTAATACCCTCCCAACAATTGTTCCTCTCTCGAGCTCACAATAATATTGTGTTGAATTCTTAAATACGATTAATGAAAAAGATCTCTCAATTCAATTTCAATTAATAATAAATCAAACACATTGTCATGGCCATTGACAACATGTCTTGCAATGAAAGTTAAGCATTCAAATAGAAATAGCAACACAACCACCAAATAAATAAGAAATTAATTCATAAACATCATCCAAAGTATAAACATAGCCCTAGAACCAAAAGTGTTATAGCCACTAACTAGCATAATCAAATTAACAAAATCCAAAGAAATAGCTAAATAAAAAGAAAGAGAAAGCTTAGTCTAGAATGTGATGGGGAATGAAAATTCCAAGCTATTGATGCCTTCCTTGCATTGATTGATGAAGAAATGGAGAAAATATGGCCAAATCACCTTCAATTGTGTGTTACTATGTGTGGAATTTTAGGAATTGGGGGAAGGTTCATGTGATTTCAAGAATTGGGGCTTATATAGTGTTGGGGTAGGGTTTGGATGGACAATTTGCAAGTTAGTCCCTAAAAAATGGCCAAAATAGGAGATAGGCACCGAGAATAGGGGTAGCACGACAGTGCACGGAGCACGGCCGTGCAAAACACAGTTTGGGCTTGGACAAAGCTCGGCCGAGCAGGTGACTCGGCCGTGGCGTGTGTGATGGAAGGATGGAAGGTGCTCGGCCGTGGCAGCATCTCGGCCGAGGCGTGCATAGCAGGGGACAGATGGAGCTCGGTCGTGGCATGTGCTCGGCCGAGGCATGTGGGCGTCCGTGGTTGCTGTATCGAGTACGACTTCCTCGAGCATGGTGCTAGGCCGAGGCATTCGGATGATGGCACTAGGGCAGCTCGGACGTGCCTTGTGCTCGGCCGAGGCATTGCTTGGCCCAAAAATTCCGTTTCGAGCATGGCGTGCTCGAGCACTCGTCTCGGCCGTGCTTGCACGGTCGACTTCGACCCTTTCTCGTTTCGTGCATATCTCTCGCCTCGGGTGTCCGATTGACTTGATTCTTTTAGCTATTCCACTCCGTTTTTTGAGACGAACCCAACGGTGCACACCTATTCTTGATCCAGTGAAGTATGGTTGGTGTTTTGCTCCAAATTCCATCGTATTTCCTACAAAATCGACAAAACACAACATTTCTCTCATTTTGGCTCAAACAATCATATTCAATCCCTATATCAATGAAATCCACATCAAAATACGCTTCACATGTGCCTCTAAAATTTGTAAATTCCACCCGAATCAAACCCCCCAAACTTAAAATGTTGTTTGTCCTTAAACAACTAAGCACTTAAAGCAATGAGGGTGGAATGATCACAATGGAATATTCAATGCAAATCACACATGCAAAGTAAAGTGTAGTGATATCTCTTTCTCAAAGTGCATTTCTCAATGAAGGTCATATGCTCATTATTGTAATTCACACTTATGGATCAAGGAATGTACAAACACACAACACATTATGAATGGGAAACATAATCCAAATGCTCAAGTCCTCTACTCACATGATATAGTGTGTCTCTCAAACACACAAACAAATTGAGGATATTAAAGCACCCATCAACCAAGTTATGCTATGCGATCTCTATATGCTTGCCCACATTCTACTTTTTACAACACTCAAATGCTCAACAATGTGATCAACAGGACTTAATCAAGGATGTAACATTCGCTCTTTGGACAAGGTAGGATGAATTTGGGAATTGTGACTCTTCTAGTGGAGGACAAAGCTTGTTGTTTTACAATGTGTGCTTTCACTTTCAAAGCATACAAACTCCATCCTCACTTTTCCTTTTCTTTTCTTTTTCAAGCATTCATCACCTCATCTTTTTGAACAATTTTTTTTTCTTTTCAAGCTTTTGGGGCTCTTTGTCCCTCTTTTCTTTTCCATTGATTTTCTTTTCATCTTTTTTTTTTCAACTTTTTCTTTCAAATTTTCCAAATTTTCCTTTCATCAAAGATATTCAAGCACATGTTTATCCACTTTGTTTTTTATCCCCCACTAGATGTAGGTATCAAAGGCTCAAAAAGGCTAAGTGGTTAACATTGTAGTTTGCCATGAAAATGAGGAATTAAGCTCAAAGGGGCTAACTACGGAAGATTACTTCGGTTTTATGAAATTTTGGCTAAGTGACTCTTTAGAACAAGATAGCCTATATCATATCACAAAAATTTCACACAATCATGCTTCCAAACAAGAACTTGGGCAAGTTCTAGGATCACTAGCAATAACCTAATCCACTCTCAAATGAATCAAACCGGATTACATGCTCGATTTATGGCTCAATTCTCACCGGTTTATTCAATAGGACCCTCACATTCATCAAATGTTCCCAAACAACAACACACCATGCATTCATGCTATCAAAGATCAACAAATATGAACACAACATGATACTATTATCCATCACCAATCATGCATACATTCAAAGCAAATAGACATCACCACAACTACTCACTATGGATTTCAAAGACTATTCATGCTCACATTTCACCATAAATCCACTACCCAACATATGATCAAAACCAACTTAAACAACAATAAGCATATGAAAACAAAGTGTGCGCCGGTGCAAAATGTAACACAAGTAGAATGACGAATCGGTGCAAGGGTAACAACTAGTAGAAAAATAAAAGAAAAATAACTCCCCCAAACATAGAAATTTACTATGTAAAAATTCTAAGTTTGGGGCTACAAGTTGTTACCTCCCTCCTTGCACATCCAATGCTCTTCAAAGATCACCGTTGCAACACTTGCTTCCCCTCTCCAAAGTTAGTTTTTGCCTCCTTCTTCATTCTCCAAGATATGATGTCCAAAATGCTTCTCATCCTCACCTACAAAATAAACTAAGCTATCAAAACTATTAAAACAATAAAAACATGAAAGCAATAAAATCTTGGGTTCCCTCCCAAGAAGCGCTATTTTTAACGTCCTATGCCGGACGATTCTCCTTGAGATGATTATCAAGTCACCCCCTTATCATCCTTGTGCTTGACCTTCTTTGCCTAACCAACTTTCTTAAGTCCATCAAAACATCCACTAGCTAGCCCATCCGGCTCTTCAATCATGTCATAGGAGGTTGACGCCTCATTCACCCCCAAGCTTGTACAAGTAGCTTTTCTTGATTTGGGGGAGTTTTTGAAAAAAACTCCCCCAAACTTGGCCTTCTTGTCTATATTCAAATCTTTGTCTTCCACCTTGGGGTTCTCTTTCACAACCTTGATCTTGGGCTCTTCTTCCATCTTCTCTTTCATGAGTGTTGGATATTGGTCTCCTTTGGGGTTCCCATTTTCCCTATCTTCATCCGCCCGAAATTTGGTATTTCTACAATAGTTGAACACAACTATCTCTTTGTTCACTTGAAGCTCCAATTCTCCATTCTTCACATCAATTACGGCCCCTCTGGTTGCCAAAAATGGCCTTCCCAAAATCAATGGAGTATACTTGTCCTCCTCCATATCCAAAACCACAAAGTCTACCGGAAAGATGAACTTGTTAATTTTGACCAATACATCCTCCGCTATACCCAAAGGGTATGTCATAGACCTATCCGCCAATTGGAGATTCATTGTAGTTGGTGTGAGCTCTCCCAAACCAAAGGTCTTAAAGATGGATAGAGGCATAAGGTTTATACTAGCTCCCGAATCACATAAAGCTTTAAACGTACCTCCATCTCCAATGACACATGGTAAAGTGAAGGATCCGGGGTCCCTAAGCTTTGGAGGTAGCTTAGCTTGGATTATGGAGCTACATTGTTCGGTTAAGTTCACCGTCTTATACTCCTCCATTTTCCTCTTTCTTGACAATATTTCTTTCAAGAACTTGAAGTAATGCGGTATTTGTTCAAGAGCTTCGGTGAAAGGGATATTGATGTGAAGTTTCTTCAACATCTCCGCAAACTTAGAAAATTTGTTGTCCAAACCCTTCTTCTTCAACCTGTGAGGGTATGGGAGAGGCACTACATTCTTGCCTTTGTCTTGTGGAGGGATTGCCTCCTCACTCTTCTTCTCCCCTTCTTTCTCTTCAACTTTCCTTCCTTGTTGCTCCTCTTCACAATCTTCCTTTGGCATCAAGGGGCCTTCATATCTTGTGCCACTTCTCAACTTAATTGACTTGCATTGCTCTTTGGGGTTCAATTCCATGGTTGAGGGGAATTGACCTGGCTTGTGTTGATTTCCAACCATAGTAGCAATTTGGCCCACTTGAATCTCAATGGCTTTCACATCATTCTTGAATCCCATCACTTCATTTGCCAAATGACCAATTTTCTCATCTTGGCTTTCAATCTTTTGCCAAGTCCTTGTCATGAAGTTCTTCGTCTCTCCCATGAACTTCTTGGTCTCTCCCGTGAATGTTATGAACATTTCTTCCATGGTGAGCTTTAACGAAGACTCTTCTATCACACCATCTCGGGCATTGAAGTTCAATGGCGGTTGAATGGCATTGTGTGGGTTAGCATATGAGAAATTTTCATGGTTTCTCAAGCCGGGATGGTATTGGTTCGGATTAGGAGGGTGATAGTTCCCATGAGTTTGTCTTTCTCTCTAACCTCTTTCTCTAAAATTTCGATCTCTTTGGTTGTTCATATAGTGGGCCTCCTCGTATTGTGCATCACTTGGCTCCACTAGTGATTTGGCCGTCATTAGGGAGATCAACTTATCCACTTTGTTGGATAGAATGGCATTCTCCTCCAAATTTTGAGTCGAAGCTATCCTTCGATTTTGCCTTCTCTCAGATGGCCATTGATTGCCATTTTTAGCCATTTCTTCCAAAAGAATATACCCTTCCTCCATCGTCTTTCCCAATAAAGATCCTCCACCCGCCGAAGCATCCACCATTCCTCTCGTTTGGTGGTCCATTCCATTGTAGAAGTAGCAAATGAGTTGGTCTCGTGAGAAACCATGTTGAGGGAAACTTCTAATCAAATCTTTGAAGCGCTCCCATGCCTCGGCCAATAATTCATCCTCATCTTGTCGAAATGAAGATATTTCCCCCCGTATTTGAATGGTTTTGCTTGGGGGAAAATACTTCATTAAGAAAGCATCAACAAGATCATTCCAATCTTCAATGGTCCTCAAATCAAGGGAGAGGTACCATTGCTTTGCTCGATCTCGGAGGGAGAAGGGAAATAGTTGCAACCGGATGTAGTCTTGTGACTTGGATGTATTTTTGCACACTTTTCACAACTATACGATCCCCACAAGCGTATGGGTTCGTTAGTAGTACGATAAGTATACCAAGTAAAATTTCGTTCCAAGGACTTAATTGAGTGTTAGTGAATCCCTAAAGTTACAAGTAGAAATGCTATTGTAGTAACTAAATGATGTTGTTTGGATTTTCGGGAATAAGCACAAAAATAGTAAACTATATTAACTAAAGTAATAAGAACTAGTGACAAGAAATGACAATCTATCTAACTTTCTTTTGGAAAGTGCAAGGGAAGGGTATTGCTTCGGGTGTTTCCGTTTTGTGAGCAATTAAGTGAACTAGTGAACCAATTACATGATTTTACTACAAATTTTGGTTAAGCTAAAGGCTATCACATAAGTGTGCAAACCCCCTCGAAAGACATAGGTAAACATCGTGCATTGATTAGCAATTATAGGATCTAACCAAATACCATAATCCCCTAAGATAGTGTTTCATAAGCACTTTCAACACGGTTACTAATGCTTATGAAACACCCTCTCACCAAACTCCTAGACGACCTCTATTCGTTTAGTGTTTAAGGTTGTCGGTCTAGCCATTAACACCCCTCTCGGGTGAGCTAATTACTAATTAACTTCTATTCAATTGATCAAAGCTCACACTCCCAATTATGCTACCCAATTCTCATTGCAATAAACATAATCAAACATGCTTGCTAATAAGGTTGATCAACCAAATGAATCAATCAAAGTACAACTCTAGAAACATAACACCAAAATTATAAGCTAATCATGCAATTAATCCACAATTACACTAAATTCTCATCAAAACATCCACACCCAAGGCAATTGAGGATTAGCCCATGGTTCTAGAAGAGAATCCCATGGCTACAACAACAAATAACATTAAACTCATAATAAAATAACAAGAGATTGAAGAAATTAAGAAAATACCAAATTGAATTGCAAAATAGAGTAATATCACCTTGATCATACGAATTTAGCTACAAAACGAGGTAATAGACGATGCTCGATGATAATCATAGCTTGATTTGAAGTAAAAACCACTATTCTATCTAATCTATTGAAGAAATTAAACTAAAAATGAAGAACACCTACAACTATGTGAATGTGTGTGTGGAAAAATGCTTCTCAAAAGAGTTCCTCTCTGGATTTTAAGAAAGGGAGTTTATATAGTGTTTGGGAAGGGTTTGAATGGAATAATTGCAAGTTGATCCCTTAAAAATGGAGAAAATACAAGTTTGACACCGAAAATGGGGTGACTCGACCGAGTTGGGGTCACTCGGCCGAGTGGAACACTTAAGAAGCGTGTAGCAACTCTTTCCAGCCGAGACTCGGCCGAGTGAGGGTCACTCGGCCGAGTGGTCTTCAATTTCAGTAGCTACGGCATTCAACCTTACTCGGCCGAGTGCGCAGTAGAGTACAAAATTGCAGATTCGGCCGAGTAACCTTACTCGGTCGAGTGATGTCCGATTCCAGGAGCTACGCATTCAACCTTACTCGGCCGAGTTGGCTCACTCGGCCGAGTGCGCAGTAGAGTTCAAAGTTGCAGATTCCGCCGAGTTGACGCACTCGGCCGAGTTGCCTCTTCCCCTTCTCGTTCCATGCATAACTTTCGCCTCGGATGTCGGATTGACTCGATTCCTTTGGCTAATCCACTCCGTTTTTCGAGACGAATCCAACCGTGCACTCCTCTTTCTGGTCCGATCACTTGTGGTATGTGTTTTGCTCCAAATTCCATCGTATTTCCTACACAATCGACAAAACACAACCTTTCTCTCATTTCGGCTTAAACAATCATATTCACTGTATAATTCAATGAAATCAACATCAAATGAGCTTCAAATATGCATCTAAATCGTGTAGATTCCACCCGAATCAACTCCCCCAAACTTAAAGTGTTGCTCGTCCTCGAGCAACGAAAGAATTACAACATGAGGGTGAAATTTACAACTAGATGATCAATGAAAGATCCCACGTATCAAATGACATGAAATGAATTCTTCTTCCTCAAGATACATTCTTAAAATGATCACAAGTTCAATATTGAAGATCCAACTCATTACTCACACATGCTCCACACACAACAACAAGTGATGGTGATGACAATATCAAGATGTTCAAGTTCAACTCCCTAGATATAGTGTTTCTCTCAAACACTCAAACAAATTAAGGATAATAAGCACTCATCAATCAAATCATGCATTGCAATTGCCATAAGCTTGCCCAAGCTCTACCATCTTCCCACCACAAACATGTTCAACAATGAGATCAATAGGGCTTAACCAAGGACGTAACATTGGCTCTTTGGACGGGGTAAGATGAATATGGAAATAGTGACTCGTCTAGTGGAGAACAAGATTTGTTTTTCAACAATTCAAGCTCATGCTCTTAAGGTTTACAACCTTCATTCTCGCTTTTCATTGAATTTCTTCAAATGCATTCATCTCCTCATCCTTTTCTAGAAAATTTCTTTTCTTTTTAAGCTCTCGGGGCTCATTGTCCCTCTTTTCTTTCTCAGTTATTTTCTTTTCACTTCCATCTCTTTTTTTTCTTTTCACAACTTTGCCAATTTTCTCTTCAAACCAAAGGCACTAAAGCACATGTTTTACTACTTTCTTTTATTTCTCCACTAGATTTGGATATCAAAGGCTCAAAAGGCTAAGTGGTTAAACATTGTAGGTTGCCAATAGAATGGGAAATCAAGCTCAAACGGGCTAACTACGGAAGATTACTTTGGTTATTCGGAAATTTTTGGCTAAGTGACGTGTAGTACGAAAGATGGCCTACATCCTATCTCAAAGTATCACACAAGCATGATTTCAAGCAAGAACTTGGGCAAGTTCTAGAAAAGCAAGCAATGAATTGATTCACTCACAAATGAAATAAACCGGATTAATGCTCGGTTCAAAGCTCAACTCTCACCGGTTCATTAAAGACTCAAACATTCATCAATCACCACCACACATAACTCATTGTGCATGCAAAACATCCATAGGCAACAAGATGACAACAACACAAACAACATGATTCATTACAATCATGTACACATTCAAGGAATCAAATTCACAACAAATCACTATCAAATGTGTCTCAATGATCATTAAAGCTCAAATTACACACATACACAAGAGTGCACATTGGTGTCAATAGAAAATGTAAAAACGAACATACCCCCCCCCCCCCAAACTTTTTCATTGCAAAGCAATTAAAAGTTTGGAAAAATAGTGTTGCATTGATATTGACACCAAGTGCTAACCATACAAATCTACACACATGGGCCACTATCCCAACAATTAACACTAAGGGTAGCTAAGCAATCAATATTATGAACAAGAATATAAATTCCACTACCCCCGCAAACTTAGTAATTGCTATGAAATTCCTAAGTTTGGAGTAGGCGTACCTCTCACGATTGCTATAGCTACACCTTTTTCGAAGCTCAAAGTTCCACTTTCGATCTCCAATCGTCCATTCGATCCAAGCTTCTCCAACTAACATCAAAACTCACAAAAACATCAAACTAAACTAACAAAGCAAATAAAATGAGCAAGAAATGAAATAAAGCAAATAAAAATGGGTTGCCTCCCATTTAGCGCTAGGTTTAACGTCCTATGTCGGACGGAACTTAACAAGTTCATACTTCTCTTTCTTTGAATGGAGGATGATATTACTTGACATTGTGCTCATCGGTGATGAACACTTCATCCTCCTCACTTTCCAACGCAATGCCTCCTCCATAGACCAATTTCTTCATGACCAACATTTTCCGTTCCTTGAGCTTCATCTTTCCAAGGACTTCCATCACTCCCAAGGTGCCCCATACCACCTTATCTCCAATTTCAAAACCCTTCTCAATCTTTCTCTCCTTCGAACTCTTTATTTTTACCTCTTCATCTTCACTACCCTCAAGGAACTTATCAAAACTCTTCTCCTCATAAAACTCCCCCAAACTTGAGTTTTGCTCAAGTTTGGGAGTTTGCTTCAATTTGTTATCATCTCCCGGATCTTTCAATGGGACTTTTGGTAATGGCTCTTTCACATAAATGTCACATTCTTGGATGGAGGGGGATTCCTTCTTTCTTAGGGAACTCTCAATTGAACCATACTTGGAGAAAATCACTTTCTCTCCATTCACCTCCAATGTTACCTCCCCTTTTCTCAAGTCGATGTTTGCTCCCCCCGTGGCAAGAAACGGCCTCCCAATAATCAATGGGATATTTGCATCTTCTTTCATATCTAACACCACGAAGTCGGCCGGAATGATGAACTTGTCAATCTTCACCAATACATCTTCAATGATCCCTTTAGGATGGGTGATGGAACGATCCGCTAATTGGAGAGTAATTGATCTGGGCACTACTTCTCCAAGTCCCAAACGCTTGAAGATTGAAAGTGGCATCAAATTGATGCTAGCTCCCAAATCACAAAGAGCTTTCATCATGGGACCATCACCAATCTCACATGGGAGAGTGAAACTACCCGGATCCTTGAGCTTTTCGGGAGGAGTTCGTTGAAGGATAGCACTACACTCTTCGGTCAACTTGATCTTCTCATCATCCACTAGTTTCTTTTTGTTTGCTATTGCATCCTTTAGAAAATTCATGTAATGAGGTATTAGCTCTAAAGCATCCGAAAGTGGAAGATCAATGTGTATTTTCTTGAAGATATCCAAAAACTTCCCAAACTTCTCATCCATTTTCTTCATGTATCTTCTCGGGTATGAAAGTGGCTCATATGTAATGGGCACCCCCCATCTATCACAAGGTATCTCAAGCTTCTTCTTTTTCAAATCTTTGGCAATTCTCCACTTTGGAATTCTTGGAGCAACCTTTCCACTTCCAACTTTTTCTATCTTCTTCTTTTCCTCTTCCTCCCTTTCTTTTGCCTTCAATACTTCACCCTCTTCCAATTCAATTGAAGAAACTCCATAATGTTCACCACTTGAAATTGTAATAACATTACAATGCTCACGTGGATTTACCTCGGTGTTTGAGGGCAATTTACCCTTTGTATGTTGAGATCCAATGGAAGTTGCCAATTGTCCCATTTGAAATTCCATCGATTTTTGATTACTCATGAGTTGGGCAAGCATTGAGTCGGTGGATTTTTGGTTACTCATGAGTTGGGCAAGCATTGAGTCGGTAGATTTTTGGTTACTCATGAGTTGGGCAAGGATGGAGTCGGATGCTTCGGATTTCTTCTCACTTGTCTCCATTCTCTTCATGAGGAGTGCAAGAAGCTCATCCGTGGAGGACTTCCCTTCTCCACTTGGAAGTTTTGCACCGGGATCAAATCTGGGAGGATATTGAATAGTACCCTTAGGATTGGAATATGACAAGTTCTCATTCCTCCAAAAATTTGAGTTTTGAGGAGCTTGGTATTGAGGGGATGGTCCCCCTTGTCCTTGAGATGATGAAGATTGCCCTTGGAATCGGTTTTGAGTAGGACCTTGAAAGCCTTGACCACGATTTTGATATGGTGGTTGCCCTTGATATTGTCGATTCCCTTGAAAGTTTTGAGGATACCCTTGTTGACCCATGTATTGCACTTCTTCCATAGGTCCCATTTGAGGGTCCTCTTACACAAAGGGTAAATGATTATCTCTTGATTGAGATAAAACATTCACCTTTTCAATGAGTGTAGTCATCATTGCTTTTATGCTATCATTAGCATCCACTTGGGCTACCCGATTTTGTGCTCCACGGTCTACTCTCATCTTGAAAGTATTGCTTGATATCCCTTCTATTATGTCATCGATCTCCTCCACCTATTTCATCCAAATTGAACCCCCCGCACAAGCATCAATGTGGTGTTGATCTTCTAATCGTAACCCACCAACGAACCAACATGTTGTTTGTTCTATTGGGAAACCATGATGGGGGCATGTGATGAGAAGATTCGTAAACCTTTCCCATGCCTCTTTGATTCCCTCCGTTGGACCTTGTTGGAATGTAGAGATCTTTTGTTTGGCTTCCATAGTCTTTGAAGGAGGGTAGTACTTCAATAGAAATCTTTTCTTCAACTCTTCCCACGTCCTCACTTCTCCGGCGGGAATGCTTGATTGTAGCCAAGCTTTGGCTTTCCCCGTCAATGTGAATGGGAATAGCCTCATCTTTTTAGCATCTTCCGACACTCCGTTTTGCTTGAGAGTGTCGGCTATCTCCAAGAATTGAGCAAGGTGTTCATTCGGGTCTTCCTCAAATCCTTCCTCCGTCCTTCCTTCAAATTGCCTCTCCCTCAACATCCTTAATAAAGAGGCACTAATCTCAAAATTGTTTGCCTCCACCCTTGGTCTTGCCAACCCATCGTAATGCTCCCTAGGTTGAGACTCAAAATATTCCCTCATTGGCCTTCCATGGTACACACGTTGAGGTTCTTCTATATGTGGAGGGGGAGGGATGTATTCCTCTTGAATGTGTTGAGGGTGAGGATATTGGTAAGGTGGAGGGTAAGGGTGTTGAGGTGGTGGATATTGATTAGGTGGTGGTGGATAGTAGGCTTGTTGTGGAGGTGGATAGGGTAAGTGGGCTTGTTGTGGAGGTGGGTAAGGATAAGGATAGTACCCTTGATATGGAAGGTGATTTTGAGGTGGATTCGGATTATGGAGAATTGGTGGAGGATTTTGAGGTGGATTACCTCCTTGTTGATTCCCAACTTGGGGATTCTCTCTTTGAGGCTCATCATCTCCATTTAGTGGAAGATTCATCTCTTCAATGTTCTCCATCTCAAATGGTTCTTCTATGACTCTTTGTCGATTCCTACTTCGATTCCTTCTTCTTGCGTGTGCCTCGATCTCAAGATCCAATGGTTCCAAATTTCCTCCACGAGATCTTGTGATCATACACCTACAAAAGACAAGTATCAAAGCCCACAAAGACGAACTAAAACAAAATAAAAAAAATAAATGTTACTATCAATAACACTCAACAAATTTTAAGTTTCACAAATAACACCCGCTTAAATCCCCGGCAGCGGCGCCATTGACTTGGATGTATTTTTGCACACTTTTCACAACTATACGATCCCCACAAGCGTATGGGTTCTTTAGTAGTACGATAAGTATACCAAGTAAAATTTCGTTCCAAGGACTTAATTGAGTGTTTGTGAATCCCTAAAGTTACAAGTAGAAATGCTATTGTAGTAACTAAATGATGTTGTTTGGATTTTCGGGAATAAGCACAAAAATAGTAAACTATATTAACTAAAGTAATAAGAACTAGTGACAAGAAATGACAATCTATCTAACTTTCTTTTGGAAAGTGCAAGGGAAGGGTATTGCTTCGGGTGTTTCCGTTTTGTGAGCAATTAAGTGAACTAGTGAACCAATTACATGATTTTACTACAAATTTTGGTTAAGCTAAAGGCTATCACATAAGTGTGCAAACCCCCTCAAAAGGCATAGGTAAACATCGTGCATTGATTAGCAATTATAGGATCTAACCAAATACCATAATCCCCTAAGATAGTGTTTCATAAGCACTTTCAACACGGTTACTAATGCTTATGAAACACCCTCTCACCAAACTCCTAGACGACCTCTATTCGTTTAGTGTTTAAGGTTGTCGGTCTAGCCATTAACACCCCTCTCGGGTGAGCTAATTACTAATTAACTTCTATTCAATTGATCAAAGCTCACACTCACACTCCTAATTATGCTACCCAACTCTCGTTGCAATAAACATAATCAAACATGCTTGCTAATAGGGTTGATCAACCAAATGAATCAATCAAAGTACAACTCTAGAAACATAACACCAAAATTATAAGCTAATCATGCAATTAATCCACAATTACACTAAATTCTCATCAAAACATCCACACCCAAGGCAATTGAGGATTAGCCCATGGTTCTAGAAGAGAATCTCATGGCTACAACAACAAATAACATTAAACTCATAATAAAATAACAAGAGATTGAAGAAATTAAGAAAATACCAAATTGAATTGCAAAATAGAGTAATATCACCTTGATCATACGAATTTAGCTACAAAACGAGGTAATAGACGATGCCCGATGATAATCGTGGCTTGATTTGAAGTAAAAACCACTATTCTATCTAATCTATTGAAGAAATTAAACTAAAAATGAAGAACACCTACAACTATGTGAATGTGTGTGTGGAAAAATGCTTCTCAAAAGAGTTCCTCTCTGGATTTTAAGAAAGGGAGTTTATATAGTGTTTGGGAAGGGTTTGAATGGCATAATTGCAAGTTGATCCCTCAAAAATGGAGAAAATACAAGTTTGGCACCGAAAATGGGGTGACTCGAACGAGTTGGGGTCACTCGGCCGAGTGGAACACTTAAGAAGCGTGTAGCAACTCTTTCCAGCCGAGACTCGGCCGAGTGCGCAGTAGAGTGCAAAATTGCAGATTCGGCCGAGTAACCTTACTCGGTCGAGTGATGTCCGATTCCAGGAGCTACGCATTCAACCTTACTCGGCCGAGTTGGCTCACTCGGCCGAGTGCGCAGTAGAGTTCAGAGTTGCAGATTCGGTCGAGTTGACGCACTCGGCCGAGTTGCCTCTTCCCCTTCTCGTTCCATGCATAACTTTCGCCTCGGATGTCGGGTTGACTCGATTCCTTTGGCTAATCCACTCCGTTTTTCGAGACGAATCCAACCGTGCACTTCTCTTTCTGGTCCAATCACTTGTGGTATGTGTTTTGCTCCAAATTCCATCGTATTTCCTACACAATCGACAAAACACAACCTTTCTCTCATTTCGGCTTAAACAATCATATTCACTGTATAATTCAATGAAATCAACATCAAATGAGCTTCAAATATGCATCTAAATCGTGTAGATTCCACCCGAATCATCTTGTGGAACTCGATTGATCTTAACCGTTCCACTTATCTCGAGGAATTGAGACAAGTGGAGGTTAGGATCCTCCTTGGAAAGTCCTCCAAATTGATTGTTTTGCACCATAACAATCAAGGCCGGCTTGAGCTCGAAATTGTGAACATCCACGGGTTCTCGACCCGCTCCTCCATATGGTCTCAGAATTGGGCGGAAATGATCTCTAAGTACCCTTTGTGGTCAATTTCCACCATTTCCATTCAGCCCCTCAACTCCGTCTACCCCTTGGTTTTCTACTTCCTCTTCGACCTCCTCCACAATCGGGTTCTCTCTTCTATTCATCTCTTCCAACTCCACTCTTCTTCTTTCGGAATTCCTTCTTCGACAACTAGCTTCAATCTTCGGGTCTAAAAGCAACAATTCGTGATGGTTCCTCCTAGATCGCGTGATCATAAGCCATATCTATCAAATGTTCCAAAGAGAGTGAGAATTGCAAGTAAGATGAGAAATAGCTAATACAAATATTTTTGGGATTTTTGAAAATAAGGAAAGCAAGTAAAGTGTTTACACTAAAACTCTATCGACCTACACTCTATAACTATAAAACCTCCCCGACAACGGCGCCATAAACTTGATTCACGTATTCTACAACTCTAAAATACACGACCGCAAGTACACGGTGTATATTGTAGCGAAGTAAGTACGAGGTCGATCCCACAGGGAGGTGTAGTGTAAAAGTGGAGTTTGTCGATTGAATTCTAAATAGACGTGATCGATAAGTTGTAAAGTGTGGCAATTACCCCTAATTATCTACCCAAAATGTCACAAGTAAACAATTAAAAGAGTAATATAGATATCGATCAACAAATGCTCATGCAAATCACAAAGAAACGAGAGAAATACGGTTAAAACTCAAAGAAGGAAAGGTAGGTTCCAAGGCATATGTCACACTAAGGGGTCAATTTATGATCAAAAGCTTAATTAAGTGTTGTTGTGTTGATTACTATAGGGTTGATCACGAAATAATGAATTAAAAGATCTCTCGATCCAATTAATCCAAGAGAAGTATCACACAAACTAGTATCTCTACCTAGCATGCATAATAAACCTCAAAGGGGGTCCTAAGATCATCTAATACCCTCCCAATAATTGTTCCTCTCTCGAGCTCACAATAATATTGGGCCGAATGCGTAAATACGATTAATGAAAAAGATCTCTCAATTCAATTTCAATTAATAATAAATCAAACACATTATCATGGCCATTGACAACATGTTTTGCAATGAAAGTTAAGCATTCAAATAGAAATAGCAACACAACCACCAAATAAATAAGAAATTAATTCATAAACATCATCCAAAGTATAAACATAGCCCTAGAACCAAAAGTGTTCTAGCCAATAACTAGCATAATCAAATTAACAAAATCCACAGAAATAGCTAAATAAAAAGAAAGAGAAAGCTTAGTCTAGAATGTGATGGGGAATGACAATTCCAAGCTATTGATGCCCTCCTTGCATTGATTGATGAAGAAATGGAGAAAATATGGCAAAATCACCTTCAATTGTGTGTTACTATGTGTGGAATTTTAGGAATTGGGGGAAGGTTCAAGTGATTTCAAGAATTGGGGCTTATATAGTGTTGGGGTAGGGTTTGGATGGACAATTTGCAAGTTAGTCCCTAAAAAATGGCCAAAATAGGAGATAGGCACCGAGAATAGGTGTAGCACGACCGTGCACGGAGCACGGCCGTGCAAAACAAACTTTGGGCTTGGACAGAGCTCGGCCGAGCAGGTGACTCGGCCGTGGCGTGTGTGATGGAAGGATGGAAGGTGCTCGGCCGTGGCAGCATCTCGGCCGAGGCGTGCAGAGCAGGGGACGGATGGAGCTCGGCCGAGGCATGTGGGCGTCCGTGTTTGCTGTATCGAGGACGACTTCCTCGAGCATGGTGCTCGGCCGAGGAATTCGGATGATGGCACTAAGGCAGCTCGGACGTGCCTTGTGCTCGGCCGAGGCATTGCTTGGCCCAAAAATTGTGTTTCGAGCATGGCGTGCTCGAGCACTCGTCTCGGCCGTGCTTGCACGGTCGACTTCGACCCTTTCTCGTTTCGTGCATATCTCTCACCTCGGGTGTCCGATTGACTTGATTCTTTTGGCTATTCCACTCTGTTTTTCGAGACGAACCCAACGGTGCACTTATCTTCTTGATCCAGTGAAGTATGGTTGGTGTTTTGCTCCAAATTCCATCGTATTTCCTACAAAATCGACAAAACACAACCTTTCTCTCATTTTGGCTCAAACAATCATATTCAATCCATAAATCAATGAAATCCACATCAAAATACGCTTCACATATGCCTCTAAAATGTGTAAATTCCACCCGAATCATACATATCGTCGATGCAGGGATTCCCCTCATCGATGCAGGCATCGTCTCCCCCATTGATGCAGACACAGTCTCCCCCACTGAGACATGGACCGTCTCCCCCCCTGAGGCAGACATCGACTGGCACATCATCTACTGATACGTCGTCTAGCGTGGATGGATTTTACTCCCGCTTGTTTATCTTCATTTATGAAGGAACGTAAGAATAGTATCTTTATTAATTTTTCATTATCAATTATAACACACATTTATTATAATAATTATATTATTAATTATGTGTAACAGATTGATGCCTTCTACTAAAGTTTCCAAGAAAATACGACGTATCATGTATAACAGCATGCAGCCTGAAGCACACGCGTTCGCCCAAATCCATGACACGACACTTCGACGTTATTGGGAGACGTTCCAGGTATGATTTAATTGTTTTTGATGTATGATTTAATTGTTTTTTTTACGTATAATTTAATTGTTTTGACGTATGATGTATTTTTTTGCAGAATGAGACAAGGTGGGATCCGACTGTCACGAACTCCCAACAGGTGTACATGCTATTTCGTTAAAGAGTAGCCTCTCGATACACGGATATGTTGAACGGGATTAAGAAAAAATGGTTCATTAGACATGAGCGACCGACTTGGGATGACGATGTGTGGAACTTGTTAGTTGCTCACTGGAACGATCCAAACACGATGAAAAAAATTGAGCAGTGCAAGAAGAATAAACTGTCAGAGTCAGGAGGTCCGGGTTATTCTTGCCACAAAGGTGGTTCCCGTGGAGCCGCTGAGGTTGCACGATAAATTGTAAGTATTCAACATTTTCATTAGGTTACATTTTTATATATTAAGCAAAATGATTTTTTTAAGAATTAAAAACAGGAAGACCCGCCCAACTGTGGGAGATTGTAGAGTACTATCATCGTTACGGGAATGAGTTGTTCACCTATAACCATATCGCTGATATAATTATAAGTATAGATTACAATTTACATATATTTGATTAATTGTATTTCTTGTATTTACTAATTTATTATTTTCAAACCCAAACAGAATCAGGTGGAAGGAGACACTACAAGAAATGGGGGGAATAACGACGAAAACTTTGCGACAAATCTAAATTTCATCGTTAAAATCAATTTTTAGCAACGAAATATAAATATTCGCTGCTAAATTGTTAGCTAGATTTAATATTTGCAACAAAATATATATATATATTTCATCGCTATATTAGCAACAAATTGTTTCATTTTGTTGTTAATAATCAAAACAACAATGAAAATTATATTTCGTCGCTAATATTTTACGATGAAATAGAAATTTTCGTGGCTAATTTCTTGAAATTATTTTTTACAACAAAATTTATATATTTCATCGCTATATTAGCAACAATTTGCTTCATTTTGTTGTTAATAATCAGAAAAACTATGAAAATTATATTTCGTTGTTAATATTTTGCGATGAAATAGAAATTTTCGTGGCTAAGTTTTTTAAAATTAATTTTTGCAACAAAATTTATATATTTTATCGCTATATTAGCAGCAAATTACTTCATTTTGTTGTTAATAATCAGAACAAAAATGAAAATTATATTCCGTTGCTAATATTTTGCGATGAAATAGAAATTTGTGTGGCTAATTTCTTGAAATTAATTTTTGCAACAAAATTTATATATTTCATCACTTTATTAGCAACATCATTTTGTTGTTAATAATCAGAGCAACAATGACAATTATATTTTCTTGCTAATATTTTGCGATGAAATTGAAAATTTTGTGGCTAATTTCTTGAAATTAATTTTTGCAACAAAATTTATATATTTCATTGCTATATTAGCAACAAATTGCTTCATTTTGTTGTTAATAATCAGAACAACAATGAAAATTATATTTCGTCACTAATATTTTACAATGAAATAGAAATTTTTGTGGCTAATTTATTGAAATTAATTTTTGCGATGAAATTAAAATATTTCATCGCTATACTAGCAACGTATTGCTGCATTTTGTTGTTAATAATCAGAACAACAATGAAAATTATATTTTTTCGCTAATATTTTACGATGAAATATAATTTTTTGTGGCTAATTTATTGAAATTACTTTTTGCGATGAAATAAAAATATTTCATCGCTAAACTAGCAACAAATTCTTTTATTTTGTTGTTAATAATTAAGACAACAATTAAAATTATATTTAGTCGCTATTATTTTGCGATGAAATATATTTTTTGTGGCTAATTTCTTGGAATTAATATTTGCAACAAAATTAAAATATTTTATCGCTACACTTTTATCAAATTATTTTATTTTGTTGATAATAATAAGAACAACAATGATAATTATATTTCGTGGCTAATATTAAATCAACTATGCTTATAAAATCAAGAAAATCGATTTATATAATTAAATGTTTAATAATTCTTCAGATTTTATATCTTATAAATCAGTATGAATGTTTATAAAAATATTTATAAATATGATGATGCAAATGAAGATGGACATAATTAAAGATGGGAGAATGAAGTTTGACTGTAATATTTATTATTTTTTTAAATTGTTAAAGTAACATTGATTTTCTACAATTGGAATTGTTTTAAAAATTACAATATATATACACATGTATATATACATGTATAGTTGTTACAAGTTAAAAATTAATCAATTAATAAATGAGAAATAAATTATTAAATGAGTAAAAACAACTAATTTAGTAACAATTGAATACATATATAATTAATATTAAAAACTGAACCAAAGAGCTGTCTGCCCGAATGGTAGGCGCCCAGCTATGGGCGCCCATCCACCCGGGATCAATTCCCACTAAGACCAAATAAAACATTTAGAGAACGAGTGTTGGCGCGGGTAGGGGCCAATCGAGTGCAGAAGTGGGTTTAGAGAACGATTGAATTGGTTCGGTTGGGGTGGGTCGGGTGTGGGTGCGGGTTGGGTTGGTCGAGTACGGAAGTGGGTTTAGAGAATGATTCGTAAATCGGATATCATAGCCAAATATTAGCAACAAAAATTCTAATATTTTTGTCGCTAATGTGAGTTGGCGATGAAATAATTTTGTCGCGGGATTTGTTGCTATACACCCGTCGCTAACGTGTTTGCGACAAATGTTTGATTTTTCTCGCAAACATTTTGTGATGAAACTCATATTTTCGTCGCTAACATTTTGCGATGAAACTTATATTTTCGTCACTAATATTTTGCGACGAAACTCAAATTTTCGTCGCTAATATTTTGTGATGAAACTCAAATTTTCATCGCAAACATTTGCGACAAAATTAATTTTTTTGTCGCAAACACGTTAGCGACGGGCGTATAGCAACAAATCCTGCGACAAAATTATTTCATCGCTAACTCACGTTAGCGACGAAAATATTAGAATTAGCGACAAATTTTTTCGCGGCTAAATTGCAGTTTTCTTGTAGTGAGAGGCCACCCAGTTGACCCAACAAGTTCCAGGGGATGCTTCAGGCGAGACAACGGCTCCCGATATGTCCGAGTTGTACCTCAAAAAGGTTAAAAAACCACATGGACGCATCAAAGGACTTGGTCAAATGGGCAATAGTAGATGCATCTCCGGATCTGGCTGGACTTCAGGTGGTACAGCATTCGGGCGATACACTCAGGAAGAGTTGGATCAACATGTTGCCCACGAGCGTTCAGAGATCCGAAACCAGTTGCGCCAAGAGATGTTGGACAGGGAGACCACCTTGAGAGATGACTTCACTAACAAAATAGCTCAACTTCAGCTTTTAGTTCAGGGCCTAAGTGGTGGTAGGTCGGGGTCGGGGTCGAGATCTGGTAATGTTGAGGGTGGACGTGGGAATGATGAGGATGATGATGAGGATGGTGATGAGGATGACGACGATGATGAGGAGTAGGAGAGTGGTAATGATGATGATTAGTAGACTTATGTTTTTTTTATGTTGTTTAATTTGAATTGAATATTGAATTGATACACTTATATTTTTTAATGTTGTTTTGTTTGTTTAGGTAGACAAGATGATAATTGATTTTAATTATGTTGAAGACTTGAAATTTAAATTTTCTTGATCGTAAATTTAAATTTTCTTGATCGTATATTATTTGTATAAAAATGAGCAAATATTACGTACGTATAATTAATGTAACAATTTTAATACATTAAACATAATTATTGATATATAACAATTAAACATAATTATTGATAACACATTTTTATAATTTTTATTTTTGTTAATTAATATATAACAAAGCATGTGTACACAATTAAACATAATTATTGATAACACATTTTATAATTTTTGTATTGAAAAAAAATATAACATGTATGTTAAAATAAACAATCAAATTTAAATTAAGGAAGAATTTTTTTTCATATATCATATATATTAATTATACTAGCTGCATTCAGCATATAACGCAAATAGCACCTAGCCTAATTGGCAACAGAGACGCACAAAAAAAAGAAGGGATTAAATGGATATATGTGGCCCAGCTTTGGAGTCGGCTCCATACAACGCGATATGCCTAGGTTTGAATCCCAGGTAATTCACTTTTTATTTGAATAATATTGGCGAGGGATCAGCCGTACTCGTTACCGAGGAACATCTTAGCGAGGGAATCCTTCCCTCGTCGACTCCGTCGTTGCTCCAGTTTCCGAGGGTTTTTCCCTCGCCTACTTTCTCGCGTTTTGGGCCCAGTTTGTGGTGTATATTTTTTTCTTGTAGTGATTGAGCTAGTATTGTGGGGTCCACTTATGAATAATAAAGTGATGGTTTATGAATAAAGTGAATGTTGGGTAAATAAATGATAATGGGAGGGTAAAAATAAAGAAGTGTAAATAGTATTATTAAAATAGACGAATAAATATAATAAAATTGAACAACCAACAAAAGAAAGTGAGCATAATAAAATTAGATGGTGGGGGAGTATTACTTACTTAAGTCACACTTCATTTCTATTAGTGGACTTCATTCTCATTAGTCTAATATTATCCAATTTCAAAATTAATTTAATTTCTGGTCGAACATATTAAAATTAAACTAAACTCATAAATAATTTTCGAGTAATTACACGACTCAAAATCTTTTGAATTAAATTCAAATTACAAATTTGTCCTCAAGCACTAATGTAAATCATAATGTGATAATAATAATCAAGAACCTTAATTTTTAACGGAATATGATAGTGTATGAAATAAATTTAGGAAGCCAACCGAGATGGAGTACAAATTTTAAATCTAAATAAAAAAGTCACTATTTTATTTAATAGTTGTTTATTATTTCATCCATCTCGAAATTATTTGCACGACACAAATTGAAATACATAAATTTAGTGAGGTGTGTATTCTAATAAAATATGAGTATTTTGGATAGTTTAGTGAGCGGTAAAAGAGATGGACAAATTTTTCAAAGTGCGAGTAAAATATGAGCCTAAAATGAGTGATAGTTTTAATAAATAATGGAGTATAATGTTAGTGTGCAAATAATTTTGAAACAAATCGAAAAAAAAATATACAATTAATCACGGAACAAAGGGAGTACTAGACATGTCCAACCGGCCGAAACTGCTGGTTACGGTTAAAAACCGGCGGTTTCGGTTTTGCATTTTTTGTAACCGAAACCGAACCGGCAAATCGCCGGTTCGGTTAAAAACCGGCGATTAGGCGGTTTTCGATTTTTTTTTCTCCGTTTTTGCTCGTTTTCGCTCGTTTTTTATTCGTTTCAACTCTTTTTTTTAGAAACTACATTACTAGAATTTAATAAAAATTATATAACTTAAATTTATACATAAAAAATAAAAGAATGGTGTATTAAAAAAATTTAAAAAAATAAAATAAAAAACCGAAAAATCGGCGGTTAATCGGCAAACCGGCGGTTTCGATTTGCAACCGAAACCGAACTGCCATTTTTCGGTTACGCACCGTTTCGGTTTTTAACCGAAACCGCCGGTTTGTTTTCACGGTTCGACGGTTTTTCGGTTTTTAACCGCCCACGTCTAGGGAGTACTGTATAATGTGGACGGAGGGATTAAAAAATAAGGTAGTAGCAAATGTGTTATAATTTTTAAATTTGTTATAGTAATATTTTAATTTGAATGTTGACTTGGACTCTACCCTGGGTTCGGTTCATGAATGAAACCTCCATAAATGAAGAATTCATTATTGAATATATATTAATTAATTGCCGGTTTCAAATATTAAACTTGCATGTTTATCTACAATGTTTTTAGCTCCTTTAAAAACACAAACTACATATATTAAATAGAATGAAAGCTGCAGATCCAATGTGAGAAATATATTTATTTCATATTTATTTATTTACATCATCATCATATCGCACTACTTTTATTCATAGAAGTAGGAGTAGGAAATTATATATTGCAAGGAGTGATATCTGATGCGACAGTAAAGCCTTTATAGAATGGAATACCAGTTCCTTGGAGCCAACCATCCTTGTCAATGAATTCTCCGACAGTGAAGCCTTCCACCTGTTGAGGTTGATTGTCGGCAACAAGTTTATATCCTTGCCACATCACTCTACGATTGTTGGTGCTTGTGGCTGCCCCAAGCCCTCGATTCTTGAACTCCCGATAGAACAACTTGTCTGTGACTGGTGACGCACTCTTAAACTCCAACCATCCCGCCGGCTGTATAATTTTGTCCAGACACGACTCCATCACAACTACTGTTGAGTAGATAGACCACGGCCGCCCCAAATACGCCTGAGCCGAAGCACCAACCTTTTCCAGCCCTGGTGCAACAGTTAACTTGCAGTTTTGGATAACAAATCCAGATTGTTGTGTAGGATCTATTCTGTTCTGTGCGGTGAATGTGATGGTCTCATTTGGCTTGCTGGGCCTCGCATATATATTGCAAGATTGAAATACTGCAGCAGCATTTCCGAAGATGAAGTCTACTGTGCCGTAGATGTCACAGTCTTTGTAAAACTGATTACCAGATTTCGCATACAGAGTGTCTTGAAACCCTAAAAATGTGCATTGGTAGTAAGCCACGTGGTTCGCATTCGTCACCACTGCTGCAGCTTGGAGCCCATCTCCCGCGTAATTTTCAAATTCAATCTTCTCCGCCGTGAACCCATCACCCAGAACAGCTGAATGAATTGATCGAAATTATAAAGTACAATACAATACAATACAATAAATTAATTAAATTATTAAAAAGGATCGATCGATCGATGAATAATACTCACTTAATGTACCAGTCTCTGATGTCCTATTGATAAAAGATGTGTTCGCTCGAAGTTTGGTTGTGGGTGCTCCATCCCCCATGAGCACTATGTTGGTCATGTTCTTTTCTACGGTGACACGTTCATTGTAGACCCCCGCCTCCACATGAATGTAGTATTTTGTAGGGCTATTGGTCGGAGCAGCTTTTAGAGCTTCCATTATAGATTTGTAGGCTCCCGGCTTGTTTTGGGATACAGTCGAGTTTGGCACGATAGCTGCAGCCATTGATACGATCCAGCAAGTTACGTACGTTACTTGAGAAAATTAAGGTTGAATAGCTAATATTTCAATAGATGTGTGATCGAGTTGAAGTTTGAATATTTAAACACCAAGGGTGCATGGGCTATATATAATAAATATACGTGCATGGATATGATCAAGTTAATTAATTCATTGGGTAAGAATGACACAACAATATTACATTGTACCATGAGATGTGTACGTGGCTATAAACTTTATCTTTTTCATTACATGCGCGCTGTATACATACTAGTAAGAATTCGGTCATGCAAAATTACTTTAATTAATTTGCTTGGATAAGTATTAATTCCGTCAGCATGATTATTTTTAATTTGGTTCATATCTTTTTTTTTATTCAGAATCATCATCATATCAACTTATATTTTGAATGGAAACAAAGAAGAATTCCGGCCAGTAAGTAAATTTAATTTGTATGGAAACAAAATATATATGGTAATTTAATTATTAAGATGTGGTTGACACGTAGCGAATTAGAATTTACTGCAATTTACTTGTTATTAAGATGGATGTACTTTCGCTGCAATTACCAATTCCTTGGTTAATTTGCGAATCATATTGGGCCCTGAGTTTAGCTATTTTCTGGGCTTCTTTCACCATTTGATTATAGGCGTGGGGTATATATATCTCCAGCTTTGTTTAATGCACTCCCCCTTTACATTTATATATTAATTAAATATGTATGTAAAATACCATATTTACCCTTTTAATAAAATATTATATATACATACACCCCCTCTTAAAACCCTAATCCTAATGGATTAATTAACCCTAATTTTGCAGCCAACTCCTCCGGCAACCCGTCGCTGCTGCTCCTCCTACAACCACCATCACCTCCGGCGGCCACTGCCACCTTCTTTGACAGCCACAAAAATTAAAAAAATATATAATAGAAATTTTGGCGCGCGAATGCTAGAATCTATACAAATTTCCTCAAGGAGTCTTCTTCTTTTAATTATTTCGTCATCCTCCAATCCAAAAGAATCGTCAAGAATATCAAGGCTAAATAGTTCAGTCTTGTTGCACTCAATATTTAAATCCAAAGCACCAAACACATTCTTACTCCAGTCCCGAATATCATATTTGAGACTCTTTAGTTTTTTTTTTATAACAAAGGAGCCCCATCCGGTGATACTAAGGTTGGTCCATCGAGATGAGATGAAATCTTTGAAGGACGGGTGACGAAGCCACGCATTGAAGAACCTAAAGGGGTTTGGGCCCCAATCGAAAGCGGTGTCATCGAGTACAATCGGACAATGATCAGATAAAGTTTTCGGTAGCCCATTTAGGAGAGTGAAAGAAATTCTCGAGCCATTCCTCGTTTAGGAGAAATTGGTCCAATCTGATTTTACAAGAACCGTCGAGCCTATACCAAGTGAAACAACGTCCAGATTTGTTGTAAATTTGATCATATACATTAATTTTTGGATGAAAATCGTTAGTTGACCAAAATATATTTTTAAAAAAAAGTAATTATAATTTAAAAATATACAAAAAATATTTTTTAAACTAATAATAAATTATACTCCATATAATTAGGAATTAAAATCAATATAATTTAGAATATTAATTTTTTTACTCTATATTATAAAATTTCACACATTCATATAATCTGATTTTTTATTTATTTTATAGAGTCTGAATATACTGTTTTTTAACCCAAAAAAAAACTGAATTTATTATAACCCCATAAATCAGTAAATAAATATTTAAAAATACCAAAAAAATCAAGTTAAATATATATACATTGATTTGAGATTAGTTTAAAATTGAATTAGATAACTTATTTTTCATATTATATATAATTGATTGATTTGTTTATATATTTTTTCATAAATTTGAGATTAGTTTTAATTAAGTTAAGTAAATTAACATATATATTTTTATTATAATTTTAGTGATATTACCAAAAAAATATTATTTTTTAATACTTTTTTAGATTTTATTTAGATTTATTTTATTTTTGATGGTTTTTTGTTTTAACTTTTGAATTTCATATTTCTTTTTATTTTTTTTCTTGATAGGTTTCAATTTTATTTAATTTTTTCAAAAATGCTATTTAGAAAAAAAAGAATATTGAGATTTTATAAAATTTAATTTACATATTTTAATATGATTCATATTTTTTAGATACATTAATTAATATCTGAATTTTGCATTCATTATTAATTTCATAATTGAGTTTAGTTTAAAATGTATGAAAATTTACTATTGAACTAAAAGTGTATTAAAAAAGATCGAAAGTGATATTAACTCATTTTGAATTGATTTTTTATATAAAGTACAGAGTCATTTACAAAATCTGCATAAACTTAAAAATAAATAAATTGTTTATAAATTTACAACATTAAATTGTATAAATTCTACATAAACTTAAAAATTGTATAGATTCTACATAAACTTAAAACATTAATTTGTTAAAATAAATATAAAAAATCATTAAATTGTTCAAACTAAAAAAAACTTAAAATAAAGCCAAATTCTTCCATGCACTCCTAATTTTAATTTTAATTTCAATCTTATGATTTACTACACCCACTCTTGTTAACTTCACCCCCACAAATTATATAAACAATTGACCACAGTTATTTACATCCCCACTTTTATTAACTTCACCCCACAAAGTATATAAACAATTGACCACAGTTATTTACACCCCCACTTTTGTTAACTTCACCCCCACAAATTATATAAACAATTAACCACAGTTATTCACACCCCTACTTTTGTTGACTTCACCGCCTAAGTTATTACTCCCTCCGTCCCATAGGAATTTGCACACCTGGGATGACACACAATTTAAGAAATGTGTAAGAAAATGTGTAATGAGTGATGTTTTGAGGCGTATTTTTGTAAAGTTTTATGAATAAAGTAAAGTAAAAGGTAGATTGAGTGTGGAAAAGTAATAGCATATGGGTAAATAATACTCCCTCCGTCATTATTCCCACTTTCCTTTTTTAGTTATCCAATTTTATTACGCCCATACCCTTTTTTGGAAACAATACTATTCATACTACTTTATCTCCACCCTCCTAAATATAAATACCACAAAATTATAAGGCACTACTATTCATACCCTTTTTTAGTAGTATGAAAAATACATAACTTAACACATTCATAATTTCGGGCATACCATGCAAATTAATATATCAATATTAAAAGATTGATATTAACTAACTACTAAGAAGAACAAAAGTGAGAATGAACACACTGAACACATAATTCAATTAATAGATACGATCACACTCAATAAACATATGCATGCATCAACACGGCGATGACCACAAAGAAAATAATAAAGTTGATGCAATATTATGCTAGTTTCTTCCCTAATTCTCCACTCATTTATGTTTCTAAATATAAATTTTATTTTTCAATTAGATTATGTTATTAATTAGTCTTAAAAAATAATTTACAACTTTAAAAAACTTGTAACAAACTAGATATCATTGTAGAAATAATGTAGACATAATAAAATAATCTTAATTATTATAAATCAAATTAAAGCTAGAAAGTGAGCATGTCATATTTATACATTTATACCCAAATTAGAAAAAAAAATTGATTTTTTTTAGTTTAGTTTTTTTTTTCGATTTTTTTTGTATTTTTTTCCTAAATTTTGGTCATTTTTTGAAAAAAAAAAACTGAAAAATTTTATTTCATAATTTTATTTTTGAGTTTCATATTTTTTTTCAATATTTTTTTTATATTCGTTATTTTTTTATATTTATTTTTTTAAAGTTAAAAAAATAGAATAATATTTTACTTTGTGGTGATTCATTGGTGACTCGATAGTCGGTGTATAATTATAATTTTAATGAGTTTTATTTTAATTTAATTGATAAAATGATAATATACTTTTTTACATGTATTTTTCTTTTAAAAAAATTGGGGGTGAAGTTAATAAAAAAGAGGGTAATAACTAATGTAAAAAAATGGATTTAGTTACATGTATGTAACTTGTACATATAAGTGCCTAAAATAATTGAGTATGGACTTATTAAAAAATTGAGGGTAAATAGAAAATTGGATCCAGTTACATGTATATAACTGGTACACATAAGTATTTGTCGAATAACTTTCATATGTAGTGTACCACGTTTGGTGCACTAGAAACAAAGTCCGATTCGAGGAGAAACCATACCAAATAGATCGAGTTATTCTGAGCATCCAGATCCACATGTGCATGTTCGCGGAGTTTGTTAAGGGAGTCAACGGCCAGTTCACGTTCCTTTGAGCCTTGGAATGAAGATGATGTATCCTCAAGCTAGGACGCGAAGAGACCGTGAAGCTGCAAGCTCCAGAGGTGAGTTAGGCTACTGTCCAAAGGCTGTTATAGCATTAAGATTTTGTTTTAATGATGTAATAGGCTGGTTTAGTATTTGCATTATTGTTTTGAGTGTAATAGAACTATTTTTATTAGGAGGAGTACCCACTCTAGATGAAGAGGCACGGTTTTCCTCCATCCGGGTTCTCCCAATGGGTTACCGGAGGAGGTTTTTAACCCGACCTCAGATAGATGGGGAAGTGAGTGTTGAGAGCTTTTGTTTCGATTGCGCCTTCTCATATTTTTGAGTCGTGCGTTGACTGAGCGTATTTATTTAACCACACGTTCAGACACGTAAATTAAGAAAGTGTAATAATGAGCTAGTGAAGTTTTGAAGGGTAATTTTGTAAAACTTTATGTATAAAATAAAGAAATAAGTTGACGTTTGTGTAAGTGTGGAGAAAAAGTAATGGCATTTGTGTAAAATTGAGAATATTGTGAGGGTGGAGTTTATAAAGAGCTTTCCATTTTAAGGGTGTGAAATTTATTGTGGTACGTCTCGAAAAGAAAAGTGTGAAAGTTATTGTGGAACGGTCAGAGTAATAAAATACGTGATCTAGGAAAGCGAAACTAAATGTATCAATTGAAATCAAAATCAAACTACAAATTGAAATCAAAATGAAGGGAGCAACGACAACTTATGGTTAAAATTATATATGTGAAATTAATTTATTAAATGAACCAAAATTGAAAACATTGATTCGGTTGTAGATTGCTCAAGATTACATGTGTTTTAGTGATAAACATTGATTGGTTTGCATGCATTTTTACACTAATATGCCTAAAACGTTTGAGAAAGGTGTTTGAGTTTGTTTTGAAGGAATACGAAGGGAATTGGCGTTAAATTGTAAGAAACGAGTGATCATTAATAATTATTGACACTCACATGAGGAGAAGGAACGAGATCTGTAATCATATACACGGAGTTTGAGAAGAAACAAGACGAGAAACGGGAAAAAAGTCGAAAAGATCGAAGAGGTCGGGCCGGATCTATGCTTTTTTTTACAAAGGGAATGATATCTATATATGTTATTCGCGCATTGAAAAAACAAATACTAACTCATTATGACTTTTTTTAGTACATGACTTTTAATAAATATTACTCCCTCCGTTTCGGGTGGTTGGTGATTTAAGATAAATAAGGGGTATTTTAGATGATTTGATGATGTGTAGAGTGAATTTAATGAAGAAAAATGTAAAAGTAATTATGGACGGATGGAGTAATTATTTTAAACATGAAGTTGATATCTTAAGAGTATAATGAAAAATTATGGGATCTATTTATAAATAAAATGAATGTTTATAAATAAAGTGATGATAATTTGAGCAAATAAGTAATTGTTTGATGGTGAAAATAGAGTAATGAAGTAATGGTTTTAAAAAAAAAAAATTGGACAATTGAAATAGAAAGTAAAAATAATTAAATGGGTTGGTCTGCTATGGACTCAAGTGAATGTTGTGCACCCTAGTTCATGTTGCACTTTTCAGTTTACTGACTTACACTTTTTGATAAATGGTGTTGCACTTTTCAATTATTAAACTGTATAATAATATTTTTAGTAATAATTGGAAAGTGCACCACCATTTACCAAAAAATGTAAGTTAGTAAACTTAAAAGTGCAACATGAACTAGGGTTTACAACATGCATTCGAGTGCATACTAAACTTTACCTAATTAAATTGAATTTAGTATTGATTTAGATTAATTAATAAAAAAATCAGTATTTTATTTGAATATAAAAAATTAGCAACTGAATCAAATTAAGCTAAATCACTATTGGTATTACAATAATAATTTGGAGATAATATATATGTAATTTTAAATCCTAGTTACTAGTTGAGGATTTTCGAATTTGGGAAAATTTAAAATAACTTTTGGTCCAAAGATTTCAAAATGGTCCACAAAGAGATATTGTAGGCATGAAAGAGGCCAAGGGCCCAAGAGTATGCAGTATGAGAGGTTGAAGTTAGAACTGACTCAATGCAGGTAATTGAAATGAGTATTGGGCCGGGGACTCAAATAAGGTGCTGGACCCGAGAGCAACATAAAGCGGAGAGAATCTATCGACTATCTCAAGAATTTGTAGCATGCAAATTCACTTACCTACCAAGGTCCAAGAACAGAAGAGCACATGCGTTGGCTCAACGAACGGTTCACTCTACCATTTCTCTCAATTGAAATGGAGTAGTCAGACAGAATTCAAATTAAGGATATCGTTTTGATCACTTATCTTTGTCCATTTCCTATGTTTTCTTTCTTGTCAAAAAAAAAAAAATTAATTCACGGTGACCACTGTTTGAAACCTTGTCGCCTGATCTGCCAGCTGGCACCATAGGACTTTCGATCGAAACCTTATTACAAAATCTAATACAATAATTAACTACATGCCGCATGACTCTAAAACAATTAAACTTGTCCACCTCTAGCTTTTTATGTAATGTACTTATGTACATAACAATTTTTTGCATTTAAGTTCGTTGTATATTTAATATTCACGTTTGCTAGCTCACAAAATTTTTATCTGCAATGTTTGCAGCACCTTTAAAAACACAAATTAATTAAACTACATAAATATTAAATAGAATGAAAGCTGTTGAGATATGAAGTGTTAACATAGTTGCATTTTAGTGAAACACGTTTTTACTAATTCATTTACGGTGTCGTTTTGGGTTATATTTAAAAGCAGATATTTTCAGATTGTATAACTGCTGTGTTTATCCCATTTCTTTCCTAATTGAATGAATACATTTTTCGGAGCATATTGAGTGCGATGTCTTACGCTAAATACAAATCTTCAGAGCAGATTTGATTTCTTCATGGTATCAGAGCAGGTTCGATTTGAAGGATGCCTAAACGACGAAACACAGCATGGCCGGTGCTTGCAGAAACTTCAGAAACCGGATCGAGTTCTGTATCGAAGTTATCAGAAGGAGATCCGTTATACTTGCACGGAGCAGATCATCCTGGATTAATTCTGGTCGCCTATCCTTTGACAGGTGGAGGTAATTTTCTTCCATGGAAGCATTCTATGTTATTAGCTCTTGGCGCTAAAAACAAATTGGATTTCATAAATGGAAAAATAACAATGCCTGATGTTGATGATGAGAGTCATGTTATGTGGCGGAAAGTAAACTCGACTGTTGCCTCTTGGATTTTGAATTCCTTATCAAAGGAATTGAGTGAGACGTTTGTCTATATTGAGTCTGCTAAGAAATTGTGGGATGCAATATGTGCTAGATACGGAGAAAACGATGGACCTTTGAAATATAAGGTTAAAAAAAAGATAAATACAATGAGTCAGGGAAGTAGTACTGTGGTGGAGTATTTCAATAGACTCACAAAATTATGGGATGAATTTGCTAGCATAGTTGGTGTAATGTCTTGTGATTGTGAAATTGGTAGAAAAGTGGCTAAGGATAATGAGGATGACAAAGTGATTCAATTTTTGATGGGATTAAATGAGAGTTATGACCATCTCAAGAATCAAATTATGGTGATGGATCCCTGGCCTTCAGTGGATAAAGTGTTCTCTATGGTATTAACAGCTGAGAGACAAAGGTCTGTTAATATAGGTTTTGCTGAAAAACCTGATTCTGCAGCTATGGTGGCTAAAACATTTGATAAGAGTGGAAGTACTAAATTTAGAAGTACTGCTGATAATTGGAATGGGAATAAAGGAAAAGGCAATTTTCCTAGAAGGACAAGAGAGGAGAAAGCAAAGCTCATTTGCGAACACTGTGGTGGACCAGGACATGATTCAACCACATGTTTTAAGCTGCATGGTGTACCTGACTGGTACAAAGAAATGAAGAACAAACCAAAAGGTTATGCCAACATGACATATGATACTCCACAGAGGAATACTCATACTGAGAAAAAGAAAGGTGGTGCTACCGATTTCACTGCAGTTCTTCAACAATTACAGAAAATGACCGAGTACATGAAGGAGAGGGATAAAGCTAATATGAGTATGGATTTTGCTCAGTTTGCAAATTTTGCAGGTAACCAATCTCTTTTACCTTTGCAATTTTCCTTGAGCATATTTGATAGTGAGCTACAGGGTACTTGGATTATTGACACGGGTGCTAGTAAGCACATGTACTCCTGATGAGATGAATAAAATTCAAAATTGTGAGGTTTGTATAAAGGCCAATTTTATTATGCCCATACCCTTTTTTGAAAACAATACTATTCATACTACTTTATCTCCACAATTGTTTTCAATTACTCCATGTTTATATTTGGGGACCTTCAAGAGATGAGGCTCTAACTAATACACCCTACTTTCTCACAGTGGTAGATGATTTCAGTAGAGGAACATAGGTGTTTCTTATAAAACATAAATCAGAAGTGAGCAATTTGTTGAAACACTTTGTTATTATATGGTGGAAAACCAATATGAGAAGAATGTTAAGGTGATAAGGAGTGACAATGATCTGGAATTTCTGAGTAGAGAATGTCAAAATTTCTTTTTAGAAAAGGGGATACTACATGAGAGGTCATGTGTGTATACACCCCAACAGAATGGTGCAGTGGAGAGAAAACACAGGCACATACTTGAGATATCAAGATCAGTTTTGTTTCAAACTAATTTGCCTTTGAAGTTTTGGCCATTTTATGTGTTAATTGCAGCCTATATCATAAATAGGTTGCGTACTGTTGTGCTGAATTGGAGGTCTCCCTATGAGATGCTGCAAGGAAAACTTCTTGACTATGGTAACCTGAAGCCTTTTGGATGTCTAGCTTTTGCAGCTAGATTCCATAATTTGAGGAGTAAATTTGATGCAAGAGCTCACAAGTGTATTTTTTTGGGATATGTTCCAGGTAAGAAAGGGTATCATTTATATGATTTGGATGCCAAAACCTTTTTGGTTTCTAGAGATGTAAGATTTTTTGTGGATATTTTTCCATTTCAAACTTCTCAGGAGGAGCTTCATCCTACACCGATCACTATGAACAAAGACCTGGATGTTCAAAGAGCGACTGATACATCACAATCTCTTATTCCAGATTCTGATGTTGTTGAGTTACCAGCTGAGAGAAGAAGTACAAGGGTGCCACACCCTCCATATTGGCACAAGGATTATGTATGTAATTCAGTCATTGGTTCTATCCCCTCTACATCTATACCTTATCCTCTGAAGGTATTTTCTTATGCTAAATCAACTATATCAGATGAGCAATATTTGGCATTCATGGGAAATGTTACAATGGAGAAAGAACCATCACATTATTCTCAGGCAAGCCAACATGAAAATTGGAGGGCTGCTATGCAACAGGAGTTACAGGCCTTGGAGGCTAATCAAACATGGGATTTAGTCCAGCTACCACCTGGAAAACGAGCTATAGGTTGCAAGTGGGTATATAAGGTGAAAAGAAATCCTGATGGAGGAGTTGAACGATATAAGGCCCGTTTGGTAGCTAAAGGCTATAGTCAAATTGAGGGAATTGACTACTTTGATTGCTTCTCTCCGGTAGCAAAGTTAGTTACAGTCCGTATGATGATTTCACTTGCTTCATTACAAGGATGGGAGTTACATCAACTTGATGTGAACAACGCATTTTTGCACGGATATCTTTCAGAGGAAGTGTATACGCATCCACCTCCAGGTTATACCAAAGTAATTGATGGACACGTTTGCAAATTAAAACGTAGTTTATATGGTCTTAAACAAGCCTCGAGGGAGTGGAACACAGAATTGTGTTCTAAGTTGTCTCAAGTTGGACTCATCCAATCCTGTTTTGATCATTGTTTATTTACAATGAAATCTGATGAAGGTTTCTTGGCTATGATTGTGTATGTGGATGGTGTGCTAATTACGAGTTCAAATGCAGTTCTCATATCTAGATTGAAGACATTTCTAGATAATGCTTTCTCCATCAAAGATCTTCATTTAGCTAAGTTTTTCTTGGGAGTTGAGATTACCAGGAATTTGGATGGAATTTCTCTTTGCCAACGAAAGTATATACTTGATATACTTACTGATATGAAGATGCAAGGGTGTAGACCAGCACCTACTCCTTTGCCACATGGGTTAAACTTGACTTCGGATGGTGGTACTCCTCTCGAGCATCCGGATCAGTATCGTCGAATAATCGGGCGATTATTGTATCTTAATATGACTCGTCCTGATGTCACGTATGTTGTTCAGCAGCTTAGTCAGTTCGTTGGTGATCCAAGGACTTCACACTGGGATGCAGTGACACATGTGATTCGGTACCTGAAGGGTACCCCTTCCTTGGGTTTATTCTATCCTTCAAAAGGATCTCTTACTATTGAAGCTTACTCAGATGCGGATTGGGCGGCATGTAAAGATACACGACGGTCCATTACAAGTTATTGTGTTTTCTTGGGGAATTCTTTGATATCTTGGAAGAGCAAAAAACTGAGTACCGTTTCTCGTTCTTCCGCTGAGGCAGAATATCGTGCACTTGGCTCTACAGTTTGCGAGTTAAAGTGGATCAGAAATGTATTCCTGGATTTTCATCTTCCTGTTGATCTTCCTATCCCACTACATTGTGATAATAAAGCAGCAATTCATATCACTGCTAATCCCGTCTTTCACGAGCGCACCAAGCATCTTGATATTGATTGCCATGTGGTTCGAGATGCTTACAAAGATGGAGTTGTCCTTCCTACTTTTGTTTCCTCAAAGTTGCAGCTTGCAGATTTTTTTACAAAGATCCTTACATGAAGTGTTTTTTCAGGATTTGTTTCCAAGATGGGTATGATTGATGCTTATCATACTCCATCTTGAGGGGGGATGTTGAGATATGAAGTGTTAACATAGTTGCATTTTAGTGAAACACGTTTTTACTAATTCATTTACGGTGTCGTTTTGGATTATGTTTAGAAGCAGATATTTTCAGATTGTATAACTGCTGGATTTATCTCATTTCTTTCCTAATTGAATGAATACATTTTTCAGAGCATATTGAGTGCGATGTCTTACGCTAAATACAAATCTCCAGAGCAGATTTGATTTCTTCAAAAGCTGCAGATTGGTGAGAAATATATTTATTTATTTACATAATCATCATATCCCACTACTTTTATTCAACATAAAATAATAATAATAAATTAATTAAAGCTGTAGTGTATGGAGTTTTGGGGTATTGGTTCAGCGTGCATGTTATACCTAAAGGGATCATACGGCGTATTGAGACTGCTTGTAGGCAGTTTCTGTGGGGAGGGAGGCTGTCCTTAGTTGCTTGGAATGACCTATGTCGGCCTAAGGATAGAGGGGGCTTGGGCTTAAAAGATATGGAGAGTTGGAACCGAATTCTTGTGTGTAAAACTTTTTGGGACATACACAAGAAAACGGATACCTTATGGGTTAAGTGGGTGAACTCTCATTGGTTAAAAAGGGGTAAGACAATTTGGAATATGGGATGCACTATGGAAACCTCTATGATGCAGCGCACTCTTTGTACCTTTCGTAATAAGTTGGTGGAACGTTACGGCGGTGTTAATAATGCGATCCGTAGTATGAACAACATGATAAATATTAAGGGCAGTATGGATGTTGGCACGGTTTACAAGGAGATGTATCCTGTTCATGGGCTGGACATGGTAAGGTTTCATGATATTTGGACTTCGTATATACCTCCCAAGTACTCCTTTATATGCTGGCTTGTTGCTAGACGTAGGGTGATTACTAACATGAGGTTTGACGAGGATGAGGATAGAAGATGTTTCTTATGCATAAGTGGTTACGAAACTATTGATCATTTATTCTTTGAATGCCCCTTTGTGAGAAATATTTGGAACAAAATGGTGAAGTGGCTTGACTGGAAGGGGGATGTTCATAATCTGAAAGATGCCTTGGAGGACATCCATAAAAACAGGGGGATTAACTCCGTAAAAAAACGTGTGTTAAGGCTTTGTGTTGTGTCAGTTATCTATCATACTTGGCGCTATAGGAATAAATGTAAATTCGAGGGCAAGAGAGAGCAAATTGATAGCCTTGTTAGGGGTATTCAAATTAGCATGTGCTTGCATGGTGAATTTATTAAAGGTTTCTATGATCATTGTATACGTGCTTAGCATTTTAATTGATGCAATCCGTGTGCACTATTATTTGTTGAATGGAAACTGCTGTGTGCGTTGGGATATTGTAGGTGTTGGCGGCAGCAAGGAGAGGATTGGAGTTGCTCAAAAGGCAGGCTGGAGGACCTAGGCTAGAAATTCCAGCATGGCGTGGAAAAACAGGACGCTGGCAAGTAGCTCTTGTGTGGCTAGAAAAAGGACCAATTTGGCGAATAACACTTGCAAGGCTAGGAAGTGGATCAAAACTGAAATTTCAAACAATTTCAGTCATGGCATGAAGAAGCAGGATTGTAGGGAGATGAAGAGGATTGGTTATCCTAGCATTAGGGCTTGTAATTATTTTGCTAATTATAGCTACATTGAATGCTTAAAAGGGGAGAAGTACCTGACCAAGTGAAGAGGCACGGTTTTCCCCTTGCTGGGTTTTTCCCTTAAGGGTTTACCGGTGGGGGGTTTTTAACCCGACCTCGGATGGGAGGGGAAGGTTGTGAGCCGAGTGATGTATTGCGTTTTGCGATTACTCTTTTTTAAGAGTTTTCGTGTGTGGGCTGTTTATATTTAAATCCCCTTTCAGTAAAATAATAATAATAATAATGTTGATCTGTTACACTAGTTTTGATAAATTAACAATTTTGATAAATTAATAAGATAATAATTAATTTTTTTAAGATCGATAGATAAATATATGATCCCATCACCATCATAAATTAATAACCGTCAAAAGTTACAAAGATAACTAGGATACTTTTTTTACACTTTTTAGATGAGAAGCCATTGTAGTATTGTTATGATTTTCTAAAACCATTTAGTTTGTTTACATTGTATTGAGTACGTGAACTAACTAGACTACGTTTCCTAATATTTAGCTCAAGTACAGTACTGAATAACTAGATTCATGTTTATATATTGTACATTTATAATTAAGATTCATGTTTGTTCATAAAAAACTCTAGCCGGCCTGAGCTAGCTAGGTATATATATCTATATCTGCCTAGCTAAAACTTCAACTTTTTAACTAATTCGATGATCAATTCTTGCATATATATATATATATATATATATGAATTCGATCAGTTAATTATTAAATCAAGAATTCATTATTGAATACTTAATTTCCGGACTTAATTGTTTATCTGCAATGTTTAATTTGCAGCCTCCTTTATTTAAAAACACAAATTAAACTACATATATATTAAATAGAATGAAAGCTGCAGATTGGTGAGAAATATATATTTATTTATTTATTTACATAATCATCATCATATCCCACGTACTACGTACTTTTATTCAACATAATAATAATAATGTCTGTCGATCTGTTGCACTAGCTAGCTAGATAGAAGTAGGAGTAGGAAATTATATATTGCAAGGAGTGATATCTGATGCGACAGTAAAGCCTTTATAGAATGGAATACCAGTTCCTTGGAGCCAACCATCCTTGTCAATGAATTCTCCGACAGTGAAGCCTTCCACCTGTTGAGGTTGATTGTCGGCAACAAGTTTATATCCTTGCCACATCACTCTACGATTGTTGGTGCTTGTGGCTGCCCCAAGCCCTCGATTCTTGAACTCCCGATAGAACAACTTGTCTGTGACTGGTGACGCACTCTTAAACTCCAACCATCCCGCCGGCTGTATAATTTTGTCCAGACACGACTCCATCACAACTACTGTTGAGTAGATAGACCACGGCCGCCCCAAATACGCCTGAGCCGAAGCACCAACCTTTTCCAGCCCTGGTGCAACAGTTAACTTGCAGTTTTGGATAACAAATCCAGATTGTTGTGTAGGATCTATTCTGTTCTGTGCGGTGAATGTGATGGTCTCATTTGGCTTGCTGGGCCTCGCATATATATTGCAAGATTGAAATACTGCAGCAGCATTTCCGAAGATGAAGTCTACTGTGCCGTAGATGTCACAGTCTTTGTAAAACTGATTACCAGATTTCGCATACAGAGTGTCTTGAAACCCTAAAAATGTGCATTGGTAGTAAGCCACGTGGTTCGCATTCGTCACCACTGCTGCAGCTTGGAGCCCATCTCCCGCGTAATTTTCAAATTCAATCTTCTCCGCCGTGAACCCATCACCCAGAACAGCTGAATGAATTGATCGAAATTATAAAGTACAATACAATACAATACAATAAATTAATTAAATTATTAAAAAGGATCGATCGATCGATGAATAATACTCACTTAATGTACCAGTCTCTGATGTCCTATTGATAAAAGATGTGTTCGCTCGAAGTTTGGTTGTGGGTGCTCCATCCCCCATGAGCACTATGTTGGTCATGTTCTTTTCTACGGTGACACGTTCATTGTAGACCCCCGCCTCCACATGAATGTAGTATTTTGTAGGGCTATTGGTCGGAGCAGCTTTTAGAGCTTCCATTATAGATTTGTAGGCTCCCGGCTTGTTTTGGGATACAGTCGAGTTTGGCACGATAGCTGCAGCCATTGATACGATCCAGCAAGTTACGTACGTTACTTGAGAAAATTAAGGTTGAATAGCTAATATTTCAATAGATGTGTGATCGAGTTGAAGTTTGAATATTTAAACACCAAGGGTGCATGGGCTATATATAATAAATATACGTGCATGGATATGATCAAGTTAATTAATTCATTGGGTAAGAATGACACAACAATATTACATTGTACCATGAGATGTGTACGTGGCTATAAACTTTATCTTTTTCATTACATGCGCGCTGTATACATACTAGTAAGAATTCGGTCATGCAAAATTACTTTAATTAATTTGCTTGGATAAGTATTAATTCCGTCAGCATGATTATTTTTAATTTGGTTCATATCTTTTTTTTTATTCAGAATCATCATCATATCAACTTATATTTTGAATGGAAACAAAGAAGAATTCCGGCCAGTAAGTAAATTTAATTTGTATGGAAACAAAATATATATGGTAATTTAATTATTAAGATGTGGTTGACACGTAGCGAATTAGAATTTACTGCAATTTACTTGTTATTAAGATGGATGTACTTTCGCTGCAATTACCAATTCCTTGGTTAATTTGCGAATCATATTGGGCCCTGAGTTTAGCTATTTTCTGGGCTTCTTTCACCATTTGATTATAGGCGTGGGGTATATACATCTCCAGCTTTGTTTAATGCCCTCCCCTTTACATTTATATATTAATTAAATATGTATGTAAAATACCATATTTACCCTTTTAATAAAATATTATAGATACATACACCCCCCTTAAAACCCTAATCTTAATGGATTAATTAACCCTAATTTTGCAGCCCACTCCTCCCGCAACCAACCGCCGCTGCTCCTCCTGCAACCACCATCACCTCCGGCGGCCACAACCACCTTCTCTGACAGCCACAAAAATTAAAAAAAATATATAATAGAAATTTTGGCGAATGCTAGAATCCGTACAAATTTCCTCAAGGACTCTTCTTCTTTTAATTATTTCATCATCGATCCTCCAATCCAAAAGAATCGTCAAGAATATCAAGGGTAAATAGCTCAGTCTTGTTGCACTCAATTTTTAAATCCAAAGCACAAAACACATTCTTACTCCAGTACAGAATATCAGATTTGAGACTCTTTAGTTTTTCTTTTATGACAAACCACTACAAAAAACAGTCCATTTAAAGAGGGGAAGGGCGAGTGATTCACCCTCTTTAAATGGAATGGCGACAGTATAGGCGAGGGGGACTCCCTGTCGCCAAAGTGCTCCTCGCTAATTTATTGGCGAGGGCACCGTCGCCAATTAAAGAGGGCGCGTCCCCACTCGCGAATTAAAGAGGGCCTTCGCCCATGAACCCCCAACTCCCAACTAGCCAATTTAATGGCATTATCTCTCTCCCATACACGCGCGAGAATCGAACCCGGGACCTCCGGAACGAGAAGAGTTTATGCGCTCCTTGTGTGCCGTTTAGGCTAGGAGCTTTAATCGTTATGTTTTGAATGCAATTAATATATATATTATAATTTCAATTTTTTCTTCTTTCTTTCAAAGTAACTTGTTTATCTTTAAATTGTCAAAACACATCTAATATATCTATTTTTAAATGTGAAATTATAATATTATGTGTTACAAATAATTAATTATGTTTATTTTGTTTTCTAATTATAAAATTAAAGTTACTTGTTTATTTTTAAATTGTCAAAACATATTTAATATATTTATTTATAAATGGAAAATTATAAAATTATGTGTTACAAATAATTAGTTGGGTTTAATTTTGTTTTCCAATTACATTTTTTTTAATTCATGATTATTCATTAATTATGTCTAATTAATTTTCTCCATAAATATATATATATATATTTAAAATTTGTAATTAAATCATTGTTAGTAAAAATTATTTGAATATGATGCGGCCTAAAAATGTCATCCGATAAGAAGTCGACACGTGTATGGAGGATAGGATAAAAGTGGAAGTATTGGATTATGGAATACTCTCTGGATAAAGAATCTCTCCTGGAAGTCCCTCCGGAGGGAGCTCCACCCGGAGAGAAACATCAGGAATACTTAGTCTTGATATGAATTGGTAGACCGAGAATATAGGAGAACTCCGCAAGAATCGGACTAAGATTGACCAAAAAAATATTCTTCTCTCCTTCATTGTAGTGGAAAGAGTCCACTAGGGAGAGTGGCCCCGATCTTCAGGGAGTGGAGAGAAGGGAAGACTCGGTCCACTCGGCAGGGCCGAGTCTTAGAGGCAGCTCCGAGATAAGGGGAGGCTCTAACTTCTTCCCAGGAGGAAGGCTCTATAAAAAGGTAAACCGAAGGAGATTTCCAGGTTAGACATTCTTATTTTACAAAACTTGATATACTGAAACAAAACGCCTTTCGGATATTCTTTGAGAACTTGTGTGATAAATCAAGGATCTCGAGATCCTTGTGAGATAATGATAAGCCCTATACTGACTCCCCTCCGGACTCCCCTCCTGCGTGTTCTTTACAGGTCCTTGAAGATTTCATTGAAGGCAGCTTAATTGGAGTGATTGTACGTGTTCGAAGAGCAGGATATCTAATTCGGAGGACACTCAATCCTCTCGTGCAAATTTTGGCACATCAACTGGCGCCGTCTGTGGGAAAGAGTTGAAAGATTTTCTCACGAATTTCTACCTGTTCGAGCAAATGGGTGGCGGAAATAACACATCTACTTCGGGAAAGAGACCCCTCGCAGGGGAAAATCCTCCTTTGTCGAATGACCCTACGTCAAAGGGAGGTAGGGGAAAAGATCCAGTGCATACCCCTTCTGGAGTAAATCTGCCAGTGACGCCTAATACAGGCTTGGGAGAGGAAAATCATCCCCTCCCTATCGAAGAAAGGACAACAGGGAACGTTGAGGCGCCAGAGTTCCGGACCACAGATCCCCAACGAGAGGACATTCCAGAATCAGGACCACTCCTGATCTCTCCCGATCAATTGAACATCCTCATCAAGCAAGCTGTAGAGAGAGCCTTCGCGGATCAAAGAGATCGAGTTCCCAGAGCTGCACCAGGGAATCTGGAGATACCTACCCCGAGACCCCAGGAAGAGGCACCTGGAACCTCCCAAGTGCTGTCCAAAGAAATGGGGATGCGGGCAGAAGAAGACGATAAGGTGCCCTCCCGAGCGGAAAGAAGCATTCCCCTTCGGAATACAAGAAGGAATACAAATTTGGCACCCCGAGAGACAGAGCTCCCTGAGACAGAAGAGAGCACTGATGATACCTACGGAGGGCCAGTTAGCGACCAACTACAGGCTCTGCAGAAGGAGATGAAGGATATGAGGAGACAGATGAACAATCGAGCAAGTAGATCCGCGTTTGTCTCCGGATGTCAGTTCTCTCCTAGCATACTACAGGATGAACTGCCATTCAATTTCAAGCCCCTCAATTTTGAATACGACGGCACGGCGGACCCGTATGAACACCTAGTAAGGTTTGAGAATGCGGTATTATTACACCGCTACGGAGAAAGAATCAAGTGCAGGGTGTTCCTGACCACCCTGGCAAAAGCAGCGCAGCAATGGTTCACTCAATTGGAACCCAATACAATCCGATCCTGGGAGGAATTCAGGGGAGAACGAGAGTTTAAGAGCTTTTCTCCGGAGATTCAATCAGGCCGCTCTGGAGGTCCCTACAGCTTCTCCGGAGGTGAAGATCAACAGTCTTACTAACAGATTACGGGATGGAGACTTCTTCTCCTCCTTAGCTAAGAAGCCAGTTAAGAACTTTGATGAGCTGCTACATAGAGCAGAGAAGTACCTCACCCTGGAGGAGGTTCGAAAAGCCAAGAGACTGGAGACTAGGCCACAAGATCGAGAAAGAAGAAAAGAGGGCCCCTCCAGACGTTCCAGCCCATAGATCCCTCGGCCTTCCAGCTCAACAAGAGACAACAATCTATCTGGAGGTTCCCGGTCAGGTCCTCGTGGGAGGTTTGAGAAGTACACACCCTTGAGAATCGAACCTGCCGAAGTACTGGAGGCAGGGCCCTCGAGGGCAGAAGCGGAAGGAACATGAGAGGAAACAGAGTGTTCGAGCCCTCGGGAGTGTACCTGGCAAGGAGATACCTCCAGCCACTGCAGGGGATGACAACATTTGTGCCCCTCCACGAGCAGCAGAGTATTCAGGACCCCGAGGTCCAGAATAAAAACTTGGAGGTATGAGGAAGAGTATTTAGGGCCTCGAGGTCCAAAATCTAAACGCGAGAGTACGAGGCAGAGATATGATAAATGCATCGGTACTACAGGTTAGTACATGTGTTTGATAGAGCCTAAAGTATTAGATCTTTTATAATAATTTGATATTGCTATGAGAATATTTTAATGATATTGACATTTATGACACAAACTTTTCCATTGAATTAAGCATGATTCTCCTAAGCTTACGTGATTGATACTCTAGAAACGATCTTAGAATTGAGAATTACTTGAAAGTGTAGAATCATGGGTAAGCAACTCACATGTTGAGTCTTGTGATTACTTCATGTGGTAGAATTAATGATTAGACGTTGATGATGATTATGATTTTGGAAGCAAAGACTACCATAATTATTATTTTTATTGCACACGATTAACATGTTTCCATATTTTAGATATAATTTCATATTACAGACCGAGCCTATCCAGGTTCTGGAGGATCTCTGGGTAGGTTCAGAAGATTTCAGATTATATATTCAGTCTATCCAAGTCCTAGAGGATTCCGGGATAAGCTCGGAAATGGAAAGTGAAGATTGAGCCTATTTAGGTCCCTGAGATTAAGGCCAATAGCCTTAAACAGACAAAATGATAAGTCCGAAAACTAGAGTGGGTGAGAGGATGATGGATTACCTGAAGCGGGTAGAGAATTTGAGAATCTTCAGAGCCGAAAAATATCTCACCTTCGAAGAGGTGAGGCAATCCAAGAGGCTGGAGGTGAAACCAACTAGTGGAGAGAGGAAGAGAGAATCTACAGCAGGGAGGTCCAGCCCAGAAGCTCCCCGAAACTCTGGAGGAACAGAAAACCGCAATGCTGCGGGAGGATATCGATCTGGGCCTCGAGGGAGGTTTTAGAAATATACCTGATGCGGCCTAAAAATGTTACCTAATAAGAAGTCGACACGTGTATAGAGGATAAGATAAAAGTAGAAGGATCAAGTTATATAATGCTCCCTGATGAAGAATCCCCTCTGGAGATCCCTTTGGAGGGAGCTCCGTCTGGAAAGAAGCTTCAGGAAGAATCAGTTTTGATGTAAGGTCGTGAGCCTTAAATGTAGGGAGATTCCGCCATTTTCGGTCCAGACTTGATAAAAGGCAGACCTTATCTTCCTTTATTTTAGGGAACCAAGTCTACTAAGATAGGGTGCTGCCGAGTCTTCAGGAAGTGGAGAGAAGGGAAGACTTCGTCCACTCAGCAGGGCCGAGTCTTATGGGCAGCTCCGAAAGAAGAGGAAGACTTGACTTCCTCTCGAGGAAAGATCTCTATAAATAGGTAAATCCAAGGAGATTTCCAGGTTAGACATTCTTATATTACAAACTTGATATACAAAACGCAGAACACCTTTTTGATATTCTTTGAGAACTGATTTGATACATCAAGGATCTCGAGATCCTTGGGAGATTCATATAAGCCCTATACTGACTTAGGCATCGGAGTGTCCACGCCGGACCCCCCTCCGGCGTGTTCTTTGCAGGTTCTTGAAGATTTCGAGTGAAGGCAGCATACTTGGAGTGATTGTACGTGTTCGAAGAGTGGGACATCCAATCCAAAGGACACGCAATCCTCTCGTGCAAATTTTGGCACATCAACTGGCGCCGTCTGTGGGAAAGAGTTGAAAGATTTTCTCACGAATTTCTACCTATTCGAGCAAATGGGTGGCGGAAACAAAACATCTACTTCGGGAAAGAAGAATCTTCAAGGGGAAAATTCCCCTTTGCCAACGGATCCCCCATCAAGAGGAGGCCGGGGGAAAGATCCAATCCATACTCTTTCTGGATCAAATCAGCCATTGGCGCATACCCCAGGCTTGGGTGAGGAAAGTCATCCCCTACCGGTCGGGGAGAAAGTAACAGAGAATCTTGAAGCCCCAGAGTCTCAGACAGCGGATCCTCAGCGAGAAGATATTCTAGACTCGGGGCCGCTCCTGATCTCTCCCGATCAGTTGAACGCCCTCATTAAGCAAGCCGTAGAGAGAGCCTTCACGGACCAAAGAGATCGGGTCCCCAGAGCTGCTCCAGGAAACCTGGAGGTACCTGCCCCGAGACCCCAAGATGAGGCACTTGTAGCCTCCCAAGTGTTGTCCAAGGAAATGGGGATGCGGGCAGAAGAAGACGATAAAGTGCCCTCCCGAGCGGAGAGAACCATTCCCCTTCGGAATACAAGAAGGAATGCAGATCTGGCACCCCGAGAGACAGAACTCCCTGAAGCAGAAGAAAGCACAGATGCTACCTACGGAGGGCCAGTTAGTGATCAACTACAGGCCCTGCAGAAGGAGATGAAGGATATGAGGAAACAGATGAATAATCAAGCAAGTAGATCCGCATATGTTTCTGGATGTCAGTTCTCTCCTAGCATATTACAGGATGAACTACCATTCAATTTCAAGCCCCTCAATTTCGAATACGACGGTACGGCTGACCCTTATGAACACCTAGTAAGATTTTAGAATGCTGCGCTATTACACCGTTACGGAGAAGGAATCAAGTGTAGGGTGTTCCTGACCACCCTGGCAAAAGCGGCGCAGCAATGGTTCACTCAACTAGAACCTAATACTATCCGATCCTGGGAGGAATTCAGTGAGTTATTTCTCCATCAATTTGCAAGTGCCCGGAGGCAACCACGGGCCACTTTGACCCTCTTCAATCTGAGGCAAGGGGAGAGCGAGAGTTTGAGAGCTTTTCTCCGGAGATTCAATCAGGCAGCTCTGGAGGTCCCTATAGCTTCTCCGGAGGTGAAGATCAACGCTCTCACCAACGGATTACGGGATGGAGATTTCTTCTCCTCCTTAGCTAAGAAGCCAGTTAAGAATTTTGATGAGTTGCTGCACAGAGCAGAGAAGTACCTCACTCTGGAGGAGGTCTGTAAAGCCAAAAGACTGGAGGTTAGGCCACAAGATCGAGAGAGAAGAAGAGAAGGTCCCTCCAGACGACCCAGCCCAGAGGTCCCTCAGACCTCTGGATCAACAAGAGATAGCAACCCCTCCGGAGGTCCTCGGTCTGGCCCTCGCGGGAGGTTTGAGAAATACACGCCCTTGAGGATTGAGCCTGCTGAAGTACTGGAGGTAGCAGGAGATCATCCAGACTTGAAATTTCCATATTCCAGAGGTCGAGGACCTCAGAAGCCTAAGTCTGATCGATTTTGCCGATTTGACAATTAATATGGACATGACACAAATCAGTGCTTCCACCTGAAAGACGAGATTGAGAGGATGATCCAAGCGGGCCATCTAAAAGAATTTATATTTAGAGACAGGCAGGGCCCTCGATGGCAGAAGTGAAAAGACCATGAAAGAAAACCGGAAGAGAAGGGAACCGGAGAGGCGGACGAAGATATACCCCCTCCACCGCCGAAGAGAGGAGTGATTCACATGATTGTGGGAGGACCAGCTGATGGAGATTCCTTTCGGAAGAGAAAACAGAGTGTCCGAGCTCTAAAAGCAGAGCAAGGGGGTCAGTTAAGAGAAGTAGGACGTATGACGGAGACGCCCAATATCCGATTTGGGCCGGAGGACGTGAAGGGAGTTAAGGAAGATCACAACGATGCTCTGGTGATCACTACCGACATAGCTGGGTTCGATGTTGCTCGAATCTTCGTAGATACGGGGAGTTCAGCTGACATTATGTTTTTTGAATGTTTTAAGAGAATGGAGCTGAATATGAAGCTGCGTCATGTAGATACCTCTCTATATGGTTTCTCCGGAGGTGCCATCCAACCTTTGGGATCAGTAATGTTACAGGTAGGATTGGAGGACGCTCCAGCTCGGAAGGTCCACTTGGTGGAGTTCCTTATCGTGGACATCCCCTCATCATACAATGTTGTGATGGGACGACCTAGCCTGAATCTCTTTCAGGCAATCATTTCTACATTTCATATGAAAATGAAATTCCCTACAGCCACAGGGGTGGGAGAAGTAAGAGGAGACCAGTACCAAGCACGGAAGTGCTATGCAGAGTCTGTAAAGATGGCGGACAGAGCCCTAACTAAGGGCTTGGAGCGGACGAGAGGAGATGACCCTGAGGTCAAGAGAAAGAAAGTAGAGGGAGCAGCACCTGAACAGGTGAATGTTAAAACAGACGAGGAACTGATGAGCGTGGAGCTCTTCCCAGGGAAACTCGGCTTTGCCACTAAGATAGGTACCCAACTGGGACCGGAACTTACAGAGAAGGTAATCTTTACATTACGTCGAAATTCCGATATATTTGCATTTTCTCCAGCTGACATGACAGGGGTCCCTCCGGAGATAACAATACATTGCCTTAATGTTGATCCAAATGCAAAGCCCGTGAAACACAAACTACGAAATTTTGGAATTGAAAAGAATAACATCGTGAAAGAAGAAGTCGAGAAGCTATTGAAAGCAGGACACGTGGTGAAAGTCCAATTCCCAGAATGGCTCTCCAATGCGGTGCTAGTACCTAAGGGGGGAGGAAAATGGAGAATGTGCATCGATTTCAGGGACCTCAACAAGGCATGACCTAAAGATCACTATCCGTTGCCAAGAATAGACCAGTTAGTAGATGCAACCTCAGGCTTCGAGCTACTAAGCATGATGGATGCATACCAAGGATACCACCAGATCCAGCTAAACCCCTCAGATGTCTCCAAAGTGTGCTTCATAGCAGCGTGTGGAACGTTCGGCTATGTTCGAATGCCATTCGGATTAATCAATGCTGGAGCAACGTATCAAAGGATGGTTGATGCTGTCTTTCGGAGACAGTTGGGGAGGAACATGGAAATATATGTAAACGATATGCTGGCTAAGAGTGTAAAGGCAGATCAGCATGTGGAAGATCTGGAGGAAATTTTCCAAGTAATTCGAGAGAACGGCATCAAGTTGAACCCCGCCAAGTGCTCTTTTGGAGTAAAATCAGGGAAGTTCCTCGGATACATGGTCACTCAAAGAGGTATAGAAGTGAATCCAGCCAAGGTGGAGGCTGTACTGGACATGCAGCCACCGAGAAACGTGAAAGAGCTCTAGACGCTCAATGGGAGGATTACAGCATTGAGCAGGTTCATAGCTAAGTCTGCCGAAAAGAGTCATCCCTTCTTTAAGATTCTCAAGAGAGGAACCAAGTTTGAATGGAATGAAACATGCCAACAGGCCTTTGAAGACCTGAAGCATCATTTATCCCAGCTACCGAAGCTGACAAAGCCTTCTCCGGGAGATACTCTCATTTTGTATCTCTCTATAGGGGAATTCTCACTAAGCACCGCCTTGGTTAAAGAAGAGGGATCTCTTCAGTATCCTATTTATTACGTCAGTAAGGTCATGCAAGGGGCTGAAACTCGATATTCAGAAATTGAAAAGGCTGCTCTGGCAGTGGTAGTTACAGCGCGAAGGCTGCGCCCATATTTCCTCTCTTACAAAATACTGGTCCGCACTAATTACTTTCTGAAACAGGTTATAGGGCGAGCAGACCTCTCTGGAAGGATGGTGAAATGGGCAATAAAGCTCCAAGAATATGATGTGGATTTCGAGCCACGGAAAGCCATAAAAGCCCAAGCTTTGTCCGACTTCATCCAAGAGTCGACCAAACTAGAGGAAGCTGAGGGATGGAAGGTATATGTAGATGGCTCAGTGACTCTGAGCGGATGCGGAGCAGGGATTATGCTAGCGGGCCCTCAAGGAGAGGACCTACAATTTGCAGTGAGGTTTCGATTCATGACCTCGAATAATGGAGCGGAATACGAAGCTTTGATCAGAGGAATGGAGATGGCATTAGAATTGGGAGCTCCAAAGGTAACCCTATACTCAGACTCCCAATTAGTTGTTCAACAGGTGAATGGAGAGTATATAGCCAAAGATAGTAGGATGATTGCCTATCTGGAACGAGCCAAAGAAGTGATGGGCAAATTCCAAGAGTGCGAGGTAGTCCAGATACCTCGAGAGAAAAATATGCAGGCAGATAGCCTCTCCAAACTCGCTAGCTCCACAGAGTTTGATGGATAAGGAACAGTGACCTTGGTAGTGGCAGAAAGAGAGACCCTGGAGAACCCCATTGGTGCCATTGAGGAGGAAGATGATTGGAGAAGAGCCATATGGGTGGAACTCACTAAGGGAGCAAACGCCTCTACCACTAGAGAGACCCGAGCCCTTCGAATCAAATATTGTATTATCGTAGGGCACTTATACAAGAAATCGTTCACACAACCATATTTGAGGTGTATATCAACCCGAGAAGCGATGTACACACTCAAAGAGATCCATGAAGGTGATGCAGCTAGTCATGAAGGATACAAAGTTTTAAGGGCTGGATTATATTGGCCCTCCATGACAAAAGACGCTAGGGAATTTGTGAAAAAATGTGTCAAGTGTCAGAAAAATGGTCCATTGATAAGGACCCCTGCGGAAGAGATGGGAGCTATGCACTCTCCCTGTCCCTTTGCTAAGTGGGGAATCGATTTGGTAGGACCCTTCCCTCCAGCCTCCGGAGGAAGGAAATTTCTGATAGTAGCAGTGGACTACTTTAGCAAATGGGTGGAAGCTGCTCCTCTGGCTACGATAGATGAAGAAAATGTGATTAAATTCTTGAGGAAACAGATTTGTTGCAGATTCGGAGTACCCAGAATATTGGTCTCTGATAATGGAACACAGTTTAACGGAGAAAATGTACAAGGATGGTGTGCAAGACTAAACATAATACAGAGATTCACCTCTGTAGCTCATCCTCAAGCCAATGGACAAGTGGAGGTTACTAATCGAACGATAGTTGATGGTATTCGAACAAGACTGACGAAGATAGGAGGAGGATGGGTGAACGAGTTAGACAATGTATTGTGGTCATATAGAACTAGTCCAAAGACAGCAATTGGAGAGTCCCCATTTCAGCTGGTCTACGGAGCCGCGGCGGTGATACCTCTAGAGGCCGTGTTGCAGTCGCATCGAATTGCCCAATTTGAAGAACATCAGAATGAAAGATTGATGAGAGAGGCCCTAGATTTAATGGAAGAAGAAAGAGAGATGGTTAGAGTACGTGCCGAAAGGTATAAGAGCAGAATTAAAGCCGCATATGACCGAAGGGTGATCCCGAGGTCCTTCAGAGCGGGGGATCTGGTACTAAGAAGAGCGGATGCCCTAAAGAATACGGGAAAGTTGGAGCCCAACTGGGAGGGGCCTTATAAAATCACACAGGTACTAAAGGGAGGAGCCTATAGATTACAGAGCATGGAAGGGGTCGACATAGCTAGACCCTGGAACGTTTGCCATTTGAAGAGATTCTTTATTTGAAGAAAGTGTAAGGTCTTGAGACCATTTATGACTTTTGTTTTGTGATTTTTTGCATGTATTCATATTTTGCTTAATGTATTTTGTGGCTTCACCGGAGTTCTTTTTCCCTCTCTGCGGGTTTCCCCTCTGGGGTTTTTCCGTAAAGAGGTTTTTAACGAGACCGGCGTAGGTTGTCTATGGCCTATGTTGAAAACTGACAATAAATCTGTTGGTCCCAAGTTAAGTTAATAACGAGTAAGCTAGTGAAAATGTCTAGAGGGGGGTGAATAGACTTTTCAAAAATCTTTCGAAATATCAAAGTACAATATGCGGAATACGAAATTAACAATGAGCCCAATTCAAGATTATACTCAACTTATTTTCGAGAACTCTGTTCTATACTCAACTAGTCAAGTTCAGTTAAGTAGTTAAAACAATTAAGCAATTTAAACAATCAAAACAGTAACGTAAATCTAACACGAGATTTATAGTGGTTCGACAACTTGTCTACATCCACTCTCACAAACCCAGTTGTGAAATTCTTATTAACTCGTCCAATAGAGTAATATGTTCTTGTGGCTTTAAGTCCCAAGAAATAAGACTTAGATCTTCTCGATAACACTACCAAGTGCCTCTTCGATCTTACTAGCGATTTACAAGTATCTAGCAACTTGAAACAACAAAAGAAAATAAAACTTCTCTTCGTTCAGTAGTAGCCTTCTTTGATCTTCACTTGACTTGTGTAGCTTCACTTTCTGAACTTCAATCTCTGAGAGAAATTTCTTTACTTTGAATCTTCAATAATGCTTGCAGTATCAATATTTCAGTAGTCGTATCAGTATCTCAGTAATCAGTAGTCTTCAAATGATAAACTCCTTCAAGTATTTATAGACTTCGAACTTCAAGAACTCAGGTAGTTGTAACCAACCTTTCTTGATAACTGATTTCAACTGAATCTTCTTATCCATACACGCGTTTCTTGTTACGAATTAGTTATTCTATAACTAACTTCTCCATCCTTATCTTTCACGCGTATTTGTAACTAACTTCATGTTAACTTGTCTTGTGTAGTCTAATAGATGTACTTGTCTTGTAGTCCACCTGTCTTGAGTAGTAGACTGTTCTTCTCTTCTTGTGCAGTAGACTTCTAATAGAACTAATCTAGTCCTATCATCTAACCTAACAAGACTATTACATTACATTAAGCTTTTATAATACAAGCTTAGTCAACTTACAAAACTATACAACAAATCTATCTATTACATAGAAATATCATGAGCTCTATACAACAATTATAGCTCAAAACCAATAAATGTAATCATATACAAACAGATATGAAGTACTTATACATCGTACTTATCTTTTAAATATAAACAATACTTTTCTTTTCATGTGAACTCTACTGATCTGTTCAAGATGTCTTCAACTCAACTAGACTAGATTAGTCAACACTTAGAAAATATTCAAACTATTTTTGGCTTATCAAAACTTCATCTTATCTTTTCATCATTTAGAACTTGTCTAGGATTCATATCCCAACAATTTCCCCCTTTTTGATGAAGCCAAAACTACTTGAATCTTTTCTCATTAGTAGACTAGTTAAGTAGTTATCTTGTCTTTAACACCAAATAGTACTTAATTTTTTCATTCATTCAGAAATAAGATCAGTAGATATTACACATACTTCAAAAATAACAACATCAGAACAAAACTAAACTATACTGAAAAGTTACCTCTTTCTGAATCTGGAACACAGAAAGCATTTAGTAGTCTAGTATGAATATCCTTGATATGTTCTTCATCTTCAATCTTCTCGTTGTCCAGTAGCTCATCTTCATACTTCTTGATCTGGTTAACATCTGCCCTTTTACCAGAACTAGTCATGGGACACTTCCATTTCGGAAAACCAGGAACAAGAATATTAAAATTCGCACTAGCAGAGATCCTTATGATCAAATTCCAGAGCATCTTATGCTGTCCTTCCATGAATTTATCAAACATAGCATAGAGATCGTCAGAGTTATCAGAATCTCCAAACTTCCTGATAATCCAGTGATCTAGTTCCCACTGCCTTTTCACTTTCATCCATTCTTGACGATGTTCTTTGTCAATGAAGTGGTCAATGAGCTTGTCTTCTATTTGATCTTCATCAGACTTCTGCTTCAACAAACTTTCAATGTGCTTCTCAATTTTCTTCTTCTTAGCATAATGAGCTTCATCACTTGGCTCATCAATCTTTTGCTTCTTCATAATAGTTGACTCAGGAGTAGGTTCTTCAATATGAATAGACTTCCTTTTCGATACCATTCTTGTCTGTACTTCACCTTCTGGAGATGCAATAGCCTTGCCCTTCTCCTTCTTTTTCAATTCATCTGCTTCAGCCCTGGCTTGGTCAAGTTCAGCAGTCTTAACCAACCTGCCTTTGCCTCTCTTAGGCCTCTTAAGATCTTGCATGGCTTCAGCAGCATCTTTAGCCTCTGGTTCAGCACTAGATGTATCTTTCTTATCTTTCTCACTTTCAGCAACAAATTCAACTCGACTTGCCTCTTCCCCCTTTTTGGCTTCATCAGATGCCTTGAGAGAGAAAAGAGAAGTGAAACGAGTCATTTCTTCCATCATAGCTTGCTTCATAAGATTTGTAGCTTTCTCAATCTGTCTTTGATGAGAACCTTCCTGACTCATCTTATCAAGTCTGGTCGCCACCAACTCCAGCTTCTGAGTAGATAAATTCAACTCATTCTTAAAATGAGTTGCAATCAGGCGTAACTTCTTATTTTCATCAGTCATAGCAGAGATAAGTTGTTGAGCCTGGGCTAACTGATCATAAGCTTCCTTCCTCTGAACATCAGCAACTTCGATTCTCGCTCTATAAACTCTTTCCAACTTCCTGGATTCAGTAGCTAGAACGCGAGCAAAATCGACTGAACTCTTCTCTGAGTATTCAACTTGATCTTGGAGAAATCCTTCAAGCTGTTCAAACATATGTTGTCTGTATTCATCATCAATCTGATTTACTGCATTCACGAACATATCTTTTGAACTTGTCACAAGGACACTGTTTTGTTCAATAAGAGTCTTCTGGACATCAGATTTAAGAAAATCATCAATTGACGATTTGATGACAGCCTTCAATTCTTCCTTCAACTCATCTATTGAGGCGGCTGGGATAGATAGAGACGACTGTCCAACCTCAACATGAGTAACATCAAGCATGACTTCATCTACTGGAGTTAAAACTTTCACCAACTGATCTTCTGAAGCAGTAGTCAAGACCTCGTCTTCGACTAGTTCAACTTCTGGAAGCACACTTCCAGCAATAGCTCTTAAATTAAGTTGGGGAGAGTAAGAAATAATAGCTAACCTTGCTTCACGAGCCTTCCTTTCAGCAGTAGCCATGTCCTTCTTCAATAGGGCATGCAACTTCTCCATGTATCCACATAACTCAATGGGAAGTAAAAAATCAGAATAGCGATTAATAAACTTGAAATCTGATCTTGGACTATCAGCATGGTCCATCTGAAATTTGAACACAATGCCTCTCAACTGATCTGAGACATTGTCTAAATCTATGACTGGATCAGTAGACTGAATCAACTCAGCTTGATCAGCTTCAAACACCACAATATCTTGCACAATAACAAGGTCTGGAACCTGAACACCCACATCAAACTGGAATTCTGAACTCATCAAGTCGTCAGAAATACCAAGTAATCTTTTGGCAAGAGCAGTGATAGCATGATTTGGGAAAAGCTCTGAGTGGTCACCAACACCACTATTCTCCTTCTGCTCCATTTCCCAATCCATGAAATTAGAAATGCCACCTTTCCCTAAGATGACTTCGAAGAGGTCGTCTGTACCAGACTTCTTCAAGGCCACCCAAGTGCATATTCTAACCAGTTTCTCAAACTGTTCTGAAGAGTAGTCGACTTCGACAGATGAGAGCTGCTTCTTCAAATTTTTGCTCATCTTTGAACGGATTCGCTTCTCTCTTAGACACATGGGATAGTAGACCAAGGATTCGAATCTAGCTTCAGTCGGGGTCTGAGTAGATGGGGTCTCTAACTCAGTTGTTGCAGTGGCAACTATCGTCTGATCTGAAGTAGATGAGATAAAGGGTTCAACATATTCTGTTGAGGGTAAGGATAAACTTTGGTCTGTGGTTTCTTGGGGCTTTGACGTGTCTTGGTTTGGTGTGACAACTGTCGGAGTATCAGTTGTATCTAATATGGGAGTGTTTTCGGGTAGGCTGACCCTCAGTGGATATACTGGCAGCACTTGTGAGGTTGAGGGAATAGGTCTACGCCTAGATCGATGTGATCTTGCCTTGGTTCGAACAGAAGAGGGAATAACGGGAATAGAAACATCTTGAGAGGAAGTACTAACCTTCGAACTTGACTCTTCTGGAGGAGGATGAGTTCCAACTCTTACTAGCGTATATAATTCGGGAATTTGAGAACTTGACTCTTTCTCCTCTTCCGACTGAGTCTTCTCAGAGTCTTCTGCACTAGATGAGTCTTGTGCAGCTTCCATTGACTTGTCTTCAGCGGACTCATCTTCTGAAGAACCAGACGCACCAGCATAAGGCAAAGCTTCCATGGGGTCAATTCTGGCTTGCCTAGGTGCAGCTGGCCTAGCAGCAACTTGTTTCCTCACTGCCCCCTTCTTTAAGTAAAATTTCAAAGGATGGAATGGCTTTCCTTTACTCCATTCCGTCTTGTTTGGCATTAGGAGAGGAAGTAGGATACTCAACTTATTACCATATCCAGCGGCAGTAGACACCACCCAATTCCGAGTATTGTCATCTACTCGAACACTGCGCTCAAAATACATGATTCGATCTGCAATTAGCTTGAACCAATTACATTCAGTGATACCATCAAAAATTACAGCCATAATCCTTGCCTTCATAAAGGTCACAGAGTCATGAGAACCCGTTGAACTTAACAGAATTTTGCTGGCAATATCCAATAATGTGCGATATTTTTTAAGAAGATCCCCCTTCTTGACTGGAGCATACTTGCCATCCGGTTTCTGCTTCAGCTTCTTGCCACAGAAAATGCTCAAGTATCGAATTTCTTGCCCAAGAGCATAATTATCAACGTCAATTGTTCCGGTGGGCAGCTTCAGATGGTTGAACATCGCTTCTCGAGTGATTTGCACACGATCTTCACCAATGAAAGACTCAAGAATATCGCCTTGTCTGATGACGTTGGCATAGAACTCTAGCACCTCCTTCTCCAAGACCACTTGAGGAAATGATTCTAGATAAGGTTTGAGCCCACATCGAGTGCATTTAGTCAGAATCTCGGCATTGTCATCTGAGTGATTGCCTTTGAAGAACACAGATGGTTCAACATTCACTTTGTTATCGGAGATGTACCGGCCTAGGTCGAATGTGACCTGCATGTTGGTTCTTAGATCGAAGATAGATCGAATAGACATCTCAAAAAGATCAGTAACTAGATTGCTTGAGAATAGGGAGAGGAAAATCTTCTTGAGATAAAGGGAGTTATAAAAAAATTTTGACTAAGTCGTGTGAGAATTTGGGTTTTGATCAAGACGGTTAAGACCTTTGGCATTCGGTTACGGAACCGAGAGTATTATGTATTCTTGATATTGTAAACTTTGAAATCCGCCCCTTCTTAGTTAGAATAGAGGAGTGAACTTATATGTCCTAGTGTAGATGAGTGAGAACTAGATGGATACACCACATCAAATGAGAGTGTATAAATCTAATTCAAGGGTTTTCAAATTTTATCAATACCTAATTACTATAATATCCTTAATCCGTTTTGAATAAACACTTAGCATTGTAGAATAAAAAAAAAACACTTAGCTTGTCTGTTCGAGTCCATCCAGAACAGACGAGTAGACTCAAGCTTCACAAGACGAGTTGGCTTAAGTACACAAGACGAGTTCCCCCTTCGTTTGTGCATGTCTATTCTGAACATCGAACGACTTCATGTACCTATCTTATCATATTCAACGTGTAATCGATGGTACAAGTAGAGTAACACTAATTAAGATGAATATCAATCTAAAGCAATGATCAAGGTTTCGAACAAGATGACTATTGACTAACATAAGAGTCAACATAAGGATATTTAAGAAATCATAGATTCCCCCTTAATGTTTATTCCCTTAGTATTACCCTCAGCTTTACCAGCTTCCTCATCGGGTTGTCTGGTCATCTTGTCTAGCCTTGTATACCTGTCTGTTGCGTGAGTAGTCGAGTGCTCTAGTCTAGTGATCTTGTCTCCATACTTCGTTTGATGTACCTGTCTGGTTAGTACACAACTATAAGCAAGTAGGGTCTAAATCAATTAGCCCTAAACTAATGCATAACTCACGAAATCGTGCCTCAGCTAATGGTTTTGTAAAAATATCAGCTCTTTGAAAATCAGTATGAATCTTTTCCATGCGAATATCCTTCTTTTCTACATGATCTTGTATGAAATGATGTTTCACATCAACATGCTTACAACGTGTGTGTAATACAGGATTTTGTGTAATGGCAATTGCACTATTACTATCACAGAAAATAGGAACATTTGATTCACAAATATTATAATCTCTAAGCTGTTGAATGAGCCATAATAATTGACTACAACAACTACCAGCAGCCATGTACTCAGCTTCAGTAGTAGAGGTAGCAACACTTGTCTGCTTTTTCGAAAACCATGAAATGAGTTTTGTGCCTAAGAATTGACAAGAACCAGATGTAGATTTCCTATCTATTCTACACCCGCCAAAATCAGAATCAGAGTAGCCACTTAGAGATAAATCATCATTTGAAGGATACCATATACCACGATTGATGGTTCCTTTCAAATATTTCAGAATCCTTTTAGTGGTTTCCATATGACTCTCTTTTGGATTAGCTTGAAAACGAGCACATACACCAACAGAGAATGCAATATCAGGTCTACTAGCAGTCAAGTACAGTAATGAACCAATTAGACCACGATAATATGTTTGATCAGCACACTTACCTTGTTCGTCTGGGTCCATTCTGTATGTAGGTAGCATAGGTACGCCAGCAGACTTGCATGTCTTAATACCATACTTATCTAGAAGATTTCTAGTATACTTTGCTTGATTTATGAAAATCCCTTCAGGAGTCTGTTTTACTTGAAGACCAAGAAAGTAATTCATTTCACCCATCATAGACATCTCAAATTTACTTTGCATGAGTGTTGAGAAACTTTCACTCAGCTCTTTGTTAGGTGAACCAAAAATGATGTCATCTACGTAAATTTGGACGAGTAAAATGTCTTTCCCTTCTTGTCTTCTAAACAAGGTTCTGTCTACCTTGCCCTTAGTAAAACCGTTTTCTAATAGAAATTGAGAAAGAGTATCATACCAGGCTCTTGGAGCTTGCTTTAATCCATATAAGGCCTTCTTTAATTTGTATACCTGATTACCTTTGACTTCGAAACCTGGAGGTTGTTCAACATACACTTCTTCCGCAAGAATACCGTTAAGAAATGCACTTTTAACATCCATTTGATATACGGTAAATTTCATGTAAGCAGCATATGCAAGGAACAATCGAATGGCTTCTAGTCTAGCAACAGGAGCATATGTTTCATCATAATCTATGCCTTCAGCTTGTGAATAGCCTTGGGCGACTAGTGTAGCCTTATTACGAACAACTACATCATTCTCATCTTTCTTATTCTTGAAAATCCATCGAGTGCCAACTACATTATGATGTTTCGGTCTATCGACAAGTTCCCAGACGTCATTTCGAACAAACTGATTCAACTCGTCTTGCATAGCGATGATCCAATTACTATCAGCTAAAGCCTCTTTGATGGTTTTAGGCTCGATAGATGAGAGGAAACAACACCAGCAAAACAGAGATGGACTAGATTGTTCTTGTGACTCAAAGAGTTGTCGTCTAGTCTTCACACCAACAGTAGAGTCGCCAATAATATTTTCAGTATTATGCGCTGATTTCCATGTATTTCTATTCTTAACAATAGTACTATCATCTATATCATGTACAGCATCATGCATGTCAACCTCATTATAATCAGAAGATTTAATGGGAGTAGACGAGTCGACTAGCTTAGGCATGTCAACTTGTCTAGTTGAGTTACCTTGAATACTTACCTTCTTCTGGTCATCTGACTCGAGAGCTTTCATAAATTGATTGTAAGCTTGAACGGATTCATATACCTCTGAGTCTTTGTCAGATTCGATAGTTAACTCAGTAACTTTCTCACTGATCTTGTTGGTAGACGAGTCCTGTTGAGATTCTTCGAAAACCACATGTGGTGTTTCTTCCACACAAAGGGTAGAGTAGTTGAATACTCTGAATGCTTTGCTAGTTGAGGAGTATCCTAAGAATATCCCCTCGTCTGCTTTAGCATATAATGCATTCAACTTGCTTTTCCCATTGTTATGGATAAAACACTTACATCCAAATATATAAAAATATGAAACTCTGGGTTTTCTACCTTTCCATACCTCATAGGGTGTCTTACCTAGTGCTTTATTGATAGCACTTCTGTTTTGTGAGTGGCATGCAGTATTGATGGCTTCTGCCCAAAACTTCTGAGGCGTATTATACTCTGTCAGCATGGTCCTGCAGGCCTCCTTAAGAGTTCTGTTCCTTCGCTCTGCTACTCCATTTTGTTGTGGTGTCCTTGCTGCACTAGTAAGGTGCTGGATGCCACGCTTAGAACAAAATTCTTTAATATAGCAGTTAATGAATTCAGTACCCTTGTCACTACGTATCTTGACAATTGACTGATTCTTCTCAACCTGTAACTTCTTCAACAGATCAGGCAAAAGTGTTTGTGTATCACTCTTCTTGTGTAAGAAGACTACCCAAGTGAACTTAGAATAGTCATCTACCACAACAAGTGTGTACCTTCTACCGTTCAAAGTTGGAGGAGTTATTGGGCCATGTAAGTCCATATGTAGAAGTTCAAGAACTCTACTGGTTGAGAGGGATGGAATAGATTTAAAAGAACCCTTTACCTGTTTACCTTTTTGACAGGACGTGCATACATGTGACTTATAGTAGACTTCATTGGGAATACCTTCCACAAGGTAGTCTCTGGCTATCTTATTAAGAACCTTAAAGTTTAGATGACAAAGGCGTCTATGCCAGAGCCAGCCAAGTTATTTAGGATTCTTAGTAAGTAGACAAGTGTCCCTCGGACAACTGTTCCAGTTTACTATGTACACACTTCCTTGTCTAATGCCGACCAGTAAGACTGTGTGTGTTCTTTTGTCAATGATTTCACATTTCTGACTCTTGAACTGCACCTTGTATCCACGATCACAAAATTATGAAACAGAGAGTAAATTGTATTTCAAGCCTTCAACATAAGAAACATCTTGAATCTCTATGTCTCCATTCCGAATGTAACCAAATCCTTTGGTAACAGCAGTGGAGCTATCACCAAATATCACTTTTGGTCCTTCTTGCTCATGGTAGCTTGATAAGAGAGTCTTGGTACCAGTCATGTGGTGCGAACAGCCACTGTCTATGTACCAAGTTTCTCCTGTTGAGCCACCCTTCTTGTATAGATCGAGTCGACCCTGCAATAGATGATATTACATAATTTAGGTACCCTCCTTGTTTATTGGGGTCCTTGGGGGTTAGTCGAGTTCAATGGAATCCAAATGTACATTGGAGTCCTGAACAAGTTTGACCTTCTAAGCTTACGACCATATTTGTTGCAAAATAAGACCTTGTTGTCCTTATCTGACCTATCAGTTGAGTTCTGGTCTACTCTTTGGAGATAGCCTTTTGACTTAATCTCTACTTGAGCAGGCACTTGTCTATGATAGTCAGAGTAAGGTTTGTATGCATTAGGTCCATACGGTTTATAGACATGTTTAGGTCTTTCTTCTCCTTTGATATCATATGACAAAGGTGGAGGATATAGAACAGCTTGTGTACGATATTTTGGACCTTCCTGTCTAGGTCTAGACGAGTAGAGTTGAGACTGCCTTATGAAAGGAGGTCTAGACTCTTGTCGTCTAGTCTGTACTTGTCTAGTACTAGTCTCCTCGGGATACCAATCCTCGTATCTGACCTGATTTGGTCGTCCACGATTCCTAGTCCTTTGTTGACTTGTTTTAAACGGAACAAGCTTGTTGTTAACTTTCTTTTTACCTCCTTTGGTAATTGGAATGTTAACTCGAGCTTGTTTTGGTATAGTACCTTTTGATGGAGTGTCAATATCGTATATCATTGGTTCTTTTCCTTTATCATTAGTCAAAGAGCTTGAGATGAAAATAGTAGGGTTCTTAGGAACTTGAGTAGACGAGCTGGGTGTCTCAGCACCTATGCCTGTCTTGTCAGCAGGAGCCCTATACCTATCTGACAATTCAAAGTTAACCTTAGATGAGTTAACTAGGTCAGTAAGTTTAAGGTCTAAAGTGACAACCTCGGTTTCTAAGAACTTATTACGTTCTTCAAGCTTTTTGAACTTACTTTGTAAAACATCGAATTCATGTTTCTCAGTAGCATGTGTCTTAAGTAGGTCTTGATACAACTTGTCTGTCAATGCACACTTGTCTTTGAGTTGTCTCAACTCTTCTTGCAAGCGTTCATTTAGGACTGTTATATTAGGATCTACTTTAGACTGGGCTTCCTTGAGATCAATGATTTCTTGTCTTAAGATGATGTTTTCGTCACTGACTTCAATGAATGCCTTGTTGGCAAGTAGGAGGTCGTCTTCAACTGCACTAGTAGAGTGCTGAAGACTACTCCCTACTTTGCTACTGGCAGTGTCACTTTCATCAGAATCTGATTCATCACAAGATTGAAAAGAAGTAGCAGATGATACCTCTTGGTCGATTTTAGCCATGAAGCATAGACCATCATCTACTATGAAGGCTTCATTGTGATCTGGTTCAGACGGGTAGCTAGATGAGGATGATGGCAACTCGTCTGAGTCAGAGTCAGAGTCATCATTGGCCATCATTGCCTTCTTACCACGGTTGTATCTTCTTTCCCTTCGTGCTTTGCGTTCTTCTCGATCATCGGTACTCAGGTCTGGACATTCATATATGTAGTGACCTGGCTTCTCACAGTTATAGCACAAGATGTCATTAGTAGTCTTTTTAATAGGAGAGTTGTTCCTTCGTTTATCACGTCTATCAGAACGAGTAATCTTCCTACCATCAGACTCTCTATCTTGTCTGTTACCTTTCGAGACTTCGTCTCTCCTTTCGGACGAGTTTCGGTCTCGTCTGGTCTCAGACGAGTTCTTAGAAGCAGACCCTCTATGCTCTCTATAGAACTTCTTATATCTTCCGAAACGTTTATTCAGCCTATCAAACTTTCTAACCATGAGGCTTACCTGATCCTTCAGACTAAGATCAGTATCTATCTCGTCTTTAACAGAAGCAGACCTAGTCTTAGTCTTAGACCTGTCTATCTTAGACGAACTAGCCTTAAAAGCAACGTTCTTAGATACAGCATGTTCTCTGTCACTGCTTACTATGGGTTCGTCTTCGTCTAGATCAAACTCATGGGCCTTTAGAGTTTGAAACATAGTTTCTGCTGTCCATACGTCTATATCTTGGGTATTCTTAACAAGCATTTTTACCATTTTCCATCGACTATCAAGGCTTTTGAGAATCCTAAGATTGATTTCACGTGGAGTATAAGATTTACCAAGGACTTCCAAGTCATTCATGATTTTAGTAAAACGAGTATCCAACTGGTCTATTGTTTCACCAGCTTTCATATGAAATGATTCGAATCTTTGGACTGCAGTGGAAAGCTTGCTTTCTTTGATTAGGGATGTCCCTTCACAAATGATAGCTAAGCGATCCCACATTTCTTTGGCAGTTTTACATTTTAACACTTTTCCCAGATACTCATTAGGAAGAGTGTGTAAGATGTAATTCTTGGCCAAGCTATCCAAATTATTCTGTCTCATTTCTTCTGAGGTTAGTTCTGACCTTGGTTTCTTGACGAGTGTACCCACGGGTTGATTAGTGTCAAGGGCAGCAGTATTGGGAATCATGGTCACAATTGGACCTTCAGTGATGACGGAGATCATTAAGTCGTGAGTGGAACTGAAGATGACTTCCATCCTTAGCTTCCAATAGTCATAGTCTTGTACCTGGAACTTAGGTAACTTGTTAGCGCTTATTTCAAGAGACATGTTTTAACAAGTAGTCTAGTGTTAATCAGTTTTATGATCAAGAAGTATATGAGTCAAGAACAGGGAACAAGAAAACAATATATCAAGAATATTGAACAGGAACACGTATACAAGAACAATCAAGGACCAAGACTTCACCCTAAGTCTTAAGTCGGTTATCAAGAAACAGCAGTTCGAAAACTACTGCTCTGATACCACTTGTTGGTCCCAAGTTGAGTTAATAACGAGTAAGCTAGTGAAAATGTCTAGAGGGGGGTGAATAGACTTTTCAAAAATCTTTCGAAATATCAAAGTACAATATGCGGAATACGAAATTAACAATGCGCCCAATTCAAGATTATACTCAACTTATTTTCGAGAACTCTGTTCTATACTCAACTAGTCAAGTTCAGTTAAGTAGTTAAAACAATTAAGCAATTTAAACAATCAAAACAGTAACGTAAATCTAACACGAGATTTATAGTGGTTCGACAACTTGTCTACATCCACTCTCACAAACCCAGTTGTGAAATTCTTATTAACTCGTCCAATGGAGTAATATGTTCTTGTGGCTTTAAGTCCCAAGAAATAAGACTTAGATCTTCTCGATAACACTACCAAGTGCCTCTTCGATCTTACTAGCGATTTACAAGTATCTAGCAACTTGAAACAACAAAAGAAAATAAAACTTCTCTTCGTTCAGTAGTAGCCTTCTTTGATCTTCACTTGACTTGTGTAGCTTCACTTTCTGAATTTCAATCTTTGAGAGAAATTTCTTTACTTTGAATCTTCAATAATGCTTGCAGTATCAATATTTCAGTAGTTGTATCAGTATCTCAGTAATCAGTAGTCTTCAAATGATAAACTCCTTCAAGTATTTATAGACTTCGAACTTCAAGAACTCAGGTAGTTGTAACCAACCTTTCTTGATAACTGATTTCAACTGAATCTTCTTATCCATACACGCGTTTCTTGTTACGAATTAGTTATTCTATAACTAACTTCTCCATCCTTATCTTTCACGCGTATTTGTAACTAACTTCATGTTAACTTGTCTTGTGTAGTCTAATAGATGTACTTGTCTTGTAGTCCACCTGTCTTGAGTAGTAGACAGTTCTTCTCTTCTTGTGCAGTAGACTTCTAATAGAACTAATCTAGTCCTATCATCTAACCTAACAAGACTATTACATTACATTAAGCTTTTATAATACAAGCTTAGTCAACTTACAAAACTATACAACAAATCTATCTATTACATAGAAATATCATGAGCTCTATACAACAATTATAGCTCAAAACCAATCAATGTAATCATATACAAACAGATATGAAGTACTTATACATCGTACTTATCTTTTAAATATAAACAATACTTTTCTTTTCATGTGAACTCTACTGATCTGTTCAAGATGTCTTCAACTCAACTAGACTAGATTAGTCAACACTTAGAAAATATTCAAACTATTTTTGGCTTATCAAAACTTCATCTTATCTTTTCATCATTTAGAACTTGTCTAGGATTCATATCCCAACAAAATCAATGAAGTCTTATCCCTTTTTGAAGAAAGAATTATTCAGAATTATTGTGTCTTGATTATCTTTTTCATATTTGAATATGCGATATATGAGTATAAACAATGACGAGTGAGAAACACTCAAAGGCCTAGAGGCCGAGGTGCTCTAGAGAGTCCTCATCTTACTTGAGACCCAAGTGGGTCACTGAAATGAGAAGATTTTATGAATTAAAATCTTTTAAGAATTTGAGTGAGAAACACTCAAAGGCCTAGAGGCCAAGGTGCTCCAGAGAGTCCTCATCTTACTTGAGACCCAAGTGGGTCACTGAAATGAGTAGATTTTATGAATTAAAATCTTTTAAGAATTTGAGTGAGAAACACTCAAAGGCCTAGAGGCCGAGGTGCTCCAGAGAGCCCTCATCTTACTTGAGACCCAAGTGGGTTACTGAAATGAGAAGGTTTTATGAATTAAAATCTTTTAAGAATTTGAGTGAGAAACACTCAAAGGCCTAGAGGCCGAGGTGCTCCAGAGAGCCCTCATCTTACTTGAGACCCAAGTGGGTCACTGAAATGAGAAGATTTTATGAATTAAAATCTTTTAAGAATTTGAGTGAGAAACACTCAAAGGCCTAGAGGCCGAGGTGCTCCAGAGAGCCCTCATCTTACTTGAGACCCAAGTGGATTACTGAAATGAGAAGGTTTTATGAATTAAAATCTTTTAAGAATACGAGTGAGAAACACTCAGAGGCCTAGAGGCCGAGGTGCTCCAGAGAGCCCTCACCGTACTTGAAACCCAAGAAGGTTAATTAATGAAAGGAGAAGATTTTTTGCGAATAAAAGTCTTTTAAGCACAAGAAAGTGAAAAGAAGGTGAAATGCTTAGAGGCTTAGGGACCAAGATCCTCCAGAAATCCCTCACCATGCTTGAGAATTACAAAGACTAGATAATGAAAAGGATAGATTTTATGATCCAGGAGTCAAGAGAAGATGGAGGATGTCCCCCCATAACCAAGCCACGTGAAATTAAAAGACAACCAAGAGACGATTCCAACGTAGCCTACAAGACCAACAAAAAGGGGGGGGGGGAGAGAGCACACCTCCAACATATTCTTTGATGGCCATGTAAGTTACTCATGCAAACAGAGAAGAAAAAGCACGCCAACAGACAAGCAATATCAAGCCAATACGATCACTACAAAAGCCCCCACATATCCAGGAGTGTGGGGTCTCCTACGAAATATGAGAACAAGTATTATGAGCAGAAAATGAATAGAGTGCAGCAAAACAAAAGAAAAGTAAATTGTTCATTGTGACCACCAGAGATATGAAATCTAAACTGCTTTTGCAGCAGCAGCTTCCTCGGCAACAGCCCCCTCGACCTCAACTCCTTCAATTCCTCTAGCAGCGCCCTCCTCTTCAGCGACATGGTTGCTAGATCCTCCGCCCTCCTCTGGACCCTCTGTACCTTTCACGGTAACTTCAACGCCTATCCCTCCATCTACCTTTGTTGCCATCTTTGGAGCAGAGGCATAAGGATAAACTAGACGCTACAGGGGCTTTAGCTCAGCCATGCTCACCTTAGCAGCCTGCAACTTGGTGATGGCCTGATTCATGTCGGGCAACCACCAAGGACTGTCGGGGCTCTCCTTAGGATCCCCCAAGAATTTTGGAGGAGTAGCGAGTTGATCCAGGTGGAACTCACGGGAGTAGGTCCCATCGAACCCCGGGGCTGAGTGTTCAGCCACAGCATTGCTGAAGCCGTGGTCGATGAAATGAGGGATATGGGTCCCATGGCGCATAAGAAGCTCGAGCTCTTTAGGAAGCCGGACAACCACTGAGTATGGAGAGTCCCCAAGAATTCTTGACCCAAGGAGGAAGTGAATAGAGACTTAATGCAAGCCTGCACTCCGACGTCTGGTAGCTCGCGTTCCATCCGGCCCACCTCCTGCACCAGATATTTAATTCGGGCTGCATCCGGCTTGCTTTGAGTTTGTAGAAGAGATAACTCCTCAGCCAGAGCTTGAGCTCGTTTATGAGCTTTGTCTTTCTCCGTAGTGATCCATTTGAGGGTTGACTGGAGAGAAGATGCTTCAGCCCGGAGAAGTTCGAGCTCAGCCACCATCTCAACGCCTTGGTCGAGTATCTTAGTATAGATAAGACCAAACTACAAAAGAAAAAGAAACAATGTTTAGGATGTGAAGAAAGCAAAGATCTGAAAATAATAGAAAGTACCTCAGAAAAAAGATGAGCCCCCCGGAGCAATAGATCTTCAGGAAGAGGGTTGTCGGATAACTCAGCGTTGGGAGGAGCAGGGCATCGGTCGATAAGACGGTGGAGAGGCTCATACACAGTAGGAGGGGGAGATTCCTTCTCAGCACGGGTCGCTTTTCCCTTCTTCTTCTTAGTGGTGCCATAGTCAGAAAAGAAGGCATTGGCAGCTGATCGGGTTCTCCTAGCAACTGAACCAGGAACTTGAGTGGATGAACCGGGGAGAGAAGCAACCTTGGAAGGGCTCTCTGGAGCCGGGGTCTTTGCGGAGCTCTCGAGAGCAGGAGACGAAGGAGCTTTTGGAGGATCTTCTGGAGCGGATAATACAGGGGTCTTCACTATGCTGAGAGCAGGGGCATCCCGTGAGATGTGAGTTAGCCAACTCATTGCTGCAGATAACCAAGAAGATGTTCAGAATGTAGAAAAATAGCCACATACGAGAAATAAGAAACAAGAATAAAAGATTTTTTACCATCTCGAGACTCTAAAGGGAAGTCTTGAGGGCAAAAGCCAAAGTGGGAGAGGATGCGAGGATTTTTACAAATACCAGGAATATCGAAATAATCGTGCAGATGGATGTGAGTATTGAGATCGGTCATAACAGTGTGATTGGAAACAGAATAAGCTTTCAAAGAAGGAGGAAGTACTCCTGGGTTGTGGAATATCCAATCCCCGTGAGGAAATGACCAATCAGTGGGGCTTGTAACAAAAAAATAATAATCTCGCCAGGATGAGTCTTCTTCATGGAGTTTTTTCAGAAACTTATAAACACGGGACCTTCGCCCACTAACATAAAAGAAGCCATCGTTCACTTTACAAGAATGTTGGCTCAGAAACAGTTCGGCAGATGGGTCACCCCCATTCCCTTTCACCAGGATGAAAAAGCCTATCATAGTACGAATAGCATTCGGAGTAAACTGGTTAAGAGGGATCTGCATGCGAGTCGATATGGCAGCCAAATAGGGATGAATCGGAAATCGTAGTCCTGCCCTAAGTTGAGCTTCGAAAAAAGCAAGAGTCCGGGGTTGGGAGAGATCTGGGCGTTCATTTAAGCGAGGAGCGCGAAAGGTATATTCCGATGGAAAACCATAAGCATGAGTAAGGCTAACTAGATGAGTATGGTCGATTTGAGATGAAGGGGAAATCTTATTCTCTGGACTCCCCATCAGAGAGAGAGTCAATTCAGAAGAGTTTGGGCTAAGATTTTCAGGCGGAGAAAGGAGGCTTGACATCGAGCTACAGTGCTAATAAAAGTGGAAAGAAAAAAAAAAGATAGCTGGGTTACCTTGATTGAGAGGACTACGGAATCGGTCGGAGCGGCCGGCGACGGCGAAAACTCGGAGGAAGAACACCGAGGAGAAAGATGAAGACGATATGAGACTTTTGGGAGGAAATGAAATTTGAAAAAGGGAAGAAGAGAAAAGAGGCGGTTGTGTGGAGTAAATGAGAGAAGATATGGGGAGGAATCGAGAACTTTTCTCGGGAGAATAACAAAGGAGAGAGAAAAGCGATCGCGTGGGGCCCACGCGTGGAAACCGAAAAGTCTCCTTAGTTGGAGGCGGGAAAAGCCTTTGGAGAAGGACATGTTTTGAAACTTCCTCTCCAAAGCAGGAACGATACACGTATCTCCAGAAGGACCCTTGAACTAGATTTTAGGAAATTTCTCTACTCTCCCAAAAGATGTCCCCCTTTTACGAGAGTAGGGGGGAGTAGATGATGCGGCCTAAAAATGTCACCTAATAAGAAGTCGACATGTGTATAGAGGATAAGATAAAAGTAGAAGGATCAAGTTATATAATGCTCCCTGATGAAGAATCCCCTCTGGAGATCCATTTGGAGGGAGCTCCGTCTGGAAAGAAGCTTCAGGAAGAATCAGTTTTGATGTAAGGTCGTGAGCCTTAAATGTAGGGAGATTCCGCCATTTTCGGTCCAGACTTGATAAAAGGCCGACCTTATCTTCCTTTATTTTAGGGAACCAAGTCTACTAAGATAGGGTGCTGCCGAGTCTTTAGGAAGTGGAGAGAAGGGAAGACTTCGTCCACTCAGCAGGGCCGAGTCTTATGGGCAGCTCCGAAAGAAGAGGAAGACTTGACTTCCTCTCGAGGAAAGATCTGTATAAATAGGTAAATCCAAGGAGATTTCCAGGTTAGACATTCTTATATTACAAACTTGATATATAAAACGCAGAACACCTTTTTGATATTCTTTGAGAACTGATTTGATACATCAAGGATCTCGAGATCCTTGGGAGATTCATATAAGCCCTATACTGACTTAGGCATCGGAGTGTCCACGCCGGACCCCCCTCCGGTGTGTTCTTTGCAGGTTCTTGAAGATTTCGAGTGAAGGCAGCATACTTGGAGTGATTGTACGTGTTCGAAGAGTGGAACATCCAATCCAAAGGACAAGCAATCCTCTCGTGCAAATTTTGGCACATCAATACCCAACTGAGATTGGAACCTACAGAGGTCTTGGAGGTTGCTGGAGATCATCCAGATCTGAAATTCCCTTATTTCATATTTAGATTATATAATTGAGGCTTATGAAGCTTATCTGAGCACTTGAGAGCCTGTGTTGGAGGCCCCTTTTTTGGTGTATCTTTACAAGATCAATTCGGGATTGATATACAAGTAAACCTGGAGAACCTAGAGGTCCTAGAGGAGCCCGAAAGAGCAGAGAACTATGGAGAACCAAACGAGTAGCTGGATTATGATACTTAGTCTGCTATGGTGCTGACCCCCAAATAACGAGTATATCGATACCACCGGTTAGTACAAAATTTGATAAAGCTAAAAAAGGTTAGATCTTTTATGCTAACTTGATTTTATAATGAGTATGTCATGATGAGTGTAACATGAATAAGCTATCATATTCGTTGATTCGATATTGTTATAAGTATGTCATTATGAGATTGATATGCGTATCATACTTTGTTTTCCCTAAATCAAGTACGACCCTCCTACTTTTACATGATTATTATGTCTAGACGCTCTAGATGTGATGTTAAAATTTGAAGATTGACTTGAGATACTAGAGAGCATGAGTAGCATGTTGAGTTTATGTGGTTACTATATGCTCTAGAATCCATGACTAAGGATTAATAATGATTCGTGACTTCAGAATGTGGGGCTAACATACTTATCTCTGAATTTTGTATGATTGACATGCCTCGATATTCTAGATGTGACTTCAGATTTCAGATTAAGCTTGTCCAGGTCCTGAAAGGCTTCTGGGTAAACTGATTGAATGTCAAAGAGTGAGTTTATCTAAACCGGGAGAGAACACCCGAATGAGCTCAAATGTGGTGGATTGAGTTTCCTACTAGAATCATGAGTTGAGGGATAATAGAATTACCTCACCCTACTCGAGATCCAAGTGGATTACCAAATATTTATTAAGGAATTAAATGCTAAAACACTCGAGAAACCAGAGGACGAGAGGAGAGAGCCTCGAGCAGAAACTGAGAACCAGCCTTCCCAGGTCCCGAAACGGGGCATGATCTAGATGATTATGGAATAAACATGAGTGTTCGGGGCTTGAGAACCAAACACGAGAAGAACTTCAAAGAGGATGTTGGGATATAAATTCACCCTAAGCCCCATTTGATGTTAGAATAGTTTTGATGGCCAAAACACTTAGAGTTTATAAATGTAATAGGATCAGCTGACTTGTATAGAACAGCTTAGACTAGTCTTGTGTGATCAACTGTATTGATAGCAGCTGATCAGCACAGTCATGGCTTACATGCCTATCCTCAAGATAAGAAGAGTAGAAGACATGAAGACTAGAAGATCCTTGAAGACCAGATATGTTAAGGTGCTTGTATACCTACTTATCTGATGGAGTCCCAGATTAAAGATGGCCTAAAGCATTACAGAGAATTTCCAGATCAGAAGAGTAGTACTCGTCTGATACCAGAAGTCAGAAGACCTAAGGCCAGAAGAGCAGTCAGAAGACTAGTAGTACAGATCAGAAGACTATGTGCTCTTTCAGGACTCGGCTGATTCCCAAGTCATCTTGCAATTCAAACGAAGACCTACCTTATTTAGAAGATTGACATGATCCCAGGATTGAAGCAATCAAGCGACTGGAATCAAGGAATCAAGCTATTATGGGAAGATTGCTCAAACGGCTAGTCAACTCCAACGGCTAGTTGCACCCAATCTACATTATAAATACAAGAAGTTGAACACAGAAGCACAGAAGAGAGAATTCACAAGCTAAGCAAGCCATCAAGCAAAAAGCCACACTGTTCTAAGAATTCTCAAAGAGCCTGAAATCCATTAGATTATCCATAGCTCTTAAGTGCTTCCTATCCAACCCTTAAGAACCTGAAACTTGTTCATATTGTATATCAATTGTTTTAGGCATAGTGGTTAAGCAAATTATAAGCTTGAACCATTAGTTGGATACATCTCAAAAACCCCAAACCCTCACCGAAAGGTTTAAGTTTTTGAAACCCCTCAAAGTGCAAGTGCTTACAATCACTTGTGGAGACCGTAGCTGTTAGGACGGCTCAGATCTCAAAGTCCTAACCTTGGGACTATAAAGGACAAGACCCTTGTAATTTGTGGAAATTAAAGGGATTAAACATCACGTTAGGACGTGAGAGTGGACGTAGGATCGTATATCCGAACCACTATAAATCCGGTGTTATTTACTTTCTGCACTTTACATTTCTGCTTTTACATTCATTATTATATAGTGCATACTGTGATTTCAACACTCTTCAAAAAGGGCCATAACTTTCAAACCAGCATCAGCTGAGTAATTTCACAAAGTAAAACAAGTTATAAGAACGAGTCTAAACCAGGGCCACCACATTTCCGCACACAACCTCTTCAGTCAGATCACTATAGTCATCTGGACCAGCAGACTTGCAGTCCAGTTGACATAGCAATCAGAAGAGGTTCCCAACTCTGTTTGAAAAAGTTTTAAAGTCTATTCACCCCTCCCCTCTAGACTTTAATCCCATTCACTACTCGTTCAGGGACCAACAAGTGGTATCAGAGCAGTGGTTCTAACGGACTACTGTCTCTAGATTATCAGAAGACTTGAGGGAGTCTTTCTGTAGTCCTCTTGAACAGATCTTTTTGAGAAAAACTTGTTTTCGAAAACTCATACAGCATGAGTGCTAATATGCGTAAGTTGCCTAAGTTTTCAGTGGAGGATTATGATTACTGGAAGATCAGGATGAGGAAGAATCTTACATCAGTCCACTACAAGATGTGGTCTGTAATCACAGAAGGCCCGATCACCATCATGACAGTCAACACTGCAAATGGTGATCCAGAAGTCCCAGTTGGAGAACTGGTTCCCAAGCCTATGAAGGATCTCACACCAGAAGAGATGAAGCAATCAAACCTTGATAGCATTGCTCAAGATTACATAATGCAAACTCTTCCAAATGAGTACATTGCAAAGGTAATCCATTGTGAGTCAGCCAGAGAGATGTGGGAGGCATTGGCACTTCTCTGTGAAGGAACTGAGCTGATCAAAGAGTCCAAGTTGTCTACAGCAGTCAAGAAGTTCGAACACTTCAAGATGCAACCAGAAGAGTCTATTGATCAGTTAGACAACAGATTTACCAAGATCATCAATGAGATAGAATCTCTGGGCAAGAAATACACAAATAGAGAGAAAAATCTAAAGATCTTAGATTCTCTAACCAAGAAATGGAGACTCAAGAAGACCATCATCAAAGATACTCAAGATATCAAGAAGTGGTCTGCTCAAACTCTATTTCAGAACCTGAAAGCCCATGAATATGATCTTGAAAGAGAAGAGAACTCAGGAAGTGATGAGCCAACTGCAACCCCACCTACCTCCAAGACTGTAGCCTTCAAGGCAGCCAATACAAAAGCTGCAAGCACCTCATCTGGCAAGACCTCTCTGAAAACAGAAGACTGTGAAGGATCAGACATGAGCCTAAAAGAGCAAATGGCACTTATGATCAAGAGATTTGAAAGGATGAACACCCTCAACAGTAAATATAGAAAATTCTATAGAAACTACAAAGATAGAAGAGCAAGCTCACCCTTCAGAGGTTCCAGAGAAAGAACACCAGAAAGACATCCTAGAAAGGATGTGGAGTCATCTGACAGCCGAGGATCTAGAAGAAGAGATGCCACTCCTCCAAGGAGAGGCAACTCAAATCAGAAACCTGGATCTTGCTTCAACTGTGGCAAACCAGGACACTATGTCTATGAATGTCCTGAGCTGGATTTGGATGACAAGAAAGAAAGAAGGCCAAGAAGAACCTCAGACAAAAAGGCAATGGTGACTGAAGAATCTGAATATCAAAGTGATGAACTTCCTACATCACCAGACGATCAAATCTTCTCAGATGATTCAGACGATCTAGCTATGATGGCCATAGGAGAAAATGAGGTAAACTCTTATACTACTACTTTCCATTCACCTATTTTCTCACAAACAGATGACATAAACTCATCTGAAGGCGAATCAGAAGACACATATTATCAATCTTTAAGAAAGGTAAAAGGTGATCTGGATATTGCCACTAGAGCCTTTATAGAAGTGGAAGAGGAGAATAAGGACTTAAGGAAAGAAATTGCTAGGTTGAAAAAGGTAAAGTTTGATAACACCCCTGAGTTAGTCACCATGAATGAAAGGCTGACCAAAGAAGTGGAACTTCTTAAGGAAGAAAATACCACAACAACTCAGTTGTATGAGGGGATGTTAGAAACTCAAGCCTTAGAAACCAAAGAATTTCGTATACTTCAGTCTAAGTTCGATGATCTCTTCCAAACACATAAGCTCTTAGAAAAGGAGAAGGAATGCCTAGATCGAAAAATATCAGAATTCAATAAAGCTTCGACTACTATTGAAAGTATCTCTGAATATTATAGATCAAGTGGCAATAAGATGGGTTTAGGTTATGAACTTAATCCATCAACATCCTCTCCAGCTGGGGGTAGTACACCTAACCAGTGCACTACTCAGATACATGAACAGGGTGAGTGTTCTAAACACAATGAACTCAATATGAACCAAAAGGCATCTGTACCAGCTAAGGCTAACTATCCCAAAACCAAAAATGGTAAAGGACAAGCTAACCCCAAGCCTGTACAGAGGAACAACAAACAGCCTAGACCATCTCGGCTGAGACAGTCTCAGCTGTATGCTGCTCCAGCCAAGAAGAAGAAATCTTCTTCAAACAAATCTGTTCTCTTTGCACCCCCTATCTCTTATGATATTGTGAGAACAGAAGAGTATGGTCCATATAATCGTGTGCATCGACCAGCTAATGCACCCAGGCCGAATGTAACTAGTCAAAAGATCATGTATGTACACTCCTATAAAGGGAAACCATTTGACTACTACTTAGCTGACACCAAGAACAAATCAGATCAGTCCAAGGTGCTGACTGGTAAGATTTGGTTCTGTGATGCCCGAGGGAAACAACTCAAATGTTCAAGGTTGTTTAAACGACCAATGTATATGTGGGTTCCCAAGGGTAGTACTAACACCCAAGGACCCAAAACAAAATGGGTACCTAAAACTTAACTTTTCTTGCAGGAAAGGAAGGACCTATACAAAAGAGGAGGTCTAGCAGGAGAAACTTGGTACATAGATAGTGGATGCTCAACTCACATGACAGGAACCAAAGCCCTGCTGACCAACTACATAGAGAAGAAAGGTCCAAAAGTTTTCTTTGGTGATAACGCGCACGGTAACACAAAAGGATATGGCACCCTTAAAAATGGTGACATTGAGGTACATGATGTATCATATGTAGAAGGTCTTAAGTTTAATCTATTATCTGTTTCTCACTTTTGTGACACTGGTTATTCAGTTAAATTCTCTAAAGATGAATGTCTCATAAGTGATAAAAGAACAAAACAAAACCTTCTAACAGGATCTAGAAAGGGAAGTATGTATCTTGCAAATTGGAACAGCTGTCCTAAGGATACATGCCTGCTTGTGAAGAGCCCTAAAGATGTCAGCTGGCTATGGCACAAACGTCTTAGCCATCTGAACTTTAAGACTATGAACAAGTTAGCAAGGGAATCCTTAGTTGATGGTCTGCCTAATGAACTCTACTGTAAAGATCAGGTTTGTGATGCATGTCAACAAGGAAAGCAAACAAAGGTCTCCTTCAAGACCAAGAAGACAGCATCAACCAGCAGAGTTCTTGAATTACTTCACATGGATCTCTTTGGACCAATCACTCCAACCACTCTAACAGGAAGGAAGTACACTCTTATTGTTGTAGATGATTATTCCAAGTTTACTTGGGTTATCTTCCTATACAAGAAGAGTGAAACACAGCAGAAGCTACCTGAATTATTGAAGAGGATCCAAGTAGAGAAAGGAGAACCAATCGTGAAAATTAGAAGTGACAAAGGCACTGAATTCATTAACTCTTATATAATTGCCTATTGTACTTCTAATGGTATTCAACACGAGACAAGTGCAGCAAGAACACCACAACAGAATGGTGTAGCTGAAAGAAGAGTCAGAACACTCAAGGAAGCTGCCAGAACACTCCTTGCTGAATTCTCTACTCCCAAGAAGCTATGGGCAGAAGCCATCAACACAGTTTGTCACACTCAAAACAGGTCAGGTATTCATAAAATACATGAGAAAACCCCATATGAACTGTGGAAAGGAAGAAAACCTAGAGTATCTTACTTTCATATATTTGGTTGTAAGTGTTTCATTCACAACAATGGGAAGAGTAAGTTGAATGCTTTTGATGCCAAAGCAGATGAGGGGATATTCTTAGGATACTCCTCAACTAGCAAAGCATTTAGAGTACTCAACAAACGAACCCTTCTTGTGGAAGAAACACCTCATGTTGTTTTTGATGAATCTTGTGAAAAGAATGCAGTAGAAACAACCTCAGCTACAGAACAGATGAAGAAACTAGTGATCAAGAAGAGGTCTGATGAATTTATTGAAGTCAATGAACCATTCCCTGAAGAACCAGAGGAAGATAAGCCTCATAGACCTGTCACTAGATCTCAAACTCAAGCAGGACAAGCTGACCAGAATCAAGATGCATCAATTCCAAATGCCAGGGGGAATGATCTCTTTGACACTCAAGATACAGAAGATGATCGAACTAATCAAGTCAACCCTCCTGATGGCACTAGATCAAATGAGGATCCAAACTCATCCAATGCAGATACTCCAGTGAGGCATACATGGAGGAACAACCATCCATCAAACCTCATCTTAGGAGGAGCAGAATCAGGTGTCAAGACCAGAAGACAACTGAATCAGAATTCTCAATCATCTATGTTCTGCTGGTGTGCTTTCCTGTCCAACATTGAACCAGCTGACATAGAAGAAGCAATGACAGATAGCAATTGGATCACTGCTATGCAAGAAGAACTAAACCAATTCGAAAGAAATGAAGTCTGGGAATTGGTAGATCGTCCTGAAAACCACAATGTAGTAGGAACAAAGTGGGTATTCAAGAACAAGAAGGACGAAAATGATGTGATAACTAGAAATAAGGCAAGACTAGTTGCAAAAGGATACTCACAATCTGAAGGGATTGACTATGATGAAACTTTTGCACCAGTAGCAAGATTGGAAGCCATTCGACTATTTCTAGCTTATGCATCATATATGGGCTTCAAGGTATATCAAATGGATGTCAAGAGTGCTTTTCTAAATGGTATTCTGATAGAAGAAGTATATGTAGAGCAGCCTCCAGGATTTGAAAAAGGTGATCAAGTATATCGACTGAAGAAGGCTCTCTATGGTCTAAAACAAGCCCCTAGAGCTTGGTATGACACATTGTCACAATTCCTACTTGACAATGGATATACAAAAGGCAAAGTTGATAGAACTCTCTTCAGAATACAAGAAGGAGAAGACATTTTAATGGTACAAATATATGTAGATGACATCATATTTGGATCACCCAATCAAGAAATGTGCAAGAAGTTCTCTGAACTTATGCAAGGAAAATTCGAAATGAGCATGATGGGTGAGATGAATTATTTCCTAGGACTTCAAGTCAAGCAGAGTCCAGAAGGGATCTTCATCAACCAGTCCAAGTACACCAAGAGTCTGCTAGAAAGATTCAAAGCTCTACAAAGCAAGACTGCAAGGATTCCAATGATGACATCTTTCAAAATGGAACCAGATGAGTCTGGACAGGCAGTTGATCAAGCTGAATATAGAGCACTGATTGGATCTTTACTATATCTTACAGCCAGCAGACCAGACATAACATTTGTTGTAGGAGTATGTGCTAGGTTTCAAGCAAACCCAAAGCAAAGTCATCTAGAAGCAGCAAGGAAGATTCTCAAGTACCTAAAAGGATCAGTCAACCTAGGTCTATGGTACTCTGCTGATGACAATCTAGAATTGAGTGGCTATTCTAACTCAGACTTTGGAGGATGCAGAATTGATAGGAAGTCCACATCAGGAACCTGTCAATTTCTAGGAAACAAGCTGATATCATGGTTCTCTAAGAAGCAAACCTCAGTTGCAACCTCCACCACTGAAGCAGAATACATGGCAGCTGGTAGTTGTTGTAGTCAGCTGCTCTGGCTAGTTCAACAACTCAAGGATTACAATGTAGAGGCAAGAGAAGTCCCTATTTATTGTGATAGCAGCAGCGCCATTGCCATCACTCAAAATCCAGTCCTCCACACAAGGTGCAAGCATGTCGACATTAGACACCACTTCATAAGAGATCACCTTGAAAAGAAGGACATCAAGATGAAGAAAATTCACACAGATATCCAAAGAGCAGACATCTTGACTAAGCCCCTAGCTGAAGACAGGTTCAAGACCTTATGTTACAGCTTAGGACTCCTGGACCCAAGCACATGAAGAAGGAGAGAACAGCTGAAAACCTCAGCTGACCCAAGTGCAGCAGACTAGGAGAATCAGATGAGGTGAATAGACACCCTCATCTTCAGGTAAGTTCTTTCCCAATGAAGACAAATAGAGCTGAGGGAAAACTTAGAGTTATCTAATCAAGGGGGAATCAATGATACCTTAAGAATCCTTGATGAAATACTCTAAAATCTGCATTGCATAATATACATATACATATATATACCAGACCTGAACAAAGCTATTTGATCTTCCTACTCTAAGCAATGTATAACTATGTATATTAATAAACTATTCTTCATAAAATACTTTATTCATATACATAAATACAGTATACTAAGTGAGTCATACTTGGCTGGATTAATATACCATCCTCACCGACTCAACAGTATGCATGCACAGTACGGATTTCAAATAACTCATGGTCAAAATTCATAATTTCTGCATTCCATTAGATAAAGTCTGAATATCCTTAAATGTGAACCCTTGGATCAAGAAACTCACTGCTGATCTTAAAGAATCACTTTTCAGAAATTCAGACCTATCACCCCTATAGTTTTGTCATCTTTCTCTCCACTACCTCATTTCTACCTCTATAAAAGGAGAAGTTATGAGAACACCTAAGAACACAAAACATCTAACACTTTTCTTATTTCAGGTATGGAGACAATTGAAAGAAGAGATGGAATGGAGATCATTCTTCAACCAAAATCTTGGGTGAAGGAGATGAAGATTTGTCCAGAAGATGAAGATGAAGCAGATCCATGGCTTACTCAACATGAGTATGTTCATGAAAGCTAAAGGAAGAAGAGACGTTCTTGTTGAAAGCTAAAGGAGGAAGAGATGCAGAGGACAAAGTAGCAAACAAGCAGAGCTTCTTCTCCAGAAGGAAGTTCTACATGGAGAGCTTGTTATCAAAAGCTACTGTGTCTAAACAGAACATGAAGGCTGAGTCCATGGCCCTCTCTTCAACTCCATTGAAGCACCCCTCAACCTTCCTTCCCCTTCTAGAGAAGCGAAGAAATTCAACAAGAGCACATTAGATGCTACATCCCATCTGATGATGAGGAACATCCGATGGTGAGGAACATTTAAATCAGTGGGACTACGTCTAGACTAGCTCCACTTGATTTGAAGAAGGAGCTGAAAGATCCATCAAACCAGGTTGGATCATCACTCACAATAAAGCTGGAAGGATCCATCCAGGTTGGATCATGAGAGCAAACACAGTTTCCTCTACTCAGCTGATCAGAAGACCAACTCAGCTGACCAGAAGACTTTTCAAAGACAATCAGCAGACATCTTGAAGAACTCAGAAGACCTCACTCTACTGATCAAATCACACAAACTTAGAGTATAATGACTAGTCTTGATCATGTAATTCATTCTAGATTTATTCCTGAATGTAATTAAACAAATTGGCTTATATAAGGAATGCAATTTTCTTATAGAAAACGGCCTTGATGATCAATTCTTACCATAAATTAGTCTCAACGGCTATTTTTGGTAATGATGTCATTAATACTCAAGTACCATATTGCCAACAAGTCAAATATTGCCAAATGGCATAACCAGCCGGCAAATTTAAGAAATCAAAGAAGGAAATCTTGGGCTCTACTCCAAATTCAAACGCAAATCTGACCGTTAGATCAAATTATCTGGAGTATATATATATTCACATCTCTAATCCCTGCCACTCTTATTACTCAATTACTCACATTACTCTCTCTCGTTCTGCAAATTTCTTTCAAGCCTTCAAACCCTAACACTCAGACTCTACTATGGCAATCATTGAAATTTACGACGAGAAGACCAAGAACACTGGCACCTTGGATGCTGCAAAGTGGTCCAAGGAAGGGAAGATCTTTACGGAGAATGCTCTGTTTTTCAAAGGCAAACATTCAGATGAGAACAAGGAGATACTGCTTCGGTGTGTCAATCTTAAACTCAGAGACTTTCTGGAAGCAGCTCCAACTAATGTCTATGAACAAGACGTTCTGACATTCTATGCAAACGCCGTGATGAAGGGTTCTCATGTTGAAAGTGTCATGAATGGACACAAAGTCAAGGTTACAAGGGAAATTCTTCAGGAATTGTTTGGCCTGTCAAGGGGGAAAATAAATATCTCCAACTACATCATGAATAAAGAAAAGGAGTATATGGAGATGTTTACTGGTGGACGAATCAAGGCTACTGATGCAACTGGACTCAAGAAATCCCAACTTGAACCGAAATTCCAAACATTGTTGGATATTGCAGGAAAGATGTTACTTGGTAACACATTCAGTCATGATGCTGTTACTACTTTAAAGGTTCGAGTAATGGCTGCAATCTGGGATCAGATCGATGGAGACTGGCAAGGACTATTCTTAGAAAGAATTGCTCTTGAGGCAAAGAAAGTCACTTTGGACTTACAATCGAAGGTATGGAAGGTAGCAGCCACAGTCAGCTTTGTCAACAAGCTGAGCATCATCCTTCCAGATATTCTCCCAAAGAAGTACAAGATGGGACCTCATAAGACCTTTCACATCTCCAAATATTATTTGAGAAAGGAAGCTCTTGCAGAGGCAGAAAGGTTAAAAGAAGAAAAGAGGAAGCTGTTGGCTGAGCAGGCAGCACAAGAGTCTGATCATGACTCTGCTGAAGAAGAGGAGCCAACCAAAGAAGAGGCTCAGAAGAAGGTTGCTGAGGATGATGATGATGATGACAATCAGACCTTAGCACAAAGACGATATCTAATCAGATCTGGGCTCATCTCCCCATCTGATTCAGATGCCACTCCTACTGCCTCTCCCTTGAAGAAGGCAGGTACCTCTAAACCCTCTCCCTCTTTTACTCCTTCTAAATTGTCAAAGGGTCAGAAGAGAAAGAAGAATAATTCTTCTTCCAACAAAAAGTCCAAGAAATCGAGGCTTCCTACTCCCATGTTAATAGCCCCGATTGCATCCTTCAACCCTTCTGATGATTCCAACCCATCTGATCACTCAAACTCTGATACCCAAATCCCTGCTGATACTCACACAGCAGAGGAACAAGCTCAACCTACTTCAACCCCTGAATCTACATTACCTATCCCTGCTGATGTCCAAGATCTACAGGATCAAACCTCTACTGATCTTCATGAAGACACTATACCAGACCAGCAGACTCAAAACCCTGCTGATGAACAAATCACTGAAGATCAAGAACATATCACTTCCCAAATCCCTGCTGATACTCACACAGCAGAGGAACCTACCCCAACTACTCAACCTCCTACCATCATTGTTTCTTCTGTTCCAGAAGACATGGCACCAGCAAACATTGCTCCAGCTGGTCCCTCTCAACCGCAATCCAGAATGGTCCACTATCCTATGTGCACAAGGGAGAAGATAATGAGGATGAAGATAGCAAATCTGCTCAAATCTACTATTCCTGGTATTGATGAAGAATCAGTTCAGTTCGAACAAATTCTCAGAATCTGCACCTGGATTGAACTCAGAAGAGATGATGTGGATGACCTTATTGAAGTCATGGAAGGAATGGGAGGAAAAGCTAATTTCCTCGACTGGGAAATGGAGCAAAAAGAAGTTGCTCAAGTCACATCTTTTACTCAACTGCTGCCCGAGGCCGCCTTTACAGCAGTATGCCACAGAATTCTAGGAATTCCACCTGATGATGCCTCTATCCCAGAAGGCATATCAGATCCTCAGACAGCTGGCACAGCAAAAGTGAATGACTCAGCTGCGTCCGTTCCTGCAGAAGACTCAGCTGCACCAGCTGAGAGAACCGAAAATGAAAGAGAAGTAATCACTATTCCTGATCACTTCATGCCTAAGGATACTCTACCTCACTTCATTGACAAAGGAGACACCATCATGTCTCACCTGGTTAAGGCCACTACCTCATTTCTCAATGAAGAGTACCTTTCAGCTGAAGAAAGAGGCAAAGCCCTAACAATCCATCCAAAGCCTCAAGGAATAGCCTCAACTTCTACTCCAACAGCTGATTATACAGCAGACATATGCTCACAGGTCAAGACTGCTATAGACCTACACTTTGAAAAGGGTTTAGGCCTACAGCTTGGAAGATATGTTGAAAAGGCAGTCAAGGAGCAGAGAACTCGTCTTCATAACCAGATCATTGACATTGAAGACAAGTTTGGAGAATCTCTTCACGATCAGATAAGTGAGTATCTGACCAGCATTCTGAAGTTGGCAGGTGACCATTCCACCAGGTTTGCTGATCTCTACACCAATGAGGTCAACCGCATGGAAAACACCTACAAGCAAAGAATTGAAGATGCTGAAGCAAGAGCTACTGAAGGACGAGCTCTTCTCCAATCAGCTACAGCAGAGAATGAAACACTTCAGATTCAGCTGAAGGAGACAGCAACAAAACTGGAGGCAATTACAGCTAAACTAGAAGCTGCCTCCTCCTCCAACTCTCATGCTCAGATTCTAGAACATAGCATCACACATCTGACTCATATTGGCAAAGTCAACGCCATGGCTCTTCAACAAACTCTTAGAGTGGAGATTCTGAATGCCATGAAGCCTTTTGGGGCTGCACTTGCTGAAGCCAAAAAGGGGGAAGATGTATTGATAAAAGCTCTAGAGAAGACTACTGCACAGCAAGCTGTAATGGTAGTATCTCAAGATGAGTTGAATGAAACCTTGGGTGATTTATCAAGCAAAGTCAAGAGTAAGAAAGGCAAAGGCAAAGAAATTGCTCAAGAAGACATCCAAGCTCCCACTCAAGCAACTGCCAAAAGTCTGCAGATCACTGCCTCTACAGAACAAGTTTCCGAGAAAAGAATGACTAGGAAAAGGAAGGCAGATGAGCTAACAGATGAGCAAGCTCAGAAGTCAACTCCAGCAGAGCCTACTGCAGAAGAGAAAGAGGCTTTAGAGTTGAAGAAAAGAAAAGAGCTTGAAGCTCAAGAGCTTAAACAAAAGAAGCTAAAAGATGCGAAGGCAGTCAAAGCCAAATTTGACAGGAAGATAGCCAAACTCAGGAAAGCTCTCAAGGAGAAAGCACTGAAAGAAAATGCTTTGGCACAGAAAGATAAAGTTCTGGTGTTTGACAGCAACTATGTGGACTATCTAGCCCTTCAAGATGAGCTACCAAGGTGGTATCCTCTGAAGAAGAAATGGCAAATTCAACACCACATTGTAAGAAAATTTGGCCCTCTCCCAACCTATGAAGATGAATTCTTCCAGTTCAATCAATTCATGAACATTGAAGATCCAGAGTTCTGGAAAGAAGTAGTCAAGACAGCCAAAGAACTTGATAACTGCAGAATCTTAACTCCTGAAGAACCCAAATGGGATCCTCCCAAACTGGATTCTGGAAGAACTGACTCCATTGAAGTCAAAAAGATCCTAGAGAAGATCTATGAAGAGGAGAATGTTACAGACCTGCAGCACATGGAAGAAGTTCGATCTCGCCTGTACCTTGCCTTCCGCATCTGAAGATCAGAAGACCTGATGAAGACCACTTTCAAAGCCTTAAGAAACTATTACTTGTAATCTGTAAAAGTTATATATATTCAAGTTTAGTTCTCTTTGCTTTCAAGACAAACTCTCATTGTCTTCATCAGATACTTCAGTTTTTATGAAGTTTATAAACTCCTATCTTATCTCATTAAGAGCATTTATCATATATATAGTTTTGGCTTCATCAAAAAGGGGGAAATTGTTGGGATATAAATTCACCCTAAGCCCCATTTGATGTTAGAATAGTTTTGATGGCCAAAACACTTAGAGTTTATAAATGTAATAGGATCAGCTGACTTGTATAGAACAGCTTAGACTAGTCTTGTGTGATCAACTGTATTGATAGCAGCTGATCAGCACAGTCATGGCTTACATGCCTATCCTCAAGATAAGAAGAGTAGAAGACATGAAGACTAGAAGATCCTTGAAGACCAGATATGTTAAGGTGCTTGTATACCTACTTATCTGATGGAGTCCCAGATTAAAGATGGCCTAAAGCATTACAGAGAATTTCCAGATCAGAAGAGTAGTACTCGTCTGATACCAGAAGTCAGAAGACCTAAGGCCAGAAGAGCAGTCAGAAGACTAGTAGTACAGATCAGAAGACTATGTGCTCTTTCAGGACTCGGCTGATTCCCAAGTCATCTTGCAATTCAAACGAAGACCTACCTTATTTAGAAGATTGACATGATCCCAGGATTGAAGCAATCAAGCGACTGGAATCAAGGAATCAAGCTATTATGGGAAGATTGCTCAAACGGCTAGTCAACTCCAACGGCTAGTTGCACCCAATCTACATTATAAATACAAGAAGTTGAACACAGAAGCACAGAAGAGAGAATTCACAAGCTAAGCAAGCCATCAAGCAAAAAGCCACACTGTTCTAAGAATTCTCAAAGAGCCTGAAATCCATTAGATTATCCATAGCTCTTAAGTGCTTCCTATCCAACCCTTAAGAACCTGAAACTTGTTCATATTGTATATCAATTGTTTTAGGCATAGTGGTTAAGCAAATTATAAGCTTGAACCATTAGTTGGATACATCTCAAAAACCCCAAACCCTCACCGAAAGGTTTAAGTTTTTGAAACCCCTCAAAGTGCAAGTGCTTACAATCACTTGTGGAGACCGTAGCTGTTAGGACGGCTCAGATCTCAAAGTCCTAACCTTGGGACTATAAAGGACAAGACCCTTGTAATTTGTGGAAATTAAAGGGATTAAACATCACGTTAGGACGTGAGAGTGGACGTAGGATCGTATATCCGAACCACTATAAATCCGGTGTTATTTACTTTCTGCACTTTACATTTCTGCTTTTACATTCATTATTATATAGTGCATACTGTGATTTCAACACTCTTCAAAAAGGGCCATAACTTTCAAACCAGCATCAGCTGAGTAATTTCACAAAGTAAAAAAAGTTATAAGAACGAGTCTAAACCAGGGCCACCACATTTCCGCACACAACCTCTTCAGTCAGATCACTATAGTCATCTGGACCAGCAGACTTGCAGTCCAGTTGACATAGCAATCAGAAGAGGTTCCCAACTCTGTTTGAAAAAGTTTTAAAGTCTATTCACCCCTCCCCTCTAGACTTTAATCCCATTCACTACTCGTTCAGGGACCAACAGAGGATCTTAAGCAAATGATCCAGATTCGAGTGGGATGAAAATTATCAGAAAACATTTGAGGAGTTGAAGCTCCACCGAGCCCAGCTGCTGAAGCTGACCAAACTCTCCCCAGGGTGCTGAAATTTGATATTCAAAAGTTGAGAAGAGCTGAATAAAGGACCAGCCCCTGCAGCTTCTGGAGAAGCTCGAGCTTTGCGGTTAAGATACTACATCTTGGGTGGCCAATTATACAAACGATCGTTGACCCATCCCTATCTAGGATGTCTCCCGAAAGAGATTACGTGATAAAAGAAAACCATGAAGGAGGAGCAGGTAATCATGAGGGCTACAAGGCTACTGTAAGGAAGGATATACCCAAGAGTCGATCTATTAGGTGAGTAAGATCATCTAGGGTGTTGAGATGCGATATTCGGAGACGAGCATGATGACGGACCTTGCAAATGCTTTACACTTCGATGCTTAAGGGGGGTGATGAAGGGTCTAGGCCTACTACCTCCGAGATGCTGATATGAAGCCACGTAAGTGAAAAGTGTATATTTTACCTTTTTACTTTAAATCTTACTTTGTGATATGATATGTGTTACCTCAACGTAGTTGTTTAGAACATAAAACCTCGAAGCATATGAGCATTTTCTAAGGCTTCAGAAATGATTGATTTGAGAAATGTTAAGGGGATTACTTAGGAGAATTTCGTGATTGAATCGAGAGAATAATTGAGAATTTAGGCATGGTTAAGAACGTGTTTTTGATTAGTGATGAGTCTATTTTTTTCTAAATTATGTTAAAATGTATGTTTATCTTTGATGAATATTTGAAGATTTTATAAGATGTGATGAAAACATTTGGAGATTCTTGGAAATTTGTATGAGCACATATTTCCTAACAATTTAAGATATGATTCATAAGCATACTTTGAGCATTCTGAAACGCGTGACGGCTAACCACCCTGAGTAGCCGGATGACTAAGTTTGAAAATTAGGAGTGATGAAATGATGAAGGATCTTTAGATCACTGAGCATATATGAGAAATGAGAATACAAAAGTGAAAAATACTTAAAGGCCACGAGGCCGAGGGAAGCTAGAAAGTTCCTCACCCTACTCTAAATCCAAGCTGATTACTTGAACTTGAAGGGTCTTGATATGATCAACACCTTGAATTTAGAGTGAGAGACACTCAGAGGCCTAGAGGCCGAGGAGCTCCAGAGAGCCCTCACCATGCTTGAAACCCAAAAGGGTTAGTCAATGAAATGAGAAGATTTTATGAATCAAAATCTTTTAAGAATGAGAGTGAGAAACACTCAGAGGCCTAGAGGCCGAGGTGCTCCAGAGAGCCCTCATCTTACTTGAGATCCAAGTGGGTTACTGAAATGAGAAGATTTTATGAAGCAAAATCTTTTAAGAATAAGAGTGAGAAACACTCAGAGGCCTAGAGGCCGAGGTGCTCCAGAGAGCCCTCATCTTACTTGAGACCCAAGTGGGTTACTGAAATGAGAAGATTTTATGAAGCAAAATCTTTTAAGAATAAGAGTGAGAAACACTCAGAGGCCGAGGTGCTCCAGAGAGCCCTCATCTTACTTGAGACCCAAGTGGGTTACTGAAATGAGAAGATTTTATGAATCAAAATCTTTTAAGAATGAGAGTGAGAAACACTCAGAGGCCTAGAGGCCGAGGAGCTCCAGAGAGCCCTCACCATGCCTAAAACCCAAAAGGGTTAGTCAATGAAATGAGAAGATTTTATGAATCAAAATCTTTTAAGAATGAGAGTGAGAAACACTCAGAGGCCTAGAGGCCGAGGAGCTCCAGAGCGCCCTCACCATGCTTGAAACCCAAAAGGGTTAGTCAATGAAATGAGAAGATTTTATGAATCAAAATCTTTTAAGAATGAGAGTGAGAAACACTTAGAGGCCTAGAGGCCGAGGAGCTCCAGAGAGCCCTCACCATGATGGAAACCCAAAAGGATTAATCAATGAAAAGAAGGTTTTATGAATCAAAATCTTTTAAACGAAAGTGAGAGACAAGTAGAGGCTAAGAGGCCAAGGAGAACTGGGGAGCATCTCCCCATAACTAAGACCCAAGTTGGGTATTTAGAAAAAAAAATTTCTCTAAAAGTCAAGGAAAACCTCCTCGAGCAACCTGAAACCAGAGGTGATTCCTTGAGAGGGGGAGAGATTCCCTAAAGTTCTTGAGAAAACTCGTTGAAGGTTATGAAGCCAAGAGTCAGGCCATTGCCAAATTATAGGTGGCCAAGGCAGAAAAATCTCTGAAGGGGAGCACTTTTGAAATTCCTCTCCGAAGCAAGAATAATACATGTCTCTCCAAAAACGCCTCTGTACTAGGCTCACTGGAATTTTCTACTCTCACAAAAGATATACCCCTTTTACGAGAGTAGGGGGGAGTAGATGATGCGGCCTAAAAATGTCATCCGATAAGAAGTCGACACGTGTATGGAGGATAGGATAAAAGTGGAAGTATTGGATTATGGAATACTCTCTGGATAAAGAATCTCTCCTGGAAGTCCCTCCGGAGGGAGCTCCACCCGAAGAGAAACATCAGGAAGACTTAGTCTTGATATGAATTGGTAGACCGAGAATATAGGAGAACTCCGCAAGAATCGGACTAAGATTGACCAAAGAAATATTCTTCTCTCCTTCATTGTAGTGGAAAGAGTCCACTAGGGAGAGTGGCCCCGATCTTCAGGGAGTGGAGAGAAGGGAAGACTCGGTCCACTCGGCAGGGCCGAGTCTTAGAGGCAGCTCCGAGATAAGGGGAGGCTCTAACTTCTTCCCAGGAGGAAGGCTCTATAAAAAGGTAAACCGAAGGAGATTTCCAGGTTAGACATTCTTATTTTACAAAACTTGATATACTGAAACAAAACGCCTTTCGGATATTCTTTGAGAACTTGTGTGATAAATCAAGGATCTCGAGATCCTTGTGAGATATTGATAAGCCCTATACTGACTTAGGCATCGGAGTGTCCACGCCGGACTCCCCTCCGGCGTGTTCTTTGCAGGTCCTTGAAGATTTCATTGAAGGCAGCTTATTTGGAGTGATTGTACGTGTTCGAAGAGCAGGATATCTAATTCGGAGGACACTCAATCCTCTCGTGCAAATTTTGGCACATCAGAATATATATACATTCAATATAATTAAAATTAATATTAAAAATAAAAATCAAGTATCATTAATAATCAAAACTTAAAAATAAATACACCATTAAAATTGAAATTAAAAGATAAATATTTAAAAATTAATTAATTTTTTTTTTTAATTTAATTTAATTTAATTTTTTAACTTGATTAAAATTATAATCAAGTCGTAACACATATTCTACAAGAATTGAAGAACAAGCACAACTCATCCTCTCAACTCTAACATTATCATATTTCTATTTAATAAATTAAATTACATTTAACATAAATTAATAACATAATTAAATTATCAAAACATTATATTTATAATTAAATTATATTATTAAAAATATTTAACCATTAATTATATAATCTAATAATGATAATTAACTATTAACTTAATTAACAATATCTAATAATTAATATCTAATAACTATTAACAATTAATATCTAATGGAGTAACAATTAATATCTAATGGAGTAACTATATTAACCTTCCAAATAAGCAGTCGTGGCCATTTCGCGAGGGGTATTAATTTCCCTCGCCAATTTGCGAGGGATTTTGGTACCCTCGCCAATTTAAGAGGGATTTTGGTACCCTCGCCAACGCGCTTGTAAATTGGCGAGGGCATCTTTTTTCACTCGCTAATTAGCGAGTGTGATTCCGCCCCTCGCCAATTCCCTCTTTATTTTGGACACCCACTATTTTTTTTTTTACAAATAAATCTATTTTTCTAACTACAATCGATAGAGGTACAAACGACTTGGGATGCAACGGGAGGAGGAGGAAGCGGCGGGGGCTTGGTACGTAGCTACGGACGGTGTCGGCTTGGGACGCAACCTTGGACGGACAGTGAGGTCTTGATGAACGGCGAAGCAGACGCGCGTAAAATCATCGAAACAAATACGGGGACGACGAACAAGGCTATGGAGGCGAGACTTTGTGAGGCAACGAAGAAAGGCTGTGGCAGCGTGGCTTTGAGCGGCGACCGATGAAGCTGGGAGAAGAGTGGGTGTCCCAAACGACATATTTTATTTTTCACGCTATATGGTTTGAGAGAATAGGGAGAATTATGGTTATGTAGGAGAAGGGTATCTTCGGTCTTTCATAGGGCGTGTTTAATCGTACTGGGTGTGCGCTAAAATCTAGACTTGGCAAATCATCGTACTTGGGGTTTTACCCAAGGTTTTCGTATCTAATCAAAATCAAATTTTCTTTATTAAAACAAACCATATTCCAACAACTTCCCCCTTTTTTATGATGTCAAAACCTACTTACTTCAAAAGATCCGCAAGGATTTCTTTTTCAATAGATTTGACAAAACAAAGGACAACTAGCTTGTATTTTCTATACTTAGAAAATTTGACAGAATATTTTAAGATTGCCAGACCTATTAGGGCTAAGTTCTCTAAACTCTATAAAACTTAAGATAAGTACAAAATTACTTAAATTTTTTGCTAGAACCTTGTTTTAAACAAAAATAGCACAAATAAAAAGACTCAAGAATTATTGTCTAGTGCATAGATAGAATAAGCATCATCTAAATAATGTAGCACAAATTAAGAGCAGATGGTTGTAAATTCTAGCTCTTAGGTGCAACAGTTTGTTCAGAATTTAAAATAAACAGATAAAAAGTTCATAGAAGTTTGAATCTTGACTTGACCTTCAGGCAACTTGATCACTTGCTTGCATTTGTCTTCTTCAGGAATGTTAGAAGTTCCTTGAATAGTGGAGTCAGTCCATAAGATGCAAAGTGCCTGTTTTTCAAGGCTATGAACTTCTTCATTCTTTCCAATCAGGTCTTCATCCTTGACGTGTTCCAAAAACTCATCAGTAATAGCTTTCCTGTCAATTCCACTTCCATCATCCTTCATTGGTGGAGTCCATAAGATATGTTCAGGAGATTTGACAATCACCTTCTCTTTCTGGGCAACTCCTAGTATCTTGGGATACAGATCTGGATAATTCTCCATTATGAAACCTTCATATAGTCCATCAATGTCTTCAAAATCTCCCCACCTCTTAACAACATAAAAGAGATGATTCCATACTCTTTTTGCTTCTTCTCAAGCATCATTGAGTTCAGCAGGAATCCACTTGTCAGTATGAGGAAATCTTTTCAGAGTTTCAAGCTTCCTCTTAGCCCTGTTCTTCATCATTACAACATAGGAACTCTTGTAAGACTTTCAGTTTTCTGGAAGGAAGTCTTTGTGCCTCTTCAGCCTGCATTCTTCAGCTTCTTTGAACATTTTTGTTCTCTCTTCAATCACAAGCTTTCTTACACCTTTTCTGGTCTCTGTATCCTGACCAGCTCCTTCAACAAAAATATTTGCAACTTCCTCAAATCCAGGAGTTTTGACTTTTTTAGATTCAACAGCATCTTCAGGAGAAGCTCTTCTCTTACACGTAACTTATCTTCCCTTCTAACCAAGGTAGAAGTCTCCATTACTTCCATTTCCTCCTCATCATCTGGTTCACTTGACTTGTATTTCTTGCTCTTTTCATAGTCAGTCAGTTCTGCAAGCTTCTTTCTTTTCTGAGTAGGCATCCTGATCTTTCCACTTCTGGTTTTGGGGCAATCTTCCTCTTTAGTAACATCAGTAATTTCCAACAATTTTGCTTTTTCTTTCCCTTTACCAGTGCCTTTACTACCTTCCCTCTTACTCTTTCCTTCCCCCTTTTTAGCATCATCAAATGCCTTAACATCAATGGGGTCAGCAGTAGGGTAGGCATCAATCTTAGCCATAGTGAGTGACAACTCTTGTTGATAAGTATCCATCCTCTTCATCTGAGCAGAGATGGGATCAACATGGCTTATCAGAAAGGTAGAGATAGTGGAACTTACAGTTTCATTCACTTGCTTTTTAATAGCTTCATCAACTTGGTTTTTTCACAACATTTATCACATTATCCAAGTTGGCTTTGAATAGATCAGAAGCAGCAATCAGTGAATTCTTCCTAGTCTCTCTAATGTCAATGTCTTTTGACAGTATTTGAGAGATTTCTTCTTTCTCCTTAGCAACCTCATCTTTGATCTTTAGAATTTCCTCCCTCTCTTTCTTTATCACATCTTTCTCATTGTGAAAGTATGTGGTGACAACAGTTGACATGTTTTGTAAAGATTCACCAATCTTCAGAGTAGAATCTTTCACCTCCTTTCCAAAGTCCTCAATTTTCTTGTCAAATGAAATAAATCCTTTCTCCACAGCCTCCAGCTTCATGGACGTAGAGTTCACTTTCTCTTCCAAACATTCAACTTTTTGTTTTTTTTGCATTACCAAACTTTCAACATTGACAGTTTCTTCCAGGTTTTCCATCCTCCTAGTCATCCTACTTGCTTTTGAGTTCAAACTCAACAATGACTTATACTGGGCTTCATTTGTGGGAATTATTGTCTCATCTAGACTGTCTCTAACATACTTTCCCATATTCAGGTAGAGTCCAACCGCATTCTCCAATTTTTTCTTTTCAACAACTTCAATTTGTTCAATTTGAGAATTTAACTCTTCCTGCACATCTTTCATCTTCTTTTCCTCCTCATCAATGATGCAAACTTCAGTCAGGGGCAATGCATCAAAGTGAATTAGGAACTCCATTGAAGTTGATGGTGTTGCAGTTATTGCCTCTGATGAGTCGGGATTATTGCATATTTTTTGTGCTTTAATTTGATATTTTATTTGAAGTAAGATTCCTATTTTAGTGTCTTTTCCCGACTTATGCATTGTGATTTAAATTACCTTGATACTTCATTTTTATTTTATTTAGGTAAAAAGGGATGCAGATTATGTGAAGAAATTAACTCTGCAATTAGAGAGTGAAGCCCAAAACTTAAATGGGCTGTTGTGAGTTTCAAGAAAGAATAAAAGATAAAGTTTTGGGCCCATTGGCCAATTTGATGGGCCAGAATGAATTTTAGGGGTAATCCTTTTGGAAGAAAATGGGAGATTATTTTTAGCCGCCATAGAGGACCAGAGGGGGAGTCAACGCGCGCTGGAAGGAAAAAAAAGAGGGAACAATTGGCCGTGAGCAACAGCAGGAAATTGGATGGTTTTGTGTTATGCTTAACTTTTGAAACACTTTTTTACATTCATTGATATTTTCTTAGAATTATTATGAATTCTCTATTGTGTATTGTTTCGTTTATTATGCGTAGCTAATCTCTTTATTCTAGCCCGAGGACGTGAAACCTTATATTGATTATGTTTTTTTAATTAAATACTCCCTGGTTGATTTTGATTTACATCTCAATTCACTCAGCTCCATTCTCTTAAAACATTCAAAAAACATGATGTCAGCCAAACTCCCCGTATCTACGAAGATTCGAGCGACATCGAACCCCGCTATATCGGTAGTGATCACCAGAGCATCGTTGTGATCTTCCTTAACTCCCTTCACATCCTCCGGACCAAATCGGATATTGGGTGTCTCCGTCATGCGTCCTACTTCTCTTAACTGACCCCCTTGCTTTGCCTTTAGAGCCCGGACACTCTGCTTTCTCTTCCGAAAGGAATCTCCATCGGCTGGTCCTCCCACAATCATGTGAATCACTCCTCTCTTCGGCGGTGGAGGGGGCATATCTTCGGTCACCTCTCTGGTTTCCTTCTCTTCCGGTTTTCTTTCATGGTCTTTTCGCTTCTGCCCTCGAGGGCCTTGTCTGTCTCTAAATATAAATTCTTTTAGATGACCCGCTTGGATCATCCTCTCGATCTCGTCTTTCAGGTGGTAACACTGATTTGTGTCATGCCCATATTCATTGTGAAATCGGCAGAATCGATCAGACTTAGGCTTCTGAGGTCCTCGACCTCTGGAATATGGAAATTTCAAGTCTGGATGATCTCCTGCTACCTCCAGTACTTCGGCAGGCTCAATCCTCAAGGGCGTGTATTTCTCAAACCTCCCACGAGGGCCAGACCGGGGACCTCTAGAGGGATTGCTATCTCTTGTTGATCTGGAGGTCCGAGGGACCTCTGGGCTGGATCGTCTGGAGGGACCTTCCCTTCTTCTCTCTCGATCCTGTGGCCTAACCTCCAGCCTTTTGGCCTTACGGACCTCCTCCAGAGTGAGGTACTTCTCTGCTCTGTGCAGCAACTCATCGAAATTCTTAACTGGCTTCTTAGCTAAGGAGGAAAAGAAATCTCCATCCCGTAATCCGTTGGTGAGGGCGTTGATCTTCACCTCGGGAGAAGCTGTAGGGACCTCCAGAGCTGCCTGATTGAACCTCAAGAGAAAAGCTCTCAAGCTCTCGCTCTCCCCCTGCTCTCCCCCTGCCTCAGATTGAAGAGGGTCAAGGTGGCCCGTGGTTGTCTCCGGGCACTTGCAAATTGATGGAGAAATAACTCACTGAATTCCTCCCATGACCGGATAGTATTAGGTTCTAGTTGAGTGAACCATTGCTGCGCTGCTTTCGCCAGGGTGGTCAGGAACACCCTGCACTTAATTCCTTCTCCGTAGCGATGTAATAGCGCAGCGTTCTCAAATCTTACTAAGTGTTCATAAGGGTCAGTTGTACCGTCATATTCGAAATTGAGAGGTTTGAAATTGAACGGTAGTTCATCTTGTAGTATGCTAGGAGAGAATTGACATCCAGAAACATACGCGGATCTACTTGCTCGATTATTCATCTGTTTCCTCATATCCTTCATCTCCTTCTGCAGGGCCTTTAGTTGATCACTAACTGGCCCTCCGTAAGTATCATCCGTGCTTTCCTCTGCTTCAGGGAGTTCTGTCTCTCGGGGTGCCAGATCTGCATTCCTTCTTACGTTCCGAAGGGGAATGGTTCTCTCCGCTCGGGAAGGCACCTTATCATCTTCTTCCACCCGCACTCCCATTTCCTTGGACAACACTTGGGAGGCTACAGGTGCCTCATCTTGGGGTCTCGGGGCAGATACCTCCGGGTTTCCTGGTGCAGCTTTGGGGACCCGGTCTCTTTGATCCGCGAAGGCTCTCTCTACAGCTTGCTTAATGAGGGCGTCCAACTAATCGGGAGAGATCAGGAGCGACCCCGAGTCTAGAATGTTCTCTCGCTGAGGATCCGCTGTCTGGGGCTCTGGGGCTCTAGGGCTTCAAGGTTCTCTGTTATTCTCTCCCCAACCAGTAAGGGACGACTTTCGTCGCCCAAGCCTGGAGTACGAGCTAACGGCTGATTCGATCCAGAAAGCATATGAATTGGATCTTTCCCCCGTCCTCCTCTTGATGGGGGATCCGCTGGCAAAGGGGAATTTTCCCCTTGAAGATTCTTCTTTCCCGAAGCAGATGTTTCGTTTCCGCCACCCATTTGCTCGAATAGGTAGAAATTCGTGAGAAAATCTTTCAACTCTTTCCCACAGACGGCGCCAGTTGATGTGCCAAAATTTGCACGAGAGGATTGCGTGTCCTCTAGATTGGATGTCCCACTCTTCGAACACGTACAATCACTCCAAGTATGCTGCCTTTACTCGAAATCTTCAAGAACCTGCAAAGAGCACGCCGGAGAGGGGTCCGGCGTGGACACTCCGATGCCTAAGTCAGTATAGGGCTTATGAAAATCTCCCAAGGATCTCGAGATCCTTGATGTATCAATTCAGTTCTCAAAGAATATCAAAAAGGTATTTTTCGTTCAGTATATTAAGTTTGTAAAGTAATAGTGTCTAACCTGGAAATCTCCTTGGATTTACCCATTTATAGGAATCCTCCCTCGAGAGGAAGTCAAGTCTTCGTCCTTTTTCGGAGCTGCCCATAAGACTCGGCCCTGCGGAGTGGACGAAGCCTTCTCTTCTCTCCACTTCCCGAAGACTCGGCCGCATTCCTTCTCACTTGACTTGGTTCCCAAGATAAAGGAGGATAAGGTCTACCTTTTATCAAGTCTAAGCCGAAAATGGCGGAACCTCCCTACATTCAAGGCTCACGACCTTTCATCAAAACTAATTCTTCTGGAAGCTTCTTTTCAGCCGAAGCTCCCTCCAAAGGGATCTCCAGAGAGGATTTCCCATCAGAGAGTATTACATAATCTGATCCTTCCACTTTTATCTTATTCCCTATACACGTGTCGACTTCTTATTAGGTGACATTTTTAGGCCGTATCAGATAGGAAATCTACATCTGGTTCTTGTCGATTCTTAGGCACAAAACTCATTTCATGGTTTTCGAAAAAGCAGACAAGTGTTGCTACCTCTACTACCGAAGCCGAGTACATGGTTGTTGGTAGTTGTTGTAGTCAATTATTGTGGCTTATTCAACAGCTTAGAGATTATAATATTTGTGAATCAAATGTTCCTATATTCTGTGACAGTAACAGTGTTATTGCCATTACACAAAACCCTGTTTTGCACACACGTTGTAAGCATGTTGATGTGAAACATCATTTCATACGTGATCATGTAGAAAAGAAGGATAGTCGCATGGAAAAGATTCACACTGATTTTCAAAGAGCTGACATTTTCACAAAACCATTACCTGAGCCTCGTTTTCGTGAGCTATGCATTAGTCTAGGACTAATTGATCTAGACCCTACTAGTATGTAGTTGTGTACTAACCAGACAGGTACATCAAAAAGAAGAAAGGAGATAAGACAAGTTACCACAAAAATAGTGCACTCGTCTACTCGTCAACAAGACAGGTATACAAGGTCAGACAAGATGACCAAACAACCCGATGAGAAAGCTGGTAAAGCTGAGGGTAATACTAAGGGAATAAACATTTAAGGGGGAATCTATGATTTCTTAAATATCCTTATGTTGACTCTTAAGTGTGTTAAAAATCATCTTGATCGAAACCTTGACTGCTGTATTAGAATGATATTTGAATTAATTATTCTACTATACTACTTGTACCTATATTCACACATCGCATAAGACGAGACAGGTACATGAAGTTGTTCAACATTCAGACAAACAAAACACAGTCGAAGGGGGAACTCGTCTGGTGCTGACAAGTCTACTGATTTGTTCTGATGAACTCGAACAGACAAGATAAGCTCACTCGTGATTTTAAATCCTACAAGTTGTTTAATTAAGGACATAAAAGTAATTTGATAATGAAAATTTTGGAAAACCTATAATTGGATGAATACACTCCAGTTAAATGAGGTGTATACACCCAGTTCCCGCCTAAACTCTACTACACTAGGTCAGATGAGTACACTCCTCTGTCCTAACCAATAGAAAAGGTGGATTCTAAAATTTTCAAAATCAAATCACATAATTGTCTCGATTACGCAACTGAATTCCAAAGGTCTTAACCGTTGGATTAAACCTCTTGATCGTGGCCGTTGATTCAAAATTCTGTTTTAACAAAACCACTTCACTCTCCTAGAATCACTCCTTACGTTCACTTTACTCTTCTACTCTCAAACATTCAAAGTCTTCTTGCAAATTTCTTAACTGCAAATCATATCACACTCGTTACTGCTATAATGTCAATCGTTTCCATGTTCGATGTGAGAACTAATATGCAGGCAAGATTTGACTTAGGGAAGTACACGACGGAAGGCAAGGTGCATGTGGAAGGATCGGTGTTCTTCAATGGAAGGCACTCGGAAGGAAACAGAGAAATTCTTATCAAATGCTACAGGTGTGGTTTGAGACCATACTTGGAGGCATTTCCAGAGGCGGTGTTTGAGGAAGAGGTGCTCGAGTTTTATGCCACTGCTACTCGACAAGGTGACTCAATCGAAGCATTCATTGGAAGAAGTCGAGTGGAAATCACTTGAGAAGTTGTGTTTGAAACATTGAAACTACCTTCGGGTACGATTGATGTGGAGATGTATGGAGCAGGGCAGGAATTATGATATCTCAGCATATTTTGTGGAAAGAAGCTTAGGCTGAATCGAGATGGAAAAATTCCTGCTGTCAAGAAGAAGGAGCTGCTAGACAAATATAAGACGCTTCTTGATATTGCATCTAAGATGTTGCTTGGAGTTACTGGGAGTTTCGACTTTGTGACTCTTCAAAAGTCGCGAGTGATGGCCGCAATCTATGACGACATCATTGATGGAAATTGGTACAAGCTGTTCTTGGATAGGCTAATGTACTTTGAAAGAAATGTGCGAGTTGACACGGATTCGGCTGAATGGATCGTGTCTGCGGCTGTTAGCTTTGGAAACAAGCTAAGTATCTTGCTACCCGTCTTACTGCCGAACAAGACGAGTTGGAGCAAAGGCAAGCCATTTCATATCTTGAAGTATTATTTGAAGAAAGATGCTCTCGATAGACAAGCGGAAGGAAGGGCTACTGAACGTGGGCAAGTTGAGATTAACCCACTAGACGATATGTTGGAAGTTGTCTCTTCTAGTGAAGAAGAAGAAGACAAGGAGGAAGTTGGAACCAGTGGTGCATTGGTTCAGTACGCGTCTAACGAAGCCATGATTGAACCCGTTGAAGATTCGGAAGAAACGGAATCAGACAAGGCATCGGAGAAATTTATTGAGGTTGGAGAAACTTATCGACTAGTGAGAGTCGAGTCGAGTCCCTCACCACACAAGTCGACTGAAAAGGCTAGTACTTCTGATCGACCTATTTCAATTCCTCTTGATCTCTCTGTTAAAACCAAGGCAAGATCACTCTGATCTCGTGCCAGACCTGTACCCAAAACCTCACCGTTGGCAGTACAACCGTTGAGAGCCAACGTTACCAAAGACACTACTATATATGATACAACTGATACTTCGACAGTTGTCAAACCAAACCTAGACACATCACTGCCCCCAGAAACCACAATCCAAAATATCTCTACCTCAACAGAATATGTTGAACCCTCACACACATCTATTTCGGGAACTCCATTAGTTGCCACTGCAACAACTGAGATAAGGACCCCACTTACTCAGACCCCTCCCATTAATATATTTGAAGCCCTAGTCGATTATCCAATGTGCTTACGCGAGAAGAGGTTGCGTGCACAAATGACTAGAAATCTGAAAAAGATGTTGCCGTTAGTTGAGATCGACACGTCTTCTGAGACGTATGAGAAGTTGATCTGAATATGCACGTGGGTTGCATTAAAGAAAGGTCCAACTGAAGATCTGTTTGAAGTTATCAATGGAATGGGCGGTATTGCAAACTTTCAGGACTAGGAGATGGAACAACAAGAGAACAGTGGAGTGAAGGATCACTCTGAACTCCTCCCACCGCAAGCTTTGACTGCTCTTGTCAAAAGAATGTTGGTGATTTCTGATGAGATTCTGCCGTCCGAATTCAAGTCAGATGTTGGAATTCAAGTTTCTGAATCCGATCTTGCAGAAGTCGAGTTGATGCAAGAAGCAGAATCAGTAGAGTTGATGTCTACTGATCCAGTCATTGATCTTGAGAATGTCTCAGACCAGATGAGAGGTCTAGTATTCAAGTTCCAGGTAGAGCATTCTCATCGTCCGAGAACTGACGTTGGACAGATCAACAGATATGCTGAAAAGTATTTTCCAACTGAGCTTTGTAGTTATGTCAAAAAGTTTGGTGAGATGGTTAAAAAAGATTTCGATGTTGCTGAGAGAAAGGCTAAGGAAGCTAAGTTGGCAATCGTTCCTTATTGTCCTCCATTAAATCTGAAAGCCATTGCAGGAAGTATAATTCCAGAGGAAGAAACAGTAGAAGACGAGGTCTTGTCTACTGACTTGGAAGATCAGTTGGTTGATGCTCAAATGTCTGATGAAGATGAGCTCATGGTTGATGTTGCTCTTGAAGCTGAGATTCCAACTGTTGCTGGTCAAGCTACTCAGATTATTTCAACAGAATTCTTAGACGAATTGAAAATGGACTTAAGGCAAGTAGTTCAGTCGTCTATCGATGAATTCTTAAAGTCAAATGTTACGCAAGTTCTAGAAGAGCAAAACCAATCTCTAGTTGATAAATCAAAGGCTCTGATCATTAGAGAAGTGAATCAGATGGATTCGACTTTCAGACAAGAGATGTATACTCAACTAGAAGACTTCTTATAGAGACAAGTCAACTACTCTGAAAAGTGTTCGATTGACTTTGCTAGATCATTAGCTGAAGAATCGAAGAAGATGGAAAGACTCTATCCTGTGAAGATTGAGATAGTAGATGCTCAGAGAAGAGAGGCACAAGATCAGTTGGTGCAAGCTAGAACTCTTCTACGAGACATGTCCGAGGAGAACAGATTACTTCAATTGACTGCTACTCACTTCAAGACCGAATTGAATTTATCTACTTAGAAGCTGGAGCTAGTTGCTACTAAACTAGACAAGTTGAGTCAGGATAAGTCTCATCAAAAGCAGATTGATAGAGCTGTTGAATTGATGAAGGAGGCAATTAAAGAACAGATGACTCGTTTTACCTCACTTTTCACTCTCAAGGCTAGTGACGAAGCCAAAAAGGGGAAAGAGGCGAAAGAGGTGAAGTTTGCTGACCAAGAGTTAGAGACTGCTGCTACTGCAACTGAGACTAGTAAGCCTAGGAGAAGAGGCACGCTAGTGAAGAAAGCTGATCTAGAGCAAGCGAGTGCAGAAGACCAGAAAAGACAAGTTAAGGGCAAGTCTATTGCTATTACTGAAGATCAACCCAGAACAAGATAAGTCAAGAGGAAACTTGATCTTGAGAAGAAGAAAGAAGGATTAGGTGAAATCCTTGCTGATATTGGTGATGAAGAGGTCGAAGCTCTTCATAAGAAGAAGAAGATAGAGGATGATCGTTATGCTAACAAAAAGGTGTTAGGCAAACACATTCACAGGTTACAAAAGATGAAAGCTGATCCATATGTGATTGAAGATTCCCACATAGGCAAGTTCATAGACAATGAGCATAGAGATGCTTGGAATGTTGTCAAACTGAAATGGGAAGGTGATCGATGGATAATCAAGAAGTATGGTGACCCAGAAAGCAAAGAAGAATCATATGTTGTGTTTGACAAGTTCATGGAAGTTGAAGATGAGAATATTTGGAACTTGATCATGCGCATTGCAACTGCTGCTGGTTACAACATACTTGTTCCTGATTTTCCAAAATGGGAAACTCCGATGTTAGGTTCTGGAAAGCGGATCGATTTCAATAAAGTGAAGAAGTTCGAAGAAGAGTTGCTAGAGAAGGAGAAGATCGACAATGAAGATCATATTTTAGACATTCACAGAAGAATCCTCGAAGCATTCAGTATTCCAAATCCAGACATAGATAACATCAGTGAGTAATTGTAAGTTCTTTACTTGTGCTTATTTTCATTTTTTCTAAGTAAGTGTAATCTACTGATCTTATTTGAATGAATGAAAAGATAACATATTTTGATGATTATATAAGATAACTACTTAACTAGTCTACTATTGAGAAATAATTCAAGTAGTTTTGGCTTCATCAAAAATGGGGAAATTGTTGGGATATGAATCCTGATACAAGTCCTAAATGATGAAAAGATGAGTTGATTTTTTATAAGCCAAAAGAAGACTTGAATAATTTCTAAGTGTTGACTGATCAAGTCTAGTTAATGAAGTCGTCTTAAGCAGATCAGTAGAGTACAAAAAGAAGAAGTACAAAAAGAAGAGTACAAAAAGATAAGTATGGAAAGTTTAAGTATGATTGAAAGACAAGTACGAATTATAAGTACTGTGTTATATGATTGTTAGGTTTTATATTGAGCAAGTTAATCATTGTATAGAAGTTCATAGTTCTTATTAATTGTATTGATTTGTAATTGTATAGATGATAAGTTGACTAAGCTGAGTTATAAAGCTTAATGTAATGTAATAGTCTTGTTAGGATTAGATGATAGGACTAGTATAGAATGGTTCTATATCGAAGTCTACTAGAGAAGTCTACTATTGAAGATAAGAAGACTCGCGCAAGACAAGACAAGTAAATAGAAGACTGAAGATTTGTCTAAGTATGGAGACTAGACAAGTGCGGAAGTTAAGAAAGAAGAAACTGTTTAAGTTGGAAAAGCGTATGAAGATAAGGTCGTTTTATTGAAGAGTTAGTTACGAAATAACTAATTAACTGAAGAAACGCGTGTATGGATAAGAAGAAGCGGTTAGAAGTCAGTTATCAAGAAAGTTTGTTAGATAACTAACTTATCTTGATAGGTGAAAGTCTATAAATACCTTGGTGGATTCTACATTTGAAGACTACTGTTACCAAGAGATTTGAAGCAATCAAAAGAGATATTCGAAGCAAATAAAATTCACAGAGTTCAAGTTCAGAAAGTTAAAGTCAGAAGACAAGTGAAGAAACCAGAAGACTGCTACTGGACTAAAGAGAAGTTTTACTTTTGTTGTTGTTGTTCAAGTTGCTAGTTACTTGTAAAATAGCTAGTTAGATCAAAGATGCACTTGGAAGTGTAGTCGAAAAGATAAAGTCTTATTTCTTGGGACTCTAAGCCACAAGAACACACTACTCGAAGAGAAGAGTAATAAGAATTTCGCAACTAGAGTTGTGAGAGTGGATGTAGACAAGTTGTCGAACCACTATAAATCTTGTGTGTTGTTTACTTCACTGTTCTATTTGTGTTTAATTGATTAACTGTTTAATTGATTAATTGACATCTAGACTACACAAGAATAGTGTTCATCGAATTAGTTGAGTATAAATTGTTGGGCTCATTGTTAATCTGATAAATTCTGCATTGTGTATTCTGATATATTGAAAGATTTTGAAAAGTCTATTCACCTCCCTCTAGACATTTTCCTAGCTTACTCAATATTATAAACTCAACTAGGGACCTACAAATAGTTTTAAGTTGACTAAGTTGTTTTATAAAGCTTAAAGTAATGATCTAAATAGGTTAGTTGATATGACTAGATTTATTCTACAAAACAAGAAGACTTGTACCCGACAAGACAAGTGCTGAGGAAACTGAAATATTCTAAGTACAGAATATTTGAAGAAGACAAGTCAAGTCAAGATTCAAGAGGTGAAGATATGTTCGTTTATTAAAGATATAAAACATGTTACGTATCATAACAGAATAACCGACGGAAGTTTTAAAGGATAAATACAAGAAGCGGTTATGAAGTTAGTTGAAGGAAGTTATCAAGAAAGGTTGTTGGATAACAAACTTATCTTGAGAAGTGAAGTCTATAAATACATGAAGACTTTCAACGATTAAAGACTACTGATATCGTGATTACTAAACGCGTACAAAAGAATTCAAAGCAAGGAAACTCTCAGAGTTCAAGAAGCAAAGTTTGAAGAAGCCTAGAAGAAAAGCAAAGTTTATATTCAGAAGGCGAATCAAAATAGAGAAGTTTTTCTTTATAGTTTTTGTTGTATAAGTGTGCTAGTGTTCTTATTAAATCACTAGTTGTTGGATTGAAGAAATAGTTGGTAGTATATTCGAAAAGATTGAAGTCTTAATCTTGGGACTTAAAGCCACAAGACAAGTTAATAAAATTTCACGACTAGAGTTGTGAGAGTGGATGTAGACAAATTGTCGAACCACTATAAAATTCGTGTGTTGTTTACTTACTGCATTTATCTTGATTAATTGTTTACTTGAAGTTGTTAATTGACAAATCTGCAGAATAGACAAGTATAGTGTTCATCGTGTATAGTTGAGTATAATTCAAGGGCTCATAAATTCATAATTCTGCATATACAATCTCTGATATTTTGAAATATTTTTAAAAGTCTATTCACCCCTCCCCTCTAGACTTTTACTAGCTTACTCAATCTTAACTCAACTTTGGGACCAATAAGTGGTATCAGAGCAGTGGTTCATTAGGAATTTTGTTTCTTTATTACCAGAAAAGACTTTTGAGGGAAAAGTCTTGTTGTCCGTTTGAATAGATCTGTATATCTTACTTGTCTTACAATTTGTGTGATATCTTTGATCAATGTGTCATATATCTACTGATTTCTTTCATCATGGCTGTGGAAATCAACGCTAACTGTTGATGTTGATATAAGTGTTCTGTTTAATGATCAATCACTAACAGCCGAGTGTTGTGTTTGATGTTCCCAACACTTATGACAACATCAGAATTTGCCCTTCCTTTTCTCACTAACTCCAATCTTACGCTTATTTTCTAATGATGTCCCCAGAGCAGTTAGAAGACGTGGGCAACACCAAGTCAAGCCACTGCGTGGGAGTGAAAAGTTATTGGACATGGTATAACAAGTCCCTACATTCTAGGAGTGGTGGAGAGAAGTTTCCTAACCGCATGATCTCACGGCTGTAATGATCATGGGAGTTGATGGCAGTTCGTCCATGAAGCCTATAAATAGAGAAGCTGCCTCAACACAAGATACACAAGAAGAAAAGCTAAAATCGATCACTACACTATTGAACGCTATATACGCTTCTATTTAGGAAAATTATTGTTCCTTCTTGTAGTTCTTCATACTATTGTAAACCCGAATAATAGTGTGTTTGAACATAGTCTTATTTACTAGGTTATATGCATTGATCTATGAGGGAGATAGTTTCATATGATCTAGTAAATTATTCACACTTTCGTAGTGTTATTGTACACCTCTAAGAGGTTGTAATTCGTTTCACATATTTTAATATAATGAAAAACATAGATTATTTTATCATCTATGCAAATTTTGAATACTTCTATTTTCAGTACGTGCATTTTAATTTCCGCTGCATAGTGTTATCTGGACAGTGCCAACACGACAGACAACATCTCTGATTTCGCGCGTACACACACTTTCAGTTGGTATCAGAGTCAACTACTTGATACACTAAGTAGAGATTCTTCTTAGAGTGTGTAATTCTGAAATGGAGTATCCACTTCCGCCCGTACTAAAGCCTCAAATTCTAGATGGCATGAATTATGCCTTTTGGAAACCAAAGATGAGAATGTACATCAAATCCATTGATGAACGAGTCTAGAGGAGTGTTCTTGCTGGTTGGACTCAACCAAGAACCACGACGGATGAAGACAATGAAGCTCAGATCAAGAGAGAGCTCGACTGGACAAATGATGAAATCACAGCTGCAAGTTACAATTCAAAGGCGTTGAATGCGATCTTCACCTCAACTGATACCTCATTGTTCAAAATCATATCAAACTGCATATCCTCGAAGGATGCATGGGATCGACTGCAAGAGCATTGTGAAGGATCAGATAGTGTACGAAGAACCAGACTTCGTATGCTTGGAACCAAGTTCGAGAATCTGAGGATGAAAGAAGATGAAACCATTTCATCTTACAATGAAAAGCTGACTGGGATTTCAAATGAAGCTCATTCTCTTGGAGATCCAATATCCAATACAAGGTTAGTACATAAAATTCTTAGATTTGTTCCTAAACGTTTTGAACCTAAGATATGTGTTATAGAAGAAGCTAAGGATACTGATGTGTTAAGTCAGAACGAATTGATTGGTATTTTGAAAACTTATGAGATGAATATTTCTGAAAAAACTGATCATGAAAAGAAAGTGCTTGTTTTCAAAGGTCATGCCTCATCATCTGCATCATCAGGTTCTGGAAAGTCTCCTTATGTTACTAAAATTGATTCTGATGAAGATAATATTGAGGAATATCTTAATAATCCTGATTACATGGCATTTATTATTAAACAGTTTAAGACATTCATGAAGAATAAGAAATTCAAAGATAACATTAAACCTAAGGTCCAGATTAATAATACTCAACAATTGCCTATTAAGAAGAACACTTTTAATCCTTCTAGACAATTAGAAAGAGGAAACAGGTTTAGATCTGACCAGGATTATAGGAAGAATGTTAAATGTGATGCATGTTCTAGATATGGTCATTATACTAATGAATGTGCCAACACCATTCTAAAAAAGAAACTTAATTTCAGTGCTACTTTAAGTGATGAGTCTAATGTTGAACATGATCCTGAAAAAGACCTTGAAAAAACTTTCTCTGCTAGAATTGTGTATGATGATACTCTTGATGATGATCTGGATGATTATTACGATGTGAGAACAAATGAACCATCATTTGGGAAATCACTGAATAATAATGCTCCAGAATTTAACTGTTTCACAAGTTTTGTTACAAAGACAGGTACATCAAGTAAAGCAGGTTGTAGATGTTGTTAATTCTTAAATGTCTTAACATTATCAACAACATCTTAATTTGACCTTCCGAGATTTTTTCTAAGTCTTTTCTAAAATGCTACATTAAATGTTGATCTAAATGTTGTCGCATTTCTGGCAGGATGTAGAAGCTTCTACAAGGATCTGGAACCTGGAAGATTCCAGAACATTGGAGAACATGCTAGAACAGCCTGGATGCATTTGGAACGACCTGGAGCAGCCTAGAAGGATCTAGAAAGATCATGGAAGTTGTGGAAGCTGAGTTTCCTAAAAAATAGGACATCAATGTGGAAGCCTCTAGAATCAGCACCCCACTACTATAAATACCGATGGAAGGCTTCTCAAATCAGTGTACTCTATTCGATCAACTTCCTAGACCGAGCGTATATCCCTGTTAGGAATTGTGGCCAGTAGAACTACCTTTTAGATCATACGTTCGTATCCCACTCGTATGGCTGTGTGTCTTCTTATCTATTGAGAGTGTAATCTTTAGATAGACTAGGCATTTCGACAGTGTATACATTATACACTTAGTTCATTTTTAGAACAAGGCACCTGCCTCGTTTGTAGTTTCTGTTGTGAATGTTAATGCTGTAACATTTCACACAACATTTATACTTGAAGATAAGTATTGGTTTTCGCCGTAAGGCTAGCATAGATTTTTATTTATAAAATCTATGTGAAAAATTATTTCCATTGTGTCACGTTTTGTTTTTAGTGTTTCAAGTCTTCCGCTGTGTTAGTTATAATTTCTGATATTTTGTTAGAGTCAGTGTTGTACCAATTGTCACAACATTTAGTACAACATTATTCTACTTAAACTTAAACACTTCATATTCATACACACCCAGCACACTTTCAGTTGGTATCAGAGCAGATACCTGACGACACTAGGTTAGATCTTTGGTCAAGTGTGTTTTTAGTGTAGGTTAGCAATGGAAACACATCACATATCCACGGCACTTAGGCCACCCGTATAAGATGGATCGAATTACGCTTATTGGAAGCCTAAGATGCGTATGTACATCAAGTCAGTTGATGAACGTGCTTGGAGGACTGTACTTACAGGTTGGGAAGCTCCAAAGAGACCAGCAGACGCAGATGGTGAAATACAACTCAAGAGAGAAGTTGACTGGACGGCTGATGAAATAACAACAGCAAGCTACAATTCTTAAGCTTTAAATGCAATTTTTACTTCTGTTGATTTTTCAATGTTTAAAATTATATCTAACTGTTCTACTTCTAAAGATGCATGGGACAGGTTGCAAGAGCATTGTGAAGGTTCAGAAAGTGTTCGAAGGACTAAGCTTCGAATGTTGGGAACAAAATTTGAGAATCTCCGAATGAAGGAAGATGAGACAATTACAGCCTACAATGAAAGGTTAAGTGAGATTATCAATGAATCACATTCTCTTGGTGAACCTATTTCTAATGTTAGAGTAGTTCATAAGATATTAAGATCTGTTCCTAAAAGATTTGATGCTAAAATTTGTGCTATTGAAGAGACAAAAGATACAGATAAGTTAAGTCAAAATGAGTTAGTGAGTATTCTTAGAACATATGAAATAAACACTAATCAAGTTGATGAAAATGATGCTGATAAGAAAGTTGTGGTTTTTAAAGGAGAAACATCAAACATTTCTGAGTCTCAACCTATCATTACTGAAGTTGATTCTGATGAAGAATTACTTGATGAATGTCTCAACAATCCTAACAACATTGCCTTGCTCACTAAGCACTTTAATAAGTTTCTTAAGAAATCTGTGAACAAATCTAGAAACATTCATCCTAAGATTCAAATCAACACATCAACACCTCAACCAGAAAGGAGGAAAGCTCAATTCACACCAAGACTATCAAAGAGTGAAGGTAAACCAAGGTATGATCCTGAATTTCGAAAATCAGTTCAATGCAATGCTTGTTCTGGTTATGGCCATTATGCAAATGAATGTGCCAACACTAGACTTAAGCAAAAGCTGAACTTTAGTGCTACCTTGAGTGATGAATCTGATGATGATGATCTTGATGAATTAAATCAGAATGAATATTCTAATTTTACCAGAATTGATTATAATGATTCCTCAGATGATGATCTGGATGAAACAGATTCTGATGCTGTACTTGATGTCTCAACATCTACAGCAACATCAGAACAGAGTCACCCAGATTTGAATTGTTTTAATGGTTTAGTTGATGATGCAGGAAAAAGGACTGATGACAAGGAACACCAAAAGTTGTTAGATGATTGGAACAATCAGAAACTCACTCTTAATTCTTTGAATAAAGAGAATGAGGATCTGAAAGACACAATCACCAAGCTAGAGGTTATTCTTACCAAAAGAGATCTGGAAATCTGTAACTTAAAGGAGAAACTAATAAATTCCACCTTATGTTTCAAGAAATATTCCAAGAGTGCTTCTGAGGTAAATAATGCTATAGCTACTGGTAAGTCTAATAATCATGGTTTAGGTTATGATGGTACTACTGCCTCTATTTCTGATAAATTTAGAAAACCTGTGAAATTTGTTAAGGCAAATGTTGACACATCTGGTGCAACATCTGCAGAAACAGAGTCTCACAAGGTTAAAAGGAAGTATATCTGTCATTACTGTTCTAAAGTTGGTCATATTCGCCCTTACTGTGTAAAATTGTTTGAAGAACAGAAAACTTTGAAAATGCTGCATAAAAAACTGTCACATTCTGGTAAACAGTTTATGAAATCTGCTTGGAAACCAAAAACTACCTGTAATGTTGCTCATACCTCCTTAAAAGCATGTCTACCTGACTCATGGTACTTTGATAGTGGTTGTTCTAGACATATGACAGGTCGTACTGATTTCTTATCTAATTATGTGACCTTGAATAGTGGTAATGTTACATATGGTGGAGGTTCTAAAGGAAAGATTCTTGGTAAAGGAACTTTGAATGTTAAAGGTTTTCCTAAGCTTAAAAATGTCTTACATGTTGATGGCTTACTTGCAAATCTGATTAGCATTAGTCAACTTTGTGATGATAATTTGCATGTGAAATTTGATAAAGATTCATGTTATGTTCTTAATAAAGATGAAGTTTGTGTTATGACTGGTACTAGGTCAGCTGATAATTGCTATCTTATTGGAACAAATATGTGTAACTTGTCAAAATATGATGAAAATGTCTTATGGCATCAAAGATTGGGTCATGCAAATTACAGAGCAATGAAAAAGCTAATCAAAGCAGATGCAGTAAAAGGAATTCCAGAACTGAGGTTTCACAACACCACTGTATGTGGACCATGCCAAAAAGGTAAGCAGGTAAGAATGTCACACAAAATGCTGTCACATTGTACTACACATCGATGCTTTGAATTACTGCACATGGATTTGATGGGTCCTATGGAAACTGAAAGCATTGGAGGAAAGAGGTATTCCTTAGTTGTGGTAGATGATTTTTCTAGATATACCTAGGTAGAGTCTTTGAGAGACAAATCTGAAGCATTTGCTGCATTTAAAATTCTTTATAAGAGGTTCAAAAATGTGTTTAACTTGAAAGTTGGTCGTATTAGAACTGATCATGGTAGGGAATTTGAAAACAGCATGTTTAATGATTTTTGTGATAAAAAGGGTATCTTGCAAGAATATTCATCTCCTAAAACTCCACAACAAAATGGAATTGTTGAAAGAAAGAATAGAACTTTACAAGAAATGGCTAGAGTTATGCTTACATCCAAATGTCTTGCTAAGAAATTTTGGGGAGAAGCATTGAATACTGCATGTCATATTATTAATAGGGTTTTTATTCGTTCTGGTACTAATCAAACACCATATGAGATTTTGAACAACAGAAAACCTAATGTGAAATATTTTCATGTATTTGGTTGTGTGTGTCATATTATTTTCATGATTTTGAACAACAGAAAACCTAAAGAAGCCTTAACTGATGAAAACTGGATTAATGCTATGCATGTAGAACTTGGTCAGTTTGAAAGAAATGAAGTTTGGACACTTGTTCCTAGACCTAGTCGTACTAATGTCATTGGAACAAAGTGGATATTCAAGAATAAAACTGATGAATCTGGTAATATTGTTAGGAACAAGGCTAGGTTAGTAGCACAAGGTTACACCCAAGTTGAAGGAGTCGATTTTGATGAAACTTTTGCACCTGTTGCTAGGATAGAATCTATTAGATTACTGCTAGCTATTGCATGTTTTATTAATATTAAACTTCATCAAATGGATGTAAAGGCTGCATTTCTAAATGGCATATTAAATGAAGAAGCATATGTTGAACAACCTATAGGATTTGAAGATCCATAGTATCCTGATCATGTATATAAACTTAAGAAAGCATTGTATGGTCTTAAACAAGCTCCTAGAGCATGGTATGGTAGGCTTACTGACTTTCTTTTGGAATATGGATTTATTAGAGGAGAAGCTGATAGAACTTTGTTCATTAAGCACACTGAAAATGATATACTGATTGCTCAAATATATGTTGATGACATTGTGTTTGGTTCTACTTGTGATAAAATGTTGAGTAAATTTGTTGAGGCAATGACTGCAACATTTGAAATGAGTATGGTTGGAGACTTGAACTATTTTCTAGGTCTTCAAATCAAATAGTGCAGAGATGGTATTTTCTTTTCCCAGAGTAAGTATGCTAAGAACTTGGTTAAAAGATTTGGTCTTGAGAATTCAAAACCAATGAAAACTCCTATGGGATCTACTTTGAAACTTTGCAAAGACAGTGCTGGAACAGATGTTGATCCAACACTTTACAGATCCATGATAGGTAGTTTACTATATTTAACCTCTAGTAGACCAGATATTATGTACAGTGTGTGTGTTTGTGCTAGGTACCAAGCAAATCCAAAGGAATCACACCTGAATGCTGTGAAGAGAATCATCAAGTATGTTTCAGGAACAAGTGACCTTGGAATCTGGTATACTAAGGACACCAACAACATTTTGATTGGTTATAGTGATGCTGATTGGGCTGGAGATATATATGATAGAAAGAGTACGAGTGGAGGATGTTTCTACATGGGAAACAATCTTGTATCATGGCACAACAAGAAACAGAATTGTGTTTCACAATCCACTGTAGAATCTGAGTATATTGCTGCTGGAAGCTGCTGCACACAACTCTTGTGGCTGAGCAAGATGTTCCATGACTATGGTATGGAGAATGGTATACTTACTATCTTTTGTGATAATACTAGTGCCATTAACATTTCTAAAAATCCTGTACAACACTCACTCACAAAACACATTAGCATTAGACACCATTTTATGAGAGATTTAGTAGAGAAGAATATTGTTAAGTTGGAGTATGTACCTACTGAAAAACAGAATGCTGATATCTTTACTAAAGCCTTAGACCATGAGAGATTCTCTATCTTGAGGAAATCTCTTGGCATGAGCACTATCTGAAAAAAATTCGGATGGATGTTGTCACAAATGCGGTAGCATTTGGGACAACATCATGGGTTGTATAAATTTTATAAGTTGAATTTATTTCTTACTTAGTTAAATAATTCCTTTGTAAAATATCTACGAATCTAAGAACATTGGAGTGCAAAAATAAACATGTCTTACACCTCTCAAATGCATAAAAATGAGAATGTTATTAGCATACTAAAAGATGTACCAAATCACTGAGTAACTATGGAGCACGGAGTTCACTACTACGATGCCTTCTTTTCAAAAGGTGATATTTGGTAAAAACATCAACATATTTGTAATCCATTAAGTAAGTATGGGGCACGGAGTTCGCTACTACGATGTACTCTACAGGAACAATGGATCAATACAAATTAGATGCTATAACACAAAAAGAAAAATATGGTGCAACACTAATGAAGCAAATTCATGTAAAAACCGTGTTGAGGTGTTTGTAAAAGTTTTGAGCACAACATTGCCTGATTCGAATTTATTTTTATCTGTGTAATTATTTAATTATTTATTGAAATTAAGTTTATTTATTTAATTAATTACCGACCCTTATCTATTTCTTTCAGATTATGAAAAATTAATTCTGGAATCTTCCTAATTATCTAATTAATTTAATTAATTTAATTAATTGATTTTTTCCCACTAATTAACCATGATCTAGGTTGTGGCTAATAATGTGGAGCACTTTCGAAAATTCTAGATTAATTCTTCTGTTTTATTTTTTTCTTAACCTCCAACTACATTACTCTCTCTATAAATATCGAACATAAGATGCCATTTATTTGCTAAATTGTGATTTCTGATTGTGTTGAGTACTAAGATTGCAAAATTGTTATTTGGTTGTGTATATCTCAAAGAAGTGTGTGCAAATTTCCATCCTTACCTTGAAATTCCAACCGCCTAACTTAAATGGCTGGAACAAACTCGAATTCCTCACAATCTCTCTCTGATTCGAAAACCTCATCTCACTCTCGCACAAATCCTCTCGAAATTCTTGCTTCCATGGCTTCACAAAACTCTACCGCTTCAAATGCTGACTCGAATGTCTCTGCAACTCCATCAACAACCACTCCCACTCCTCAAACTGCTCCTCAAACCATTCCACCAACAACCAACATTCCTCAAGATGCAACTGTTGAACAGTTCAACAAGGCTATCGAAGAAGTGTCTGATTCTCTTCGAACAACTGGTCATCTGCCCGTGATGACATTTGGAGATATCACAGTGGATATCTCAAGCTATTTGGCTGATCAAACCGCCCAAATGGCTGCCGCTTCAAAAAGCCCTAAATCACCCTCTGTTCACGAACTGCAAACTGAGAATGTTGAAGCTTCTGTTGAAGAAGAAGCCACTGCTACTTCCGACCCTGAAGATGTTGAAATGGAGGATGCAAACATCTCTGAAGACGGTACAAACTCTTCACTCTCTGTTTCTGATGAATCTGCTCCCATTCCTTTCAAGAAGAATGCGCAGAAAGGAAAAAGACAGAGCAGTCCAGTTCAAAGAAGAAGATCATACCGTGTATTCACTCGTGTGGATTATTCTGAATCCATGAGGAAGAAGAAGAAAGCTGGAGCTGATGCTGGTGAACCTATTCAAGTGTTCACAGATTCTGAAGATGAAGCTCCTATTGTTGCTGAGAAACCAAAGAAAACTAAGACTGTTGTTGCTGAAAAATCCAAAACGAAGGTTGTTGCTGAAAAGAAAGGGAAAGGAAAGTATGTTGCTGAACCAAAAGGCAAAGAAAAGATGATCACTGAAGATGAACCAGACGAGTCAGAGTCCAATTCTGATTCTGAAAGGTGCTTGAGAGACATTCTGAAGTCTCTTAGGAAAAATGCTGAGCACAATGCTGCTGCAAAGGAAGCTGCACCAGAACCTGAAGATGGTGGCAGTGGAGATAGCTCTTCCAGTGCAGCAAGCAGCCCTGAACAGAGCTCTGCTAAAAGCTCTACACCAAGCTCAGATGACCTTGCTTCTGAAGAGGGAGGTATTTCTGATTCTCTTGATACACTAGAGAATAGATTGGCCATTTATTCTAAAAGAAAACTGCTGATAGAGAAGAGGATCAATATACCTGATTTTGATAGTAAAGGCATGGTTAGTTTCTTAGAGGAAAGGAATTTGATGCATGCTGTAAATTTTGGTGAATCTTTCTTGACAAATTGGGCATATGAATTCTATGCATGTTTGAAAAAGAGCACTAGTAGGAGATCTTCTAAGTGGTATGGAACTGTTAATTTTAGGGGGAGGGATGTACCTTTTACTCCTGAATTGATAAATGAGTTTTTAGAAATTCCCAATGTTGAGGTTGATGAAGAACCTGACATGGATGTGGTCATTTCTGCTATAACTGCTGGTAGGGTAGTTAAATGGACTAGACACATGCTAGCCAAAGACCTCACTTCCCTACACTCTGTGTTATACAAACTCATCATTTACAATTGGATTCCCACCACAAATACTACCAAGATTACTAAGGATCAAACTGTTTTGATATATAGGATTTCTGTGCTTAAGAAGTTTAATTTGGGTCTCACAATATTCCAACATATGATGAGATTTACTGGGAGAGTTTCTGAGAAAGGCAATTTACCCTATCCTGTTCTGATTTCTAACTACTTGAGACATCATGGTTTTGTTGCCAAGAACACTGATGTGTTGAGGGGGAGAGTTCCACTGTTGGCCATAGCTCCTGCCTTACTCACTGGGGATAGAGTAATTGATCTGCCTTTGCTTGCTCCTGGTACTGAACATCAGCAAAGACCCTCTACTTCTGCTCAACCAGAACCAACCAGACCCTCTACTACTGATCATCCTGAATCATCCAGACAAAGACAGAGAAATGCAACCCCAAATGTTGAGAACATCCGTATCAACATTTCTGGTAATGTGTATCTTTCACAGGAATTCATCAAACTCCAACTCCAACACTTGCAGGACACAATAGATGAGCTTCAGTTCCTGAAGAACAGGTGGACCAACCTACTTTCACCTACAACAGGGGGAGTACCACCACCATCCAACTCCAATGTGGTCATTGAGGAGATTAATGATGATGGAGTTCCAGCTGCTGCTGATGCTGGTGATGGACCTGATGCTGCTGGAGATGCTGCTGTTACTGATGTAGTGGCACACCTTGCATCTACTTACTTTATTGATGAAGGAGATGATGATGATACTACTGAGATGGACACCTTGTATGGTGATCTACCTGGAGAAAGCTGCTAGACAGGGGGAGATCTGAATTCCACAATGGCTATGGTGCAGGAAGATGATGCTGCAGCTGTTACCACAGCAATATAAGCCATTTATTCAGTTCTACCTTTGTAATTAATGTTTAAGTTTGAATTCTGAAATTCTGATACAATTGTTTTTTTTATTCCTAGATGATAGGGTACTTATTTCTGCAACTTGCTTAATGATTCCACTTGATATTTGTTTACTGCCTTGCTTAATTTGTTTGCAGATTATCATGTGTCTACTATTGCAGGTTGTGTATAGTATAGTATAGTTTCTGTTTTGTTTATGTTTTTATTTTTGTTTTCTATGTTTGTTGCTCTGATTTATTTTTGTTGTTTGTTTTATTTTTTGTTAGTGTCTTACTTAGATTCTAAGTTAATTTCTTCCAGTTTAACTTATGATCTTAGTAAAGTTACTTATGTTGTGAATAAGTGTAGTGTTTATACTTGTTCTATTTTGGATAAAATTTATCTTGATCTTATGGCACGGATCATTGTAAAATTATCCCTGATCTTCATTTGATTTGATCGAACGGTTACAACAGGTATTGTCTTGACTAGTGCTTAGCAATGATGTTAACCTCAACTAAGTACATAATACTGAGTATGTATAGAAATATATATGCATTAGGTGTGTTGTAGTCGAAAGGTCAAATTGGGGGAGATTGTAGATGTTGTTAATTCTTAAATGTCTTAACATTATCAACAACATCTTAATTTGACCTTCCGAGATTTTTTCTAAGTCTTTTCTGAAATGCTACATTAAATGTTGATCTAAATGTTGTCGCATTTCTGGCAGGATCTAGAAGCTTCTACAAGGATCTGGAACCTGGAAGATTCCAGAACATTGGAGAACATGCTAGAACAGCCTGGATGCATTTGGAGCGACCTGGAACAGCCTAGAAGGATCTAGAAAGATCATGGAAGTTGTGGAAGTTGAGTTTCCTAAAAAATAGGACCTCAATGTGGAAGCCTCTAGAATCAGCACCCCACTACTATAAATACCGATGGAAGGCTTCTCAAATCAGTGTACTCTATTCGATCAACTTCCTAGACCGAGCGTATATCCCTGTTAGGAATTGTGGCCAGTAGAACTACCTTTTAGATCATACGTTCGTATCCCACCCGTATGGTTGTGTGTCTTCTTATCTATTGAGAGTGTAATCTTTAGATAGACTAGGCATTTCGACAGTGTATACATTATACACTTAGTTCGTTTTTAGAACAAGGCACCTGCCTCGTTTGTAGTTTCTGTTGTGAATGTTAATGCTGTAACATTTCACACAACATTTATACTTGAAGATAAGTATTGGTTTTCGCCGTAAGGCTAGCATAGATTTTTATTTATAAAATCTATGTGAAAAATTATTTCCATTGTGTCATGTTTTGTTTTTAGTGTTTCAAGTCTTCCGCTGTGTTAGTTATAATTTCTGATATTCTGTTAGAGTCAGTGTTGTACCTATTGTCACAACATTTAGTACAACATTATTCTACTTAAACTTAAACACTTCATATTCATACACACCCAGCACACTTTCACAGGTTTATCCAGAAGAGATGTTGATATTCAAGACTTGTCTAACACTGTTTTCAAACTAGAAAGTCTTTTAACAATGAAGGATAAAGAAATTAATAAACTGAAAGAAAGACTAGAAGTGTCTGTTCTTGATTTTAAGAAATATTCTTATGAAAAACCTTTAACAAATGAAAAAGTTTTCAAGATATCCTCTAAAACTGAGAAGCTTAATCACATAATTAAGTCTCTGAACTTTGAAAATTCTGATTTAAGGGAATCTATTACTAAGCTAGAAGGTATTCTAACAAGAAAAGATGTTGAGATATCTAAACTTGAAGATATGTTGAAGGAAGCCTCACTGAGCTTTAAAAGATTTGCTGAAGGAAAGATGAAACTGGAAGACTCTCTTATGACCAACAACTCAAGAAAAACAGGTATTGGTTACCAAGATAAAACTTCTAAGAAGTGTGAACTTAAGAAACCTACTATTTTTGTAAAAGTTGAAGTGAATTACAATCCTAGCATTTCTGCTAAGTCTTAGATCAATATAAAAGATGTGATTTATCATTACTATTTTAAAAAGGGTCATAAAAGTCCTCAATGTTTGAAGAAGAAAAATCATCTGAAAACTTCTGTATTGCCTGAAATGACTCAACATTCAAGATCACATTCTGTATGGACACCAAAAGAAAATACATCTTGTAATGTTGTTCATGTCTTTAAAAGAATGTATTCCTGGATTATGGTACTTTGATAGTGGTTGTTCTAAACACATGACAGGTCAAATTGATTATCTTTCTGATTATAATGTTTAAACAAAGATTCTGAATGCATCATGATGGGAAACAGGTCTGCTGATAATTGTTATCTCATTGAATCTAAACTTAAATGTAATAAGGCTAAAGTTGATGATAGTACTTTATGGCATCACAAACTTAGACATGCTAATTACAGACAGCTTGATAAACTTGTTAGATTGAAAGCGGTTACAGGTTTACCAGATCCGAAATTTTTAGATAAAAAGATATGTGGACCTTGTCAAAAAGGTAAATAGGTTAAAGTGTCTCACAAAATGTTGGGACATTGCTCAACCAAACACTGCTTCGAATTGCTTCACATGGATCTTATGGGTCCTATGAAAACAGAGAATATTGGAGGTAAAAGGTATTTTTTAGTTGTGGTTGATGACTATTCCAGATTCACATGGATTGAATTCTTAAAAGATAAATCTGAAACCTTTTCCATTTTCAAAATTCTGTATAAGAGATTTAAGAATGTTTTCAATTCTAAAGTTTGCAGAATTAAATGTGATCATGGGAGAGAATTTGAAAATAGTTCTTTTACTGAGTTTTGTGAATCAAAAGGAATAATTCAAGAGTTTTCATCTCCTGAAACTCCTCAACAAAATGGCATAACAGAAAGGAAGAATAGAACACTTCAAGAAATGGCTAGAGTCATGTTATGTTCTAAGAACTTATCCAAAAGATTTTGGGTTGAATCTCTTAACACTGCTTGTCATATTGCAAATAGAGTTTATATTAAAACAGATTCTACTAGAACTCCATATGAAATTCTGAACAATAGAAAGCCTAACCTTAAATATTTTCATGTTTTTGGTTGTGTTTGTTACATCTTGAATGACAGGGATCAGTTACATAAGTTTGATTCAAAGAGTGACAAAGGATTCTTTCTTGGCTATTCAAGAAATAGCAAGGCCTATATAATATATAACTTTAGGACTGATACTGTACAAGAGTCTGTAAATGTTGTTTTTGATGATGATACAAGTATTACAGGTAAAAGTATTGAAGATGAACACATATCAGATTTGATTGATGTTCCAATCAATACTGAAAATGTTGAACAGTTCAGAATGTTGAGAAGAATGATGACACACCAGAGGAAACATCTGATAATAAAGATCCTGAAAATCTGTATAATCTCCAGAAAACTCCCTCCATAAGGATTCAGAAGTATCACCTACATGATCAAATCATTGGTGAACAATCAACAGGTGTTCAAACTAGAAGAATAGGTATGAACTCAAAGGATGTAGTAAGATATATATGTATGTAATCTATGTGCAATAAGGTAAATCATGAATGTTATCACTATGAGATTGAACCTAAAAATGTTAAAGAAGCATTAGATGATGAAAATTGGATTGAAGCTATGCATGAAGAACTAAACCAGTTTGTTAGGAATGATGTTTGGACATTAGTTCCTAGACCAGACCATGTTAATGTCATAGGGACTAAATGGATTTTAAAAAACAAGACTGATGAGATGGGAAACATTATTAGAAACAAAGCTAGGTTGGTTGCTCAAGGGTATACACAGGTAGAAGGTGTAGACTTTGATGAAACATTTGCTCTTGTTGCTAGAATTGAATCCATTAGGCTCTTACTTGCCATTGCATGTTATATTGATATAAAACTGCACCAAATGGATGTTAAATCTGCTTTTTTAAATGGTATTCTTATGGAAGAAGCTTATGTTAAACAACCAAAAGGCTTTAAAAACCATGATTTTCCTGATCATGTCTTTAAACTGAAAAAAGGCCCTATATGGCTTGAAGCAAGCACCTAGAGCATGGTATGAAAGACTAACTGATTTCTTGATTGAGTTTGGTTTTGTAAGAGGAGAAGCTGACAGAACACTGTTCATTAAACATGAGAAAAATGCTATTATGATTGCTCAAATCTATGTTGATGATATAGTATTTGGTTCTACTTGTGATGATATGCTCAAACACTTTGTAAATGAAATGACATCTACCATTGAAATGTCCATGGTTGGTGATTTGAATTACTTCCTAGGATTGCAAATTAAACAGCAAAAAGATGGGATTTTTATTTCACAAAGTAAGTATGCTAAAAATCTTGTAAAGAGATTTGGTTTGGAAAATGCTAAACACATGAAAACACCTATGGGATCAACTCAGAAACTGAGTAAAGACAATGTTGGCCAGAATGTTGACCCAACACTGTACAGATCAATGATAGGTAGTCTTCTCTATTTGAGCTCCAGTAGACTTGATATCATGTTCAGTGTATGTTTATGTGCTAGATATCAATCTAACCTTAAAGAATCACATATGAATGCTATCAAAAGAATCATTAAGTATGTTGCAGGAACAAGTGATTTAGGCATTTGGTATAGCAAAGATACAAATTGTAACTTGATATGGTATAGTGATGCAGATTGGGCAGGTGATTGTGATGACAGGAAAAGCACAAATGGTGGTTTCTTTTATATGGGAAACAACTTGATCTCTTGGCACAGCAGAAAACAAAACTGTGTGTCTCAATCAACAGGTGAATCAGAATACATTGCAGCAGGGAGTTGTTGTACTCAATTATTATGGTTGCAAAAAATGTTTCATGATTATGGCTTACCTAATGATGTATTGACTGTGTACTGTGATAATACAAGTGCTATAAATATCTCAAAGAATCCAGTGCAACACTCACTAACAATGCATATAAGTATAAAACATCACTTCATTAGAGATCTTGTTGAAAAGGAAGTTGTTAAGTTGAAGTACATATCTACTGAAAAACAATTGGCTGATATTTTCACCAAAGCTCTTGATGACAAGAGGTTTTCATCCCTTCAAAATATCTTGGTTTGGGTAATATCTGAAAATATGATCAAGGGTGATTTGAGACAACACTAAGATAAAGTCTCCTATTTGTTTCCTTACTTTAATTTTCGTAATTATTGAATTAATGAAATTCCTTGTGATTGCTATTTGAATTCTGAGTGACTTGTGAATAATACTAAAAGAGCCTATACACCTCTCAAATGCTGAAAAAGAAAAATCACTTATTAGATGCTTTATAAATCACTGAGTAACTATGGCAGACGGAGCTCACTACTACGATGATCTCTTTTCAAAAGGTGATATAAATTGCATTAAAGTATTCACAAATCCATTGAGTAACTATGGGGCACGGAGTTCGCTGCTACGATGCACTCTTTTCAAAAGATGGATCAATGTGAAGTGTGATTAAAAGAAAAAGGAATTAGAGCAACACATATGATGTAAAATCATGAAAAAACTGTGTTGAGGTGTATAGAATACCAACAATAGTCGAAACACTCGTAAACTCAAATTCTTATCCCAATTTTCTAGGAATTTGTTATCTTTGATAATTATTAAATATTATTCTCTAAAATATTTAATTGACTAAGTCTTACCTTGTTTTATTATTTCAGTTATTATTTTCCGCATTTAATTGTTTTTAAATTTTCAGTATTTTATTTTCACCCATCTTCACACGATCATTTAGTGGGGAAGTTATCTCCACTACTTCACTTCCCTCATTCCCAGTATCGTGTATCTTCTTCTTTTCAACTCTCCATATAAGATGAGTCTCTACAGTAGTGCTAGTAAATACATTAAAGGTTTTGTCAATTCGTTTAAGCACGTTAATTACAGTTCTTAAATTTATTTACAGCACTCAAGTATGTTTATTACCTATGTCACATCACTTTAAGACTAACTTTTTGAATTTTTGATTTGCCTCTATCTCGAGAACTCGAAACGTTTTCTCTGGAATATAATTGTTGTCTTGATTTTTGTGTACATCTCCTACTATGCCAAACAATTCTCAGGATTCAACTACACAATCGAATTCAAACTCCAGCAAAAAAAAAATCTTCAAACCCTCTCAACCTTCTAGTAGAAATGGCGTCCTCAAACTCTCCAAACTCACCCTTTTTCAATGTAGGAACCATTGTCGTTCCTTACACTGATGAACAGACTCCCTCACGCTCATCCCCTCTTGAGATAGTGCCCTACAATCCTTTCGATATTCGCACAGAAATTACGAATGCGAACGCTGCTGCTGATACTTCGGATCCTAAGCCTCAAAATAAGCCCTCATCCGAAGCTCCCACAACCAAAACTACTTCAGTAACCTTACACTTTCCTCTAGGCACTCCTTTCAACACCTTGAAGGATGCCTTGGAAACCCTAAGCATAAAAACAGCTCACCCTGTTATTGTGCTTGAGGGAGAAACGCTGGACAACTCGATGTTCAAGGGAAATGCTCCACCAACAAAAGATATGGACATGTAGGATCAAATGGAATCCTCGGATGATGAAGTCTTAGCTGCCAAATTCGAAAGACTACACCAGTAGAAAAAGGGCAAAAAGAAGGTTGTTGTTCCCACTGCAATAAAATGGCCCGGTGGAAAAAGGAAGTCCCAAAGGAACCTGGGAAAAATTGTAGACTATTCAGGCAAAGGGAAAAAGCCTAGAACTGATGGCAATGTCTCTGATCCTATAGTTGTTTCTGATTCCGAGCCAGAACCAAAAACAGAGCCTGAACAAACTACAGCCCAAGAAGAGGAAGTTAATGAGGATGATGTGGACGAGGTAGCTGAGGAAATGGAAGAGGAAAGAGAACCCACTCCACCTGTAAGCACAAGGAGATAAAAAAGGCTCCAAGAGACCGAAAGTGTTGCCTCTCCGATGGCAACACCCGAGCCTTCTTATCCTGAGTCATCATCTAGTTCTTCAGAAGAATATGAAAACGAAGTACTATTCTCTTCTGATGATAGAAATAGTGACTCTAATGAGGATTATAATGATAAATCAAGCATACAGTATAGAACTATAAGAACTAGGCAGATTCTGAGTGAAAGACTGATAAAAGTTCCTGACTTTGAAGAGATGAATCTGATTGAATGGTTTAAAGAAAGGTCCTTGTTGTATGCTTTACAATTTGCTTGTCCTTACATTGTTGATTGGATATTTGAATTTTATGTTAATATTCCACAACATGCTGGTGATTCAAATTCAACAAGATATGGACACTTTTGGTTTAGAGGAAATATGCATATGATTACTCCCAGGATGATAAACATTTTGCTCAAAATAAAAATCATGGAGGATCCAGTAGTTACTGATCATGATGTCATGATAAGTATCTTGACTGGGGGAGTAATCACCACATGGAGGAGAAGGATTTTAGCCTCTAAGTTGACTAGCCTATACTCTATCTTGCATAAATCGGTTTGTTTCAATTGGTTGCCTATTACAAACAACACCACTCTCACCTTAGAACAGGCTGTTTTGATGTACAAGATTGGGCATTTGAAAAGATTTAACCTAGAACAGGTTATTTTCACGAATATGATGACATACAAGTCTAATATGTCTGGAAGAGGCATACTGGCTTACCCCTGCCTTGTGTACAAATACCTGCTGGACAAAGCCTTTGAAAGATTTGAAGATGAGGTAGTTAGTAACTACATTCCAGGCTTCAGCATATCAAATCAGTTCTTGGTGAAAGGTGACAGGGTGGTTGATCTTCCTTTGAGGAGGAATGATGATGAAGCAGGCCCAAGTACAGCTCCCAGTGTTCCAGCAAATGATCTCATTCATAATACCACACTGCCTCCAGAAGGAGCTGCCTCCTCTATTTACTTATCTTCCCACTATATAATGAGGCAGATTGATATTTTGTAGGGGTCTATTCTTAATTTGCAGCACTCTGTGGATGATCTTCTCATTCAAAAGAAATTTTGGATGGACCTCCTTTCCACTTCAACAGGGGGAGTAGCTGATAGTTCACACAATCAGCCCACTAACGTTGTTGCTCCACCTGCTGTAGATGAACCGGATTCAGTTCCTGGCAGAACTTATGAACCTGTTGCTGACACTGCAATGACTGAAGAGGACTAGGATATCCAGGATCTGTATGGTGATTTGATTGTTTGAAGAGCTTGAAGACAGGGGGAGAGCTTACACTATGGGGGAGTATATGCAGAATGGAGATGCAGCTGAAACACATTTCAGCCCAATCCTTTCCCTTGTGTTAATTCAGTTCTTTCTTTGTTGTAAAAGTTCTGTATTTATGTTTATTTAATTTCTCAAACTCTGTTATTTACATTCTGTAGTTATTTAGGATTTACTTTTGTTTAAGTTGTTTAAATCTAAACAAGTATTTTTGGTTTAGATGTTGTTTCTTTTAAATTTGATCTTATACAACTTGTTAATTCATCTTTTTGAAATATCAATTGTGTAAATTTCTTAATCAATACCTATGTTGTGTGAACTTCAGTGTATTGATGTAGAAAGGTCAAATTGGGGGAGATTGTTGATGTTGATATAAATGTTCTGTTTAATGATCCTACACTAACAGCCGAGTGTTGTGTTTGATGTTCCCAACACTTATGACAACATCAGAATTTGCCCTTCCTTTTCTCACTAACTCCAATCTTACGCTTGTTGTCTAATGATGTCCCTAGAGCAGTTAGAAGATGTGGGTAACACTAAGTCATGCCACTGCGTGGGAGTGAGAAGTTATTAGATATGGTATAACAAGTCCCTACATTCTAGGAGTGGTGGAGAGAAGTTTCCTAACCGCATGATCTCACGGTTGTGATGATCATGGGAGTTGATGACAGTTCGTCCATGAAGCCTATAAATACAGAAGCTGCCTCAACACAAGATACACGAGAAGAAAAGTTGAAGTCGATCACTACACTATTGAACACTATATACGCTTCTAGTTAGGAAAATTATTGTTCCTTCTTGTAGTTCTTCATACTATTGTAAACCCGTGTTGGGATATGAATCCTAGAACAAGTCCTAAATGATGAATAAAAGATGAAGTTTTGATAAAGCCAAAAGTAGTATGAATATTTTCTAAGTGTTGACTGATCTAGTCTAGTTGAGTTAAGTCATCTTGTACAAGACCAGTAGAGTTCACATAAGTTCACATGAAAAGATAAGTACAGTTTATAAGTACTTCATATGTGTTTACAGTATTTGTTTAAGTTTGTTATTGAGCTATTTAAATGTTGTATAGAGCTCATGATGTTTTTATATGTAATAGATTAGTTTTAGTGTATAGTTTATAAGTTGACTAAGCTTGTATTATAAAAGCTTAAAGTAATGTAATAGTCTTGATAGGTTTAGTATAGTCTACTGTTTGAACAAGGAAGACCAGACAAGAAGAGTTGAAGTCTACTACTCAAGACAGAAGGACTACATGACAAGACAAGTACATACAAGTCTACTCAAGACAAGTAAACGTGAAAGTTAGAAACGCGTGAAAAGAAAAAGATATAGAAGTTAGTTATGGAATAACTAATTCACAACAAGAAACGCGTATATGGATATAAGAAGATTCAGTTGAAGGTAGTTATCAAGAAAAGTTGGTTACAACTTATTAGTTCTTGATTTCAGAAGTTTATAAATACTTCATGGTGGTAATCAGTTGAAGACAACTGATACACTGAAAATCTACATACTCAAAGTAAAGATATATTCGAAGTTTACTCTCAGAGTTGATTGAAGTTCAGATAGAAGCCAGAAGACAAGTGAAGAATCAAGAAGGCTACTACTGAAGATCAGAGAAGTTTTTAGTTTTTGTTTTGTTATTTCTCAAGGTGCTAGATACTTGTAAAATATCTAGTTAGATCGTAGACATATCTGGAGGTATAGTCTGTTGAAGATCTAAGTCTTCTTCTTGAGACTTTAAAGACAGGAACATACACTTGTACTCGATTGGAAGAGTTTAGTGGAAACATCACAACTGGGTTTGTGAGAGTGGATGTAGACAAGTTGTCGAACCACTATAAATCTCGTGTTTGATTTACTTTACTGTTTTGTTTGTTGTTTAATTGATTAATTGTTTAGTTAATTGAATTACATAACTAAACTAGATTAGCTGAGTATACATAAAACAGAGTTCTCGAATTAAGTTGAGTATAAACTTTAATTGGGCTCATTGTTAATTTCGTATTCCGCATATTGTAATTCTGATATATCGAAAGATTTTAGAAAAGTCTATTCACCCCCCTCTAGACATTTTCTTTAGCTTCCCTCGATATTAACTCAACTTAGGGACCTACAAGTGGTATCAGAGCAGTAGTTTTCGAACTGCTGTTTCTTGATAACCGACTTAAGACTTAGGGTGAAGTTTTGTTCTTTGATTGTTCTTGTATACGTGTTCTTGATCAAATATTCTTGTTATATCTGTTTCGTGCTCCCTGTTCTAGACTTATCTGTTATTCTTGATCATAACTCGACTTAGCACTTATTTCTTGAAATCATGTCTCTTGAGATCAGCGCTAACAAGCTACCTAAGTTCCAGGTACAAGACTATGACTATTGGAAACTAAGGATGGAAGCCATCTTCAGTTCCACTCACGACTTAATGATCTCCGTCATCACTGAAGGTCCGATAGTGACCATGATCCCAAACACTGCTGCCCTCGACGCAAATCAACCCGTGGGTACACTCGTCAAGAAACCAAGGATTCTCAAAAGCCTTGATAGTCGATGGAAAATGGTAAAAATGCTTGTTAAGAATACCCAAGATATAGACGTATGGACAGCAGAAACCATGTTTCAAACTCTAAAGGCCCATGAGTTTGATCTAGACGAAGATGAACCCATAGTAAGCAGTGACAGAGAACATGCTGTGTCTAAGAACGTTGCTTTTAAAGCTAGTTCGTCTAAGGTAGACAGGTCAAAGTCTAAAATTAGGTCTACTTCTGTGAAAGACGAGTTAGATACTGATCTTAGTCTGAAGGATCAGGTAAGCCTCATGGTTAGAAAGTTTGATAGGCTGAATAAACGTTTCGGAAGATATAAGAAGTTCTATAGAGAGCATAGAGGGTCTGCTTCTAAGAACTCGTCTGAGACCAGATGATATCGAAACTCGTCTGAAAGGAGAGACGAAGTCTCGAAAGGTAACAGACAAGATAGAGAGTCTGATGGTAGGAAGATTACTCGTTCTGATAGACGTGATAAACGAAGGAACAACTCTCCTATTAAAAAGGCTACTAATGATATCTTGTGCTATAACTGTGAGAAGCCAGGTCACTACATATATGAATGTCCAGACCTGAGTACCGATGATCGAGAAGAACGCAAAGCACGAAGGGAAAGAAGATACAACCGTGGTAAGAAGGCAATGATGGCTAATGATGACTCTGACTCTGACTCAGACGAGTTGCCATCATCCTCATCTAGCTACCCGTCTGAACCAGATCACGATGAAGCTTTTATTGTAGATGATGGTCTATGCTGCATGGCTAAAATCGACCAAGAGGTATCATCTGCTACTTCTTTTCAATCTTGTGATGAATCAGATTCTGATGAAAGTGACACTGCCAGTAGCAAAGTAGGGAGTAGTCTTCAGCACTCTACTAGTGCAGTTGAAGACGAACTCCTACTTGCCAACAAGGCATTCATTGAAGTCAGTGACGAAAACATCATTTTAAGACAAGAAATCATTGATCTTAAGGAAGCCCAGTCTAAAGTAGATCCTAATATAACAGTCCTAAATGAACGCTTGCAAGAAGAGTTGGGTCAACTCAAAGAGAAGTGTGCATTGACAGACAAGTTGTATCAAGACCTACTTAAGACACATGCTACTGAGAAACATGAATTCAATGTTTTACAAAGCAAGTTCAAAAAGCTTGAAGAACGTAATAAGTTCTTAGAAACCGAGGTTGTCACTCTAGACCTTAAACTTACTGACCTGGTTAACTCATCTAAGGTTAACCTTGAATTGTCAGATAGGTATAGGGCTCCTGCTGACAAGACAGGCATAGGTGCTGAGACATCAAGCTCGTCTACTCTAGTTCCTAAGAACCCTACTATTTTCATCTCAAGCTCTTTGACTAATGATAAAGGAAAAGAACCAATGATATACGATATTGACACTCCAACTAAAGGTACTGTACCAAAACAAGCTCGAGTTAACATTCCAATTACCAAAGGAGGTAAAAAGAAAGTTAACAACAAGCCTATTCCGTTTAAGACAAGTCAACAAAGGACTAGGAATCGTGGACGACCAAATCAGGTCAGATACGAGGATTGGTATCCCGAGGAGACTAGTAATAGACAAGTACAGACTAGACGACAAGAGTCTAGACCTCCTTTCATAAGGCAGTCTCAACTCTACTCGTCTAGACCTAGACAGGAAGGTCCAAAATATCGTACACAAGCTGTTCTATATCCTCCACCTTTGTCATATGATATCGAAGGAGAAGAAAGACCTAAACATGTCTATAAACCGTATGGACCTAATGCATACAAACCTTACTCTGACTATCATAGACAAGTGCCTGCTCAAGTAGAGATTAAGTCAAAAGGCTATCTCCAAAGAGTAGACCCGAACTCGACTGATAGGCCAGATAAGGACAACAAGGTCTTATTTTGCAACAAATATGGTCGAAAGCTTAGAAGGTCAAACTTGTTCAGGACTCCAATGTACATTTGGATTCCTTTGAACTCGACTAACCCCCAAGGACCCCAATAAACAAGGAGGGTACCTAAATTATGAAATATCATCTATTGCAGGGTCGACTCGATCTATAAAAGAAGGGTGGCTCAACAGGAGAAACTTGGTACATAGACAGTGGCTGTTCGCACCACATGACTGGTACCAAGACTCTCTTATCAAGCTACCATGAGCAAGAAGGACCAAAAGTGATATTTGGTGATAGCTCCACTGCTGTTACTAAAGGATTTGGTTACATTCGGAATGGAGACATAGAGATTCAAGATGTTTCTTATGTTGAAGGCTTGAAATATAATTTACTCTCTGTTTCACAATTTTGTGATCGTGGATACAAGGTGCAGTTCAAGAGTCGCAAATGTGAAATCATTGACAAAAGGACACACACGATCCTACTGGTCGGCATAAGACAAGGAAGTGTGTACATAGTGAACTGGAACAGTTGTCCGAGGGACACCTGTCTACTTACTAAGAATCCGAAAGAACTTGGCTGGCTCTGGCATATACGCCTCTGTCATCTAAACTTTAAGGTTCTTAATAAGATAGCCAGAGACTACCTTGTGGAAGGTATTCCCAATGAAGTCTACTATAAGTCACATGTATGCACATCCTGTCAGAAAGGTAAACAGGTAAAGGGTTCTTTTAAATCTATTCCATCCCTCTCAACAAGTAGAGTTCTTGAACTTCTACATATGGACTTACATGGCCCAATAACTCCTCCAACTTTGAACGGTAGAAGGTACACACTTGTTGTGGTAGACGATTATTCTAAGTTCACTTGGGTAGTCTTCTTACACAAGAAGAGTGATACACAAACACTTTTGCCTGATCTGTTGAAGAATTTACAGGTTGAGAAGAATCAGTCAATTGTCAAGATCCGTAGTGACAAGGGTACTGAATTCATTAACTGCTATATTAAAGATTTTTGTTCTAAGCGTGGCATCCAGCACCTTACTAGTGCAGCAAGGACACCACAACAAAATGGAGTAGCAGAGCGAAGGAACAGAACTCTTAAGGAGGCCTGCAGGACCATGCTGACAGAGTATAATACGCCTCAGAAGTTTTGGGCAGAAGCCATCAATACTGCATGCCACTCACAAAATAGAAGTGCTATCAATAAATCACTAGGTAAGACGCCCTATGAGGTATGGTAAGGTAGAAAACCCAGAGTTTCATATTTTCATATATTTGGATGTAAGTGTTTTATCCATAACAATGGGAAAAGCAAGTTGAATGCATTCGATGCTAAAGCAGACGAGGGGATATTCTTAGGATACTCCTCAACTAGCAAAGCATTTAGAGTATTCAACTACTCTACCCTATGTGTGGAAGAAACACCACATGTGGTTTTCGAAGAATCTCAACAGGACACGTCTGCCAACAAGATCAGTGAGAAAGTTACTGAGCTAACTATCGAATCTGACAAAGATTCAGAGGTATATGAATCCGTTCAAGCATACAATCCATTCATGAAAGCTCTCGAGTCAGATGACCAGAAGAAGGTAAGTGCTCAAGGTAACTCTACTAGACCAGTTGACATGCCTAAACTAGTCGACTCGTCTACTCCTATTAAATCTTCTGATGATAATGATGTTGACATGCATGATGCTGTACATGATATAGATGATAGTACTATTGTTAAGAATAGAAATACATGGAAATCAGCGCATAATACTGAAAATATTATTGGTGACTCTACTGTTGGTGTGAAGACGAGACGACAACTCTTTGAGTCGCAAGAACAATCTAGTCCATCTCTGTTTTGCTGGTGTTGCTTCCTCTCATCTATCGAGCCAAAAACCATTAATGAGGCATTGGCTGATAGTAATTGGATCATTGCTATGCAAGACGAGTTGAATCAGTTTGTTCGAAACGACGTCTGGGAACTTGTCGATAGACCGAAACATCATAATGTAGTTGGCACTCGATGGATTTTCAAGAATAAGAAAAATGAGAATGATGTAGTTGTTCGTAATAAGGCTAGACTAGTCGCCCAAGGCTATTCACAAGCTGAAGGCATAGATTATGATGAAACATATGCTCCTGTTGCTAGACTAGAAGCCATTCGATTATTCCTTGCATATGCTGCTTACATGAAATTTACTGTATATCAAAGGAATGTTAAAAGTGCATTTCTTAATGGTATTCTTGCGGAAGAAGTGTATGTTGAACAACCCCCAGGTTTCGAAGTCAAAGGTAACCAAGTATACAGATTAAAGAAGGCCTTATATGGACTAAAGCAAGCTCCAAGAGCCTGGTATGATACTCTTTCTCAATTTCTAATAGAAAATGGTTTTACTAAAGGCAAGGTAGATAGAACCTTGTTCAGAAGACAAGAAGGGAAAGACATTTTACTCGTCCAAATTTACGTAGATGACATAATTTTTGGGTCACCTAACAAAAAGCTGAGTGAAAGTTTCTCAACACTCATGCAAAGTAAATTTGAGATGTCTATGATGGGTGAAATGAATTACTTTCTTGGACTTCAAGTAAAACAGACCCCAGAAGGGATTTTCATAAATCAAGCAAAATATACTCGTAATCTACTAGACAAGTATGGTATTAAGACATGTAAATCTTCTGGAGTACCTATGCAACCTACTTACAGGATGGATCCAGACGAGAATGGTAAATGTACTGATCAAACTCACTACCGTGGTCTTATTGGTTCATTACTCTACTTAACTGCTAGTAGACATGATATTGCATTTTATGTTGGTGTATGTGCTCGTTTTCAAGCTAATCCAAAAGAGAGTCATATGGAAACCACTAAAAGGATATTGAAATATTTGAAAGGAACTATCAATCGTGGTATATGGTATCCTTCAAATAATGATTTATCTCTAAGTGGCTACTCTGATTCTGATTTTGGTGGTTGTAGAATAGATAGGAAATCTACATCTGGTTCTTGTCAATTCTTAGGCACAAAACTCATTTCATGGTTTTCGAAAAAGCAGACAAGTGTTGCTACCTCTACTACTGAAGCCGAGTACATGGCTGCTGGTAGTTGTTGTAGTCAATTATTATGGCTTATTCAACAGCTTAGAGATTATGATATTTGTGAATCAAATGTTCCTATATTCTGTGATAGTAATAGTGTTATTGCCATTACACAAAATCCTGTTCTGCACACACGTTGTAAGCATGTTGATGTGAAACACCATTTCATACGTGATCATGTAGAAAAGAAGGATATTCGCATGGAAAAGATTCATACTGATTCTCAAAGAGCTGATATTTTCACAAAACCATTAGCTGAGGCCCGATTTCATGAATTATGCATTAATCTAGGACTAATTGATCTTGATCCTACTAGTATGTAGCAATGTACTAACCAGACAAGTACAGTCCTAAGAAGAAAGGAGAAATAGACAAGTTACCACAAAAGGCACAGAGCACTCATCTACTCACTCAACAGACAGGTATACAAGGTCAGACAAGTTGACCAAACAACCCGATGAGGAAGCTGGTAAAGCTGAGGGTAATACTAAGGGAATAAAACATTTAAGGGGGAATCCTTGATTTCTTAAAAATCCTTATGTTGACTCTTTAGTTTGGTAACAGTCATCTTGTTTGAACCTTGATCATTGACTTAAATTAATATTCCATTCAAAATATTCTACTCAACTATCTGTCGCACAAAATAAGACAGGTACATAAAGTTGTTCGACGTTCAGAATAGACACGCACAGTCGAAGGGGGAACTCGACTAGTACTCATAAGACTACTCGTCTTGTGAAATTAAGTCTACTCGCCTTATGAAGATTAGGCCTACTTATCTGTTCTGGATGGACTCGAACAGACAAGCTAAGTTTTCTTTGATTTAAATGGGTTATGTGTTAAGTGTTTACTCGAAACAAATTAAAGATGTTAAAGTAATTTGACAGTGTTAAAATTTGAATATCCTAGAATTGGATTTATACACCCCTAGTTAATGAGGTGTACACATTCATCTCGCGCCAAAATATGAATATGTTAGGTCAGATGAGTACACTCCTCTTTCTACCAATAGGAAAGGTGGATCTCAATTTTTACAAAATCAAAACACATTTACGTCTCGGTTCCGTAACCGAATGCCAAAGGTCTTAACCGTTGGATCTAATCCCTCGATCTTGACCGTTGGATCAAAAATTCAGTTTTTAAACAAAACCCAATACTTGTACACATCTTGCCTCACGTTTCATAACTCCTCTACTACTTGCTAACAGTGATTTCCTGCATAATCTACTTTCGTGTTCATTACAAATCATTTAACATGTCTATTCGATCTATCTTCGATGTCAGCACCAACATTCAGGCACCATTTGATCTAGGCAGATATATAAATGACAACAAGGTGCATGTTGAGCCATCTCTGTTTTTCGAAGGAAATCATACGGTCGGAAATGCAGAAATCTTGACCAAGTGTACCAGATGCGGTCTAAGACCCTACTTGGAGGCGTTTCCTCAAGTTGTTCTGGAGGAAGAAGTTTTGGAATTCTATGCTAACGCCAGCAGAAGGGGAGATGTTATCGAATCATTTATCGGTTCAAATCGAGTGGAAATCACTCGTGAAGCTCTATTTGAAAGATTGAAGTTGCCCATCGGAACGATTGATGTGGAAAAGTACGCTGAAGGACAGGAGATGAGATATTTAAGTATTTTCTGTGGGAAGAAAATGAAGTTGAAACCGGATGGTAAAGCTATTACAGCCAAGAAGGGTGAACTATTGGAAAAATATCACACTCTACTGGACATAGCAAGCAAGATGCTTCTATGTGCCACTGGGTCTCATGACTCAGTTACCCAAGTCAAAACAAGGATTATGGCAGCCATCTATGATGGAATTACTGAGGGTAATTGGTTCAAGTTGATAGCTGACAGGATGATGCACTTCGAAAGAAGTGTTAGGGTGGATATTGATACTCGGAATTGGGTAGTATCTCAAGCAGTTGGATATGGAAACAAGCTGAGCATCTTACTCCCACTTTTGATGCCCAACAAGACTACTTGGAGCAAGGGAAAGCCATTTCATCCTCTGAAGTTCTATTTAAAGAAAGAAGCACTGAAGAAGCAAGCTGCTGTAAGGCCAGCTGCTCCTAGGCACGTTCAATTTGATGAATCTGAAGTGTTGCCGTACGCGGATTCAGAGAGTTCTTCACAACCTGAGTCTGAGGAAGCAGAGTCCAGTGCAGACGACTCGGAAAAGACTCAATCAGATGAAGAGTCGTTACACGAGAAGGAGTCGAGTGACCAAGTTCCTGAGAGGTATACTCTTATGAGAGTTGGAACCCCACCTCCACTAGAAGAGACGAGTCACCAGGTTGGTACATCTTCACAATCTTTGTCAATTCCGTCTCTCTCTCTCTCTAGTGTTCGAACCAAGGCTAGATCACATCGATCTAGGCCTCGTCCTTTATCCTCAACCTCACATGTACTGGCGGCATTACCGCTTAGAGCCAGTCATCTCCAAATCACTCCCAGACAAGATACAACTGATACTCCTACAGTTGTCATACCTGACCTAGCCACATCAAAGCCCATAGAAACCACTGCCTTTACTCCCTCTCCCTCACCAGAATATGGTGAACCCTCCAACCCATCTACTTCAGACAAGACGCCAGTTGCCACTGCAACAGCTAAGTTAGAGACCTCATCTACTCAGGACCCGTCTGCTGTTAGATTTGAATCCCTGGTATATTATTCGATGTGTCTACGAGAGAAGAGGATTCGTGCTCGAGTTTCAAGAAATCTGCAGAAGACGCTCTCGACTCTTGACATCGACACAACTTCTAAACAGTTTGAGAAGCTAGTCAGGATTTGCACATGGTTCGCGTTGAAGAAGTCTTCTACGGATGATCTTTTTGAAGTCATTCAAGGCAAGGGCGGAATCTCCAACTTTATGGATTGGGAGATGGAACAGAAAGAAAATAGTGGAGTTAAGGATCACTCCGAGCTATTCCCTCGCAAAGCCTTGGTTGATTTAGTCAAAAAGTTGCTGAATATTCCGGATGGTGTCATTGAGGATGTGTTCGCTTTTGACGTCGGAACCCAGACTGATCTGGTGGAAGACGAGATTAAGCCGGAAGTAGCTGAGATAGCAGTACAGACTTCAGAACAATTGGAAGAAATTGTTGAAAGTGATGAAGATGAAGTCGACTCACTCATGCTTGGTAAAGAAGATGATGAGTTCCTGGATGCTGAGATGTTTGATGAGGATGAGATCAAAGTCTTTGATGATGAAGTTGTTGGAACTCCCAGTTCTACTCAAGCTGTTCCAGAAAGATTTCTGGATGAATTAAAGACGGATCTAGGAAATGTTGTTCATACTGCCATAGACAAGTTCTTAAACTTGAATATGAAGGATGTGCTAGTTGAACAGAATCAGTCACTTGTTGACAAATCCAGAGACTTATTTGTTGGTGAGGTCAACAAGATGGACTCAACTTTCCGAGAAGAGATGTTTGCTCAATTTGAAGACTTTCTGAAGAAACAGGTTGATTTTTCAGAAAAGAGGTCAATCTCGTTTGCTCGATCACTAGCTGAAGAGTCAAGCAAAATGGAGAGACTTTACAGAGTTAAAGTTGCTATTGCTGATGAACAGAGACGGGAAGCACAAGATCAATTGATGCGTTCTCGGGATGTTCTAAATGAGTTAACTACACAGAATACTCTTCTTCGACAGACGGCTACTCATTTAAAAGATGAACTAGTTTCATGTACAAGGAAGCTGGAACTGGTTACTGATAGATTAGACAAGATAAGTAATGAGAAATCGCATCAGATGCACATTGAGTCAGCTGCTGAAGCCATGAAGGAAGCTTTGAAAGAAGAAATGACTCGCTTTACTTCTCTTTTCACTCTTAAGGCAAGTGATGAAGCCAAAAAGGGGGAAGAGACAAGTTTAGTTGAAGATGAAGTTGTGAAATCTGCTAGTGCTGAACCGAAGATGAAAGCTGCTGCTACTGCGATTGAAGAACTAAGAAGACCTAAAAGAGGTAGATTAGTGAAGAAGGCAAATCTAGAGCATGCTGAGACAGAAAAACAGAAGAGATTAGATAAAGGCAAAGCTGTTGCGTCTCCTGAAGCAGAGATTCAGACCAGACGAGTTAAGAGAAAGCTGGATATTGAAGAGCCTAATGCTACTGCTACAGTTGAGAAGAAACAAAGAATTGCTGATGATGAGATTCATTATGCAAGCAAAAAAGAAGATTACTAAGCATATTGAAAGGCTGCAGAAGTTGAAAGCTGATGAAGACAAAATGGAAGACAAGTTCATTGATCACTTCATAGATAATGAGCATAGAGCTGAATGGATTGAAGTGAAGAGTCGATGGGAACTTGATCATTGGATAATTAGGAAGTATGGTGATGCTGAAAGTCAAGATGAACTGTATTCTTTATTTGACAGGTTCATGGAAGGACAACACAGGAAGTTATGGCATCTAATCTTGAGGATTTCTGCTGGTGCTAACTTCAACATTCTTGTTCCTAAATTTCCTGAATGGAAATGTCCCATGACCAGCTCAGGTAAAAGAATTGATCATAATCAGATCAAGAAATTCGAAGAAGAACTGCTAGATAAAGAGAAGATTGAAGATGAAGACCATATATGTTTAATTCACAAGAGACTCCTTGATGCATTCTGCGTTCCAAATCCAGAAGGAGGTACTCTTTCAGATTAGCTTTGTTTGTTTGAAGATTAGTTTGTGTTGCTCTGATACTTAGTTTTTTTTTGTTATTCAAAGTATGTGTAATCTACTGATCTATTTTGAATGAATGAAAGATAAGTACTATTTGATGTTAAAAGACAAGGTAACTACTTAACTAGTCTACTTATGAGAAAAGATTCAAGTAGTTTTGGCTTCATCAAAAAGGGGGAAATTGTTGGGATATGAATCCTAGAACAAGTCCTAAATGATGAATAAAAGATGAAGTTTTGATAAAGCCAAAAGTAGTATGAATATTTTCTAAGTGTTGACTGATCTAGTCTAGTTGAGTTAAGTCATCTTGTACAAGACCAGTAGAGTTCACATAAGTTCACATGAAAAGATAAGTACAGTTTATAAGTACTTCATATGTGTTTACAGTATTTGTTTAAGTTTGTTATTGAGCTATTTAAATGTTGTATAGAGCTCATGATGTTTTTATATGTAATAGATTAGTTTTAGTGTATAGTTTATAAGTTGACTAAGCTTGTATTATAAAAGCTTAAAGTAATGTAATAGTCTTGATAGGTTTAGTATAGTCTACTGTTTGAACAAGGAAGACCAGACAAGAAGAGTTGAAGTCTACTACTCAAGACAGAAGGACTACATGACAAGACAAGTACATACAAGTCTACTCAAGACAAGTAAACGTGAAAGTTAGAAACGCGTGAAAAGAAAAAGATATAGAAGTTAGTTATGGAATAACTAATTCACAACAAGAAACGCGTATATGGATATAAGAAGATTCAGTTGAAGGTAGTTGTCAAGAAAAGTTGGTTACAACTTATTAGTTCTTGATTTCAGAAGTTTATAAATACTTCATGGTGGTAATCAGTTGAAGACAACTGATACACTGAAAATCTACATACTCAAAGTAAAGATATATTCGAAGTTTACTCTCAGAGTTGATTGAAGTTCAGATAGAAGCCAGAAGACAAGTGAAGAATCAAGAAGGCTACTACTGAAGATCAGAGAAGTTTTTAGTTTTTGTTTTGTTATTTCTCAAGGTGCTAGATACTTGTAAAATTTCTAGTTAGATCGTAGACATATCTGGAGGTATAGTCTGTTGAAGATCTAAGTCTTCTTCTTGAGACTTTAAAGACAGGAACATACACTTGTACTCGATTGGAAGAGTTTAGTGGAAACATCACAACTGGGTTTGTGAGAGTGGATGTAGACAAGTTGTCGAACCACTATAAATCTCGTGTTTGATTTACTTTACTGTTTTGTTTGTTGTTTAATTGATTAATTGTTTAGTTAATTGAATTACATAACTGAACTAGATTAGCTGAGTATACATAAAACAGAGTTCTCGAATTAAGTTGAGTATAAACTTTAATTGGGCTCATTGTTAATTTCGTATTCCGCATATTGTAATTCTGATATATCGAAAGATTTTAGAAAAGTCTATTCACCCCCCTCTAGACATTTTCTTTAGCTTCCCTCGATATTAACTCAACTTAGGGACCTACAACCCGAATAATAGTGTGTTTGAACATAGTCTTATTTACTAGGTTATATGCATAGATCTATGAGGGAGATAGTTTCATAGGATCTAATAAATTATTCACACTTTTGTAGTGTTATTGTACACCTCTAAGAGGTTGTAATTCGTTTCACATATTTTAATATAGTGAACAGCATAGATTATTTTATAATCTATGCAAATTTTGAATACTTCTATTTTCAGTACGTGCATTTTAATTTCCGCTGCATAGTGTTATCTGGACATTGCCAACACGACAGACAACATCTCTAATTTCGCACGCACACACACTTTGACTAACAAATTACCCAAGTTTTATGTGCAAGATTACGACTATTGGAAACTCCGAATGGAAGCCATATTCAGTTCCACTCATGATCTGATGGTGTCCGTCATCAAGGAAGGACCAATCACAACAATGACGCTCAACACTGCTACTATCGACCCTTCCAAAGCTATAGGCCTGCTCGTGCCAAAACCAAGGTCAGAACTCACTTCAGAAGAAATGAGGCAAAATAATCTGGACAACTTAGTGATTTGTGGTGAGATTGCATGAATTTATAGTGTGAATATTCTTTAATTGTGGTATTAAGATTGCAAAAGTTATGTAAAAGTAGTTTGTTTATCGAATTATTGATACATGATGGCTTTGCATTGTTTTTAGGGAAAAATAATGAGTTTTGAAGAAAATCACATGAAGGAATCAATCTGAGGAAAACGTTAGATGAATGAAGATGAAGAGAGAGTGCATATGCAAGAAGAATCGAGCCAATCGGAGCCACGAATTGGAAATGGTGCACAAAAGAAGAGGCAAGAAGCCACTCGGCCAAACTAGAGACAAAGCTTAGACCTCGGTCGAGCTCCACCATTCGGCCGAGTGAAAAAGGAGTCCAGAATCTGGAACATTTTGCAACTCGGCCGAGCTCCACCATTCGGCCGAGTGAAATGGAGAGTTAGAAACTGGAAGTCGAAATAACTCAGTCGAGCTCAACAATTCGGCCGAGCGGAAAGGTTGGACAACTCGGTCGAGCCCCGCAACTCAGCCGAGTGGAAGGTCTAAGGCATAATCTGGAAGTCGGGGATACTCGGCTGAGCTACACCATCCGGCCGAGTTCCCTGAAGAATGGTCACAATATGTTTAAGGCATGACTCGACCGAGCTCCACAACTCGGCCGAGTGGAATAGGAATGCAGAATCTGGAATGATTCTTAACTCGGCCAAGCTACACCATCCGGCCGAGTTTTCTAAAGATTGGGGCAAAGTAATTTAAGGCCCGACTCGGCCGAGCTACAACACTCGGCCGAGCTGCTGAGTGAACAAAATGCATTACACGCTTTTAGAAGTGCCCAACTCGGCCGAGCTGTCCGATTCGGCCGTGTGACCTCTTATTTTTGCCTAAAAACGTGTTTCGACTTAGGGGCATGTGTTCAACACTTTTGGAAGAGTATATAAGGTCAAAAGTTCATTTTTGAAAGGGGATTCCACACATTGAGAAGACTCTACACATAGTGTAACACCCGAGATTTTAATCAGCATTGATTATAATAAGATATGCATAAGATAATTCTTTAAAAAAAAAGATTACAGTGAGTATATGTATTATTTTGAATTTAGATATGTATATATTATTTGAATTATTATTTACATATTTTTAAGAGATTTAAATAATAATATATTTTATATAGTTATAAATATACGTATACATATATAAATTAGGTAAATATATTGTATATGGTATTGCCCACGGCGATTTTGTTGACTCCTAAAAATTTAAAATTTGAAGAATAAATTTTGAGGTAGAAATCTGCATATTTATCCCATAATTTTAGCAACTAAATCTACTTTTCTCAAACTTATTATACTCTACCCTTTTAAACTAAAAACATAGAAAAATATAATCTCACCTAATATTTACGCTATTCTTGAGAAGACAAGAAATCACCGGTGTGTGCGCTTATGCGTGTGATCTCCTCTTCTTGACGAACTAGTAACATTTTAATTTCTTCCCCTCTCATATTGTTATTCCAATTTTTTCTATTATATAGTATTGTCACGAACTTAATTTTCAATAACTTTATTTGATAAAATTATTAGGGCTTAGGATTTTTAAAGAAATTCTAATTGTCAAATTCTTATCTTTGATGTTACAATTGGGAAATCTTACTATCTATTAAACCTAAAATGTTTCTGCCATTTAAATTCATTTGATAATACAGGGACTATGAAGCTTGCGATTTGTTTTATGCTATTTTTTAGTACACGAAAGTCAACTGTGTTAGCCTGTATAAATTAATTCATTTTGATTGAGTTAAACTCTTTTGGTCTAGTAGGCCTAATCCTTAAACGAAATCGCATGCCAAACTTTTATTAATAAGCCTAAGATTTACTCCAAGCCCTATTTGATCAAAATGACTTTTAGCCAAATCATCTAATCAATTAATTTACTTTTGTTGTATTTACTGTGATATATATAGATATATAGATAGGTATTGGTATTTTGCTTATAACAGATAGGTATTGGTATGATAATTTGAATGTTATATTAATCCAGTAACTATAATAGATTTTGTGATAGTTTACATATAGATTTTAAGACAGATTATTTATTATTATTTTAGGTGATCAAGATCCTCACATTAATTCATCCTACACGTTACGAGATTAATCCAGATATAAGAGGTGGGATTTTCTTGATTGGCTACTTTGTCATTTTTAAGTATTTCGTATGAGTGACTTTATTTCTTGCTGCATCTTACATCTTATGGTTGGTTTATCCAACAGCCTATGTTATTATGGTTGGTTTATCCAACAAACTTATGGTTGGTTTATCCAACAAGCTTATGTTATTATGGTTGGTTTATCCAACAAGCCTATGGTTGGTTTATCCAACAAACCTATGTTATTATGGTTGGCTCTGCCAACAAGCTTATGAAACTGTATGCATGTTTGTGAGTTATGATTTTATTCATATGTTATATTTAACTGTGACAAAGTTAATCCCACTGAGCTAGTTGTTTTGCTCACCCCAATCTATTTAACACTTTACAGATTGACAGAGTTGCGGTGGAAGGACGGTGGATGTGTTTCATGTCATTAAGGAATGCCTTCATGCTATTTTATTTAATTATTTACATTCAAAATTTAAACTATTTTCATTTTAGGAATATTCACATCCTTTTTTTTGAACAAGTTTTGGTACTCATTAGTTAAAGTTACATTTTAATAGGAATTTCTTAAAAGTGTTTTGAGTATTTATTCACCAAAATAATTCCGCTGCCAATATTTATAAAAAAAAATATGCATCGTATAGTATTTTCATCTAGGCCCCTAAAATCGGGATGTGACACATAGTAATAGGTTATTGAGATAGTTTTCTTCTAGTTTTCCATAGATTAGCTTAGAGTTTAGTTAATTTGGCATTTTCAATCAAGGATTGTAAGTGGGCTTTGCTTATTTCATCATATTGTAGCTACAATTTCATGATCAAGGTGATATTACTCTATTTTGCAATTCAATTTGGTATTTTCTTTAATTCTCATTTCTCTTGCTTTTTCACCATGAGTTTGATATTATTTGTTGTTATAGCCATGGGATTCTCTCAAAGAACCATGGGCTAATCCTCAATTGCCTTGGGTGTGGATGTTTTGATGAGAATTTAATGTAATTGTGGATTAATTGCATGATTAGCTTATAATTTGGGTTTTTATGTTTCTAGAGTTGTACTTTGATTGATTCATTTGGTTGATCAACCCTATTAGCGAGCATGTTCGATTATGTTTATTGCAACGAGAGTTGGGTAGCATGATTGGGAGTGTGAGTGTGAGCTTTGGTCAATTGAATAGAAGTTAATTAGTAATTAGCTAACCGAGAGGGGGGTTAATGGCTAGACCGACAACTTTAGACACTAAACAAATAGAGGTCGTCTAGGAGTTTGGTGAGAGGGCGTTTCATAAGCATTAGTAACCGTGTTGAAAGTGCTTATGCAACACTACCTTAGGAGCTTATAGTATTTGGTTAGATCCTATAATTGCTAATCAATGCACGTTGTATACCTATGCCTTTCGAGGGGGTTTGCACACATTTGTGATAGCCTTTAGCTTGACCCAAATTCGTAGTAAAATCATGTAATTGGTTCACTAGATCACTTAATTGCTCACAAAATGGAAACACCCGAGGCAATACTCTCTCTTGCACTTTCCAACGAAAGTTAGATAGATTGTTATTTCTTGTCACTAGTTCTCATTACTTTAGTTAATCTAGTTTAATATTTTTGTGCTTATTCCCGAAAATCCAAACAACATTATTTAGTTACTACAATAGCATGATAAATTGCAACTTTAGGGACTCATTTTCACTCAATTAAGTCCTTGGAACGAAATTCTACTTTGTATACTTATTATACTACTAACGAACCCATACGCTTGTGGGGATCGTATAGTTGTAAAAAGTGTGCAAAAATACGAATCAAGTCACTTAGCAAAGAATTACATTTTACATACTCTGCCTAATGAGTATCTAGGCAAAGTATTGAAATGTAAGACTGCTAAAGATATGTGGGATAGACTTGTTGTTCTTTGTGAAGAAACTACCCTGATCAAGGAAAGTAAGTTGTCTACTACTGTACAGAGATTTGAATCATTCAAAATGAAAGCCAGCAAAATTATCGACCAGTTAGATACTCATTTTACTCGCATTATGAATGATCTTGAAGTTTTAGGAAAGACCTATACGAATAGAGAGATCAATCTGAGAATTCTTAAGGCGTTAGACGAGAGATGGAAGATGGTCAAAATGATCATCAAGAACACACAAGATATTGATTCGTGGACTGCTGAAACCACGTTTCAAACGCTTAAAGCTCATGAGTTCGATTTAGACGAAGAAGATCCCATAGCTAGTAGTGATAAGGAGAAAACCAACTCTATAAGAATGTTGCTTTCAAAGCCTCCTCCTCTAGAAACTCCAGAATAGCTAAGTCTAAGTCTCCTAGCATAAAACACGAGTTAGACAAGTCTGATTTTAGTCTTAAGGATCAGGTGATTTTAATGGTCAATAGGTTTGATAAACTAAATAAGAGGTATGGTAGGTACAAACGCTTTTACAAGGATTATAGAGGTTCCAATGATAAGAACTCTTATGGGAACAGACGAGATAGAAACTCTTCTGAAAGAAGGGATGATATCTCTAAAGAGACCAGACGAGATAGGAACGCGGGAGATAGGAAGGATAGGAATTCCTCCGATAGACAAGACAAGAATAGGGATCAATCCCCAAAGAAAAAATCTACTAATGATCCTTTATGTTATAACTATGATAAGCTAGGTCATTATATCTACGACTGTCCTAATCTTAGCTCGGAAGACAGAAAGGAAAGGAAGAACATACGTGATCGAAGATATGCCAAAGGTAAGAAGGCAATGTTGGCACACGATGACTCTGAAACGGAATCAGACGAGTTGCCTTCGTCTCCTTCTGATTGCCCTTCTAGCGATGAAAAAGAAGCATTTATTGCAGACGATGGCTTAGCCATGATGGCCAAGATCGAACAAGAGGTATTTTCTGCAACTTCTTTTCATTCATGTGATGACTCAGAATCTGATGAAAGTGACACTGCTGATAGTGGAGTAGGGAGTAATCTTCATCATTCCAATGGAGTGACTGAAGAAGACCTCCTACTTGCTAATAAAGCATTCATGGAAGTCGGTGATGAGAACGTCTCTTTAAAACAAGAAATCATTGATCTTCGGGAAGCTCAGTCTAAAATAGATCCTAATATAGTTGTCTTAAACAAACGCTTGACAGAAGAGTTGAATCAACTCAAATACAAGTGTGCGTTAACAGACAAGTTGTATCAAGACTTGTTGAAGACCCAAGCAAGTGAGACTAATGAATTCAATGTTTTAAAGATTAAGTGCAAAAAGCTTGAAGAATGCAATAAGTTCTTAGAAATTGATGTCTTAAATCTAGACTTTAAACTAGCTGACTTGGTTAATTATTCAATGATTAATCAACAACTGTCATATAGGTATAGGGCTCCAGATGATAACACTGGGTTGGGTGCAGAATCGCCTTGCACTACCCAAGTCATTAAGAACCCTATTGTTGCTAGTTCAAGTTCTTTGACAAATGATAAAGGTAAAAGACCAATGGATTACGATATTGAAGCACCAAATCAAGGTGTTGTACACAGACAGACTAGAGTTAACGCTCCAACTATCAAGGGTGGTAGAAAGAATGTTAACAACAGACCTGTCTTGTCTAGACCAAATCAGAAGAGGTTTACTAATCGTGGACGACCAAATCAGGTCAGATACGTACGAAGATTGGTATCCTCTTCAGACCAACTCTAGACCAGTACAAACTCGTTGGAATGAGCCTAAACCTCCTTTCATAAGGCAGTCTCAGATATATTCAACAAGACCTAGAAATGTTGCTCCAAAATATCGTACTCAACCTGTTTTATATCCTCCACCTTTATCATATGATATCATTGGTGAGGAAAGACATAAACATGTCTATAAACCGTATGGCCCAAATGCATATAAGCCTTATTCGAACTATCAAAGGCCTATGCCTACTCAAGTAGAGGTTAAGTCCAAAGGCTACCTCAAACGAGTAGACCCAAAGTTTGAAGATAGACCAAATAAGGATAACAGGGTACTATTTTGTAACAAGTATGATAGAAAATTAAAGAGGTCTTATTTGTTCAAAACTCATATGTACATTTGGATTCCTCTTAATGCTACTGACCCCCCAAGACCCCAATAGACAAGAAGGGTACCTACGTTATTAAATATCAATCATTGCATGGTCGACTCGACTTATACAAGAAAGGTTGTTCTATAGGAGAAACTTGGTACATCGATAGTGGGTGTTCGCACCACATGACGGGTTCTAAGGCTCTTCTATCGAGCTACTGTGAACAAGAAGGACCCAAGGTGATCTTTGGTGATAGCTCAATGGCTGTTACAAAAGGTTTCAGATACATCAGAAATGGAGATGTAGAGATACAAGACGTATCATATCCTACGTTGAAGGTTTGAAGTACAATTTACTTTCTGTTTCTCAATTTTGTGATCGTGGTTATAAGGTACAATTCAAGAGTCGCAAATGCGAGATCATCGATAAAAGGACTCATAATATTCTTCTAGTCGACATTAGACAAGGTAGCGTATACATTATGAACTGGAATAGCTGTCCTATGGATACTTGTCTTCTTAGTAAGAACCCTAAAGAGATCAGTTGGTTATGGCATAGACGCCTATGCCACATGAACTTTAAGATGATTAATAAGATTGCAAGAGATTACCTCGTTGAAGGTATACCCAACAAAATCTATTTCAAGTCACATGTGTGTGACGCTTGCCAGAAAGGTAAGCAGGTAAAAGGTTCTTTTAAATCTATTCCTACACTCTCAACAAGAAGAGTCTTAGAACTTCTACATATGGATTTTCATGGTCCTATCACTCCTCCAACCTTGAATGGTAGAAGGTACACGCTTGTAGTGTCGTCAGGTATCGACTCTGATACCAACTGAAAGTGTGCTGTATAGTGTTTAAGTAAAAGAACAGATTAATGATGCACTAAATGTTGAGACAAATTGTGCAACACTGACTCTAACAGAATATCAGAAATAAAGATACACAGCGGAAGACTTGAAACACTAAAAACAAACGAGACACAATGGAAATATTTTTAACATAGATTTTATAAATAAAAAATCTATGTCTGTCTTATGGCGTAAATTCAATACTTATCTTCAAGTACAAATGTTGTGTGAAATGTTACAACAATAACCTTCACAACTGAAACTACAAACGAGAAGGTGTCTTATTCTAAAAATGATCTAAGTGTATAATTATACACTACCGAAATGCTAGTCCTATCTATGATTACACTCTCAATAGATAAAGAAAAGCGCACAGTCATACGGGTGGGATACTTCGTATGAACTAAAGCGTATAACTACTGACCACAATTTCTAACAGGATGAACGCTAGTCTAGGATATTGTTCGAATAGAATACACTGAATAATGAAGCCTTCCTTCGGTATTTATAGAGTGAGGTACGAATTCTAGAGGCTTCCATCTTTGAGATCCTATTTTTTAGGAACTCAACTTCCATGATCTTTCTAGATCCTTCTTGCATGTTCCAGGTCGATCTATAAGGTTCCAAGTTGGTCTAGCACGTTCTGCAATGTTCTGGAACCTTCCAGGTTCCAGATCCTTGTAGAAGCTTCTATATCCTGCCAAAAATGCGACAACATTTAGATCAACATTTAATGTAGCATTTCAGAAAAGACTTAAAAAAAATCTCGAAAGATCAAATTAAGATGTTGTTGAGAATGTTGATACATTTAAGAATTCACAACATCTACAATTAATAATATATTATTTTTTATTATTTTAAATATTAAAGAAATTAAATTACTAAATTATTAAATTTAATGATAATCATTAGGAAAATTAGATTGGAGGAGAATGTTATAATAAAAAAAAAATGTATACAATCGGTTCTAACTAATAACAAATCATATCTTCATATATATTTATAGTGATTGAATTAATGTAAAGAGATTCACATGGAGTCTATTATATTATCCAGTTATGTTTATCCATAATATATAAATCTCTACAAATCAGATGATGATAAAACATTAAGCCTCAAATCAGAGGTTGATAAAGCATTTGTGATCGCCAAAATAAGAAGGTTTAGAGGTGGAAGTTTATAATATAATTGTAAGATGGTTGGCAAAGACGAGGATGACGAGCAATACAAGATAAATTGTCTATGACAACACCTAAAAAATGTTACCTAATATTAATAGCTATAATATGTTGGCATAGCAAATAAGTAACACTTTTAGGGACGTCGCATTTATCCGTGTAACCCAAAGTCTAATGTAACACTTTAATAGACTACTTTAACACTATTAACATTTTGATAATAATTGTAACACTTTGTTGTATCACTTTAAAAATGTTACATTTGACTTTAAGGGGGTGTATTGGTTGTGGATTCTGTAGGATTTTTTTGGACTTTCAAAGTGTGTGAGTATTCAATTCGAATTTTCAAAAGTCTTTAAAATTTTTGAGGTATTCAATAGGGATTTTAAAAAGTTTTTAAAAATCTTTAGGTATTCAGGAGTCTATACTTCATGGATTTTGTTGGATTCTCTTTAAAAAATATATATAAATAAATTTCACTATCCAAAATCGCTTCTAAACACAAGATATTTTAACGGATTCTCTAGGAAAACTCTGAAGACGAAAGGTCAGAAGTAAGGAGGACAATATTGACCCGACCCGCAGGTACCCGTCCCACCCCACGGATTTTGGGTCAAGTCGGATCCGTATTGAGAATGCGTTGGGTCTGGGTCTTATGTCCGACCTGCGAATATCCCCGAATTAATATATAAAATTTATATATATATATATATATATATATATATATATATATATTATTGGTAAAATAATATTCCGCGAATATATATATATATGTATATATATATATATATATTATTGGTAAAATACTTTATTTATATATATATATTATATTATATTAATTTTTAAAATAAACGCTTCACATCAATAGTTTCAGCGCCGAAGTTTATGAAAATCAATAAAAATATATATATTTCACAATCCTGTCAAGTCTATCAAAATCCATATAAATCAATAAAAAAAAGTCAGTCAAACTCTGCGTGGACTCTATGAATTTTATAAATTCACGTACTTTTTAAAGTCCAAAAAAACCCAATAAAATCTCAATTGAATACACCCCCTAAATATATCACTTTTTTATTTAAATGTATCACTATTTTGGTGACAATTTTAAAATATAAGACAACATTTTTTTGAATAGTTGTAACACTTTTAATTATCAAATGCATCACTATTTTATCACTTTTAATTTTATAAGGTAGCATATTTTAAATAAATATGTAACACTTTTGATTTTTATAATGTTACATTTTAAATAATTATTCAGCACATCAAGTCATGTTCTAAAACGAGAGGGTATATTTTTGACTCGTGTTTTAAGATTTAAGTTCAGGTATAAAATCGTGTGAGGTGACTGAGGTCTTACATGCATTGCATTTTATTTGGAATATAATGCATAATTACTTGTACACCTATAGTTGTTCAGCTTTGCATGTTGTCTTTATACGACTTCCAGGCTAGACTTGCATAAAATTTAAATAAAATTATCGATAGGCAGTAACTAGTCATTCTTGATTTTTTTGTTTTTTTAACTGGATGTATCATCACATTTTATGGAGTTTTAGGACAAAATTATGAATTATTCAAGTTGTGTTTGGATGTATGGTGCAAGATCAGTTTATGAGATTATTACCTTTGAATTTCTAATTAGTGAACTAGATGAATATATTGCAATTGCCACTAGTCAACGGAATTCGATGAGGCAAGAAAAAATTAGGTGTTCTTGCACGAAAGCTAGCTAGATGTGTCGAAATCTGTCTTAATTACAGAGATCCTAAGTGAAAGGGCATTTATATAAAAATTGGTTTAAACTGAATTACTATAATTTAATTTTGCACGGTGAGAGAATTAGGGTCCACATAAAAACATGGATGGATCTGCTTAAAAATTAAACTGAATTAATTGAAAATTTATGTTTTTAAACAGAAAAATTTCATTTTACATCACGTAACTTATATCCATTTCGGCTTAATTAAATTCTGTAAGTATACCTTTTTTTTTTCAATTTACATTCTAAGTTGTCCAGTATACATCATTTTTACCATAAAATTTTCAAATTCTCCAGAAATGTGAGTGTGTATGTGGCTCGCACGTGTGGAACAAATTGACAACGGCGATGAAGTGTTAAATTTACATTCTTTTAAATTCTAAAATTTTGAATTTACGTCATTTAAGTTCTAAATATTAAAATTTCTAAAATGTGTAAACTAATTAAAAAATTTACCCACCTACAAAACCTGAAAATTTAAAGTTGTACAAAAAAAAATAAATATATATATATATATATATATATATAATGGTATATATCAAAATTGGATAAAAAAGGATCAACATTGGATATTTGGCCGGAAGTCATAATTTGGAAAAATTTAATATTTAGGCGAAAAAGAATCAATCTGCATTGGAAATTAATCCTAAAAGTAAAATTGTTAGGAGAAAGATAAATGATGTTTTTTGAAATATATAAATCCTACTCCACTTACAAACTAATTAAAATTAGTCCCAATAGTGGGTCGACGGGGTAGTGGCACTTACAAACTAATTAAAATTAGTCCCAATAGTGGGTCGACGGGGTAGTGGCTAACACTATGTTTATTTTACAAATTTTAATGTTATTTTTTCAAATTATAATGTGTATATAAAATAAATAGTTGGTTAAAGTAAATGTTGAAGATGTCTTATAAGAACGTGTTTAATTAAAATGAGTACGCGTTTATTTAATAAGTGTAATTGACCACAATTAGGAAAGAACATGATAGATATATATATATATATATATATATATATTATTTACGTTGCAAATTATCTTTTTAAAAAAAAAACACTTCTCGATATCTTAGCTTGTTCTTGTTAATTCTGCGATGGCGCCGACTACTACTAAAGTAAACGCAATGAAGAAAGCGAGTGAACTGTCCATTGTGTGCAGTGACCAAGTTGCAACGGACGCGGTCGTCAACTCTTTCTTGACAGCGGGTGTTCCGACAAGTACTATAGTAGAAAGGGAGGAGGAGGTTTGTAAGAGCCAAATTTGGTGGAATGAAGCCTACGAGGGTTTGCAACTTATTTGACGGCGTTGGAGAGTTTGGCCTCTAATGTTTTAAAAAGGGCTGATGAGATGGAGGCTTCGTCTTCTTCAACTTCTACTTCTACTCATCAATGGGATGATCATCTATCCAGATTTAATTACTTTCTAAGTTATTGAATGATTTTATTGATAGATCGATGATATAATATAAGAGCTAGAGTATTTGATTTTAATATAGAATTTTATATTGACAAGTACATTAGTTATATAAGTTTTTTTGTCTTTTAAAAGTTGGCGATCAAGTTAATATTGCTTGCTTGCAGATAAAGTGTTATTATATGTTTTGGGTGCCACCAACGAATTAGTTTTAAGCGTTGAATATCCCACTTTATGGTCAAATTTTATTATAAATTAAATAATGGCCAAACAATTGCGCGTATTAAAATGGCGCCATATTTAAACTACTTATTATATTGTCCAAATTTGACGGTTATTATTGTTAACAACAAGTACTCATAGTCAAAATAATGATGAGTCCTACCAACCTTCTTAGGCACTCTCTTGCCTAAATTACCGTTCCTTCTACGTACAACATGCAATTTCTAAATTTGTGCCACCACTTTCATATAAAGAAATACTCTTGTTCAGTTGTATAATACTTAATTACCTTTTTTTTTATCTGTTCAATTTTTTAATTTTTATTTTTTAAAAATAAAATATTACTCTCATTCACTATTTTATTTCTACTTATCTTCAATGCCTCTATCTTTCACTTTTTCATAAACAATCATTATTTCTTAAAATTTGTATCCAATCCAAATGAAAATTATAAAATTGGACAGAGGGAGTACATTAAGCTGTATGGATAGAAAAAAAATATTTAATTAAATGTTCAATATTTCTAAGTAAATATGAGTTTTTTTAAAATAAAAAAAATAAAAATGAGCAAAACATTTTAATTGGAGCAAAACATTCCACGAAATGAAATTCCTAAGGAAAAATTGTTTATACCTACATTTCTGAAAAAAAAATTAGGTAAAACTACCACCTCAATTTTTTATTAGTTAGAGGAAGAACAAAATGGGGTATGAAATTACTATTATATCCTTCATTTAACTTATCTCACTTTACCATCTTAAATTTATTATTTTATATTCAAATTTTAAAAATTATTTTTCAACATAATTAATTAATATTATTATTTTATATTTGTATTCAAATTTTATTTAAAAATTATTTATTTGTTCTTATTTTTTTATTCTGTTTTTTTTAAATAGAATTGAGAAATAATTTTATTTTTTTTACTTTTCTTACATTATTTCTTTTTTATATTATAAGGCATTTGGAAATTAATTTTCCTTTTTTTATATTATATTTATTTTTTTCAAAAATTATTTACATTCAAATTTTAAATTATAGAATAATTTTTTGCTTCTATTTTATTTAATTTTTTTATATAATATTACATTATGTATATGTTTGCATACGAGCATTATATATTGCATACATGCATTGCATACGAGCATTGCATATTGCATAAGAGGACTATATGTTGCATACGAGCAATAAATATTTCATATACCGAAAAAACGATCCATATTTACAACACATTGAGTTTATTTAACAGATAATAATTATATTTCATGTTTTAGACGATAATAATTACTTAAAATGAATTAAAAGTGTGGAATGAATTGTTTTGCAAAAACATCCCCAAATACTAGATAGACAAATACTAGATAGACACGGTCGATTAATACCGAAAAAAATAGATTATTTTTATTTTGAGTATTTGGTTGAATGAAACTAGTGGTGTGAATCTGGGGGTGTATTAAGTGAAACTGGGGGTGCACATCGGGGCTAGTAAACCCTAGCCCATTAGTAAACCCATTGGAAGAATAGAACCCTAGTCTCTGCCCTAGAACATGTTTGGCCGCCGCCGCCTTAGAAATCGCCGACACCACCGTCGGCGATGCACAGAGCTTCGCCGCCCATCCGTTACAGCAACACCACCTGTGGAAAACCCCAAATCAGGAAAACGCGCAGAGCTCCGACGCAAAGTCGGAAAAAATGAAATACAAACCAGAAATCGAAACACGAAACACAAAGCCAGAAAAGTACATCAGATTTGAAAACATAAAAAGTAATACAAAAAAATCACAAACCACATCGTATTCAGTCGCCGCCACTCTCACGGGTGGAGTTGCAGATCGGCGCCGACGTCGACCAAAGCTAGATCCAGGCGGCGGCACCGACGAACCATCGAGGGCAGAGACTTTCTTCACCGGCGTCCACGAATCATCGAGGGCTTCGTCGCAGCCGCCACCAAAGTTACGCCCCAGCGCCGCCTCCTTCCCTCCCTCGCTTTTTTTCTATAGATTTGTTACATCACAACAGCGGCGCCTCTTCTCCCTTGCCCAGCGCCGCCGCTGCCCTGCCTTCCCCCACCCAAACCCTCGCCCCAACACTGCGGTCGTCGTCCCTTCCTCTCGACGCGCAGAGCTCCGCCGCCCATCCGTTGCAGCAACACCACCAGTCGTAAAAAACGAAAACGTAAAAAGTAATACCAGAAAATCGAAAAAAATTGACAAACCACTTCGTCTTGAGTCGAAGACCTCTTCGACTCCCACAGTGTTGCAGATCGGCAACAATCGACCCCGGCCTTGTCTTCGTCTTCGCCGATCTCTCCGGCGGCCAAAAAAATCACCACCACCAGCTCGGCCACAATTTCGACGGCCAAGGCTCGATCCAGGCGGCGGCCACGACAAACGGTGGCTGGATTTGAAAACTATTGGAGATATAATGAATGAGAGAGTTTTGTAAAAAAAGAAAAGAGAGAATAGATGGAGATTTGAAAATGATGTTTGAAATGGGGAAAAGGGAGGACATATATTAACCCTAGGTTTAAAAATGAAGGACAAGGGTAAAATTGGGATTTCCCATCAAAATTGAAGATATAAGTAATATAAAATAATTGTGATAGTTTTAAACACTAAAGGGGGCTAGATTGAGGTTTTGAGCAAATATTCACAATTCCTAACCCCCCATGACGATTGGTGTTTCTTAATTTTTATAAATGAAAATGTTTTAGATGAATATTAATATTGTGCATGAGATAGTAATGTCATATATATTTTATAAAAATATTTATTTATTGTAACCGGTAAATTGTGTCTCATTTGGTTCGTTATTAAATTTGAGATGGCGCCATTGTTTCTACGTCACCCAAAAGTGAAAACTTTTAAAGGGCTAGTCTTTTGCATTTAAGTCATTCACATTCACATTCACATTCACATTCTATATAAATACACCCACAGCTCAACTCACATTTTTTATAAATATATCCACTGACAGTTTAATTTACACTCATATTTTTTTATAAATACATCCACTAGCAGAAATTGTTCTTAGTCGTCTTCTCCGAGCAGTTTTCGGTCACACCAGCCCGCGGCTGAACGGTGCAATTTACGACGGCCTTAATCTTTAAATATTTTCTATTTCTTTAAATATTCTTTAATAATTATTATGGATCAAGGTTATTTTATATTACTACATGTAATAATATATGTTACTATATGTTATAATGTGAGTTATTTAATCAATAAAATTTCTAGAAAAAAATACTTCATAAAAGAATCAGTATTACTATATAAAAAATTATATGTTACTATATACTACAGTTTGAATTACTACATTGAATATACGTTTGTTACTATATGTAACTTTATCAAATGATTTGCATTACAATATGGTTATTGTGATTACTACATGCCATAATATATGTTACTACGTATTATAATGTGAGTTACTACATTAACAAAAACACTAGAAAAAAAACGGGTTACTAAATAAAAGAATTTGTATTATTATATAAAATAGTTTGTGATATTACTACATAAAATAATGTGTGTTACTACATATTACAATTTGAATTACTACATTTAATATTCCGCGTTCGTCAATAAAATAAAAGATAAAAAAATCACAGAAACTAGTAAAATAAACGGGTTAAAATTTTTGGTGAAAATTAGAACACAAGCGGGTCAGTTGACAAATAAATTAAGAATTAACCCAAATGAATTAATGGTGGCCAATAATATATATTTCCAGCCCATTGACTTAATAAGTCAATATTTTCAGCCCAATTGACTTAATGAGTTATGGTTACAGATAATAGATGTTGTTGTTGCTGCATATATGCTAAATGCCACCCTTGTTGTGCCTAAGCTAGATCAACAATCTTTATGGGAGGATTCCAGGTTTGGTAATAATAATACACTTTGATACAGACATAGCTAACTTCCTAACACTAATTCATGTCACATTGGTTTGCAGCAACTTCTCTGAGATCTTCGATGTGGGCCGTTTTATTAAGTACCTATCCAAAGATGTGAGAATAAAAAGGAAGCTCCCTGAAAATGCAGGCAAAGTCTTCGCTACTCGCGTTCCAAGAAAATGCGACCCGAAATGCTATCAAACTCGTGTAATGCCTATCTACGAAAAGAAGCATGTATGCATCAGCTAAAGATCCGACTAATTAGTGTTTGTATTGATTGATAATTCGAATATGAAAGTGGAAACATTGGTTGTCTTCAAGTGCAGGCAGTTGAGCTTACGAAGTTCGATTATAGGCTATCAAATTGGCTTGATGAGGATCTGCAAAAACTGAGGTGTAGAGTAAACTACCATGCTTTAAGATTTGGTCACCCCATTGTCGAGATGGGTAGCAAATTGGTTGAGAGGATGAGGACAAAAGCAAAACATTTTGTTGCATTGCATTTGAGGTATATATAGATTACAGAGACTATATGTTCAAATTTTAATTTCTCTAAATAAATTGTTATTTGAGAATTAATGTTTAGATACGAAACGGATATGCTAGCATTCTCTGTATGCTACTATGGTGGAGGAGAGAAAGAAATGAGAGAACTAGGTGTTCTACGAAAGAGGTGGACGATTTTATGTGTGTCTCGTATAATAATTCTTGACATGTAATGACAGAAATACAGTCGGAATTGAGAATAGTGACTGGATTTCTGTCATTACAGGTCAATTTTCTTGTAGTGTACTACTCATGTAATTTATTCTTGATATATATACTCATGTATGTAGACAAAAGATCCAGAGAGGGAAAGAAGGCAGGGGAAATGCCCACTAAGTCCTGAGGAAGTTGGGGTGATGATGAGGGCATTAGGCTATGGGGACGACGTCCATTTATACGTAGCATCAGGCGACATATATGGGGGTGAAGAAACATTGGCACCTCTGAGATCACTGTTTCCAAATATGCATACCAAAGAGACGCGTGCCACCAAGGAAGAGCTTGCACAATTCTCATCACATTCGTCTCGAATGGCTGCTTTAGACTTCATTGTTTGTGATGAAAGTGATGTTTTCATTACCAATAACAATGGAAACATGGCAAGGATACTCTCCGGAAGAAGGTTGATCAATATATCTATATACTTAATTATTTCCACTCCATATATATCTAATCTAAGAAGAATAAGTACTTAAAACGAATTGCAAAAACATAATTAAAGAAAGATACACAAACACAAAACTGAACTATCTACACTATTTTAATCTACTGCAGAAAATAGTTCATTGTTTTATATAACACAATGATTATGCCACAAAAAAGAAACTTTAATTCATTACATCCTCGAGAATTAGTAGCTGCAAAATCCCAAGATTTCCATGCTCTGTATGTTTTAAAATTGTAAAATCAATTGCTTAAGCTAACAGAGATGTTGTTGCAACAAGTAAAGCAACTTCAATTTTCTATGGAAATAGAAAGGTCCTCGAGTGTAGAATTAACAATAGGAATGCGTTTAATCCACTCACGATCTGCACCACGCATTCTGAGTCGAGCCATGAATTCCCAGGCCATGTCGTACAGACTAAGTTCTTCAATCTTGATGAGATTGTGCAACCCCACTGGAAACGTCTTAAGTTGAGGGCATTTCCCAATTGATAGCTTCCTAAGTTGAGCCATTGCTCCATCTCCTATCACAATCCTGTCAAGATTGGTGAAGTCCTCAATTAGCAAAATCTTGAGCTTCTTGAAACACGAAGCTTCGAATGTCAGCTCTTTCCCCATACAACAGTTCACCAGCTGAAGCTCCGTTATATTGGGAAGTTGCTCAAGGGCCCGCAACGGGCTGTCCTCCATTTTAGACCACTTGAGACAAATCCTGAGAAGATTATCCAGTGAGGAAATCCAGCTTGGAAATTCTTTCAGTCGGCCTTTCAAGTAGAGACGCTGCAGAGTCTGAGGAGGATTTGCCATCTCTCCCACTTCAAGAAACTCATCTTTTGTGGCTGCACATAAATCCAGAGTTCTCAAATTCTCCATCAACTCAACAGCTGCACACAAATCTTTACCGTGTTCCCCCTTGAGTTCCGTCAGTCCAAGCTTTCTAAGTCGGGTCAGTTTTTTCATATCTTTTAGGATGCCACCCTTTTTGTCTACCTTAACAAGAGACAAATCTTGTAGATTTGTCAGGTTGTCAATCCCTTCGTACACCTTTACGCCTTGAACTGAGTCATTTTTGTAGACAAAGAGGTGGCAGAGGCTGTGCAGGTATGATATTTCTTGTGGAAGTTCTGTGATATCAGTTTGTTTAAGGTCTAAGGTTTCGAGGTAAGAAAGGCTCTTTATGGAACTGGGAATAATCTTTATTTCATTTTTTCTAAGACTGAGGTATTTTAGAAGGGTGAGACGGGTGATGTCCTTGGGAAATTCGGTGAGATGTGCTCCTTCAAAGTCTAAAACTCTAAGCAACACGAGTCCACTTAAATGTCTCTCAAAATCGAGGTCAGGTTTATTACTCATCCTGAAAAAAAAAAAACACGTAAACATGTTTGAAACACGACGTACTGTAAACAATCAAGATCACATATTTTACTTTGGTGTTTCATCCTGTACTTCATTATCTCTAACACATCACATATGTCATTTATTAGAACAAGTGAAACACGAGATGTCATGTATCATAACAGTAAAACACCAAATTGAAATAAGGAATCAACAAAACAAAAAAGATTTGTCCAACATGTTACATACCTCAATAAAAACATGGAACGAACACCAAACAGGTCACTATTTCTGGGCAAATTGGAGCAGTCTTCATGGGCAGATAGACGCCGAATCTTCTGGCTAAGACCTGCATTCTCTCGGGAAAAAATTGATGCAAAATTTTCCTCCCTGCATTTTTGGATGACAAACTCGTGGATAAGGTTCAAGACCCGACAACTTCCAGGGCTGCCATCAAAATCCCAGTCGGGAACATGAACCAAGTTCCTCTGAATGAGTTCATTGAGATACTCCCCTGCCACCTCCTCTGCGGTCTTATAGTGTGTTTCCATGGCGAACCGTTCAGCCACCCAGAGGCGTATGAGCTTTCCCCGCTTCACTGAGTAATCCTCAGGGAAGATGCTGAAGTAGAGGAAACAACACTTGAGATTAGTGGACAGATCCATGTAGCTAAGCAGAAGACCGTTGATGAAGACACACATATTGGAATCATCACCCATTTCATCTCCAAGATTGTCGTTAAACCTTTTCCACTCACAGGCAAGTCTCGGTTTATTCGCAAGCGCACTAGCTACTGCCACAATAGCCAGGGGGAGCCCTTCGCATCTCTTCACAATTTTCTCGGAAGGTTCCTTCAAATCAGAAGGGCATTCCCCATTGCTTTCTGGGAACACCTTTCCGCAGAAGAGTTTCCACCCTTGTTCCCACTCCAAATGGTTCAACGTAAACACGTGCTGACTTGACGATGCACAAGTAGAGGCCAATTTGGAGGACCTGGTTGTCACAATTATTCTACTGCCACAATTTGAATTTGGGATTTCATTCTTTATCATATTCCAATCTACCCGCTTCCAAACATCATCAAGAACGATCATGTACCTCTTCCCAGAAAGGTATTTTCTTAGCTTTGCTGACGTGGTTGAATCGTCTTGCCCTCCTGGATATGGCTCTTTCATCGAACCACACACCTGTTTGAGAATATCGATCAAAATTTCCTCGACTATAAAATGGCGTGAGACTCGAACCCAGGCATAGCAATCAAATATGCCCTGAATTCCTTTCTCCAAAAACACATTCTTGACGAATGTTGTCTTTCCAGAGCCACTTGGACCATCAACGGCTAGCATGAGCAGCCCCGTCTCTCCCTCGAGCAGTTGGCGCGTAAATTCTATTTTGGGCTTTTCATAGCCCACCATTTCATCGTCAAGGTGAAGAGGACTGATCACCAGCTGACTGGCTATCCTGATCGAACAGCTGGAGAATCGTGGTGAATTGGAACCTCGAGCAGAGAGAGCTGCAGTCTGGGCTTTAATATCTTCTATATCTCGGTTGATGCTTGCTATCTTGTCCCAGATTCCGCACAGTGGGAACCTATGGCGGAGTTGATGGGCTAATTTGTGAACCTTCTTTGTGAATTTGTGGTTGTGGAAGGTGTAGGGCGGGGAGTGAAGAACGAACTCTTCTAGAACATCTTCAATATCGTAAGCGATATTTCGAATTTTGTGCAACTGATCGTCCAGCATTTTGCTCCCTTCAAGGCCATAGTTGTCTTCTATGAAAGCATTCATAGAATAAAGCCAACTTTGCATGCTTTTGATATCCACATATTTAGGGGAATTGAGTTTTTTGAGTTGAGGTGCGATGGTTTCGAGCAAAACCACCGCTGCCGTAACTGCAAGTCCTGCCATAATTTGACTCTAATTTCCGATCTTGTTATAAGGATGGAGTTTGGTGATGAAGGATGAGCACTTTTCTGGAGAATTTAAAGAACAAGATGCTTAGTGTGCCAGTAAGTAATTTTGATATGTTTAAATAAAGTAAGTATACAACTAATCAATTGGTAAAAGTCTCAATTGGAATGTAATTTCTTAGTAAAGAATTCGGATCTTCATTTCAATATCATGAAAATATAATTTAATAGTGGTCCCGCCAAAACAAATTTTGTACTCCAATAATTAACGACTTTTTTTATGTTTGCATTGCATAGTAAACGCCTTGGAAGGAAGAACAGCCCAAACAAGTCGCATGCATTAATTGCTAAGACAGTGTTGACTTACTACCACATGTTACGAGATTATTCAATTAATTGAAGTAGTAGTACAAAAGGGAAAATTTTTATTTTATTCCTAAAAGTTTGAAACATTTTAAAATAAATCTTTTAAATTTCAACTTTACAAAATAAGTCATTTACCTTTCAATTTAATCCTTTTTTACATCAATTTTAATCCTTTTTATTTTAAAGGAATTATAATAGTCAAACTTGGTGCCACATAGATTAAAAAATGACACATCACTATCTCTCCACTATATATATTAAAAAAAAAAGTAGAGCTAATAAGTAATAACACCCCAAAATATTTTATACACACCCCATAATTTTAAATTAAAAAATAAATGTATATAAAATAATTAAGTAACCCTAACATAAATAAATAGTAAAATCATTTTAAAAAATAACTTGAAAAAATCTGAAAATAAATCTTTAAAAATCTGCAAAAAAAAAAAATGTAATTAAAATTTAAAAGTATTTAAAAAAATTAACTAACTCTTTAAAAATAATTAATTTACATAAATTAATTAATTTTTTGAAAAGAAATCTTAGAAAATTAAATAGAATCTGAAATTAAAAAATAAATCATCAAAACAAAATTTAAAAAAATCAATAAAAAGTAAGATTTTATTTTTTATTTAATTTTCTTAATATTTATTTTTGATTGAGTTTATTTTTCTTTCATTTTTTCTTTTATTTATTTTTTAAAAAAATTGAATCATTAATTGGTATTTTAAATTTAATTATTTTATAAATTTTATTTGATTTATTTAATATTTTTAGATTTTATTTGGATTTAATTGATTTTTTTCTTCAAATATTTTTTAATATTTAGTTGATTTTTTAAAATATTTTTAAATTTTATTTAGTTTTTCGTATTAATGATTATATTTTTTTAATTAATTTTTAAAATTTATATATAGTTTTAATGATTTAGTTGAATTATAAATTATATTTTTAATTTTTATTCAATTTGCATTTGTTTTGAGGGATAAAGGGTAAATAGAAAAGAATTGGGGTGTGTTTAGCAATAAAAAATGATTTTTAAATTTTAGTGGGGTGTGTATAACATTTTATTAGATGTTAGTACAAAACAAGCATCGATCTTGATTGATACTTAGTCTTGAGCTACTACAAGAAAACAGTCAAATTTCAGCGGAAAAATTCCAACAGGAAAATAAACCGTTGGAAATTTCAAAATTCCAACCGTTTTTCCAACGACATAAGCAATTGTTGGAAAATTCCATTGGCGTTAGACCGTTGGAATGACTTCTCTAAAATTTCATATCTAATTCCAACAGAATTTCCAATGGCATGTTATCGTTGGATTTTTCTATAATTATTCCAACAAAAATTTCATTGATACTAACCAATTGGAATGGTTCCCTAAATGATGGTTGGATTTTTTAATTAACTCTTCAATTCTTGAAGTGTTTGTTAAGTAATACTTAACCAGTGTTATTGGATTGTGTTAAAATAAATGCATTGTTTCGTTTAATATATTTTTTCTTAACTTTTAAGTTGTATGTTTTCGAAAATCATTTAGGCGGGATAGAGCTCTTTATAATTTAATTCATTAATATAATAAACTCACTTGATATTTTCCCTAGGTACCAAATTAATCAAAATTTAAAAAAAAAAAAAAAAGGATTATTTCATTAATAATTTTTTAGTAAGAAGACCATCTAATTTTTGCATATAACCCAAAAAAAAAAATTGAAATAAGAGCAAATCACAATTAGAAGTGTCTACAATACTCTATGAAATCTTTCTTTTGCTTAATCCATTCCTGCAGTATGCAGTTTCCATAGAGAGATTTTGGAATGTTTTACTATTATGAGTTTATGCAATTCGAGAATAATCATGATTTTTCATAATATGATCAACTTTAGCATATTTATTTCATTAGGTAATGAAAAAGGTACTAGGTAAGAAACATACCTTCGATCTCCTCCAATTAGCAATGTCACATTTATAGATGGATAACTCATACTCCCTATCAATTCCTTTTAGCTAAATAGTCAGTGATGATGTTTTTAATTTGGTTGGTTGGATGGGATTTCTTAGTATAATTGTCAGTGCAGAACAATTCAAGATGAAACCATTCTCACATTCAAACTCAAGCAACAGATGCAACTTGGCTAGCTAAACTAAACATGTGAACCACATGTATACCTTAAAGCATGGAAGAAGTAAGCTCACCGTTTCTACAACCAAACACAGAGCACATAGTAATAGTAATGAGAGACCAATTATATGATACTGATCACCAAAGGAGGAACATTTTGAATGATGCGAGAGACTGAGCAACTGATTCATCTTAATTAAAAATTAATTAGAATTAAGAGAGGAGAGGGAGCGAATGATACGACTAGAGCAACCAAACTATGTGTTTAAGTTATTACGATCTCTCCAGCCATCCTCTGCAATTGAAAACCTTTGTTAAAAAACCATTTTCAAGTCAAAATCAAAACCAATAACCTAAAAAAGAAAAGGAAAACAACTTATGGACATTCAAAACAATCTTTCTAGCCTCTATCTCTTTAAAATTTACTTGATTCTGAACCAATCAAGTTAGACTTCACATTAAGTAACTAGAAATCTTGCTCAACTCGTGCAAATACACAAATAAAACAAGTACAATATGTAATATCTATGATATAATACATAAAATATTACGAGAGTACTATCCATAGCAGACTCATGTTGCTAAAAGATTTTTGGATAGCCAAACTCAACCAACATTTGAACTGAAAAAGCATACAGAAGGGAGAAAATTTGAATACCTCATCAACAATTTGTGATTCTGAAATCAACTTAAAAAATCGAATACATAAATTTTATCAGCTATTAAAGATTCTAACATCAATTCAAAGCTATCAAGAACAATACCTAGTGTGTGGAGCAGTATTTAACCCTCTCTCTACCAATACCGACTGGTAGAATTCGAATTCATCATCAACTTTAGAAGCTTCGAAGATTTTGAAAAGGATTGTGCATATATGAAAGGTGATATGAAATCTGAAAAGGAATTAATAGCACAAGCAGCTTTGAAATCTACAACATGACACTGTTGTCCTGGCGTTAACATATTGGCGGCTTACATGAAATTTACCACACTAACATGACAGGCCTTATTAATGTTTTTTTTTATTCTTCCTTTTCAAGGTTTAGTTTGGGAATGCAAAAGAAATTTACTAGTGTTTTGCTTGCTATTATATCTAGCTAGCTAATAAAGAATTTAAAGGCATCTAATTACTTGGAAACATCTCCCATGTGAGATTCCTCTCCAATCCTACAAAAGTATCTACATCACAGTGAACAAGAAGGATAATCAAAGTGACACAAAGGAAAAAATAAACACATAATTATAAAAGAATTCAGCAAAAGAAAATGAATCATTTCAACTAATAATATTCTTAAATAATGGTGGAGACTTCAATTTCTCAATTGTTATATGTTTTAGATTCTTGTTAAAGAGATATAATTTTATTGTTATTATATTCTCTACTGGTGTTAACAATATATCTATCTCAACTTCACTCATCTAGGCTAAGCATGTTCTAGTTTAAGTACACTCAAAACTCTCCTGAAATAGGATATAAACCCCTGCAATCTGACCCAACTGAATGGAACCAACACGCTGCACATCTTCTTTTTCAGAACCAGAAAATTAAATACCACATATATACATTTCTTATCACTAACATAAATACATTACATAGTGTTGGGCTTAGGCCCAAGTGTTTTGGTCCAAGACCTTAACACAAAAGGCCCGTAGCCAACATGTTTGCCCTAATTGTTTATATCTTAGGCAGCCTCCCACTCAAGTCTTATTGAAGTCATTCTTTCTTCTCTCTCTTTGTGAAGTATAACAAAGAGTTAAGTGTGAAAGTCTTGAGTGTGGAGAGTTACCGTATGAACTTGGTTCCCTCTCTACGTATCCCAATCCCAGGTGCCTGAGCCTGTTAGATTTAAGGCAAGATTAGTGGCTAAGGGTTTTACTCAAAAAGAGGGGATTGATTACACTGAAATCTTTGCTCCTGTTGTCAAATTTACCACTGTTCGCATAATGCTTGCTCTTGTTGCTCACTTTAATTGGGAACTTAAACAAATGGATGTGAAAACAGCATTCTTACATTGTGATTTGGATAAAAAGATTTACATGAGACAACCTGAAGGATTTGTTGATCCTAAGAACCCTGAACATGTGTGCCTCCTTCGTAAGTCTTTGTATGGATTGAAACAATCTCCTAGGCAGTGGAATAAGAAATTTGATGAGTGCATGATGTCTTTGAAACTTAAGAGAAGCTCTTTTGATCCTTACTTGTACTTTAAGAAAAGTGCTTTTGTACCTTTTTTCTTGCTCATATATGTGGATGACATGCTTCTTGTTAATCCTTGTGTTAAAACTGTTGAGCATGTTCAAAAGTGCCTTTACGATAAATTTGACATGAAAGACCTTAGTGATGCTAAGAAGATCTTAGGCATGCATATAGAAAGAGATAGGAAAAAGCATATTCTTTTGCTTGGTCAGATTTCATATGTTGATAAGGTTTTGAGTAAATTCTCTATGTCTTCTGCTAAATCTGTGAATGTTCCTCTTGCTGCCCATTTTGTGTTAAGTAAGACTCAGTCTCCCATGACGAAGTCTGAAAGTGATGAGATGAAAAGTGTGTCTTACTCCAATGCCATTGGATCTGTGATGTATCTCATGGTAAGCACTGGACCTGATATTGCATATTCTGTTAGTTGCTTGAGTAGATATATGTCTAATCCAGGTATGCCTCATTGGGAGGCTTTGAAGTGGCTACTTAAGTACCTTAAGGGTACGATGGAGGTATGTCTTAAATTTTCTAAATGTGCAAATGGTGTGAGACTTGTTGGGTATGTGGATTCTAACTATGCTAATGATAGAGATAATAGAAAATCTACCACTTCTTATGTGTTCACCCTATGTGGTTCTTGTATTAGCTGGAAATCTCAGGTACAACATGTAGTTGCTTTATCCACAACTGAATCTGAATATATTGCTATAACTGAGGCAGCTAAAGAGGTCATTTGGTTGAAAGGTTTTATTTCTGAGATTGGTTTACTTGAAGGTGAAGTGGTTGTATTTTCTGATAGTCAATCTGCTATACAATTGTGTAAGAATCCTGTATACCATGAAAGAACTAAACACGTTGATGTTAAATACCATTTTGTACGTGATATAATTGAAAAGGGCATTATTGATCTTGAGAAAATTGCTTCTGAGTTTAATCCTGCTGATATGGGCACCAAGTGCCTTTCTGTTGAAAAACTTAGGTCTTGCATGAGAACTTTGAATTTTGATTCTATTGATTAAAATTGTTTTTGCAGCCTCTATGTTTATTTTGTTTCATGTTTTTGTTTGTGACTTGTGTGTCTAAACTGTTATTGTTTGTGTACTTTGTGTCCAACATGTTTTGTTTGTGTTTCCCTTGATAGCTTACTTTGCATTTGTTATTAATGTCTTGTATAAACTTTGTGTTTGTTGCTTTTGCAGGTGCAATGTGCGTGCAATAGGTGTTATGTGTGCTATGTGTGTGTTGTGTGTGCTATGTGTGGGTGTGTGTGTTAAGGCGATGATGATGACCTACGGATTGTTTGGATTGTAGAGGGGATGGCAAAAAAGGTGGAGAATTTGTTGGGCTTAGGCCCAAGTGTTTTGGCCCAAGGCCTTAACACAAAAGGCCCGTAGCCAACATGTTGCCCTAGTTGTTTATATCTTAGGCAGTCTCCCACTCAAGTTTTATTGGAGTCATTCTTTCTTCTCTCTCTTTGTGAAGTATAACAAAGAGTTAAGTGTGAAAGTCTTGAGTGTGGAGAGTTAGCGTATGAACTTGGTTCCCTCTCTACGTATCCCAATCCCAGGTGCCTGAGCCTGTGTCTATCATATCTCAACGGAGACGACGATTAGACCCAACACATAGCAACATAAAGCCACTCCATAGCAACAAATTGGTACCTGGAAAAACTAGATAAGTAAGCCTAGATAACTGAAGTTCTCCAATTTAGAAGAATTAGATACCTGAGATGAGAGATGACTTAGACGGAAACTCAAGGAGTGAGCAGCACCTGCACCTCTCTAGGACAGGATTGGAGGCACCGGTAGAGGGCTGCAAAATTAGCGTAACTGCTGCTGAGAATTAGGAATTTTTTTAATTTTTTTTTTGGGGGAGGGGGTACTGCATTATCAGCGTGGAATTTAGGCATTGTTAATTTATAAGAATAGAGGGTACGTATTAGGTTCCCTCCATATTTTCCCACACTTCTGGAATCTTTTTCTCTTGAGCGCGGGGTTTTAAATTTTTAATGAACAATGAAGGATACAAATAGTGGTGACTGTTGCTTTCGTTTTATTTTTTATTTATTAGTTTAAAGAAAAAATAAATTATAAAAAGATCAGATTGAAGAAGATTTGATTAAATATTATATTTATAAACATAATATTTTACATTAGCAAATTTTATTCCCATGTGAATCCATGAAGAAGATTTGGTCAAATATTATAGTATAAAATAATTTTTGTTTTTAGGGGAGTATAAAATAATATTTGAATCAAATAATATAAATATTGGCAATTCCTGACTATAATTAAGTTAATAACCATGTTATTGTTTTTTTTTTTTTAAGTTTCCGGTATTCAGTCCAAGAACTAACTAATCCGATGATCAATTTCATCGTTCATTTACGGAGCTCAGTTTAAAGTCAGAGTTTTACGTTCTGTATGGACTGACTTCATAGAAATGATTTGCACCTTATATTATATAGGTGACGTTTATCAATGAATTCAATCTTATTTTATTTTAATTTGAGTAAATATTGAAAATGTATGGAAGAAAGGGATTTGAAGAAGGTGTTTAAACTGTGTTTTTTTTTTTTTTTATTACATTAAATACCCAACCCTTTTTTCTCTCCCCATGACTCGAACCCAGGATCTAAAGCCTAGGTAGTGGTGCTCTAACCACTTGAGCTATCCAACTTCGTCTAAACTGTGTTACTATATGATCAAAATCAGTAAAAAAATGAGGAAAAAAACTTATATTTAAAGATGTGATCGAAGAATAGAATTAGAAAACACTCACACACACAAAAAAAAGATTTAATCAAAGCAAGAATTGGGAAAAACATTGAGAAGAATAAGTTTGAAAAAATAAATATATATATTTTTCAAAGAGAGAAAAGACAAGTTTTGAGGAAATAACATGTAGTATGTTGTAACACATTTCTCCTAAAGTTATATATTTGTGTTCATTCAGTAACACATGTAAGATATTGAAAAGTGTGTTATTTTATAAGCACAAGTGTATTAATTTATTGAGAAAAATGTGTTATTTTATTAACAAAATCAATAAAAATGTAAAAAATCAAAAGATTTACTAAACCTTGACCCATCATATTGAAACATAGATTCGCCATGGAAAATCAACAGATCTATGCGAGAATAATTCACAATTAAAAACGTAAAAGAGAGAAAACGAACAAGAAATCAAAAATAACATAAAGTAATGGTCATATGACTCATATTGCACAAAGCTTGATTTGTACAATATTTTATATAAATGTTTGCTTTTGTTGAGTAGTATAAAAGGGTTTTTTTTTTTTAATAGGATCGTTGATCAAAGAAAGAACAAGGTCCTAATTTTCGGACGAATCCATATGACAAGTCTCAAAGTCTTACTATAGGGATAGTTGCATCTTCTCCCACACATACTCATGTAGCCTAGCTCTCCCCTGTAGTTCTACTGCTTCAATTGAAGAAATGTTCAACACCAAGATGAGGAGTAAAAGACGGTGTACCAGAATTATCTAATCCTCGATAACTGATTATTATGCTCTAGCAAGCAATGAGAGAAGACAAGACTTTGACCGCGTGCCTATTGAATAATTAAATCTGACTACTCATAGGTCTCAAGAGAAGACGAAAGTTCTTAGATGACATCGTGCTACAATTATTATGAAAACTTGGATTAAATTTTTCATAGTAAATCACCTAATTAAAATTTAAAATTGTGATTGTAAATTAATACTCTTATTACATAGTGCATTACATTATACTATGATGAAATATTAATTTACTATAACTTGATGTAAAATTGAGTGAAATTGAAAAATGTGATGAATGTTTTCATTTAGGGGTATGCAAAATATTGAGGAACAAACCAAAAAAAAAAGTATGAAAACTTTCGAGTGATAAATTAAAAAGAAAAATATGAAAAAAATTTGAGGGACGGATAAAGTATTGATGATTTTTTTTTTTTAGATTTATGCGAGGGATTGTAATTTTTTTATTTTAACAGAGGGATTGTAATTTAATACGTACGATTTCAGTAAACTATTTATAAATCCTTAAAATTTAGACTTACGCGGGTTTCTCAAATTTTAATTGGGAAATCTCAAATTTTTGATTTTCCTACTCCCTCCTTTTTTTTCTTTTTCCATATATCTAAATCTCAGAGCAGAAAACAAAAATTTCAAATAGAGTCGCGCGCTGCGCTTTGTACACTCCTTAACACACGCACTATGTGCTGTTTGTGTGTTTATTTCGGCTGGTACATGATTCCTCATCGCGAGGTGTGTTTTCTTCTCACTCCGACGACGTCGATTCAGCCTCTCTTACTCATCCATTGAACGCACGAACCACACCGTAATTTGCCCTAATTTTCCGGGCTTTTGACCCACTCGCGTCGTATCACTGAAAAATCAGGTGCGTTTTGTTCATAATTTGCCCTAATTTCTCTTTCTTTTTCTGATTTTGTATATATCGTAATCAATTCATCTCCAGATCCCATTAGTTACTGAAAACAGCTAATTTCTCAATTGTTTATATGGATTTGAAGAGTTGAGAGAGAAATAGTATGTGTTAGTATGATGGAAAAAGAGTGTTTGCGTTTTCACTATTTTGGAATTGGGTAGTTAATTTTAAATCTTATTGTTTGAGTATACTGTGTTTCATCTACATGCGGTTGAATACTTGTTAGTTTTTTGCTCCATTTGATTAAAATAAACTTTTTAAATTTCAAGACATTCCAACACCTCCAAACACATTGTACACGTATACACTTGATTCTTCCTTTCCTGGGCTAGTTGGTAAAGTGATTCTGAAAATATGCATTGGAATTATCAATATATAAGATATGCATGCTGATGTGAGGATACAAAACAATCATTGTCTATCCTAGCAGGCCCTGGAATGTTATGCTTTCAAACTAGTTAAAGGAAGTTGGGAGATACCTGGAGGATTAATTTTCCTAATTAGCAGGCACAGGAGTATAATTCCTCATCAGATGACTCTTTTAGACTCATTTCTGTTTTGAATGATGTCTATCTTTTCTTTAGTGGGTACCTCTGGTACCTGTATAACGTGCGCACCTGTTTTGATTATCAATATATATTACTTTTGCTTGATCAAAAAAAAAAAAACATTGTCCTGCTTTATCTTTTCTATTTGTCTTACCTCCAAACACATTGTACATGTTAGTGTTTTGCTAATTAATTAATTGATTTCATAATTGAAATGACTTAAATAGTTGGAGACAAGTTTTATTCCTTAATTTTCCTCTTTTTCTATTGATTAAATAAATTTACAGTAGGATGACATTTATCCCTTTTTTTTGTTTTTTAATTCTCCTTCAGGAAGGTGATTGAGGTGGCAGGATTTGGTGATAAATTACATAAACCGTTGGGATCTTCGATATATATCCTACAAGCAATTCGGCCAAGGTCGTTCGAAGATTTGTCAACTAAAGCTCATGACATGGAGTTGAGCAAGTCTACAAGTGGAGTTGAAGAGTTATCATCCCAAGAATGGGGGCAAAGGAAAATAAGTTTGAAGGAGTGGCAACAAAAGCAATATCCATTTCTAGACTCAGATATCCCTGGAATGTTCGATGACCTGATCAAGAATGATCTCATCGAACTTCCAGAAATGAAACGACCCGACGAGGCTGGGCGAACGGACGACCCCAAATATTGCAAGTACCATCGATTGGTAGGACATCCAACCCAAGAATGTTTTATACTTAAAGATAAAATTATGCGGCTAGCCAAAGAAGGGAAGATCTTGCTAGAAGAAACTGAAACAACGACGAATCACGTCACAGTTGAAGACAATCAAATTAAAGAAGTTTATGCAAATGGCGCCTACAAATTAATTTCTGAAGACGCCATATACATTTGTCCCATGAACGGAATGTTTTTGAAACACTATTACGCATAAAGAAAACAAGTATGCTCCATAAACGCATGAGCCTAAACTGCTTGTTGCTCCATAAACGCATGAGTCTAAACTGCTTTTTGCTCCATAAACGCATGAGCCTAAACTGCTTGTTGCTCCAAGAATGTACGAGTTAAACTGCTTGTTGCTCCATAATGCACGAGTCTAAACTGCTTATTACTCTTGGTCCGTATGAGTCTAAACTGTGTACGACAACCAGCAAAATTAAATTAATTTGGGCCTCCAAAGTCCAACAAATCAAGACGGGCCTCTAAAGTCCGATAAACGAAGATGGGCCTCTAAAGTCCGATAAATGAAGACGGGCCTCTAAAGTCCTATAAATGAAGATGGGCCTCTAAAGTCCAACAAACCAAATCAAGCCCAAATAGGGTATTCTTAGCCTATCAAGTAATTCAAAATTTGAATTAAGGCCTAATCAGTTGCACAAATATCTCCTTGGCCCATAAAAAACCCTAGGTTCTACACCTATAAATAAAGGCCTCATTTCATTCATTTTATCATCAACAAAAATAAGAAGCATTCAAGGCTCTAAAATTCTCTGCAGAGATTTTAGAGTGTTCTTAAGCAAGTGGAGGAGCTTCAAAGGCGTTCTTCGTGCAAAGCGGTGAGAAGCAGCGTTCGAGTGGAAATCGAGGTGCTAAGCCCCTTCGATTCAGCATTTATTCAAGGCGTTCCTCGTGCAAAGCGGCGAAAAGTAGCGTTCGAGTGGAGATCAAGGTGTTAAGCCCCCTTCGATTCGGCGTTTCTTCAAGGCGTTCTTCGTGCAAAACGGCGAGAAGCAGTGTTCGAGCGGAGATCAAGGTGCTAAGCCTCTTCGATTCGGCGTTTCTTCAAGGAGGAGGTGCTTCGTGGATCTTCAACGGCGTTCGTCCCGGAAAAGTCCTGACAAGTCCCGGAAAAGTTCCGATAAGTCCCGAAAAGTCCTGAATAAGTCCCGATAAGTCCCGAAAGGTCCCGTAAATCGACGTTTAATCCAAAATACGGCGTCAAGCCCTTGGATTAACGTTACAAAGTCCTAAGTTCAAGAACGATCTTCAACGACGTTCATCACAAAAGTCCCTAAATTCAACGTTTAATCCAAAAATACGGTGCTAAACCTTTGGATTAACGTTATAAAGCCTCAAATACAAGATCGGAGCGGATTCGGCTGCGGATTCGACCCCAAAAGCTCAAGGAAATCAAGTGAAGTTTAAGAAGAGAGAATCAGAGGAACAAATTAGAGATTGTAACCCACAAATACTCGGTTTTAATCCGAAATTAAATAAAATTGTTTCGCATTTTCGAGTTTTTATATTTAATTCACGAATTTGTGTTTACAAATTGGCACGCCCGGTGGGACTATCTCTACCTCTCATCTCTACTCTTCAAGCAAATCAAGTCACGACGATGACACCAATCAAGATAAAGATCAAGAGAGGTGTTGCATCGGAAACAGCTGGTCTTGATGTTGAAGACGTGAACGTTGTCACGAGGAGTATGTCAAGAAGCTCGAAGTCATCGTCTTCTTCAGAAGAGGCTACTGCAGAGGGTCCATCGCCCAACACTGCGAACGAGGAGAACAACCCAGCCTATTCCCGTACTCGTTCCACAGCGAGCTCATCAGATTCAAGCGCAGCCTCAGCAATGGCGACAGACACTACGACTGTTGAGGAGCAATTGGCAAGCTTAACTCGAGCTATAGAAGGACTCACGAAACATGTCCAAGAACAGGATGCCCGAATTGCTAAGTTAATAAGCAATGCGGACAAAGGAAAGTAAGTCGAAGGACATGATGCTGAGACGTCTGGTGAATGCCAGCCAATGGAAGTTGACCAAACCCTTAAGGAGTTACAAGTTTCTCCCGATGGTATGGTGCCCGTTGACCGGCTAAAAGAAATCATACTTGGGGCAATCAAAGATAAGTTCGAGGAAAATCCTAAGTATTCATTCACCTACAGCAAGCCTTACACGAAGAGGATTGACAGTTTGAAGATGCCAGCTAGTTATCAACCTCCAAAGTTGCAGCAGTTCGATGGCAAGGGCAATCCAAAGCAGCATATTGCTCACTTCGTAGAGACTTGCAACAATGTCGGCACTTATGGAGATCACTTGGTAAAACAATTTGTACGCTCTTTAAAGGGCAATGCATTCGATTGGTATACCGATTTGGAAGCTAGCTCGATTGACAGTTGGGAGCAGATGGAGCAGAAATTTCTCCACCGGTTTTACAGCACTCGTAGAACGGTGAGCATGATTGAATTGACGAACACTCGTCAATCAAAGGAGGAATCAGTGATAAATTACATAAACCGTTAGAGAAACTTAAGTTTGAATTGTAAGGATAGATTGACCGAAGCTTCGGCAATTGAGATGTGTATTCAAGGAATGCAGTGAGGTCTTCGATATATCCTACAAGCAATTCAGCCAAGGTCGTTCGAAGATTTGGCAACTAAAGCTCATGACATGGAGTTGAGCAAGTCTACAAGTGGAGTTGAAGAGTTATCATCCCAAGAATGGGGGCAAAGGAAAATAAGTTTGAAGGAGTGGCAACAAAAGCAATATCCATTTCTAGACTCAGATATCCCTGGAATGTTCGATGACCTGATCAAGAATGATCTCATCGAACTTCCAGAAATGAAACGACCCGACGAGGCGGGGCGAACGGACGACCCCAAATATTGCAAGTACCATCGATTGGTAGGACATCCAACCCAAGACTGTTTTATACTTAAAGATAAAATTATGCGGTTAGCCAAAGAAGGGAAGATCTTGCTAGAAGAAACTGAAACAACGATGAATCACCTCACAGTTGAAGACAATCAAATTAAGGAAGTTTATGCAAATGGCGCCTACAAATTGATTTCTAAAGACGGGGCATATACATTTGTCCCATGAACGGAATGTTTTTTAAACGCTATTACGCGTAAAGAAAACAAGTATGCTCCATAAACGCATGAGCCTAAACTGCTTGTTGCTCCATAAACGCATGAGCCTAAACTGCTTGTTGCTCCATAAAGGCACGAGCCTAAACTGTTTTTTGCTCCATAAACGCATGAGCCTAAACTGCTTGTTGCTCCATAAACGCATGAGCCTAAACTGCTTGTTGCTCCAAGAATGTACGAGTCTAAACTGCTTGTTGCTCCATAATGCACGAGTCTAAACTGCTTATTACTCTTGGTCCGTATGAGTCTAAACTGTGTACGACAACCACCAAAGGTAAACACATGTGGTTAAAGGCATTTTAAGTTGTTAAATAATTAAATCCCTACTTTGTCAAAAGTAGTTAAAGAATAGTCACTTCTGGCCCGCATGTGGGAAATCATTTGAAAGTAATTCGCAATTCGTCCACATCAAAGACAAACGTTCTTGTGAACGACATGCGAGGGGGCAATTTGTAGACAAGCAAAATTAAATTAATTTGGGTCTCCAAAGTCCAACAAATCAAGACGGGCCTCTAAAGTCCGATAAACGAAGACGGGCCTCTAAAGTCCGATAAATGAAGACGGGCCTCTAAAGTCCTATAAATGAAGATGGGCCTCTAAAGTCCAACAAACCAAATCAAGCCCAAATAGGGTATTCTTAGCCCATCAAGTAATTCAAAATTTGAATTAAGGCCTAACTAGTTGCACAAATATCTCCTTGGCCCATAAAAAACCCTAGGTTCTACACCTATAAATAGAGGCCTCATTTCATTCATTTTATCATCAACAAAAATCAGAAGCATTCAAGGCTCTACAATTCTATACAGAGATTTTAGAGTGTTCTTCAGCAAGCGTAAGAGCTTCAAAGGCGTTCTTCGTGCAAAGCGGCGAGAAGCAGCGTTCGAGTGGAGATCGAGGTGCTAAGCCCCTTCGATTCAGCGTTTCTTCAAGGCGTTCCTCGTGCAAAGCGGCGAAAAGCAGCGTTCGAGTGGAGATCAAGGTGTTAAGCCCCCTTCGATTCGACGTTTCTTCAAGGCGTTCTTCGTGCAAAACGGCGAGAAGCAGTGTTCGAGCGGAGATCAAAGTGCTAAGCCTCTTTGATTCGGCGTTTCTTCAAGGAGGAGGTGCTTCGTGGATCTTCAACGGCGTTCGTCCCGGAAAAGTCCCGACAACTCCCGAATAAGTCCCGGAAAAGTTCCGATATGTCCCGAAAAGTCCTGAATTAGTCCCGATAAGTGCCGAATAGGTCCCGAAAGGTCCCGTGAATCGACGTTTAATCCAAAATACGGCGTCAAGCCCTTGGATTAACGTTACAAAGTCCCAAGTTCAAGAACGATCTTCAACGACGTTCATCACAAAAGTAGAGATGTCTATCGGGCTGGCCCTAGCCCTATAGGGCCAGCCCTACAGGGCTGCGGGCTAAACGGGTTAGGGCCTTAACCGGTTCATATTTAACGGGCCTACAATTGTTGGGACCTAACCCTAACCCTAGCGGGTCACGGGCTAAACGGGCCACTAACGGGCTACAATAATTTTTTTCTTTTAAAATTAAAGGTCTCAATTGTCACGTCCAACAAGCAAATAAAATAGAAAAATACATAATTAGTTAATTATTAGTAAATGAGAAAAAAAAAAGTATAATTTAAACACAATTCTAGAACTCATTGCTCCTTAATATGACCAAATAAAGTTAAACAAATATCATAATTTAATAAAAAAATAGTAATAATGACTAATGGATGGTAATGTGCTTCTTAATGCTTATAGTTATGGTTATTGGTAAAATGACCCAAAATTTGTTCTTAGGTTATTTATTAAAAAAAAGAAAAAAAGGTAACAACTCGGGCTAGCGGGCTGGCCCTGTAGCCCTGCGGGCTGGCCCGGTTTAGCCCACGGGCTAACCGGTCCGGGTCAAAAAAGCCCGGTTTTAAACGGGCCTATAATTCATGAACCCTAACCCTGTATTTTCAGGGTTAAACGGGCCAGCCCGGTTAGCCCGGCCCGGATAAACATCTCTACACAAAAGTCCCTAAATTCAACGTTTAATCAAAAAATACGGTGCTAAGCCTTTGGATTAACGTTATAAAGCCCCAAATACAAGATCGGAGCGGATTCGGCTGCGGATTCGACCCCAAACGCTCAAGGAAATCAAGGGAAGTTTAAGAAGAGAGAATCAGAGGAACAAATTACTCAGTTTTAATCCGAAATTAAATAAAATTGTTTCGCATTTTCGAGTTTTTATATTTAATTCACGAATTTGTGTTTACAAATTGGCACGCCCGGTGGGACTATCTCTACCTCTCATCTCTACTCTTCAAGCAAATCAAATCACGACGATGACACCAATCAAGATAAAGATCAAGAGAGGTGTTGCATCCGAAACAGCTGGTCTTGATGTTGAAGACGTGAACGTTGTCACGAGGAGTATGTCAAGAAGCTCGAAGTCATCGTCTTCTTCAGAAGAGGCTACTGCAGAGGGTCCATCGCCCAACACTGCGAACGAGGAGAACAACCCAGCCTATTCCCGTACTCGTTCCACAGCGAGCTCATCAGATTCAAGCACAGCCTCAGCAATGGCGACAGACACTACGACTGTTGAGGAGCAATTGGCAAGCTTAACTCGAGCTATAGAAGGACTCACGAAACATGTCCAAGAACAGGATGCCCGAATTGCTAAGTTAATAAGCAATGCGGACAAAGGAAAGCAAGTCGAAGGACATGATGCTGAGACGTCTGGTGAATGCCAGCCAATGGAAGTTGACCAAACCCTTAAGGAGTTACAAGTTTCTCCCGATGGTATGGTGCCCGTTGACCGGCTAAAAGAAATCATACTTGGGGCAATCAAAGATAAGTTCGAGGAAAATCCTAAGTATTCATTCACCTACAGCAAGCCTTACACGAAGAGGATTGACAGTTTGAAGATGCCGGCTAGTTATCAACCTCCAAAGTTGCAGCAGTTCGATGGCAAGGGCAATCCAAAGCAGCATATTGCTCACTTCGTAGAGACTTGCAACAATGTCGGCACTTATGGAGATCACTTGGTAAATAATTTGTACGCTCTTTAAAGGGCAATGCATTCGATTGGTATACCGATTTGGAAGCTAGCTCGATTGACAGTTGGGAGCAGATGGAGCAGAAATTTCTCAACCGGTTTTACAGCACTCGTAGAACGGTGAGCATGATTGAATTGACGAACACTCGTCAATCAAAGGAGGAATCAGTGATAAATTACATAAACCGTTAGAGAAACTTAAGTTTGAATTGTAAGGATAGATTGACCGAAGCTTCGGCAATTGAGATGTGTATTCAAGGAATGCAGTGAGGTCTTCGATATATCCTACAAGCAATTCAGCCAAGGTCGTTCGAAGATTTGGCAACTAAAGCTCATGACATGGAGTTGAGCAAGTCTACAAGTGGAGTTGAAGAGTTATCATCCCAAGAATGGGGGTAAAGGAAAATAAGTTTGAAAGAGTGGCAACAAAAGCAATATCCATTTCTAGACTCAGATATCCCTGGAATGTGCGATGACCTGATCAAGAATGATCTCATCGAACTTCCAGAAATGAAACGACCCGACGAGGCTGGGCGAACGGACGACCCCAAATATTGCAAGTACCATCGATTGGTAGGACATCCAACCCAAGACTGTTTTATACTTAAAGATAAAATTATGCGGTTAGCCAAAGAAGGGAAGATCTTGCTAGAAGAAACTGAAACAACGACGAATCACGTCACAGTTGAAGACAATCAAATTAAAGAAGTTTATGCAAATGGCGCCTACAAATTAATTTCTGAAGACGCCATATACATTTGTCCCATGAACGGAATGTTTTTGAAACACTATTACGCATAAAGAAAACAAGTATGCTCCATAAACGCATGAGCCTAAACTGCTTGTTGCTCCAAGAATGTACGAGTCTAAACTGCTTGTTGCTCCATAATGCACGAGTCTAAACTGCTTATTACTCTTGGTCCGTATGAGTCTAAACTGTGTACGACAACCACCAAAGGTAAATACATGTGGTTAAACTGTTAATTTACTCCACTAAAGGCATTTTAAGTGGTTAAATAATTAAATCCCTACTTTGTCAAAAGTAGTTAAAGAATAGTCACTTCTAGCCCGCATGTGGGAAATCATTTGAAAGTAATTCGCAATTCGTCCACATCAAAGACAAACGTTCTTGTGAACGACATGCGAGGGGGCAATTTGTAGACAAGCAAAATTAAATTAATTTGGGCCTCCAAAGTACAACAAATCAAGACGGGCCTCTAAAGTCCGATAAACGAAGACGGGCCTCTAAAGTCCGATAAATGAAGACGGGCCTCTAAAGTCCTATAAATGAAGATGGGCCTCTAAAGTACAACAAACCAAATCAAGCCCAAATAGAGTATTCTTAGCCCATCAAGTAATTCAAATTTTGAATTAAGGACTAACCACTTGCACAAATATCTCCTTGGCCCATAAAAAACCCTAGGTTCTACACCTATAAATAGAGGCCTCATTTCATTCATTTTATCATCAACAAAAATCAGAAGCATTCAAGGCTCTAAAATTCTCTGCAGAGATTTTAGAGTGTTCTTCAGCAAGCGGAGGAGCTTCAAAGGCGTTCTTCGTGCAAAGCGGCGAGAAGCAGCGTTCGAGTGGAGATCGAGGTGCTAAGCCCCTTCGATTCAGCGTTTCTTCAAGGCGTTCCTCGTGCAAAGCGGTGAAAAGCAGCGTTCGAGTGGAGATCAAGGTGTTAAGCCCCCTTTGATTCGGCGTTTCTTCAAGGCGTTCTTCGTGCAAAATGACGAGAAGCAGTGTTCGAGCGGAGATCAAGGTGCTAAGCCTCTTCGATTCGGCGTTTCTTCAAGGAGGAGGTGCTTCGTGGATCTTCAACGGCGTTTGTCCCGGAAAAGTCCCGACAAGTCCCGAATAAGTCCCGGAAAAGTACCGATAAGTCCCGAAAAGTCCTGAATAAGTCCCGATAAGTCCCGAATAAGTCCCGAAAGGTCCCGTGAATTGACGTTTAATCCAAAATACGGCGTCAAGCCCTTGGATTAACGTTACAAAGTCCCAAGTTCAAGAACAATCTTCAACGACGTTCATCACAAAAGTCCCTAAATTCAACGTTTAATCCAAAAATACGGTGCTAAGCCTTTGGATTAACGTTATAAAGCCCCAAATACAAGATCGGAGCGGATTCGACTGCGGATTCGACCCCAAAAGCTCAAGGAAATCAAGAGAAGTTCAAGAAGAGAGAATCAGAGGAACAAATTAGAGATTGTAACCCACAAATACTCGGTTTTAATCCGAAATTAAATAAAATTGTTTCACATTTTCGAGTTTTTATATTTAATTCATGAAATTGTGTTTACAATGCATTTTTAATCTTTTTTTCTAATTATAATAATAATAGTGTGATGACGATGTATCGGAGTCGCCTTCAAAATCAAGGCTCAAGATCTAATTTCAATAGAGTGATCTAGACAAATATTTATGTAAATTTAATTTAGTAAGTTATCAAATTAATAGAAAATAATCATAATTGTAATGCGTGCTTATAATTGCTAATCATAATAGGTTCCGAGGCAATGAGATGGTAACCATTGTGAACATTTTGTGTGTTGTTATATTGAAGATATAGTCCTCACTTCTCAAACGACGATTCCTAACAATGTAAGTCAATTTATCGATTTATTTAAATTATTATTGATTAAATAAAAATTCATATACTATATATGTAACTATATTGATTGATCGTTGTTTGCATTTTGTCTATGAATGTTTGCTAAAGACTTACAGCGACAAAAGAATGGATAAATGGAAAAGAGATTGGACAGGATACCTTTCCAATCGATTTTTGTATATTTATAATTAAAGTTGTATAACTTTTGGTAGCATGTAAGTAACTTATATATTTGTGATGATATTTCATGTTTTGGGTTTATATTGGACGTATGTATGTGTATATTTATTTATTTGATGTTTTGGTATTTGACGTATATATATTGTAGTGGTATAAGTTTTGGTTTTGTATAAAAATAATTTTTAAAATATAAAATAATTATTAAAAATATATATATTACTTAGACATCGGTTATGAACCGCTGTCCAAGTGAAACAGATTTAAAAAAAATTACTTAGACAGCGGTTATGAACCGCTAGACAGCGGTTATGAACCGCTGTCCAAGTCAAACAGATAAAAAAAATATTAGACCGCGGTTATGAACCGCTGTCCAAGTAAAATACTTGGAATGCGGTTAATAACCGCTGTCCAAGTATTTTTCTTAGACAGCGGTTTTTTAACAGCTGTCTAAGCTTAGACAACTGTTACTTGGACAGCTGTTATAACCGCTGTCTAAGGCTCATTTAAAGGGTTGTGCAAGGCGAAATATGTATTAGTGTATATTATATATATATATATATATATAACATGAAAACCATTTATATTATTGTGAATTGTTTCAATGTATATATGCATGAAAAATATTTTCAATTGTGAGAAACAATTTAAATAAATTCAACATGATAGAAAAAATGGGGCGGGTCCACCCCGACCCTCACAGGGCGGGGCACAGGGCGACTATCTAGGACTCGTACGGGGCGCGGGGCGGGTACGGGGCATAATACATTTGAACGGGTTTGTGTCATATATACAAATGTGTTCCATATACATCTGCATCAATAATTACAACGCCAAAATTTATGAAAATCTATGTAAATTAATTAAAAAAAAAAGTTTATTTTAGAATCTTGTCAAGTTTATAAAAATTCATATAAATCAATAAAAAAATTAGTCAAACTCTACGTGGACTCTATGTATTTTCTAAAATTAAAAAAAATCCAATAAAATTCCAATTGAATACACCCCTTAATTTTTATAAATGAAAATGTTTTAGATGAATATTAATATTGTGCATGAGATAGTAATGTCATATATATTTTATAAAAAAATTATTTATTGTAACCGGTAAATTGTGTCTCATTTGGTTCGTTAATAAATTTGAGATGGCGCCATTGTTTCTACGTCATCTTCAACCGAAAAGTGAAAACTTTAAAATGCCTACTATATATTTTAAATGGGGATGATTTTGGAAAAGTGTACATTTTTTCGATTTTATCTTTAAGGATGATTTTTTTAAACAAGATTTTAACTGCATTTCGACTTCTTATAACTTGACTTGTGAGCTTATGGGTTTCGGTATCATCAGCACTCTCGTCCTCTTCCTTGCAGTCTACTCTGGTACCTAAGTTCGAGGTTGACAGGTCCTCTGGATCTCCATGAGGCATGTATGTACCTTAGTTTTAGTTTTATTAATTATTTTTTAGTTTTATTAATTAATTAATAATTTTATATTTTCAAATGGGTGATGGTTTTCCAGATAATCAGGAAGATCAATAAGGGCATGTTTGTTTTGGGATGGGAAATCCGGATTTGGGATTTCGAAACTCCACCCTCGTTACAGTTTGGGATTTTGATTCAGGATTTCAAAATCCCACCCTATAACCCTATAAAAGTCAACTCTATAAATGCCTATAAAACCTATAATTCTATACTATAAAGTTAAATTCTACCCTACGTAAATCCCAAAACAAACATAAAACATAAAAAGCATTAGGATTTTGAAATCCACTAGATTTTGAAATCCGGATTTCAAAATCCTCAAAATCCCAAAACAAACCTGTCCTAAATGATTTATAGAATTAGCTGTATGGAAATATGGTCTCTTTTGATAAAACAAACTACAACCGCGCGACAGAAGTTTAGGTAATTATTTCATTAATTTAAGAGACTTTTTTTTTCTATCTTAAATATTTAATTAACTATTTTAAATAATCACAATTTTTTTATACACTCAGTGCAAATAGAATTTCGCAATCCACGAGCCATTATATTTGGCATTCCTCGAGCGTGCGAGTATTCAATATGACGAAATACTTTGTAAGTGAAAGAGAGATCATATTCAAAAGGAAAAGATCCCTCGGATCGACAAAGATGTTAGACACTCACTCCTAGCCTACTAGAATCAGAAAGACGCGCTTGAAGGCCCAAAGTGAACAGTGTCCGAAGAACCGATTGTCAAGCAAGAGGGTGGCAGAGTCGCTTGCCATCGAAGCGACACAAAGAGTTCGACTGAGTACGCTCATTATGATAACTGATAAGTGATTATGTTTTTCTTTAATATATATTGTTTGACTTTGTGACGAAATCCACAAGATTAGACGTCTCCAATCACCTAGCACTCTTGATTGAAGTAACCCAATTAAAATAGCCATTCGCAAAAGTTAACAAACAAGATAAAAACACAGCACACAAGTATTTAAGTGGTTCGATCAATGTGATCTACATCCACTGGACAGACGACTTCAACTTTGATTGATAAAAAATGTTTACACACTCATTCACTCGGAAAATGATTTATCCTCAGGTCACTCATGAACTCACACGTCAAAGACGAATGCTCGTTTCGCGTCAAACTTTACAAAATACAAGTGACAGAGAGTATTTATACTAATCAATGGTGATTGTTGCATAGTGTTGAAAACGTGAAGCCATTAGTTTATTGTAACAAACTCACGTGATCCTCCCTTGCCCAATCGAAATGACAGCTTTGCCCCTTTACTTGTAACTTGTAATAGATGAGCTCATCAGAAGACTCGACATCTGATCTCCCTTTCTAATCTCTAACTTAGTCAAAAGACTAACTCTGCTGATAGACATCTAGTCAGCTGATCCATCCTCTTCTGATCACACCAACTTAGCTGACTCTAAGCATCACCTTCTCAGTTAACTGAAAACCTTCAACTCATCTGATAGGCCTAAGTTAGCTTGCCTGACTCCATTCAGCTGACTAACACAGCTGATATGAGATTATGAGATAATACTCACAAACTCTTTAATGTATAATTAAATTAGTATGTTATTGATCAGCTCGCAAACATATTGGAGATATCCTATATGTTGTACGGACCAAGCGACGAGCACGAGAATAGATTTATCGAAAGACGGAGGAGTTTGCTGCAAGTATATTTAATGCATATGGAACCAGATGGTGGGTTTCTTATGGAACCCACCATCCGCATAAAATACTTGGCATGCAATGAGATTGACAAATCTCAACCTACATCTGATACCCGATGACATCTCCGTAGTCGGTCATCGACACTTTGCAGCATTGGCAAATTTTCCAAGTCTAGGCATTTCACTTTGGCGCCTCCTCGCCGGTCTTAGGCGCATTAGACTAGGTTCCTCACCAGAAGGATATCGACGAATGGCGCTACAGTTTCGAGATAGACAAAGGAAAGAGATCATCTAAGACAGACGGTGTAGAAAATAACACGATAAATGAACATAATACAAAAGACCGCTTAGTTAGAGGAGGTGGTGGCAGCACGAGTAAGACTACCGAGGGTACTGAGTTCGAGGGATCAGATGTAGAGAGTGGGGGTAATTGGAAGAACCAACATTGAGCTAAGGGACAAAAAAAAAAATATTAGTCTCATGCCCCTTTTTTTTTTTTTTTTTTCTCAGTCGCATGTTCTGTATACATTAAATAAGTCAATTTCTTATGTGCCCTCTACCGTTTCAAAATCAATTTTATCAATTCCTCTCATTTCTCCCTCTCATGTCTGCCTCTCCGCCTTCAACGTCTTCTTCCATTTCCAACAGATGCTCTTCTCGGTGCCTTCATCCACCGCCTCCTCCTTCCCCATGTTGAAACACCACTCGTCGACGCACATGGAGGAGCAGTCGGCAGCGGCGCTCGTGTCGAAGCTGCGGCAACACCAGATCATCAACGACGCCAATAATGCCTTGATGCTTCTGCAACTGTTATTAGGCCTCCGCTCCTCTCTATGCCAGCCCATGCGTCGGTGACCTTGCCGATGAAATCCCAGGCGACGGCGGCGCTCGCGTCGAAGCTGCGGCAGCAGCGAATCAACAACGGCGTCGCTAAGGCCTTGATGCTTCAGCAGTAGTTATTAGGCCTCCGCTCCTCTCCGCGCCGGCCCATGCGCAAGTGACCTTGTCGATGAAATCCCAGGCGGCGACGGCTGACCTAGGGTGCCCTCACATTGGGCTAGGGTTCCCTTCAATTGGGCCTGGTAATGTGTACCCCCTATTTTCTTAAGTACACCCAATCTGCACTTTCTCTCACTTTTTTTATGATGTTTTTGTTAGTGGTATTATTGGTTATTGGTACTGGTATTACTAGTTATTTTTTGTGGTATTACCATTAATACACTATTGAATTAATATTAATGATTATTGATTACGATATTATTGATTATTAATTGTGGTATTATTAGTTATTGGTTGTGGTATTATTGATTATGTGAAATTATTTATTATTGCTTAAGACATTACTAATTATTAATATAATATTTATAATATTACAAGTTATTTTTTATGGTATTAATGATAATTGTTTTTATTATTAATGAATATAATAATATTTGTGAAATTATTTGTTATGGGTGATACTTGGGTACCATGCATATCAATTTTAATTTTAATTTAATATTTTAACTGCACCCACTCATTTAAAGAGTTCACCCTCAAATCATTTTTTACTAAAGTTATCTGCACACGTTCATTTTATGAGTTCACCCCAAATCATTTCTTTTTACCATGATTATCTACACCCCGTTCATTTTATGAGTTCACCCCCCATATTATTTTTTATCATGATTATCTGCACCCGCTCATTTTCTAAGTTCACCCCAAAATATTTTTTTAAACATAATTACATTTTAAAGACTATATTATCCTTTTATTAATTTTAAAAAAATATAATAAAATCAATCATAATTTGTACATTTACAATCTGCAGCCGAGTTGCCGTCGATTCACCACCAAGTCATATTTTTGGGAAAAATCGTAAAAACATAATTAAAAAAAACTATTGAAATTAACCATAAATCTCAATTTTTTTTCTTTTAAATTTTTCTCAACCCCTTCCCCCCCCCCCCTCTTTTTTCATCCCATTTTCAGTTTTTATTCCAAAATTTTTATTTCTTCGTTTTTTTTTCCTTTTACTTTTATTTTCATTTTTTTTTTTTTTTCGGCCTTTATTTTCCATTTTTTCATGTGTATTTTTTTAAATTTTAATACAAAATAATACTATATGTATAATTTTATTATGGTCGGTAATACAATAAGTAATAACTAGTAATACCATTAATAGTAATCAGTAATACCATTAACAAATTAATTATCTTATACAATAACAAATAAAATTTCACACATCTAATTATATTTAGTAATACTAAAAATAATTATTAGTAATACCACAAAAAATAATCAATAATGCCATGAAGATATTTTTTATTTTTATCATGATTATCTGCACCCGCTCATTTTCTAAGTTCACCCCAAAATATTTTTTTAAACATAATTACATTTTGTTGGGATATGAATCCTAAGACAAGTTCTAAATGATGAAAAGATAAGATTAGTTTTGATAAGCCAAAAAGTAGACTTGAATATTTTCTAAGTGTTGACTGATCTAGTCTAGTTATGTGAGTCGTCTTGAACAGATCAGTAGAGTTCACAAGACAAGTACTAGTTCACAAGACAAGTATTGTTTTGAAAGAAAAGTTTAAGTTGTTTAAAAGACAAGTACATATTATAAGTACTTTGTATAATTGTTAGGTTTTATACTGAGCTATTTGAGATGTATAGAAGCTCGTTATTATTTCAGTTTGAGTTCATATTCATTGTATAGTTTTTAAGGTGACTAAGCTTAATTATAAAGCATAAAGTAATGTAATAGTCTTGTTAGAAATAGATGATAGGACTATATTAGTTCTATGTTGAAATCTACAGAAGAAGACCTACGCAAGACAAGTCAAGTTGGAGACAAGACAGGTGCGCAACAAGACATGCAAGACAAGAAGGAAGAAGTTATAAGTTACAGAAACGCGTATTGAAGATAAGGATTGAAGAGTTAGTTAAGGAATAACTAATTAACTGAAGAAACGCGTGGATGGATAAGAAGAAGAAGTTAAAAGTTAGTTTTCAAGAAAAGTTAGTTACATAACAAAAAGTTCTTGAAGTTGAAGCTTATAAATACCCCAAGGTATTCTACTTTTGAAGACTACTGTTACAAAGAGAATTGAAGCATTCATAAGAGATATTCGAAGCAAAACACTCTCAGAGTTGAAGTTCAGAAAGTTCAAGCCAGAAGACAAGTGAAGAATTCAAAGAAGGCTGCTACTGGACTTAGAGAAGTTTACTTTTACGTTTTTGTTTCAAGTCGCTAGTTTTAGATCGAAGAAGCACTTGGAAGTGTTATCGATAAGATCGAAGTCTTATTTCTTGGGACTTAAAATCACAAGACTACTCGATTGGAAGAGTAATAAGAATTTCACGACTGGAGTTGTGAGAGTGGATGTAGACAAGTTGTCGAACCACTATAAAATCGTTGTGTGTTGATTTACTTTACTGTTTGTTTAATTGCTTAATTGATTAATTGCTTATAAGAACAAGACAAGTAGAGTGTTCATACAGAAGTTCGAATTTCGAATATAAGTTGAGTATAAACTTGATTGGGCTCATTGTTACTTTGATTAATTCCGCATTACGTATTCTGATATATTGAAAGATTTTTAAAAGTCTATTCACCCCTCCCCTCTAGACTTTTACTAGCTTACTCAATATTATTAACTCAACTTGGGACCAACACATTTTAAAGACTATTATCCTTTTATTAATTTAAAAAAAATATAATAAAATCAACCATAATTTGTACATTTACAATCTGCAGCCGAGTTGCCGTCGATTCACCACCAAGTCATCCATATTTTTGGAAAAAATCGTAAAAACATAATTAAAAAAAAACTATTGAAATTAACCACAAATCTCGATTTTTTTTCTTTTAAATTTTTCTCACCCCCCCCCCCCCGCTTTTCTTTTTTCATCCCATTTTCAGTTTTTATTCCAAAATTTTTATTTCTTCGTTTTTTTTTTTTCCTTTTACTTTTATTTTCCTTTTTTTTCGGCCTTTATTTTCCATTTTTTCATGTGTACTTTTTAAAATTTTAATACAAAATAATACTATATGTATAATTTTATTATGGTCGGTAATACAATAAGTAATAACTAGTAATACCATTAATAGTAATCAGTAATACCATTAACAAATTAATTATCTTATACAATAACAAATAAAATTTCACACATCTAATTATATTTAGTAATACTAAAAACAATTATTAGTAATACCACAAAAAATAATCAATAATGCCTTATATTCAATAATACCAAAAATAATTATCAGTAATACCATGAACGGTAATCAGTAATACCATGAACATTAATCAGTAATCAATAGTCGGTTATACGCACACGAGATTTTAGCGCACACCCCTTACAATTAGACACACCCTATGAAAGACCGAAGATACCCTTTTCCTGATAACCATAATTCTCCTTATATTCTCTCAAACCATATAGCGTGAAAAATAAAATACGCCGCTTGGGACACCCACTCCTCTCCCAGCCTCGTCGGTCGCCGTCAAAGCCTTGCTGCCACAACCTTTCTTCGTTGTCACACAAAGTCTTGCCTCCATAGCCTCGTTCGTCGTCCCCGCATTTGTTTCACTGATTTCACGCGTGTCTGCTTCGTTGTTCATTTAGGCCTCACTGTCCGTCCAAGGTTGTGTCACAAGCCCCCACCGCTTCTTCCTCCTCCTGTCGCGTCACAAACCGTTTGTCCCTCTTTTGATTGTAAGTTAGAAAAACAGATTTGTTGTCTCCTCCTCGTTTCTACCGCCCCTCCGTCATCAATTTTCTTCTAGATCTCTCAACCTTAAAATTCAAATATGTAAGTATTTTTTTTCTTTAAAACCTCTCAATCTCAAAATCATTTATTTGTAAAAAAATTGGTGGGTGTACACCTCAATCTTGTGTGTACGTATAATTGTGGCCTTTCATTATATTTGTGCGACCCATTAATTGTCTACACTCTGCACCCAAAAAAGTAAATTAGGCTCAAAATTTTATTGAAATTGAAGAGTGTATATACACGCGAGTGTATATACACACGAGTGTATATAAGAATTGCCTATATAAATTAAGATTGATTATATTATATTTTGTTTAAATCAATAGAAGGACATTATAGTTATTTTAGGTGTAATTATTTTTAACAAATAATTTGGAGGGTAAAGTCAACAAAAGCGAGGTGTAAATAACCGTGGCCAATTGTTTATATATACACTATGATTGATTGTATTAAATTTTGTGTAAATTAATAGAAGGACATTATAGTAATTTTAGATGTATTTTTTTTTAAATAATAATTATTGGGGGTGAAGTCAAAAAAATGGGGGTGTAAATAGACGTGGTCAATTGTTTATATATAAATTAGGATTGATTGTATTATATTTTTTTTAAATTAATAGAAGGACATTATAGTAATTTTAGGTATAATTTATGAAAATAATAATTTAGGCGGTGAAGTCAACAACAGTAGGGATGTAAATAACTGTGGTGAATTGTTTATATAATTTGTGGGGGTGAAGTTAACAAAAGTGGAGTGTAAATAATTGTGGTCAATTGTTTATATAAATTGTGTGGGTGAAGTTAACAAAAGTGGGGGTATAGTCAATCATAAAATTGAAATTGAAACTAAGTATGTACGGTGCATGCAAGTGTACATGAGAATTTGGCATTTGTTATTGTATAAAATATTTTGGGGTGAACACATAAAATGAGCGGGTGTAGATAACCGTGGTAATTAAAAAAATAATTTGGGGGTAAACTCATAAAATGAGCGGGTGCAGATAACCTTGTAAAAAAAATGATTTGGTGGTGAACTCATAAAATGAACGGATGCAGATAAACGTGGGAAAAATGATTTGGGGTGAACTTATAAAATAAGAGGGTGCAGATAACTGTAGTAAAAAGATAATTTGAAGTGAATTCATTAAATGAGCTGGTGCAGATAACTGTAGTAAAACAAAATTATTTGGAGGTTAACTCATTAAATGAGTAGGTGCATATAAAATATAGATAAAAAATTAAAATTGATGGGTACGGTACAACCCATTAAATAAAGTTTTTCAGAAATTGTGCTAAATGTTGTAAATGTCAATATTAATAATATATATATATTTATTATTTTAAATATTAAAGAAATTAAATTATTAAATTTAATGATAATCATTAAGAAACTTAGATTGGAGGAGAATGTTATAATCAAAATAAAAATGTATATACAATTGATTCTTACTAATAACAAATCATATCTTCATATATATTTATAGTGATTTAATTAATGTAAAGAGATTCATACGGAGTCTATTATATTATCCAGTTATGTTTATCCATAATATATAAATCTCTACAAATTAGGTGATGATAAAACATTAACCCTCAAATCTGGTGATGATAAAGCATTTGTGATCGCCTAAATAAGAAGGTTTAGAGGTAAAATTATGGAAGTTTATAATATAAAGGTAAGATGGTCGGTAAAGACGAGGATGACGAGCAATGTCATGTTCGCAAGGAAGAAGCCTTGAAGATCAAAGGTTATTGTTATAATGAGAAGATCTAAGACAAGTTGTTCGTCCAAAAGTCAATGTTAACGAGCAGCAGCGAGCAACGAACCATGGAATTACATCTTTGGAGCGTTGACAAGTCAAAGGCGGTGTATTAGGGTGTTCGGCGACAAGCACCTTGTAGGATGGGACATATAATAAATGGTTTCAGAGACATTTAATGTAAAGTAGTTGCATTAAATGCGTGTAATGTGATCAGTTAATAGCAATTGTATTTAATTTATTAAGTTGATTAATGTTGTGTTGCCAGCAATTAATTGCATGCAAATGTAAACCTAGTATATAAAGTCATTTTCATGTAAATGTAAACCTAGTATATAAAACCATTGAAGGCTGAATACAAGACACAATCTCATTTCCTTAGAAAATATTACACGATGTTGATTACTTACTCTCTACACTACAAAAAAAGGCTTGTTTCCCGACGGAAATGTCGACGGTTTTTTGGTCGGTATTGGCTCATAGCGACGGATATGCCGACGAATTTTGTCCGTCAGCACCGGATCGGTCGGCATGATTTGCCGACGGAATTTTTGATTCCGTCGGTATCTACCGACGGATTTCCGACGGATCTTGTCAATCGCTCATACCGACGGAACCGATTTCGTCGGCATACACACCAACCCATTTTCGAACCGGGTCAAGAATCCGTCGGTATATCCGTCGGTGTATCAGTCGGCATATATGCGTCGGTATTTCCGTCGGTATATATCCGTCGCCATTTCCGTCGGTAGACGCGTCGCCATATCCGTCAGCAAACTGGGGGCCGTATTTTTTGTGGGTTTTAAAAAAACACAGAATATTCTGTCGGTACGTTTTAATGTCCGTCGGTATTACCGACGGAAATGCCGACTGAATAGTCCGTCGGCAATGTGCATTTATTAAAAAAAAAATCCGGTCTAATCGGGATCCGACCCGGGTTCACCTTTACCCGAACCGGCCCGACCTGCGCCTGTAGCATATTAATCAGCCGAATTTTCGGCCTTGGTGGGACTTGATCCCGAGTGGGCAGGCGTCTAGTGAGGAGCGTCTGCCACTGGGACAAGTCGATTTCTTGTTAATATTCTGATATTAATTCTATATTTACTCATTTTCGATCCATTTTTTTTTTTAAATTCACCAAATTAATTTCTTTAACTTATATTAATGATTATTTTTATAACTTATAACTATTGTACATTTCATTTTTTTTTTTTAATTTATATATTGTAAAACTAGTTTTTCTTTAATTGAAATTTTAAAATGTGTGTATATATTTACTCTCATTTTTTAAAAATAAATTCGTTTATATATTTTCTCATTCTCACATATATTAGTGGTGATTAAATTATAAGTTATAACCAAATGATAAATAATTATATCTTATAAATTGTACAAAATAAAATAGGTTACATTTATTTAATATTCATCTTCTTCATCTTCGTCTTCGTTTTCATTATTTGCCCCATCTTCCTCTTCCTCATCTTCTTCATCCTCCCTCTCGTCATGTTCTTCCTCCTCCTCATCTCCACTATAGTTTTCAATTTCAATCAATTGTGGATTTGCATCCGTCAAGTCTACCGAAAGATTAAAATCTCCCGTAAACACTTCAGTTTGATTCTCCGTTTGTTCCGTTTGAAACGGAGATTCATCTTCATCGTTGTTTTCGCTGTTGGGGACCTCCACTATTGACCTTGACTTCACTTTACAAACAACGTTCCATTCTCTATTACGTTTTCCAGCTCTTGGATACGTGCAGTAGTAGACTTGAGATACCTGAGATGCAAATACAAACGGATCATCCCCGCAATACTTCCTTTTCGAATTAACATAAGCTTGTACTCGGGATGAATTTTTGTTCCTAAAGGGGATGTGTCAAACTAATGGCACTTGAACAACATTACGGTTTTCGTTGGATATCCCGGGTATTCAACTTCAACGACTTCGTGCAACACCCCAAAGTAATCACTTGCATTTGCATTGTAATTCGCACTGCTAAGACAAACACCACTGTTGGTAGTCATTTTTGTTGATGCATACTCTGATGTATGAAACCCGTAGCCTTTCACAATATAGCCTTTGTAAGTCCTTACACGACGTAGTGGTCCTTTGCTGAGATCCTGTAAGAACCGGCTCTGAAAATCGTGCGATTGTCCCTATACAGCTCAAACTAACATTAATCAAAAAAATTATTTGTTTACGTAAAATTCAATTAATGATACTCACATAACGTTGGAACTGTTGGTCCTTGGTGGAGTATAACACAAGTGTATGGGGGGGAGGAATGCACTTGTGTATGCAAATTCTTTTCTTTTTAACAAACTGGTCTTATCAGGCAGATTGTCTCACAACAAGCCTGAATGAACTTTGATAGATACTTGTCCTACTGATTACTATTAAGTGATCAGTTGGCTAAATATCTAAAAGAGTTGCTAAGTGCGGAATGTGGTTGGCCTTTGACTCAAAGAAATACTCCAAGTTGATTTCTGAAAAACACAGTTATCAGGGACTTTGTCCAAAACAGTTTTTCTTAACTGACTTAGTTTTGCTCTTTGAAATATGTTTGAAAATGAAGACAGTAAGTAAATAACACACAATTTATAGTGGTTCAGAGACTCAAGCTCCTACATCCACTTTCTCTGATTGAACAGGATAATTCCTTCACAATGGAATTAGCTTGTTTTATAGTGCCAAGGTGCACTGATCAACAACACTCTCTTAGTGCTTTGATCCCTAGGATAATCTGAGTCATAGTGCTCACTCTTTCTGAGCTAAGACTGTGTTTCACAATAACAGTCCTTAACTCCTCACTTCTACAACAAACTCTCTCTTCACTTAATGAGATAAGGGTTTGAGGTTTGGTTCCAACTAGTAGAGATATCCTTTACAATAAGAACAGTGTAAAGGCTTAGGATATCTCAATGCTAAGCTTTGGATGTTTAACAAAGATTGGCTTAGCTAATTGAAGTGATTCAGGAAACTTGGGATTCTTAAGAACAACTTTGGTTTCTTTTGATTGCTTGATGATAGTTTGATAGCTTGTAGTTGGATGATTGAATCCTTTGATCACTTCTGTATTTATAGGCAAATTTGAGCAGCTAACCGTTGGAGGGATAGCAATTCAAACTTGTCTATTTGCAGCACCATTGAAACGGTTATGAAGTTTGGCATCCTTTTATCCACTGTGTAAAAGCTTCTTCAATGGTTTCTTGAGTGAATGTGTTGACTTCTGAAAAATGCGGCTGAGATGACTTGTGTCAGGTTCCAAATATGCACATTTCCCAAGGTTGATTTGTGGCAAACTCTACACTCAACCAACGGTCAGATGGGACAACTTCCCTGAACATTCCTGATGTAACTTTAGAATGTTCCAACTAGGGGTGGGAATGGGCCAGGCTACCCGACAGGGGCCTAGTACGGCTCGGCTCGACTCGTTTAATATACAAGTCGGGCTCAAGCTTTTTTAGAAGCCTATTTAGCTAAATAGGCCGGGCTCAAACTTTTTCATAAGCCTTTTAAGCCCAACAGGCCGGCCTATATAACTTCACACTCACACACACATATATATATATATATATATATATATATATTATAAGTATATACGTACTTATATAATATGTGATTTTCAAATGAATAAATAAGAAAATTTAGTAACACTAGTTATATTTTTCTTTGTAATAGTTGAAAAAATAGTTGAATATTTTTTTTTTGAACATTTTATTACTTCCATTTCTTCATTTTGAGATTTAAAGAGTTAATTTTTATAATTTGATGATAATACGATTGTAGATTTTTTAAAAAAAAATACGCTAATAAGATTAAGAGGCCTTTAAAGGCTTTCGGGCCTGGCCTATTTATTAAAAAGGCCAGGCTTGAGCCTTAAAAAAAAGCCTATAACAGGCCATGGGCCAGGCTCGGGCCTAAGAAATATATAACAGGCCAGACTTTTTTTCTTAAAGCCTACCAAGGCCTGGCCCATTCCCACCCCTAGTTCCAACATTCATTCAATGCTTCTATCTTTAATGCTCTAAGTCTTCAATGCTTGGTTCAGGCATGATTGGCAATAAATGCTTCATTGAATGTGTCTTCTTGGGAATATAGCATTCAATGCACTTGATCATTGTCATTTGATTGATCTGATGCAGTTCTTATCAGTGCAACAGTCTTTGCTTTATCATTCTTTGATCCTTTCAGTCATGTTGTCCACTCAGTGAGCTTGTCTTGTAAGAACTCAGCAACTTTGGCCTAGAGACTTAATACTTAACAAGCTGCCTAACATTTCAGCTTTGGACAACTATCCTGAACTATGAATCTCACAACATTTCTGAAATTTTAGACTTAAGCATTTCTACACTGACTCAAGTATCCTGAGACAACTAATCTGATCTCACTTGAGTGTATCTCAACTAATCTGAACATCATCAATCAGGGGTTTTAGTATCTAAATCAAAATCATTTTATTCCCAACAGGAACCATCGGGCAAATTGACGTTGAAGACTAATATCTATGTCTTTATCTGAGATGTTTTGATCTGCATGTCGTAGTTCTTGTGTATACATCCTAATAATTCACAACACCCAACCATATTTAATATTAATTAACAAACAAAAATGAAGTGGTACGGTATTTAATTAGATGATAAATATATGAAATACTTACTCAATGTAAGGCTGAACTTCATCACAATTCAATAACACGTACGTATGTGCTATTTCAGCCTTTGTGTTTGTTGACCAATATCGTTCAGTGGCTTTTCCTAGAGGTCGCCCCTTAGACTTGAATACAGAGAGCATGCCATCGACCTCTTGTTGCGTACCTCTACCATCGAAGTTACGCGGTTCATTCCTGATCCTCGTGTTGACATGGTCTTCAAAATAATATGAACAAAACATGCCAACCTCTTCATTCAAATATGCATTAACAAATTAAAATAAGGTTTTTTATACTAAAAACTAATTAAATGAGAGAAATAGAATTGTTCACCTTTCAAATGGGTACATCAACCTGTATTGCACTTGACCACCAATCTTAGCTTCATACACTAAGTGAATAGGTAAGTGTTCCATCGAGTCAAAGAAGCTAGGTGGGAAAATTCGTTCCAACTTACACAAAATAACTGGAATGTCTCGTTCCAAACAATTCATATCATCGACCTTGATTGTTGTAGACGTTAAATCTCTAAAAAAGAGACTTAATTCAGTAATAGCCCTCCACACATTCAGAGGAAGAAGTTCTTGAAACGCCATGAAGATATTTTTTATTTTTATCATGATTATCTGCACCCGCTCATTTTCTAAGTTCACCCCAAAATATTTTTTTAAACATAATTACATTTTGTTGGGATATGAATCCTAAGACAAGTTCTAAATGATGAAAAGATAAGATTAGTTTTGATAAGCCAAAAAGTAGACTTGAATATTTTCTAAGTGTTGACTGATCTAGTCTAGTTATGTGAGTCGTCTTGAACAGATCAGTAGAGTTCACAAGACAAGTACTAGTTCACAAGACAAGTATTGTTTTGAAAGAAAAGTTTAAGTTGTTTAAAAGACAAGTACATATTATAAGTACTTTGTATAATTGTTAGGTTTTATACTGAGCTATTTGAGATGTATAGAAGCTCGTTATTATTTCAGTTTGAGTTCATATTCATTGTATAGTTTTTAAGGTGACTAAGCTTAATTATAAAGCATAAAGTAATGTAATAGTCTTGTTAGAAATAGATGATAGGACTATATTAGTTCTATGTTGAAATCTACAGAAGAAGACCTACGCAAGACAAGTCAAGTTGGAGACAAGACAGGTGCGCAACAAGACATGCAAGACAAGAAGGAAGAAGTTATAAGTTACAGAAACGCGTATTGAAGATAAGGATTGAAGAGTTAGTTAAGGAATAACTAATTAACTGAAGAAACGCGTGGATGGATAAGAAGAAGAAGTTAAAAGTTAGTTTTCAAGAAAAGTTAGTTACATAACAAAAAGTTCTTGAAGTTGAAGCTTATAAATACCCCAAGGTATTCTACTTTTGAAGACTACTGTTACAAAGAGAATTGAAGCATTCATAAGAGATATTCGAAGCAAAACACTCTCAGAGTTGAAGTTCAGAAAGTTCAAGCCAGAAGACAAGTGAAGAATTCAAAGAAGGCTGCTACTGGACTTAGAGAAGTTTACTTTTACGTTTTTGTTTCAAGTCGCTAGTTTTAGATCGAAGAAGCACTTGGAAGTGTTATCGATAAGATCGAAGTCTTATTTCTTGGGACTTAAAATCACAAGACTACTCGATTGGAAGAGTAATAAGAATTTCACGACTGGAGTTGTGAGAGTGGATGTAGACAAGTTGTCGAACCACTATAAAATCGTTGTGTGTTGATTTACTTTACTGTTTGTTTAATTGCTTAATTGATTAATTGCTTATAAGAACAAGACAAGTAGAGTGTTCATACAGAAGTTCGAATTTCGAATATAAGTTGAGTATAAACTTGATTGGGCTCATTGTTACTTTGATTAATTCCGCATTACGTATTCTGATATATTGAAAGATTTTTAAAAGTCTATTCACCCCTCCCCTCTAGACTTTTACTAGCTTACTCAATATTATTAACTCAACTTGGGACCAACACATTTTAAAGACTATTATCCTTTTATTAATTTAAAAAAAATATAATAAAATCAACCATAATTTGTACATTTACAATCTGCAGCCGAGTTGCCGTCGATTCACCACCAAGTCATCCATATTTTTGGAAAAAATCGTAAAAACATAATTAAAAAAAAACTATTGAAATTAACCACAAATCTCGATTTTTTTTCTTTTAAATTTTTCTCACCCCCCCCCCCCGCTTTTCTTTTTTCATCCCATTTTCAGTTTTTATTCCAAAATTTTTATTTCTTCGTTTTTTTTTTTCCTTTTACTTTTATTTTCCTTTTTTTTCGGCCTTTATTTTCCATTTTTTCATGTGTACTTTTTAAAATTTTAATACAAAATAATACTATATGTATAATTTTATTATGGTCGGTAATACAATAAGTAATAACTAGTAATACCATTAATAGTAATCAGTAATACCATTAACAAATTAATTATCTTATACAATAACAAATAAAATTTCACACATCTAATTATATTTAGTAATACTAAAAACAATTATTAGTAATACCACAAAAAATAATCAATAATGCCTTATATTCAATAATACCAAAAATAATTATCAGTAATACCATGAACGGTAATCAGTAATACCATGAACATTAATCAGTAATCAATAGTCGGTTATACGCACACGAGATTTTAGCGCACACCCCTTACAATTAGACACACCCTATGAAAGACCGAAGATACCCTTTTCCTGATAACCATAATTCTCCTTATATTCTCTCAAACCATATAGCGTGAAAAATAAAATACGCCGCTTGGGACACCCACTCCTCTCCCAGCCTCGTCGGTCGCCGTCAAAGCCTTGCTGCCACAACCTTTCTTCGTTGTCACACAAAGTCTTGCCTCCATAGCCTCGTTCGTCGTCCCCGCATTTGTTTCACTGATTTCACGCGTGTCTGCTTCGTTGTTCATTTAGGCCTCACTGTCCGTCCAAGGTTGTGTCACAAGCCCCCACCGCTTCTTCCTCCTCCTGTCGCGTCACAAACCGTTTGTCCCTCTTTTGATTGTAAGTTAGAAAAACAGATTTGTTGTCTCCTCCTCGTTTCTACCGCCCCTCCGTCATCAATTTTCTTCTAGATCTCTCAACCTTAAAATTCAAATATGTAAGTATTTTTTTTCTTTAAGACCTCTCAATCTCAAAATCATTTATTTGTAAAAAAATTGGTGGGTGTACACCTCAATCTTGTGTGTACGTATAATTGTGGCCTTTCATTATATTTGTGCGACCCATTAATTGTCTACACTCTGCACCCAAAAAAGTAAATTAGGCTCAAAATTTTATTGAAATTGAAGAGTGTATATACACGCGAGTGTATATACACACGAGTGTATATAAGAATTGCCTATATAAATTAAGATTGATTATATTATATTTTGTTTAAATCAATAGAAGGACATTATAGTTATTTTAGGTGTAATTATTTTTAACAAATAATTTGGAGGGTAAAGTCAACAAAAGCGAGGTGTAAATAACCGTGGCCAATTGTTTATATATACACTATGATTGATTGTATTAAATTTTGTGTAAATTAATAGAAGGACATTATAGTAATTTTAGATGTATTTTTTTTTTAAATAATAATTATTGGGGGTGAAGTCAAAAAAATGGGGGTGTAAATAGACGTGGTCAATTGTTTATATATAAATTAGGATTGATTGTATTATATTTTTTTTAAATTAATAGAAGGACATTATAGTAATTTTAGGTATAATTTATGAAAATAATAATTTAGGCGGTGAAGTCAACAACAGTAGGGATGTAAATAACTGTGGTGAATTGTTTATATAATTTGTGGGGGTGAAGTTAACAAAAGTGGAGTGTAAATAATTGTGGTCAATTGTTTATATAAATTGTGTGGGTGAAGTTAACAAAAGTGGGGGTATAGTCAATCATAAAATTGAAATTGAAACTAAGTATGTACGGTGCATGCAAGTGTACATGAGAATTTGGCATTTGTTATTGTATAAAATATTTTGGGGTGAACACATAAAATGAGCGGGTGTAGATAACCGTGGTAATTAAAAAAATAATTTGGGGGTAAACTCATAAAATGAGCGGGTGCAGATAACCTTGTAAAAAAAATGATTTGGTGGTGAACTCATAAAATGAACGGATGCAGATAAACGTGGGAAAAATGATTTGGGGTGAACTTATAAAATAAGAGGGTGCAGATAACTGTAGTAAAAAGATAATTTGAAGTGAATTCATTAAATGAGCTGATGCAGATAACTGTAGTAAAACAAAATTATTTGGAGGTTAACTCATTAAATGAGTAGGTGCATATAAAATATAGATAAAAAATTAAAATTGATGGGTACGGTACAACCCATTAAATAAAGTTTTTCAGAAATTGTGCTAAATGTTGTAACTGTCAATATTAAAAATATATATATATTTATTATTTTAAATATTAAAGAAATTAAATTATTAAATTTAATGATAATCATTAAGAAACTTAGATTGGAGGAGAATGTTATAATCAAAATAAAAATGTATATACAATTGATTCTTACTAATAACAAATCATATCTTCATATATATTTATAGTGATTTAATTAATGTAAAGAGATTCATACGGAGTCTATTATATTATCCAGTTATGTTTATCCATAATATATAAATCTCTACAAATTAGGTGATGATAAAACATTAACCCTCAAATCTGGTGATGATAAAGCATTTGTGATCGCCTAAATAAGAAGGTTTAGAGGTAAAATTATGGAAGTTTATAATATAAAGGTAAGATGGTCGGCAAAGACGAGGATGACGAGCAATGTCATGTTCGCAAGGAAGAAGCCTTGAAGATCAAAGGTTATTGTTATAATGAGAAGATCTAAGACAAGTTGTTCGTCCAAAAGTCAATGTTAACGAGCAGCAGCGAGCAACGAACCATGGGATTACATCTTTGGAGCGTTGACAAGTCAAAGGCGGTGTATTAGGGTGTTCGGCGACAAGCACCTTGTAGGATGGGACATATAATAAATGGTTTCAGAGACATTTAATGTAAAGTAGTTGCATTAAATGCGTGTAATGTGATCAGTTAATAGCAATTGTATTTAATTTATTAAGTTGATTAATGTTGTGTTGCCAGCAATTAATTGCATGCAAATGTAAACCTAGTATATAAAGTCATTTTCATGTAAATGTAAACCTAGTATATAAAACCATTGAAGGCTGAATACAAGACACAATCTCATTTCCTTAGAAAATATTACACGATGTTGATTACTTACTCTCTACACTACAAAAAAAGGCTTGTTTCCCGACGGAAATGTCGACGGTTTTTTGGTCGGTATTGGCTCATAGCGACGGATATGCCGACGAATTTTGTCCGTCAGCACCGGATCGGTCGGCATGATTTGCCGACGGAATTTTTGATTCCGTCAGTATCTACCGACGGATTTCCGACGGATCTTGTCAATCGCTCATACCGACGGAACCGATTTCGTCGGCATACACACCAACCCATTTTCGAACCGGGTCAAGAATCCGTCGGTATATCCGTCGGTGTATCAGTCGGCATATATGCGTCGGTATTTCCGTCGGTATATATCCGTCGCCATTTCCGTCGGTAGACGCGTCGCCATATCCGTCAGCAAACTGGGGGCCGTATTTTTTGTGGGTTTTAAAAAAACACAGAATATTCTGTCGGTACGTTTTAATGTCCGTCGGTATTACCGACGGAAATGCCGACTGAATAGTCCGTCGGCAATGTGCATTTATTAAAAAAAAATCAGGTCTAATCGGGATCCGACCCGGGTTCACCTTTACCCGAACCGGCCCGACCTGCGCCTGTAGCATATTAATCAGCCGAATTTTCGGCCTTGGTGGGACTTGATCCCGAGTGGGCAGGCGTCTAGTGAGGAGCGTCTGCCACTGGGACAAGTCGATTTCTTGTTAATATTCTGATATTAATTCTATATTTACTCATTTTCGATCCATTTTTTTTTTTAAATTCACCAAATTAATTTCTTTAACTTATATTAATGATTATTTTTATAACTTATAACTATTGTACATTTCATTTTTTTTTTTTAATTTATATATTGTAAAACTAGTTTTTCTTTAATTGAAATTTTAAAATGTGTGTATATATTTACTCTCATTTTTTAAAAATAAATTCGTTTATATATTTTCTCATTCTCACATATATTAGTGGTGATTAAATTATAAGTTATAACCAAATGATAAATAATTATATCTTATAAATTGTACAAAATAAAATAGGTTACATTTATTTAATATTCATCTTCTTCATCTTCGTCTTCGTTTTCATTATTTGCCCCATCTTCCTCTTCCTCATCTTCTTCATCCTCCCTCTCGTCATGTTCTTCCTCCTCCTCATCTCCACTATAGTTTTCAATTTCAATCAATTGTGGATTTGCATCCGTCAAGTCTACCGAAAGATTAAAATCTCCCGTAAACACTTCAGTTTGATTCTCCGTTTGTTCCGTTTGAAACGGAGATTCATCTTCATCGTTGTTTTCGCTGTTGGGGACCTCCACTATTGACCTTGACTTCACTTTACAAACAACGTTCCATTCTCTATTACGTTTTCCAGCTCTTGGATACGTGCAGTAGTAGACTTGAGATACCTGAGATGCAAATACAAACGGATCATCCCCGCAATACTTCCTTTTCGAATTAACATAAGCTTGTACTCGGGATGAATTTTTGTTCCTAAAGGGGATGTGTCAAACTAATGGCACTTGAACAACATTACGGTTTTCGTTGGATATCCCGGGTATTCAACTTCAACGACTTCGTGCAACACCCCAAAGTAATCACTTGCATTTGCATTGTAATTCGCACTGCTAAGACAAACACCACTGTTGGTAGTCATTTTTGTTGATGCATACTCTGATGTATGAAACCCGTAGCCTTTCACAATATAGCCTTTGTAAGTCCTTACACGACGTAGTGGTCCTTTGCTGAGATCCTGTAAGAACCGGCTCTGAAAATCGTGCGATTGTCCCTATACAGCTCAAACTAACATTAATCAAAAAAATTATTTGTTTACGTAAAATTCAATTAATGATACTCACATAACGTTGGAACTGTTGGTCCTTGGTGGAGTATAACACAAGTGTATGGGGGGGGGAATGCACTTGTGTATGCAAATTCTTTTCTTTTTAACAAACTGGTCTTATCAGGCAGATTGTCTCACAACAAGCCTGAATGAACTTTGATAGATACTTGTCCTACTGATTACTATTAAGTGATCAGTTGGCTAAATATCTAAAAGAGTTGCTAAGTGCGGAATGTGGTTGGCCTGTGACTCAAAGAAATACTCCAAGTTGATTTCTGAAAAACACAGTTATCAGGGACTTTGTCCAAAACAGTTTTTCTTAACTGACTTAGTTTTGCTCTTTGAAATATGTTTGAAAATGAAGACAGTAAGTAAATAACACACAATTTATAGTGGTTCAGAGACTCAAGCTCCTACATCCACTTTCCCTGATTGGACAGGATAATTCCTTCACAATGGAATTAGCTTGTTTTATAGTGCCAAGGTGCACTGATCAACAACACTCTCTTAGTGCTTTGATCCCTAGGATAATCTGAGTCATAGTGCTCACTCTTTCTGAGCTAAGACTGTGTTTCACAATAACAGTCCTTAACTCCTCACTTCTACAACAAACTCTCTCTTCACTTAATGAGATAAGGGTTTGAGGTTTGGTTCCAACTAGTAGAGATATCCTTTACAATAAGAACAGTGTAAAGGCTTAGGATATCTCAATGCTAAGCTTTGGATGTTTAACAAAGATTGGCTTAGCTAATTGAAGTGATTCAGGAAACTTGGGATTCTTAAGAACAACTTTGGTTTCTTTTGATTGCTTGATGATAGTTTGATAGCTTGTAGTTGGATGATTGAATCCTTTGATCACTTCTGTATTTATAGGCAAATTTGAGCAGCTAACCGTTGGAGGGATAGCAATTCAAACTTGTCTATTTGCAGCACCATTGAAACGGTTATGAAGTTTGGCATCTTTTTATCCACTGTGTAAAAGCTTCTTCAATGGTTTCTTGAGTGAATGTGTTGACTTCTGAAAAATGCGGCTGAGATGACTTGTGTCAGGTTCCAAATATGCACATTTCCCAAGGTTGATTTGTGGCAAACTCTACACTCAACCAACGGTCAGATGGGACAACTTCCCTGAACATTCCTGATGTAACTTTAGAATGTTCCAACTAGGGGTGGGAATGGGCCAGGCTACCCGACAGGGGCCTAGTACGGCTCGGCTCGACTCGTTTAATATACAAGCCGGGCTCAAGCTTTTTTAGAAGCCTATTTAGCTAAATAGGCCGGGCTCAAACTTTTTCATAAGCCTTTTAAGCCCAACAGGCCGGCCTATATAACTTCACACTCACACACACATATATATATATATATATATATATATATATATTATAAGTATATACGTACTTATATAATATGTGATTTTCAAATGAATAAATAAGAAAATTTAGTAACACTAGTTATATTTTTCTTTGTAATAGTTGAAAAAATAGTTGAATATTTTTTTTTTGAACATTTTATTACTTCCATTTCTTCATTTTGAGATTTAAAGAGTTAATTTTTATAATTTGATGATAATACGATTGTAGATTTTTTTTAAAAAAATACGCTAATAAGATTAAGAGGCCTTTAAAGGCTTTCGGGCCTGGCCTATTTATTAAAAAGGCCAGGCTTGAGCCTTAAAAAAAAGCCTATAACAGGCCATGGGCCAGGCTCGGGCCTAAGAAATATATAACAGGCCAGACTTTTTTTCTTAAAGCCTACCAAGGCCTGGCCCATTCCCACCCCTAGTTCCAACATTCATTCAATGCTTCTATCTTTAATGCTCTAAGTCTTCAATGCTTGGTTCAGGCATGATTGGCAATAAATGCTTCATTGAATGTGTCTTCTTGGGAATATAGCATTCAATGCACTTGATCATTGTCATTTGATTGATCTGATGCAGTTCTTATCAGTGCAACAGTCTTTGCTTTATCATTCTTTGATCCTTTCAGTTATGTTGTCCACTCAGTGAGCTTGTCTTGTAAGAACTCAGCAACTTTGGCCTAGAGACTTAATACTTAACAAGCTGCCTAACATTTCAGCTTTGGACAACTATCCTGAACTATGAATCTCACAACATTTCTGAAATTTTAGACTTAAGCATTTCTACACTGACTCAAGTATCCTGAGACAACTAATCTGATCTCACTTGAGTGTATCTCAACTAATCTGAACATCATCAATCAGGGGTTTTAGTATCTAAATCAAAATCATTTTATTCCCAACAGGAACCATCGGGCAAATTGACGTTGAAGACTAATATCTATGTCTTTATCTGAGATGTTTTGATCTGCATGTCGTAGTTCTTGTGTATACATCCTAATAATTCACAACACCCAACCATATTTAATATTAATTAACAAACAAAAATGAAGTGGTACGGTATTTAATTAGATGATAAATATATGAAATACTTACTCAATGTAAGGCTGAACTTCATCACAATTCAATAACACGTACGTATGTGCTATTTCAGCCTTTGTGTTTGTTGACCAATATCGTTCAGTGGCTTTTCCTAGAGGTCGCCCCTTAGACTTGAATACAGAGAGCATGCCATCGACCTCTTGTTGCGTACCTCTACCATCGAAGTTACGCGGTTCATTCCTGATCCTCGTGTTGACATGGTCTTCAAAATAATATGAACAAAACATGCCAACCTCTTCATTCAAATATGCATTAACAAATTAAAATAAGGTTTTTTATACTAAAAACTAATTAAATGAGAGAAATAGAATTGTTCACCTTTCAAATGGGTACATCAACCTGTATTGCACTTGACCACCAATCTTAGCTTCATACACTAAGTGAATAGGTAAGTGTTCCATCGAGTCAAAGAAGCTAGGTGGGAAAATTCGTTCCAACTTACACAAAATAACTGGAATGTCTCGTTCCAAACAATTCATATCATCGACCTTGATTGTTGTAGACGTTAAATCTCTAAAAAAGAGACTTAATTCAGTAATAGCCCTCCACACATTCAGAGGAAGAAGTTCTCGAAACGCAATAGGTATCAAGCGCTGCATAAAAACATGACAATCATGACTCTTCAGCCCTGCAACTTTGCCTTTTGTTGTGTCTACACATCGACTCAGGTTTGACATGTAGCCGTCTGGAAAGTTCAACTCTTTAATCCACCTACACAATTCCTGTTTTTGTGGCTTATCTAGTGTGTAGCAAGCCTTCAGATATTTACATGTACGGGTATCCTTTTCCAACTCATCACGGCGACAGATCGTGTTCAACTCATCCCTGGACTTTGGAGTATCTTTCGTCTTGCCTTCTGTGTTCATGATTGTGTGAAACACATTGTCAAACACATTCTTCTCAATGTGCATGACATCCAAATTGTGTCTGATCAATAGTGAACTCCAATATGGCAAGTCCCAAAAAATACTCTTTTTCTTCCAGTTACCTTGGATTCGTTTGTTGTGTTCTTCTGCATTTTCCTCCGTAGATTTTTTCAAACCCGTCCACTCAATCTCATGTAACAACATTTGTCTTGTACGATTAATATACGTGTTTAAAAGAAACAACATTTTAGCCCAAAAAAACATGTTAAAATAAATGTATAAAATACCATTTCTAATTCGCGTTCGATTGTTTGTGACTGTTCTATTCTTCGTGAAGTCCACCTTATTCCTTCGAAATGGATGATCTCGAGGTAAAAACCTTCGGTGATTATCGAACCATGAAACTTTTCTACTCGTCGGGAGACTGAAAGCTTCATAATTTTCCATACAATACGGACAAGCTTGCTTTCCAGTTGTACTCCACCCGGACAACATAGCATATGCAGGAAAGTCGCTAATGGTCCACAATAAAGCAGCACGCATCGTGAAGTTCTGCTTCCTAGAAACATCATACGTTTGGACTCCGTTATCCCATAGGAAGATCAAGTCTTTTATAAGATACTGGAGATAAACACCAAGTTTATGCTTTGGATTCGACGGACCAGGCACCAATACAGTCAGAAACATTGTTTGAGGTTTCATGCACATCTATGGAGGTAGATTATACGGAGTCAGTATCACCGGCCACAAAGAATACTTCTTTTCCATAACTCCCAAACAGTGCAAAACCATTAGTACTCAAGCCTAATCTCACATTCCTCGGTTCACAAGAAAATCCTGGAAACACGTTATCAAGGTGTTTCCAGGCTTCAGAGTCGGACGGATGTCTCATATCCCCAGCCTCAGTAGCTTCAGAATTTGTTGCATGCCACGTCATGTGTTGTGCTGTGGCACTAGATTGGAACAATCTCATTAAACGAGGAATGATAGGAAGATAATACATCCTCTTATGTGGCACTTTCTTTTTTGTCTTGCTCGATTGACCACCGGGTCCCTTCTGTCTTGGCTCTTTGTACCGGGGATGGCCACACATTCTACACATAAGAAGATCGCTATCGTCATCACCCCAGTATAACATGCAACCATTCACACAACAATCAATCTTCTCAACCGGCAAACCCATATTCTTCATCAATTGTTTGCTCTGATGAAACGTCGTAGGTACTTTATTATCGACAGGACAAATCTCACTGCATAATTGTGTCATTTGCTCATATGCTCTGTTAGATAGCTTGTTCTCCGTCTTGATAGCCATAAGTCGAGCATTAAATGACAATTGAGAATGAGAATCACACCATGGATACAAATCTTGATCGACTAATTTGAGCATCTCATAAAACTGAAATGCTTCATCCGTTGGTTCCTCCTCTATATTTGACATACCGGCTTCCATCACCATTATTTGATACATATCGGGTTCTTCCACTCCAAACTCTTGATTGTTACTGGTGCCGACATGCTCAACGTGTACTGGTTGTTCATAAATTGCAGCAGTGTAATAGTACAAGACTTGATCAAAATTATAAGGCCACCGTTCTTCGCCATGACTTGTCCAATTATAGTAATTATCAACGAACCCATTCATAACAACGTGGCATAAGACTTCATCAATGCTTTTAAATGATCTATTCTGACATTTCTTAGCATTACACGGACACCTAATACAATCCCCAAACATATAATGTGGGTGTAGCTTTGCAAATTCAACAAATGACACGAGTTCATCATAAAATTCACCATTCACATTTCCTAAAACGAGTCTAGGAGTACAATACATCCACCGCCGATCCGGCAATTCCATCTGTTAAAAAATTTGACCAAATTAAAATTAAACACTAACACTATATACATTTCATACAAATTAAACACTAAAAACTATATATATTTCATAACAACTAAACACTAAAACTAAAACTATATACATTTCCTAAAAATTAAACAATAAAACTATATACATTTCATAAAAATTAGACACTAAAACTATATATATATATATATATATATATTTCATAAAAATTAAACACTAAAACTAAAACATACCTTAATTTTTCGCTCCACTCCAAAATTTTCCCGTGTTTTGATGTTCTGGAGTGGGAGACCCTTTTTTCAACACTACATGCCGACGGAAATGCCATTCCGTCGGTAAATCACGCGCCTAATTTCCGTCGGTATTGACAATAACGACGGATAATTTCCGTCGGCAACACCCAGTTTAAATTTATGTCAAATCGATCAGATTCCGTTGGTGCGAATTCAGTTGGCACAGCCTTTGCCGACGGATACTATTCGTCGGTATTGAACAATTCTATACCGACAGAATGACGTTCCGTCGGTAAAGGACGCGTTTAAAAAAATAAAGAAAAATTAATATACAGATTCTTAACACATAAAAAATTAATAATATACAGATTGTTAACACATAAACAATTAATAATGCACATATAAACTTAAACTACTTAACACAAAAAACAAACCATAACTAAAATTAAACAAATAATACTTAAACATAAAAAAGTAAATAGTTCAACAATAATGGAGATAAAAAAAAAACATAAAAGTAAATAGTTCTACAAGACATAAGAATAAAATTGTTCAATAGAAAAAAAAAAAGTTGTTCAGAGACACTCAATCACCAAAGTTCCACATATCTAGGTCATCTTCGCCACCGAAGTGCTGACCTATGATGTCATCACGCATGGTCGGGACATAGGCTGAGGGGGCAGGGGGAACGTACAGACACGTTCACGTTGGCTGTCGGTGGAGGAGCTTGCATGGTTCTCTGATAAACCTCCTCGATCTTCTCGTCCGACCACCCGAACTCTCGACCCATATTCAAATGCATCACATGGATGTAATGGTTGAACTGTGCCATCACATCAGGAGTTGGGGTGGAAGATACGGAACCCTGCGATGCCGTCTGGGACGGACCAGAGGACCTGACATCACTGCTCAGACGACAAAGGCCCAGAATTCGTCCTCGGGTGACCGGGGCAACTTCCAAATAAGTCCGGTTCACCTCCTCGACTGTAGGAGGGGCACTGCTGGTTCCGCCTTCAGTAGGGTAGACTTGAGTTTCGACCTCGGCCATCCTCCGGTTCATTTCCAACTACATAATTAATAATTGTAAATTAATATAATAAACTATAAAAAAATGTACGTAATTAAACAATTTTATTACTTACGTGGAGGTTATTCGTGCGCCCGTATGTGGATTGCTGTGTATTTTGGTCAAACGGATGAGCAATGTTCAACCGGTCCAAGTGAGTGGGTACACGCCCTGTCTCCCGTTCCTAATAATTAAATTTATATTATATATAGACTTAAATAATTAAATTTATTGAAATTAATTTGAAAATTAATAAACACTTACAAGGGCAAGCGACTGCTCAAAGATGGACCGGGCTCCACACCGATGCCTTGACATCCCACCCCCAACATCGGATCTGCGGTTGGCCTTAGCAATCTCACACTTCCTGATGTACTCCGGATCCAGCCACTCCCTCATCAATGAATCCCACAACTCAACATCATTAGCATCCTTACCCAAGCTCTGCGTCGTCCCATCCTCCCGCCATGCCATTCTCCATTCGTACATTAAATCCTTATACCGCTCTTGCGCCGATTTACTGAAATGCTTGAACATAACCTCGTCTGAGTAGATATCCCGATCCCAAATGGTATGTTTTTGCACATATAATAAATTGTTTATTATTGAACAAACAACAAACATTAATTAATTAATTACTACCTGAAATTCCTTAAAGTACGCCCATTTTTTTTGTTTTGGGACCTTCGACCAGGTAATTGCACCCGCACTGATCGGTAAAGTGGAAAAAGCAAGCGTGCATGCCCTGGAAACCTCGTTACCAAGTAACAATCTGTGACATTAATTAACAAACAAAACACATTATAAATTAAAACAAATGTGAAATTATTAATTATTAAACAGTAAAAGTATTTAATTACTTACACTCCTCTGAGAACCCAAACGGGCTCCCGGCCATCCCGAGCAGGAACAGCAGGATGCTCCCGGCCATCTACATGTGCAGACGACTAAGACGACGGCGGAGGCGACGGCTGACGAATGGGTGACGACAAATGTTGTGGAATGGATGGCAGCGGCGACGACAATGGTGCCCGACGTGGTATAGGCGGCGCCTCGGGTCTAAGTGCGGCTCGACTCTTCCTCGACCGGCTACGTGACCCGGAGGCCCTCCGAGATCCCGAACCACCAGCACCATCTTGACTCATCTATTTAATTGAGAAAATTTCATTTTACGTCCTGTAACTTAGGCCTAATCCAGAATATATCTTTTAGTTTGTACCTTTTCAATTTACATCCTTTATGGTCCAATTTACGTCCTTTCCGCCGGAAAATTTTAAAACTCACCGGAATGTAAGGAATAAATTGGGATTCCGGCCAAATAGTCCAATTTACGTCTTTTAAGTTTAAAAATTAAAATTTAATAATTAAAATTTTCTAAAAATCCCATTAAATATTTAAAAAATCTAAAAGTATCTCCTTAAAATTAAGAAATATAAAATGTGTAAAATAAAATTCAAAATATATCACTAAAATTTTGAAAAAAATATCATTACAAATTATAAAATGTGTAAAATAAAAATCAAAAAATCAAAAATACAAAAAATAAAAAATTCTACAATTCAAAGAATGGAAAATGTGTAATTTAAAAATTAAGAAATTCAAAATCTCATTAAAATTTCTAAAAACTCTAAAAATCTCATTAATTTATTAAAAATGTGTATATTAAAAATTACTAATTCTAAAAATCTAATAAGAATAATAAAAATTATTAACATTTCATTAAAAAAAATCAGACTTGATTCGGACTCGTCTTCCATTAAAGTTCTGCTCGAACTCTTAAAAATTTTGGGTCCCACGAGATTTTCCAACTTGAGTGTAAGTTCCACACCTTGATCAATTTTGGGACCGTCCCAAATTCATTTTCACGATATTTTAAAAATTTTGGAATTTTTTATTTTAAACATTTTTAAAATTTTAGTTTATAGATTTTTTTTTATTTTAATTTAAACATTTTCATATTTTTTGAATTTTAGAAATTATATTTTTTTTTTATTTTTATGATTTTTTAGAAAAAAAAAATTAAATTTACACATTTTCAGAATTTTTGAATTGTAGAATACTAGAATTTATAATTTTTTTTTAGATTTTTATATTTATTTTACACAATTTATAAGTTTTTAATGATATTTTAAGAATTTTTTAATTATTAATTTATAGTTTTCAAACATAAAGGATGTAAATTGGACTATTTGACCGGATTTCCAATTTTCCGGTGGAAATGACGTAAATTGGACCGAAAAGGATGTAAATTGGACACCCTAGGACGTAAATTGAAAACGTGAAAACTTAAAGGATATATTCTGGATTAGGCCTAAATTACAGGACGTAAAATGAAATTTTCTCTATTTAATTTAAACATTCAAATTAATAAATATATATAATACTAATTAATTAATAATTAATTTCTTAATTTAATAAAAAAATAATCTAATTAATTAAAATTTAATCCTAAACCCTAATTTATTAAAGTAACAATACCTAATTTAATAAAAAATAACCTATTTTAATCAATAATAACATATTTTAATAAATAATTTCCTATTTAATTAATAATAACTAATTTAATCAATAATAACCTATTTTATTAAATAATTTCCTATTTTATTCAACAATAACTAATTTAATCAATAATTTTCTATTTTAATTAAAAAAAACCCTAATTTAATCAATAATTTCATAATTAGTAAATCAACAATAAACCTAGCTAATTAACAATATCATAATTTAATTATGTAATTAACTTCACTCCAACGTACACTAAACAATTTATATATATTCAATTAACAAAAATGCAAAACAATATCTTAACAAATCACATCAATTTATTATAAATAACTATATACATCAACTATAGACAATTATCCACGTACAATATCAACTAATTAATTAGATATACCAACTATGTACATGCAAAGTAATTAACTATATACATCAACTACAAACAATTTCATATTAATCTATATAACAAATTAAATTAACACATGCAACTTAATTCATAATAGGCATTAGAATATAACTTAAAAAATAATTATTATCAAATTAAGAAAGCATACCGTATCGATAGGGAGATGCTCAAAACACACGATCAAAAATCACCTCGCCAGGACCTCTTCGCGATCGAATTTACGAGACAAGACGAAAGTGGAAATTTTTTTCTTTCTTTCGAAAGAGTAATCTGTTCGCAGATTATATATAAAAAAATACGCCTTTACCGACGGAAATTTCCGTCGGTAGTGTCAAGCATTTAATTCCACGCGTGGATCAAGAGACGGTTAGTTAAGGCGGGTCGGTTACCGACGGATTTGTTCCGTCGGTAAACGCAAATTTAAATTATCACGCGCCCGTTTAGTGGTTCACGTGGGGGCCCAATTATATGGCGCGGTTACCGACAGATAATATCCGTCGATAACCCTAATTTACAATACCGACTGAAAATTCCGTTGGCATATGACCCAAAAACGACACCGTGTAGAGGGTTCTGTGTGTCCGTCAGCATTTCCGTCGAAATTCTGTCGGTATGGCCGACGGAAAATGAATTCCGTCGGCAGCGTCTAGGACATTTTGATTCGTCGGTAAAGCGTCGGTAATCCGTCGGTATAGCCGACGGATCCCGTTCCGTCGGTATATCTCCGTCGGCTAATCTCCGCGTTTTTGTAGTGCTAAGTTTTCAAGAACATCAAACTCTAATTTCATAGTTTATCAAGAACATCTAAAAATTATCTTATAGATCCGTATAAACTCCACTTATATAAATTATAGTGTTTGTATCCACTTGCTAAATACACCCCAATGAAAAGTGATACGACACTCTATCATTTAGGGATGTAATATCGAATATTATTATATAAAATTAATGATATGTAAGTATTTGAATATGATCATTGATCAAGTATATAATGTCTTTGTAATGATGGTCTTTAAAACATCAATACTGGATATTCTATTGAGACGAAATTATGGAATTATGGGTGTCTTTTTCAATCGGGCAGCTTATCATTTGGAGATGAAATTTTATATTGTCATCAAGATTTTAATTAGTTTTTTCTCTTTTAAAAGTTGGCAGAAAATTCTTAGGCTATTTCTGGATCTCAATTAATTAATTGGTTGCAGATAGTGCATGTGTTATATGTTTGGGGGCAGCAATGCATGACTAAGCTTTTTTGTACAAAATTTACCGTCAACTAATTTTAAGCGTACGTTGAATATCCCACTTTATATAGGCCGGGTCAAATTTAATTATAAATAAATTAAATAATGGGTCAAACATTGCGTATTAAATATATAAATTAATTGCCCCAATATAACGGTTATTGTTAACAACAACAAGTCATAGTCAAAACCTACGAATCTTAGGCAGTCTCTTGCCTAAATTACCGTCCGTTCTACTTAGGGCATCCGGTAGAGATCCCACGTGGAGCACTACCTCTACGAAGAAAATAAAAAATTCTGCACTGTGAGGATGCTGAGGTGGCAGAGAAAGAGGTTTGGGGAAGGGATGTGACTACCCAAGTAGAGATAAAAAAGGAGAAAAATGGAGAGTGGAGATGAATTTCTAAACGAATCATTTCATTTATTTCACTTTTTGTGCTTAGCACGTTGTTTCATTTTATTGTATCATTAACATGTATGTGTCATTAATCTCAAAAATTGTTCTAGTGATGTAAATTTGAGGCTTCTCTTCAGATCTTAAGTTCGAATCCCCTAAAGTGCAAATAATTTCTATGATCATCTCATTATAAAGAGATCTTGATATTTTTTTAACATTGTATTTTTATATAGTCTTTCCACTTTTGTATAAGGAAATACACTAAACTGTGTAGGTAGAAAAAATACTTAATCAAGTAAATATGAGTTTTTTTTAAGAAAAAATAAATAAAAATGAGTTAAAAGATATAATTTGAGCAAAACATTCCACGAAAATCTACAAAAAGTAATTAAATATAAAAAAATCAACTAATTTTTATTTTTTAAATTTTTTAAAACTTAGCTTTAATTTAATATTCATTTAAGATTGAGTTTATTTTTCTTTCATTTTTTAAATTTTATTTAGTTTTTATAAATTTTGAATCCTTAATTGATGATTTTAATAAAATTTATAATTTTATTTTATTTATTTAATATTTTCAGACTTTTTTTAGATTTAATTGATTTTTATTTTTTCAATTGATTTTTTAAATTTTAATTATTTTAAAATTTTAGTGGATTTTTTAACGTTTTATATTTTTTAATGTTTAGTTGATTATTTAATATTCTTATGTTTTTATATATTTTTTTCTTATTATTGAATATTATTTTTGTTATTTATTTTTTAAAAATTTATATACTTTTAAATATTTTTTTTATAATATATTTTTTAGTTTTTATTCAATTTGTATTTGTATGGAGGGCATGAAGGGTAAATAGGAAAGAATTTGGGTGTGTTTAGTAATACAAAATTATTTTTAAAATTTAGTGGGGTGTGTTTAACATTTAGGGTATGTATAACATTTTATGGGGTGTTAATAGATATGGTATTTTTTTAATTATTTTATTTAATTTTAAAAAAAATTGTTAATCCTTAATTTTTTATTTTATTTGATTTATTTTTCAGATTTTATTTAGATTTAGTTATTGTTTTTTTCTTAATTTTTTTAATTGATTGTTTCATTTTTAAATGATTTTTAAAATTTAGCTGATTTTTTAAAATATTTTTATTGTATTATTGATTTTTTTTTTTTGTTAATTAAATTTTATATGTTTTTAAAAATTTAGTTAATTTTTATTAGTTATGAGGGTTGAAGGTTAAATAGGAAATAATTGGAGTGTGTATAGTAATAAAAATTGAATTTTAAATTTTAATAAGGTGTGTTTAACATTTGGGGTGTGTATAACATTTTATGGGGTGATATTAGCCCCAACCCTTAAGTTACGATCAAACAAAACTCTTTTATTGTTTTTTTTAATAACAAGTTAATTATTATTATTATTAATATTTTGAGGAGAAAAATAACCCTAATACAAACGAACATCCAAACATATAAACATCCTGTGAGAGTACGTAATAGTTAGTTAATTATATATGTAATGTAATGAACTTTTTAATTAGATGAGAGAAGTACCCTTACTCATGAGTCAGGTTGTGGTGGTCTGTGCATGTTAGAGTACCGGAGTCCCCTCCATCGGTACAGATCTAGACGTCTGCTCTAATACTAGTACACATTAGTACTCCGGTAACGTCCTTCTGGTACTCTGGTACCTAAGTTCAAGATTGATAGATCTATCTAACTTCTCAACCAATTTTGTAGCGTACGAATACTCCTCTTTTAATTTGATTATGCTACACAAAGGCATGTATATATATGTACAATAATTTTTAGTTTTATTAATTAATTGATAAAATGGATGATTATTGAGAAATAAAAGGAAAGACATGAATGGAATTTCTGGAAAATGAGAATACATCAACTGAAGATGTTGAAATTGACCCTAATATACTAATCCAAAATTACTAAAGCTAATTAACTACTAAAAACCACTTTACAGTTAAGTTATAACTACTCTAGAGATAAAAGAAGTGTAAAAGGAAGTAGCACTTTTACACCTATGTACGTGTTAAGCACTTTCATTACTTAAGAATGTTGAAAGGAGACGGAGCCAAAGGCTTATTCATTATATCAGATTCTCCGCAATAGGGATGTGAATTAGTTTGGTCTCAGAATTATATTCAAAATGGAAAGATCCCGGCCCCTCAAATCGACGAAAATGTTGGGTAGTCACTCCTAATAGCCTACTAGAATCAGAAATGAGTGAAGGCCCAGAGTGAACAGTGTCAGAAGAATCGACTCTCACAACAAGAGGGTGGCGGGGTCGCTTGCCATCGAGGAGCTCGACTGAATACGCTTATTATGGTAACTGGTAAGTGATTTTTTTTTCTTTACCAGCCAATTAAATAGAGGAGTACTGTGTTATTGGTCAGCTCGCAAACGTATTGGAGATGTCCTACAAGTTGTACGGACCTAGAGGTGAGCACGAGAATGGACTTACCAGAAGATGGAGGAGCTTGTGTAAGTATATTTAATGCATATATATATGTATGTTGATATGGAACCATGCACATAGATTATATAGGAACATTTCCACAATCTATCGTCAAACATTTCTAATATTGGCAATTTGTCCAAGTCAACATTTCACTCTGGGTGACTTCTCGTCATTCTTAGGCGCATCAGACTAGGTTCGTCACTAAAAGGATATCGACGACGAATGGCGCCAGCTTCAGGCACATGTAATGCAAAGATATCATTTGAGACAGACGGCATTGAAGATGACATAACAAATGGACATAATGCAGGAGACCGCCTAATCGAAAGTGATGGTGGCGGCACAAGTAAGACTACCGAGGGTAGTGAGATCAGGGGATGAAATGTAGTGGAGGGTAGGGGACAAAAATATATATATTTAATTTAGTCTCATGTTTATGAGATTATTACTAGATGAATATATTGCAATTGCCACTAGTCATTCGAATTCGATGAGGGAAGAAAAAATTAGGTGTTCTTGCACGAAAGCTACATGTCGAAATCAGTCTTATAGATCGAGGTCCTAGTGAAGTGAAAGGGCATTTATATAAAAATTGGTTTAAACTAAATTACTATAATTTAATTTTGCACGGTGAGAGAATTAGGGTCCACATAAAAACATTGATGGATCTGCGTAAAAACTAAACTGAATTAATTGAAAATTTATGTTTTTAAACAGGAAAATTTCATTTTACATCACGTAACTTATATCCATTTCAGCTTAATTAAATCATGTAAGTATACCTTTTTTTTTAATTTACGTTCTAAGTTGTCCAATATACGTCATTTTTACCAGAAAATTTTCAAATTCTCCAGAAATGTGTGTCTGTACGTGGCTCGCACGTGTGGAACAAGTTGGTAACTGCGACGAAGTGTTCAATTTACATTCTTTTAAGTTCTAAAATTTTGAATTTACGTCATTTAAGTTCTAGATATTAAAATTTCTAAAATGTGTAAATTAAAAAATTTAGCCTCCTACAAAACCTGAAAATTTAAAGTTGTACAAAAAAAAAAAAAATATATATATATATATATATAATGGTATCAAAATTGGATAAAAAAGATCAACATTGGATATTTGGCCGGAAGTCATAATTAATTTGGGAAAATTTAATTTTTTAGGCGAAAAAGAATCAATCAGCATTGGAAATTAATCCTAAAAGTAAAATTGTTAGGAGAAAGATAAATGATGTTTTTTGAAATATATAAGATCTGGGTTGGTCTGCTATGGACTCGAGTGCATGTTGTGCACCCTAGTCCATGTTGCACTTTTCAGTTTACTGACTTACACTTTTTGATAAATGGTGTTGCATTTTTCAATTATTAAACTGTATAATAATATTTTTAGTAATAATTGAAAAGTGCAACACCATTTACCAAAAAGTGTAAGTCAGTAAACTGAAAAGTGCACATGGACTAGGATGCAGCACTCGAGTGCATACTAGACTTTACCATAAATCCTACTCCGCATACAAACTAATTAAAATTAGTCTCAATAGTGGGCCGACGGGGTAGTGGCTAACACTATGTTTATTTTACAAATTTTTAATGTTATTTTTTCAAATTATAATTTGTATATAAAATAAATAGTTGGTTAAAGTAAATGTTGAAGATATCTTATAAGAACGTGTTTAATTAAAATGAGTACGCGTTTATTTAATAAGTGTAATTGACCACAATTAGGAAAGAACATGATAGATAGATAGATATATATATATTATTACCGTTTGCAAATTATCTTTTTTAAAAAAACACTTCTTGATCTCTTAATTCTGCGATGGCGCCGACTACTACTAAAGTAAAAGCGATGAAGAAAACTCTTGGGCGACAGAAAATCGCAATGAAGAAGATTGAAAAGAAGACGAGTTTGCAAGTAGCATTTTCGAAACGACGCAGTGGTTTATTCAAGAAAGCGAGTGAACTGTCCGTTGTGTGCGATGCCCAAGTTGCAATTCTTGTAATGTGGCCGGCGGGAAAGATTTACTCGTTCGGCCACGGACGTGGTCGTCAACTCTTTCTTGACAGCGGTGTTCCGACGAGTACTATAGTAGAAAGGGAGGAGGAGGTTTGTACGAGCCAAACTTTGGTGGAATGAAGCCTACGAGGGTTTGCAACTGCACGAACTAGAGGGTTATTTGACGGCGTTGGAGAGTTTGGCCTCTAATGTTTCAAAAAGGGCTGATGAGATGGAGGCTTGGTCTTCTTCAACTTCTACTTCTACTCATCAATGGATGATCATCTATTTGCAGATTTAATTACTTTCTAAGTCATGATCAATAATATAGTATCAATGATTTTATCGATCGATAGATGATATAATATAAGAGCTAGAGTATTTGATTTTAATATAAAATTTTATATTGACAAGTACACGATTTTATAGTTATATAACGTTTTTTTGTCTTTTAAAAGTTAATTGGCAGGAAATTCTTAATTCTGGATCTCGATCAAGTTAATTGCTTGCTTGCAGATAAAGTGTTACTATATGTTTTGGGTGCCACCAACGAATTAGTTTTAAGCGTTGAATATCCCACTTTATCTTTATGGTCAAATTTTATTATAAATTAAATAATGGCCAAACAATTGCGTATCAAAATGGCGCCATATTTAAACTACTTATTATATTGTCCAAATTTAACGGTTATTATTGTTAACAACAGGTACTCATAGTCAAAATAATGATGAGTCCTACCAATCTTCTTAGGCACTCTCTTGCCTAAATTACCGTTAGTTCTACATACCACATGGAATTTCTAAATTTATGTCACTTTTCACTTTTCGTATTTTACGTGTCAGTTTCATTTTATTGAATCATTAGCACGTGTCATCTCATTAATTTATGAGGTGTTAATATTTTGTAACTTATGAAAATAACCCTCCATTACATACATGAGATTTTTAGGTTGGCTTATTTTTATAGTCTTTCCACTTTCATATAAAGAAATACTCTCCTCTCCAATTGTATAATTCTTACTTCTTTTTTTTTTTTTTTTAACTGTTCAATTTTTTAATTTTCATTTTTCAAAAATGAAATATTACTCTCATTCACTATTTTATTTCTATTTATCTTCAGTACCTCTATCTTTCACTTTTTATATAAATAATCATTTTTTTCTTAAAATTTGTATCTAATCCAAATGAAAATTATAAAATTAGACAGGGGGAGTACATTAAACTGTATGGATAGAAAAAAAATATTTAATTAAATTTTCAATATTTCTAAGTAAAAATGAGTTTTTTTAAAAGAGAAAAAAAAAATGAGTTAAAGATTTTAATTGGAGCAAAACATTCCACGAAATGCAATTCCTAAAACCTCCCCAATGACGATTTGTGTTTCTTAATTTTTATAAATGAAAATGTTTTAGATGAATATTAATATTGTGCATGAGATAGTAATGTCATATATATTTTATAAAAATATTTATTTATTGTAACTGGTAAATTGTGTCTCATTTGGTTCGTTATTAAATTTGAGATGGCGCCATTGTTCTACGTCACCCAAAAGTGAAAACTTTAAAATGCCTACTATATGTTTTAAATTGGGATGATCTTTATACATTTTTTTTAGTTTGGATTTTATCTCTCAAGCAAAATTTAATTTTAACGACACTTCGGTCTCTAGCTAACTCGACTTGTGAATTTATGAATTCCGGTATCATCAACATTCTCGATCGTCTTCATCATTTTAGTCTATTCTTGTACCTAAGTTCGAGGTTGACAGACCCTCTGGATCTCCATGACATCTACCTCTTTGTAGCATAGTCTTTTGATTATGCTACTTAGAGGCATGTATGTACGGATGTACCTTAATTTTTTGTTTTATTAATTATTTTTTAGTTTTATTAATTAATTAATAATTTTATATTTCAAATGGATGATGCTGCCTTGGAATTTGATTTCCCAGATAATCGGGATTAATTCGGGAAGACCAATAAAAAGGATTTATAGAATTGGCTGTCGGTAACGGAAATATGGTTTCTTTTGATAAAATAAACTACAACCGACAAAAGTTTCAGGTAATTATTTCATTAATTTAAGAGACTTGTTTTTTCTATCTTAAATATTTAATTAACTATTTTAATTAATCACAATTTTCCTATAGACTCAGCGCAAATAGAATTTCGCAATCCACGAGCCATTGTATTTGGCATTCCTCGAGCGAGCGAGTATTCGATATGACGAAATACTCTGCAAGTGAAAGAGATATCATATTCAAAAGTGAAAGATCCCCCGAATCGAAGAAGATGTTGGACACTCACTCCTAGTCTACCAGAATATATCAGAAAGATGCGTGTGAAGGCCCAAAGTGATCGAACAGTGTCGGAAGAACTGACTGTCACACAAGAGGGTGACGGAGACGCTTGCCATCGAGGCGGCACAAGGAGTTCGTTGAGTACGCTCATTATGGTAACTGGTAAGTGATTATGTTTTTCTTTAATATATAGTATTGTTTAACTCTGTCAAGAAATCCACAAAATTAGACGTTTCCTATCACGTAACACTCTTGATTGAAGTAACCCAACGAAGATAGCAATTCGCAAGAGTTAACAAACAAGATAAAAACACAGTACACAAGTATTTAAGTTGTTCGATCAATGTGATCTACATCCACTGGACAGACGACTTCAACTTTGATTGATCAAGAATGTTTACACACTCATTCACTAAGGAATAGGATTTATCCTCACTTCACTCGTGAACTCACAACTCAAAGACGAATGCTCGTTTCGCATCAAACTTTATAAAATACAAGTGCTAGTGAGTGATCCACCCTTGCCCAATCGAAATGACAGTTTTGCCCCTTTACTTGTAACTCGTAACAGATGAGCTCATCAGCTGACTCCCCTTAGCTGATCTCCCCTTCTAATCTCTTACTTAGTCAAAAGACTAACTCTGCTGATAGACATCTACTCAACTGATCTGACCTCTTCTGATCACACCAACTTAGCTGACTCTAAACATCACCTTCTCAACTGACTGAAAACCTTCAACTCATCTAATAGGCCTAAGTTAGCTTGCCTGACTCCATTCAGTTGATACCATCAGCTGACTAACACAGTTGATATGAGATTATGAGATAACACTCACAAACTCTTTAATGTCTAATTAAATACAGAAGTGTGTTATTGTAGATAGGCTACATGTTGTACGGACCTAGCGTCGAGCACGAGAATAAACTTATCGGAAGACGAAGGAGTTTGATGCTAGTATATTTAATGCATATGCATATATGTGTGTGTGTACGGTTTTGATATGGAACCAGATGGTGACTTTCTTATGAAACTCACCATCTGCATAAAATACTTGACAGACAATGAAATTGACAAATCTCAACCTACTTTTGATACCCGATGACGTCTCCGTAGTCGGTCATCGACATTTTCCAGCATTGACAATTTTTCCAAGTCTAGGCATTTCACTCTAGCGCCTCCTCGCCGGTCTTAGGCGCATTCGACTGGATTCCTATGACTTACACTTTTTATTAAAAATTGTGTTTATAGTGATTTACATTTTTTAATAAAAAAATGTGTTAATACTTTTGAGTAATATTGTGTTACACTTTTTTAGTTATAATGACTTATAATTTTCAACACACGTTTTCGGAAAAAAATTACCAAAAAAAAAAGTTGATCAAGTCACATTGACTTGACCAAGTCAACTCAATTTCTTGTATACAATTGATTCTATAAAAGACTAATCCAAATGTACGTATATACAATTGATTCTAACTAATAACAAATCATATCTTCATATATATATATTTATAGTGATTGAATTAATGTAAAGAGATTCATATGGAGTCTATTATATTATCCAGTTATGTTTATCCATAATATATAAATCTCTACAAATCAGGTGATGATAAAAAATATTAACCGTAAAATTATGAAAACCTAATGGTTTAAAAAAATCTTGGGTAAAACCGAAAATATTTGGAGTGGACCATTCATTTAAGGATTTAATATAATTAAATAAATTTGATCCAAAATTTAATGTATGATATTTAACTAGACCATATATATTGGAGTATAATTTTTTGGAATATCTGTTGTGAGTAAATTAATACTTCTATTAGACAAATGTGTTCTACGGTAGAGATGTCTATGGAGCTGACCCTAGTCCTATAAGGTCAGCTCTACAGGGTTAAACGGGTTAGGGCCTTAATCGGTTCATACTTAACGGTCCTACAATTGTTGGGACATAATCCTAACCCTAACTTTAGCGGGTCACGGGCTAAACGGACCACTAACAGGCTACAATAATTTTTTTTCTTTTAAAATTAAAAATCTCAATTGAGACGTCCAATAAGCAAATAAAATAGAAAAATATATAATTAGTTTAATTGATCAATAAATGAGAAAATAAAAATATGATTTAAACAAAATTCTATAACTCATTATGGCCAAATAAAGCTAAATAAATATCATAATCTAATAAAAAAAATAGTAATATTGTAATAGACTATTTAATGTTTATAGTTATTGCTATGGACCAAATGACCCAAAATTTGTTATAAGATTATTTATTAAAAAAAAAAAAGTAACAACTCGAGCTAGCGGGCTGACCCTGTAGACCTGCGGGTTGGCCCGGTTTAGTCCACGGGCTAACCGGTCCGGGTCAAAAAAGTCTGGGTCTATGATTCATGAACCCTAACCCTACACTGTTCAGGGTTAAATGGGCTAGCCCGATTAGCTCGGCTCGGATAAACATCTCTAGTTCTACGTACATAACTTTTAAATAATTTATGGTATACAAGAAAAATAATATCAATATTAACAAATAAAAATATTTCCTATATATTCTGAATCTCCTTTCCTCCGTTTTCAAATCTTTTTAATTCTATAATTTTAAATTCTTTTCGCTTTCCTCTCATTTCTCACTCTTCTCCGACTTTAATTTTTTTTTAAATATTTTCTTTTTCATATTCCTTCTCACTCTTCTCCATTAGGTTTTCTAATTCTAATTTTATACTACTAATTTTACATTTTATATAATTATTTTTCCTTTTTTTTTTTTTTCAATCGGCCTCTTCTTTTCTTTTACACTACATAAATAAAATTACACATATATATTTTTAAAAAGTATATTAAATCTAATTTTTTATTAAATACTGTAAAAAAAAATTCACAAACACCGCGTAATACGGAAGAGATAAGATGCGAACACAGGAAAAGTAAAAGAAACAAAAATTAGGCAAATATAAATTTTGAATTTAGTTTGATAATGGTGATCATATAATATAATGATGTAGAGCCAAACTGTGAAAGAATAGAGTTGACCGAAAATTAGGCGGCAAAAATAAGATACATCTCCAATACTCCAAACATTGCTCAACAATACGTCTTTTCTCCCCCTATAAATATATTCCCAAGCAAATACTTCGTGACTTCAATCCATCTTTGTATTTACATTCTTAAACCCCTTAAATCTTTCTTTAAATCTTCTTAATCCCTTTAATCTCTCATAACTCATACCCAAATATTATTTATATATGCATGCAATTCTGTGACCCACGCTCCTATATTTATTGTTTTCACTTGTTTCTCATTCTCATCACCAACGGAAGAATTCAAATACCTTTTTTTTTTATATATTTTATTTTTAATTGTGGGATTTAAGCACGCGTTGATTCATTAAGTGGCAATGAATTCGTTGGGTTTGAGGACTTGCCTTTTGGTGCTGTTTGTGGTGTGTGCGGAAGCTGCGATTCAGAGGGATGACAATGTTACTAATTTCATAACGTGGAACGATTTGAAAGTGGATTATGATCATAGATTGTTTTCGAGAGACGTGGGTAGTATGAACAGAGTGATTGTTGTTCATAAGAATTGTAGCGGCGATTCGGTTATAGTCATTCAGGATATGATAATCGTTGTTGATATAAATGGTACTGGCGATTCTCGTACAGTTCAAGGCGCCGTCGATATGGTTCCGGAAAATAACGCCTATCGAGTTAAAATTCACATTCTCCCTGGCGTTTACAGGTTCGAATTTCTCTCTCTCCGTTCAGCTAGGATCGATCGATATATATGTGTGTGTGTGTGTGTGTTTTGTGGGTGTAGAATTGTGGCATGCAGTTGTGCGTGTGTGCTTTTTAGTAGGTGGGAACTGCATATATGGAAGTGGGATAGTGAGGAAGTTAGATCAATTTGTTGGTAGTGGGCTCTCTTTCTCTCTCTCTCTTTAAATCTATTCAATTCTAGATCATAACTTCCCACTTTCATTCAAATTATTACGATTATTTTTTTAATCTTTGTTTATCAATGTCTTCGATAATTTAGGCCGTTGAGAATTTTCATATCCTGCCTATTCCCTCTGTTTCCAAGTTGTTGTTTATGTAGAATCAAATTTGTAGATATGGACGGTGCTAGATTTTTAATTCATTCGTTGAAAATATATTGAAAATTAATGCAGAGAAAAGGTTCATATTCCTGCAAACAAGCCATATATTTCCTTCATTGGAAACGAAAATCGAGCTTCTGAGACGATAATCACGTGGCATGATAAAGCTGGTGATAGGGCCTCCAATGGCGGTACAGTAGGGACTTGGAATTCCGCCTCTGTTAGTGTTGAATCAGACTATTTCTGTGCATCGTGGATCACGTTTCAGGTAATCTAAACGTACGCTTGTTTAATTATATCACATTTTAACAGCAATCAAATTCTAGTTTGATAACATGAGTTTTGTTTTGATTCTCAGAACACCGTGGTTGCAGTAGTTGGTGGGATTGGGGACCAAGCTGTGGCGTTGAGGATATCGGGCGAAAAATCCGTGTTCTACAAGGTTCGATTTCTGGGCTCACAGGATACACTTCTCGACGAATCGGGGTCTCACTATTTCTACCAGTGTTTGATTCAAGGCACCACCGATTTCATATTTGGTAATGCAAAATCATTATACAAGGTACGTTTTGTATTACTTTGTATGTTAAATAGTATTACTTCGTATGTTAAACAGTATGCTGAGTTGAAACAAATGATGTGAACAGGAATGTGCACTCTCTGTTGTGGGAGACGGATATGCAATAGCAGCTCAACATCGGAATTCAGCTGATGAAGACACGGGCTTCTCTTTTGTTAACTGTACCATCAGTGGGAGTGGAAGGGTGTACTTGGGTCGAGCCTGGGGAGATTACTCGAGAATAATATATTCGTACACCAAAATTGGCATAGCTGTAAGGCCGGGCGGATGGAATGACTGGAAAATTCCATCGAGACAAAAGTATGAACTCTATTCTCATCTACGCATTGTGTATGTTAGTAGAAATCGTAAATTTTTAAAGTGTGTGTGTGTATGTGTATGTTAGTAGAAATCGTAAAATTGTTAACTCGTGTGTATGTGTGATTGCAGAACAGCGGTGTTCGGGGAGTATAAATGTAGAGGAAGAGGAGCAAATAGGAGGTCAAGAACAAGGTGGTCCAAAGTTCTGAGTTACTCAGAAGCAAAAGATTTTCTTGATACATCATTCATAAGTGGGGAGAAATGGCTCAAACTCTAGTTATTATGCTTTTTGGGGTTTCACATTCCTTTAGTTATTATTATTTTTTTTAATCTTGTTTTGAAACTATCTAGGTCTAGGCATAGATTTTTTATTTATTCTTATTGTACATTACCTTTTGCAAGAAATCCAATATCTTCAATTCAAAATGGCTACAATTTGTGTATATTCTGGACAAACTTTATGAATCCTACCAGTATTTTCATAATCGAATCGTGAACTAAATTGAAGTAGACATCTATTCACGGTCCAATTGGTCCAATCGATCAAAAAGTAAATTAAAAAAATATGCTCTAATAAAAATTATATTAAAATAACAAATATTAAATTAAAATAATAATTTATTTTAAGTATTTATAATTAGTATATTTTTTGTTTATATGTTGAAGTAATTATATTTTTTCTTCCAAATAATGGAATTCATTATTAACATTTTCAATTGCAAAGAAGCTATACATACATTTATAAAAAAAGTTACAAACAAACGTCAATTTTAGGATAAAAGAAATAGGAGAGGAAACATTATAAGAGGGGACCTAATTTCAAAATAAAAAAAGTTACAAACAAACGTCAATTTTAGGATAAAAGAAATAGGAGAGGAAACATTATAAGAGGGGACATAATTTCAAAATTTTAAGTAGGAAAAAAAAAATTTAACGCTTCAAACCGGGTTTCAACGGGTTTTCCAATTTTTGATCGGTTTGATCCCGTCAAACCACAGAAACGGGTTTTAAGCCCATTCTGGACCAGTTTCGTGTCCCGGTCCAATTTTAAATGGACGAAATTGAAGAATGAGAATGAAACGACATAAAAGTTCATTTCAGGAATAATAATATGGGCAGGCGGGCATACAGACGCATAAATCCACACGAGTGGCATTCTCAGGGATTTACTCTCCTTCTGAGTTGTGTTTGTTTACCTATACATCAACAAATTACCAAGTAGCAAACTTACATCAGATACCTATCATCATGTACACCTATTATTCTACTACCAATCTATAGATCCTATCCCTCCCGCCGAATCGAATAATCAATCCATTATTCATTACAATTGGCCGCTATTTCCATCGCTTCTGCTTCATATTTCACCTCAGCAATCTCACACTCGACTAAGTTATTCTCTCCATTGCTATCACCATCACCCTTATTATTTGACACATCAGCATCATCAATGTTCTCCTTTTCTTCTGCTTCAATTGCTCCTTCCTCACTATTCATGCATTCGTCTTTTAAAGGGACGTTAGTCAGTGTCATACCTGCTAAATCATGATCCTCCTCTTCAACGGCACTGAGTTTGTGACTGGAAACTACTTTATCAATGGACATTGGAGAGTTATCAGATTTGGGCTCCTTAGAAGCAGCAGACGATGTTGACAGCTTAGTGTTCAGACTCGTTGCAGATATGATGCCAAGAATATTAGGGTTTGGCTCAATATTCACCCATCTTTCACCAACCCAGTCTCTTGAAACTCTTAGGTTCTTTACCTCAGCCCTCAAATACAAATTCTCACCTGATAAAAACAAGAGAAAATCCATAAGAAAATAACGAAAACTTCTATGAACTTGATAATACTGTTCAACATATTAAGTATCACGGTTCGGTGATTTTGAAAAGAATCACACATAAAATCAAGCATTTTTAAAACATGATACTTCGTGTACTACAGTAGTAGTATTACTTTAAAAAAGAGAATTCACGTGAGTTTGTATTTCCATCAATACAAGATGCTAAGAAGTACAGACCTGGAATATAAATCTGATAGACTCCACTTTCAGCATCACTAGTGTCAGAGATAACGCCTTCCCACCAACCATCAGCCCACCATGCATCAGCTGGATCTCCTACTACGAAGGTCACACTCGTCTCATTGAAAGGATATGCAGGCCTTACGGTTAGACGTCCAGCACGTCTCATCCCAAGCTTATCGGGCTTGGCCACTCTATTTGAAGGAATCCATTCCTATAGTTAAAATAAACCATATGAGTTGGTCTTATGTGAAATAATTTTACCGTGCAACTAGTTCGCAACTATCACTTTATAGTAAAGCAATTAATACTTTCTAATGAAACGACTAATACTAACAAACTAATATGTTTCAATGAAACAATTAATAATGTATAAATATACACACAAAATGCAAATCAATTGCACAGTTAAATTGTTTATATAAGTCTTCGCGAAACAGTATATTCCCTTTCACCCTTTGTTCCTCAATAAATGTTTTTAACGATTTACGAAAAAATTAAGAAACATAAAATTTAGACAATTTTACCCTCTATCAATCTTTACCTCTCCAATCTTCTCAGCCCATATCTATTCATATTACCATTTTCTTATAGCTAAAAGGGGGTAAATTGGGAAGAAAGTGGGTGAAAATAGCTAAAAGAACAATTAATTTGGAACAAATTTTAGAGTCTAAAAAGACATTTTATTAAGGAACGGAGAGAGTACTCTTAAATTTTAAAGTCACGCATCAGGTTACATGTTCACAACAAGCAAACAAACAAAATGCTAAAGGAGAGAAACGCATGAAATGATGAAAATAGAGTGATGATGCTAGTTTAACAGGGAAATCGGGAACCATTCAACAGAGAATTCCACAACAGAATCATTCATATAGAGTAAATGGTAAAGGATTCAACTAAAAAACTTCCCTTGGGTACTTCAGCTTCTAACTGCAGTATATCATTCGTCATGAAAATCTATCACGAGCAGGTTTAAATATACAAGAGCCATATGGGAGAGCACGTACTAATTATTAACAAAAGAGCTACTTTGACAAAACATAATTCAAGAAAGTTTACTACAAAATAATGATGTCAAGAGAAAAACTACTATTATGACAAATTAGCTCAGAATTTCACCCTGTTATCAAGCAAAGGCATGAACGATTTGTTTTTCCTTTCTATTAAAGCTACACTGATAATTGGAAGAGTTATCATTGATCCATACCTCAAGATTACTGCAACTTTCTTCATTCATTACATCATTATATAAAATTTTCATCTGTCGCCTGGATATCTCTAAGACAGAGCATCTGAACCAACAGCCACGCAGACCACTGTCTTGGCACAGAAATTCAACCTTTTCATCAAGTGAGAAAATGGGGGTTTGCTGAAGGTGGTCGACATGCTTGAGAAAATTAGTCTCCCTGCTCATTAGACCATATTTCTTGCAAGATAAATCATATTTTGATTTATGATTCTCTCTCGAACTCCTGCTCCTTTTACTACCAACTTTTGCATCATCCTCAGAGCAAAACTCTTCTTCCTCGAAAAAATCAGGGCTAAAGCACGCAAAAATTTGTTGATCAAAATATCCACGCAATTTACCTAACTTGAAAGGCTTTACTCGGTTACCCTTGAATTGTCTGAAACAGAAATGAACCCCACCTAACAAATCATGGCTTAAAACTTCCAAGCACTTCTCATAGTGTTCCTGAGTTAATACTATGGCAGGCCCATCAACACATTCTACACTGATGACTTGTACGTATGGAGTGATAAAGACTTCTTTGGGATGAGGGTCTTTTAAAGAAACAACTCCCTTCACTTCTTTATTTTGATGAAACCATCTCACTTTGACCTTTTTCTGGCACTTTCTATCTTCGTACATATCCTCCAAATAGGCAATATAGCGGTTCTCTTTCTCAGCCATTACAAACACGAATGAATGAACCTGGATAGCAGGAAAATGTTACACTAAAAATGACAAATGATACAAGTTCTGAGATTCATAAAGCTTCTCACATCTATGTAAAAAAGATAATAAACAAATAAACGTTTGCCAGTTCAGAACTAGGTAGATAGAGGCCATTGCAAAGGATACAAACACAGAATAAACTCACATCTCTGTGTCTTCATTTGATGACTCAACTTCGAAATAAGAAACAAAAAAACAACTCATTTCAAGCATACATCTGGTGGACACAGTGGTTTTAGACAGTTCAGATTCATTCTATTAACCATTAATAGTTAAAGGGTCTTTCAGTTTGATTCATATTCCGACCAAAAACTTTATTTCTTAAAAGATTTAATCCCTTCTCTCTCAATGAGAAATTCGATGAAAAAATATGGATTCTAGTGATTTGTATCCATGAGTCACTTATAAATTGAAAAGATGGATTATGAAATAGCAAAACATAATTTTTTAATTGAACCAAAACTTCCAATTGCATAAGAATGAGTAAAGGGTCCATGGCATAAGATGGAAAGTCAATTCCTAATTGTAACTAAATCCACTAGAACATCATTTAATAACGTAATATCCCCACCAGAATTTGAGAGGTTATATAAATTAAGATGATTTATCCTGCCTCACATCAAACCAATTACTTACATAAGACTTCTAACAACATATAGCTCAATCAGGTAAACCCTCTACACGGGCAAGATTTTGGATGAAAGCTGATATGAGTTATTCTGAGGAACCCAGGAACTCCTATTTGATGGAGTCAAAGAAGCTTACTGATATCGAAACTCCATTCCTGCTAAATGCTGGAAAATGCTTCAGTTGTTTACCACAGGCCCATGGTGAACCTGACCATGAAATGTCTAATTGATGGACTTTTAGATTCCTTGCTAAACGTCCCTGATGTAAAAAGAAGTATTTCTTGTCAACAAAGAAAATTCAGAAATTATATTGAGCAGTAGAGTTGGCTGATGTAAAAAGAAATATTTACCTTATGAGGTAGCATCTGGGTTTGCTGAGCAGTTATTTCAGCAGTAGAGTTGGCTTTAGGTGACACTAAGATTAAAAGGGGGAAAAAATAACGAAAGAAGATTTAGGTTTGGAGCATTTGGAAATAAACTGTCAGTTGTAGCATTGTATAATGTGAAAGTAATATACATAGTTGAAATTACATAATTTATATTAAGGCAGGAATAACAAGGTCGTTAACAACGCAATCGTCATTTTAGGAGCAACTACTAAAGTTGAATTTCAGAGGTTCAACAAAAACATACAGAGTTCACATGGAGGATGACTGGAACTAACTATTTAAAAATGTCACCATGCACAATCTCTCACTGAAATCGTAAAATATACATGAGATTATCATGATTTCTCAAGAACTCCTAAGATTTGCTCTAAACAATAAAGGACAGGGCAACAGAAAAATGGATACTCCAATATGGAAAGTAACTAAGCCCCTCGAACAGGGCAAAGTATAACAATAATTACAGAAAAAAACGAAGGTGCACATGACATGAAGACATGCTACGTCAAATAATAAATACTCAGCAACAATTTTACTGCTCTTTGCCATTAAAAACAAATAAATGAAAACCTAAGATCCAGAAATTATATTGAGAAAACTCCAGAGCTATAACACTATCAATATTCAACAGATCTAAACTCAAAATCATTTTTTAAGTTCACATACGGAAAAGGAACCGGTAGTGTACCAAAACAAAGGGATTCACCAACTAAATTTGAGCATAATGAATAGCATAAACAGAAATTTGATAACTAGAATACTAAGAAAGTAAACTTATAAGAAAACGTACTTGCAAAATCTCCCTGCCTATGCTGTTTAGACAACATGGAAGTAAGCCAGTTTACCACCTCTCTCCTCGATCTCCATCTGAATCCAGCTTGGACCGAGTTATCAGAACCATGGGCACTAATAAACTCCTCAGATACAACATAGAACATGTGCCTAACACTTCTTTCAGTGCCCACAACAGCAAGAATTGATTCCCCTGAATTATCTTTCAAGAAATAGTGAACCACACGGTTTCCCCTCTCTTTAGACACATACTGCTCTTTCCACTCCACAAAATAACGCTCACTCCCAGCCATGATTTACAATTAGGAACTTGAACAACTACTCAGCAGCCATCAGAATCCTACTGAAACCCTAATTAAAAGAGCAAACAAAAATAACCCAAAGAGTCTGCGAGAAGCAGCACCTACTGCTTCACCATTAGCAACATATTAGCTAAACGGACACAACCCTCGAAAAAATCAACAAAAATTCTAAAATTCAGAATATTCAAGCTACCTTTGACCAGCCAAGAACACCCTCAAGACCCAAAACTCAGACGAAAATAGGGAGAGTTTAATCCATAGGAAACTCCCCAAAAATAGAAACTATGAAGATCTACTCAATTAAATCGGATAATGGGCAGATGTCTGAGAACACCGCAAGAATTGTCAACAAGTTTGGCCACAAGAAACTATTCGTCTAAAATCTAAATGGGCATCTAAAAAACAGCATAAAAAACTAAAAAAGAAAGGGAAAAGAGGGTCTTGAGTAGGAATTTGAGTTAGAATGAAGCGGAGAAGAAGGGAAGGGGATTATTGTGGCAGCAAAAAGGGTATTTGAGAGAAAGAGTTGTGGATAAGAAAAGGGGCGTTGAGAAAAATAGTTAGAAAAGGTTAAAGAGAGTTGCAGAATGGTGAGAGTCTTACATCGTTGCAGCAGCGGTGAGAGAGGAGGAGCAATGGAAATGGAAATGGAAATGGAGATGGAGACGGTAGGGAAGAAGAGGGAAGGAGGGAGGGTTCAACTAACTCAGCAAGGGCTAATAATGTCCCTTTGTTTCTTTTCTTTTTTTATTTACTTTTTCGTTTTAATTATGTAACATGTACACCATTAAATATTTTTAAAATACTTTTTTTATTTTCTTTTGATAACATAGTACGAGGGACGCAATCCCATTATTTGTATGAAAAAGTCAAATATCATAACAATGGAGTTGTGTCTTATCTACTACTCCATCCATTTCGAAAATTATTTATATTATTATCGTTTTAAAGATCATATTAAAGTTCCTTTTTTTTTTTATAATACTTACAATTTCTCTCTTAACACTTTTTTTTTTATATCTCTTTCTATCTCAAAAAATATGGAGTCCCGAGGATTTTGTTCTAGATCAGGTTTGAAGGTTGATTGAAAATTTTATAGCGTGCAAAAATCTCGTTTATCTCTAGGACAAGAAATATAGCAGTTGACACGATAGTAAAATGGACTATTAGTACTCACTCTTCTCACAATTAGAGAGATGCAGATGTATCTCGATGGGTAGCATAAATAGCAAATTTCTAAGCTGAGTTGATATGTAATGAGTGTTTGATGTAGCTATATGATCTAGCTTTTGGTAAAAAAAAAAAACTACTAACTTTTACACTTTGAGTTTGTTTATGTAATTTACAATTTTTAAAAATATTGTTCAATAACCTGCTACTTCGGGTCAGGTCGTCTGGAAGCTGAAATTCTCTCGTACATTTGCATGTACCGTACGCACCTAATTTCAATCTTATGATTGACTACACCCCCACTTTTGTTAACTTCACCCCCACAAATTATATAAACAATTGATCACAGTTATTTACACCCCCACTTTTATTGACTTCACCGCCTAAATTATTATTTTTTAAAAAATTATACCTAAAATTACTATAGTGCCCTTCTATTAATTTAAACAAAATATAATACTATAATCTATCCAAATTTATATATAAACAATTCACCATGGTTATTTACACCCCACAATAATTATTATTTTTTAAAAATTACATCTAAAATTACTATAATGCTCTTCTATTAATTTACACAAAATATAATACAATGAATCATAATTTATATATAAACAATTGGCCACAGTTATTTACACCCCGCTTTTGTTGACTTCACCCCCAAATTATTTTTTAAAAACATTACACCTAAAATTACTATTTTTTTCGGTGTAGACAATTAATGGGTCGCACAAATCTAATGAAAGGCCATGATTATATGCAAACACAAGATTGATGTAGACACCTACCAATTTTCTTTTACAAATCAATGATTTTGAGATTGAGAGGTCTAGAAGAAAAAAAAAATACTTACATATCTGAAATTTGAGGTTGAGAGATCTAAAAGGAAATTGACGATGGGGGGGGTGCAGAAACCGGGAGAAGGCAACGAATCTGTAATTCCAACTTACAATCGAAAGAGGGACAAACGGCTTGGGATGCGACGGAGGAGGAGGAAGCGGTGGGGGCTTGGGACGTAGCCACGGACAGTGAGGCCTAGACGAACGGCAAAGCAGACGCGCATGAAATCGACGAAACAAATGCGGCGGCGACGAACGAGACTATGACGGTAAGACTTTGTGCGGCAACGAAGAAAGACTGTGGCAACGAGGCTTTGAGCGGCGACCGACGAGGCTGGGAGAGGAGTGGGTGTCCCAAGCAGTGTAATTTGTTTTTCACTATATATGGTTTGAGAGAATAAGGGGAGAATTATGGTTATGTAGAAGAAGGGTATCTTCGGTCTTTCATGGGGTGTGTCCTAATCGTACGGGGTGCGCGTTAAAATCTCGTGTGTGCGTATAACCGACTATTGAATACTGATTATTGTTCATGGTATTACTGATTACTGTTCATGGTATTACTGATAATTATTTTTGGTATTACTGAATATAATTAGATGTGTGGAATTATTTGTTATTGTATATATTGTTCATGGTATTACTGATTAATGTTCATGGTATTACTGATAATTGTTTTTTGTATTATTGAATACAATTAGATGTGTGGAATTATTTGTTAATGTATAAAATATTACTGATTAATGTTCATGGTATTATTGATTATTTTTCGTGATATTATTAATGATTATTTTTTGTATTACTGAATATAATTAGATGTGTGGAATTATTTGTTATTGTATAAGATATTACTAATTATTGTTAATGGTATTATTGATTACTATTTATGTATTACTCGTACTAGTTATTACTTATTGTATTATCGACTATAATAAAATCATACCTATATTATTATTTGGTATTAAAATTTAAAAAAATACACATGAAAAAATGGTAAATAAAGACAGGAATATAAAAAAAAAAGTGAAAGGGAAAAAAACGAAGAAATAAAAAGTTTGGAATAAAAACTAAAAATAGGAAGAAAAGGGGAAAAGATGAGGGGGAAGAAAAATTAAAAAGAAAAAAAATCGAGATTTTTGGCTAATATCGATAGTTTTTGTTTTTTTAAATATGGGTGACTTGGTGGTCAATTGACGATAACTTGGCAATGACTCGGTTGCAGATTGTAAATATATAAATTAAGGTTGATTTTATTATATTTTGTGTAAATTAATAAAAGGATAATAGTCTTTTAAATGTAATTATTTTTTAAAAAATATTTTGGGGTGAACTCATAAAATGAGGGGGTGCAGATAACTATGGTAAAAAAAAAATTTGGGGTTGAACTCATAAAATGAGTAGGTGCAAATAACCGTGATAAAAATAAATGATTTCGGGGTGTACTCATAAAATGAGCGGGTGTAGATAACCGTAGTAAAAAATTGAAATTTTGAGTGAACTCATTAAATGAGCGGGTGCAGATAAAATATAAATAAAAAATTAAAATTGGTGTGTACCGGTACACTCGCATGTACCCAAGTATAACCCTAGGCAAAAGTGCATTTTGTACAAGTTTCAGTTTCTTGACATAAAATAGTAGGTTTTAAAATTTGGGGTTAAATGTCGTTGATTTCATTCAAAACGGGTGAAAGACGAACATTTTACGTGCATTTGAAGTTATAGGGGCATTGTTCAATTTGTGAAAATAAATATTTGACTACATAGGCTTTTTTGCAAATAATCAGAATGGATTGACCATGTGGAAAAATATTTAACTAGGGATCAAAGTGATAATTTGAAAATAAATTTTTGGCCCCAAAGTATACATTATTTACGCAACATAACTCATAACTTTATACCTCAAATATATTTCATTCCACCTCTCATACCTCCACCATTTGCCGAAAAAGTTCTTGAAAGACGGCCCACTAACATGATAGGTGGTGCACCGACGGAGAGTCGCCGAAAAATGGGAGAGAGATAAGAAAGTGAAAGTGAGAGGAAAGAAAAAATAGATATAGGGGTTCTCTAACACTTTAACTTGACACAATTGAAAAATAGAAACTTGATCTGGAAAAGCTCAGAAAAACATTTTTCCAACAAGACAAGAAAAGCAATATTTGGACATTTGTACGAAAATTTATGGTCCGAGAGATATGTTCCGCCGACTAAGGTTAAGTTTTCTCCCAACTTTGACCGACCATAACTGGAGATCCAGAACTCTAATCGTAAATCAGAAAAGTGTTCTGAAAACCTCTTGTTGGGAAAGAATTGGTTTTGATCAAGATCCCAAAACCCCTGATAGTGAAGTTCAGTGTAGTTGAGATATGATAGATGAGTGTTATTAGTGATCAACATAAGTATCTCAGTATAGATGAGATAAAATCAGCTCAGATGCATAATGTAATAAATTTTATATCAGCTTAGTTGTCTCAAAATAAGAGATAGACTAGTGAAACTTGTCTAAGTATAGAATATCAGGACAGTTGAGATCCTAGATATTTAGTCTATAGTTGTCCAAAACTGAAATGTTAGGCAACTTTTGTTTTTGCCTAGTATCAGATGAGTTATCCAGATCAAAAGAAGAATCAGATCAGAAGAAAAATTAGATCAGAAGAGGATTCAGATCAGAAGAGCAATCAGATCAGTAGAGATCAAAATCAGAAGAGTAACTCAAATCAGAAGTGTACTCAAAGGACACAACTCAAATGGACAAAGTCTTTGAAGAAGAAGGCCAGAAGACAAGAATCCTGAAAGTCCAAAGAAGCTGATATGAACAAGTGGTCTGATATGACCAGAAGAGCTGAATAACCATGTGAGCTGATCAAGATGAACGATAAGCATTGTCTCAGATTAAGACACATTTATTGAAGTCTCTGCAAGAAGCAATCAATGCAAGATGAAGAAGGCAAGAAGTTAAGAGCATTAAAACACAACAAGTCTGAAATTCCATAAAGAAACATTAAAAGCAGAAGACAGTTAAAGACAGATGCTGAAGACTAAACATTCTCATTGCAGCTGAATGTTTCAAAAGAGTTAGTCAATCCAATTGTTTGAAAAAGGATAGATTCTGACACAATCTACCTTGGAAAATGTGTCTGGGAATTGACACATACTTTATAGGCTACTATTCATCAACAGTAAAGTTCCAGCCACCCTACCTACCTCAAAAGGTAATGCTAGCTGCTGTGAACAACAAGAGTGCTAAAGAAGCTGCAAATAGTGAATTGGAACGTTAGACTCCTCAAATGGTCTAAAGTTCAAAATCCCCTATAAATACTGAAGTGATTCAAACCTCAAAGCAAGTTAAACAATATACAAGTCGATCATACAAGAGAAAGCAAGGAAACTCAAAGCAATTGAAAGTCATATGCTCTGATACAAATCCAGTTTCCTAAATCACTTCAAGCTAAGCCAACTTACATATACATAGCTTAGCAAAGAGATATCCTATCCTTTTACATAGAACTCATTGTAAAGGATATCTCACTAGTTGGAACCAACCTCAAATTAAACCCAAACCTTTCAAAGAGTAAAAGTAGTAGAGTTTGTTGTAGAAGTGAGGAGCTAAGAACTGATAGTGAAACTCAATTTTAGTTCGAAGCAGTAGTAGTGAGTACTAGGACTCAGAATTCCTAGGGATCAAGGCACTTAAGATTAGTGTGGTTGATCAGTGCACCTTGGCACTATAAGACAAGTTAATTCCGAGTGTTAAGGAATTATCTTGTTCAATCAGGGAAAGTGGACGTAGGAGCTTGAGTCTCCAAACCACTATAACTGCTGTGTTATTTCATTGTGCATTGCCTTACATTTGATCACACTCATTCACTGCACACAAAACAGTTCAACAAAAGAAAACATATGCTTAAGTGATAAAATCTATTTTGGACAAGTTCCTTGATGAGGTTGATTTCAGAAAATCTAAAGGAGTTTTTCTTAGTATAAAGCCCCACCACATTCCGCACTAAAAGACTAACTTAGATAGTTGTACAACTAAATACTTGAATAATTTTCAATAGGTTGATTATCTGAGATCAGTCTACACAATCAGTGAGGTTGTCAAACAACTCACCTGAAAGGCTTAATACATTCTGATTTGTTTTAAAAGAAGAAAATTGATACACAAGTGCATTCCCCTCCATACACTTGTGTGATACTCCTTTCTGGACAAACAAGTGGTATTAGAGCAGGAGTTCATAGACCACTGCTTCTGAAAATCCATTTTGATTTTCAAAAGTTCACTTTTTGCTTTGGTCACTGAACTGATCCATATTTTCTGAAAACTACTCTTGTGTGAATTGCATAAATATATATTGTCATTATGGCTTACAATGCAGTTGCAGGTGATGCAGTAGAAGGCATCAACAACATGGCCCTAAACTCACTGAACCACATTTCTCATCATAAACTGCCAATGTTTTCTATAGACAACTATGATTTCTGGAAGTTAAGGATGAGAGCTCACCTTGCTTGCTAACATGATGAGATGCTGAAAGTAATTTCAAAAGCACCATTCATCTTCACAAAGATCAATCCCAAGCTCACTGATGAGCAGAAGGCAGACCCAAGGGAGCTGCTGCCAAAAGATGAAGATGATCTGACTGCAGATGAGAGTAAAAGACATAATTTGAACTACATAGCTATGAATACTCTCTATCAGACAATTCCAGATGCAGTGATGGGAAAAACCTACCACCCCACAACAACAAAGGAAATTTGGGATACTCTAGCACTTATGTGTGAGGGTACTCAAAAGATCAAAGAGAACAAACTCCAAGTAGCAATACAAAAATATGAGCAATTTACCATGGAGTCAAACGAAACAATTGATCATCTTGATGGAAGATTCACTAACATCATGAATGAAATCAACTCTCTGGGGAAATTCTACACCAAGAGAGAAGTGGCACTTAAGATTCTGAGAAGTCTCACATCCAAATGGGACATCTATGTTGTGATGATGCAAACAACCAGTAATCTTGATATCATGCCAATGCAGCAGGTCTTCTCTGAACTCAAAGCTTATGAGTTCGACCTCAACAGGAAAAAGGCACAAGATGAGCCCTCCACATCAACAAAAGGTGTTGCATTCAAAGCTACTGAGCCTGAAAAGAAGAGTGCTCAGAGGTCATCAAAGTCAATCTCCAAGACTGGAATGAAGGAAAAACTAGCTCTCATGGCCAGGAGATTTGACAAACTCAACTCAAGGTTTGGTAGATACAAGAAGTTCTACCAAGATAACAAGAACAGGAGAAGGTACAACTCTTGTGATAAAAGTGAGGTCAAATGCTCTAAAGAGAAAAGAGAGGACAAGTATGCTGACAAGAGAAAATCCAGTAAGTCTGAGCCATCATCATCAAGAAGAAAAGAATCTACAAGCAGCAAAGATGATGATGAAGATGTGTGTTATAACTGTAAGAAGAAGGGACACTATCAGTATGATTGTCCTGATCTCAGCTCCAAGGAAAGAAAGGAGAGAGAAGTTAAGAGGGACAAAAGACTCAGCAACAGGAAAGCAATGATTGCTGGAAACAATTCTGATAGTGAGGAGAGTGTCTACTCTTCTGGGGATGGACTGTTCTCAAGCAGTAACAGTGAAGATGACTGCAAAATGGCCCTCGAAGATGAGGAGGTATGTTCATCATCTAGCTCTTCAATAAACACACATGAATCAACTAAAGCTCACCTGAAGCTTTCCTTTGGAAAGTTAATGGAGGACTTCATGAGATTACAAGAACTCCATAATCAAACATTGAGAGAAAATGAAATGTTAAGTTCTAAAGTTACTGATCCCAAATTACCTGAACCAGCTCTTGACATCAAGTCAATTGAGTTGTATCAACAGACTGTGAGAGAACTTGATTCAATGTCTCTGAACAACAAAAGTTGATTGATGAACAAAATCTGGCTCAGAAGAAAAGGGACTTTGAACTTAGAACCCTACAAACTAAATTTGACAATTTCTCACATGAATACGATGTTCTAAAATTAAGTGAGGAGAACCTAAAGAAGGAAATGTCTGCTCTGAACAAATCTTCTAAAGAAATAGAAGAAATTCAGGGATTTCAAAGACATATATCTCAAAAGAGTGGATTAGGCTATGATCCATGTGAATCCTCACCTGGTCTTAGTGTTGCTTCTTTAAGTAACTCTAAGAGGACCTTTGTAAGGTGAGTGGCTCAGTTTAAATAAATTGAGCAAGAAGTAAGCCAACCACTTATCAAGAATAAGGGAATAGAGGTTGTTATACCACCTCAAGTGAACAACACTCCTAAGCCCATACCTAAGGAAAAGGCTAAGGTTGTTGAACCCAAGAGAACTAGGTTTCAGAGAGGTAGATCCAATGGAAGGACAACCTACCTGAACACTCATCAGAAAAGTTATCCAATGTATGTTCAGAAGAGGCCAACTCATATGAGGCAACCTCAACTGAACAAACCAAGGCCCAACTTCACTGAAAGGTATAACAACTTCAGGAGGCCTAGACCCTATATGCCAAAGGGAACAGGCCATCCAAGAACTTATTCTCAACGATCTTACCAGATTGCACCTAGGCCTAATGGATTCAGGAGATATGTCCCAAAGAAAATATCACACTCTCCTGATACCTATAAGACCTACACTCATAAACAGTCTCAACCTAAAGCATTTAAAGGTAGAACTGTCTATATTGATGTTTATGGAAACCAGATAAGCCATTTTAAATCCATTAGAGTGATTAGGTAAATTTGGGTTCCAAAAGGTACAGTTAACCCTCTAGGACCCAACATTCAAAGGGTACATAAAATCTGAACTTGCAGGTTAGCAAGGACCATAAGAAGAAGAGAAGCATTAATAAAAGAACAACATGGTACTTGGACAGTGGATGCTCAAGACATATGACTGGAAACTAAGAACTTCTCTCTGATTTCATTGAACAAAATAGTCCTTCAGTAACCTTTGGAGTTAGCTCAAAAGGAAATACAAGAGGTTATTGAAAGTGTGTGCGTGTGCGGAATCATAGATGTTGTCTGTCGTGTTGGCACTGTCCAGACTACACTATGCAGCGGAAATTAAATTGCACGTAGTGAAAATGGAAGTATTCAAAATTTGTGTATATTATAAAATAATCTACGTTGTTCACTATATAAAAATATGTGAAACGAATTACAACCTCTTAGAGGTGTACAATAACACTATAATGAGTGTAAGTAATTTACTAGATCCTACGAAACTATCTCCCTCATAGATATATGTATATAACCTAGTAAATAAGACCATGATTAAACATACTACTATTCAGGTTTACAATAGTATGAAAATTTACAAGAAGAAACAAATGTTTTCCTAATTAGAAGCGTATAAAGCGTTCTATATACTAGTAATCAAGGATAGCTTTTCTTCTTGTGTATCTTGTGTTGAGGCAAATACGATATTTATAGGCATGAGGTAGGAACTTCTCTTAACTCCTATGATCATCACAGCCGTGAGATCAAGCGGTTATGATTAACTTCTCTTCACATCTCCTTGAATGTAGGACTTGTTATTTCATGCCCAATAACTTCTCACTCCCACGCAGTTGCATGACCTGGTGTTGCCCACGTCTTCTAACTACTCTGGGGACATTACTAGACAACAAGTGTAAGATCGGAGTTAGTGAGAAAAAGGAAGGGCAAATTTTGATGTTGTCATAAGTGTTGGGAACATTAGTTACAACACTTAGTTATTAGTGTTGGGTCATTTTACAAAACACTTATATCAACATCAACAATCTCCCCCAATTTGACCTTTGTACATCAACACTACTGATATTCACACAACAGACATATTGACTAAGAATTTAACACAATTGATATTTCAACAGAAATTGAATTAGTAGTTGTATTAGATCAACTTAATAAAACATCATCTAAACCAAATAACTTGTTTAGATTTAAATAAACTTGTACATAAAGGAAATCATAAATAGTTACAAAAAAGTAAATAACAGAGTTTAGGAAATAAATAAAACATAAGTATAGAACTTTTACAACAAAGGAGGAACTGAAATAACATATGGGAAAGGATTGGGCTGAAAGTATTTCAGCTGCATCTTCATAATCTGCATAGACTCCCCCATAATGTAAGTTCTCCCCCTATCTTCAAGCTCTTCATACATTCATATCACCATAAAGATCTTGGATGTCCTGGTCTTCTCCCTGGTCAGCCTCATTTTCCCTCATTGTAGTGTCAGCAGCAACTCCATCAGCTCTGTCAGGAACAACAGGTGGTTCATCTACAGATGGAGGAACAATGTTAGTGGACTGTTGGTTGTGGGAACCATCAGCTACTCCCCCTGTTGAAGTGGAAAGAAGATCTATCCAAAATTTCTTTTGGATTAGAAGATCCTCCACAGAACTCTGCAGATTAGTAATAGAGCCCTGCAAAATATCAATCTACCTCAAAATGTAATGGGAGGATAAATAAATTGAGGAGACAGCTCTTTCTGGAGGCAGTGTTGTGGATGGGATCATTCAGATGATCACTGGGAGCTGAACTTGGACTTGCACCATCATCATTTCTTCTCAAGGGAAGGTCCACAACCCTTTCACCTGCAATTCTGAACTGGTTGGAGATACTGAACCCAGGTATGTAATTACTGACTACCTCCTCATCTGATCTCTCAAATGCCTCAACCAGAAACTTGTACAGTAGGCAGGGGTAAGGCAGACTACCTCTACCAGACATATTGGACTTAAAAGTCATCATGTTAGAGAAGATGACCTGTCCTAAGTTGAATCTTTTCAAATGTCCTATCTTGTACATGAGGACTGCTTGTTCTAATGTGAGAGTTGTGTTGTTTATAGTAGAAAACCAATTAAAGCAAACCAGTTTATGCAACACAGAATACAAACTAGTCAGCTTAGATGCAAGAATCCTTTGTCTCCACCTGGTAATTACTCCCCCAGTCAATATATTGATCATGACATCATGATCTGTAACCACTGGAACTTCCATTATCTTAGTTTTCAGCATGAGGTTAATCATTCTAGGAGTAATCATGATCATATTTCCTCTAAACCAAATTTGTCCATATCTAGTTGAGTTTGGATCACCAGCATGTTCAGTTACATTTGCATAAAACTCATAATCCAATCAACAATGTATGGGCAAGCAAATTGCAGAGCATTAAGTAAGGACCTTTCTTTAAACCAGTCAATCAGATTCATTTCCTCAAAATCAGGTAACTTAATCAGTCTTTCACTCAATATTTGCCTATTTCTAATGGTTTTATACTGGATGCTAGTATTATCATGATAATCGTCATCTGAATCACTATTTTTATCATCAGAGAAAAATAGTACCTCATTCTCATCTTCAGATGAGCTGGATGATGATTCTAGTTTTGAGGGCTCGGGTGTTGCCATTGGAGAGGCAACACTAGCGGTCTTTCAGAGCCTTTTTGATCTCCTGGTCCGCACCCTTGGTGTATAGTCACTTTCCTCTTGCTGATCTTCGAGACCTTCAGCTACTTCATCCACATCAGCCTCATTGACTTCCTCTTGAACTGGTACCTGTTCAGGCTCTATTTCTACTTCTGGCTCAGAATCAGAAACTGCAATGGGCTCAGAAGCATTCTCATCAGTTCTAGGCTTCTTTCCCTTGCCAGAGTAGTCCATGATTTTGCCCAGGTACCTTTGAGACTTCCTCTTTCCACCGGACCATTTCCTCGCAGTAGGGACTACAACTTTCTTTTTGCCCTTTTTATGCATGTGTAATCTTTCCAATTTTGCAACAAGCACTTCCTCATCTGAAGATTCCAGCCTGTCTTGCATGTCCACATCCTAGTTTGGTAGAGCATCTCCCTTAAACATCGCGTTGTCCAGAGTTTCTCCCTCAAGCACAATAACAGGGTTTACTGTTTTGCGGTTTAGGACTTCATCTGCATCCTTTAATGTTTGGAATGGGGTGCCTAATTGGAAGTGAAGTGTAACTGGGTCCATTTTGAGAGTGGGGGCTTCAGATGACTGCTCATTTGGTGGGTTAGAGGAGGTCTTAGAGGCAGAGGCGCTAGCATTCGCAATTTATGTGCGAATGTCAAATGGATTATACGGGACGATTTGGAGAGGAGATGTTTGTGTGGGAGCTTGAGCATCTTCGTATGGAACATCAATGGTTCCAACAATGAAGGAATGAGAGTTTGGTGAGTGGGTGTTGGATGATGCCATTTCTACGAGAATATTGAGAGGGTTTGGAGAAGATTTACTTGAGTTCGAAGGTGTAGCAGCTTCTTGTGTGTTTTTGGACATATTAGTACTTGTACACATAAACTAAGGCAAGAATTAAGCAACAAGAAAACCTTTCAAATTCTGCAAGCTAAAAAATTTAAATTTTGAGCCCTTTAATGATGTGACATTGCTGTAAATACCTTCAAATGCAATAATTAAATCTTAGGCTTACCATGCTTAATTGAATTAACAAAGCTCTTAAGGTATTTTCCAACACTTCCATGGAGACTCATTTTATAGGAGAAAATGAAAGAAAGAAGAAGGTAGTTTCACGAATCTGGGAGAAGGGGAGTGAAGTAGTGAGAATAACTTTCCCACTAATAGATCGTGTAGAGCTGGGTAAAATAATTTCTGAAAAATAAATAATCACAAAATATATAATAATAACTAAAAATAAATAAAGATAATACTTAGTCAAATTAATTATTTCAGAGAATAACGTTAATAATTATCAAAAATAATAAATTCCTAGATAATCGAAATTTGAATCTGAGTGGACAAGTGTTTTGACTATTGTTGGCATTCTATACACCTCAACACAGATTTTTCATGATTTTACATCATATGTGTTGTTCTATTTTCTTTTCTTTATATCACAATTCACATTGATCCATCTTTTGAAAAGAGTGCATCGTAGCGGCGAACTTCGTGCCCCATAATTACTCAATGGATTTGTGAATATTTTGATGCAATTTATATCACCTTTTGAAAAGAGATCATTGTAGTACTGAGCTCCGTGTCCCATAGTTACTCAGTGATTTATAAAGCATCTAATATGTGATTTTGTTTTTCAGCACTTGAGAGGTGTGTAGGCTCTTTTAGTATTTTTCACAAGTCACTTCAGAAGTCAACAAAAATCACAAGGGAATTACACATTAATTCAATAATTACGAATATTATACTAAGGAAACAATCAAGAGGCCTATCTTAGTGTTGTCTCAAATGCTACCGCATTTGATACAACGCCTTTGATCATATTTTCAGATATTACACAAACCAAGAGATTTTCGAAGGGATGAAAACCTCTTGTCATTAAGAGCTTTAGTGAATATGTCAGTCAATTGTTTTTCAGTAGAAATGTACTCCAAACTTAACAAGTTCATTTTCAATAAGATCTCTAATGAAGTGTTGTCTAATACTTATATGTTTTGTCAATGAATGTTGCACTGGATATTTAGAAATATTTATAACACTTGTATTATCACAGTACACAGTCAACACATCACTAGTTAAGCCATAATCATGAAACATTTTTTTGCAACCATAATAATTGAGTACAACAACTCCATGCTGCAATGTATTCTGATTCAACTATGGATTGAGACACACAGTTTTGTTTTCTGCTGTGCCAAGAGATCAAGTTATTTCCCATATAAAAGCAACCATCACTTGTGCTTTTTCTGTCATCACAATCACCTGCCCAATCTGGATCATTATACTCAATCAAGGTATAATTTGTATCTTTGCTATACCAAATACCTAGATCACATGTTCCTGCAACATACTTAATGATTCTTTTAATAACATTCATATGTGATTCTTTAGGGTTAGATTGGTATCTAGCACATAAGCATACACTAAACATAATATCAGGCTTACTGGAACTCAAATAAAGAAGACTGCCTATCATTGATCTGTATAATGTTGGGTCAACATTCTGGCCAACATTGTCTTTACTCAGTTTCTGAGTTGATCCTATAGGTGTCTTCATGTGTTTAGCATTTTCTAAACCAAACATTTTCACTAGATTTCTAGCATACTTACTCTGTGAAATGAAAATACCATATTTTTGTTGTTTAATTTGTAGTCTTAAGAAGTAGTTCAAATCACCAACCATGGAAATTTCAAAAGTAGATGTCATTTCATTCACAAAAAGTTTGAGCATATTATCACATGTAGAACCAAATATTATATCATCAACATAGATTTGAGCAATCATAATAGCATTTTTCGCATGTTTAATAAAAAGTGTTATATCTGCTTCTTCTCTTTCAAAACCAAACTCAATCAACAAATTAGTTAGTCTTTCATACCATGCTCTATGTGCTTGTTTCAAGCCATACATAACCTTTTTTAGTTTAAAAACATGATCAGGAAACTCAGGGTTTTCAAAACCTTTTGGTTGTTCAACATAAGCTTCTTCCATGATAATACCATTTAAGAAAGCAGCTTTAACATCCATTTGGTGCAATTTTATATCAATATAGCATGCAATGACAAGTAAAAGTCTAATGGATTCTATTCTAGCAACAGGAGCAAATGTTTCATCAAAGTCTACACCTTCTACTTGTGTATAACCTTGAGCAACCAATCTAGCTTTGTTTCTAACAATGTTTCCCATTTCATCAGTCTTATTTTTAAAGATCCATTTTGTTCCTATGACATTTATGTGATCTGGTCTAGGAACTAATGTCCAAACATCATTCCTAACTAGGGCCGGCAATTTGGGCCCGACCAACCCGAAGCCCAGTATGGGCTGGGCTCCAAAATTATAGGCTCAAATAGAACTGGGCCTATTTGGCCCGACCCGATGGGCCTAATGGGTTGGGCTAAATTTGGCCCGTCGGCCCATGGGCAGCCCGTTTGGCCCGATTAAGTTTTTTTCTTTAGACAAATAAATAATTAAAATAAGTAAAATGCCTTATACAGTATTTAAATATTATTGTGTCTTTTATTTTATTTTGAATTTGAAATTTGAACTTATGAATTATTTATAATTATATTTAAGCTTGTTATATAGTATGTGGTTATATTGTTTATGAATTATGTATAGTTAACACATTAGTAATTTATATTATTAATTATAATTATTTATATAAATAAAAATTATATATGATCAATACATAACAAAGTATATTTATATAATTTTTGCAAAAAATATTAAAAAAAAAACTCATGGGCTGGGCTGGCCCGCTAAGCCCTGATGGGCTAGGCTGGGCTCTAATTTTATAGGCCCGACTAATTTATGGGCCGGTCCGACCCAGCCCATGAACATCGCTTGGCCCGATGGGTTGGGCTGGACTGGGCCGAGCGGCCCGATTTGCTAGCTCTATTCCTAACAAACTGATTTAACTATTCATGCATTGCTTCAACCCAATTTTCATCACCTAATGCTTCTTTAACAGTTTTAGGTTCAATCATAGAGTGATAGCATTCATGATTTACCTTACTACACAATACAAATAGATGACATACATATTGATCTTACCACATCCTTAGAGTTCATACCCATTCTTCTTCTAGTTTGAACACCTATGGATTGTTCACCAATGATTTGATCATGTGGGTGATACTTCTGAATCCTTATGGAATGTATTTTCTGGAGATTATACAGTGTTGGGATATGAATCCTGATACAAGTTCTATTTGATGATGAGATGAGTTTTGATAAGCCAAAAGAAGACTTGAATATATTCTAAGTATGGACTGATCTAGTTATGGAAGTCGTCTTGTGAAGACCAGTAGAGTACAAAGTACAAAAGTATAGAGTATGAAAGAAAGAAAAGAAAAGTTTAAGTTTGAATAAAAGACAAGTACGTTTTATAAGTACTATGTTATGTTTGTTAGGTTTTACAATGAGCATTTAATTGTTGTATAGAAGCTCATATATGTTTGTATATTGTTGTATAGATTTAAGATGACTAAGCTGAAATATAAAGCTTAAAGTAATGTAATAGTCTTGTTAGGATTAGATGATAGGACTAGTATAGATTAGTTCATAGAAGTCTACTACTGGAGAAGTCTATTGAAGAAAAGAAGACTTGATACGCAAGACAAGAGAAGTGAAGAAGAAGACTGAAGATTTGTCTAAGTATGGAAGACTAGACAAGTACGCGATAAGTAAGAAGAATTACTTAAGTCAGAAACGCGTGAAGACAATTATGAAGATATATTGAAGAGTTAGTTATCGAATAACTAATTAACTGAAGAAACACGTGGAAGGATAAGAAGAAGCGATTAGAAGTCAGTTATCAAAAAGTTGGTTGGATAACAAATTGTTCTTGATATTCAGAAGTCTATAAATACCCCAAGGTATTCTACGTTTGAAGACTACTGTTACCAAGATATTTGAAGCATTCTAAAGGGATATTCGAAGCAAAGAAACTCGCAGAGTTCAAGTTCAGAAAGTTCAAGCCAGAAGACAAGTGACGAATTCAAGAAGGCTACTACTGAATTAAGAGAAGTTTTACTTTTACTGTTTTGTTCAAGTTGCTAGTTACTTGTAAAATAGCTAGTTAGATCGAAGAAACACTTGGAAGTGTTATCGAGAAGATCAAAGTCTTATTTCTTGGGACTCTAAGCCACAAGATCGGTTAATAAAATTTTGCAACTGGAGTTGTGAGAGTGGATGTAGACAAGTTGTCGAACCACTATAAATCTTGTGTTGTTTACTTTGCTGTTTTATTTGTTGTTTGGTTGATTACTTGTTAATTGATTAAAACTGCATATAGAATAGACAAGTTAAGTGTTCATACAGAAGTTCATATTCGAGTTTAGTTGAGTATAAATTGTTGGGCTCATTATAATCTGATAAATTATGCATCGTGTACTTTGATATATTGAAATTTTTTGAAAAGTCTATTCACCCCCCTCTAGACGTTTTCCTAGCTTACTCAATATTATCTACTCAACTAGGGACCTACATACAGATTTTCAGGATCTGTATTATCAGATGATTCCTCTTGTGTGTCATTATTCTTCTCAACATTCTAAACTTGTTCAACTTTTTCAATATTGATTGGAACATCAATCAGATCGGAAATGTCTTCATCTTCTATGCTTTTCCTGTAATGCTTGTATCATCATCAAATACAACATTTACTGATTCTTGTACAGTATCAGTCCTAAAGTTGTATATTCTGTAGGCTTTGCTATTCCTAGAGTAACCAAGGAATAACCCTTTGTCACTCTTTGAATCAAACTTGTGTAGCCGATCCCTGTCGTTCAAGATGTAACAAACACAACCAAAAATATGGAAATATTTAAGGTTAGGCTTCCTATTGTTCAGAATTTCATATGGAGTTCTAGTAGAATTTGTTATAATATAAACTCTATTAGCAATATGACAAGCAGTGTTAAGAGCTTTAGCCCAAAATCTTTTGGATAGATTCTTAGAACATAACATGACTCTAGCCATTTCTTGAAGAGTTCTATTTTTTCTTTCTACTATGTCATTTTGTTGAGGAGTTTTAGGTGATGAAAACTCTTGTATTATCCCTTTTGATTCAAAAAATTCAGTAAAAGAACTATTTTCAAATTCTCTTCCATGACCAGACACGATTCCGCACACTTTAGAGTTAAAAACATTCTTGAATCTTTTGTACATAATTTTGAAAATGGAAAAAGTTTCAGATTTATCTTTTAAGAATTCAATCCATGTGAATCTAGAGTAGTCATCAACCACTACTAAGAAATATCTTTTACCTCCAATACTTTCTGTTTCCATAGGATCCATAAGATCCATGTAAAACAATATTTAGTAGAGCAGTGTTCCAACATTTGGTGAGACACTTTTACCTGTTTGCCTTTTTGATAAGGTCCACATACCTTTTTTTTCTGAGAATCTCAAATTTGGTAAACTTGTAATAACTTTCAATCTTATCAGTTTATCAACCTGTCTGTAATTAGCATGTCCAAGTTTGTGATGCCACAAAGTACTCTCATCAATTTTATTTTTATTGCATGTAAGTTTAGATTCAATGAGATAACAATTGTCAGCAGATCTATTTCCCATCATGATACATTCAGAATCTTTGTCTAACACATAACATGATTTTTTATCAAATTTAACATGCAGATCATCATCACATAATTGACTAATGCTTATAAGATTGGCAAGTAATCCATCAACATGTAGAACATTGGCTAACTTAGGAAAACCATGAACATTTAATGTCCCTTTACCAATGATTTTTCCTTTTGATCCACCACCATAAGTGACATTACCACCATTATAAGTTGTATAATCAGATAAATAATCAAGTTGACCTGTCATGTGTTTAGAACAACCACTGTCAAAGTACCATAATCCAGGAATACATGCTTTTAGAGACATGTGAACAACATTGCAAGAAGTATTCTCTTTTGGAATCCATATAGATTTATTATGTCTTGAATGTTGTGTCATTTCAGGCAATACATAAGTTTTTAGATGGTTTTTCTTATTCAAACATTGAGGACTTTTATGACCCTTTTTAAAACAGTAGTGGCAAACCACATCCTTCATACTTATCTGAGTTTTAGCACAAACACTAGAATTGTAACTCACTTCAGCTTTTACAAATACAGTAGGTTTCTTATGATCAGAATTTTTGGAGTTTTTACCTTGGTAGCCAATACCTGTTCTTCTTGAGTTGTCAGTCATAAGAGAGCCTTCCAGTTTCATCTTTCCTTCAGAAAATCTTTTAAAGCTCAGTGAGGCTTCCTTCAATCTATTTTCAAGTTTGGATATTTCAACATCTTTCCTTGTTAGAATGCCTTCAAGCTTGGTAATAGATTCTCTTAAGTCAGTATTTTCAAAATTCAGAGATTTGATTATGTGATTAAGTTTCTCAGTTTCAGAAGATATCTTGAAAACCTTTTCATTTATTAAAGGGTTTTCATAAGAATATTTCTTAAAATCAAGAACATACACTTCTAGTCTTTCCTTAAGTTTAGACATTTCTTTATCCCTTTTAGTTAAAAGACTTTCTAGTCTAAAAATAGTGTTAGATAGGTCTTGATATCAACATCTCTTCTGGATAAACCTGTTTTTCTTGATGTACCTGTTTCTGAAACAGAACTTGTGAAACAGTTAAATTCTGGAGTACTATTACTCAGTGATGTTCTAAATGATGACTCATTTGTCCTCACATCGTAATAATCATCCAGATCATCATCAAAAGTACCATTATATTCAATTCTTGCAGAGAAAGCTTTTTCATAATCTTTTTCAGGATCATGTTCAACATCAGACTCATCACTTAAAGTAGCACTGAAATTCAGTTTCTTTTTTAGTAAGTGTTGGCACATTCATTAGCATAATGACCATATCCAGAACATGCATCACATTTAACATTCTTCCTATAATCTTGATCAGATCTAAACTTGTTACCTCTTTCCAATTGTTTAGAATGATTGAAAGTATTCTTCCTAACAAGCAATTGTTGAGTGTTATTAATCTGAACCTTAAGTTGAATATTATCCTTAAACTTATTGTTTTTGTTTCTCAAGAAGATTTTAAACTGTTTAGTAATAAATGTCATGTAATCAGGATTATTGAAACATTCCTCAATATCATCTTCATCAGATTCAATTTCAGTAACATAGGGAGACTTTCCAGAACCTGACGATGTGGATGATGAGGCATCACCTTTGAAAATAAGCACCTTCTTATCATTATCAGTCTTTTCAGAAATATTCATTTCATAAGTTTTCAAAATACCAATCAACTCATTTTGACTTAACATATCAGTATCCTTATATTAGAGAATATAATACAATAATATATTATAGGAATAGTATAATGTATATAATATATTATAGTTAGCAATCTTTTATTTATGGTCTATATTTATTTCCTTGTTTATCTATTTCCTTGTGTATCTTTTGTAATCCCTATATATAGTGGACCACTCTTATCATCTCATTAACGGTGATTGAATATAATTCTCACATAGTATTAGAGCTGGTATTCTAACATGGTATCAACCTAATACACTGAAACCCTTCTCCTCCTCTCCCTATTTTTTCGGCGTCTTCGACGGGCTGGTATCCCCCGTCGCCGCCTTGCCCCTTCCCCCTTCTCAATTTTTTCGGCGTCCTCGATGAGCAGGTATCCCTCGTCACCGCCTTATTTTTTTGTTTTTTTATCTCGAACGAGCTGGTCTCCCTCGTTCCCTCTCCCGGTCGCTTTTAGCCGCCACCGACGAGCTTGTATTCCTCCTCCCCCTTCTTCTTCTTCTTCTCGAACGAGCTGGTCTCCCTCGTTCCCTCTCTTGGCCGCTTTTAGCCGCCTTTGACGAGCTGGTATCCCTCATCCCCCCTCTTCTTCTCGAACGAGCTGGTCTCCCTCGTTCCCTCTTCTGGCCGCTTTTAAGCGTCCCGACGAGCTTGTATTCCTTGTCCCCCTTCTTCTTGAGCGAGCAAGTCTCCTCGTCCCCCCTTTTTCTTCTTCTCGAGCGAGCAAGTCTCCTCGTCCCCCCTTTTTTCTTCTTCTCGAGCGAGAAAGTCTCCTCGTCCCCGTCTTCTTCTCGAGCGAGCAAGTCTCCTCGTTTCCTCTCATGGTCGATCATGCTATCTCCATGACTGTTTTCACTCATATGGTGTTAGCCACACTCACCTACACTCTAATTTTCTCTATAGCCTCATGTTGTATCTTTTTTCTTCTATTTTTCTCTTTATTCGGAGAGTCAATGATCGTTATCATTAGTTGTTCGCCCCTCCGATCTATCTGGTTTGTGCTCGAAACAATTGCTTCCACTAAACTTGCAAGTGTTTCTTGCCTAATTTTTTGTCATCGTTCGTCCTTCAAAGGATTTCGGTGTTTCGATCCATTTGCTTCCCGCTTTTATGCACCTTGGCATGTCCTATTTGGTGATTCTGAATTTCTGTTATTTCTCCTGTTGTATGACAACAAAAGTGCATTCTTTTGCGGATGGCTTCACGAAGTTTCTATCTCAAACTCGCTTCAGATTGTTGCGTACCAAGCTCGTGTACATTTACATTCCCACCTTCGCTTGACCGGGGGTATTAGATAATATAATACAATAATATATTATAGGAATAGTATAATGTATATAATATATTATAGTTAGCAATCTTTTATTTATGGTCTATATTTATTTCCTTGTTTATCTATTTTCTTGTGTATCTTTTGTAGTGGACCACTCTTATCATCTCATTAACGGTGATTGAATATAATGCTCACACCTTAGCTTCTTCTATAACACATATCTTAGGTTCAAAACGTTTAGGAACCGATCTAAGAATTTTATGTACTAACCTTGTATTGGATATTGGATCTCCAAGAGAATGCGCTTCATTTGAAATCTCAGTCAGCCTTTCATGGTAGGATGAAATGGTTTCATCTTCTTTCATTCTCAGATTCTCGAACTTGGTTCCAAGCATACGAAGTCTGGTCCTTCGTACACTATTCGATCCTTCACAATGCTCTTGAAGTCGATCCCTTGCATCCTTCGAAGATATGCAGTTTGAGATGATCTTGAACATGGAGGCATCAATTGAGGTGAAGATTACATTCAACGCCTTTGAATTATAACTGGCGGCTATGATTTCATCATTTGTCCAGTCGAGCTCTCTCTTGATCTGAACTTCATTGTCTTCATCCGTCGTGGTTCTTGATTGAGTCCAACCCGCAAGAACACTCCTCCAGGCTCGTTCATCAATGTACATTCTCATTTTTGGTTTCTAAAAGGCATAGTTCGTACCATCTAGAATTGGAAGCTTTAGTGCGGGTGAAAGTGGATACTCCATTTCAGAATTATACACTCTAAGCAGAATCTCTACTTAGTGTATCAAGTAGTTGGCTCTTATACCAACTGAAAGAGTGTGTACGTGCGAAATCAGAGTTGTTGTCTGTCGTGTTGGCACTGTCCAGACAACACTATGCAGCGGAAATTAAATTGCACGTAGTGAAAATGGAAGTATTCAAAATTTGCGTAGATTATAAAATAATCTACGTTGTTCACTATATAAAAATATGTGAAACGAATTACAACCTCTTAGAGGTTTACAATAACACTATAATGAGTGTAAGTAATTTACTAGATCCTACGAAACTATCTCCCTCATAGATATATGTATATAACCTAGTAAATAAGACCATGATTAAACATACTACTATTCAGGTTTACAATAGTATGAAAATTTACAAGAAGAAACAAATGTTTTCCTAATTAGAAGCGTATAAAGCGTTCTATATACTAGTAATCAAGGATAGCTTTTCTTCTTGTGTATCTTGTGTTGAGGCAGATACGGTATTTATAGGCATGAGGTGGGAACTGCTCTCAACTCCTATGATCATCATAACCGTAAGATCAAGCAGTTATGATTAACTTCTCTTCACATCTCCTTGAATGTAGGACTTGTTATTTCATGCCCAATAACTTCTCACTCCCACGCAGTTGCATGACCTGGTGTTACCCACGTCTTCTAACTGCTCTGGGGATATTACTAGACAACAAGTGTAAGATCGGAGTTAGTGAGAAAAGGAAGGGCAAATTATGATGTTGTCATAAGTATTGAGAACATTAGTTACAACACTCGGCTATTAGTGTTGGATCATTTTACAAAACAGTTATATCAACATCAATAGTTATGGTACTTTGAATATTGGTTCTGTCAAAATTACTAATGTTTCATATGTACTAGTCCTTAAATATAACCTGCTATATATAAGTCAGATTTGTGATAAGGATTATAGTGTTGAATTTCTGAGCAACACATGTTTAATTAGAAACAAGTCCACATAACATGTGCTACTAATAGGCCTGAGAAAGGGGAATGTTTATTTTGTAGATTGGAGCAAAACCCCTGAAGAAACTTGCCTTGTTGCCAACAGCTCAAGTGAGCAAGGTTAGTTATGGCACAAAAGGCTAAACCACCTGAACTTCAAAACAATCAACAAGCTAGCAAGGAATTCTCTAGTGAAAGGGCTACCAAATCAAGTGTTTGTCAAAGAACACATATGCCAGCCATGTCAGGAAGGAAAGCAGATCAAAGCCTCATTCAAAGGCAAACCTGTCATATCCACTGAGAGAGTGCTCCAACTACTGCATATGGACTTATTTAGCCCAATAATCCATGTAAGTATCAATGGGAGAAAATATGCACTTGTAGTAGTTGATGATTTTTCTAGGTACATATGGGTGGTATTCTTGCTGAATAAAAAGGAAACCCAAGTCAAGTTACCTGAGTTGCTGATGAAGTTGAGTAATGAAAAAGGCCTAAGCATTGTCCAAATCAGGTCAGACAAAGACACTAAATTCATTAACTCATAGATGAATGAGTATTGCACTAAGAATAGTATTACACATGAGACCTCAACTATAAGAACTCCCCAACAGAATGGAGTAGCTAAGAGAAGAAACAGGACCTTGAAGGAGGCAGCTAGAGAACACTTATTGCAGAATAGATCATTGATCACCAAAGGTCAAGGTAAAACTCCATATGGATTATGGAAAGGTATATTGCCTATTGTAGCCTATTTTCATATTTTTGGTTGCAAGTGTTCCATACATAATAATGGAAAAGAGAAATTGAAAGCTTTTGATAGCAAAGCTGATAAGGGCATATTCATTGGATATTCCCAAGTTAGCAAAGCTTACAGAGTGTACAATTGCAAAACCCTTATTGTGGAAGAAACACCTCATTTTATGTTTGATGAATCTATGAATGAGTTCAGAGATAGAGGTCTGAATATTGATGAGATAACACAAAGGACAACCAGACTAAGATTACAGAGCAAGGATATAGTATTCACAGAAGTTTCCCAACCAGAACTCAATGAAAATCATAATCTGGACAATCCCTCTGAAGGCAATCAACCTGAGGCCAACTTACCTGAAGGAACAGATGAACTGATTGACACAATCCCAGTTCATAATCAGGTAACAACTACCAATGAAGAAGCAGGCTCTGCTGAGGTAGTAAATGGATCCAATATTCAAGGGGGAACAAATGTCACTGAAAATGCCAATGTCCCTAAATTGAAGACAACTCCCCTGAATATGATCATGAACTTGATCCTTCTATTAACTTTCCTGAATTCAATGAAACTAGTGATCCAACCTTAGAAGAGGACAACTCTTCTGAAGGGATCGGGCAAAAAAGGACTTGGTTAACTGACCATCCAACTAGTCTGATACTTGGTAATCCAGGTGATGAGATCAAAACTAGAAGGTTTCACGGTGAAAGTGTTATGTTTTGTTGTTTTCTTTCAGAACAAGAACCAAGTGACATTGAGGAAGCACTTCAAGATCCAAATTGGATCATTACTATGCAAGAGGAGCTGAACCAGTTCACAAGAAACCAAGTATGGGAACTGGTGGATAGGCCAACACATCAAGATGTCATTGGAACCAAATGGGTGTTCAAGAACAAGAAGAATGAGAATGACATCATTGTTAGGAACAAAGCAAGATTGGTTGCAAAGGGATACAGTCAATATGAAGGAATTGACTATGATGAGACATTTGCACCAGTGGCAAGATTGGAAGCCATCAGACTGTTCATAGCCTATGCAGCTCACATGAAGTTCAAAGTCTATCAAATGGATGTGAAGAGTGCATTTCTCAATGGGGTACTGAAAGAAGAAGTGTATGTTGAACAACCTCCAGGTTTTGAAGAAGGAAACAAGGTGTACAGGTTGAAGAAATCTATATATGGATTGAAGCAAGCACCTAGAGCTTGGTATGACACCTTATCACAGTTTCTATTGGATCATGGTTTTGTCAAAGGCACTGTTGACAGAACTTTGTTCAGAATATGTGATGGAGATGATATATTGCTAGTCCAAATCTATGTGGATGACATTATATTAGATCTCCAAATGAGAAATTGTGTGAGAAGTTTTCCAAAATCGTGCAAAGTAAGTTTGAAATATCCATGATGGGTTTGATGAATTTCTTTTTGGGACTTCAAGTCAAACAATTAGAGAAAGGGATCTTCACCAACCAAGCAAAATATATAAGGGACATGATCTTCAACAAACCAGTCGGAATTCCAATGAACACCAATTGGAAGATGGACCCTAATGAAAATGGAGCTTCAACAAACTCTACTGAGTACAAAGGAATCATTGGCTCTCTATTGTATCTTACTGCAAGCAGACCAGATATTACTTTTGTAGTAGGTGTATGTGCAAAATTTCAAGCAAATCCAAAGAAGAGCCATCTTGAGGCTGCCAAGAGGATTCTAAGATTTCTCAAAAGCACTGAGAATCTTGGACTGTAGTATCCAGCTGATTACAACATTGAGTTGATTGGATACATAGATGCAGACTATGGAGGTTGTAGAATTGATAGAAATTCCACTTCAGGGACTTATCAATTTTTGGGAAGTAAACTGATATCATGGTTCTCAAAGAAGTAGAACACGGTTGCAACATCCACTACATAAGCAGAATATGTAGCAGCTGGAAGTTGTTGTGCACAAATTTTATGGCTAAGGCAACAACTCAGAGACTACAATGTGATCACAAAAGAAGTTCCAATATTTTGTGATAACAATATTGCAATAGCCATTTCTCAAAATCCAGTGCTTCACACCAGATGCAAACATGTTGATATCAAACATCATTTTATCAGAGATCATATGGAGAAGAAGGACATCAAACTTGTCAAAATCCACATTGATAAGCAAAAGGCTGATATTTTGACTAAGCCACTAGCTGAAGCAAGGTTCATGGAACTATAAGTTGAATTGGGTTTACTTGATCCAGGGAAGATGAATAAATGAAGGATGGAGCACAATTGAAGGGGTGACTTCACTGAGAAGAAGTTTAGAGAAGTTGACCAAACTCACTAAGCCAACTATTTTGATACAATGATCAGGCAAGTTGTTCAGCACACTTGTCCTGAAAATTGTTCAGGGTACTTGGTCAGGGAGGTTGTCTGTCTATCACTTTCAGACAGATTGGGCATCAGAATATTATTCGAAGACAAATATGTGCAGGGATAACTTATTTGATATATTGCTTTTGTGATAGGATGATAAGAGCTATTTTTAGTAATCATATCCCCTAGAAAGGCACTTTTAAAACACTATTCATACTTTATTGGGAAAATGTGCGCCCCTAAAGTGTCATTCGTGCATTAAATCAATATTCTTAAAAGATTGCATTTACTACCGAGCCCTTCATCAATGCCATTAAATATGAAATGCCTTCATCTTAACCGTCCATTCTTACCCATTACTCCCAAAATTTTAACCCACGTCCATGCTGGGTAAGTTAAAAGGTTATCTCTTTAACCTAGGTATAAAAAGCCCTCCTCACAGTTATTACACAACTCTCAAACACTTAGCACATTTCAAATTCTCTTATCTTTCAAACTTTCAAGCATTCTTCAATGGCACCAAAGTTGAAAAATGAGGAGTTGGTTAACTTCAATGATTCCTCCTTGGACATTGACTTTAATTATTTGAGCAATGATCATTCTCTATGGTTTGAGAAGGTGATGGCATTCGACAGTGAAGAGGAGGAGATTCAACCAGTCCTTAGATGGTTGAAGAGGGCAGGCCTCGATTAATTTCTTGGAACAAAGCCTGATTCATGTTTGAGTTCTTATATGGCTGAGTTATTTGCCTATTTGAAGTGGAAGGGCAAATATGGTGACGTTACCACAAGAATCACCTATGTTGATGAAGAAACTAAGGAAGAAGGCCAGCACAGAATCTCCTTCACTTCTACTGATATTGATTCAAGCTTTGGATTGCCCTCAGAAGAAAGGAATCCAGAAAAGTATAGAGAAGGTGAAGTGCAAGAGTTCTCAAATGAGTGGATGATTGTTCCACAAACTCTTTCCAGTGCTCAAAACAAAAAGACCTTGAAGAAAAAGTAAAAGATACTTTTTTATATTGTGGTGAAGAGTCTCCTTAGCCACACAGGAAGTTTGGAACAGATCAATCTGCCCAAACTTAGAGTCATGGCTGCCATTATTGATTCAAGTGATAAGGGAATCACTTTCAACAGGAAAAAGTTCATCTTGGAGAAGATGATCTGTGAAAAATACAAGATCAAGGTGAAAACTTTGAACAAAGTTTTTGTGGAAGGAAAGCTACAATATTTCACTCGAGCAAGCATATTGTTGGAGAAGTTTGCTCATTACTCCCAGTTGCAGATCAAAGCAAAGAAATTACTAGCTCAGAAAGTGATGTTCAGGAAACTTTCTGATAAGACTGAGAAGAGGAAACAGGCTGAAGCAGCAAAGAAAGCCATGGTGATGAAAGGTATAAGGAGAATTTCACCAAGGAAGAGGAAATGACAACCAACTTCAGTTCAAAAAACAAAGGAGATGAAGACTATTTTGAATGAGTATTCACAAAATGAAGAGTCCAACTCTCATGACAACACCTCAGAAGAGTTAGACAGAGTTGAAAGGGAAGGGGTCAACCCACCTGAAGAGGGTGAAGAACTCAGGGAAGTTGTCCTACTCCAGCCCGAACCATTCTCTATGGTTACAAATGAAGATCTTCCAACAAGAGCTGAAAGGAAGAAGAGGATTGTAAAAACCTCAGAAAAGATGAAGAGGTTGGCTGAAGAAAAGAAAGCTAAGGCTTTCATGAAAGAGGTCAGACAAGGAAGCAAATCTGCTTCAAAGTCTAAGTCAAAATCCAAATCCAACACTCCTAAAGCCAACTCTCCTGATATTCAATCTCAGAGAATATCTCCAACACATTCATCCCCCACAACCAAGTCTCCTGAATGCAAGACACCTGAAGATGCACCTATTCCATGCAAGACTTACTCTCCTGAAGGTGCTCAGGATAGAACTGCAATTGATGTTCTAGCTGATCTTGCAGATGATGAATTCAGACAGTTTTCACCTCTTGATCCAACACTGATTTCATACACCAAATTTCAGGAAAATGCTATTCAAGAAGGAGATGAAGCTCAACCCTCAATCCAACCAATTTCCATTCATCTACCCAACAGCCCAGGCCACTCAGGACAGTTGTTCCCAAAAGCACCTGAGAACCAAATCATTCCCTTAACTGCCTCAACCAACCTTCCTGAAACCCAAGCCAACTCATCTGATGCAGGTGAAGATGAGGATGATACAGTGGAAGAGGATTACACTTATGAAGGGATGCTAAGGCAGATTGCTAAAGTAAATGTGGATAAGTTGTATCCAGGGCTGAAGGACTTTCCAAGGCTGCAGAAGCAATTCTATGATCTTATAGCATTGGTGGAGATCAAAGATAGAAAAATTGTGGAAATTGTGGAAATTGCTCAAGCTATACAAGATAAAGGAGCAAGTTGGTGGCAGATTGAAGAGAACAGGATGCTACACTTTGCTAGTGTATCAAAGACAAGTGTTCTGACCACATAAGCTTTATTCTTCACAATTGTCCATGAGAAAGTCATAGAGGAGAGGGAAAGAATTGCTAAAGAGATCAAACACTCTGAAAGCACAACTGATGATGAAGATGATGGTGATGATGATGATGATGACAACACCAATCCCAACCCCCTAGTACCAAGAAAGCTAAGGTACATTTCTTACCTTATGTTGGTGAAAAGGACTCTAGAAATTCAGAGGTGTTGACCAATGATGGTAACACAGTCAACGAGGTATTGGCCAAAGAAGGTTCTTTGACGTGAGGCACAGCTGAACAATGATGAGACTTCCTTAGGAGAAGCTAGTTTGGCTAAAACCTCATCAGTGTCGGGCAAGTTGGACACTAACCAGCTTTTAGTCATTCAGGATGACTCAGTGGACTTGGTAAGCCCAAGCACTGTGATCTCCCAACAACTGCTCTCTATGGATCCTTGTGAGGATGTAGAGAAGTCAGGTTTAGGATCTGATGGAGTTCAAAAGGATATTAGTCATGAAAAAACAGAGGGAGAAAAAGCTATTTGTGAGGTAGAAATTCTAGGTGAGAAGAGTGCACCACAAATAGAGGGTGAAGAAGTTGAAATATTGGGTTTCACCCAATATAAGAGTCACGATGTTCTTCAAGTCAAATCTGAACTTGATGAATCCCTCAGAGTGAGGAGGCCTGAATCTCAAGAGAATGTGAGATTATCTGAAAATACTGAAGAAAATAATGTAGCTGAAAATGAGAGCAAGCCTGCTGATGAGTCAGAGCCTTTGGGATAAAAGGAATTCGAGGGTGATGAGGGTGTTTTTCCTAACACTTGTTGTTTTGCAGATGAATTAGCCATCACTCTTGATGAAATTTTTGAGTCAGACAGATTGACTGAAGTACCAGTCCAAACTGATGTTAATTTAGAAGCAGGTTTAGTCAACATATCTACTCTTTCCAATATCTACTTCAATCAAGTTGCTGCCACAGAAGAAGGTTTGAAGATTGCATCAGAAGTTGTGTAGACTATTGAGGACCAATCAGGCAAGTTGGACTCATTGGTCAGAGAAATTGGGAAAGCACATGCAGAAACCTCGGAGGCCTTGGATGATCAAGGAAGGACTCTAGCTTCAGTGGAGATGAGGCTAACAGGTTCTGAGGAAGTTGTTCTACCAACTCTAGATGCAAGGATCAGTGGATTTAAGACTGGATTGCAAACTGTCTCAACTGAAGTCATCAAGGCAAAGGAGAAATGACAAAGTTCACCAAAGTAATGAAGGCTCAACAAGAGGTTTGGTGAAAAATCATAACAGAAATGTTAATGCCTTGAAGAGGATAGTAAGGATACTTTGAAGAGAAGGACAGCTGCTCAAAGAAAGAAGGCTGAAGAAATGAGAGCTGCTATGGTGAAGGAAGCATCAGAAAAGTTCACTTCTGAACTTTTGGCCAAGATATTTGATCAAGTTGTGAACAACCTTACTGAGTTGTTACAAGACAAGCTCGATCAATCTCTCAAGAGCACCATGGATACAATTTTTGCACAGAAAATGAAGCCCATTCATGACTTCATCAGCATGAGTGATGACAAGATGCAAAACATCCATGATGAGAATGTCTATCTGCTGGAAGAGATCAAGTCTCTAAATTTGGCTCAAGCACAATTATTTGTTACTATCAGTGATCTTGAGCCCCAGTGTTTTGATTATGCCAAAAAGTGGGAAAGAGAAAGAGCAAGAGACAAAGGTGACTTGAGGTTAGATATTGGAGCAAAAAAAGAAGTTGAAAAGATCCTAGGGCAAAGGACAAAGTGCCTGATGTTCAAGGGAAATGAAAAGAGCCCTTAAACATTGAAGATCTTACTGAAGAAGAGCAAATTCAAATTTCTATGAAGAAGTCTATGGCATCTATTTAAGATGATCAAGCCAGATGGGAACAAAGGCCCGAAGGAGAATCAGCAAGCCTTAATTCAAATGAAGATGTCCAAGTAAGGGGGAAGGTCACAAAGAATCTGAGAAGCAAGAGAATAGCTCAGACCTTCACTTCATTCCCAAACAGCCTAACTTTGCCAGCAGAATTTCAGACTGAAGAGCCTCAGCCCAAGAAATCCAAGAAGACCAAGTTACCTGAAATTCAAGAAGAGAAAGCGGAAGATGTAGAAGATGCAGAAGACAACCAACCTGGAGTAGAACAGCCCAAAGTTACTGAAGCAAAGAAGCCCATCCTAGCTGATGATCCTTCTAAGTTATTTGAAGAGGGTTTTGGTAAGGACCATGAAACCCAAAGGCTATTGTCACTTCAGAGAGCAAAGGAGAAAATGGAACAACTTGTGGAAGCTAACAAAGCAAGAGACCAGAGAAGAGCTCAGTTCAAGGCACCAAAAAGAAGAAGAGCTTCCTACAAGAAGCTGAAACTTGTACTGCTACAGAAATGGGAAACTCAGTTCCCTCATCATGACAAATGGGTTCCAATACAGCTGAATGATCAGTGGGAAGAAGCAAAGAGAGGATTTGTTTATGACTTCTATGTCATAGGCAGATGGTTACAGGAGGATGTTTAGAGTATCTTCACTCAATACATGATTGATAATCACAGAAGCCTCTATGAACAACTGTATGTTGCTGCTGACATTGCTCGAGTTGAATTCAGAGCACCAGGCCCAATCCTCTATCTGCCTCCAAGAATCAGTGGAAATATGATTGATGAACGGAGGATCTTGCAAGAGTTCATCAACATCATAAAGGAGGAGAAGATGAAATTTGGACTCAAGGGAACCAATCAAGAGATCTGGGAGCTCAAGAAGAGAGCCTGGGCTCAGTATGGCATTGTTCCAAGAGATGATGGAAGCCTCTAAAGGATAAGTTCTCCTTTCCAGTTTCTCTATGTTATATATTTTTTGTATGCATCAGGATAGTTAATCTTTTCATGTTTTCAGATTTGTATTGTCCTATCATATGAATGAAAAGATAATTATTGTTTTTGAAGAGATAACAACTCATTATCTCAACTGACCCTGAACTAACCTATGACTTGTGAACTATTATGTCCTAACATGTTTTTCAGGAAGTTTGATCTAATCAACCTTGCTAAAGAAAAATTTGAAGATAGTCAAGTCACCTCAGCCATGCTCAGAAGTTTTGAGAGTATTAGATAGGCTCAGAGGAGTAGGTTTTGGCATCATAAAAAAGTGGGAAATTGTTGAGAAAGAATTGATTTTGATTAAGATCCCAAAACCCATGATAGCCAAGTTCAGTGTAGTTGAGATATGATAGATGAGTGTTATTAGTGATCAACAGTATAGATGAGATAAAATCAGCTCATATGCATAATGTAATAAATTTTGTATCAGCTTAGTTGTCTCAAAATAAGAGATAGACTAGTGAAACTTGTCTAAGTATAGAATATCAGGACAGTTGAGATCCTAGATATTCAGGCTAGTTGTCCAAAGATGAAATGTTAGGCAGCTTTTGTTTTTGCCTAGTATCAGATGAGCTGTCCAGATCAAAAGAAGAATCAGATCAGAAGAAGAATTAGATCAGAACAGGATTCAGATCAGTAGATATCAAAATCAGAAGAGTAACTCAGACCAGAAGTGTACTCAAAGGACACAACTCAAATGGACAAAGTCTTTGAAGAAGAAGACCAGAAGACAAGAAGCCTGAAAGTCCAAAGAAGCTGATATGAACAAGTGGTATGATATGACCAGAAGAGTTGAATAACCAAGTGAGCTAATCAAGATGAATGATAAGCACTGTCTCATATCAAGACACATTTATTGAAGTCTCTGCAAGAAGCAATCAATGCAAGATGAAGAAGGCAAAAAATTAAGAGCATTAAAGCACAACAAGCCTGAAATTCCATCAGGAAACATTAAACGCAGAAGACAGTTAAAGACAGATGCTGAAGACTGAACATTCTCATTGCAGCTGAATGTTTCAGAAGAGTTAGCCAATCGAACCGTTTGAAGAAGGATATATTCTGACACAATCTACCTTGGAAAATGTGTCTAGGAATTGACACATACTTTATAGGCTACTATTCATCAACGGTAAAGTTCCAGCCACCCTACCTACCTCAAAAGGTAATGCTAACTGCTTTGAACAACAAGGAAGAGTGCTAAAGAAGCTGCAAATAATGAATTGGAACGTTAGACTCCTCCAACGGTCTAAAGTTCAAAATTCTTTATAAATACTGAAGTGATTCAAACCTCAAAGCAAGTTAAACAATATACAAGTCGATCATACAAGAGAAAGCAAGGAAACTCAAAGCAATTGAAAGTCATATGCTCTGATACAAATCTAGTTTCCTAAATCACTTCAAGCTAAGTCAACTTACATATCCAAAGCTTAGCAAAGAGATATTCTATCCTTTCACATAGACTCATTGTAAAGGATATCTCACTAGTTGGAACCAACCTCAAACCCAAACCTTTCAAAGAGTGAAAGTAGTAGAGTTTGTTGTAGAAGTGAGGAGCTAGGAACTGATAGTGAAACTCAGTTTTAGTTCGAAGCAGTAGTAGTGAGTACTAGGACTCGGAATTTTTAGGGATCAAGGCACTTAAGATTAGTGTGGTTGATCAGTGCACCATGGCACTATAAAACAAGTTCATTCCGAGAGTTAAGGAATTATCTTATTCAATCAGGAAAAGTGGACGTAGGAGTTTGAGTCTCTGAACCACTATAACTGCTGTGTTATTTCATTGTGCATTGCCTTACATTTGATCACACTCACTCACTGCACACAAAACAGTTCAACAAAAGAAAACATTTGCTTAAGTGATAAAAGCCCCACCACAGTTCTCTAATAAGGTTGATTTCAGAAAATCTAAAGGAGTTTTTCTTAGTATAAAGCCCCACCACATTCCGCACTAAAAGACTAACTTAGATAGTTGCCCAACTAAATACTTGAATAGTTTTCAGTAGGTTTATTATCTGAGATCAGTCTACACAATCAGTGAGGTTGTCAGACAACTCACCTGAAAGGCTTAATACATTCTTATTTGTTTTAAAAGAAGAAAATTGATACACAGGTGCATTCCCCCCCCCCTCCCCCATACACTTGTGTGATACTCATTTCTGGACCAACACCTCTCAACGAGGCCTTCCAACAGTATCGATCGATCATTGATTTAACGTCGTAATGTTGGTTGGAAGTTGAAGTGTGTGTGTGTGTGAAGAAGATGCTTATCCTTAGAGATGTCTATCGTGCTAGCCCTAGCCCTATAGGGCCAGCCCTACAGTGTCACGGGCTAAACGGGCTAGGGTCTTAACTGGTTCATATTTAACGGTATTACAATTGTTGAGACCTAACCTTAACCCTAACCCTAGCGGGCCACGGGCTAAATGGGCTACTAACGGGTTATAATAAAAAAAATTATTTAAAAATTAAAGGTCTCAATTGGCACGTCCAAAAAATATATAAAATAGAAAAATATACAGTTAGTTAATGATCGGTAAATGAGAAAAAAAAATATATAATTTAAACACAATTCTATAACTCATTGGTCCTTACGACCAAATAAAGCTAAAAAAATGTCATAATCTAATTAAAAAAATAATAATAATGAATAATGGACTCCTTAATGCTTATAGTTTATGAGTCAAATGACCCAAAATTTGTTCGCAAGTTATTTATTAAAAAAAAAAGTAACAAGTCGGCTAGCGGGTTGGTCCGGTTTAAACCGCGGGCTAACCAGTCCGAATTAAAAAAGCCCGAATTTAAACCGGCCTACGATTCATTAACCCTAACCTGCATTTTTTAAGGTTAAACGGGCTGGCCCGGTTAGCCCGGCCCGGATAAACATCTCTCTTACACAAATGTAAAGTGTCAAAACTGTATACATAATCTAAAAGTTTATGTATATATATATATATATATATATATATCGTGCAATGTATTAAGATTTTCCTTATAGTTGGGATATAAAAGGGGTCTTGTCTTATTATTTATGTTTACATCTTTCTCTTAAATTATTTGAAGGACATTTCTTCTTTCAAACTCATCTCTATAAGGTTAATACGAATGGTAGTGCTTCTTCTTCCCCGGATAGTCTGCATGTGGGGGCGTTCTTCAGGGCCTTCAAGGGATTCTTCGTGGTTTTGGTTGCTACTAAGGTGGGTTGGGGCCTCTCTCTTGAGGCTGAGTTGGCAGCGATACTTATGGCCATCAAGTATGTACATGATCAGGGTTGGAACTTCATCTGGATTGAGTCGGATTCAGTACTCACGATTGACACTTTTATGAGCTCCAAACTTTTCATTCATTGACGTTTGCAAGGACTTTAGAGTCAGATACACCCTCTTACACAGGACATGCACATCTGATACACGCGAGTCTTTAGAGAGGCCAATCAGACTGCTGATGTTGTAGTCAAGACTGGCCTTGACTGTGTCTGGAGAGGTTACCCCCCGAATTTTTTACTCTCATTTCTGCACAACAATTTGTATTTTGTTTTCTATAGACAATGATCTTTAGAGGAGTGTACCTTTTTTTTAGTTTAGTCCCTAAGAAGGATTTTTCCAGGCAAGGTTTTAATGGCACTCCAGCCTCTGGCCCGGCTTGTGAGTTTATGGTCCTAAGTTTTCTTTTTTAATCTGATCTACCTTTTATTGTCATTTTTATCATCCTCCAACATTAACCTTACTACAATTAAAATATAAATTTAGACAAAAACGTATATGCAATATTTTACAATAGTCTTATTGTGAAATATGCTCAAATAGTTATCTGAATCTGATACAGCATATACAATCTATCTACACCCCTTATTTAAAAAAAAATAGACATGATCCGACTCTTTATATTGGATAGCCACGATTATTTTCCCATTATTTTATGAGTTCACCACCTCCTATTTCATTAGTCAGAAGAACCATCTTTAGAGTCAAAACCATCTTTCTAATGCTTAAACTAGCATTTGACATATGTTTAACGTTTTTTTATTTTACTAAAAAATACAAAAATATAAAACTAAGAATTGAATAAGAAAAAATTATATGTGGATCTATTTTAGTTAACTGTTTATTGTTATGTATTTTGTAATTTTAGGGATGAACTATTCAAGATGCGTGGATCTAAATCTATATTTTTTGTTTTGGGGATGAACTAAGTATTTCATTCGCGCAGTAAGACATTTTATTCATGCAATAACATATATTTCTCAATAAAATAATACACTCGTGTTTATATAGTAACACAATCAATATCTTACATGTGTTACTTAAAGAACAAATATGTGTTACTCAAAAGTCAATTATGTGTTACTTGTCCTTACAGTAACACATATTTATCTGTATAGTAACATATAATTGTATTTATAGTAACACAAGTTAGAAACAAGTTTTTCTATTTGTCTTTTGGGTGATTTTTTTTTTAAAAGATTTGTTTAATTTGGTATGACTTGCAAAAAATCTGGAGTTTTTTATCCTTCTTTAAATTAATTGTACTAATATTTTATGTGAAAAGTCAATTTATTTGTTATTTGTACTTATGGTAACACATATTTTCTCTTACAGTGACATATAATTAATTACCTTCATAGTAACACAGATTTGTAACCAGTTTTCCTGTTAGCCATTTGCACGACTTTTTTTTTAAAGATCTGTTTGACCTAGTTAGATCCGCGAATTTTTTGTCATTCCTTAAATATACTAATATTTCACATAAAATATTTCATATAAGTGTCCCTCATAAATTTATAAAGGGATAACATTTAATGTCATGTAAATTGCACGTGATAAATCACATAATTCCATATAAACAAAAATGAGGACTCTAATTACTCCATCCATCCACATATAAATTTTTTGTTACTTTTTGGCACAGAGATTAAGAAATGTGATTAAATAATAGATATAGTACAAGTTGAAAGTGTGCGTGCAAGTGTATACAGAGTGTTGTCTGTAGTGTTGGCACATACCAGACAACAATTTACCAGCGGAAATTAAAATAACACTTTGCAAAAGAAGTATTTCAAAATTTGTGTAGATTAAAAATAATCTACACGGATCACTTATATTAATTATAATATCAGTGAAACAAATCAACAACCTCGTAAGGTTTTGAACAACTACAACTCGTATGAGTTTGACAAAGTTTACTAGAAAATATGAAACTATCTCCCTTATAGATCTAACATAAAATCCTAGTAAATCAGACAATGATTATACACACAAATATTCGGGTTTATAAGTGTGTGCAAATCTACAAGAAAGAACAAAGTATATTCCTAACTAGAAGCGTTGCGCATTTCATAGACTAGTAATCTTGTTTAGCTTTCTCTCTTGTGTATCTTGTATTGAAGTCAGTATCCTCTATTTATAGACTTGTAGTACGAACTGCCTTCAATCTTCTTGATCATCTCAGCCATTGGATCAAGGTAGTTTTGGTAACCTCCCTTCACAACTCCTTAATTTTAGGAACTTGTATAATAGTGCTTAGAAACTACTCACTCCCGTGCAACTGCATGACCTGGGTGTTGCTCACGTCTTCTACCTACATTTGGGATATCACTAAGCAACAAGTGTTATATAAGAGTTAGTAAAAGGAGAAAGGGCAAATTCTGATGTTGTCTTAGGTGTTGGAACATTTAGCACAACAATTGACTGAAGTGTTGGATCATTAAAGTAAACACCTATTCCAACATCAACAATCTCCCCCAATTTGACCTTTCTACATCACCACTACTGATGTTCGCACAACAGAAATATTGACTAAGAAATTAACACAATTGATATTTCAAAAAGATGAAGTAGCAATTGTATTAGATCAAATTAATAAAAACAACATCTAAACCAAATAACATGTTTAGATTTACATAACTTATACATAAGGGAAATCCTAATTAATAAAGGAAATAACAGAAATATAAATCCTACAAGCATGACAAACAAATAAAGAAAGATTATGTAAATAAGTAAAGGAGAGGATTGGGTTGAATAACACTTCAGCTGCATCTTCATGGATATGGACAAACTCCCCCATACTTTATAACTTCTCTAATTTGTATGCTTTCATAAATCTCCATGCGCGGTCTTAATGACATCAACATCTTGTGCATCTTCAGCTACTGTCTTATCACTTTCTTGCATAGCTTCTGTTTCTTGATTGTCACCATCAATGTTGATTGTGAAAGAAATGACGAATTATTAATGATGTTGTCAAATATGTTGTGACATTCTTCACAACATTGACACAACATCAACACAAGTAAAAATAAAAAGTATTTACCAAAAACGGTATGAGAAACTTATAGGTGGACGGACAAAAATGGTAAAATGTAAAACTTATAAACGGACGGAGAGAGTATAAAATTATTGAGTTCTTACATATCACGAGAGAATCTTGTATGAGACGATCTCATACATTAAATATATAACCACTCTCTAAACCATGATTTCGTTGGGGCTCCACAAACCTCACAGGCCATCTAATAGTGTAATGATACTCGTCTCATGTATCAGATTGTCTCACACGAATTTTTGTCATATGTCACCTTTTTTTTTTATATATTTATTGTGAATATTAAACAAATATCAGAAAATTTTATTCTACATAAGTTCTTAAAATAATTTGTGGTGTACGAATAAGATAATTTGTGGAGTACATTTTATGTTATTTTCTTCAACACACGGGTGTAAAACTATAGTAATATTTTATATTTATATTGATCATTACAAATTTTTAGCATATTAATTATTAGTACTCAAAGAATAAATTGTTGAACTTGTGTGCATTATTGTGCATGTAATATTTTCTATTTGTGAAATGAATATAAAAATTTGTAGGTTAATCGGGTCGTCAGATGAAAAGGTTAATCGCGCAAGCTTATAATCTCTCAACTTACCATGATAAAATTGCATTACTACGTGAACAAAAAATATAATACTACATAAACAACGAAAAAGTATAACACTACAAAAAAAGAAAAAGAAAAAAAATCGAATAAAATTTATCATTAACATTTATTTAAGCTAACACTAAAATTTCTAGTATAAAAAAATTAAATTGCCACTACATCTTCAACAACATAAAATTTCTAATATACTTTAAAAAAAAAATATACAATAGAAACACCAAAACAATTTGTTACTAGATGAACAAAAACTACACTAAAGAAACACAAAAAATTTGTTATTATGTACATGAACACAAATGTAAATTATGTGATACTACTTTTATACAATTAAATGTGATACTACTTGAACAACAAAAAACGCCAACCCTAGATCAGTGAAAAAGCACATAAACTTTTTAATGTTGTCTATTGAAACACTAATTCATTGAGTTTTGACATACGGAATTTGCAATACAGAGTACTAAACTGACTGGCTAAGAGAGAATTTAATATAAGAGTCGTCACTCGTGAATTGACTGAAATTTAACCAGATAATCATTGAATAATGAATGAAAAATTATGGGGTCCACTAAAGCATAAATTCGCGAAGTTTTGATATACTACAAAATTGAACAGATGAGGTACCAAACCAACGGGTTCAAAGAGACGAATAAAATTAATGGGGCTCGTCACTCAAATTGTAAAAAATGAACATAATTTTGCCCGATAATCAATGGGATCACGAATTTAATTTTGTGGGTGAGGAATAAAACATTTTTTGAAATAATATTCAAAATATGCATAGGATGATAAAACAAGGAAGGGTACATTTATTTGCACCTCTGTCTTAGTTTGATACACTCTCACTCTTATTTAATTATTTTAATAATGTTGTAAAATACCTACAATACCCACCATGAGAATGAAGAGAAAGGGAGAAAAGATAAAGATAAAATTATGGGTTTTTTGTGGGGTGTATTTACTAAGGGGATTTTAGGAAGATAATGATAGTTTGGACAATTTATGGGGAGTGTATTTAGTAATCTCAATTTTAGAGGTGTGTACCAATCAAAGATGGAGGTGCAAATAACAATACCCAACAAAGAATCTAATCTTATATCGTGAAGCCTATGTATAAGTAGCCTAACGCAGGGGCGGAGGGAGAATAGAATTTGCAAATTAAGATTTTTATTTTTTTTTATTTTATATTTAAGGCTAAAAAAAAAAATTGTAGGAGACCAACTCAATCTGCATCCCCACTATTAAAAGACCCAAAAAAAAGTTCATACCTATAAAATGCACTTGGCACTTAGTCTATACAAATACGAATATTACACTTTCTCCATTTTGCTCTGAACTCACAACCATTTCTCTAATTGTTAATTCATAGCTCTCTCCATTATGCTCGGAATTATAAAATGCACTTGACACTTAGTCTATACAAGTACACATATTTTATATTTATGGAGTAATTGTTATTTAATTTGATTATTGTGTAATTTATGAATAAATTTATTTTGATCTATAACATACTGTATAAGTTATGAATTAGAGTTTATGTAATAATAATAATTTTACTATCTAATTCAATTAGGAATAAATTATGAATTAACAATTAGAGTTTGTATTATAATTAATAATTTGCTACATTATGCTAAATTAATTATTTTCAACTCACTATCTAATTCAACTAAAAAATGACGAAAGATAAACTTATATTAAAGAAGCTTAAGACAACGAAAAAATAATTCGATCTTCGAGAATTTATGTTCAAGAGAATGAAATCTCAAGAAGCTCCTTGCACTTTTCAAAAAAGATGAGTCTCAATGGATAGAGAGTCTTCTTCAACCCCATCATTTAATTCACCTCAAATTCAAGAAAATAAAAGGAGTATAAGTGTAAAAAAAATTATTTGAAGGTTACGTAATTTTTTTATTTTTTTTTAAGTTTTCTCGAACCGTATGACTTAATATTTTTCGCACCCCCGAATTTAAAATCCTGGATCCGCCACTGGCCTAACGGCCCAAACCCATTGAAATCTGCTTAATCGAATAGTTGGATAACTTCATGGCAGTATTTGTATTTGTTAGTTGCGAATATGACAATTTGGAAAAATCAACATCGTACAAGAAATGTCCAGCTGTGCTCTCAACATCAAATACACTATTAGATGCTTTTATTTCAATGACACAACAACCCTGTACATTATTATACTCTATGACTCTTCAATTTTTACCCATTAATTAAAGAATACTAATATTACATTTGTTGTTGATTGTTAAGGTAAAAAAAAAAAAGGAGAGATAGTAGCTAGAAAAAGAAATGAGTAAATTGATGGAACTTACAAAATGATAATATGAACCACTTTCGAAAGGATAGGGTGAGTATACGAGTATTTTAAAGTGGCAAGACTTTCAATTGAATTTCAGAAGTTTCCAACTGCAACCAGTCGATTGTGGAATACTTTATCAATAAAATTAGACCAATTCTATCATATTAATTACTCCATATTAGTAGTACATATGGCTAAATGTGGCAAAGCATGGAACTCTTCAACACTATATAATTCAATAGTATATTACAAAACTTGTTTTCATGCTAGTACGTAGGTTCTCATAAGCCAAAATCCTACTTTTGAATATATCAATCAAATTGGATATTATGAATAGCACATCCAAGTTTATCATCAATGTCCATCAAGATGAAATGTTTTATTGGTTAGAATGAAAAAAATCCAATCGATTAATGAATAAATATAATAGATGAGGTATATTCATTTTGGATTTTTCTCTTATAAACTGTTTTGATTTAGGGACGTATATGAATTGAATTGAGTCCAACCTTAAAATGTTTGAGTTTGAATCATTTATTTTTGAATTGAGCTCGAATTTACCGTTGGTTCGTGAGCTCCACGTTAGGTGGTTTGGAAACATAAACCGCAAGAATACATGTATATATGTGTTCGTCGAGTGGAATTAATGGAATTGAGTTCCTTTCACTACAAGAAAAAAGGTTTTTTGCCACATAGCTTTTATCACATTATAAAATAAATATTGATTATAGATATTTTATTATAAGATTTTTTTTGTTCTTAAAAGCAATATTTTTTTTTTTTTTGTAGTGTTTAGAAGAGGACATGGCGATTAAAGAAACGTGTGACATGAAGTTATATATAGAAACTTGGAGTCACACAATTTAATGAAGATTTAGTAGAGATGGAGGCACGTGGAGAATATTAATGTATGCACACGATTCAATATAATTGTATATTCCTGGTTCATATAGTTTATCCCAATTATTTAAAATTAAAAAATTTATTGGTTTGGTTGTTCGTACAGTTGATTCACCAGTTCAATTGAGGCTAAACAAACTTAACAAAACAACTTTGAGTTTACTTACTAATCAATTCATAATAAAAAAAGAGTATATATTTAAAAAATTAGGTATGTCTAATAGATTATCTAATCCCAATCAATTAAAAAAATTCAATTACATATTACCCATATTAATTTATGGGGCTCTAACCCAACTAAATTTTAAGGAGTGCGACTCAAATACTTAAGTGGATCTCCGTGTCATATATTGTGACACACAAGAACCCCTCTTATATAAATTAACTTGTAAACTTACCAACGAAATTTTAAAAAGTACAGTCAAATACTAAAGTGAAACACTGTTTCATGTATTAACTTTATGAACTTACCAATGAGTCTGTTCAAATTAACTAACAAATACTATCATTAAGGTTGAATTTGTTCTTTTATGTCAATGAATCTTAATAAACAATCTCAAACAAATATATTTTTTTGAGCAATTTGCTTAATTTGATTACATCTCTATCCATCCAGACTTTGTACCTATTTAGGAGGAAAATGAAATGTAATGACAGACAGCATAGTACAAAATTTGTATTTATATTTAAAAGTATATAAAGCCTGTAAATGTAATAACCTAATCCCAGATCATAACAACTGCGATTACCGCAACCCCCAACACAACAGCCAAAAACCTGTTGTGTTGAGTATCAAACGAAACCGCCTTCTGAGGCTTGTATCCCTTGGACAGCAAATGATTTATCGAAACAAACACGAATACTCCACAAGCTAGACCCATCGATATAGCATAAATCCAATCCGCCACTGAACCCTGGGTCGTTGCGTCGATTATAATGCCTATGGCTACACCAATCGGGCTTGATATTGCAAATGCGAATGCATAAGCTGCACTAGATAGGAGGGGTCGGTCCGGAATCATTCTAAGGAGGGCTATTCCCATTGCAATTGCAGCAAATATTTTGTGGAGACAAACGGTCCATAGAGCCCGCCAAGCATCTGCTTTCGTCTCAGCTACTCCAATTGCAATTCCCTCAAACACAGAATGAAAGCATAGTGCACCTATTAATAAGATGCTATCACCAAATGAAGCAGCTTTTGTAATGTGGCCTTCGACGCTTTTATCCTGATATAACAAAGGAGCTAAGATATGAGCATTCCATCAAAACAAGTGACAACATAGTTGGAGACCTATGATGTGAATATTTCACCTGTGACTTTGAATCTGCAGATAGTCCATTGCTGTTGCCGGTTTCATCACGAGCATGAGCTGATCAAAGAACGATTAGTGAGTATTGTGAATCTTTGATGACAAGTGTAAACTAGTATAGTTTGCCAGATGTTGATCATAACAACTTTTTTTGTCCTTATTGCAACAACAATCATATTCCAATAACATTAACAACAAACAAGGATTGCAAACCCTTGTCACAGTAGTATTACATAAATCAAATACGAATACAACGTAGCAGTTTACAATTAAGCCTCTGTTCTACAAAACAGTACAGAGAATTATTTTAGGGCATGTTTGATATGTAAATCAAATACGAATACAACTTTCTTCTCCCATGTTTTGTTTCTCATAACTTTAAACACCTTAACCCGGGTTTATAATTTGACCCGGTTTTTATAAACTAGATTCCATGGGTTTAGACAACCTAGCATCTTAACCCATCTTATCCCAACCCATGAAGCAAACATGCCCTTACAGGTATATAAATAGGATAACTCTTAATTCAAAATCAGATATCTGATCTAATTCACGGAAAAAGTGACAAGGCCATATCACCAAGAAGTTAGACCTAACATGTTTTTCAGGATTAAATATAGATTGGTTGAGCTGATGTTCTTCAAAAGTTAACACACAATAATTCATAGCAAAAGGCCCCAAACACCAAATCAATATTCAACCATAATTATGACATAAAACAAAATAAGTAGCATTTCTCACTGATCAACTAAACGTTCCAATTCAAAAATTAAAGCACAAATAACAAAATACGCAAAGAAAATAAGCATATATACAACTACCTTGAAGCTCAACATCATGATTAGCAGAAGCTTTTCCATAAACATAAGAAATAATGCAATCGGCCCACATAGTGAGCAAATATCCGGCACTGGCGAGCATGAAAGCAAACGGGTATTCTTTTTGTGTCAAATCCCCAAAAGTCTCGTTGGAATCGCTCAGGAAATGCATCAAGGCGGTTCCCAAAAAGACTCCTCCGGCAAACTGCGTTCCAAATACAAGGAAACCCTCGTTCCATTTCATGAAGTAAGGCGACATGCCTCCAGCAAAAGCCCCCACGAAGACGAGTATGAGGCACCATATTTTGACCAGAATCAAGGACCGGGACCTGAGATTCGGTTTCTCCGAAGGTGAATCAGAGTCTGCGTCTGCATCGGAGTCAGAGACGCCGCCGTGGGCGGAGGCGGAGAGAACCAGGAGGAGGAGGAGGCTGCAGAAGAGAAGGAAACGGGCCATGGAGTTGGGGATTTGGAGCACATACTATGTTGATTTGAATTATATACTATTAACGGAGAGGGTATTTGTCGTACTAGAGAGAGAGAGAGAGAGAGAGAGAGCAGAGCAGGCTGTACTGCAAAACGATGAAATATGGCAACTTCACAAGAAAAGGATGTGCATATTAAATGACTACTCTCTTTATTACTCCTACTATATAATACAGTAATTTATTTTATTTCATCTCTAAATGTAAGGTAAATTCAATTTAGATTTATGTTGTACATTTAATATATAATGCTAGTGTAGTGTCTTCATATTTTACAATGACTATATACCCACATCTTCGAAGAATATAATAGAATAATATTCAATTTTTAAATCCTCGTATGTATTGTACGCGGATCATGCACCAGTCTTATATATTCAACTCGTTTATATAAAGTAAATTCAATTACGGAGTACTGTTTGTATAAACAAAAAAGGCAAAAAATTTGTTTGAAATTTTCATTCTTCCTTAAAAAAAATCTTTCATAATCTTAACTTAGAATTAGAATTAGGGTTAGGGTTAGGGTGGGGTAGGTTGTAAACGCATCACCTACCTAATCCGCTAACCCACACCCTCACCCCATTAAGTAAACGAGTCCTAAGTATTTTATTTAAATTATTCTACCCGGTTTTAAATTTTTAACCCAAATTTTATATATTTTTTTATCTTACAATAAATTCTTTAAATAAATATTAGGTTTGAAAATTATATACAAATATTAATATTTATTTATACTTGAAAATAGATTAGTTTTAACTTAATTAAATTTGTGACCAGAATTATAACATATAAATTACATAGAAAATTAGACATTGATAGACGTAATTAGAAAATGCACATTGATGAGAAAATTAAAAAATAGAGAATAGATCTTCCGTGAACCTTTTTTTTTAAGTTACTATTGTATATATAAAATGTAAAAAGTAACTGTTTAAAATTTGTCATTATTTAAAAAAAAAAATTAACATTAATACATCGAATCAACACAATGATACTTTATTAGCACAATAGTAATACCTAGAGAAAAACAAAAGGTTCACTTTAGATTGGATTCATAATTTTTTTTACAAAAAATTAAAAAGTTTACTTAGGTTGAGATATCTAGCAATAAATGTAAAGGGGAATTATTTTGCTTTCATATTTTATTGTTTTACAAAGTATTATTTACATTGTACACCATAATAATATTAATTCTTATTAAGTAAAAAGATGGCTAATATTATTATTTATATAAACTAATAGTACTATAATTAAAGATGCACAGTGCACATTGAACCTTCACTTTGTTTTGTCATGCACCTCCAAAACACACATAGAATGTTTTTTTTTTTGTGGCATCTAGACTAGTAACACCCTTTTTTGTACATTAGTGGTACGGTGGCGTGAATATTTACAATTAATATTTTTCTATAAAAAATAATAATATCTTTAGTAAAATAACTAGGGTAAATACGTTTTTTTTTCTAATAAGTTTTACCAATTTTAATTTTTATCCTATATATTTTTTGACATACAATAAATGATAAAATTATAATGTTTTTATTTAAAATGTCTAAAATATCATTGACGTAAGAAATACTGATCAAAATTTATTAAAGATTAAATTGTACACAACATTTTGAATGTACAGAATCTGATGGATACTGCACTCGTAGCTTTTGAGCAAATAATTGAGAAGTATGATAAAATAATAAATGTAATATAAAAAAATAAATAGAGTATAATAAAACAATAGAGTAAACATTTGTCAAAATAAATAATATATAGTGAGATAATTAAAATAAAATACAACGGAGGATTATTATTTATGTAATGTTAATTTTTGCACAATAATTATTACATAGATTATTTTTGTTTTTTTAATTTAATTGAACTACACGGTGCAGGGCGCTGCTTATGCCACGCCAAGTGTATTTTTTTTCAAGTGAATTAAAAATAAATAATTGGAGCATAATGTATTTGGATAGATGGCTTTAATGAATTCCAATCCTATTTACTAAATACGTTCATCATATATGATGAGTTTTAAATCTGTCAATTTGAAGTAATTTTGAAATTCATTCACAAATAATGTATACAATTTCAAATATTGTCATCAATTACGATAACAAATATATATATATATATATATATATATATATATATATAATTTCGACTAGTGCATCAAAGTCATGGGTATAAAAACTTGGGACCCCATGATTCAAGAATTCCAGGCAATCAGTGTGAAGCGAGTATAGGGGTATCTTTCACGCATTTAATGTGGTTTATTATACTATCAACTAATTTTCAAAGATTTCAATTTATCCTCATAATTAACCTGTCAATTCTATTCTAGAAATACTATACGATGAGGGGAAGTTTATAGTAAGACCCACACACTTTCAAGAATGATGTGGCCTCAATTTTAATCCATACCATAAGTAAAAAAAGAAAAACTGTGCAAAACGTCAAATTCACATCAACAAAGAATAAAATTCATATTCGGTTGTTTATAGTGGGCTCCCAAAAGCAAGCCTATCCCAAATTCCGTGCCTTTAAAGCGAATCCGCATAACTTTTATGTCAATATTTGAATATTGGGTTGGTTTATCTAACTACTCTTAAAATGGTATTACAGCTCTCCAATTGTACCTAAACAACTCACATCATTAAGTTCGAAAAGGGTTGTGAAATCCGCCTTAAGATCCTACAAAAACGAGAATAACAATTTTATTTTATCATTCCTACAAAACCTCCCATCCAACATAGAATAGCCCTATCCATGTTAATCCTTCACCTACAAATGTGAACCAACCTCCATCAAAGAATCTTTAATTACAAATCTTTCCTCAGACCGGATACCGAGACTTCAAAAATAAAAAAAATTACAAATCTTTCCCAGAACCCGTGTTAGCAGGACGCTAGGATACAAAGTTAACCTCAATGTAACACCACAACTTACAAAATTTATATCCACCTTCTGCAGCGGAACATGTTCCATTACCACATTTATAAATTCAGGGGAGAATTACCTCATTATGATAAAGCATAAATCAAGCCAATTTGCGTTAAGAGAAATTCTTTTGAGGATAACCTCAAAGAAGACCTGCAACTAAATATAATCCATCGGTTTCTTCAATTGAAATAAATCGCATTTCCATCTAACGTCTCCAGAGACGACCCTGCTGTTTTTGCTCTTGCATCCTCCTGCACCGCAGTAAACTGTTCTCAGTATTCTAGATACTAATTTGGGACGTCGGAAAGTTACACAACAAAGTTTAGAAAAAAATGAAATAATTCAGACAATACACTTGCAAATTATTCAAGTCAAGACATTCCAGCAGTTCAACATTAGATCTTATGTTTGACTGGGTGAGGAAAATAATTTCTCAGCTTAAAATGCTTAAAACACTTTTTGTTCTTTCATTATTAAAATTCTAGCCTAATCTGATGAAAGGAGAAATGTTGAATCATTTGAAACTACAAGTGAAAAGAGAAAAGGGAAGCTTTGATCACATATCAACATGATCATTTTACAAAAGCAGCAACAGAGAATGACTTGATCGAACTTGAATAGTTTATGGATAAGAAATTCCGGCCATAAGAGGGAACTATATGTGACATGTGCTTAAATGTATTGACACCAAGACATCTTCCCATCCCAAAACGAACAAGTAAATCCACCCACTAACAGACCACAAAAAATAAGAAAAGAAAATCCTTATTTCCAACACAATAGGGTCAAGAAAAAAAAAACTACAATAAACGGGCTGAATAAAGAATTAATTAAGATAAACAACGATAACACTTCACTCAAAATCATCAGATGACACATGGCCAAAATGAAGGTATACCTTTGATGATCCTTGGATCGTTCAATGAACTCTTTGGCAATATCATGACCTTGATATGAAGCTAGAACAGCTCGGATATCAGATGGTCGGTGTTTGGCGACATCTACATTCAACAAGGACACCTCATATTAGGAAAAAATAAAATCAAACACCTAATGCCAAAATCACCAAACAGATCGAGAGAATTCCAGAATCCTGAATACACATCTAATGCTTACATTCGAGGAATGGGATGAGATCTACAAGTGCAGTATCATCAGCTTCTCCTTGCCATGTTTTTACTGGAAGAGAATTTTCAGGCTGAAGGCTAGTTTCTAGAGCATGCCCACTGATGTAGATAATCTTTTCTGGATCCCTATTCAGCTTAGATAGGTCCTGCAGGAGGAGACAAATAAATCATTATTAACCTACGAATTTGTCTGAAAAAAATCAGGCTGAAGGTTAGTTTCTAGAATATGCTCAATGTATCTACTGACAAGACAAATATCTGATTATTCTCATAGTGAGCACAAGAAACAGTATGTCAGCAAGCCACAGCTAAATGTGACGTTCTCACCATACTAAATCTCCATCACAAGTTGACAACTCTTCTCCAAATTCAGATATAACTAGATGCACATGTAGAATGGAGGTTCTTGATGGGAAAAACATATTGTAATAGCCCAACATTATGATTAGAGCTGTTATTCGAGCCGAGTACTTGAAGCTCGGACTTGACTCGAGCTCTTGTCGAGCCAAGCTGAGCTCGGCTCGGATTACATTGAGCGGAAAGTGAGCCAACTCGTAAACGAGCCTATCGAGTCGAGCCAAGCCTCATGGAATCACAAGAATTTGAGCTCGAGCCGGCTCGTTAGTAAATCTAGTATCTAACAAGCTTGAGCTTGACTCGTTTATCAATATAAAATGAGCCAAGCTCTCAAGCTGAAGGTTTCTTTAACAGCTCTAATTATGATACATAAACTTATGCTTCCTTTTTCTTTTTGTCAGGAATAGGGCTAAAATAGTTCTCCAATCCATTTTTATAATTCCCACTTTGCTTTTTTGTCTGTCCAATTTTATAATTTCTAACACACACTACTAAATCTTACTCACAAACTTCCACTTTTTACATAAACAATAAGTTTTCCTTAAAAGTTGTGACCAAGTCAGATGAGAATTAAAAAAATGGACAGAGGGAGTAACAGTATTTAAAGCTGGATGATACGCGGGGACAAGTTGAGGAGAAGATTTTTGGAAATATCAGTTAATTATAGCTATTATTTTGTTACACAGCCAAAATACTTCACAATGGAGAGTCCAAAATTCTCTGAACCATGAGATGCTTCACAATTGTTTGGGAGGGGGGTTGATCTCATAAGTTCCTTACAATAGAATTCAAAACCAAAATCTACATGAACTTTTAAGTGATGTGGAACTGAAGAATTTAACAGTCATAGAAAGAAAAAATCGAACAGCACAATAAAGTGAAACATTGAAAGTCCACCAATGATTATTCCAACAGTGTATCATTCTTCAAGTTCACTTTTGCTTATGCATGTGAAACCAAGATTTCTTTTCAGAAAAGCACATATAATAAGAGAGCTAATGCAATGTTGGAAACAATAAATGGGTGTACCCTGTAGTGCTTGCCATCTATATATCTTGTTGCCCCCCTTGAGAGCCTATAGCGAATACAATGTTTTGGATCCAATCTTTCAGCAACAGGATCAACATACTGTAATTGCAGAGACAAATATTTATTAGAGAGAGAGTATAATGTGATGTTGAAAATTAAGTGAAGGAGTTTTGAAATGTTGAAGTTGAACTCACCATATTTAGTTGGTCAGAATATATAACAATTTCATAATATTGAGCTAATTGCTCCAGAAAAGCATCTACACCTGGTCTTTTGAATGTTCTCCATCCCCTGTCTCGCTATAACAGATCACAAATACAGCGATTCAATTTTAGTCAATCTGACTTGCAGAATGCAAGGGACAAAAAGACAAACATACACAATTTCATCCTCTACAGCCAAGAGGACGAGGAGTAAAATACCCTCTCATTCTCAAGAGTAGGTTGGTGAGATGACCAAAAATAATATTTTATCTGAACTAAGCACATAAGGCAATACCTTCCAATCAGAATAAATCAATGTCTCATTTAGATCAAGAACAAGGGTGAAAACATGCTGCTCCAAAGGATGCAAATCTGGCAGGAGCTTATCCGATGTTGGTTCAGTAAAACCCTACGATGAAGAAAGAAGACGAAAAGTGCCCAATATTTCAGTAAGATATGAAAGAAATTTATAAAATTAAGCATCTTATATGGTGAATCTAACAAGTGAAACTACAAATATTCACTTACACGAACGTGTTCTTCAGTTAACCTCCTCAAATCAAGATACACTTCGACTAACTTAGCAGGAACTAAAACATATAAACATATAGTTAACATCCATAAATAAAACGACATACACTTTCAAGGGCATGACAAAAAAAAATGATAGAAGGATACAGAGCAACAAAGAACTATAATTCTTCATCCAGTTAAAAGTTACAAGGGAATGCAACACTGAGAAACTTCACCTGTCATTGCAGCTGCACTTAGATAAGCTTTAAATTTCTGCATAAACAAAAAAAGAAAGGAAAATGTTAGCTCATAACTTTTTATTCGATATACTTTCAAAGGTTAAATGCTGTTTGAGTGATTGTAGTTATTTCAACATAAGATAGTAGGTGAGCCATTCAAGAAATATTGTAACATTTCCTTAGCTAATGAATGTTAGAGATCACACACAACGTGATATAGGGGCAAGTTCCCAACCTACAAGAATTCTACAAGCCACTACCATTGCTATCCATACATTAAAAAACACCCACTTTCACAAGCATCCAAACGATTGAGTGTCACAATGTGTGAGAGAAGATAATGCATCAAATTGACAAAATGTTTCTACATCCCATGTGAAGTCCATAGACTGTTCACTGAGACGCTGAGTGGTAAGCGTCTAAATATATGAATAACAAGCTTGGAGCAAAAGGTATATACACCCTAGTCAGAGGGGAAATGTTGAACAGTATTTGTGTAACTGTATCAACATACTCCAACGCAAATGAGTAGATCAGTCATTCAGAGAGAGTCGCATAAATATAATAGCGAAAATAGTAATTAAGATCCATCAGAAAAGTAACTAAGAAGGGGGCATCAGGCTTACCCTCAGGAAATACTATTTCAGACAAATTAAAATAGAATGAGCAAACATCATGTTGTTTCAATTCAATGTGGGGTATAGCAAATAATCAAGTTTGGGGTTTGCTTTTGAAAATAATATTCTCTGTTACAAAAATATTGACATCCTTGTGGTATCACATACTATACACCACCAACTCCCTTCAAGAACATCGCCCTTCCCCATATGATCAATTAAAACAGAAAAAAAAAAAAAAAAGTAGCAGTGATGGAAATAATAAGTTATAACCACCGCTTCATGACTTAAAAAGCAGTACCAATAAGATGTCACATTATGTGTGTATGATTGCATTTTCTGAGAACTAACATATACATAAAAGCAAAGTAGGAAGATGCTGTCAGACGCACATCAGAAGAAGATGCATCATCCTCAATGGTAAAATTTGCAGATGCGCGAAGGGACTTAGTCTTCTGATCAATTTCATCCGATGAGTAGGCTGCAAATAAATATGATCATCAAGTTATACACATTAAAATTTTCAATATAGACATACACTGACTCCAATGATACAAACAATTCCCTTTATTAAAAAGCTTTAGATGCAATTGTGATTCCAAAGCAAGAGCACAACTCGTATCAATATCTGAATCATATAATATCCAATTAAGCAAATTGGCAGACATGCAACACTTCTGATTTAGATGGATGTAGCACATAAATATTGATGAAACAAAGCCTTTTCAAGGACACAAGAGAATGAAGAGATACATAAACACCTTGATTAGGAGCCTTAAGACATCTAATTCTACGTTGGATATTAATGCATCAAGAGAGAAGAACTCCTGAACAATCCTTTCCTACTGCACAAGAATGTAACCAATTTATATTATCATAGTAAATACATACGAGAGGTCAATTCACAACTTAGGAGGTGTTTGCAAACCTAACTAACTTCTTTTAGAATTACTTTTTATTCAAAAGTTGTGAGAGAGAGCTTTGAAATAAGTGATTCTAGAAGCGTTTTGTTGGGTTTGCAAACACCACCTTAGAGCTTGTTTTCAAACTCTAAAAAAATACTCCAGAATCACTTTTTTCTCAATACTGGTAGACTCGGCTTTAAAAAATAAAATAAAAACTGCTTCTGGGAATCTGGGGTTGGTATTAGTTTGCAAACATCCCATACTCACCAAGTAAATAGAGTTACTACCGTTCTGCAAAAATCATTAGTTGAATATCATCCTCCACCATCATAACTGTTCAATAAACTTGGAAGATCTAAACTGAAATCCAGACAGACATAACACATATAACATTCATAAGGATTTGTAAACATATTCCTACTAAATTAAGTATCAGATGAGTACGGAATTGAAGGAAATATAAGAGCAACCCACGAACAAAAATCGAATGCATAAGATTCAGGAAGAGCTAACTCTAAGCCCAAGAGAAATAGTTAAAAGATCATATCAACTAATTATACACACCAAATTTTTTTTGTTAATATCCAATTTCGGTGAATGTAACAATTCTTTAGGCAAATAATGTCATCAATATCATCAATGTCACAAATGGTAAATAACATTCTCAATCATAACGATCTATAACGACGTAAACAGCAAACATTGAAAAGGGAATTCCACTATTTACCTAGAAAAAAGTGAGGAAATAGTCATATCGATTTGGAATTGGAGGAGACATAAAAAGATGCATACCGTAGGTAGCATAGCCGGCAGTAGCAACACCACCTGTGAGGGCGGTCGCAATACCATACTTAAGAAATCCCCATGAATTCTTCGAAACCTCCGGTTGCGCTGGAGGCGGCGGACCATCTACCGGCGGAGGCTGATCGGTGAGGAGTGAGGAGGAGATTATTGATTCTTTGGAGGGCTCTGAGGTAACAGTAGAGGAAAATCTGCGATTATTCCTCGAGATTGTTGCGAACAGACGCGACTTTGATCGCAGTAATGCGGACATTGTTAGATTTTTGGTCGAGCTCTAATTAGGGTTTTAGATTTACAGAGAGTGTAGGCCTGGGGTTTTGGCCAGGTGATGTTTATGGACGGGTGAAGGCTTTGTTTTGAAAGACGAAAATATCCCAGTCTGTTGAGTAAAGTTGTTATGTTTAGCGTTTTCTAATTAGCGATTTTAGTGTTAATTCTGCGGCTTCTGCAAGCAACTTTCTTTCCTTGGAAATTGCAAATGGCAGTTTATCTAAAACAAACCTTTGAACTAGAATCTTCGAGTTTAATATCAATATTTGGGACTTAAAAAACATTTGAACTAGCATCTTCGAGTTTAAAATTAAAATTTGGGTCTTAAAATTTATACTAATAAAAATATTAATCATTCAAATACATATAGGAGTAATAATTAAGGGGGGGGGGGGGGGTCTAGTGTGAATAGATTATTTTCTCCATGCATTCTTGGTATAAAGTTTCATATATTCAGACTCACGAGTCATGAAATAGAATAAATGAAATTTATGTTGATAGGTAAAGTCTAGTATGCACTCGATTGCATGTTGGGCACCTTAATTCATGTGCACTTTTCAGTTTTACTGGCTTACACTTTTTGGTAAATGGTGTTGCACTTTTCAATTATTACTAAAAATATTATTATATAGTTTAATAATTGAAAAGTGCAACACCATTTACCAAAAAGTGTAAGATGGTAAACTGAAAAGTGCAACATGGACTAGGATGCACAACATGCACTCGAGTCCATAGCAGACCAACTCATGTTGATAATAGATTGTCTCATATGAATTTTTATCAATAATCAATAATAATAGTATTATTCTTATCAATTAGGGGTGCTTGGTTGGAATTTTTTTTAATGAGAATGAATATAGAGTAATTATAGCTGTTTATCCGAAATTTGGTCATGTTTTGCCTGGACTGGACTGATTACCATGTGAGCTAAATGGGACAATCTACTAGACCAGCCAGCTTGGATTATTATTTTTTGTTTTTTATAAATATTCGTGTTTAATTTGAAGATTGAAGAAGACGAAACTTTTTTTTTATGGGAAAAAGGAGAAACTTGTTATAGTTTTTTTTTTATTTTTACTAGTGTTTCACCCGTGCGATGCACGGATTAAAATTTTGCTAATATTTAAATATAATGTTTTTAATACTTAAAAATTCAAAATGTACAAATTTTAAATTTTTTTAATCATAGTGTGTTTCGGGGATCTACCATCTTTCCCTTAGCTAGATTGCTAATATTTAAATATGATCGTCTCAAAGCTAGGTTGGTAGCTAAGAAATAGTTCATGGGTTACACCCACCCTAAACTAGATCATAAATTAAGCTTAATTGAAATATACATTAATGTTTCTATAATTTTGAAAAAACCGAAGATTGATATATATATATATATATATATTAGAATATGTTTTTGAGTTATATAGGTTTTTTGTGATCAACTATTGCAACAAATATTTGTGTGTCAATTATTTCCTCTTGTTAAAATTAAATGACATTTTGACTATTTAATCTATTTGCATTTTAATGTTGTTTTATATTTTTCAATATTAATTAATTATGTTTCTCCTTAAAGTGAAATACATTTTAAATAGAAGTAATATAATTTATTTGAGTTTTATTATTTTATTTAAAAAATATTAATTCATGGATTATCTAGTAGACAATTAAATGATTGAAGATGAAAAAAATAGTTTAAAATACAATTATTTTTCAAAACATTTAATTATTATTTTTAAATGTCATTAAACTTTTTTAAAGATTAGAAGAATTCGAGCACAAATTTTGAAAAAAAAAAAAGATGGCAAAATTAAACATTACAATTTACAATATAAGTGTATCTATCCATACACTCAACTGCATATATTATACAATCATTTAAAAAATCAATTATTCATGAACAAATAAAATCTAATTATATTTACTCCTGTAGAAATAATCTAATTATATTTGGTCAATAATAATAATAAAAAAAAAGTATAACAAAGTTTATTAAATTTCTGGCCAACAAAAAAATATAACTAACAAAGCCATGGTCAATTTTCAGCCTACAGAAATAGGCCATGCAACAATTTTAGTCAAACCCAAAGTCAAATAGGTCCAACTAAAACCATACAGTATAATTTGAGGTGTACATATAAATTACTGCATTAAACACTATCACTTTCGAAGCTTCATACATAGAAAACCCACACACTACGCCAAGACCCAGTCTTCAAGGCAACGCCGTCGCAGACCACCTATTATATTTCCCACTTCTTTTCATTTTCTACTGCAAATAAACATTTTTCAACCATATATATGTGTTTTGAACTCTTAATTGCCATACATACCTCGAACAATTGTTTCCACACTATCATACTAATATCTACTACATGCCTCTTAAAAATATACCAATATGTTATGACCCTCTTAATATAGCTTTTGAGTTGCAAGCTTTTGAAAATTTTGATTGATCCTATGAAATGTAAAATATTAGTATTTGCTGATAAACTGACAATGTTGTGTGCTGTTATCATCTCTTTTTTTTAATGCTTATGACCTCTATTTTTGTTCAAATTTATATCCATATTATTGTCTGCAAGATACACTAATGATTAGATAAGCATTCACTACAACAATAAATTTATGATACAATCTTAAAGCTAAACTACTCTATTAACAGTAGCATAACATTCAACATTATATATATACTCCCCACATTGTAAGAAAATTAAACACTTTATCTTGCAAGTGAAATCAAATACTAACTACTACACATTCCAAATATTTTAACCAAATCTTCAATTTTCATATAAATGCAGGTTTCTTGATTGATATCACCATACACATGCATCTACAAAATTCATTCCACTTTGCAACAGTCTAATCATTCACTGAATTTTCCAATTTTGAATAAATAAGATTGTATTATGAATTATACATAAAGAAAAGAAATGGAGTGGACGAAAATGTAAACATACCTTGATCCGTAAAAGCTTCTGCAAAGTGGACGAAAAATTGTGAAAGGATGTAAAAATAGTAGCTATTTACTATATACTATCTTGAGAAACCAAATTAGGGTTTTGCTTGATAATCAAATTTGAGATAGGCCATTACCCTTGCAAACCAGCTAAACACTCCCACATAAGTTGCCCTATCCAAGAAAACAACAGCCCCGGATTGAATCAAAATAAAAATTACTTCTAAATAACCTGGAAGAAAGGGGCCGAACAAACTTTTTCAAAAAAAAAAAAAAAAAAAAATCTCTTCTTCACAATAAACATAATCAAAGCCACGCAATAGTCTTTACCTAGTAAACAAAGAAAATTACTCATTCCCTAATCAAAGGGACGCAATAGTTTTTATCTAGTAAAAAAAGAAAATTACTCATTCCCAGATAAAAGGTGCATGCTAATTAAAAAAAAAAAAAAAAAGCTAGAATGAAGCAAACATTAGGTGGAAATCTAATCCTTTTAAAGCCAACTATTACTACCAGGATATCTAATGCACTGACCAAGAATTTACAACCCTTGCGAATGTCCCACAGTCACCAATAAAGAATTAGTAAAAGAACAATCAGCTCAAATTTTAATTTGAAAACCGCATGAATGCATAATACTTCATATCATTTTTCTCAATACCCGCAAATTCTACAACCAATTAACACACATGCTAGGAGGAATACATAATACTTCATATCATTTTTCTCACATCATTCATTCAACAACTACAAATCTTCAAGGTTGAATGAATCACTTCACACCTAATTTATTAGTCCACTTGGAAACCTTGCAAATGTTTAGAAAATCAAAATTGACAACAAATAAAATAAACTCAAATTACAACGCCTCAATCTTAGAACATTAAAACTCAGCCCTTTTCATTTTTAGCCTACAAATTTCGGCGAAATTTCAAAAATCAAAACAAACCTGAGGATAATTGATTACCTATGTAGAAAACGAACGAAGTAACTATTGAACTGATTCTTAGATGCATAACCGACTTCGGTTGAAAAACTCTGCAAAATATCGTAGCCTCTGAAAAATATTTAAGAATCTCTTAGAGATAACCAATAAGAGAAGATGAAAATTAGCCTACAAATTTCGGTAAAGTTTCAAAAATCAAAACAAACCTAAGGATAATTGATTACCTATGTAGAAGATGAAGCCGGATTCGAACAAACTATTGAACTGATTCTCAGATTAGTAACCGACTTTGGTTGAAAAACATCAAATCCTTGAAATAGGAAAATGAACAAAACAATTACCATCAAGTTTAATGATAATAAAAAAGTTAGAACATTAAAACTCAGTCCTTTTCATTTTCCGCCTACAAAAATTTCGGCGAAATTTCAAAAATGAAAACAAATCTGAGGATAATTGATTATTTATGTAGAAGACGAAGCCAGATTCGAAGGAACTATTGAAATCCATACCTGACTTCGGACTCTGCAAAATAGTGTAGCCCAAAAAAATATTTGAAGAAGATGAATGCCAATGAGATGAAAGTGGCCAAATATGTGAATTTGTTTCCATTCCTCTTTCCTCGGTTACTTCAAAAGACGCATCCCATTTCCAGAGGAGTAGTTTACAGTGGAATACTACTGTTTTACAATGGGCTTTTCAAAAAAAATTTACAATAGGCCCACTACAATAATATTTTATTATTTTAGATGTTTTGGCGGTAACTTGCAGGGGAAGACTATTCTCCTTTTATATATATATAGATTGTAAATGTTGTAATGCGATTGATGACTCATTTCATAAGATCAAACACAAACTATTAAAATATACAAGTTCAATGTGACAATTATATGTTCATATATACCATCGGTAGAGATCGAGAACAAACAATTTATTACATATATTTTATTGTTTCAAATTTTAAATTAGAACTTAATAATTTATTACCACATTCATCTATTATGTCAAACCTACCATCTGAAATATAATGGGTTTTGACTAGAACTATTATTTATTAACCTAAGTGTATTTATATCATCTATGTTTGTCTGTTCATAATTTTGTTATATCGACTATAAATAGGAATATGCTAAACAACAACTTCGTTCAACTTCATAACTGCGCATTGAAGATGAAATTTGGTTAAAAAATAAAATGTTGTAGCTCGTTTAGCCCGCTAGGGTTAGGTTTAGGTCCCGATTTTTTATCGAACCATTAAAAGTGAACTGAATTGGGCTCTAGCTCGTTTAACCCGAAGTCTAATAAAAATCTTTAGAGTAATTAGTAGTTAACGAGAACAAAAGATGAGCAATGAGTCCAATGCCATTATTTATCCTCTTAAATAAGATAATCATTATTTAATTTGATTAACGATTTCTCATCCTGCAAATCATTTTTCTTAAAATGATTCATCTATTCCACGAAAGCAACAATAAAATTTTTTCACATTTTCTTAAAATTAGAGCACAACATTATTAATGTGAACATCATGAACCCGAAAATCACCATCATATTCTTCTTTTCAATTTCATAAATAAATTTTATGAATAATAATTGATAGTTGTTTCAGCCTTATAAACTTTTTGTGTATAACTCAATCATGTTGGGCACAATGGTGGTGGCGGTGAGAGGGTGGTTCGGTGGTGATGGCCGATGGGGGAGCTTAGAAGAAAATGAAGATGTGTATCTACTAAACCTGAGATATAGGGGGTGTATCTATTAAGGGCATTTTAGACATTTCATATTTATTTATTTTTTAAAAACATAAATGGGTGTATACAACGAAGATGGAGGTGCAAATGACAAATACTTATGTGTACCAGTTACATACACGTACCTGGATTCAATTTTCTATTTACCCTCTTTTTTTAATAAGTCTACACTTCCTTCTTTTAGGCACTTATGTGTATAATTTACATACATGTAACTAAATTCAATTTATTAGTTATTTACCCTCTTTTTTATTAACTTCACCCCAATTTTTTTAAAAGAAAAATACATGTAAAAAACTATATTACTATTTTATCAATTAAATTAAAATACAACTCATTAAAATTATAATTATACACCGACTATCGAGTCACCAATGAATCACCACGAAGTCAAATATTATTCTATTTTTTAAAATTTCAAAAAATAAATATAAAAAAAACAACGAATATAAAAAATATGAAACTCAAAAATAAAATTATGAAATAAAAATTTCAACTTTTTTTTTTCAAAAAATGACCAAAATTTAGGAAAAAAATACAAAAAAAAATCGAAAAAAAAAACTAAACTAAAAAAATTCATTTTTTTTGTAATTTGGGTATAAATGTATGAATATGACATGCTCACTTTCTAGCTTTAATCTGATTTATAATAACTAAGATTATTTTGTTATGTCTTCATTATTTCTACAATGATATTTGGTTTGTTACAAGTTTTTTTAAAGTTGTAGATTATTTTTTAAGACTAATTAATAACATAATCTAATTGAAAAAAAAAATTATATTTAGAAACTTAAATGAGTGGAGAATTGGGGAAGAAACCAGCATAATATTGCATCAGTTTTATTATTTTATTTGTGGTCATCGCCGTGTTGATGCACTCATATGTTTATGTTAGTATAGATGTCCTAGAGACAATCATTATAAGGACATTGTACTTGATCATATTCAGTTATTTAAGTATTATTGACATTAGTAATAATATTCGGTGATACACTTATAGAATGTTATGTTTGATTGTTTGCATTTATTCTTATATGTGTTCCCATGAATCAATGATGTCATTGAGATGTGAGATCTCGATTGACTATATCATGGTTCTTAAAGTAACCCCAATCAAGGATCATCGAGATTGGGATATCGATGATGCGATTGAGATTGGTGTGCGATCTGCATCATATCCTTAGAGGATGTAGTGGTTCTCACAACTACGAGATACTAGGTATCTCATGATGGATGCACGGATACTTTGAGAGTATTGGCTTGCCCAATCGAGAAACCGTTTGGTGTATTCTATTTACGTGTCTACGGAAATATCGATTTGTGGAGCAATGTAATGTCCTTCGACTTGAAGTCAATACACGCGACATGTATGGCTTGATGGGCTTTGACCATGACCGACACTTGCACTCCTAACGGGGTAGATTAGGCATGTGTTGGGCACACCATAAAGTACATGTGCGCGGTAGTTGAGCCAAGAATAGGATTCATTCCTCAAATAGATTTAGAGAGAATACTCGTCTTCTCATAACTAATTGGATCGTTAGTCATTGGCCAATGCACGTCACATTTGGAATGGTGTTCAAATGCGACACTGTGATCAATTAGTAGAATGAGATAACGTGATTAAATTATTGGAATAGACACATCATCATGTTCTAGATTTAATCGGAGTATTCGTGAATGAAAGGATCATATCATTGTGAGCTTCACATTACAGGTTGTTGCTATTTCCTCGCAACGTACCTCATATATTGAGATTGTCTGGTTCATTGTCTAGGGTTCTGCTAAGACCGTTAGTTTGACTAATCGCTTGATATGTGAGGGCCTATGGGTCACACAACAAGTAGTCTTAATTTACGAATTAAAGTTTGGATGAATTAATTATTTGATTTGATCAAGATATTTAACTTATGAGAAATATAGAATAATTATATTTGATAGAATTATAACTTATTTAATTAAATTAGATTTAATTAATAAGATGATATATTAGGTATATCATAAATATGGTAAAATATATACTTGGGCTCAAGCCCATGTGCACAAACAGAGTTTCTGTTTTACTATATAAATACCTCTAGGGCATGTTTACTTTTGGTTTTAAAAATCAGGTTTTGGATTTCAAGATCCAAAACTCGTTTTATTTCGAGATTTAAAAACCGGTTTTCAAAATCCACTTAAAACCACCCCTATCAAACATATTGATTTGACATAAAGTTATATCTATATAATATTACTCCAATCATTATATTATTTCTCAACAATAATATAATAATACTATAATAATATAATAATACAATAATATAATACATTTAATCAACTAATCATTATAATCTCACCAAACAATAATATAATAATACAAACTCATTCAATCTTACAACTTGATTTGACATAAAGTTAAATCATCCACTATTCCAAAACCCAAAAGAAACACTCATATTACTATTTATCGGGATTTCAAAAACCCAGTTTTTAAAACCACCCAAAGCCCAAAGAAAACATCCCCCTAGGATTAGAGGTTCTGAGTCGTAACAATTTATCACTCATAATATTTCTCCGATTCTCTCTATAGAATTCTCCTAGCGAGTTATTTTAGAGAATTCCAATCTGGATCACAAGTTCGTAGACGAGGATTACGTGGATACCGTAGTAGGGGATCTCGCATACGAATCATTGTAAGGATTATTTAACGCTTTAATTATCCTTCAATTATGTTATACAGTCATATCAGAAATCTGTGTTGGTGAACAAAAATTTAAACTTCCGCTGCTACGAGCATGGTGTTCGTACCTCAAAAATCCAACAGTGGTATCAGAGCTTCAGGCTGATTAATGACTGTATACATAAATTTATATATTATTTGTAGATAAAATTTGCGTGATTTTTAATTCACTTTGCCCAAAAGATTTGATTTTTGAAATCAATCATATGTATATGTACAAAGTTAAATAAGCAAAGCTTTCTGAAATCACACGTGAATGAGATTTTATTTTAGAATTTAATTATTAAAATAATATATGTTAAAGAGATGGTTTCTAGAAAAATCATTGATTCTATCACGTTTTTGTTTTGAACAAGAAAACACAGAGCTAAGCAGACGTTGTTGGGCAAACCTTGCATACTATGTTTCAATTTTGTTTTGCCCAATTAGTTCACGTTACCTTTATAACCAAAATTAATATTGGTAAATTAAATATAAAGTTTTGGAGAATTGGATTCTCTTTAGAGATTAAATTTACAATTTAGAAATTTTGGTAAATTGCAGTTTGATCCCAAACCCTTTTAGGAAATATCTGTAGTTTTAGAAATTGCAGATTAGTTTCCTTGTATAATCCTGAAATTTTTAAGGGGTTGTTTGGCTAGATTAAAATTGGAAATTTTGAAAATAATTTAAAGGGATGTTTGGTTGGACCAAAATCCTGAAGTTTTTTATAAAATAAATTTTGAGAATAATTTTTAGAATTAACTAAAAGCTTGGAGCTTGTTAGTATTTCTAATTTTAGCAGTATTTTACATACGAATATTTATTACTCGCACGTTTATTTGATTTATGTGTTAAATCCTATTATGTGCTTTATTTGTAATATTTAGAATTTTATAATAAAGCATGAGAACTTGATGCTTGCTCTTATTTGTCTAACTGTTTATGTAAATTGAATTTACATTATTAGTTAGAGTCCGCGTTTATTGTTTGGGTAGGCGGCGCCCAGTATTTGTCGTACCGCATTTATTGTTTGGGTAGGCGGCGCCCAATATTTGTGGGATTGTGTTTCTTATGATTGGGTAGGCGGCGCCCAATATTTGCTCTTATCTGTTTGAGCATGTATGATTGGACCTTGTTTAAGCAATTAAATACTCCGCTTTGAAACGTTCCTCAACTAAATATGGTTTTCATTTAGAATGAAAGATGTCTTCCATCATAATTAAAAGGAGACCGGAGATTTCATTCCAATGAGTATTTAAGACCCAAGTCTTTTGCTCGAAGTTACGTCTAACGGAACTTTTATAGGGACATGTGATGTCGTCGTGTGATGGTTGTAAACCACCTAAATTATTTCACTAGCCCAAGCAAGGGAACAACGAGGGGACATCGATTGAACTAGGTTCAATCAACTAGGAATTGTAGAAAGTGCAATTGGTATTGAGACCTACCAGTTCTGCTATTACAGTATTCAGCCCAAGCAATTGCTGTAATAGTGGGAATGTGGATCCTAGTCCATTATGATTTATATTTGATATAAATTCGTACTCTTCCGATGAGGTCGTTGAGTATGTGAAAATAATGGAGACAAAATAAATATAAAAGCCGTGTTTATTTTGATTGCTGAATATTGATCATAGGAATTATGTGTTTTAATTCTCGTTCTATTATTTCTCTATGTTGGTTGAAATGAATAAATTGTCGTTGAGATTCGTATTGGAATCTAACAAATTGGCTGGGCCAAATTTTCTGGATTAACACCGAAATATGCGTTTGGTGCTAAGGCAAGAAAAGATTGAATACGTGTTGGACACGCCAATTCCAAGAACCCCAAAACCTGGTTCTGCTGAGCTTGCTACGTTTGACGCTGCTGCTCAAAAGAAGCATCAAGATGATGCAGGACAAGCGCAATGTGTGATGTTGCTAGGCATGACCCCTAAACTTCAGAGGCAACATGAGAACATGAGTCCCTTTGAGATGCTCAAACATCTGAAAGATCTATTTGACTCTGAATCTCGTTCTAAGAAATATGAGGTCATGAGAGATCTGTTCAGGTGTAGAATGTCTGATGGAGGGAAGGTCTCACCTAATGTTTTGAAGATGATAGGGCTAATTGAGAAACTAGGAACCCTAGGCATTAGTTTAGGGGACGATGTCTCCATTTATGCCATTCTTCAATCACTTCCAGATTCTTTTTCTAGCTTCATAGTGAACTATAATATGAATCAGACAGAAGCTACGATGCCTGAGCTGCACAACATGCTCAAGACTTTTGAAGTAACTACTTCTAAGGAAAGGAATGTGCTCATGGTGAGCTCATCTACTAGATCTGGCCTTAAGGGAAAGAAGAAGCAATTGAACAAGGCAAAGAAAAACGCCAAATCCAATTCCTTGAAACCTAAAGGTGGTGTTCAAAAGAAAGAGAAATGGGTAGATAAGGATGTGTGCCTCCACTGTAAGGAGAAGGGGCACTAGAAGAAGGATTGCAAGGTTCTGGCTGCCGAGAAGAATGCACAAGGTGCTTCTGGCAGTGGAACATGTATGTTTATTATTGAAATAAACATGTCCACTAACAATTCTAACTGCTGGGTATTAGATACAGAATGTGGCTCACACATTTGTACGAATGTGCAGGGTCTTAAGGAAAGTAAAGCGGTTAGACCGGGTAAAGTCGTCCTATGCGTGGGAAATGGAACACGAGTTGCTGATGAGCGCGTAGGGATATATAACATAAACTTACCTAGTGGTTTTAGACTAGAACTTAATAATTGTTATTTCGTTCCGTCTATTACTATAAACATTATTTCCATTCCGATGTTAGACATTGAAGGTTTTTTATTCCATTTTTCTAATAATAGTTGCTATTTTACGTTAAATGGTGTTACATGTGGAAACGCTTCTCTTGTCAATGATTTATATCTGTTGAATTGTGGACATGATATTTTAATATATACAAAATAAGAGACTTAAACTTACTAATCAGGAAAACACTACTTTATTGTGGCATTGTAGACTTGGTCATGCAAATGAGAATAGAATTGCAAGGTTAAGAAAGTTAGACTACTTAACCCCGTTTGACTTGGAGTCATACGGTAATTGCGAATCTTGTCTCAAAGGAAAGATGACCAATAAACCTTCCTAGATTATTTAAAGTTACATGGAGTCCAATCACAGTGGACACCTCTCGGAACACAATAGATGATTGGTGTGTCTGAAAGGAGGAACCAAACCCTATTAGACATGGTGAGGTTCATGATAAGTTTCTCCTCTCTTCCAACATTTCTTTGGAGTCACGCACTCCAAACTTCAATCTACATTCTGAATATGATTCAATCTAAGTCGGTTGATCAAACACCATACGAGTTGTGGTATGACAAGAAGCCATCATTCTCACTGAAAAATACGCGGGGTTGCCCTGCGTATGTGAGGAAGATGATCACTGTTAAATTGGAATCAAAAGGTGAAAAGTGTTATTTGTGGAATATCCTAAAGAAACGAGGGGATATTATATCTATCTCCCTGAGAAACATAAGGTTATTGTTTCTAGACAGGCGACGTTCCTTGAAAGTGAATATGTCTTTAAGGAACAAGGTCGTAAAAAGATAGTGCTTGAAGAAATTCAAGAACCACAAAACAATACTGAGGCTGGTTACCTGTCGGATAACCACGACAAGGAATCAGTGGGAGCATTCAGTGACTTTCATGGTGGGAGCCTATCACTAGGTGATCGTCTTCTAGCCAGTGGGAGCGTAATTAGGGATATCTCGCATACGCAAGAAATCTCGAATAGGCTGAATGAGAACGATTTAGACATCGTTCAATCTCCTACTCAGGAGACGATGAAAGCGTAGCTCCTGAGAATTCTCCAAGCGTTGATTAGATCATCGTTGAAGAACCTTCTCACGATCAGAATGTACAGCCTGCACAAACGTAAACTCCGTAAGCCTGCTAGGAATCGTCGTCTACCCGTCAGATTTAGTTTCCTCTTGGAGGAGCATGATGACGTGGAAATTCCGGACAAAGATGATCCTACGACTTATTCTGAAGCGATATTAGATATCAATTTAGAAAGGCGAACTGAAGCAAGCCTCTAGGAGTTGGAATATCCATTTTAATGAAGTTGTCAAATTGTTTGACTTTGTCAGAAATAAGGAAGATCTTGCTAATGCAATCCATAAAAGATTGGTTGTCCAAGATCTTCAAGATGAAGGATCTGGGTGAAGCCTGCTACATCCTTGTCATAAAGATTTATAGAGATGAATCTAGCAAGATGTTGGGGCTCTCAAAATCCACCTACACAGATGAGGTGCTAAGGCGTTTTTCTATGGAGAACTCTAAGAGAGGTTCTCTGCTTGCGATTCATGGGATTAAACTTTCAAGAAATTATTGTCCTTCTGAGAAAGTTGAAATTGAGTGTATGAAGATTGTCTCATATGCATCGGCTAATGGGTCAATCATGTATGTCATGAATTGCACGAGGCTAGATGTGGCCTACGTTATTAGCATTACTGGTAGATACCAGCAGAATTCAGGTGAACTCACTGGATTGTTGTTAAGAACATCCTTAAATATCTTAGACGAACTAAGGAATTTTTCCTAGTCTATGGTGGACAACCACAACTAGTAGTGACTGGATTCACTGACGCTAGTTTCCAGTCTGACTGCGATGACTACAGGTCACAGTCAAGTAATGTATTTACACTCAATAGCGGAACAGTGAGCTGGAATAGTTCCAAGTAAGAAGCCTCTGCATATTCAACAACTAAAACTGAGTACATTGATGTATCAGAAACCACGAAATGGGTTGTCTGTATTTTAGAGTTCTTGAAAGAACTAGGGGTAGTTCCGAGTGTCAGTCGTCCAATAGAGTTGTATTGTGACAAGACTGGTGCGGTTGCACAGGCAAAGGAACCAAGATCCAATAACAGAAACAAGCATGTACCTAAGCATTCGTATTTGATCTAAAAGATCATGACACTATGAGAAATAGAATTTGAACGAATTCCCATTGAAAATAAATTGGAAGATGTTTCACCAAACACTTGGTGTTCATGTAAACACGAAAGACTTTAACAATCTTGAATGTTAGACATGTGGGTGATTGACTCTAGTCCAAGTGGGAGATTGTTAGTATAGATGTCCTAGAGACAATCATTATAAGGACATTGTACTTGATCACATTCACTTATTTAAGTATTATTGACGTTAGTAATAATATTCGGTGATACACTTATAGAATGTTATGTTTGATTGTTTGCATTTATTCTTATATGTGTTCCCATGAACCAATGATGTCATTGAGACGTGAGATCTCGATTGACTATATCATGGTTCTTAAAGTAGCCCCAATCAAGGATCATCGAGATTGGGATATCGATGATGCGATTGAGATTGGTGTGCGATCTGCATCATATCCTTAGAGGATGTAGTGGTTCTCACAACTACGAGATACTAGGTATCTCATGATGGATGCACGAATACTTTGAGAGTATTGGCTTGCCCAATCGAGAAATCGTTTGGTGTATTCTATTTACGTGTCTACAGAAATATCGATTTGCGGAGCAATGTAATGTCCTTCGACTTGAAGTCAATACACGCGACATGTATGGCTTAATGGGCTTTGACCATGACCGACGTTTGCACTCCTAACGGGGTAGATTAGGCATGTGTTGGGCACACCATAAAGTACATGTGCGCGGTAGTTGAGCCAAGAATAGGATTCATTCCTCAAATAGATTTAGAGAGAATACTCGTCTTCTCATAACTAATTGGATCGTTAGTCATTGGCCAATGCACGTTACATTTGGAATGGTGTTCAAATGCGACATTGTGATCAATTACTAGAATGAGATAACGTGATTAAATTATTGGAATAGACACATCATCATGTTCTAGATTTAATCGAAGTATTTGTGAATGAAAGGATCATATCATTGTGAGCTTCACATTACAGGTTGTTGCTATTTCCTCGCAACGTACCTCACATATTGAGATTGTCTGATTCATTGTCTAGGGTTCTGCTAAGACAGTTAGTTTGACTAATCGCTTGATATGTGAGGGCCTATGGGTCACACAACAAGTAGTCTTAATTTACGAATTAAAGTTTGGATGAATTAATTATTTGATTTGATCAAGATATTTAACTTATGGAGAAATATAGAATAATGCTATTTGATAGAATTATAACTTATTTAATTAAATTAGAATTAAATTAGATTTAATTAATAAGATGATATATTTGGTATATCATAAATATGGTAAAATATATACTTGGGCTCAAGCCCATGTGCACAAACAGGGTTTTTGTTTTACTATATAAATACCTCTAGGATTAGAGGTTATGAGTCGTAACAATTTATCACTCATAATATTTCTCCAATTCTCTCTATAGAATTCTCCTAGCGAGTTATTTTAGAGAATTCCAATCTGGATCACAATTTCGTAGACGAGGATTACGTGGATACCGTAGTAGAGGATCTCGCATACGAATCACTGTAAGGATTATTTAACGCTTTAATTATCCTTCAATTATGTTATACAGTCATATCAGAAATCTGTGTTGGTGAACAAAATTTTAAACTTCCGCTGCTACGAGCATGGTGTTCGTACCTCAAAAATCCAACAGTTTATTGAGTGTGATCGTATCTATTAAATGAATTGTGTGTTCAGTATGTTCATTTTCACTTTTGTTCTTCTTACTAGTTAGTTAACATCAATCTTTTAATATTGATGTACTCCGTATTAATTTGCATGGTATGTCTGGAATTATGAATGTGTTAAGTTATGTAATTTTTGTTAAGTATAATATTAGTTTAAATACGATATAATATTAGTACGCCTATAGTATAGTACTAGTTAATATATTGTATAGTACTAGAGATTAATGTGAGTATAAATTTTTTATTTAATATATAAAATAATACTATACAATATGTGAATTAATACTATACTATATTTGAACTAGTACCATAGAGTATGTGAACTAATACTATACAATATGTGAACTAATACTATACTATATTTAAACTAGTATCATAAAGTATGTGAACTCGAAACTCGAAAACATTAGAACTTGTACCAATATAAACTAATATTACTGTATATGAACTAATACGTACAATACTGCATATTAACTAATAATATACCATAATACTTATCAATTGTTATCATAACATTTATAAACTAAAAATTATATTCATAAAAAACTAAAATAAAGTGATTCAAAAATGAAAGTTCGAATGAAAAAAATAATTAAACAATGTAAAACGAAGTAAAATTTTGAAAGGATAAGGTGAAAATTATACACCAATTGATTAAAGTAAAATAGTATCAATAGAATTGAACATTTGCAATATTATACTATTTAATACTTAAACAAAATAATTAATATTATTTTTAAAATTTTCTTATTAGAATTTAAAATTTTAGAATAATTATTTGCAGCATAAAAAGTACGTGAAAAAAAAATTATCATTTGAAACACAAATGACAAATAGGAAGAAAAATAATTTTAAAAAATAATATTAAAAAGAGAAATATAAATATCAATTGAAGTAAAATAAAAAATAAAAACTTAAAAAATAAATGGAGTATTATATTTTAATGAAAAAATTAAAAAAAATTAATTGAAGTAAAATAAAGACTCATGAAAAAAATCTATGTATTAAATTGATATAGTAAATGAGTCATGTTATTTGTAATGAATTATTGAATTGGATATAGTAAATGAGTTATGTGTTATTTATAATGAGTTATTGAATTGGATATAGTAAATGAGTCATGCGCTTATTTGTATTGAATTATTGGATTCAGTTACAATTAGATAAGAGTGCAACCCAATGCAAATAACCGTACCCTTTAATTCGTTCAGCTCAGCCCAACTTTAAATTTTTGGGCCAATCGATATATTCTTGGTTTGAGTCGAGCCAACTCATATTTTCATCGGCTATAAAAAAACATATAGTCTAGTCTAATTTTATTATATTATTTTTTAGTAAAAATATTTATGAACTAAATTTAATTTTTAGAGACAACAATCAAGCATATGAATACATAACTCACCAAGAGTTCGAACAAAGAATTTGATCAATCAAATTTAAATTGAGAATATTTATTATAGATATCCAATGTCGTTATGTCATGGATAATAAAAGAAATTAAGTGTACTGTAAAATGTAAATGAATCTTTTTATCGAGAATTTGCAGGAACACATAATTTAAGAAAAGATTTCAAATACTTCAAATTAATAATGTATATATATTTGAAAATATAAATATCAAATTTGCACCAAACTAGGGTCCGTGCAAATTGACCGATTTGATCCGCTCCAACCAGAGCATATATATTGGACATGCATTCCTCTCTCGTTTTAACACGGTCCTCCCTTCACCCAATTCTTCCTCAACCACCATAGATCGTTGTCATCGGGCATCACATTGTCGTCGCCTTCCAATTGTCAGCACAAAACCAACGTTAGACTGTCTCACTGCCATCGACTTCAATCTACACATAACTCATCGATACACACAAAGATTTACTAAATTATCCCTTAATATGTTACTCAATTTTTTAAAAAAGTGTGCCCTCCCACATGTGAAGTTTATCCCGGAAACGGAGAGAATAATTGAAAAACACTTAAAATAGAGTGGGGAAGTTATATGCAATTAGGCCTTAGTGGTACCTAGGGGTATTTGTGTAAAACAAAAGGACACATCCCAACTTTGAATATGCCTAGTACATATTATATCTATAAAAAGGCAACATCCCAATATCCTTGCTCGTGGCACATACATACCTCCTCTTCAATTCTCTCTCTCTCTCTTGGCCATCAAAACTTTAAAAATACTACTCCAATGGACACTAAAAACCAAAAGGAAAGAGATGCTGCTGCTCAACATGATCATCAACTGAAAAAGATGATCCCTCAGCTATTGCTCTCACTTTCTCTATTTTCCTTCCTATTTTCCTACTCATCATACCCTACCCCTACTTCTAAATCCCAATACTCTTTCCATGCACTACTCGGCAAAAACTCCCTCTTTCTCATTTGCAACGCCCTCTTGGTTTTTCTAGCCAAAACCTCGGGTTTTATTTCCCCTCCCGATCTCGACGACCAGATGCACAAGAGCATCGGTGATACCCTGCAAACTGCCCTCGAGAAATACGTACTCGAGGACGTTGCAGTTCACGACAAGACCAAAGAAGAAGAAGAAGACAAGAGTACTAGTCCTGAAAGAAGTGCAGCAGAAGTTTCCATCTTCATTGCAGAGAGCGAAGAAGAGGAATTAGGAGGAGGAGGAGGAGGAGACTGTGATTTGGAAGATGAGAATCATCAGCTCCATTCTTCAAATACGTTTTGGCTTTTCGATGATGACGAAGATCAAGCAGACGAAGATGAAGATGAAGAGGAAGAGGAGGAGATGAGTAGAGAGGAGTTGAACCAAAAGGTAGAAGAATTCATTAGAAGGATGAAGGAGGATATTATAATTAATGAGGAGGCCAGAGTTAGACAAAAGAAGAAGAAGAAGAATATGGTCATGCTCAAGTAATTTATTTTCCACTTTAATATTACTAGTATATGTTATGTTGTGTAGGGATGTTCAGGGTATTTTTTTCTTTTTAAATAATTTTATTAATTCTGTATAGACTTTTGATATATGTTTTTTTTTTAATGGGATACGTACGTAGATATATAAATTCAAACAGATTAATATATTATACATAGAGTTTGCCTGTTTTGTGCAATTGTGGAAATATTTGATGTTTTGATTAATTTCAATAGAATTGATTAAGAAGTTTATTTGTCAACTCGAGGTCGATGTCTGAAATTTCTTTCCAGTTAATTTAGTTGTATAGTTAATTAAACACAGGTTTATTTATATGTACTCCATCATTCTTCATGTTTCATTATCATCTTAATTATTTTTTTATTTTATGGTGTTAATAATGTGAATGGAAATATAATATACATATATATAGGGGTGATTTCTTTTCATTCAACTACAGCGCTTGGATTAGTTGATCTGAAGTGAAGATCAACTTGACCAATCAGTAAATATGTAAAAGGAATAAAAAAAATTGATCGGATAATTGAGTTCAACTATTGGAAGCTACTCAGTACTCATTGATCAGAAATTTAAAAAAAAAAGAAAAGTAAACTTGATATAAAATAAATTTTAAAATGTAAATGGGTGAAGAAGACAGAAGGGAGGGATGCAGTTAAAACCGATTCAGAAAACAAGAAAAAGAGAAATAAAAATTTCAAATTACAAACTAATCGATTTTTTTTTTAAAGTGAGACATTTGGAGAAGCCATATTAGCGAAGATTTAGAATTAATACATTTGGAAGGTTAAACTAGAAAACTAACAAAATGACCCTTATTTGATTGATGGAGTACAATCTAATTTGCTCCTCTTTTTAAAAAAAATAAACATGTACTGTTGTAATATTTCTTCTTGTATTTAACATTATTTGAAATGTGCATAATGATTTTAAATGGAAGAAATATGATTTATTAGAAGGGCTATTCTTGGGTGAGACCGTCTCACGTACAGAATGAGATCCGTGAGACGACTTGTATACATAAAAAGTGATGATGTTTGAGCAAAAAGTGATAGTGTTTAAGTAAAAAGTGATAGTCACTTTTGTTAAAAATACTATCACTTTTTACTTAAACATTATCACTTTTTTACAAACCAAAATCGGGAAAAAAATATGGGTTATCCTACCCAAAATTTTAAAATATGGATTAAAATGATCCGTCTCACAGAAAAGGATCCACGGTCTCACACAAGTTTTTGCCTTATTAAAATATCTCAGAATTTTAAATATGGCTTTTTAAAAAAAAAATAAACAATATCTACTGATTTATATATTTCTTAATTGGACCTCGTACATGTAGTTAGAGTGTCGTATGGTGTCGTATGACTACTGTAGTCAATTAAATCTGAACCATTAAAAATCAAATATAAGGGCTTAAATCTGATGATATGTTACCTTTTGTACTTTGTGTTGAAAATATTCATCGTATACTTTGTGTTGAAAATATTTATCGTATGTGTCATATGGTGTCTTATTTATAATTAATTTAATTAATTAAATATATAATTTAAAATTTACATTTTTATTCTTAATTTAATAAAAACATTTATTATATTTATTAATTTAATTAAAATATATAATGGTAAAACTACCTATTTATCCTTATATTATTATTAAAATTAACAACAAAAAAAACAAATTAAATTAAAAAAAAAAAAGTCATATGAACCTAAATCTATAACACGAATACGTTGTTTTTCTTTCCCCTGTGAACACGCACTTCACTAACGCTGCCAAGACGCTGCCCTATTTGTGGCTCAAGCACATGAACAAGAAAATAACATTTTTTGGGTTTGCACGGTTTACTGAGTATCGACCGTACGTGCAACCAGACACAACTGTTGGACCGTGAAAGTGGGCACTTACAACACATTTTTTTGGATTACATGGTTTACTAAGTATCGACCGTGCAACCGTGCACGGCTGTTGGACCGTGCAAGTGAGTACTTCTTGTACATTTATTATTTAATTATTTTTTTGATCGATTTATTTAATTTTTATAATAATAATATTTGTATAAAAAGGGTAGAATAGTAATTTTGCTTAATATATATATATATATGTTTTAAAAATAATTTTAATAAAAGAAGGGTAATATAGTAAATAATAAAATACAAAAAGGATTTAGTTAATTTAAACTAGTATAACAGGTAGCAGGTTCATACGATGTATACGACGTCACGTGGCGCGATTCGACGCGCTGAGTATAGGGGTGTGCACCGGTTCAAAACCGGACTTGACCGGGACCGGAATCGACACTAATGTGTGGACCGAAGACCGGACTGGACCGGTTTTTAATTTTTTTTTAATTTTTTAAGTTTTTTTTTCATGTTTTTTTTATATTTTTGGAAGCGAGAACAAGAATGATGAATTTGTGTATGAAAAAATGTAATAGATTTCAACATGTTTACCTCACACCCTCACCAATTATTGTGCTTCCATTCTTTTTTTTAGGGCATGTTTGTTTTGGGATGGGAAATCTGGATTTGGGATTTCGAAACTCCACCCCCGTTACAGTTTGGGATTTTGATTCAAAATTTCAAAATCCTACCCTATAAACCCTATAAAAGTCAACCCTATAAATACCTACAAACCCTATATAAATACCTATAAAACCTATAACCCTATTCTATAAAGTTAAATCCTACCCTACATAAATCCCAAAACAAACACAAAACATAAAAAACATTAGGATTTTAAAATCCACTAGATTTTGAAATTTGGATTTCAAAATTCTCAAAATCTCAAAACAAACATGCCCTTAGAGTTTTAATGAAAGTATATTTTAGATGTTTGCAAATTAGCAATCCTAATTTTATTTAGTTTATAATAATTATAGTTTTATTATTAAAAAAATATAAAAAATATGAATATAAAAAAAATTAAAAATTTTGATTTTCCGGTCCGGACCGGTAAATTCCGATCTTAGACCGGATCGGACCAGAAACCCGGAATCATAAAATTCAATGGACCGGAGATCGGATCGGAATCTAACCGGTCGGTCCGATTTCGATCTTTATTTACACACTTCTAACTGAGTACATAATCATCACTTTGTACAATTTGACTACACTAAGAAAAACCAATCTTAAATTTCTTTTAATTAGTAGCATTACTTCACTATAAACTTTATAAACTTTAACAAACCATCAGAATTCACACCACAAAATTATATGGTAAAACTATAATACCTAGATTTTAGATTTTTAAAACTTATATGAAATAGAGATAATTAAAATAAATTTAAGCAAAAAATTACTGATCAAATTTAATTGAAATTAAAAATTTCATTTTCAAATATTATCTTACAACTATAAGGCCAAAATACACTATTACAAAATTAATATTAGAGTTGACAATTTAAACCAGTCCATGAAATGGTCGAGCCTAAAACATAGGAGCACAACCTAGCCTTATTTAGGCTAGCAGGTCAGCATAACCCATAACTTGTAATAAAAAAAAAAAACATTTCTAGCAATATATATATATATATTATTGTTCATTGATCACGTATGATATTTATTTATATAAATAATTATAATTAACAATACATATTATATTTCGATCTTGCATTAAAAAACCTAAAAACCAAAACAACGGATTGATCTAGAAGCTTGAGCTCAAGAAAAATGAAGCTCCTCTAAACATAACGAAGAGAATAACCCAAAAATCAACAAGACTAAACTAAGAAAACCTGTAGAAGTCCCCATGGAAATCCCGTGCAAGAAAAGACACCTAAAAATCTGGAGGGCGTTCCCACCAAACATGCTCTTCCACGACTATGTTTGTCAATTTATCCGTTGTTGAATTGTCTTCTCTATACATGTGTGAAATCATCAAATGCATTTGTTGTATCGCCTTCCGTGTCTTATGCCAATTTGTCTTAAATCACCATGATACCTTCGGACATTGAGATTGTAACAGACTCACCACATAGGAGGAATCGCACTCCAGCCACACATGCCTCCACTCCAACTCAAAAACTTTGTACACAATACAGAGTTGTTTTAAGCCCTGCCTCAAAAGCAAAACCCATACCCCGGCTTACTAAAAAAGCCCTCAAAAGTCGTCCAACTACATCTCGAAAGATCGCCCAACTTGTGATGGCCCACTTCGCGTTGTTGTCCGAGTTGATGTTAACGAAACTCAATGGCGAACGCTGCCATTTGACACAAACATCAACTAGCGCCTTACCCAAGGCACAATTAACCACAAAGACCTTCAGTATGTTGAGGTCATGCACAAAGGTGTGCATATGACCAATCCTATTCCTCGGGTCGTTGACCTCACAAACCATTGTCCATATCGCAATCCAGACATGGTGTAGAGAAACCACAACTTTCTCGAAGATAACTATATTTCACAATTATATTAAAAGTCTTTCCAATTTCCACCTTAACGACCATATATTTCCTTAGCAGCCTTGATGAAGTCTTTAGAAATAACCTCCCACACAAAATGATTAAACACTCTACTAAAATCATTAGGGCTAGGAGCACTATCTTCGGAGTGATAAAAATGATAACCTTGATCTCGGTAGTCGTAGGCAACACAATAAACAAGTTATTATGCGTGATTATGATATGACACTGAACAACGCCATCTAACATAGTGAAATTCGACAGTGACAAACAACGATTATTGAGCAGTCCTAAATAAAGTCCACAATATGATCTACAATTACCCCAGATTCCGTTTGCAGCTTGCCATCAACCATCAAAGAATCCAACGACTTGCAGGCATTTTAATCTTATTGAGTATTTGGACAAAAACTTGTGTTTCGATCCCCATCTTTAAGCTCATCCACCATACATTACGAATATACTAAGTATGCAGAAGTTCATAAATGATCATAATCATACATTACAGTACATAAAAAGTCCAAATAAAATTAAACAACTTATAAGTTCAAACTTTATCAAAATAAAATTTAAAACACAAAAATATATAAGTTTAATGCCAAAAATTACACAACCGGGCCAAGTTGGTCGTCCACAATCCACCGGCCAAATCAGTATGCATTTTTAAGGCATATATTTTTCGAGCCCAACAAAAACTTAGTTTTTTAAGCGAATTTGCGGGTAACAAACTTACAGTAGCACAAATTGTCCTTGTAGTAGCATAATATTTTTGGTCTTGCGACCTGCAACTTGTCCAAAAACTAAATGTGTGTTAGTGTCTGTGTAGTATATTTTTGGCTTTGTAATATTAAATTTCGACATTTTAGTAACTTATTTTAATCTTATAGTAAACCACCGATTGAGACCCGCAAATTTTGTGAATGACCCCGATTTGGACTTATAATCCGCGATTTTTTTAAATTTATTGTAACTAAATATATTTCATATGTTCACAAAAATTTAGTATTCTTTAAGGATAGAATGAAAGGCAAGTTGTGAAAAGAAGTGGTCGTTTTAATCAATTAAAGCGTCTTTCTTTTCATATTCTCTTCGTATTGGGCCGGCGGGAAAATAGATGCACAATATTCATTAGAATCTTTTGGCGGCAAACCTTTCTTTTATGTTTTTCACTTTGAATCATATTCAATCATCCATTCCCCGTCAAAAAAAAATCATCCATTCGGATTGTTCATGTTCTCATGAGATGAATTTTATTTTATTTTTTCCATTTTCTACAAGCATACATGTAATTGTAAATAGGAATCTATTTTAGGAGACATTTAGAATGTCGACGTGTTTAAGAAAAAATAAAATCACGAGACAATATAATGTCAAACAGAATTAAATGCAGCAAACTTATTTACTCGGTTTGAATTTTTCATTCTAATCAACTGATAAAATTGGAATCCCTTCTATATTAATTTCCTAGTACAACCTTTATTCGTGGGCATCAGACTTTAATACTATGCCATAATTTTGTCTTATTTTTAAGTACGGACTTACATAAGGGTGTAGAATTAAGAGTGATACTTGGGTGCAATTAATTGTACTTATATAATTGAAATTGAGTAAAATATTGAATCAATGATTAAATTGAACATTAAAATTCAATTGTATTTATACAATCAAATTATACAAAAGAATGAATTAATTCTTGTGTGGAGTATTAATTTCCTAATAAATTTTGCAGCATATATTAGATGTTTTCCAATCTTAAAAATGGTATATACGTGGTCCACCATTTATCCAACCAACTACTACTCGATCTTCCAACTTTAACTTTTAATTAACGCAATCAATCTTGAATTGAAAATCAAATTATTCGGTCTTACTTGGAGTTCAATTCGATATGGAATTGGGGGCACCTTTCGAGATTCGCATGGTATCCATGGTTTTCATAAACGGTTAAATCGGACTATATAAGCACCGTGTGGAAAGATATGGAGGGAAAGAAACTTTAAGCAAATTCATGGAACAATTGAAAGAATGGAATCTATTATTTTATCAATTCGTGAGTCTCATCTCTTATATATATAAGAGAATAGTGTGAACAGTTTACAAACGGAATGAAGCAGGTAAAATTATACTACACTACTTTACATGAAAAAATATACTCTTATAAAAATTTAAAATTATAACACAATAGTCAAAAGACTCTAAACAACTCAAGTCAAAATACATTATTATTGTTCATGCTCCATAATCTATAATTAAGTCTTAAATTTAAGTATTAGATAATAAAATTTAAAATAGGTAAAACTGCAAAGTAAAAATCCACCTCTAATCATCCATCTAAAAAAGGGTATCAAATTAAATTCATTTTACAAATTTACGGTCATCGTAGTCGGAATAACAAAAATATCATTTTGTATTCAAAACTTCAACTTCTAAGTGTTAAAAACTTAAAATATATAAATATTTAAAAATATAAAAGAAACAAAAATATCGTTTCTTTTTTGTTTCGATTTTTGATCAATTTTTTCCGGATATTTGGGGTAATTTGACCAATTTCATGGCCGTGTCCCGGTTCAACATGTCGGTCCAACATGGTTCTGAATAGGGTTGGCAATGGGCGGGTAAAAACTCGGACCCGCATAAATCCGGCCCGTACGGGGCGGGTAAATACCCGGTCAAACGAGTTTCGGGGCGGGTAAATACCCGGTCAACGAATACCCGCCGGGTATGGGACGGATAATGGGATTACATATACCCGATCCGACCCGACCCGTATATATATATTAATTTAAAAATTAATATATATATAATATTAATTTATTAATTCTCCCCTCTCAATTGGTAAGGCATCTAACAATTCTAACTAATTAGATTATATAGAGTGGTTGTAGGATTTATTGTACTTTTCTGCGGATTTAGGATGACTTCTAAAATTGGAGCCGATTTACTCTATTTTCAAAAAAGACTTTGATCCTTAGATTATTTATTTATTTTGTGATTAGTTGTTTATAACTTTATGTTATATTTAAAATTTATGTTTTATTTGATGTTGGAATTAATATTTTATTGTAGTTTTAAGAGTTGATTTTAATGTGCTATTTTTTTTAAATAAATAGATTTTTTTTAAAAAAAGTGATGGCGGGGCGGGGCGGGTTTTACCCGCCGGGTTCACAGGCAAAACGGGGCGGGGCGGGTATTGAAGCGGGGCGGGGCGGGTAACGGGTCTAAAAAAGTTTGGCGGGGCGGGTCTTGGGAAAGGCCAAACCCGTCCCATACCCGCCCGTTGCCAACCCTAGTTCTGAACAATATATAAACTCATACTAAGGTGTCTTTCACCATCTTCATCAAGCTATTCTATTCTTGATCAATACAGCTGACAATGTTGGAATTAATGTGGGATTAATTGGGTTTTGACACCCTTATCTAATTAATTAATTAGATGGACTAAACGTTAATTATAAAATAATTGAACGTGACATAGTCGATCTACTCGCGGAGTAGATGAACGTGGTATATTTAATATCTCAAAAGTCGAGTAAAGGTGAGTGAGAAATTAATTGTTGAAGTTGAGTGTTTCAACTTGAAGTTTGAGGTGTGGCAACTTGTCCCACATAGAAAACCTACAAAACATTTAGGGGATGTTTCTTTTGGGCTTTGGGTGGTTTTAAAAACCAGATTTTTGAAATCCTGGTTTTTGAAATCCCGATGAATAGTAATATGGGTGTTTCTTTTGGGTTTTGGAATAGTGAAGGATTTAACTTTATGTCAAATCAAGTTGTAAGATTGAATGAGTTTGTATTATTATATTATTGTTTGGTGAGATTATAATGATTAGTTGATTAAATGTATTATATTATTGTATTATTATATTATTATAGTATTATTATATTATTGTTGAAAAAGAATATAATGATTGGAGTAATATTATATAGATATAACTTTATGTTATGTTTGATAAGGGTGGTTTTGAGTGGATTTTGAAAACCGGTTTTTAAATCCCGAAGTAAAACGGGTTTTGGATCTTGAAATCCAAAACCTGGTTTTTAAAACAAAAAAGAAACATCCCCTTAAGAGGTTTAAAATCATTGAAGTAGGATTGTAGTTTAACTATGTATAAGGGGTACACTTCCCTAATAGCCACACGCGCGCGCTCGCCGGCTCGGCTTTGGCAATTGATCTTTGGGGCCCGCCTATCTTTTTGCAGACCCAAAAAACCATTTCGAATTACTTCAAGAATGTTAATTCTGGGAGTCTCAATCTTAGCGATTTTGCAGACCCAAAAAACCATTTCGAATTACTTCAAGAATGTTAATTCTGGGAGTCTCAATCTTAGCGATATTTTCGCGATATCATCCCACGATTCGAGAATCAGAGGAGAAAATTAGAGATTGTAACCCACAAATACTCGATTTTAATCCGAAAGAAATAAAATCGTTTACCATTTTCGCGTTTTTATATTTAATTCACGAATTTGTGTTAACCAATAAATTTAAACACCTGCAAATATGCATAAAATAATGGTGATAAAAATAAGGCAAACATATTTTTATGGGGTACAACTCTCGTTGATCTCTTGATTCCTCTCTCTAAACATATGTGATACCGGGGTCTCAATGACGTGTTCCGGATTTTGATTTGACCTACAATTTAGTAGTAGGGAGTTGATGGAGTCATTTGTGACTTATTCCATCATACTCAATTTGACCTACAATTTAGTAGTAGGGAGTTGATAGAGTCGTGACTGACTTATTCCATCTGAAACTACTACAATTCTATTTGCACTCTCTTATTTATAAGAGACGAACAACTTAGAGAGCAAGAAAATGATATTCGAAAATCCTAAAAATAAGAAAAGTGATAATCCTCAAATTTTGGAGATATTATTTTATATTCTTATCTCAAAAACTAGGATTTACAATATTAGAGCGTTCCTTCAAGGCGTTATTCGTGCAAAGCGGCGAAAAGCAGCGTTCGAGTGGAGATCAAGGTGCTAAGCCTCTTCGATTCAGCGTTCCTTCAAAGGCGTTCTTCGTGCAAAGCGGCGAGAAGCAGTGTTCGAGCGGAGATCAAGGTGCTAAGCCTCTTCGATTCGGCGTTTCTTCAAGGAGGAGGTGATTCGTGGATCTTCAACGACGTTCGTCCCGGAAAAGTCCCGACAAGTCCCGAATAAGTGCCGACAAGTCCCGAATAAGTCCCGGAAAAGTCCCGAAAGTTCTTCCCTCATAATTTCTTACGCTGAAATTCGCCCCCCTGCTCCCTCTATTCTCCTCTCGTCCCTCTGCAGTGTGTTGAGCTCCCAAAAGCCTTACACTGTTCTTTCTTGTGCCGAATTTATTTCCGAGAGTGTTCAGTTCGTACTTAGTACGTTCGTCGAGGCTTCGTATATAGTGGTGCTACTGTGTACGAAGTAGAAGTCGTTTTACATTTGGGAACGGAACGCCATACCAGTCGAGCACTACCTGGGCGTATTCTGTTCTACGGGAAAAGGGTTTCCCTTGACTCGACTTGTTTATTATCTGACTCTTCGATATTGCAGTATACCCTATCAGGCGTATAGTTTCCAAGAATCGCAGAACAGAATATAATTTAATTTCGAACTTAATTAATTAAAATTATTTCGGACTTAATTAATTTACTGCAATGTCGAAGTCGAATGATAAAATGGATGTTGACCCCACTAATACTGAGGTCGTGCATGGTACTGAGAATATTGGCAACGATGCCAGTAAGGAAACGTCTCCTGATCGATCAGTTTCACACAGTTATGATATAGGAAAACAGAATTACCATGCTAAAAGGGTTAGGAACAGAAGCGATCCGTTTGCACCTTTTCCTCCTTTCCACAATCCCATGAGGGATCAGATGTTTACTTTCTCCGCACCTGGACCGAGGCCAATGGTCGTACAAGGAGAAAAACCTGAGAAATTCTCAGGGACTGAATTCAAAAGATGGCAAAGTAAGATGAGATTTTACCTAACCATGCTTGGAATGGATAGGTTTTTGACCGAAACTAAGCCTATACAGCCTGAGGCAAGTGCTAGCCAACAGGAAATGATCTATTATGATCAGTGGTCTAGTGGTGATTATCTGTGCATAAATCACATAATTGGAGGACTTTCCGATACCCTCTACAGTGTCTACTGTGACATACAATCTGCAAAGGAACTGTGGGAGTCTTTGGAGAAAAAGTACAGAACTGAAGGTGCTGGACTAAAGAAATTCGTCGTTGCACAACTGTACGATTTTAAGATGGAGGATAACAAATCTGTAGTGGATCAAGTCCAGAAACTACAAATTATTTTCCATAAGATAGCTGCTGAAGATATGGTGTTACCTGATGCATTTCAAGTAGCAACTGTGGTTGAGAAACTGCCTTCATCATGGAAGGATTTCAAGTCATATCTAAAGCACAAACGAAAGCTTATGAGCTTGGAGGATCTGATTATCCGTCTCAGGATTGAGGAGGACAATCGAAAGAGAGAAGGCAAGGGACCTGCCCTCCGGATTGAAGCCAAGACTAACTTGATGGAACAAGAGGGTCCATCAAAGAAAAGAAAACGTCCCAATGAGTCTGCTGCCAACACAACGAAGGGTGTGAAGGGGAAGGGTCCTGCCACAAAGCAGAAGTTCACTGGAAATTGCTATAATTGTGGGAAACCAAACCACAGATCCAGTGAGTGTCGTCAACCCCGTCGTGAAGACAAAGGAAAAGGCAAGCAGAAAGCACAAGATTCTGTGAACCTTACTGATTTGGACATGTCCGCAGTGGTGACGGAGGTCAACATGGTGGACAATAAGAAAGAGTGGTTTGTGGACACTGGTGCCACCTGCCACATCTGCTCATAGAGATCTGCATTCTCAAACTATTCTCCTTCTGATGGGAGAAAGCTTTTCATGGGAAATCAAGCCTCATCTGAAGTGGCTGGAATTGGGTCAGTGGTGTTAAAGCTGACATCTGGAAAAGAGCTAACCTTGAAGAACGTGCTGCAAGTCCCAGACATCCGGAAGAATCTGATTTCGGGGTCTCTTCTAGTTAGCAATCAATTTAGACTAGTCTTTGAGTCTGATAAGACAGTTCTAAGTAAGTTTGGTCACTTTCTCGGGAAGGGTTATCTCGAGAATGGTCTATTTAAATTAAGCACAATGGTTGTAAGCCCCAAAGGCAAACAAGTTGTTAATGAAATTGCTTCTACTTCTGCTTATATCGTTGAGTGTTCCTCTTTATGGCATTTTAGATTAGGACATGTGAATTTAAAATCCATAAAACGATTAGTAAATCTCGATTTACTTAAAATTGACAATGTTGATACATCCAAACGATGTGAAATATGCACGGAAGCAAAGATGACCAAACTACCGTTTAAAACTGTTGAAAGGAACACTGCCCCTCTAGAATTCACACGGATGTATGTGATTTAAAGTTTGTACAAACTAGAGGAGGGAAAAAGTATTTTATTACTTTTATAGATGATTGTACACGATTCTGCTACGTTTTTTTTTTAAAAGTAAAGACGAAACTATAGAAGCTTTTAAACGTTACCAAAATGAAGTAGAGAATCAATTGGACACTCGAATTAAATCAATTCGTAGTGATAGAGGTGGAGAGTACGTAGCTCCGTTTGAACAATTATGTATAGAATCAGGGATTGTACATCAAACTACAGCCCCTTACTCACCTTAGTCCAATGGTGTTGCGGAAAGGAAAAACCGAACACTAAAGGAGATGATGAACGCAATGTTAATTAGCACAGGTCTACCTCAGAACTTTTGGGGGGAAGCCATTCTGTCGGCTAACCACATTCTGAATAAGATCCCTCATAAAACTAAGGATCAAACTCCTTATGAAATATGGAGGAAACGAAAACTTTCATACAAATACCTCAAAGTGTGGGGGTGTTTGGCTAAGGTTGAAGTACCACTTCTTAAACAAGTTAAAATCGGCCCTAAAACAGTTGATTGTATCTTTATAGGATATGCTTCAAACAGCAGTGCCTATCGATTTCTGATTCACAAATCTGAAATACCGGATATGACAGAAGGCACCACAATTGAGTCAAGGAACGCAGTATTGACTTGTCTCGTTTTTCAACACTTTTTTAAGCACGTGACAATACGATCCCCACAAGCGTATGGGTTCGATTGTAGTACGCAAGTACGACCAAGTAGTTTGTTCGTTCCAAGGATTTAATTGAATGCGAGTGAATCCCTAAAGTTACAAGTATTCATGCTATTGTAGTAACTACACGTATTTGTTTGGATTTTCGGGAATTTAAAACACAAGTACGAAACTAGATTAACTAAGACAAGAAGAAATGGACAAACGAAATAACAAGATATCTAACTTCCTTTCGAAAGTGCAAAGTGAGAGAGTATTGCCTCGGGTGTATCCATTTTGTAGGTTGTGTGGTGAATTAATGGACATAAATTAAACCTAGGGTATTGGGTAAAGCTAAAGGCTATCACTCGTGTGTGTCGACCAATCCCTTGTGAGGCCTAGGTGAACACGTGCATTTACTAGCAATTATATCGTCTAATCAATGCCATAAGATCTTAGGATAGTGTCTCATAAACACGTTCAACACGGTTACTAATGTTTATGAGACGCCCTCTCACTAATCTAATAGACGACCTCTACTCGACTAGTGTCTAATATCATCTATCTAAGCAATTAACCCCCGGTCGGTGTAGTTAATTACTATGTTAATTCTAATCGATTAATTCAAACTCATACACACACTCTTAATTATGTGACCCCAATACGGTCGTTGAAGTCGACAAAACTAACAATGCTAGCTAATAGGGTGAATTAACCAATTGAATCATGCAAATTACAACATTAGAAACATAAACACCCAATTCCTAAGCTAATCATGCAATTAATCCATAATTACACCACTTAATGGCAAGAAATAAGAGAATTACTAAATTGAAATGAGAATTGAAGAGATATCGCCAAAGTGTTCCTCGCTAATTTATTGGCGAGGGCACCCTCGCCAATTAAAGAGGGCACGCCCCCCTCGCCAATTAAAGAGGGGGCCCCACTCGCGAAATAAAGAGGGCCTTTTACCCTCGCCAATTTAATTAATTTAAAAAATTGTAGAATCTGGGTTTGAACCCCCACACCCCACTTACCACTTCTATTTAACCCTCCACCCGCACAGGCGAGAATCGAACCCAGGACCTCCCGAACAAGAAGAGTTTATGCGCTCCTTGTGTGCCGTTTAAGCTAGGAGCTTTAGTCGTTATATTTTGAATGCAATTAATATATATATTATAATTTCAGTTTTTTCTTCTGTCCTTCAATAATTATGTTTAATTAATTTTCTTCATAAATATATACTCCGTGTATATATATATATATATATATATATTTCAAATTTGTAATTAAATCATTGTTGTTAGTAAAAATTATTTGAATATATATACCTTCAATATAATTAAAATAAAAAATTTAACATTAAAAATAAAAATAAAAATCAAGTATCATTAATAATCAAAACTTAATAATAAATACACCATTATAGCAATTATAAAATTTATAGATATAAACACCTTATTAATCTTATCCAATTTTAATTCATGATTATTCAATAATTATGTTTAATTAATTTGTTTCCCACATGTATATAATTAACAATATTTAACTATTTAATCAATTAAATAATGATAATTAACTATTAATCTAATTAATTAATTATATCTAACAATTACAGTAATATATATTAATTACATAAGTAATATATATATGACCATTAGTATATATACTCCATGGCCGCCCTCGCCAACTTCCAGAAAACCAATCTGGGTTTCTTCATTTCGCGAGGGGTATTAATTTCCCTCGCCAATTTGCGAGGGATTTTGGTACCCTCGCCAACGTGCTCGTAAATTGGCGAGGGCACTTTTTTCCACTCGCTAATTCGCGAGTGTGATTCCGCCCCTCGCAAATTCCCTCTTTATTTGTGCCCCTCTTTAAATCCCTCGCCAAATAGCAAGGGTTAAATCCCCCTCTTTAACTCCCCTCGTTATTTGAGCAATTTTTTGTAGTGTCACCTTAAAAGTTGAAATGTAGCTATAAACTTCAATTACTTACAAAGCCCAATGGAAATCTTCACTTGAATTGTCAAACTAAACAATAATCTAAGCTATCTATCAAAGGAAATTGCAAAATAGCAAGAACACCCATTACTATGTGTGATTGTGTGTGTGAATTGCTTGTAAAAGGAGTAAGACTCCTTGTAAAACTCAAATTTGGTCTATTTATAGTTGGGGTAGAAGTCTTGAATTAATTTTGCAATTAGGCCCTTGAAATATGGAGAAAATTGGCTAAAAACCCCGAAAATGGGTCCACCCGGCCGGGTGGGTAAGTGGCGTGGCCGGGCGGACAAGTTGTTTGAGCGAAATGGGCTGGAACAGGTGGCCCGGTCGGGCCAAAACTTCGTAAGTTGATTTTGGTCAAAAATACGCGCAGGGGGTGCACTTATAAAAAAGGTGGGTGCAGATCACAGGCCGGGCGGGTCGGCCCGGTCGGGCGGATACTTCGGCCCAGATTTCGTCCTCTGTCTTCGTCCCTTCATATCTCGAGCTTTCGACCTCCGATTGACTTGATTCGTTTTTCCATTCCACTCCATTTTTCGAGACGAATCCAATGGTGCAATCCTTTCTTCAGTACAGTGAGTGTAAATGATGATTGACCACTCATTTTTGCGATTTTAATGCCTAATTCACATCGTATTCCTACAAAATGAGCTCAAACACCTTTCTCAATCAAATCAAGCATATTAGTGTGAAAATGCATGAAAACCCCTCAAGTTTTATCACTAAAACACATGAAATCTTATGCAATTTACAACTGAATTAAGTATTCTTTGAAAACATTTTTCCTCTTAAGGAAAAAGAGGAAGAGAGTTCGAATAAGAGAACTCTTGAAACAACAAACGACACTGTTAGTCCCTCCACTCAAGAGAGTGAAGAACCGAGACACAGTAAGAGAGCTAGAATTGATAAAGATTTTGGTTTAGACTTCATTACTTATGTTTTGGAGGAAGATGAACCCAAAACTATCAAGGAAGCTATGGCTAGACCAGATGCACAACTCTGGAAGGAGGCCATAAAAAGTGTTAAATCACACATGGGAGTTGGTCGACCTCCCTAAAGGTTGTAAGCCCTTAGGATGCAAGTGGATCCTTAGAAGAAAGTACAAAGCAGATGGATCTGTGGACAAGTACAAAGCTCGTCTAGTTGCAAAATGTTTTAAACAAAATGAAGGGTATGATTTCTTCGATACATACTCACCAGTGACAAAAATCACCTCCATTCGGGTGTTAGTCGCTATTGCTGCTTTGCACAATCTCGAAATACACCAAATGGACGTTAAGACGACGTTTCTTAATGGTGAGATGGATGCTGAGATATACATGGATCAACCTGAAGGATATGTTGTCCTAGAAACGAGAAAAAGGTATGCAAACTCGTTCGATCACTGTATGGACTTAAGCAAGCTCCAAAACAGTGGCATTTAAAATTTGACAATACAATGCTGTCAAATGGGTTTTGAATTAACGAATGTGATAAGTGTGTATATGTGAAAGATACACCAAATGGATTTGTTATCATGTTCTTATATGTCGATGACATGTTAATCATGAGTAACAATCACAATATCATAGTTAAATACGAAGAACATGTTAAGTAGAAACTTTGACATGAAAGACATGGGCTTAGCAGATGTGATTCTTGGAATCAAGATAGAGAGAACTTCTGATGGAATTTCCTTGACACAATCTCACTATGTGGAGAAGGTACTAAAGCAATTTAATGCCTTTAACGATCCACCTGCTAAGACACATTTGGAACTCAATGTTCACTTGAGAAAGAATAGAGGAGAACCAGTGGCTCAACTGGAATACGCAAGGATCATTGGAAGTGTGATGTACATCACGAACTGTACACGCCCTGATCTTGCATGTTCAGTAAACAAGTTGAGTCAATACACGAACAATCCAAGTCATGAGCACTGGAAAGCACTGAAAATGGTATTAAGATACTTGAAGTACACCCTTGATTATGGGCTTCACTACACAAGACATCCAGCTGTAGTCGAAGGATACAGTGATGCAAATTGGATATCAGACACTAAAGACTCGTTATCCACCAGTGGATATGTATTCACTATTGGAGGAGGAGCAGTGTCGTGGAAGTCCAAGAAACAAACGTGTATTGCCCGTTCCACAATGGAATCAGAATTTATCGCTTTAGACCTAGCCGCTGCAGAGGCTGAATGGTTGCGTAATTTTCTGGAAGACATTCCATGTTGGAATAAACCAGTACCTTCGGTGACAGTACACTGTGACAGTCAAGCTGCCATTGGGAGAGCTACGAATGTCATGTACAACGGAAAGTCAAGACACATACGTCGTCGACACAACTCCGTTAGAGAATTGATCTCCACTGGAGTAATGTCCATTGATTATGTCAACACAAAGGACAATATAGCGGATCCGCTCACGAAGAGCATAAACCGAGATCAATTGAACAAGCTGGTAGAAGGAATGGGTTTAAAACCCACAAGAAAAACTAAAGAAGTGGAAACCCAACCATGATGACTGGAGATCCCAAGAACTTGGTTCAATGGGAAAACGAAACTGTGGAAGTTGGTGATAAAACACTTGAAAAATCACGACTATTCCTAACATCACAACCTCAAGTGTTAGCAACCCGTAAAATGTGGTAGATGTTGAGTCTTTGACTCTTAATAATTCCTAGAGTATAACGGGATACTCGAAAGGAGGTTACCTATATAAATGAGAAGTGAGGGTCGCTTCGACCAAACATTTATGAACACAAAGGACGTCCATGGCCAAAACGGACAAAAACGTGAGAACGTTACGAAGACGAGATTGAAGTGTGCTGACACTGTTTATTAGGTATACACTATGGAGGAGTAGTTCATGGCACTGTGTCCACTAAGCCGCCGGTGTACCCGACAGTGTTTGGCTACGAAAAGTTCAAAGCCAAAAACTACTTTTCCGGACGCACGAAAATCTCAATCGAATTGAACACTGAGTCTGATGTTGTATAGACACGATTTTCACTCATGTGGGGGATTGTTGGAATTAATGTGGGATTAATTGGGTTTTGACACCCTTATCTAATTAATTAATTAGATGGACTAAACGTTAATTATAAAATAATTGAACGTGGTATATTTAATATCTCAAAACCGAGTAAAGGTGAGTGAGAAATTAATTGTTGAAGTTGAGTGTTTCAACTTGAAGTTTGAGGTGTGGGAACTTGTCCCACATAGAAAACCTACAAAACATTTAAGAGGTTTAAAATCATTGAAGTAGGATTGGAGTTCAACTATGTATAAGGGGTACACTCCCCTAAGAGCCACACACGCGCGCGCGTCGGCTCGCCGACTCGGCTTCGGCAATTGGTCTTTGGGGTCCGCCTATCTTTTTGCAGACCCAAAAACTCCGAAGGCCCAACTCAGGAATTGGTTTGGCCCATTTCGAATTACTTCAAGAATGTTAATTCTGGGAGTCTCAAACTTGGTCTTCAAGACTTATCCACGTGCGCGATATTTTCGCGATCTTAGCGATATTTTCGCGATATCATCCCACGATTCGGGCCTAGGCCCACGCGTGATTCCAGCAACCACCTAGGGTTTCTTCTGCCTATAAATATCAGTCTCTTCCCTCATTATTTCTTAAGCTGAAATTCGCCCCTCTGCTCCCTCTATTCTCCTCTCGTCCCTCTGCAGTGTGTTGAGCTCCCAAAAGCTTTACACTGTTCTTTCTTGTGCCAGATTTATTTCCGAGAGTGTTCAGTTCGTACTTAGTACGTTCGCCGAGACTTCGTATACAGTGGTGCTACTGTGTATGAAGTAGAAGTCGTTTTACCTTTGGGAACGGAACGCCATACTAATCGAGCACTACCTGGGTGTATTCTGTTCTGCGTGAAAAGGGTTTCCCTTGACTCGACTTGTTTATTATCTGACTCTTCGATATTGCAGACAATTCAGACGTATAGTTTCCAACAGACAATTCATATGAAGAATTCAAAAGTGCATTTTCCCAATTACCAAAACGAAAAATAAAAACAAACTAAGCTGAACAAAAATGAAAAAAATCGCAAAAAAGAAAAAAAATAGAGAGTCACGAAAGACGTGGAGAATCTCACATTTAAGAACGTAGAGGATAACCTAAAAGCTAGAAATGTAAAACTTAAAAAAAAAAAAAAAAGGTATAGTTGTGTATTAGAGGAAAAAAAATTAAAGCCATAAGTTTACAATTCGAATTGAAGGCGGTGTCATTAAAACTTTATTCGAAAAAACCCTTTTTCGAGATAAAATTAGAGAGGAATGAAAAATGTACACTCCTTTAGACCAAACCAAATTGAATATTGTTGGAAACATTACGCCTGATAGGTAACTGCAATATCGAAATATTGGAAACAAAAAGTCGAGTTAAGGGAAAACCCTTTTCCCGCAGAACAGAATACGCCCAGGTAGTGCTCGACTGGTTTGGCGTTCTGTTCCCAAAGGTAAAACGACTTCTACTCCATATACAGTAGCACCACTGTAGACGATGCCTCAACGAACATACTAGGTACGAACTGAACACACACAGAAAATATTCCGGCAACACACAGAAATAATTCTGTAAACACAGGAATAGTGTATTCTTAGGGGAGAAATACACTGTAGCAGAAGAGGAGAGAATTATGAGCGATTGATTATGAGAGGAAGAGTTTCTATTTATAGAACAGATATCAGTCAGTGAGCAGAGAGAATTGTGTGTGGGATGTGAATCCGAAAATAACGCAACATGGGCAACGTGGAGATCATGGTTCTTGAAGACCAAGCCCATAACATCCTTCACCTTCCCACCACTTAAACTCAAAGTTGAATCCTTCAACTCCATTAATTAATTTCTCACTCACCTTAACTCGGTTTTGAGATATTAAATATACCATGTTCATCTACTCCGCGAGTAGATCGACTATGTCACGTTTAATTATTTTATAATTAACGTTTAGTCCTTCTAATTAATTAATTAGTCCTTCTAATTAATTAATTAGATAAGGGTATCAAAACTCAATTAATCCCACATTAATTCCAACAATCCCCCACATGAATCAGAAACCGATAGGCACTACTTGTGAATCAGGTATTTCAGATTTGTGAATCAGAAACCGATAGGCACTACTTGTTTGAAGCATATCCTATAAAGATACAATCGACTGTTTTCGGGCCGATTTTAACTTGTTTAGGAAGTGGTACTTCAACTTTAGCCAAACACCCCCACACTTTGAGGTATTTGTATGAAGGTTTTCGTTTCCTCCATACTTCATAAGGAGTTTGATCCTTAGTTTTATGTGGAATCTTATTCAAAATGTGGTTAGCCGACATAATGGTTTCCCCCCACAAGTTCTGAGGTAATCCGGAGCTGATTAACATAGCGTTCATCATCTCTTTTAGTGTTTGGTTTTTCCTTTCCGCAACACCATTAAATTGAGGTGAGTAAGGGGCTGTCGTTTGATGTACAATTCCTGATTCAATACATAATTGTTCAAACGAAGCTACATACTCTCCACCTATATCACTGCGAATTGATTTAATTCGAGTGTCCATTTGATTCTCTACTTCATTTTTGTAACGCTTAAAAGCTTCTACATCTCCGTCTTTACTTCTTAAAAGATAAACGTAGCAGAATCTTGTACAATCATCAATAAAATTAATAAAGTATTTTTTCACTCCCCGTGTGGAGCTTTTACTCGAATGTGATTTTTCAAGATGAACAAATCCACATAACTTGCAGAAAACATTCCACTGAATTCAACCATTTTAGCTACTCCTTTTCATTCAAACATGTCGACGGAGACCTTTCTCCCTCACATTCGAATGTATCCATGTGAGGAGATGCATTTCCCCACATTCGAGTTGCTTGCCACTTTATTTGTGAATTCCTCTTATTCACCAAATTTGGACAAAGCCTCGATACATTTAAAAAAAATGAGCTTTGGTTTTTCTTTTATTGAAATTATTTCCAACTTCAAAATTAATTTAATCTTTGGTCAACATACCAAAATTAAATTCAATTTCAAATGTGACTTTTATTGTCACCCGTGACTCGATCGTAATTTTCGATCAAATTACACTAGTCAAAATCTTTTGAACTAAATTCAAAACAAATTTATGCTCTCGAGCACAAATATTTAATTTCATATCAAATCTAATTTGGTACTCCTTCTTTGAGCCCAAAAATTAATTGGCTCTAATATGAATTAATGGCATACAACCCACAATTCAATCAAAGGTCCAAACTTTGCCAATTCTTCTGATATGAATTAATGGCATACAACCCACAATTCAATCAAAGGTCCAAACTTTGCCAATTCTTCTGAAATGGTTGTCGTATACTACAGTTGTGATAACTTCCCAGTATTGTATCAATTTTCAAATAATACATGACTTATTCGAAAATAGGATAAATGACATCCTGTTTCAATTCTTCCTTTTGATTTGTCATCACAGGTGCACTTTAATCCTCTTGATTAATTGATGTAATTAATCAATTTGTCAGCGCAATTCCAATTTAATCATCTTGATTAATTGATGTGATTAAATCTAATTTGTCAGCACATGTGCGGTTCCAATTTAATTGGATCTCAGAATAGTAACCGGGTATTCATCCATCATCAACTCAGCCTTCACAATTTCATCCATGGAGAATCCACCGGATTGCCGAATACCCGAACACGACGACGATTCACAAACGGAATCAAAATCGAAATCGACAATCATACCATAATCGCGCACCATTGAAACTGATCTTCAAGTTCCACATCACGAAAACAGTAGTAGCTTTTCAATTTGAGTCGGTAATTACAGTAATTTATTTAAGTTAAATAATTAATTAAAATTGAATTTCGATATATTCAGTAATTATCCAAAAATTAATTAATTAATTATCCGAAACTTAAATAAATTAATTAATCAATTTCGAGATATCTGTTGTAATTATCCAAAGATTAATTAATTAATCATCCAAAAATAAATTAATTAATATATATCCACTAATTAATTAACAAAAATATATTCCATTAATTAATTAACAAAAATCAATTTTGTTCTCAGAATATTCGGCCATGGCTAATCCAAAACTTTAATTAATGAAGTAATTATCTAAAGCTTTAATTAATTAATTATTCATTAAAAATTAATTAATCAATATCTATTCTTTTTTGCGAATGTTATTGAAAACAGAAAGTCGAGTGCAAAACCCTTTACCGCATAACAAAATACGCCCCGGTAGTGCTCGACTGGTTTCCCAAAGGTAAAACTTCTACTCCGTATACAGTAGCACCACTGTAGACGAAGCCTCAACCTCAACAAACGTACTAGGTACGAACTGAACACACACGGAAAATATTCCGGCAACACACAGAATACGCCGTGCTCGACTGGTTTGACGTTCTGTTCAACGACTTCTACTCCGCATACAGTAGCACCACTGTAGATGAAGCCTCAACGAACGTACTAGGTACGAACTGAACACACACGAAAAATATTCTGGCAACACACAGAAATAATTCTGTAAACACATGAACAATGTATTCTTAGGGAGAAATACACTGTAGTAGAAGAGGAGAGAATTATGAGCGATTGATTATGAGAGGAAGAGTTTGTGGCAACGTGGAGATCATGGTTCTTGAACACCAAGTTTGAGTCTCCAGAAGATTCTGGATTTCTATCTGGAAGTGATTCCAAATGGGTCAAGCCCATAACATCCTTCACTTTCCCACCTCTCAGAATCCTTCAACTCCATTAATTAATTTCTCACTCACCTTAACTCGATTTTGAGATATTAAATATACCACGTTCATCTACTCCGCGAGTAGATCGACTATGTCACGTTTATAATTAACGTTTAGTCCTTCTAATTAATTAATTAATTAGATAAGGGTATCAAAACTCAATTAATTCCACATCAATTCTAACAAATACAACTTGAAATAACAAATCAAATTCTAAACTGATAGAAAATATTAAAATATTCAAAAAAAAAAAATGTATGAAATCATTTCACAAAATTTGTTTCATGCACAACAAAAAAAATCACTTTTCAATAAAAATGTATACTTTAAAAAGTCATAAAAAGTATCATCTACATATGATTTTCCACGTACAATTTATTTATTATAGTACTATTTTGAAAAGTAATACTGTATATATTTCACATTCAAAGTGATTTCATGGAATGGTGCCCTAAAAATTGTGAACTTTAGACTTCCCAAAAAATAAAAAAGAGTGACCTTTAGCTCTGATATTCGATCTACTCAATTAACTTGTCCTCCGTGGAGGATGAAAAGACATTTATATTAGGTTGTAATAAGCCAAATGTCAAAGGAATTTGTGAAGAAATTTTGCTTAAACAAAAAAGAAAAAAAAATCAATATTTGTGGCTATAATCAGTTTGAATAATTAGAATGTTGTTTGTTGATGTTCATGGTGCAATAGCCCCTATCAGGCTATCAGAGAAGGATGGTACTCAGGTTACAGTTTGAAGTCAATTTCATAATAATTAATAAATTGAAATTGTATTTTTTTTTATTTTTTTTAAAGCAAGAAAGATTAATTAGCTCTCATTTTTTTAGGTACACATGTTATTTGATAGTCTAATCACAAACGTCGATGAATCTATCCAACAAAAAGAGCTCTCATAAAGTCGAGACGACCTTACAAGCTCGTGCGCCATATTATTGGCACCACTAAATCATGAACTCCCAAGCCAAATTAAATTAGCATTAATGAGACTATCTAGATCGATTGTGATGGACATTTCATTTAAATTAATTTGCCACAAACGATGGGAATTGTAGTAGTTAAATAACATAACAAGTAAACCATGAACTAGAAGGCCCTTAAATGGCATCAATGAGGAAACAATATATAGTACTAGCTAGCTAGATTAATGTGATGGATTTTTCATTCATAATTTGCTATATGCAATTCGAGGTTCAACAAAGATAGTAACATCACCATTTATTCATCGTCATGTGTTGTCTGGCTCTGGCTGGAAGTAGCGAGACCTAGAGTATAAGTAATGGTCTTATTTAAAAATTCAAATTTATAAAGATGTGTGAAATTAATTCATTTATATAATTTTTTTAACACTTTTTTCACTTGTGGACCAAATTATTACCTCTATCTTCTGAAGAGGAGACCCACCAAGTGAACAATTTAATATGAGGGGGGTTTGCATCTCGAGATGTGTGGGAGTGAGGCTATGACTCTGATACCATGAAAGATTTTTATCTCATTTTAAAGTTCAAATTTCTAGAGAGGTGTGAAATTAATTCATTTATATTTTTTTAAAGTCTTAGTATTCGGCTCGATGACTGACTAATTTAGGGGATCAATCCTATCGTCCACTAATGTGGGTCCGCTTAAAATCAGAGCTTATAAGCTCCGTATAAACTGACCAAAATTAATTCATTTATATTAATTCTATAAAATTTAAACACTTTACTTTCTAGAAAAATGTACCTCAAGGTCCCTGAAGTATTAATTCAAGTAATAAGCTCTTTAAATATATTTGTGTGCATTTAAGTCTTCAAGTGTTTTTTTCAGGTTGAAATAAATTCTTAAAGTATTTTTTAATTTTTTTTGCAAATAAGCTCTTTTTTTTTTTTTTTTAAGGATATAACTCTCATTATTCAATTGTAAAAACAAATAACAATGGGAAGAACATCCATAAAATCTGGACACTCGACCCAAAGATAAGGACTAGTAAATAATCTAGTCGGTCTAGCAAGATGATGCGCAATGTTGTTGGCATCTCTACACACCCATGTAAGTTGGGTACCTATTGCATTATGCAACTCCTCCTTGCAGCCTGATTTCCCTTGTTTGCTGCTCTTCATTCCATCCACTACCATTTTCGAGTCGGTTTCAAATCTATTTATTTAAATTAAAAAGTAAATGAATAAATTTTAAATACTTAGTTTAATCTGAGTCCCTTTTTTTTTTTTTTTTTACAATTGGGCTTATTCTCAATCTTCTACTTGATGTTTTTTGTCCAATTTACTTCTTACTGTCCTTTTTTTCATTTTCTTTTATATACTAGGTAGTAGGTACTACTTATTTGTAATTATTATAAATATAAAAGAAGTTACGATTATAATTTATTTAATACTTCCATTTTTATTTTTCTCACTTTTTTGTTTTGATTGCCCAATTTTAATTATTTTCATTCTTCTTTTAAAAATAATATTATTCACACTATTTTATCTCTACTCTTCAAACATCGTTATTTATTCAAAATGTCTTCATTATATTTATTTCTAAACAATAACTTTATACGAGTATATAAGTAAATCTCAAATTCAACTTTTCTATTTTATATATAACTTAATCAATATTTATTAAAATATGTGCTCGAAAAAATGGACTTAAAGAATTTGGATGGAGGGAGTATATTATTTTATAAAAATTCTTTTTGTGAACCTAATATAATTTAAGTATATTTTTACTAATTTTCTCTTTTTTAAAAGCTCGATGAATTTCGATCTTTTTACAGTGGCTTATAATAATGTATCAATATATATTTTTAAATTCCACCCCTTTGACTATATTCTCTTAGTCAAGCTAACTACATTCCTCTTTTAATAGTCAAAACTTCAACAATTTCAACCGAGAAAGTCATTAATATATTCCCAAAAAAAAAAAAAAAAAAAAGTCATTAATATCGTACCCCATATTTAAATTTATTTCCCTGTATCTTCAAACATAGCCACATAAGTGTTTAGCTTCAGCGAGCCGTATGGAGGTTTGTGCCAAGCTCTGCAAACCTTCCACATGCAAGCAATAACCTGCGGTGGGGTGGCGGCTACATAATTCACTCTTTATCCTTTTAAAATTGAAGAAAAAGACACTTTCATGAAGAAAAAAAAAAGTACTCCATTTTTCAACTATGTTAGTTTAATGATAAACTCTCTAACTTTAAGAAGAAAATATAGTAAATTTTTATTTCACAAAATCATGCCAACATAAAAAACACATTAATAAAAAACATTAAATTGAAAAAAATTGGTGATATACAAATAAAAATGTATCTTTATTTTTTAATTAGTTGAAATGCATTTTTATTTAATTTAAGAGGAAAATGATTTGTGTGTACATTAAGAGCATATTTGTTCAATATATAAAAGTTAAATGATTTATCCATACCAAAAAAAAAAAGAGAGAGAGCTTATAGTTGAAGGAAGGGTATGTACGTACGTGCATTATCCCTAAAATAATTAGACTTACATGTCTTGACACTTAATTATAGACTAGAGTCTAGCTAGGCTAATTTCTAAATAAACAAAAAAATCCCTTATTTATGTTACGCCCAAATTTTCATAAATGTAAATTTTGCAATGATGACAAGTAAAATTAAAGTAAAGGACATGAACTGAAATTTTTCACTTAAAAAAATGGGACCCGTAAATTTATTTAATCAATAAAATTGTTTGAATAACAGCAGAAGACTCAGTGAATTTTAATTTAAAATATCAATCATACAAAATCTTTGCAGTCTCATTAAAAAATCTCAAGCAGAATTCACTACAAAAAAAAAATTACTTTTAAAGACATGCAAAAATGTTATAATAAAATATTTATTATCACATTTTATCTATTACCACAATAATTTTATGAGATATCATCACATCTCAAAATGTGAAGATAAATTAGATATTATCACACTCTAAAATACATTTATATACTACAAATAAAATATTAAAAAATCAAATGTCCTTACCCAAGAGACTCGAAACCCTGCACCTCTCACAAACTCTCACATTCATGTTAATGATTTTACAATTCTACTACAACTTAATTAGTATAATAAAAGCACAAGAATATATATATATATATATATATATATATATATATATATATATATATACTATTTTAAATTATATTTAGTTGAAAATTAAAATGTTAGATTAAATTAAAAATGATTTTTCTAAATATTTTTGGAAGTCGTGAAAAAATAAAAATGATAGATTAAAAAAATGGTTGATTGAAATTTTACGTAAAAAAAAAAATTGTGCAAATCATGAAAAAAATACTACTCCAACAATTAATTATTTATTCTATAAAAAATTTGTGCGAAGTAAAAAATAAATTTCATTAATAAAATATGTTCTTATATTTTTTTAATATATATTTTATCAGCCATATAAAATGAAAATAAAAAATTAATATAATTTGAGTTTTATAATTGTTAATACAATAATGTGGTATTAGAGTTAATATTAACACGCCTTAATTTTTTTAGTGTGGTAAATTACATACTTATTAACACACTTAAAATATAATGTATTTAAAATGTACTTATAAACACATCTATTTCTAATGTGTTAAAAGGGGTGTGACGATAGACAATTTGTATTATTATGTGTGGTAATTGAGTATATATCCACACACCTAATGTTTCGTGTATTTATAACATATATATTAACACACTAAAAAACTTAATGTGACTGCATAATGCATTTTACCATATTTATTTTATAGTGTGACAAAAGATATGTGACTATAAGCCTTTTTTCTTGTAGTGATTACTAAAATTTTAAATAAACGGCTTCATAAAGACTCTTAATAGTAAATAATGTGATTGACTGACATCCATCAATTCTCTCGCCGCCAACTCCTAGTCAATCTTAAATGTTTAAATGAAGGGGTGAGCAAACTACAAGTTTGTCAAAACGAAATACAATAAGCACTTAAATAATCAATTCACATTAACATGTATAATTCCATAATAATTCAATAACATCACCTCGTTTATAAATATCAAATGATATACTCTCGTTTA